>OY992502.1:3249221-5799872 GCA_963921215.1 Scoparia ambigualis
GACTAGACTACCATACCCATAAATGCCCAATTGCCCATATTGATATAAGGACACATTATGGCATAGGTATATGGTTTAGCCGATAGACCCACTGGGGAACCGCCTTCATGATCACGGTGTCTGTAAAGCCAGGTTGTTGTTTAAAAGAGCCGGCTCACCTATTCCAGCTCAACGTATCTATAGCTCACTCCCGTTCAATTTGGGTGCGTATCATTTCATATAATGACAAATGAACTAATTTCAAAGAACATAACGTTCATTGGATATAATTTATACTTGTTCTAAGTACACTTCCTATAACATTACGTATATTATTCATTTGATATAATACTCATATTCTCTAACAACTTATGCTATAAAGCTATATTGGTAGAATAATCATATTCTATAACTTCATTTGATATAATTTTTGCTTAAAAATAAGAATACCATTTTAACCCTAAATTGATTTCAAATATTGTCTTAAAAAGTTAATACGTTGTGTTTTCTTTATGGTTGTGCTAAAAACGTCAGTGACAGAAACGGATCGCGGCAAAACCGACTCCACGTAGACTTGTCTGCCCTACGCTAGAGTGTAATGTAACCCCGCGTAGGCGCGGAGGGACGAGGCGGCCCACGAGCTGAGGAGCAGGTGAGCGAAAGCCATCTGCGACGATAAGCTCGTGTGGGACCGCCGGAGTCCCGCAGCGCCGGAGCCGTGACAGAAAACATGCCTGCTTGCATGCTGCATGTCTGTTTGCATGCTGCATGCCTGCTTGCATGCTGCATGCCTGCTTGCATGCTGCATGCCTGCCTGCATGCTCCATACATGCCTACATGCTGCATGCCTACTTGCATGCTGCTTGCATGCTGCATGCTTGTTTGCATGCTGCTTGCTTGCTTGCATACTGCTTGCTTATTACATGAGTAATGTTTTATATCATTTGATTATTATATCAAATGTTCATTATATCAAAAGTTCATTATATCAAAAGTACATTATATCAAATAAAATTATAGAATCTAAAATTATATTAAATGTTTATTATATTAAGTTAGTCGTTATATCAAATGAAATTATGTTATCTGAACGTTAGACCATAAGTATTTATATCAAACATTACACACCCGTTCAATTTAGCTCAGTGTTCATTTTAGCTCAATTAGCTCAGTGTTTCATCGGAATATGTCGGCTCGGAATTGAAAGCGGCTCGCCTCGATATACAAAAGAGTTAGGGTATCGCAAAGGGGGTGCAGGACAAAATTTTATGTTGATTTTTACATGGAGCCTTAAAACATAAAAACTTCGAAAAAAATTAAGGTAACTTTTTATGAAAACGCGTATATCTCGAAAACGGTGCGTCGTAGCTAAAATCTAACGAAATGTTGGCCCCCCTGTAAAACGCCGCAGGAACCTGAGCGGTATCCGAAGCGGTATCTTATATAAAAAAAAATTTTTTTTAGGAAAAAAAAAATAAAAAAAAATAATCAAAATTTTGTACGAAGCTAGATTTCTGTTTTCTAATAAAACAAAATACATCGAAATTCAAGACAATCGCTACGCCCCGCGCTTCACGCTATTTCCTGAACAGTACACTTAAACGACTCAAGAGCCTTCAAGAATCTTCATGAAGTGAACAACACTGAGCTAAATGAGCTACTGAGCTAGAAGAGCTATATAGCTCTTGACTGGGTAAAGAGCTAAACGGTAGGGATGGTGCGTATTTACGCGACCAGGTTTTAAGACCAGGTATTTGCTTCCAAGTACGCCGACCAGGTACGAGTCCGAAATACTTGCAAGACTTTCAAAGTATTAGACAGTCGAGGCAATGTGTTATTTTCTTTAAGTCTTTATGAATAAAGTCTATAATAGATTAGCTCAATCAAGTACTCGCAAGCCTTTAAAGTATTTGGTTTTGCTAAATTAATTATGATCCATAAAACTATTAACATAAAGACTAATATCGCATGTGATACTTTCAAAGTATTTTTACGCGGCGCTGCTGTCGCGGGGTCCGGTCGGGAAGCGTCCCGGTCGTCTCGAGTCTCGTCGCGGCCGACTCGGGAGATGCGGCCGAGGCGAGAGCGAGATAGAACGATAAAGTCTAACGTACGATAACGCTGTTGGATTCGATTATTGAATTGTACAGAATTTCTTATAAAACCAAATTATAATAATATAAAACATCCTGTGAAGACTAACTTGGCAATTTAGTTTAAAATTGTACTGTAAGTCCGTAAAGTTTTCCGAATCACATTCGCAAATGTGTACCTTATAATTGGTCAATTATGAACTAATTTGCAATGCATGCAATGCATGTCAAGTATTTTGAAAGGGACGTACTTGGGAAGCCCTGGTACTCGATTTGACAAGTAAGCACGACCCATCATCTCTACAAACGGCTCTTATCTCTTCAAAGAGCTAAATTTCTCATGACTAATTACTAATTAGTACGTTTTAGTTCAATGATTTTATTAGGACACATAGGACAAAAATTTTACAAACACCGATAGGGAAGGTCATTCAGCGCGCAACAATCTTTATACCGCGATGCAAAAAACGTACTAAAGAGTATTTATATATAACATCAAACTAAGCGGACGTGTTTCAGTGATTGATCGTGCAATATAATTAATTATATTATTCTAGTTTTAAATTAACATTAGTGTGTTGAGTAAGAAAATCATTTGTGCGCGGACATCAAAACATCAAAGGAGGTCAAACATGTATTGTAACGAGTGCAAAGTTAAAATCAATGAAGCTAGTTCACTAAAATGTAATAATTGCAACTCACATTATTGCTTTAGCTGTATTGGAATAACACCCGAGCGATCGTCAAAGCTCAATGAGAAGGATTTGTCTTCCTTAAGATGCCCTTTTTGTGCAAATGTAAACATCCGACGCCGTGCTGCTGCTTACGATGACACCCCGGTTGGCTGCAAGACCAAGTCGACCTTGACGCCGACTAACTCATCAAGCCCCTCAAAAGCCACTTCCGGGGGGGTTACACTGGAGGAGATAAGCGCGTTGTTAAATCAAAAATTGGCTCCAAACTCGGCTTATATGACTAATCTGCGAACTGCGCTGAAAACTGAGTTAAAAGAACTGATAATGGCCGAAATTAAATCGGCTACTGACGAATTAAAGGTGGAGTTTACTAACACAACCGACTTTATCATCAGCGAACAAAAAGACCTTAAATCGGTGATTCATGAGAAGGATAAAACTGTAAAAATGTTAGAGGCCGATAGAAACGCTATGCAAGCAGAAATAAACACATTGCGTGGTAGGCTGTCGGTTTTGGAAAAAATATCACGTGAACATAATGTTGAAATACAGACGGTACCGGAAAACAGAAATGAAAACGTGTTATCTCTGGTAAAAACACTGTGTGCAGTTGTCAATTACCCTATCCAGGACTCTAACATACAAGCTTGCCGTCGTGTAGCGAAGATGAACAGCTCGTCTAGCCGCCCTCGAAACATCCTACTCAGCCTAACATCATTGCGCCAACGGGACGAGTTTATCTCGGCAGTCCATCGCTTCAACAAGGCTCACCCCAGCGATATGTTGGATACAACGCATTTAGGAATAGCGGGAAATAATCAAAGAATCTTTGTGTTCGAGCATTTATCGATCGACTGTAAGAAACTTCACGCTGAAACGAGAGCATTCGCTAAAACAAATAATTATAAATATGTGTGGGTGCGTTATGGTCGAGTGTACTTACGTAAAGATGACAATGCGAATGCAGTCCATATCAAGAACAATGACTGTCTAAGCAAACTACGTTAGTATTTAGAAATCGTAGCGTAATTTATTTAAAGGAAGTTAAGTAATATCATAATATAGATACTTGGTTTCAGTTATTAACCAACAATGATTACGATTTATTATCAAAATGTTAACAGATTTCGTTCTAAATTAAAAGACTTTTTTCTTAATGCCTTAAACTGTAACTTTGATATATTATGCCTAACCGAAACAAATATAAATTCTGGTGTTTATGACAGGGAGTTTTTAGATGAACGTTACAATATATTACGTAGGGATCGTTATAGTAGTTGTAGTAATAAGTCCGATGGTGGTGGTGTATTGCTAGCTATTAGTAAAAAATTTAACACAGTTCGCCAACTCCATTGGGAGAGCCGATTCGAGGACGTTTGGGTAAGCATATTTCCAGTCAACAACAGCATGCCTTTATTAAACATATGCGTTTGTTATTTACCGCCAGATATGTCTGTAGCGGAACTAGAAGAATTTTATATTAACTGCCAAAAAAATATTTTGAACAGTAAAGATAAAAATGAATTTATACTGATAGGTGATTTTAATACTCCGCACATGTCATGGTCAGCTATTCATGGTTCAAACATACTTGCCCCCAGCGATTTGTCTGATCGGAAGGCATCTCTCTTGCAAGAAACTATGTCGATGTGTTATTTAAGCCAATATAATAATATACTTAATAGTAACAATCGTTTATTAGACTTAGTACTTTCTACTGTTGATAGCGTATCTGTCATATTAACCGATCCATTAAGCAAAACAGACAAACATCATCCACCTCTTGCAATTGATGTTACTTTTTTACAGCAACAAAGACCATTAAAACCGTCAGGTGAAACACGATTAAATTTTTCAAAATGCAATTACGAAAGCGTAAAGAAATCTCTAAACTTATGTAACTGGGAGCAATTACTTTCTTCTAACGATGTCAATATTTGTTTAGATATTTTTTATCAAACTGTTAATAATATTATCGAGCAGAATACAGCGAAAACATCAAAAAGAACTTTTAGTTTTCCGTCATGGTACAGTCATTCATTAATTAACTGTATAAAAGAGAAAAACAAATATCATAAATTATTTAAAAAATTTGGAAATTCGCGTGACTACGACGTCTTTAGTATGCTACGCCGACGATGCAAAATATTAATAAACGAATGTTATAACAACTTTGTTTCGAGCGTCGAAGAAAATCTTGATAAAAATACCAAATTGTTTTACCGATTTATTAACTCTAAAAAAGGAAGTTGCGCTATTCCTCAGACAATGAAATACGGAAACGAAACTAGTTCGGACAGCGTGCAAATTTGTGAACTTTTTGCAAAATATTTGGGATCGGTTTACGAAAACTACCCTAGTATCTCGGGCCACACATGCAATGTTTCTACAAACAACTCTGATGTTATTTCCAATTTAACCATAACGGAGGAAGAAGTACTTAACAAGTTAAAAAAATTAAACAGCTATAAGGGCGCGGGACCCGATAACATACCTTCAGCTTTTATAAAAGCATGCTCCAAAGAATTATGTCTCCCATTAACAATTATTTTTAATAAATCTCTTCATTCGGGTGTATTCCCTGCATTATGGAAGGTTGCCCATGTCGTCCCTATTTATAAAAATGGGTGTAGATCTGACTGTGAGAATTATCGACCCATTAGTATTTTATCCTGCCTCGCCAAAGTATTTGAGTCGGTTATATACGATTATATTTATAATCATGTGAAGCCATCAATTTCAGAAAAACAGCATGGCTTTGTTAAGGGTCGCTCCACTATTACTAATCTCCTAGAATATAAGAACTATTTATGTAACGTTTTTGCAGCTGGTGGCCAAGTGGACTCTATATACACAGATTTTTCTAAGGCATTTGATAAGGTTAATCATTCAATTTTATCTTACAAATTACACAAATATGGTATTCAGGGTAATCTTTATAGATGGCTTTGCTCCTATCTTGCACAAAGAAGTCAATTAGTAGCTCTTAGGGGATATAAATCTGCTGCCATCGACGTGACCTCAGGTGTTCCTCAAGGTTCCCATTTTTCCCCTTTGCTATTTGCAATTTTTATTAACGATCTAATTGACCGTCTAAACTGTGAATGCCTACTTTATGCAGATGACCTCAAAATATTTACTAATATTAAAAACATCGATGACTGCTGCACTCTTCAAAAAGACATTGACATAGTTAAAGATTGGTGTGTCATCAATAATATGTACCTAAATAATGATAAATGTTTTGTCATATCTTTTACAAGAAAACGAATACCACAAAATTATAACTACAAATTGAACAATTGCGCTTTGTCTCGATGCACTACTGCAAAGGATCTTGGCATTATTTTTGATGATAAACTTTCATTCCATCAACATTATGAATATGTGTTAAAAAGATGTAATGGTCTTTTAGGTTTTATATTTAGATCCACAAAAGGTTTTAAGAAACCAAAAAGTATAATATGTATTTATTACAGCATAGTACGTAGTATTTTAGAATATGGTTGTACAATTTGGAGCCCATTCTATGAAATACACATAGAAAGTATTGAAGGCATTCAGAAAAAGTGCTTAAGATATCTATGTTATCGCTTTCATTTAGGCAGGTCTCTTCATTCTTACGAACTTCGAATGATTAAGTTCGGTGTGGTTTCGCTTGCGGTCCGTCAAGAACAGTATGATTTAATTTACTTGTTTAAAATATTGCACTCAATAATCGATTCCCCTGAATTGCTTTCTTTAATTCAAATAAATACTTTGTATCGAACCCGGGCGCCAAAGACTTTTGTACTAAATGTCTATAAAAATAATACATCATATTACAATCCCATTGTTCGAATGTGCCGTTTATACAATGAACTGGTTGCGCTTAATAACGACATCGACATATTTTCCTTGAAAATACATAAATTAAAAAAAAATGTCCGGGAAATTCTCGGCTCGGCATCTCCCACATAGTAAGATAGCTTCTTATATGTAATGTCAACAATCAGCTGGAATCAGTTTTCGATTTGTTTGATTTTTATTATTCTTCATACTATGTATATAATTAGTTTTTAATTGAATGTTAGTTTTAGATTAGATAAACTTTAATATGGACGCTTATTATTAATCGTGCTGTGTACACATGTTTTAGATAGGAATTTAGCTCTTATACAAATTGTGACGCTTTTTTGTTATTTTTTAATTTCTATCTGTTTTGTGTACCTAATAAATAAATAAATAAATAAGTACAGCGCCATCTATGTTGATAGCGAGGCACTACAATCGTACATACAAAAACAACAATAATTAATCCAACCTTGGGCAATGCAAAGACATAAACATCTTTATAACTAGAATCTCTAATTACTTTATAATAGAGGAAAATATAACTAAGTACTAAAATTGAGCGTCATTCGTACTGAATACCTACGTACTAGAATAGAAGTCAACTGCTAGAAGCAAACTGCTTCTAAGGCTGGTTTCACAGTCACGCGTTTGACCAGCGCCGGCCACACGCGCGCGCTTACAATTACACTAGATAGTAGTTGCGTTTTATAGTCATCACGCAGTTCAATCGCGCAACTACTATGTAGTGTAGCGCGCGCGTGTGGCCGTGACTGTGAAACCAGCCTGATAGCTGTTTGGCATTATAACCATTACGTTGCGTTAAAAAATGTTGTGATAAATAAACATAATAATATAGTATAATAATAATAGAGAAATAGTAATGATAATAACCACCGATATAGCTTAGCCACCGAAATAGCTTGGGTCTATCCGGTTGGAACCTAGGTTTTTTTATATTAGGCTCAGACCAAATTGGTCTGAGATATTAGGTAAGTTTTCTTAATAAAATCTTGGGAACTTTTACTTAAAATTTAACGATGCAGTAACGTATTAATATGTTTGAGCAAAAATGGAAACAATATAAGAGAAACTGTTGAAATTAATTTTACACACCGGTATCTTGTATGGTACATGGTACGTACCTAGTAAATTTAAATCATATTTACGAAGATCTTACATAGCAAAAGTTACTTAAGTTTTTAAAATTAAAATTAAAATTAACTAATTCTTAAAATTACTATTAAGACCTTATTTGTACACAGTGAACAATAAATAACTATTCTATTCTATTCTATTCTATTCTATTCTACTATGTGTGACATTGACTTCATGTACTTTTTTTTAAAGGGGATTCTGATGAACTGATGAGTTCGCGGAGATCCCCTGGGGGATCGGGTTAGGGGATCCTAGTGGACGAACCCTCGATATTAGCTTACTATAGGAACCTCTTGCCGGCAGTGAAGGTATGGTCCAACTTACGCCGGTTTTTAAATGCACCTTAGTATGCTACCTTTTTTCCTAATGGGAAAAAGGTAGCTACAACGCTGGTTGCTCAGCTAGAAAAGCTCGACGAGGAAAAGGGAGGCCTACCCATTAAAAACCTACCATCCCTTATTTGTCACGCGGATGGTTCGAGTCCACGAGCGGCAAGCACTGAGTTTAGGTATAAGTGTCGACCCGAGTTAAACGTTTGCAACCGTTTTCCATCCTTTTTATGACATGGGGTCCTTCAGACGAGGCGCGAAGAGGGCCACTTCGTGGCCCGGCAGGAGGGTGACTGATGATCTTACGCTGCACCAGTTGCCTTGCGCTTGGACTCTACTTCCATCAAGCTCCTTTCGGGCTTCATATAAAAGATAGAAACCTGTCCGCGTATCATTAGACGGAGACACATCATCCTATAGTCGAAGGGAACGTCGTTCAAAACGCTACCCATTCAAGGTTTAATAACTTTAATTCACTGACGTCACAGTGATTATCTCTTGCAATTGGCGTTGGTGGCGATCCGCCGGCCTTGCCAGAAACCCGTCGGATTGGCGGTCGCTGGTCGGCGGCGGCTGTCGCTGGACACGTAATTAAATGTAGGCGCCAAGCAACCCGATCGCTTTGGCAGCGATCTCGTAGCGGCCATCTTGTCAGTTTGCTCCCGGTCATCTTGTAACGAGCTGTTAGAAACACTTTCGATCAATTGGCATTTTGATATTCATGATCGCATGGTTCAAGATCGTGAGTCGTAAAATCAAGAGTATATCTATATATTAAAAAAATAATAAAATTTAAATTTCCATTAAAATACAATGTTAATGTAATAACATTAGCATGGTTTTTTAAGGCATTGTTCTATTATAGGCAAATAAGAAAGTGCTCTCTAGTAGACAAACCACATTTTTTTAAATAAAACAAGACTGCAGGCATGATGCTTCACATTCCCGCCAAAAGTCATATTTTGTTTAGCATTGTCTCATTGTGATCTCATTACAAGCGCAGACAGCACTGCAGCATGTGCGCCGCATCCGTCGCGTGACAAGTGGGTAAAATCGGCCGCTTTGGTTATAACCAGCGCAGTCATTCCATACAAAAAATGTGGTATTAATCCCTTATTGTACATAGAAAACACATAGAAAAAGTTACGCAAGGCATATAAAGGTGAGCTTATGTCTAGAAGAGATCTCTTCCAGCCGCCCTAGCGGTGGTGTGGAAATAAAGTCTACTCCTAGATGGCATCAGCCCATCAGGCAACGCGCGGTGCGGGTCTTGGGCTTTATTGTCAGACGTTTGGTGCCATGGGCGGCAACTTAGTGCGGAAAGACTTGCTTTGCGGCGTCGTCTGTGGTTATAATGCCACAATGGCTATAGCAGCACGTGCGGACACAAACTTATTTACTGCTTCACAGTATTCTGTTGTTTAATAAAAATGCTCAAGTAAACTCAACATGTATTAATATTTAAGGGGGGTTAGGCGGTCAGCGAAAATTCAGGGCCCTCGCGGTTGTTGCGCGGTGCGGGCAAAACAGTCAAGAAATCGAAAAGGCAAATAACTATGTGTTTATGATTTTATAGGAATTATTATTGTAAAACACAGTCGTAATGTGCATTTATATGAAATTTTAAGGAGCTCGATGGCGCAGCGGCTAGCGCGTTCGGCTTGCGATCTTGCTCGCGAAGCCACTTTCGCAATGCCGGGTCGCTGGATGGGTGTCCAAATTAAAAACATCTTGAGCTCCTCCGTGCTTCGGAAGGCACGTTAAGCCGTTGGTACCGGTTGTTGTCGTAAGATGACAGTCGTTAAAACCCACCAACCAGCATTGGGCCAGCGTGGTGGGTTATGGCCCAATATCCCCACGTGCTATTGTCCACGTGGGAGGCCTGTGCCCAGTAGTGAGACGTTAATAGGCTGAGGGTGATATGAAATTTTAGAGGTAACTCCAGGTTTTTTTTCTATACTTACAGCAAAATGTTTCCAATCGTGTTTTGGAAACTGTCACCCCCCTTACCCATACTTTCCGTTCTGTAATAGGTACATTTGTTGAAAATTTCAGTGCGAAATATCTAAAATATTTGAGAAGTCGCAGAACAAAACCAGTTAAATGCATTTTTGTAAATTTTACAGTAGAGCGCAAAATGTAAATACCCTATTTATATATCCGTAATGGGAGGGTTATTAAAATATCTTAAATTTTGGAAAAGCGTCGTACCATATAATCGATAACAGAGTACTTTAAAAAAACTTGATATCCGGTTTTGATCCGTGAGGTTGGATTTATCCGGTCTTAATAAGAGTTAATAAGAGTTTCCGGTTGTGTGTGTAGCAGTTAGAAATTATAAAAAACATAACAATATTAATTACACACTGTTGAATGACCATATTGCGTCTTATTGCGGGTAGTACGTCACAAATGCCAAACGGTGGCGCTATATGGGGCCGGAAGCTTTCATAGCCGTTTCTTTCAGTCGGCACGCAGCTCTCGACCAGTCAACAGCTCCTGAGGATGCCCCGTGGAGGGGCGAAACACGTGTCGGGTTTCGGTTTGCATGCCTTATTTAGCATCCATCGCTCCTTTTGCATGTGCATACATTGCGGGCGGGAGGGCGGTGCTTGCATGCAGCATCCAAGATAAATTAGTGAGTTAGCGGGATTAACACTACATATTTTTATTCCATTTTTGTTTATCCGGTTTTGTTCCGCGACTAGTTGGATTTGTCCCCATTTGATCTCAAGTTGTAAGTTGCTACAAAAACAAAAAGTCGTAATTGAAAAGCAAATAACGGTTAAATCACATTTGTACAAAAAAACATTTCAATAACATGTATTTATCCGATTTTGTTCCGAAAAATATTTGAAGTAAGTATATTTCTTCATAGGATTTAGTCAATTTTGTTGCGACAAAATGATACAAATATTTTTGTATCATTTTTCAATTGGATTTATCCGTTTATGTACCGAGACGTCATTTGAAAAGCAATTTTGAAGGGGATTTAGCCGTTTGCGTACCACAAGATTTTCATGATCAATCGAGCAATCGTTGAAAATTACGAATTAAAAAAAAACAGTTTGTGGTCGATGTGGAGTTAGCCGGTTTTGTTCTGCGACTCCTCATTTTGAATAACAGCTAATAGAAAACAGACAATTTGTCCGGTTTCACCGCCTAAACCTACTTAACCAGTTTACTGTTTACGGCGTATAACAATTGAGTTTTTTTTTAATTTTTAATTTTTTATTAATAGCTGCTCCCGCTTTTTTGCCAGGTTTCATTTTCAGTTTTTGCATTTTCTTTTTTTATTTCTTTTTATTTTTATTTTTTATCTCTTTTGATTTTCATTTACATACATTTCTTAATTACTACATAACATTCTTTGCTTCTATTAACAATTGTGTTATACATGGTTAAGTTTTTTCCCCTCTTATTACAAAATGTGGACTGGGTCTAAAACTCATTAAAAGTCACTGTATCATATGGGTCTGATTGTTGGTAAGATCTACTTATATCCATATGAGTCTGAGATTTTATGGTCTAACCACTAGAAGACGGCGTAGTAGACCCATAGTACACAAAAGAGCTACATTAATATGAAATAGATCTTCAGCCTCTTCCGTCCAGCCTTAAACTTTGGCACTCAAGAGTCAAGAAACTCGAGCGAGATGTGTCGCGCGGCGTGACAAGCGGGAGGTTGGCGACTCGCCACACGCGGCTGGGACACGGCTCGTAATGAAACTTGTGTCACTTATGCAACATTTATTATAATTACGTCTACATAATTAAAAGCGTTTACACATATTATTATATGAGTTTCGAAACACTGCTGTCAGGCAGGCGTGCGCCGCGCCGCAAAGACGCCGTGTCCAGACTTTCCAGCTACCCTATCGGCTAAAAAATATGAATATGGACATGGGCTTCATTTGACATTTGAAGCCCATAATATGCCCATATAAGGACAAGATATGGGCTTCAAATGTCAAATGAAGCTGTCCATATCCATATTTTTAGCCGATAGACCCGCACCCGATACCCGACAGACGGGATCTATACATAGATGAAATCAGAAAACTTTAAATTGGATACTAATAATTGAATTTCTATCTTGTTTGGTTTTACGGCAGCTGGCAGGTTAATGTAACCTTTCTGAAGTCATCAAACGTGGCGACTACGATCTATGTTGCTACGACGTAGTTGAAGCTTTGTCGTAGTCGTAGCGAAGTAGTCGCCGACCTACGAGCATTTACGGCTGCTCGACACCCGCAAAACCAGAGGAGTCGCAGATGCGAATCGCAGGCAGATGCTTATGAGGGTTTACGCATTTCGGTTTTCCATACAAACTTCCAAGTCGAAATTTTTAAAACCAATAAGCCAATTTTGATAAAACTTTGCATCCTGAAGTTAAAACACAGGGATCTAAATTGTTTGTTGAAAACATTTTAAAAAAATGTTTATTTAACTGAGTCATTGCGATTTTAACTTTCTATAGTGGAGTTTAAATCGCAATAACTCAGTTAAAAAAAACGTTTTTTAAAAATGTTTTCCCAAAGAGGATGCAAAGTTTCATCAAAATTGGCTTATTGGTTTTTCAAAATTTCGCCTTGGAAGTTTGTATGGGAAACCGAAATGCGTAAACCCTCTTAAGGGGGGTTAGGCGGTCAGCGATAATTTGTATGTTGCGCGGGGCCTCGCGGGTGTTGCGCGGTGCGGGGTCCGCGGTAATTCGTAAGCGCTGTTCACATTTTTATCAAAACTTAAAGATGTTTAGTTTTTTGTATCATATACCTATGTGTATATGATTTTATAGGAATTATTATTGTAAAACACGGTCGTAATGTGTATTTATATGAAATTTTAGAGGTAACGTCAGGATTTTTATCGAGCAAAATGTTTCCAAACGTGTTTTGGAAACAGTCATCCCCTCACACATACGCTCTGTAAGTAAAACACATTGAAATTTTCATTGCGAAATGTCTAAAATATTTTGAATACAGCCAATTTTTCCGATTTCACCGCCTAAGCCCCTTTAAAGACGGAGTAGGAATACACAGGCTGGCTCTACCAGTCGGACAGTATCACTCATTAACCACCAACCAGGGACCACACGTGTAGAGTATAAACGGTAAACCTACGAACGCGAGTGACTTTAACCCCCGATATGGATGGATCTGTTGTAGGTACAGTCAGCAAGAATGATGACCGTCTATTATCCTTTCAGCTTACAGCGGGTACAGACAACAATTGCGGTGTTTGTGAGTGGAGCGCGTGACAGGCGAGCAGATTTGGCGGCGCGCCACACGCGCTCGATGAGCGGTTTAGGCCGCGCGACGGCACACGCGAGCGGAATCGGCATCACTCTTTTGTTAAGAGACATCTCGATTCTGGATTTTTATGTTTTATTTACAACTTGCCCAACTCATCTGATGGTAAGTTACAACAAGGCGGAAACGCGCTTCAGAAAAAATTTACACTCAGTGTAAGCACTTGGCATTCATCTTCCTGTTCTTTGATCCTGACGTCACCTGAAATTCTCAACTACGGAGGAACTGGCTATCTTATCTCTAACTGCCTTGCTATTTAAACAAGATGGTGGTAGCTAGCCAGGCAGACTTAACAAGCCCTGCCACCTACCAAACCGAGTACAATCATGTACCCCCTGGGAATAAATGTACTGGCCAGAGCCCTAACACGACAGGTCGGGATATTTGTCCAGTAAAAGGCCAGTAGACTGTATAAAAGCTGGTGTAATTCGCTTTACTGTACCAATTCGACCCGACAAAGAAATCGTCCGCGGTATGTGTGACGTGCGCCCGAGTGGCTCGTAAGACGTCGTAGTAAAGATTGCTGTGTTCGCCGCGGTGGCGCGCTGCTTTAAGCCCGCGTTGGCCCCCCGCGCCTCTTCTGTGACTGTAGAGTTGTGGAGTCAGTCCGTGCGGCCCTGTCCTGACCAATAAGCTTTGATTCTTAAACCGGTGGCCTTAATCACTAGACCACAGAGACCACAGACATAGTGATACGGCCACGACAAAGCTTTAACTACGTCGTAGCATCGTAGTCGCAAAGTGATTAATAGAATAAAAGTTTACATAAAATGCACTGTGCTGTCTCATGTCTAAGACCAGAAACCCAAAAGATATTGATTGTAAGACGAAAGATGTAAATGCAAGGTTCGTAAAGTGTTTAAATTAAATTCATCATCATCATCATTAGCTTATAAAAGTACTGCTCCTATGGGCACATGCCTTCCAATATGAACAACAGAACATGGAGAGATTTGGGCCATAACCCGCCCCGCTGTGGGCCCAATGCGGGTTTTTAACGACTGTCATCATACAACAACAACCGGAACCAACGGTTTCACTTGCCTTTCAAAGCACGGATTACTTCGATGACACTTGTACATATTGACTAACGGTCTTTAAATCATCCGGACATTATGTCACCTTGGACATTCTGACAATTGGCCCAACATACCCCGGAGTCATATTAATTTGGTCACCCCACGTAACACGGCAATGCAAAAGTAGCTTAACTGTCAATTTCATATATTTCCATTACCTACCTATATTAGTATTCGAGAATTACATCTCATTCTAAAATAGGTTTTACCGGAGACAAAGCGAATTGCCCCGCTCCAATGGGCAGAATGCAATTTTTCGCAGCGCGGCACCTGCCAAGCCGTAATGGCGGCCGGTTATAAGCAGCCTACAGATATTGACAGTTTCTTGGCAAGCAGCGATTTAATTACGAGCCACTTTTTACAAGCTACCGCGGGGTGCGATCTGGCGGCCAAACTTTTGTTAACACACGGGATTCAAACGCGTACCTACATGCACCCAATTTGTAGCTAGTTTAAGAGTTCAGCTATCGTAATACCAGACACATTAGAAACTTCTTAAGGAGTCTTCGTGACAAAGAAGGGATTATGTGAGGAGTTCCATGGTGCAGCGGCTGAGTCAATCACAACCCGGACGGTTAGGTACGTTTATAATACGCTCAAATAAGAAAAACACTTGAAAAACACGCTTTTATAAATGCACGTAAAAACAAAAAAATAAATTATGGATCGTTCAAGTTGTCTCTATTTCTGGGATGAAGTGTAAACTATGAGCTTTTAATTATAATATTTATTTGTAAAAGCGTGGGGCGCTGGAAAAGGAAAGACTTTTTGTATAAATTGCTGAGAAATCAAGTTAAGCTATGTTACGGGAAGCAGGTTACACAGATTGGCGCTGCAGCTGCAGCTAACTGGAGTTGCAGCACGACTAGTAGGTGGCTCTACATTAAACAGTCTGTTCAAAGTAACAGTTTGTCGAACTCAGACAAAACGTGCGCCAGCAGCGAGGAGATACGACATTAACCGACATTTTTAACGCTTCTTCTTTCTGGAAATTAAGTAGGTACATAAGGGTAATGCGTCAACTGTGGCAGAATGTAGAGTTCTTGTTCGTGGACGAGATATCTTTGGTTCCCTTTGGTAACCCTTTGGCAGCATAAACGTTATGCTCTTGTGCGACCTAATGCAGCTTCCGCCAGGAAGTTAGTATTAGTATTTGTTAACAAGAAAGTCTTTCCTGTTCCAGCGCCTCACGCTTTTATAATCAAATATTATAATTAAAAGCTCAAAGTTTACACTTCAGCCCAGAAAGAGAGACAACTTGAACGATCCATAATTTATTTTTGTTTTTACGTGCATTTATAAAAGCATGTTTTTGTAGTGTTTTTTAAACTATTAATTTATTTTATACTTTTTGGTTTAACATTGAAACCTGATCGTGTTCAAAGTCCATTACGTGGCCTTTCTCACAAGTGCAAACACGACTATGATACGATACTCTATCATGGAATGCCAGTGCCTATCTTCCGGCTTTATCATCAGACCTTGAAACCTAATCGTGGTCAAAGTTCATTAGAAGACTTTTCTAAGAAATCCAAAACAGCTATGACACGATTTTCCATCATGAAGTTCCAGTTCATATCTTCCGGCTCCACCATCAGATCAGTTCGACAGTACCATATTATTGTATTGTCATCAGAACTAAATACAGCTGCCAATTTTCATTACGCTACGACCCTTGGAAGATGGTTAAATTAGTTACCTAAGATTCCATTACATAGTTTGTGACATACAAGTCGACCTAATAAAAGCTTGTTGTAATTATCCGTGCGGTGACGGAGAAAGAATACCAATCGCCGCCCCTCTCTCCGTCCGGTGGGTGTCGTAAGAAGCGACTAACGGACTCTTTCGAGCGATGATCTGCTCCACTGGTGGTAGGGCTTGACCCGTCTGGTTGGTGACCACCGTACGCATGGTGTAAAACCCGTCAAGTGACTGCTTGTCGGTCGCGTTTCGGGATCAGCCAGCGTATAACCAGAGCTCGAGAGGATGATGCTGCGATGTATTTGGTCTGTGGAGGCTTCCGTCAAACCAGTGCCAGGAGGACTTCGTTAACCTGCCGACCAGGGAGACCCGTAGAAACGGTTGTCCCGCTGGCCGCCCGTGGCACAGTACAGGGGCCCAAGCGAGCCTAACCAGCTCGTGAGGCTGCCTCACCATGCCACGCATAATCTCGGGGTGGTCCGTCGTGCCGGTTGGTGACCGGAAGGTGGGGTCCCGGCGGCCATTCCCGGGGGGGTTCGGGGGTCCTTCCGTTCGGCAGGTTAATAATACTCGTCTGTGGGCAAATTCCTGGGGAAACAGGCCACCACATCTTGACCATTCGCATCGCGGCATCATTTTCTCGATTCACGCCTCTCTCTTTCCACTCCTAAAATGACAGCGCCTAACAACAAAACTGGTTCTACAGCGGTGCACACCCCCACCACAACCTTACCGTTTGAGGTGGAGATCGCTAACATCCGCGGACTCCATGCAAACCTCAATGCCGTCCACCACCATCTTGAGACGGCACGGCCAGCAATGTTGTTCCTGACGGAGACGTAAATAATCCGCCCAGCTGACACCACCTACCTGAACTATCCCGGCTTTGTGCTTGAAGAATCCTTCAAAGCCAAAGCCGGAGTTTGCTTATTCGTTCGGGCGGATGTTTGCTGTCGCCGTCTGCGCTGTCTGGAGGACCCTTCCTTCTCCCTCCTAGTGGTACACGTCGACTTAGGCTCTCATTGCCGTGTCTACGTCTGCGTCTACCGATCCCATAACGGCGACATAGAGACAACTCGACTAATTGAACATCTTAGTCGGGTAGCAGATGATGCGCAGGAGCGGTTTCCATCGGCGGAACTGGTGTTTTTGGGGGACTTCAACGCCCACCATGAGTTGTGGTTAGGTTCCTCCAAAACAGACCGTGCTGGTAGAACTGCCCACGCATTCGCTCTCACGCATGACCTGACGCAACTGGTGAATCAGCCCACCAGGATCCCAGACATAGTTGGCCATGCGCCCTCCTTACTCGACCTTCTGCTGACGAGTCGCCCAGCTGGATACCGGGTGGAGATTCGAGCTCCTTTAGGTTCCTCGGATCACTGCTTGATATCCAGCACAGTGCCCTTGGCATCGCGCCCGCCAACAGCGGTTTCGAAACGCCAGATTTGGCACTACGCGTCGGCAGACTGGGACGGGATAAGGGAGTATTTTGCATCCGTCCCTTGGAGGCAGCGCTGCTTTAGTGGGAAGGACCCGACCGCTAGCGCCACTGCCGTTGCTGATGAGATAGTATTAGGAATGGAATACTATATTCCACACTCCTATGTCATCAGCAAAGGCAGTCGCAACCGCTGGTTCAATCGCGAGTGTGCCAGCGCTGTTGAGAGCAAACAGACGGCATACCGCGCTTGGATCAGAGGTAAAGCTCATGGGGCTCCCGAAACTCGCTCGCTAAAAGCAGCCTATAATAATGCCACCAAGTCGTGTAAGAGGGCCTACATTAGAGCGGATGCCCAGCGCGTTGCACGAGTAGGCCAAGAACTCCTGACGCATCCTACGGGCAGCCGTAGCTACTGGCGTCTGGCCAAAGCCGTGCAATCCAACTTCTGCCAACCCTCGCTGCCACCACTGAGATGTCTTGACGGAACTTTAGCTCACAAGCCGCAGGAAAAGGTCGATCTCCTGGCCAAACTCTTTGCGGCTAACTCCCGGATCGATGACTGTGATGCACAGCCACCCTCAATTCCTCACTGTGGCCACACAATGTCTGATATTAAAATCAGGCAGTGTGATGTCCGTGCGGAAATGCAGTCAATCGATGTCCGGAAAGCTAACGGTCCTGATGGCATCGCAGCAATAGTCCTGAAAATGTGTGCAGCGGAGTTGTCCCCTGTGTTAACGCGTCTGTACCGTCTCTCGCTCTCTTCGGGTTGTGTGCCGGAATCTTGGAGAGAAGCTAATGTGCAACCGAACCCTAAAAAAGGAGATCGGTCAGATCCGACTAATTACCGCCCTATAGCCGTAACTTCAGTGTTGTGTAAGATCCTAGAACGAATATTGAACAAACAGCTTATTCGATACCTAGAAGATCACTCCTTAATTCACGATCGTCAATATGGGTTTCGGCCAAAACGGTCAACGGGTGATCTTCTAGCGTACGTCACACATCTCTGGGGTGAGGCTATTGACAAGCGTGGCGAGTCACTGGCAGTTAGCCTTGACATAGCCAAGGCTTTTGATCGGGTCTGGCACAAAGCTCTTCTCTCCAAGCTCCCGGCATACGGTTTGCCCGCTCAGTTCTGTACCTGGATTGCCAGCTTCCTGCATGAGCGTAGAATCCGTGTCCTTTCGGATGGATGCGCTTCGCGGTTCATGTCAGTGAACGCTGGTGTTCCTCAAGGCTCCGTTCTATCCCCCACGCTGTTCCTTCTGCATATCAATGACATGCTTCCTCTTGGAAACATTCATTGCTATGCAGATGATAGCACAGTGCATGGGGGATATAACGGGCACCCAACGGCTGGGCGGGTAGACACCGAAATGAAGCGAGCAAATCTTGTCATTGAGCTCGATCGGATGTTGGACCTCATTTCTAAATGGGGCTCCGATAATCTGGTCGAGTTCAATGCCAAGAAAACACAGGTGTGCGCGTTCACAGCGAAAAAGTCGCCATTCCTTCCCCTTCCCCTTCCCTCTCTTCAGGGTACATCACTAGGCCTGCAGAGCAGTATTAACATGCTTGGTATGGATATCCGCTGCGATCTGAACCAAAAGGACTACATCGAAACCGTGATTAAAAATGCCTCACGTAAACTCGGTGTCCTGAACAAGGTGCGGCGATTCTTCACGCCTGATCAGTTGTGTCTATTATACAAGACACAGGTGCGGTCTTGCGTGGAGTATTGCTCTCACCTTTGGGACGGCTCCGCAAAGTACCTTCTCGATGCCTTGGACAGATTGCAGCGCCGCGCTGTGCGCATTATCGGCAATGCAGTGGTCACTAAAACTCTCGAGCCTTTGCAATTGCGTAGAGATATTGCGTCATTCAGCGTCTTTTACCGTTTATACCATGGCGAATGCTCTGAAGAACTCTTTGACCTCATCCCTCCTTCTCCCTTCCTCCATAGGAGTACGCGTGCTGCTCTGCGGAGTCACCAATTTACAGTCTCTAACATTCCATCTCGCACAAAGAATTTTGGTGACTCGTTTCTTTGCCGCACTTCCAAAAGATGGAATAGTCTACCAGCACACGTATTCCCTCCTACCTATGACATAGGGTCCTTCAAACGAGGCGTGAAGAAGCACTTTGTGGGCCGGCAGAGTGAGGATGACTGATGCTACGTCTCTTACGCTGCACCAGTTGTCCTCGCGCCTGGACCTCATTTCCACTTAACATCAGGTAGAGTGGGGTCATTTGCCGGGCTTACTAAGCCCGGCAAATGACCCCACTCTACCTCCTCTACCTCCACTCTAAAAAAAAAAAAAAAAAGCGTGTTAAAAAAAAGAAGATCACGGGCTTCTGCGTGTTTCGCCGTAAAACCGTTGGTACCGCAGTTATCGTAAAATGGCATTCTCTAAAATCTACCAACCAGCATTGGGCCAGAGTGGTGGGATGTGGCCCAATTTTCCCATGATTGTGCTGAAGGTACTAAAATGTTAAAATTAAACCACTACCTATGTCACCCTGTGTTGAGTCATTTTGTAACTGCTTTTGGTCCCAAATAAAATAAGGTTCAATAGAAACGTCAGGATCGTACCAAATGGAACGCTGTGGTCTCTGCCTACCGCTCGAAAGGGGCGTGATGATGGGCTCAACTGCCGTAAAACCGAACACAATAGAAATTCAATTGTTAGTAATCACTAGCCCCTCAGCCCCCAAGCGGTCGCATGAGACCGCACCTACTTACAAAAACACACTTGACTTTGTACCGTGTTTTCATAGACTTACAGACTACTTTAGTATGAACAAGTTTGATTACTTCGGTTCTGTGGTACATTTTATGCATCGTGATCGCAAAATATCGCATAGTCTATGCTCGATCAGAAAATTTTCACGAGTGAGTGGCTAGAAGTCTTCGTAACGGACAAGGGGTTATTTGTATGTATGAAACAGAAATGAGCTCATGACGTGCCCGCTCACAATATCGCCCCGTACATTCCACGTACGTTTTCTGGCACCACCAAATCGCTGTCAGGCATGTTTTTATGCGCAGTAATTTATACAGCCATTGTCTATTTTGGTGCGGAGCCGTTTCAACTGTTGCTATTGGCTCTCCCCTTTTATTGAAACTGGCTTTATGAGTTTCGTTCGATTCACTGATGACATTGCAACTTGTGAAAAAGTGAGCGTGCCAAAGTTTTTTATTAATTACTTATCTACTATATAGAGGCTGGCCTTATGTGTAGATCAGAATTAATAGATTTAATTACAATTATGAATTGTACTGTTCGCCAAAAGCCGTGTGGCTACTAAAATAATACTACCAACCCCTCTCTTCCCTTGGGCGTTGTAAAAGGCGACTAACGGACTAAAGACATACATACATCCTACAGCATAGAGCGGCTATGGACTCACCGCCTATCACGCTAAGCACTTGTGCAGTTCTAATTTGGTGAAACGTGGACTATGATAGAGGACTGCTTAGTCTTCATTGCCTAGTCTCTAACTAACTCTTCGGGGATAATAGTCGTTATTATATGTATGTGAAAACAATCATAAATTAAAATACAATGAGTGTGCTTTCCAAAGGACTTTTTTCTTGTTAACGTGGAAGCGTTTAGTCTTCATTACACATTACGGTAAGTAACGATAATCTTAACATTAGTTACATACATACGCTTTACGACTGTTACCCCCTAAGGGGTTAGTCAATGAGGACGGCAAAAGCAGTAAACTGCTACAGTCCACGCTTATTAGGATGGCCCAGTTGTGGCATATTCGTTTATAGTTATATACAATGTGACAAGGGTGGTACTTCTAACCTGTTAAGGCTAAGTACTACATCTAATTTCATCGACAAAAAAAATAAAGTGTATACATGAAAAAAGTGCGTTTAAATCACAAAATAATTAAGTAGGTACTAAATGATTTTTTTTCTCACCAAAATAATCTCAAACATACGAAACAAAGTAATTTATTAGTTAGCCAGTGTCATTAGATACCGTTTGTAATTTTTTTCATGTTTCTCCGACGTATGAAACCTTTGATATCGCATAAAGTAAAAATGGTCATAAATTATAGGGGGAGGGGGTAGGACCCCCCATATTATAGTATGTAAGTATATTTATATGTTTGTAAAACTATTTATGTATATTCCTACACCTATATATATATGTTTATTTATGTATATATATTATATGCTTAAGTATATTTTTATTGTTTTTTTTTTACAATTTTGTCACCGCAGCTAATTGCACCTACCATGTCATCTCGTCACCACCCTATGATTAAGTGGTAGAGAATGCCTCAGGCATTAAGTCCGCCATGTAATATATTGTTGCAAAAGTTTTCATAAATAAATAAATAAATAAGCTTTTTCCGCTAAGACGGTGCACGTATGTGTAAGTAAGTGGACTGCTGCGATCGCCATTGCCTTTAGTCTCTGACTAACCCTTTGGGGGGAATAGTCGTGAATCGGTTTACTATTGTTTGTCAAAAAACGTACGCACAGATCTCAAAAACCTATTCATAAACAGTACTTGAGTGGCCACCGGCGCTATGCGTCCTTAAAATAAACGCATAGCTATACATGTCATACGAAACCCACTGAGAAATGTCATACTTCGCATAGCATTTCTACTTTGCTTGTAATGTTTGTGAATACGGATGTTAGTCTCTTGTCTGTCACGAAGACTCTAGGTTAGGAACAATTGAATATCTATTATGTCTGGTTTTACGACAGCGCCAGTGCATTAAGTGCAATTGTTGAATATTCTAATTTTTTTATTGAAACTAAATATTTTCGATATCGTTAAAGACATTTTTTATTTAGCTTTTATAGAATTGCTATAAGCTTACTTTGTTAAAGTTTTATTGTATTATCTACATAGACAGCCTCAAATACAGACTTTTGATATAATGTATATTAAATTAATATTTATTTATATTCATCAAATATGTTTATAGAGCCCCACCACCATCATCAGCGCCCTGCAGTTTATATAGCCGTTTATACGCAGATTCAACATTCAACTTTTTGGTATTGAAACCACGATGCTAAAGTTTCATTTTACTAGTGACTTTCTTTTCAAGACTTTTCAGAAAATGATCAATGACAACAAACAGCTTATTTGCAAATAATTACGCTTAAGCCTTACTCTAACATCGTAACAAGCCAAAAATAACTTGACTAATACAAAATGAACGCGCTAAAAGATTACTTAATGTAATTCGCTACTGGCCGTTGTCAAAATGAGACTTACCCTTTTCAAAGGCAAAGTAATTCTATTGTCCTTTTAGGTTCAAATCCACTTTATTTTCAAGACGGAGATACATTTTGCCCGCAGGCTCTAACAGCGTCATGCGGTGTGTTACTGTGACAAATTAAATTAAGTTATTGTAGGAATAACAAGGCAATGAAATATGTTGAGTTAGTAGATTCGGAGAAAATGGTACGGTTGTTCCTTTGTTTTTGATAGCATAATTCAATTTAACCACAAAGCGTACGGATTTTACTTTTAAATTATATGGCGCAAATTGAGTGAAGTTTACGTCTTTCATATTTTAAAAGATTTCTTTTATAATGAGAATGAAACGAAAGAGGTCAAAATATTGTGATAGGTTCCCGAAATGGGTTGATATCTTTTCTATGATCGGGATTCAAAGCCGAATTTCTTCTGTTTTCCTTCTCATTTAAATATCCTCGCATATGAATACAAATTCAAAATTTAAAATTCAAAATATATCTATTCAATAAACTCAATTAATAAGTACTTTGAATCGTCCAAATCTTTTTAACCAACCACCCATTCAGGACGTAATTTTTTAACTGTGGCAAAGAACGGGCGCAAGAAACCACAGCGCACAGAAGCAACGACATTTACAAAAAAAAAAAAAGATTATGTCGTTACCAGGTCATAAAATACAAAATATGAATTTAAAAAATAATAAATTAAGCGATACAAAACTACAATACAATGTAAGTATCAATTAATAATAGACAATTAGAAATAGCTGTTGGAGTAATTGGAGCATTTCAGATCCAAGCTGTTTTGTCTTCTGTGTAATCTGACACTTTATAATAAGCTTTTTTATAAATCTTTTCTTTGATTTTGATTTTAAATTTATTAAGATCTAATTTCTAAATATCATATGGTACTTTGTTGTAAAATCTTACACACAGACCCTTAAAAGAATTATTTATTTTATGGAGCCTAGTATAAAGTACTGCTAATTTGTTATTACTTCTAGTGTTTACATTGTGAATATCACTGTTTTTTGAAAATATTTCAATATTTTTATGACCATAAATCAAATTTTCATATATGTATTGTGATGCAACAGTCATTATATTTATATCCTTAAATCTCTCTCTCTGAGAGAGTCACCAGACTTTAGGTTATAGATTGCTCGAATAGCCCTCTTCTGCAGCACAAAGATAGTTTGAATGTCGGCAGCATTTCCCCACAGTAAAATGCCGTACGACATTACACTATGAAAGTAACTGAAATAAACTAATCTAGATGTAGCAACGTCAGTTAACTGACGGATCTTCATTACTGCATAAGCCGCAAAGCTAAGTCTATTCGATAATTTAGCTATATGTGGGCCCCACTGAAGCTTGGCATCTAACGTGACGCCTAGAAACACAGAAATAAACTTGAAAAGTATCATACTTCGAGTTTATTTTCAACAAGTTTAAGTATGTTTATGAAAGTGTCAAAACAATCGAAAAATTCAATGTTAATAAAGATAGTTTTCTTTCAAGTTTCCTGTTAAAGATGGCCAGCATTCATTAGCGTCCATTCACAAATGGGGGGGGGGGGGGGGGGGGGGGAAGGTGCCCGTGCCTTGCAATAATCACTTAAAATCCGAAACGCACTTTGCCCAACCCCGGAATTGAACCCAGCTTATTTAGAAAACTGGCCGCGCGCCACTCGGCCACGTGGACTTAGCGTTATTTTTTCAATATATTACTTACATTTCAATAAATTAATTTAGAAAAGCAGTTTTTTCAATAATACTCGTTGTATTTTCATAATTAAAATTACAAATATTGTGACTTATTTGTTTTGTTCACTTTATCAATTAATGTTTTTTATTTTAGCGTTTTTTTTTATTTTTATTAACACTGAAAAAAGACGACAGAGGTGAAAACTTCTAAGATTTGATGAAGCAATGTTGACTAAAAACATAAGCATCTAGCACTGACAAATTTCGACGGTAGTAGTAGGGTTTTGAGAGTTCTGGCGCACTCAAAAGTGGTCTGGTTCTGACCCCCGCTGGGCTAGTTCAAGTCGTTTCCAAAACTAAAAAAAAAAAAAAAAAAAAAAAGGAAAACCCCCCCATTTGAATCGATTGCGCTGGGTCCCAGAGCGATATCTTTAACCGTTTCCGAGATACAATTTTCGAGCGGCAGCTCTCAGTTGATTTACTAATGAATCGTTACTGACTCCTCGGTCCTAATCACCATTCCCGATGCACATCATTATCTAATGACGTACCGACACCACTGTACTCTTGTTCAGTTGATTTACTAATAAACCACTGTTAATGACACCTCGGTCTAATCACCTTAACAACTATGCGATTGTATTTTATTGATTCTTCAGGAAAGCGCTTTGTCTTCATCTCACCTGATGTTAGGAGATGAAAAGTAAGATCAAAGTGAAGGCATAACTTCACCTGGAATCCTCACTACTAAGGCACTGACTTAGATAAAATGGTGGTACGAAGCTTGCCAAACGGATATCGAACCCGTGACCCGGAGTCTGAGACCGGGGTAGTCCTAACCACTTCACCACAGAGGTGGTTAGTGAGCTAATTGTAATCATTCAAGTCCTACCACCAACCATACTGAATACACACATGTGCAACCTCTGCTGGGAATCGAACCCGTGACCGTGAGTCTGAGACCGGGGTAGTCCTAACCACTTAACCACAGCGGCGGTTAGTGTGTTAATTGTAATAATGGACATTCGGTATGCATGAAATCTTCCCTTCATGGACCATCTCTCGTGAAATATTTTTGCTATAATAATACACCCATACTTACTAACTTTCTGATAAGAGTATATCTTAATAACTTTGTTCATTATAATTAGATAAACTCTATTTACTTATACTTTGAAACTAGTTTATCTGCTCGTTTAAATTAAATTAGCTACCGAACTTGTTTATTCGTGATAGAGAAACACACATTGTTCATTAAAATTAGACTTTGAAAGTAAAATTTTCCTAAACTAAAGTTAAAATAATCATTACATTAACTATCTTGTCTTGTTAAACAACATCGAATTAGATATCTTAAGTAGAGTAAGTTCAAATAGTCATTACTTACTAAAATTGATATATAACACACTGAGTTGTCTATTTTCGATACCCGTGCATAGGAAACTACTACAAGTGCTCCGTTCTGTATTCAACACCAGTACCATGAATGTAAGTAAAACGTTTTATTTTTTATTTTCTGAGTGAATGTTCTGATTTGTTCTGACTTCTGTCTAACGTATATGATGTGCATAAAACTGATGTGATTCGCTTTCATTTTTTAATTACTGATTTTTATGACTTCTGAGTAACGTATAAAATTGTACTGGTTGTTACAGATTGCTCGTTCTACATTCAATGAAGACGATGACGATGTGGTGTTCCAAGAAAACACATATAAACATTATTATTACCCACAGTCGGACGACGATGAACTTCCACCGTTGCAGAAGAAAGAATCAATCGACGAATTCTTTGAACCACCAAAGAAGAAGCCGAGGACAATGAGTTCTTCAATAGTTGGACGTTGTTCCGGGAGAGATTCGACATCTTACGTGTCAACCAACACCGACGACGGAGCAAGTGCAACACATCTCATTAAGATTGAGGTGTATGATTTGAAGAAGATTGAAAACATTGATCAATCGGACCATTGGAAGCATGCAGATGTTCGTGTGAAATATTACACAAAGTCTATCAATGACGATCATCATAAGAAAACTCGTCAGCTTATTTACAACATAACAAAGGGAATATCCAATTCTCCGAATTGTCGGAAATACTCTTACAGCAACAAAGATAAAAAGTAATACGCCTAAATCCATAGTACTTATTTGTGATTTTGTAGAACGAAGCACTTTCTTATGTCATACAATAAATCAGATATTGGTTTGTGAGTATAAAATAAATATATTGTTAAATCATTTACTTGTTTTTATTTATTTCAAAGGTTTTAATGAAAATACCAAGTTAAATTTCAACGTATTTAATAATAATTTCTCAAAAAAAAAATAGGTTACAGTTACATGTTATTGAATAAATAAAAAAGACTTAAATACATGTTTTATTAACACATCATTATTATGTATCTTTATTAAACATTTCAACAAAGTCACTAAGAGGCATACCTCTAAGCTTAAGATACAAATACACAAGACGTTATTCACCATAAAGAATAAGAAATATCGAATACAATATAACTTAAATTATATAAAATAGTTTTTTAAAATTTTATTTATCGTAATTTATAATGACCCCATGCTAATGTGTCAGTGGAATTTGGTATAATATATCTCTTGGTATCATTGTAAGACAAACAAATTTTATTTATCTTTTGAGTAAAAATGACATGTTTAATGGATCTAAAACGATACATTTCAGTAAGTTCTACATTTTTTTTAAACAAACAAGTTTTATAAGTATGTAATTTCAATTGTCTAGTTACACATTTGTTTACACCTTTTGCTTTAGTTATTGTTTTATTCTCTACTTGCATAGCATACATTTTTGAGCGTAAACCGACAAATTCAGAAAAAACATGGCCATTGTGTTCATCTTTAAAATAACCTAATTTTTTTCTTATTTAATAAAGGAAAACCATAAATATTGTTTCGTGCGTAATCCGATGTGTCAAAATAATTACATATATCGGGTAGAATTTCTTTATAAAAATCTGCACAAAAAATTTGGTAAACTAAGCTGTCAGTGTCCGTATACAACAATTTTAAATTTTCAAATTTACACTTCATGTATTTGTAATGGAAATCATACATTAAAGTTTTTGATAAATCTAATATACTAAAACCTAAAAATATGGGTTTATCGTAAAAAAGTTTAGTCTTTTGTAATTGGACTGCTACTAAACTCTCAGAGAAAACTGACAAACTATGAAATTCAGGTTTGGCAATCAGATCTGACACACCTTTTCTTTTACCCCGATTTTCCCAGTGAGTCAATAGTTTAATGTTTACTCTTTTTTCAATATTTTCCATGGTCTTTCCAAAAATTGAATTATTCATTAACTTATAAAAATCTTTTTCAAAATCAGATTTTGCTAACGTACGCAATTGCGTGTTTAAATCTATATATTTTTTTAACCAGGCACTTTGTTTAAATTTCAGAACTCTATGAACTTTCGTAAGTTTTAAACCCAACTCTAAGCTTTGTAAGAGATTTCTATAATGTAAAATATATTTTTCCTTATTATTTAAATTTGGGACCTGCTTTCGTTCCTTAGAACCACCAATACAAATATTTTCAGGACATAATGGTAAATCGGAATGATGATCATGAAGGCTATCAGGATATTCCAAATCTAATTCTAAAATGTAACCAAACTCTGAAGTGATAGGAACATTAAAATTAACATCAACACTCGCCCATTCAAATTGAGAAATAGGTAAATACTGAGACATAGCCCACCCATACAAATTATTAGCATCCAAATATGTTAGAAAAGAAATAGGATCATCTGCTTTATAATTATCCATATAAGGATTATTGGCTTTAGCGTAACGATTACTACATTGAGACACACCACCTCTGATACCAGCTTTTATAAAGGCTATTTTATCAAAATCTGTCAATAACTCGATTTCGACTTCGGTAAACTTTAACATAGCGTCCCAGCTTAAACCAGGAGCAGTGTAATAATGAGCAGGATCTAAATCATAGGTTTTTAAACAAACATTTCTAAAGTTTTCGAATATATTACTTAAAAGCAAAACATCTGTTTTTAAATAAAGATTAGAATAATCAGACATACTACAACATTTAAAATGAGACCACACTCTTTGAGCGTGAACGTAGTCTTCGTGAGAAATCGTTGACCCAGTAAGTGAATTAAAAAAGTCATAAATTTTTGGTAATGATGGTGATTTTAATGACCTGAAAGAACTCATATACTCATATGGATATACACCTTTTCTTTTCAGCAATTCAAAGTCGTTTACATTCGGAAATTCATTTTTTAGTTCTATAAACTGATTATTATTAAGATTAGAAGCTAATGAATTTAAACTACTTGATAAAAATTTAAAAGAATCAATAAACCTTAAACTTACACGCTGACCGTTTACGTGAAGAATTTTAGAAAATGAAATATATTTTTCTTTATGTTGGGGGATTATTTGTACTTCACCATCAGCAAAATTTAATGCGTGTACAATAAAGTGAGCATCGTAATTACTTAGATTATGTAATACTACTGGTACAAAGTCTATTTTATGAAACTTTTTACTACATATTTCATGTGAAACACCTATAAACGCTCCCGTCTGCCAGTTGTAGTCAATAAATTGCTCATATAAATCTTTTTTACAAATGTAACATACTTTGGTTTCTTCTATATATTTTTTATTTTCATTCGTAAGAGGGAGAGGAGCAGTTTGAAAACTATATTTACTACATATAATTTTTAAATCTTCTTGGAGCTTATTCATAAATACATGAGCACAGTTTTCTCCGCTATAACTAACATATTTAGAGAGATTACTATCATATGAACACTTAATATAATAACCGAAACTGTACACGTCATGTCTCTGAACATTAATGGTTGATGATTTGTTAGGATCACCAGAACAAGAGGCAATAGGTTTTAAAAACGATTCGAAGTCAGCGTAAATAATAAAAGGAATAGAAGAAATTTTTTCTAAACATACTTGGACTTGGTAATATTGTACTAATATGAGCACAATCATATTTTTGGTGGTTATCTACCGCATTGCTTGTAGGAAAATAAAGCAGACAACCATCACAAATGTGAACCGCGCCATTTCGTTTAGTGATCTGCTTACTCACTAATCGTGATAAATTTTTAATATAGCAATAATGTCCGTTACTACCACTGGTGACGTATAGTAAATTTATATGTGTTGATTTGCGAGACTTTGTGAAGTACAGGGGGCCAATAACATGATGAGTTTTAGTCTCAGAGTTATATTCTAAACCAAAAACGTTAATGCTTATATTGTTTAAGCGCTCAACTCTGTAAATATCAGTTAATTTTACTGGAAACGAAATCCCATTAAAATTTAACTTGTTTTCCAATTTCCAATACTCGTTTACACGATCGGGGTTTTTTGTTACAGTATACAAAGCTGAGAGTAAAGCCCATTTACAACACTGCACATCTGCGTTTTTAACATTGATGACTGCTTTTTTAGTCCTAATGTCATAAGGTAATTCAATAAAAGATGATCCCCGCAGTGGATTGAATTTATTAATATTCATATCTAAACTAATTAGGTCCGTAAGACTCCATCCACTATCTTTTTGCTCAAACTCACTGACTTTATTAGCTAATACTTCTTTTATTGAATTAAAAAGTATATTGATGTCTTCGGATTCATTGAGAATATAGTTCTGAGTTTGGAAGTCAAAAACGTTTTGTACATTTTTATTTTGGTGCACGAAGTTGGCACACAGTATAAAGTTTACTTTAAACGTTTTTAATTGTACTATATCATCAAGAATCAAAGTCCTTAAATCATCAATTATTGAATTAAAAAATGTATCAACCGTTTCCAAATCTTTTGAGTCCGCTAAAGAAGTTATTCTGTATGTATGAACTCTTTTGCCAAAAGCAGTTTCAATTAACCTTACATTTGGTAAATTATCATGGGAACGAAACACATTATTTTTGTGATTCTTACTTTTATAGTGATTGGATAAATACCTTTTTTTAACGGAAATATTGCAAACTGAACACATCATCATCTCGCTATTATCTGCAGTCGAATCATCTTCAGCTCCTCTAGATGTTGATGGTTCATTAATACGTCGTCTTTTCTCATTGTTTTGAATGCTATTCTCAGTTTGCCGTTTTAATCCTCTCCCAATTTGTATGTTAACACTGTAAACATAAATAAAAATATAAGAACTAACAAAAAATCAACAACATAATTTTTTTTTTAAATATTAAAAATAATACTTACGTCTTTTCAATTTCTTCACTGAGTTTCACTAATGATTCATCGAAATATGAGTCAAAAATATTTCGTTCTTTACTTTCAGTAGTTTCTACTATATCACAGATTTCATTTAACTCTTCATCATATTCAGTGCAGTTCAAATCAGTTTTATCGACTGAAGATGAAAAAAAAGCACTGACATATTTCGTTCCAGCCATTTATTATTAACTCTCAATCAATTAGACGAGTAGAAGTTTATGACTCAGAGCATTGATTACTAACTAGTAACTTTTAATATTTGATCGATCTTCTATTTATGTTGAATTTGACATGACAGACCATAGGCACCACTGCTCATCGTTTTTATACTAGGTAGATCATTATGTGTTTCTCAATCACAAGTTCGGTAGCTAACGAGCAGATAAACAAAGTTATTAAGATACACTCTTATCAGAAAGTTAGTAAGTATGAGTGTATTATAATAGCAAAAATATATCACGAGAGATGGTCCATGAAACGAAGACTTCACACTCAAATTTTGTATTCTTCGAACAATTGAAAAGTTGAATTTGACATGACAAACCATAGGCACCACTGCTCGCCTCACAGCTTCGGCTTTCAATTGTTCAAAATAACGATAATTTGAGTGTGAAATCCTCGTTTCATGGACCATCTCTCGTGATATATTTTTGCTATTATAATACACTCATACTTACTAACTTTCTGATAAGAGTGTATCTTAATAACTTTGTTTATCTGCTCGTTAGCTACCGAACTGGTTTATTCGTGATTGAGAAACACATAATGATCTACCTAGTATAAAAACGATGAGCAGTGGTGCCTATGGTCTGTCATGTCAAATTCAACATAAATAGAAGATCGATCAAATATTAAAAGTTACTAGTTAGTAATCAATGCTCTGAGTCATAAACTTCTACTCGTCTAATTGCTTGAGAGTTAATAATAAATGGCTGGAACGAAATATGTCAGTGCTTTTTTTTCATCTTCAGTCGATAAAACTGATTTGAACTGCACTGAATATGATGAAGAGTTAAATGAAATCTGTGATATAGTAGAAACTACTGAAAGTAAAGAACGAAATATTTTTGACTCATATTTCGATGAATCATTAGTGAAACTCAGTGAAGAAATTGAAAAGACGTAAGTATTATTTTAATATTTAAAAAAAAAATTATGTTGTTGATTTTTTGTTAGTTCTAATATTTTTATTTATGTTTACAGTGTTAACATACAAATTGGGAGAGGATTAAAACGGCAAACTGAGAATAGCATTCAAAACAATGAGAAAAGACGACGTATTAATGAACCATCAACATCTAGAGGAGCTGAAGATGATTCGACTGCAGATAATAGCGAGATGATGATGTGTTCAGTTTGCAATATTTCCGTTAAAAAAAGGTATTTATCCAATCACTATAAAAGTAAGAATCACAAAAATAATGTGTTTCGTTCCCATGATAATTTACCAAATGTAAGGTTAATTGAAACTGCTTTTGGCAAAAGAGTTCATACATACAGAATAACTTCTTTAGCGGACTCAAAAGATTTGGAAACGGTTGATACATTTTTTAATTCAATAATTGATGATTTAAGGACTTTGATTCTTGATGATATAGTACAATTAAAAACGTTTAAAGTAAACTTTATACTGTGTGCTAACTTCGTGCACCAAAATAAAAATGTACAAAACGTTTTTGACTTCCAAACTCAGAACTATATTCTCAATGAATCCGAAGACATAATATACTTTTTAATTCAATAAAAGAAGTATTAGCTAATAAAGTCAGTGAGTTTGAGCAAAAAGATAGTGGATGGAGTCTTACGGACCTAATTAGTTTAGATATGAATATTAATAAATTCAATCCACTGCGGGGATCATCTTTTATTGAATTACCTTATGACATTAGGACTAAAAAAGCAGTCATCAATGTTAAAAACGCAGATGTGCAGTGTTGTAAATGGGCTTTACTCTCAGCTTTGTATCCTGTAACAAAAAACCCCGATCGTGTAAACGAGTATTGGAAATTAGAAAACAAGTTAAATTTTAATGGGATTTCGTTTCCAGTAAAATTAACTGATATTTACAGAGTTGAGCGCTTAAACAATATAAGCATTAACGTTTTTGGTTTAGAATATAAATCCTGAGACTAAAACTCATCATGTTATTGGCCCCCTGTACTTCACAAAGTCTTGCAAATCAACACATATAAATTTACTATACGTCACCAGTGGTAGTAACGGACATTATTGCTATATTAAAAATTTATCACGATTAGTGAGTAAGCAGATCACTAAACGAAATGGCGCGGTTCACATTTGTGATGGTTGTCTGCTTTATTTTCCTACAAGCAATGCGGTAGATAACCACCAAAAATATGATTGTGCTCATATTAGTACAATATTACCAAGTCCAAGTATGTTTAGAAAAAATTTCTTCTATTCCTTTTATTATTTACGCTGACTTCGAATCGTTTTTAAAACCTATTGCCTCTTGTTCTGGTGATCCTAACAAATCATCAACCATTAATGTTCAGAGACATGACGTGTACAGTTTCGGTTATTATATTAAGTGTTCATATGATAGTAATCTCTCTAAATATGTTAGTTATAGCGGAGAAAACTGTGCTCATGTATTTATGAATAAGCTCCAAGAAGATTTAAAAATTATATGTAGTAAATATAGTTTTCAAACTGCTCCTCTCCCTCTTACGAATGAAAATAAAAAATATATAGAAGAAACCAAAGTATGTTACATTTGTAAAAAAGATTTATATGAGCAATTTATTGACTACAACTGGCAGACGGGAGCGTTTATAGGTGTTTCACATGAAATATGTAGTAAAAAGTTTCATAAAATAGACTTTGTACCAGTAGTATTACATAATCTAAGTAATTACGATGCTCACTTTATTGTACACGCATTAAATTTTGCTGATGGTGAAGTACAAATAATCCCCCAAAATAAAGAAAAATATATTTCATTTTCTAAAATTCTTCACGTAAACGGTCAGCGTGTAAGTTTAAGGTTTATTGATTCTTTTAAATTTTTATCAAGTAGTTTAAATTCATTAGCTTCTAATCTTAATAATAATCAGTTTATAGAACTAAAAAATGAATTTCCGAATGTAAACGACTTTGAATTGCTGAAAAGAAAAGGTGTATATCCATATGAGTATATGAGTTCTTTCAGGTCATTAAAATCACCATCATTACCAAAAATTTATGACTTTTTTAATTCACTTACTGGGTCAACGATTTCTCACGAAGACTACGTTCACGCTCAAAGAGTGTGGTCTCATTTTAAATGTTGTAGTATGTCTGATTATTCTAATCTTTATTTAAAAACAGATGTTTTGCTTTTAAGTAATATATTCGAAAACTTTAGAAATGTTTGTTTAAAAACCTATGATTTAGATCCTGCTCATTATTACACTGCTCCTGGTTTAAGCTGGGACGCTATGTTAAAGTTTACCGAAGTCGAAATCGAGTTATTGACAGATTTTGATAAAATAGCCTTTATAAAAGCTGGTATCAGAGGTGGTGTGTCTCAATGTAGTAATCGTTACGCTAAAGCCAATAATCCTTATATGGATAATTATAAAGCAGATGATCCTATTTCTTTTCTAACATATTTGGATGCTAATAATTTGTATGGGTGGGCTATGTCTCAGTATTTACCTATTTCTCAATTTGAATGGGCGAGTGTTGATGTTAATTTTAATGTTCCTATCACTTCAGAGTTTGGTTACATTTTAGAATTAGATTTGGAATATCCTGATAGCCTTCATGATCATCATTCCGATTTACCATTATGTCCTGAAAATATTTGTATTGGTGGTTCTAAGGAACGAAAGCTGGTCCCAAATTTAAATAATAAGGAAAAATATATTTTACATTATAGAAATCTCTTACAAAGCTTAGAGTTGGGTTTAAAACTTACGAAAGTTCATAGAGTTCTGAAATTTAAACAAAGTGCCTGGTTAAAAAAATATATAGATTTAAACACGCAATTGCGTACGTTAGCAAAATCTGATTTTGAAAAAGATTTTTATAAGTTAATGAATAATTCAATTTTTGGAAAGACCATGGAAAATATTGAAAAAAGAGTAAACATTAAACTATTGACTCACTGGGAAAATCGGGGTAAAAGAAAAGGTGTGTCAGATCTGATTGCCAAACCTGAATTTCATAGTTTGTCAGTTTTCTCTGAGAGTTTAGTAGCAGTCCAATTACAAAAGACTAAACTTTTTTACGATAAACCCATATTTTTAGGTTTTAGTATATTAGATTTATCAAAAACTTTAATGTATGATTTCCATTACAAATACATGAAGTGTAAATTTGAAAATTTAAAATTGTTGTATACGGACACTGACAGCTTAGTTTACCAAATTTTTTGTGCAGATTTTTATAAAGAAATTCTACCCGATATATGTAATTATTTTGACACATCGGATTACGCACGAAACAATATTTATGGTTTTCCTTTATTAAATAAGAAAAAAATTAGGTTATTTTAAAGATGAACACAATGGCCATGTTTTTTCTGAATTTGTCGGTTTACGCTCAAAAATGTATGCTATGCAAGTAGAGAATAAAACAATAACTAAAGCAAAAGGTGTAAACAAATGTGTAACTAGACAATTGAAATTACATACTTATAAAACTTGTTTGTTTAAAAAAAATGTAGAACTTACTGAAATGTATCGTTTTAGATCCATTAAACATGTCATTTTTACTCAAAAGATAAATAAAATTTGTTTGTCTTACAATGATACCAAGAGATATATTATACCAAATTCCACTGACACATTAGCATGGGGTCATTATAAATTACGATAAATAAAATTTTAAAAAACTATTTTATATAATTTAAGTTATATTGTATTCGATATTTCTTATTCTTTATGGTGAATAACGTCTTGTGTATTTGTATCTTAAGCTTAGAGGTATGCCTCTTAGTGACTTTGTTGAAATGTTTAATAAAGATACATAATAATGATGTGTTAATAAAACATGTATTTAAGTCTTTTTTATTTATTCAATAACATGTAACTGTAACCTATTTTTTTTTTGAGAAATTATTATTAAATACGTTGAAATTTAACTTGGTATTTTCATTAAAACCTTTGAAATAAATAAAAACAAGTAAATGATTTAACAATATATTTATTTTATACTCACAAACCAATATCTGATTTATTGTATGACATAAGAAAGTGCTTCGTTCTACAAAATCACAAATAAGTACTATGGATTTAGGCGTATTACTTTTTATCTTTGTTGCTGTAAGAGTATTTCCGACAATTCGGAGAATTGGATATTCCCTTTGTTATGTTGTAAATAAGCTGACGAGTTTTCTTATGATGATCGTCATTGATAGACTTTGTGTAATATTTCACACGAACATCTGCATGCTTCCAATGGTCCGATTGATCAATGTTTTCAATCTTCTTCAAATCATACACCTCAATCTTAATGAGATGTGTTGCACTTGCTCCGTCGTCGGTGTTGGTTGACACGTAAGATGTCGAATCTCTCCCGGAACAACGTCCAACTATTGAAGAACTCATTGTCCTCGGCTTCTTCTTTGGTGGTTCAAAGAATTCGTCGATTGATTCTTTCTTCTGCAACGGTGGAAGTTCATCGTCGTCCGACTGTGGGTAATAATAATGTTTATATGTGTTTTCTTGGAACACCACATCGTCATCGTCTTCATTGAATGTAGAACGAGCAATCTGTAACAACCAGTACAATTTTATACGTTACTCAGAAGTCATAAAAATCAGTAATTAAAAAATGAAAGCGAATCACATCAGTTTTATGCACATCATATACGTTAGACAGAAGTCAGAACAAATCAGAACATTCACTCAGAAAATAAAAAATAAAAACGTTTTACTTACATTCATGGTACTGGTGTTGAATACAGAACGGAGCACTTGTAGTAGTTTCCTATGCACGGGTATCGAAAATAGACAACTCAGTGTGTTATATATCAATTTTAGTAAGTAATGACTATTTGAACTTACTCTACTTAAGATATCTAATTCGATGTTGTTTAACAAGACAAGATAGTTAATGTAATGATTATTTTAACTTTAGTTTAGGAAAATTTTACTTTCAAAGTCTAATTTTAATGAACAATGTGTGTTTCTCTATCACGAATAAACAAGTTCGGTAGCTAATTTAATTTAAACGAGCAGATAAACTAGTTTCAAAGTATAAGTAAATAGAGTTTATCTAATTATAATGAACAAAGTTATTAAGATATACTCTTATCAGAAAGTTAGTAAGTATGGGTGTATTATTATAGCAAAAATATTTCACGAGAGATGGTCCATGAAGGGAAGATTTCATGCATACCGAATGTCCATTATTACAATTAACACACTAACCGCCGCTGTGGTTAAGTGGTTAGGACTACCCCGGTCTCAGACTCACGGTCACGGGTTCGATTCCCAGCAGAGGTTGCACATGTGTGTATTCAGTATGGTTGGTGGTAGGACTTGAATGATTACAATTAGCTCACTAACCACCTCTGTGGTGAAGTGGTTAGGACTACCCCGGTCTCAGACTCCGGGTCACGGGTTCGATATCCGTTTGGCAAGCTTCGTACCACCATTTTATCTAAGTCAGTGCCTTAGTAGTGAGGATTCCAGGTGAAGTTATGCCTTCACTTTGATCTTACTTTTCATCTCCTAACATCAGGTGAGATGAAGACAAAGCGCTTTCCTGAAGAATCAATAAAATACAATCGCATAGTTGTTAAGGTGATTAGACCGAGGTGTCATTAACAGTGGTTTATTAGTAAATCAACTGAACAAGAGTACAGTGGTGTCGGTACGTCATTAGATAATGATGTGCATCGGGAATGGTGATTAGGACCGAGGAGTCATTAACGATTCATTAGTAAATCAACTGAGAGCTGCCGCTCGAAAATTGTATCTCGGAAACGGTTAAAGATATCGCTCTGGGACCCAGCGCAATCGATTCAAATGGGGGGGTTTTCCTTTTTTTTTTTTTTTTTTTTTTTTAGTTTTGGAAACGACTTGAACTAGCCCAGCGGGGGTCAGAACCAGACCAGTTTTGAGTGCGCCAGAACTCTCAAAACCCTACTACTGACGGTTGAAAGCCAGACCTCGGTAGCCAAGTGTGAAGCAATGTTGACTAAAAACATAAGCATCAAGCACTGACAAATTTCGACGGTTGAAAGCCAGACCTCGGTAGCCAAGTGGTTAAGGCAGCCGCCCGGAATGCGGAAGGTGCGTGGTTCGATTCCCGCCTGAGGTTGTCGTCTTTTTTTTCAGTGTTTAAAATTTCACTTTATCATCAATCTTCACTGTTTGTGATTACATTGTACCTAGGTATGTAAAATGTTTGTATAAAATTTTTTTAATCTCAATTGTGATCCAATGCACATGTCATTACGTCTGTGTCGGTTTTTATTTAAATAAATTGATTGATTGATTGAACATTGAAACAATTGATAAGCTGTTTCAGTACCCCAAATCGCCGCATCAGTCTTTTCCCAAAATGGCGGATTATCTTGGGGCCCGCCACTCCAGCCCAACACATACAAAGTGGTTCGGTCCTTAGCCCACATGTTTATCGCGTGTGCTTTGTCCGAAGTTGCGGCGCGGGGTTGATATGAGTTTTATGACGTACTCTGGCGGTTGAAATTTTGTATTCGTAATGCCCGTGACGTACTGGAGACTTGTTCGCAGCTACAAAAGATGAACTATTTAGTTTAGTTTCGGAAATTTACTGATTTTTTTTAAAATTAGTTCTACAGCAATGGTAGAACCATATACTTTGTAATATAATCTTCGATCAACAATACCAACTAGATATCAGGTTGGCGCTAAAAATATGTCTCGGTAAATAACAGCGCACTTGGGAAGTGAGCTCTTATTTGGTTTAGTTTGCTTGAAACAGGACCAATGTGAACACGTTAACAATGCCGCAATGTGTATTTAAAAGTTGCAAAAATAATGGCCGAAAAAGCAATGTAACGGCCGGAGTGTCATACTTTCGTTAAGTAGATGTAGAATAAATTATATTTTAAGCTTTCTAACAAATATTGTTATTGGCCAACGTTGACAAATAGACGCGCGCGCCAACATTTGTGTAACAGAACAGTGAATGCATAGAGTGACGAGTGAGTGAGAGAGATAATACTTAGAAGATTTGTGACTTTATTACTGGGTGCCATGGTTGTAATTAGATTGAACTTGAAACTGTTTTATAACTTTTGTCTCAGTTCTAACAAACTTTACTAACGTAAAGAAATGTAGCTGTTTATGTACCCATATATTCACGTGGACAGAATTTAACTTTGGTTTTCTACGTGACGCGTTATCTAGTTGGTATTGTTGATCGAAGAATATAATAGTAAGGTAAAGCATAAAATTAACCCACATACCACTACATACTATCCCACTTCTGGGCATCATTAAAATAAGTCATCGCTATAATTAATTGGCGTTGGCTTAACCACCACGCTTGCCAAATCCGGGTTGGTGCCATACCCGGGTTGGTGCCAAACACACTTGAATCCTTAACCTCCGGTTGGGTCGACCGCTTAGCCACTTGGCCACCGAGGTTTGAATAATGTTAAGAAAACTTAAATTTTTTTTAGCTTATAGCATAAGTATATTTAAGATTTGGAAAACAATAGCCAATAACACACTGGTAAAACAACATCTTGTAAAGGTTTACTTAAATTTTATTTGTTTACCTAGCCAGATTATTCTTCATGGAGAACAAATAAGTATATAAGGTGACTGCTAGAAACCGCAAGAAACTTCAAGGGCTGGTCAGGTCGAGTGTTTTAAACATGGCAAAAATGACAAAAAAGAAATTCGCGTTTTTTTATTATTTGTTAAATAATTCATTTTGTGAATTTTAATTGGATAGTCTTTGAGTATCTTATTTATTTTAAAGCAATAACATAAGAAAATTATAATGAAATCAATTAAAAATAACGATTATTAACAACGCGAGGGCAACAGCCGGCCGGCCGGCCGTCTGTTGACGCGTCAACGTAGGTACTTATCGCCCAGCTGACGCGGAAAAAACACAAATTCCTTTTTAATCATTTTTGTCATGTTTAAAACACTTAACCTGACCAGCCCTTGAAGTTTCTTGCGGTTTCTAGAAGTCACCTTATAGATTCTAGCTAGTAAGTAAAAATACTTTTTTCTATCGTAAATGCAAATTACCAAATTATAAGAAACATAAGATTAACAATAATTTATCTTCACATTAAATTTGTTAATCGTCTTCCATATCTATCATACCAACGAAGGTGGTTCGAACCCTCTATTCGTCATACATTGCTGGCCGAACTGCCTTGCAGTGTTACACCGCCCTGCACCCGCACCAGACTTTGTGATATATTGCGCGAACATTGTTGCAAGTTTATCTTTCAAATATAATGCATTAACGGAACACTTACCCGGCGGTTCTGCTTTACGACGGCGTAGCTATGCGTACCCCGTGTTGATATGCGGCGGCGACGGTTGCAATGGTATGTTTTATTGGTTGAATAATTTAAAAGGAAAGAGTAATGTACTTACATACGTACTCTCACAACTATTGTGCCTTAAGGGTTAGTCTGGGCAACGAGGACCGCAAAATCAGTCCTCTGACATAGTCCACTTTTAACCAAATAGCAACTGCACATGTGTACAGTGACAGGTGGTGAGCCCAACGCCGCTCTTTGTGGTAAAAAATATAATACTAAAATGAACGTGAAAATATGTTAACAGTACAAGAATGATGGCAGTAAAAATATCATCATCATTATGTATCAGCCTTACTTTTTAAATTTCATTTTTATTGTTTTGTACGTGAGTGAAATTTATGCTACAAAAAGTATCTGTAAGAACATTGAGGAAGACGGGGTCTTTTCTGAAACAGGTATATTTATACGTAAAAGGGGATCCCTGCCATTGTAATAGTATTTGTAAATACATTTTTATTTTATTTTTTATTTTTTTGAGCCTATAAACGTGATATGATTACTGGGTAAATGTTTTCCGAAAATCATGATATCGCAAACCAAGCTTATATTTATGCCCGCTGGGAATCGATCCCAGGAATAGAGTTACGAGACAAGCGGTTAACCATCATACTACAAAGGAGGTTCTATATAGTCCAAGTCACTTAAGAACCTACTTTATAAGCGAGACGGAAACGGGAAAACTTGCAAAATGTGTGTAAATTTTCTGCGTACAAACGCCACGTCCTCATAATGTACCAATCTATTTGTAAATCTAGTTTGGAGGCTCCAGGTTCCAAGAAGCACTAGGGGTGGGACGGTCTGCGGGAAAAATACGGAATTTCGTTTGTCTCAGACGGGTTGTCCCTAAATATATTAAGGGCGTTGTTGAGGCTCCAGTGCATATACTTTGCGTTGAGAGACGCATAAAGCCTCTTCCTCTCAGGTTTACTCTGTACAACCTTGTAGAACCTTTGAAATTTGTAAAACATATTTATGGTGTCTATGCCTTCAATTGAACGGAATAAAGTGAAAAAGATCTTTTAGATGACACCAAGTAGGTAAAAGTTCTGATAATTAACAATTATGAAATATTTGATAGTTTATAATTATTATTATGAATATCCAACACCATGGTGGCCTAGTGGCTAAACGCCAATACTCTATAATTATAGCGAAGACTTGGTTTCAATTATGACGCCCTTTGCTCAACTATAGGCTATGTAGGCTGTACTTAATTTTTAATTTTTACATATACTATGACAAAATGATGATAAAAACAAAGAAACTATAAAAAAGTAAAGCCTCCAAGGGCGGTCTTATCATCAGAAGTAGAAATTACAAACGTTAAAAAGTAGGTACTATAGAATGATCCGAATGTGAATTTTGGAAAACGATCCAGTCCCGCTGCCACCGGCGTGCGCAGTGCTCGGTCCCAGCTTAAGTATTAAGCTATTTATGCCGTATAATGCCTCCGCTGAACACGCTACGGCCTGTCGCCAGTTTTATACGAAACAAAGAATTATCACTGTGCTCTTGAAGGAAACGTTCCGACGTTACACCCCAAAAGACGTACACGAAAAAGGACTCTATGAGAAACGAAATAAAAGGCAACCAGAATAGTACACATGATAATAAGTTAATTTGGATGATGCATCGTTTCTTTTCGTTTATTTAAATATACGGTGTATTGGTGCTTGAGTACGGCAGGTAATTTATGGCGCCATTAATTTCGGAGTGTTAAATATTTCTGTAAGGAACGCTCGAATGTTTTCTTTCAAGAAAGTTCAGTTGCTTTTTTTGAAGATACAAAAATTTGTAGTCGTTTCACTACGGACTTGTGCACTTCCTCTTTCTCATTCTTGGGTAAACCAAAGGTTAACCAACGAACAGTTGATCGTTGCCATGCAAAATGGCTTCTTACGCATTGCACATACATAAAGTGTTTATCTATCGATCTATGTTATGGCTTTGTTATGTTTATAATTTGCCTTGCTCATTGTTCTTATGCACTTAAATTTTATTGTCCGCAACACCGTTTATATAGTGTCTCAATTTGTCTGGTTGTCTTGAAGAGATCGTTTTAAACCGATTAGAAGCACTATTTACGTACCAATTTTATATGCTGCTGGTTTTCCTTATCTTCTACTGTATTTATCAAATAATTTTAAAAGTTGCAGGTACACAACCACCAAATGAAATGCAACACATTTATTTTAAAACTCATCCTTTTTCGGGTGTAATAAATTCTATAATTCTAGTGCAATATGTAAAACTTCCTTTGTTGCCAGCTGTGCAGTGAAATAATGAACGCGCTACCAAACACGAAAGAAGTAGACTTGTATAAATCACCTAATTATCTTAATTCAGTGGCGCTGTCCGGAGATCCTAGATTTAATACGGGGGCGATGCAGAGCTTCCTATGAAAATAATGCAGTACCTTTAATGAAAAACTTTATAGCAGACAGAAATAAACGAACATTAGATAAAAAGGTTTTAATTTTTTTTTTGCATATGCTGGCATAACGCGAGAGTTGCAAGTTATGCTTTCTTAAATATATCTTGAGCTACTTCGTTCTTCGGAAGGTACCTACGCTCTTTGTTATAGTCATGTGTCTATTGTCATTACGCGGCAAATGTTATAACGAGCTGGATTCAAACTCGCACCCTATGGCATGTCATTATATGGCTACCAAATAGCTACAGATACAGCTACAGTTACCTGAAAAATACTAGCAGCGCTGTTTGCAATACCCGAGGTACTCACTCGTTACAGACCACGTGAAAACCCTTTCACGCCCTTTTTAAAGAAGAATGTCATAAATGTCATAATGTATTGTAACATGGTCTCCCATCCGGAGACATTGGCATTGTGAAAGTTACTTAACTAATTGCAAGATTGCCATCGAGCTACCCAATTACTTTCCAAATAGGCTCATTTCATAAATAAATAAGGCACACGACTGTTGCCTGGTTAAACAAGTATCAATTTACCTATACAGGATGTTTCTTATAAGGTGTCAAACCGATGCGTCTTTCTATTGAACCCCCATGTATGTCCAGCGATTTTTGGTAGTTTTCGAGCTATAATTTTTTTCTTTTCTAAGTATTTTATTACGACATCAGTTTAAATTATTTTTTTGTAACTTGTATTGATATTAGGAAGATGCTTACTTAGTTAAAGAAAAAAGTGCACAAAAAATCAAATTTAAAAAAATAAAGTCTATCGTCATAAAATAGGTAAGTACTCGTACTTAGAAAAGAGAAAAATATATAGCTCGTAAACTACCAAAAATCGCTGAACATAAGTCATCATCATCATCAGCCTATAAACGTCCCACTGCTGGGCACAGGCCTCCCACGTGGACAATAGCACGTGGGGATATTGGGCCATAACCCACCACGCTGGCCCAATACGGGTTGGTAGGTTTTAACGACTGCCATCTTACGATAACAACCGGGACCAACGGCTTAACGTGCCTTCCGAAGCACGGAGGAGCTCGAGATGCGATGTTCTTTAATTGGTCACCCATCAGGCTACCCGACACTGCGAAAGTTGCTTAGCGTGCAAGATCGCAAGCCGAACGCGCTAGCCGCTGCGCCATCGAGCTCCTCAAGCATACACTGAACAACATACTGCTGAACATACATGGGGGTTCAATAGATAGATATGGTAGTTCCCTATCACCACACATCGGCTCGATACCTTACAAGAAACACTCTGTTAACCTACTCATAAAACAGTAGTCTGACAGTAGTGGTCTCTCCCTACCCCTCCGGGAAACGGTCATGAGTCATGTTATATGCATTGTATACTCGTAAAGCAGTCGGTGTGATGTCGGCGTGAGACGAAATATGCTTCTCTCACAAAACGAGAAAGTTGCATACGCGTCGCGAGTCGCGTCGCGCAGAACACGCAGGGTTGGCACTGGTGATTTAATAGATTATATATTTATTTATTTAGGTACATACATACATAAACATACATAAATTCATGACTATTATACCTAATGGTTAGACAGAGACTAGGCATTAAGGACAGCAAAAGCAGTAATCTACCATAGTCCACTTTTCACCAAATATCGACTGCACATGTGCTTAGCGTGACAGGTGGTGAGCCCATCGCCACTCTTTGTTGTTGGATGTATGTTAAGTCGTTTTTAGGTACAATTATACGTAATACGCATAAATTACTAAATTACAATAAGGTTAGAGCTAGACCCCTAGTAAGCAAAAGCCTGTACGCCATTGCTTACTTATAATCTAAGAGCTCGTGAACCCGAGACCTTCGTTATTTTATAAAAGCAATACCGATCTAAATTCATCAAATAATAAAGTATGATTTTTTGGTATAACCTTCAAAATATTATGAAAAATCACGTCTTTTATTGCCAGACACCCTTTATGTTCATGAAATTATAATAATTCTACTTACGTAATAGTATAAAAGCTGATTTTTATATACAATACTTGGGTAATAATTAGATGATGTTTCCTCACTAGCCAGACATTCTTGATAGTTCCAACCTCTTGCCAGATAAGCACGTTTATGCACTATAATAATAATTCTATTATAATCTGTAATGTCATCAATATATTTTTTATACTTTATAATAACCAGTAATGCTTGAATGAATAATTGGTCTCGCTGCACTCGACAGCGAGACCAATCATTTATCTAAGTAGTAATGTATATCTTTATTATTGATTTTTTTTGCATTCACAATGCCTTATAGATATAGGATAAAATGTTTACTAGAAAAAAACAACCAGTCTCAGGAAAGCTCGAATGGGATTCGAACCGAGTGTCCATTCGGCAGTGGACCGGCAATCCAAAGGTCATGGATTCGAATCCCATTGGTGGTTTTCTGAGACTGGTTGTTTTTTCTAGTAAACATTGTAATGTATATTTAATTAAATTTTTGAGTATTATTTTAATTTGATTTTTTTTAATATTCTGAAGGATATACCAAAAAATCACACTTTATTATTTGATGAATTTAGATCGGTATTTTACACACCTTTAGTACCGTTTACCTGCCAAAGCCACTGTAACCCAAACTTCATAATGGTCCATCGTTCTTACCTGTGTTGGGAGCATGCGCTGACAAACTTTTAGCTTTTATAAAATAACGAAAGTCTGGGGTTCACGAGCTCTTGCTCTATTACTTGACTAACTTTGAAAAATATTTATAATTTAACATAACTTTGTAATGGGATATACTTAGGTACTTTATTACCATAGCTGTGGAGTTTCTTGCGCCCGTTCTTCTGCGCAGCTAAAAGACGTCCTGAATGGGTGTTTGCCTACCCATCTTTAAAGACAAGAAAAACATTTTGTTAGACGATTTAAAAAATGATTTTATAATAAGTTTACTTGAATAAATATGTCGGAGGGGGCGTTAGATTTGAAATAATAGGATCTCGATAAAGTGCAGGCGTCTAATCTCACAATGCAACACAATTTGGTACAAAATAATTAAGGATTAAGCAGATGGAGAGAGATTACTTTTAGGAAACGCGGCAAGTTAAATACAGCGACGCAGACCCAAACTCAGAACCGTTCGTGAGCACGCCCGTAACAAGAATGACGGCGGTCTCCCCCGTCGCACCTAATGTCATCTCGAATTGTCAACCCCCACTCATCAGTCACTGTCACTTGTCAGCCAGCGACAACTATCAATGTCATCACCGCTGTATAACGACCTCGGACCAATGGTCCGGGATATCGACCTTACCCAAGTGTCTATTAGACACTTGCCGTTTCCTTTTACAATAAATAGCGTGATAAGTTGGAAGAATAATACTACAGCCTAAACGGGGTACTGCTGCTGCTACTGATGCTGCGACAAATATATTATGTTTTGATTGGATTTGATGATAGCTATGCCCAATCTCTTCAAGAGAGAAGACCTGAAATCTGCAGAGAGACAGTAAAGACTGAATAGGTACTAATTGTAATTGATCCGATGCTAGTCCCAATTGTTCTTAAGAACCAACGATTAGGTCCGGCTTACCCACGAAGCCGCTTTGGACCTCCACCGATTCCCCATAAAATGTTTATTTTCATCATAGTGCTACTTAACCCAACTAAAATCTCAGGCATAAACCACTAACTCGTTAGCGTTCCGTAACTATTAATTATCTTACACGTGGCAAGCGAAAGTTAGTAAAGCCAAATAGGTACTAAACAATAACAATACTTGTATATCTTGTTACCTGATTACGGGGCCTTCGATACGACTGCATGCAGGCAAGTAGTTGTTGTGTAGTCTGAATCAGTTTTGGTATTTTAATCGGTGTCTATTTCATACTGTCTGTAAAACTTTTATGAAATAAGGCAAGTTTTATGTTATATGGTGACCTGTTACACGCCTTCATTGGCTTGCTGTAAGTGTAACAGGTATTTGTTTATTAGTAAATAAGAACATACTGTTACTATAAATATCAGCTTCACCATATCCACTGCTGTGCTAGACATAGCCCCCATGATATATCCAATATTATATAGTATACTTACTATATAGATTTAAGAAAAATAAGTAAGTAAGAAAGATACATAACCAAAAATTGTATAATAATGACAAACCAACAACGCCACCAACCCTAGCCGTAACAAATGCATTTTTATGCAGATCCACAATAAACGGGCGCCCGATCCCGGGACAAATGCCCCGAGGTTTCGGGACGAATCGTCCGGTTTTAGGGACGCGCCAATTTTTTGCGGCGTCGCATTCGGCGCTCGGAATGGTGATTGGGCTATTTGGGGGCTGCTGCGATTTGTAAGTTGATGCTCTTTTATTGGGCTACAATTGAGAAGTTTGATCGCAAACCGCAATTGTGTGATCACTACAACTGTTAACAATAATAAAAAATAGTAATACCCAACAGCATTGTTCAAATTGTTAACGGTAACCCTTGATACAAACACTCCAAGAGGTTCTAACAATTGAATTTCTGTTGTTTCTGGTATTACGACAGCTCAGCTCTTAAAATTAGTTGAGGTCTGAGCTATGTTGCAGTCAATGGACTATTATGAGACAGAGAATATGATCGCAAAATAAATAAAACCCACATAAACATACTCAATCTCTAATACAAACACACAAATACACACACACACACACACACGCACACACGCCCACGCACACACACGCACACACACACACACACACACACGATAAGCACGATCGCTTTGCATAAATGTTTCTATTTTCTTGTCTTTTAGTGCCATAGGGCAGGGATAAGACCTGGTGTTCTACGCTACTGGGTTTACCTAGTTGGGGCACCAGTCTCCTATAATATTTAAGATTTAATTATAAATAGTTGTTGCAAGATATGTGTTCTTAAATATTTTTATTATTGTTTTTATTATAGGTTATTAGCACCCATTTCATTGCTTCCCTTTGTGCTTTCTACCGCCTTTACCACGGTGAATGCTCTGAGAAGCTCTTCGACCTCATCCCTCCCTCTTTTCCTTTCACCTTTTCACCCTCATACCGTGCTGACCATCAAGACACGTACCAAAAAGTTAGGAAAATCGTTCTTTTGCCGAACTGCCCGTATGTGGAATGCGCTTCCCGCACACGTGTTTCCCTCTTCTTTTTCTTCCGGGTTATTTAAACGGGGCGTGAAAAAGCATTTATGCAGGCCGCCATAGTGTGAGCGTTCGGCATAGCGTGGTAGCGCTGTGATGAACGCTTTCACTTCTTGGGCTTCACTGGCTGCTTTTCATCAGGCAGAGTGACGCCATTATGGCGTGCCACAATAATAAAAAAAAATTAACATAGCTAATAATCAGTCTATCAACATTCCACCTTTGGGCACATTCCTTCCTACATGGTAACCTCACATAAATAAACCATAGCCCACCATGTCGGCCCAATGCTGGTAGGTTGCGTTGTTAGTTGAATTCTAAATAGTCAAACTAACAAAAACAATTTACTTCCACTTGAAAGGTATTTCGATCGTTGATCAATTACGCTAAGGCAAGATCAGCATCGCTGTTAATAAAAATATCGCAGGCTTCCGTCAGCCTTTTTTTTGGCCGGCCAGATATCTGACGCGTTAAGCCTGAAAAATACCTCCCGAGTTAGTGATGGCTGCTCATTTGTCGGCCGGTGACGTCCTGCGATGGTCTGGCTCCAGCATGGCGAATGGCTGATGGTGTTTTCCTCAGACTCGAAGATTAAATGCTTTGGTAGACTATCTGTTCGGTGTAATGTGAGATGATTCACAGATTGGACGTGAAGGTATTTCTGAAATGTTTTAAATCAATGGCGATGTTTTTGGAGACGACAAAAAATTATGCCAGAACGAACAGAACACGTCATGTATGAAAATTATCGAAAGTTACAGAAGTTCGTGTTTAGATCCAAACTCAAACTACTGTAATTTACGAAGAGGTGAATATATTTACAATCAATGCATACATCATTGTTCGCTTTCCCATACAATTTCTAAGAATATCCTTTAGACAGTTGGTATATAACAATTTCTCCATTCAGTACTTTTACCGGTCAATTATTAAATTTTTTTATGGGAGAAAACGAGATTAATGTCTAGTAATAGATGCATATTGCAAAAGGCTCTTAGCACAGGATCGATCGATTCTTCGAGCTTTACGCTTGAAAGCGGACTCAATCATTCACATGTTTTTTAAAACAATTGAACGTCCGTCGTCGTTGTTATTGTTCGATGTATGATTGTCTGTTACCGCTTCAGCCTAGGTTGCACTCGTTGTACCCCACGGAGCATATTTGCTCCATGTTGTACCCGTTGTACGTACATAAGAATGTGAAACACAGTTCGCGCGCCGCCCCTTTCTCGTCGCAGCGCCGTAGCCATACCGTGGCCCGCCGCCAAATCTGCCCACTCGTCACGCCGCACGTTCCCGGAAAACATTCGGTAATTGTCTTGTCAACGCCCGTAATGGAATGATAGCTGCTCGTTGCGATTGCCAAAACGTGCGCGCAGGAGTTTGCGACAGCAAAAATCGTATATTGCAGACAAATGTTCTGTGCAGTCATTCATAATCTGTTTTGTTAGTAAACAAATGAGGTTCGACGTGTGCTTATGAATGATTTATCTATCTATCTTAAGATGCCTAACCTAGCGGATGGACGTACCAGCATCGTTATAATAACTGGACATCAAAATAGAATGTCGAGTTATTCTATCGATGCTCGAGTACCGAGACATGAACTGTCTCATAGTACAAGCGCATTATGATTGGTACATGATACGTATAAAAAACTAAGTACACAACAATTTAGAGGTTTAAGGAATGAAGGCATAACAGTTTTTACTACCTTAATAAAGTAAACTGTATGTGTAAACTATATAACAAATGACCGAAAAAAAATCATCGTTAAAAAATCGTCACTATAAAATGAGATTATCCGGGAATAGTACCGTTGCCTTAAATCTCGATACCTAAATGAATCAATCGGCGGCGGACGGGTTGGTACAGAGGCTATTACGTCACGGGACGCGTAATTAATCCCGGCCCGGGCGAGACGGTGAGTGAACGCGACCCGCTCCTGCGTCCGACCAACTATTTATCGTTGCTTTGGCACTTGCGAGGCTATGAAACGAATAGTGGTATATTATATCGATCCGTCTGATTTTTGCAGCCCTTATTGTAATTAGAATACAAACTATTGGCCTAAACATTTATCGCACTATTTTCAAACATGTGGCCGTATTACAACTCCCTAAATTACACATGACGCCGAAATTCTTTATCAGAGTGCCCTCACCTTACTTAGACTGTCTTAGATGTTGTGGTGATCGTGCTTTTTATTATATTTTTAAAAGCTAATGATTTTTAAGATCAGACCCGTGTTAGAAGAAAATTTATAATATGTACGAATACGGTAATTAATAATACTATCTGCAACAGCTGTGATTGCCATTTGATAAAGTCTTAGTTGAATAAAACTTTTTTATAATATCATTGTTGGTTATGTACTAAAATAATGAGAGCAGTACCAAATACACATTGACTGAATGAACTGCTCCATCTGTCGCGGAGCTACCAACTGACTATTTATCGTTACTACCAACCAACTATTTATCGTTGCATCGGTAACGAGAGCGCGGGGACAAGACGAACATGTGTACAGCTTACAGGGACTAAAGCATTGGCAGTGCTGCATTCGACGAGCTGAATGGATTTGTCATTTGGCGCACTAATGACTAATACGAGTTTACGTAGTAGGATTATGCAAGAAGACTATTTAATACGAAAATAAATTAATACATATAAACCCACCAATCCGCATTGGGCCGCATTGGGCCAGCGTGGTGGTGGGTTATGTTATAGCCCAATGTCCCTATGTTCTGTTGCCCATGTTTTCAGAAGGCCTGTTTCTGTTTTGTTTTGTTTTCTGCAAATGAAGAAAAAAAGTGTGGCGCAATCGTAACAATGTGGAAGATATGTTTTATCCTCCTCCAACAGGCATGTTATATAATACCACCCGTAAACATAAATGTTTTAAATAGCTGTGATGTCTGAAGACTAGAAAGTTTAAATAAGTTACAGGACATAGATTTAAGAACTGAAAGTTACTATGTATATCTCAAGCGTCCAAGCGAGCTGCTTACTTTCCATTAGGCGGGCCGTATACTTGCTTGCCGGCTGTTTTTATATTATGCTGTAATAGCAGACTGTACATTGTATGTACCTGTATGGGCTACCATGTTTGAAATATATCCTTGAATTGAAAGTGTATGAGTCTTGGCATTATTGACGAAATTGCAACATAAAATATCAACCACCGCGTGTAGTCTTAAGTCGTTTGCTACGATACTTTTGCTACGAGCGACTACGAAAATAAGGTGATTATAAATAATTATTTCAATTCGATGTAGGCATTTGTAAACATTGCCTTATAATATATTCTATATGAATGATATCATAATAGAAAGTAGCAAGAGTAATAATAATAAATATTAATTCACATGTTTTAATATTTTAAATTCGTTTATTTTATTTATTTCTTTAAATTTTTTTTTCGGATGGAAGAGATAGAGTTACTCTACATAAGAATTGTTTTAAAACAAGATATATTTATTATTATCATAATACGAGAAATTGCTACTTGATACTTACACTCAGCTTTACTGTGATCACCGTTTTTATTCGAGAAACTCTTTACAATTTTTAACTTCGATAACGTCACCACCTATTTCGCAATTACGGTGTATTCACTGTGCATAGTAAAGCGCAAAGAGTAGTATAAATAAATGTTTATCGATTAATAAATAATATTTAGAACATAAATATGGTTCTCCCTGGTATTGCCTTAGGTTGATTGTAGACCTCGTTTGAGTCCGCCGTAAAAAGTATTTAATAATTAACTTAATTGGATGTGGTATTTGCTAGTGGTGCTTGAGCTAGATATCGTCTCCACTGCTTTTAGTGACTTTAATCCCAACTGTTATCACTGAAATTATCTAAATTTTAAGGAAATACATAGACATATCTATGCGATTTATTTTTACATACACATGCATGTCATGACGCCTGTTTACCGGAGGGCTAGACAGAAACCACAGTTTCTTGTTTGACATTATTGGAAATCGTGTTGACTGTTTCCAATTAATATAAAAAGTAGCATACCCTGAAAGGCAAAAAAACTTGTTGTCTTTTATCGTATTGTGGGTGACTTTTTCATTTATTTGATTGGGTGATTATTTCGTCTATGAACTTGAGAGCCAAGCTCTTGTCGGTGTAGTCACCTTCTTTCAACTTTCCATACTACTTGTCTAATATCTTGGAGAATAGAGCGGTGGTTTCACTCTCGCCGTCCGACCTGCAGTACTCGCTCTAACGCATGTAGGTTGGCTTCCAGAGATATCTTTCTTCACAGCCGTACTAGAACTCCTGTCCTCCGCCTCTGGGTAGTACTGACACTTACTACAGTCAGGTTCCAAGTTTCAGTCCCTGTGACTTATCCTTACCCCCTTCCGCCGCCGCATTACCGTACCGATGACTCTCTTCTTCACTTCAGCAGCAGTTGAATTCTTCCCTATACTGTTGTTTTTAGCTCTAAGCATTACCACCTGCACAACTTGTACATATAATTGGCAATAAATTCTATTCTATTCTATTCACCCGGAACCCTGGGCAAGCTTTATTCTTTATCTGAAATTATCACATGAGCAGTTGTTATTTCGTGAAACGGCAGAGCACTGATTTTGCGGTCTTTACCTCTCTCTGACTAACCCCTTAGGAGTAATAATCGTGGGGGTGTGTAATGTAATGTAATTTTCGTACCACTTGCTCAAAAAAGTGACATTCTATGCCACAAAAAGCGAACATAACAATAGTCATTTTTAATCTGTTAAAAACAGTGAAAGAAAATTGTACTGAATTTCATTCATCCTTTAATAGGGGGAGAATGTGATTTAAATTTGGAATACTTACCGAAATTTATACTGAACTACATCTGTGTTTACACTATTGAGTTTGTTTATAAAGCATTATACATCTTTTTGAAAAAGGAAATAAATCACATTAAAAAAAAATACAAATTAACTCATCAACAATAAATGTACCAAACAAAAATGTAACTCTCTCTATCAATATTTGGACCAATGTTTCGAATGTTAACTTTTACTTATAATTGTCATTATTTTTAATAAAAGCTTATCTCATATTATAATGGTGTTAATTTTTTCGCAAATGGTACGAAAAGTAGAGTATTTTCCACGGTGATAAAGCTGTCTTAGTCTTGGGTGAACTTAAATCCCTCGCTACACTCAGGACACGTCTTAAAACACCCTCGCTACGCTCGGGAGTAAACCTCGAGCCCTTCGTTACGCTCGCGATTTAAATCGTCACCCGCGACGAAGACCGAAGACACTGCTTTATCCCCTTGGTTAATAATCTACTATATCACTATCGTTGAGTATCTGTAGCTTGTACCAGAGCCGGTAAGTTGTCAAACGTAGCCGAATCCGGTGGTGTACCGGATCCACTGTTCGGATTGCAATCGCTAGTTAGATCTAAATTGACATACCGCGTGTGTCACAGAAGAACTTTACTGGTGCAGTTCTAGCTTTTTTTCGCTTCTTTTCTCCTAATTTGACACCTCGCGAGCGCCGTGCAAATCGTCACATTGTCTCGTGTGGCGCTCGTCCAAACTTCGCGTCGGTTTTTTATTGTCGTTTTGCGAATGTACCCGGTTTTTGGGATATTAAAGTCTGGCGTTGGTTTGCGGGACACGTGTAAAGTGTTAGATTGAAATGTCGACTCGAAATATTTGTTGTAAGGATTTCAAACACTTTCAGTGCCATTGCGATGTTGCTGGTTAAGTTACTGTTACGTTACGTTTACGTTTTACGTTACCTATGCAATGGTGACTACCACCAGGCCAGTGAAGGTTGAGCGTCAATTATTTATAGTTAAAAAACCTGCAGTTTATAGAAAGGATTCTTCGAACCAGTAATAAATTGATATAAATAATGTCTGCTACTATTTCACAAAAACAAATGCGTCGTAACAATTTAAAAAGTACCTTATTTCTAGTACAATTACAGTGCTATTTGCATTCAGACGGTGCACCGGTTATCTTTTAAAAAACCATAAAAATGCAAAAATCTACTTCGGGTGGCGCGGCGCGTAATAAATATTTTTAATGACCAAATTTAATTAAAGAAGCCGGCAAGATTCTGTTGCGATATTAATAGTCCACAAGATAATTGTGAAAAATAACTGGGCTGTCTAAGATAATATTGCATACTTACTTCACAAAAGAATTATTAGAAAAACATTCAAATTCAGTTTAAGCCTGTAGAGAGTTTTGATAAATTATGTACCAATACTTATTAATCTTCTTGACCCTATGACCTGAGCCTGTATAGTTCTTTCCCACTGGTGGGAAAATGTCTCTACACCTCGTTACCGCTATAACTAAAAGGTGGGATGAGATGGTAAATCACTATGCTTGCCAAATATGGGTTGGTGATAACCACGGCAAGCTCAAAGTCACGCAAAGAGCAATGGAGAGGGCTTTGCTTGGGGTTTCTCTACGTGTTTGAGTCAGAAATGAGGAGATTCGTAGAAGAACTAAAGAAACCGACATAGCCCAAAGAGTCACTAAGCTCAAGTGGCAATGGGCAGGGCGCATCGCCCGTAGAACCGATGGCCGTTGAGGCAGAACGCGCACCGGAAGACGCAGTGTGGGCAGGCCTCCAACAGGTCTGATGATCCGGTAAAGGTCGCGGGTAGCCGCTGGATGCGGGCAGCACAAGACCGCGAGTAGTGGAGATCCTTGGGGGAGGCTTTTGTCCAGCAGTGGGCGTCCTCCGCCTGATGATGATGATGATCACCACGAAATAAATTTTAACCCCTCAAGCCCCAAGCGGCCATATTTGGCCGCACCTAAAAACTCGCTATTCCTTCAGACCCCAAGCGGCCATATATGGCCGCGCTCTCCACTAGACTTTGTACCGTGTTTTGATACACTTATAGACTACTTTAGCATGAACAAGGTCGATTATTTCGGTTCTGTGGTACATTTTACGCATCGTGAACTGCGAACTGCGTTCGATTTTTTTTTCCGTTTCCGCAAATTTAAATTCCCGCCAAAACTCCCGCCAAAATTTTTAGACATTTCGATACCAAGACTGAGAGGTTAACTGTTCTGTGGTGATCACAACCCGAACTATTATGCGTCAAAAATCCGATACGCGTTAGTGGATTTTAAAGATAGCTTACACTTGTCTTATGAAGAACGTAGAATTATAATTTGATCACCCATCCGGTGACACAGCATTGGAAAAGTTACTTAACTTGCAAGATAGCAACTCAAACGTTGTCGCTGTGTTAACGAGCTCTTTTTGTAAAGTAAAGAACGCATTGCATTAGCTTGACCTATAAACATGCAGCTTCTATATTATTATAGGTATAGATGCGAAGGGCTGGACCCTCCCTGAGATCATTCCGGTGGCCAGCGTCTCAGACGTCGCGTGTAGGCTAAATTTCTACAGTACATTACTGCCTTGTAGCCCCTACCATTGTTTATTAAGTCGCATGCAACCACTGTAAGTCGAAGCGAGTTATTTCAGTACTCCATAAGTTAGTATATTACGTCCATGAATCAAACGTCGTAACAGTAAAGAGCCACGTGGTCTAGCGGCTCACTTCTTTTTTGTTAATTTATTTCAGTCGTAATATAAGAGTTTATTGATTATGCTTAAACTGATGATAATATGAACGTTTAATGCTAAATGATATTTCCCCCAAACCCCTTGAGTTCTAGTAAAGATGTGGGGCTTTACTGAGATCTCATATTATTATTTTGTGGATTGCTAAAGCAGGACTTTTTTCTTTCATTAGTGTACCCATTAATAATAACTTTGAAAGAAAAAGAAATGTGCCATTAAATGATTATTTATTTATAAAAGAATACTACCAACCCCTCTCTTCTTACCTTGGGTGTCGTAAAAGGCGACTAACGGACTAAAAACTGCACATAAATACAACATCAGAAAGCGGTGATGGATGTTTGTCAAGTAAGTGATTGTTTGTAAAATGAAACATTTGCGGAAGAAGTTGTTATTATAGTAAATATAATAATAGAAAAACGGAAAGAAAAAGAAACAGCACATCTTGGTCCTTAAAACTAAAATAAAAAAATTCCTCCAACTGTGGGCATGCAGGCACCAAGAATGCTGGCAACATTACCTCTTGAATTGCCAGGCTAATATGCTGGCAGAGGTAGCTGCAAGCCTTCTCGTCACCGGAGGCCTCAACAAGCGAGCACTTTAGTCTTTTACAAGATGCCTAGCCTCCGGCCCCCACGTACCCATTGTCTCCACCGCAATCGGCACAAATATATAATTAGGGACCAGGTTCGCGATATGAAACGTTGGTTTTAAAGTAAAACTTTATCAACTAAGTATTTACATATATACATTTATCAATTAAGTATGTACAAACAGTTTTATCCCCATCTACCTAATAACATATATAGGCGCCTACCTATAGATACCTACTGCCTACCTAATTTGAAATACTATGACCTATAAGCACTTACTTAACCTAGTAAATAATTAACTACAGCCGCCTACCTATCCTACAGTATGCCTTCGACTAGTATGCTATCCCCTGCCAGTCTAGACAAACTCCACTCTCAAAGACAACCTCCACCAGGTATTAAATCGGCTTGCGCACAATTCTACTATGGCACATCCAGTTAGTTCTGGCTATACCTTCAACAAGGTATGAAGATTGACCCGAGAAGGAGACTGCCCTCCTCTGACAAGATTCCAAACACTATACGAAAACTTCCTACATTTTGTCTAAGTCTAACATAGTTGAATGTTTTGGTTGAACATAAGTGATCCGGTCTCGCCACCTGTATTCTTTTAGCAAGCTGCTAAACACAAGCTGTTCATATTGTATTACTAACTTTTCATGTTAGCGTGGACGATTGGGTGACAAAAAGATAGTGAACACAATGGTAGGGCCGGTGTACGTTACATTCGCTTGGGACAGTTTAAGAATTCGTGCCAAGAGAAGTGAATTGCCAACCTTTCAGGTAAGGATTACTTTTGGCTTGCAGTCAAAGTTTTGAACGGAGTTCCAACATTTCGCTGGGGGATACCGTATTAAATTCATTAAAGGTAACATTTCGAGAAATTTTTTTTTTCTGATTGTAGCAGGTATTTATTATTTTACAGTACATTAACCAATGACAAGATCTAGAAGTCTAATTATATAAGGGACAAGTTTATCAACAAAAATATATTAAATACTTTTACAGATTTAATTCATCTTAAGTTTTGTTTTTTTTTCTTTTTTTCTTTTTGACTGTACCTGTGGTCCAGTTACAGTTAAAAAGAGCCAGGATTCAATTTCCAGAAGCAGGTAAAAGATACATATTGTATTGTTGTACTATATATCTGTCTTAGTCTGTCTCTTTAAGTTGGTAGTAGATTTGGTTTCAAGTCCGTCTAGCTAGCTACCACCATCTTGTGTAAGTATGTCGCCATATCTCGATTTTCACACTAAATTACTTAAGTCTGAAAATGAAGCTAAGAAAAGCGAAAAAGCTCTTTGTTTTAGCCGCTAACAACTTTATGGCGCAATGACACATTCTCATAAAAAAGTGTACACGCTGTTGAGGAGCGTAAACTCCATTTTACTGGAGATCTTAACGACATCGGAGGTTGTAAAGACAAATCTGACAATGCATTCTGATTTAAAAGCTTGTCATTAAGCGGCTGAAAGAGTCGTCTGCATTATTTACAAAATATTTGTGCGATACCGGCTATGGTAATCACTTTCCAACAGGCGCACCTCTTTCTTTACTTGCTAGGTCTATTCTATAAGTAGCAGCATAAATAAAATAACTTGTTTAAATATTTCGAAAGTTTCTCTGCTTTGAATCGGCCCGAAGTTTTTTTTGATGGAGAATAATCACCGCCGCCGGACATTGACGTTGCCGGCCTTTAAGGATGGAATAGGTTTAAGGAAGGAATAGGAATTTGGGGGGGGGGGGGGGGAAGAACCTCCGTCAGCCAAATGCGTGCTGCAACGCAGCGTGGCCCTACCACTCACACTAGTGAGTGACGCTAGTCACTCATCTGACACTGACTAGTGTCACTCATTTAGAACCACCCAGGGGTCACGTGTAGGGTCTCAAGGGTAAACCTACGGACGCGAGTAACTTTAACCCCGCTAAAATGTCTACCAGAGTTGGATTTAACGTTATTCCTGATGGTATCGGTGGTAACTTTATAAAATAAAGTTTAGGTTATTTTAACGCATTATTTTAGTCACGTCCAATTTTTTCGGTAGTAGTAGAATGAGATACATTTCGGTAGTAGTATCTTTTTTCCGGATATACCCATGGCAAACAACACCCGGCAAATAACACACCGCCGTTTCCACTCTCATATAACGTGAAAACACCTAAACCATTCTATCCAGAATTATAAAACAACAAAAGTAAAAATAAAATTGAGCACTTCACCGTCCAGCCGGTATCGCGCACTTTAAAGATATATCATGGTTCAATGGCGGAATTATGAAATATGGCGTCCGCGCGTGCGAATGAGGATTTACGCGCGGAACTATTGTTGTTTATAGCGCGCACGCGGCGCTGCGCCCGCCGCCCGCTTAACCGTGATCGGTGGCTGGTGGCTGGCTGTGTTGTGTGACTGTGCTTTCTATGATTGGGGACTTTTTGGTGTTTATCTAATACTTTGTATAAACTTCATCTTGTATATTAATAAGAATCAATTGTCACAAGTGTGACGGAGCGGAACATCGCTGGGGAACGGCGTGACCGATTTGGCTGATTTATTTTTCGTTGTGTTCGTAATTGTCAAGAAAAGGTTTGCATGTAAGAATTTTTGAATTTTTGGATATAAAAATTTTATATTAATATAATATTATAATAATATAATATTATAATAATAATAATTAATATAGTAATATTATAGTAATATAATATTATAATTTTTATATCCAAAAATTACGAACACAACGAAAAATAAATCAGCCAAATCAATCCCGTGATCGGTTAGTTATTCTGTAATAAGGGCATTAATAAAAAATGAGAATATGAAAGAACATATTCTCATTTTTCTTTATTTGTTTATGGCATGTATTCTATCTACTGCTGACTTCGATCATCTAAAACTGCTGAAAACAATTTGGCATTTAGTTGTTCTTAATAAATTATTGAAAACAAAATATCGTTTAAGCTTAATGTGGTATAATTACAGATTATTTAATGGCATTAGATAAAATGAGATAAGATTTTTCTTAATTAAATGCTAAGACTGCTACTTGTAAATTGACTTAATAAATTAATTAAAAGTTCATACTTTAAGAATATTGCTAAGCCGCGCCAAATAAGGCAGGCGCGTTCAACATTTAATAGGTTTCATATTTCACGCGGCGAGCTTCGTTAACTTTTAACGAACGCACAAAGAATTTTAACTATAATCAAGGTGCCTTTGTTTGTAAATATTTATTTAGTGTTTATTTTTCTATTAAGTTTAAAATGAAAAATAAATATGGTTTTATTCTAAATTTAATGTATGTACTTTATACAAAGTATTTTTTAAAAGTCAATATGTAAGCCATGACTTAAACGGTGCAGACCTTGTATCGAGAAGAAACCGCAAGAACTCGGCAAGGGTTGTTTCTTTCTCCGGTTATATGTTACAATAATACAAACTGAAATGTGTAGTAGCGGCTTATTAAACTAATACTACTAACCCATCTCTTCCCTTGAGTGCCGCAAAATGCGACTAACGGACTGAAGACTACTACTACTTACATCCAACACCATAGAGCGACAGGTTCATCAGCATCACCTCAAGGTATTCAAAATTTACGTTGCGTATAAAGTTGTCTAAATATAATGTTATTGTTTATATAATTTTAACGCGAATTTTGTTGCATTAAAATTACATGAACATATTTTTTAATTTGTAATAAGGTGTCTAAATGTTTTCTTGCTTTTGTTGGAGTTGCTCAAGTGTGTCATGCTCTCTCAAAGTGGTGGTGACATGTGCGTCGGGTCGTTGCGTTCCTTAAAACATGGTTGAGCGAAGCGATGATTGATTCACATGTCATACTCGTGAATGGGTGCCGCCTGTGGAGGATGGTCTGCTCTTGCAATGTTATTTTTATCTGGAAAAGAAATAGTCTTTCTTTTTCTTGTTTCAAAGATACTGTAAGACGTTGTTCATTTTATTTTAAATTTAGCAATATTTTTATTTTTTTTATTTTATAATGGATATTCTTTTGTATGTGTTGTGTTGTCTTGTAATCGTATTAAATGTTTTTTTTAATGTTGTAATGGAATGTCCTTCTATGATAGGAAGGGCATTTTCCAATTTGTATTAACGCTGTAAAAGAAAGGGAGAAAAAAATTGCCCAGGCTGAGTTTCTTGCCGGTTCTTCTCAGTACAAATGAATTTGATTTTGACTTTGACTTTGACCTGTCACGCTCGCATGTATGCAGCTGTAGTTCGGTGAAACGTGGACTGCGGCACTGCACTGACTTTCGGTTCTAATTGCCTATACTCTGACTAAACTTTTACGTATAATATTCATGAGTGTAATTGTTTTTTTATTGTCGTAGCACGGCAGATCACTCCCTACACTTGATGTTAACAGGGAATGGAGTCCAGGCGCGAAGACAACTGGTGCAGCTTTAGCAAGACATGCATGACATCCATGAATGACACAGCAGCTTATGCTGAGACATGGCCCTTTAACTTCACACTCTTAATTTGATTTTTTATTACTCATCTGTTATTATTATTATTATTTTTTCTGTCTATCTGTATGTTTTTTTGTATAATTGATGTAAGCGTGTGTACGTTAATATATTTTTTTCTATTCTATTCTATTCTAAGACGAAGCATCAGTTGCTCTCACCTGGCCGGCCTAAAAGATGTCTCTTCACGTCTCATGTGTAGTGGTTTATCTATGTATGTATGTATGTCATGATGATATTATGCTAGAGCTCGCATCGTGACTGCGACCACTGTTATCGCTGACTTTTGTTTTGCGGCAGTTTCGGTTTTGCGGCAACGCGTTGCGGTAATGCTATCGGCCTTTGAGCCTTTTAAATAAAATATATTTAGACTAGCTTTCATATCAGTAATTAATTACTTGGTATTTCAAATCACTAATCTACCTGTATAAAATAAAATCATTTGCTACGAATGTTTGTTTGCGCATTACTTCAGGATGGCTGCATCTGTTTGATTAATTATTTTTTGTTGTATTTATAACTATCAGGACAAGGTTTGTACAAACTATTTTTTTTGGAAATTCGTCACGGGGTACTAGGTTCACGCGGATAAAGACGCGGGCGATCGGCTAGTTTGTAATATGATGCAATCCATAAAGCTAGATATGTATATTATTCTAAAAGAGAAATCACCGACTAAGAACTATTGCAAAATTGTAAAATAAATTCGTTAACTACGCAATATGTAGAACTGATTTTTTTTATATTTCAACATGCGATTTCTTCTACTGAATATTATAATATTACTATTTTGCATGACTCATAACTATTAAAGATCTGGCTATCGAACTAACTGTCGGAACACAACGATTCTACTAACATTGTTGCAGTAGAAGCCCAGATTTGTTTTGAGATTAAATAAAAAAATAATGACGTAACGAAGGGCAAGAAGGGTCCCACGAAAAGTTTAAACCGTAGCGAACACCATTATTCCCTTATCGATATTAAGTAAATATAGGTAAGTATCTTAGTTACCAACAAAAAACTAGTCTCCCTCAAAAATATCCAGTCGGGCTGGAAAGTTTCATCGCCAGACATGAATTTATTGCTCGCACATGATGTAAGTGCCCAAAGAAATGTAAATTTTCATAACATTATACTGTTACATGCGAGTAGGGTCACCATCTACTAACAATTTTGGTGTAAAACAAGCTAGGGGTCCGTATTTAAAAAAAAACATAAGTACTATGTGCAATATTTAATATTTTTAAATTATTTACAGTTACATTATTTAAATACCAGACTTTCGAAGTAAAACGAGACAGTGATGATAAAACGCGGTAACGATAGCATAGTTGGAAGTGTACCTGACCCCGAATGTCAGAAAGGTGTAGGTTCAAATACTGCCCGTTTTTTACATTTTTCCAAATTGTATTTTTTAAGCCACCTGAAGCCTATTTTTTTACAAAAACGTATAAAATAATTATATTTAATAAGACTTTAGAAACATTTCTATTTCTAATAGCTAAAGTAATTTTGCCTTGTCAGAATTCGGTCTCATTAATATGCAATTACAAGATCCTGAAGCCAATTGTGTCTATATAAGCTAGACAATACAACCCGCGTTGCGTGGCAGAGGTAGCAACATTGGAGGGCTGTTAGTTAACAATATTTTAGTGTGTGCTGACGGCCCATTATTAAAAGGATACAACCAACCCATCTCTTTCCTTTGGGTGTCGTAAATGGCGACTAACGGACTGAAGACTGCACATACCACCTATCACGCTGAGCACATGTGCAGTTACTATTTGTGAAACGTAGACTGCGGCAGTGCTTTTGTTCTTTGCTTAGCCTGTGACTGCTCCTGCGGTCCTCATTGCCTATTCACTGAATAACCTTTTAGTGATAATAAATATATAAATAAATCTTTCCTACAATCACACCAATTATCTAGCCCAAGAGAAGCTTCTAAGAAACTCGTTAAATGGTTACTAGACAACGGATAAACTACTTAAATATTTAAATACATACTTATTATACATAGAAAACACCCAGATCCGAGACAATTTAGAAAAACAATAATTTCTAAATTGACCCGACCGGGGATCGAACCCAAGACCTCAGAGATGGCGACACCATGAAAACCGGTGTACAAACCACTCGACCAAGGACATCGTCAATAATAGTAGTGGTTGTATGTACTTATGTACGTAATTTCTTCGCGTTGGCTTCGAAAAGTTTCAGTTCGAGTCCTCGGAAATTCAAAGTAATGCGATTCCTACACAAAAGAGATATGATATACACGCGGAAACACTTTGGCAGGGCCTACTTACATTATGCATGGCCCGACAATCTCACCAAAATTGTATCATTATACGAAAAACTACGGAAACATCTACATTCATAATGGATAAATATGTATTGTTTAAAGTACTGAAGGTTACGTTTCCGGTCGACTTCATTAGCCTTAACTGTAGACAAAAGATTACATATAGGTATATATTTATGTGATACAATTTAACATTTAATGTCACCATAACATCAATGTTACCAGCGTTGTTGTATTGCAAACGTTAGAGATAACATAGTCAGTTCTTCAGTACCTAGTTAAAGAATCCGGGTGAAGTGTTTATTTACCTTATCATCACCTAACATCAGGTGAGATGAAGGTCAAGTGCTTACCAGCAGAAGAATAAAAAAAACGTTCACAGTTATTCGTTTCGGCTTACGTTTATATAACAAAATAACATCTTGCTGTAGCACATAGCACTAGCAGAGACTAGAATTTAATAACCAGTCTGATGGGATTTTACGAAATTAAATAATACCTACTTACTGCATTCAAAGAAGTCCAGGAAAACTCTTTGTGGGTCGGGAACAGAACCTAATTTGCAAAAAGCATATTAACGTAAAACTTAATTTAAATAAAAAGCTTGAAATTTTTGTTTAATTTATTGCTATGATATGCAGTAAAATTGTGCCCGTGTATGAAAATAAAATGAAAAAACTAATCTGACTGTATTTTATCATCCACACCGAATTTGAATAAAAAATCAGCTATGAATATTCAAAGCCCGTTATTAACGTGGAAACTTTCACAAACAGTCTGTAGTAGTTTAAAATATAATGTAATACATACATACATAAATTCACCACTATTTACCCCAAAGGGTTACTCAGAGACTACGCAAGGAGGACTGAAGAAGCAGTCCACTCCATAGTCCACATTTCACCAAATTGCAACTGCACATGTGCGCAGCGTGATAGGTGGTGAGCCCATCGCCGATCTATGCTGTTCATTTTTGTGCAGTCTTTAGTCCGTTAGTCGCCTTATACGATACCCAAAGGAGGAGAGGAGTTGGTAGTATTCTTTTAGTGATCTCTGTACCACACGTCTATACTACAGATCTCTGTACTACAGTCTACAGGTATTGGCTAAATCACCGCTTGCCAAACGCTGCATTATGATTAAATCCGAAACATAATGTCTGCGCCTGACCCGGGTATTGAACCCAGGACCACAGGCACAGGCACCACTCGTCCAAGCTTGAACCCACAAAATGAGCCGAACGCAATTTGAATATCTAAATTGGCTACCAAGTTTCCCCATTACTCGTTCACCTGTTAATTTTTTCTCGGGAGTATCTCCCGGTTTCGTGGGTAATTTTTATTGTAATTTATTGGTGTTGCGTGACTAGGCACTTATGAGTTTGTCCCTGTAATAGTCTTTTCAGAGGACTGTTATTATCCTATGAATTTCTTAAGTAGCGTTCTGAATTGGAAATTATAAGATATTAATGACACTCTGTGTTGTGATGTGGCATTTTTTCTAGAGTTTTTGTATACAAAGAAAAAATAATTTTATTTTCACATTTAAATAGAATGTTTTCAAGCTTTACAGGCTTAAAAAATATGTGTTATAAATTGCGAATGTTACGGCGCTCCTCTTACCGAAAGCATTCGCCGGTAATGTAACAGTTCAATAAATACATTTAAGAATAATCCAAAACTTTAACAATTTCATACAAAACTACTTAAAAAAAAACATTTATTACAAGCGAAATAAAATTAAAACAAATGAAAGTAAGTAAGTATGCAAGCGATGCCAGTAAGTAGTTGATATACTCGTATAGTCTTACGTAATTGACGTTCATAGTAAGTACGTCTATATCATTTTTACTACGACAACATCTCTGCTGGATTCGTAGAACAGTGTTGATGTAATCAGATCCAGACGGCTTTAGTGGCCCGCCGGGATCCAACGATTTGCGTTGTGGAGTACCTATGATGTCTTATGACGTCATTATTTCAAACGGGCTGTAACTGATAAAGCTGATGGACAAATACTGGGAGTATCTGACGATAATAATAATTTTTTTCAAAGTTTTAATCTCCGGTTTAAGTCCGTTGCGGTATGCAATCGTCTCTTGGGTTGAATATACCGTGATTTTATTCCAATCAATGCGTTACAACACAACATTAATTCGATGGGTGCCTGAAACAAGACCGCAATAGCCATAGTAGCAGTTTTCCAATTAAGCCATTTTCGTATTCTATGGACCCTATTACACCTTGTGGATTTTTTTCCAAATTTAATACTGAAAGCTGCCTGATTTAGCAAAATCATTATTGGTATTGCTTTATTATTCCTCGTTCATCACTCGAATTTTATTTACCGGAATAATCGTCCTATGTGCAATGATTAAAGTTTTTTTCAATCTTCCACAAGTATTGGCCCTTGCAGCTGTGTTCCCCGAAATAAACTTTGTAAAATGATTTACAATAAACATTGCTGTACAAATATTTTAAACTTTCACTAGTAATAGTAATTATGGTTTTCTTCCATGAACTTAAAATATGTCGATTGATTTACCTACAATAATTTTACATTAATTTGTAAATAATAATTAAAAATTCGAGCTAGAGTTAGCTCTATAAGAGCGAGTTCGTTGAAACGTTTTAATCATGTGAAGACTGAGTTATTGTTTTGATAAATAGGTGAGTATTAGTAGTATAGCAGTAGGGTAGTATTAGTAATTAATGGTAAGTGCGTTCTAATGACTTAGATTGTCGACTTTTTCTTATGACTTAGTTATAAAAAAGACTAAGCAAAAATAACATTGTGTGTAATAATTATTGTTTTTTCGTAAATAAACAAATTAACTTTGTTGATTGAAATTTTATTTACATTACCTTAAATAAATAAATGGCTAACAAGAAGTACCTACATTAATAATAACACAATAGTATACATGAGTGAATAAAATACTTAAAACAATAAATATCATCATCATCATCATCAGCCAGTGGACGTCCACTGCTGGACAAAAGTCACAGGATTTCCACACGACCGGTCTTATGCTGCTCGCAACCAGCGGCTACCCGCGACCGCGCACCAGATCGTCGGACTACCTTGTTGGAGGCCTGCCCACACTGCGTCTTCTTGTGCGTGGTCGTCACTCAACTGCCACACTTCTGCCCCAACGGCCATCGGTTCTACGGGCGATGTGCCCTGCCTATTGCCACTGAGCTTGGCGACTCTTTGGGCTAAGTCGGTTCCTTTAGTTCTTCTACGAATCTCCTCATTTCTGATTCGATCACGTAGAGAAACCTCTAGCATAGCCCTCTCCATTGCTCTTTGCGTGACTTTGAGCCAGACTATTTAGGCCCATAGTGAGCGACGACGTTTCGGTACCGTATGTCATCACTGGCAACACACACTGGTCGAAACTTTTGTCTTGAGACACTGCGGTATTTTGGACGAGAAGATATTTCGTAGCTTACCGAGCGCTGCCCAGCCGAGTTGGATTCGACGATTAACTTCTTTTTTAATGTTGGACCTACCTAACTGGACCGTTTGTCCCAGGTACACATATTCGTCAACCACTTCAAGAGCAGACTTCCAACCTTCAGAGGAGTGGGTATGAAACATGAGTTAGACATAATTTTCTTCATCTCCATGTTCATTTTAAGGCCCACATGTTGAGAGACTTGAGATCACCCAGCATTGTGCCTAGGTCCTCCAAGGTCTCAACCATGACTACTATAGCATCGGCAAATCGAAGGTAACTGATGTACACGCCGTTAAAATTGATGCCGAGTCCTCTCCAGTCCAGAAGCTTAAACACGTCCTCCAGTGCAGCAGTGAAGAGCTTCGGAGATATGACGTCTCCTTGTCGCACTCCACGCTGCAGCCGGACTGGCTTTGAGCTCTGGTCCTGCAGGCGAACTGTCATAGTGGCGTTTGCGTACAAACACTCAATTTGGCACCGCTGGAGAGACTGTATATAACACGGCCCATGTTTCGATCGAATCAAAGGCTTTCTCATAGTCCACAAACGCTAAGCAAAGTGGCCGGTTATACTCTTCGGTATTCTGTATAACCTGCCGCAGCGTATGTATCCGGTCTACGAGTCTATGATGCTGAAAACTTTTTCGGAATCCTAATTGTTCGATTGGCTGGAAGTCATCAAACCTGCGTGCGAGACGATTAGTTATAACTCTCGAGAACAGCTTATAAACGTGACTTAGAAGTGATATGGGTCTGTAGTTCCTCAGTAGGGTCTTGTTGCCTTTCTTAAAGAACAACACAACCACACTTTCAAGCCACGCTTCTGGCGTTCTACCTCCGAGTACGACGGAATTAAATAGTCTCTGAAGAGCTGCGAGTACCGGCCTTCCGCCTGCTTTCAGAAGCTCAGCCGTAATTCCGTCAGCACCCGATGCCTTGCTGTTCTTAAGCTGCTTGAGAGCCATACCAATCTCGTACAGGTTGATGTCCGGGATATCTTCGGTGTAGTGTCGGGTTAGCTTAGCTCTAGGTCTGTAGCTAAGCTTTGTACAGGTGGCCGCGTTGATGTCCATAGAATAATATAATACTAGTATAATAAATAATAATAATATAATACTATTATTATAATACTACTATACTACTATAAGAAATTGCTGTTTAGCGATAAGGCCGCCAATTGTATGTACTATGTGTTTGTCCTTTTGTATGTTTTCTGTGGTGTACATAAAGCATGTTTTATCTTTATCTTATCTTATCTATTATGATTATTTACAAATAAATTCCACAAAGTACATTATTCATTATATTTTCATGATGCTCTTATTTTAATAAATTTTGTAGTCCTTCCAATACAACAATAATATATCTTTATTATTGAAATTTTGCATTCACAATGTTATATAGATATAGGAAAAAACACTTACTATGCACACAGTATTCGCCAGTACATTTTCCTATAACATTCACCATTTCCTGTAACATCATTGAAAAACGCTATTACTGTATGCGCCATACATCATTCAGATCAACGCACAACGCTGCAATATGCTATTGCTGTCTGATTTATTTCGCACTTTTTACCGGAATAAAACCTCAATGGAGTCTTACGGAAACCACTTTCAATGTTTAAAGTGGCAATATGTTTTTTTTACAATTTTTTAAATTCCTAAGTACTACTAAGCTTATGTACACTTTATGTCACTCCAGAAAAAAATAACGCATTGTTTGATGTACAAATTGTTATGATACGCCTTGTAGTTTAACAATTATTCAAGATTTTCACTAAATCTTTTTTCCTGTAAAATTGCGTTTTGTCGATTGCGGCTTTGTTCCAATAACCCATCGAATTAATTGATAGTATTAATGCAGTCCTAGATATTTTAGATAAGATAGTTCATTCACAATTTAAAGATTACTTGTGACTGTGTGTTAACACATTAATCATAATCTTTAAAAACATATTTAAGATGCCTTGATATTGGGTCCAAGTCTGATAACGTGCTTAAGGCTCCCTTTACTCGGTCAGGTTATTTCAAGGATTCGTTTACAGTCCAGGCTACTTTTCTTTGAAATAGCCTACCCTTTGAGATCCGTCACTCCAAGTCACTGTCCATCTATAAGGCTAAACTCCACAAGCATCTTTTGGCTCTGTCATCTGCGAGTAACATGTTATAGTTTATTTATAATGTTTTATCATTATTTAAGTAATGTGTAGCATAATCATCAAAAACCACTTCTGACAATTCGTTCGCATCCACCGCGACCGCACATGATATATTGCTCTCAGTCGAAAACAGCTCGTTTTTCACGCCGTTTTATAAAAATAGGCTCGCATTCGGCACAATAAACACCCACCGTTCCACTGACTACAGTTTGAAGTTTTTTATGACGGCGCGGCGGGCGTAGGCGAGTCATGGCCGCTTTTCACGCCTCCACCGGCTCGTGGCTAATTCGATTAATAAAATATTCATAATTATGAAAAGCATTGCCATAAAACGATTTGCTGTTTTGTTTTAACGGGCGTCGAAAAGCTTTTAATTTTACTATTACTATGCGTATCGTAGCTCAATGGCGCAGCGGCTAGCGCGTTCGGCTTGCGATCTTGCCCGCTAAGCAATTTTCGCAATGCCGGGTCGCCTGATGGGTGACCATTAAACATCTCGAGCTCCTCCGTACTTCGGAAGGCACGTTAAGCCGTTGGTCCCGGTTGTTGTCGTAAGATGGCAGTCGTTAAAACCCACCAACCCGCGTTGGGCCGGCGTGGTGGGTTATGGCCCAATATCCCCACGTGCTATTGTTCACATGGCGGCCTGTGCCCAGCAGTGGGACGTTTATAGGCTGATGATGATACGTATCGTAGTCGTGCGTGCGTCTAAAGAATACTACTATAGGCCCGACAAGTTCGTGCGCGACCTTTACGCGGATCAATTTCTTCCGTGGTAGCGTCTGGCACTGATTCGTCTGACTAGAAATATAAAATTTCTTGCCTTACAAGGTAGGTTAATATTATTGTAACTGATATTTGTAAAGACAAATCAGTGCCAGACGCTACCACTGAAGAAATTGATTCACGTAAAGGTCGCGCATGAACTTGTCAGGCTATAACTCCTGTCTTCGATTGGGTGTCGTAAATCACTAAAGAGACTAAAGTGAAAAAGTGGCTAAACACTGCACATATATATTCAACAGTATATAACGGCATTTGACTCACCACGTATCACGCTGAGCACATGTGCAGTTGCAATTTGGTGAAGACCGAAACGAGCGCGTAGCAGCACTCGGCCAGCGAGGTGTATTTATTTTATTCCCTTATTGCACAAATACAGGAAAAGGTGGATACAGCTTATATCCTATTGGTAGGCAAGCTTTTTTGACTATTTCCAAAAGAATATAGGTATAACAAAATGGAACTACGCTGATTCTATCAGACGGCAATTGAGGTAGGTACCTAGTCGGCAACAGTCATTAAAGTCATCACTACAAAAACTTTTTCTCATAGCACTACATTGTGATGTAAGTGTATACCTATTAACCTATAGGAGGTTGATAGAACCCTAATCCTCCAATAGACCTTGATCTTATTAGTCGACGATAACTTCCATTCTATCCCTCTGTCGCTGAACCCTTTGTTTAGTTCCATAATATTGAGCCTCGACCTTGAACCCGTTACGTCGTAAATTATGTAAATCCTTTCAGACACCTTTTTATTACAAAAATGCGGAATTTTTTAGTGATTAGATGAATATTCATATTATTTTATAACGAGTATTCCGAGATGGAGATTCTTGATATTCTAACAGAAATTCAAAGATCATAAATTTGATGATGGATGAACATAATAATAATTTCAGAAATGCAGTGAACCCGCTGGTATGGAATCTACGGTTGAAAGCAGTATTTTCGATATTTCCGTTAGATTCCGTTATCTCTTTATCACAATAAGTACAAACTTACCTTGTCAAACTGCACATTATCAAACTGATCTCAGTGTTTTTTGAAACTTCAAAGCGATCGCAAGGACAACTTGAAAACCACCTCCGCAGAAACTGGTATTTTCGATGTTCGTCTGTAAATATAAGCCAGGTTCAGAGGCAGGGAATTCCGTTATCTCTTGATCACAATGCCCAAACTTTACCCTCTCAAACTGCACATTATCAGACTGATCCCAGTGTTTTTTGAAACTTCGAAGCGATGTCAAACACTGAACTTGAAAAGAACCTACGCAGAAACTGGTATTTTCGATGTTCATCTGTCAATATTACCCCGACTCGCGAGCCAGAAGGATTCCGTTATCTCTTTATCACAACGAGCCCAAACTTGACCTTGTCGAATGGCACATTATTGTGAGGCTGAGTTCGATAGTTGCGTGCGGCAGTACCGGGCGGGAATTCAACCCTGCCACGCGGCCGCGCGGCGTCACGTGTCCAGATGTAGAATAACGCTGTGACCATTTTGGTGTTGTTTATTTTGTAACGTTATGTGCTTTGTGTTGTAAGATTGGTTGGAGAGGTGAGTTTCGACTGGTGGTGAACTTTTTTTTTTGGTCCTGATTTTTTTTTAGTTTTTAGTAATTAGCGTGTTTAATTTTCTTGTTGTTGGCTGGATTGTTGTTTTGTTGTACAAATACTAAAAATTCATTAGATGTGCGAGTATGGTAGAAGGCGAATCGGTGTAGCGTCTAGGTACACTGTAACAAGCTTTAGATTCCGTCCTAACGTTAACTTACTTTTATTTTGAAAACAAAAACGAAAATATAAACGTTACTGCATATCAAAATTGTACAAAACTTATTAAGTAAAATACATAAAACTGTATAAAATTCATTGATTACCATCTTAGCGTTTCAGCTACACAACTCTTCTTACTTCGTCCTTCACAACCCCAAGTAAAGTCTAGACTTGTTTTCTAGAAACCAGGTCGAAATTCAGATCGATTGTGGTCTAGATCTTAATCAAAAGCAGACTGACTGTCGCGTGCAAAATATTTAGGTTATGTTATTGTCCCACCGGGCAAGGTTATATTTACTAAGCGAGGTCAATGACCCCGCGCCCAATAACAGTGATAAAGTTTATTTGCTTATCGGACAGCTTGTAAATCTAAGATGTTCTAATGATTGCTAACCTACATTAGTTGCTAACAGGTAATTTTAATTAACAATTACCCAACTTTATGAATATTTTGATTTAAATTTTCTCTGTCATATTGCAGAGGTCAACACTGATTAATATATATAAGCTTTTATCTTTTAAGGTAATATAAATGAGCTCTACTTTAGAAATAGTTTTATAAGCTTCATCAACATACATTAGCAAGGGGAGCCTGGCAGTCTGTCAAACAGGTTCTACCTAGCATGGATGCCAGCTTCCCACGATGTGTACTGTAATACAAAAAAATGTAACACCTTGTCGCTTGTTTAAACATTGTGAGAAGAAATAAATAAATATTATTATTATTATAACATGAAAAGCAAAACACGTAAACGTGTTGCTTAGCGGTGAAAGAATACCTACTACCACCTCCTCTCTTTCTTTGGGTGTCGTAAAAGGCGACTAACGGACTATATTAAGACTGCACATACTTCCAAAAGCATGGAGCGGCCATGGGCTCATCACTTGTCACGCTAAACACATGTGCAGTCGCTATTTGGTTAAAAGTGGACTATTGCAGGAGTGCTTTGGCTGTCCTCATTGCCTAGTCTCTGACTAACCCTTCGGGGATAATAGTCGTGGTTATATGTATGTATGTAGTTTGGGTAGACGTACAGACGGTAGATCATTCCTAACATGCATAGCTAAAATCATTATTGGTAATAGAGATTTGAATACTTTAGCTGAAAGGTTCGAGTATCTAAATCTACACGTATTGAAAATAACAATGAAGCCGACTTATTCTAAGATAAGAGGTGAAGGCCAGCGACTTGCACGTTCATGTTGCGGTTTGCAAGTTAGGCAACCTTAGCAATGATGGGTGACCAAGTTAACATATCTGCTTATCCGTCAATCGAAAGTCATGTTACAGTCGCATAACCCCACCACCTCGCAAGTGGACAACTTTTTTAACCCATCGTCTGTCACTAAGACTTTTTTTTTTTTTTTTTTAATGTGACACGTCATAGTGACTACATCCTGCCTGATGGTAAGCAGCCGATGCAGTCCAAAATAACGAGAGCGCTCCTCACCGTGGAACAAGCACGCTAACAAGCGCACCCATTCGTGTCTCGTATTACGACACCTGAGTTCTTAAGAGTTTTTTTTACATACATACACATTATTATAATCACGACTATTATCCCTGAAGGGTTAGTCAGAGGCTAGGCAATGAGGACTGCAAAGTAATCCTCTACCATTACTCACTTTTCAATAGCGATTGGACATGTGTTCAGCACAGGTGGTGAGCCCATCGCTGCTCTATGATGTTGGATGTATGTGCAGTCTTTAGTCCGTTAGTCGCCTTTAACGACACCCAAGGGAAGAGAGGGGTGGTAGTATTCTTTCACCGCTACGAGACACGTTTAAAAATCAGTAGTTAAGAGTTAAGAGTTTTTTTATTATCTAGGCCAAGATTAGTATTCTTTTAAAACTCATTAATATGGCTTACCATCTTATCAGCTGAATATTTATTAGTTATCTTAATAACTGATAAATATACATAAACATAGAAAAAACACTTAAGACCCGAAATCAATTTAGAAAACGGTTTTTCTCTACATTGACCCGACCGGGAATTGAACACGGGACCTCAGAGATGGCGCGACGCCAGACCCGGCCACGGAAGTCATCAATTCATAGCGTTCCATTTTTCATCGAAACGATTTAAAATTACTATTTCTGAATTTTTTGTTTACTCACTCACTGTTGGCTCTATGGCCACTGAATGCAGAGTAGCAAGCTGATACTTGGCTGATCCACCCTAGTGTCTACTCCACACTTTCTTTACAAGCGTACACCACAAAGCAGTCTGCCCACTACAGATAGTAATTAGCACACACAAGAGTAATTAAGCCGGCGGATTCAATTCCGCGGCCACTCAGCGCCGCTAACCGTTAATTAGTTAATTAGCAGTTTGCTCATAATTTATGGAAACGACGTGTGATTGCGATTGCTTGTGTTATCATTGAAACTGTCATGGCGTCGACATCTAACATTCATGTGGAGTCAGTCTTGAACTTGGCAGCAGTTTGTGTTGATGAAGAAAGGATGGCACACCATCCTTATACTCGAAAGTCACAGCTTAAGTATAAAGATGCCAATGTATAGATATTGCAATGAAAGAGTGAAACCTCTGTGGAACCTACTAAGATAAGGTAACCATTTTAAATTGCAAAAAGTCACGTTTTTTTTCATTGTAGAGAACAATTTAACTAATACTCGTAGTCTATTAGTTTATCAAAGTTGGTTTAAGGCCGAAATTAATGTTCAATTTATCTTTTTCTCTGGCTACTAGAATAAAAATTCCTAACTCTAGTAGAGATAACAACAGATTTATTAACATTGTTTCTTTATATCGCAAGTAGTTTTCTCAAAGTCACCATCAAACACAAGTTATATCTATTAGTTTTACGAATGAAACAATTCTAATAAGCAGCCTGTAAAGACACTGTGCAGCTCTCGAAGGCGTATTACTCAATTAGCTTCGGGATGCGGATGCCTTTTAACAGACACCTTCGTTTTTATTAGAATAGCATTTTTATGGGAACGCCGTCCATTTTTTTTACTATTTATTAGGCTTTGAACGAGATCCATCGTAACTGGTTTTACGATAATTTGAATGCAAGGGTTATGTTTTAGTACTTATGCTATTTTACGTTGTGATTGCAGGCTTGTGAGTTAATAATTATTATTCTGGATGAAACCATTATTTGACTATTTACCTACCACGTTCATTAGCCGCGTCCAGACCGGCCGAGCACGGCTCGCGAGCCGTTTGGCTCGGACTTCTTGCTCGAGAGCCGTGGCACCCGAGGCAAATTTGAAATGCCGCGTCTGCACGCTTGGCACTTGCCGCAAACTTTAAACCTCTACAAACGTTTGGATTGAAACCGACACTCCGACCGTTTTATAGATTTTATTGCGTATATGTATAGACTTTAAAGGATACTCTGCGAATTTATCTGCGAAATATTTGTGTCTTTAGTTGAGTACAAAAATTAAATGTAAAGTATTAGTAGTTTAGTCATAATATTGAAAAAACATTACAAAAAGGGGTAACTATGGGATTTTTTTTTATCGAGTGAAGTTTATTGGATCTTGTAACTGAATGTGACTTTAAAAAGATTAATCCTTAACTAATACATACTTTTTTTCCAGAATTAAAACCATTATTTTCTATGTCTCAGATGGTTTTAAAAAACTCAAAGCGCGACTCTCCTAGCCTTAACTCGTAATTCCTGCGCTCCTGACGTCAAATCGATATCGAGTCAGCGTTGCTTATCGGAATGTGAACGTTCGGGTCACACAATAAGTTTCAATTTCGCGTAAAAGTCGTTAGAGAGTGTACCTTCTGTACGGTAGTACTATTAGTTATTCTGTGCTTGTACCAATACGAAAATGTAACAATTTTAAAACACACAAATTAATGTACCTATTAATATTTGACGTTTTTATACTTAATGGTTTTTATAAAAATAGATATTTGAATGATTAAAAATGTCAACCTTATTACTAATGTTTTCCAAAATTCATTTCAACCGGTTTTTATTTTACTTTGAAAATTTAAGTTAACAATTAATTATGATTTATCATTCTCCACCTTTCATCCCAAAAAACGAAAAATTACCTACTTAAAGTTTTAGCCGTTTGTGTCGCTAGGGGAGACACTTGCCCGCCATTTTTGTCTCTTACCAGGATACGTTTGTTTACACAGAATTCTATTGCCACAGCTTACATTTCGGTTCGACGCGATTCTGTTTCGGCGTGCAGTGGTACTGGGGGTAGCGATGCGCGTTTGTCCGGCACAGACTATAGTTAGTTAGTTAGATTAGTTGTTAAGTCTTAATTACAAGTTAATTAACAGTTTTCTTTCATTATTATTAGTATTGACGTCAATAAGTGCCTGTAAAGGTTTACATTGAATAAATAATTTGACTTTGACTCGACGGATCGGCTACAAGCACTTGCAAACCAAGCTAAACGCTCTATCCAGACGTTTGAATTTGTGTCGGCTTGTTAAATTTGCCAAGCGTGTGGATGCGGCAAAACGTTGCACTGGCTCACTTTGACTCAAGCCCGCTCGCAACCTTTCAAATTTGCCTCGGGTGCTACGCCTTGCGAGCAGGAAGTCCGGACTTAACGGCTTGCGAGCCGTGCTCGGCCGGTGTGGACACGGCTATTAAAGATAAATAAGAAATATATTAAATTATCACAGGCTTTTAAATCCGACCTTTTTTGACCTTCAATTGAGATCGTCAAAACATTTAATTTTTAATAAGAAAATGTATAAAAATAGAATATTGATGCTGTAAAAGAAAGAGTGAAAATAAATAACCTGTCAGAACATTAACCGGGCGGCAGTACGAGGTCCGTCGTCCCGCATTGTAGACTGAGTAAGTAATCATGTTGGTTATTCGACTTACGACCCGATGTCGTGGTTACAAACTCAATATCTGTGGCCAACATTGAATGTGATTGATCAGGACCTAATGGCTTAAAAATCAACACTTTTGCTAAACAAAGAAAGAACCAAATTTACCAATCATAAAGTTACAACGGCATGAATGCGACGATCCCAGTAAAGGTAAAATAGGTAATAGGTAGGCACCTAACTAGTTCACCGATATGCAAACTAGACGCTGTTTGCAATGCATCAGCGGCGCAGCTGCACAAATATGGGGCGGTGCGTAAACATATGCGGCGATGGCACAGCTATTCAGCTGCTCATTAGAAAACTCAATCACAGTAATAAGGTCCCGGGCTAATTGGGTTACTCGAGAGAGAATTTCGTTATGTTAGCGTCCACGTTTTTAATGGTATCTTTGTATTTGCCTGAAGTCTCAATGGCTGAGTGGCAAACTGTTGGTCTTGATAACCGAATGTCCTAGGTTCGAACCCTAGGTCGGGCAAAGTGGATATCGGACTTTTAACTTAGAGACTTTCACACAGGAAACTAGTTTTATTTTATTTGCAAGCGTGGTGATTAAGTCTTTTGATTGTAGTGATGACTTGATTTTAACGATAAAGGCATTTTAATTATATAATGTGATCTAATTTATTTTAAAAATTTAATGTGATAATATGTAATTCTACTGTTTACATAATTTGAAGTTATGAATATGGATCATGGTCTAAAATAAAATAATTTTATTTTATTTATTTTCCAAGCAGCGCGACAATACTTATTTTTATTCTATTTTAACCATTTTGATAAATTTTGTCTGACCGATGATTGTATAAATTCTATTTCCGTGCATAATAGTTTTTACTATCGTATTTTATTACAATAATTAATGTACATAAACACACTTAGCAAAAACCATGATATAGTCACATAACCTTAATAATATTTCCATGTTAAAATCGACGCTACCGCGGTATTCTCCAAGGCGATGACTGATTCCGATGTACCTACATTGTTTCTAGTATTGAATACTCAACTCATCTGGCTGATTTCTCCTGGGAGGATTTTCCGTTTGTTCTGATTTATCGCTAGGCATCAATTTCCGGACGGAGATCAGAAAAATACTCTTTTTATACTAACGCCGCTCTGCTGAACTGTAGACGAACATGGAAATGTACAAATATGAGCTCCAGTTAACAATCGTCTGTTTCAGAGCAGTTTTTAATTAAAGTCCGTGGACATTACATATGGATTTACTCGTGTATTGTTTAACACATTGTTCATACTCTTTGTTATTTACAATGAGAAAGCTCTTGATGAGTGAGGACGTCGTTGACGCAGCGGATTTTATGTAAGGTTGTGCTGCAAGTAAAAAAACTATCACAATGTCGGGTCACCGGATTGTTGACCGATGTAAAACTGTTACCTATTGAAACGCATAAAGTTTTTTAAGTGTTAATGGCCATAATCGTCACTTGCCATATGTCTTCATAGCATAACTTTATAACGCTTAACATAAATGGCCAAAATTATGGATAACTGACTAAATTCATACAGGATAACACTTATTTTATTTACCATAATTTCAAATGGCATACATTTGGTAGATTTGATTTAATATACATTTGATAATTATAAAAATCTAATGATATAAAAATTATTGATAAAATGAGCAAACAAGCGTGCAGCATGCAGGCAAGCATGCAGCATGCAGGCAAGCATGTAGCATGCAGGCAAGCATGCAGCATGCAGGCAAGCATGTGGCATGCAGGCAAGCATGCAGCAGGCATATTTTCTGTAACGGCTCCGGCGCTGCGAGGCTCCGGCGGTCCCAAGCGAGCTTATCGTCGCAGGGGGTTTTCGCTCACCACCGCTCACATCGTTAAACCCACCTACTACTCAGCTCGCGGGCCGCCTCGCCCCTCCGCGCCTACGCTGGCTTGAATTACACTCTAGCGAAGGGCAGACAAGACTACGTGGAGTCGGTTTTGCCGCGATTCGTTTCTGTCACTGACTTTTTAAGCACAAACTTACTGCTTAACTTATGTAAGTATGCATCATGGTTTTATAAGAAAATAAAATTATAGACATTTACAATTATGCTTTATAAAACTATGACTTTTATGAATTAAGCTTTGTAAGAGTATGTCTAACAAATTTTGAATCATATTATGAATAATACTATTATGCGTTTTAAATACTTTAACAAAGTAATGACATACAATAATATAGATTATAATGACTATGGTTTTTATTAATATGTCTCAACGATTCTGCGTTACTTATTATGTTTATGCGTAATAAAAAATTTGCTACAAGCTATTATGCATTTTGAATTGTATGCCATATGATGTATGTCAATTAAAATTATGGCAATAAACATTCTGCATTTAAATGTATCACCATCTAAAACATCTCATGGATTTCAAGCCGTTGGTCCTGTCTAAATAAAACGAACGAATTTGGTTGTGATTTGAAGATGCGGACAAAAGCTAGTATTTAAATAAATATTGCATGAAAAGGTTTTTAGAAAGTTTGCAACGTGTGAGTAACAACAGGTTACGAATGTCCATACCATAGGCTACGGTAACCGCTTGCATCAGGCCGATACGGTCGGCTTATTGCCACCATAATGGTAAGTATAACCTTAAGTATAAGAAAAACCCAAATTTTGTTTGAATCCTGCTTTTTGACAAGTTTTCAACACTTTTAGTAAACAATATTAATGAAAAATTTTAATATTCATAATAAACGCCTCACTGTTTTTAAAAATCTAGACAACAAGTCGTTTTTCAACTCTAAGGTCGCGCCAAGGTCGCGGCGTGCGTGCTCCGGCCCGATACAGACCAAATTGCCCCGCAATAGGTTACTTACATTGTGACCAATCCGGCGTTCGGAGCCGATGATCAGATAATGGCACCCAGAATACCAGCTACCTAAATCGGAAACGTTATTCGTGAACGGTATCAACTAACAACCCGGGTCATGCCAATTTCTTTTATAATGTCCTCCGTTTTGGATGGTATTTATAAGCCGAATTTATTCCGAGGCATTATATCTAGAACTTTCTGATTGTTTTTTATATTCTGATGGTAGATAAGGCCAAAGGTTAATGTACTTCGAAAGAACTCGTTACGAAATTATCTAATCACTAACTGCAGCACCATAATTCTACTAACATTATTCTTATAGCGATAGTCTTAGATGAGATAGCTGTTGCTAGCCTGGATTTAGGACAAGACCAGATGGAATCGAAATCCGAGACTTTTAGGTCTGATACCTGTGCTTTAATAATCGGACTACAGAGGCGAGGTAAAATCCTATTATGGCCACCTCTAGAAAGTGTGAGTGAAAATTGTCGCAATCATTGTCACCACTCCACATTACATGTTGTGTTTTTTTTTTATAAAATCAGTCCGGAAATTGACTCCACTCCACCTGATGTTAAGTGGAAATGGATTCCAGGCGCGGAGACAACTACTGCAGCGTCAAAAAGATTGAAGCGTCAGTCACCCTCACTCTGCCACAAGGCGCTTCTCTACGCCTCGTTTGAAAGACCCCATATCTTACGAAGGAGGGAAAACAGCACACGCTTTCTCTAGACTATTCCATCTTTCCATCTCTAGTTTCTTGAGTCTTCAATCAAAATATTTTGTGTTAAAATTCAAGTAAAATACAGTATGTGTCCACAAATGAGCCCTATAGAAAGTCCGGGCGGGGAGCCCACTCCGAGGAGTTTTGGCAATGATTCATGATTTGTTTTGGCTATGAACGCGACGGCACGTCGACGGCCGCAAGCAAAAAGGAAACTTTCTGACTGAGTAATGGACTTAATGCCATGCTTTGTGTGCCAGAAGTAGGTGTGATTGTAGCTGTGGAAAGTATATCTATGTATTTTTCGTTTTCACAAAAGATTAAAGAAAGCTTCAAATGAAGCGAGCTTCCACCTTCGGCTTTATCGTCCATTTACCTACCATCAGGTGAGATGAAGGCCAAATCCATGCCAGTAAATAAAAAAAAACAAACTACACTACACATTCTGGCGTAGGTACAAAACCGACAGCAGCGTGGTGACCATCCGCGAACAAAGTGACGCATGCGGGCTTTCCAAATGTGAGTATGTTTTTCTTACACCATCACTAGGGATTATCAGTAAGACTTTACAGCCTCTGTTAAATTATTGTAATTTTTCGTAACTTGTCTGGTAGTACCTACCTAACTGTTATTGCAATTAGTGTTTGTGTAACATAATTTATTTAGAGAACCTATTGCTAAGTACGCAGTGAAATGTTGTAGGTATTTATCCCCTACTAGCACACGGGACAAAACTCCGTGATGTTTTGTGTGTGTAATGTTTTTTACGCTTATATTTTAATTAAATAAATTTAAAAAAAATCGCTGCTACTCTCTTTTTGTGCAGAAATTCTACTTAAAACGATATAATATATATTTGTAGGTCTGTTTCTTTTGTCATGTTTCGACAGTTATAAAGATAGCGAACTCCTTAGCAGTAGAAGATTCTGAGCAAAGTGTGATTTTTAATTTACCACTACTATAATACTCCTTTTTAGCAAGGAAGACGTAAAGTTTAATCCTTGTTACACAATAAACCCGAAAGATGTAGGTTAGTGTTACTTTTCTATTTTGTGACATACTTACCTACATAATTTATTAAGGATAAAACAATTGTTAATACGGAAACCTGAATTGCCTTTACTTAATATTATTGTCAGTAGAATAAGTATTCATTGTAATCAGCTGTTGGTTTTCAATAAATAACTACGGTAAAAACTTTTAGAGTGACATCAACTTACATCGAATGAGCTAGCAAATATTTTTTTAACTATTGGATATCAGTACAGTTTAGTAGTGGAGTCCAATAAAAAATTGAACGCAATAGTGCAAACTTTATACGGTGCTAAAGCATTTTATTCGTAACTACTCTTGTTTCAACTATTACCTCTGGAATTGTTTGAGCGTTCGTCGAATTGGTCTTAACATCTGAGTGGACGGTGGATGCCGTAAAATTTAATCTTCACATGAAACAGAATGCAGCTGCTCGCTTCTCTGTCTCCAATTTTCGTTATGTAGTTAATAAAGATATTTCGAAAAAAGAGTATTTTGCTATATACACGCATCTGCCCGCATATTAGTTTTTATGAAGCGTCTAGCCCGCGATCTAAGCGTCTAGCTTAACAAAAACAGAATCTACGGGGCAACGCGGCGGGGTGCAAACCGGAATAACAACTTTTTCAATGTGGGTGCATACCGGCCGGGGGCAAACCGGACTGGAACCATAACGGCCGGACCCGAGTTTTGCTCTTAGCAACACATTTGATACTCACTTTTTTACATCACTTTTTTTTATTTCTTTCGATATTTTAACTTCTCATGGCGTAAATTACAAAGGAATAAATGTTATTTTAATAAGTCCGTATCATCTTCTATTCGCAATGCGACTGTTGAATTGTAATTGAATTGGTTAATTGATAATGACTTGATAGCTAAACCCGAATATGGTATACGGGTTTTGGCATTGGCGTAAGCCGGCTTAATAGATCGGTCAGCTTGATCCCAATTAAACACTTTATTAATACCTGTAGGGTACCTCGTATCCTCTGATTATTGTTGTAGAATTATTGAGCTATTACTAATCTATTAATGTATTATATTTTAGCGTTTTATTAACGCTTAAAAATACTTAAGTAAATTTTTTTAAAAAGCTAGACCTCGGTAGCCAATTGGTTAAGGCAGCCGCCCGGAAAGCGGAAGGTCCTTTTTTCAGAGTTTAAAAAAATACTTAAGTACATTTTTTTTAAAAGCCAGACCTCGGTAGCCAAGTGGTTAAGGCAGCCGCCCGGAATGCGGAAGGTCCTTTTTAAGAGTTTAAAATTTTATTAATAATCTAGTTATGTTTTTTTGTTTCCTTATTTAAATGTAAGAGTTCATATGTATGTTCAAACACAAAGTAGAGTAAAGTAAATAAAAGTAGATGGTCAAAACCAGAATAGTTATGATAAAAAAATAACATAACTTGTAAAATATCCACGAATTTCAATATAATTATTCAATCGCGAATGCGCCAAAGCCGCTGAATGGAAGCAGGCGGCAGCAGCAGCACTATATGCTTGGACGAGGGCTTGCGCACTTAATGACCCTAGTACCGGCTCCTTGAAGGCGTCTTACAACAAGGCCTCTATGTTTAATAAGAGGGCTCTTGCAGGAGCGGATGCACAAAGAGTGGCGAGGGTAGGGCAGGAGTTATCTGGCACCCTACGGGTAGCCGTAGCTATTGGCGGCTCGCTAAGGCCACGCAGGCCAACTTCTGCTCTCCTGCCTCTGCCGCTGCCTCCGTTGAAACATCCTAATTAATGGCTCGTTAGCCTACCAGCCGCTTGAGAAGGTGAACTTGTTGGCTGACCTATTCGCGGCTAATTCGCGCAACGACGATCGTAACGCCGCTCCACCCATCATAGCACATGTGGGGCCACCATGCCTCATTTTCGTATCAGGCAGGTGATGTTCGTGCCCTGCTGCGGTCGCTCGACGTTCGTAAGGCTAGCGGGCCGGATGGTGTTCCGGCGACTGTGCTGCTGAGATGCGCGGCTGAGTTGTATCCTGTGTTGACACGATTGTTTTAGATTTCTTACGATACCGGTATTGTGCCGGTTTCTTGGAAGGAAGCGAACATACAACACATTCCCAAAAAAGGGCATCGCTCGGATCCAGCCAACTATGGACCCATCGCTGTAACTTCTGTGCTGTGCATGGTGTTTGAGCGGATAATTAACTCTCACCTCATTTACTACCTAGAGGATCACTCGCTGCTTCATGATCGTCAGTATGGGTTCCGACCTAAGCGATCAACGGGTGATCTTCTAGCGTACGTTACTCTCCAAGTAACAAAAGCTTCTATAACCAAGGCATTTTATCACCAAACAGTGATATAGTAGGCCTATAATGGTAATCATTGTGACGCTTGTGCCATAAAGGTTTTTAACAGAGCGTTTTGGTTCTATAAAACTAATGAGAATATTTTCTATAATTTTGCTCTAAGAACGCTTTCAGGACTATACAAAAGAATTATTAAAGTCTTGCACTGTAATAGATATGGTAAAAGTGATTATGGTACTATTTAGTACTATAGACGACCTTATTGACAGTTTTGTGTATCTATTTTGCAATAATAATGCGTGAAAATAACTTTTACAGGACTAGTATTGTAGGAGTGTCGAAAACACTATTACAGGATCAATTTGCACTATAAAAGTACCTTGCACAACCATTACGTAACGTTATATCTTCTTACGAGCTCTCTCAACATCGCTATGGAGCTTTGTAAAAATCATGATAACTCTTCTACAGTACTTAACAGTACCACAGCGACTCCTGGTGCAGCTGTTAAATAATTAATTCAATTCTAAATAGCTCTATAGGTGAGTTTGTTTGTTCTGCTACGACACTAAATCAGGACAAAAAAGTACTAAAACAGCAACCATAAATAATTAATCAAACATGGCTGGTGTTTTCTGCCATGATAGCACATTATCAGCACGGCTGGTGCCAATGTGTACTATAGCAGCCATAGTCGGGAAAAGTACTTATTTTATTAATTTAAATTTAATTGAAACAAGAAAATTACGAGGGCGCATTGTCAAATTTAAAATCGACATTAATGATTTTATCAATACAATTAATTTCGCAAGTGCAAGTTACGGCAGAGCTACGTAGTGTCCTTTTCCTTTTTATTACATCGGTGGCGAATGAAATAAAGCATAGATATTTGTTAATGTTATTTGTAGATTTTTGTTGGAAAACACACGACACGACCACAACACAAATAAAATGATTGAATAAGTGTGATAAAAAAGATCACTGGAATTGTTTACGGTGCAAAAAAGCAATTTAAACATGATTTGGTTACTTTTATAGTGCAAATTTGTGACAATAATGCTGCAGATAGCACTATTTCAGTACCAACAAGCATTTATCGACACTTTTAGGTTTCAACTACAGAGCTGATATATTACCGTGAGAGCCTTTATGTAATGTTTATAGAATAAATCAGTGATAAAACTAGGGCCTATTTGGGGTTCTATAAACGTTCTTAACATCATTATAGTCCTAATCATGTACACTAATTAGCACGTTCTAAAACGTTCTCAGAACTTTTATAGTACCAAATTTTGTTGCTTGGGTCACGCATGGGGTGAAGCGATGGCCAAGCATGGCGAATCTCTGGCAGTTAGCCTTAATGTCACCAAAGCTTTCGATGGAGTATGGCATCGCTCCTTTCTTTTCAAGTTGCCGGTCTTCGATGTGCTGCCCCATTTGTGCACCTGGCTTACAGACTTTTTAGAAGAGCGGAGGATTCGTGTCCTTTGTGAGGGTAGTTCCTCCGAGTTCTACAAAGTCAAAGCCGGAGTGCCACAGGGTTCTGTGCTCTCACCTACTCTATTTCATCTGCATATTTATTTATTTATTTATTTCAATTGGTACACAAACAGATTACAGTCAATGCCTGCGTACAATAGCACTTTGTTGACTTTTATTTGCTAGACGGTAATCCTTAATCAGTGTACACAGCATGATATTTGTATAATGTTTGGAACGTTACGTAACAACCGTATCTAGCGGTCTTAAATAAACTAATACTTACTTAAAACTAATATTTATAAATATTATCGAAAAGAAAAAAAAAATACTAATCTATTAATTATTACTTTTTAAAAAACAAACGAAATAAGGTGGGTGACCCTTACAATCGAGACAAATAAATCCATGATTCAACTATCTGCCACATTGAGCAGACGGAGGAGGAGGTTGAGAACACTTGGCGTACATAATGTTAGTGACCATCTTTTTATATTGAGGAAAGCTACTAAAAACGTCCACATCTCCATCATGGCTCAACAACTCATTAAAAGTTCGACTCATTCTGAATAAGGGATTATAATAGGATGTGTTGTTTTTGAACACAAGTATTGCAAAAGTGCTCGGAAAACGCGTTCTATATATGGTATTAATTTTCAGTGATGACAGCAGATTTGGAGCATCGATGGAAGAGTGCAGTATTTTATGGAGACATAATAGGTCGTATCTCTCCCGACGAGCAGTCAAAGAAAGTACACCAAACTTAGACAACCTTGCATTGTAACTGCCGAGTGTACGACCAAGGCCACATCTGCGGGTAACATACCTTAGGCATCGCTTCTGAACCCTCTCTATATTTTCCATGTGGACCTTATAGTAAGGTGACCATATTGGACAGCAGTATTCCAAACCGCTTCTGACCAGACTATAAAACAGCGCAAGAACACTTTGTGGCTTTTTAAAATCCTTTGTAGACCTTATTACAAAACCCATAAGTTTCTGACTCTTCTTTATGATATGTTCATAGTGAGGACGGAAAGACAACTGCTCATCAAACAAAACGCCTAGATCTTTAACAGTTTGCTTCCTACATAAGACTTGATCGTTGACACAATATGATCGCTTATGAATATTTCTCTTTCGAGTAAAAGATATTACGCAGCACTTATCGACGTTAAGTTTCATGTTGTTAGATGAGCACCAGTCCGAGATAATATTAAGGTCATTTTGCAACGCGATGTATTGATTATCGTTCCACACATCCGAGAAGATCTTTAAGTCATCAGCGTATAGAAGTGCAGGGCATGAGAGACGATCAACTAGGTCATTAATAAAGATGACAAATAATAGAGGTCCAAGGTGAGATCCCTGCGGCACCCCTGAAGAAACCGGGATCGGAGAGGAAGAGTAACCCTTAACTGTCACAAGTTGACTACGCTTGCTTAGGTAAGAAGAAATCCATCTCAGTAGGTTTCCATGAATGCCGTAATAAGAAATCTTGTAAATTAATAATGAGTGGTCGACTTTATCAAAAGCTTTACTAAAATCGAGATAAATAGCATCAGCTTGACCCCCCGAAGCAAATACATGGCATAAATAGTTTTTAAACTCTAATAAATTGCTAAGAGTAGACCTCCCCCGAACGAAACCGTGCTGTTTGAACGATATGTACTTGCTGAGGTGGTTGTAAAAGTGGGTATAGACTAGAGATTCGAACAGTTTCGCAACACACGATAAGATGCTTATTGGTCGATAGTTTTCACATGATTTTTTGTCGCCTGATTTAAATATGTGTATAATGTTAGCTATCTTCCAGACAGACGGAAATGTACCCAACGTTATGGATTTATTAAATAAAATAGTAAGAGGATATGATAGTTCATCCGCACACTCCCTGATGAACTTAGGTGGTATTTCATCAGGGCCTGCTCCCTTCCGTGCATCTAAATGCTTAATCTTAAGTAACACATCCTTCTGACTTATGTTGAATCCACACAGGACACTTGTGAAAACCTCAGGCATGTTCAAATCGTTTGTATGGATCGAGTGGCACAACGAGGATTCACCGAAGACTGTGCCAAAGTAGTTGGAGAAGATATCACAGATACCCTGACCGTCCGAATATGTATCATCGTTAAATGACATAGTATTTGGGATTGTGACTCTTCCCTTCTTATCATTGATATAACGCCAAAATATTTTAGGATCATCTGCCAGCGAATCCTCGACCGATGATACAAATGTTTTATAACATTCTGATATAAGACATTTGCATCTGGACCGAAGTAAAGAAAAAGTGTCGTAGTCTCTTGGATTGGCAAACATTTTAAAGCGCTTGTGGACTTTATTTTTTTCCTTAATACATCGAATAAGCGCCCGGCTATACCAAATAGGATAATTTTGCGATTTATTTCTAACAATCGGGGAATTTTTGGAAATAATATTATTCAATTTAGCATAAAAAACACTAACACTATCGTCAATATTAGTTGAAGAGAGCAGTAGACTATCCCAATCAACGTCACCGAGCTCTGATCAAGATCAAGATCTTTAAGTAGTTGCATCTATTAAAATTGTAGCGCTTCCTGTGCTTGGGTCTCATTGGCTTATCCGATACGACATTGGAAACACTTATATAGTAAGCAAGATGATGAGCGTCTACGTGACATAAGGGTATAGTTTCTGAGATAGCAATAGCGGGACCAGACAAGTTGGAAAGCACCAAATCCAGAAAACGGTTATTTTTGTTTGGGATTGAATTAAACTGAGCCAGGTTACACAAATCCATAGTCTTCAAAAGCAAATCAGCTTCTCGATCTCGAGGGATAGTTGGTAGTAATACGTTTGAAGCACCCTGCCTCTCCCAGGTAATGTTAGGAGAGTTAAAATCACCCAACACGAGAAACACATCCCCAAGTGATGAGTTTAGTATTACTCTTTGACAGTTATTGTGGAACGTTGCGATGTCATCAATTGGTAAATCAGGTGGCAAATAGCATAAGCATAAATGTAGCGATGGTTCACTCGACCTAAGCGGCAAAATGGTAAGCCAAATGTCCTCAACTCTGCTCTCCCAAGACATCTGACGGGCAACATTGACATTATTTTTTACGGCTACAAGAATTCCACCACCACTCCGCTTCGCAGAACAAGAACTTTCCCGATCCCTTCTGTAAACATTGTACCTATTGTCTATGGATTCATTATCATAAATACCGCTATCAAAGTTTGTTTCTGTCAGACAAACAATATCATAGTCATTCATCAGAAGGTTTAAATATACATCTTTTAGCTTAGATCTAGCTCTGCCTAAATTTTGGTAAAAAATACTACACATTATGAGATTATTAAAGACTAAATTTAAACAACCAAATAATAAAATAAATAAAAAAAAAACTTAGGAGTAACAAATAAATAATATAACACAAAACTAACACACTACACTAACTTATTTAAAGAATCTAAGCTTTTAACCAGAATTGCACCAGCCGAATCCTCTTTGCGAACATATATTTGTCCATACTTGATCCACACGTATTTGTAATTAAGTTCTTTGGCCGCATTTCTCGTTGCCGCGTGTAAGGTCTTCTGCTCCGGTGATAAATGCTCGGTGACAAAAATTCTACAGCTTTCACCAGGAACTTCAAGATCTGAAGACGTCAGGCCACGACCGGATCTAGCTTTGTTATGCCTATTCGTAGCCGACAGTACCAAGTCTCTAATACGCGGTGTTGAGAATGTCACAACGATATTGCGTGGTCTGTTAGAGGCTGTGTTTTGCTTGGCCACTCTACGGCAGGCGTTTATATGCCCATCGTCAATAGAGACCTTTACGACATCGCACAATTTTTTTATCAATAACAAAACATTTTCGTTTTTGCGTTCCGGTACGGCTTGGATTTCAACATTGCAGTTACGCGAAATTTTTTCAACACTCACTAAACGGCCGTTCAGCCTGCATATTTCGTAGTCTCCAAGCACTTTATTGTATTCAAATTTTTATCGATATCTGATCTCAGCGAAGACTGCTCAGCGCAAATAAAATCTGTTGTGGCACTAAAATCGTCTTTAATATTCTTCAATGCAGATTCCATTTCACTCCGGACCATTTCTTTGACGTCCTCCTTTAAGATCTTTCGGAAATTTGACATAAAAACCGACAAACTCGTGTGAAGTTTTTCGTCTAAGAGAGCACTTATTTTATCCATAGTGACGTCATCACTTTTAATAGCGCAATCATTCACACCAGTCGGTTCCTTCACTGATGTAGGGGACAGTGTGCTTTGATCAGACAAGTCGCAGGACATGTTCATTGAATCACCGGGGCTCTGCCGAGACATACTACGTCGCAAAGGCGTGTTATCATTGCTTCGTGTGCGTCTTGTGACATTACTGCAAGTTGGACAAATCCACGCCGATTTATATTCTTTTGTAAATGCAAGAAAATCTCGTCTCTCAATGGTAAGACATTGGTAGTGAAATTTACCAACGCATAGTCGACATTTCATAAAGTCATTAGTGCCCAAAACCTTTCTACAACCGCTACAGTTCATCTTCAATATTTAATAGATGGCGATACCTAAGCGCCCCTTCAATAATTCGCGGTGACAGTTCACAGCTGGAAGACGCCTACTATTTAAATATTCGCAATGTCCCACTTCAATGCAGTAACAATCTCACTCAGCAAGCGGTTACTAATTTCGGCCGCGTTGCGCCCAGTGTAAGTGGTTCAGTGGTACGCGGGTCGGCTCCTAACCCAGAAGCCCGGCGTTCAAACCCCGCGAACACAAATGCGTCACTTACAGTTTTTTTCAACAGAAGGCGCTCCGTCTACGTCCTGGCGAAGGCCCGCACTGAGGGGGCGAAGTCCAAGCACTGTAGGGCAAAGTTCCAAGACTTCCACAACTTAAATTAAATAAATTTAGATAATTTCAAAGCACCAAAAATACGTCCGCTCTCAAACTAGTTCAACGGGAAAAGACATACCAATGACAACATATCAATGACATGTTGCCATTGGGAAATATTAATTGTTATGCGGATGACAGTACAGTGCATGAGCGGTACATAGGACATCCTGTGGCAAAGCAAGCTAATATCGTAGTGAAAAGGCATGAACTGTTTTTTTTAATGCTCTCTGCTGCAACTTAATCAGAGCATATTTCTAGCTTGATTTTATTACTTCTTTACTATAGGACTTTGTCCTTTTTATTGGGGTGGACTGAAGGTCCACTTCCAACGAATTGTGGGGCACCTGGGTCTTGTTGGGGCATTGTGCTACTTGGTGGCTCGGACTGGCGCAATGCTACAGGGTACGGTACAGGGCTTCCTTTCGGACTTACACTTCGCCTTCATGTGGCCGTACTGAAGGCACTCCCGACACTGTATAAACCGGCTGAAGTCCTCAACGTGGAACCTACTATGGTCCACGTTGAGCCTCTCGAGAGCTAAGATGGTAATTCGCATCTCGGGGGTGGCCTCGACAACCGCGTTATACAGTGCCGGGTTTCGGTTGGAGGTTAGGAAGCAGATGCGGGTCACTTCAATGTCGTTTTGAGCAACTAGGACCTCCGCTAACTCCTCGCGGGCAACATCTTTGGATATGCCCTTTAGGATGATTAGCGGTGGTCGTAGCTTCGCCTGTTTGGCGGTGAATTTAGTGCTGTTGACGTGACGTGCGATGGTTTCCTCGCACTGCCTCCCATCCTCAAACTCTACCCTTAGCTTGGCCTTGGGCAGCGACTGAATTTTAATCGGGGCGTATTTGTGCCTCCGGAATGATATCTCCCCTTTCCAGAGGGATACTACCTCCGGAGGCTTGAGCGTGCAGTCATAGGTTGAGACTATGACTGCGGGGTGGGTCTTGGGCGTAGGTGGTATAGCCTTGGCAGCAACGCTGGCGTAGGAGGGAGCATTCGGGAACACGGCCTCTTGGACGTTGCGGACACTGTGAGCGCCGGTCGGCGGACCCTGGGCAAGAGGAGCCTCCTTCAGTGCGGCTGTGACCATGTTAACAGTCAGCCGCACAAGGTCTTCGAGTCGCGCCTGCTGCGCTAACATCTCGTCGACCTTTTGGGCTACCTCTCGCCGGATCTCCGCCGTTGCCTCGCCTTGAATGGCGACTACGGCGCTCAAGCTGTTGTCCAGCTTGTGGCCCAACTCTTTTATGCTATCCTCGCTAATGTGCTCTTGCTCCTGGGAGAGGTCTTGTTCCCCGGCTGCTTCCAGCAGGTTGGTCAGGCAGCCTTCAATGCCGGTCGCGGAGTCAAGGATTACCTCCTTGTTGGCTTTCGTGACTGACTTGCCCAAACGAACCGCCTCATTTATCCGCATGCAGCACCGTAGGATCATGGTCTTAAAGGTCTTTATGTCCCTAACCTGCATATAGGATCTTTCGGGGACACCAGGCATTTCCGGTTCGCTCATCTCACCAGGCGGCGGATTAAGCATGTGCACCATATTAGGTTAGGTTAGGTTTTTATTTTTATTTTTAAATTTAATTTTCGAACGAAATTTAAAAGTAAAAGTTTGGTAAAAAAATTGTTTTTAAAACTTTTTGGTCTAATTTATGATAATTTTAAGTTTTTAAATGATTTTAAATTTTAAATTTTTGGTCGAAAATTTTCCAAGTTTTTCAAATTGAAAAATTGTTTGGGCTAAATTAAAAAAAAATTGGTTATTAGCACCGATAATTAGGGGCTAGTTTATTGTAATTTATTTGGATTTTTAGTATATTTCTTTCTAGGAAATTTAAGAGTTGGCAAGGCAAGAACTGGTTGCCAACCTGAACCTGACTCTCGATCGTGTCTCTAAGTGGGGATCTGAAAACCTGGTCGAGTTTAATAACAGAAAAACCTAGGTTTGTGCATTCTCGTCCAAGATAGCTCCCTTTATTACTCTTCCCTCTCTTCAGAACTCTGATTTGACTCCCATTTCAGTGGACCTCAGCATTCTTAGCATGGACATAGGCCAGGAACTGAATCCAAAATGCTACATCAATAATGTTATCTTAACTGTCTCCCGTAAGTTGGGTATTCTCCATAAGATGAGGCGGTTTTTCACTCTCTAACAGCGCTGTTTGCTGTACAAGACTCAGGTGCTGTCGAGTATGGAGTATTGTTCCCAGATGGCAACAAAGATATGGGATGGCTCCGCTAAATTCCTCCTCGATGCACTTGATAGACTGCAAAGGCTAGCGGGACGCATTATTGGAGATGCTGAGGTTACTGCTCTCTTGAGGACCTTCAGCTGCGTAGAAACATTGCTTCTCTAAGTGTCTTTTACCGAAATTACTACAAAGAGTGTTCTAAAGAACTTTTTGATCTAATCCCGCCCTCTCCTTTCCTGTCCCGGACTACACGTGCTGGTCTTAGGAACCACCATCATACTGTGCAGACTCTTTTTGTGCAGTTCTTCTGTAAGACCGTTCGGTTTTGGACTTCTCTGCCGGCGCATGTATTTCCCAGCTTATATAGTCCCGGGTCTTTTAAGCGGGGTGTGAAACGGCAGTTATGCAGGCCGTCATGAATGGGTGCGCTTGTTAACGTGCTTGTTCTACGGTGAGGAGCGCTCTCGTTATTTTGGACTGCATTTGCTACTTACCATCAAGCAGGTTGTAGTTAGTCACTATAACACGTCACATTAAAAAATAATAATAATAATTACTTACTTACCTATATTTTTTTAATTAAAATTTACTCTTATGGAATATTGCAAATAAAATCACTTTATTTGTATCTCTTATCACATGCATATCAGAAATATTATTAAACATTTGAAAATTATACAATTAAGTGTACGATGTGTCGGATTAATTTAATGAATAAAGCTCCGTGACTTAGCTACGCACACATATAATTAATATTTCGATCTATTACTATTGATATTCTGGTTTGATCGCCGACTTTTGCTGTTGACTGTACCTAATACCGCCGGCCAGTAATGATTTATACGGAAGACGATATTAATCTTTCGAGTTGAGTGATGTTGTATTCGTTTGACGGGAATTAACACCCAACAAATCCATCATAATCATTTCAAATATATTTAATTATAATATCAGTTGAAAGGTGGACTGTATCATTGTACAGCCTGCGGTCCTGATTGCCTGGCCTCTGACTAACTCTTTATGGACAATAGTCGTGAGTATGGTGCATGTATATTTTTGGAAACAAACTAACCATAACATATAGTTTTCTTTTTGTTGGCCTTCGTCTATCATACCCGCTTTATGACATAGTGTTAGGAGACCACGTTTTAAGTGGCTGAATAGAATCGATTATCAGTAACTTATATATTATTATTATATGATATGTGTTATCTATTTATATGTACCTATGTATGTATTATGTGTTATATATATACCTATATATGTATTAATATTGAAGTATGTATTTTAAGTACGTGTAATTATATGTATAGTACAATTAGTCCCGCATATATATTTTTCCCACCACCAGGTCTCTTTTATATCTCTTTTATATCTTATACCTTTGTATTTGTCCTGTGTAACCTGTGTCTAAGTGTAATTTGTTGTGCAATAAAGTATTAAATAAATAGTTTAATGCGAGAACAAAACACTGTGCCACAGGCCTGTCAAGAAAAAATAGTACTAGACAGCAGATAATTATACAATATTATAATATTATTTTATAGATTACCTTTTATTGTGTTCTATTAACACTTTAATAATCCTGTGCGATCAGCTGTAGTATCTGCCCACCTACCCTGAAAACTTAGGTTTGGGTACGTCAGAGAGTGTGCGTATCGAGTCACGATTTTCAACATAATATTTCGAAATACTTGCATGTGCCATGATCACGGATCTACTGTGAAAAAAACTCAGTAAAAACCCTTGAGACCCTATACGTGACCCCTGGGTGGTGCTAAATGAGTGACACTGACTGAGTGGTAGAGCCACGCTGCGAGCAGCACGCATTTGGCCGGCTCGCCCGGCGTAATACCATCCTCTCACGAATATCCGCCGTGAAATAATGGTACTTGGTGCTGTTGTGTTTCGTCTGGCCAGTTAGAGTTCCAGAGGCCCATCCCCCCCTCTCACAATTCCTTTAACTTCCTTAACCCTATTCCTTCCTTAAAGGACGGCAACGCGCCTGCGATTCCTCTGGTTTTGCGGGTGTCCATGGGCGGCGGTGATTACTCTCCATCAGGTGACCCGCCTGCCGTTTGTCTCCTTCTATTATAAAAAAACAGACAACACGGCATCATACCGTTCATAACAACCATAATTTCCTATTAATCTTCTTATACAAACATTATATTATTATATTTACGGCTATTATCCCCGAAGGGTTAGTCAGAGACCAGGCAACGAGGACCGCAAAAGCAAGAACTCTGCCAAACGTTTTTAATTTTACCTTTTAGAATTATTTATCATAGGCGAAGTCAGTCACAGAAAACAGCATAATATTTGCTATATTATGCTGTTTTCTGTTGTTCTCTAGGTATCCGCGGAAGAACAGCGTCGGGGCACCTTTGGTGTCTTGACTAATGCTGAGTGGATACCTTTTCTGTGTCACAATACCATAGTTTTGTTTAAAATTGTATATTTCCTACATGTGTGTGTGTGACACGAATAAATTATTTTCATTTTGAAACGTTTCACCAAATGATAACTGCAGAATCATGTGCTGAGCGTGACTGGTGGTGAGCCATAGAAAATAATAACTAAAGCATAGAAGGAGTCCAAATGAGACTCGTACAGTTGTCCTATTTTTTCAAATGGGCCATAAGCATTGAATGAAAAGAGACAAAATAAGTTGGTAAAAACGTCAAATGTCTAGCTAAAAAAAAAAAAACAATCACCATTTATGACATACTAGCGGCCGCTCGCGGTTTCACCCGCGTGGTTCCTGTTCCCATGAGAATATCGAGATAAAAAGTATCCTATGTGTCAATCCAAGTTATAAACTATCTGTATGCTGAATTTCATCCAAATCCATTGAGTAGTTTTAACGTGAAAGAGTAACAAACATCCTTTCATACTTACAAACTTTCGCGTTTATTATTACTAGGATTACCGAATTCAAAAGCGACCCATACAAATGTAATTGGAATTATGACCAAACGGAGTGCACACTCAAATGTCATAGCACTCCTTCTATGCTTTAGTTATTATTCTATGTGGTGAGCCCATATCGCCGCTCTATGCTGTTGGATGTATGTGCAGTCTTTAGTCCGTTTTAAGACACCTAGGGAAAGAGACGGGCCGGTAGTATTGTATTAATGGGCCGTAACCAGCACAGCACAATCTCCTTATAATTAATGTAAAATCATGAAAATACGACAGACGACGTTTTAATCCCAGTTTCTCATAACCATACCGACGAACAAAGACCAGTTAATAATTGTACGGCAGGAGCCATCCATTGATCCGGGCGGGAAGCCTCAGCGGCTCAAAAATAAAATTGTGATTTTAATAAAATGCAAATCGCATGTCTCGTCGCCCGTCTGATGGAACGACGACATTCAACATTTAGTGTTAGGTGCTATTTACAGTGGACGGTCGTGTACGTGCGCTCAATTTATGTTTGTAGTGTGATCTGTGGTTTGTAGCGACCATCTTCGTTGTGTATTTCTAGAGTAAGAACTTGTCTCTGTACGCAATGTAGGTAATATAGCTTTCAACGCAGCGTACGTAATTCGAAAACAATTATAACCCTATTTTTTGAATAGGTGGTTGGTATGATATGGTAATCCATGTGTTATTTCAAATAACAATCTTAAATCGCATCCATTTTTTAATTCGGAACGTTTTTTAAACATCACGCCCGCTCCTGGATATGGTAGGCAGAAACTATAGTTTTCCATTTGCTATGAACCTTTTCTTTTCTTTCTTTTATTCTTGAAACATTCTTCAGACATGCTCATCGGTTTAGAGTACTTTTAAGTACTTACATCCTTAATTTTTAATAATTTTGCTAAAAAAATATTAATTTCAATTTATTTAGCAAAGTATGAGCTAAACCAAGATCAGTTTAACATGTTTAAACCAGCTTATTGTGTAAATAATAATTATAATTAGAAATACCTCTAACCTAGATAAATAATCTGCATGTACCTACTGTTGAAATTTTATATTGCATATACATACATACATATAATCACGACTATCATCCCCGAAGGGTTAGTCAGAGACTAGGCAATAAGGACCCCAAAAACAGCCTTCTGCCACAGTCCACTTTTCACCAAATAGCGACTGCACTTGTGCTCAGTGTGACAGGTGGTGGGCCCATCGCTGCCCTGTGGTGTTGGATGTACGTATAGTCTTTAGTCCGTTACTCGCCACCCAAGGGAAGAGAGTGGGGTGGTATTCTTTCACCGCTACGCGTCACGTTTAATTATTATTCCATTTTATATTCATTTATTTATTTAATCTTTATAGCACATAAAAAACTGCAAAAGGCGGACTAAACACTACAAGGCATCTCTACCAGTCAACCGGTAAGGATGTAGGAGATTTAGGTAAGGCGATAAATCAAAAAAGTTAATGAATAATAAATAACTACTTACAACCAACTGTATTGAATTATAGTCCTGATTATATGCATGTAAAAATGAATATTATTATGCAACGGTCACCGTCCGACCATTGTGGATGAGGCTTTACGCCGTTTCCCAGTGCAAGCGCTATATCGCAGGCTGTGTAGCGGCGGTAAAGTATTCCGCCGGCGTATATTAGCCGGAGGCAACAATCGGGAGATGGGAATTGTGATATGTGTAAATGTCTCAGAGCGCGTTATAACTTCCATAAATTGTCGGCCAGTTCAATGCATAGTGGGATAGAAATGTATGACCGGATACGGATATGGCTGATCGGTACCGAATAAGTAGTGGCTTTGTGTTAATTCAAATCAAATGCAAACAAACAAGAAAAACTGTATTTTTTATGATGTATATTCTTATGTTTTTTATTATAAATTAAATTTATAGTATAGTATTCGTGTTAACGCTACCAACATGCTTGTTGATGCATTTAGTAGTTTAACGTGACTATTTAGGAATTGAGCCACAATTTTTTACTTTTAATATGAAACCTCTTTAATATGTGGTTGAAGTGTTGATTACAATTGTCATTGATGAGGATGTTTATTTTTACTAGTCCAGTGATTTAATGTTTTTGAAGTATCGCAGGCGAAACACTTTTGTGGGCAGCAGTTAGATGAGCGAAGAACCGAAGATTGGAATCAAATCTGACTGTTTCGTTTAATAATTTCTATATGACATTTCCAATAAGTTTAACGTAGGTATGTGTTATGTTGGTTCTAAAACCAAATAGTTTAAAAGAACAATACAAAGATTAGAATAACCTTATAGAGCGACCTATCACTTCAACTATGCATGCAACCATATCCATCGAACGTGCCAAGGAAATAGCCCCAGTATTGGACCGCACATGCACAAATATTTCCTCCCATCTAGCCCCCAACAATGCCCTGATTTTATCTATCTAGGAATAACGATAACAGCCTGTGCTACTTTGGCTGGACTCGAAATATGAAGGAAATTGCTTCTTGCAGATTGGAATATCCATAAAATGTTATGCTACTATACGTATACGCTTCAAGTGACAACACAAACTTGAGTCAGGCGCAGTATTAAAGTGGCCGTTTTTTGTTAAGTTATCAGTGTTTTCATTATCATAATCAAGGGCTCCCTACAGTTACAATAGCACATGGGGATACAAGTGGAATACTAAACTAGATATTACTTGTTTTTTTTATATTTTAGCGTTTTATTAACGCTTAAATATACTTAAGTAAAATTTTAAACACTAAAAAAAGACGACGACCTCAGGCGGGAATCGAACCACGCACCTTCCGCATTCCGGGCGGCTGCCTTAACCACTTGGCTACCGAGGTCTGGTTTTCAACCGTCGAAAAGTGGTCAAGGCAGCCGCCCGGAATGCGGAAGGTGCGTGGTTCGATTCCCGCCTAAGGTTGTCGTCTTTTTTCAGTGTTTAAAATTTTACTTAGATATTACTTGGTTGACTGGGAGAGAATGCCTAAGGCATTAAGTTCGCCGCTGTACTTTACCCGTCTTATAAAAATGGCCAAATGTTACACCTCGGTTTAAAGTCACGCTGTCTCGTTTTTGTTAAAGAAGACGGACAGAGACAGCGTCAATTTAATCCTAAGTGCAACTTTAATCAAAGTTAATTAACAACAGGGTTAGTGTTTAAAGTGTTTAAAATAAATAAATAAATATAAAAAATTCGTCTATTTGTAGACGGTCAGGCGGTGGCGTTATCATTAAACAGTGATTACACTACCGGCACCGGTGGAGAACCGCAGGTTCATGTTCGATACAAATTGTTACATAGTTTGGTCAGGCCTATTCTAGTCCGCTTGGTCATCTAATCTAAGTCTGTAGCAATAACTACAACGTTATTATTTATGTTTGGTTTCAATAGCAACAATTGGATGCAGTTCTTGAGTAGATGAGGATTAAGATGAAGTTTGCTTAGGACTTATCTATCAAATAAAAAAAAACAAAATATTTTATTTACAAAAATCTTATCATCATAAACCATCAGTAAATATTAATACCTACTAAAAGAAAATCCTCAATGGTCAATGTAAATTAAAACTACCACCATCAGCAAACAATTTGCAAAACCCGTAAACCGTGCAATTCCTTTAAGACATTAACTTTAATACACATACCACTAACATTTCTTACTTAGTAAATTTCGTTTTGTGTCTACACTTTACAACAGCCGAATTGCGTGACCGTGTAAACATTTTTTTCAAAGGCGAATGCGATTCTCACCTTCAAGTTTACGACGCGGCATTCTCGAAACTTGTGTTGGGCTTTTCTACAAAATGAAAAGTAGTAAGTATGAATTGTACGGTTAAGACATTAGCCTAATGCGGCTGGCTGTGGCCAGGATTATTGCCGGCATTATTGTTAAGTGGAATGCCAGCGTGGAGCTTTTAAATGGTATCGTTGTGAACAGCGCCGCGGGATTGCGAAAAGAAATATTATATTATGCTGTAAACGCGAACTTAGCGCGTTGGTTGCGTGCTTTATGACTCTATGAGTGTTGGAGCTTTAGTATTTTTAAACAGTACTAAAAGTACTACATAAATAAATGTGGAAAACAGTCATAACCGTGTCGCATGGCGGTGAAAGCATACTATCACCCTCTCTTCCCTTGGGTGTCGTACAAGGCGACCAACGGACTAAAGACTGCACATACATCCAACAGCGTGGAGCGGCGCTGGGCTCACCACCTGTCTCGCTGAGCACACGTGCAGTCGATATTTGGTGAAAAGTGGACTATGTGAAAACAGATGACAACTATTATATGTATGTGAAAACAGTCATAAATTAAAATACAATGAGTGTGCTTTCCAAAGGACTTTTTTCTTGTTAACGTGGAAGCGCTTAGTCTTCATCTCACATTACGGTAAGTAACAATAATCTTAACATTAGTGACATACATACGCTTTACGACTATTAGCCCCTAAGGGGATAGTCAATGAGGACGGCAAAAGCAGTAAACAGCTACAGTCCCGCTTCACATAATATATTTTTTTACTTTTTTATTTTGATTTATTTCAAAATCCACAGCTCTTATCCTCTCAGTCTTGGAAACGAAATGTCTAAAATTTTGACAGCAGGTGCGATTTGGCGGGAATTTATATTTGCGAAAATGGAAAAAAAATCAAACGCAGTTCATGTTAAATTTTGCGTTCACGATGCATAAAAATGTACCACAGAACCGACATAATCGACCTTGTTCATACTAAAGTAGTCTCTAAGTGTATCAGAACACGATACAAAGTCAAGTGGAGAGCGCGGCCAGCGCGGCCATATATTATTATGGCCGCTTGGGGTCTGACGGAATAGCGAGTTTTTAGGTGCGGCCAAATGTGGCCGCTTGGGGTCTGACGGAATAGCGAGTTTTTAGGTGTGGCCAAATATGGCCGCTTGGGGCTTGTGGGGTAATCAAATTTAACAAACTTATATTCTAGAAACATACAGCAAAATAACGGATTTTACATATATTTGTAACTAATAATAACTGCATAGTGCTCGATATGTTAACGGTAAATATTAGGATGGCCCAGTTGTAAGATAACATACCTGTTACCAAACGTTCTGTATAGAGTTATTTATAAACAAGCTTTTTCTGCTTTGACGGTGCACGTATGTGACATATAAAAAAAAGAAAAGTAACTCTGCTCTTACACATCACTTAGACCTATAGTAGACCTCTTAAGCGTCGTTCTCTCTGAATCACCGGAAGCACACTTCGCCTTAAGCCGTTCGCTTTGTTTAAATAGTATTTATTCGGGAGTTTATTTGCGGTCGTTAGAAACACGCTTTTGTATGCAGTCCTTTATGAATGTCGTGCCGTGTGAAAATAACATTTCTCCACGGTACTCCATTACGTGGCACTCATAATACACTGGGCGAAAGAATTGCGTTAACAACCGCATAGAAAATGTTTATTTTGCATATTGTAATTTAGCTTGAAGTGTGGGCACTCTGGATTTTATGCTTTGGTGGTAGGTACGGTACCTACCTAGCCTACTTCAATTTATAACTAACGGGGTGTTAATAAAAGAGATTTAAAGGTCGCCCAAGACGAAGGCACCTTTATCCCCGAGGAGAATACTCTTACTTTTCACACCATCCACGAGACAATAAAAAGCAATATTATAACAAAACAGTTTTTAGTATTCGCGCCTCTTTTCAATTTGTGTTCTATTTTTCTTTTATTTTTAATCTAGGCCTAATCTAACTGGCCACCACGAGGGTGGCCAGTTATATTTTCGAACAATTTTTTTTTAGTGCAGATTCAAATGGTGAATGCACGGAATTAGTATGTTTCTACTTAATGTTCCAAATTCAAATTACATTAAAGACCAGCGGGTCATGATGAAATTCAGTACAATATAGTAATGCCCTGCTAGCTTTAGGTTAGGTTTGCATGACATATAACTTGACATTGTCGAGCAGGTGGTGTGAAAATATATGTAGTACTTATACTCAGCACTTAGCACTCATAAGAGAGGTTTTTTTATATCAAGCCTGCAAATAAATGACAGCACTCCAACGGTCCATTGGAAGTGGAGTCTAGGCGCGAGGACAACTGGTGCAGCGTAAGAGACGTAGCATCAGTCACCCTCTGCGGCCTTACCATGTCGGCACAAGGTATCCACCGTTAGCGTTTACATAGTCATAATAAAAGTACATGCTCGTTCGAGGGTGTAGCGGTCCATATATGGGCTTACGGGCGTCAAGGTGGATCAAGTGGTTCTATTCCCTCGTGGACAGGTCCCGTGGCCTCCACTTAAGTCGAATTGCTGTTCTTGGCTGTTCTCTAGTGTTTGGTGGATAAACATCCCTTTCATTCCTGATTTCTACTAGGCTTTTAGTGTGAAAAGGGGGATGGATGGAGCCTCACAGAGAGGTAGTGTTATCCCTTTTAGGGGTAGGGTATTCATAAGAAAGATTCACTTAAAAAACAAAAAATAGGGTTTAAAATTTCATATCTTAGCAATTGACATTCAAAAAGACTTCGTTGAAGTTATTTTCGAATGAAAACCTTTTTGTGTTTTATATTTTAATTATAATTATATTTTTTCAGCCAGTGTGTTGGCACCGGCCGTGGTCTAGTTAGTTGACGCTCCGCCCTGATAAACTCGGGCATTTCATGCTAAGAAAAGATATCATTAGCTCCGGTTTTATTGATTACCAAAGGCCTGTTAAAGTAATTATAGCTGGAGACTATATAGTTCCAGCTTAAATTACTGCCAACCCCAACGGCTCAGTTACACCGCAAAGTATATTTGAGCACGAAATTCGTGAAATCTATGCTTTCTTCCATAATACATAACTGTGTAGGTAATAATAAAATGCTAAGTAAACTAGTCATGTAAAATGGTACAACTTTTTGCAGTTAAATTGGCAACAATAAACAATATTTTATTTTAGAATGTCATATTGTTTTTATTTATTTACAATTATATATTTATCTTTCTATTTAACTTTAGAAAAACGCATAGGTACAGAATTAAAAAAATAATATGTAGCAATATAGACAAGAATTCATGAATAAACAATAGTAAAAAAAAAAATTAAATACATAATTTTATTAACATTACTCTTTGTTAAGAACAGTTAAAGCTCACAATTTAATTGAGATTGCATGTCTAAATTTTGAATAAATAACTTAACCTCTTTTCTTTGAAAAACTCTTAAATTCGTAGCAAAACCAAATTGACACTCAGACTTCGGTACTGAGTCATCATCAGCCTATAAACGTCCCACTGCTGTGCACAGGCCTCCCACGTGGACAATAGCACGTGGGGATATTGGGCCATAACCCACCACGCTGGCCCAATGCGGGTTGGTGGGTTTGGTACTGAGTACTCAGTCATATTATTATATTGTGTCTGTATTATGTCAAATACCCTTCGCCGTTCGATCTCGGTGTAATGAACACCGATAATATGGCTATAATTTATAGTGCTTAATAGACTGGGTACGTGATGCACCGTGAGTTATAGAATTATTAAGCGGCTGGCCCAATTCATTAGCGATATTAAATAGTTAAAAACCACTTATCAAAAGTAATAATAAAGTAAGTATTTATTTTTACTTGCGTGTTTTTTTAGTAATTAGACTTTTGAAATGAAATAATAATAAAAAGTTTATGAAGATGATGATGATGATCGAACAACGGCATCAAGGCAAGCACTGCGTTTTTATGGGATCCAAGATTACATTAATCATTATTCGTTTGTTTGCTTTTGCATTTTGTCTGTATTTACACCTTTTTATACCAAAACAAGCTGTGCTGCTGGTAATTATAAGAAAGTTATGATTGGTGAGAAGTTGAAAATTGGTTGCGTATTATACCAACATGTAATTTATCTTATTTTATATTGATTTAGTTGCTGTTTGTACTAAAAGGACAACTCGTTATTATCTCGTTAATGTAAGTAGTTAGATGTAAATAATTCCTGTCGTATATAGCAAGTACAAGCTAGTGACTTACACCAACCACCGGGGGTTAATATCCCGAACATTCCAGGTCGCTGGAAGTCGAGTAAGCTGATAGTTGGCCGGGAACAATCTCAAGATCTTCCTGGAGCGCTTCTCGGTTTTAATTAATTATCAAACATGTCCTCGAACTTCGATAATATTATCTGGAGATCTCCGGCTTACCAGACACCGCTGAGTGCTTTCCGTGTACTGTTGCTACGGCAACTTAAGATGGTGTGTTTTGTCCGAACTGTTTTGTCGTATATACCTCTCTTGGTAGAGAATTCTCGCAGACATTAAGTGTTCACTTCCCAAGCTATACAATTACAAAGGCGGTACACAGATAACACCATCATCAGCTTTTAAATATTTCTCTGCTAGGCTCGGGCCTAGCATTCATGAGGATATCGGGGGAATATGGGGATATTTTTAACGACTGCCAATAAAAACCGCGACTTTTAGCCTTTCTAAAGCACGAAAGAGATCGAAATGTCTTTAATTTGGACACCCCTCAATGACCCTGCGTTGCGAAAGTTACTTAACTGACAAGATAGCATACCAAACGCCTTAGCCGCTGCTCCTCAGATAATATAGGCAGGCAATTGGGACATTTTCAAAGCTATTTTTGTCTTGAAGGTTACGCAATCAAAAAGTTTTGTAGTGAATTATTATTATACGTTAACACTGGCAGCTTTGTGTCGTGACGTGACCTTCTGTGACCAGCACTTGACCTCTTTTTGGGCGACCTTTTTGTAGCTAACTTCTGAAGTTTGCGAGGCGCGACGGCCGGCCGGCCTGGCCGACGTCGCTGCCCTAAATTTCATAACGTAGCTTTTTTGTTAGTTTTCCACAAAGCAATTTGGACACGTAACTTCTTCAAAGGCTAATCTTGAAAATTATACGTTCACATTTATATTGGACTTCAGTAGTTTAGAATTTAAGGGGAAGTGCGCTTCTATATTCGGACTTATCTACTTACTCTTTTGGTGAAATCAGAATCGAGGCCAAAATCCGCTGTGAAAAATAAATCAACTCTAATTTCTCTACTTTTGATCCAATCTTATCAACGTTCCTTTAAGGTTCCTTGCAACATGCATTACATGTAAGGCGCAGAAAAAAACGGCGGTATTAGCTGGACAAATACGTTTAGCACAAAATAGCCCTAAATACAGAAAACTGGAATGACTGAAGATCTAGGTAGAGCCTGCAAAGTGAAAACTGTTGCATAAAAATGTCTCAATATCTAAAGCAGCCACATTAACAGATCACAATGTAACATTTCCAAAGTAAAATATAAAATTTCATCGCTCCACTGAAAGGCACTCGAATTATGGAAACTATCGGCGCGGAATAATCTGCCTCGGCGCAGTCATTGGCGGCGAGTGCCAAGAAATGGGAGCGGCGCTATCGCGGCCCGCCACGCGCGTCACACCTTATGAGGACTTAGGCGGAATTCATTGGAGATTTACGTTAAACACATTTGGTTTGTGTAATGTCCCATGGGGTCTGTCCTGTATCTCCTGTGACCTGTGATAATCGCTGTATGGCAATAGTGGCCAACTACACTTCTTGCTTTAGGCCAAAAGTTACTTTATAATTTAGCTCTGAGTTCGATTTGTAGCTTGCTCACCGCAGCTTTCAACACGTAATACATTTCAAGGTTGATTTACGATACTCATTGGTACATGTGTAATGTCCTGTGATAATGCTAATAGTGCCTAAACTACTACCACTACACTTTCAGTTCGATTTGTAGCAACGTCACTTTTTTTTTATAATAAGCACGGCAAATGACCCCACTCCACCTGATGTTAAGTGGAAATGAAGTCCAAGCGCGAGGACAACTGGTGCAGCGTAAGAGACGTAGCATCAGTCACCCTCACTCTGCCGGCCCAAAAAGTGCTTCTTCACGCCTCGTTTGAAGGACCCTATGTCATAGGTAGGAGGGAATACGTGTGCTGGTAGACTATTCCATCTTTTGGAAGTGCGGCAAAGAAACGAGTCACCAAATTTCTTTGTGCGTGATGGAATATTAGAGACTGTAAATTGGTGACTCCCGAGAGCAGCACGCGTACTCCTATGGAGGAAAGGAGAAGGAGGGATGAGGTCAAAGAGTTCTTCAGAGCACTTGCCATGGTATAAATGGTAAAAGACGCTGAGTGACGCAATATCTCAACGCAATTGCAAAGGCTCGAGAGTTTTAGTGACCTCCGCATTGCCGATAATGCGCACAGCGCGGCGCTGCAATCTGTCCAAGGCATCGAGAAGGTACTTTGCGGAGCCGTCCCAAAGGTGAGAGCAATACTCCACGCAAGACCGCACCTGTGTCTTGTATAATAGACACAACTGATCAGGCGTGAAGAATCGCCGCACCTTGTTCAGGACACCGAGTTTACGTGAGGCATTTTTAATCACGGTTTCGATGTAGTCCTTTTGGTTCAGATCGCAGCGGATATCTATACCGAGCATGTTCAAACTGCTTTGCAGGCCTAGAGATGTACCCTGAAGAGAGGGAAGGGGAAGGAATGGCGACTTTTTCGCTGTGAACGCGCACACCTATGTTTTCTTGGCATTGAACTCCACCAGATTATCAGAGCCCCATTTAGAAATGAGGTCCAACACCCGATCGAGCTCAATGACAAGATTTGCTCGCTTTGTTTCGGTGTCTACCCGCTCAGCCGTTGGGTGACCGTTATATCCCCCATGCACTGTGCTATCACCTGCATAGCAATTAATGTTTCCAAGAGGAAGCATGTCATTGACATGCAGAAGGAACAGCGTGGGGGATAGAACAGACGAACTGGATCCTTATGAGGACTTAGGCGGAATTCATTGGAGAATGACGTCAATCACATTTGGTACATGTGTAATTGTAATGTCCCCTGTGGTCTGCCTTGAGATAAACGCTGTATGGCAATAGTGCCTGACTACACAACTTGCTTTAAGCAAAAAGTTATTTTTACACTTACGTACACACAAGGGGATATTAGGTGTGTCCTATGATAAACGCTGTATATATTGCTTAACTACGCCACAGGTTGTAAGCTTTACATTCTTGAGCTTAAACTTCGATTTGTAGCGTGGTCTTCAATCAATTAGTTTTTAAATCAAATTTTTAAACACTGAAATAGACAACAACCTCAGGCGGGAATCGAACCACGCACCTTCCGCATTCCGGACGGCTGCCTTAACCACTTGGCTACCGAGATCTGGTTTTCACCCGTCGAAATTTGTCAGTGCTTGATGCTTATGTTTTTTAGTCAACATTGCTTCATCAAATCTTAGTAGTTTTCACCTTTGAGATCCGAAAAAAATATTTTTACAAATATTTGAACATTCGGATAAGATATAGCTGCGTTTGTAGATTAATGTATTTTTAAAATATATTTTAGAGTTTTTTTAACGCTTAAATATACATAATAAGTAAAATTTTTAATCACTGAAAAAAAATTACTTACTTAAGTAATAAAAATATATATAGATATATATACATATATATTTTTTTAAATGTTTAACGTTTAATTAACGCTTAAATATACTTAAGTAAGTAATTTATATATGTATATATACATATATATATAGTTAAGCATTAAACCCGCAATCTTACTTGGTATTGGTGAAAAAGTTTTGTAATACTTTAAAAGTTCATGAGTTTTCTTTATTATAATTAATTAACGTTAAGACATTCAGCGGTTGTCGACTCATGAAAGGTCGACGTTCGAGGTTAGATGAACTTATCTCCAAGAGCACCGCTAAGCAAATTCATTTCAAGCGTATAATGCGCCATCACTGAGTTCAGGGATCTTTTGAGATAGACATTATGTCAATTTGGCAATGTGTACTAGTAGATGCATCTAGGAATGAGCTCATTTGTAGCGCTAGTGAATATTGTTATTCGAAATTGGATTGAACCTGTCACTGAATAAATATCAGCCCGTTTATTTATCTTAATGTTTATGCCATCATATCGTTTATTATTTGTCATCGAAGCTATCATCCTCATCAACCTCTAAACGTTCTCCTGCAAGGGTTTCCCTCGTGGATATGAATTAATACCAACCAAGCTATCCCAATGCAGGTTACTTAGTTGTGGATTTCAACGACTGCTTTCTTACGATACCATGAGATAGATACTCGAGATGTTTTTATTTGGTCACCCATCCAGTGTCTTCACAGGTGGATTCCTGTTAATACAACGGCATCTAGAAGCTGCTGTTAAACGACGTATTTTAAATAGGCATGAATTTTCGCTTGTATTCCGAATTGTAAAAAATATTTCTTTAAGACGTATATCAGTCGTATTATAGGTCAGTTATATCTGTACACCATAGTTATACCAGGCAGGCGCGTGCATAGTCGTTATATGGTGGAATAATTCATGAGCGGTCGCCGAGATGATGTCTTCATCCCAGCACTAATGGTGCATTCAACTATTCTGCCGAGAATGCTATTGTTTGAGTCTGGGCATTTACGTTTGAGAACACGATGGGTAATTTTGTTTGAGAGAAAATTCTGTACTTTGAAACATAGTTTAAGCTTTTTTTCGATATGAGAATATGTTAAATATTTTGATATAGGATATTACATACTTTTTGCAAAAACAAATATTAACGTTTTAAAAGCATGGATTAACCCTTAAAACAAGTGCTTTTAAAATAATTGAGTATATAAATAAAAGGCAACAATTACCATACCATAAACGTTATACACATAACAAGTTCGAACATGTAATAACTAAAAGGCTATCCTTTTATCGGCAGAATAATTCATGGAGAGTCGCTTCTGCGATATCTTTATACAACTGTAATGGGACTTTCAGCTGTTATACAATAACAACGCGATCCCTGCCCAGCTCCGGCGCTTAACTTCGGAGAGCGATCAGATTTTGAGGATTTGGTGATCGATTTTCTTCATAGCTGGCGAATGGTCTGTAATGTTGCTGTTTTATACTGTTTATTGTTATTTTTGACGTTCAAAGGTGGTTCTTAGGACAGTTATTTATAAACCTCTCAGCCCCCAAGCGGTCGCATGAGACCTCACCTACAAATCGCACCATTCCGTCAAACCCCAAGCGGTCGCATGAGACCGCGCTCTCCCACTTGACTTTGTACAGTGTTTTCATCGACTTACAGAGTACTTTAGTATAAACAAGGTCGATTATTTTGGTTCTGTGGTACATTTTATGCATCGTAATCGCAAAATATTGCATAGCCTATGCTCGATTCTGTCAAATTCGACGTTGACAGTTGCGCCAATTTCTGTGTCGGAGTGAATAAGTCGCTGAGTTTTGTGTGCTATATATTTTTATTGGATTTATCTAATGTAAGTACTGTTTCTTATTAGAAAATGATTATTAAGCATATAATGATCGTTTTTAGATAATAAGTTGTAAGAAATATTACTACTAGATAAAGCATGTAAAGTCCGTAGGTATGTTACCGAATTCCGAGTGATTTTTAGAGAAATACTATAAGACAAATAAACTGTTGCAGTCATCACTTTATTTTGATACCTGATGGATAGGAAATATATCAGTTAGTATATTGTCGTTTACAGAACGACAAAATATGGTTTGATTTTAGTGTACTATTTTTTTTTGTAAAACGCGGGAATTGTGACGTCATTATGGAGCACCTGCTGTCATTATTTTTGGCATTTATATTCCAAGACTGAGGGGTTAAGAAGAAAATTGACAATTAAACTATCGAGCTCTATGGCGCTACGACTAGAGGAATTAAGAGGTATCTATTAGAATACTGAATCTGAATATTGTACCGAATTTTTTAATACTGAATTTCATTTCACCGAATTAACTTTAATTAGTTAAAATTTAATTTAACCGAAAACATGCAGTACGAGTATACCAAAAAAACATGTAACATGCATTCAAGCATACAGTATGCAGCGTGCTTTGTTTCACGACAATAGTTAATGTGGCTTTTATATAGTTTAACACCCAAAATTATGGCTTATTAAATAATACTAAAAGTTTTAGGACTTTCGTGATATTTTGTATTTTTGATGAACAGTGACTTTATTGAAGTAAAATTTGATGTAACGATTATTTTGTAAACTGAAACAGGTGAAAACAAAATTATGGGAAACGAAGCATCGATTTTACAATATATCGGTGAATTAAAAAAAATATGAAAGAAATTACGATGAAGTGAGTTAGATGATAAAACTTTTCGAAAAAATGAGAATGCTTATGTTACGAATGTTACGAGATTTGCTGAGTTGTTCAATAGTGAATAAAAACATCTGTAAATTGTGTTATGTAATAATAATTAATTGCAATAAAGTGATGGATTCCCTGAATTAAGATGCGATACTCTAAGTCAAATCAAATTAAAAAAATCAAATTAAAATAGCTTGAGTTCCTCTGCGTTTCGGAATACACGTTCAATGTATTGTATTGTAATGAAATCAATTTATCCTTCTAAAGTGGGTTTTCGACTAAAAAGCTGCAGGAAGCAATATATATTTTTTTATCTAAAATATAACTTTAAAGATTATACATTTAAAAAAATCTCAACTTAACTTTGATTAAATTTGACATATATGCCGATAGTAACTTGACGACGATAACAACATTTTCGTATGAAAAACTACTGTGTTCACAAATAATAATAAAAATTATGACACAATTATTTTATTTTAAAAGCAGCATGCGAGTGACGGTTCGTAGCAGATGCGCTACGAGCCAGCTACGACGTAGCGCGTAGCACATCATTGACGCTCTGTCGAACAGATTGTATGAATCTGAATTTTAATTAAATTAAACATTATCTGACGGCTTTTTTATTTTTGCCAAACACATTTTTATTGAGCATGAGGCTTGTCTGGAGGAAAACGGCTACTGCTGCCCTAGGCTGCTTACTACATCATGAGTAGCATCGCGCCTCGAAGCTTTAGTTCCTATACGTCTATGCCCTGTTATTTCATTGGACCCATCAAACTATAACACAGCAACGTTAACCAATACTGTTGGGCGGCAAAAATAGGTGTCAGGGTTGTCGCAATTCAGCTGAATTCTTAGTAGATTCCTACCATCATTTTTGTTACCTTATAAAGTAATTATCTATATAACTTATTGAAATTTTGCATTCACAATGCTATAAAGATATAGGATAAAATGTTTACTAGAAAAATTCAACCAGTCTCAGGAAGCTCGAATGGGATTCGAACCCACGACCTTTGGATAATCCAAGCTTCCTGAGACTGGTTGAAATTTTTCTAGTAAACATTTTATCTTATAAAGTTTTTAGAAGTGTTATTTTATTAGAGATATCTTGTCATCGTATTGTAACAATACACCGCCATCTGTTGGCACGCGACGAAAATAAATTTAAATTCTATTATTTTATAAAGCAATCCGCAGGGGTGACATTCCCGGCGCTTTGCCAAACGCTCTCCGCGGCCGCACTCTCGCGCTGCGATTTATAACGAAACTTTATATACTGTTCTTTTAGGAAGATAGCTTGTAGAACACTCTTTAAGTAAGGGAGGAAGATTAGGAATCTGATTATTTCTATCGCCGTTTTTCGTTAATAAACTCACTATCTCAAAATGAAGGCCTAAAGAACTAAGTCATTTATTTAGTCTAGGTTGTTATCTCATAATAAGGCAGCGTTAACATTCCCTCACACAAGACAAACTAATACCAATGTGTTGGTTGATGGCTCGATGCTTTTTATACTATGGTTCATGTAGAAAGACATCGCACAAATATAAGACAATAAATTTATCAGTATGGTCCAGTAGACATGAAATTGATGAGAAATTCGGCAGTCTTGATGAAAACTGATTACTTACTTATCTATTGGTGCACCAAATTTGCCACAATGACTTGATGTCAATGATAGTGGCCTTTGCTTAAGAGTAAATAAACCAATTACAACTACTACAATGAAAAGTAACGCGCAAGCCTATTATAGCATAACTAGCACATCTTTAAAGTATTTTAGGTCATTTACAAGTGAGAACAATGAGAACAATTTTAAAAAGCAACCGAGGCACGGCATCTTCGGCGCGCTGCCAACCGCTATCTGCGGGCCGCACTCCCGCGCCGCGATTTATAACGAAACTTGTTGGCAAACCTAATTCGACAGACCTATAATACAGCATACAAACACTTACTTAAAGACTAAAGCTTGAAAAAAATTCAATGGTAAACTCCAATACAGGCAGCCTCGGTTCAAGGCAGCGCCTCGCGGCCAAGAGGTTTAATTTTAGACGATGCAGCGGTTTGACGCTTGCCGCAACGTGAGCAAAGTGAGGCAGCCTCGTGGTGGTCCATTCATTTTCATGTTCAAAGGTGCCTCAGTGTGAGACGCGCAAGCTGTGACTGACAGCCATGCTTCGGAGTTAATGGCTGCCGTTTCGTCACTGCTCAAGTGGCGACGGAAGCATTGATTATCCGCAGCCCGAGGCACGCTCAGTGGAAGGCAGCTCATATGGCACTGCCTCTAATGGAGATGTGGAATTGTACTTCACTTATGAATAAGAACAGAAAGATAAGCAACCTGATATTCATTTAACAAACACGTCACGTCTTCAACGCGCTGCAACTGCTAAGGTAAAATCACCACCGGCACGCATTAGCAAAGAGTACGTAGTGGTTCTAATCGTTAATAAAAAGTTATATTGGTTAGCAACACCTCTATGTCAGTTGCCTGTTCATGTATGCATTTAATTAATAAGGTTTTACTTTGAATTCTGTTTCAGTGCTTATATGAATGTGTTTCTGCAAATCTTATACGTTTTATTAGATAGTTCGTACTTTTTGTTGCTTCACCCTATCTTTGGGCTACACTCCCGTGCCGCGATTTATAACGAAACTTGTTGGCAAGCCTAAATTCGACCGGCGAGCATTAGCCGAATATACGACGCGCTGTAAACCGCTCAAAACTTAGTGTTGGCACGGCCTCCGAGATTCACGCTTTCAGATGTTTCGATTTGCGCTTATCTGATACGTAAGTGGAATTGGCGATGGGATAGGAGCATTGTTAGATTCTGCTAGTTTTAGTTCGGTGTTTTATGTTTTGTCGTGAAACTGCCGACTCCTACTAATAACAGTAGCACTTACATGTAGAACAGATTACTAGAAGGGAATTAATGGAATGGAAACAGAATTTAAATAATTTTAACATATATTTTATATTAGTTATATTGCAATGATAATGTTGTGAAATTATCACATAACAAAGTTATTTTTTGTCTTGTAAACTTTTTATTAAAATGCCATCAACACAGTATTATTAGATCTGGTAACCCATCCAGCAAGATTATATAAGGCTTGCGTTAGGCGAAGATTCACGTTAAGAGCTATATAGTAGACTACCAATAATTCTTTTCCGAATATGTGATAAAACGCGTCTAAAGGACTATTTGATTAAATGAAGAGAGAAAACACAAACTACTCTATAAGCCAACGTCAATGTATTGAAGTGTCGACGAATGCCACGCGTAAACAGTTCAGCAGCTAGCGTAAGGTGAGCTGTGTCGTCGCCTTTTCCCTTTTTAAAGAGCTGGAGCTGGGTGACTGGCAGGGCCAGCTTACCCTGGCCGGCGTGGCGCCTGGTTTCTTTATTGGGAGGTGCGTGCGTCCAGCCGGCGGCGATGACGTCATGCATAACTTAATTGTTTGGGTTGCGACTTAATTGGGGAAGAAAATTGCTGATGTAATTGTTTGTGTTAGGAGCGAAAAATATGGTATCCGCTGTTCGGCGTATGAACATTTTTGTTGTATGGAACGTTTGGTCTTCGAGTTGGGGTTAGTTATTGTTGGCTGTGCGGCATGTTTAGTAGTGTTTTTAACTTGTTTTACTTTTTTATAGCTGACGTAGACTTGTTACTCGTTTTTAAAATTATTATTATCATCAATATACAGCCGATAAACGTCATACAGATAACGCAAGGGGACTCATGGAGGGATTAGGCAATCACCTATCTCGCTGGCCCAATGCGGTTTGATAATTGGTTATGACTAGAGATTCTTTTTATTATGCACAATTATAGGTGCTAACGGTGCCAATGGATCATAAACTTTAATTGGCTTCCCTGAGTGTGGTAGTAAGAGTAGAATAATCGCATTGGTATATGTAGATAAATACAATAGAGACCAAATCTCACGTCGAAGTATAATATGAGAAACTTTCTCTACTGGGAATTCCTTCGATAGCGCAACTCCGCTTCGAACCTGGAACACGAAACTTCACACTGAAGACACCAAGTTGGACGCGTGTCACGCGGAAAGCGAGAAACTATGGTTATACGTTGTGATTGTATTGGTATCGAAATGTGACTTCGTCTGTGTGACTTAGGATTTAGTTCCGTTCAATTCAATCGGAGTACAAAAAAGGTCTCAAATTAGTCAATTCAAATATTAATTAATTGATAAGGTTAAGTACACATCAGTTATAAAAGAGAAACAGAACACGATCGAATTGCAAAATCTGAAACTTAGTATACAGAATTCTGTATTCTGAGATCTGGAGTTATTACAAGTACCAACCTAACTTTCTTCATTATATTGTACATAGTAGCCTGCTCGCGACTTTGTCCGCGTAGACACATATATCCGGGCTGTGCATGTGAAATGTAAAATATACTTTGCCCGACCTAGACATTGAACCCGAGATCTTAAGGATATCGGAACAAGCGTTTTATCACACGGCTACCGGGTCAAAAATCAGGACAAAACTCAAAAATATATACAAGCTCTATCAAATTTAATGTTAATTAAATAGCTCTTGACATATTCATATTTAGCTATACGATTTTGCTAATAATAATAATCGAAAGAGTCGTTACTTTGCTGTATAACGAACCTAAAAGCTTTATTAAAGACATAGAAAACTCATCAAAAATAAAAAAGGCATTGATAAAATGCAATGGTTCTACAATATGCTTTTTAGAAAAAGTTCACAATTAGTAAGACAGAAACAAGGAAAAACTGTCTGTTCAATTGAAAACCGCTAAAAGTGTTTGAAGTAGCGGCTACACTTGTCTTAGACTATCGAGGAGCGGTGCCAAAGATTTATTCGATTAAAGAAAAAATAAAGTATCTTACTCTTGTACCTGTTGCTTCCATATTTTAAATGGAAGTAGTGGTAACTGGTGTGTTAAATCCGGTATACTTTAAATAAAGCTACATAACGTCTAAATAAAATAATGTTGTATAAACTATGTTTCCTAAATGCATTCAATGACTTTTAGAGTAGGTCCTAAGTAGTAGTATACAAAACCTTGATTAAAAAAAAGTTTAATATTGATGAATGATTAAGTAAATACATTTATATTCAAATGAGACTTATAAAATAACCTACCAACTTGCATTGTGCCGTGTTGTGGTGAGTTATGACCACAATCTCGCCATGTGCTCTATATGGGAAGGCCTGTGCCAGCAATATATAGGAGGCTGATGATGACAATATTCATATAAACATCACTTAAGGCAGTAAGTAGCAGCACACAGTTACAGCGGCTATACATTTACCGGATGCCCTTCCTTACTTAAAGGTCGGCAACGCGTCTGCTATTCTTCTGGTATTGCGGGTGTCCATGGGTGGCGGTGATTACTCTCTATCAGGTGATCCGCCTGCTCGTTTGCCTCCTTCTTTAATAAAAACAAAAGCTAACCTTGCTACCGCGAGAAAGGACTTGCTAAGGTAAGACCCACCAGATAAGATAAGATACCTAACCTTACTTGAGTAGCAAAACCTTTCGTGATAGACAAATATTCGGTTTTAAAAAGGGAGCGTCTCCCAAGTCCCTCGGAGTAGGTACACATTATCGTGCGACCCGTGCCTCACTATTACAGTTTACATTCGCCGAGGCGGCGCGAGTCACAAGAACTTAGCGTATTTTGTTTAAAGCAATTTTACTTTTTACATGCACTCAACACACACTGCAATCACGACTACAATCCCAAAGGGTTAGACAGAGTTTTTACTGAGTGGTAGAGCCACGCTGCGTAGCGGCACGCATTAGGCCGGCTCATCCGGCGTAATACCACCCTCTCACGAATATACGGCGTGAAATAATGGCACTTGGTGCTGTTGTGTTTCGTCCGGCTAGTGAGGGTCCCGGAGGCCCATCACTTCTCCCCCCCCTCCCCCTCCGTCTCACTATTCCTATTCCTTTCTTAACCTTATTGCTTCCTTGAAGGACGGCAACGCGCCTGCGATTCTTCTGTTTTTGCGGGTATCCATAGGCGGCGGTGATTGCCTCCATCAGGTGACCCGCCTGCTCGTTTGCCTCCTTCGTTTTTAAAAAAAGACAGAAACAGACAATGAGGGCCGCAAAAGCAGTGAACCGCCACAGGCCACGTTTGCCGAATAATAACTGCACATGTGCTCATCATAAGTGGTGAGCCCATCTTCGTTTTCTCAGTCTGTTAGTCGCCTTTTACGATCCTGAAGAGAAGTGATGAGATGGTAGTATTCTTTTAAAAATCAGCCGCCCCTGGCGGCTGAAATCTCAGCTCCTGGTAAGAATAATACCTTTACCTGCGTCTGTCCAAAACTAGCATTGTTTTTTTTAGCTTTATTCCTGTTTGAGTAATACAAGATCTAGTAAAGACCATTGTTGAGTTGTTGCATTCGTCAATAGACTGCGGTGGTTCCCTTCAGGAGGGGCTTATCCTCGTTTACCACCTTAGTAACATATAAATTAGGTATATGTATACTACGGTTAGTATTTACACAATGTGGCTGAGCAGTCAGTCAATAGCAGCAGAACGCCTTAACAATATTGTATGTAATTATTTATATTAAGCCCGGCAAATTACACCTGAAGTTACATGAAAAAGGATTTCAGGCGCAAAGACTACCGGTGCAGGGTAAGAGACGTAGCATTAGCCACTCTTACTCTGCCGGCCCACAAAATGCCTCTTCACGTGTCGTTTAAAGCTCAGATAAAATCAAAATAGCGGAAGATAGGTGACTCGCCTCTAGCGCATGGATCGCTTAAATGAGGTCCCCGTCGCCTAATTTCACTTAGTCGCAGGTCTGACAGGACTCGACTCTGACTCACACTAGTGTAGCACGCTTGTCCCGCTCACTCTATCGTCAAAACAAATTGGTTTGTCTCTTCAGAATCACAGCGGTGTGAGTGTGCGTGCATGTTGTTAGTAGTAGTGCATCATGCCCGTTTTCAGTGGACGATTTTAAGGATGTGCCGTATCTTACGCTATTTTGATTTAATCTAAGATAAAGGTATAAAGTAGTCAAGTCAAGTATGACCGCTTCCACTCATACCTTGAGCCAAATAGATGCATCTATCGCGGAGATTGGCTTGGGACGTATTCAATTTTGCACCGTGCCCTATCCACGGCTCTATTAGCCAACTTTGATGCGGACAGATTGCGGGTTTATTGCGCCAAGACAGATCTGTGTGCGAGTATGATTGATTCAAGGAGTCGAATGCTTGTTTGTAATGCGCTTGTTTTAAAAAAAGTTAGTGGAGTCAAAATAAAAATTTGGTTTTGTAAGTATTTGCGTTCGTGAATAATTAAGAGTGTTATTTATACAATCCTTAGAGCATTACCATATTACAGTAAAGTAAAGTACAACCTGCATATTGTCCCACTGCAGGACCTCTATCATTTAAATCAAGTCATCTCCACAATTTGATGGGTATTGGCTAAACAATCACATAAATAAATAATATAAAAAAGCAAATTTTCGCCCCTACACATTGTAAGGGGATATATTTAGCAACTGTTTATTCTCCATTTTATGATCGTAAATAATACAAATACTGCTATCGACTCTAAGACATAAACACCGGGAACAGTCTACTGAATATTATATTTTATCTTTTAACGACGTATTTTATTCCTTTCCTTATGTTAATTATATTTTATACAGAAGACTTATACTAATATAATATGTACCGGCGCGGCGTTACGACTGGTAAGTATATAGTTAAACAAAAAGCGTTATTGTCCCATTTTTTTTTGTATTTCGAGAGGATTGTTTCACATTGAACTGTTATAAATAAAAAATCGTATCGGCACAACCTTTTTCATCAACTTTTGTTAAAGAGTTCCAATTTATTTGAGTGCTGCGCTGCGGTGCTGTTATTTGATAGCAAGCGTGAACTTTAGAAAAGTGCTTATTGAGTTCCACAAAGTTGTATTTTATTTCACAATTTTAGACGATATTTTACAAAACAATGTGTGTTTTCATTTTTGCCATATTTCTTGTTCCCGGCTACCAGGTTATGTTTGTGTGTGTATACACTTTTGGCTGATAGATATTTTATTTAGTATATGAGTGAGGAGCTCGATGGCGCAGCGGCTAGCGCGTTCGGCTTGCGATCTTGCCCGCTAAGCCACTTTCGCAATGCCGGGTCGCTGGATAGGTGACCAAATTTAAAACATCTCGAGCTCCTCCGTCCTTCGGAAGGCACGTTAAGTCGTTGGTCCCGGTTGTTGTCGTAAGATGACAGCCGTTAAACCCACCAACCCGCATTGGGCCAGCGCGGTGGGTTATGGCCCAATATCCTCACGTGCTATTGTTCACGTGGGAGTCCTGTGCCCAGCAGTGGGACATTTATAGGCTGATGATTATTATGATTATATGAGTTAGATATTTTTTTTTATAATTCAATTTACACTGAAACCAATTGTATTTTTTTTATTCAGAATGAAGTGATCAACGTTGATACCTTGCATTAAAACGTTTTTAATTATTCCCAGTGTTTAGTTGCCGAGATGCAATCGGTAATATAATGAATAATGAAAATGGTTTTGATTCAAAAGTAATCTTTGGCGAGGCGCGCCGATGAATTATTCAGTCGGATTACATGAAAGAGCCTTCCAGGAAAGACGAATCCCGCAATATGATACCGTTGCATCAGGCGAAGGTATATGCGGACTTTGTAAATTCTACAAAAAAACTTTGATTTGACGAATACGTTGTTTTAACAAATTATTTTTAAAGAGCCTTACTGATTTAGAATTTATAGAAACAGAAATAAAAATAAGACAACACTGCAAATATTTGGTTAGTTGCAATTTTAAAGCTATTGTTATATATTTTTTTTATGACATTGATCACTAATAATCAGTATAAGAAAATTTAATACTTATTAACCTTACTTTTAGTTAGTAGAATAATAAGTTTATAACGCTGTCGGTTTTGTTAACATTATGTTATTAAGAAACAGCAGCACACAATAGACAACAGATTTCAAGTTTAAAGAGTTTAATTTTTTTAAACTCTCAATTACATAAAACATTGCCTGTGGCTATAAATACCTTTGGCCGAGTTTGTTTCTCCCCTACTTTTGTTATTAAATTCTTTTGCGATTGCGGCAAACATAATAACAGGCTTCGCGGCGTAACGGCCGCCGATCGGGATTGTTTGAATTGTGCTGGAAATTATAATTTTGTATATATTCGAGTGAGTGCAAAAAATGTTTGCGAAAAGCGAAAAGGCAACACTTAAACCGTAACTTCGTCCGGAGCGGAGCGAAGTTTCAGATTTGTTTTTTGTTTGCATTAAATTACGCATTGTGTGTTAAGTGAACGAGCGCGACCTTTTTCAGCAAAGAGGCTTAAACTCCGCAGTCTATGCATAAGGAAGTTGTACTGTCGTCAGCCAAGAATCTGTAATCATTACATATTATAATGTAAAGTCGCCGTTTTCCTGTGTAGCCGCGCACTATTCTCCCAAACCACGCAATGGATTTTTATACGGTTTTCACTAAAAGATAGAGTGTTAACTGAGGATGGTTGTTGTTTATATTTTGTAGATATATTTTTTTAAATAGCTGAACTATGACGGCCTTTCTAAGTTAGCGTGGACGAAGGCGCGGGCGGGCCGCTAGTTTCATATAAAGAGGTATATTTTATATATTGTCACTGTAGCCTCTCCCTACCCCTCTGCGTGTAGGGCCGGCGTGATGTATGTATGTCACAAGTCGAGGACTACGACTGAAGTGATTAGGCCCATTGACTTTATACACCTCAGTGGTCTAGTGGCTAAGTGCTCGGCCCAATAACCGGAGGTCCAGGGGTCAATTCCTAGGTCGGATAAAGTGTGTTTTGGATTTTTCGATATTTTGTTGTTCCAACCCAACTTCCGCAAGTGATATGATTAAGCACCCATCAATAGTAGCGATTTCAATGATCGAGTCCTTTGCCCAGCAGTGGGACAGGCTATACTTTACTTAGCATTGACTTTGATTTGGTACCCGCGGTATCGGCGTCAGCAGCCGCTGTGTAAGCGTGTAAACGCTATCAATTGCTGTCCGTCGATAAATCGCCGCTTTGTATACGGCCTCCGCCGATTGACTACGTCTATAATGTCGGCGGAAGAGCCTGCGCTGGAATGTAGTGCGCTTTTTACAGTTAAATAACATGTTTATATTTTTTATATTAAAATGTACTTACTCATTAGATTATCGTCGTCAACTTTTTCTACATTGTCACTTCTGTGGTATAGTTGTTAAACTACTGGCCTTAAACACATATATCTGGCTCGATGCCCAGAGGGGGTACATAATATTTTACAGTATTTGGTTGGGGGTAGGGCTGGTTATAAGTTCACGTGACTATCACCATCCTGAATCATGTTATGTATTATAGGACTAAAGCCAACTTAAAATATTTACACTAAACTATACATATTATAGAAACTTTTGAAACTAAAAAACTAATCCAAAGCTTTGTAATCCTACTCGCCGGCGTAGACGTACCATTACAAAACCGGCACATTGTACCAATAGGAAGAGGCAAAATACTTAAAAAGGTCATCTATTTTTTGTTTTCGAAGTCATTAGTAAATACATATTTATGTAGCTCTCTGATGTAAGTGACTACGCAAACGATTTTAAATGTACCGCTTGGTTCACTAAATGCAGTCTGTATCAGAGCACGTGAATGGTACATAGTAAAAACGCAAACCGCGCTCGCCGCTGCCGCCGCTGGTTTCTCTATAGATTATTCACGGTGTGTCCGTCTGTCTGTCCGGGAGTTACGAGCACCAGCCGCTGAACTATTACCCGCCCACTTGTATCGGGAACGCGTGATGACGTGCGAATTTGGGAATCTTCATGTTTTAAACTTCATATCTGAATGTATAGGATGTATAGCTCAATGGCACTTCTTTTTGCGATGTTAAAAGTAATGCAACTTTTGGTTTTTGGCTTAAGTTAGTCCAATGACCCGACATTGGATAGATGACTCAAAAGACATCTGGAGCTTCTCCGTGCTTCGGAACGGAGCCGTTGGTCCCGGTTATTGGAGTAACCCAACAACCTACCGTTGTGGACTATAGCCCCCATGGGGAGCCCTTTCGGTCGCATAATCTCTTTCATTATAATGTAGTTTGGCATAACAGTTTCAGCATGAAGTTTTTTCGCATAAAATTTGTAAAGCAGAGTGTTATAATCTCATAATGGTTTTATCGGCATAATTTTAACTTACTATAATTGTCTTTAACATAATTTTAATTAGCATAAATAACATAATTGCTATACTTCTAAATTTATTTTAAAAATATAAAACGCGTAATGGATGAAGCGCAGCGTAGCTATTGTCTTATTTCGAGGTAATTTTTTTTATTAGACAACAGAAATACTAGCTGCCCTACTCCTGAAGTAACTATTTCTCTAAAATATCATACCCAGATAAAAGTTTTATATTTTAGCGTTTTATTAACGCTTAAATATAAGTATATTTATTATTACAGTACAATTTTTTACTCAGATTTTCGTTTTTTTTTTGTTTTTTCATTTATTCATACTATTAGGTAATTGTGTTTTCGGTAAGGTTGTGCTACTAAAGTCAGTGACAGAAACGAATCGCGGCAAAACCGACTCCACGTAGTCTTGTCTGCCCTACGCTAGAGTGTAATTTAAGCCCGCGTAGGCGCGGAGGGGCGAGGCGGCCCGCGAACAGAGAAGAAGGTGGGTTTAACCGCCGCCGCCGCCGTAGCTGGCCAGCTTCAGCAAGCCGAAGCTGCGGTGGTGAGCGAAACCCATCTGCGACGATAAGCTCGCAGTGGGACCGCCGGAGCCTCGCAGCGCCGGAGCCGTGGCAGAAACCATGCCTGCTGCATGCTTGGATGATGCTGCATGCTTGGTTGCATGCTTGCTGCACGCTTGCTGCATGCTTGCTTGCATGCTGCATGCTTTCTTGCATGCTGCATACTTGCTTGCATGCTGCAGCTTGCTTGCATGCTCCATGCTTGCTGCATACTGGCTCTTCGGAGAGACGTTGCGTCTCTTTGTATATTGTACCGTATATATTATGGGGAGTGTTCTGAGGAATTGTTCGGCTTGATCCCTGCCGCTAATTTCCTTCACCGCACTACACGCAATCGACTGTCATTCATTCCATCATCACCTTGATGGATGGCGGTCTACTACTGTGCGATTTTCAAGAAATTTCTTGCCTCGAACTACAGTGTTGTGGAACCAGCTCTCGGCGGCGGTATTTCCGGACCGTTACGACTTAGGGATCTTCAAGAAACGAGCCTATTCCTTCCTTAAAGGCCGGCAACGCGCTTGCGATTCCTCTGGTTTTGCGGGTGTCCATGGGCGGCGGTGATTACTTTCCATCAGGTGACCCGCTTGCTCGTTTGCCTCCTTCTGCTATAAAAAAAAAAACATGCTCCATGCTTGCTTGCATGCTGCATGCTTTCTTACATGCTCCATGCTTGCTTGCATGCTGCATGTTTGCTTACATTCTGAATAATTGCTTGAATGCTGCAGCTTGTTTACATGCTGCATGCTTGCTTGCATGCTGAATGCGTGCTTGCATGCTGCGTGCTTGCTTGCATGCTGCGTGCATGCTTGCATGCTGCGTGTTTGCTTGCATGCTTAAACGTTGCTACGATTAAAAGTTGTTCGATGATGTTATGGATTTCAATTATTTGAAACATATAGCATTAATAGCTTCGGCCAAACGTTGAGTGGGATTTCAAAACATAAAATTTAAAAAAAAATAACAATCGATAATAGGCATTATCGATTTATTACAAAACGTTTTCGGCCAAATAAAATTCGTACAGAAAAATTTCGAATTTAAGATAGGTAACCCTAAATGTTAACTTATGGTATTCTATGATATGACTGCTAATAAATGTTATGATTAGTAATCGTTATTGTAAAAACATTTATGCATAAACATTTGATGCTGATAATTATATCATTATTATAAAAAAAGTTATGGGGAAATAAAGTATACCTAATGATTTATTCTGTATGAACGTTATGCGAAACGAAGATAATGCCAAAAAACGTTATGCAGCCTTAAAATATGCCTCTTCAATTTATGCAACTCAATATGTACCCGCCCCCATGTGCCATTGCTCATCTGAAAATACCTGTTCCCAATAATAGTAGGACGATTAGGCTGATGATCTTATTTAGCTAATACATTTGTGACTGTAATACAATACATCGTGAGGATGAAATTACGCGTCTAAATCAAAAAGGTCTATTTTTTCGGATCAAAGACTGCACATACATCATAGAGCGGCGATGGGCTTACCACCTGTCACGCTGAGCACATGTGCAGCTGTCACTTGGTGAAACGTGGACTGTGGCGGTGGACAGCTTCTGCAATCCTCATTGCCTAGTCTGTGATTAACCCAGGAGGAGCTTGATGGCGTGCATTTCGCCCATTAAGCAACTTTCGCAATGGCGGGTCCCTAGATGGGTGACCAAATCAAAATATCTCGAGCTCCTCCGTACTTCAAACGGCACGTGAAGCCGTTGATCCCGGATGTTGTCGTAAGATGGCAGTCGTTATACCCACCAACCCGCATTGAGCCAGCGTGCTAGGTTATGGCCCAATATCCCCACATGCTATTGTCCACGCGGGAGGCCTGTGCCCAGCAGTGGCACAGGCCTCCCGCTTATAGGTTGATGATTATTAACCCTTTGTGAATAATAGTCGTAATTCTATTTACGAGATGTTAGTTAACGTTTGTATAAATGTGTTTCTTTTGCAAGAAATTCGACCTATGGAATGTTTTCATTTACGAGAAATTCGACTTTATTTTAAGTGAAAATTTAGTCTAAGCCACGCAGACCAGTTTCTTGGCCACCAGTATAGTCACGTATCGATATAAAACACATTTCAGTTTCTTTCTGGAGGCGTTTAACGGCTCCGAAAACTTGGTTACAACCCACTGTGATTTTTTTGCGTGATGTGTGTGCTAAAAAAATAGAGGTTCTCTTATTGCATTATCTTTTGTAAATCTCAAAAATATTATGTAAAGGTTTCTTAGTTCATGTTGTTATTTTGAAGCACTGTTTATAAGCAAAGTAAGCTTACTAAAAGCTATCCATTATAAATGGATCAGTGTTCATATTGCATTATATTTTGAAAATCTCAAAAATATTATGTTAAGGTTTCTTAGTTCAATTGTTGTTTTGAAGCACTGTTTATAAGCACTGTAAGCTTACTAAAAGCTCTCCATTATCGGGGTCTAAAAAGGTATCCTAAACATACCCGACGTTTCGGTCGAGTAGCACCAGCCGTGATTACTATTATACTATTGCAAGTTCATCAGACTATTGCAAGTTGTAAGGCTCGGCAAAATTCGAGTAAATAAAAACACATATAGTCGGTTACCTACTTATAAAGGTAGTAATAGGATACTACTAAATTGTTAGCGTTATACCCCGTTGAACATTTCACTCAATTTTTAATTCATGGGAATGCATTGTTGTATTTAATTTAATATTTTTGTTTTGTCTGGCTTTTGACTTTTACAAGTTTTAATATGAAGTCTTGCAGTCAGTACAATCTGAAATTCCTTTCTCTTAGTCGTGAGAAATTCACCGCTAATGAAAAATACGCACGCCTCGGAATTCGGCATCGATCCGCGCTGACGCATCTTCGACGTTACGTGACTGTGGTGGCCGCATTTATACCGAAACGTAACATATTCATGATTCGTGGCAAAGCTATTATATAAGGCTATAAAGATTCATATTCATTATTTGCATAATTTGACTAAAAGAAAAAAATATGACAAATAATAGAAAAATCCACTTAAGCAAGCACATTGAAATCCTTTAGTATTATACTTATTTTTTTACTTGTATAAAAACATGATTCACCAGATACTTGCTGATGGTAGAGTAGGATAAGAAATCTTTGATTGACTGACTAACTGCCTATGATGTTGAGATTTTTAATTGTGTTTTTTATGGTTTGACGCGGGTTTCCCTGCCGTGACAACAGCATATACATTTGTAGAAGTAATACGAAAAAAATAGTAATTTAATAAAACTAAAAGTCATATACTAGTCAGTGACAAGTTATGAACAGACTATACTCGTATTATTTACATTTTTAATCCTTGGTTTCTTAAGATATCTATTATGCATAAGTACACCTTTAAGTTAATTGAACAATTTAACGCAATCTCTACCATATCTCTAATAGAAAATATATTTACATAGCAAACATTCTGAGCTGTGTAAGAGGCGTCCTATTTAAGCTTAATATGCCGTTGGCGTCTTGGAATATTGGAACAATTTATGAGGAGACCTTTGTAATTTGGAAGTGCTCTCAAATTGGAGGTATGGAGGTTGACACCTCGGGCCGTCTTCACTGAATTTAGATGACTCATTTCGCCCTCAGTCTTCAATCTTAAACTAGTATTGGAACGGCGCCATCTTTTCTTGCAAATGACGCAATGTCAAATGTGTCGCTGGGGTCGATTCAAGGCAGTTATTATAGGTTATAGAAATGAAAACATATTGAACTTTCAGTACTAACATAGTGTATGTAACTAAACTGGTATGATTTTTTTTATTATAAATTACAAAACAAGTTACATCTTGTGATTTAATTGAATTATATTTGTAAAAATGCAAATAACATGCAAAAATTAATTAGGTTATCAGCTGTCAAACTGCAGTTAGTCGGCATTTTCACCTGGATCATACACGTGCGATAACTAGAAATCCATATTCGCACTAGGCGACTAATTTTGTTGTAGTAGAAGTACTTAGCTTATTTAAAACCAATTTTAAAATAATCAAACACCTCCTAGTGCGACTAAATTACTCGCCTGGTGCGAACAAGGCTTTCGGTATACAGGATAGCTAGCCAATTGAGAAGTCATACAATCGCGTGCCTAGTATTCCTAGCAACGGAAAAAGCCATATAAAATAAGGCAGGAACAACCCAAACACACCATTACTCCGTCCAATCCCAGTAAACATGATTCAATTTTTGAAGTATGCCAATTCGGTTTGCATCAGGTTCTTTGGAACGCTTCCACATTAATTAAACTTCTACTCGGATGCTCTAACTTGGAATACTTTTCTAGAGTCGGTTTTGGTCTGCTCAAATAATTTCAACAAAATAATTATAAAGCTTACAATCTATTTTCAATCAGAGAGTATTTCTTTTTAAATAATCATCATTACATATTATAAAGCCGTTTTCCTGTGTCTGTGGCACCGCACTATTCTCCTAAACCACGCAATGAATTTTTATGCTGTTTTCTCTAAAAGACAGAGCGTTAGCTGAGGATGGTTTTTGGTTATATTTTGAAGATATATTGTTTTAAATGGCTGTACTATGACATGACTGTCTTTGTAAGTTAGCGTGGACGAAGGCGCGGGCGGGCCGTTAGTGAAGAATAAAGTAAGAGATTATATTTTCCCACTGCAGGGTAAAGGCCTTCGTCATTGACATTAAGTCATCGCTACAACTGACAGGTATTTGCTTAATAATAATAATAATAATAATCTTTATTACCATAAAAGAAATGGGTTCCAGATACATAGAAATCCTTAATGTAAATGCTAACAGGTATGAACTAATGTTAAAATATATATAAATCAAATGCATAGGGAAACCTTTATGAATTTAACAGCGGCCGCTGCACTAGACTCTAGGCCTGACCCGCAGGAGCCATTACAATTTCAAAGCCACAGTTACCGGCTGGTTCGAAACTAGACTCAAATACCTTTACAAAAAGTTGAAATAAAAAATAAAAAATTTAATTACGTAATCTAATATTAATATATGAATGTATTTATTAAGGAGCCATGTTTGTGAGTGTGTGTGTGTGTGTGTGTGTAAGCGTGTGTAATTGTGTGTGTGTGTGTGTGTGTGTGTGTGTGAATGTGTGTGTGTTTGTCGTATTAATGGCAGGCCATTAGTAATCTTTCAATTTCTTCATAGTTGAGACTCTTCAACCAAATGTTAAGGGAACGTTTTAATTGATTTGCCGTCAGCTGTTTCACATCTATTACTTGTCTCACTATTTTATTATATACGTACATGTGGGAATAAGGTGGAAAACGTCTAGCAAAACATGTACGTACGGGAGGGAGATTAATCTTAAAGGTACGTCTTGCAACCAAACAGGGAAATTCAGGAGAATTAATTATTCTTTTATGTACTGTTAAGGCTACCTTTGTGATATAAAGTTGTCTCACTCTAAGAAGATCACACTCCCTGTACAGGTCATCTGTGGAAAATCTGAAAGGCTTTCTTAACATCACCTTGAGTACTGCTCGCTGTGCTCTTTCTAACTCAATCAAAGTAGTTTTGGCTACGCCGCCCCAAGCCGATATACAGTAAAGCAAACATGATTGGCAGATAGCATTATAGACCATGATGAGAGTCTTTTTACATGCAGAGTTCCGCAACGACTTCATTATGTAAATAGTTTTCCTGATTTTACCAGCCAGAGCTGATATATGTTGCCTAAAAGAAAAATTCTCATCCAGAATCACACCTAAATATTTAAACGATTGCTCTTGTTTAATAGATGGACAGTTACATAAGGTGTGACAACTGGAGTCGCCAGTATTAGTACATGAGTGTATAGTAAGTTTAGGTATAACTTGCGGTTTGGATGCGCTTGTTTTATAAAAGGTTAAGTATTTAGTTTTATTTGAGTTTAAAGTTAAAAGATTTTTATCAACCCATCAGAAATAATCAGAATACCTTCATTCGCTGTCTCAAAAACGGTTTTCCAAGATGAGTCACGAAACAATATGACCGTGTCGTCCGCGTAGCATATCAGGTCAGCTTTTTGTATAGGTAGATTTAGGATGTCATTAATGTACGCTAGAAATAGTATTGGACCGAGTATGCTACCCTGGGGCACCCCGTATTCAACTGGAAGGGGCTCGCTCACATCTGATCCAATTCTAACACATTGGTAGCGACCTCTGAGATAAGAGCTGAACCAGTCGAGTGCCAGACCCCGAACACCCATGCATTCCAATTTTTTTAGTAGGATTTGGAACGAAACCGTGTCGAATGCTTTAGCTAAGTCGAGAAAGATGGCAAGGCAGCAAGCATTTTGATCCAATAACGAGGTTACTGTTTTTGTCAGCAGTACCACAGCATCCTCAGTAGACCTGTTACGCCTGAAGCCAAACTGTTTCTCAGAGATGAGAGAGTGGTTTTCTAAAAACGTAACTAGTCTTTTGCTAACGACTTTTTCCAAAAGCTTTGAGAAGACACTCAGCAAGGCTATTGGTCTATAATTGCTAGGTGTAGATTTGCAGCCATCTTTGTGGATAGGAGTTATTAAACCTAATTTCCACCTATCAGGGAATTTTCCAGTAGACAAGCTTAAGTTGAAAATATGAGTAAGTGGTTCTAGTATCACTGGGCAGATTTGTTTAATTAGACGAGGGGTACATCTATCTATACCAGGAGCACTGTCAACTTTAAGTTCCTTTATATACTGAGAAACTTCTTCCTGATCAGTGGGAAACAGGAACAGAGAGCTCACAGGGTGACCGTCAAGCTTAAAATTAGCAGCTAAATCCTCTTCGGATACATTTATTTTGGTAAGTGTCTCATTAGCTAGTCTTTTACCAATATCAGCAAAGTACCGATTGCAATTATTTAATGACTGAGCTGGATCCGCATTTTTCGTTAATTCCATTGCATCATTACGAGTTTTAGTGAAGTTACAAATATCTTTAATAGTTTTCCAAAGTTTCTTTGTATCATTTTGATTAGCTGTAAGCTCTTGGTTTTCGTATGCTGTTTTTAGTCTGTGCAACAAATTGTTTAAAAAATTTCGATATCTCCTTTACGTAATCTGTGCGATTTCATTTGTTGGACTTTTCCTAGCTTGGAGATGTAAGTAGTCGCGATGTCTCTGGCATCTTATTAGTCCTGGAGTTACCCATGGCTTAATATTAAATTTGGAACGTGAGATTTTAATTGGTTTAGAATTAACTGAGACCGCGGTATCAATAATTTCAGTGAAGGAGGCTACAGCTTTGTCAACATTTTCAGCTCCGACCACACTTGACCAGTCAGACGATTTCAGGGTGGAGACTACTGCTGGATAGTCAAGTACCATTTTGATACGCTTGCGAGACTCTTGTGGCGGTATTATAGTGGAAGGTAGTCCTATAATGCATAAATCGTGATCCGTCAAGTCAGAGCGTGTCACCAAACCTATTGCGGATGTATGGTTCTTTATGAAAATGTGGTCAAGGCAGGAGTTATGCCTGGTCGGGTGAGTAATAGCCGGTAACAACTGGTGTGCCGCCAAAAGACACAGATATTCCGAACATTGTTCAGTATGTGGGCTAATAAGTAGGTCAATATTAATATCACCAGCTAAGACTATACATTTTATGTTACTGGTATTTTTTAAGGTTTTATCTAGGGAGCATAAAAATTTTTCGGTTGATTTGAAAGAAGGAGAACGGTAAATTCCGAATATAGTAATATCCGTGCGTAATCTTATCTCTAAGCAGTTACAGTCATCTATTAACGGTTCCGATATTGTTGGGTTCCATAAATTTGAAACATACGCAACAACTCCGCCACTCTTATTAATATGTTTATGTGTACGATAGGAGTTATAGCCCGACAGCACCGGTACCGGAGTGTTTTTTGCCAACCAACACTCTGTAAGTATGATAGCATCAAAATCAATGTTCAGACGGCCCATTATAATATGAAACATGTCAAAATTTTTTAAGATACTGCGTATGTTAAAAGTCAAAACTCTGAGATTGTATTTAGATTCTGGTACGAAGTCAGCGCACTGTTCCAGGCTCTCCAGTGTTTGGCAGTTTATTTTTAGAATATTTTCTGTGTTATCTAAGAACTCTGGAGTGAACATCGACGAAGAAAGTATTTAATATTATATAATGCCAAAACACCAGAGAGAACACAGCTTACGAGACTACATACCCCTATTGTGTTGATGAAGTTAAAAGCCTGCCAATAATTTATTTGTGATTGTGAGATTAGAGTGTAAATAAATGTGAAAGTTTTCAAACCAACCACCAAAATTAATAACCACTCTTGTCAGTTTTTTTATTATTTATTATTGTTCAAAACCTTAAAATTAGTACAGCATTTTAAAACCACTGAGGTTTTTGTTAATGCCGTTATATCTACATCGATTAAATTAATTGACATACTTACAACATTACATTAAATAAAATAAATGTACCTATACCTTATACACTTTTAAACTTTCGTGTTCCATTATAAATAAACACCCAGACGGGGGTCAACACCAATCACCATTAAAGGCATCCTACTTATTATATTAATAACTAATTTTCCCCAACAACCGCCCAAATGGCCATTCACAATGTACAAACTTACACTTATAGGTTAACGTAACTGGCAATCCATCTCTAAGCTTCAACTACAGTCACGTTGCTCATGAAATAATTTTTAAGTTTCGATTTGATATTGTCCGTCGTAATGCTTTTTCGTAAATCGGAGGGTAATGCGGGTGGGTGATCACAAACTCGGGCTAACTGAACTTTGCTTGACCTGGGAATTGCACCCGCTTTGCCAGTACCGAACGCTTTGCCAGTCAACCACAAAACCACCCACGATTAGCCTTAAACTGCTATACAATATAAAAAGAATATTCACCACCTGCCAAGTAAGAACAATGCTTGTAAAAGTATGTTGTTTTAAAATATTTTTAATAGTATCTTATTTTTTTAAACAAAATCAGCACAAATTGTTTGCAAAAATAGAACGAAAAAAAAACGTCACCTTCTAGACTATGAATGTGTCGATGTTACTCCATTACATGTTACGATTGTTTCTGTGAATAGGTACCATTCATGTGTGTTTTCAGAAACCAACAAAAAGTTATTACAGCTAAGATGTAGGTAATGTACGTGGTACAATAATACAATCTGCCGCAGGTTCTGACTATTCATCTTATGGAGATGCAAACGTCTAAAGCAGTGTGTACGTACGTCACATTGAAGCATCTCTAGTTCTCCACCTAGCATCTGGACCATTCTCGCTAGCTATGTTAGCTAGCGTAAAATTTAAATTCCCCTTTAACTGAAAGATATAACTTTAATGGAGATTGAAATATAAACTGTCTTTGAGATTCCACGCAACAGCATAATAATTATTTCTCAAAGCATTACTAGCGGGCTTACAAAAAATCGTTTTAATTTACCATCTCTGCAGGCTATGAAAACTCAAAGACAAGGAAGAGCTGCTTTTAGTTTTTAATAAACGGTTGCTGTCAGGGTTGTCACGAGCATTATTAAAATAAAGATTCAAACTGAACTCACTTATTCTTATCTAGTCTAATCTTGGCCAATCCCTTGCAAAAGCATCAAGCTCTTCCCTCCACCTCCGCCTAGGGCAATCATTCCCGTTCCATCTCAAGTAATAGACCGTAAATATTGAAAAGAGGGGAGGGAGGCCTTTGGCCGGCAGTGAGACAATATGGGCTAAAACAATCTAATCTTATGCTTCTATGTCTATAAATTTAACGGGATCTGGTTCACCTCAAAACCGGAACACAGCATAGTCAAACAATTCTGTGGCAAGCGGCTGATATCAGTATTAATCGGATTCTTATCAGAATTCTGCCACCAAGCTGTTCTGTACCTGACTTCTTCCCTTCAGACTTTTGGCCTCTTTATCTTTAGTTTCAACACATCCGCTACGTCAATATGAAGAGAGACCATTGATTCTTAAAAAGCTTTTTCTTGGATTGCACATTCCTCCGCTGTGCCTTCTCGGCTTGTTTCTTGGTTAAATGAATATAAAAATGAAAAAATGTCTATTGCAACAGTCACCAATTATTTACATATTAATTTAGCCCTGGCTTTTGAAAAAAATTACTTGTGTTACAAAAGCCAGTTCCTTCCTAAGTTGAAAAAACTCACTGGATTTTGTTGTAATAAAAGGGTACATGAACCAAGAACATTAAATTAAATTTCATAAAAATAAAAGCACCTATGACCTAAATATTTTACGTTTTCTATTTATGTTGCTTTTTTGCATTAAACCATATCTCCAATACAACAATCAACTAAAATCAAAAAGTCACTGTAAACCCATTTATATAAAATTGCATCATTACCAGCTTATAAGAGTCCTACTGCTGGGCTCAGGCTGGACGACAGCACACGGGGAGATTACGCCACAACCCACCACGCTGGCCCGTTGCGGGTAGGTGTGTTAAATATAAAATAATATTATGCAATGCCGTAAAAATATTTTATTGACAGCCCTAGCTGTAGCATATCTCCCGTTTAGAGACGGCGCGGGACAAAGCACAAAGGGGCCTATTTAAAAACATGGAAATAATCAATGAGCCCGACAAGAAATTCCCGCGCTAGATTTAACAGTTACGTGAGATGTTATCTTGTCTATGCAATATTATCGTTGAGTTTGGAATTTTATGAACTTTAGCGTAACTTTGAAGTGAAGTACAGCCTGCATGTTTGTCCACGGCTGGGCATAGACCTCCATCATTGGATTCAAGCCATCGCTACAATAGGCTTGTGTCCACTAAGAATAAATCGGGTGGATTGGCGTTTCTAATGATCGATTATGATTTATAGAAACAAAATATCTAAAATATAAAAAATTGGGATTATTAATATTTTTAATGAAAAAATTTACAATAATACGCATTCAGTCATATGACATTAAACGCCAATCAGAAGCAGTGACGTCACGCCGTGACAAATGTCATTTTATTGTTGTAACATTTCTATAGAACAGCCTCGAACGAAACAGATGTTTGGCTCGGCGTGACGTCACTCACGTTGACATGGGCGTTTTTGCGGTAAATTTAAATCGGAATATAAAAACGCAAATTAAATATTGTAAAGCATCGATTTTTTTTAAAAAAATATGTACTTTTATGATAAAATAGGTAAACAGGTATCGTTTTAATATGATTTTGAAATTTAGTCAACAAGTAGGTACTCAAAATATTTAATGGGTTTTAACACCTTGCTGGCTCAGTGGTAAAGCGCTTTGCTCGATATCCGGAGGTCCCTGTTTCAATTTATTCACAGTTCGGGTAAGGAGTGTTCCGTGTGTTTCGATGCGATGGGATCGCCAGCATTTTTCGCATGCATTGTTTTTAATCATGGAAGCCCTTGCGGCCGTAAGACCATTTATACGCTACTAGCTTTTGCCCGCGGCTTCACTCAAGTTAAATTTTCGCAGGAAAATGTAGCCTATAGGGCTTTCTATTGCAAAATTGTTATTCATCAAAGTACGAGCGTGAAAATATAACACAGAAACAAAAAAAATTACTATCGCATTAATAATATTAGGGTACTTAGAATTAGGATATTTTGCTCTACGCTTTATTTTTTCCACCGTAAAAACTTTTGTTCTAAGAATCAAATTAAACATTTGTTTTGGTAAATAGGATTCTTTCTAATAGTATTACATTTAGAAACTTAATGGTAATTTACCAAAATGTTTACTACTTGTACTCATATACGAGTATATTATATGCTTCTATCACTTACGTTGGCTGCAAAGGACTAGTCAATATTGAATAAAAATATTTCTCCGTTTGTTTAGTATTAATTGAGTTACTTTCACACGAAACCTCGTTTACACAGTGAAACTTTGACGTAGCAGTTTAAAGCTGTTATTAAAGTTTTTTAATCCTCATCACTGCACGTACCCGTTTTTATTCCGCACGAATGAGCGTGCAATTACAAGGCAAATAATAATAAATACATCGCTGGCACACTGACTGCTGGATATTTCAGAATACTCTTGCAACTGCATTCAATCATTTTGCGTCCAATTTCGCTTTGGGCACGTGTAAGTCAGAAGCGTTTGTGTGAAATTTGTCGTAGGCGTTTTTAATTGTCGAAAATAAAGTTCAAATGTTATCTTGTTTCATAGTCACTTATTTTTTTATGACGTACGTTTTGGTCGAGTTAGTAGCTAGAACTAGTGTCTGAGAAATTCTTATTTAACTAAATAAGCCAATTTAGAGACTTCATTTTTAATTACCGAATTGTAAAGCTATACCAATAAGTTAAATAATAGGGAAAGATGAGCAGAACGAAAGCAGACGGGAGAAACAGTTCTTTACCCAACATCGAGACACTCGAGACTCTCGCACTGCAGGCAGACCTGGCCGTATGCTTGTTTACCGGCTCAGTACATACATAGATAATCACAACTATTATTAAAAAAAAGGATAGTCAGAGACTAGACAATGAGGACCACAGAAACCCCCCACTTCTATAGTCGGCTCAGTGACATAAAGAAACAATAGTAGCAGTGTAAGGCTTTAGCGGTCACTGTCCTCTTCATCTCGTGCCTTCGGGCAAAGCCCGGGGCGTCCGCCACCGCTCCCCAAAGACTCCTATCGCGGGAGCGGCCGGAGCTTAATCTAACGAATGCCCTAACGCAACTTACTACAAATGGAATCCGATTCGTTTAACTAAGAGCTTTCGGAGAGAATCATTTTATATTATAGTGGATCATAGCTGTCTCCTTTCAGTGTTCTGTACTCAATGTCCAAATAAAATAGTGTACGGTTAAAGTTTTTTCTGACGTTAGAGTGCCACAAGCGGCATTCTAGTACGATCGGTTACGATGCCGTAATTACGGCATCCTAGTACAAATTGTATAGAGTGCCACAAGCGGCATTGTATCTCAATCGGTTCGGGAACCGTAACATATTTTTTATTTGCCTTAGTGTTCAGAAGACATAATATTCAAAATATATTTTTGTATGGAGTCAGATTTATGTTGTCTAATAAAAAAATTCTAACCTATCGCGTGACCTACAGAGGAGTATGGCAGCTAGTATATAAAAAACTTTATGGCAGATTAGACGGCGTCACTATTATACCGCAAAGCTTACGGTTCCCGAACCGAATGAGATACAGTGCCGCTTGTGGCACTGTATACACTAAACATTTTTAATTTTAGATGCCGATCACAATTGTTTATTAACGGTTTTGTACATTTTAATGTGTAGTGTTCTAAACTAAACTAAGACAAATTTTTATTAGTTACAATGCTATCTGAAAATCTGTTTTAATTTGCTTCTTTCTATTTTTTTAGAAATATAATACTGTTTTATTTTTTAAAGCCATCTAAAAGCCAAACCAAGAGCAGGTATTGGTATCGGGATGAGGGGCAGATAGCCGCCTTTAAAAATATTAAAATTGAAAAATAAATGATTTCTAGAGGCGTCCTCGTCCTATAGACACAGTCCTCCCCCGTGGGACGGGATTTTTTTATATCCCTATGTCATTTATAAATGTCATGCCGTCCTCCGGGGATAGTAGACATTCTGAATGGAGTGCGCTTGCACCTTTTTATCGTCATTACCATCAGGTGAGAAGAAAAGTAATTGCTTCCCCGTTGTACAATAAAAAGGCCGTATCGATTCACCGCCGTCAGAAACAAAAACGTCATAGTTTTTCTACTGAAACAACCCTTTTCATGCATCGCACGGTAATATTCCATGGCGTCCGTGAAATTGTAACATACAACATATACAACACTCCCCAGGCGTCGGCGTCGGCGTGTTATAACATTTTTCGACTTAGATTAATGACTGAGGAGACCAACTAGAACTGAGTGTACAATAGCGATCGCTTTGAAGGAACGTAATATATAATGGATGGGCGGCCATTGTTTCGGCGGACCCTCGTCACGCCGCTGATAACGTCAAATCAGCTGGCGACGGCCGGATGGATTGCATTCAGCTGACGTCTCACAGTCGGGTCATTGGAGTATTTCTACTAGAGACGTCAATGCGAAGTAATTTTATGAGTACTGATTTGCGGCTGCAAGGTCCACAATCGCTTGGATCACTCACATTGCCGGATACCTGATTTACCGGATTCTTGTTTCGCCAGATTCTTGTTTCGTCGGATTTTTTGTTGAAGGAAAACTATAGAAATATCGCGGCTTTACCTATCTATTAAATAAAAGGCAGACATTTCGGTACATAAATAACAATATTTATTTGTTCTTAATTTAATAACGTCTGTTACGTTAACAGATAGGTAACGTAACAAATAAAAATGTTTAAAGAAAAAACGTAATTTCTTTAAAAATATGAATCAAACCCATTTCTAAGTAGGTAATTTAAGTTATGTCCGATAGTGGCAACAAAATAATAATTCATACAATATTAAATATAACTACATGTTTTCTTTACTTAAGTGATATTATTGTATATTATTATTTCCGACGAAACAAGAATCCGACGAAACAAGAATCCGGCGAAACAAGAATCCAGCGAATCAGGAATCCGGCGAATCAGGAACTAATCCTCACATTCACTTAGGCGTTTGCTTTGCGGTGTCGTCATTAAAACTTGCTTCGCGGTGGCTTCTCTAGTTATAATACCTTTATGGTTGGGTCGGCCGAATATTTCATTTTTGGTATTGCTGTTATTGCTAAGAAGTTGCCTAAAGTTATATATGTGTTTTTTCTGAAAGTACCTGAAAAATTTCATAAAAGTATAATTGTTGTGAGCAAAAAAGTCACTTTATAATATTAGTGTAGTGAAGTTTGTTTTGTTTATATGTTTGCATTACGCCTCTTTTACGCTTTCTCATACGGAAAGAGTCATAATAAACTACTTTGTAGGTATGTACTATGTTTGTGCACCAACATGCATTTTATTAATTACCTATACTTATTTTTATTTGTAAATTACAAAGAAATCAAAATGGTGTCACTCCCGTCCCGACTGACAATCGTTACGAACCGACATTACTTGTTGACCTTCAAACATCGGCCAAAGTCCGTCTCGAAAGTTTCGCACAAATATTGCTGCCGTAAAACAAATAGCCTTCTGGGATCACGGGCGTAACAAAACTTGGCAACTTCGATAGTGAGTTTATTCGGGAGGCGCAACTTTTATCGACGTATTTCACCTGACCAAAGAATATTTGTGTTTTCCTCGAGGGGTTTTTTTACTCTCGTTTACTTTTGAGGCTAAGAACAGAGTCGAGCGAGACAAATGATGTGTCTAACTGACGTAACTCGGAGATGTCGAATTAACGTTCATGATGACTTCTGTGCTTCGAAAACTAAAACCCACGATGTTTATTATGGCCCTGACTCCAAATGTGCTACTCGTACTTTACTTGTGTCTAGCAGTGGGATGTTTGTAGGCTGACGATGATTACGTAGTTCCTACCTGTAGTTGATTATTCTAAAACGTACTTTAAACAACGTTATTAGAGACATTGTACAATGAACAGGTGCTACCCAATCGTTTATTAATTAAAACTAATATACATACATATAATCACGACTATTATCCCCGAAGGGTTAAACAGAGACTAGGCAATGAGGACAGCAAAAGCAGTCCTCTACCATAGTTCACTTACTGCACATGTGCTCAGCGTGACAGGTGGTGAGCCCATCGCTGCTCTATGCTGTTGGATGTATGTGCAGTCTTTAGTCGGTTAGTCACCTTTTACGACACCCAAGGGAAGAGAGGGGGTGGTAGTATTCTTTCACCGCTACGCAACACGGTTATTTAATTAATAACTTCCCACAAAGAGAGATCTAGTAGTGTTATTCATTGAACACAAGCTCCATCACCGCTATCAATGCTATTAAAAACAAGCATGATCAAGCTACCGAATAAAATTAAACAACAACACTGTATCAAACTTACAAGTAGTAATTCTATCTCCAAATTCGGAACAGCTAAACACTGTATGCAAATAAATAGCTCCGAACATAACCCAGTTTGGAGTTGGGCCGGGACGCTCTCGTTGTGCGCTATCGAAAATAATTTAATACTGTTAAATTCGGACCGTGGCGGTATATACGTACCAAAAACCGCGCCGCTACCATTTGTCAACACCTACCATTTGTTCGGTCCAAGAATGCCACGGCCATCGGTGCGGCTGCCGATTAATGTTATGGTATTCTAATAGCTGCACGTTCAATTGTTGTCCGAAACGAATACGTATAGAGGAATTTTGGACGATTTTAAGTGAAATTTAAAACGAGGTTTGGATCATAATTGATTGAGAATTACAAAAATCACAGTTGCAGATGAAAATGTTTCATCTTACGGCTGCGAGCTTAGCGTGATAAAGTTGCGGATAAGGTTTACAAGATATTTTAAGTAACGAAATTTTATTTACATCAGCGAATTCTTAGCATCGATCGGCTGAACTCAAGATGATTGAAGTGTTAAAATAAGGTCTCCGATATGGATTAGAACCTGATAATCCGGAAACTAGCCCGGACATTTATCACGCCCGTTTCATAAAGAGATAGGCTAAGACAAAAGCTTAAGGTTAGTCACCAAACCTAAGCTATTAAATTTCTTATCAATGCTAAATAAACTTTATTCAATGTCAACATCTACGATAATGACATCCGATTCTAACATAGATGAATAAAAAAATTTACGATTGCGAAATTTTGTCTTTATTTATTAGAATTAATTTTTGTGCAATCAAATTTCGTATCGTGACCAATGGTACGGCCTACGGACATCGCAGGCGCAAGTTAGCGAAACAACTAAGTGCCAAACTTAGGAGGTAGTAGTTGTAAGATGTGCCAGAAGCTCGCCAGTCACCGCTAACCGAGCGTGTGATGCTAATTGTGCCATTGTTTTTGCCTTAGCTTTGATTTGCGACTCAGGGTTTAACATTGATATATTAAGGTTTGAATTTTGTTTTCTGGTTTTAAAAACGTAGTAAAATGTTAACCTACTGACGGCTCTTATGGGCAAAATCATTATTAAAACTTTAACCCCAGATCACTTTCATCCCTAAATTCAGTGGGACGATGATCCCAAAATTACGCCATGCCATAGTCTGGTGACTCTCCCATAGATGATGACTATGAGTCCATAATACACCAATAATGCAGACTGATAGTGATTATTAACCACATATGTACATATATGTGGTTTTGAAATAATCTACATCTGAATAAATGAGATCGTTTATAATATATTTTATTGTATAAAAAGATCAGATCTAAAAGACTTCTCTGCAACATAGTAAAAAATTAAGTCATTAATTTTTTTCAGTAATGTATCGTCTTCAACAAAACAATTATTACATAATTTTGAATTGTTGTAGTAGTATTAATAATGAAAACAGTGAATAGGAAGAGGAATGAAACTGACAAAGGGTAAAAAGAAGCGGGCGCAAGACACCTCCTTGTGGTACACCAAACAACGTCACACTGAATGTGCGTTTGCTTATCGCGAGCGTTACCATATCTTATTATAATAAATAAACAAAAGGTGAACATTAATAATTCAGAACGCATCCGAGCACAAATAAAGCACTTGCATATTCATAGTGGGCACTTTTTACCCGGCTGCCGCCAAGCTAATTACAAAAGTCTTGAACGCTGCTGGGGTTCAGTGAAAAGGAATTGCAGCGGCTGGAGCTGCACTTTAGAAACGGTAGGGCCAATTTTATTTTTCAACGGATGTAATTTTTTTATTGTCATGGAATTAGGCAAAAGGGAATTACCCTATAATTAAAAAAAAAATAACAAGAGAATTTTCCTGTTAAAAATTGCAGCCACCGATACGTGAGAAGCGCGGCACACATAGAAGGTGCGTGAATATGTCTGTTTTGCATTACTGCGATGATAGGCTCGCCACCTGTCAAGCTGAGCACATGTGCAGTCGCTATTTGGTGAAACGTGGACTATGCCAGACTGTTTTTGTGGTCCCCATTGCCTAGTCTCCGACCTGTATGATATAGCGTGTATAGTAATAGGTATAACAATATAAGCCCACAATTGAACTATTCTACGAGAATTAGGTGCAGAGAAAATTGTTTATATGAGAGCAACTTTAAAATTGTAAATAAATAATCATCTGTTCTATACAATTAGGTCGATTAAGTATTGCAGTTTTGTATGGAAAGATTTTTCTTTGCACTTAATAAGATGGCCACGTTGCGGGATTATAAGAGCGCCTTCAGACTATGAGAGCAACTTTAAAATTATAAATAAATAATCATCTGTTCTATACAATTAGGTCGATTAAGTATTGCAGTTTTGTATGGAAAGACTGTTCTTTGCACTTAATAAGATGGCCACGTTGCGGGATTATAAGAGCGCCTTCAGACTATGAGAGCAACTTTAAAATTGTAAATAAATAATCATCTGTTCTATACAATTAGGTCGATTAAGTATTGCAGTTTTGTAAGGAAAGAATGTTCTTTGCACTTAATAAGATGGCCACGTTGCGGGATTATAAGAGCGCCTTCAGACTAGCATTTGTCCAGCGTAGGCGTTCGATGAACGTATGTGCAGCGCAAACTCCGCGACAACGCGACACACGCGTCGAGTTGTCGTCGCGGCGTCTCCGCTTGGGCACATGAGTACACTGCGCTAGCGTACTCATGTGCCCAAGCGGAGACGCCGCAGGGTGCGCAGGTTCGCAGGTGCGCGACGCATGCGCCGCGTTACTGCGGTGACATGTCACATCATGTACATCCTGTTCGTAATACTATAAATCACTTTGTATTTTTTGCAACACTTTATCAAATATAGGTTTCGCTATTCGAAAGTAAGAATGTACATATTTTTAAATAATTCACAATAAATCACAAAATAATCACTTTCACTTGACCGCACACTCCATAATGGACTCTTCCATATCCTTTTTATTATATTTACACGTTTTCGTGCTAATAATTTAAAAAAAAATCAAATCCATAAATAGAGTTTCCTCGTCGGAATCCATTTTATTATTGATTATATACCGAAGCGACAACTAAATTGTGTGACGACTGCGCCGCGTTAGCGGAGTGTTCAATTAACTGAAAAGCAAACGCTGCGACAACGCAACGCGTGCGTTGTGTCGTCGCGGCGTCTGCGCTGCGCATACGTCCACCAATCGCCTACGCTGCTGGACAAATTCTAGTGTGAAGGCGCTCTAAACCTATTTTCCCTTACCAATTGCCCTGTATAAAAAATATCCTTTAATTTGTACGGAACCACCGCACACCGAATGTAACGTTCGATTTTTTCCTCGCGCCTTTGATTGGGTATCGGATAGAGAATATGAATTGGTGATTTAATTAAGGCGCTCGCCGGCAGATGTCGTTACAATCAATGACGGTGTTTGCGGGCATAGCTTTGACTTTATAATGGCGGACCTATTTTGTTCCCTCTCTGTGAGGAGTTAGCGTTTCATAGATGAGTTCCGTATTTTGTATTTCGTTTTCAAAGTGTTATGTATTAATTTTTGTGATTTCAGTTTGTCTTTACCTTTCAAATGTATTTTTTGTATTAGCAAAATCATATTTCAGATTCTCTACTTAAGGCGAGTCACCGAAGGATATGCGGGCAAAACTGTTTTGCTAGATCAATTGGTTTATGTAATTACTAATAAATAACACTCTTATAAAAAATATATAATACACTAAAGGATTTTGCCTAAAGAATGTGCTAAATGAGTTCCGTATTTTGTATTTCGTTTTCAAAGTGTAATGTATACATTTTTTTGATTTCAGTTTGTCTTTACCTTTCAAATGTATTTTTTGTATTAACAAAATCATATTTCAGATTCTCTACTTAAGGCGAGTCACCGAAGGATATGCGGGCAAAACTGTTTTGCTAGATCAATTGGTTTATGTATTTACTATTAAATAACGCTCTTATAAAAAATATATAATACACTACAGGATATTGCCTAAAGAATGTGCTAATTTGTTACGCGATTAGATGTACTTTACTCCATTATAAAAAATCCCGGAAACAATCTAAATTAAAAGTCGAAACGGTTGATTTCTTATATTTTTTTATCTTGAACATAATTTTACATGTAAATATTTATTTTGAAGTAGGTTAGTACTACAGAGAACCTGCTAATTCATTCAATCCTATAAAGTCGACATAGGCAAAAAACCTGTAAAAACCTTTTGCTCTTACACCCGTCCCGTACCGTCGGCGTCGTACCGCCGAGAGAGCGAGAGAGAAGCGCTCAATATACCTCGCCTTATACAAATCGAGGATGATTCTTTGAAAATAGAAAAAATAAAATAGTATTATGACACTATACCATCACAAGTTGGTTAGGTGCAAACTGTGTTAACATTTGTTTCTTTTTGTTTTTGTGTATTAAATTACTTTAAGTAGGTGGTTTTTGCATTGTATTTTAGGGAATTAAAGGTTTTCATTTACAAATGTTTTTAAGCTAATAATCTTGTAAAACTGTTTGTTTCTATATATAAATAAATAAAGAAAATAAATAAATAAACTATTTTCTCTTCTTATAGATCAACTACAGCGCGCTGTATGCTACAATTATATTTTTTACTTTAATTTGGAAAACATAGACTATTGCTAATAAGAAAACACATCAATTTTATGTGGCTCTATCTTGTGCACATTAAATATACTATAATGAAATGAAATATAAAATCTACTACATAACGCCCTTTTCCCAGAGGTGAAGGCAAAGACAACAGCTTCCCCTAATCTACGATCATGACACACTGTTTTGCTGCACAGTTAGTGCTTTCATGCAATGTGAATCAACCGTATCGCGAACATCAATGCCCTCAATCGTTAGCGCCTCAAATGCAAAAGTTCTCTTTAAACAATTCTCAAAGGGTCAACTCGAAAGAATCGTTGCAAAAGAAAAATCGCCAGTTTGCCTCCCTTACCCTCCACAAATAAGAGTCAAGCGTAAACGCTACGACTAACTAGCTTCATAAATCGAATATTCATTATAGTCAATCGCCCCCGGCAGAGATTCGTATCGGTTTTTTAAAACAATAGGTAGCGGAATATGCAGGCCGTTTGATTGTGCTTGTTTTAAATGAAAAGCTTGGATCAGTTACGAAAGAAAAAGCTGACAAAAATGGAGAAAAAGTGTATTCTGAGTTTCTTGCCAGCTCTTCTCCGTTGAAGGTTTTTCCGAAATCTGAACTGGTGATAGATTCCATAGGTCACCGTCGGCAGGCCGCTAGTATAATATAAAACCATTTACAGTCTAATTATTACGATGTGCTTCCTGTGTCTACGCTCAGTGACTATCGAAACACTTAAAAGATTAATATTTGATCGGAGTTTAATGCATTACCACTATGCGTTTACCTACTAAACTTCGTTCAATTTAAAAAAAAATTAACATAAATATAGTATATTGTACACCACAAAAGGAAAACATTTTGACAAATAATAAAATAATTACATATTAAATTGACGTACAAAAGACTTATGTAATGTAATGTAAAATTTAAAAATGTTTGGTCACCCATCTTTACTTAAGTTACAAAGCTACGCCATTCAGTTGTAACTCATCTATTAAGGGATGACCGTGGCGTTCGCTTAGCTCCCCCTTGTTACCAGAATTAGTAAGATCAAGTGGACCACCCCGCTAACAATAACATCCAAAGTCCAAAATCAACAATTTGTCTTACTTAAAAGTTGGTACAGCCAGAAGATAGGAGACCTAGATACAATTACTTGGAGCAATTTGGTCCCCTCGTGTTAGCATTCAGTGACCTCGAATAATAAGACGTCGCTATACATACATACAGCGAGCCCTGGCGTCTCTCGCTGCAACTTGGCCACGATTACATAACTTAGTATTCCGAGCTGGCTCAATTAAAATTTTCAGCTGATGAATTCCAGTTACGGTGTAAAATTTTATCAGTGTTAATGCGTGAAACTAAAGATGTTTGATATGTTCTTGCTATATATTGTTATGTGACACATAAAGTTGAAAAGGCGTTATTAAAGACAGACTATGCAATTATTTGAATTAAACTAATTAAAAAAAATAATTAACTAACTAATTGGAAATTAATAACAAAAAATTTTAAACATAATATTCTTTGTGAAAACATCTGAATTGTATTGCGACAGCGTTTATGTATCTGGTATTTAATGGTCAAATTTTAATTAGTAAATCTGTCGTTCGTAGTCATTCAACTCATCTGAAAAAATTTACACAGACTTCATAGTTTCCAAATGCCTGCCAATTATATTACCGAGTACGGACAGTGAAAGAAACAACTTCTGACGTGATTTGTCATATTTTTTTTACAAGTGTATTAAAGCGTTTACTCCATTGTGAAACTGGCCTTAGGTCTTAAAAACATAGTATATGTTTCCATTATTTTATTGGATCTATAGAATCTAGATCTGTCCGCGTAAAGTTACTACACAAAACAGAGTATTCTAACCAATTTGTAAAGGCCCCCGTTTCAGCCGCACCGTGCAGGTTTTAATTGTGAAACAGCGCATACTGTAATTTCATTCAATTACTCTGCTCGTTTCCTGTTTCGGGGCTGAGTGTGAATATAACAGGTTACTCGCTTTTTGCCTATCACAAAAACGTTGCTCAAAAAGTTTCATACACGAAGCACTCCTAAAATAAATAATAATGTAAAAGTTATTTGATTTATTTACTCAGAGACATTCATTTTTATAACACAATTTATTGATTTGCATTTATGTCATTTGATGGTAGGTGGTTATGAGCCCAAACGTCAAGAAAATGGACACACTTCACCTAAAATCTTCATTTATAGACGAACAAACCATGTTTTCTCTGTCGGAACTCAACCATACCATTAACATTGTTGTTATGATACCATGATACTTAGATATGATGGCAGTAATAACCACCAATACCACCACCAATACTGTTCTGAGACCGGGTGGTCTAACTACTACATAATCGCATAATACAAACACCAACGCGCCTGACTTTCACAACACTTTCGAAGCACGATCAATCTTAAAATATGTAGTAAGATAAGCCCTACAAGCATTTCTCAAGAGTCTGGCGAAATCGAATGAAACAGTGATTTGAAACTCGTAACAACTTTGAAAGTATACGCTTGCCACATAGAGCAATGCACTTAGGTCTCCGGTGTTTATTTTAAAACAGTTTAAACTTTAAACTGGGTATGCTAAGCGCTGTACGGAGCCCATTAAAGATTGATTACGGGTAACTTGGCACGTTTAAACCGGGCGCCTAGATCGATCAATCAAAATTATATTAGCAATAAATCTGCGAAACTCACGCCTGAAGCCTTTTACACGTGACGATTGGGGAACTCAGCTATATTGTTTAATAAACAATGAATTGGTTTATTTCTTATAATACAATTCTGTACTTTTAAGGTAAGGTAAGTATACTACAACTATACCTTAGAAGGTATAGTTGTAGTTTACTTTTTTTATACTATTAAGATGTTAACAATTATTTGCATAAATTTTTGTTTATCATGAAAAGCTTTTTTAATGGATAATATGTGATTCCAACACATCGAAAAAAATAAAAAAAAAGTTTTGCCAGTGTACTTTTTTTTAATAAAAAAAATACAAAAAATCTTGAAAAAATGCTCTTCTTAATAATTTATTTTCATTTTATTTATTTCATGTTATTTTTTCACTTTATATTCGAATAATTAATTACGAATCTATTTCAATTTACGTCATTAAAATAGAACATAAATAAGTATTTTTATTTATTTTTTCAAAAAAAGGTTGCATTTTCGTGTCCAAAGAGGTTTCCGTCTAAACTTCCTTGTCTGTGATGTAAAATTTAAAAAAAATATATTATTCTATATACTTCATCGAATCTCAGAGGTGAAAACTTCTAAGATTTGATGAAGCAATGTTGACTTTTTCCCGCCTGAGGTTGTCGTCTTTTTTCAGTGTTTAAAATTTTACTTGAGTATATTTAAGCGTTAATAAAACGCTAAAATATAAAACATTAATCTATAAACGCAGCTTCATCTTAACCGAATGTTCAAATATTTGTAAAAATATTTCTCTCGGATCTCAGAGGTGAAAACTTCTAAGATTTGATGAAGCAATGTTGACTTAAAAAATAAGCATCCAGCACTGACAAATTTCGACGGTTGAAAGCCAGACCTCGGTAGCCAAGTGGTTAAGGCAGCCGCCCGGAATGCGGAAGGTGCGTGGTTCGATTCCCGCCTGAGGTTGTCGTCTTTTTTCAGTGTTTAAAATTTTACTTGAGTATATTTATGCGTTAATAAAACGCTAAAATATAAAACATTTATGTTTTAATAATATAAATATAATAGTATAAAAACATAACGAAAATTTTAAAAAGCAATTAAACCGGTTGATGGAAATTTCCATCACTATGCAAAGAAGGGTTAAGCTTTATCTATATCTATATTAATAAAAATCAATTGCCGAAATGCTTGTACGCGCATCACTTCAGAACGGCGGCTCCTATTTAGATAATTCTTTTTTTGTTGTGTTTTCTTTGGAAATTGGTCACGGGGTACTTACGGGGTCCACGCGAACGTAGTCGCGGGCGGGCCGCTAATTTTATATTTATTTTTGCATTATCTTTCGAATTTTTGTTGGGTATTTTGTTTCAGTTTATTCTTAAACGAAATTGTGGATTTATTTTGTAATCTGTTCGATGCTTTATTAAATTAAACATTTTAGTTTAAAAACATTGCCATGACACCTTATCTTTTTCAAGCCCAAAACTTTTTGTGAAAAAGTTTTGGGCTTGAAAGGAAAAATTTACTAAAAATTTACGACAAATAATAATCAGCGCGAAGCGAGATTAATGCACTATCGTTACGCGCGGGTCTCGTGCGGCAAAGTTGATTTGACGAAGAATTTTTGAAGTAAAAATACACAATAGTGTTCGACGGGCCTGAAAGGGTTATAAAGGCAAAACATTTCCATGTGAAACATTTGATTCACATACATTGACATGTAGGTATGTTACCGTTATACCATTAGTCGTTTTTCACACCATCCAAGGGAAGAGAGGGATTGGTAGTATTCTTTTGCCGCAATCCGCAATACCACATGGTTCAAAACAGAAAAAAAAACTTCACTAACGTACCACCTCACTCGATCGTGTCGCCATCGAATCGCCTCGGCGTCGTAACGACAATGAAAAACGAGCCGGAAACTTGTGCCATACACTGATTGCTTCATAATAATTTATAGAGAGTAATCTGTGGGCCATCGAGCGTGGTGTATTACTCATCGTGCGGCGAACTCGATTTGCGGCCGGCATCTACCATTTACATGTTTTAATTTGTTTAAGCTCCTGAGATAATAAATGAGACATTGATAGTGATAAGACGAAACAATTACACTTTATTCATATTTTAATGCGTTAAGTTAAGCTTCTTTTGAAACTTGTTTACATGTTTAACTAGATAACGGATAAACATAGAAAACACCCAAACCCGAAATAAATTTAGAAAAACAGTTTTTTCAGTTGATCCGACTGGGAATGAACCCGGGACCTCAGAGATGTGCGGCGTGCTAACCACTTGACTACAAAGGTCTGCAAACATTAACGATTATACATAGGAATAACATGGCACTAATCAAATCAAAAATGGTTGAATAGTTACAATTTGATAATTTTGGTATTTATTGTATAGTTTTGAATACCATTAACCGTGTCGCAAAGCGGTGAAAGAATACTACCACCCCCTCTCTTCTCTTGGTTGTCGTAAAAGGCGACTAACGGACTAATGACTGCACATAATTTCAACAGCATAGAGCGGCGATGGGATCACCACCTGTCACGCTGAGCACATGTGCAGTCGCTATTTGGCGAAAAGTGGACAAAGGTAGAGGACTGCTTTTGCGGTCCTCATTGCCTAGTCTCTGACTAACCCTTCGGGGATAATAGTCGTGATTATATGTATGTATGAATACCATATAATTATAAGGGTTCAGCGCAAACCGGTTAGTTAGATTAGCTGATTGTCAGCCGTTTTAAACTTCCGCGTTCTACAAGTATTATAAGTAAATAAAAACTTTTAACGAGGTATAACGCTAACTTTTTAGTGTAAGTGCATACCTTTTTAAGTAAATATTAAAGTTGCAACGTAGGCGCTGGTACTTTACTTTTCATTTTTCTAATCGACGTCCCTACATAAAGTGTGCGGAAGTTTAGCATTTCCGGGGGCGCTCATCTCGCCCCGCCACTATTCCTTTTTTTATCCCCCACTTTTTGCCCTCCCACCCCTTTCAGAATGCAACAACCATTACATTGTAAAATTCTAATTCTCTCGTTAAGTCCTCCGGCCATTTCTGGCCACTTTTGCTGAAAATGAAACAGTCCAAATGGATTTGCATCTTGATATAGCGTTATGAATAGGAATATAGAAGCGGCTTCTCAAATTGTTTACATTAAATCCACCTTTTGTAATTGGCTTTTGTAGCTTTGTTGTGGCTCCACTTTTGTTTAATGACGTCTCACAAAGCTTTGATTAGATACTTAATTAAGGTTTGATTGCGTGTAATAGTAGATTGTTACACAAGGGGCTAAAATGACCCATTATATACGAGGTAGTTTTACTCCCGAGCTTTAGCGAGGGAGTAAATAGAAACCGAGTTTTAATGGGTTTTTAGCGCCGCGTGTTACACTCTGCTTTTCACTACGAATGCGAGAAAATAAAACAATCCAATACAATATGAATTGGTTTATTTTATTTAAAATTAACCCGTTAGTTGCTTTAACGACACCTAAGGGTAGAGAATGGTTGGTAGTATTATTTTGATGAGCCCATCGCCGCTCTATGCAGTTGGATAGTAGATATGTGCAGTCTTTCCATCTCTACCCTTGGGTGTCGTCAAAGGCGACTAACGGACTAATGACTGCACGTACATCCTACAGCATAGAGCGGCGATGGGCTCATCAAAATAATACTACCAACCCCTCTCTTCATTTGGGTGTCGTAAAGGCGACTAACGGGCTAAAGGCTCACCACTTAAGCACATGTGCAGACTGTGCAATTTTTTCTTGCTGAAGCGTGGTCTGTGTTGTCCATAGATTCAAATGATTACTAATTTTACCATAAACTTTAATAATAACTATCTCAAAAAAGTTGTTGATCTAAGTAAACAGTAATAAGTCGAGTCTTTATTCATGATTATTCTACATAAGACTAAATACTCTTTCGTTTTTGTAGGCTCATTGTCATATGACAGACAAAAATTAAAAAAAAAAAACTTTTTCCCCTAGGGCGAGAAAAGCTATTTTAGCCCCGCTCTAGAACGCTACAATGACGGTCTTTTTGAGCAAGAGAAGTGAAAAAGAGTTTATATGTACGTACGTGTCTACTTTGACATTTCCAAAGTCATCAAGAGTATGAGTTGGTATATTTGAGAACGTTCTCAACAAAAAGCTGGTATGACTTGATAAGGTATGATATGTCTACATTTTAAACATAGGTCTCACCTACGTACCCTCAAGAAGAGGGAAGAAGACTAAACCATTTTATAATGTGACTTAAAAAGGAGTTAAAAAATAAACTTTGTCATTTTAATTCTAATAATTAAATACTATTTTCTATTTTAAAATAAATAAAATAATACAAATTAACACAAACCTAGAATTACTGGAGTTTGAAATAGGGACCTCTGTATCCGATACCTTTGGTTTACTCATGAGATGGGGTTTTAGATTAAACATTGACAAACAATGTTGATTCAGCAATAATAATTGGCCACAAAAGATCCGATTGTGCAACCATTTTTATAAATCTTTTCATAATACTCGTGCTGGTTTAAATCAAGCGCCATTTATAAGCCACAATGAATATACGCGGCGTATTGTTATTGCACTGTACGCCTGTCGGTGTGTAGGCTCGCACCGTCCTGTCACTCGTGTTAATTAAACGTTCTGGCAACGTGCGTACGTTTCCCTGGATGTGGCCCAGCGGCCGTAAATACATATTTTTATTTCTCAGACATTACTTTTCAAAGTAAATAAAAATATTACATTGGAGCCGCCATTTAAGCAAATGTGCCGTAATTAATGTTTGTCACTTTTGCTTTCTCCGCAGTAATTATGAACTTCGATAAAAAATATGATTTATTACGATTGACTACTTTTTCTTTAGAAACCCATTATGGAACACGTCTCGATAAAGATAAGCCTTATTTTTTTCTTTTTCTTTCGATCCTTAGTCAGTCTGTCTGTTTAATCAATTCGTATCGGCCCTGTGTTCCCTATCAGTTGATATCATAGCTCAAGTTCATAACCCTGAAAAAATTCTCTCGCTAAAACTAATGCCCAATCTTGGAGAGACATTATTTTTTACCGGGGCCTAGTTTAAACATCTGCTAAAACTATTTTTTTTTCATCAGTATATCACATGTAATTGAACTTTGTCTTAATCTTAAGACAAAGTTCAATTGCACAACAATAGGTACCTATAGTAAATTGCAAAAAATATACCAATAAGATTTTATTTTATTCTGTAAAAATCGCGGTCGTCTCTGATTTCCTTCAGTGTAGGTGATCTCTGAAATCCTGAGCGTAGCTGATTTTCCTACTATGCATGCACATATTATTAAGCAAAAAACGCAAAATGAACGATGGCCTATAAATATGCCTGCACGTGTTATTGGTAATAATAATTGCAATTTACCATTAATTATGGTAATTCCTTTGGCACAATGTAAACATTTCTACCTGATCGAATCCAATAAATTTCGTAGTACCAATTCGCGCTTCACTGCAAAACCAATGAACTGTAAACTTTAACAAAGAGTTCACTTACAAAATTAATTATGACGCAAGTAAGTAGTGGATAGGAAAAATTTAATTATCTTATATAAAGGGTTCAGTGCGGATGTCACATCCAGTGACGTCAGGCATGTGTATCCGCTTGCGTCAGTGTGCGTCTCGCTCACACGCCAGAGCGGTGTGTGGCTATATTTATGTACAGTTTTTCCTTAATTGGTTTTCGATTTAAATTCGCTACATAAACGGGGATACTCGTAGGCGCACATTTGTTCATTATAAAACGGGCACGTGGATACGAGTGACTTCCGCAGTGCATTGGAGCACTTTAGATGGAGAGTTCCAGCTGCTGCCTATGGCTGTTTTACTTTTTAGGGTTAGGTCGTATGTCGTTTGATTTTACTTACTTGTACTAGTGCTTATCCTTGCTACATTGCATACAAATTCATTCACAAGAAACATAAGTAATATAATTATTACAATGCTTAATTATATGCACTGAATTTGAAAACAGACTTTTTTATAAATTGACTTGCATTTTGGATCTTTTACCTAGCAATTACTGTTTGTTTTAAAGAATAAGATAAGATAAGATATTTACAAACAAACAATAAACGTTTGTCACGTAGCGGAGGAACGGGAGGTGTGACACGATGAGTAGGAGTTTGATGAAGATAAAAAAGCGCGATGAGTTCAGAAGTATATTATGATAATAAAAAGGTTAGTTATGAAGCACAATTTAAACGTTAATACACTTTACACTGAAACTAGATATCCTTAGGTTTAGGTTATTTATTATTATCAGGACGTATGCCTGAAGCAGTAACTGTCTATTTATAATAATTCACTATTCACTAATAATAGTATTTTTTGTAAGGATAACAATAAATAGAATGAGCTCTTTCTAGCTTCGCGGATATATCGAAACTGATTTAACATGAAAACAAAAGGGCTAGACAGAGAATGTAAGTAATATTTGAATTTTGAATTTAAAACTAGTTATTAAAGAATGTTATTCGCAAAGGAGGTCACAAAAACCAACAAGGCTTTAGCTGCCTTGTTACACGTTTTAATCAAGAGTACTTATTATATGACATACTAGCGGCCCGCCCGCCACGTATCCCGTAGCGAACTTACAAACATTATCTTTCAAACAAACCGTGTAATTAAATTACAAACAAAAAAATAGGTGCAACCGTTCTGAAGTGACGCGCGGATATACAACATACTTAGTAATTAGTTTTGTTATGTTAATATCTAAATAATTATTAGCTAAGCTTCCGATAAAATAGGGTTCAATCCTTCTCCAAAAGCCGCCTCCTATTAAAATAATTCGGAAACTAAAACGACTGACGTGTCTAAATTTTGTTTCCGCGCTCAGCGCTGAAGTCAGATGCTATTAAAACTTTTAATGACTTGAAGCATTCTTTCGGGCTCTGTTCGAAGTGGTATTAATTAAAAAAGAGTACTCGGATCAGCTTCGCTGAACCTGCTCGGCAAGCATACATATACAGGAGGGTTGCTTAGGCAACAGTGAATATTAACATCTGATTGTAATGGAGTAAATACTTGTTTGATACAATAGAAACTTTATACATTTTTATTTGTCATCTTGTAATTTAGTCTTTTGTTTTGCTGTTGCTTCTTTGTTTATCATTCAGAAGTTATTATTCTGAGGTTTATCAGCTATTCTCTTGTTAATTTTGCCTAATGCTTGATAAACGATTTAATTTGATATTTTTTTAAATACTGTACATTTCTATTTTATTTTACGCTCCTATACACTAATAATTATATAAAATGAACCCAAAAGAAGAAGTAATAGGACGAAAAATAAGTATGTTCAATCTCGAGTCTCATATCACCGACGAGTAAAAAAAGAAGAACTCCGCGCCGCGATACTAACAAGTGAAGCAACCTTTATGTTGGTGTGTGTGCTGTCACGGGGGGGATTGACATTACAATGACGGCCGATCGGCTTACCTTAGTGTAAGGGTGTGCAGTATCTACATAATAATAGCGGCTTAGTACATCGCGTCAATTTAATATTAAGTGACGCGGAGTCCTACTGACGAGTAAAAAAAGGACCGTGACTCTAAGCATGTTTTTACTTTTTATAACAATTAAACCGCCAAAACATAACTTTGTGATTTGAAATTTTTTATGTTTAATGATTCTTTTCTTTTATATTGTTGCATTTAAATGCACTATCTATCTATATAAATTGTCCGCCATTCCAAAGCTCCGTGTGTCACAAACGATCAAAGTTCTTCCTTATACGTCGGGTTCGGTTGCAAGAAGCAAGTTTCAGTCACTTTATTGGGCCAATGCGAGGCTCTACCTCTAAGTGGATTTTACAGACGGATGAATGCCACTCAGACTCACTTCAACTTATTACGTTTCGGTTGTAACTTACTGAGTTGCAACGGCCAATTGATTGATATAGATCTCATTTTGTCACGTGTGAGATAAGATTTTTTTCCCGATTAGTTCATCATCATCATGGTCATCCTCGCCATTTCTCGTATGAATAAATTCGCAATAATGATTGGTTATATAAATTCTCTGAATTGATGTGATTTTTTTGTCAAATATATTTGTTAAAGGAGATCGGCAAAATTGGGCCTAACTATTACAGGATTCAGACTTCAACTAAAATTCAAAGTGTAATTTTGAATACCTTGTGGAATAAAAATCAACTAATAATTCTATGGGGGACAATTTATTGTAATTAATTATAATAACTACCTTACCAAGAACGCATATCAGGTGTAGTCGAAAGACAATGTTACCAGTAGAAAAACTGCCTATTGTTTCGATTAGTACGAATTGATCATTGTATTTTTATTCAATTTGTTATTGACTTATTTATTGATACACTTTGATCAACAATGTATTGTTGATCGAAGTTGATACATCACATAAAAAATAATTTAGTGATTTTTGATTTATCGATTTACGCTACGTATTAGGCACGGACTTTGAAGATAGCTGCCATTACGAACAACCCGCGGCTACACAATGGACATTGATTACCTGCTTGTTTGACTCTCCAAGTACAACTACGTACTTTCTAAGTATCTAAGTACTGACTAAGTATTCTAGCAGTGGTGGGACACCGACCATTGCTTCCGATTGTACTTCTTTTAAGATAAACCTCATGAACTGTTGCATTCGTTTTACTCGTAACAATGCTTTAGGTTTGCATTTGATACAAGACGAAGCAATACTTAACTGTCAGTTATACAACAGTGAATTCTCTTACGATTAGTGCATTTATGTAAACATTTTAGTTACATACCAATTATACAATATAAATAGTAATTAAAAAGTATTTGCTATTTGTTTCATTTACGTAAACTATAACCTCACTTTGAGTCACTTGACTCCCAATATCTGTGCTATTCCGTAAAACAGATTTATAATTGTTATATTGTTGGAAACCTCTGCTTTTGATCTACAAAACCGCATACAAATCATCAGTGTAACAGTCAAGGCCCAAGGTCCTAAGGAACTTCGCCGGTCTCCTTTACTTGGTTATCTTGTATAAGTAAGGACAATAAATATTCTTTGCAGCTTTATGCTTACCGATAACTCTTAGAGCAGTATATTACTTTAAACTTACTATGCAAATTAGCATACGAACTTTGCATAGTAACAGTAAAGTAATATTGCTCTAAGAGTTAGCAGTCGTGCTCCAGCTCACAGCACGCACAGATGTCGCCCACGAAATCCTTAGAATTAAACGTTGACCAAATTCATGCAACGCCGTACTCCTGTGTCCTCCAAATATAACAAGCGATTCTGTCCACTGACATATTCCATAGGTATATATGCCAGTGCCGCGTACGGACAAACCAATTAGAGCATGTCCTCTGAGCGGCGCCTAATATTTATCTTGACTGTGTAGAGCTGTCGGCTTATTTGTGTGAGGAGCTCTCAAATGGACGACCGTTTTTTTGTCAAGCAATTTACCTTTAAGAATGGGATGGGAAGCGGACCTTGTAGCCCTTTTGATTGATACTTCTAATGGACACAACTGAAAATTCTATTCGACCGATATGTATGCAGTTGGTTTATATTCCCGCAATTTTAGATTTGCTCATGTACAAATACTTCTGTGCTTCCTTTGAAAAATCTTAAAATCACAAATTTTCAGTACAGAGGCAGTTGTGTATAATTAATTATATCACGATGAAAACCTATTATTTTCAAACCTATTTTTATGCATGTTGAATGAGTGTAGTATTTTTTTATTTAAATAAAATAATAGATTTTACTCATATATATTTTTTTAAACACAATTGCCTCTGCACCGAAATAATGTCATTTTGAGATTTTATATGATAAGTTATCACTTTCTACTGGAGGCACAGAGTTTTTCTTTACACTTATTAAGATGGGCCAGGTGCGAGATTATGTACCTATTTCCAAACATCAGTATGTTTTTAATTCGTGGGAGGTGCTGCGCCCAAAATTGATTTTCTATTTTGTTTATTTCAATTGCTTGTCTGTGATTGACATTAAATGAAAATAACAAAGCTAAAAATAACAAAGAGCTAAACAGGCCAACTGGCTTCACATCTAAAGTGTAACAGATAGTCGCGTAACACATTTAGCAGGCGGCCTTTCCGTGTATTTTGGATTCAAAGCATCGATGGAAACGTGAGTTTTTCTGAGCTGCGCACTGAATAAATAAGATGCTGGTCTAGTAATTGGGTTTGCGGGTCCAATTCTCCTCAGTCGAGACTGAAACTCTGAATGGAGCCTTACAAAAGCGGAGATAGTGAGTGGCATCTGAGAAAGTATTGCTGGTGTGTGGCTACTAAGTTAGCGCGTTAGAAAGCTGTTGCACATAGCTATACTGCATCACTGGAAATTTTTCGTTTTGTTCGGATTGAATTACAACTGTCCATTTTAGAGGAACGGTCCGTGCAGGGTCAATAGATGCTTTCTACTTGTGTGCTACCGAGCCGAGTCTTTAGTTATCGCTAGCACGACAGTTTTACTAAACCTGTTGTTTTTAAAAAATATTGCGTCAGTTCACAGAAGATATCGGTTTTCTCTGAGCGGGTAGTTATTAGTAAATACACCGACACTAATTGATAATCTACAATTTTTTTATTTTTGACAGTGATGGTTATAATTGAGGTCAACGTTGAAGTAAGACCATATTTTGTAGTTTTTTATAAATGCCATTTTCCAGTTTCGAGGCCACACAGAGTGGACAAAGAAAATGCGACAGATTGGACGGGAAGTAGATTTTGTTTATTCTTTGCGACGTAAAAAATGAGGACTTACGGCTCCTTTAATCATCTTAATGTAGGCGTTTCTGTTATTTCGAGCACATCTCCTTATTTACGCGTCTTGTTTGTAATGTTTTTCGAGTTCTGTTCAGCTGTTTGAGATTTAATGGTAGCGTCGCTTGGGGATTCTGGTTGTGTTTGCTTTTTTCCGAATAATTGGCTGTTTTACGTCAATAATACTTGTAAATTTTTCTGTAGTCAATTTGACAACTTATATTTTTGTTGAACTTAACCTGTATCACTTTTCACAGGAGGCACAGATTGCTATGTTGAATAAGCTAAACGAATTTAGGCAAAATTTATATAAAAAAGACTGTTTTAAAAAAAATTACATGTCATGAAAGGATATTTTATTCTAATTGAGTTTAAACATAACAAAAAATACAACAAAAATATTTTCTATCTAAAATGTTTAAATTAAATAACAATAAACTTATGTCTTATAAAGGAACTAACTAATGAATAGAAGCCTATGCTTTTATACCGCTATTAGCAGGACACCGATGATGATAAAAGTAAATTTTATAATCATAAATTTTCATCATAATAATACATTTATCATGAACCCTCACCTCAAAATAAACATTTTCCTTGAATAACATGGTATATTTACTCCGAAGAACAACTTCTTAACGTTAATCAACTTCGTTACTACTTTATTAACCCGTAATTTACTGCAACCTACAGTAACAAAATCACGATAATTCACAACGGGGTCTTTAGGCCGAAAGCTGCGGAAACAACGGGGGCTAACAAAGACTTTTTGCCTTACTCCTGTTTAAGTTTAATAGCGCCTCTGTACTTGGATACGTGCACAAAGGGGCATGTAGCCCGTCAGCAGCCTTCCGAACTATAAAGCGGGTCTCATTGTTGGGATGGATGGCCAACATTGGACGAAACCAGTTAAGATGTTAGAAAAAAGGTTTTTTCAGGAGAACTTATGCGATTTAAACTTCCACTATGGAAAGATTAAAATCTCATCAGCTAAATAAACGTTATATTTTTTTTCGAAAAGTCATTACATACATATTATGTTTAATCACGACTATCGTTCCCGAAGGTTTAGTCTGAGTCCAGGCAATGAGGACTGCAAAAGCAGACCACTGCGCCATAGTCCACGTTTCAAATGATTACTGCACATGTGTACAGCGTGTCCGGTGGTGAGCCCATCGCCGGTCTATGCTGTTGGATGTATGTGTAGTCTTTGGTCCGTTAGTCGCCTTTTACAACACCAAAGTGAAGAGAGGGGGCGGTAGTATTCTATGCCGCTACCAGCTCAGCCATTCATCATCATCATCAGCCTATAAACGTCCTACTGGCCTGCTGGCCTGCTGAGCACAGGCCTCCCACGACAATAGCACGTGGGAATATTGGGCCAAAACCTACCACGCTGGCCCAATACGGGTTGGTGGGTTTTCTTACGAACACAACCGGGCCCAATGGCGTAACGTGCCTTCCGAAGTACGGAGGAGCTCGAGATGACTTTTTTAATTGGCCACCCATCCAGCGACCCGGCGTTGCGAAAGTTGCTTAGCGAGCAAGATCGCAAGACAAACGCGCTAGCCGCTGCGCCATCGAGCTCCTCAACTAAAATTGGTTTATTGGTTTGTATAATTTTATATTTGGAAGTTTTTACGGAGTTTGTACAGAAAATATGTGTAAACCCTCCTAAAGTTATCAAGAATAAAGTTTAATTAATACTTTTAAACGCTTTTAAAGACTCATTAGGTGATATTTATCAGCGAGCAATCCACTAGCAATCAGTACGAATCTAAGAAAGTGCTATAATTTATGCGATGTTCTGTGCTGTAGTTTTTAAAAAATAAATAAAATTGGGTGCTAGCTAACTACATACTGTTGTCTGTTCTTAGCAGCAGTATGTGAGCACAATAAGACTTGTACGCCCCCCGGCGGTGCACGCTACAGCCCAGTTTAATAATGTGGACAGCGGACTTTCATAAGCCGTCGTCTCACTGTCAAGCCGGATGCCATTCCCGACCTGATCGCTCCGAGGTAGTCTTGAGACAATATGTTAGTAATTGCTCTGTAGGGAAATTTTTGGTATTTTATTTGTGAATGCTTTTGTTTGAAACTGACCCTTTTTGAGATGTTGAGTAGATACTCTTAGAAGATATAAGCATCAGCTCTGTTGGTTTTAAATATGATGATTGTTTAGAAGTGTAAATTTTGTCTTCAGCGTCTTTTACAGTCTCAAATATTCCATCGTGCACAAAGAAGTTTGGTGATTTTTTTGTATATCATTCCTCAGAAAGATGGAATAGTCTACCAGCACACGTTTTCCCTTTTTCTATGACATGTGGTCCTTCACAAGAGGCGTGAAGAGGCACCTTGTAGGCTGGCAAGGTGAGGGTTACTGACGCTACGTCTCTGATGGACTAGTTGTCCTCGCGTCTGAAATTTACTTCCACTTAACATCAGGTAGAATGGAGTCAATTACCGTGCTTCAAATATTAAGAAATCAAAAAATGTATGTAACAAAACAACAGGTTTATTTATAGGTAAGGACATAAATAATGCAAATGTTGGTAGACAATTTAAAAGATTAAGGCAACAATTCCCTGGTCTCATCAGATTTACCCGTAGAATATTCGCCTGTATACAAATATCGGTACCAATAAAAGCAATTAAAGTCTCAACCCGCAGATTTTGTCCTCAAACGCCGAAAAGCGTGCATGGAGAAGGCACATTTTATGCGAAAAGTTTAATATGATTCGGTTCCCTTCTTGTGCTTCTAGGACGTTTTGATATATTGGAGGAGTAAATTTTACTGTACTAAGCTAAAGTTGAAATGTAGGAATGTTTAAGTATGTAAGTTACTTTTAAATAGCCTCATATTAAATACATTTATCATTATACGCCTTCTATATGCCTTGGTGACGTGAACTCTGTGGGAAAGCAAGAGGACGAAGATCGACGCCCTCGAAAAGTGGTGCTGAAGAGGAATGATTGGGATATCGTGGACAGATTTTCGTACCCATGTCTCAATAATAATAAGAGCTACTGTAAAAATAATTAAGAAGTAATCACACTTTAATATGGCCTGGGAGTATCCAGAATCTCCAGATAAAGCGCAGAGCGTTGGCGAAAAAATACAATAAAATTAAAACAATATTATATTGAAACAGCAAATAATGTGATAGGTTTACTTATCATTAAACGGCCGCAGCAATGCAACGGACAAACATTTTAACAAAATATCAGGATCATCCAATATTTGTTGATGAAACGGTCTCCGGTGTTTGTGGAGGCTGAGTTATTTTTTTTAAATTCCGCCGTGTACAGGCAATTCGTATGTGTAAATTCAGTGATTATTCGAGATAAAAACTGCGAATGTTAATAAAATTTACCATACAGAAATTTTTACTTGTTTTTTTTGGTAAACCAACATTGACATTCGTACAATAGTTTTAAAGCAACTTTAATGATAATAAATCAATGTCTTCACTATTGCATTGGTGTTTTGTTGTTATAAATAATAAAAAAAGCTTCACTGATTGGTCGCAAATGAACTTGTCATAATTTTGTGTATTTTATATCCGAGTCTGACAAGAAAAGAAAAGTATTTTTTTGAAAAGTAATTTTGCTTAGTTTCAATGATCGATGTGGCACATTAATCATGCCGTCACCGGTACTTGCATTTATCCGTATAGTAACTTTGGTCTACTGCAGAGAATTTAGTTCCGAACAAACACGGCCCGCATGTGGAAGTGTCGGTGCTTACATTTGACGGGAACTTCCGCGAAACGGAGTGTGATAGAATTGTTTTAATTTACATGGAATAATGCTTTTTTGTTGTTCATATGGTATCGAATGTCGAAATTTGCTTATGGATCTAAGATGTTGCCGTGTCAACGTTGTATTTAACATCATTTACCTAAGTAGAATTAAATATGGTGATTAAAAACTGCCCCGTGTAGGTCCAAAAAATGGCATTTTGTACAACAATAATGTTGGTGGTCATTATCGGATGGCTCAGTTGCGCGCTTATATAGCTATTATTGTGAAGATTTGTTAAAAGCATATGTTTACTTACTAACCTTAGCTATAGATGTTATTTGTGTTCAAATCTTCCTAGAAATACAAAAATAAATTATCAAACACCGTACAAGGTGAATATAATGACGTCTCCGAAGTTTCGTAGTCCCGCACACAAGGATTTGCTGCGGCCGGGCGCAAAGTTAGCCGAATCTGCCGATGCCCAACTATTATTGAGCCGAACGGATTGAACTCTCCGAATTTCGGAGCGCGGCCCGCGATCGGCTTTTTGCACAGTTTTCTGGCGCAGTTGAAAATAATGCGGCCGCGGACTTACTGTTGAGGCGTTGGGCACACGTCTGGCATTAGTGGGGAAAATTATACGCCCCCATAGGGGCTCAAATGCCTACGTAAGAAGAAGTGAAAAGATTCTTACAGAGTGGGCTTGCGCGTGTGTCATAGTCGTGGCGTTGCAAACATCTATACGCTCTTGTAATCACTATTTCAGGGAGGGATCCGCGTTTGTGATGATAACTGTGGCGTTGTAAATATCAATAGTCTACTGTTACCACTTATACCATCAGGCGAGATAAAAGCAAAGCGTTTACTATTTAGAAATAAACAATAAGCAAAGCTACTTAATAAATGTAATAGTCTAACACTTACTACCTTTAAATAAATATAAAATAAAATACCATATCCAATTGTTGCGGACAAATACAACTATAAATTCATTTTACGTTTTAAAATTTACATGCAACGTTCTAACGAAAGCGACAGTGATGATAAACGGAATATTAAATTCAACATATCGTAATGTTGCTTTGAATCATATTGTATTAATTACATCATGAATGAATTAAAACAGAGCGCATGTTTTATGTGTTGTAATATAAATATACATTAATAAAAATCAATTGCCGAAATGTTTGTACGCGCATCACTTCAGAACAGCTGCACCTATTAGACAATATTTTTTTTTGTGTTTGTCATGACAAGTTTTGTATGAAATATTTTTTTTTTGGAAATTCGACACGGTGTACGGGGTCCACAGCTCCACACGGACGAAGTCGCAGGCCGGCCGCTACTTATTAATAATTGATAGCTCCTTTGCTGAGTTTGCTGATCCGGCAAACGAGGTTACCATATGGGCGTTGTGACCTAAAGTGAGTCGTGACCTCCAATAATAAAAGCTGGTGGTAATCCGTTTATTAAGAGCTTTCTGGGACCAATCATCTGCGTGGAGCCCACGCAAGTCTTTCTCGACCCTTGTTTAAGAATGTTCGAGAATGCATTTTTGCTGTTATTGGTTGTCCTAAGAGCCGTGGGATGGCGGGATGTTATCTACCAACCGTTACGCAACCATTAAAGCCGGCGCGCGAACAGCCCGTTGACAGCTGTCATTCGCATACAAATCCCTTTGGACCCGCGCCGCGTCCGTTCCAATTCGTTGGAAACAAAAACAGTTTGCACAAAGATATTTGTCTGTTACCGACAATTGTCAACGGCACCGTTACAAAAAGTTTTTGCGAATAGCTACGAGTCATAGAACCTTGAGAAAAGAAATGTGTACATTTTTATTTTTTATATCATCCGAAATTATGTAATACTGGTAGAATCGCTTAGTAAGAAACAGTCAAAGGATCGCAGCTATAATACATTACTATATACTTTTTATATGATTCTACAAACATAGTGCATGGGTAGTCAAATAGCAAAACGCTCAGTCGGATATCTGGGAGTCCCGGGTTCAGTTCCTCAGTCGGGTAAAGCGTGTTTCGTGTTTTTTTATGCATAGCCCAAATTTGTGATCACCAACTAGCATTTGGCTAGCGCGGTGATTAAGACAACACTATCAATTGGAGTGATCTTTTGACATCAATGATGAAGGCCTTTGCTGTGTAGTAGGACATGATAAGGTTATTACTTAACCCCTCAGTCTTGGAATTTAAATGTCAAAAATAATGACAGCAGGTGCGCCATATTTTTTTTGAAATTGCGGATGACGTAACAATTCCCGCCTTTTGCAAAAAAAAATTATTACTCTAAAATTAAACTATATTTTGTCGTTCTGTAAACAACAATATACTAACTGATATAATATTTCCTATCCGTCAGGTATCGAAATAAAGTGATGATTGCAACAGTTTATCTGTCTTATAGTATTTCTCTAAAAATCACTCGGAAATCGGTAACATACCTACGGATTTTACATGCTTTATCTAGTAGTAACAACGATGTATTTCTTACAACTTATTATCTTAATACGATCATTATATGCTCAATAATCATTTTCTAATAAGAAACAGTACTTACATTGGATAAATACAATAAAAATAGCACACAAAACTCAGCGACTTATTCACTCCGATACAGAAATTGGCGCAACTGTCAACGTCGAATTTGACAGAATCGAGCATAGACTATGCGATATTTTCCTATCACGATGCATAAAATGTACCACAGAACCGAAAAAAAACCGAAACCTTGTTCATACTAAAGTAGTCTGTAAGTCTATGAACACACGGTACAAAGTCAAGTGGGAGAGAGCGGTCTCATGCGACCGCTTGGGGTTTATCGAAATGGCGCGAACTGTCAGTGTGGTCGCAAGCGACCACTTGGGGGCTGAGTGGAATACTTACATAGTATAATGTTATTGATTATATAATTTTAACGGAAATTTTGTTGCGAACTAATTACAAATTGAAAAAGATTTTTACGACACTGTCTTTTTTCAATTTATACTTACATAGTAATCATAGAATTTATACAAAAACTTATAATTTCGAATTAAATTAAACTGTTTTGTTTTTTCTTGCAGATCCAAAAGTCATCCTAAATGATTGAAGTTTTGCCGATGTAAGTAATGATTTCTTACTAATAATCTATTTAAGTAAACTTATATAGAGCTGCCGCACACAGAGACGTCAATTAACAACATTAGTGTGCTACTTAGAATATACAATTTTAAAGATCTTCACCAATATTAACTTCATAATCAAATTAATGTTTTGTATTTTAGCGTTTTATAAACGCTTAAATATACTTAAGTAAAATTTTTAAACACTGAAAAAAGACGACAACCTCAAACGGGAATCGAACCACGCACCTTCCGCATTTCTGAGACTGGTGTATTTTTTTTCTAGTAAACATTTTATCCTATATCTATATAGCATTGTGAATACAAAATTTCATTATTATAGATATTCATAATCAAAGTTTGTATTAGTCCAATGCTGGACATATACTTCTCCAATGAGACCGAGCTTCGGCAATTCGTATCCAAGTACTATCTTAAGTTATTTAATACGACTTTTTACAGTGATAAGTAAGTAAGTGCTATATAATAAATACTTTTTGACATCTCAGAATGCGGCAGTAAGTGTAATTCAAAGTGTCCTTAAATGTCTTTAGATTAATGTTTTTTTATATATTTAAATGTTTTATTAACGCTTAAATATACTAAAGTAAAATATAATACTAAAAAAAGATGACAACCTCAGGCGGGAATCAAACCACGCACCTTCCGCATTCCGGGCGGCTGGCCTAACCACTTTTTTATATATTTAAACGTTTTATTAACGCTTAAATATACTAAAGTAAAATTTAATACTGAAAAAAGATGACAACCTCAGGCGGGAATCGAACCACGCACCTTCCGCATTCAGGGCGGCTGCTTAACCACTTGGCTATATACCGAGGTCTGGTATTTACCCGTCGAAATTTGTCAGTGCTTGATGCTTATGTTTTTTAATCATAACGTTTAGTATATTTCAACAACATAAAAAACACACAAAAATACAAGTTATAAAACGATTGAAATTAATTAAAAGTCGAATCTATCAATGCTTTATTATAAACTAAAGATTTACCAAACTTTTTTTTAAATAAATGACGTTGATAAGATCGTCTCATTTTACAGCATTTTACAGAATCGCCTGCTGCCGTCTGAATGTTTTCTTAACTCCGCCACCAGATGCCGCTATTTGACAAAAGTCAGCGACACTCAAACTTTAGCAGCAAAAGTTCCGTCCATTAATTGATGCTAGCGCGAGGCCGGACGCTCCTTTGTTTGCTCAAGTCATTTCAACTAGACACGTTTGGAAACAAAGGGGTTTCTGGAGTCATAAATTTATAACTATGGAAGGTGTTGCTGTTATTTTACCGCTCTCAAAGTTACATTGCTCACGTGCATTTGTGATAAAAGTATTCTTTAGGTGTACGGAATGAGGCTCTTCAAAAAGGGCGTGAATAATAGTTACAGGATTGGCAACGCGTGAGTGACCGCTGATGTAGCAAATGTTCTTATGCTACGTCGTAGCCGCCGTATCTATGCCGTAGCAGCTACGGCATAGATATAAGCAAAAGTAGAAGATACGATCCGCATACCGCGCGCGTTCCTTGCAAATTGATTACAATTTACCGAATGACGTGACGTGACTGTCATTTTGTCGCATGTCGTCATCGTCTTGTAACTTTATCTCTGTTTCGCTTGTTTGATTGACACTAGCTGTTACACTACAATACGTATGGGCGTCCCACGGATATGCCACATGGAGGGAAAGTACCTTGAATATTGTAGATGGAACGTTTTACTGAAAGAAGACATTATTTAAATTTAAAAAACATATTAAACTGCATTCATAGATATTTTAATAATTACATGTTTGAACTGGGAATCGAACCCGTTACATGAGAAAAATAACCATCCTGTAGCTTTATCATACCGATCAAAAAGTTTTATCATAAGGATTATTTTTTGCTAAATAACATAGTGTCCTAAATAAAAGGAAGACCATGAATTTTAACATTTGATTTGAAATTTTGTTGAGAAAAATGAAAAGCTGACATTGCCGTAAGGACATACAGCTGACATTGGAATAAATACATACATAAATTGATTAATTTAGTATTAAAAATGTTAAAACTCATGGTTTTCCTTTTATTTTTGACACTATGTTATTTAGCAAAAAATAATCCTTATAAAGCCTTTCGATCGGTATGATAAAGCTTCAGGATGATTATTTTTCTCATGTAACGGGTTTCCCGGTTCAACCATGTAATTATTTAAATATATATGAATGTAGTTTAAATTGTTTTGTAAATTCAAATAATGTCTTCTTTCAGTAAAATGTTCCATTTACAATATTCAAGGTACTTTCCCTCCATGTGGCATATCAGTGGGACGCCCTGTATAGTTGAGCAGGACTATTTTGTTTTTCATACTACTAATAGACATGCCGTATCTTACTCTTTTGCTCATATCTATGGGCTACGGTAACTGCTTAAAATCAGGAGTGCCATTTGAATGTATACTACTACGTTAGTGGTCGAAAAATATATAAAAGTTTGAAGTTGAGCATGTATGTTAAACAAGATTTTGATAACACTGCAAAATTCAAGCTTACTTCTGTTAATATTTTTTCTTACATTAAAAGTAAAATGTTTAAATGGTTTAACAAAATTCCTTACCATAGGGATCCTAGGTATTACAGCTGTGGTCATGAGCTAACTGACTCATAGACTTAGTCAGTCTGCAAGTGACCACGACCGGTGGAAAGGGGTAACGTCGAGTGCCCAAAACAGTATGGCCGTATTAGGCCAGCTTGGTGGGTTATTATGTTACGGGCTTTTTCCTGGCCTGTGCCCAGCAGTGGGAGTTTATAAGCTGATGATGATGATCATAGTGTGGCTGAGGCTATAATTTTGACAAGTCAGTTTTGTTTCCCATACTCGTAACATTACAGCTGAAGCTGCCCTGATCACTTTTAGCAATTTATTTTAAGCTGTTGTACAAAATGTATCTTAACATCTGTTCGTTAAGAACCGTATTACCTTACAGTTACTTGGCCACAACTCGCATGTAGGACGTCTGGGACAAATGAAACATCTACCAGTTTTTCATGACCATTAGGCTTTTTCTCGGTCCGCTTTTCAGCTAATGGTCCGTACAACGAATGGCCCGTATATGGCCCGTAATAATATGTTCGAGGTTGGATGCACCAGCCAATACCGGTGCAGACATAAACTGTGTGCTTTTATAGACTTTAATGTCGCTTTTGAAATAAGCATTGCGGTGTCCGTGTTTGTATAATGACAGCCGTTATTGTATTTTCAATGTGGGGTTGTAAAAAAAGTAGTTGGTTAACACTGAACATTCTAGTGATTTATGGACAATTTTTTTGTGCGCAAATATTTGGTGTGATTGTAAAAATGGGAAGGGAAAAGAAAGGGAAGGCATTATCATCAGAATACCGGATGTTTGGTAATAGATTACCCGCAACTGGGCGATCCTTTTAAGAGGGTCCTGCACGAAATTGTGGATATTTACGTATTTAGCCTGATCATTGCACAATGTCATGGCTTTGTTGAAATTTGAGACAAATCCTTTAGGACAATTTTTAAACACTGAAAAAAAAAGACGACAACCTCAGGCGGGAATCGAACCACACACCTCCGCATTCCGGGCGGCTGCCTTAACCACTTGGCTACCGAGCTTTGGTTTTCACCCGTCAAAATTTGTCAGTGCTTGATGCTTATGTTTTTTAGTCAACATTGCTTCATCAAATCTTAGAAGTTTTCACCTCTGAGATTCGAAAGAAATGTTTGAACATTCGGTTACAATAAAGCTGCATTTATAGATTAATGGTTTTTTTTTGTGTTTAAAAATTTTACTTAAGTATATTTCAGCGTTAATAAAACGCTAAAATATAGAAATTCTTTAAACAATAACAAACGATACAAAAATCTAATGACTCCTAGACACATATTTTTTCGACAACTTTCTTTATTTTCCGCATGAATAATAATTCTTACATGAAAATATTTGTTATTGATATTCCGCAGGACATCCCCTTCTTTAAAAAGTAAATTTTATTTTTTAACACAAGCGCGTGATGGTTTTGCATATTTCGCAGAATAAAAACATTGCTCTAATTCTGAAACTTCAAAGCAGAATTTGTTCTAATTATAAATATCAATATGATTGATTTTGCTTTGAAGTTCATTAAGAGTTCATCGCAAAAACTGACATAAGTCTCAGACTTATGTCAGTTTTTGCGATCGCGCGGCACACCCTTAAGTGCAAAGAACTGGTCTACCTTTTATCGCAGAACTTTTATGTCATAATTTTATTATGCACAAAAGCGGAAAGCATAAACTTCATTTGGCATACACTCATTATTTTCTAAGGTTTAAGCGAGCACTACACATTGAAATGAAACACTTTTTTACGGATTAACTCGCACAGGGAGTCTCCCTGTGACCACGGACCCTGTAAAGGGTTCGAAACGTCAGGATAATATAAACACTATGAAAATAGTAAATTAAACGCGAGTTAATCCGTAAAAAGTGTTTCATTTTAATACACTCATTAATCATATTTAGGCATATATTTAATATCCTTAATAATTAAGAGGCAGAACTATCATATAGCAGAAAGTTTATATTCAGATCATCTTTATGCATAAATTTAATATCCATAATATTAAGAGGCAGAACCATCATATCGCAGAAAGTCAATGTTCAGAATCTTCATTTAGCATACTTTGCATTTTCATAATAAGCAGCATGCAAGTAAGCAAGCAACATGCAAGCAAGCAGCATGCAAGCAAGCAGCATGCAAGCAAGCATGCAGTATTTAAGCAAGAAAGTAGCATGCAAGCAAGCATGCATGCAGCATGCAAGCAGGAATGTCAACACCCCGTACCCTGTGACACCGAAAATGTTCTTTCATAAAACCTAATAGGTGCAGTAATACGCGAAAATGCAGAATGCAGGCCGGCAGGCATGCAGCAGGCAGGCAGGCAAGCAGCATTCAGGCAGGCATGCAGCATGCAGGCAGGCATGCAGCATGCAGCAGGCATGGTTTCTGTCACCGCTCCGGCGCTGCGAGACTTCGGCGTTCCCCCGCGAGCTTATGGTCGCAGATCGCTTTCGCTTCCCGCAGCTTCGCTTTCTGGCCGGCTTTGCCGGCCAGCCTCAGCCGCGGCGGCGGGATTTAAACCAACCTGCTCCTCAGCTCGCAGGCCGCCTCGCCCCTCCGCGCCTACACGGGCTTTAATTACACTCTAGCGTAGACCTAGACTTGTCTGCCATAGCAGACAAGTCTAGGTCGAGTCGGTTTTGGCGCGATATGCTTCTGTCACTGATTTTTTTAACACAACCTTAACGAAAACACAACGTATTCACTTTTTAAGACAATATTTGAAATCAATTTAGGGTTAAAATAATATTTTTATTTACAAGCAAAAATTATATCAAATTAATGAAGTTTTAGAATATGATTATTCTACAAATATAATTATCTTTATGGAAAAAGTTGTTAGAGAATATGATTATTGTATCAAATGAATAATATACGTAATGTTGTTATTGGAAGTGTATTTAGAACAAGTAAAATTATATCCAATGAACGTTATGTCCTATGAAATTAGTACATATGTCATTATATGAAATGATACGCACCCATAAAATTCATTAGAAATAGTATGCCTAATGAAATTATTCCAAATGGAAAACTGCCACCATCGTAGTATGCCAAGTGAAATTATACCGGGTAATCGTCGCACTAAATAAGTGTTATGCTAAACTAAATTATGAGTAATGAAATTTTGCTAAATGAAATTAAGCCTAGTGAAAATCTACCAACTTAAAAGTATGCCATTGGGAATTGGGACTTATAAACATTGGACCAAATAATAATTATACTAAATATTTTTTATGCATTGAATATATTCGTTTAAAGAAAATTATGCCAAGTGTGCTAAGCAAAATAAAATTCGGAACAACAAAATTCTGCCAGATAGAGGGAACCCGCAAAGAACAACTATTTGAATTAAAACAATTTAACCAGCATGAAATTTTGCAGTTTTGTATGCAAACGAACTTAGATTTATTTATTTCACAATGTTATAGTTGCCCCATAAAAATAGTTATTTTATGCACTTAATAGGATGGAACAGTTGAGAGTTTGAGTCCTTTTTAGTGTTAAATCTTGAAAAGGATTTTATTATTATTATCTATCTGTGTGGTGGCGATTCATTTCTAAAAGAATACCATCAAGTTACCAACTCATCTCTTGTGTTGAGTGTCGTAAAAGGCGACTAACAGACTGAAGACTGCTCATACATATGTCTCTATCTACTCACCACTATAGATAGGTTATCGCAGCTGGAACTACGGGTCCGGCTGTGTTGCTCAGGGGTACTACGGGGTTCCAGCTTGTAGTTAGCTGTAGAGTTTGGGAATGTTTGTTTGTCCTGGTAGTGTGTGACAGGACTTCCAAACTCGCGCTCAGCGAGCGGGGCCAAGTAGCGGTCTCTGTGGAGACAGCAGCGAAAATTCCTGCGGGGAACGTGAGTTTCCCTTAGAGTTGGCAGCTTTGTCCGATGGTTCTCATTGACCATTGGTGTTGACATCTCTGGTACTAGTCTGGAGAACTAGTAGAGGCGGCCCCCTAAATGCCGTAGCCTCCGGTTCAGCTAGCCGCGTAGGACGTGGGTACTGGCCAGGCGCCCGGACGGGTTCCGGAACTTGGGAGTTGACTTCAGAGTCGACGACTCGAGCAGTGGCTACTGCGAGTTGAGCCCTTCGTGCAACGAGAAGTGAGCGAGCTTTACAGCCGAATAAAGAGTGCGCTTCGGCGGGTACTGATTTGGCGTCAAGACCTAACGCAGATGGTCTCCTGCGTGAGTAGTTTACTGGCGCAAGGACGTCTGGCACTTCTTGCATAACCAAACGGTTGGTCTCGAGGTGCCAGTACAAATAAAACTTAGTGATGTAAGGAGAGGGGATGCTCATACATCCAACTACACAAAGCAGTGATGGGCTCATCACCAAAGACGCTAAGCCTAATTATTCCAAAGTGCAAATAAATAATTAACTTATCTTAATTCTATCTTTGGTGAGCCGTGGACTGTGGCCGCGCACTGCTTTTATGATCCTCATTGCCTAGTCTTTGACTAACCCTTTAAGGGTTAGAGTCGTGAGTAACATGTATGTTTTATACTCATGTATCTATCTAACCGTCATCAACCGCTGACCACATCAAAAAACGTAATACAGTTCAGTTGCCATTCAACGTACGAAAGCTAACGAGCTTTCGGCGCAACATCTGTAAAGTTTTCCTCATAAACGAGGCCACCAGCAACGATTCACGTAGCTAAGTATTTGCCTACTTTTTGTCCGTCAAGCGTGTTGAATTAAGGCAGCCTCAAAACAGACTAACACGACGTGTGTTTATAAACGTTCGCGAGCACTTCATAAAAGTCGAAAGTGAGAGCGCCGCGCCGAGCGCCGCTCTAACTTTTTTTTTGTTTTTTTTTTCGCAAAAAGTTCACCGATTCATTAGTCTACCAACACTATTAGTATTTTTCGGGCGTCCGATCGTTTTTTGTTTTGTTTTGTTGTCGTCGGATAACTTTTTCTTTAATAAAACTAAATAATCAATACTGCGTTAATAACAGTACAGAAATCAAGAGTGTAAATGTTTTTTTTTTTTTTTATAAAAGAGGGAGGCAAACGAGCAGGTCACCTGATGGAGAGTAATCACCGCCGCCCATGGACACCCGCAAAACCAGAGGAATCGCAGACGCGTTGCCGGCCTTTAAGGGAGGAATAGGTTTAAGGAAGGAATAGGAATTGGGAGGAGGGGGGGGGGGGGAAAGGGCCTCCGGAACCCTCACTGGTCGGACGAAACACAACAGCACCAAGTGCCATTATTTTACGCCGAATATTAGTGAGAGGGTGGTACTACGCCGGGCGAGCCGGCCCAATGTGTGCTGCAACGCAGCGTGGCTCTACCACTCAGTTGGTGTCACTCATTTAGCACCACCCAGGGATCACGTGTAGGGTCTCAAGGGTAAACCTACGGACGCGAGCAACTTTGACCCCCAAATTCATTATTGTGTGTTCATTAAATATATTATTTTATTTGTCTCATTTCTTTTGAAACCATGATGGATGATAAACAACAATCGTCTTAGGCCTATACCTAAACAGCTTACTGTCGAGGCTAGGAAATACTCGTACTATCGATGGCTTGAATACAATATAAATTTTCCGTGTAATTGATAAATATGTGATCAGCTGGCAAAGTTGTTGCAATAACTGAGACGCGAGATAGCTGATATCACGTATCTGCTTAAAATTGCTACGGCTAAGATAGACTGTCCCCAACTTTTAGATAAGCTCTCTTTAAAGGTACCTCAAAGAAATTTTAGAAGTAACCCTACTTTCTGTCTACCAAAAGCGAGCACCAATTACAGGCAGAATAGTTACTTATGGCGTGCGTGTAATCTGTTTAACCAACTGGGCAAGCAGATTGAACTGGACCTTTTCTGTACCAGCGTACCATCAGCGAGGCGGATGTTGACTGAGCGATTTTTTGAGCCTAATTTTTGTTCGTAGTTACTCTGTTGCGTTATTACTTATCCATTCATAATTTATGCGAGGTTGATAATGCGTTGCTTAGTGCTTTTAATTTTTAAGAAATTTCTATTGGTGAGAACCTATAAGTGGTTTCTATGTATTTTATTCTGTAACCTTAGTGAAAATGTGTAAACCTTGGTTTTCTTAAGGTAATAAAATAAAATAAAATAAATAAAGAACTTGATATTACCACATTTTATTACATTTGATCATGTCGCGTAGCGGTGAAAGAATACTACCACCCCCTCTCTTCCTTTGCATGTCGTAAGAGGCGACTAACGGACTAAAGACTGCACATACATCTGTCACGCTGAGCACATGTGTAGTCGACATTTGGTGAAAAGTTGGACTATGGTAGAGGACTGCTTTTGGTGTCCTCATTGCATAGTCTCTGACTTACCCTTCGGGGATAATAGTCGTGTTTAAGTATATATGTACTGACACACATCTTTTATTTCATTTATTCTCATAACGTTGCGTCATACATTGTTAGGTATGATCGATTATAAAATTTGAAATAAATTAATAACTGTATTCCACCTAAGTCAAGTCGTCTGTTTTCAATTGCTCTTTGCAGTTTTGTAATTTCTTTTTGATTCCCAGCGTTTAAAGCGAATATGTAAAACTTTTTCTCGGTAACTGTACCTACCTTACTTCACGCACCTAAGTTAGTTAGTTAGCTTACGTTACTTGGCTTGGCAAAGTACCGAAGTTTTGTAAGGTTACTTCATTAACTGTAAACATTTTTTTTATTTTTGGCGTCCTTCTGTGTATATACACAAAGTTCGAGTGTGTTAGGGGATCTCCCCTTCATGAATGCTTTTGATATTATGTCTTAAATGACGTTGGTTTAATTTTGGTTGTCAAATATTACTTTGAAAAAATCATCTACTTAGATGGTTATATTTACACCTCTATTTGAATTTTTGTGTTAAGAGGCCTATTACATCTCGTCTGTGATTTTTGCGTAAAAAAGCCAATTTTGACTATTGAATAGTGTAGAATGGCTATTGGAATAGTGCGTAGCGGCCTCACTTTTTGTGAATTTTGCTTAACTTTTTATTTAAACCCAAAATTGCAGAGAAAGATTTTCATAAAGTGCGCGAAGGCACTTTTTTGAGCTCATCGATTGAATTACTGTTCTAAACAAGTGAACTAAAAAAAATATAATGTTGTCTCTTATATAGTCGACTAGTGCGTAGCGGCCTTAGAGCATTCAAGTAGCGGCCTCGGAATTTTTAGATATAATTGTTTTATATAGGAAAAAAATCTTATTCTAAACCAAAAAACTTCTAAAATCGCTATAAGTTAACTGTGAATATCTCTTATCTACGATAATATTATAGAGCAAAATTTATACCAGAGTAATTGATACTTCATGAGAAATAAAGATTTCATAATGAATTTATTATCCTATTTCGATAAAAACGATAAAAACGACTGCAAAATTACTGCAAAATGCGATGCGCCGGCCGTCCGAATTCAACTTATGCTCACAGAATGGAGATTAAAAATGATAAATACAACTGCAAAATTACTACAAAATGCAAAAATGGGCATTTTACGCAAAAATCACATTCGAGATGTAATAGGCCTCTTAATAACGCAATAAACTCGAAGATAACTAAACGTTAAAAAATAATACTCACATGGGAATTTACTTATATTGCTAATTTTGATGGCTTCTACCCTGATTCATTTTTTTTGGCAATGAACAATGACCGACATTGTTCTGGTTTGAAAAAGACTCAGTTAAGTTGCTGATAATGGAATATATACACTATAAGCAGTGGTAATCGCTTATGGCAAGCGATTACCACTGCTTGCTTGGTATTAAATACTATTTGATGTATAATAATTATAAATCATTGCGTTTTCCTTTACTATTTGGTACTTAAGGATATAAATAATAAATATAATATAAAATTATATTAAAAATATACTTGTGTTTATTTACATTTCTTTTCTTCACGTTAAAAACTTTGCACCAAATCCCAAGGTTACAAGGAATTTAATGTTATTACAACATTGCATTTATATATAATTTAAAGATAAAATAAAAGAATAATTTGATTTTTTCATCCTTCCCTTCCCAGCTTTCCCTAAAGCAATAGTGTGAATGCAAGGCAATCATCGGCTGAGGCGAGTAAGGCGGTCGCCGGGTCGAAACCGCCCCGCACTTAGGTAAACGAGCCCAGTTTTACGGGCGCACCGTAAAAATGCAGTTTTTATGTCCCGCAAGCCTGGATGGATGCTGGTCGCCATTTTTTTTTATTTCCCTCTCGCGGCTGTCAAAGGTCTTTTTTTTGACGCAAGTGAGATTTTACTGCGTTCGCGTCTCGTACTCGGTGTTCGCGAACTGATTAATGATGTTCGATTGTTGGCCGCCTTTTAGTTCGCTGGTGGGTGAATGATCGCTATTAATGACCTCTTGACTCGCGCCGCACGTTTTTAGAATGGCGTTGCGTATATTTCTTCTTAATGTTTTACGTAAATATTAATATTTTAAGATTCCGCCCGCCTGCTGCTTCGCTTGTGTGAATTTCAGTCTGGCGTTTCCATAGGTATTAAATGGTTTTTCAAAATAAAAAGTAGTATATATCAATCTGGATGATCAAATTCAACTAAACCTGTTTAAAAATGTACAAATACAATAATCTCCAAATTCAAGCTAATAATATATTTAGTTTTTACGCATCAATAAAGTGTGTAAGTTAACTAAATGACTTTGTTAAACATATACCATTAAAGTGATCTAAATAGAACATTAAGTATGTTTTTAGGACTTGCAATCTCAAGAACTTCTTTTTTTCTATAGTATCATATTTTTTTTTATTAAGTTGTATGATACTATAGAAGAAACGCATTCTTGTAACTGTAACGTATAAGAAAGCTTTCGAGTTGAGTTCTCGCGTCCGGAGTAGGGACATCTTTCAGCGCTATTCAGCGTCATACTGAAGCCAGGGTTTACGAGCGGGGACAGTGATAAGAATTGTTAATTTTATGGAGACGCCCGCGACGTGCATCAAATTCAATGTTGTCTGACCGTCTGTGGCGGGCTTTAAAAACGAGTAATAATGCATGTGGCCTTTAAATACGTAAGCATAATGTGACATGCGTATAACGTATTTTTATCCATTAATAGCATAAGCTTGGCAATGTCTTTAAGAGCGGAAAGCCTAAAATCATATGGTTTCGGACAAGCCGATCCCAGAAGATTTATTATTTTCCTGGCAATGTAGTCACAGTAACACAATAGGTGTTGTATTTGCTCCGTTTTCTCTCCACATGCCCTGCACAGGTTGTCTGTTGGTAGTTGTCTGAGATAATACATCAGTGTGTAATATATATCATCAATCTATTTGTGTTTACGTGCAATATCGGATGCAAGGCTGGCCACAATCCCACTGTTTGCACTCAGCAGATTAAGGGCCACTCGCCTCGACGGCACTTAACCGAGGCTCGAACGCATCGCAGCGTCTCTACACATGCATACGATCATCAGAAAGTTTATTATAAGATAAGCGGATATATATCATTATAAGATAAGCGGAGAAAGGCATGTTTTGATGGTTTGATCCACACATAACGCATTTTTCGCACACACGAAAACATGCACGTTGTTACCTTATTTTTTTTTATTTTGATCTTTTTTATAAAATAATTATAAAAAAATATTATAGTTTAAGTACTTAATTTTAACCAATAAGACATATTATAATTGTTACAGATATAGATTGTCCTAAACCCTACCTTACTCAAGAAAACTCTGTAATTTAATTAGTCTTTCAAATCAAAAAGAAAAAACGTTGTCAAAACCACTGGTGCCATTGCAGCAATTGTTAATTTCTCTATCGCATCGGTAGCAATTGGTCCGCGTTTGTTAGCGACAGTGCGAGTTTAAAAATATTAGGTGTCATAATACGGCGCGCGTGCAGCTCGCAGCAATAATCGGCGGGAAACGAAAACGGAACTGCGGTGTTGTTGACGACTCGCTCGAATGTGGAATAGATATTTTTTTATTTGATTACCAACCTGTATTGGGCCAGCAAAATGGGTTAAGGCACAAAAAGGTTTGAGAAATTGCATGCAATATTAAATAAAGAAACTTCATAATTACCGATACTATAAATATGGTACTTAATTGATTAATTTCTAGGTTGAACATGTGAAAAAATATTTAAAATCGGATATGAATGTAACACGCATTTTAAATGCTGCTAAAAACAAAAAATCTTTTAAAAATGTAAATGATTGTAGCCTAACGGAACCTGTTTATATTTATTTGTGGATGCCGTAAGCGAAGATGCTATTTTAATTGTCGAGTACCTACCAACACTTTTTCGCATAAGTCATTTACGCAAAGACATTGATGCACCTGAAACCGTTTACACCTGGCAGCGAACCATTCTCCAAAACATCCAGATATCGAGTAAGTACTTTTAAAGCATTGCTACCGACTCCAGCATTGTACCCAGAACAAAACAATTGACACCAGCTACACAAACTATTGCGCCGCCGGTGCCGGCAAAAATTTATGACTTTTGTTTCTCAGATAGTTCCTTTAGTTATCGGCTATATATTCAGCAGTTGATGGCGATTGGGGAGCGGCTACCAATCGATGTTCTATTTTGTTTTGTCTTGTTCAAAAAGTTCGACGTTTAATTGTTGAGTTCTGTAGGGTGGGCGTCGTTTCTTTAGATTGGATCGTTATTTGTTTTCGTTTTCGTTTTTATTTGATTTTTATGGTGGTGCATGGGACATGATTGCATTTGCATTTGATGTAGTTGCGGCAAGATGTTCGCATTGGCTCTTGGCAAGGAAATACTTACAGTTGGTCATGGAATTTCTGTTGTAAATAAAAAATACCACACTTTTAATAGATTTAGTTACTTAGTGAGTAAATAGGTTATTAATTAACTGCGGAAACAAACGTAGCAGCTACAACTGATTTCTATTCAATGGAAGTACAATCGTTTGTGTTGACGTAATTAATTCTGCTTATAACAGTGATTGAATTTATCGGTTGTGGAGCGGCTAGCGCTATTAGATTATAAACGCAAAATCTAAGCAACTGTCATCAATGAGATAGCAATCAGAAGAACAGTCAATAGTGGTTACACACTTAGGTACTTACTTACTTTGTAATTTGTCAAAGCAAAACTAACTATTCTAACAGGGTCTTCTAAATTTATGGTAAAGTTATATTTAAATGATTTACGATGCCAAGCGGTAAGCCGCTCGAGCAGCAATAGACCGGTCGTGGTGGAGATCCTTTTGTTAGACCATTGTTTTTTTTTACTCTGAATGGGTTTGCTCTTGATCCCAATCAAGTCCAGGGGCTGAGACAGGATCCACGATGGAGCGAGCTAACCCAGAAGGTGCTTATTCACTCTTGCTTTGAAGGTGGACGGGTTATAAGTACTCGGAAAGACAGACGCATGGAGGGAGTTCCACTCCTTTGCTGTGCGCAGTATAAAAGATGTTGAGTAGCGCTTTGTGTGACATTTAGGAATATCCACCAAGAAAGGGTAGTAGTCCGCAGTGCGTCTGGATGGAAGAAGGGGGATGGCGGAATAAACTCATGCAGCTCAAGAGCACACTCTCCGAAGTACAGTCTGTAAAAGACCGAAAGACAGGCAACTTTGCGGCGGTGAGCTATTGTGTGAAACTGCTCTTCATCAGTTCTTTGTCGCCAATTAGCCTCTCAGCTCTGCGTTGAATTGTGTCCAAAGCAGCTAGTTGGTATTTTTCTGAACCGTCCCATAGGTGACTGCAATATTCTATGCAAGATAGAACTTAAGCTTTATAGAGAGTTAAAAGCTGTCCCGGCGTGAAATATCGCTTGACCTTATTTAAAACGCCCAGCTTTTTGGCTGCAGTTTGAGCCTTGGACTCGATGCTGGTACCAAAGTTGAGGTCTGAAGACAACTCCATGCCCAGAAGGACGAGACGGTCGGTAACAGGCACAGATACACCTCGGAAAGTAGGAGTCAGGTTAAAGAGACTCCTCCAGGTAGGCATCTTTTGGCACAGGATGATGACAATGGTTTTTATCGACTTTTGTTGCTGTCCGTTTCAATCAAAGCCATGTTAGGCTGATCAAAACAACTACACTATTCTATAGAAGCTACACTAAAAATCTTCTATAAGTACTTAACTTTAAAAAAAAGAAAAAAATTACAAACTAAAAAAACAAGGAGATTAAAAAAAACAAGATGGCACCTCGACCACATTCATGTGCCTCGACAGCGGAGTCAAGTTTAACGCGTGGAAACCCCGCTCAGGTCAGTCGGTCCGGGTGGTCGGGGGCATTTCCAAAAAAATAGGAAAAACACGAGAACCGGTCGTTGTATCAATTATAGTAATAAAGGTTCATTCAACGAGTATGAACGACTAAAGGACATAATTTTTTTTGGTACTAAAATAACAGAAAAATTAACTGTAACAATTTATATACTTCCTTGTCCAAGAGACTAAATGCTATCATTCTGTATATTTTTCAGATTTTTAATTACCTCCGTTAGAGATTACTGTATTTTGATAAGTTTTGTACGTTTCATAATGAAAGTTCCGGTTTTTTTTAATGTTAACGAACGCAGGGTTATTAAGTAGGTAAGTCTATGAGGTCTATGGTAATGTAGAAACGATATCGATTAAACACAGTTAGCTTTTTCGCACTTAAAGTATTTAGCAACGATACACACAACTAACCCAACGAAAGTGCGGCCGAGAATCGTCTGGCGGCTGACAGTTTGACATCTGTCTACGATGCGTATTGACATATAAAATGTCAGACAAGCGTCACTTTTTTATTTTTAATAACATAAAGTGTCATAATCCGACTATAATGTTGCCATTTTCGAGAAGAAATCAATGTTGGTTTTTAATTAATATAAAAAACCGAGGTCTTTAATTTAATAATATGGTCATAAATATGTTGGTAATAATATATTCTTCAAGTATTTATACATTGGCGTCAAGTTAAAAGACTTTAGAAGCCCCATAGTATTAAAATTATGTCCTTTGTTAATACATATAATAGCTACGCTTATCATACATTCACGACTACTATCTTTTACCATTTTGAGGCGCTGGAGCAGAATAAGTCAATATCGACTTATTCTGCTCCAGCGCCTCAGCGGTAAGAATATTGTACGTTCAAGTTTTTTTTAATGATAGCAAACAGTAAAGTTGATATAATAGATAAGTGTATACATAATGATTTAATTTAATACATTACAATAAAAATCTTAAAGATAGTCTAGTATCGCTGTACAACAACATGACAACAACCTACTACTGTAACAGTAATTTCATTAATTTATAAGTAATCTCTTTTCTAACTGTATTTTGAACTAAATTAACATTATCCACTCAGCGAGTTAACTGAACATTTTGTTTGTATAATTGTGAAGATTTGTTAATAGCATATGTTTACTTACTAACCTTAGCTATAGATGTTATTTGTCTGTAAATCTTCCTAGAAATAAATAAATAAATAAATAAGGGTTAGTCAGAGGCTAGGCAATGATGACCGCAGAAGCTCTCCTCTACCATAGAGTAGTTTCACCAAAATACAACTATACATGGTGCTTAGCGTTATACGTGCAGGTGCAGCAGTGTTGTAGAGCTCTCAGCGACGATATTTCCGGACCGTTACGATCTTCAAGAAACGAGCCTATATTCCCTCCTTAAAGGCCGGCAACGCGTCTGCGATTCCTCTGGTTTTGCGGATGTCCATGGGCGGTGGTGATTACTCTCCATCAGGTGACCAGCCTGCTCGTTTGCCTACTTATTTTATAAAAAAGGTGGTTAGCCCATTGCTGCTCTATGCTGTTGGATGTATGTGTAGTCTTTAGTCCGTTCGTTGCCTCATACAAGACCCGAGCGAAGAGAAGGATCGGTGTTTCTTTTAGTGAGCACACACAGCTCACGGCTAAGTGTCTTTTGAGAGAAGAAACTTACAAATTAAAGAAAAACAGGAGAGTAACGATTTTTTTTAAATCAGAAGGAACCTATAGTTACACTTTAGTTAGCCTAACGTGCGGTAGCCGCGCTTAGGTCGATCCGGGTGGTTGGGGGTATTTCCGGAAAATAGGAAAAACGCGGGAACCGGCCCTCGTACCAACATTATAGTAATAATATGTTGATATATGTTTCATCGACTAAACTATATACATAATATGTATTCACGATTATTATCGCCGAAGGATCGCAAAGCAGTCCACTGCCACAGTCCACGTTTCATCGAATAATAACTGCACATGTGCTCAGCTCAGCTCAACAGGTTGTGAGCCTAGTGCCGCTCCTTGTTGTTGGATGTATGTGCAGTTCGTTAGTCGCAGTCACGGCTCACAGTTAAGCATCCCTTGAGAGAAAAAAATACAAATTAAAAAAAAACAGGAGAGTTACCAAAAAATTTGAAAAATAAAACACTAGCTGTTTTATTTTTAACATAACTCCAACAGCTCAGTCCATCTAACGTGCGGAAACCGCGCTCAGGCCGGTCGGTCCGGGTGGTCGGAAGTACTTCCAAAAAATAGAAATGGGATATGGCTCTCGTACCAAATATGGTAGATACGAGTGTCAACGAATAAAATTAATTAATATAATAGCTACACTAAAAATTGTTAACCGCCTCTTGAGAGAAAAAAAATGGAAATTAAAAAAAACAGAAGAGTAAACGAAATTTTAACTAAAAAAGAAATCTGCTAGAACCTCAACAGCTCAGTCAGTGTAACGCGCGGAAACCGCGCTTAGGTCGGTCGGTCGGGTGGTCGGGGGTATTTCCGAAAAATAGGAAAAACGCGGGTAGCCGGCTCCGATGCGGTGCGGGCTCGTTGAATTTCCGGCGTGTAGCGGGCGCTGATTAAATTTGCAGGTGGATGCAGGCGCGCCACCACGCGCCCAGTCAAACTTGGCACGGTAAACTACTTCTGTTTTACATACATACGAGTACATGCACACACATAACAGTTGACTGTTAATCTATTCCGTGCATAGATACACTCATCATCATAGGGTGACATCTTCGAAGAGAAGTTTGGAGGTCAGTTGACAAAATTTCTTGCGGGTACAAGGAGTAGCTTTTAACTGACGACAGTCAAGTACAGTCTGTGGCGGCGCCACCTACCTGCATGACGCCGCACATAATTCGACACGAAACAACATAGTACCAACCGTGTCAACAGATGGCGCCACAAAAACCAACTCAACGACATCTCCATACTGCGACAGAAAATAGTATGGGAAGCCTGCCTCGTGGTAGCGAAGTTTCACCACCTCCTTCGCTATACATAGCACCTCCAACTAACACCCGTTGGACTTCGGTCCCCGAGATATACCACCCAGCTCAGAGGAAGGTACGTTTCACCAAAATACAACTACACATGTGCTTAGCGTGATAGGTGCAGGAGCAGCAGTGTTGTAGAGCTCTCAGCGGCGATGTTTCCGGACCGTTACGATCTTCAAGAAACGAGCCTATATTCCCTCCGATGGCGGTGATTACTCTCCATCAGGTGACCCGATTGCTCGTTTGCCTCCTTCTGCTAAAAAAAAAGAAAAAATCTTCCCTTTGCCTTTCTCAATGTGGCATCTCTATTCCTACCTACCATCGCTTTCCATACAGCCCACTGTTTGATATCGTCCAACCATTTACGTTTCGGACGTCTCGGACCTACACTCACTACTATTATCCACAAAGGGTTTGTTCGCGCCAACGCCGCGACGAGTGAAGTTACGCGGAACGTACGAATGGTCACATGACCGCCCCTCCGCGCGACCTCCAGCGCATTAGAAGTGACACAGTCTGAAATACACTTTCCGCGCGCGCGCGCGCTTATTAAATAGCCATATTGAACAGCGAACAAGACCAGCGAGAACCCTGCCTTTTTTGCCTGTTGCCTGCCAGTGGGTTTCCCGATCAGCTCACTCAAGTAATCCTACCCCTTTTTCTCGTTATCCCATTTCCCATCGAGCTATGTCGGCGTCGTAACAGGCTTCGACAGGTTAGAGTACTGCATACAGTCCACGTTCCACCAAATTACAACTGCACATGTGTTCAGCGTGATAGGTTGTGAGCCCATCGCCACTTTAGTCGTCAGTCGCTTTTTACATCGTCTAAGTGAAGATATGGGTTGTGCATCGGCGTTCGTATGGAACGCCGACACTGCAACGGTTTGGGGAAATGTATGGGAGGTATTGACTCGCCTGTGCTAGTCTGGACGAATGCACGGCAGAGCAAAAGGGTTGGCTGTTCTTGCTTCCACACTTGTATGCACCTCACAGTCTTCACGGCGGTACGAGTTGATGACGCGTCTGTAGAGCGATGGAATGCATGCGCGCGCCGATCACGTATTTCAGACTCGCTTGCGTCTTGCGCGAACGCAAAGGTGGCGTGGCGGTCGGCCGCTCATTCCCTGCACCTAAGTCGTCGCGGGGTTGGCGCGAACAGGTTGTTAGTATACTTTTGATAACAACGAGCCGCCTCCAGCTCACAGCCCATACAAATCTCATTTTAATTAATGGGTTCAGGCGTTATTATGTGGATTTCAAGGCATACAAAAAAGTTATGTAGGTAGTGTCAATTCCGCTAATATAAAACTAAGCTTGGACGATGCATGCAAGCAACGCCCTGCCGAATACAGATGTATCCACATGCTAATAAAGAAGCAATGAATGCGAAATATGCAAACCGAAACCGGGTTTCCAATTATTAACACTAACACGATTTAATACTAAATATTTTATTGCACTTTTTGTGGGTTAAAGTTACTCGCGTCCGTAGGTTTACCTTTGAGACCCTACACGTGAACCCTGGGTGGTACTAAATGAGTGACACTGACTGAGTGGTAGAGCCACGCTGCGTTGCAGCACGCATTGGACCGGCTCGTCCGGCGTAATACCACCCTCTCACTAATATCCGGCGTGAAATAATAGCACTTGGTGCTGTTGTGTTTTGTCCGGCCAGTGAGGGTTCCGGAGGCCCTCCCCCCTCCTCACAATACCTATTCCTTCCTAAAACCTATTCCTTCCTTAAAGGCTGGCAACGCATCTGCGATACCTCTGGTGTTGCGGGTGTCCATGGGCGGCGGAGATTCCTCTCCTCTTTTGCCTCCTTCTATTATAAAAAAAAAAAAAAACTTTTGTATAAAATTCTATATTTGCACAAAAGATTCCGATGGGTTGACCATCGTGCTATTGCGAGTAGGCGACCTCGGCAGATCCCACTAAGATTAGATAAGATAAACAACTTTCATGTTGATTAACTGCGTCCGGAACAAGGATGAGAGAAATAAACAGACGGAGAGAGAGAGTTGTAAATGGAGTACAATGGTTTGACATATCTATCAGGAACAACCTAATTCAAACCAAACACTATTAATTTACGAAAAAATAAAGTAAAGATGCATGAACACTTAATTTCCAACAAATTTAAAATAATTTAGTTACGTTTTACTTGTTTTCTTAAGAGGCCTATTACATCTCGAATGTGATTTTTGCGTAAAATGCCTATTTTCGCATTTTATAGTAATTTTGCAGTTGTATTTATCGTTTTTATCAAAATAGGATAATAAATTTGTGCATATTATTACAAATATCCATTTTGTGAGCATAAGTTGAATTCGGACGGCCGGCGCATCGCATTTTGTAGTAATTTTGCAGTTGTATTTATCGTTTTTATCGAAATAGGATAATAAATTTATTATAAAATCTTTATTCTTCATGAAGTAACAGTTACTCTGGTATAAATTTTGCTTAATAATATTATCGCAGATAGGAGATATTCACAGTTAATTTATAGCAATTTTCGAAGTTTTTTGGTTTAGAATAAGATTTTTTTCCTATATAAAATCAATAATATCTAAAAATTCCGAGGCCACTACGCATTATTCGACTATATAAGAGATAACATTATAATTTTTTTATTTTACTTGTTTAGAACTGTAGTTCAATCGATGTGCTCAAAAAAGTGCCTTCGCGCACTTTATGAAAATCTTTCTCTGCAATTTTGGGTTTAATTAAAAAGTTAAGCAAAATTTACAAAAAGCGAGGCCACTAAGCACTATTCCAATAGCTATTCAACACTATTCAATAAGTCATAATTGTTAATGTATTTTCGTTTCTGAGATCCATAACGCCAAAGTTGACCATTTTACGCAAAAATCACAGTTAAGATGTAATAAGGCCTCTTAAGTCTGAATGAGTTTCCCTATAAAAGTCCTTTAGGAGCTGGTTTCATGCAAGCATGTCCGCGTTCCATACTCGATTCTCCAAGACGTTTGAGTTGGATGACGATAGTGAAAAACGAGTTAACGCGTTTACCTCGACCACGATAGACCTCGGCTCGGGTTATTGTGAAAAAAATTAAGCTGGAGTATTCGAAGACCAAACAGATCATTCGTCAAACAGTGCAAGTTAGAAAAAACGCGTAAGTCTACACGTCTATTATCGGGCACAAAACTACTTACAACAAGGTGAAATAAAGATCAAACGTAACTCTTTTTTGTTACTCGTATAAAGAAATTTTGACAATTTTCTTTGGCTACCCAGAAGTTAACAACTATTGTACTGATACAACTACAACTATTATACTATTTAGTTTTAGTTAAGTTGCTGCTGAAAATATCCTTTGTGTGACGTTCAACGCAAACTATTTAATGTTCTTTTAAAATAACGCGTGTGACGTTCACCGCAAAAGTATAGAAAACTTTTCTGCACAAAACCGAACCAAGAACTGCAGAACGAGCCTCAGATCGCGTCTCCTCAGAAAGCTGGTCGAGGTAAGTGGTTTTTTGCCATATTATGGGTAGTTGCCAAGGCAGATTACAATACCGAAAGCATTGTGTGATTTAATAGTTTGATTCTAATACCTAAGTATACAATCCACTCTTTAAATTATTACCGTGGTACTTTGTTGCCACATTTTCTGGTAATGTAAAATGTAATCATTTTACACTACTGAACCTACTTTCACTGTGATGTCGGGAGCGGGCAGTAATCAGTGTATTGTCTGAAAATAATTTTAATTAGTTCCCTTGTGCAAAGGAAATTATTATTGTGTTTACTTATAAAATTACCCGTGTTATTATCGGCGGCATCTGACCTACGGCTTTATTCGCATGGAACGAGGAAAAAATCACAGCAAGTTAATTATTAAATGATGAAAAATAATTTAAATGAAAAACTACGTAGTAAATAAAACGCGAGTTAGTCCTTAAAAAGTGTTTAATTTCAAAATTAAATGATGTTCTAAATGTGCATAGTAAATAATATAATAAAAAAAAATAAAAATAAAATTAGTTTACGCTAAGGAGGAGGAACTCGATGGCGCAGCGGCTAGCGCGTTCGGCTTGCGATCTTGCTTGCTAAGCAACTTTCGCAATGCCGGGTCGCTGGATGGGTGACCAAATTTATAACAGTCATCTCGAGCTCCTCCGTGCTTCGGAAGGCACGTTAAACCGTTGGTCCCGGTCGTAAGTTGGCAGCCGTTAAAACCCACTAACCCGCATTGGGCCAGCGTGGTGGGTTATGGCCCAATATCCCCAAGTGCTGCTGTTCACGTGGGAGGCCTGTGCCCAGCAGTGGGACGTTTATAGGCTGATGATGGTGATGATGATGATTACGCTAACACTAATTATCTAGACCAAGATAAGTATTCTTTTAAAACTCGTTAATATGGTAAGATAACAGATAAATATACATAAACATAGAAAAACACCCAGACCCGAAATCAATTAAGAAAAACAGTTTCCTCTAAATTGACCCGACCAGAATTGAACCCGAGATCTCAGAGATTGGCGCCAGACGGGTCTAGTGTCGCCCGCCGGAGCGTGCTAACACTCCACCACGGAGGTCGTCAGACAGATAAGATGGTGGTAGCTAGCCAGGCGGACTTAACAAGTCGTACCACCAAACAAACCAAATACACTAACATGTACGTACCCCCTGCTGGGAATCGAACCCGGGACCTCTAAGTCTAAGACCGGTGGGTTACCCACTAGACCACAGAGGCGGTTTATAAAATACCGCTACCGGACACTGCAAATCGCGTTTTTGGATGACAGTGTTGGCAAAATAATAGTGTTTACGTTTGTGTAACGCGAAAGTGAATGTAGCTGAATTGTAATATGGAAAATAACTTCGTCTCCAACGCAAGAGGTGAGACAGAGTAGCTCGTGGGGCTCACCTCAGCCTCACGTGGACAAACCGAAACGCAAATATTTCAGTTTATTCCACGACCGCAACTTTTACTGCATTCTCATTTAAGTCAACACACACAGACAATGTGGTTTAATTGTTGATCTAAGGGTTTAATACTGATTTCTCATGCTACGTAATCTTTATACATTTACGTAATAATTTATTCTACAATTAAGTTTCTTTTAAGTAAGTATTCTAAAGTATTATATTCAATTACTTATAGGTATATAAAAATACCTTCTAGTCCGCGTAAATCGATTAGCAAAGTTTATTTTTATTTTTAAAAGTACGTAGGGTTCGATTCTCACCTAAGGTAGTCAAAATATTTATTTTATAATTTATAAATAAAAGCCTGACCTTATTGGTTTGTAAAAAGCTGTTAAGGACAATTCCTTGAAGACAATATCTACAGCTTGCTTGCATCAAATAGCTTACGTCATATTTCAGTGTCACAAATAAAACAGTTAAATTAAATAAGAAAACAATGAATCATAACCAGTTTTATGTAGATAATTACGAGTAGTCGAGTATACAACAAGTACGTACTTACGGATTTTTTACTCTTTTATTTAATTTCACATACCTATCATTGTTTTATCTCAACGTTTCGAACTATTGGTGAATTAAGTATATATTTATCGAGTAAACTCTAGAATCAGTCTATTCTACACTGATTTTGAAACGAAACGTAGCGGCAAAGCTAGCCCCCTTTCCCCTTTCAGTTACCGAGCACACGCTGTACCATAAAAACGAATGAAACTTTAACCTCACCAATATCCGACCAAGAATCCGAGACGAGGCGAACGCAAAAAGCATTATCGGACAAAATATTGCGGTGCAACCTCCGTGCCTCCTGCTTTCGCATATTAAAATCAGTCGCCCGAAAGCCGCGGATGTTTGGAAAATTTCAGACGGCAACCCGATCCTTCACAGCGAATCTGACATTAACGCTGGGCAATTTCAATACAATGATAGTTTTATTGTTATTATTTTGCAACCATAACTAGATGTAAGAAATAAAATGTGTTTAAAAAAAAGAATCATGTCATATTCCTGCTATCAGGTAAGGTTGGCAAAACAAGTCTTTCTCTGCCATTCTCCTCTATCAGCCGTCATCTCATAATCAGTCCATGTTAGTCCTCTGCTGGACATACATAGGCCTCTCCCAATGCATGCCACTGAGCTCCGGTTCTTCTGATCCAACTGCTGCCAGCCACCCTGCGTCATATGTCGTCGCACCACCTAGCCGGAGGGCGCCCCACACTACGTTTGCCGCGACGCGGTCTCAACTCTAGAACACGTCTACCCCAGCTGTTGTCGGTCCTGCGGCTAATATGACCAGCCCATTGCAACTTCAGCTTGCTAATTCTATGAGCTATATCGGTCACTTTGGTTCTATGGCGAATGATTTCGTTCCGGATTCGATCCCTTAGAGTAACACCGAGCATAGCTCTCTCCATAGCTCGCCGAGTAACTTTTAATTTGTGGACCAGTCGCACCGTGAGTGTTCACGTCTCAGCTCCATATGTTAATACAGGTAGGATACACTGATTGTAGACTTTCGTCTTCAGGCTCCGTGGTGTTCGCGATGAAAAGACCCGACGAAGTTCACGATACCACCAATATAATAAACATAGTTTCCATAATATTATTCTTCATATTAAAAGAAAATACAACGGTGACCTGGAGTAGGGCAGCTAATATTTCTGTTTTCAAATAAAAAAAATAACCTCGAAATTCAAGACAATCGCAACGGTGACCTACAGGATTAGGGCAGCTAGTATCCTCAATCATTTGAATAATAGTGTAAAAGACTACTCACATTATAAATTTAAATGATTTGGAATTATGAACATTAGAAACAGAGTAGTTAGGAATTGTGATTGTTAGGATGAAAAATGTTAAGAAGAACATTTTCGGAGTTGAAAATTTAGGTGAACTTTGCCGCACCCGTTTATTGATCAGGACCTTTGTTTTTTCTAAGTTCATCCGGCGACCGATGTGTTCAGAGGTTGCAGTGTCATCCTCAAATCTCAAGTATGAGATGAACTCGCCGTTTATGTTGATGCCTCGTCCTTTCCAGTCCAGTGTCTTAAACACATCCCCCAAAGCGTTTGAGAACAGTTTTGGAGATAGTAATATGACGTCTCCCTGTCTCACTCCTCGACGCAGGAGGATATGCTTAGTCAGCTGGTTCTGTACTCGAATGGTTATCTTTGCGGCGTCATACAGGCATCTCAACACTTGGATATATCTCCAGTTAATTTGGCATCGCTGCAGGGACTCCAGAAAGGACCAGGTTTCTATGGAGTCAAATGCCTTTTCATAGTCTACAAACGCCATGCACAGGGGCTGATTATACTCACACAAACACACTCTCCCACACGCATTCTTACACACGCACGCACACACGGTTCAATTTCCTCACCATTATGTAACAATCATTAAATTAGTGGGTAAACTGTTAATATTTGTTGATACTCAGTAAATCTCCGTGAGATGGGGACCTGGTGATTCGAAGAACAGGTTAAACCCATTTCAAATACCAGCTCTTCACATACCATTATTTAAGATGTTTATTAATTGTACCTACTGTCATTTTTTTATAAAGAGTAATAAACGTAATTTGTTATACTCTTCTGTCTTCTGTATAATCTGCTGTAAATGTGGTCTATGGTGCCAAATTCTCTTCGAAACCCGGCCTGTTCAGGAGGTTGGAATTCGTCGAGTCTTCGCGCGAGACAATTTGTGCCAACCCTCGAAAACAGTTTGTAGACATGGCTCAGTAGCGAAATTGGGCGGTAATTCTTCAACAGGGGTTTGCCTCCCTTTTTACAAGCTTTTATTTAACTTGCAATGTATGTATGTATGTATGTCTTGTTCGGGTGGAATTTTGCAACTTAATTTCGATCTACTTCCCGGTTACCCATTAAGCTGAAATTTTGTATACATGTGTAAATCGCGTGACTATGCAATATTATGATGACATGGTGCTGATCTGATGATGGAGCTGGAAGGTGGCCATAGGAACTTTGCAATGAAACAACACCGCCTCATCGAGTTTGGGCTCGTTTGAATCGTCTTGACGAGTAGTTTGTCTTTCAATGGTAACCAGGGTCTGATGATGGAGCTGCAAGGTGGTCATAGGAACTCTGTAATAAAACGACGCAACCCCATCGAGTTTCGGCTCGTTTCATTCGCCTTGACAAGTACTTTGTTTTTAGATGGTTACCAGGGTATGATCTGATGATGGAGCTGGGAGGTGGTCCTACGAACTCAGTAAAGAAACGACGCAACCCCGTCGAGTCTCGGCTCGTTTGATTCGTCTTGACGAGTACTTTGGTGTTAGATGGTAACCAGGGTCTAATGATGGAGCTGGAAGATGGCCATAGGAACTCAGTAATTAAACGACATAACCCCATCGAATATGGACTCGTTTGACTCGTCTTGACGAGTACTTTGGTGCTAGATGGTAACCAGGGTCTGATAATAGAGCTGGAAGGTGGCCATAGGAACTCAGTAATAAAACGACATAACCCCATCGAGTATGGGCTCGTTTGATTCGTCTTGACGAGTACTTTGGTGCTAGATGGTAACCAGGGTCTGATGATGGAGCTGGAAGGTCGCCATAGGAACTCAGTAATTAAACGACACAGCCGCATCGAGTTTGATTCGTCTTAATGGGTGGACTGTTTTGAAGGGTGGTGAGTGGTGGTGGTTTGGTGGACGTGAATAAATATTGTATACATAAATATTTGTATTTAGTGAGATGAACAGATGAAAAACGTGTCCAGGGATAAATAAAAAGTAAAAAATAAATAAAAGTAAAAACCTTTTAAAAAACCAGCTTTTGTTTCCTAAGGTTTAAGCGAGCACTACACATTGAAATGAAACACTTTTTACGGATTAACTCGCGTTTAACTTTACTACATTACATAGTTTTTAGTTTCCTGACGTTTCGAACACTTAGCAGGGTCCGTGGTCACAGGGAGACATACACATATATAGTATATAGTAAATCTCTCGACAACCTTTTATATCATATAAATTGTGTAATGACGTTATAAGTTTATAGTAAAAGTTTATTTTTTTCTTTTTAGCGTATTTAAATAAAAGCTTGTTTTTCAAAAAGGTTTTCTTTTAATTTTTGAAGAACAGAACAACAACACTCCTGTGTCCACTCCTCTGGAGTTCTCCCAGTAAAGATGACGTCATTAAAGATACGCTGAAGTTCCTTAAGCGTTGGGGTACCTCCCGCTTTTAGAAGTTCCGTCGTAATTCCGTCATCTACAGAGGCTTTTTCTTTTTTAACCTGTTGCGCAACGTGGATACAGACACAATAGAATTTTAATTGTTCCAAGCACGATACCGCGCGCGCGTTATTTTACGGTTTAAGCTGCCTAAGGGCCGTCATCATTTCGTCTACTCTGACTTCAGGTAGGTCTTCCATAAAGTGGTGGGTTAAAATGGCTCTGCAATCCTCCATGTAGATTTCAGGGTGCGGTGCGTGAGTCGCGTATAATCTTTAACTTCCGCTAAGAATCCCTGGCCCAGACGCAACGACTTCTCAGATAATGTAAACTTCGTTAGGTAGCTTCGTCCCAGTTGTTGCACTAAGACCTTCGACCCCCGATTTTGCTCAAGCGCTAGCTCAATCTCGCGCGTATTGGAGCTTCGTAGGTCGCGTCTTACAGACTTAGTGATCCTTCGCCTCCAAGCCTGCTGCCCCCAAGAACTTGTCCCTTCTTCCCAGAGGACCCCAATCACTCGGTCGAGATACTGGTCAATGTATAATTATGTTTTCCGAGGCAGCGAATCGGTTCTCTAATTTTAATTGGAATGTTTCGGAACCAACAATGGTTTGAAACATATTTGGTCAGAGCGTAAACTTCATCAAACGGACACGTTCAGATTTATATAATATAGTCTATGTTTTAGAGTGACACGAACAAGTCGATGATCGCTACCGGTCTTAAACACATCATCAAACATATACTTCTTATCCGCTATGAGAAAGTCAATCTCATTCTTCGTCATAGCGCCGGGGCTTTGCCACGTCGACTCCTCTGAAGCTGTTTCATATAGAAATAATTCATTATGTAGAGCCCCTCTTTGTCTAAGAAATAAGCCAGCGTTTGAGCAGCTCCCAAACCCATGTCCATGTCATGGTCCTACTACCTTCGCTGCATCCAATTTTGGCAATGAAGTCCCCCATGATTACGTTGAAGTGAGCTCTAGAGGTGTGATGTAGAGCATTGGATATGTCCTCGTACACACTCTCGACTTCATCATCCGAGTGAGTCGACGTAGGCGTGTAGACATGAATAATCTTGAGGTTATACCTCGCGTTTAATTTTATAATCAGCAACCCTCGTCTATACTCTGGAGACCTCCACAACGCTGTCAACGAGAACTTTGTGAACCAGAAATCGGACGCCATCTTGGGAGGGATGATTACCTTCTCTGAAGTACATAAGATTGCCAGTTTCAAGAGTTACGGTCTCCTCCCCTTCTCTTCGAACTTTGGATAGACCAAGAACGTGCCATCTTATGCTCCTCAGTTCCTCCTCCAAAACCGCTAGATGTGACACCCCCTTAGCCATTAGCTGATTTATAACAAAAAAAACACAGAACATTCTGAAAACGAGTCCTTTTAATACACAAATAGAGTATACCTAGTAAATATTGAATTAAAGAAAAAAAAAATACCAGCGCAAGTTTGAAAGGCCGTAAAACCGTTTGGGTCGAGTTATCAACGTCTTAATAGTTAGTTGGCAAGCTTTGTTATTCGCTACGATGCGAATCTCTGGAGGCAGCGGTCGTAATCTGCAACATACTGTCCTCTAATTGCGGTTCTAATTGCCCCACCCTCCCCCTTCTTTATTCTCCACTCCTTGGGACACATGATAGCAAACTTCTGGCCGATTTACGGAGAAATGGATTAGACAATTTAAATACGAGTTAAATACTTATACTAATATTTTTAAAAATGTATGGTTGTTTACTGGTTTAAGTTTCAATGGTTTGACAATAAATTTAAATACAAATAATTAGTGTAATATTGACAAAGTTAAATGTCCCAAAAGATCTGTTTATCTCTACATCATTTTTATGACATTTTTTTCCTCTTGTTCTTATGTATTTTTTTATACTCAGGTACCAAAGTTATTTGATCTAATTATCCACAGGAAGATAAAGGCGTACGACATACGTCAATTATGTTTGCAACTACATCAATGTTTTTGATGAATGCAACCTGCTCGCCAATCCTGTTTGCTCAACTACTTAAATAAATGAATTGACGCCATCTGAAAGGCTGCTGACGGGCAACTTCTGAAAAAGAAGAAATGTTCTAAATGTTGAAGTGTGGTGGAGGCTCATTAAAATAATACTACACCCATATTTTCCCTTGGGTGTGACTAACGGACTAAAGACTACACATACATTTAACAGCCAAGAGCGGCGATGGGCTCACCACCTGTCAAGCTGAGTATGTGCATTTTTTATTTAGTGTAACGTGGATTATGGCGGAGGACTAATTTTTTGATCCTCATTGCCTAGTGGCATTTCTGAGACTTCTCTGACTAACTTTAGGAGTAATAATTGAGAGTGTATGTAAATATGTTCTAAATGTTATTGGATAAACTAGACACTCGTGTGTCCTCTATTCGGCCGCTTGGCCAATACATGGCATCTGTTGGCAAGAGAGGCCTAAGCGACGCCGCGATACATCCCCTAATGGGGAGATTACAAATGGCTGCGCTTATTTAAGCACGAGATTTAATGGCTGCCGACATCTGGGATTTCACAAATTGAGACTTAATTTTAAGTGTAATAAGGATTACCGGAGACTTGGGAGTTAAGGTTACGATTAGGAGGTCAGTAATGAATTAGGACGTTATAAAAATAGAAGATGTTGCCTTTTAATGTGTTGGTAAAATTACATTGATTTACATTTCTTATCAGGAGACGTTTTTTAGGATAATTTCTAAATGTTTAAGTAATATTAATATTTGTTTTAAATTGATACTCTTATGTACCTACTACCTGTATTCAACAAAAATACTTTATTTTGAATCAAAGAAAAAAATGTTTATGGTATAAAAAATATGTTGCTATTATTTAGGTTCTGTCCAAACATTGCACATTTGATAACCTTTTACATACACATAAAAGCTGCCAATCGTCTAGAAACGCTAGTTTTGTTATGTCCTTTCATTAACGAAGTGTGTTAAAGTTATTTAAGGGCCTAATTCTCGACCCTTACATAACTCTACCGCACTACGTTCGTTTCTAAGTAAGATAATTTACTGGATCAATTTTACAGTGTGCAAAGTGATATTTATAAATTTTGTTTTTTGTAAAGCCCTACTAACTAATACATTTAAAGTAGCGAAATAATCCGATGCGGTAATGTAAAATCGTTCGCCAACAGTTAGCCTACGCAGTTGCTAATCTCTCGGACTATTAGCGGAATTTATGCGAGCATTTTCATTGTCACTTCCCTGACTAGTGACTATATTGGATTCCGCTTCGGTTGAATCAAGATTTTCTTAAAATACTTTTTGTGTATTATTACGTTAAAAGACTTTAACTAAGATTATTATTATGAAGATTATTAAGATTATATAACTAAAAAATACACCCGATAGATCTCATTTGGAATGAATTAAACAAGGAAGAAGTCACACCACTTAATCTCGAAGAAGTTGAAAGAGCCGTCATGAGGTTAAAAAACAATAAAGCCTGGTGTAGATGGAATCCCTGGAGAAATATGAAAGTGCGCTGCGTAAGTTACCATACTGCAAACGCATAAACAAATTTTGGAAGGTAGAAAAGTAACCATCGGAGTGAAACATCGGCATAATCTGCCCAAAGGACATGACCCATCTGTTGGCCTACCCCTTATTGCAAGGGAAGACCTAATGAAGACATTACTGACCTAATACAGACGTTGCCTTGCGTGTGTCTGGTTTCTGGGTCGATGTAAGAACGAATTTCCACTAAAACGGTTAAAGAAGAAGAACGTTAGTTCTTGAGTTCTCTATGATGACCTCTAGAACCCCAAGCGGTCGCATGAGACCGCACTGACAGTTCGCGCCATTCCGTCAAACCTCAAGCGGTCGCGTGAGCCCGCTCTCTTACGCTTGACTTTGTACCGTGTTTTCATAGACTTACAGACTACTTTCGGATGAACAAGGTCGATTATTTCGGTTCTGTGGTACATTTTATGCATCGTGATCGTAAAATATCGCATAGTCTGTGCTCGATTCTGTCATTTTCGACGTTGACAGTTGCGCCAATTTCTGTGTCAGAGTGAATTAGTCGCTGAGTTTTATGTGCTACTATTATTGCATTTATCTAATGTAAGTACTGTTTCTCATTAGAAAATGATTATTGAGACTATACTGATCGTATTTAGATAATAAGTTGTAAGAAATACATCGTTATTACTACTAAATAAAGCGTGTAAAGTCAGTTAGTATGTTACCGACTTGCGAGTGATTTTTAGAGAAATACTATAAGACAAATAAACTGTTGCAATCATCACTTTATTATGATACCTGGTGGATAGGAAATATATCAGTGACTATATTGTGGTTCACAGAACTACAAAATATGGTTTGATTTAAGAGTAATATTTATTTTTGCCAAAGGCGGGAATTGTGACGTCATCCGCAAATTCAAAAAAATTATGGCGCACCTGCTGTTATTATTTTTGACATTTAAATTCTAAGACTGAGGGGTTAATCTTTAATATCTAAACGTAAGTAAGTATAATTTTGTATATTTCGCTATTCAAAGAACAAACGACAAACGTTTATCGTGTATCAGCAATAGAAAAGCTCATTCAGTTAACCGAACAGGGTGTGCACAATAGCAAGTCGCCAGTCGAGGCAAGCAGGTGCGGGATCCAACGCAAATAAGCCATAAGGACAATTTGTGGCGGGAATGGGCAAATATTGCGACGGCTGACGTGGGAGCTTTTCGTGTTTACACCTAAGCAAGGGATGATCCAACAATGTGTTCTTTCAATTTTATAATAAGGATAGGGGACAGCTACGTTAGATTTTCACAGTACAAAATGTTACAAGACGTGTACAAACAATAAATAATAAATACATTTGTTTACGGTCACACCAATTATTTAGCCCAAGATGAGTATTCTTTTGAAACTCGTTAATATGGTAAGATAAGAAATAAATATACATAAACTTAGAAAAACACCCATACAAGAAATTAATTTAGAATAACAGTTTTACTCTAAATTGACCCGACCAGGAATTGAATCCGGGACCTCAAATATGGCGCGACGCCAGACCCGGCGTGCTAACCACTCGACGACTCCGTGGTAAACAATATTACACAATACTAAAATGTTTATCATTTTAAGTAGTATTGTGTAATATTGTCACATAAAGCGCCATGGTAGTCCCCAGTGATCGACAAAGAAAACATTTTCTATTGCGGCTGGTTACCTATCAATGTGATAAGCAACTGCCTTTTGTAGAGTTTGAACTTTACAACCTTTTGCATATCATTCCATTAAGTATTTAAATAAGTAAGCGATAGCATGTTTATTGTAAATTATCGGACAGCCAAATGAAATATTTAAAATATTTTTTCTTTCTACGCTCACACCAATTATCAAGCCCAAGATAAGCTCCTTTTAAAACTCGTTAACATGGTTAAACTAGATAACGGATAAATATACATAAACATAGAAAAAAACACCCAAACCCAAAAACAATATAGAAAAACAGTTTTTTCTGACCTGACCGGGAATTGAACCCGGGACCTCAGAGATGGCGCGATGCCAGAACCGCGTGCTAACCAATCGACACCACGGAGCTCGTCAGTTATAAAGATAAGTAATGAAATATCACCCCTATTGACCAACCTGCATTGGAGCAGCGGGGTGAGTTATAGCTCAATCTTCCAATGTGATGTTGTTCATGTAGCAATGCCTTGACCAGCATTAGGACGTTTATAAGCGGATGATGAATAACATACCTACACACATACATTCATAATCACGACTATTGTCCTCGAAGGGTTAGTCAGAGACTAGGCAATGAGGACCACAAAAGCAGTCTCTGCCATAGTCCACTTTTCACCAAAGTAGCGACTGCATATGTGCTCAGCGTGACAGGTGGTGAGCCCATCGCCGCTATATGCTGTTGGATATATGTGTCTTTGGTCCGTTAGTCGCCTTTTACGACACCCAAGAGAAGAGAAAGCCCTTCTAACCTAAAAAATAATTCCATGGCTATGTGGTAGACATAACTATCTAACCACCAAATGCAAAAAATTCTGTAATTTTATAAAAAAAGCCAATAAACATAAAAAAACTTGTTTAGCCAAATATCTCAAAAGTGGTTTTAGAAAGATACATGTATTGCCTTGGTAGGGCAGAGGGGTGGCATAGTATTCTTTCACCGCTACGAAATACGGTTAATAACGGATGATGAATAAAATATTTAATAAATTTCTCACTCTTTCCAATATTTGTGGTCTGATGCTAATGCCAACCCTTCGCATAAGCGTCAAGCTCGTCCCTCCACCTCCGCCTAAGACGACCTCGATGCCGTTTACTAAGCATGTAACTAATATTTTTTATGTATTTACGTTTAAAATAGCGCATTCAAACTGCGTTCCGAATGGGGTACCTAAAGAGCTAACACTACCTTTCACAAGCGAGAGGCATTCAGATAAGGACACAGTGTGGCGCTATTCGACTCAGTAGACATCTTAACTTCATTATTATTGTCATCATTATCATTACACATTACAAAGTAAAGTCGTTTTTTTCCTGTGTCTGTTGCACCGCACTATTCTTCTAAACCTCGCAATGGATTTTTATGCCGTTTTCACTATCAGAAAGAGCGATAACTGGGGAATATTTATCTTTGTAATTTGTAGATATTTTGTACTAAATGGCTGCTCAAGTATGACGGTGTTTCTAAGTTAGCGTGGACGAAGACGCGAGCGGGCCGCCAGTAAATTGTAAATGCAAAAGTGAGTTTGTTTGTTTGTTACACTTTGACGCTTAAACAGCTAAACCGATTTTATCGATTTTTAGCATAGAGATAGATGGATCCTTAAAACGGTAATAGGCTGCTTTTTCCTACATAAAATCAACGCGAGCAAAGCCTAAACATTACTACGTTAAGCAGAATTTTTAGTTAAATGTATTTTTTTTGCAAAAGAACAAGCAAGCAAGGAATGCGATTTTTAACATGGCCTTTGTTAAAACTGGAATATTTACTTTTATTTTGTGCATGTGGCAAACAAATAAGCTATATCTGTAAATTATGGCTTGTCTGTTTATAAGAAATATTTAATTCTAATAAATAAATAACGAACTTTTTAATAATATGCTTGCATGCAACTTGCATGTACATGCAGGGATGCGTACGCACGAAATATTAGTTAATTAAGACAGCTGTAGCGACGACAGCAGGCTCTCAAGCGTATTACCGCATTTTCGTGCACTGTGGCTCAGTGCCCAGACAGTGAAGATGCAATTTGAGTGTAGGCGGAATAGTCGCCGGATTCCTAGCGCGTACTCGAACAAATCCGATAACGCGTCATGCCGAAACTTACAGACTCAATTTCAGATGAAACTCGATTACTACGCCACGTACACGGGCTGAATCTCAAAGTCACTCGCGCGATGCGTCCCGGTGCTAAGTGCATTGCTGGGAATGAATTGGTATAAACAATTTATTTGCATGTGGAGTGAGCAGTGTGCAATGTACCGCGCGACTTTTACGCTCGTATCACAGACATTTTTTAATTTATTTTATGACTGTGATTTGACGAGTTTTAGGGCGGCATGCACAACTTCTGCTTCTTCTATGTTTTCTTCATTCTCCTCTATTAGCCGTCATAAGCCGTCATATAAACAGTTTTTTTTTTATTTTTTATTCGGCAACGGGTAAGCGCTTGGCTTTCATCTCACCTTATGGTAAGTGACGATTAGGCCGAAGGTGGAAACGCGCTTTTTCCGGAATCCTTAACCACTGAGGAACTGGCTATCTTATCTCAAACTGTCGGAACACAACAATGCTACAAAACATCGTTGTTATGGCGACAGACCGACAGACTTAGATAAGATGGTGGTAGCTAGCCAGGCGGACTTAACAGCCCTACCACCAACCAAACCGAGCACACAAGGATGTACCCCCTGCTGGGAATCGAACCCGAGACCTCTGGGTCTAAAACCGGTGGTTTAGCCACTAGGCCACAGAGGCGGCTAAAAGTTACTGCTATTTCATTCATACCATGCCACAAAGTTTGTTAAGTCCAATAGCCGCCTAAACATAGCCGCCTAAACATAGCCGCCTAAACATAGGTGGCTATACACGTCACGTCCGTTTCCCGGAGGGTCTGGCAGAAACCACACATTTCCATTTGCTACGGTTCTGACACACACCCCAAACATCTTTCTGCACAATTCTGTTATGGGGTTGATTGATTTACCAGTAGTTAATCGTATTTGGCGAGTGGGAAAAACATGTCGTCGTTCCGTTTCGTGGTTTGTCCGGTATGAGTTATTAAATAGCATCCTAATGCTTAAAATTTTTATTATGATCTAGCCTAATTTGTCCCACTGCAGGGCAAAGGCCTCCCTCTCCTTCTTCCACACAACTCTGTCTTCTGCACTACGGGCCAATCTTTTTTGTAGGAGTCAAGTTCGTCACGCCATCTTCGAATTGGTCTGCCGCGATGTCGTCTGGCATTCAATGGGACCCATTCGGTTGTTCTTTTCGCCCATCTTTCGTTTGACATGCAGCAAACGTGTCCGGCCCAATCCTACTTCAGCATAGCGGCCTTTTGAGTAACGTCCATGATTTTAGTTTTGGCGCGCAGCGTTGTATTTCTTATGCGGTCCGTAAGACGGACCCCAAGATTGCTGCGCTCCATGGGGACACTGACAAACCTCGAGCTTGGACAGCTTCAGCAGAACTGAAGTGTCAAAGACCAGGTTTGTGCGCCGTATGTGAGTATGGGGAGAATACACATGTCCATAATCCTCCGTTTGAGACAAAGTGGAAGATCTCCTTTCAAAAGATCTTTCATTGACCAATAGCGCTCAAATGTTTAAAGTACTCGTACCTATGCATTATAACAGATGTTTTGTTATCACTGGTATCAAAGATCTCAACATAATGGCCCAATGACCTCATGTGATATAATATACCATTTTTTTATTATATTATTATTTTATAGACTACCTACCTGCGTTCATTAATTGTGTAACATTTTTTAGTAGCATAATGTGTTTCTTTAATTGGCTTATGTTTAAGTAACATCTTCTGTACCTTGTGTTTAGTTCTATGCTGTTGAAACATTGTTGAATAAATAAATAAATAAATAAATAAATAAAATTAAATGATACCGTCACTATACATCAGCCGTTCTTAGTCAATATAATATATAAGATTGGTTTATGTTCACCAATCCACTTTTTGTTTGGTTTCGTTCATTTTGTATTGACACGATCAGGCATAGCAACAGAATCGAAATAGCTAAGCCGCTGGCGATAGTGGACTCTAGGATCCATAACCTTCACAAGGCACGTTATTTCACCTCAAACAAGTTACTTTTATAACAATCTTTAGAAAGGGTCAAAGGTTCTTGCACCGCTATTAGTTCAGTCATAACTTATAATTTTCACATGTCACGAATGAAGTTCGTTAAAAGTATGAAACTACTAAGCATTGATGGTAGACAGGCAATACAATATAAAAATAGTATAAAAATAGGCAAATGCCATGGCATTTTGTCGGCGGGGCAAAGAACTCTTCACATGTTTTGTTCCAACTAGTCTGCTCTTCAATTGAAATTTTCTTTTATCAACAATGTGATTTATGTGAAACTGCGTTCAATGTGAATTATTAGTCAAAAACTGAAACTTATCGACATTATAGTACCTACCTGAATTTTTTTTTTACTAAACTGTTTTGAATAACTGAAGCTATTATTCATGGAATGCATAATAATACATTATTTACATTTGCCTAACCTGAAGCGTCTCAAAATATACACAAAGTCTTTAAAACAGCAGTATCGACATTCAACAATTCAAAGAAAACGTTACCATAATGATAGATTATAATAATCTTTGATATTAAAATCTTAAGACGTCTCCGAACGATAGGACATCTTTTATTCATAGCACTCATCTTTGCAAAAGTTTTCGTCCAATAAGTTTTGCCAGTGTTGGGACACATTCAAAGTATTTTATATATTTATCTCAATTAATTTAAATGATAATTATGAGTATAAGGAGCTCGATGGCGCGGCGGCTAGCGCGTTTGGTTTGCGATCTTGCCCGTTAAGCAACTATCGCAATGCTGGGTCGCTGGATGGGTTACTAAATTAAAAACATCTCGAGCTCCCCCGTGCTTCGGAAGGCACGTTAAGCCGTTGGTACCGGTGGTTGTCGTAAAATGACAGTTGTTAAAACCCACCAACCCGCATTGGGCCAGCGTGGTGCGTTATGGCCCAATATCCCCACGTGCTATTGTCCACGTGGGAGGCCTGTGCCCAGCAGTGGGACGTTTATAGGTTGATGATGATGGTGACTTTAGGAGTATTGTTTCTCTTTAGTTTGGTTCTACTAGAGACATAAGCAGTTATGTTTTTTTCAAATATTGCTATGCCGGCACCGAACTGTGTTGCGTAGCGGAGAAAGAATACTACCACCCCCTCTCTTCCTTTGGGTGTCGTAAAAGGCGACTAACAGACATAAGACTGCATATACTATAATAAAACTTGGGGTCTCAGGTTATACTTCCAATAAAACTCAGTTTTCAAGACAACCACGTGTATTCTCTCAGAGACGTCCGTTCTGTACAAAAACTCAAAACCCAATTCCCGCTCTCACATCGGCCAAGTGCCGCCATCTTTTTATTTTCCCTCCACTTTTACAAACTGACATTGACAGACAGCCAGTATTGCCAGTCGGCAGAACAAAATTATACCTTTTGTTGATTTTATGTTTCTAACGCATACAAATCAAATAAATTAACTTCAATTTTATAAAAAACCCTACACTCGACCGTCCTGACAATGTGGATGTCCCCATACACAAGCCTGGTGGCAACCCTACACTTGGCCGTAATACTAACTAACTCATACATCATTACATTTACATTACAAAAAAAAATTACACGAAATAGAACCTCTAGAACGTCATTTACAGTACTACCTGATTATATATTTGAAAATGTATACAAAATACATAAACACAATATTACCACAGTAACATCATTATCTCTTTTTATTCACTTTTCTTCTATTACATAGTTAGATCACATGAACCAATCTATTCTTACGTCTAATCAGTGTAACTTAGAATAACTATTTCTATCAGGCCGTGAACCAATCAATTCTCACGCCTAAACAGAATACTTATCAATGACACACTAATCAATCTTTTCTTACGTTTATAAATCATTGTTACTTGGAATAACTGTAGGTACTTTCATCAGGTCGTGAACCAATCAATTCTCACGCCTAATTGAACACTTATTATTATAATGACACACGAACCAATCAATTCTCGCGGTCATTATAAATAACTATGAAACGAACCAATCAATTCTCGTTTCTGTGGATCTACTTTACCACCCGGAACATGAACCAATCAATTCTCACGTCCAGGTTGGATAACTGTATGTACTTCCATCAGGTCGTGAACCAATCAATTCTCACGCCTAATTGAACACTTATTATTATAATGACACACGAACCAATCAATTCTCGCGGTCATTATAAATAACTATGAAACGAACCAATCAATTCTCGTTTCTGTGGATCTACTTCACCACCCGGAACATGAACCAATCAATTCTCACGTCCAGGTTGGAACAATAGAAAAACCCATATGTAGTAGATACACAATAATAGCCGTAATAACAATATGCGTATGTATTTATTAGTCTATCTTTATCAATTTTGGACTGACATTATTACATAACTAATTATTATCCTTTCAACATATTCGTTATCTAATATAACGATCATCTCTAGTACACAATATTAACTCAAGCCTCACTCGCTTGCGCATAATAAGGGCACAATAAACACATGTACGCAAACACTATGATTAGGTAAATGTAGGTACCTACGTGAGAAGTTAAATAGTAACCGTTCAGCTTAAATAATTTTATGAGTATGGGTACTGACAGCTCTTTATGTATAAATGGATTTGTATAGAATGTTTACACATAAGGCTTTAGCATGAGAGTTTATTAAACTCGTAACTACTAGTATGACCTTACATTATTGCATGTAAACTATTAAATCATTTAATATTTGTACATAATGTATAAATGAAAACAAATTTGACAGGCAACAATATACTCTAACATAAAAACGGCAACTCAACTTCTATTGATTGATAAGTAACCTTACATCTTTAAAAGTCTGGTATTTTATAGCTTATTTTGAAAAACAAACATCAATAAAATGTTATATACATAACAATACAATTTTATATAAACTTTGCAAGGAGTTTATCTATCAATTATTGCAAGAAAATCAAAGCGAGTCAATCTATTATCGCTCTGTGTAAACGAATTAATTGCGAGTCAATCTATTATCGCATCAGATTCATTTTTAAGTATTTATTGCGAGTCAATCTATTTTCGCATTCATGGTGCTAGAGTTCTGTGAGTCAATCTATTATCACAAAACAATAGCTGGACTACTGCAAATCAATCTATTATTGCAGTAAATCACGTAGCTTATTTATTGCGAGTCAATCTATTTTCGCATTCATGGTGCTAGAGTTCTGTGAGTCAATCTATTATTACAAAACAATAGCTGGACTACTGCAAATCAATCTATTATTGCAGTAAATCACGTAGCTTATTTATTGCGAGTCAATCTATTTTCGCATTCATGGTGCTAGAGTTCTGTGAGTCAATCTATTATCACAAAACAATAGCTGGACTACTGCAAATCAATCTATTATTGCAGTAAATCACGTAGCTTATTTATTGCGAGTCAATCTATTTTCGCATTAATGTGTTAAAGTTCTGTGAGTCAATCAATTATCACAGAACAGTAACTAGGTTACTGCAAGTCAATCTATTATTGCAGTAGAAACATCTGTGAATCAATAAATTATTTATTTTAAGGGCTTATCGTAAAACTATCTATAAAATCACTTCGTGAGACGGACTCTATGCTCCATCAGGTGAACCATAAATCAATGGTGTGTCGCCCTTATCAGTTTAAATCAACATAACATCAATATATCTAACCTATATCATATAAGTACCTATACTACTAAAGAAACGGTATAAAATCTGTACACAAAACTTGATTTTAACAGTCTGACATATTTGTTCCACAACTCATTGTATTGGAAAGCTTTAAAGTTTCTATTCACTCGCATGTCCAATTAATTTTACTTGATCAATGTCAAAAGAAACTTTAATTATATGTGGGCATTAAAAGTCCTAGATGTCAGTAATTAGCTAACTAGTAACAAACACAATATGTAAGTAAGTAAGTACTACAATTTGACTGCATTTGTTCACCCTTTATGTAATTGTTATTGTAAATGAAAATTACTTAAACTGACATTTTATTGTAAACGCGTAGCATGTAACCTAATACTTCGATCACTGTAATTAGATACTCTTTTCTAAATATTCTGTCTGTATCGGGTCACCGAATCATGACTAACAACCTACCACACATTAATATAAAACCCTGTTTTTCTTTTAATAAAGGATCACTCAAGAATCGACTTTCGTAGCTATTCCATTGTCCGACGCCCCACATTTCAAACGCACCTAAACTCTAACATATAAATTAACTTTACTGCACTGAATAGCTTTACTTAAATAGCCTATTTTGTTATCATTGTTTACTATATAAATGTGGATAATCTTAGTACGTAATCAACATCAGATTTGCAATGTCCTTTTATCCATACTTAATACTATTAGTTACTCGTAATGATATTTTGCGATTATAACGCTCAAACGAAGATAATGAAACGTTGAAACTAATTAAATTGTTTGCAAGTTGCATTTGTGCTGTTGTCAATTTGAGTGTTCAAGTCTACCCACCCAATGACTTTATTTTTAAATATCTTGTTTTTTTTTTTTGTTTTTTTTTAATATTCTAGCAAGATTTATAAATTATTTAGCAAAATTTCAATTTATCACACAATTAAATTAAGAGGAGTCTTCAACGATAATTTTTTTCTGAATTTTTTTTCTTTAAGTTTATGCTTATCGACTTACTTCTTGTTACATTAGGAAAACCTGTAATTGTCCTCGATTTAAGTTAATACTGCTCAATATGAATTGTTTGTAAATGCTGTTGGTTTTCTGAATAAAATAAGATAAAATGTCAAGTCAAACGCACTAAACCAATAGTAGCCGGAGTAGGCATTTAGAACAAAGGCCTTATTCCTCGATTAAGAATAAAGTGTATCAACCGATAATCTAAACACACACATATTAACAATGTATCGCTAGATCATTAAAACGTGTATGTATGTCACTGTAGTAGTCGGTCATTGACCCTAGAAACACAACTAAAATCTTTCTGTTATTTTGACAATTAAACCAGTTATGATCCTATAGCCTTAACTTGCAGAACGTCTTTAAAGCACAATGTCTAAATTCAATGTCTAAGTTGTAAAAAGTATAAGAAGCAAAACCTCTAACACAGACTGTATGGATAATTAAGTAAATCAATTAAAAATAAAACCTTTGCAGGGACACGTTAGCGACCTTACTTGACCAAATATCTATGCGTTGTCCTTTCGCAGAGGGGTCAAAATTAGGGAGATATTCTTGTGATCAATAGTCTTTGACATCAATGCCCCAGAAGGTGATGGCTGAGGTCCGACATTACTTTTAATTGATTTGACAATATCTATCAAGTCCTTAGTAGAAAAATATGGTGTACGTGACCTTTTTTCCTTCGGCGCGGAGTCCTCGCGTTGTCGTCGGCCCGCCCTCGGCGTAGCACTGCGACTGCGCTTACGGAGCCGCCTGCTCTGGCTGCGGGTGCGTCGACGACTGGCGCGGCTGCGACTGCGGCTGCGACTGCGGCTGCGACTGCGGCTGCCCCTCGCGTTCCGGTGCGGTCGATCTTCACGCCTCGAAGATGTTTTTCGCGTTCCCGGTACAACTCGTGCTCCAAAGCCTGTAACCGCCTTCGCGTCTGCTCCAACTCGGTCTCCTTTCCTCGATGGTGCGAACTTCTATTAATCCTTCTGGACCTGCTACGGCTGCGTGTTCGACTACGATCTGCCCCAGTAGCAGCAATTGGAGTATGCCGCCGTCGCTCGCTTCCACGTTGACGTCCAGTCTCATTATCCATAATGTTAATCTCGTCGTTCCAAAAAGAGAAGAAATAGTATAAATTAATGAAATTGAATCATACAGTAAACTGCAGGCTCTTTTTTTCTATAGTAAAGATCTACAAGCTATATGCTGGTGTTGTTACATCTTGAAACATAAATCTTAATAAAAATTGTTCGACATGCGTTTATGACAATTATTGACACGGATTTTTCAAATATCGATTTTTCTTGCAAACGGTGCGTCGTAGCGCAAAACTAAGTGAATTTTGACCCCCCTTTATAAAACCCCCTCGGTGGTATGGTAGGCATCTTTATGGATATAAGCTTACCTAAAAGGATAACCACCCGCTTGCAGAAAAAGTCTCATATTGAAATAGCGGCCATTTTGACTTCCAGACCTCACAGCACACTTGTCGGATTGATGACCAAATCTATCACAAGTGAGACACTTTATTAAGGGATGCCCGCGTCCTTTACAATTATGGCAAAACCAATCAGAATTAATTGCCGCTGTCGAGTTAGGTCTTCTAAGTCATTGTTACTATCACATGTTAATCCATCCCCTTGTCTGTCACGAAAACTCCCAGAGGCCGCCAACAACTGAACCTCCATCGTGTCCGGTACTACGACAGCTGAGCCACAGTAAAATATAAAAGTATTCAGCATTACGTATGTCCTCTCACCATTCGGCCGAAGTCACGCGCTGCGCGAAATCTAAGCCCATTTCGTAACCTAACGTACGCGACCGCGCCGCTCCGCTTCGTCCGCCCGGACTATCGCGTCTGTCTGTCACGGTCGCATTCTCTAACTGTTCGTCGAAGTCACAGATAGTGGTCGAAATCATAATTTGGTCTTTATTCTATGCTCTATGTAATGGAAGCTAATTCATTTCAATAAAGTTCTTATTGTCCATCTATGTACCTGCATGACCTAGACCAATTTACTTATTTTTATAATACGATATAGCTCTGTAGCCAATCTGTAGGTGACAAAGAATCCCAACAAAGAATCGTTCTGACGATTTCTAGATCTTAGGAATGCTATACATCTTTTAAACTGAGCGTAAAAATGCACCTCTACAAAACGAAGTTTTGGATCCACTTATCTTTTTAACCCGCGTTCGTAGCGCCGGACTCCCGATGTGCTGCACCACGCTACGCAGACGGCTCGCCTCCGCCTGCTCCCCGTCCTCGTCGCCGTCGCCGTCACAGCAATGCACCGGCGATGTCCACAAACGGCAGCCCTCGCCAGACACAGGCACGGCGACCAACAGCGCGGCGTCCTTCGTCGTTCCCATCTTACTCCATTATCTGACGCTCGATTACAAAACAAAACTTGTATTAGTTTCACGCTTAAACCAGGAAAATGAAAGATATCTCGGAAACGGGGCGTCCTAGCGCGAAACGGACAAAAATTTCGTTACCCTTTTAGAAACCTAAATAGGAAGTCTATGAAGTCATGTGAATCAATGGTTTTACAAAATTAAATGCAACATTAACTGTTTTAGGAAACACTGGCAAGCTAATTGAATTGCTAAATTACATATTTTGAAGTCGGTACCTGGACAAATTTTGGCCGGTGATCGGTCAACGGTGATTATGACTCATGTACTGTTAAAGTTTTAATTGCTCAAGCAACTCTTTCGTACAAAGAAAAGAAATGCAGGCAAGAAAAAAAAAAGATTTAATCAACTTTCATCATATAAATGGCTACCCTTTTTACCGATATAGCTTGTAAATTCGATTTGCAAATCAGCACTGTAGCTAGTACAATGCATATTTTATTCAAATCAGCATTGTAGCTAGTACAACGCACACTTTATTCAAATCGATTAGTCAAGCCCGTGGGGTGGTATTTCAAAACTATTTGTTTAAAATGTAGATTCAATGTTAATGTTCATATTTTTAACTATACCTTACAATTTTTATTTTATTGCAACCGCAATAGCATTAATATACGTGTAGAAGGAAATATACGTAGGCGTGTACTTACGTTTGGTATCCCACTTCTGAAGTATAATAAAACTTGGGGTCTCAGGTTATACTTCCAATAAAACTCAGTTTTCAAGACAACCACGTGTATTCTCTCAGAGACGTCCGTTCTGTACAAAAACTCAAAACCCAATTCCCGCTCTCACATCGGCCAAGTGCCGCCATCTTTTTATTTTCCCTTCACTTTTACAAACTGACATTGACAGACAGCCAGTATTGCCAGTCGGCAGAACAAAATTATACCTTTTATTGATTTTATGTTTCTAACGCATACAAATCAAATAAATTAACTTCAATTTTATAAAAAACCCTACAATACATCCAACAGCATAGAACGGCGATAGGCTTACCACCTGTCACGCTGAGCACGTGTGTAGTCGATATTTGGTGAAAAGTGGACTATGGCAGAGGACTGCTTTTGCGGTCCTCATTGCCTATATAGTCTCTGACTAACCCTTCGGGGAGAGTAGTCGTCAGTGTATGTATGTACTATGCCGACAAAAGAGCATTACGCCCGCCTGATGGGAAGCGGCTACCGTAGTCAATGTACTCTGTTACCTACGCCTAAACGTCACTAGCGTCGCTTTATTAAGAGCTCGAAGACAATAGAAATTCAATTTATAATAACCTCTATGAGTCTTCGTGGTACACAAGAACTTAAGCGTTTACTATGATGTCAAGTCATACAAGAAGTGCTGGTTCACAATTCCAATTTCAATGTCTACGACAACGTCTAGTCAACATCTAGTCTTCAAAGGAACAAAATGCCCAAATCGAATAAAGAATTTACACTAGGTATCTTTGTTATTGAAATTTTGCATTCACAATGCTTTATAGATATAGGATAAAATGTTAACTAGTATAAAAACAACCAGTTTCAGGAAAGCTCGAACGGGACTTGAACCCGTGACCTTTGAATTGCCGGTCCACTGTTCTACCGAGACCTCAGAAGACTCATTGAATTTTTTCTAGCAGTTTGATTTACGCTGCAAGCCAGCGGTATTACGTCACTGTGAAGTTTACCCTCACATTAGAAAGAAATATACTATTGCAAGTTTTAACAATCGATAAAGTCGTTATTGCTTATAAATATCTTTAATATTAAAAATTTACATTCACAATGCTATATAGATATAGGATAAAATAATTACTAGAAAAAAAAACCGGTGGACCGGCAATCCAAAGATCACGGGTTCGAGTCCCGTTTGAGCTTTCCTGAGACTGGTTGGTTTTTTCTAGTAAACATTTTACACTTGGTAATTATTTACTTAGTGTAAATTCGATATCCATTCATATACCTATGGGCACCGCCGGCTTCGATAATCGAGTACTAAAAAAAGTTCTCCCAGAACATCACTAGCTAAAACTAACGTAAGACGAACCGCGATAGGTCCAATTTGCATTTTAATTGGAATCAGGATACCGTGGGGTGCTATTAAAACGCATTAATGGTCGAGCTAATGCTGCACAGGTTCCAGTAGGTAGTTATTGGGCATTCTACCCCACCTTCATTCGTTCGGGCTCGTGCCGAGCCCTCACTCACTGCGGTGGGGTAGAATACCCAATAACTCATATTGGTGATCCCTTTCAGATTCCTATCAGGTGACGGTGCAAGCCTGTGGTAAGATCACACACCGAACACCTCCTAACTGTTCGGTTGGAGGAAACCATGGTAAGTAACTCCCTGCGGCCCGTGGGTAAGATCACGCACCGAACAGATTCCTATCAGGTGACGGTGCGAGCCCGTGGTAAGATCACACACCGAACACCTCCTAACTGTTCGGTTGGGGGAAACCATGGTAAGTAACTGCCTGCGGCCCGTGGGTAAGATCACGCACCAAACAGATTCCTATCAGGCGACGGTGTGAGCCCGTGGTAAGATCACACACCGAACACCTCCTAACTGTTCGGTTGGGGGAAACCATGGTAAGTAACTCCCTGCGGCCCGTGGGTGAGATCACGCACCAAACAGATTCCTATCAGGCGACGGTGCGAGCCCGTGGTAAGATCATACACCGAACACCTCCTAACTGTTCGGTTGGGGGAAACCATGGTAAGTAACTCCCTGCGGCCCGTGGGTAAGATCACGCACCGAACAGATTCCTATCAGGTGACGGTGCGAGCCCGTGGTAAGATCACACACCGAACACCTCCTAACTGTTTGGTTGGGGGAAACCATGGTAAGTAACTCCCTGCGGCCCGTGGGTAAGATCACGCACCAAACAGATTCCTATCAGGCGACGGTGTGAGCCTGTGGTAAGATCACACACCGAACACCTCCTAACTGTTCGGTTGGGGGGAAACCATGGTAAGTAACTCCCTGCGGCCCGTGGGTAAGATCACGCACCGAACAGATTCCTATCAGGTGACGGTGCGAGCCCGTGGTAAGATCACACACCGAACACCTCCTAACTGTTTGGTTGGGGGAAACCATGGTAAGTAACTCCCTGCGGCCCGTGGGTAAGATCACGCACCAAACAGATTCCTATCAGGCGACGGTGTGAGCCCGTGGTAAGATCACACACCGAACACCTCCTAACTGTTCGGTTGGGGGAAACCATGGTAAGTAACTCCCTGCGGCCCGTGGGTAAGATCACGCACCGAACAGATTCCTATCAGGTGACGGTGCGAGCCCGTGGTAAGATCACACACCGAACACCTCCTAACTGTTTGGTTGGGGGAAACCATGGTAAGTAACTCCCTGCGGCCCGTGGGTAAGATCACGCACCAAACAGATTCCTATCAGGCGACGGTGTGAGCCCGTGGTAAGATCACACACCGAACACCTCCTAACTGTTCGGTTGGGGGAAACCATGGTAAGTAACTCCCTGCGGCCCGTGGGTAAGATCACGCACCGAACAGATTCCTATCAGGTGACGGTGCGAGCCCGTGGTAAGATCACACACCGAACACCTCCTAACTGTTTGGTTGGGGGAAACCATGGTAAGTAACTCCCTGCGGCCCGTGGGTAAGATCACGCACCAAACAGATTCCTATCAGGCGACGGTGTGAGCCCGTGGTAAGATCACACACCGAACACCTCCTAACTGTTCGGTTGGGGGAAACCATGGTAAGTAACTCCCTGCGGCCCGTGGGTAAGATCACGCACCGAACAGATTCCTATCAGGCGACGGTGCGAGCCCGTGGTAAGATCACACACCGAACACCAACCTACCTAATGAGACAAAGCTAAACTGCTACTTGCTTAAACGAATCTACTTCTGTCTATAGACAGCAATACATGGTCAGAAAAAAAAAAAAAAAAACTTTACCTTTAGCATAACCTTACCAAATACCAACCTTACCAACCGTACCAAGTATAACTTTACCATTACCTCAGCTACCACATACTTGTATGTAAACTTAGTATGTGATAGCCTACCTTTAAAGGATTTGGGATGGGTTGTATTGTATTTATTAATTATTTTATATAAATATTAGTCATACAAACATTCATAAAATATAAATTTTTATCTTTTCTTCAACGAGACACGCCGATAGCAGGTTCATCCATCAACATCTGAAAAAAAAAAAAAAAAACATGTTTAATTATGTAATTAAATATGTCTGATATTGTTCAATATTTATTTATTCAAAAACTTACAAATTATAAGATGAGCTTCCACTTGGTTGAAATATTTGCACATAGGTTGAAAAGATTCCACTCTCCAGGACCTTAAAATAAAACATGGACATTAAAATCATTTGTGACGGACACAAAAATATGGTAAGTACTGTAAAATTAAACTTCCTAAAAGATTTAAATACATTTTATGGGTTTTACAACAATTTAACTTCAAAAAGCTTGGTAGGAAAATACTATCAATGCCAGTGAATTTTCTCCTTAGATGAGAATTTTATTATGAGAAATTATTCTTGTACATTATAGATACTTCAATCATTGAAACATCGAGTAAAAGTGAAAAGTAAAAACCATTTTTATATTAAAATTACTAACAAGGCAACGAAAATTATTAGCTTTGCATAATACTGCGACTCGAAGCATTTATTCTGTGAGATTTTTCTAGATTCAATGAATAAACAAAAGTGTTTAAACAATATTTTTGATATGTTAAACATTTTTTAAGACGAAAAAAATTATCTTATTATGTATGTACTTACATGATTTTCTTCTTTTTACAATTCATATAGTTCTAGTTGAATTAAGACACTTTCTATATTAATTATAGATTTATAAACACATGCACTTGGAGAGGCATATGTCCCGCAGTGGACTAGTATAGGCTGATGATGATGATGATGAAACACACGTTACGTAGCGTAGCGTGTCGGTGCCTTGCGCGTCGCATAATGGTTCAAAACGTGGGAAGCGAATGAAACGAATATGAACCCCACGCATTGCACTAGAGCTGCTTCTTGCTTAGATCACATCCGAGTAATCGATGCTCAAACATAAATCGATGTTGTGTAATCTATATTTCAAATTTGAAGTATCAATCAATTAGTATGAAATTTAAAAATAATAACAAAACTAGTCTACATAAAAAGGAGAATCAGTACCTATCAAAATATAGTATCTTTCTTGTTATTTCTATTTCGTTTAGATAAGATAAAATGATAGATACTTACCTTACCTAAAAAAGAACACAATTTCATGAACTTATAGAACTGTTTAATAATAAATAACACATAATAATATGTAAGTATACAAAATTATCGGCGCTATATTTTGAAGTTAACTCCGATATATAACTCAATTAAAAACAAGTATTAGTATGAAAAGTAAATAGGTATGACCTACATACAAATCGATGTTTATTATCGAAAACTCGTAGGAACACGTCTCTACTAGTTATACTGCAAAGACAGCAATTACACAAACAGCGGCTGCGATAATATTACAAAGACGATTGTTTGATCGAATAATATTGCAAAGTAGTAAAAAATAATGTGAAGCATTTAAAATGTCAATTATGTATATTTTAATTTCAATATAATAATATTTCCAAGGTTTGCTTCTCTTGTCTATTTGTTCCAGCTAATCTCTGAAACGGTTGGACTGATTTTGATGATACTTTAACTAGCAGATAGCTGATATTATATTATAAGGCTTAATCTAGACTACATTTTTAGAAAGTTTTATGTAGTAGGTACCTACATAGTTACTTAATGTCTACGCGAACGAAGTCACAGTCAACAGCAAGTCATAAATATAATTAAGTTTAATAGAATAATGTGAAGCATTTAAAATGTTAATTATGTATATTTCATTTCAATATAATAATTTTCCAGGGTTTGCTTCTCTTGTCTATTAGTTTCAGCTAATCTCTGAAACGGTTGGACTGATTTTGATGATACTTTGACTAGCAGATAGCTGATATTATATTATAAGGCTTATTCTAGATTACATTTTTAGAAAGTTTTATGTAGTACCTACATAGTCACATAGTTTCTACGCGAACGAAGTCACAGTCAACAACAAGTCATAAATATATTTTTAATTTATAATAATGACTAAGTGCTGTCTTATTTCTTAGGATAAAAATACACATTTTAAAAATACAATAAATATTATTTTTACGTCATTAGAACTCACGCTTGACCACTTTTTGCTGACAATGGACTTTTTTCTGCATAAAACCACTGGCATCGAAAAAAAATCATTATAATTTTCATGAATTTGGGTGTGCTTGTTACACAGTTATAATTTTAATTCGATTTTAGTGATAAATATAAAGTCTATTTTTTAAACGGTTCAACAGTGTGTTTAAGTGTTATTCTGCGAATATCTTCATCAATTTAACAATGTGCGTAAGTAAAATAAAACCTTTAAATATTTATATTTTTACAGCGAGTTGTGTTTGCGTATAAGTTTGTGTTTTCGATAGTCAATTTGCATTAATTATCAAATACGAAAACTTGTATACCAACCAGTTAGCCAACGAAAACACTTTGTTGTTACGTTTATCCGTTTGAATAGGTGTACCACGCGAAATAAGCTTACAGGTTCGAGTGTAGTCTAAAACATAATTTATTTATTTCATAGGTCTGACTCCGAGTACGAAGCATCTTCTGTGATTTCGGAGGTACCTCCTCCTAAAAAGAAGAGCAAGAGCAAGTCTTCACCAGCCACAACCAAACGCAAAACTGTTAAAACCTGTGAGACTTCGCCTCATGAGACTGTCTCTGGCTCCCGCAGGTAAATTTGTTATTACTTATCATTATTAACTCCAAGTCTGGTTTAGTAGTAACTTATGAAAACAACTCAACTGTGTTCTTTATAATTTATTTATTTATTTAATTAAAACAGTAAAAACCAATTACTTTAATTAACAAAAAAAATAACATTAGCTACATTCAAAAGAATTCATAAAAATAAAAAATAATACAACTTTAATAAGTCCAAATATATATATATATATATATATATATATATATATATATATTATATATATTAGTACCTTGCCACAGTACAGTGTTATGAAATTAAATGTTTCTAGAACAATGCTTTCGTCAACACATCAGTGGTTGAGTGGCAAAGCGCTCGGTTCGATACCTGAATGTTCCGGGTTCAATTCCCAGGTCGGACAAAGTGTGTTTCGGATTTTTTTTTGCCTTTGCCTAGCAGTGGGTCATAGACCTCTTCAAGTACATGTCCTTGTCGTCGCTGTCTGACACCGGGCTGAACAATACTTTACTTATATCTAATATACTCATATAATAATTTACAGAAAACAGCCGAAGCGTGACCTCTTCAATATTTTGCGGTCGGAGGAAACTGCTAGCAGCCGACCGAAGCCGAGTGCTGGAACAGCGACATCATCGTTTGCCAGCCGGGTCTCGACAGGAACTTCTCGTCGCACCGCAGTGAGCAGCGGTGAATTTTTTGTAGACCTGAAGGTCTACAAAACGAATGACTACGTGTCAAACCCCGTCGAGGTTCGATACAAGACAGCGCTAGCGTCGGTAAGGTTGCAGTGTGACGACACCTCTCCGTCTTGGGAAGCACTGCAGGGCTTCCTGGCACAAGCCTGGGAGGTATTTGAGAATTCGGAACCGGTTTACTATTCCGATAAAATTAATTTTAAATAATATTATAATTTTTATAGGTTATAGGTACTTATTTTATTATTATTATTAGGTCCGAACTCTGAATGTAGCACATACTATATTTAAGTAATATATTCATTTGGTTAAGACATTGATTGATCATTTAACTCATCGGTTAAAATATATTTTAATCGTAATTAAAATGCCTTTCTGTACGACATGTAACACGTCAATCCATAGTAAATCGTGGGTGGGTCATTTGAGAAGTAATTTGCATAAGCAAAATTGTGAGTCAATAAAACATAGTGAAGGTATTGAAATAGTTACATCCGCATTTCGCAATCGTATCGTAACATATAAAATAGTAGCCATACAAGATTTTCAGTTAACGTCAGTGGATAGGTTTTTAGATGGAATACGTAACAAATTAAAGTCGCTCTTAGATGAATTTCTTATAAAACATACATGTGCGAAAATAAATTTTGAATTATTTGCAACATTTTTACAATTTAAAGATAATTCACAATCAATTAAATCGTTCGGAACGAAAAATAAAATATTATACTACAATTACGACTTTGAAAATATGTACTCTGAGGCAGTTAATTACCTAAAAAAACGCATTGAAGAATTTGAAGATCGTGATAGTGGATGGACATTTTTAAACAATTTGCATATTGAGGTCAATCTTAACAAATATCAGCCACTTGGAGGCTCAAGTTACATTCCATTGCCTAAATCAATTCAATTAAAAAAGGCATGTCTTAATATTGCTAATAAAGATCAGTGTTGTTTTTTATGGTGCGTGACAGCTGCTCTCCACCCAGCTAGGACACATGCAGAAAGAGTTTCATCTTATCCTCATTATCGTGAGTTGTTTAATATTTCTGGAATGTGTTTTCCGGTTACTTTTCGCGATATAAAGATCTTTGAAAATAATAATCCAAATATAAAGTTTATAATTTATGGCTTAAAAAATAATAAAACAATTATAGGTCCTCTATATAAATCAGACATTGATATGAAATGCAAAAACAAAATTATACATTTATTGTTTCTCGAAGATGGTAGTAACACTCATTACTGTTTGATTAAAGACCGTTCCAGACTTTTTAGAAGTCAAATCACTTCCCACCACAACAAGTTATACTTCTGTGATTTGTGTCTTATATTTTTCAATACTTCAGAAGAAGTCGATAGCCATTTGTGTAGCGGTGTAGTGACAGTATTACCCGATAAAGGTTCGGTTATTAAATTTAAAAACTATAACCGTAAACAAAATATACCATTTTGTATCTATGCTGATTTTGAATCAATGTTGCAAACTAATTCTGATACCACTTGTTCTACTAGTAACACGACAACGTTACATCACCATGTACCTGTAGCGTTTGCATATTATATTGTTTGTTGTGATGATTCGAGTTATAATCGTTACGTATCACATCGAGGACCTGATTGTGTTATGCGATTTGTAGAGTTAGTACTAAAAGATGTTAAAAAAATATATGAAATAGTAAGTTCAAACGCTCCGATGATATTTACCGACAAGGACCAATCCGATTTTAATGAAGCAACACGATGCCACATTTGTCAAAATTTTGTGTTTTCTGATAAAGTTCGCGATCACTGCCACGTGACTGGTCGATTTCGCGGAGCAGCCCATCCTTTTTGCAATTTGCAATATAAACGACCTTCATTTGTTCCTATATTTTTTCACAATTTAGCTGGATACGACTGCCATTTATTTATTAAAGCGTTAGGTGAGGCTCCTGGAAGCATAAAAATAATTCCAAAAACTAAAGAAAATTATATTTCATTTACAAAGTTTGTGCCAGTTTCAAATAACGAGTTTTTTCAACTTCGTTTTGTAGATTCATTCAAGTTTTTGGGAACCAGCTTAAGCAAATTAGCAGATACTTTGGAACCAGAAGACTTCAAATATTTAAAAAAAAACTTTCCTTGTGAACTTAAATTAAAGCTGCTCACTCGTAAGGGCATATATCCATATGAATATATGAACTCTTGGGAACGATATCAAGAACAGTCACTTCCAGAAAAAAAATATTTTTATAGTTCACTCATTGATCAAGATATTTCTGAAGATGATTACCGTCATGCACATTTAATTTGGTCAACATTTAATATTTCAGATTTAGGAAGTTACACGGATTTATATTTGAAAACTGATGTGCTTTTATTAGCAGATATTTTCGAAAAGTTTAGACGGACTTGCAAACGTCACTATCAATTAGATCCAGCTTTCTACTTAACCGCGCCGAGTTTATCCTTTGACGCGATGTTATTAAAGACAGGGATACAGCTCGAACTTATTGATAATTTAGCTATGGTCCGAATGTTACAGAGTGGTATCAGAGGTGGTGTTTGTTTATGCTCTCATAGATATGCTAAAGCAAATAATGTATTTTTACCAGATTATGACAATTCTGTACCTAGTTCTTATATAACATATATTGATTGCAATAATTTGTATGGTCATAGTATGTCTCAATACTTACCATTGAACAGTTTTCGGTTTCTAGATCAACATGAGATTGATAATTTAGATGTTTGTCAAATTTCAACAGAGGCAGAGTATGGTTTTATACTTGAAGTGGATTTAGAATATCCAAAGCATTTACATAATTTACATAACGATTTACCATTTTGTCCAGAAAAATGCATTCCACCAGGAGGAAAAAATCATAAACTCGTTCCTAATTTATATGACAAATTTTTATATGTTATACATTATATTCATTTAAAAACTTGTTTAAAACATGGATTGATACTGAAGAAAATTCATCGGGTTATCACTTTCAGACAAAGTCCGTATCTGAAACAATACATTGATTTAAATACAACACTAAGGCAAAATAGTTCATCAACTTTTGAACAAGATTTTTTCAAACTTTTGAATAATAGTGTGTTTGGAAAAACATTAGAAAATACTGAAAAACGTGTCAAAGTTCATTTAGTTAATCAGTGGTTAGATCAGGACAATGTAACTAAAAAACGAAAAAGTGCACAACAGCTTATTGCACGTCCAAATTTTCATAGCTCCTCGGTATTTACAGAAAATTTAGTAGCAGTGCAGTTAAAACCCGAGCAAATATTTATGAATAAACCAATATACATTGGCTTCACTGTTTTAGAATTATCAAAAAGCCTTATGTATAATTTTCATTATTCTATTATTAAACCTTTTTACAACACCAATGTGCGGATGTGTTACACGGACACCGACAGTTTTGTTTACCACATACAAACAGATGATTTTTATAAAGATTTAAAAAATAATTTTTTACCTTACTTTGATACAAGTAATTATTGTAAAACGAATCAATTTGCCTTACCAATTCAAAATAAAAAAGTTCCAGGTTTATTTAAAGATGAAATGGGAGGAAAAATTATATCTGAATTTGTAGGGCTTCGCTCAAAGCTATACTGCATTAAAACTACAGACAGCACAATTAAGAAAGCAAAGGGTATTAAAAAAAACATCGTACGTAAGTTCAATGTCACGGATTATGAAAAAACACTTTTTAATGGAGACATTGTTCGTAGAACAAATATTCTGTTTAAAACAATTAAACACGAAATTTTTACATGTGCTGTGAATAAAATTGCCCTATCTAGCGATGATGATAAGCGGTTAATATCAAATGACAAAGTTTCTACTAAAGCATGGGGACATACAAGTATATTGAATTTTTAACATTTTTCTTGTTATAAATTTTTTAATTGTTGAGTTATATTTAATATTTGTAAATTTAAAAAAGATATGTTATGTCTTAGATTAGTAAATTCAAAGTGCGAGTATATCTTCAATGATATGTTAATATGTGCTACATGCTTTAATAAAGTTTATAAATTATTAATAGAATAATAATGTTTGTCTTGCTTAAAATATAATGTAATTATGCTACATCATACGTACCTACTAAAGTTCATAAAATATTAATAGAACATAAGTTTGTCTTGTATGGTAAATATCGCTTTCCCCGAGTGGTGAAACCTGGAAATAGACAAGCGCTGTTTAATGATTGTTTAACGGCATAATAGTTTTTCATATGTGTACTTATCTGTACTGTTTAGACCTATTTCAAGTAATTTTAAGGGTATTTATGTGTTTCACTTACCGGAAATGTCCACCGTTTCGTAACACGTTGTTGCTCAATGATGTTACAATTTAATATAATATCATTGTTGTTGCTAGCTTCATCAAGTTTTTAACAACATAAAACCAAGGAACGAGTGAGCAATTATGTAGAATTGTTATTTTTGGCTTGTGTATGGAACGCATTGATTTCTGACCACTAATTGTGAGGATGTAATCATTACATTACGTAATAAATGTTAAGCTTAGAGTCCATGGACAAGAAAACAAAATGACATAACAGTATTTTTCAAACTACAGTTCATATAGGTTAAGGAATCTAGTACATTCTGCCAATGGTTGTTTTGATTGTCTGTTAGTTTTCTCTATGTATACTTTTATTAGTGTTTTATGTAAATCTGTACCTATGTTTTTTTATATTAATTAAATTTAAGTTTGCCTTGTATAAAATATAATGTAATTGTGCTACATCAATATTACGTACCTAATAAAATTCATGTAATATTAATATTTGTTTTCTTTATAAAACCTTAATACTTCATCATCATCAGCTCATTTATGTCCCCACTGCTGGGACATGATTCTTCCCTATGGATGGATAGGGAAAACGGGTCAAACCACCACGCGGGTCAATTGTGGATTGGTGGTTGCTGATTATTGCTAATGCAGCTGGGACCAGCGGCTTAACAAGCCTTCCGAAGCACGGCGGAGCTCGAGATTATAAGTTTTTGGTCACCCATCAGACGACCTACTTTGCAAAGTTGCTTAACCTTTCTACTTACCTTATAAAATTTAGGTTCTAATCATCATCTACACAATTATTGTTTTTTCATGATATCAAGAATGCTATAAAGACAAGTGCGAACGTGAACTGCACAGCGACACAAACATGCATCATTGTAATAAGAACCACACCAATAAATCTGTAATGATGTGTGAGTCAATAGCTAACAAAACTGCATATTGTGCAATTAAATTACGATATCAATAATTCACTCTGTAGTTGAAAATAGGTAACGAGTTCGAGTCCTGACAAGTTTGTGTTTCATGGCATGCGTTTGCTGCTGCCTCAGCAATAGGAGTTATTTTACATACACACTCACACCTAAGTCAATGCCTATATAAGTACTTACTTAGAGTATAAAATAGCATCATATTGAAATACAAATTTATTTACATAAAAACATCGGAGTAAACAGCAACAAAGCAGCGTTTCAATAACATGGTAAGTTATTTTAAAAAGTTCAACGTGATGATTAAAATGTTATTCTTCTCTATAGTAGATTTACAGTAAATAACTCATTTTTATTTTTTATTTTTTCAGAATTCCCAAGGCAATAGTACCCAAGACATCGTGCCAAGCCAAAGCTTGCTCCATGTGACAAGCAAAGGCCTTGAACGATCACCTTCTCCGGTTTTGCAAGATGCGCAAGACCCGCTAGAGGGATTCAGCCAAATGTTCCCGCCTTGGTTGGTAGAACGACCGGATTCACCGTTACTTCATAAGATTCGCAAACAACAAACGGCTTCCAAAAGGCAACCGAAGAAAAGAAGCTTTTTGAAGAATTTTCATGGGCAGCAGCAATCGTTTGTTTTAAAAAGTGATAAAACTAAAGGACGGCGGCTGATAAAGATCCAAATAATAGACTTAGAATCACAAGTGTCTAGTGAGTCGGACGATAATAATACTCTCCTTAGTGCACAATATGTGGTAACCGATGACGTGGACCAAATTATGGACCAAACGGAGAGTGTTATAAACAATATCTCAAAAAAGTTGTGTGGGTATAGCTATAGTTTTTAAAACTATCACTAGACAATTATTTGTAAATTAAATTTCTCAAGTAAACGTTATGCGTAACAATTTTGTTACGTATAAGTCTACAGAGATACATTTTATTAATAGAGTTATGATATATCACAAAATAGATAATAAAAGTCGGCTATAATTATGTTTAATGTATTAGTTTAGTAAGTTTTCATGTATTTCTTATTTTTCAGGAATAAATCTAATTAAATAAGATTGTACTGTTTCATTAATGATTACCTATTTAAGTTTAAAAATAAAAACACAAAAACAAAATTAGTATTTTTTATTTAAATTATTATTTATTACAATTTTTCAAACGATAACTGTGAAAAGGTACATTTTGCATTTTAAAATTAAATTAGTCTTATCCTATGATTTAAAAAATACTTTTTTATTTTATAAAAGCAAATTTTATTTAAACTTATAATTACATTTTAAAGAACATTATAGTTATGAGAATACCACATTTTTAGACACAACACATTTTTTAATGCACAAATTTTTTTATGATGGACACAATTCAAAGTTTTATTTTCCTTTTCACAATAATCATTAAATAACGTTAAAAACTTGGGACAACCTTTTTCTCCTAGTTCTATTATTTCACAATCTTGACATAGCTCTCGAATCCACTCAATTTTTTCCAATCCTTTGATTAACACTTTTTTTCCACTTAAATACGGAACAATTAGCCTTCGAAATTCATAATAATCGATGAATCCTTCCCTCCAAGTGAGTCCACGATTTTTTTCCAACCATCTTACTTGCTTTTTTTCTTCAACTATGAGTTTTTTAAAAGTATAGGGAGGTTTGATTAAGAATGTCTGTGTATGATCTTTAGTTGCTATTGCTAACTCTTTAATAATAAATTTATTTTTAAAATCTTTAAATCCTTGCAAATCCACGATTATCGTATTACCGTTCATGATATCTTCTTCACAATATTGCTTAAAGGTTTGTATTCAAATATACAATCGTTCAATATCAGACAATATGCTGCGGTCTGATCAGGAATCTCTTGATCTGCTTCGATTTCAACTCTCACATCAATTGATCCTTTTAGCGTTTCGTGTTGGCGAGAACAGTCAACAACAAATAAGGGTGCAATATCTTTGAATTCTTTTGGGCTCATCAACGGTTCTGGCCGACGTCCGTGATAAGAATGCTGGAATCTAGCATACTGTTCATATATTAATGAAAACTTATTGTCTGCAAAATTGATATTCAGTCCTTCATAAGGGTAATATGATGAATTTAAAAATACTCTTACATCACGTATTAAGCAATGATCAAACTCTGCCAACGACATTACCGCATTATGTTTACGGTTCGTTTGTAAAGCGATAATAACAAATCGTGGTTTCTCTATTTGTGACGAAGTTTTAATAGACCAAGTGTGTTTACGGGTTTTGGGAAGTAATGGATACTCATACAAGTCCCAATTACGAAATGCTACGGTTATAGGACGATCTTTTTCTAAATACTTTAATAGATTTATTCTTTCACGATCTGACACCTTAATGTGAGGAACTCGCCAAACGATTTTACTTATTACAATATCCTCCACAACTTCACCTGCATTTAATTTTAAAACATTAAGATTTGTATTGCTTCTCAAAAGTACTAACTCATGTTTACAGTTCATTACAATTTTGTCATAATCTTCTGCAAAACCTAATATTTTATTCAATGGTATAGATGTGGAAAATACTCCATTGTTGTCAGTGTTTGTACCTGTAGTAGACCATCCCCAAACTTTTGCACATTTGGACTCATTTTCATTCAGCGAAAGATAAGACTTGATAGTTGTAGTAATTCCTGCATTTTTAACTTTATCTATTTCTACTCCGTTGAGTTCATATCGGATGTCTTGAAAAAGAAATAACGCTGGGTTATTCACAAAATGCACATTCGTCGCACTTTCTTTTTCTTTAGTAGTGCTGTTGTATTTGTAAACATCCGCTCTGCCCTCAATATACAAACTGCTGAGTGCAGGCAGAACGTATAAATCTTGCTGATTAATGGGTATTCGTATTTCATCGTTCTTGTTGAAACTTGTCACGTATGGTTTGTACGAATGGTACTCAAAACTTTCAATACGGTTATCATATGACGCTGGTTGACAAATATTTAAAATATTCATTTTAACAAGCCTATTAATTTAAGGAATTCCTTATTACTTTTAGTTAGCTTCTTTTTTATACGGAGCGTTGTTCCTTTAGGAGATGACCTCTTAGAACTGACTTGAACAGTAGATGGAGGTAAGTTTATATTAAAATTTATCATTTTTTTTTAAAATGTAAATACAACTGTACTTCTTCACCACGCAAATTGATTGGCTTATTTTCAGCGTCTAACAACCTTATATTAATTGCACTTATTGTACTTTGGTTGACTGGAAAATAAATTAAGTTTTTAGGTATTTCAATAATTCTATAACCTGGTGGTACGTTTGGTATAAATTCATAAATTATATGACTTGCTTTTCCGTTCACAAATGATCCACTGATTACATCGCATTCGATGCGCACGATAGTTGTTGATAAAATGCTGACAGGATACCGAGAATCAGTACTTATATTAGCCTTTACTGTTTCCATACCAAATCCCAAAATTTTGCTTAGGGAGTCATTTTTATCGAAGCGAACATCTTCAGTACAATAAATTCTTGTTTTTAATGTATTGTTATTGCAAGTTAATTTTAATACAGCATTCTTGATGTTACTTTTAAGAAAATCACAAATATCTTGAAGTTCATATGATCCTTCAGGTATTTCAATAACTCCATCTTTACCATAATAAAATTTATTATTTCTTTCATCAATATTAGGAATGGAGTTAAAAGTAGAAAAATACAAGAGTCCACACTCATATTCTCCTTGTAATTGTAAAGTAGGGGAGTAGTTTGTTATCAAGGATTCTCCTCTACCAGTTATTGACACAGTGAAAGACATTTTTGTACTGACAAAGTTTTTTATTTCATACTTATTATAAATGATTTTTCCAAAAGTTTCTTAAAAATTTTAAACAAAGGTGACCACAGTTTACTGTATCAAATGTTTGATACTGTACATAATTATAGTTCATAGACATGTTTCTTAAGTAATTTATCAATTCTAATGGTGGCTTTAAATTACCAAAACTATCATAATATTCACAATAGTCATTTTGTTTAACGTAGGCTACCCAATGAGTTCCAGGATTATCAGATCTATCTAAATTTATTATAGCACACTCTATTTTTCTTGGTTTCAAAGGTAATTTATCTCTCATAAAAACTCCTCGAAAGTATGGAATGTCGGTAGCATGTTCTAAAATATCTAAATTAGTGAGAGCTCGTTTAGGTAGCCGATGAATTAGTTTTTTGAAGGATTAAGGTATAAACCAGCTCCTTTTTTATGAGACTTGATATACAGTCCTTTTCCGAGAGCAACAGCTTCCATCATCTTGTTATGTCGTTCAGATTCTTGAAGGTTTTTTTGAGCAACCTTGTAATCATTGACAGCTTTTGCTATACCTGCCGCACCTCCAGCAAGTGAACCAAGGGCTGATAATCCAGCGAAAATTGGAATAAGAGGCAAAATGCCTCCCCTTTTCGGAATAGGAATACATCGCGGCAAGCGTGTACTTTTTTTATTAGTGAATAGTTTTTTTGCAGCAGCATATGCGAAGTTTATAGCGATATGGTTGTCTTTAGATTTGATTTTTTTTAACTGATTTTTTATTTTTTTCACCTTTGACATAAACGACCGTACTCCAGAACCAGCTTTAAGTTTTGCTTTCATCGCATTTTTTACAATCCATGATGCAACTTTTTCTCCTTTTCCAGCATTCTTTGATTTCAATCTTTTCTTAGCCATATTTAAAAGTTCTAAATCTGCTTTATGTCGAATATTCAAATCGTTGTTATTGTAGGCAATGTCGTGGTGCATACAAGCTTGATCCAACTTATTTACACCCCGATCACCTCTCAGTAAGCGTTTCTGAAGTTTTGTGCCAGGACCACAAAATTGGTATCCCGGTAGATGTAACTCAAACGGTAGATTATTTATGAGGTTATTAATAATACCACTTCCTTCCTTCATCGATTTTTTCAAACTGATTGCATACAGATAGAATGCATAATTTATATCATAAAACCAATTCATTCTTGTTAATCCAACTATTCTCTTTGTCACTAAGACCCAACCATTTCACAAAAAGCTTATTTCCTTTTCTCTTTATTACTTTTTCGATCAAATAAAGATCTGGAAAATTTGTTCTCTGTAATTCATATTCGTAAAAAGATCCCAAGATTTTCTGTTTATGTGTATCTTCTAAATGATAAGTCGATGGGTTCGTATGATTCACTCTCACTATCCTAAATATTTCTGTGGACCAGTTAGGAGTGTAACCTTTGTAAAAATCTCCTTTGTATTTACTAACACGCACATGATCACCAATTTGAAATTTCGGTTTCTTATTTATCTTATGTCTTTGTGATTTAATAATATTAGATTTAACAACCATCTGGTTTGCTCTATTAACATCAATAGGTTTAAATTTTGTGATACGATGAATAGTATTATTATAACATTGCACCACATGATTCAAATTTTTTTCAATCCATTGATATCGACCACATAAACTGAATAGTTTGTAAATGTTACATTTCAATGTCCTTATTACTCGTTCTACTATAGATGCTTTTTTTGTAGAATAACTGGAATAGTGATTAATATTATAATTTCTCATTAATTGTTCAAAGATAACATTGTAAAACTCTTTGCCTTGATCTGTTTGTAAATTTTTAGGTTTTCGAGATGAATTAGTTAATATATTTTGCATTGCATTCGAAACACAATTCATCGCTTTTGATTTCAGAGGATACACCCACACATACTTTGACAATGCATCAATTACTACTAAAATGTACTTGTATCCTTTATTGAAATGTGAATATTTTTGGAAATCTATAAGATCAGCTTGCCATAAATCATCTATTCCTTTTATTATTGTACATCGACGACTAAAATTCTTTCTTGCCGCTCTGTGGAGTTCGTCGACTATATCCTTTTTACTCATTTTTACTTTGTTTTGTCTTAATCATGTAATCTATTTCAGACTTTGTATAAAACGTAGTAAACAAACGTTCTGAACTTGCTGTTTCTAAGTTCTTTATGTAGACTTGAACAAGACTATGAACCTTATTTATTTCATTTCTGAGCTCTTGAACAGTTTTATCCATATATGCTTTATTTACGGCTTCATCGTCCTTCTCTGGTGACGTCAGACCTTTCAATTTTGAAGATTTCAAATCGTAATGACCCGTTTCTGATTTTTTTAACACATCATTCAAAGTATCAATGTATTCTGTTAGTCGTAAACGCTTGTGAACGTGATGGCCAAATTTGTCTAAATTCATTACCGTGTTTATACGCTGTGTACTGTAATTCAACTGCTGAAATTTAAAGTTGCATGCTACTTATATTTTTTTTTTTGTTAATGATGCCAGCTTCATAAAGCTCTTCGATTATTGCAATAACTTCATTATCCAAACCAGTGTTACCTGCATTTCGTGATGCAAATAATAGTTTTAACCGGTCAACTAGCTCATTTGGATCATCCCAATAAACATAATCAGTGTCTTTCATAACTTTTTTTAAAAGCTTAATACCTTTTCCCTGTGAAAGACTTTCGAGACTAGTAGCTGCATTTCGTGAGAATTTAAACATTGGCTTAATAATATTCATGTATTTAAATCCTTTGTTGCTAATTAATTGTTTTGATGGATCAAAATTACGTCTGTGTGCATTGGTATCGATTAGTAGCATTTTGTAATTTTGTAAGTCATTGTCTGTGATAACATCTAAATTAGGTTTCTTTTTGTACAATAATTCTTTTAAGCCAGGAGTTTTCTTAAAGCTTTGGTTCCCAATTTTCAAAATGTCACCATCGTCGTAAACGCGATTTTTTCCAAGCATCAGTTTTCCTCGATCGTTTTTAATCCCATAAGGTACGTCTTTCATTACTTCAGATGATGTAGACCATGACAGCGATTGATTTTTATCGTTGGGTGATGACTGAAGAGATTTAAACGATCCTTCGCTTACATTGTGTTCATCACAAGGTACACTTAGGGTTTTGTTAGATTTTTGATACAATTCATTATCAGTATCATCTTCTTCTTCAGTGCTAATTTCATTAAAATCATCGCTAGAATAGTGTAATGCCTCGCTTTCATTACTTTTACTTTTTTTTGGAACAATTTCATTATTCAAACCTTCTTCATGATGCTGCTCATTGTTTTTGTTTGCTAACAGGTTAAGCGGTTCAACGATGGGTTTCAATATTGTTTTCAAGGTCATGTCACTTGTATTTTTTAAATCCTTTATCATTTTAACCTTTCTTTTTACAGCCTTTGCAGATTTTACAATTTTTTGTTTAAGATCTCTTTCCATTTTAGTAGGATTCCACTCGGTTCCAAATCATGAATGAAAGTGGTGCAATATCAGTACAACAGCCATTTATGTATTTTAATCTGGCACAATAAATGTATCAAAAGCCATTCTGTAACATCCATTATTTCGTACGCAGTCCTTATTGATTACAAGATAACTGAAAGGTTTATTCCAAACAGTTGAGCACATTTTACGGAATTGAGACCATGTCATGTCTGACCCTACATGTTCATCATAAACATGTTTTAAGTTAATATCGTCTTGTTTAAATAATATTATTAGGTTAGAATTGTCCCTTACCAGTTGCTTCGGTATTTTGGTATAAGTTTGGTTAATATAGAAACAATCAATGTTCTGGTGACGTCCCATCGCAAAATAATCTCTAATATTATTTTGATTTTCACAAGCAACATCGTCGAATAAAATAATTGAATTTGGCATAGCTTCGTGTGGACTCAAAATGTCGTTGTTATTACTGTATTTGTTATAAGATGTGCCTGCAACCATACCCAACACCTTTTCTAGGTATATGTATTTAGGTTGATATAAAGATTTTGAATACACGTAAAGGTTACGAAAGCGTGGACCATCTTCATGTAATAGCAAACTTATAACTAAGTTGGTCTTCCCACAGTTTGATGGACCACAAACAATACAACGTATAGTGTTTGGTAATAAATTACCATGACGCTTTGGCTTATTTGAAACCGGAGGACATATACACTCTAATTTTAATGATTCCTTTTGTTTCACAAATTTCATTACAAAGTATGAAACCGACCGCAGTGTTTAGTGTGTTTCAATAAAATGAGCTTAAAGTATATTTCTACAATATTTAAACAGTCCTGTATATAAGAAAGGGATCACCAATATGAGTTATTGGGTATTCTACCCCACCGCAGTGAGTGAGGGCTCGGCACGAGCCCGAACGAATGAAGGTGGGGTAGAATGCCCAATAACTACCTACTGGTTCCGTCAGCTTTTTTTATTTACACTAGCTAAAAGTTGTATAAGTCAGAGTGAAACACGACTTTTATTCTGAGTAACAAATCTAGATTTGACATCGAGAATCATCTATTTGGTCTGTTTCACCATCAAGTTCATCATCGTTAGTCGCCATCATAAGTTTATAGATACTAAGGTGGTCAAATCTGATATTGGTTAAGTCGGCAATTGGTCTTTTTTATACAAAGCCCGGCAAATGACCCCACTCCACCTGATGTTAAGTGGAAATGAAGTCCAGGCGCGAGGACAACTGGTGCAGCGTAAGAGACGTAGCATCAGTCACCCTCACTCTGCCGGCCCACAAAGTGCCTCTTCACGCCTCGTTTAAAGGACCCTATGTCATTTGGTATTGGCCAAATCGGTAATTCGTCAAATTCTTTTCTCGTTTCGCTTAATATGACATTTGCACAAAAATGCCATTGGTAAAACCCATGTAAGTGATAAGTGGACGACATAACGCGCGTTTAATTTTTTATTTATTTAATGTTCTATTGTCTATGGGGCCATAATCTACCACACTTGCTGGCCGGATGTTTAAGATAACTATTTCGCTTTATTTTCTTGTCTATGTCCAAGTCTAAGTCTGTCGCCACAACAACACAATGTTAGTAGCAGTGTTTCATTCCGACAGTAAGTGCCTTAGAGCATTAATAAGTGCAGACCATGTGTATTTGAAGATTTCAGATGAAGTGTGCACCACTTTCAGTCTACTTCACGAGGATAGTATTTGACATATTACCGTATTGTAAAGTAAAGAAGAAGCAATTTGCCGTGTGTTATCTTTTTCAAGAAAATTTTAAATTTGTTGTCGTACCCGACGTACGGAACCCTAACGATTGTCGGCTCTACGCTGCGTTTTCTCTGAAGCTCTAATGAATTCCATTCATCGGAATATGCTTTCGATCGTACTTACTTAAACGGGTACTTTTTTTATTACATTGGTGTACTTTTGTACAATTTATGTTCGGTTTTAGTATGCTGGTATGCTAATTTTTACATAGAAATAAAAATTAAATCGTGGCAACCATTCAGTACGACAACGCTTTATAAACACGAAAACGTTTATCTTGATTATTGAAATTTTTGCATTCACAATGCTATATAGATTTAGGACAAGATGTTTACTAGAATAAAAACAACCAGTATCAGGAAAGCTCAAATGGGATTCGAACCCATGACCTTTGGATTCCCGGAGCAGTGGACCGACAATACTTTCGAGACGGGTTGTTTTTTTTCTCTAGTAAACATTTTACAAAAACGTTTATTTGGTTTTTTATATGCATCACAATTATCAGCCTATAAACGTCCCACTGCTGTACAACGGCCTTCCCACGTGGACACTTCTAACACTTCCAACATCACATTGGGAGGTAAGAGAGATTCGGCCATACTACAGCCATCTTACGACAGCAATCGGGACCAACCAACTATGCTTTGCATGATTTCCGAAACACAGAGGAGCTCAATATGTTTTTGATTATTTTGATCACCCATCTAGAGACCCGGCATTGCGTAAGATGCTTAAGGATTCATAGCTGTAGTCAATGATACATAGTTCTAAGTAGCCTTGTTACCATTACCATAGAAAGTATCCGTCTCGTAGCTTGTACTATTTAGTTAACGTAGTTACCTGCACGAAATTGTGAAAATTTACGTATTTTTAAGTTACTTGTACTATACGTTGAATAAGTTAAATACATTAAAAGAACTTACGTAAGTAAGCCTGATCATTGCACAAGGTCGTGGTCTTGTTGAAATTTGAAACAAATTCTTTAAACAATAACAAACAATACATAAATCTAATGACTCCTAAAAACATTTTTATACAACTTTCTTAATTTTAGGCATGAAACAATAATTCTAACATGAAAATATTGGTATTGGTATTCCGCAGGTCACCTTAAAAAAATACATTTTAATTTTTAACACAAGCGCGTGATGGTTTTGTACATTTCGCTAAATAAAAACATTGCTCTAATCAAATTACTAGGTCTGAAATTTGAAAGCAGAATTGTTCTAATTTTAAATATCTGTCGGAGGGGGCGTTGGATTTGAAATAATAGGCTCTCGATAAAGTACAGGCGTCTATTTTCACAATGCAACACAATTTAGTACAAAATAATTAACGATTAAGCAGATATACATACAGCGACGCAAACCCAAACTCAGAACCGTTTGTAAGCACACCCGTAACAAGAATGACGGCGGTCTCCCCCGTCGCACCTAATGTCATCTCGAATTGACAACCCCCACTCATCAGTCACTGTCACTTGTCAGCCAGAGACAACTGTCAATGTCATCGCCGCATCGCCGTTTCCGTTTAATTAAATCTGACATAGCTCAATAAATAGCGTTTTAAATTGGAAGAATAACGCGACAGCCTAGAAGTGATGCTGCGACATATCAATATGATTGATTTTGCTTTGAAGTTCATTAAGAGACTTATGTCAGTTTTTGGGATCACGCGTCACCCCCTAATACATACGTTTTCGTTTGTTCCTCAGACAGCGCCAACACCTTCCGTCAGAAATGGAAGCGCTGAGCTCCTTCGGAATCGGGCCCGCTCTCCTCATGTTAGAGGAAGGCTATTCAAGTAAGTGCGATATAATATATTTGCTTTTGTGCAATGTAATCTTGCATATAATTAGTTATTATTTTATAAGTTATCGATTTAGAAAAAAAAGTAGACCACCTTTTTCAAACTAAATAATTGCTATCGTACGCGAGGCCAGGAGATACGAGTATGTGGGAGGGTGGCGGCCTACCCACTAAAAAACCTAGTACCATCCCTAATAAATCACGGGGATAGCTCAGGATAGTATTAAAATTCATGCTTTTGTTAACAATAATTTGGAGTAGGATTTTTAATTAAAGATTGATTTCTAGTAGTATGGGCCTAAAACACCAAACATTATAGTATGCAAACTAAGATTTACAACTCTCACAAATGTGTACCAGTGAAATAGAGCTTGCGCATCGCAACAATAAAGCATCTGCAGGGAAGTAAAACCTTAATTGTGTAACGAAGCCCTTAATATGCCATCGATGAGGAGCCGGCCGCGATCGCTCGAATATTTAGCTCAACTATGCGAGTCTCGGCGCGAATATCCAATCGATAATGTGAAGCGTGCCTAACAATGTATACGTGTGCCATCATAATTTATGTTAACGAGTTGTGATTTTACGAACAAGCTTTTTAATGCATAACATTGTTTGGCTCAATAAATTATGTTGTAGAGCAGACGCCTTTGAAAGCCCTCTAAAGTTCTTCTTAATTCCAAAACGCAACATCGAACAGTCATCTCGCATTATGGTAAATGACGATAAGGTTTACTTGAAATCTTATCTTGGTAGCAAAACGATCTACAACAAGCGTTTCTTGCCATTTTTTGGAGAAATTATAATTCAAGCCACAGATTTCTATATTAGCCACGTGATGAAACTTCTTATTTGATGACTAAGCAACAAGAAAATGAGATATCCTCTATAAAATATAAACTAATTCGCCTTTTTTAAATCAAAGCAAATCATTTATATGCCAAACTAAGTGTAAAACATAGGTAGAATATAATTTTAGCAGCTTAACAACTTAGTAACCTTTTGCAAGTATTGCAAATATTATGAAGTTTATTGTACTGCATTATTATTAATATAATTTATTATATACATACACAGGTTAAAATAAAATAATAATTAATTAAAAATAACAAAATTAAAATTATTAAATGAGTACTTAGTATTAAAATTTAAATCAAATTAAAAAATAACAAAATTAAAATTTTAATGGGTTATATTTTAGCGTTTTATTAACGCTTAAATATACTTAAGTAAAATTTTAAACACTGAAAAAAGACGACAACCTCAGGCGGGAATCGAACCACGCACCTTCCGCATTCCGGGCGGCTGCCTTAACCACTTGGCTACCGAGGTCTGGCTTTCAACCGTCGAATTTTGTCAGTGCTTGATGATTATGTTTTTTTTTTAGTCAACATTGCTTCATCAAATCTTAGAAGTTTTCACCTCTGAGATCCGAAAGAAGTATTTAAACAAATATTTAAACATTCGGTTAAGATGAAGCTGCGTTTGTAGATTAATGTTTTTTTTATATTTTAGCGTTTTATTAACGCTTAAATATACTTTAAAAAAATTTACTAAAATTAAAATTATTACTTAATTCAGTTTACATCGCCAACTAAATATTCTATGGACAGCGTCAAGCAAGAATCAACAATTATATTAAATTTTCCTTCTAATTTTTACATTGCCACCTAAATTACTAACTCAGCCACGGATTTTACATCTCATCACCTTTTTACGTTTTACAACTTTAACACAAGGTCCTCAAAGAATAAATTCAATCTTTTAAAGACAACATCACTTAAGTAACTGAGCATGTAAAATAATGCATCATTTTCTTTTATCGTGTAAATAGTCAGTAAATATTCAGCGCGAGTGCGCGAGACGACAGCGACCGGCCATTTGCACCAATCAGAAGGCGCCATTCGATTCATGTACCGATGAGTTAGTCACGTGTTTGTTTACTGTCGTTCAAGCGTTCGTATTGCGATTGTATCATCATTCATCTGTAATTAAATAAAAGTTTTCGATTAGTTCTAATTAGTTAGTAAAGGCACAACCTAAAAGACCTAAAGCGCGAGCTGCGTTAATAATCCATTGGTTTATAATAATAAAAACGTTTATTTGTCTTTAACTGATAAGTACAAAGTATAACGTAAGTTAAGTATTAGTATTTTTATAAGTAGGTACAGCAATAAATTATCTTATGTTATCTAATTAAATTACTAATTATAACAGCAATGTAACAAAAGACAAAATGGTATATGACTCAGTGATTGCGGAGAGTCCACAATCCCTGCTATTCTGTCATACCCTTTCACAAATATTTTAATAGATTGTTTTTAACATCGGGTAGATTTTGTTACTATATACTATTAAATATAACCCTAAGCGGATACCATAGATTGCCTCTCGAGTAGCCACCTGCGACATGCTATACGAAACGTCGAAAGTGATCGATCGATATACGATATACCTACACCTACAATATGTTTTTATTAATCACTATATGTAAAATGATAGTATATACATACATAAATGCATAGGTATATAGATTCACTACTATTATCCCCAAAGGGTTAATCAGAGACTAGGCAATATGGTTGCCAACTATACTGTTCAAAACAGTATTACCTATACGGTTTTTCACTACAGTAAACTTTTTACTGTTGAACAAAAATAAAGTATCCAAAATACCGTTTTAGTATCACTGTGCATTGGTAACCATATACCTGTTTATAAAGTTAAAAAGTTGCGAAAGTTGTCCGCGTTGTGCAGCGCTGACATACTTAAATATTTGAATAAATAAAATACTGTCCATTTTTCTAAAACACTGTTTATTTTTCTTATCTAACCGTAAAATACTTTTGCTTAATTGGCAACCCTAATAGGCAATGGGGACCGTAGAAGCAGTGGCACTTGATGGCAGTCCATAGTCCACGTTTCATCAAGTTACAACTGCACTATTGCACATGTGCTCAGCGTGACAGGTAGTGAGCCCATCGCCGCTCTATGCTGTTGGATGTATGTGCAGTCTATAGTCCGTTAGTCACCTTTCACGACACCCAAGGGAAGAGAGGGGGTGGTAGTATTCTTAATGAGCCGCTAGAAGGCTAGAAGGTTTTTTTTAACTTAATATAATTTCTATTTACGCCACAGAACAGAAGAGTGGATCACTTGATTTTAATGATGCTTACCTTTACAAAGCTGTGGGACTAAGTTTGTAGACTTTTTATGATGATGATTTGAACTGAAATGTCCTATATCAATTGTGTCGCGTAGCGGTGAAAGAATACTACCACCCCCTCTCTTCCCTTGGGTGTCGTGTAGAAGGCGACTAAAGACTGCACATACTTCTAACAGCATAGAGCGGAGATGGGCTCACCACCTGTCACGCTAAGCACATGTGCAGTCGCTATTTGGTGAAAAGTGGACTATGGTAGAGGACTGCTTTTGCAGCCTCTTGCCTAGTCTTTGACTAACCTTTCGGGGATAAAAATCGTGATTATATGTATGTACTCGTAGGTCTACAATTGCGGTTGCGTGTATGTTTGAACCGTAGAACTTTTAGTTTTTGCAGATCAGACACTGAGTGCAACATGTTATATTGTATATCATATCACATATTTATTTGTATGTATGTTAGTCTGTAAGGTATATATTATATGGGCCTATGTAATTTACCATCTGTACATTTTGTTGCCTGAATTAAATGATTATTATTATTATGCTCTTTATTTAAAATATAATCTTAAGTAAAATTTTTTACAATATTTTATATAAAAAAAAAACATATTTACAATATAAAATATTATAAAAAACTTAACCTAGGTTGCCACCGGCAGCGGGGATAGACCCAAGCTATCGGTGGTTAGGGCTGCAGAGTGAGGAACCTCCTGACAATACGTGCCGTGTCAAGGAGTACTGCCTTTTGCATCTGACCCTTGACCCAACCTTTCAGCGAGAGCCTCTCTAGGTGTTGATCGAGGCTCTTCGCTATAAGGCCGTGTGCCGAAACGACTATCGGTACAATAATGGTTGAATCCACATCCCACATGGCGGTAACCTCGTGAGCCAAGTCAAGGTACTTACTGAGCTTGTCCTTCTCGGCTTTCACGAGGTTCTCATCATGAGGTACGGTGATATCAACCAATATTGCCCGGCGCTGAGATCGGTCGACCACCACGATATCAGGCTTATTGGCGACAATAGTCCTGTCCGTGATGATAGAGCGATCCCAGTAGAGCGTTGCATGACCATTTTCGAGAACTGGCGCAGGTGCGTACTTATAGTACGGCACCTCTGATTCAACAAGGCCATATTGAAGAGCAAGTTGCTGGTGAATTATTCTGGCTACTTGGTTGTATCTGTGCAAATACTCTCCGTTAGCAAGATGAGAACAACCGGAAATAATATGTCGGAGTGATTCTCCAGGACGGCGGCATGCCCGACAGATGTCGACCGTACCGTCCTTCATAATATATTTCCGGTAGTTATTCGTCTTGATAACTTCATCTTCAATGGCACAGACAAAACCTTCGGTTTCCCCAAAGAGGTCACCGAAACGTAGCCAGTTCACCGAGGCAGGCAAATCTACATCAGGCCCAGTTAGAGCCCGATAGTAGCGCCCGTGTAGCACCTTGCTCTTCCATATGTCCTTGCGATCGAGAGTGCTTAGCACCACTGGTTTGCGCCAGTTTTCTGTTGCCAAGGAGAGCGGCGTAAAGTGTCTATCAACTGCCACGACATCCAAATGCATCCCGCACTCACTGTTAAGGAAATAATCCCTGAGACTGCACACCTCACGGTTATGTAGGTCCTTGGCATTTAAAAAGCCGCGACCCCCACATCTCCGCGGGATGTACAGCCTCATAACAGATGAGCGCGGGTGTAGCATTCTGGAAGTCGTGAGCATTTGACGGACTCTTCTATCCAAGGCGTCCAATTCGGTCTGAGTCCATCTTAGTATGCCAAAGGAGTATGTGAGCAGAGGCATAACCCAGCCATTAAAAGCACGCGACTTATTGCCACCCGATAAAAGACTATTAAGTACTTTTCTCAGGCGGCAAAAGAATCGCTCCCGTAATGACTGTTTTATGTCCCCGTCCTCAACACCCAAAGACTGTGATATACCAAGATATTTATATGTTTCAACTTCGGAGAGAGATCTGAGGTTTATCGTTTCGGAGAGTTGTAAATTGGTTGAATTTACTACTCTCCCACGCTGTACATGCATAACCGCACACTTATCCACACCAAACTCCATCTTGATGGCACTGCTGAAAGTCTCAGTAATTTTCAGCAGTTTCACCAAGTCTTGGCGGTTTGGTGCGAACAATTTGAGGTCATCCATGTACAACAAATGCGACATAACTTCACCCCCTCTCCGCAGTTGACAGCCTAACTTTGAATTTCTCAACAAAGTACTGAGAGAATTCAAAGCTAGGCAAAACCATAAAGGACTCAGACTGTCGCCCTGGAATATGCCACGCTCTATCCTTATAAGATCCTGCGTGGCAGAAACACTATCTTGACATCCTGGTTGACACAAGACCGTGGTCCACTGCCGCATGCATGACATCAAAAAGGATTTTAAAGTTATATCAATTTTATATAACTCTAAAATCCTCACCAACCATGAATGCGGCACCGAATCATAGGCCTTCTTATAGTCAATCCAGGCTGTAGAGAGAGTCCCTCTGCCACGCCGGACCTTCTGGCATATGGTCATGTCAATGAGGAGAAGCTCCTTAGTACCACGGGACCCAACCCTACATCCATTCTGAGTCATGTCCAAAATATTGTTTGCAACAATGTGCGTGTTAATTTTTGTTCTCAGAATGGATGTAAGGAGCTTGTATAAAGTAGGTAAGCACGTGATGGGTCATTATTATTATTATTATTATTATTATTATTATTAACATGTTAAATATAAGGTGACTGCTAGAAACGGCAAGAAACTTCAAGGGCTGGTCAGGTCAAGTGTTTAAACATGACAAAAATGGTTTCATTGCAGACTGACGTAAGTACTTATCGCCCAACTGACGCGAACGGGTCAACAGACGGTCGGCCGCTCGGCCGTTGACCGCGCGTTGTAAATATTCGTTATTTTTAATTCATCATCATCATCATCATCATCAGCCAGAAGACGTCCACTGCTGGACAAAGGCCTCCCCCAAGGATCTCCACCACGACCGGTCAGGTGCTGCTTGCATCTAGCGGCTACCCGCGACCGCGCACCAGATCGTCAGACCACCTTGTTGGAGGCCTGCCCACACTGCGTCTTCCGGTGCGCGGTCGCCACTCGAGAACCGTTCTGCCCCAACGGCCATCGGTTCTACGGGCGATGTGCCCTGCCCATTGCCACTTGAGCTTGGCGACTCTTTGGGCTATGTCGGTTACTTTAGTTCGTCTACGAATCTCCTCATTTCTGATTCGATCACGTAGAGAAACCCCGAGCATAGCCCTCTCCATTGCTCTTTGCGTGACTTTGAGCCTGGTAATAAGGCCCATAGTGAGCGACCACGTTTCGGTACCGTATGTCATCACTGGCAACACACACTGGTCGAAGACTTTCGTCTTGAGTCGTCCATGTTCATTTTGTTGAGAGACTCTGTTGAGATCACCGAGCATTGTGCCGAGTTCCTCCAGGGTCTCAGCCATGACTACTATATCGTCGGCAAATCGAAGGTGACTGATGTACACGCCGTTAATATTGATGCCGAGTCCTCTCCAGTCCAGAAGCTTAAACACGTCCTCCAGTGCAGCAGTGAAGAGTTTCGGAGAAATGACATCTCCTTGTCTCACTCCACGCTGCAGCTGGACTGGCTTCGAGCTCCGGTCCTGAAGACGAACTGTCATAGTGGCGTTTTCGTACAAACACTTTAACACTTCGATGTACCGGTAGTCAATTTGGCATATTTCATATTTTTAATTGTTTTGCACTTATTTTTTTCTTATGTTATTGCTTTAAAATAAATTAGATACTCAAAGACTATCCAATAAAAATTCCCAAAATGAATTATTTAATTAAAAATTTAAAAAACACGAACTCCTTTTTTTGTCATATTTGTCATGTTAATAAAACACTTGACCTGACCAGCCCTTGAAGTTTCTTGCGGTTTCTAGCAGTCACCTTATATGTGATATACATATACGAGTATATCATAAATTATTCAATTATAGTAAATTGCAGACACTCCATCAACAAATTACATTTACGAATACATAAGGATCGGAATGCGTCTAAGATTGTGTCGGATTTAGTGGAGCTATCCTAGTTGGTAGTTATATGGTAGTTGGCGACGGCGGCGCTGTGAATATTCAATCGATGGTGTGAAACGTGCCTAATGGCGTGCAGCGCGATGTTTGGACAACCCAGTTGTGCTGCTAACTTAATTAGGCTGTTAATCAAAATTGTCTTAGGACAGCCAGCTTCCGGGCGTATTAAGCACGTGTTGAAAGTAGGTATTCCGTTGATTTAGACGAGTCTGAGAGCCGTCTTTATTTGTCTAGACATGGAAAATTACAATTTTCACCGCCTCTGTGGTCTAGTAGCTAAGCCTTGGGTCTTAGACCCAGTTCGATTCCCAGCAGGAGTACATCTTTGTGTACTTGGTTTGGGTGGTGGTAGGGCTTGTTTAATCCGTCTGGCTAGCTACCACCACCTTATCTTAAGTTTGACATCATAACAATAATGACAGAATTAATATTTTAAACTGTCATGGTCATTATAATAACTTTTAGGAAAAAAACGGGATTTTTACCATGTTTATTTTGTATGTTGTTGGTTTTAAGTCCTCGATATTTCGGCGCAGTTGCATGCACCATGATCACGGAGTAACTCAGAACCTCAGTTAAAAGTTTTTGTTTGATAGAATTGTTAGTGTTCCGACAGTTAAGGGATAAGATAGCCAGTTCCTAGACGAAAAAAACGAGTTACATGATGGTGTTGAGGACAAAGCTTAGCTTATTTACAGTAAATAGGGTTACTGTTTACGATAAAATGCATACGAGTACTAATACCCTAAGCTACGACTAAGTAATGAAAACGCCTGTCTATGTATCTATCCATAAAAGGTACCTTTCCAAATCATCATCTTAGGAATATCTAAATAAAATATGATTCAAACAACGTCCGATTGTGACGTTTGGCATTTTCTTATCTAAATAGGTCTTTTAATACATAAAATACGTAGTTTCCACCGCGCTCTGTGATATAAACGGCTTAAAGAGTGTCTGAGTATCTCGTAGCTGGAGTCAGCGCTGCTTAGCTCCACGAAACATTAAACTGGTTGCAGCGGGTCCATTAACTTGTGTCTTCATAGTGCGATGTAATGCACTTTAGCGAAAGAAATGTTTAGCGCTATAGTGGCGATAAGAATGTTGGTAAGCTGCTTTCGAGTAGTGACGCTCTTTGCGGAGTAGATTTGTATATTTTTATTCTTAATATCGAATTTTATTTTTTCCGATTTATCTGTACTTAGGTATAGAAAAAAAAGTGACACGAAAACTTTATACGGTATTAAGTCTGTTTTTGTAAACATTAAAAACAATAATTTTAAACGAAGATCGCCCATACTTACCTATATAACGTTTTATTGTGTAGGTACTGTAATGAAAAACTTTTGTTCCACTTTTTAATATGTTACAGGCATTGACCTAGAAGTATAGACAAGAACGTCCATACAAACCATTTGTTCAAATTCTGGAATGAGAGACCTAAAGTTCGCTGCAGCCGCTGCAGCGCTTAAACATTTAAATTTCGTCTAATCAACAGACAGACATCGCAGCGCCGCAGCGCCAGATCGATCAAAGACAACGTTGTGTGTATCAAGATGGCGTCCCAAATAGATTGTCAATAACAATAATTGAAAAAATATCTTTTCTATTCTTATAATACGGTATAACTACTTATTAATGTCTTGAATAACAATTAATTTCACTTACTTGACAACTGAATTGTAGTAAACGTCTAATTGTACACTTTGAAAAGAAATAAATAATTATTTTCGCCACTCCGCACGCGCGAATGTCAAAGCCACACTAAAGCAAGGTGCCGAGTCGACTCCGCAGATGAGTGGAACATAGTGCGTGTTCGGAAGGGCCTATCTAGTGTAACGTATATATCGATGGTGACAGGTGGCCCAATTATAAGTTTTTGTCTTTTACAATATAGCAAAGTTTTTGTAGCTGACCTGAAACTGAAAAATTAAAGTTAAAACATATTTCATACAAATAAGCTTATTCTCACTAACATAATAATAGCTTTGCACACTGCTCCATCTCACTGTGATACAGTTGACCTTCACCCAATCCAAAGTAGAAATGAAAGTCGCCGCCACCGATACGTCCTCACGATTAAGTTGGGCTCAGTCGAGCATCGAACCGGCTCGTAAATCTGAACTACTCGCGATACACTAGTCGCCTGGAGGGCTCTTCACGCTGTCCTCAGCTTAGGAGGTGGTGTAAGATATAGAAAAGGGGCCTTGTTGTGTAATAAATACCAATACTGTTTGCTTTCGTAATTATATCTTTCGTCAGAGAATTGCAATCAGATTCCATACATAGTAATTTGAAATAACTAGATCAGTTCGAAATTTTCTATTGATTCTGGCGTTTTAAATAAGTTAGGTAGGCCAAACATGTCGCGATTTAGTGACAGTGTTGTGTCGTCATGTGTTTTGTCGGTAAATAAAGACTGAAGTGATTGTTTGTACTAGGTAGTTCTATATTATTATTATTTCTGCGCATGTTTTGCCTACTTGAGCAGTAGTGTGTCAACTTCTAGCGCAATCTTTGAACTGTTCAGTATAACGGAGTTGTATTTACTTGTCTATGCCAAATCAATGTAATGTAAGTTGTTACATTTGTGATTTTTTTCCTTTTGGGGAAAAGGAAGAAAATCCCAAATGCAAGCTTCAGTGGGTTGTTATCAAATAAAACCATAAAATGTTCAACAGCTAGGCAGTATATTGTAAAAGAACACACACTAATCTTTTGTCCAACAACAATAAAATAAAATTAATAAATTTTATTTCACTCTTATTATTCAAAAGAGGGGGTTAGTCACAATTTTTCCTTATATTATGTTAGGTACAAATCATCTACGTTACACCTTTTAATTTATTTAGCCGAAAATAACAAAAAAAAACTATCAGTTGAAATTGACTATCAATCTCAAATGAAAGTTCTATAGAACCGTGGGGATTATTACTTTTAAGAAAAACCGTCACGCGTGCATTGGCACGGATTCCTCCCATTTTATTTTAATAACGAATTTTTATTTGTTGCTTTTTTTTAAATATTGTGTCTGTGAAATTATTTTTTTTAAACGTTCATAACACTATTTTATATGAATACAAGTGATATTTTGACGTGACAACGTCTTATAAATTGGTTTGCCGGGTGACACTTCAAGAAACTGCGTTACGCTCCGCTCACGTTATGCGCTCACAATGAGAACGAGTGAGAGGCACGCGTCCCTTCCACTCTTTTACCTTATTTTACCACTCAAAGTCGTTGTCACGTAAAACTTTCGCCCGTATACCGACTTTACAGGCAACCAATTTTTTTTGTTATACAATTAGTGTTAATTATATTATTATTATATGGGATTTAATTATTACTTGATCGTTTTTGACACAATATGATATTTGAATACGTGTTTCATTATTTTTTAAATACAAATGTTAAATGTAGTATTATGGTATGACAGCTGAATTTAATTATGGATTGAACGTTATTGACTCATTTATTAAAATTTAATTACTGATTGAACGTTATTGACTGTCATTTATTTAAATACATTTATTTAAGGGTATTATTATTATAATACTGTGTTTGCTGCGGTTGTTACTGAATTCTATGGACTATTACTTATTTAAATTTAAATCACCTAGTGAGAAAGCCAGCTCATATTTTAGTAGTTTTTTTTAAATTTTAAAATGCCATGCCTTATATTTTAATTTTTTTTGACTAGCATCAATTAAAATTACTTTTTACATTGCAATAAATACCTTTAAAATGCTAATACTATTAAATTTACTTTGCAATTTACGATTTTTTGTTTGTATGGTGAGTTGAAAACCTCCGTTGTGGTGTTTTTGTTTGTTGTTAGGGGTTGAAAAGTGACGATGGAGGGCTGTATATGCCTTGAAGTCACTCTATTTCAGCGCTAGTGGCTGTATATGCCACAGTGCTGGAATCCCTTGTGGTGTTTGGTTTCTTGTGAAAGGGGTTAATGGTGACGATGGAGGGCTGTATATGCCTTGAAGTTACCGCTGTTTTAGCGCTAGTGGCTGTATATGCCACAGTGCTAGAAGCCCTTTCAAGGGAGCTTGTTGTTTAAAATTTTTTGTGGTTTTTGACGTTAATCTACAAATAGGAAAGTCGACTTTTGGCGTGGTATCACAGTTCTTTTGTTAAGCTGGAGTTTTGTTTTTGTTTCTTTTTATTTTAAATTTGGAGATTAGACACCATATTGAATGGGTTCAATCTCCGGACCGTTGGTAAGGCAACGTGGTGATAGTCCTGAGGAAGGTGGCCATTTATTGGCGGGCGTGTAGGCTGCTTTGACGGAATAAGTTTTTGTTGGATTTTCTTTGTGGGCGGTTAGCCATACCTCAATCTCCGGACCGCTGGTTAGGCAGCGTGATGATAGTCCTGAAGAAGGTGGCCATTTATTGGCGAGCGTGTAGGCTGCTTTGATGGAATTCGGTTTTTTTTTTGTAGGATTTATTTAGGGGCGGTTAGCCAAACTTTTAGGTGGTGGTGAATACTTTTTGGTTTGGGTTGTGGGTTTTTTTTTTTTTGGTTTACGGCTGCCCAGCCGTGTAAGAAGTTTACTGGGCATTACTTTAAAAATGTGCTTATAGGTAGGAGCATTTAGATGTTTGTGTATTGAGGAGGTATCGTTTGTTAGGAAGGGTAGACTTGGACGTGTAGACGATTCTTACATGTATTTATTATTTTATAGCTCTTTGGGTTTCGTCTTTTCCATGTTTGTAAATGGATCAGACCTAACCTGTAGAACATATATAAACGTTTGGTGTATATATTTATTATTTTGTGCCTCTCTGGGCTTCGTCTTTTCCATATTGCTTAATGGATCAGACTTACCCAGTGGGATAACTGTAGGTCTATTTCAGTAACCTGTATAGTTAAATAAGCCATTCACCCCAGCGGATTAGTGACTGGTACCAAAAGCCTTAACGCGAGGCGTCAGTGCGGCTGGTGACACTGTAATAATAGGTTAACTGTATAGCCACCAGTTTTTATGTTTATGTAATAATATCATTACAACCATAATTAGTGTATTTAATATATATAAAGTAATCAATCATTTATAATCTAGTATTTTGGTAATATTCATATTGAACTCCTAAAGGTTTGTCTTTTCCATATTGCTTAATGGATCAGACTCACTTTGTGAGTCTATTGTGGTGACTTTTCAGTAACCAGTATTGTTAAAAAAGTAAGCCATACACCCCAGCGGATCAGTGACTGGTACCAAAAGCCTTAACGCGAGGCAACAGTGCGGTTGGTGACACTGTGATAATATGTTAACTGCATAGCCACCAAGTTTTTAGATTTATGTAAGAGTATATTATAATTGATATTATTATATTTATTATGTACATAAGTTTATATTCATATAGAAGTTTGTATATTTATTGGGATATACAAACTATATATATATGGGATATTTGTATATTTAAATATATATATATATATATATATATATATATATATATATATATATATATATATATATATATATATATGAAGAATTGTCGTACACAAGTCTGCGTTTTGTTGTTTTTTTTACTGTCATAGCATATTGTATAGCTATTTACAGGAAAGTTTTGAGTTATTGTGTAGTGCAGCTACACGGGTAGGTTTTCTTTTGGTTGTTTGTGCTTGCTTGGTTGTTTGAAGTGTAGAGCATTTTCGACAATTTTTTTCCAAATTTATTCAGTAATTTTAAAGACAGATTATTCATATTTTTTATGAGCAGTAGTATGTTAACTTTGATTATAATATATTGAAGATCATGTTTGTACTTTGTATACCTATTTTTTTTTATTTTTTTTTTATATATTATATTTTTTTTATTTATGTAAGTTAACTTTATCATTATGAAACTACTTCGGGAAAAGTAGTGTAAATTATATTTGTCAAGCCGAATTGCAATGTAAATAATTGTATTATTATAATGTTGGTGTTCTTTTTATTTGTTTTATTATAATGCACAAAAATACACTTCAATTTTACATATTTTATTAACCCCCGACGCAAAACGTGCAAGTTTAACGTGTGTATTTGAGTAATTTGTTTAACTGTACGAATTATCGTATCTCCCGAACGAATGCACAGATTTTGATTTTGTTTTTTTTTTTATTTGAGAGGTGTCTTGATCGAGAGTGATTTTGAGCAATACATATCAATTTTTTTTATTTTTTTAAGAAGAATTATGTTTTAAGAAGATCTGTTTAGCCTTTTGAAGATCATTATCTCTACATAGTCGAGAAAAGGATTTGAGCAACTTTCATAAGTTTGATCTATCTTATTCTGTATATCCTTCGGCTTGATAATACCAATCCGATTTATTATTTACAGTAACCTAAAATATAAAAAGAGACGGGATACTTACACGAAATATGTGACATATCTAATTATTGTGATTAACTGATATAATAATATATTATATTAGTATTATATTTGTTTAAATTAATACTCACTTGGCCATTCCTGTCACGCTTCCAGAAATTAACTTTATAAAAAAATGCTATAAAATTTTTAGTGGCTCTGTAGAATTTAAACTTACAACCTAATACCTAAGTATATCGAAGCTCAAGAAACAACAAGATAACTGACACCGAAACATTTAGCTAGACCACTCACAACTACGGGTAACACTCCGTAATTCGGTCGACTTATTGACCTACACGCTCGTTTCCCCCGGGTGGACATTTCACAGGGCGCACGCTACGCAGGAGACGACCGATTATTTGGTTTTCGCAAGTGGAAAGTTCACAAGATGGTGATACAAAAGCGTTACTGTTCTGCATTCGGATGCACTAACACGAAATTTAAAGATAATGATTTAACTTTTCACAGACTTCCCAAGAATCCTGTAAGGTAAGTAAATAAGTAGGTACTTGTAATATTTATAGACAATTAATAATAATATGATAATGATTTAACTAGTTTGATGAGAGAAGTAGACAAATTCAATGCAGTTATCGTTGTAGGTTAGGTATATAAGGTACAGTTTGTCTATAAAGTCGTGAATTTAAATAGTGGCAATACTGTATGGAGTGTTTGTCAAAACTGACATAAACGAACTGCGTATAAAAAGTCAATTTACTCAATTTGTCAGCGATCACGCTTGAATAAATTTTAAGTTCGTAAATAGTTTATTGATTAGGTACTGATTGCGGTCGACCTTAACACAAAACGCGGTTCAAAGTTAGACTAGGTTTAGTAGACAGGTACTGTGGTTAAGCATTAATAACGCCCCTCTACGAAAATAAACCTAGTGGTAGTCCTTGGTAAAATTACACCATGAATTATCATCGGTAGGTATTTACCAATGGATTGATGGATTCAGGCATTTAAAATTTGTATCTATACGTACGGTTTTTATAGGTATGTAACTATGTATATGAAAAGCAAATGATCTTGTATTTGATACTAGTGGCCCGGGGATGACTTCGTCCGCGTGAATGTCGATTATCGCGCAATGCGAACGTAATTTAAAAGTAGCTCATGTCCGTCGATTTTGTACCAAATTACTTTAGTAGGCATTACCTCAGTAGACGTGTCCCATCATCTTTAAGATGGCAGAATATGTTATTCAAGTTGGTCAAGTGTAATATTAGTTAGTTTGTAATCGGCATCACGGTTCCTGGTCTCTATGTAAGTGTGCGAGATCGGAAAATGGATTGTACGCTAGTTGGTCTACGTGAGTTCTTCTGACCGCCCAAGTCAACTAATATCTAAGTATTTATGTTCTGTTATTCTGTTTATATAGCGCTTAAAATACCTATCTACCTACATAAATATATTTCGAGATTGTAGGTTATGTAGGTTATGTAGGTTGATCTATTGCCGCCTGTACTTACTTTACATAATCATAGCAAGACATAGTAACAGAAGTAGATACTACAGAGTATTAATATGTACCATAACTACCTACTTCAATGTTTGGTGGTTAAGTATTACTTACATAATAATATTGTACTTTATTGATCATTATCAAACAAACCACGAAAAAGCGTAAGTATATATTTTTATTATAGGTAGGTACGTGGCGCAAGTGCTTTATATTTGCAGTATTTGCATTCAACCAACCCTATGAGCAACACGCGGCCGGGTTACGTCAAGCTTGCCAAGCAGGATTTTGTGAATGCAGCGGCTCGCGCTCGTACCGCCTTAGATATAAGATTTACTTTCGATTGTCCCGGCCGTTGAAAAAGTTAGGTATGAGTACAGGTGCAGAGTTATTTTGGACCGTATTGGCGTGCACCGTAGGTTGACATTGTATTGCAATTGTGTTGATAGTGTCGTTTCTGCTACTAATATTATTCTGTGCTATACGGGTATAGAAAATAGACCGAAACGTCAAATGATAGGTAAGTAACTGTTTAGAGTATGTAATTTGTCCTTGCGTTATCCCGTACAAATCAAACTTGTTCAATTTGAAACGCTGAAATGTATCTTATGTTTAATAACAAGAAATAAAAAACGTAATTGAGTTAGATCTTCACATATTTTAGACAGTAATGGAATGGTTGCGCTTTGAACATTAGCGTTATTTTTGCCAGTTCCTGGGCTTAGGAACGTTAAATTAAAAAATATCAATTCAGGTTATTTGCAACAAACACTAATACAATATTTAAAATTAAATATCTATTAAAAAAAAATTAATTAAATTTGTATTAAAAAAAAGTAGCTTTGCTGAAATTGTCTATTAAGATACAATTTAATTTGAATAACACTTACCTTTCCTCTAAACAAATTGGAATCGGTAATAAATGTATTAGTTTATTTAGCGACTCCACGCGTTGTCTTTGTTCCGAAGTACAAATTGTTCCTTTAGTTAGAGAAAGCGTATTATTTTGTTAATGCAAAGCGCTTAGTATCATTTTTATTATTGTATGTACATTGATTATTAATTTTGAAGGACTACAGACCATCGTGGCGATGGTTTAACAGCCTTAGTCAAATATTTTTTTTAAATAGCTAAGTCAAAAATTCTTTACAAATCTGCTTTTAGTTTTAGGAGTGATCGCAGATTAGCACAAAAAAATAAGTTATTAATATTATGTGATAGACTACGGCAGGGCTTACGATAGGTACCCAAAATTTACTTACTGAAATGGATTCAAAATTATATATACTTCGAATTCCCTTTTTATTCTCGAAACATATTTTTTATTTTTCTTGTTGCCCATAATTTGGCTAGCACAAACGACTTGCTAAACAATTAGTAGTACCTACGTAATAAAATACTAACGTAAGCAGCAAGAACGCGTACCTATCTCTGTCACGTGCGCTAGGGAGCTGCACAGGTCCACCGTTCATGACGCGCATTGCGGGACTGAGAGTGTGCTCGCGTATATTTTAGAAAAGTTCTATTTCTGCAGCCGTACGGTTGAATATTGCGTGCGCCGCTTCAACACGCTTAGCGCAGAAGTAAATGACGTAAGTCACAAAACTGTTTTCATTTATAATTCGATTATTAAGTACTCAATTAAAAAAAGGTCTTACCAGTCCCTAACTAACTATCTTAGTAATATATTCGTTGTATTTTTATACGTAAGGCTCTATACCGTAAAAAGATATACGTAATAATATCTCAAAAACTCATCATTTTCGATAAATTAAAGTATCGTACATAAATCAATATTTTTTGTTTTTGCTTTGCTCAAGCCTTAGGCAACTATACAAAGAATCATATACTTAAATTTGATATGTCTAGTATGCTGTACACATATGATAATTTATCTTCAAAATCGCTACTCGTTTAGGCAGCCGCCTCTTAACATAGTATTTTCTTTTATATCCAACTACACCAAGCGTTGGTGAAGTTGTGAAACCTTTGAGGATCTGCGAGTTCGACCTGTGTGAAGTTGTATGGTGACATCGTCTCCAGATTCGGATCGACTATACGATCCTGGCGTCCATAAATATTTATTTTATATCGGTATAACCCCACGGTTCTCTAGAGTATCGGCTTTAAACGTGTGAGAGTTTTGATACGGTTAAACGGTTTAAAACATTTAATTTAATATTTTTATAGACGGAGTAATTTAATTTTAATTTCAACTTCATACTCCGAACGGTATTGGCTTTATCCCGACCCCCACCCACGACCATAGCTCGTACGACTGAGATATTAGCTGGCTGGTTAGGCAGTAGTATGAACAGTATTATAAAATTTATTTTAAATTAAAATTATCACCGACCCGCTTGGTCACTTTTGACTCTTAGGATTTTAGTGTGTTTTAGGGGGTGATATAGCTTTGGAATAAGGTTTAGATTACTTTAAACAGTAAATAATAGTTGGCAAAATTAATAGAAAGTTTGTTGAACTTTCATTTGAGATTGACCCTAGGGTCAATTTCAACTGATAGTTTTTTTTGTAATTTTCGGCTAAATAAATTAAAAGGTGTAACGTAGATGATTTGTACCTAACATAATATAAGACAAAATTGTGACTAACCCCCCTCTTTTAAATAATAAGAATGAAATAAAATTTATAATTTTTAATTAATTTATTTAGCCGAAAATTACAAAAAAAACTATCAGTTGAAATTGACCCTAGGGTCAATCTCAAATGAAAGTTCAACAAACTTTCTATTAATTTTGCCAACTATTATTTACTGTTTAAAGTAATCTAAACCTTATTCCAAAGCTATATCACCCCCTAAAACACACTAAAATCCTAAGAGTCAAAAGTGACCAAGCGGGTCGGTGATAATTTTAATTTAAAATAAATTTTATAATACTGTTCATACTACTGCCTAACCAGCCAGCTAATATCTCAGTCGTACGAGCTATGGTCGTGGGTGGGGGTCGGGATAAAGCCAATACCGTTCGGAGTATGAAGTTGAAATTAAAATTAAATTACTCCGTCTATAAAAATATTAAATTAAATGTTTTAAACCGTTTAACCGTATCAAAACTCTCACACGTTTAAAGCCGATACTCTAGAGAACCGTGGGGTTATACCGATATAAAATAAATATTTATGGACGCCAGGATCGTATAGTCGATCCGAATCTGGAGACGATGTCACCATACAACTTCACACAGGTCGAACTCGCAGATCCTCAAAGGTTTCACAACTTCACCAACGCTTGGTGTAGTTGGATATAAAAGAAAATACTATGTTAAGAGGCGGCTGCCTAAACGAGTAGCGATTTTGAAGATAAATTATCATATGTGTACAGCATACTAGACATATCAAATTTAAGTATATGATTCTTTGTATAGTTGCCTAGGCTTGAGCAAAGCAAAAACAAAAAATATTGATTTATGTACGATACTTTAATTTATCGAAAATGATGAGTTTTTGAGATATTATTACGTATATCTTTTTACGGTATAGAGCCTTACGTATAAAAATACAACGAATATATTACTAAGATAGTTAGTTTTAACCGCCTCTGTGGTCTAGTGGCTAAGCTACCTGTTTCAGACCCAGAGGTCCCGGGTTCGATTCCCAGCGGGGGGTACATCTTTGTGTGCTCGGTTTGGTTGGTGGTAGGGCTGTTAAGTCCGCCTGGCTAGCTACCACCATCTTATCTAAGTCTGTCGCCATAACAACGATGTTTATAGCATTGTTGTGTTCCGGCAGTTTGAGATAAGATAGCCAGTTCCTCAGTGGTTGAGGATTCCGGGTGAAGCGCGCTTCCACCTTCGGCCTTATCGTCACTTACCATCAGGTGAGATGAAGGCCAAGCGCTTACCCGTTGCAAAAAAAAAAAAAAAAAAAGTTAGGGACTGGTAAGACCATTTTTCAATTGAGTACTTAATAATCGAATTATAAATGAAAACAGTTTTGTGACTTACGTCATTTACTTCTGCGCTAAGCGTGTTGAAGCGGCGCACGCAATATTCAACCGTACGGCTGCAGAAATAGAACTTTTCTAAAATCTACGCGAGCACACTCTCAGTCCCGCAATGCGCGTCATGAACGGTGGACCTGTGCAGCTCCCTAGCGCACGTGACAGAGATAGGTACGCGTTCTTGCTGCTTACGTTAGTATTTTATTACGTAGGTACTACTAATTGTTTAGCAAGTCGTTTGTGCTAGCCAAATTATGGGCAACAAGAAAAATAAAAAATATGTTTCGAGAATAAAAAGGGAATTCGAAGTATATATAATTTTGAATCCATTTCAGTAAGTAAATTTTGGGTACCTATCGTAAGCCTTGCCGTAGTCTATCACATAATATTAATAACTTATTTTTTTGTGCTAATCTGCGATCACTCCTAAAACTAAAAGCAGATTTGTAAAGAATTTTTGACTTAGCTATTTAAAAAAAATATTTGACTAAGGCTGTTAAACCATCGCCACGATGGTCTGTAGTCCTTCAAAATTAATAATCAATGTACATACAATAATAAAAATGATACTAAGCGCTTTGCATTAACAAAATAATACGCTTTCTCTAACTAAAGGAACAATTTGTACTTCGGAACAAAGACAACGCGTGGAGTCGCTAAATAAACTAATACATTTATTACCGATTCCAATTTGTTTAGAGGAAAGGTAAGTGTTATTCAAATTAAATTGTATCTTAATAGACAATTTCAGCAAAGCTACTTTTTTTTAATACAAATTTAATTAATTTTTTTTTAATAGATATTTAATTTTAAATATTGTATTAGTGTTTGTTGCAAATAACCTGAATTGATATTTTTTAATTTAACGTTCCTAAGCCCAGGAACTGGCAAAAATAACGCTAATGTTCAAAGCGCAACCATTCCATTACTGTCTAAAATATGTGAAGATCTAACTCAATTACGTTTTTTATTTCTTGTTATTAAACATAAGATACATTTCAGCGTTTCAAATTGAACAAGTTTGATTTGTACGGGATAACGCAAGGACAAATTACATACTCTAAACAGTTACTTACCTATCATTTGACGTTTCGGTCTATTTTCTATACCCGTATAGCACAGAATAATATTAGTAGCAGAAACGACACTATCAACACAATTGCAATACAATATCAACCTACGGTGCACGCCAATACGGTCCAAAATAACTCTGCACCTGTACTCATACCTAACTTTTTCAACGGCCGGGACAATCGAAAGTAAATCTTATATCTAAGGCGGTACGAGCGCGAGCCGCTGCATTCACAAAATCCTGCTTGGCAAGCTTGACGTAACCCGGCCGCGTGTTGCTCATAGGGTTGGTTGAATGCAAATACTGCAAATATAAAGCACTTGCGCCACGTACCTACCTATAATAAAAATATATACTTACGCTTTTTCGTGGTTTGTTTGATAATGATCAATAAAGTACAATATTATTATGTAAGTAATACTTAACCACCAAACATTGAAGTAGGTAGTTATGGTACATATTAATACTCTGTAGTATCTACTTCTGTTACTATGTCTTGCTATGATTATGTAAAGTAAGTACAGGCGGCAATAGATCAACCTACATAACCTACATAACCTACAATCTCGAAATATATTTATGTAGGTAGATAGATATTTTAAGCGCTATATAAACAGAATAACAGAACATAAATACTTAGATATTAGTTGACTTGGGCGGTCAGAAGAACTCACGTAGACCAACTAGCGTACAATCCATTATCCGATCTCGCACACTTACATAGAGACCAGGAACCGTGATGCCGATTACAAACTAACTAATATTACACTTGACCAACTTGACTAACATATTCTGCCATCTTAAAGATGATGGGACACGTCTACTGAGGTAATGCCTACTAAAGTAATTTGGTACAAAATCGACGGACATGAGCTACTTTTAAATTACGTTCGCATTGCGCGATAATCGACATTCACGCGGACGAAGTCATCCCCGGGCCACTAGTATCAAATACAAGATCATTTGCTTTTCATATACATAGTTACATACCTATAAAAACCGTACGTATAGATACAAATTTTAAATGCCTGAATCCATCAATCCATTGGTAAATACCTACCGATGATAATTCATGGTGTAATTTTACCAAGGACTACCACTAGGTTTATTTTCGTAGAGGGGCGTTATTAATGCTTAACCACAGTACCTGTCTACTAAACCTAGTCTAACTTTGAACCGCGTTTTGTGTTAAGGTCGACCGCAATCAGTACCTAATCAATAAACTATTTACGAACTTAAAATTTATTCAAGCGTGATCGCTGACAAATTGAGTAAATTGACTTTTTATACGCAGTTCGTTTATGTCAGTTTTGACAAACACTCCATACAGTATTGCCACTATTTAAATTCACGACTTTATAGACAAACTGTACCTTATATACCTAACCTACAACGATAACTGCATTGAATTTGTCTACTTCTCTCATCAAACTAGTTAAATCATTATCATATTATTATTAATTGTCTATAAATATTACAAGTACCTACTTATTTACTTACCTTACAGGATTCTTGGGAAGTCTGTGAAAAGTTAAATCATTATCTTTAAATTTCGTGTTAGTGCATCCGAATGCAGAACAGTAACGCTTTTGTATCACCATCTTGTGAACTTTCCACTTGCGAAAACCAAATAATCGGTCGTCTCCTGCGTAGCGTGCGCCCTGTGAAATGTCCACCCGGGGGAAACGAGCGTGTAGGTCAATAAGTCGACCGAATTACGGAGTGTTACCCGTAGTTGTGAGTGGTCTAGCTAAATGTTTCGGTGTCAGTTATCTTGTTGTTTCTTGAGCTTCGATATACTTAGGTATTAGGTTGTAAGTTTAAATTCTACAGAGCCACTAAAAATTTTATAGCATTTTTTTATAAAGTTAATTTCTGGAAGCGTGACAGGAATGGCCAAGTGAGTATTAATTTAAACAAATATAATACTAATATAATATATTATTATATCAGTTAATCACAATAATTAGATATGTCACATATTTCGTGTAAGTATCCCGTCTCTTTTTATATTTTAGGTTACTGTAAATAATAAATCGGATTGGTATTATCAAGCCGAAGGATATACAGAATAAGTTTCGGCTAAAACAATCACTCCCACTGACATTATAGCTATACGTAGCAGTAATGAATTTAGAAAATCAAATTTTAAATAGATCAAACTTATGAAAGTTGCTCAAATCCTTTTCTCGACTATGTAGAGATAATGATCTTCAAAAGGCTAAACAGATCTTCTTAAAACATAATTCTTCTTAAAAAAATAAAAAAAATTGATATGTATTGCTCAAAATCACTCTCGATCAAGACACCTCTCAAATAAAAAAAAAAACAAAATCAAAATCTGTGCATTCGTTCGGGAGATACGATAATTCGTACAGTTAAACAAATTACTCTAATACACACGTTAAACTTGCACGTTTTGCGTCGGGGGTTAATAAAATATGTAAAATTGAAGTGTGTTTTTGTGCATTATAATAAAACAAATAAAAAGAACACCAACATTATAATAATACAATTATTTACATTGCAATTCGGCTTGACAAATATAATTTACACTACTTTTCCCGAAGTAGTTTCATAATGATAAAGTTAACTTACATAAATAAAAAAAATATAATATTTAAAAACAAAAAAAAAAAAAAAAAAATAGGTATACAAAGTACAAACATGATCTTCAATATATTATAATCAAAGTTAACATACTACTGCTCATAAAAAATATGAATAATCTGTATTTAAAATTACTGAATAAATTTGGAAAAAAATTGTCGAAAATGCTCTATTCATTCTATGTTCCTGGATCATGAACTCGGATGACCTGCGAGCGCGCGAATTTTGAATTTGTTGATTTGTATCGCTAGTGTAACGAGTGTGGCATGCGGGTGGCGGGGCGCGCTGGGCGGATCTAGCGCTGGAATTATTTTAGGGAGCCCGCTCTTAAGGTTTCGAAACCCTAATGTAAAAATGTTCCTGTATAAAGAACGATTAAACCCAGAGTGGGGGTACAAAAACCGTCAACGCCTGTGCGGCGACAGCTCGCTGGCAGCAGGTGGCCGCTGGTGCCCCGAAGAGGCAGGTCTCGCGTCCAGGCTTTAGGGCCCAGCTCTAAATCCTGGCGGCGAGACGGGCCTCTCGAAGCATGCGTTGGGATATCCTAGATTTACGCGTGGCTGCCAGCGGCGTCACGACCGGTCGGTTGTGGCACGGATTCCTGAGTGCATTGATCTCAACTCCTCGCACCACGTCACGCCAGAGATTGCTTCGTTTCGGCGTCGCAACTCGGCAGCTTTCCTTTCGCCGGAATCACTTATAAATCGAAGGCCAGCTTATAATTTCTACTCCCATTGTCGGGTAATTCATAAGAAATTGTTCTTTTAGAATTTTCCTTCAAACTAACCAAAACGTCAAATATGACGTCTGTCACAACTCGCCCTCTGCTAACAGAATTTGCCAACAATAACAACACACGACCTAAAAAAAAATTAACGTTTAGCAATGGGAAATGCATTTTTCTTTAATTTAAAATTATGTTTTGTGATATTTAACTCACTAATTACCCTGTCTTAATATTAAGGAGTATTAGTTTCCTCTCTGATAACCCCTACGGGCAGAGACAATATCAATATAAAAAATATTACTCCCGTTCGAATGTTCTAGATAAAAGTCCTTATAGAAAAAAATAGTTCTATTTCCGGATTTGCTTGAATTAAATTTAATTACTTAAAGTAATTATTATACATATTAATTTATTATGTAATTTATTTATAGAACTGTTTCGACTATTTTTTAAAATTGAATCTTTTATGTGAAATTAAAAGCTGACAGCTACTTCGCCCCGCTACCGCTAGGCGTCGCTACGGTGGCTGTGATTTTGTCTATGGTGTTATGTCAAATACAAAACGTAAACACGGAAACTTTTCCTCAAATCTAACGCAAAGTCTTGCTAAAACTGATTTAGAAATATGTTTTAATTGAAAACGCAAGAAAAGTGTGTCTTGTAATGTGTCAGCCAAGGCTCCATGTCTTTAATGTGAAGAAAAATGGATTTAATTCAAACAAGCTACACGGACTAATGTTTTTGGACATTTGATCATTCTAAAGCAATTATTTCAGGTAAGTACTATTCAACCATTGCGAACTTCTTTTGTAGATAAGTAAAGGCAGACAGGGCCCTGAATTTACAACGTAACAAAGTGTCAATGTAAGTATACCTCAAAGGCATCAAAAATTGCTGATCGCTGAAAAAATATGTATTGATAACTTTACTAAAGTCAGAAGTCAAAACTTCTTTTTTCAAATATTTAACTAAAATTATTATCGTAAATCATGTTTCACTTTATTTTTATTTACTTACGTCTTTTAGCCGTGAAAAAAAATAGGCGTAACTATTTATTTAAATAATCACTCTAGAAAATGACTCCACTTCACCAGTAGACCTAGCTTGCGCAACACGAGATATGTCGCGGACGATATTCTCTCGTCCTTCGATGGCGGGAACGACAAATTATCTCGGTTACAGTTGTCTAAACTCGATAAAATTATGTTGCATGTTAGGATTTGTAGACAAAAATACCACAGACAAACAAAACTACTGTTATGTCTATTTTTGACATATCGTGTATAGACATAACACGAGAAAACGGGTTGAGAGAATTTTCTCGTGTTGCGCGTGCTAGGCCTACTGGAAATTAATTGGAAATGGAGTCCAAGCACGAAGACAAATGGTGCTGCGACAATAGGACATAACATCGTCGTTAATTCATATAATAACATGTCTTTACTTCTATATTATTATAAAGCTGTGGAGTTTCTTGTGCCCGTTCTTCAGCTAAAATACGTCCTGAATGAATGGGGTGGGTGAGTGGGTTCCTATGCCTATCCATCTATCCATAAAAGTAAAATTAAATTTAAACGATTCAAAATGCTTATTTTAAGCTTACTAAATAAAGAAATTTTGATTTTGATTTTGTTTTTGACATCAATCGCCTTCACCCTGCCGGCCCACAAGTTGCATCTTCACGTTTATCTACAATCGATTTAACTTCTCAAAGATAGCCGTCGCTGCTTGTACCTACGGCTTGTCAACTAACCTTGCGCGATTCTACACAAGACGTCCTTCTGTGATAACTACATTTTGAACAGCATTCGCATTCGCCACTTAGGCATGCTGCACTGCCGTCTGTAACTTGAGTTTCGCCCTAACAATCGGCTTATGTGCTTTTTAGCGCGCCGGGCAGAGAAAACGACTTGGCGTAGCTGCTGAGACCTGAGAACCCTCAAGGGCTTTCAGCCAAGTGAATTATATTTCTCGCCCTGTACCATAAGAGTTGACTGTTCAATATTAGATTGTTAATAAAGATGGTTTGGATGTGCGCTGCTGTGTAGCACCAATGGTATGGAGATAAAACAACTCGTCAATTTTTATTTTATTTTATTTGGGGAGCTTACAGCATCTAATTTAAATTCTACAAACTAAAATTGCACACCTAGAGGACTCGCTTATATCTATTACTAAGCAATATGATCTTTCACAAGGTCAAATAAAAGAACACATGTTGGCCATTGATGAACTGGTAGTCCTGTGTAATGGTAACAATGAAGGGATTGATTCACTCACAAGTAATTGTAAATGTAAACAGTTACCAAGCCGTTCATCAATCCCATGTGATTCTTCCTCTGTCGAATTGATTGATGTTTCTTCCAAAGGTTCCCTTACTCAGTGCACAATTAAAAATGTACCACAACTTATACCAACCAACCAGATTCCATGTAAGACAGATTGTAATAGTGACTTGGTAATATTTAGTGATGAATTTGGTAAAAACATGGGTCGGTTGTTATCTGACTTGGGACATTCAGTTATCAATTATTGTATACCGGGTGCTTCTTATCAACATATTTTGAAAAAAGCTGTAGAACATAAATATAAACCCAATAGCACCTTATTATTATTTGTTGGTAATAGAGGTAATCTGAACAAAACAAGCCTTCTAAAATGTTTAGAATGTTTGAATAAGTTAATTGTAAAGAAAATTATATTGTTTACATTACCTTATTGTAGTAGTTTGCCACAGGAGGAAAATTCTATTAGACATAAGCTTAACCTGACATTACATTTATTTTGCAAAAATGACATAATGCATTTAATTGACACTAACAATTATGTTAGTAATTTTTATTTGACAAGAGATAGTTATTATCTGCCAAATTATTTTAAGCGACAAATAGCTTTATCGCTATCCTATTGTATTCAAACGTCAGCCAAAAACTTGGCTAAACAAGTTGCTTCTATTGAGCAATGTATATTTGACATAGACGTCAGTAGTGTTTCTACTGACATTCCAATTAATTATTTAAATTAAATTATATGACAAAAGAGGAAAACTCTTGCGAAATGTTTGTTAATAAAATGAAATTAAATGAATGTAAAAATAGCTTTAGCAAAAGCCCATGTCAATCATTAAATTTAAAAAATGTACAATCTTTAAACATTGTCCACCAGAACATCCAAGGAATGATGGGCAAAGATTTGGAGATTGAATTGTTCGTGAACTGTAATAAAATTGATATTCTTTGCATAACAGAACACTGGCTTAAAGACCATCAGTTCATGTTCAATTTTAAGAATCATTTGGTAGGAAGTTCGTTCAGTCGAGGAAATGCAATACATGGTGGCTCCTTAATTATTGTTAGTAAAAAGTTTAAATTAAAGGAACGCAAAGACATAGTGAGCCTCTCGGTTGAGCGAACAATAGAAATAGCTTGTGTGGAGTTGGAGCAGTTTGTTGTATTAAGTGTGTACAGACCTCCTTCAGCATCATATGATTTTTTCGAAAAAGTTATGGATGAGGCATTACATAAAGTCCGTAATGTAGGTAAAGCAATAATTGTTTGCGGGGATTTTAATATTAATTTGTTAGAAAATTCCACGATGTCAACTAAAATTAAAAACCTATTTCTATCATACAACTTGAATCATTTATTTTTGGAGCCGACAAGAATAACTGCCACTTCGGCCACCTGTATTGATAACATATATACAAATGTAAAACCACTGGCTAAGCAAATTATTAATAACCTGGACTCTGATCATTGTGGCCAAATGGTCAGCTTTCCACACCAGCGTAAACAAGTGACGAAAAAGAATATCACTGTTGTACCAAAAACTGCAGGTCGGCTGGAACGCTTTAAAAGCAATCTAGATACAAAATTAAATTATTTAGAATACAATGACAACCCTAATGTCTTTTATAATAATTTTTTTAACATTTATTGTTCAGAATTTAATAAAACTTTTATTCCAAAAAAGATCTCAGTTAGTGGTACTGTAACTTTTAATGAATGGGCTACAATTGGTATTCACAGAAGTAGGAAACGCCTTTATGAACTTTATGATGAACGCAACTATAACACCAGCGATGACTTCAAATTATATGTTAAAAGTTATTCAAAGTTATTCAAAAGAGTATGTCGATTAGCCAAGGCAAACTATCTGAGTTCTAAGATTAAGAATAGTAATGACAAAATAAAAATGACATGGAATATTATAAATAGTGAAACAGGAAAGGTCAAAAGTCGTAATAATGAGTACAATTTAAATTGTGATAATAAAACCTTGACTTCTGATGCTGATGTTGCTGCAGCATTTGAGAGGTTTTTTACTGACATTCCAGTTTCAACTACAAGCGCCTTGATTTCCTCCCCCACTGTAGCTGAATCTGTTTTGAAGGAGAATGTTAAAGATTGTGAAAATAATTTCAGTTTTCAAAAAATTTGTGTTATAGATATAATAAAAACATTTAACACTCTCAATAAAAAGAAAACTGCTGATCTGTGGGGTAATTCCGTGGACGTCGCTAAATCTGTAATTATGACAATAGCTCCAGTTTTAGCTTGCATATTTAATGAATGCATTGACTGTGGTGTTTTTCCTGACCTCTTGAAATATAGTAAAATAATTCCATTATTTAAATCGGGTAGCACTTCTGACCCCTCTAACTTTAGACCTATTTCTGTGCTACCCACATTTAGTAAAATTTTTGAAAAGTTAATACTAGATCAAATGCAAATTCATTTTTATAAAAATAAACTTTTACATTGTAAACAATATGGTTTTACTAGGGGTCGCTCTACAACTGACGCCGGTGTTGAGCTTTTAATCCAAATATTTGATACCTGGGAGGAATCACAGGATGCCCTAGGGGTATTTTGTGATTTATCCAAGGCTTTTGATTGTGTTTTACATGAAACTTTGGTCAGGAAGCTTAACCACTATGGAATTAGGGATGCTTCTTTGAGCCTTCTAATCTCATACTTGAGTAACAGGATTCAAAAGGTCGACATTAACGGTAAAAGATCTCCGGGATCAGTGGTTAAAATGGGAGTTCCGCAGGGTTCAATACTTGGTCCATTCTTGTATTTGGTTTATATTAATGACTTACCTTATTTTGTAAAAGACAGTCATGAGATAGTATTGTTTGCTGATGATACTTCACTTTTATTCAAAGTGAAACGACGACACCCAAATTATGACGATGTGAATAATGCGGTCTCAAAGATTGTTCACTGGTTTAGTGTTAATAACTTGCTATTAAACGAGGGAAAAACCAAATGTGTAAGATTTGTATTGCCTAATGTTAAGCAGGTAATAACTAGTGTACAAATTAAAGATAAGAATGTGAATCCTGTGGACACCACTGTGTTTCTAGGCATCACGTTGGATGCCAAGCTTCAGTGGGGCCCACATATAGCTAAATTGTCGAATAGACTTAGCTCTGCGGCTTATGCAGTAATGAAGATCCGTCAGTTAACTGACGTTGATACAGCGAGATTAGTTTATTTCAGTTACTTTCATAGTGTAATGTCGTACGCCATTTTACTGTGGGGAAATGCTGCCGACATTCAAACTATCTTTGTGCTGCAGAAGAGGGCTATTCGAGCAATATATAACCTACAGGCTGGTGACTCTCTCAGAGAGAGATTTAAGGATATAAGTATAATGACAGTTGCATCACAATATATTTATGAAAATCTTGTGTATGTTCATAAAAATATTGAAATGTTTTCAAAAAACAGTGATATTCACAAATTAAATACTAGAAGTAAGAACAAATTAGCAGTGCCTTATACTAGGCTCCATAAAATAAATAATTCTTTTAAGGGTCTGTGTGTACGATTATACAACAAAGTACCAAATGATATTCAGAAATTAGATCTTGATAAATTTAAAATCAAAATCAAAGAAAAGCTTTATAAAAAAGCTTATTATAAAGTGTCGGATTATACAGAAGACAAAACAGCTTGGGTCTGACATGCTCCAAGTACCTACTCCAACAGCTATTTCTAATTGCCTATAATTAATTTATATAGAGCACCATATTTAATTAAACTATTTACATTCAAATTCATGTTTTGTATTTTGTGATCTGGTAACGACATATAATATATATATATTTTGTAAATGTCGTTGCTTCTGTGCGCTGTGGTTTCTTGCGCCCGTTCTTTGCCACAGTTAAAAAATGATGTCCTGAATGGGTGGTAGGTTAAAAAATATTTGGACGTTTCAAAGTACTTATTAATTGAGTTTATTGAATAAATATATTTTGACTATTGACTATTGACTATTGACATCATTTACAAAGAGACACATAAAGTAACTTACAAGCTAATAACAAGCTACCACATCTAAAAGTGGAATGAAATTTATAAACATACTATATAGGTAGATAGGTATAAACAAACAAAATTTTCTGCATTCCTTATGTAGCTAAAATAGTTTTTACCTGGCCAACGCTAGTATAAAAGAGATCGAAGCGGCTATCTGAGCTGAGCTTATTAATTTTATAGTGAATTTAAATCGCATGTGGGGGGCTCAGAAAGCTTAGAAGATATATTTTATTATTATATTATGTTCAGCTATTTCGAATAATTATGAAGATAAAAAAAATAATATAATAATAATAATTTTTTTTTACATCAACGTTGGTTCTTTGGAACGTATAACAGTCTTTTGTCGGATGTTTTTATTATGAAAAATGATGAAAATAAAGAGTATGTGTAAATATTTTTTTTATTGCTAAGTACAGCAGATTGAACATCATTAAGTGAAAGTAGAGATTAAAAATAATTATATTTACTGAAAAGAAGAAGAAGTAGATTACCTTGACAAAAAAGAAGCACAAAAGCTCAGTGGAATAGTGTAAGTAGGTATACCGAAGAATTTTGCGATTCATGATACCAAATACAATAAGTTGCTATCCTATTCCATGTCTTACGTGTTCATGCACTTCAAAATGCAATTTGAGGGCCTGATGCATTATCTGGGCAATTTTAGTGTTGAAATTTACATGGCGGACGGTATCAATGTTTGATTATAAGTCGATTGGATACAACGGCGGCTCGTCATCGTCGTCGATAGCGGTTGAGCAACACGCGGCCGCGATTCGTCGAACCGATACTTTAATATGAATAATATTGCTCTTACTTTTAATTATATTACATACATACATCGCGTCTGTTTCTCCAGTAGCCAGAGACCAAAGCTTTTCATTTGTTACTATGTCCTAAACACAGTCTGTTTTATTAACCCTCATAACATTATACTACATGCACGTCCACTATTGACCTGCCTTTTTGTCGTCGTAAGATGGCCGTCGTTACAATTCACTAACCGTTATGTGTGCCCACAACGCAAAAAAGAATTTTATAGGGTGTTGAATAAGAAAACGTAATATAAGTTACAACTCACTCTCGTCATTTTAAAATGATCTGCAAACATTACAGATTATTTTATCCTGACATTTATTACCAGTTGCGGTGGTAACAAGAAGACTGACATGCTGATCGTCTTGACTTCACATGTTACCGTCTTTCTGTTCCGTTCGACGCACTCTAATTCCGTATGCTTCCAAGCAATAGCCGTGGCCTGTTAGAAGTTGCATGCAACGTTCCGGCCGCGTGCAAGCCAGCTACAAGCTATCTCAGATCAAGCAGCCGCAGCGCCTACCGCGCTCACTTTACTTGGATTACCACGTAAATTATTCAAGGTTGGCTATGAACATTGTGCAGTTGCAATAACACCTTAGGCTGTAGGCGAATCTGGAGTCATCAGAGGTTTCATGTTTCAAGATTCAACAATAATTGTGCAGTTATGAATGTCGCTAGGCTATCTGATCATAATTCAATAGAGATCGAGTTCGTAAGGCGGAATTGTGGAATCTTGTAGGGGACTTGGAAAAGCCGGCAAGAAAGGTCAGGGTTATTGAATAGCTCTAATCGCTAATAAATCGCAGGTCACATTGGTCGAAAAGTGTAGACGTATTCTTGAGTCTCCGTTCAACTTGATGACTTGGCAAACGGTGACAAATGACCCAGGTTAAGGTTAGAAGAATTGATGATAACCGTAGAAAATAAAGACGAGATCGTGTTCAATGGCAAAATTAAAAATGCATAATAGTAAAATGTAACCACAGTTTCACAATATTCATGTATTATAAATACATTTGGTATCACAAAACTGATTAGGTATAATATAAATCAACCGTTTTGTTTTCTGTCTCCTTAAAATTGTGATCTTTCACCAGCAACATTGTACGGTTTACTGCCGCGTCGTAAATTCCGCGCTATTTATTTACTTTTAGTCGGATTACGGCACTTTAGTGGAGCATTAAGATGTGTTGAGTGAAATGAAACGTTGCGCTACGGAACGCTGCCAACGATTGCTTGCGGCACTACATAACTGTAGGCTGTGGCAAAGAGGGCAGAATAATATATTACATATAAAAGGATAAGGCAAAACGTGCGGTAGGCACGAGAGGTTCCATACAACAAATAAAATTTTCCGATAAGTAGTTTTTTTTCTAAAAGTAAAACATTTTTGTTTGAAATACTGAATCAAAATTAGATCAATGATGTATTAATAAATCAGTTATAATGCGGTAACTTACCTACCACAACGGCTAATCGCTTGGTCGTTATAATAATCAAAAGGACAGACGGAGGTGAAAGTAAATTTTTATTGGAATTCTCAACTACTGCGGACTGGTTATTTTATCTCTAACTGGCATTACACAAAATTCGGAGGCTTAACCATTAGAAGACAGAGGCGGATAAACTACATAGATTTATGTAATAACGTTTCCTGCAATATGATAACCATAGTTTTGAGTGTATGGTGTACCTAGGTAACATATTTATTGTTATACCTTACATAAATATTTATTTTTATTTAGCTCGCATTCAATGGAATAACCAAAAAGCTCTCAGATTTCAGAGCTGATATAAAAGCGGAAAAGCAGAAATGTTTTGAAAAGTGCAAATATTTGATTCGAACCAACCCATCTATAGAAAAACGTATTTGAATGTTATGCCTGCTTCGGTAGAGTTTATGCCATAGATTCCGGTTATCCTATGGGATTTAAACACATCTACTAAACCCAATACCTCTTGTTTCAAAACGGGGACTAATTAAAGTTAAAACTGGTTTAAAACTGATGTTGTCTCATTTCAGATAAAATAGGTAAATGTAGATAGTATTAGCTTAGCATCATCGTTTGAAAGCCTACAAGTATGTAATGACTAATACAGAATCATTTTGTAAAGGTTCTGGTACTATTATGAGTAGTAATAGCATAACTGCTATCGTCGGCAGGTGGCTAACGAGGAACGAACGACCACTGTTGTTTTTATTGACCTACAAAAACAACTCACCAACCCATCGACCTACCACCACAAATCTTGTATATTATGTGAAAGTCATACTGTAATATGTACATACATATATATAATCACGACTGTTTTCCACAAAGGGTTAGTGAGAGACTAGGCAATGAGGACCACAGAAGCAGTTCTCATAGTCCATGTTTCACCAAATTACACCTGTACATATAGTGCTTAGCGTGACAGATGGCGAGCTAATCGCCGCTCTATGAAGTTATTAAACGAACATACATTTGTATGTTCAGTTTTTAGTCCGTTTTTTCGCCTTTTATGACACTCAAGGGAAGAGAGGGCTTGCTAAGTATTCTTTTAGTGAGCTACTATATCACACGGCCCTACTATTATATAGTCACAACTATTATCCCTGAAGGGTTAGTCAGGAACTACAAAATGAGGACCGCAAAAGCAGTCCTCTGTCATAGTCTACTTTTCACCAAATAGCGACTGCACATTTGCTCAGCGTGACAGGTGGTGAGCCCATCGCCGCGTAATACTGTTGGATGTATGTGCAGTCTTTTGCCCGTTAGTCGCCTTTTACGACACCCAAGTAATGAAAGGGGGTGGTAGTATTCTTTTACCGCTACCCGACACAGTTAAGTTCTATAAATTAAACTTCACTCTAGTGAAAGTTAGCGGTGGCTAGGCTGTGGCAGAAGAAATATCAAAGTCGATTGAATGCAGTAAAAATTAGTTCGTTAAGAAGTACGTATAACATGATGTGACTTTTTAAGATATGAGTGTGTAAAATAAAATGACAAATGCAATTGGAATGGGATAGTTGGAAAGAGAAGACCTTCCTCCCTCCCTTCCTTACTTACTCCTCCCTCTCTTCAGAACTCTTCGTTACCCATTTTAGTGGACTTCAGCATTCTTAGTATGGACATCGACCAGGAACTGAATCCAAAATGCTACATCGAGAGTGCTATTTTAACTGCCTCCCGTAAGTTGGGTATTCTCAACAAGGTGAGGCGGTTTTTCACTCCCGAGCAGCGCTGTTTGCTGTACAAGACTCAGGTGCGATCGAGTATGGAGTATTGTTCCCATCTATGGGACGGCTCCGCTAAATACCTCCTCGATGCACTTGATAGACTGCAAAGGCGAGCGGTACGCATTATTGGAGATGCTGAGGTTACAGCCTCCCTTGAGGATCTCCAGCTGCGTAGAGACATTGCTTCTCTCAGTGTCTTCTACCGGAATTACTACGGAAAGTGTTATGAAGAACTTTTTGATCTAATCCCGCCCTCTCCTTTCCTCTCCCGGACTACACGTGCTGGTCTTAGGAACCACCATCATACTGTACAGACTATCAGTACTCGTACAATAAATTTGGCAAGCCGTTCCTCTGTAAGACCGTTCGGCTTTGGAATTCTTTCCATGCAAGCATGTGTTTCCCAGCTCTTACAGTCCAGGGTCTTTTAAGAGGGGCGTGAAACGGCATTTATTCAGGCCTTCATGAATGGGTACGCTCGTTACTGTGCTTATACCAAGATGGGGAGCGCTCTCATCATTTTTGACTGCGTCGGCTGCTTACCATCAGGCAGGATGCAGTCACTATGACGAGTCAAATTAAAAAAAAAATCTTGGCGAATGTACTCCAACTAAATTGGAGACATTCTCGTGAAAGGTCAGTTCACATGTATGAAGGGTGCTATGTATGAGAGAGAGTAAATTAAGCAAAAGAAATGTGCCAGAATATGATATGATCCTGCATAGCAAATCGGCGATGGTACTCGGTGATTGCTATTTTTATTTATTTATTTAAACTATACATACATATTATACTATATTAAAATATGTAATATATATATATATATATTTAAGTATATATATATTGTTACATTTGAGATCTTGTCCCTTTTGGGGAAAAGGAAGAAAATCCCAAACGCAAGCGTCAGTGGGATGTTATCAAATAAAACCATAAAATGTTTTAGAGCTAGGCAGTATATTGTAAAAGAACACACACTAAAATTTTGTCTAACAACAATAAAATATATATATATATATTTTTTTTTTTAAACAAAAGGAATACAATTTATGTACACAAAGACCGCACCACGAAAATCTCGTAGGGTTTATCTGGGTGTCGGTGAGTCGCTAGTATAAATTAATAATTAGCAGAAGATGTTAACGATAATTCTAAGTTGATTAAATCAACCCAGACCTCCGCTTACATCCCTCGCCGTTATGTAATGCTTTTTTAACTTAGATCTAAGAAATTTTACATTGTTAATATACATTGATTGATTTATTGAGCCTCAAAATAACAAAAAAAACTATCAGCCGAAATTGACTCTAGGGTCAATCTCAAATGACTTTCATTTCAACAAACTTTCTATTAATTTTGCCAACTGTAAATTACTGTTTAAAGTACTCTAAACCTTATTATCAAGCTATATCACCCCCTAAAACACACTAAAATCCTAAGAGTCAAAAGTGACCAAGCGGGTCGGTGATAATTTTAATTTCAAATAAATTTTATAATACTGTTCCTACCACTACCTAACCAGCCAGCTAATATTTCAGTGGGACGAGCTATGGTCGTGGGGGGTTGGGATAACGCCAGTACCGTTCGGAGTATGAAGTTGAAATTAAAATTAAATTACTTCGTCTATAAAAATATCAAATTAAATGTTTTAATCCGTTTAACCGTATCAAAACTATCACACGTTTAAAGCCAATACACTAGTGAACCGTAATGCAAGCAAACTCGCATTACGACCACGGTGAGTGTAATTACTTAAAACACGTATTACGTAGGCCCATTAAAATATTTGAGATGATTCTGTGGTTACTAATTCAGTATAAAAGTAAAAGAAATCTATTTAATGACAAACATAATTTCACAGAAAAAAATAATGAAATTGGCGAGAATTGACAGTTCGCCAAAACGGAATTTTGCAACGTAAGCGTTTTTAAAAATGTCGAAATACTCTTCTACTCACCGTATTTCCTAAATAAGTGCACATCAAAACAATCGCATACTAATTATTGTTAAGGATTATTATGGTTTGTTTACATTTGTAGACAGTGACATTCCAATATTTTTTTTTTTTTTGACCAAGCGCCATAAACACGGCAACGTTCTTTGTTAAGGTTGTTGCTCACTACACCTAGTTCGTAGTTCCGCAAGAAAATTTGAGGTGGCTCTATGGATATCAATTGATCCGTAGAGCAATTGAAACTAGGCATAGTGTACGAGTACCTTTAGTAAAAAAATGAAATTGTTGACAATTTTGACGGTTCGCCATTTATTTTGCATAGGATTTTTTTGTGCTATTATTGTGTTAATTACTCTTCGTAATCATCGTTCTTCCTAGTAATGTGCACATCAAAACAATCGTTATGGTTTTAACTATCGAAAATGATATGATTCTTTATAGTTTGAAACAGTGACTTCCAAGTAATAACGACTTCTAAATGTCGATATAAAAAAAATATTTTTGTTTTTTGTCTTGGAATCTTCATTTTTGTCATTTTTGTTGTAGCTTTTCGTAATTAACTTTTAACTTATTAAAATACTGAGTTTTCTAAGCATTTGGTACGTAGTTTAGGTTTTAATATAGCTTTAGCAATGGGTTAGTTCTAAGCTTTTTTGTCAGCTCGGGTAGTCTCGGGTCAGCGTCGGCCAACTTTCGGACAGCTGTCAGATTGAGTGGACGGTAGGAGCCATATTGTATATACGGTCGTGGGCTGGTGAGTGGATAACCGTTCAAGCTGGTCCATTGCGGGTTAGTGGGTGAAATCTATACTTCACCGTATTTTCGTGCGAGCATTGCCGAATATTTCCACGTGCGTTTGCGATGCGACGTTTTATTGTGTCCACACTAAGAGTTAAGAGATTAGCGTCGGCCTAGCGCCACAGTAAACGGATTACACAGAAACGCAAATAAACACGGACTGCCTGAATTCATTCTGTTAACGGCTGTGTAATAGTGACTGTACTTACTTAGTGTTAAAGTGACTTTTTTATCTACTACGGGTGAGAACTTGGATTTCATCTCAGCAGATGATAAGTGACGATAAGGTTATGGAGTTTTGGATATGTTTGCTAACTACAATGAATTCAATTAAATAATTCAGAAAATGTGTTGAAAAAATTCATCTGACAGCGAGATTCTGTATGAATTTTCACGATAGCTTAATAAATGTGTAGGTAACTCAGAGGTAGAGGTATAGAGGTAAACTCAAAGGTAGAGAGGTAGGATTGACAGAGGCTGATAGTTTAAATACCGCATGTATAAAACTATTCCAAGCCTTTTCCGATTTATAATTTTTAGATTAATTGAAAGTTTGTATACATTCGATTTAACACTATATTTTTTTTCATAAGGTAGGTATCCTTGTTATTCCATACCTATTATTGACTGTGGCATTACGTAGTGCAACGTAACTAGAGTTTTGTACTTTTTTTCCGTAGTAGCTTTATCCGTAATATTTCCATTTCAGAGGGCACTGCCATTTATTCAGTTGGCTCACTGGAATTGTCGAATACCATGTTCGGACGCGTTGGCAACAGACGTTATATTAAATTACATGGCCACCCGGAGTTATTACAGGACGAATGCCATTAGCACTCATTTATAGTCGTGTAATTCATTAAGACTCGTATAATTAACTTTTTGCCCTATGGCTACCTGCTGGACGTCGTCAAAGAACCAATGAAAGACAATATACTAAGTATAGTTGGTGGAAGGGTATGATGGGGGTATGTTTGTTATATTGCAGAAAAAGGGCCTCTTAAATTTCCTGCCAGTTCTTCTCCGTTGAAGGCCTTCCCAAATCCGAACTGGTAGTAAATTCAGTAGGATGGATATGAGTAACCAAAATTTTAGAGAACTGTAATTTTATAGTAACCTTGCGGTGAATTAATACTATCACCACGTCTTTTCCCTTGGGTGTCGTAAATGGCGACTAACAGACTAAAGACTGCACATAAATCCAACAGCATAGAGCGGCGATGGGCTCACTACCTGCTACGCTGAGCACATGTACAGTCGCTATTTGGTGAAAAGTCTGACGATGGTAGAGGACTGCTTTTGCTGTCCTCATTGCCTAGTCTCTGACTAACCCTTCGGGGATAATAGTCGTGGTTATTATGTATGTATAGCGAATACCTTGGCTCAAAAATGTATATAAGCTACACTATACTAAATCCATCCGTTTGTGGGTTTTAATCTGGCACATAATTATAGTGTTCAATACAGTAAATAAACGTCTACTTCAAAGCGTAAATAAATGCGTGAGGTTTACGGGACATTCGATTTGAGGCCAACCGCGGCGAATTAGAGACACCAATAGTGAGAGTTTTTAAGGATAAAGAACTGCTTGAATAACTAAGTTCCTTTATTGATATTTTCATTTTACAATCCTTACAATACTTTTAATATTGTGACATATGTAACTGTTACAAAATTAAATTTTACTATGATCTGTATACATAAAAATCAACTGTTTCGCGTAGAGGTGAAACAATACTACCACCCCCTCTCTTCGCTTGGGTGTCGTAAAAGGCGACTAACGGACTACAGACTGTACTATGGCAGAGGACTGCTTTTGCGATCCTCATTGCCTAGTCTCTGACTAACCCTTCGGGGATAATAGTCGTGATTATATGTGTGTATGTAAAAATGAATTGTTTCTAATTTTCATAATTTTCTACTAAAAAAAACAGTTTTCATTTAATGAGCCCTTGCAAAAATCTGAAACGAGATATCTCAATGTAATTCTACTCTCTCACTTTTTTTTTATAACAGAAGGAAGCAAACGAGCAGGCGGGTTACCTGATAGAGAGTAATCACCGCCGCCCATGAACACCCGCAAAACCAGAGTAGTCACAGACGCGTTGCCGGCCTATAAGGAAGGAATAGGAATTGTGAGGGGGGGGGGGCTCCGGAACTCTCACTAGGCTCACTTTCTGTTCTGGTAAAAAAAAACCTCGTGTGTTTCTTGTCAGCCTTTTTCAGCTTTAAAAATACAAACTGATGGTAGATTCAGTAGTTAAGATTTAACTTAATGTTAGTTAACTCTTATTTTATTATTTCATGTCTAATGTGTCTGTGAAGTCTTATATTTAATAAACTATTAGAGGTTGAGTTTCTTTCTTCTTCATTCTTTTGTTCCCATCGTCACCCTACCAAAACAGTCGGTCATTTATCTGGTCCGTGCAAAAATCTGAAATGGAGCAGCGGCGCTCGCAAATCGTGACGGCCGACTTTGTTGACCTGCGCTTACACACGGACGCGCGGTGATTTACAAAACGCCGCCGGCCCTATGCGAAACTGTTTTGGAAATTGGAAATCGAATGCGCTTGTTGTTGTCGACGGCGCGGCGGCCGGCGCCGCGTAGCCGAATGTTTTTGGTGTCGCGATCAATCAACGGGTGAAATGGCGGTGGCGCTCATTAGCTGTTTTGAATTGTTTTTTTTAAATAATAGATATTTGTTGTGCAAGGCTGCAAAGTAAGTTTTTGGTGCGAGTACTTGTATTGAATCCTGAGCGTAACGAGGGTTTCAAAGGTACGAGATGCTAAATATAACTTTGCTGCCGCGAGGAACGCGAGGAAAACGCTAGGTGCCAGAAACAGCTCAGTCATCAAATTAGTGTTTATTAATTTTACAAATTAAAATTACTGCAATTGGTAATATTGATAGTTTTTTTAATTCAGCCCAGTGCCGCCACCTGTGGCTGGCCAGTGTGATTATTCAAAGAAAAGAGGTTGGCGCACTGACATAATGCATTTTCAGTGGACTTGCGGTATAGAAATATGGAATAGAAAGGTTCGAATTTTAAAAACTCTTTCCACGCTAGCTGATAAAATGCACTTTTGCACTCAGATTTCTAATGATCTACAGAATCTTTTCGAGGTTGTGAGGTGAAAGTTTTTGTTGTTTTGTTTATACACGCGTAGACTAACGACTAATTGTCCCCATGGGGTTAGTCATAGACTAGGCAATAAGGACCACAAAATCAGGGCCTTGCCACAGCCCGCGTTTCACCTGCACAAGTGCACGTGTGTGAGTGAGCCCATCGCCGGTTTATGATGTTAGTCACCTTTTACGACACATAAGGAAACATTGACCTAGAAGTATAGACAAGAACATTCATACAAACCATTTGTTTAAATTCTGGAATGACAGACCTAAAGTTCGCTGCAGCCACTGCAGCGCTTAAACATTTAAATGTCGTCTAATCAACAGACAGACATCGCAGCGCCGCAACGCCAGATCGGTCAAAGACAACGTAGTGTGTATCAAGATGGCGTCCCAAATAGATTGTCATTAACAATATTTGAAAAAATATCTTTTCTATTCTAATAATACGATATAACTACATAATAATGACTTGAATAACAATTAATTTCACTTACCTGACAACTGAGTTGTAGTAAACGTCTAGGTGTACACTTTGAAAAGAAATAAAGAATTATTTTCGCCGCTCCGCACGCGCGAATGTCAAAGCCACACTAAAGCAAGGTGCCGAGTCGACTCCGCAGATGAGTGGAACATAGTGCGTGTTCGGAAGGGCCTATCTAGTGTAACGTATATATCGCTGTAAGGAAAGGGATGGGATGATAGTATTCTTGGAATAATGAACTGCCACCACACGGCACCGTTTATTTATTTAGTACCATTCTTCAAGAATCTTAAAAATACCACAAGTTCAGTGAGTTCACAAATAAATATAAAAAAAAATTCTTTGCCGCTGGCTTGCAGCGTAAATCACAAACTACTAGAAAAAATTCAACGAGTTTTCTGGGGTCTCGGTAGCTTAGCGGATAGAGCAGTGGACCGGCAATCCAAAGGTAATGGGTTCGAATTCCATTCGAGCTTTCCTGAGACTAATTGTTTCTTTCTAGTAAACATTTTATCCTAATTAAATATAGTTCCGTGGTGGTGTCAACTCTCACTACAATTTAACACGAAAGTAGTGGCGCTTAACCAATTACCATGTTGTACGTGCTAGGTCCACTATTTTAAAAACTGTACAATAAACAATTAATTGTGGTGTAACCAACGTTGGCAATATCGATGAATCAGTATCGATATTAGCGATGCCCCGCTTGCTGAGCTGGGACAATGCTCCGGTAGATTTACGATGTGCGCGGAATTAGCGCTGCCCTCTATGATGAATGGCGGGGAGAGATTGATTATAATTGATTTATAGTGCTATAGCCGTTTATTTATTACGGAAAGAAGGACTATCACTTATGCCTACCTATGGTAAACCATCAGTTTTAGACTTAGAGAAATCGAAACCGAGTACAAACGAACATCCTATGATCAACGAAACCCGTACGGTTGTGTTAGCCCTACGACCGGTGTTTAATACATTTGGCTAGCTACCATTATCTTATTTCGTCTATCGCTTATAGCAATAACTTTAGCATTGTTGAGTTCTGCGGTTAGATAGTCAGTTCCTTATTTTTTGGGTTTCAGGTAAAGTGTAGCTCACTTAGGATCAAGTGGGGATGAAGAAAAATTTTGAAAAAAAATCCAGTAGCAAGATTTGTTTTCGTATTTCTGACATTCTGGGTCAGGTACTACCTTTTATGCTATAGTGCTGCTAGTGTTAATCTAGTCTAGTCCAAATCGGTCTAAAGGAGAAGGTTGAATAAGTAATTGTGAAAGCTAATGTTAGATTTGCACTTTTATATTTTTCTGTTAGCCTTTTGAGTTGCGTTAAAGCTCATAAAATCATGGGTGTACCTGGCTTATCTTTATGGAGTACACACACTTCATTAGAATATGCAATGAAAATATAAAATGGAAATAAGTGGCAATAGAAGTGTTAGTACTATACTACTTGTGTGAGTTATTAAAAGACCCATAATCAAACAATTTCATAGCTATAAAAGCGTTTCCTTTTAATTTTATACTTTAATAGATTTTATAATAAAGTTATGGTATATTACATCATATTTTTGCAAAATTAATTGATAAATAAAAAATAAATATCACAAAACAATAATAATTAAATACTTAAAAAAAATGGGTGTGTAATGTTTGTTATAAATACTTATGGTCTAACGTTCAGATAATATAATTTCATTTCATATAATTTCATTTTATATAACGACTTACTTAATATAATAAACATTTAATATAATTTTAAATTCTATAATTTCATCTGATATAATGTACTTTTGAAATAATGTACATTTCATATAATGTACTTTTGATATAATGTACTTTTGATATAATGTACATTTGATATAATAATCAAATGATATAAAACATTACTCATGTAATAAGCAAGCAGTATGCAAGCAAGCAAGCAGCATGCAAGCAAGCCTGCAGCATGCATGCAGCATGCATGCAGGCATGTTTTCTTTCACGGCTCCGGCGGTCCCACACGAGCTTATCGTCGCAGATGGCTGTCGCTCACCACCGCAGCTTCGGCTTGCTGGCTGGCTTCGCCGGCCAGCCTCAGCCGCGGCGGCGAGCGTTAAACCCACCTGCTCCTCAGCTCGTGGGCCGCCGCGTCCCTCCGCGCCTACGCGGGATTAAATTACACTCTAGCGTAGGGCAGACAAGTCTACGTGGAGTCGGTTTTGCCGCGATTCGTTTCTGTCACTGATGTTTTTAGCACAACCATAACGAAAACACAACATATTAACTTTTTAAGACAATATTTGAAATCAATTTAGGGTTATAATGGTATTCTTATTTTTAAGCAAAAATTATATCAAATGAAGTTATAGAATATGATTATTCTACCAATATAGCTTTATAGCATAAGTTGTTAGAGAATATGAGTATTATATCAAATGAATAATATACGTAATTTTGTTATAGGAAGTGTATTTAGAACAAGTAAAAATTATATCCAATGAACGTTATGTTCTTTGAAATTAGTTCATTTGTCATTATATGAAATGATACGCACCCAAAAAAAATAGGCTGTGGATAGAGTGCCGCTAGCGGCATTCTAGTACGGTCGGTTACGATGCCGTCATTACGGCATCCTAGTACAAAGTGTAGGCAGTGAATAGAGTGCCACAAGCGGCAACATAGTACGATCGGTTACGATGCCGTAAATTGACGGCATCCTAGTACGAAGCGTATAGAGTGCCACAAGCGGCATTCTATCTCAATCGGTTAGGGAACCGTAACATATTTTTTATTTGTCGTAATGTTCAGACGACATAATATTCAAAAGATATTTTTGCATGGAGTTAGATTTCTGTTGTCTAATTTAAAAAAATAACCTCGAAATTCAAGACAATCGCTACGCTGCGCTTCGCGATTGTCTTAAATTTCTAACCTATCACGTGTCCTACAGGAGTAGGGCAGCTAGTATTTCTGTTGTCTAACAAAAACTTTACGGCAGCTTAGGCGGCGTCACTATTATACCGCAAAACTTACGGTTCCCTAACCGATGGAGATACAGTGCCGCTAGCGGCACTCTATACACTTCCAAAAAAATATGTGTTCTTATAAGAAACTAATTCCTCGAAGCGATCTGTTAAAAAGCCTTTGCGTTTTCCGTAACAGATCAAAAACGTCAGTATCAAATCAAATCAATCAAAATCAAATCAAATCAATATCTCTTTATTCAGTAAACTTAGAATAAGCATTTTGAATGGTCAAAAGTTAAAGAAATAGAAATAGAAATAGAAAAGATTTATTTAACACACACACATACACCAAAAAATAATAATAACATGCAATACAGTAAAATTAAAACAACAAGTTCGATATAATTAAAAAAAATAATTAAATTAAATAAAGAAATACACATTAATCAATTACACAATAACCGGTGTGGTGTTAAAAAGGCCAAGGCTCGACATAATGCTGCAGTTGACTACAGCGTCGATTTTCAGCCCAAGCCTCAATGGGTGGCTCGTGGCCCCACGCTATTGACTAGTTATACATAAATCAGATTAAGCATTCAGTAGTCAAATCAAAACGAAATTATTGCATTATTAAATTAAAATCATTAATCAGTTAGGAAATTAAATAAACAAAATAAAAATTAAATGTCATAAATTTGCTCAGCTTTTATAAAATAAATAAACTATACAAACTAAGGCAATATAAAAATAAAAAATAAAAATTGTAATAATAAATTCGAGTAGATGTCATTTTAATTACCAGCCACCTAAGTGCTAGATTTTTGACGCTGTAATAGCATGTCCTTTACTTTATTTTTAAAGCTATATACATTAACCAAATTACGAAGTGGCGGAGGAAGGTCATTCCAGCACTTAATGGCACTGTATTTAAAACTTCCTCTAAAGGCTGCGGTTCGATGGCTAGGCACACTCAGCACTTGAGACAAAGTGCGGACACCGTACTTACTATGCTCATTCCTCCAGTCAAGTTTGGAATACAAATAAGCTGGTTTTTTACTTTCTATTATTCCAAACAGTAAGGTTGCTAGATGCAACTCCCTCCGATGTTGCATCTTCAGTATGTTTTCCCTAATAAGATAAGGAGTTACATGCTGCCGTGGTGGAATATTGAAACAATATCGAGCACACGCATTTTGTACTCTTTGGATGAGATTAGCTGTCCTAGAGAACAATCTAGTACCGTAAACCACATCAAGATAGTTGAGTTTTGAAAGCACCAGTGAATCCGTTAATTGCACTCGAAGATCTATGCTGAGAAATTGCCTGATTTTATACAAAGTCTTTAATCTATAAAAGCAACTACGTACCACTTCAGACACATGTCTTTCATAACGCAGCTCCTCATCGAAACATAGCCCCAAGTTTCGAGCTTCAGTAACTCGTTCGATTTCGACATTATCAACAAGCACTCGATGATTTAGCAAACTGATTCTACGAATTTGTTCCCTAGATCCCAGTATCAAATATTTTGTTTTGCTAGCATTTAGCATAAGAGAATTCCTATTTGCCCAATGAAATATATTTTGAAGATCATTATTGATCTTATTAATAGCATCATGAGTATTATTGGGATTAAATGACAAAAATACCTGTACATCGTCTGCGTAAATGTGGAACTTACAATGTTTTATTACCGAAACTATATCAGCACTATATAAAATAAACAATAGAGGCCCCAATACTGAACCCTGCGGCACCCCACTCCGCAACATTGACTTCTCTGAACAAGTTGTTATGCCATCCTCCCCTTGCAACTCCACAATCTGCGATCTGCCTGTGAGATAAGAGTCGAACCACTTGATCGCATTGCTGTCAAGACCATAGTATGCCAATTTTGACAACAACAAAGTGATGTTTATCGAATCAAAGGCCCTGGAAAAGTCTAGCAAAACAAGGATTGTTCCCATCCCTTTATCCTGTGCTGCCAGAACAGAGTCAGTTACGTCCAATAAAGCTGTGCCAGTACCTCGACTCTTTCGAAAGCCCGATTGTCTATCCGGCAAAAGACTGTTATCTTCAAGGTACTTAGAGAGCTGTGCCGCGACCGCCTTCTCCAGAACTTTAGAGAGGCAGGGCAAAATGCTAATGGGCCGTAGATCTTTAAAAGTAGTAGGATTTGTGATCTTAGGCAATGGTTTGACTATAGCTGTCCTCCAAAAAGCAGGAAAAGTGGAAGTTTCAATTGATCTATTGACTAGTTCTGTAAATGTTTTAAGGGTGTGAGGTAATGTCATGAGGATCATGTCGAGTGACAGACGATCCACACCAAGCGCATTCGATTTAATAGTTTTTAGTAACTTTAAGAACTCAGCAGTCTCTATTGGCTGTAAAGTAAACGCCGAATGTCCGTGTCTATTGAACTCAAAGAACGTCAAAAGAGATATGTCACAGTTCGATCCACTAGGAATATCTAAAAAGTGATTATTTATAAGGTTAGGGTCACTAAGGTGCGACGGGATCTCTGTATGACAGGTTGGTATAATCTTCGACTTCAAATTTTTCCATAGCTTGTTTGGATTATGAATATTGTTATTTATGTTATATTTAAAGTAACTTTTCTTTTCGTTATGTAATGCTATTTCTACTTGTTTTTTTAAATCCTTATAAAATTGTTTATGAGAGTCTAGATTAGAACACCGATAACGCTGAAGTGCAGCGTCACGTAGTTTTCTCATTAATTTAATAGTGTCTGTAAACCAAGGTGATGGTTGTTCTTTAAAACATTTTGTTTTTAGGGGAGCGTGGAGATCGAACAAAAAGGTCAAATAATTATTAACTTGCGTAACCATGTCATTTACATCGCGTAGTTTTTCGACGGCTTTCCAATCAAAACAACCTAAGTCCCGTTTAAAAAAACCCTCATCAATGCTCGATAACGACCTAAATGTAACAGTACGGGGCGGAACTTTGGGCTTACGGAATACAAACTCGCATGACACCAAAGCGTGCCCATTAATAACCCCCACGCCATCAACAGAAACACTACGAACTTTAGCACTGGTACACATGACATCTAACAGAGTGCGGCTGTGCTCCGTGAAATGGGTTGGTTCCGTTACAACCTGAGTTAAACCTGTACACTCAAGAAAGTTATTGAGACTACCGTACTTGCTATCGGTGGTATCAAGCATATTTATGTTGAAATCCCCCCCCAATATTATATAATCATAATCGGTAAATGTGCCAATAGTGTCAAAAAGGGCATCCAAAAACAAACTAGTACCCAGCCATTGCGGCCGATACGCTGTACCAATCATAACTTTATTATTATTTATGTTAAGTTTAAACCACATCTGCTCCACCAAAGGATGCTCTGGGTGAACACAAATTCTGAGTCTTAATCCCCGTCTTATATAAAAGCCTACACCTCCTCCACGCTTCCGACCCATGCTTGATGGCCGTGGTTTATGTCTCAAACGATACTCTGGAATGATTGGTGCTCGTCTATCCTCTCCACTTCTGAGCCATGTTTCATTTATCATCAATACATCAACAAAACCACGCTGCATAGCAAGTAACAGATTATCATGATTGGTTCCTAATGACCCGGGATTCAAGAGACCAACAGTAAAATATTTGGCGCTATACATTGCATATATAAAAATACAATAATAATAATAACATGTTCGAAATAGAACATATAATTGTGACTAGATTCTGGGATATATAAAAAATTATTTCTATAATTATGTCCTGTATAAAAACATATTTAAAACAGTTCCAATGCAAAGAACCCCACAAAGCGATAGTCGAATATTTAAAACTGAAATAAAATACAACAAACAACAAGTGTACAGCTAACGACCACGACACCGGCTGAACCAATTCATGAAAAGATAATACAATATACAAAAATAGTAACATTAACATTTCAATTACACATGTTACAAGCACAAGACATAATACAATACTTCCAATAACATTTCTAAAAATGCATAAAAAACAATAATTATTAAAAATAAGTAAACAAAATAAAATTAAATTCATAGAATTCCTGACATAAAATTTCATAAAATTCTCAACATAGATTTTATAGCAAACACAGTACGTAAAAAGTAAATTAAATAAAATTCGATTCATAAAATTCCTAACATTCATTTTCACAATATTTCCATCACAGATTTCATAACTAAAATAATTAATACTACATAAAGATATCAAAATTCGATTCATATAATTACCAATATGAAATTCCATTAAATTCCCAACAACAATTTCATAACAAAAACAATGCACAAAAAACAAAAAATCAGTTAAAAGATTCAATGCAAAACGGTTACAATCAATAAACAAACCCAATCTATGTAATTGTCCAATGTCTAATTTGCTCAAAGAATAACTTAAACAAAGAATTAAACATCCCAAATCTGTGAACTTAATTACTACCAAAAACCCTAACCAAGTCATTGTCTGTGCGAATAAGAAATGACGGTTTCCCTTCCTCCTGTCTGGCATAAATGCGACCCCTCTTTGTCCAGACAAACTTCCACGACAAACGTTTGCGCTCATCGCGAGCCCTACGAAGCAGCTGCCTGTTGTACTTAGTGAGGCGCTCATTTACGTAGAATGGCCGAGGATCACTTGCTAGCCCGAAGTCCGCCGTGTTAGCCCCGCGGCGCACGCGCATACCATGGAGCAGCTCGTCTCGAACAGTGCGACGCGCCAGGCGCACCACAAGTGGGCGCGGCATCCCCGTTCCGTCGACAACGCCACCTCCCGCACTGTGGTATTTCGCGGCGCAGAGCGCGTGTTTCTCAGTGGCACGCTCCGCGGTAACTACGTCACGCTCGTCTATCGTGACACCTAACTTGACCGCAATCAAGCTAACTATGTGTAGCGGGTTTTCGTTTTTATCCTCCGGCAGATTAGTTATTTCTAAGTCATTCGCCAACAATTCTTGATCCTTATCATTAAGTTCCAAACGCAGTTCAGTTATCGCGGATTCTAATTGGGAACTCTTTTTGTTATGGACGCTAATGGACTGTTCAACAGTTTGCATTCGGGTTTCAAGGGAATCAATACGGGTGTCATTTTTTGACAGTAAGTCGCACATATCTTGACGCATTTTAAATATTTCCTTTTGTAACATTTGCATTTCTTCGCGAAATAATCGAATCTCTGTAGCAATGTTAAATTCTTCCGTGACGTCTGTGGATGTGCTGTTATGAGGCTCCTGCTCTACGATGGACATGTTATTGTCATCCTTGTTCTCCTCCGAAGTTCCTTGAAGAGTTGACTTTACAGGGGTGTCCGAGCTATTGTTCCTAGGTAAGTTTTTACAACACTCCGGACACGACCACGATTTGGGGACTTTTCCATTTTTAAATTTACCCAAACAGACCTGGTGAAAACGTAAAGGACACTTCACACAAGCCACACCTTCAGATTGCGACAAAAACCTTCCGCAAGCACCACATTTATTCATGTTGATAATATTTCTTTAGTTGTCTCCAAAGCAATTACACGAACAGCTGACAGTCAGCTGTGTATCAGCTGATCGTCGCGCGTCGTCGGGTAAATAGAAAAATGTCTTGCACTATATACCTCCTGTCCGTTAAAAACTTGGCATATAATATGCGCAAATTAAATATTCAGGTTAAAACTGTTAACTTTATATGGTCCAAATATTTAAAGATTGTACCGCGCCAGAATAAACACTAACATTTAACTGCTAACACTGTTTACACTGATCTTCGTGACACTTATGTACTTCGATGTTTGGTAACTGTTTATATGATTATTTGGATACAAAGCAATACGCAAGCACTGTATACTATGCAGAGACACTCATCCACTTTAATAAGACTTGTGCAAAAAAAAAAAAAAAAAAAAAGGATGGACGGGCACCCGCCCACCCACCCAAATCCATCAAAAATGGTTAAACGAGTTTCGATAGGTTAAAATTTTAAAATGTATTCATTATTATCAATTTACATATACGCATTATGTACATTTGTAACAGATGGGTCCTCCTCTACCATTCTAGTAAAGTTGGACAAAAAATCAATTTCAGTCGAGGACTCATCATCACCAGCCCATCAACGTCCCACTGCTGGGCACTGGCTTTTCCACAAGAAGGTTAGACCATAACCTACCACGCTGGTCCAATGGTGGGTTTACCCGACTGTCATCTCACGCCGAAAACCGGGACCAACGGGTCTACGTGCCTTCCAAAGTGTAGTTGGAGGTCGAGATGTTTTTTAATTTGGTCACTCATTCGGTGACTAGGCATTGTGAAAGTTGCTTAAGGCGAGGTATTCCGAGCGCTTCTCTCTCGCTCTCTCGACGGTACGAGGGTAAGAGACGGGTACATAACAGCAAATCGGCGCGAAAAGGCCGTTTAATTGGTTATTTGCCTATAAAGGAAATAAACAAGTAAAATAGAAAAAAAATGTGTCTTTGGCATTCACTAGATAATAAAAAGTTTCTTCTATTGGTAAAAAATTAAGTCGTTTATTAATGTATTATCTGACTTACAGCTCTTTTAAATGTTGTATCTTTGAGGTTTTTTTTCTATCGAGAGAAGTATCAACCAATCACGTTTCTGTCTTTAAGAGTCACTAGATAATAATAAATGAATGTTAGAACTGTATAATTTATATTGGTGGCGGTACAATCAAACGAAATTGTTAGAAATGGGAAAAGAGCGCCTTAACGGACCAGATTGCAAACAGAACGATTTAGCTGCTGCGCCATGAGGCTTATTACATCTCGAATGTGATTTTTGCGTAAAATGCCAATTTTCGCTTTTTGTAGTAATTTTGCAGTTGTATTTATCGTTTTTATCGAAATAGGATAATAAATTTGTGCATAATATTTACAAATCTCCATTCTGTGAGCATAACTTGAATTCGGACGGCCGGCCAGCGCATCGCATTTTGTAGTAATTTTGCAGTTGTATTTATCGTTTTTATCGAAATAGGATAATAAATTCATTATTAAATCTTTATTCCTCATGAAGTAACAATTACTCTGGTATAAATTTTGCTCAATAATATTATCGTAGATAGGAGATATTCAAAGTTAACTTATAGCGATTTTCGAAGTTTTTTAATTTAGAATAAGATTTTTTTTCAATAGCTATTCTACACTATTCAATAAGTCATAATTGTTAATGTATTTTTGTTTCTGTGATCCATAACGCCAAAGTTGGCCAAAGTTGGCCATTTTACGCAAAAATCACACTCGAGATGTAATAGGCCTCTTAAGTCAACGATATTTTTTTATAAAAACAACCGAAAAAAAGTTTATGCATCTATAAATAAGGCACATGACACGCTTTGTTAGCCAGCGAAGCGAACACTCATACGAGTATAGCACTGGGCATAGAACCCTTAATAAATTACAATTTTCTGACTTATCACGGCTGTATGCAAATTAGATTATAAAAAATGTTAATTGCAGCCCCGTTACGGCTCGGAATTACCGTAAAAAGCTGCAGTGGAAAACAATGACAAGACTTTAATATTCAATGGAAACAGGCAATGGCAAAAGGTTGGTTTTTACATAAGAATGCTGTATTAAAGCTTTGGTATTTGTGTAGTAAATCACCAAATGGTATAAGGGTAACACAATGAAAATATGGAAAATATGCTAAGAGGGCTTACGCCACGTTTACGTCTTGCAGTATTCTATACAAAATTCAATGTTTAATATTTTATGAATAAAGAAGCCGAATGTAATGGAACTTATGAAACTTATTTTTATGAAAATAATGGGTCTCATACCTTGTATATTAGTAAAAATTGTAAAAATCGTTTAACATCTTTCGTTTAACTTTTTCCTTTTTACTCATTGGTGGCACTCGAACCTATCACAATTTAGGGTTTTCTAATAGCTGCAGGAAAGGCTATACATATTTATAAATGCTATTTTCAGTTTTAATATGAAAATACATACTTTCATATAATCACGACTATTATCCCCGAAGGGTTTTAGAGACAAGACAATGAGGACCGCAAAAGCAGTCCTCTTCCATAGTCCACGTTTCACCAATTAGCAACTGCACATGTGTTCAGCGTGACAGGTGTTGAGCTCTGCCGATTTTTGCTGTTGGATGTATGTGCAGTCTTTAGTCCGTTAGTCACCTCTTACGGCGACTAACGGACCCAAGGGAAGAGAGGAGGTGGTTGTATTCTTTACGCCGCTACACGACACGGCTCCGATATGAATAGAGTATTGCATTGTAGTTTGTTGAATGAAAATTCTATGAATTATTTAGGCGTGTCACAGACTTTAACGTCAGGATATACGGTGTGGTGTTCTGATTTACCTAAAAATATTTCTGTAGACAAAATGAAAATCAACAATTAAAAGTATACAGCTTCAGTAGTCAATAGTGGTACGTAAATACATCCTTATTGAAATGTAAACTCATAAAATAGATTTAGATTAATCGCAATCTTTCACCAGCTCGCCTTTCGCAAAACAATTTTAATAATTAAATTCTATGTCATGATCATATGCGCTGACAATAGACTGGACTATAGTAATAATAATATAAACAATTCTAGTAGGATATAAGCGGCGCGTTAAATATCGCACCTATCAAATTGTTATTATGCTCCAAACCAAACATTACCTAACGATACCGACGGATATGCCATTGAAAAACGGAACTGTAATACACATGTACATGGACGATAAAATCGAACATCTCTAAATAGCATATAAAACTTTATATTCCGTTCACGTCATAATCCAAACGAAATAGTGACAAAAGTAGTTGCATGTAAGGATCAAAATGCAACGGTCGCAGTATACGGGCAAGGGTGTCCTCGCTACGCCAAAATGTTTTGAGCAAATATTCATTGGTTGCAAATCCAGACGGGATTAGAAACCGTAGGTATAGCGAAAGCGTATCACATTGTTTGACAATTTTATTGTTTTATTGAAAAATTGCGACAAAACGGGACTATAAAGGCTTTGGTAATAGGTATATAATCCCGCAAACGGGTCATCCTACTAAGGGCAAAGAACAACGTATGGAACCAACTCAAAAATTGCAAAAAAACCAGCTGTTCCATACATTTGGGACGAAAAGTATTTACATTTTTATGATTTTTTTAAATTTTTTTCTCCAATACATTAAATTAGAGATGCATACACTAAAACCTCACTAGGTTTATCCGTGCTGTTTGGATTTCAAGTTTGGATGAGTGGATTATTTCAATTATAAAACACGAGAGTTGAGTGGAGGTGTCTTAGCAATTTATAGATTTTTAAATTAATTATACATATTCTTTTTTGTGGCGTCATGTTGAACGGCGAACATTCATGGTGTACCATTTCAATGCAACTAGCGCTGACGTTCCGAATCATTTGCATAGTCTGTGGTTTTAAGACAGTGGGTTCTTCATTTAATACAATGTAAAGTGTCTAATTTCAACGTATTGAGTTCGCGTAAGCATTAAAACAGACAAATATTGTTCTACTAATGCAGATGCTTTGAAAATAATTAATACAGATTATTAAAAAAAAATCTTATTTGGTAACTATCTAAGTCAAAGTAAATGTAAAAAGAAATCCTCAAGCAAAGGGCCATTTGGCCAAAATGAGATGGACTAAAGTAACTACTCCATTTGTCAAAGGGAGCGTAGTAAAGGCATCATAGCCAAATTACTTTTTTACTTCGCTCAGAGTAACGGCCACTAAATTCAAGGTTAACTGTTGTACTACACAAAATATCGCGTGTAGATTTAGGTGATAGACATGTTGTTATATGTTAGTAATTTTTCTTTTGAATTAGAGGTAATATTACATAATATGATACACACTGTAAACTTCATTTCTTTTTAAATTGGTTCTTAGACTTTGAGGAGCTCGATGACGCAGCGGCTAGCGCATTCGGCTTGCGATCTTGCTTGCTAAGCCACTTTCGCAATGCCGGGTCGCTGAATGGGTGACCAAATTTTAAACATCTCGAGCTCCTCCGTGCTTCGGAAGGCACGTTAAGCCGTTGGTCCCGGTTGCTGTCGTAAGATGGTAGTCGTTAAAACCCACCATCCAGTATTGGGGCATCGTGGTGGGTTATGGCCCAATATCCCTACGTATTATTGTCCACGTGGGAGGCCTGTGCCCAGCAGTGAGACGTTTATAGGCTGATGATGACGATATTTTCTTTTCTTATTTTTATTTATGTTATAATTACAAATTATGTTGCGTAGTAACGATTAATTTTGCTAACTGAAAAATAAAATAGTAAAAAACTATTTGATAGATTAATAGATTTGCTTAAAATAGTTTCTAAAAATATTAATCATAAATTCATTTATTTAACTTTCATGATCATATATAAGGATAAAGAGATTGTATTGTTAAATTCATTATTTTAAAAGGTTGAATATTCGCTTACGTTACTACTTACTCTTTTTAATTAAAGTTAAATTATGAACATCCCATTTCTAATATGCCCCTGAGAAGCCCTCTTTCAACAAATTTAAAAACATAATACACCAACCAGTACACCTACACCCAATTTGAGCTGTCGCAATCATTCCATTTCAGCGCAACACTTGCTCCGCACTTCATACTCGCTCCGAAGCTACAATAATTGTATTATCCGCCAGCTAGAATAATACAACAAAGTCCTACTAAAGTTAACAAGCCGTTATTAGACCGTGCAAAGGGAATATGCACTTTATCTGCGACACACATGTTCTCGACTTTTTTATGACATCCGCGCGCACATGTGTTATTGGTTGGATTTATACGGAGGTTTTAATTCCATTCCGTTTATGTTTTGTTTCGGAAACCCTCCATTCTCTCCTCCTTTTGTTCCCGTTGGAATGATGTGTTTTTATTTTTCCCTTTTTGCGTGAGATTAGCTCGGCTGCTCTCTGGTTGGCGATTTTGAACGCCAGATACCAGTGGGTTATTGATTGTATTGTTAAATAACGACCTTTTTTGTTGTGTGACTTGTATTTTTATAAAGGCAATATTTTTTAATCACGACTATTATCCCCGAAGTGTTAGTCAGAGACTAGGCAATAAGGACAGTAAAAGCAGTCCTCTACGATAGTCCTTTTCACCTAATAGCGACTGCACATGTGCTCCGCGTGACAAGTGGTGAGTCTGTAGACACCACTGTTTCTAGGCGTCACGTTAGATGCCAAGCTTTAGTGGGGCCCACATATAGCTAAATTATCGAATAGACTTAGCTCTGCGGCTTATGCAGTAATGAAGATCCGTCAGGTAACTGACGTTGAAACATCTAGATTAGTTTATTTCAGTTACTTTCATGGTGTAATGTCGTACGACATTTTACTGTGGGGAAATGCTGCCGACATTCAAACCATCTTTGTGCTGCAGAAGAGGGCTATTCGAGCAATCTATAACCTAAAGGCTGGTGACTCTCTCAGAGAGAGATTTAAGGATATAAATATAATGACTGCTGCATCACAACACATATCGTCGTTCGGCATTCAATACCGCGAATGCAACTTTAGAAAAATTTTACAGGAGACAAAAAAAACTTCATATATTGTACTGTACACCTACTATAAATTTAAAATTATGTTTTTTAATTTAAAATTATATTCTAGCATTGGGTGCAACACATTTTTTTGGCTTTAAGTTAATATTGGCATGTGTAAGTCACATTCGCGGTTTTAACCTATTACTTTTTGGTCATGTCCTATCATATTCGCGGTTATGTTATAGAAAACCCAACAGCATATTTTTGTGAACAATTTTGATAACTAAGTATCTATTTAATTTTAATAGCTTAAAATAATTTATTTAAAAATAATAAATATGTTTTTTTTATATTTAAGTACTTACACATTTGACAGTCGAAAATCAGTAAATAGAATACAAATTGAATTGGTAATTAGTTACATAGTATAAAAAAAATACTATGCTGGGCTATCTGGCTCGATATTAGATAGCAGTTACATAGCCTGGCTTTAATTTTTTACAAGGATCAAAAATTACGTAGCTGCAATAAAACAAAATATAAGTAACAAAATCAACTTAACATTTATTACTTTCGCAAATATTAATGTAAGTAACATCTAACTAAAGCAATTTTTTTTTAACTTTCCTACACTCGCACCAATTCTCTAGCTCAAGAGAAGCTTCGAAGAAACTCGTTAAATGGTTATTAGACAACGGATAAACATACTTAAAATACTTCAATACGTACTACCTAATTATACATACAAAACATTATAGCAGTCTTGTTAAACGAAAATTTTGAAAACAGGCTGGTTGTGGCGGAGCTGCCAGGTCAGTACGTTGCATCTGAGGCTCTATCTCAAGGTGATCAGGAGTGGTCGGTAGAAATTGGACTGGCAATGGGTAATCAGTAATCTGGGACTGCAGCTCTATTTGCGTGTCAACCAAATTTGACTGAGGCTAAAGACTTGAATATGTACAGGCAGGCTGAGGCGAGTCTTCCAGGTTTGCAGGCTGCAACCGAGTATCTTTTCTGGAGTTTAAAAAATAAACATTATTAGGGTTACCATTTTGTAACGAATAGACAAACAGAGACGCCAGTGATTCTTAAAGGGATCTACTGTACATTGAATGCTCGGTACCCTCAAAAGGCCTACATTAACACAAAATAAATCTTGACGTCCACTGAAGCAGGCTGTGTAAACCCCACACAACGATAGTAAAATGATTGGATCAATAAGAAGCCCCGGTACATCCTGTATCCAGTATAAGGTAATTGTGAAAAAACCTGCCTGTGACTAGCCTGTAAAAGATTAAATAAATACAGTCGCAGGTATTAACAAAATTAAATAAGGCTAAGATTCAACACCCTAATAATATGTCATATTCTGATGAGTTGGGTATCTTGCAGACTACACTCAAGTCTTGATGGTGCAGCATGTTTCAAGATTACCATGTCTTAGAAACTTTACCAAAACTCATCTGCTAGGATTTCCTAGCAGAAGCTAATAATCTTCAAACGGCTGAACAAATTTTCATAAATTATAGCCAAGAACCATCGCGATTACATAAGCTTTCAAGCGTAAAAAACCGCATCAAAATCGGTCCATACGTTTAGGAGCTACGATGCCACAGACCGACAAACAGAAAAACAGATACACACTTCAAACTTATAACACCCCTCTTTTTTGGTCAGGTGTTATAAACACTTTGGGCTTCCGACTATGTGTATAAAAAGTTGATATATCAAAGAATCAATCATACAAACATACGCTCAAAACAAAATCCTCTTTTGTTTCGCAGTCGGGCAATAAAGAACGTTGCACTTGCCATAATATATCCAATTTAATCACAAGTTTGGATTTTAAGCTAACCATTTAAAGTTGAATAAAGAATAAATTTAATTTAAATAATAAATTAAGTAGGTACCAATACAAACAGAACGCGAATCTGTTCTCTAACGCGTAGATCTAAGGTCAGGTAAAACCGCGAATACCACATTTTGTTTTGGAACAGTTTTTTCTCAGAGTTAGGTAATACGTAAACACAGTGTTTATTTCAACTTATTGCACATTTCAAAGTCTTTTTTGCAAACATTCATGTGAAATACTTGAGTTAAAATGCTTAAAACAGGAAAAACTTACCACACGGAACAGTCATGCACTCGCGGTTGCTTGGCGCCACTGAGGAACTGTCACGTTCGCGGATTTTTTGGCGAGATATTACGTTCGCGGTTATGGACTGACTAAAAACTAACAGGAGTGAAGTAAGTTTCAGCCAAAATTTAAATGGAGGATCGCGTATTTGAACGAGTAGAATCAAATAAAACATAAATCTGATTTTTGACAAAAATGTCGCGTTCGCGGTTTTGAATGCCGAACGACGATATATGAAAATTTAATTTATGTTCATAAAAATATTGAAATGTTTTCAAAAAACCGTGCCCGACCCGTGGTACAACTGCGATGTCCAACTGGTTGTACTACGGAGAAGTAAAGTTACCTATAGTTCATCTGGTTGTTCTATGTGGAAATATCTTTACCAATGGTTCAACTCGAATGAGTTGTTCTTTCCTTGGTCCAACTAGTTGTAGTGATATTCACTATGTAAACACTAGAAGTAAGAACAAATTAGCAGTACCTTATACTTGGCTCCATAAAATAAATAATTCTTTTAAGGGTCTGTGTGTAAGATTTAACAACAAAGTACAAAATGATATTCAGAAATTAGATCCTAATAAATTTAAAATCATAATCAAAGAAAAGTTTTATAAAAAAGCTTATTATAAAGTGTCAGATTACACAGAAGACAAAAAAGGCTTGGATCTGAAATGCTCCAATTACTCTCCAACAGCTATTTCTAATTGTCTATAATTAACTGATACTTACATTGTATTGCTTAATTTATTGTTTTTTAAATTCATATTTTGTATTTTATGACCTGGTAACAACACATTTTTTTTTTGTGAATGTCGTTGTTTCTGTGCGCTGTGGTTTCTTGCGCCCGTTCTTTGCCACAGTTAAAAAATGACGTCCTGAATCTTTTTAACCTACGGTAGGTTAAAAAGATTTGGACGATTCAAAGTACTTATTAATTGAGTTTATTGAATAAATATATTTTGACTTGACTTGACTTGACTTGACTTATCGCCGCACTATGATATTGGATGTATGTACAGGCTTTAGTCCGTTAGTCGCCTTTTACGTCACCCAAGAGAAGAGAGGGGGTGGTAGTATTCTGTAACCGCTACGCGGCACTGTTATTTTTTACCGCTGAACGTTTTTAATTAGTATTTATTATTTGTTGAAGTTTGGTGTATGTACATTCCGCCAGTGAAGTTAGCCTAGCTACCAACATGTTATCTAAGTTTGTCGCAAAACAACAGTTTTAATAGCATTGTTGTTTTGACAGTTTAGAGATAAGACAGTTCTTCAGTAGTTGGCTTCCGTGTAAAGAGTTCCAAGACTTCCACTTGGCCTTATCATCACTTACCAGCATGTGAGGTGGAGGCCAAGATGTTTCCCGTTGTTGTGTAAAATATTTTTTCTATGTTTATTTTACATTTATCAAAGCAATGAATTAAGTTTCATATGACAAAAGTAAAACATGTCTGCCCAACGGTTGTCCGATCAAGAGCGGGTGATCCAGCGTAACAACTTGCTGGATCAGTCAGCACTTGATTGGCTACGCCTGGAGTCACTACGTATTTGTGCGGCTTCTTTTTCGATGCAGGATAACCCTGCCCCACAAAAAATTACCAGCGGTGACGCCGGCCTTGGTTGCGCGAGTAGATTTGGGTACCGGACGATGAAGATTGCTTATTATACGAATGTAAATGCACAGGCGAAGGAGCAATTGAGGAGCACTTTGAACTATGCCATTTTACAGTATCGTTACACGCCTAATTCTAGGCTGCGTGTACCTTGTTTGCCCACAAATAGGCATAATCAGATTTGTTTATTTGTAAGTCGTTAAGTTGCCTTTTACGTCATTCATCTATGTCGGCCCTCGATCATCTAATCGAAGATGTCAGTACATTATTAAATCTGTATGAACATTCCAGAACCGTTACAGCAGCTAAAGCGTTCAGTTTGCAATCCTGCCTGTTAAGCCACTTTCGTAATGTCAAGGCGCCGGATGGGTGACCAAATCTAAAACACCTTGAGTTCTTTCATGTTTTTGGAAGGCTTGTGAAGGCGTTGGTCCTGGTTGTTGTCGTATGATGGCAGTCGATAAAACCCACCAATCCGCATTGGGTCATTGCGGTGGCTCATGGCTGTTGTCCCTGAGGGACAACCTACTGGACCGATTTTGAAACATCTTTGACTATTAGAAAGCTACATGCTTCCCAAGTGACATAAGCTATATTTTATCCCAATATTCTCACGGAAACTGGTAGCACGCGGGTAAAACCACGAGGATTTGCTAGTCAAGGATAATATATGACGCGCGTGTTGCCAACGCTCAAGTTTCAGTTATGAAAGAACAGAAGAGGTTCTGTGGTTATTGTGGTTCATAGGTATGATGATGGTTGCCACAAGTACACAATACATGTTTAAAATTGAAGATTGTTTATGGAGAGACCATAATTTAAAATATCACTTATATAGAGACATCCAAGTTGCGTACCGCTAGCAATTTGCAGTTGAATATTTTACGCTTAAAACTCGGAAGTTCGAAGGAGTTAAATTGGTATGAATATTTATAGACTGAGGAATAAAGTTGCACGTTTTAGCCTTAATGAATTTCAGTTGACATTATGTTGCCCGTCAAATTTTTTAAAGACTTTTAAAAATGTTCTTCTTATAAAACAAACAGTCTCCGATCTTGAGAAATGTCGTGGTAACTTTATGGTTCAAACCTGATAATTTGCAAATTTAAAATACATACCTCAGCATTTTATATGGCTACGATTGATACACTTCTTTTGCTTAATTTACCTACTCTGATAACATGAAAACCTCGGCGACTCTTGGACTAGATCTTTTTTATTATTCTACCAGGGGTAAGCGTTTGGCCTTCATCTCATCTGATGATAAGCGACGAAAAGGCCGAAGGTAGAAGCGCGCTTCACAAGATAAGATTGTAGTAACTAGCCAGGCGGACTTAATAACGGATTTTATGATATTTAATAATACAATTTTTAATTTAATGAGATTAAATTAATGTAATTGGTAATATAACCATGTTAAATAATTAAATAATAATAATAACAGCCCTACCACCAACCAAACCAAGTACACAAAAATGTTCTTTCCGCTGGGAATCGAAGCCGGGACCTCAGTCTCTGAGACCGATGGCTTAGCCAATAGACCACGGTGGCGGTTAACGATCGCAGACGTTCTCAAGAAAGATAAGGTCAATAGTATTTCACATGTACCTCAAAGTTGTAAGAGTAGGTATTCGATCATCGAGAATAAGTAAATGAAGTCAATTAAGTGACTGTCAGGATTGTAGCAAAAAAATATGGTGTCTTTTTAAACCGTTCGTAGCGGTTCACCGCTACGAACGGTTACACGGTACACCGCAATGCTACCACCCTCTTTCTTCCTTTGGGTGTCGTAAAAGGTGAGTAACGGACTGAAGACTGCATATACATCCAACAGCTTAGAGCGGCTATGGGATCACCACCTGTCACGCTGAGCATATGTGCAGTCGCTATTTGGTGAAAAGTCTGACGATGGTAGAGGACTGCTTTTGCTGTCCTCATTGCCTAGTCTCTGACTTCGTTCGGGGCTAATAGTCGCGATTATGTGTGTATGTATGTGGTATCTGACTATACGTCCGGGAAATGGGCGTGTTATATACGTGTGTAAAATATAAAATAAAAACAAATGGTTGTACCCATTATTGTGTGAACGATAAATTATAAATAGTTGTTGAACAAACCGACATGTCATCCGCTAACTCAGTAATCACACGTTCGTCGGTCCAATATTAAATGTGGTCTAATTACACAGCCGTGGCACGCGACTCCGAGCTTTCTGTTTGCGGCCTGTAACATGGCGGCGAAACATTCAACTCGTCATAATAGATTGTAATTAGATTATTTAGTTAGCACAAGTTACTTTGAATTTAGCTGTGGCATGACGACTCATTAAAAATACTACTAACCCATCTCTTCCCTTGGGTGTCGTAAAAGGCGACTAACGGACTAAAGACTGTACTTACATCCAAAAGTACACCTATCACGCTAAACACATGTGCAGTTGTTATTTGGTGAAACAAGGACTATGGCAGAGGACTGATTCTGCGGTCCTCATTGCCTAGTCTCTGACTAACCCGTCGGGGATAATAGTCGTGATTATGTGTATGTATGTAATGTATGTATGTGTATTAGACCGTGTCGCGTAGCGGTGAAAGAATACTACCACCCCTTCTTTTTCCTTGGGTGTCGAAAAAGGCGACTATCGGACTAAATACTGCATATACATCTAACAAAATAGAGCGGAGGCGCGGCGATGGGCTCATCACCTGTCACGCTGTGCACATATGCAGTCGTTATTTTGTGACAAGTGGACTATGGCAGGGGGCTGCAGTCTTGCTGTCCTCATTGCCTAGTCTCTGACTAACTCTTCGAGGATAATAGTCGTGATTATATTTAAGTATGTATTTTAATCCCTAGCCAGCCCTAAATGACTTGATGAACACAACACAACCTAGAATGGACGGATGAAATGTACCTATGACACCCTAAAATCGTAATGTTATAAAGCTTACGAATCTTTTTTAACCGCCTCCGTGGTCTAGTGGCTAAGCCACCGGTTTCAGATCCAGAGGTCCCTGGTTCGATTCCCACCGGGGGGTACATCCTTGTGTGCTCGGTTTGGTTGGTGGTAGGGCTATTAAGTCTGCCTGGCTCGCTACCACCATTTTATCTAAGTCTGTCGCCATAACAACGATGTTTATAGCATAGTTGTGTTCCGACAGTTAGAGATAAGATAGCCAATTCCTCAATGGTTGAGGATTCCGGGTGAAGCGCGCTTCCACCTCCGGCCTTATCGTCACTTACCATTAGGTGAGATGAAGTCCAAGCGCTTACCCGTTGTAGAATAATAAAAAAAAATCTTGTTTTGTCAAGTAACTTTGAAAACCATTTCCAAATTTTCCCATAATTGACTACGTCTTATTCATAAAAAAAATAACATCCTACTATTTCCCAATAACGCAAATTGGGGCCCCCGAAAGCCTTTGACGCCGAAAAGGCACCTGCACGCGCGTTCGCAGATAACAAATATGTAGATGCAAGCTCGCACAAAGGAGCGCAGTAAATAATTTGTTGGTGCGACATCTGGGCGCTACCCTTTCGCTGTACCGTATGGATTGCTGGCCCGAATGGGAGAATGAACGGTCACACCCACTCTTCTATTGAGTTTTATGGGACACACGCTCCAAGAGTAAACGGAGCGTAGCCCTTTTTCGATAGTGCAGTCTTTTGTTTTCCGTTTCATGTCATTTCGTTTTTGTTTTTATTTTATCTGATAGCTTCTATACCTAGCGTTATAGTGTTTTGTTTTAGTTTGATGACGTTTTGTTTGATGATGAACGTAATAATGACTGTGTTAAGCGACCAACATTGTTTGTGTCGGCGTGATGTTTCTTTACAAAATATTTACACGTTAATTTATAAATAAATAGAAAATACCACGAAGATCTTTAAATTAAAAACTTATGGACGTAATAACAGCCTACAGTTTTCGTAGACCAGTGGCGAACTATGGAAGGCTTTATGAAACTTTAAAATAATTGGCTTTTGTCCTCTTCAGGCCCCAAGCGGTCGCATGAGACCGCACCTACAAAAACACACTTGACTTTGTACCGTGTTTTCATAGAGTTACAGACTACTTTAGTATGAACGAGTTTGGTTATTTCGGTTCTGTGGTACAACTTATGCATTGTTATCGCAAAATATCGAATAGTCTATGCTCGATTTTGTCTAATTTGACGTTGACAGTTGCGCCAATTTTTTTGTTAGAAGAGTGAGTGGTTAAATCACATAATACAATGTAAATGTTTATTTCTGTTACAAGTTTCGAATAGTGACACTTTTGCAGATAATTTTGAAAATGTGTACTTTAATTAAGTTTATCGTTTGTCGCATCTGTATGTAGTTGTATTACACCGCGCTCCAACGGCTCGTAAGATGGTGAATATGGATATAAAAAATCGCTTCAAGGCATTTCCTTCGTATAACTCACAAATGGTTTTTTAAAGCTATCCCGAAGGTTTCCTTTGATGATGTCAAACAAAGGCGGAATAATAATTTGGAGTCCCTTTAAGACGAAGCGTCGATTTACGTCGTTAGCTTTATTGGTAAAGGATATTCCTGAAATAAGAATTCGACGGAAGATAATAATTTTGCATTTGAAACGAGACTATAACATTTTATTGTAATTCTGCGACGCTCAAAAGCTCATTACCGTAAAGAAACGAAGCGATATTCAATTTGAAGCGTAAATAAGTATTCTCTATTTTGCTGTGAAGTTTATTGTGTTTTTTTTCAAGTTAATTTAACACAATAATATTTTAGCTATAACGGTTTAATACAATGTACTCGTGCATGTACTAACTTTATACTACTGCTTATTGTCTACAGATAATCACGACTATTATCCCCGAAGGGTTAGTCAGAGACTAGGCAATGAGGACCGCAGAAGCAGTCCTCTACCATAGTCCACTTTTCACCAAATAGCGACTGTACGCACATGTGCTATGCGTGACAGGTGGTGAGCCCATCGCCGCTCTACGCTGTTGGATGTATGTCCAGTCTTTAGTCCGTTATTCGTCTTTTACGATACCCAAGGGAAGAGAGGGGTGTAGTATTCTCTCACCGCTACAGGACACGTAGCAGCACTCCTACAAACTGCGAAATAGAAGTTTTGACACCATCAATACCGTACTGTACCGTTGTTATAGAAACAGTTAATTGAATATTTAAATATATGGTTTACACTATGGATAAGGTTTAGTTTTACAATGACGACAATCTCAGGCGGGAATCGAACCACGCACCTTCCGCATTTCTGGCGGCTGCCTTAACCAATTGGCTACCGAAGTCTGGTTTTCACCCGTCGAAGTTTGTCAGTGCATGTTGCTTATGTTTTTAGTCAACATTGCTTCATCAAATCTTAGAAATTTTCTCCTCTGAGATCCGAAAGAAATATTTTCTCCTCTGAGATCCGAAAGAAATATTTTTACAAATATCAGAGGAAAAAATTTCTAAGATTTGATGAAGCAATGTTGACTAAAAACAAGCATCATGCACTGACAAACTTCGACGGGTGAAAACCAGACTTCGGTAGCCAATTGGTTAAGGCAGCCGCCCGAAATGCGGAAGGTGCGTGGTTCGATTCCCGCTTGAGGTTGTCGTCTTTTTTCAGTGTTAAAAATTTTACTTATTTTTCCAATGGTTCTAATTTAATAATTAATATCTCACCTTATAATTCTGTCATTTAATGCGTATTTGTACTGCTAGGTACAAATAGATGTAACACATGCTCCCCATTATTCATAAGACAACCTAGTTTTTGTTTCACATTATTCAAGATGAGCCAGATAGACGTAGCCAAATGTACCTTAAGAAAAAATAGCCCGATAAATCTTTTTACTGTCAAGTCAAGACTACATTCACCGAATAAATCAAGACAGTGTACATATATTGCATTGGGGTGAAGAGTTAGCAAAAGAAAGATTTATTGAGGCTTATGAGATCTTCGCTGTTATTAAATTGGGAATTGTGGTGTTGGCCATTTTGCAGTATCATGATATAGCTATAGGACGACTTTTCCTCTTTTATTGATAAGATTTGTACTAACAAATCTTCCAAACTTTATAAATTTCAGTAAGACTCGTAGTAACGTTAGCTCTATTGCTGGCTTCCGGTAGCAACCTTGCTATATTCACATTATAATATACATACATATACATATAATCATGACTATTATCCCCGAAGGGTTAGCCAGCAACTATGGTATGGTTAGATGGAGACGGTGTATAAAAAAAGACGTACAAACAGTGCAAGAGGCGGAATTAATGGAACAGTAATTGGAGGAGCAAGCCTTCGGCAAATGTACCTAAATATCAAACAACGTAGGTACATACATATAATCATAACTATTATCCCCGAAGGGTTAGCCAGCAACTAGGCAATGAGGACCGCAAAAGCAGTCCTCTACCATAGTCCACTTTTCACCAAATAGCGATTGTACATGTGCTCAGCGTGACAGTTGGTGAGCCCATCGCCGCTCTAAGCTGTTGGATGAATGTGCAGTCTTTAGTCCGTTAGTCGCCTTTTATGACACCAAAAGGAAGAGAGGGGGTGGTAGTATTATTTTACCGCTACGCGACAAGGTTAGTATTAAAAAAAAAATAAAAAAAAATTTTACGCTCACACCAATTATCTAGACCAAGATGAGTATTCTTTTGAAACTCGTTAATATGGTAAGATAACGGATAAATATACACAAACATAGAAAAAACACCCAGACCGGGAATTGAACCTGGGACCTCAGAGATGGCGCGACGCCAGACCCGGCGTGCTAAACACTCGACATGGGTTTTAACTATTTCCAACGACTACCAGCTTACGACAACAACCGGGACAAAGGAAGTGTCTTCCAAAGCACGGAGAAGTTTGAAATGTAATTTGGTCACAAAACCAGTCCAAACCAGTCAAATCCAGGATCTTGTAACTATATGCGACTTTGAATAGATTAGATCCTAAACTAATACATACTTTTTTCCAGAATTTAAACCATTATTTTCTATGTCTCAGATGGTTTGAAAAAAAACTCAAAGCGCGACCTTTCTAGCCTTAAGGGGAGGTATTTCGAGCGCTTCCCTCTCGTTCTCTCGACGGTACAACGGTAAGGGACAGGTATAACAGCGAAGCGGCGCGAATAATCGCGTCTTATATTTTAAAAAATTGATAGGTGTAATAAATAAAAAACCATCGGTTATAATAACTCAAGTTATTTACGAGCTTCATTTTGGTAAATGACTCATAACATCAAATCACTTATTTTAAGAATAAAACCTGGAAAAGAAGATAAAATGACACAAAAATATGTAACGTTGTGAATTTATTCTATCGAGCCAACTTTATAAAATCGTGTTTCCATCGGGTGTGTTTTACAGAATAAAGCCTCAACAATATTTCATAATTTTCGCAGATTTTAATTTTATTGTTTACTACTTCAAAAAGTAATTCAAAGAACGTGTTATTTTAATTTTTCACTAACACCTAGGTAATCCCTGCGCTTGCGCGTAAACCCTGCCCTCCTTACGTCAAATCGAAATCGGGTCAGCGTTGCCTATCAGAATATGAACGCTCGGGTCACACAATAAGTTTAAGTGAAAGTTGTTAGAGAGTGAACCTTCTGTACGGTAGTACTATTAGTTATTCTGTGCTTGTATCAAGACGAAAAACGAAACAATTTTAAAACACACAAATTTATGAATTAATATTTAACGTTTTTTTATACTTAAGTTTTTATAAAAAAAAAGATATTTGAATGATTAAAAATGTCAACCTTTTATATAATGTTTTCCAAAACTCATTTCAGCTGTTACTTTATTTTACTTTAAAAACTCAGTTATTTTCAATTTCTATTACTTACCTACCACAATAAAAATACGATAATTGGAAATCACATTTATTCCTTAAAGTTATGATTATCATTCTTCACTTTTCATCCCAAAAAACGATAAATTACCTGTAAGTTTTAGCCGTTTGTGTCGCTAGGGGAGAGACACTTGCCCGTCATTTATGTCCGTACCAGGATACGTTTCTTTACACAGAATTCTATCGCCACGGCTGATATTACGGCTCGACGCGATTCTGTATCGGCGTGCAGTGGTACTGGGGGTAGCGATGCGCATTTTTCTGGCACAGACTATAGCTCGTTAGATTAGTTGTTAAGTCTTAATTACAAGTTAGTTAACTGTTTTTTTATTATTATTATTAGTATTGACGTAAATAAGTGCCTGTAAAGGTTTACATTGAATAAATATTTGACTTTGACTTTGAGCGAACTGTTATTGAGAAAGTTGCTTACTTGATCGCAGAACGCTATAGCTGATACGCCATCAAGCTTCTCATTTAATTTAACATATTTCCAAAAACTAGTTAACTAGATAAGAAACTAGTTGTTTTATCTTTAGACTGTAATATCTTAGTATTTTTATGACGAGACAAATATACAACACCTTCGTTTACTCGCGCGCAAAAGCATAACACATATACTCGCGCACGGTATCACAGACCGAAAGTAAAGCTCATTTTTATTGTAGTAATAATATTCTTTTTAAGTTTTGTTTGTTTTTATTTCAAAATAATGTTATAATGAATAAACAAAATTGAAAAACGTAATAGTACCTTGATGTTATTTGGTTATAACAGACGTTAAATTAGCCGATTATACATAATTATTCGCATTTTAAGTTAAATATTTAACTTAAAAACAAACAAATTTTGTTTTCCAATGTCGAAGGTAAGAGTGGGTAGTAAATTTTTGAAGCCAAAATGGATAACGAAAGGTTTAAAGGTTTGCTTTAAAACTAAGAGATCTTTACGTTTCAAGTATTATAGGAAAAAGGACAGCTGCAACGAGGAAGACTACAAGAAATACTCAAAAATGTTAAGAAAGTGTATGTTAATAGCCCAAAAAAACTGTAATGCTAAATATCTCCGTCAAAGTCATTAAGAACGAAATAGGAAATGAAATTCCACACAACCATATTTCAGATATTGCACATAAAAATAGTGTTATCTCAAATGGAAAAGAAATTGCAGAATTATTTAATGATTTTTACATCAGTTTGACAGGAAATAAATATGAATATGATGCTAATAGTAAGCTAAAAGTACTCTTATTGATAAAAAGCACGTCAAAATCAATTTTTTTTGAACCTGTTACACCAAGTGAAACTCTAAATATTATTCAATCACTAAAAAATTCAAACTCATGTGGATATGATGAAATTTCAACTAGAGTTTTGAAGATTTGCAAAGATGAATTACAACCTGTGTTAACATATTTAATGAATCTCTACTTTGAGACGGGATGCTTCCCTCGGGCGCTTAAGTTATCAGTAGTAAAACCTATTTGTAAAAAAAAAATCAGATATGGGAAATTATCGCCCAATAACACTAACAGCCGTATTATCTAAGATATTCGAAAAAGCCGTGCTAAAGAGACTTATGAACTTCATCCAAAAATACGACATAATAACACCGGAACAGAATGGCTTCCAGAAAGGAAAGTCTACCACACTTGCGGGGTTTAATCTTGTGCGCAATATTGTGTTGGGTCTTGATACAAAACAGCGTACGACTGTACTCTTTTTTGACATGTCGAAGGCTTTCGATTACGTAGTGCACGATGTGCTGTTAGATAAGTTGGAAAAGTACGGTGTACGAGGGCTCCCACTATCTTGGATAAAAACTTATCTGAAAGACAGACTTCAATGTGTTGAAATTAACAGCTTTAATGAAAAAAAGAGAGTATATCACACTATTCAAGTTTCAACATTAGTAAGTTTGGGGTGCCACAAGGTAGCGTATTGGGGCCTATTCTATTCTTAGTTTATAAAAATGATTTATCTCAGGTAACGAAACACCAATGTGTGATGTTTGCTGATGATATATCCGTGGTTATTAAATCTAACTATAAAGATAGTTTAAACGTTTATGAGGATGACATCAATGACTCAATAAGAAATATAATACAGTATCTGGATATGAATAACCTTAATGTAAATTTATGTAAAACTAATTATATGAACTTTAATGTAAAGGGACGTGTAGAGACCAAAATTAATCTTAATTATAATGATGTAATAATAGTAAAAGCTCCCACGGTTAAATTTCTGGGAATAGTACTCAATGAAAGTTTGAATTTCGTCAGCCATATCGACAAGGTGTGTAATAAAATTAATTGGTTTGTTTTTGTGTTACGACTATTAACCAAAAAGACCTCACTGAGTATTACTTTGTCTGCTTACTATAGTTACGTTGCCTCAAATATTGCTTATGGTATATGGGGCAACGGCACTGAAGTAAAAAAGAGTTTTTATTGCACAAAAAAAGTGTGTAAGAGCCATATGTGGCAAGGGTCCACTGGACTCAAGTTTTGCATGTTAATTATTATTGACAGAATGGAGCACTATATTTACTAATAAGATCTTATGTAACACCTTTGTAAACCTATTCTATGCAAATAAATGATCTTATCTTATCTTATCTAAACTTTTATTTGTGGTAACTAAAAAAAAATTGAAATGAGATAATTGAAAGTTACAAAAGTAATAAAAAAACATAAATCATATTAACCATCAATGGTATCATTAATGTAACAATCAGAACATACCACACTTTACCTCCATACTCGACCGATAATATGTAGAAAATAAGACAATATGTGACATGACATTGCCGTTGTTTACTGCAGTGCAAGGCAGCAGCACTTGCACTGCACTAAACAACGGCAGACCACTAATTACGAAGCAAATAAAAACCGCAAAGTCACAGTGTTGATACTTTTTGAGAAAAATGCGAATTAATAATTAATCGGTCTGAGAGACCGACGACGCTCGGGTATGGAAGGCTGGACACGGTCGTACGTAAGTTATATTATTATGAAATATACTTCAGTACCCTGACAGTTACTTTATCCACTCATGACGTTGAGGGCATTCGGAATCTATCTTTATTACCGGCCGTTTGATACGATGAATTCACACAAAGTGGTCGAGTTGGGCGATGACGCGGCGACTTTGGCCCATGTTTGGTTGGACCCGGAATATGTTACGACTCTTGGGGTGAGAAAAATTGATTTCACTTTTCCCTTACCCAAATTGACCAAAGTAAAGGAAATGTTTGCAGGTGTTGCAAGCACTGCAAGCCGGGAGTGGAAAACAGACGAAAAGTTTTTCTTTTTCTATTTGTTATGTTTCTTATTCAAACCAGCAATACCATTGAACTTAATCATAATATTTTTATTTTTATTACTTAAATACCATAAATCTTACTAGCGTTTTTTATTCGACATCATCCGTAACATTTAATGATTTGTCTTATACCTGATGCCTTAGTGGAAATAAAAACTATGTAGTATATTTTATCGACATAATTCTAATAAACAATAAACGATTTTTATTTTATTTCTCATGTTTTATCACAAATTAATATTTTCTACACATTAAATATACCAAACGGGTTGCACATCAACTTTTTCTGTTCGTATTCTCTAAGGCTTTGACTTGGAAAAGGGTGGAGGGACCAATATCTTTATTCTTTGATGGGTCTCCATGATAAGTTTTTTCGCATAATGAGGGTCAGGGAATTTGTTTGTTGGCATTCAGTTTTATGGCGCGTTTAAGTACAAAACGTTTTCATAAAACTGTTGGGACATTCCAAATTTGGGATGGTAATAATAAAATCATTGATATTGTTTGTTTGAGATATGATTTTTATCTGTACGCGATTCGGAACCGGCATGATACTTTTATAATAAGACAGCTTACTTAGTGAATCAAATATAATTAGTGTAACTTGTTGGAGTGAATCTCTGATAGTTTCTGTGAATGATAAATGTCATAGGTAGCTACACTCTCTCTCTCTGTGTCTTTGGTCTACAGGTGCTCCGGCATACATATACTGCTCTGGAATAAATCTGAAGTAATATATTCAGTGTCTTTCTTTTTGCTCTAAATCCTTCATAACTGACATCATTTTATACTTTAAATAATATTTCGAAATTTTCGTTATTCACTATATAATTTAAATTTCGAAATTTTCGTTATTCACGTAAATCGCTTCCCTTTTTTTTAAGTTGAAGCCCCCAAAATTTTATAAAAATATCATGAGAAACAAAAATGTTTTGAGGTTTATATAACGCTAAGTACATGTACTTTCGGCAATCGTGTGGTAGACATACCGCTATATAGTTTATGAGTGTATGCTGCGCGCGCGGCGGGCGGCGGGGCGGCGGGCCGCGAGAGACATGCCGCCAACTTAATTGAAAAATCGGCTAAAGGTAAAGAGATTTATTATTCAGATGAATGGTATTCCCTAGTTCGATGGGCCAAAGCAAACGGAAAGCCTTATACCATTATAGAGAATAATTAAGAAATGATTCTAGAGTTTAAAAACCGGCCAAGTGCGAGTCGGACTCGCCCATGAAGGGTTTCGTAGCAGCAAGTAACATCATATAAAAGTTCTTGAAGTTCGTTGTAACTTTGATCGATGTGTTAATAATAGTGTATTTTTTAATTAATTAATTTATGACGTATTAAAAAAAAACTACTAACTAGATCTCGTTCAAACCAATTTTCGGTGGAAGTTTGTATGGTAAAATGTACATTATATATTTTTTTAGTTTTATCATTCTCTTATTTTTGAAGTTATAGGGGGGGAGGGGGGTGGGGGGGGGCACACATTTTAGAGGATGAAGGTGCATGGAGGTGTCTCTCGCGCAAACTATTCAGTTTAGAAAAAAAATATATTAGAAACTTCAATATCATTTTTGAAGACCTATCCATAGATATCCCACACTATGGGTTTGATAAAAAAAATGAGTTTCAGTTATAAGTATGGAGAGCCCCCAAAATTTTTTTTCGAATAAAATCAAAGAGATCAAAGCTTCTCCAGAGTACTATTTTATAATTACACATTTTGAGTTACATTACGCCATATAATTGTTAGTGGTATGTAACACGGCAGACGATTTTCTTGTTATTCCAACTACAATACGCCAACTCTTACAAATTTACAAAAATAGGCCTTATTATCAGAAAATAATGGTTAGTATACTGTAAATTAGTTACAAATTCGATTTTTGACTAAAATAATAAATGTTTTCGATCTGACAAGGATTTAATTAAAATGTATAGTTCTGTATCCTCTAATGTTCCCTCATATATTCCGCCAACTGTGAGTTAGCGGAGTGTATCCTAATTTTGAATTTGAGTTTTTCCTGTTACATTCCGCTAAGTATCTATCTTTAAAACTAAAAAGATTTACAAAAAAATATCAATGGAGTACGAAGCAACAGTAAATCAGTTAGTAACACAGAAAAAATTATAAATATATCTGCAATAATACAGATTTATCAACTTTTTCCTTTCAAATTCTCCTCCTGTAAACCTACGATTTTGAAGTTAGCGGAGTGTTCATTGGAGGCATCGAATTGTTAACAGTGTAAGTAAGTTACGTTTGTGTCACGTACGGACTTTGTATCAGTTAACGATTTGATTTAACAATTGAAGGGTTTAATCACAGCAAAAATATTTTGCTCCGTGGGTTTAATGGTTAGATATTATCAAGTTTCTGAGATGTCGTAGCAGTCGAAGCAGTCGCAGTAATGTGGCGATACTGCTCTTTTTAGTCCGCTTGGCTAGCTTATTTAACACCCATGAACTATCTATGAAAATATTTAATACTCTTTGGTCCCGATAGTTAAGATGAGCAAGATTAAGATAGCCAGTTCCTCAGCAGTTATGGGTTCTTTTATCTTCCCCTACTGACGCTTAGAGACAATATTTTTTTCAATTTTATTATCAACATCTTCCTAAGTACTCCTTCTATTGCTTCCTACGAAAGATTTGGTAATTTCCTTAACTGAATTTTTTTCCATTGTTAGTTGTAAGTAGTTATCTTTTGTGTAGCTGCTCAAACTACTTTTCAAAGCTTCATTTGTCTTTTTAATGTCACTTTCAATAGTTAAATCAAATGTATTTATGGGAGTGTGGCGATGACTTTCCGAAAATATAATTTTATTGCGAACGATTTTTGCATTTGCATAATTTCCCAATCGAATCGTTTCCTGATTTTTTTTTTCCAGAGGTTGATTTTTTTTAAAAGCTTTTTTTTTCACATTATTTCCCAATCAAATTTTTTTTGATAGTTAGTTTTTGAATAGTTTTTTTTTCCGGACGTTGATAAAAAATATACATTATTAATTTATTCATTTTTTTATGTTAGGTTCCTACTTTTTTTAATAGCATAGAATTTAGATAGGAAAAATTGTATAAAGTAATATTTCAGTGATCACATAAGCGAATGAGTAAATTACGTGATTAGGAATATTTGAGAATGGACCTGTTACTTTAAATTTACCTTTAAACAGAAATTTACCCTCCGGGAAAAAAAACGTACGGAAAATAAAAAAAATGGGAAATTATGCAAATGCAAAAATCGCTTAAAGTGAAATTCTATTTTCGGAAAGTCATCGCCACACTAATTTATGGGGAGATTATTCGGGTCAGTTAGAATTAAATTATGTGTAAATTGGGGTTTAAAGTCACTGGTGGGCTGTATCGTCACTCACCAATGGTAAAATACAGGCGCCAGCCCGCTTTACACCCATACATAGACACATTAGGAGGGGTAGGGACAGACCACATTTCTTTATAGTAGAAGGAGGCAAACGAGCAAGAGGGTCACCCGATGGAGAGTAATTATTGCCGTCCATGGACACCCGCAAAACCAGAGGAGTCGCAGACGCGTTGCCAGCCTTTAAGGGGGGAAAGGGCCTCCGGAACCCTCACTCGCCGGACGAAACACAACAGCACCAAGTGCCATTATTTCACTCTGGTTATTCGTGAGAGGGTGGTATTACTCCGGACGAGCCGGCCCAATGCGTGCTGCAACGCAGCGTGGCCCTACCACTCAGTCTCAGTGACTCATTTAGCACCACCCAGGGGTCACGTGTAGGGTCTCAAGGGTAAACCTACGGATGCGAGTAGCCCCCAAATTGTCTATTTGGTACAATCTTGACACACAACTCTCATAACGTTCTTCATAGGTACATGCTCATTGGTTTAGGGAACTCTTGCCCGCTCTAGGGTACACAAAAAAGGTTTATACCTCTTTCCCATCCATTGTACAATGCCTAGAGAATATTCAACGTTCGCCGTTCGAATTTGTCTGCAATGGCGGCGTGCTCTTGTACATCGGTTGTTTTGATGAGTGCAGCGATATCGCGATAGCGGAACCCTTTAGCTCACATTCCGTTTCTATTCCGCTGCCGTTCCGCCCGTTCCGCTATCTGCCGCTTTTATTGCCCTCATAGGGAAACGTTACGATAAATGTTAGGTCGTTCGTTTAGAACTTGCTTAGCTTCGGATTGTACCGATGTTGCTGTCTTGTGAGTTTTACGGTTTTGAGTTGTGCTATCAAATTCGTGGCTGGTTTTCGAATTGATGCATATCAACTCCATCCGATTGATGTTCAATTATTTTTTAGTGTGAGGTAGGCACACTTTTTGTTTATTTTGTTAATAATTTGCATTACAATTGCATTACATTACACTTTATCAGTATAATAAAATATAAGTACGTGAATCAGTATTCACGTTTACTTTACAGATTTTTTTTTGATTTCTGGTCTATCTTCTCTTTTGTCAAGTAAACTTTAGTAAACCATTTAAAACATGTTTACATGATAATGTAGTACTTTAAAAAAATCAAGTTTGAATGCATTAATATGATACGTTCAGATAGAAAAATATTTTTAAAATTCTGGTACGTGATACATCTGTTGTGAATATTTTAATATTGTTTTTCTAAGATAGATGTAAAAAAATACTGTTTTTAATAAGAGAGGCACTAGCAAACGCGCGGTGCCGAGCCAAAAGTGATTTCACGGTTAATCGGTAAATATCTAGGTTCTTTATTATTCATAAATATTTTAAAATCCATAATACCACGTTGCCCCAAAAAGTTATTATGTAGCTACAATATCGTAAGCGCGGCCCGCTACAATGCATCTGAATTCCGCCGACATGCATATTTGGGGTCAACGCATCCCGTCAATGGTTTCAACAATTTACACAAAATTGACGGTTCATTTTCTGATTAAATTCTCAGCATTTTAAATTTTGCAATTTGATGAAATTGGCGTTGCAGCTATTGTGAGTGAATTATTTCTTTGTCCGTTACTGATATTGTTAGGTAGCTTTTAACTTATACTTTCCCAGAAAAAAATTAAATTTTGTTATTACATGTTTTTTAATTACTATCATCACGGTTTTGTGTTAATTTTACAAGCTACTAAGTTAACTATAATTTATTGTTTTCTGAAGTTTAAGCGAGCAGTACACATTAAAATGAAACACTCTTTTACGGATTAACTCGCGTTCAATTTACTATTTACATAGTATTTAGGGTCCTTGGTCACAGAAAGACTGCCTCAGTCTCCCTGTGACCACGGACCCTGTAAAGGGTTCAAAACGTCAGGATAATATAAAAAACTATGTAAATAGTAAATTAAACGCGATTTAATCCGACAAAAAGTGTTTCATTACTATAACTTAATTAAATAAAGTCCATAGAAAATTTATTGTTACGTATCACATACGGCTCATGGGACAGTTGTTAATAGTCCCGATAATCAATCTAATATATTTAATAAACTCAACAAAAGTTTAAGATTCATTATGCGAGTTAGTCGTCCCTTCACTGATTTATGTAGCAATGTAACTTTATATTACACTTACGTGAGACGCATTCTCGAGGGCTGCGGCCTATGGAGTCCTCAGGGTATCGCATATACCTACTCGAGGTCTTGAAACTCTCGAATGTACTCAACGTTGGTTTGTCAACATAGATTTGCCATTTTATCATGTTATTGTTTATATAATTTAAACGCAATTTTTGTTGCGAACAAATTACAAATTAAAACTATTTTAACGGGACCTAACACGATTAATTTTGTAAGTAAGTACATATCTACTTACTGCTTGACGTTTCGGCCGCGATGCTGCGGCCGTGGTCACAAGCGAACTGGTCTCGCGTAATAATCGTGTTAGGTCCCGTTAAAACAGTTTTAATGCAATGCAAAGTCTTAACTTAAATTACAAATAATTTTTTTCTATCTTGGTTTCCGAGGATATGAAGAATTTTGATGCTATTGCTAACGAATAACAACGAAGTTAAAGTATGTGGCTTTTCGAAAAGGCGTGAAATGGATTTTACGGGGTCGAAGTGATAACTTTGGTGTTGAAAACACATACATCGAACGATAAGCGATTACTGTAGCCTAAGACAGGCCCTATGCCTGATAAGATAAGATAAGATAAATATACTTTATTGTACACCACAAGAAAAACATTTTTGACAAGAAATTAAAATACAACTTATACACCATGGTAGTAAAAAATAAGTAACATTAAATGTATGTTTTTGTTCTGTTTTGAATATAAGACTGTCACAACTACTAAAAAAACAACAGAATAATTATCAGGAAATAAAATATATTTCTTTGCGTTCGTAATAATTACACCTATGATTGATGTAGATAATTGCTCTGCTATGCTTGACACACACACACACACACACACACACACACACACACACACACACACACACACACACACACACACACACACCAATAGATGTGAACCCGTGACATCGCTTGAGCAGTAATGGAAATCAATAAACTCCCCGCGAGTCCAAGCCCTTACAGTTTTGGGTCCCTTGAGAACGGGAGAAGGATGAGAGTCGGTGGTAAAACTATATTTTTTTGTTTACCAGTTACTTCAGGGAAGACTTTCAACCTTTTAAAAATTAAAAAAACTAACTAACTTACTTTTATGTCAGTTTTTCATTAATGTTTACATTGAAAAACTTTATTCTGTGTGATGTTTAATAGAGTGAAATTTAATAGACAGAACATTTTAAATGTACGTACCTTTTTTATTATCTATAAGTCGTAGTAATGTACGATTTAAAATGAGGATATTCGTATAGGTACTCTAAAATATTTACTTTTAAAAACTCATGTTTTTAACAGTATACTCATTTTAATATACTGAATACGTATTTTATATAATTTATTTTACTTAACTCGCTTGACTCAGATACCATAGTCAGTTGTTTCTAAAATAATTTCCATTTAGCCACCAAGTGTTACTATAATAAAAAATAAATCCTAAAATCTTCTCTACCCCTTTACTAGCCAGCTTCACACACATCCGTCTCCTCTCTTTGCTTTTAAATACAACAGGGACGATCGGATAGCTCTCACGTGCCTATTTGTGACACCAATACATACGTACAAACATATACCAACATATAAAATAACAAGTGAGATATAGAATAGAAGTGACTTATGAGTCTTACATGAACATTCTTTTAAAATTATAGAGTATGATGTAATACTAAGAAGTAATTTGTTAGTAGCTGGGTTTTTAGTTTATTTTTATTTTTACATAAAATATATACATACATATAATCACGACTATTATCCCCGAAGAGTTAGTCAGAGACTAGGCAATGAGGACCACAAATTCAGTCCTGCCATAGTCCATTTTTCACCAAATAGTGACTGCACATGTGCTCAGCGTAGCAGGTGGTGAGCCCATCGCCGCTCTATGCTGTTGGATGTAAGTGCAGTCTAGTCCGTTAGTCGCCTTTTATGACACCCAAGAAAAGATAGGGTGGTAGTATTCTTTCACCGCAACGCGTCACGGTTAATTTCGCAATTATTAAAACCACCGAGAAACTACGCGAGTTTGCATAGGGCCAGCGTGGTGGGTTATGGATTTCCTCATATGCTTGTTCGTGTAGGAAGGCTTGAGTTCAGTATTGAGACGCATTATAAATACTGAGACCTTTAATCAGTTATGATCAGAAAGCCTAACTTGCAGAACGTCTTTGAAGCAATACGTCTACAATGCTTAATGACTAAAATGCAGATAGCCTAACTTGCAAAACGTCTTTAAAGCAAGACGTCTACAATGCTTAATAACTAAAATGCAGACAGCCTAACTTGCAAAACGTCTTTAAAGCAAGACGTCTAGAATGCTTAATGACTAAAATGCAGATAGCCTAACTTGCAAAATATCTTTAAAGCAAGACGCCTACAATGCTTAATGTCTAATGTGCAGACAGTCTAACTTGCAGAACGTCTTTAAAGCAAGACATCTACAATGCATAATGACTAAAATACAGACAGCCTTGGGTCGTTAACATGACATTAAACCTCCTAGTATTAAAGTGTTCAGCCAATGACTGAACATCATAAGATAAACAACGCTATCATACATACATCACGTCCAATTTCCAGAGGGGTATGCAGAGACCACAGTATATGAGGAAATTAGCCATAACCCATCACGCTGTCCAAATGCAGGTGGGTTACACATAAATAATTATGATGGGATAGACATATCATACTGTATCATTGTCCACTATGCTACACACGCGTCTAAAGATGGCGCTTTAAATCCAAATGATTGATTGAGACGTATCAGTTTCCTGTAATCTAAAATAGTAAGTTGTTTTTGCGGTTTCTACGTGATTGCTTTTCTCAAACACAAACAATTTAGCATCATTGTTGTTGGAGCGAAAGTTTTTGTCTTTCCCCATCTGATAGCGAGTGACAGGAAACCGGAGTAATATTTATTAGAGTTCATGTTGCTTGCTTTCTTTATTTATTGGGAGGAATAAAATTATTTCTGCTAGTTATTTTACCTTTGAAAATTAAATCTTTATAATAATGGTCTCAGCTACTGACTTAATATGTATTACTTTAAATAAATATACTTTTCATCCCACCATCTCGGAAAGAGTATTTTTAATCTTCAATATCTGAATGGAAAAGCCGTTTTTATTCTCTAGAGGATAAAGTAAATTGAATTTAGAACATCGTGTGCACTAAGTTTGTGAATTAAAAAAAACATTAAACCTATTTACTGCTACCTCTATGGTGCCGAATATATCAAACAACTTTTTTTTAATTTGTTAAAAAATAACTGTAGCAACGTTACTTTAAAATTTTCTTAATTATACCTTAGTATTATTTTGTTATAATTTAAAGATTATTCTGTAATACTTACCTGTCATAATGTAGTAGTTAATACCTAAACTGAAATAAAAGTATCTTGTGAATGTAAATTTTTTTTTTTGCATTTAGTCATTTCCTCGCTGAGGTGGGATGAAAATTCCCTCGCTAACGCTCAGGATTCTAATGTTTGAATCACTCGCTGCACTCGTGATTCAATTTTAGAATCCTTCGCTTGCTCGGTCATCAAAATTGAGCACGCGGTTAAAAAGCAACTTTGCAATCTTGTATAACAAATAACTATTTCACTCCTCTTGCTCAAAAAGACCGTCACTGTAGCGTTCCAGAGCGAGGCTAAAATAGCTTTTCTTGCCCTAGGGGAAAAAGTATTTTTTTTTAAATATTTGTCTGTCACATGACAATGAGCCTACAAAAACGAAAAAGTATTTAGTCTTATGTAGAATAATCATGAATAAAGACTCGACTTATTACTGTTTACTTAAAACAACAACTTTTTTGAGATAGTTATTATTAAAGTTTATGGTAAAATTAGTAATCATTTGAATCTATAGACAACACACACCATACAGACCACCGACCACACAGTCCACGCTTCAACAAGAAACAACTGCACAGTCTGCACATGTGCTTAGGTGGTGAGCCTTTAGCCCGTTAGTCCCCTTTTACGACATCGAAGAAAAGTGAGGGGTTGGTAATATTATTTTGATGAGCCCATCGTCGCTCTATGCTGTTGGATGTATGTGCAGTCTTTAGTCCGTTAGTCGCCTTTTATGACACCCAAGGGAAGAAAGGGGTTGGTAGTATTATTTTGACAAGTCCATCGCCGCTCTATGCTGTAGGATGTATGTGCAGTCTTTAGTCCGTTAGTCGCCTTTTACGACCCCCAAGGGAAGAGATGGAAAGACTGCACATACTATCCAACAGCATAGAGCGGCGATGGGCTCATCAATCTAATACTACCAACCCCTCACTTCCCTTGGGTGCCGTAAAAGCAACTAACGGGTTATTTTTTAATAAAATAAACCAATTCATATTGTATTGGATTATTTTATTTTCTCGCATACGTAGTGAAAAGCAGAGTGTAACACACGGCGCTAAAAACCAAATATAACTCGGTTTCTATTTACTCCCTCGCTTACCTCGTATTTATTGGGTCATTTTAGCCCCTCGTATAACAATCTACTGTTAATTAAGTGCATCAAATACTAATATGGGTCACCCGTAAATTTTCATACCAAACCCTTTTCAGAGTCCATTTCACGGGAAGACTAACGTATAGGCCGAATGAAAATTTATGTTACACGCAATATTTAACGCGTAGTGTTTTCGTAAACTTAAGAAAAGAATTCCTTTTAAGAACTCACATTATCCTGTCAATAAAAAAGTCCAAGTATCGACCTGCTGTGGTCACCCCTGGCGTTGCACCCCAAGTTCAATAACCTTCAATCTGCGCGTGCCGGGGGTGAGATGGGCCTAACCAGTTTGGGATGAAAGGGAACGAAATTTGGGGTCGCATAGACCCATAGTAGGAGATTTGCTCCATTTTTTGGTGGCAGGTAGGATGTTGGTATTGTTTAATTTAGGAGTTCATTATTTTTATGTTCATGATGGCACTGAATGCTTTTATGTAAGATAGTGGAGTTAATTTTATTTTTCTTAAAAAGGCTTAAAAACACAAAATTATAATTAATCTATTTTAACACTAGTAAATCTTCCAAATAAATTCCGATCGTGCTAAAATAGATAGTGTGACGCATTTGTGTCCCAAGCCTAAGCCTTAAAATTATTACAATTTTATTAGTTTTGTAGTCTTCCATCGCTATGCTGATAAACATTTACAAAGTACATTGTACGTACATAATTATACTGACTTTATTACAAAATTAAATTGTATCGTGTCAACCCCACGCTGTCACGTTATAATTATGCGTGCAAGCCCTCCGTTTCACGTGTCAAGATAATAAACAGAATCCCAATTTACAGAACAAAGTTATTATACAATTTTATTGGCGAAGATACGGACAACTCTTTGTGTTTAATAGGTCCATAAATTCCAAGATTAATATCTACATATACAGACACGTTCGTTAACGCAGACGTAATAATCGGACATTTTATGGCGTTTCGTACGGCTTTGTCCCCTTGTCAAGGGTGAAGCGTGTCACATTTGATTCGGAATGACGACGTCTAGACGCGTTTTATAACGTCACTAGTTCGATATGGAAATGCTCGTAACTTGTTGCGAGTGAGCAGATATTCAGCATTTCTAACCCTCCAACCACTGGTGGTAATAAATTAATGTTTGCGAATTTAATGACAATTGATGGGGTTAAATAAAATTACAGAAAAAAGTTGCAGTTCTACGAAAAACAAGTTTCATTAAAAATATTTATTTATTTAGTCCATAATCATTACAAAATAATGAAATGAAACTGTTTTTTTGATGTCCTTGTTGTCAAATCCCAAAGTTACCAAGTCAGGAGCTCTATGTCGTAGTGCCTTGCATGTCCGGGTTGTAATCTTACAAATTAAGCTAAGGTCACCCACCGTGCCACCTACGCAATAGCATTGCAAAAATCAACTTTTAATATATTATTATCTTGAATTTTAAGGCAAGTTAAGTTGTAGGTCCAATGATGTCGTCAAATGTCGTTAAAACCGATCAAAATGAGGGCACAATCTCCTCATTTGCTATTGTTTACGTGCAAGTTAGACGCATCTGATGGAGATGAGATGATGGTGAAGGAAAGAAAAAAAGGAGAAATTTATTGTCATAGATATCCACTTCTCTGCTATATTTTTTTTGTTTTAACTTCGCTACTGTAACGATATATTGTGAAGAACTAGCAATTTTCCATTACTCCATCACACGTGCAAGCATCCTTTCCAACACGTTATACATTACCACATATCTGTAAGTTGATTCGCATCGTGTTTTCATTGGCCGGGATTGGCCGGGATTGTCCCACAAATCCCGTGCCCTCCCCAAGGACGTCCTTGCTGCGTTTGAAGTTGCCACTTCCAAGGGATTTAGGGTTACGTGGCTGTACTTTTAATGGGCGATGAAAAATGTGTTGATTTTCCAACCGCGTACGACTAACACACATTGCGGTGGTGTAATGTGTCGCGGAATCAACTAGAGCTATTTTTCGATACTGTACATGCAATACTTCACGCTCGTTTCCCGGAAGACCACAGAAGTCAATGAAACAATGTCTGTTTTTATTAGAATCATTTTGTGCTTGCACAAATTAGTATTATTATTTTCTATTATGTCAGTGTTATAAGACTAGTCTTTAATTTGTTTAATAAGACTGATTCTGTATAAATAAACACTACTTAAATTTACATTAAAAGGCATTTTTATTACTGACTGTATCTCATAACATTTAACGTATTTTGGGGTTCGTTTATGAGTCGTATTCGTCCGGAACAGAAAATTTATTACGATTACAAACAAATACCATTGGTATTAGTTTTTGGTATTAGAAATGAATAGATTGCTTTTTATTAGATACGATCCTGACATCCATACTTTGTTCCATTTACTCTCTTAACATGATACTTTGAAGACTAATAAACATGTTACTAGAATTTTTTAAAAGTATATTTGGTTGTAAAATCGAAATGCGTTGGATTAGGCCCGATCACCTCTCGTGCTCTGGGAAGTTTATGACGATGACGATAATGGGATTAGAATTTTTATAACAATTTTTAAAACTCGATATTGTGTTATGCCTACTAAAGTGTTAAAGCAATTATTGTAAAAGTCCGTTTTTGTGAAAGTTACTCGAACAAGAATTACGGAAAACATTTATAACGGGCGCAGCACTGAGTCACAACATTCACAACAGCAGTATAAAGTTTTAGGTGAATTTAGAGAAATAAAATGTGATTTAGCATGGCTTGTCTTTGGGGATAACGTGAGGCTGATTTAATTTTTATTGTTTGTTTTCACTTAAAACAAGAGACGACTCGCACTCATGGCCTTTTGCAGCTTGAGCGATTTCAACTCAGTGTGTCAAACATTACGTTTAGCGTGTGTGTAGCGTGTCTCAGTAGCTCAGTTGCAAGATCTGTTATCCGGTATTTTAAAATATTTCGTCTACTATTTATTTACTTAACATATTGGGCATTAAAACACATAGTTATATCATATTTAAGGTGGAAAAACGAACCGTACCTGAAGAGAAAGTACTTGGAAAGTACCCTGAATATTGACCTTTAACGCGAACTGTCAAATGTACAACCAACTTAAACTTGTTTTTTTTTAAACGGATATTAGTGCATTTGTAGTAGAGCAATAACACAAAATTATGACGTATTAAATTGACATATTTGATACAAAATATTTAGTAAAAAGGTAGGTAACTAACATCGAAATGCCCCTTTCAGCTCTCCACTCCCATTCGGTTTTTTAATAATGTCTTATCGCGCGCGGCGGTAGTAATTTGACTTGTAATCAGCACTGAACAATTACAGGGGGACAGCGGCTCTGGGAATTGTGACTTATTTGTCACGAAATTAGTGGCACTCACAAAAATTCGGTCGCCCGTTATGTTCGGAAATGTATTTCTAAATAGAACAGTTTATAGGCCCTTCATGATAATAATCGTAGAGGCCAGTACTGATACAAAATAGTGTGGTTACTATGTTACCAATAACCCTTTGTATTTGGAATTTTTTAACTATGTAGAAAACTAATCCCTATGTAGGTAGGTACTTTTAACCAAAAGGCACATAGTGCTGTAATGCTTTTAACCAATAACCAAAAACTGCACTTTAATAATTTGGTGAACAGTATCTTTAAGTATCTATTATGTTTAGCAAAATATGTCAAGTTAAATAAAAACAACCCTTATCTTATCTTAGTCGCGCCTGCTGAGGTTTTCCTTTCACAGTGACATGTCGACCCATCGGGATCTTTTGTGCAATCCCATCCTTTCGCTCTACTGAAAATGACTGCCATAAAAGAACCCTTTAATAATAATATTCATATTAACTCCTTAGAAAACATTGTAACTGTTATTATGGGGAATGGGGCTGAGAATAAAACGTGAGTTCACTAGTTAGCAATCTATTTCAGACTCTCGTACAGCGGCTGAGAGCCGTCTCACCGGACCGAACTTATGTCTACCCTCTTATTACTAACATCCCTCCACCAATAATTTACAAAATACTTATATAACTATATCAACAATGACATTTCTATATGAACAGTGTAAATATATTAACAATGACGTATGCTACAATTTATAGTTTATGTTTGGGTTACGCGGGCGTAAGGTAGGCGGATCGTAACGCCTTTCCGGAGATGTGAGTGGACCCACCGCGGCCTCAGGGTCTCTTGCTGCAGGTGGTCCAGGCGACGGGCCTAGCTCGGGGTCAGGGGATGTCAGTTCCGCATTCTGACAGTCGAGCCACTCTTCACATTCATTAACCTCGCCCCTTCTTCTGGCCTCTGGACGGGTCTTACTAATTCCAGTACTGGCGAGGCCGCAGGAACATTTTCTAGGTGCATGTGAGAACTTACGTCTAGTGGTGATAACAGGAGGCCGTTGGTTATTCCCACAATTGGAGAAGCGTGTACATGAGGTAGCACTAGGTCTGATGCCGACTTCGCCCTGATTGGTGATGAAGAAGATAGATCAACCACCTCTAGCTCCCCCTTCCATTCATGAATCTGATTAGTATGTCTCTTTATTATGCGGCTATCATAATCGCATAACTGGATTAAATAAGCTGATCTTCCTAATTTCTTATTAACAACGCCTTTTGTCCAAAAAGATTTTCCATTCTGATGTATTTTTACTAATACGCTATCGTTGACACCAAAGTCTTTAGTTCTCCTTCCCTTGTAATATCTGGCCTGCAAGGACTGATTTTTCCTTACCGTTTCTTCCAGTGTTGTATCGGATGTTGAGGGTGACGGATTCAACAAGTCCAAACGACATCTTAACTTTTTCCCGAAAAGAACCTCAGCTGGGGATTTGTTTGTGGAAGAATGAACAGAGTTACGGTAGCTGAATAAAAACTCATTTAGCTTAATATTTAAATCGTTGCCTTTACCCCTAGACATAAAAATTGATTTAAGTGCCCTTTTTATGATTTTTACGTAACTTTCCGCTTGTCCGTTACTAGCCGGGTTATAAGCTGGTGACGTTAAATGTTTTATGCCATTGCTAGAACAAAAATATTCAAACTCGGACGATACAAATGATGTGCCGTTATCAGTACAAATGGTATTTACTAACCCGAATCTTGCCATTAATTCGCATAATTTTTGAATGACTACCTTAGAACCGTAACCCGTACTAACGTCAAATACCTCGACCCATTTAGAATAGGCATCAACCACGACTAAAAACATTTTATTGTTTATCGGACCCAAAAAATCGAAATGGACCCTGTGCCAAGCTTCCGGCGGGTACGGCCAGACGGTGAGCGGTGCGCGCTGCGGGGTAGGCCGCAGCAGCGCGCACACTTCGCAGGCGCCGGCAGCCCGCTCCACGTCTGCCGATAAGCCGGGCCACCAAAACCTAGATCGCGCATCCACTTTCATTTTCGTGGCACCTAAATGACCATTGTGTAATTCCTTTAAAATAATGTGCCTAAGCTTTTCCGGTATTACTAACTTAGAACCTCTCATTAGACAACCTTTTTCAACTGCAAGTTCAAAACGGGACCCAAAATAAGGCCGAAGTTGTTTTTCAATGTTTCTGGTTGGCCAACCCGATAACGTAAATTTAATTACTTTAGACAGAACCGGGTCCACATTTGAGGCACTTTCCACATCTTTGATAGACAACATAACTGAATCTGCATCAAATACAAAGTTAATATAACACGCCTCGTCAATTAAGCTATGACCGAACTCCTGCGAAACCGGTTCCTTTTGTCTCGCGAGTTGTTTACTACGAATGCGATCGCAACCATCTGGCTGCGGCGACACGGAGCGACTAAGATAGTCTGCACAATTGGATGCGCTATTTACGTAATCGATTTTATAATTGTAGGCCGACAAAAATAATGCATATCTTTGGAGTCTATTCGCAGAAACCTCCGGGACACTTTTTTGTGGGTGGAAAATAGACAAAAGAGGCTTATGATCGGTTCTGAGTAAAAAGGGTTCCGATCTCCCGTATAAATACTGATGAAATTTACGGACACCGAATATAATGGCAGTTGCCTCTTTTTGAATTTGACTGTAACGTTTTTCAGCCGCGTTCAATGAGCGAGATGCGTATGATACCGGTTTCTCAATTCCGTCGCGCTTTCTATCCACTTGTGATAAGACCGCACCCAGACCCCATGGTGACGCATCCACTGTCAAAATAATTTGTGCATCCGCGTTAAAATGCGTTAAGGTGTCGTCCGAAGAAAGATATTTCTTTACGGTCATAAACGCGTCCTCGTGAAGTGAATTCCAGTGCCATTTAACACTTTTTTGTAACAACTCGTGCAACGGGGCCAAGATACTAGAAGCATTTTTTATGAATGACCTATAATAATTAACCATTCCGAGGAATGATTTTAATTCGGTTACATTTTCAGGTTTTTTTGCATCGATAATACTTTTTACTTTCTCGGGACATTTATGTAAACCATTCTTATCGATAATAAAACCTAAGTAAGACACAGATTCTTGGAAAAAATGACATTTATCTTTCCTTAACACTAACCCCGCATTCTCTAATCTGCGAAAAACTTCATTTACTCTGGCTAAATGAATACTATCTGATTCCCCAGTGATCAGGATATCATCCAGAAACTGAAGGACCCCGTTATTTAAAAGGGAAGAATCGCCCTCGCCCGGGACTGCCGGTTCATTTTCGAGTAAAGACTGACCATTCTGCTCTGAGGTAATAAGAATATTTTCGAGCGTTCTCTGAAAAATAGCCGGTGCGCTTGAAAGACCGAACACGAGTCTTGTAAATCTGTAAAGCCCTTTATGCGTATTAATACAAGTTAGGTCCCGCGATTCCTCATCTAATAAAAGCTGATTGTAAGCTCCAGATAGATCTAGCTTAGTAAATCGCATCCCGCCATGTAGCTTAGCAAAGAGTTCTTCTACTTTAGGTAAAGGATATTTATCCACCAACAACTGTTTATTTAAAGTTCCAGAAAAATCAGCGCAAAGGCGAATTTTTCCATCTTTCCTTAAAACAGGAACTATTGGACTAGCATAGTCTGAAAACGGCACAGGTTCCAAAATACCTAACCTTACAAGTCTGTCTATTTCCTCGTCTAACTTCGCCTTAAGTGCAAACGGCACTGTACGAGCTTTACAATAAACTGGTGACGAATTGGGTTTTAAATGAAGTTTGACTTCAAGACCCTTACAACAACCCAGCTGATCTGAAAATAGCCTTGGGTATTTTTTTTGAAAACCTTCGACTTCTGGGCATTTGACTTCACACGTGTTAACATGACAAATCTGAAGCTTAAATTTGGCTATAAAATCCCGGCCGAGTAAGGGTGGGCCACCATTTTTAACCACAAAAACGTTTAATATCTCTTTCTTACCCCGAAAATAAAAAGGCAAAACAATAGTGCCTAAAGTCTCTATTGAGCCCCCGTTATAACTCTGTAACATCTTACTGCTTTTACTTAACTTATATTTTGAGAAATATTTCAAATATATAGTATCGGAAATGGCGGTCACAGCAGAACCAGTATCTACTTCAAAACACAAAGAAATGTTATCCACTAATACAGACTCCTGCATAGGTTCTCCTCTATACGAGCGGATATTAAAAAACAAACGCTTACCATCATCCTCTTCATCCGAACAACACTGCAAGAAATGCTGAATTTTTTTACCACTATTTTTATTGGCACACACTCGCTTTAAATGGCCTTTTTTTCCGCACGTATTACACAACGCATTTTTGAAACGGCACTTTTTGCTTAAATGACCGAAATAACCGCACACTTCACACTGATCGGACGATCGAACCGCCCCAATTCCCGGGGCGCGGCGAGGCCCGGGTGCTAGGGGCCCGCGCCCGTGAGCCGCCGGCGCCGCCGCCATGTTGTACATGTCGAGGGCCGCGGGCTGCGCCGCCGCCGCTGCGTGGCTGCCGTAACGAGCACCATCCCTGGCGCATCGGACACTGTCTGCTAGCTGCAGTGCTTTTTGCATCGTTAGCCCATCCATGGATTCGGTGAACAACCGGTCTCGCTCGGGTCCAGTAATCATACCGAGAACGAACCGATCACGCAGAGTTTCTTCTAAAGTAGACGCCGGAAACCCACAATCCTTGGCCAAGCCGCGCACGCGCGCCGACCATTGCGAAAATGATTCATTTGTTGTTTGAACGGCACTGTGAAACTTATGACGTTCCGCAAAACTACATATTTTAGTTTTGAAATGACCGTTAAACAAACTTATGACTTCTTCATATCCTAAAATTCCAACATCCTTGGGTAGGGCTAAATCTCGGATGAGTCTATAAGTAGTTTCTTCTAAACTACTGAGTAGAATTGCCCTCCGTCTTGTTCCCAACTTGTCTTCGGCCGCTGTGATTCCGTTCGCTTGAAACCATTGTTCTAGCCGACCAATATACGTCCCCCAATCTTGAAGTTCGTGGTTAAACACCTTTAATACTCCAACCGACATCGTTTATGTTGCTTAACGGTAATAAAAGCGTAAAATTCGGACTGCGCCACTGTTATTATGGGGAATGGGGCTGAGAATAAAACGTGAGTTCACTAGTTAGCAATCTATTTCAGACTCTCGTACAGCGGCTGAGAGCCGTCTCACCGGACCGAACTTATGTCTACCCTCTTATTACTAACAGTAACACAATATTATGTATGTATGACAACGAGATTATTGATATACATAAGCTTTATTTATATTAAAAGCACAAAAAAATTACAAGCATTATGTAATAATTCGTGCAAACAAACCTATAACTCGTTATTCAGACAGGCATATTGCAATGGCGTCAAGTTCTTATTCGCAGCGCCATACATAACCATGTCGTGAGTATTGCTGCCAACGATTCATCATACGAGTAGGTATGCTCCTTGTTGGAATTCTGTTTCGGTATTTTTATAACTTCCCTTGCAAATGGCCTTTGAAGAAAGGAGTGGCCTCAATCACGCTATTTCCGTGTATGCATTTGACAAAACATCAAATAATTATTTTTTAAAGTAAGTTCACAGTTACTGGTGTAGGGCATTTAAGCTTTTATGGTTCAGAAACCCATTTCAAAAAAAGATAAAATACTGATATGTGCACAAAAAAAATTAAGATGCTATAATTAAAAATTGTTTTTTATGGAAATGGCATAAAATCTTAGTCTTTGAAGATATGGGTATGGATGGACATTATTAAAAAAAAATCATATTGCAAAAAAAAAACTGTTGCTTAACGGTTATGGGTCAACAATGCATTTGATTAATAAAATTCTAATATAATATACTAAAATATTTGTGACTATTAAAAACATTCACCCTAAACTAAGAATATGTTTCTAGAAAGAAAAGATGCCCAGTTCACAATGGTTAATAACACCAGCTGTTCTTTCTCCTCTTTAACATTATCTTCACGCAACATAAGTAGCGATGAAGGCTGAATATGATGAAGGATCAGGAAGGATCCGAAGATAAATAAAAACTACTTCGACATATATAATCGGGAAAATTTAAAAAGTACATTTCTACTTTTTCCAAGAACCAGCGCAGTGACGGCGTGCATCAACCCGACTACTGAGCTCGTCAAAATAATACCTCCAGATAAAATAATGATGCTTTCACTTAATTAATCTCGGCGCGAACTGAACCGTTTCGGGGGCAATGGGCCGGCAACTGAAGTTTGGAACGGAGATACCGGCGACGCTGTCGCAAACTGTCCGATGCTGAGCGTTCGCGTGCTCAGCGCACCCGGACAAAGGGCTCCGTGCCCCTCGAATTTGGGGGTACTACCCGTTTTGTAGTAGCTTTGTGCTGATTGAAACTCATTATATATACAAATACGTTGTACGATAAGTGTACGCACTACAGGGTGGGACACGAACGGATTGTTCACCTATTCGTAGTTGAAATGTCACACTGTGTACGGATCGAATCGCGTTGAATTTGTACCTACCTACCTACGTAACTTATTACATTTGTTAATGCGCATAAAGAAAATATGTGCTATCAATCAATGAAGAACTTTTTACAACATACATGCATATAATTACGACTATTATCCCCGAAGGGTTAGTCAGAGACTAGGCAAATGAGTGGAACTCCCTCCCTGCGTCTGTGTTTCCGAGTACTTATAACCCGTCCACCTTCAAAGCAAGAGTGAATAGGCACCTTCTGAGTTAGCTCGCTCCATTGTAGAACCTGTCGTAGCCCCTGGGCTTGATTGGGATCAGGAGCAAACCCATTCACAGAAAAAAAACAGCAAAAGCAGTCCTCTACCATAGTCCACTTTCACCAAATAGCGACTGCAAATTTGCTCAGCGTGACGCTCTACGCTGTTGGATGTATGTGCCTTTAGTCCGTTAGTCGCCTTTTACGACACCCAAGGGAAGAGAGGGGGTGGTAGTATTCTTTCACCGCTAAAATATTACTTGTTACAAATAATGTTGAAATATTTCAATATTTTCTATCAAAGCAACGCTTCGATAGCCGAGTGGTTAAGTTTTAAGCACTCGGCTCGATAACCGGAAGGAAGAATAGTGTGCTACCAACCAAAAAAGAGCGAGAACTTGTTATAAATAACGTTGAAACAAAACATAAACTGCAATATTTCCTAACAAAGCAAAAACTTTGCTACATTAGCGTTTGAACTCAAACTTCCAGCATTAGAAAAATATATTTTCTCTGATAAAACAAATAGCAAATAGAAAAAGTTTGTTAGAACCCTTTAAAAATACGCTAGCAAGTTCGTCGCAACTCGGCGAACAAACAGAAACACGTGGAAAGTCCAGTTCACTTACGGGCGCTGTATTGAGCACGGACAATTCGAAATTGTACGGAAACTAGAAAAGCATTAACTCTGAGCAGGAGGCGCTGTAAGGCGCAGCGGCATAGGCAATCTTGCCAGTTGAGAAATTTTCGCAATTACGGGTCACTGAATGGGTGACATGTAGATGGCACACGTGGTAGGCAACGATCTGACCTCCAAATGTGCTGTTGTTCATGTCAAAATGCTTGTTCCCAGCTGTGGGACACTTATAAGCCAATGATGATGATGAATCAGACACGTGACCACGGCCGGTGCAACGCGGTCGAAACGTCGTGTATAAAAAGTTGTGTTTTGTACGGGTTGTTCTCAATATATCATGGCGCGTCCGCACGCTTGGCACTTGCCGCAAACTCCAAACCTCTACAAACGTTTGGATTGATTTGGGGAATTAAATGTCGCCATTCACACGCTTGCGAGTGCGTTAGTTTGTTCTAAAGAGGCAAACATGACGGACGTTGAGGTTGTTGTGTTGGCCATAACATTTGTCGTTAGTTATTTTTATTACAAATATAAAAATACGACAAAGATGGTGGATGTTAAAAATACAAAAAAACCGTACCAAGTAATTATTTTAATATAGATAAGTACTTACTTTACATAACAATTGATTAGAGGTTACGTAGTTTCATTTATTATTATGGATGAAAAAATTACAATAAAAAAATTATCCCTGGTAACATTCCAGGAAGTATGAGACGTCTTCATTTGACCAGCCACTCATTTTCACAATTTCACAAACCAAGCCAAACGCTCTATTCACACGTTTAAATTTGTGACGGCTTTGAGGTTTGCCAAGGGTGTGGACGCGGCATTAAATTCGCAACATTTTATATTCGCAAAATATTACATTCTCAAAATATTACAATATGTAGATTAATGTTTTTTATATATTTTAGCGTTTTATTAACGCTTAAATATACTTAAGTAAAAAAGTAAAAGTAAGTAAAAAACATTAATCTACATATATAAACGCAGCTTCATCTTAACCGAATGTTCAAATATTTGTAAAAATATTTCTTTCGGATCTCAGAGGTGAAAATTTCTAAGATTTGATGAAGCAATGTTGACTAAAAACATAAGCATGAAGCACTGACAAATTTCGACGGGTGAAAACCAGACCTCAGTAGCCAAGTGGTTAAGGCAGCCGCCCAGAATGCGGAAGGTGCGTGGTTGAATTCCCGCCTGAGGTTGTCGTCTTTTTTCAGTGTTTAAAATTTTACTTATATATTACAATATGACAATCATGACCAAAGTGATTTCTTATTCACCGTAAAATTACTTATTTTTTAAGTTAACTTGCCAAAAGACTTCATTCTATCTGATGATAAGTGGATAGGTGTCCAGGTGCGAAGTATTGATTTTAATATCCACTGGTTGATATATAATATAATACTTTTTTATTTTATCTTTATTACTAACGGCCCGCCCGCGACTCCGTCCGCTTGAACACCTCGTATATTGCTACGAACGGCGTAAAAAAGTGGTTCGTGTTAAGTATTTTGTCTAAAGAAAGAAAGCATACTATATAATTACGACTATTATCCCCGAAAGGTTAGTCAGAGACTAGGCACTCAGGACTGAAAAAGCAGTCCTCTACCATAGTCCACTTTTCACCATATAGCGACTGCACATATGCTCAGCGTGACAGGTGGTGAGCCCATCGCCGCTCTATGCCGTTGGATGTATGTGCAGTATTTAGTCCGTTAGTTGCCTTCTACGACACCCAAGGGAAAAGAGGGGGTGGTAGTATTCTTTCATTCTTTCACCGCTACGCGAAAGGGATATAGAGAATGAAAAACTAACAACAAATTTTAAGAAGAGCGTAAGGGACTGTAACTGTCTTTTTTGTATTTTTTTTTCTGTTTGTATATAAATGTTTCTCTCTCTCTCTCTCTCTCTCTCTCTCTCTCTCTCTCTCAATAAGCCGTGTGTGTAGCGACTTATTCAAAAAACACTACCAACCCATATCTTCCTTTGGGTGTCGTAAAAGGCCACTAACGGGTGCAACAACAACTATAGCCGTGGAACTCTATAGGAATAAATCATTTTATGAAATTTAGCGCAATTTTAATGGCGCCTATAACCCCTTCAAGACAAGGAGAACGCTGACACCCAACTAGTACTATTAAAACCGTGCGCTTTTAAACCTTACAGGAGTATATTACGCCGCCATGTTAACGGTAATGTCAAATTGTCAATTTCAATCAACATGACGGCAATAAGTTGCATGGCATGCTGCAGGCAGTAGAAAGGCAAGACAATTGGCATCCCCTCCTACGCTTCGTGTGGACTTCTGTAACATCAGGGGAATCCACTCTAACTTGAGCGCCGTCCATTACCACCTCGAGACGGCGAAACCGGCCTTGCTCGTCCTCACCGAGACGCAGATATCCCCCCCTCCTGACATCTCCTACTTGCGCTACCCGGGATACAACCTGGAACATGCATTTGTGCCACGAGCCGGAGTTTGTGCCTATGTCAGGGAGGATATGTGCGTCCGTCGCCTTGGCAATCTTGAAGATAGGGACCTTTCCATCTTATGGCTACACGTCGACTGCGGACGCCATCCTCGCATCTACGCGTGCCTGTATAGGTCCCACAGCGGTAATATCGGAACTGACCAACTTATCGAGACCGTCCAAGCGGCGACGGACTCCCTTCTCCAACGGATCCCCTCGGCCGAGATTGTGGTATTGGGAGACTTCAATGCCCATCACGTCGAATGGCTTGGTTCACGCACAACTGACCACGCGGGTAGAGCCGTTCATGACTTCGCTTTAGCCTACAGTCTGTCCCAATTGGAAACAGAGCCAACACGGGTTCCAGATGTGGAGGGCCATGCACCTTCTTTATTGGACCTTCTGCTGACCTCGCACCCAGACGGCTATCAAGTTTCTGTTGATGCACCACTAGGCTCATCAGACCACTGTCTGATTCGCAGCACTGTGCCTCTCACAGAAACTTCAAAACCGCAGCCAGCGGCTAGTCGTCGAGTCTGGCATTATAGGTCAGCGGACTGGGATGGGATGCGAAGTTTCTTTGCGTCCTACCCGTGGTGGCGAGTTTGCTTCTCGCTGGATGATCCTGATGTCGCCGCTGACTCTGTTGTTGATGTGATACTGCAGGGAAAGGAACTTTTCATTCCAAACTCTGTGGTTCCCATTGGCGGCAAGTCCCAACCATGGTTTGGTCGTTGCTGCAAAATGGAGTCTCGCCAAAAGTGACAACATTACCAAGCCTGGGCTAATGCGGTGTTATCAAAGGATCCAAACACCAGTGCGCTCAGAAAGAAGTACAACTTTGCCGCTAGATCCTTTAAGAAGGACATTGCCAAGGCGAAGTCATCATTCATAGGTAGAATTGGCGAGAGGCTAGTGCGCCTTCCTTCGGGGACGCGTGCGTTCTGGTCTCTCGCCAAAGCTACCTTAGGGAATTTTTGTCAGCCGTCCCTACCACCATTGCACAAGACCGATGACTGCCTGGCCTATACTGCAAAGGAGAAAGCCGATCTCTTGGGCTCTCTTTTCGCTTCAAACTCGACTTTGGACGATGGGGAAAACTCTCCACCAACCATACCGCATTGCGCTTGTACAATGCCAAACGTTCAGTTCCTGCAAAGGTCAGTTCGTAAGGCTCTTTTTTCCCTTGATATCCACAAGGCGAGTGGGCCTGATGCAGTTCCACCCATTGTGCTTCGGACGTGTGCTCCTGAATTGGCACCAGTTCTAACGCGCCTTTTCCGGCTCTCTTACACTACTGGCGTCGTCCCGAGCTTTTGGAAGACAGCCCTTGTCCACCCGATTCCAAAAAAAGGCGATCGCTCAGATCCATCCAACTACAGGCCAATAGCTATTACCTCTTTACTCTCCAAAGTAATGGAGTCCATTACAAACCGCCAGCTCTTAAGGTACCTAGAAGAGAACCAGCTACTAAGTGATCGCCAGTATGGTTTTCGTCGTGGTCGTTCGGCTGGTGATCTTTTAGTGTATCTTACTCACCGATGGGCGGAGGCAGTCGAGAGTAAAGGGGAGGCACTGGCAGCTAGCTTGGACGTAGCAAAAGCCTTCGACAGGGTATGGCACAGGGCTCTTCTCTCTAAACTTCCATCATACGGGCTTCCTGAGAAATTGTGTTCATGGATTTTTCACTGGGCGTAGCATCAGAGTCGCAGTCGACGGTTCGTGCTCCGACATGAAGCCCGTGAATGCTGGAGTCCCGCAGGGGTGTGTGTTGTCCGCTTCTCTATTTCTTCTGCATATCAATGACATGCTGCATAACAACAGCATTCATTGCTATGCAGACGACAGTACTGGGGATACGCTCTACACCGGGCGAGCTAATATTTCTCTGGAAAGCGTCATCGAGAGCCGGAATAAACTTGTGACTGACACCGAGAACATGTTAAGTCATGTCTCGGATTGGGGCCGACATAACCTAGTCCGCTACCCCTCCAAAACACAAGTTTGCGCATTTACCGCGAAAAAACATCCCTTCGTCGTACCTCTGAACTTTGAGGGAGCTCCCCTTGATACCAATCCGACTATTGGAATCCTTGGCGTCGATATTTCGAGTGACGTTCAGTTTCGTGGTCATTTGGAAGGTAAAGCTAAATTAGCTTCAAAAAAGCTGGGTGTGCTTAATAGAGCGGGTCAGTATTTCACGCCGGCCCACCGTTTACAACTGTATAAAGCACAGGTCAGGCCGCATATGGAATACTGCTCCCATCTCTGGGCTGGAGCACCCAAATACCAACTCCTTCCATTTTACCGCATTCAACGCAGAGCTGCTCGAATTGTCGAAGACGTGGTTATTTCAGAACGGCTCGATCCACTGGCTCTACGGAGAGACGTTGCGTCTCTCTGTATATTGTACCGTATATATCATGGGGAGTGTTCTGAGGAATTGTTCGGCTTGATCCTTGCCGCTGATTTCCTTCACCGCACTACACGCAATCGACTGTCATTCCATCCACATCACCTTGATGGATGGCGGTCTACTACTGTGCGTTTTTCAAGAACTTTCTTGCCTCGAACTACAGTGTTGTGGAACCAGCTCTCGGCGGCGGTATTTCCGGACCGTTATGACTTAGGGAACTTCAAGAAACGAGCCTATTCCTTCCTTAAAGGCCGGCAACGCGCCTGCGATTCCTCTGGTTTTGCGGGTGTCCATGGGCGGCGGTGATTACTTTCCATCAGGTGACCCGCTTGCTCGTTTGCCTCCTTCTGCTATAAAAAAAAAACAAAAAAATAAGTCTTATTTATATCATAATACCTATTACAGGTTTGTATGAACGTACTCTGCAATAAAGTTTATTGTTTTGGTGAATTTTATAATTTTCCGTACATGTTTAGTTGTATATTACATTGAATAATTAGTTTTACGTCAAAATATAAACATAACCTTTCGCTAGTGCTGTCCATAGCGAGCGAAAAATCTATCGATTATTTTATTTAAATTCTCATGTATGATGAGTTGATGACCTAAACAATGATTTTGATTGAGATGTAAGCAGTGAGTAGCAGCCACTAGAAATAAAGTTTGGTCTATTATGCGAGTTGTACTAATGAAAAATGTGTAAAATACGTACTATGGTTTAAGTAAAAAAAAAATTACATGATAAACAACTTTTTTTTTATTAATTAGGGACGTATAGTCATGTCAAGTTTATCCATAGTTCGTCAGCGAAGATCGGGTATCTGTAAAACATCTGCGTAAAGCATCGATATCGATATAAAAAAGTTACTATCTCGTTAAACATTCCTAATTTTATTTTTATGTTGGCACCATAGGCGCCATTTCGGATGCTGATGTTGGTATTGAATCTCGCTGTAAATTTCATACAAAAGTACATTTTCAATTTGTACCTACTATGAGAGAGAAACTTATTTAGGTACTTATCTTCTTAGGACTGCTTCTGCAGTAATCATTGCCTAGTCTCTGACTAACCCTTTAGGGATAATAGTTGAGAATCTATATAAGGGGCCGTCCATTAATCACGTGAGGCTCGAAAGGGGGGGGGGGAGGGGGTTCGGCAAAAATCTCGAAATATCACAAGGAGGGAAGGGCGTAGTAAGATATCACGTGTATTTATTTTTTCGTCAAACGCGCGATTGACTCAAACCTTGACTCGCCGTTGAAAAAAAACAACCTGAGACCTATCTGTCTAGACATTTTTGTCATGGCCCTTAATTATTTTAAATAAAATGAGATTATAAGTACTTTATTTATTGTAGGTACTAAAAATACACATGATATTGGGTGGGGGGGTGAGGGTAGTCTTAAACCTCACCACGTATCACCAAGGGGGAGGGGGAGTTAAAAAAATGCTAAAAAAACATCACGTGATTAATGGACGGCCCCTAAGTAATATGTACGTCTGTATAAAGATTATTAAAAAACTTTCCGATTATATTTCGGGACAGTGGTGTGACGCCGTGACGCATTTCCCGCGGCCCGCGCGTCACGTGCCGAGACAGCTACATTCGGCTAGCGCGTGCAGCCGGCACCGAGACAAAGATATATTCAACCATAAATCATGGGAGTGTATCATGGGTTTGTTCAGATTTTTACTGCTAAGCCCCTTTAGACTAGTGGCAAATGTTCCTTGTCTATTCGTAAACGTTGGTCAATAGAAAATTGATAGAGAAATTGAAGTTTACATGTACTTGGAGAATGGTACCTGTAGTCGTGTGCCTACAGACTATATAATTGAATAAAGAATAAATTAAAAAAGGTGATGTTACATAAATAAGCTTTAGAAAGCTTTAAAACTTCCAATGTAGCGTTCGCTAAATGACGTATCGTTGACTTAAGTCAAATACCTTTTTTTTGATGAATTTACAATAGAGGATTTATATGTTTCCTCGGAGCTAACGGTCTACTCCACGGTCACATTCCAAGTTTTTTGTTGTGTAACATGGTTTGTTAGGTCACGTTGCTTTATTTATTGTAATCTTTTAATTGTGTGACAATATATGTTATTAATGTGTGTAGAGAATTCATTGTTGCTTCTTTATTGATAACATCTAAGATATTAAAGGGATCTATATTTAGCATCCCTTCTCCTTATTTCACTAAGTTTATTTGTACTGGCACCTCGAGACCAACCGTTAGGTTATACAAGAAGTGCCAGACGTCCCTGCGCCAGTAGAACACTCGCGCAGGAGACCACCAACGTTAGGTCTTGACGCCAAATTAGTGCCCGTCGCAGCGCGCTCTTCATTCGGTACTCATAAGACTAGTGTCTCAGGAGAGTATCCCCGTGAACACGTGTAGTTCACTGCCTATTGTCCAGATAGGTAACCGGAGCTATCAAGCTCGCTCACTTCTCGTTGCACGAAGGGCACAACTCGCAGTTGCCACTGCTAGGGTCGTCGACTCTAAAGTCGACTCCCAAGTGTCCACCTTGGTAGCGGAGTAGTAAGCACACTCACTTCTCGGAACCCATCCGGGCGCCTAGCCAGTTCCCACGTCCTACGCGGCTGGCTGGACCGGAGGCTACGGCATCTAGGAGGCCGCCTCTACTAGTTCTCCAGACTAGTACCGGAGATGTCAACACCAATGTCCAATGAAAACCACCGGACAAAGCTGCCAACTATAAGGGAAACTCACGTTCCCCGCAGGACTTTTCGCTTCTGGCCCCTCAGAGACCGCTATGGCCCTTCAGAGACCGCTATGGCCCCTCAGAGACCGCTATGGCCCCTCAGAGATCTATATTTAGCAGTTCAGAGTGGGGTTTATAGTCAAAACGTTTGCTCTCAAAACGTGGGCAGTGTTCAAGGAGGTGCTTTCAAGATTGTTGAGTGGTGCCATCACAAGGGCAGACGTCGTCATCAACGATGTGAAAGCGAGCAAGATATTCCTTGTGATAGCTATGATTGCTTAAGAATTGAGTGATAGCAAATACCGGTTTAACATGAGTGAGATATTTCTGGAGGTGTTCGTACGTAGGAAAGAGTCGTTGGTGTGTATACAGGCAGTTCTGGCGATTGGTTAGTTTTACGTGACTAACAGGCGTTGCTAGGAAGTTGGGTGTTTTGTGCAGCCGAGTGGCCTCTTTCGCAGCAGTGTCAGCAGCCTCATTGCCGTCAAATCCGACATGGGCCTTGACCCATGCGAATTCGACGACTAGCCCTGATGTACGTGCTAAATTGAGGTTTCTGTGAATGCGGACTGCAAACATATTGTGGCTGTTAGGATTTGCGAGTTCGGAGAGACCCGATTTGCTGTCCGAAAGTATACATGTGTGCTCAAGTTTTTTTGCAACGATATATTGACATGCATTTTGGAGAGCCAACATTTCGGCTTGGAAGGAGGAGAACCCATTTAATTTGGATTTGTCGACGTCTGAGATGGCAGCAATTCTAGCCGGGAGGGGGATAAGTTGAGCCAGCGAGATTGAGGCTGCGGTGCTAACGGTGAGGAAGCCCTGGATAATTTTTATTCCAAAGAGTCGTTGGAAGGACAGAAGTTTCCTGTTTACGCATTGATATGCAAGAGCACGCGACCATATCAGATTATAGGCCGCACCGTAGCAGATTATAGGCTCAATTACCTGCAGGTAGAAAACCATTCAAAATTCTATTTCATATGTCGTTGTGCCACTTTTAAAGGTCTTCAGTTAATATTTAGCTTTCAGCGTACGGGGCAAAAGTATTTTTATATGAAAATCTACATACATATAATAACGACTAATAATCCCGAAGGGTTAGTTAGAGACTAGGCAATGAGGACTGAACAAGCAGTCCACTATTTCCACTATTCACGACTGCACAATGTGCTCTGCGTGTCGGGTTGTGAGCCCATCGCCGCTCTATGCTGTTGGATATATGTACAGTCTTTAGTCCGTTAGTCGCCTTTTACGACACCAAAGGGAAGAGAGGGGTTGGGAGTATTCTTTTAATGAGCCGGCTACGTGACCATGGTATGCAATCTTCATACAAATCAAATTTTGGGCAAAACAGCGCCATCTATCCGCCAGCCAAAGAAGAAAAATATGGAGTTGCTACGCTAAATAAATAGGTTTCTGCGTAGGGAAAACTTCTTTACACTAAAATCTATAAATTTAATTATTTACGACTAAAGTTTTAATATCAAACTAAAAACTAATTTGTTTCCGTGATTTGGATTATGATTTCTTGTAAAATATAGAGAAAAACAGTAAAAATTAATTTAAATATATTTTAAACTATGTGGTGATGTTACTCGAAATGGGGCAACATTAATTGCAAATGGCGATTTTGTGTCCTCCTGCGCATAAATACTTTTGCAATTACTTTTTGTGAATTCGTGTGTGCTTAAGCTGTCCATGTTGAGTTGATTAATTTCCTCCGTGTAGCCTTGATACATAACGTTAATAATTTCATACATATCTCCACGTTGAGTTGATTAGCTTCCTCCGTGCGACTTCGTTTTGTTGTGAAACATCAAAGACTGCAAAGATTACTGTTACTGTGATATTATTAAACATAGGCGCTCTCGTTCGAGGAGTTTGGACCCATAATAATTGTTAGTAGTGATCGTAGTTATCAGTGAACTTTTTAAACCATGTCTCAAATCCGTTGCTGCTGTGTGCCAGGGTGTTCGGTGACTGCAAAGGATACCGGTAAATGCAATTCTGTCTCTGTTTGGAAAAATTTAAATCCACTAAATTGTTATTTGATAAGTTCTGTAGGCGTAGTGTAGGCAGGCCTCCAACAAGGTGCACCGACGATCTGGTGAAAGTCGCTGGTAGCCGCTGGAGGCAAGCAGCACATCTCTCCGTTGTGGAGATTCTTGGTCGAGGCCTTTGCCCAGCAGTGGACGTCCTTCGGCTGATGATGATGATGATGTTTAGTATGGGTTACACCCCTTACACCTAATACCTAAACTGATATGTAGCCTGTACGTCCTGTAAAACTCAGATTCCCCAGCAATAGTATTTATTTTAAAACCAAAAATAAAACCTAAAACGAAAATAACAAATTAGTTTAAAAATTGTCTCTTCCGAAATGTTTACAAATTTGTCTGCTCGAGATTATACTTAAAGATAAATCTTACCTGTCTAAGGACAAGTACAGGTTCTTCTTTATTCAACAAGGTATGATGCAGAACTATAATAAAATTGAAAAACTCTGCTAAATAATTTTGAAGTCTGGCATGTCAACCCAATAAAATATTGATTTCGGATCGGATCGGCTACAAGGCAAAATGTCTATTGACTAAGACTACCCACAATTGAATAAGACTTGAGAGCAAATCGTCCACATTTGAAAATGTAACCAAAAATTGTTTTAATGACGTCTTGCGAAAATGTCTAACCAGCATATTGGCTACGAAGCAAACCGTCCACAATGCATAATATAACTATTGTTGAATGACAATCGGAAACAGTGTATGTAGGATAGAACTAATTGCACCTTACTACCTACATAATGCTTTAAGGGTAATGTAAACCCTTACATTGTCATTCAGATAATGTTTTATCAGTGAGCGCTAAATAATTTGAAAACAGTCGACTAATCACATCATCATGCATCGATGGCATCGATCGACTAACGTCGATGAGTATACAAGCGAGATTTGGGGCATAGTGCTATCAACTCACAGTTATCGATCGATCGATTAGTGAAATAGCACCTTAACGAGAGGGCAAGATAGGAAGATGTGTGAAACAAATCCATTCATTGTAATAATAGATAATTTCATTTATTTTTTAAATACTTTTTGAACACATACTTAAAAATAGGGTATATTGCAACTTAGGCTTACTTATATATTAAGTTTCACAAAAAAAATCATTTTATTTTCTAATAAAATTAACAAAAAACAAAATAGGTAATAAGTAATTTAAAAGCATGCAACATTTTAGTCAATATTTAAATAATATTTAATTTTAGAAATTCTTTTTAAGAATTCATAGGGTGAGATCAGATCTTCTTCCAATTTTTTTTTCTCCTCATTGTAACGCAAATTGAAACTGATATCGATTTTTCTCCTTTTACTGCTATGAAACAAACTGTTTTTATATCTGATTTCTTGCCATTTCGCTTCTTTCCTTAAGGCATCCAGAAATAGTAGTAATGTAGGTTTTTTACTTAATTTTGTGCTAAAGCGTCTATTCCATCCCTCAAGCGGATTGTTTGTACGAAATTTCTCATTATAGCAGCTTATATTCACAGACGCCTTAAGCCATTGATTCTCAAAATAATTCAGAAAGTTACGAGTGCCGTCTGTTAACAAAGCATGTTCTTTAATATGCAACCAGCACTCTGAGTAGTGTGTTGATGGTAGAAGAGGAAAATTGGCACATATTCTGATTATACTTCTAGATTCCTTAGTATCAGTGATATTCAAGGCTTTCGCTTTCCTCCAAATAGCGTTATGAAAATGATAATAGCATCCACTTATTAATATGTCTGGAAACACTTTTTTCAATGCATTTGTAATACCAATTTCAAAGTCACATTTTATTTTATTTATAGTTATGTCTAAATGTTGCTTTATTAGTTGAAACAATCGTTCATAGGTTATTTGTAATTTGTTGAGAAGTAATGCATAAATTATCCCTACCACATTTGATGTCTCGCTGTTACTGTCTATATCAACGTGTATAGATATAATCTGATAAAATGGTTTTGGTGTGCGTGAAAACGTACCATCAATAAAGAATAAGTGATCTTTTAAGTATTTAATATTAATTCTCAATGATGTTGTACAAAATAACAATATTTTGTCATTGTTAATTCCGTCTTCACAAACAAGAAAATCACGCGCTAGTATTTCTGGTATTTTTATATCGTTTAGAGAATCGAATTCTGTTCTTTGTACATTAAGAAAATGTCTTCTAGCGCGACGTAATGTATCCTTCTTGGATTGAAAATTTGGTACAAAATCTTCATTATATGTTTCTCTAAATTGCTCTTCAAATATTTTTTGGACTGGTTCATAATTCTTGCAAACTATGTCTTTGCACTTATCCATAACGACATCAATATTATTTTTTATATAATTGGGTTTGCACGTATGTTCTACTTGACGGAGAATTTTATTTCTTTCTTTATTTATTGTCACCGTAGCACTACAGCTATCACGATTAATACATCTCCACCTTGACGAGCCACCTTTATTTACAAATCCTAAGGTGTGCCTATAACCAGCAATCAACAAAGCCTCCCGATTTTGTTGACTTTTATAAAAATAAAATTTTTACTAGAATCACTTTCCATCATTGTTATATTGTTGATATATTATATACAAAATAACAATATTTTGTCATTGTTAATTCCGTCTTCACAAACAAGAAAATCACGCGCTAGTATTTCTGGTATTTTTATATCGTTTAGAGAATCGAATTCTGTTCTTTGTACATTAAGAAAATGTCTTCTAGCGCGACGTAATGTATCCTTCTTGGATTGAAAATTTGGTACAAAATCTTCATTATATGTTTCTCTAAATTGCTCTTCAAATATTTTTTGGACTGGTTCATAATTCTTGCAAACTATGTCTTTGCACTTATCCATAACGACATCAATATTATTTTTTATATAATTGGGTTTGCACGTATGTTCTACTTGACGGAGAATTTTATTTCTTTCTTTATTTATTGTCACCGTAGCACTACAGCTATCACGATTAATACATCTCCACCTTGACGAGCCACCTTTATTTACAAATCCTAAGGTGTGCCTATAACCAGCAATCAACAAAGCCTCCCGATTTTGTTGACTTTTAATAAAAATAAAATTTTTACTAGAATCACTTTCCATCATTGTTATATTGTTGATATATTGTTCAATTATATTTTTCTATCAATAAATAAATATTATTCTTCTGTATTCAGTGTCAATGTCAATTTTAATCGTTAGGTTAACATATGGCTATTTAGATACTAAAGAGTTCTGTTTCATGAAGTATAAATTAAATTAAATTATAACAGGAAGGATGTATGCACATGTTTATCTATTCAATATCCTTTTTTATTAGTCTGTAGGAATTAATGCTAACATAATGCACCATGAACGATATGTCTACAGGCAGTTTTCAATTATAGACTACTTGAATTATGGACATAAATTAATTGTGGACGATTTGCTCCCAGGACAATCTCTACATGTGGTCAAGATTGGTTAAATAGACCTTTTGCTTGAGAAGACCAAAAGCATATATGAACATTTTGCTTTGTAGCCGATCCGATCCGAAATCAAAATATTATATGGCATTCAAATTATTATTTTTCAGAACATGTATAAATTTGACAACTACCTACCAAGTTTCGAATTCCATAAAAGGAGGTGGTTATAAAAATACATAGCTTAGAGAATATTTAAAGTAGTTTGTAACCACAGACGTTTTGTAACAATGTTACAGATGTACTCAATGATGTTACAATAAAAAGTATAATATCATTGGCTGTACTTACTTAGATACTACTTCTAATGGGGCTACTTTCGAATCAAGTGTAACATTGATCAAAGCCAAAGATCCTTATAGTAGCTGTTAAAATGGATGTCCCTAGGCTTGATTTCTACTGTCAAGAATTTTCCGCTGTGTACAACACCCTTGATTCTCTCTCTTGATTCCTTGATACAGACCTAAAATTTTGTCATAATAACATCCATTCATATTAATGAATAGACAAACATAATAATATGAGATATTTTGACATCTAAAATCGACATTGGATAAATATCAGCAGATTCTTTATAGTATAAAGTTAATGAATTCCTTGGCATTACGTAAATAATAATTAAAATATATTTTTCAGATATCACTTTGCACCGGTTTCCTGACCCTGTATCAAAAACGGCACAGTTTAAAATATGGCTGGATAAAGTTGGTGGAGAAATAACCGGCATGGATTATAAAAATATATATGACAACAAACGTATTTGTCGTAAACATTTCGAGGAAATATATAAGTATCCCAAGAATAGACTCTCGAACCTAGCAATTCCCACACTTCTTATGACAGGTAATGTACCTAGGTATTTTTAAACTTTTTTTTAAATTTGTACTTACTCTGTATTAGTATCTGTATTACTTAGTAGGTATTTGTATTCTATTTGCACTCTGCATTATAGGTTCATGTCTGCATGTATCAAAGTCATGTTAATTTTACATTACATTCGTTTATGCCTTACATTATTATTCTTTTCACTGATAAATTTATTAGATGTTAGACTTTGACCATCACTTTGTCTTTATAGGTAGTACTTTTAAATTAACACTGGGGGAACAATAAAAAGTATGATATATGTTGTCCCCCAGGTCATAATTTAATTGTGTACTTATCTCTTTTTATGCAAATGCATACAGTTTTTGCATCAAAGAGTGATAAACATTTATCACGAAGTTTTAAGGTTAAAATATTAATAAGATTGAACATGTATGTTCTTGATTTAAATACAAATAATAATTACACAATCTGAATTTGTTAAATTTGATTGACCTCTCTTTTTTGTTGCCATATAAATGTTTAAATGTTATTGTGTTTCTACTACATATTGTTTTCTTTGGTTTTCAGAACAATCAAAAGAGTCCTTGACAACTCTAAGTTTACCCTCGTGCTCACATTTCAATCCTTTTTGCTCAGATGTTACATCAGGTTTGTATTCTTTTTTCTTTTTCTTGGTATTATTGAGGTAAAAATGCAATATTTCAATACCTAACATCTTTAATAAATAATTATATTACTTGTGATGTGCTTGTAATATAACCACATAATTATCCATAATAACCCACCAACCCGCATTGGGCCCGTGTGGTGGGTTATGGCCTAATATCCCCCCGTGCTTTTGTTCACGTGGGAGGCCTGTGCCCAGCAGTGGGACGTTTATAGGCTGATGTTGATGATGATGAATTATCCATAAATTAAGTCTGGAAATGTATTTCAATTTGCAGGACCTCAAGCAGATCTTGAAGTAAATAAAATACCCATTACCAACAAACAGCCACATGAAAGAAAAGGAAGGAAATTGAAAGGTAACAAGATAACACATTCTTTATTTCATTACATTAACATAGTGTTCAGCGACCCTGACTGCAAAAAGTCTGCGGGTACAGATCCCGCTAGTAGCAAATGTTTGTGTGATGAGCATGAGCATTTGTGACCGAGTCATGGTTGTTATTACTATTTATGTTTGTTTATCCGTTATCCAGTCACCATAAAACAGGCTCTGCTTAGTTTGAGGCTGAATGATTGTTGTGAAAGTTGTGAAAATGTATTTTATTTTCATTAGATACTTACATTAACTTTGTAAGTTCTAACATTGTCAATGCGCCAAAAACAATTTGCATAACTTCAAGCCACGGGGTAGCAGAGCACAAAAGCACAGTATCAATAATTTTTCATATCACAGCCATAAGTATGGCTCAACAATGCCACATTTAGCATTATTCCTAATGAATATGAAATAAATTGCTATACTTACTCATCTTTTATATTTTGGTGTTGTATCGATGTTTTTAAGATAATTTATTAAGCCATGGTGAGAATGATCATTACTAATTATTTGTTTCAGTTCCTCATGTCTCTTTTGAAGAACACAGAAAATATAAATGCATTTTAAAAAAAATTAGAAAATGTGAAATGAATACGAAGATGTATAAACGAAAGTTAGCCCTTGCTAGATCATTGACGAAAAGTACTGTTTTTCAAATTGTAGCAAAGAATATGTCAACCACTGCAAAGCTATTTTGTCAAATGCAGGCTTCACAGAGTACTAAACAAAAGCAAGGCCGTCGTTTCACTTTAGATGAAAAGATTTTAGCTCTATCGCTTTACAAACCTGCACCCAAGGCATATCGTCTCTTAAGCAAGTTTTGTATTTTGCCCAGCAGACAATCACTCCAGACTTTGCTACAAAAAATTAACTTGAAAGTTGGAATAAACAATCAAATTTTTGACAATTTAAGGGCAAGAGTTGCCAGAATGCCAGAGAAATTTAAATATTGTACCCTAGTTTTCGATGAGATGGCCATTGCACCAGGCATAGCATATAACCAAAAAGATGATGTCATCACAGGATTTGTTGATAATGGAGATACAATTACCAAAGAATACAGTGACCATGTATTGGTTTTTTTAATAAGAGGCATTGTGAAAAAGTTCAAGCAACCACTGGCATACTATTTTTGCCAAGGAAGTACAAAAGCGATTGAACTGAAGGCCATAATTAAAAACATGATAGTTAAAATTGAAGAAGCGGGATTAAAGGTGGTTGCCACCACATGTGATCAAGGTTCATCAAATGTGTCTGCAATTAAGTCTTTATTAAATGAGACAAAAGAATTATATTTAAGAAGAGGGCAGCAATATACTGAAGGGTTTTTTGAAATAAATAAAAATAAAGTATTTCCGCTGTATGACCCACCCCATTTAATAAAAGGCATTAGGAATAATTTATTGACCAAAAATTTAAAATATGTCATGAAGGGGAAGCAATGTATTGCAAAATGGAGCCATGTTATGGCATTATATAACAGAGGCCCAGGCTACAAAGGAGTGACGATGGCTCCTAAACTGACAGCTTATCATATAGTGCCTTCACTTATACCTAAGATGAGAGTAAAATACTGTACTCAAGTATTTAGTAAAACTGTTGGAGCTGCTATTGGAATTATGGCAGGTATGTAGTCATTTGGGATGATTTTTTACTTCAACTTACCTATCAATTGACTATTAGTTGCAAATGTGACAGTCTAGATCCATTATCTGTTTACAGTTTTAAAATAAATTAATATGCCTACATACATATGACTAAAAGTGGATTATCATCCTTTTTGTGGGTACATGTGTACTATAAATAAAATAACCTTACACTGGATACCCCTGTATTTATATTACGGGAATCTGGCTGTACTTACATCAACAATTTATTTTAAAAAAATGTAAAAAGCTTTTTTTTCTTACAGGATTTGGAGCTATCGAGAAAGATAGTACAAATACAGCAGATCTTCTCATGTTTTTCGACGAGTTGTTTGATAGTGTGAATGGAAATTATAGCCAACCGAAAGGTGGAAAGATTTACAGAACAGCTGTAACGCCAACATCAGTGCACCATAAGCTATGGAATACCAGCTTACCTATTTTAAAAACAATGAAATTTGTTGATGCAAACAATCAGGGAGTAGTGCCTTCGTTGTCCAGTTGGATAAAAACTATTGAAAATTTTAAAAGAATATCCTACTATTTAAATTCAAAAGGGATTGATTCTTTATTGCTCCGAAATTTTAACCAGGATGCATTGGAGAATTTCTTTGGAGCCATTAGAGTCCATGGATGCAGTAGTACTATGCCCACTGCACAGGCATTCAAAGGAGCATTTAAAACATTGTTAATAAACAATCTTTCCTCTTTACATTCAGTTGGATCTAACTGTGAAAAGGATGACAGCTTTTGCCTGCAAACATTAAAAAAACTATTATTAAAAAATGATGTTAAAGATACCGAAACACCAACTGCGTGTGAAGTGGAAATAGAGGATGCTCATTTGTTTTTACAATTAGTTAAAACTGACGAACTGATAAACAGTGTAACTCCTATGCATATTGAGAAAACAGCAGCGATAGGTTACTGTAGTGGCTGGATAGCACAACTTGCAAAGAAAAAAATTTACAGAACTTGTATGTTGTGTAAAAATGATTTGGAAAGTGATGAAATGCAGCCATTTCATACATACATAAAATTAAAGGAATATGAAAATAAAGACTGGTTGTGCTATCCAACCAGAAATTTATTTGATTTTGTGGCCAATGTGGAAAATATTTGTATTCAAATTTTAAAAGAAAGTTGCAACAAAAAGAATATTTTGAATTATATAAAATTAATAGTAAATATTCATTTAAATTTAACATTTTTGCAATGTAGTCAACATAACCATTTATTAAAAGAATATTTAATAAATAAATGTACAATATTTTTCACCCACAATTGGTGCAAAGAAATAAATAATTTACTTTCTGGTAAATCCACATTTTGGGACAATAATGACGAAATGAAAGTCAAAGCTCAAAGGCACTACTCCAAAAATAAAGGTAGAAAAAGAAGGAAGCTGGATGGTTCACTAGTTAATGTTTAAAATAAGAAATACAGTTTATTGTAGTTGGTATTTTTATTGAAAAACTATTAAAAAGTGACCAAGTGTTTTATGAACGAAAATAAAGTTGCAAAAACGATTTTGTTTTTTTATTTAAACTTCGTCATACCCATTTCTGTTTCACTATCACTAAAACATGTAAACTTTGAGGCGACATTTGCAAAAATTTTGCATGTTCAAAGTTTACATGTTTTAGTGGTAGTAAATAAAACAACAAGTAATTTACCAGCTTACACACATGCAAGCGCAATGTGTGCGTGCAGAAAAGTTCTTTGGCTGGCGGATAGATGGCGACACATTACATGATCGTTTGAATGAGCGGAGTTTGCTATCTATCTCCAGTATACTATACTAATCTATGTACGTGACACGGCTCTAAAAATATATCTTTTTATTAAAAACAAAAACGCTAACTACTCATAAAAGGTGCATGATAGTCCACAATAATCTTGAAAAAAAACAACTATAAACAAAAACAAATTTTACTTAGACTCCTTCCCTTGCCACCAGGTAAACATGTTTTGGGGAAATAGGAAAACTTTATTTATGCGCAATATAACGCGCGTCGCAAAATAATTGTCGCGACACACGTCACCCCCAACCCCCGCATGAGACATACGCACGTACGCCCCATCTTTGAGTCGCCATTTTGCTCATCTCGGGGCCAATAAGATAAATGTCCGCACTAAAACTATAATGACGTCATTTTGAGGGTTACACTGTGGCACAACAGCCGTAACAACCTTAATGTTGAGCGAGTAGAACGTGGAAACAAAACTGCATCGCTAAAATTTTAGCCCCAGCTCCACATATCCAGCCAGTCAGTAGCTGGGGGGCCTAGACAAATGGCAACATAATAATATAATGTCACGTATATCAATGTTCGTTAGTCAGCGATCGCTAACTTGGTAATTTTAAAACTTTATAGAGCTAATTTATGTAACATCATTTTTATAGTATGATTATTCAGATACTAGCGGCTCGCCGCCCGCCCGCGCCATTGTCCACGCTAAGTTAGACACACTTTCATACTTCAGTTACTTTGTGCAATATATCTACATTTTATATTATATCTTTTCATCAGCAAAAACCGCGTAAAAACCTACTGCGTGGATTACAAGGAGAAAGCAGAAAAACAGACACAGGAAAACGACGACTTTAATGACTTTATAATGGTACTAGCAGCCGCTCGCGGCTTCACCCGCGTGGTTCCCGTTCCCGTAGGAATATCGGGATAAAAAGTATCCTATGTGTTAATCCAGGTTATAAACTATCTGTATACTGAATTTCATCCAAATCCATTTAGTAGATTTTACGTAAAAGAGTAACAAATATCCATACTTAAAAACTTTCGCGTTTATAATATTAGTAGGATAATTATTCTGTGGTAGAGTTCGCTAGTTAGCATTGCCTGGTATTTGTAAACTTGTCTACCAATTTACTATCGATAAACGCTAACGGATAGACATTGCCATTATAGTGCGGTAGCGCTCTTCTTCCGTGGTAGCGTCTGGCACTGATTTGTCTGACTACAAATATAACATTTCTTGTCGTACAAGGTAGGTCCATAATTATGGTAACTAATATTTGTAAAGACAAATCAGTGCCAGACGCTACCAAAGGTCGCGCACGGACTTGTCGCGCTAAGTATATAGGGGGGAATACACTAGCTGAGCGACAACTAAATGGATCGACAACGTAATTATTCCGTGCAATGTTTATAAACATCCCTACTTCATATGATATTAGTGCGGAGGCTCGAGCGTTAAGGTTGTAATTTGTAACCTTATTACTCAGTGATAAGCGTCATATTGCAGGTGTCCTTAGTCCGTTGTTCGTCCGCACCACGTATACATCACCTTGGGAATTTTAAAGTTGCGTAAAGTTATGTAGTTGCTTTTAGCTTGCGGTCCTGCTCTCTCATTACGTGCGGCACTTTGGGGCCGCAATTATAATTTACTTAGTGTCTAGTGCCGATGGAGAAGTGATGGTTAATGCTAGAGAAAAGTTTAATGGCGATCGTGATGATGACTACCTGTAAATTTCTCACAAGTGAGATTCAGCCATTTTGTTATATTGTTTTATTTCTTGACGTGTACAGGCTAGGCTTTCATCTCATTTGACATCTTTATAGTCGAAAGGGCATAATGGAAGATAATGAAAGCGCACTTACTAGGTATTCTTAACCACTGAGGTACTGGCTATCGCTACTAACTTAGATATGAATAAGTTTTATTTATATGCTAGTTTAAAAAATTAACGATTGTAGTTACTGTAATAATGGAAACATCGTACTGTACCATCTGTGTTTGTGCTACAGTGTTTTGAGTAGTGCAATAGTAATAAGCGTCCGTGTATTTTCCATTAATTTGCGTAACTTTCGTAATGTATTAATGTATTGCAGATAAAACGTTAATGTTGGGATTTTAGTTAGATTTTATAAATTTAAAATATTTTAACTCTTTTATAAAAAAATATTTTTTTAAGAGTTTACAGCCAGACTTTACAATATCGGTACTTTACTTAAAAATATGGTTGCTAAACAAAAACATGATTCAGTAAGATTTTCGGTACAAGATTTTTCGTTCGAATTTTTGAGTAATAAAGCTTAAAATAATGAATCAAGTGGACGAAAAAATCACAGTTTACTTACTCTGACAAATATTGTGGCTTAACAAAAATTTCGAAATGTGACATGCACAGTTCTAACTTCAGAAAATATTGTCGAATTAAGATCGCTGGCGGCGCAGCGGTCAGCATACTAATTTGTCCACTCGCGGCGCGCGACCGCCGGCGCATAATAATTTCACTGTAAATTTTCACTAACTAACGCTAACGGACTTGCAAAGCTCAAATTGGTAACGCAAAACTACGTAGGTGATTAAAGGTACGGTACTAAAAGGTACTGGAGACTAGAGTAGAGTTGAGAGATGACATGGATACCAAAAATATCAAGCCTAAGACAGGCTTAGTTTCAGGCCCCAGTCTCCCACAAAACAATAAATAAGTTGGCACATTTGTAAACGTAGCTTAATAGCTACAAATTTTTCGGGAGAAAATACATATTTTATTAAGCCTACTTATTATTAAAATAAACAACGAATAAGTTTAATTTTTACTGTAACCTATTTAAACGAATGTTTTGCCCTATGTGCAATCCACAAGTGCAGACGAGACGTACCTATACAATTAGTTAAGGACGGTGTGCCTCACTCCTAAACTTCAATGTGAAGAAATTCGTCAAAGCTTCATAATCATAACAATATTTAAAAATATGGATGAAGAAAAAGAAACAATTGAAGGCTGTTTTCAAGGAGCATTTTAAATGAAGAGTAATTGCAATCGTAAATTTTAAATTTCGAATCGCTCTCCGGAAATTTCAATGGAGCTCTTTTGGTTTCTTTTTCGCCAAAACAGCAGGTGGGCAAATTCGTCGGAGCTCAGGCGAAAGCGGCATGAATACAACAGCCTGAACGCAGTACGTCCATTTCGGGTGGATCGCTCAATTTTGCTTGACCACACTTACATGCTAATTTAAACGTTGAACAATGTAAGTGTATGCAATTCTATTGGTAATGTTAAACGGAGTATTCATTATCATATTGACAATTTTTTTAAACTTGAAAATCGTTAAAATATTTTATACTATAATAATGGCAAGGCCAATATAATTTTGAAGTCGGAAACATTTGAATGTTTTGTCTTTACAGTGGCTGTGTATTGGACAGCGAGATTTAAGTAATTTAAAAAAAAAGTAGCAACGGAAGGCAGCATAATATTATCTTTTTAATATACTTACACAAAACTTGACAACGATTTCTTTATATTCCTAGACAAAATCAAACTAACTACGTAGTTTGTTTATGAAAACTCAACATAAAAACTTTCGTGTTTCCTATAAATCGCTAAAGTTAAAACACTACGTCGAAGTGGCATGCAAAATTTTCATACAAAATACAGAAAAACGACGTTTCGTAGTCCCCTGTTTCCTCATTCAAAATATTAATTATAAAATAATAATTCTTAATAAATATGATAATTATTTGAATGAATTTTAATTTATTTGTATAGTTTGTATAAATTGTAAAGACATTTTTAGGTATTATGTAAAAATGATACTAACAATAATAAATAATTTCAGACAAAGAATCAATTGATTGTAGTTATAATTATGGATATTTGCATGCATAAATATTTATGGCAGAATATTGTTGATACCTTAAATCATTGTCTTACATCTCAATGTTGTGTACATGATATTGCGCAAATAAACTATTTATGATTTATGATTCAGGACTGGACCAATTTTTATTACTTTTTCAGCATCGGTTAAAGAAAGAAATTTGCTATGTCTATATGTTTGATTTTTTTTAAACCAGCTACTTAGTGTTTCTAAAGACGCCTTAAAATGGAGTGATTTCGCTAAATTTTGAAGGCTCCTGGTTATTAAATAAATGACTTAATGCAAAATATCAAAAACACAAACATATAAAATCTCCTTCTTTAACCGATGCTGAAAAAGTTATAAAGATTGGTCCAGTTCTGAAGAAGGAAACTAAGGGACTACGAAACGATGTTTTTCTGTGTTTTGTATGAGAATTTTGCATGTCACGTCGACGTAGTGTTTCTTCATAGGATTGTGTTTTGTATAAAATCCTCAGATTTATTTTTTTGTTTTTTTTTATTATTATTCTACAACAGGTAAGCGCTTGGCGTCTCACCTGATGGTGAATGACGATAAAGTGGAAGCGCGCTTCAGCCGGAATCGTCAACCACTGAGGAACTGGCTATATTATCTCAAATTGTCGAAACATAACAATGCTACAAACATCGTTGTTATGGCGACAGACTTAGATAAGATGATGGTAGCTAGCCAGGCGGACTTAACAGCCCTATCACCAACCAAACCGAGTGGGTCTGAAACCGGTGGCTTAGCCACTAGACCACAGAGGCGATTAAATTAATTGTATTCACCTAACAGCACCAGAGAGTTCGACAAAGTCTCCGATTCTGATTATAAGGTTTTCAGTTTTTGTTTACTGTAAAAAATAGCTTTATCTATGGTATGACTACAAGTTAATATCTTTTCAGCTCCTTATTTGCCGTCGCCATTTGCCTTTACGAAAATAAAACTAAACAATTGCGCGGGAAACTGTCGCAACTCGCACCTCGTTGTTCGCTGGCTGTTTTTCTGTCCTCTGCCTCCGAACTGAGCTACTGAGTAGTACCTCGCAGGGAGGGGCGCATCCCCTCGCTATTTTCGGCCCTTGAGTTATGGCCCGGCCAAACATTGAAGACCTTTTACCGAATTTCACGTTCCGTTTTACGACTGCTCCTAAGCGTTGGTGGGCTAAATTATTCAGCACCAACAGTTTTTTTTCTTTTCCCGAACTCTGCTTTTTAATAATTTGCAGTAATGAAATGGCTGTCGGTGTTTATGTAACAGTACAAATCGGAATGCCGTGTTGGCAGTGTTAAAATATTATTTTTTGAATGCTTTCTGAGGGTTATGGAAAATGAATTGTTGGGTAATTTTGGAGGAAATGAAAATTACTGTAATGTAATACAACTAAATTTAAGATCTTTTTCAATATTACTAGCGGCCCGCTCGCGACTGTGTTTGCGTGAACAACCCCTTATTCCGTTAAGAATTTCCACAAATTTTCTTTCATATAAACCTTGTCCTAACAATCACAGACATAACAAAAAAGAATCAGCCAAAAAGGTGCAGCTGTTCTATTCTGTTTGAACATACATTTCGGCAGTAGATTTTTATTTATGTAGATATTTTATAATAAAATTTACTACTATTTAATACTACTTAATTTTTTATCTGGCTATTAAAATCATCTATCAATTCAGATGTTTATTTTAAAACATGTAAGTGCATGCCTTTACCAAAACACTGAAAATTTTATATAAAATTAACATTTTAAGAACTTAATAAGTACAGCATTTTAGATGCTGTTAGTAAACAGAGAATGACATCATTATTTTTATACTCAAAGAGAGTAATGTAGAATTCATGAAATAGGTATGTAAATTATATTCATCATCATCATAATATTATATCATAGAAAAACAATTAAGCACTATGTTGTCTAACAACACCTTATTTATAAATCAAACATAAATTACAACGTAACAAGAACACTCAACAACAAAAGCGATTCTCAAAATAACTCCAATCCACATAATGAACTCGCGAATGACCTAATTAACCTCCGATTCGGGATCGGCAGCGCTACAAATATTCCAAACGCGTTCCAATAGCATTGTCAAATCCAAATTGGCAATGTCCCGCAAACCGTGGCCGTGCGTGCTCACAAACACAGAATACGGCGCACAGGTACTCGCCGACGTCATCTCTCAAACGGCAAGAAATACCAAATAATCAACCAATTCACACAAAAGCGAATTCACTCGCGTATCTAAATATCTAACGGCGAGGGAGAGTGAAAGGGAGGACTGTATCGAGACGGAACACCCCCATGCTTTCGCTATGAGGGGACCTCGGGAATTTTAGGTTAGTGGACATGTAGGCATATAGACGGGAACACGGCAAATTTGTTGCCTAATTTAGTTCGTGTCGTCTTGTGCTTTTCGTTTGTGCGTCAAGTCATAGTTTATCGTTGTCTCGTCTTCTTTGTCGATTGTAAAAATTTTAGACCTAAGTGTGTATTTTACGACGTTGAAGTTCAACGTTTCGCGCGCAAAGTTCAAATTCGGAATTTCGCGGCAGTTTTGTGTGTGAAAAACAAATGCCTGGGACGTTTTGAGTGTTTGGCGGAATAGGAGAGAAATAAAAACGGTTTTGACCGTGACTTGTTAGTAAACAGTGCCGCGTGCGTTGTGACAACAAACGCCGACACCGAACTGCTTTTCGCGTGTGTGTGAACCAAACTGTCCTTGGATTTTATTCTAAATTAGCATTAGAAAAACGTTGGTCTCTTAAAATTTAAGTTTGTGACGCTCAAAATTTAATTCGTAATGTAAAAAAAAATTGTGCCAAAGTAAAAACAAAAAAAATATAACAACCTAGTGTTTAGTGTGAGTCGTAACTTTTTGCGCGCGTAAAGAAAATAATTTATTAAGTGCAATATTAATACTAAATATATTATACAAATTAGGTAACACTGAAACATAACAAAAAAAATATATTTGTTTATCGGCACAGCACGTGCGAAGTGAGTAATCCGCGTCAGTGAGAAAAACACGGGGGCCGAGAACTGCCTACTACTGGTGGAATAGCGATCGATAATACTACGCATTACGCGGGCACGCACACAGGCGCGCTCACGCACACCCGCGGCCGCAGCCTCCCTCCCCAACCTCCAAACCGAAAGTAAACAGGCGAGCTTTAAGCTACAAACCGAATTTATAGATTAAGACAACCATAGTACAAAGTAACTGTGATCTTAAGACTTTTGTGTTCATTCTGTGATAATGCTGGTGGGCACTAACCTGTGCAGTGTGAACCCGAGCGTTCTGTTCGGGTACAATATGCAGAACCAATTAGTGAATGTAAACATTGGGCAAGGATCCAGCAGCGGGAGTATGGTGGGTAGTACTCCGCCGACCCCCGTACACTCGGCCAGTGATAAGCGGTCACCACCGCAAACGCCTTCAGAGCGCACCGGCGCGCCGCCCGGCGCCGGCAAGGACGCCGTCAAACTCTTCATAGGCCAGATCCCGAGGCATCTCGAGGAGGAAGACCTGCGGCCCATGTTTGAGGAGTTCGGCAAGATTTACGAGCTGACCGTACTTAAGGATAAGCACACGGGCATACATAAAGGTTAGTTATGATTTATTCGCACCGGAATTGTTTGGGAACGCCGATGTGGGCGGACATATTATTTGATAAGGTCTAATATCTTAGTTAGGAGGTTTATTGGCTGTCAATGGCGGTGCTTGTTGAAAACTGATTTGCTACCTAACTGTTGGGTTTGATGCCCTTCGAATAGGTAAACCGAGAACTTCCTGTAGACTTTAATGTTTATGAAGTAATTAATTTGAATAGAGATGACTCGTAAACGAAATGGCTATAACGTTTTTTCACTTCCTCTTTATTACACTGATTAATAATTTTATTATGGTTTAATTTATAAAAGGATCTTAATATTATCATATTTTTTAAAAGCCGCATAAAAGCGGGCTTTAAGATTATTTAAAATTCATGAAACTGCATCACGTAACTTCGTCATCAAACTTTCAGCGGTGCTAGTAATGCTGTTATCTACAGAAGTTTTATAACGAAGTTGATAACTTGCTAGAAGTTGTTAATAGACGCTATTGGAGAACGATAACACCATTCAATAGTAAAATATCGTTAATAATAAAAAAAAAATAGTTTGTTTTAAAATGAGAAAAATTCAACCCATACCGTAAGGTAAATCAATGAAATAGAAGAAAAAACATGCAAAAATAGTGTTCTATCAAATGTTGTATAACCGATAAAGAAATAATAATCTTATAAAGACATGTAGATTTTATAGTTTTATTTCAACACAATACACGTGGATCATCTTTTCATTGTTGCTCCTATCTTACTTTTATTTATATAAATGTTACATTTAAAAATCCCTTTCCACTTTAGCTTGGTTATAAAAATGCATGAAAAATGTAATATGTATTTCATCATCATCATCAACAACAGTCTGTGTCAGTCCACTGATGGATAAAGGCCTCTTCCAATCCATGCTACTGTGCCTTACCCACTGTTCTCCAACTACTGTGCGACCCACGCTACATAATATTACATTTTCATCCACAGAATTGTTCGTAAAAAACAAAACCTCAAAACTACTACTTAATAGTCTCAAACACCAGAAAGCGTATTCGAAACAGCTTTTGACATAATTCAAATCGTACATTAGTCGCAACCAACAGTTTTATTACGACAATTTGGAAAGAGAAACACTTTTCAAGAACACCACCGCCACCGTTGAGTTGTAATTGTGTCAATTATGCCCATTGAAGTCTACGTTGCCACAAATTAAACTGTTATCGCAATCGTGCCGACAATAAATATGGAATGGTCACGTCACATGATGATTACGATGAGGTGGACGATAAAAAAGCGTTATTTATTAGGTGGCGTGCCGTGCGGACGGGCTCACGTCAAATGCAATGTTTGCAAACTTGAGGCTTAATTCATAGAATGCATGCGCGCCGCTTTTGTTTTTGCTTTTTGCAACCAATGAGGTGGAACGGGCTTGTAACAATGGCCGCTGGATGAAGCGGTCGAGCGCACGGTGAAGAAATATTATATTTTTATTATCCACAACGGGGAAGCTATTGGCCTTCTAAAAACTTTTATGATACTAAAAGTTTACAATTATTATAAAGAACTTATTTTTATAATTGTTGTTATGACATAATTATAGTAAAAGTCTGTAGTGTAACGACATGCGGAAGCCATGTTCAAAAACGAACGTTCGTTGAGATGGTGATGGTGCTTGTAAAAGTTAAAACAGATCGATGTTTTTTTTCTTTTCGTGGTTCGATTCTTTCCTGAGGTTGTCGTCTTTTTTCTGTGTTTAAAAATTTACTTAAAGCAGGTCCTTATCTTATATTGTCAATTTTAAACGCTCTGCTTATTGAACTCCTTAGACTAAAAAAAATATATAAAATTATAAGTTATATAAAGTTAACTATACTAACTAACAGTACATTAATCTTATAAAAGTTCCGGCATCTGGACATAACATGTAATAGCTTACGGCTGTATTTGCAAAGCTGAACAGAGGTTATATCGTTAAGTGATTAGCCACACCTTAACTTTGTCAGAGATCTTACACAAGTTTCTGGCAATGCAACAACCTGCCGTGTTAATAGTCTGCTAGGACTATTTTGAGCAAACTATTTAACATTTATCTTTAAGCACACCCAATAATCCTATCATCATCGTCAGCCCATACTCGTTCACTGCCGGGCATAGGCCTCTCCAAGAACACGCGCACACTGAGCACGATCCGCTAATAATAATAATCCTTTAATAATTGTTAGTAATTATTAGTAAAAAAATTAAAACTTCACAAATTAGTTTGATCGAGTGCATTCGTTCCACTCCTGAGCTAAGGCTTTAAAATATCAATAATGTCATCACTTACGTTTTTCTGTTACCCTTCCAGAACACCAACTCTACTGTAAATTGAGCATGCATAAATTAATCTGTCAACATTTGCATACCGTGACAGCCTTTAATTAACTGAACTCTAAGCTATAAGTCAATAATATGTTTATCAGAATTGCTTCAAGTTATTTGAGTTGGTATGGTTAAATGTCCTAATAAAAAAAAACATTAAAAAAGCTACCTTCTATTCTAAAGTCGGTTAAAAGGTAGGTAATGCGCGCATTATGCACCGCGCCACGTAATCAGGTAGGCCTGCACGTCGAGTGCAATGTTTGCAATGCCGGGGCTTATCCCCGTCGGATGCACGCACGCGTACCCGGCGGCTTACAATCCGACAACCCCACAACTTCGCTAAAAGTACGCAGTTATAAGATGGCAATTATGACGCTCCACTAAAGTGGAAACGCATTTGGGCGTTGCTGTTTTGTTTTTTGGTATACTTTTATCAACTCCAGTGAAAGTACGCAGTTATAAGATGGTAATTTTGTTCCTTCATTAAAGTTGGAACGCATTTAGGCGTTGCTATTTTGTTTTTTGTATACTTTTATCAAATCTAGTAAAAGTATACAGTAGTACATAGGTGAGCATGTAAAATGGTAATTATGACGATCCACTAAAGTGGAGACGCATTTAGCCGTTCCTGTTTTTTTGTATATTTTTACAAACTCCAAGTTTCAAAAGAGGATTAACTTGGTCTAGGTAATTGGTGTTAGATAGAAAAAGTTATGAAAAAACTCCAGCGAAAGTGAATAGCCGATTTTATAAGATGGTAATTATGAAGCTTTAATAAAGTGGGAACGCGTTTAGACGATGTTGTTTTATATTGTAGTATACTTTACTTTAGTATACTAACTCCAGTGAAAGTATATAAGCGAGTTTATAAGATGTTACCTATGACGCTTCATTAAAGTGGGAACGCATTTAGGGTTGCTGTTTTGGTTTTTATTGTACTTTTTTAGGATCACTTATAATAACCACTCACCGCCTCTGTGGTCTAGTGGCTAAGCTACCGGTTTCAGACACAGAGGTCCCGGGTTCGATTCCCAGCGGGGGGTAAATCTTTGTGAGCTCGGTTTGGTTGGTGGTAGGGCTGTCAAGTCCGCCTGGCTAGCTACCACCATCTTATCTAAGTCTGTCGCCATAACAACGATGTTTATAGCATTGTTGTGTTCCGGCAGTTTGAGATAAGATAGCCAGTTCCTCAGTGGTTGAGGATTCCAGGTGAAGCGCGCTTCCACCTTCGGCCTTATCGTCACTTAACATGAGGTGAGATGAAGGCCAAGCGCTTACCCGTTTCCCATAAAAAAAAATGTATTTCAGTATGGTCGAGTGGAAAAGATCTTGATGAACGTATTCCCACTACATTGGAGACGTTCTTGGGAAAATTTTGGTCAAGAAACAAATAAACTGACACGCATGTATGAAGAATGATGAATGATGAATGTTAATTAAAGTAGCAACTGCACTTACGACTTAGAACCACCTCGACCAGATGCTCATAAATCTCTCAAGCAGGAAAAACACACACAAGCACATAAAACACATATACACACTTTAAATGCTTTCTTTTGTACTCTCCTCACAAGCACACCTTTTTAACACCATATCCAAATCCGACCTCTTCTCAAGGGGGACAGACTGAAAATTTGCGCTGAATCTAGTTCAGCATTATGCCAAGTCTGTTACCCATTGCCCACAATAAGGTACCAACATAGTTATAAGTTAGTATTAGGTTTTAGATTGTAATCATTTTTTATACTTTCTATGTTGAATTGTGGCAATAAATTAAAAGCCGTGCCCTCTTCCTATCCCTCCGGGAAACGGGCGTGATGTATGAATGTATGGATGGATGTATGTATGTGTATGTATGTATGTATGATGCTCCAACAAAGTGGGAACGCATTTAGCCGTTATAAGCTACATAGCGAGCGCCCGTGACTGTTCGCGTCAACACCAGTACCACGTTGATATACCTAATTATACACTAAATTGATATACGATAAAACAATAATTGGGTTGTATCTTGGCGGGAGTATTGCATCGAATTTAATAAGGGAGCAGGTCGATAAAGGGCGCCGCTCAAGTGGGGTCTGAATTTTCCTGAAGAATTAATTTTGGTCGTAAATTTTCACCCTTTTAAAGGTTTTGCGGGCTTTGGAGAGTTTAATGACTTTGTTATGTGCGTCTGTGTGTCTTCTGGGATTCTCACATTTTGAATTTAATAATAAAGATTAATGACTTAATTCAATATATTAGGTCTGGTGGTGATAACAAATAACAAATCTAACTACAGTTAGATATTTTAAAGTTTGCAATTACTAAATAACTTAATTGTGCATTTGCATTTATGTGGTTTTTTGAAGATAACGAAAACGAGTTTTAACCGCTTCTGTGATCTAGCGGCTACGCCACCGGTGTTAGACTCAGAGGTCCCGGATTCGATTCCCAGCGGGGGTACATATTTGTGTAAGCACTTAATTTGGTTGGTGGTAGGGCTTAAGTCCGCCTGGCTAACTACCACCATCTCATCTAAAGTCTGGCACCATAACAACAATGTCAATAGCAATTATTGTTGTGTTCCCATAGTTTAGAGATAGCAGATAGCAGTTGGTTGATGATTCCTGATGAAGCGCGTTTCCACCTTCGGCCTTATCGTTAGTCCATCAGGTGAGCTGAATGCCAAGTGCATACCCGTAGACGTTAAAAAAGAGAACACTACACACATAAATATTACACTTTTACAAAAAAAATAATTATTGTGTAATAATTGACGGTATGCAAGTAAGAATGAAATTACGACGCTGACCTTTCAGTGTCCCTGTGACAGACCCTGTAAAGGGTTTGAAATGCCAGGATGTACTCTACATACTTATCTGTAAATTATCAGACGATCTGTCGGTAAAGTTTTAATGACAATATGTTTTAATGAGCTATGCTCACAATTTCGATACTCAAATGCCAACCAAAGCTTTATTCACACATAAACTATGTCAAAAGCGTAGCGATTCACCTTAGTGACGACCTCTACCCAACTGTGTATGATACCGAGCGTTGATTGATTAATTAACGAGAGCGGTAACCTGACATTTCAGTGCCTCCGTTCCAAAATAAACTTTAGCTCTAACGCCGCTGGGTTCGTGTCACTAAACCAACAAGATCTTTGCAAATGAAGGCTTTGCTTCAAAGAAAATAACGAACGGTAGTTACCATTTTAGTAGTTAGCAATTAGTATTTTGAGAAGGTACTTTTTACAAGGTTTAACTAAGATTGTAATGCTTACTTACTTGTACGTTTACGAAGTAATCTCCAAAACCAGTCACCCAATTTTTTTTTTTGGTTTATTTATTTACTTTTAAATATTTAAAATGAAGCTTCAGAGTGGATAAAGGCTGTATATAAGCAAACTCCTTACGGAATACGCGTGTATACACAGGCAGAGCGACAGTCGCGAGCGTTCTACTAGTGTTAAAATTAAGATTAGGTAAAATATTTTTTTTACCTAACTTATTTATTTATCAGGTATTTCTAAAAATATCAAAATGTTGATTGTTATATTTTGCCTTAACTGGAATACAAATGTAACATTCGTATTAACCGCCGACTATTAAACTTATCAAAATAATAAATTTTAATTAATACATAGAACCATGCATTGGGCGTTGTTTGTGGCTTTCCGGCCAACAATTCTTATAAAATATTTTATGATATCAATTACACAATATAATTAGAGTTGTTGTGCTAACGTCAATACGTCTTTATATACTAACTCGATCCTACTTTGTTTATAAAATAGATTTTTATTAATATGCAGTAAAATTAATTCAATATTTGTTTTATGTCTTGTACTAACTTTAATAAGGATACTTCTAATAAAACGTGAATCATAAACTAGATGTGCGCTGGTGCTAAAATTAAATAGTTTAGTCTTATAGGTAGATAAAAACTTTCGTCTATATGTTTTTATTTGTTCGACTAACACCTTAAAACGATAACCTATACGAGTATATGGTTCTTAAAGAGTCAAGAGCCTACAAACAAATTCATGCTATGTTTGAGCCTAGTACCTATAGTGACATAAACAGGTTTCATAGTTTTATTACGTAATCTTTGGTTATTATGTAGATATTTTATATATTTACCGTTAACAAGCTATAATATGGTTTATGTAAGTAAGTTCAATTCCATTTTGTCACAAACTTACAACTCGTCCTATTTCTAACGACATGCAGGTTTTATGTAAATTACAAGACACGAAACTAAACAGAGACAAACATGCATAATTTTATCGAAATATTTACCGTCGCTAAAGCTTGTGAGCGTTGTAATTTCAACCTTGTCGTGTTTGTGAAAGAGACGTTCCAGCTTAATTTCGGTGTTTAGCAGCGGTGCGATTAACTTTGTAAAATCGACGTGTACGTTAACGAATGGATGGGTTGGTTCAAAGAATAACTCGAGTGCTTACCCCAGTTAAAGCAAAATAAACCTTAAAAAAAGCAGTCACGTTTTCTGCTCGACTGAACGAAAACGATTGCTCATATAGCCGTATAGCTATGGCCGTGGATATATAGTTAAGGCTCGGTTTCGATGACGCGACTGAAAAATTAACTCAATTAAACAAGCGTTGGAGGCTGACGCCTTTAGAGACGGTTGGTCGGAAACCGCCAAGGATAGAGAGAAGTGGAAGTTTAAGCTATGTTAACGCCCGGAAATAGGAGAAAATAGTCATAATAAAATAATAAAAAAACATAAATACACTTCACATCGCAATTTTTATTTGCCGGCTCTAACTTGACTAGACTAAATTGAAAAACATATTTAGATTTATAAACATAAACATATTTAATTGCTCATAAGTTTGATTCGTCTAGATATGGGTGCAATGTCGATGTTAGAGTACCTTAAGAAGATGTTTTTGTTGTCTGCGAGTATTCAATATTTAAATTGTATGCGTCATGATAATTACATTTATGCAAAAAGTTGTTGCGGATGTATTGTATGAGCAGACAAAACGGTCTATGCTATTTCTTATCAGTCAATTAATAAAATTACTATATAAATAGAAATAGTGGCTGTGAACTAAATTATTACCAACCCGCATCTATTGCAGCGAAGACTTGATTTCAGTGATGGATTAGGACAGATAGGCTGTACTTTAATTTTGAGTACCTACAAAATTTTCATATAAGGCAAGCCATAACGCTAGTCTTCAGTGCTAAGATAAGTAGAATTGGTCACTTGACAGTTCTCGGAAAATATTTTACAAATTACACACGCTTAAGTTATCCCTTTTACAATATTTATTTTCTCGAAAAACCTTTATTTAATATAGTAAAATAAAGAAAACGTTTGGTTACGTGATATTTTGCTGCACTGTGACGTCACATTTCAATAAACAAACAAATTTTATCTTGAAACCTGACAGATAGTTTTTGTTTATTTTGTGCTGGCCGCCCGTGTTTCGGGTCGTGTAATCCACAGATAAAAAAAATCGCAAATATATTTTGTAAAAATAAAATATTTACAAATTATCTTAATAAAAAAACTATTGGATATTTATTGATAAACTATAAACTACCATATCCGGCATATTTTTTATTGTTACAACTGTCAAATAGCCAATTTGGTAAAAGACACTTGCGCCTTTCTAAAAGTACGTAGATGCTACATCGTAAAGCTGCTACGGTTGTGCGTAGCTCTAAACAAGTGGCGTAGCACACGTCTACACTGTCGTAGCGCGATGGTTTTCGTAGCCATTTCGTAGCTTATCTACGAGATACTTCAGATTTTAGGCGTTGTATAAACGTAAACGCTTTCTGTTGCCGAAATGGGACACCATCATACAAAAGTGTTGCTGCGCCGGATGCGACTACTGCCCCCATAGACAATAATAATTGGCAAATGCTCACCCCTGTCTATTCGTAATTACGTCTAGACCCTATGATAGTACTACGAATCGCGTTTTTGTGTGATCGATTACTATAGTTCATGTAATAAAATAACAACAACGGGGCTTTAACGAACATCATACTCGAATAATATAAAAGGAAGTTATACAGACCAAAGTTTTACGACGTAGTCTAGGGTTTTAATGGAATCTACTACTAATATTTACATCGTAAACCACTTATCTATTAAGAGGATGTATTTTGTGTTACCAACTTTGAAATCGTTTAGTTAATTTGTAATTTTTTTATTAGTTTTTTCCTGTGGTTTTGTTCGAGTTAATTTTTCGTAAGAAAAAGCCGCCTATAAACCTTTCCAGGCTTCCACCTATTTCTACACCAAAGTTTATCAAAATCGGTTTAGAAATTGAAGCGTGAACAAACAAACAAACTAATTTTCGCATATTGGGTACGATTAAGTACATAGATTGTAGATAGGTATAAAGTCTCACCCCTGTTCCCTAGGGTAGACATGACAGATTTCTACATAATGTGAACCGTGCCTATAGATTCATTCCGCATTTGTTATGAAACTCCTGATACTTTTTACTTGAGCTTTCTGTATTTAATATTTGATTATTTGCGTTAAAAAATGCTTTTACCGCCTCTTTGGTCCAGTGGCTAAGCCGGGTTCGATTCCCAGTGGGGGGTACATCTTTGTGCACTCGGTTTGGTTGGCGAAAGGGCTGTTAAGTCCGCCTGGCCAGCTACCACCATCTTATTTAAGTCTGTCGCCATAACAACAATGTTTATAGACTGGTTGTGTTCCGATAGTTAAGGGATAAGATAGCCAGTTCCTCAGTGGTTGAGGATTCCGGGTTTGCACGCTTCAGCCTTATCGACACTTACCATCAGGTGAGAAGAAGGCTAAACGCTTACCTGTTGTAGAATTAAATAAATTGATTTCTAAAAGTGCTAGGACTGGGAAACATAAAATAATGATAGATATTTCTAGAACTAATGATCTGAAGCAATTGTCATTGCAGCGCAAAAGCTGTGGGGTCATCATCTGTTCCGTTCATACAAAACAAAAATAGAAATCAATAAATGTTTGAAAATGATGAATCTTCGAACTTGTATAACTTGGCTCGGAGCAATCCTACAACTTTTGTGCCATATTAACTATTTCTCCAAACGGCTAGTTCTAACAATACGTACCATTTTTTTGTTGGCCGGCACTTTCAGAAAAGGCAAAAAAAAAGAAGTCCTTTTATTGTATTGAAGGCTTAATATTTTTATTAATGGAGGCATTTTCGTAGCCACGTTATGGTATTGAGGCTACACCTAATTTACATTTCTTTTAACCCGAGATTACTTCACTCGTATCTTGCAGCTTAGTTCAAACTACCACTCTTCTAACATAAAATTCATAACTCTACTCTTTTTATCAATCATAACTCTATTCATAAACAGGTCAATATACTAACTTCTACTATGACGCAATATAACCGACTGAACTAACCTTCCACAAAGTTAAAGCAGGCCTACCAACATACTAAATAGCATCGCATTGTAGCGGCTAATCTCTGCTGTAAGTCTATTTCTGTGCGGCCCCACAAGTGATTACGTGCGCTCCTGCGCTTTAAACATCAATAATAAGGGTTTTATTACAATGGTATGCATACGACGGAGGCCGATTGCAGGTTTCAGGTCGGTGGTCCACTGAAAGATTTGCAATGTGTTACTTTTTATGTAAAGTATGTTATATAAAACAGTAAATAAGCTGTCTTATAGCCAGATACAATAGTAATTCAATAATTGTTAATAGGTTTTCTCGCAGGCCAGAGGGATAATATATTTTAAAGTAAAGTAAGTAGCTATCCTACAGGCATTAGATGACATGCGAGCTGCCTAATTATTGTAAACTATACTTTTTGGATGTCATAAATAAAATTTAACGATGTATTTAACCACAAATACATTTTACAAAATAATTTTGTTTTTTTACTAAATTATATACTCGAAATAATGTAAGTTAGAGTATAACTAAGAAATTATTCTGTTTTTAATTATGTAATCAGGAAATGTGTGGTGTGCAATACTAAACACTACCGGCCTTACTTAAATTAAGTTTAAGATTTGCCATCTATGTAAAGTATACAACACTTAACATACATGCATACATCGAGCCAGTTTCCCAGAGGGGTAGGCAGAAATCACAGATTTCCATTTGCTTTGATCCTGATACACATTCTTTGTTTCATTTCCTCTCATAACGATCTTAATAGGGTGACGGACCCAATTATGAGCACTTTATGAGGCCATTAAATATCAACTCTAAATATTTCATATATTACAATATTCTATAACTTTTGTGTTGCGTTATTAATATTGAGAATATAATCACCTGTTCAGCTGTTGTGTAAAATAAGATTATTTAATTATTTGTAGTCATTATTGAGTCAAAATTACAATTTCAATTATCAGCACAGACATCACCAATTAATATCACCTACTAACCCAATTATAAGCACTGTGAATTGTACGTTTTAAGTTCTGAAAAACAAAATATCCTTTAGAAATGAGTACTCTTTTTTAATGTTAATCAGTCATTTAACATTTCTATTAATTATGGCACGATCAAAATTTACCTTAACGTTATAATTATTTCAATTTAGGATGCGAAAAACGTTAAGAACGTGTTTATATACCAGTATCTTTAAATAGTGCTTTAATCGCATTACGGATAGACTAATAAACGTAAGCAAAATCTTACCCTTGATGTGTCAAAATGGCATCATCATAAAATCATACAACGTTCACTTCTCCTCAAGAATACGGTGCCATGATAAATACCAAACTATACAGAGTTTTGCTAGTACAATACTTTAAAACTTTCTGAACGCGTTTCTTATCCTTGCAACCTTGAAATCGTAGACATTATCATATATTTTTAGTTTTTTTACGAGGTGTTGATAAACTGGTGCAGTGCTAGTTCATGGGTCATTCATCCTACATGCTCATCGGTTAAGGATATTCTCGACCTGACCTTTAACGAGAACGTCTGCGATTCGGTTGAAGTACGTTCTCCAAGGCCTTCTTGTACTTTAGAACGGAACCTTTTAATACTGGCTTATTTTTAAAAATGTAATATAGCTAACCATCGCAGCAGGACAGCCGCCCTAACCCCGTTCACATGCGATGTAGGGTAATTAAGTAAGGGTGCCGACTGACGGCCGCCTGATTGCCTCGGACCCCGGCCCGTGACCCGATGATCTTTGCCGTGCCGTACGTGTGTAGATGGCTTTATACGCCAATCAAGTGAAACAGTTACGTAAGTAACCAGGGATAAGGTTGTACGGATGTACATATTTTTTGAGCTATGTGGTGGCGGTTCATTTTAATAATACTATCTACCCATCGGTCACCTAATGAAACGCATAACGTTTTTCGCCATAAACTGATATTGCATAATGTTAATGGCCATAATCGTCACTTGCCATAAGTCTTTATAGCATAACATCTTAACGCTTATGCGTTCTATGAATATGAAATCTAGAAGGGCATAATTTCGATAAGCAGCAACTAAAGGCAAATTTTATATTTGCCATAATGTTTAGAAGACATTATATTCAAAAAACTTACATGAACTGGTAAAAATTTACAATAATGGTGCACGAATTTAGAGGTTTGGGGGTGGGGGAGGGGGAGGGGGTTTAAATGGCTACCTCCTATGTGAAAAAGTAATTAAAGATAATTAGGGGAGGGGGAAAAGAGAGTGGAAAGGGGGGAATCCCCCCACCTCTAGAAAGAGCCATAAAAAATATAGATATTTGCATGGAGCTGGATTTCCATTGTCTAATAAAAAAAAATAACTTCAAAATTCAAGATAATCGCTACGATGTGCTTTGCGATCGCCTTAAATTTCTAACCTACGCGTGACTGTAGGTCGGCTAGTATTTCTGTTGTATATTAAAAAATAATAACCTCGATCATCTTTTATAAAACTATTAGTTAATTGAATTATGCGTTTTAAAGTATGCTTATTAAAATTGCGACAAACATTAATACAGATTTTAACGATTATGGTTTTTATTAATGTCTTTCAACGATTCCCCGTTATTATGTTTATGCGTAATAAAAAATTTGCTACAAGCTATTATGCTTTTTGAATTGTGTGCCATTATGATGTATGTCAATTAAAATTATGGCAATAAACATTATGCGTTTCAATGTGTCACCTCTCTCCCTTTAGGTGTCGTTAAAAGGTGACTAACGGACCAAAGACTGCATTTACATCCAACAGCACAGAGCGGTAATGGGCTCACTACTTATCACGTGGAGCACATGTAAAGTGGTTTTATAAACTTCTTCGGGGATAATAGTCGTGATTATATGTATTATGTAATGATTGACTACGACGAAACGGCTATTATCTCCTAAGGTTTGTCAGAGACTAGGCAATGAGGACAGCAAAAGCAGTCCTCAACCACAGTCCACTTTTCACCAAATAGCGATTGCCCATGTGCTCAGCGTGACAGGCGGTGAGCCCATAGCCGCTATACGCTGTTTATATATGTTTAGTCTTTAGTCCGTTAGTCGCCTTTTGCGACACCCAAGGGAAGAGAGGGGTAGTACTATTGTTTCACCGCTACGCGACACGGTTATTTTTTGTGATTTTTTGCAAATTGCCTTATCAATAATGCCGTCTCTAGCGTTTGATTAAACAGGCGATCTGCAGCAATCAATAATAATTCCACATATAGATTTATTTATTTGTATTTGCTGAGTTATTAGTTAACTGTTATATAGTAACCTCTTGGAGCCTTCGTGACAAAACAGGGGGTTAATAATATAATACGTAATTCGTCTTAAACAAAAAATGGCGAATCGTCTCAATAACAAAGCCGCATAAGACACTTAGTTAAACAGCTTTACCTCAAGCTATTACAACGTACACTGGCCGATATATCTACCTGCGTGCATACATATTTTTTATTCAGAAAATAAGAAAACTCTGACTTATATTACGAAATTCGTCTTAAACAAAAAAGGGCCAGTCATCCCCATAAAAAAGCCACATAAGACACTTAGTAAAACCGCTTTAGCTAAAGTGATTACGCCGTACACTCTTCGATCATCTAAACACTGATCAAAGCGTACACTGGTCGTATCTGCCTGTGTACATACAAACTAAATTCAGGAAATAAGAATACACACACTCTACTTAGTATCTAATTCGTCTTTGACAAAAACAGATGTGTCATCCCCATATTAAAGCCGCATAAGACACTTAGTAAAACTGATTTACTGCAAGTGATTACGGCGTACACTGCCCGATGCGTCTGTCTGCGTGCATACAGACATTTTATTCAGGAATTAAGAATACTCAATTTCAATTGTGTCTAGTTACGTGGCAGTCAATATGTTAATATAATACGTAATTTGTCTTTAATAAAAAAGGTTCAGTTCTCCCAATAATAAAGCCGCATAAGACACTTAGTAAAACCGCTTTACCGCAAGCGGTTACGGCGCCCGCCGGCCGGTGTATCTGCGTGCACAAATCAGATCATTTATTCAGGAAATAGCCCACCGCGGCCTCTTACGCGTCAATAATAAATTGATAGACCGCCATATGGGGTTGAACGGCGCAGACTAATATTTATTGCTGCCAGCAATCCGCCTTGGTGGGTGCAAATGGGCTATTTATAGTGGCGATGTGTCTTTATGTAAATGTGTGGTGTTAATTGCTTTTTAGTTTATACCGAAGTTTTCTTCAGATTGAGATAAGATTGAGTATTTTTTGTTATTTTTAGTGTCTTGTTTGGAGTATGAACATGTTACGAATACGTATGAAATGAATGCTGGAACTTAAATAAATAAAGTTTCCACATATATTCACGTATATCATAATAATATAATAAAACAGTGTAGAAAAATATTTGAGAAGTTTCTAATTTACTAAATATACATGCGCTGAGTCATCATAGTATATATTTTGTCAGTTACTATGAATTTTACTTTACCCCAGGCTCACAGAGATCACGTTTGAAATAGAAAAGACATAATGGCGCCCAACGTGGGGCATAAAAAATTTCTTAGTATTTTGGTACCTACGGTATTAAAAATAACGTGGAAACATGAATTGATTGTTTAACATAAAAAATACAACCTATAATAACGCGGTAGTTACTAAGATTTTCTATTAACAATGCCTTACCCAAATTTTATCGATGAATAAGTTACCTACAACTGTGGTCTGTGCCTACAATAGATTTAAACCATTCATCTTGCTGTTGATCCTAATCCATTTTTGTGAAGGTATCAGTAAACAGCCTACTATTCCGCCGTGTGCCAGAAACTTCGCAGACCACGAGAACAGAAACAAAAAACTGTTCCATTAAACAAACTGACTGAAGTGGAATTTATTGCAGCAGCGGCCCGCGGTCCAGACTGTATCTGTTTCAATGACCATTTCATTTATCTCAGACTGCCGTCCTATTACGAGGACTATTACGCTATGCATGTACGTCCGGCGCGGTTGTACGCGATTATGTACAATAATTCTACCGCCTAAAGTCTATTGTTCGCTGGGCCGTTCAGATCTGTTGCAGCAACGTCATTTGGATGTATTAGGATTTGTAATTAGTAGATTCAATAATAAATTATGTACATAGATAAAGTTATGTGCACTCAGTCTCTGTCGCAGCTTAACACTTTACTACTATGTCATAGTAGCTCATTAATATCGATGTCGCTAGTGCAACAAATTTATTTATTAACGCTGGAACTAGTTGGTATTGTATGGTACTAAACTTTTAAGCTATTTTTGATACCCACCGTGCCTACATGCGGAAGGAAATAAGCAGCGGCCTTGGAATTGTTCATCTTTAAGAGGCCTATTACATATCGACTGTGATTTTTGCGTAGAATGGCCAATTTTGGCCATTCTTGATTTCAGAAACAAAAATACACTAACAATTTTGACTTATTGAATAGTGTATTTTTTTTGTATTTTTTTTTATTATTTAATTATTTAAACAAAGACAATACAATTTTACAATTACTTTGTGTCCAAAAACCCGGTTAGGGTTTGACTAGACACTGCACATTCATCATAACATAATAAAAACCTTAACACATACATGATAATATTCAAACATTATTATGAAACAAACATACACAATTTACATAAAACAAAAACTATAGTAATGAATAAAACACAATTTCCGCTACTGCGCATAAAGGTGGCGTAAAGTAAGCGTGGGTAGGCACTTTACTTATCTATCCGCGCCTACCCCACAACTATTGTGTAGGTGAATCTACAGGATGATCATGAAAAGCGCATCCGTTAAACACGATCTGTTGAATGTTCGTTTTTTTGAAAAATTTGTTTTAATTTTAGTTTAGCATTTTTTTCGTGCAATATATTTTTTACGTTAATAGGTAATAGCTATTAACATAGTTCGTAGCATTTTTTAATTAAACCCAAAATTGCAGAGAAAGATCTCATAAAAAGAGCGAAGGCACTTTTTTAAGCTCCTAGATTGAAATACTGCTCTAAATAAATAAAAAAAATAGAATGTTATCTCTTTTATAGTCGTTTAGTTCGTAGTGGCCTCAGAATTTTTAGATATCATTGATTTTATAAAATGTGATAGAGGTGGTACTACTAACCCGTTAAGGGGAGGTATTTCGGGCGCTTCTCTCTCGCTCTCTCGACGGTACGACGGTAAGGGACGGGTATAACAGCGAAGCGGCGGAAATAATCGCGTTTTATATTTAAAAAAAATTATAGATGTCATAAATAAAAAACGATCGGTTATAATTCCTCAAGTTATCTATGAACTTCATTTTGGTAAATGACTCATAATATTAAATCACTTATTTTAAGAAAAAAACCTAGAAAAGAAGATAAAATGACACAAAAATATGTAACTTTGTGAATTTATTCTATCGAGCCAACTTTATCAAATCGTGTTTCCATCGGATGTATTTCACAGAATAAAACCTCAACAATATTTCATAATTTTCGCAGATTTTAATTTTACTGTTTACTACTTCAAAAAGTAATTCTAAGAACGTGTTTTTTTAATTTTTCACTAACACCTAGCCTTAAAGCTAAGCACTGCATCTAAATTCATCGACAAAAAAATAATATGGGGGGTCCAACCCCCGGCCGCTGTAATTTATGATTATTTTTATTTTTTTTAATGTACTGCGGCGCTATGCGATATCAAAGGTTTCATACGTCGTAAAAACATAAAATAAATGGCAAACGGTAGCTAATGACACTGGTTAACTTTTCAATTACTTTGTTTCGTATGTTTGAGATTATTTTGGTAAGAAAAAAATCATTACTTAATTATTTTGTGATTTAAAATCACTTTTTTATGTTTTCACTTATTTATTTCATTATTTTTTTTGTCGATGAATTTAGATGTAGTACTAAGCCTTAACGGGTAAGAAGTACCACACATTGTATAGAAAAAAATCTTATTCTAAACCAAAAACTTTAAAAATTGCTTTAAGTCAATTGTGAATTTCTCCTGTCTACCTACGATAATATTATTCTGCAAAATTTATACCAGAATAATTGTTACTTCATGAGGAATAAAGATTTTGTAAGTAAGTAGACACTTTTCGTCACTCATGGGGAGTTCGGGCCACCTTCCACACTTACATAATATGAGTTGCTTTATGTAGATTTTTCATTCTGGTCACTGGAAAGAAGCGTAAGCCGTAAAAGTAGCTTAATTGATGCTAATAAATAAACTAATAATAATGTTATTTCTTTCGTTTCAGGTAAGATTCACTATTTATGAAAAAAATGCGAAAGTGTATAGTGAAGTGAAGTGTAGAGCTAACATACAAATGTTAAAATCGTATCTTCTTTAGATGAAATGTCCAACAAAGTGTGGTGTTTTCGAGGATTTTACAATTTTCAGTGTCATCAATATGCGTAAGTAGTGGTTTATATTTTTTACTAATGTAAGTTGTAAGTTAAATGAAATGATGAATGAATATTTTTTTCCTACGGGTAAGCGCTTGGCCTTCATCTCACTTGATGGTAAGTGACGATAAGGCCGAAGGTGGAAGCGTGCCTTACCCGGAATCCTTAACCACGGAGGAACTATGGCTATCTTATCTCTAACTGTCGGAACACAACAATGCTATAAACATCGTTGTTATGGCGAAAGACTTAGATAAGATGGTGGTAGCTAGCCAGGCGGACTTAACAGCCTTACCACCAACCAAACCAAGCACACAAAAATGTGCCTGGGAATTAAACTCGGGACCTCTGGTTCTTAGGTCAGTGGTTTAGCCACTAGACCACAGAGGTGGTTAAATAAACTTAAATAAATAATAATAATAAAATTAGACGGCCCACGCCTGTGCCTCATGTATCATCATCATCATCAGCCTATAATTATCCCACTACTGGGACAGGCCTCCCACATGGAAAACAACAAATGGGAAGATTGTCCTTTGGTTGACCTTGCTGTCCGAATGCGTTGGTAGGTTTTAACGAGTGCCATCTTACGATAACAACCGGGACTAACGGCTTTACAAGTCGTGATGTTTTCAATTTGGACACCCATCCCGTGATCCGGATCATGAAAGTTGCTTTAATTTCAAGATTGCAAACTAAATGCCTTAGCCGCTGCGCGATCTGCCGCTACTTATCTGGCCTAATACACACACTTACGTAAACAAATCAAATCAAATCAATTGTTTATTTGCTAGGATACATACATAGAATAAAGTTCTTAAAAATAAATTCAAGACAATGTATTCAGCCTGCATCCAGACGTGCAAATATTACATAGTTTTTTTGAGCCACTCTAGTCCGTATCTTCAATTACTGACGACGGCGACATATAAATGAAGTAGAGTTTACATGCAAATTGCAATACCGGCAACCAAATTATGTCCCATAATTTTAACTGTCCCACTGAGAATTTCCGAAAATTTCCCTATCTACTCACCATTGTGGATAGGACTTCGCAGCTGGAACTACGGGTCCGGCTGTTTTTTGCGCAGTGGTACTACGGGATTTCAGTTCTCGCCCCCCGCTGGTTGTGCCCTTACCGGCGCCTCCGGCGGTGGCTGGACGTGGGTTAGCTACAGAGCTTGGGAATGTTAGTTTTGCCCTGGTATTGTGTGCCAGGGCTTTCAAACTCGTGCACAGCCAGCGGGGCTTAGTAGCGGTCTTGGTGGGGCCGGAAGCGAATAGTCCTGCGTGAGTTTCCCTTTAACTCGGCAGCCTTGTTCGATGGTTCTCATTGGACATCCCCTCTCCTTATTCACTAAGTTTTATTTGTACTGGCACCTCGAGGCCAAGCGTTAGGTTATGCAATAAGTACCAGACGTCCCTGCGCCAGTAGAACACTCCCTATCTACCTTAGTAGTGGCTTGTGGTTAGCTGTAGAGTTTGGGAATGATCGTTTGTCCTGATATTGTGTGCCGTGACTTCCAAACTCGCGCACAGCGAGCGGGGCCTAGTAGCGGTCTCTGTGGGGCCAGCAGCGAAAAGTCCTGCGGGGAACGTGAGTTTACCTTATAGTTGGCATCTTTGTCCGGTAGTTCTCATCGGTGTTGACATCTCCGGTACTAGTCTGGATAACTAGTAGAGGCGGCCCCTTAGATGCCGTAGCCTCCGGTCCAGCCAGCCGCGTAGGACGAGGGTACTGGCTATGCCCGGATGGGTTCCGAGAAGAGAGTTTACTTACTACTCCGCTACCAAACAGGACACATTTTGGAAGTTGACTTTAGAGTTGATGACCCGAGCAGTGGCAACTGTGAATTGTACTCTTCGTACAACGAGAAGTGAGCGAGCTCGACAGCTCTGGTTATCTGGAAAATAGGCAGTGAAAAAACACGTGTTAGCTCTCCCAAGACACTAGTCTGAGTACCGAATGAAGAGCGCACTTCGGCGGGTTCTAATTTGGTGTCAAAACCTAACGCAGATGGTCTCCTGCACGAGTTGGTTATCTGGCGCAGGGACGTCTGGCACTTTTTGCATAACCTGACGGTTGGTCCCGAGGTGCCAGTACAAATAAAATTAATGATGTAAGGAGATGTCCCGCTGGGAATCAAACATGGGATCTTTGAATCAGAGGCCTGTGGCCTAACCACCACTACAAAGGTAGTGAAACATCTTTTAAGTTTTCTTCACATTATCTTCAAGTCCTCAATGGCTCTGAGCTATGGCAAAGCCCCACGTGACATTGCTCTTCAAGAAACTCCATAAAAACATAAATAAATTTCGTAAATTCTTACCAAATTGACAATTTTTCAGCAAACAAACCGTAAATATGTCCCCGATAATCGCACTGGCACATAAAATTATTCGAATGGCAGACTAAAAAATACTTGCCGTAAACAGTTTGAGAGCCTCCAAGTCCGGCGCAGCTGAGCGCACTTTATTAACTCTCTCTGCGAGCGCCGCCATATTTTTATTACCAACTTCTGTAAACATAAACCGATCACTGTTGCTTCTGCGATGCGATGTTGTTCCGAGTTGTGTTTCTAATAAAAATTGCCTAGAACAGATGGCGATTAATCGATGCAGTTGCATTTTCGAGTGCTTTGTTTATGACGAATTCTGCATTCTCTTATTTAATGCAACTGTTTAAAGGGAAGGGTGTGGAGGTGCTTTCAAAGTCTATGAAAAATTAAAGATTTGACAGGATGCCAGATAACGCCAAGCTGGAATTCATCGAACATCTTAATGCTGCACTTAGGCATTCCCACATGGACAAAAGCGTATGCCTTTGTATGTTACGCACACTCCAAGAGGTTGCCAACAATTGAATTTCTATTGTTTTTTTTTGTTTTTTTAATTCTACATCGGGTAAGCTCTTGGCCTTCATCTCACCCGATGGTGAGTGACGATAAGGTCGAAGGTGGAAGCGCGCTTCACCCAGAATACTCAACCACTGAGGAACTGGTTATCTTATCTCAAACTTTAAGAACACAACAATACTACAAACATCGTTGTTATGGCGACAGACTTAAATTTATGGTAGTGAGCCAGGAGGACTTAACAGCCCTACTACCAACCAAACCGAGCACACAAAGATGTACTCCCCGCTGGGAACCGAACCCGGGATGTCATTTTTTTTTTATACTAAGCCCGGCAAATGACCCCACTCCACCTGATGTTAAATGGAAATGAGGTCCAGGCGCGAGGACAACTGGTGCAGCGTAAGAGACGTAGCATCAGTCATCCTCACTCTGCCGGCCCGAAAGTGCTTCTTCACGCCTCGTTTGAAGGACCCTAAGTCATAGGTAGGAGGGAATACGTGTGCTGGTAGACTATTCCTTCTTTTAGAAGTGCGGCAAAGAAACGAGTCACCAAATTTCTTTGTGCGTGATGGAATGTTAGGGACTGTAAATTGGTGACTCTGGAGAGCAGCACGCGTACTCCTATGGAGGAAGGGAGAAGGAGGGATGAGGTCAAAGAGTTCTTCAGAGCACTCGCCATGGTATAAACGGTAAAAGACGCTGAGTAACGCAATATCTCTACGCAATTGTAAAGGCTTGAGAGTTTTAGTGACCTCCGCATTGCCGATAATGCGCACAGCGCGGCGCTGCAATCTGTCCAAGGCATCGAGAAGGTACTTTGCGGAGCCGTCCCAAAGGTGAGAGCAATACTCCACGCAAGACCGCACCTGTGTCTTGTATAATAGACACAACTGATCAGGCGTGAAGAATCGCCGCACCTTGTTCAGGACACCGAGTTTACGTGAGGCATTTTTAATCACGGTTTCGATGTAGTCCTTTTGGTTCAGATCGCAGCGCATATCCATACCGAGCATGTTAATACTGCTCTGCAGGCCTAGAGATGTACCCTGAAGAGAAGGAAGGGGAAGGAATGGCGACTTTTTCGCTGTGAACGCGCACACCTGTGTTTTCTTGGCATTGAACTCCACCAGATTATCGGAGCCCTATTTAGAAATGAGGTCCAACACCCGATCGAGCTCCATGACAAGATTTGCTCGCTTCATTTCAGTGTCTACCCGCCCAGCCGTTGGGTGCCCGTATATCCCCCATGCACTGTGCTATCATCTGCATAGCAATGAATGTTTCCAAGAGGAAGCATGTCATTGATATGCAGAAGGAACAGCGTGGGGGATAGAACGGAGCCCTGAGGAACACCAGCGTTCACTGACATGAACCGCGACGCGCATCCATCCGAAAGGACACGGATTATACTCTCATGCAGGAAGCTAGCAATCCAAGTACAGAACTGAGCGGGCAAACCGTATGCCGGGAGCTTGGAGAGAAGAGCTTCGTGCCAGACCCGATCAAAAGCCTTGGCTATGTCAAGGCTAACTGCCAGTGACTCGCCACGCTTATCAATAGGCTCACCCCAGAGATGTGTGACGTACGCTAGAAGATCACCCGTTGACCGTTTTGGCCGAAACCCATATTGACGATCGTGAATTAGGGAGTGATCTTCTAGGTATCGAATAAGCTGTTTGTTCAATATTCGTTCTAGGATCTTACACAACACTGAAGTTACGGCTATAGGGCGGTAATTAGTCGGATCTAACCGATCTCCTTTTTTAGGGATCGGTTGCACATTAGCTTCTCTCCAAGATTCCGGCACACAACCCGAAGAGAGCGAGGTCTGAAACCGGTGGCTTAGCCACTAGACCACAGAGGCAATTAAAATTGTATTTGTATCTGGTATTACGACAATTGAGCTCTTTTAAAGGGAGATCGGGCCATATACCACCACACTAGTCCATAAATAGGGCTCAGCCCCCTTACTCTCGGAACCGATCGCTAATTGGATCGGATTGCTATTGTGAATTTTCTTATTTTTAAGATAACACCAGCGCTAATTTAGATTCATATTGGGTAAACTAAATGGCATTGAGTTTTGTATTTTTTTCACTCAATATCCACGCAATATAAAACTATATTAGCCCTGGTGTCGTAACTTAGGAGTACCAAAATTCACAATACCAATCCGATCCAATAGTGATCGGTTTCAAGAGTAAGGGGGCTGGTTGGACTAGCCGCGCTGGAACTAGAACTGGATTTAATGAAAAGGTTACAAACATCAATAAACAAATAAATAATAGCACACGAAAAAAGGTAGAATAATGATTATCTTTGTTTCATCCGCAAAGGAAAGAGAATATTCATTATTTCGGCAACATTTTTGTATTGCGTAATAACAAAAAAATATAAAAATAACGGGGAATTATTGTGCGTCGCCCAATTCCGTCAGGCTGCGGTCGGCTTTGTCGTCTAATTGGCTCAATAGAGATTTCCCTTTGCGCCTAATTGCGCTGATGTCCTAGAAGGAACGTGTCTTTTGTCTTTGACATTTTGTTAATGAAGTTGTTGCGTGTGTAGTGTAGTATATGGGAATGGCTTACTATGTTTTCTCATGCGACGTGTATTTACTGTTCCATCAATAGTTGTACTGTATGTCTTACAACTACATCATTATCTTATCTGTGCATAAATACATCACGATTATTATCCCCGAAGGGTTAGTCAGAAACTAGGTCGTGAGGCCCGCAACAGCATTCCTTTGCCATAGTCCACTTTTCACCAAATAGCGACTGCACATGTGCTCAGCATGACAGGTGGTGAGCCCATCGCCGCTCTATGCTGTTGGATGTGTGCGCATTATTCAGTCCGTTAGTCGCCTTTTACGACACCCAAGGGAAGAGAGAGGGTGGTGGTATTCTTTCAATGCTGCGCAACACCGTTCTTATGTACGAGTATCATACAGTTAATTTATAATATGGTATGGTTCACCCTACTGCGCAATTTTATTACAATCTACAATTTTCTTCACCAATTATATGAATATATATTCTACAATTTAACACCACACATCAAACTTAATTACAATTACACAATTGACAATTATCAATGTCAACCTTTAAATAAATGCATTTTTTTGTTTTAGTACTGTGAAAATTAAATCAAATTTGTTTACGCTTACACGCTTACACCAATTTAGAACAAGATGAGTATTCTTTTGAAACTCGTTAATATGGTAAGATAACGGATTAATATACAGAAACATAGAAAAAACCCCTAGACCCAAAATCAATTTAGAAAAACAATTTTTCTCTAAATTGACCCGACCGGGAATTGAACCCGGGACCTCAGAGATGGCACGACGCCAGACCCGGCGTACTAACCACTTGACCATCGAGGTCGACAAAACTGTGATGTTTTTAATGTAATATATTAAAAAAGGAATACTTACATTACCTACAAATAACATTATTTCTTATTTATTTGCACACTAGCTCATCAATTTAGACTTGATTTCGACGATGCAGCCCTTTTCTCAGCACTACGACGGTATTATTATTCTTACTTAATATTTACTTTTCACTTAACTACTACTTTTAAGGTGAAACACACGCCTATTAAAAAGCAATTCTCCAACTCATTTCGCGTTAAACCATTCTAGAAAGACGTGAAGTAAATGACTCAACTCCAAACTAAGTTTGTTGCCTCAGACACGGCGTGTCGCCAAGCAAATTATGTGTCACTAACCGAAGTTTAATGCTTAGGTGTCTAACTACAGTTTCTTAGAAAACACATTAGTTATTTTAACTTGGGAACAGCCATAAGAGAACAATGTCTCAGATCGAATTGTGAACTTAGCCCGAACGGTTTGGATTAGGTGATAAGTACATCTTGAGAATTGTAAGTAGTTCCTTTTGAAAAGGTTTGTTAAATGATATGTAAGACTTTATACGGCAAAGAATTTCTACTAGCGTTTTTTTATTCCAATTATATTGATGTATTAGTGTTAATTATAAGGGCGGCCTCCTTGGTCGAGTGGTTTGTACAATAATGGTCATCACGAGACCCTTATTTTGATGAGAGTGGCAATAAACAACCAAAACTGAACTTGAGTTTTGTTGAGAACTGCAAGTTTCTATCTTTAATATAGTTCAAGAGGTATTTTGGATCACTTAAAAGTCTTATCTAGAGCTCATTATCTTGAGAACCTTCACCACCACCTTCGTTTATTTCCATTAATCAATGGTTGATGGCAATAAATGAAAGGGGATCATGATCAATCACGGATTGAACCACGATTTCTCGCATACAACCCAAGTAGGTATCTATCCGTTTGACGACTTCATTGGCCGAGTGGTTTGTACACCAGTTATCATGGTGTCGCCATCTCTGAGGTCCCGGGTTCGATCCCCGGTCGGGTCAATTTGGAAATTATTATTTTTCTAAATTGTCTCGGGTCTGGGTGTTTTCTATGTATAATAAGTATGTATTTGAGTATAAAAGTATGTTTATTCGTTGTCTAGTAACCATTTAACGAGTTTCATAATGAAGCTTCTCTTGAGCTAGACAATTGATGTGAGTGTAGGAAAGTTTATTTATTTATTATTTATAATTATTTATGTGTTAGTGTGAGCACGTCATGAGCAGTTATCATTTGGTAAAACGTGGACTAGCATAGTATATTACTATATCATTGGACTATTTTTGCTGTCCTCATTGCCTAGTCTCTGACTTACCCTTCGGGGATAGATAATAGTCGTGAAATGTATGTATGTATTAGTTCTCCGTCATAATATAAACAGCGAGCGAAATGCATATGACAAGTTTAATTTAGCATAATACTTATTCGAGTATGTATCAGAATTGATAATTCTAATAAAAGCGTTCTAATATAAGAACCCAAAGCACAACTTTCTTGTGTACGTTTCACAAATACAGATACGATACGAAAAGGGGACTATCCCTTTTAGGAACACTAGTACTTTCACGGAATAAATAAAAAAGTGTTTTATAAGTATTTTATTACCAAAAAGTATATTCTATACTCGCTTACATTTAGAATTCAGCGGATTCTCTATATCAAACTCTTTAATGTAAGTACCCACAAACATTTTTAAATACCAGACGTTTGTCTCGCTCACAGACGTATATTATACAGACGTATATTATACGTCTGTGGTCTCGCTACACTGCCTGTTGTCCGTCACTGAGTGACAAAATGACTGACTATTTTTTTTTACAATGACGCTGACGCACAAGTTTAGTAATGTATGCTAAAAAAGAATTAAAAAAATACTTGTTTGTTGACAGTGTTGAATAAATAAAAAGAAGTTGCTTGTTAGGCTTTCATCTCGCTTTATAATTATAGGTTGTAGAAGCTTTCCATCCAACGATCTCCATAGCCGACATTAGTAAGACGAACAGCGAAGCACTCGTGTTGCACAAACCACGCCAGCGTCGTCGCATGTCCGAAAACTGCCATCCCCGAAAGTTAACTAATAAGCAACTTTCGAGCGATTATAAGGCAGTTGATAAGGGTGTTGGCGCATGCGCCGGCCGGCCGCCGCCGCGGACTTGTCGCGTGCCGTCCGGCCGCCGCGCGGCAGTCGAATGCACGCCGCCGCACGCACACGCGCCGCCCCGCAGCGCCGCCGCTCGTAAACAACAACATGCGACTATGACCAAAAACAACAAAGCGACACGACGATTTATTTGAAGTTTGGTGTATTTTGTTTACGAAGTTTTTTGATGTTGTAAATTTAAAAAGTTATTTTTTTTATTAATAAATCTAATCTAATCTAATAATTATCGCAACCTCACGTGTTAAGTGTTAGAGGCGGTATTTTGGAAAATTACAAATCGATTGTAAATCGTGTCTTTTTAGTGCCATTTAATTGTTAAGTGATATGATTAGTAGTAGTGCTTAACGACAACTTATTGCGAGTACAAATAATTAAATATTCCATTGCCTTTTCGCCTCTTAGGGTATAAGTAGTAGACAGGCTTCGAGTGTAAAAAGATTAGAAGCGCTAGTTAGTAAACACTATAAAGAAACGTATATATTGTTACTAAATCGTAAGTTACAATCTACCTCGATGTCTCTTATATGTGGAGGTGAGTGTTGACAGATACATTGTTTTATTATATTTAAAAGCACCATGACTTTGAGACATGTCAAGTTGAAATGAGTCACCCTACAGATTTGTTTTATTGGTAAGGCGAAGCGATGTCGTCGACACTTTGAGTCATGCGATGTTTATCGTCCCATAAAATCTTTGACTTTGTAAAAGCACAGGTTAACAACAAAGTGATTTTATAGTTCAAATAAACGTGAAGTACATAAAACCAACCAACGAAACGACTGAAATTACAAAACGTTAATAAAAAGTGATATCTAAGAAAAAAGTTATATTTACAACAAAATTCGAACTTAATAAAATGTCAACAAAGCCATAAACTAGAAGTAATTAAAATTCATTTTAAATAAAATTCGTTCACTAAAAATATGATAAAATATTTTTTTACTATAAAAGCAATGTGTGCGTGTGGTTGTTGTTATTATAAAAGTGAGTGTTACTTTTTCAATATTAGGACACAATAAAGAACTTTACTTAATAAATATAAGTAGTGTTATTTATTGAATCATACAAAATCTGGAAAAATTTAAAAACCTAAAAAAAATTATTGTAATCTTTCCGAGTATAATATATCCATCTAGAAGGAGTACAAAAATAAACAAAATAAACAAAGACTAAAAAAATACAAAAGTAAAACGATTTAAAACCGTGCCAAAGCGAAAGTCTTAACTTCAAATAAACCTATGAAATGTGTCAAGGTATCATCACCGCTTACAACCTTGAATCTTCAAAACGATAAAGAAAACTCTCACAATCACGGGAATGGACCGCGACGCGCAGTAGAAACTGGATTTTTATTCCCTCCCATTCCGCTCAAGAATGTTTTCCAGCGGAGACTATCATAAGATTTCAATTAAGATAAAGTTATTTAAATGTAAAATATTGTGTTGGACGTTTAAAACAATAACTCGTATAGAGTTTCTTGGCATTCTCCACAGATGTGCTTCCGAACTATTAGTGGAGTCAGTTAGAGAAATAAGTGGTATGAGTGCGGCCAAAAATGTTGGAAAATATTTCGCGTATCTGGTGGCATTACGCCGTGTGCACCTTGTCCGATAATTTAAAAAGTTGGTGGAGGTAGACTGCGTGTTCCTTTTTTAAAAATGTGTCATGGTCCGTTTAATACGAAGTGTTCAAAATGGTGTAAATGTTTTGGTGTTGTTACGTTTTATGTGCAAGTGCTATTTTGACCGACTTCCAAAAAAGAGGAGGTTATGTGTTGTGTTACAAAAAAAAGTGTTGATGTCATACCCATAATCATAAACACAATATTATGTTAGTACGGTAAATAGATCGTAATATAATGTAAATAGTCTTGTAACGTAACCGTATAATCGTTTAATGGACAATCAATAGGACTGTATTGAGACAATCAATAACAGCATTTTATTAATATAAAAAGAAGAAAATTAAACATTCTAATTTACATTTTAGTAACTGTATATTGAAACATAGTAATATTACACGTTCAATCTTACGGAAATATCAAAATATGGTAGTGTTCATGAAGGTAGAGCAGGTTGGTTAAATAGCATAGTGACATAAAACGATTTGATATGTACTCAAACTCATGGTGCTAAAAATGTTTAGAATGGTACAAATTACACACCGGTTACGGAAATAGTTCAACTTTGTAAAATTAATTCATTTCACGTCACATTTTAGAAGGTTATATTAATTAATCAAATGAGTAATGAGTGTTTGTTCTGTTTATTACTTGCTCACAAGTCTAATTCTCAAATAAAAGTTAAGTGCTAATACAGTTGAAAGTCTTGAATCAAGTGCCATAATGAGAGCGATAATAACAGTACTTAAATGTCAAACTGTTCGCACGCGATTATCGACTTTACGAACCCCGTAACAATGTCAGCGGGTATTTTTCAATTATAACGTGTGCTAGGTACCATTTTCTTTTATGTTTACTTGACGTGGAAAGATTATCAGTTCCGCTATAATAGTTACAATTTGTATGTTTTTGTGGTCCTTGATTATACGTTTCAGTTCAGTTATTACGTAAATACGTTTTTATTTGTAAAGATTATTTTTACAGTCAAAACTTTATTTTCATTATATGCCTACACAAATTAATTAAAAACACTAGTATAAAACTAAATTTCGTACTTGGTAAACATAATGTTTGTGTGGTGAGATCTTAAACATAGTATATTTTAAGAAAATCGTCTACATAAGGATATGGACGGTTTATTGAGTGCAGATCGCTTGAGATCTGACTCTCAACTAATTTTTAATAACATCAATAAATGAGTTTTAATTAAAATATTTTATCAAATATCTTTATACATCGCAGACACTGTAGATAACTCAAAAAACTAAATATAAGGTACACGTACTTGAGAAGGTCGCCAAAATAAATGAAAAAGACAAACTAACGGTGTTAGTCTAGACAGCTGGTATGCATGAAGTTTTTGCATTTTGGTGACAAATTTATAGACGTCAATTTCTCGAAAAGTAGCTTAAAATCTTCGATCATAAATCAAAACTATATGCACAGTCAACGCTCTGGAGACGTCCACACAAAAAGAGTACACCTAGCGAGTCGTTAAGAGGAAACACTACGTCGACGTGGCATGCAAAATTCTCATAAAAATAATGAATAACTAACTGTATGGTAAAATTAGTTTTATAACAAATAACATTATTAGTTGCCGTCTTCCTGCCACATAGAGAAGAGGTTAATGACTTATATTTACTTAGTGGTTGTTTCGACAAAACATTAAAATAAAAATAACCAATAATTAGTTTAATATATAAATAACTAATTAATAACCATAGTTTGTAGATCACATAAAAAAAAAGTTTATTTAGCTGAGTTATTGCGATTAAAAGTCCACCACAGAAAGTTTAAAATAACTCAGCTAAACAAACGTTTTTGTACAATGATTTCTACAAACTATTAAGATCTATGTATTACACTTAAACATGTAAAGTTTCATTAAAATGGGCTCATTGGTTTCATGAAATTTTGAACGCGGTTTGTATGGGGAACCGTAAGGCGTAAAAACCCTCTTATGAGGAAACACTACGTCGAAGTGGCATGCAAAAATCTCATACAAAACACAGAAAAACGACGTTTCGTAGTCCCCTGTTTCCCCCTTCAGAACTGGACCAATTTTGATTACTTTTTCAGCATCGGTTAAAGAAATAGATTTTGTATGTAAGTATGTTTGATTTTTTTTTAAACCAGCCACTTAATGTTTCTGAAGACGCCTTTAAACGGAGTGATTGCGCTAAATTTTGAAGGTTCCTGGTTATTAAATAAATTACTTATTGCAAAAAAAATTGGTTGCCTGTAAAGTCGGTATACGGGCGAAAGTTTTACGTGACAACGACTTTGAGTGGTAAAATAATTTTAATGTGAATATTCATTCGTATAGTAGGAAGAAGGATGAAATAGGAAAGGGACGCGTGCCTTTCACTTTTTATGTCTGTCTCTCTCGCTCTTAGGCGGGCTAACCATGCCCGAGTGGAAGGGACGCGTGCCTCTCACTCGCTCTCATTGTGAGCGCATAACGTGAGCGGAGCGTAACGCAGTTTCTTGAAGTGTCACCCGGCAAACCAATTTATAAGACGTTGTCACGTCAAAATCAAACTTACAGACATAGAAAATCTATTTCTTTAACCGATGCTGAAAAAGTAATCGAAATTGGTCCAGTTCTGAAGGAGGAAACAGGGGTACCGGGTTCGAATAAAAGACAATCTTAACGATTAAATCTTTGTAATAAACACTTTTTATTAAATTAAATTTACTGTAATTTTAATTTAATTAAATATTGCTCAAGTTAATTTATCGTTATTTGTCTTTTAAACTATTATGATTCTTCATAATAAACAAATACATATCAAGCAGAAGTAATTAACGAATGAACAAAACTCCTTTTAATATTAATTATTCTAATCCTAATGTTTCGAACCTTTTACGGGGTTCGTAGTCACAAAAGACTCAAACAATTAGTGTCGGTCGTACTCATTTAAATTAGTAGTGTACTTACCTTCTTCTGAAACCTTAGAAATAATAACACTCCTTTTGTTACAAAATAATGTTAAATAAAATGTTCCGCAGTCGGTGGCGTAGTCTCAGACGGTGCAAGTGTGCACTTCCCTACAATGCTATGTTTGCTTTCCAGAACCGAGCGGCCCGCTTATGTCTGAGCCGATATTGAGTTTATACAAATCCCCTGTATCAGGTAAATATTACGTTTAATCCTACACTTTATACTTATGTAGTTTTAAATCTGAAGTCTTCAGATTCTTCACTTTTCTATACCGTCTGCCGAATTTTGTAGATATTGATGAAGATGTTATTTATAGACATGATCAACGACATCATCGAAGGCCTCTTACGTCTATAAAAAAGGATTTAACCGGTTCACAGTAACATATACAAAACAATTGATTTAAAATGTGTGATATTTTAAGGACTGTGAACCCGATAAGCAATGACAAGAAGTTTGACATTACTTTAAATAATTTGTGATGCCAATACGAGAGTGATAGCAACGGCCACATAGTACCTTGTTTACGAAGTATGATGTATATCTCTGTCCTTCTTTACATATACACGATAGGGGCAGTCCCACGGCATTATGCTGTGGATATGATGGCTAGATTGCCTCTACGTAGTCCTATCCATATTGGCAAAGCCTTTCGCTGATGCAGCTGAAGGAATTGGTCAATATTTATGTAAATGCTTAACAATTTCATTCTAGGTTTATGCAAATTTTGACAGATTTTTTATTTAAATATAACATTGTTTGTAATAACATTTATATGTTGTAATGGAAAATGTCCTTCTATGATAGGGAGGGCATTTTTCAATTCTAATTGACGCTGTAAAAGAAATGGAGAAAAGAAATGCCCTTGCTGAATTTCTTGCCGGTTCTTCTTAGTACAAGGCTCCCGCCCCATAGTTAGGACTTACGAACCGATGGCATAGCTACATTCTTAAGTGCTCAATTATTGTAGCCTAAATTGAATAAATGAATTTGACTTTGACTTTATTTAAATAGTGTCGAAGTAAATGTGCCACTTGACTATTTATTTAAATAATAAATATTAAACATAATCATTTCTATTACAAACTATGTTAGTAATTACATTACTTATTGTAGCTTTTTTACTAAATTATTTTAAACGAAACATTTTATTGGTTAATAAAAATTCAATTTAATTTAATTGTACACTATGCTAATGTTTAAAAGTTGACTTAATAACGTTCACTAACTAAAAACAACCATATTTTTAATGATATTATGTAATAAATCTTTATGTGCATTTAAGTGCAAACGGTAACAATATTGTCTGACAGTCAAATAATATCATTACGTGACAATGTATTCACTACTTAATTGACATCGTTAATGAGTGTCGTACGTTATAAGAACGTACATGTTTTCCAAATGAACAAATAAAAAAACACGGTAAAGTTTGATACATATGAAATATGACCAAAATAACACGCAACTACCGTTATGATACACTGCCGACAGATAAGGTCGATGATAAATATCGAAAAGTACTTTATGATATAGATTACTGCGTGCTTATTCCCTTTATCTAAGCTGCCAGCGGTTTTAGATATGAGCCTTCTGAACAAGGACATAACATTTGCAAACTGCTATATTGCATGTTTTACATAGTGTCATATTTACTATTATATATATATCGTGTTAGAGACGATAGAAATTCAATTGTTTGTTATTTTTATTTGTATTCAACATTTTTGTGATATAAATATGTGATCAATATTTATCACGATGCCTCAGATTATCATTGCAAAATACAATATGTCTAGGGAGTAGTAATAAAACTTTAAGTGCAGCATCTACGATATATTTCATTGACGGAAATACCCCATAAGGGGGGTTAATTGTGTTTTGTTATTGTTGTTCAAAAAGTGCCCGAATGCGCAAAACTGTAAAAAAATACTTTCATCTTTCGGCAATTAAAAAAGGAGATGTGTGATAGCTTGTTTTTATTGTATTAGCTCTACACCATCGCCTTTAAAAACACCAAAATCGAGCACCTATACGACGTAGAACTCAAACCAGTAGTCTCCGCAGTCTTGTGGGGTTTTGGAATCCATCGCCTTTAAAAACACCAAAATCGAGCACCTATACGACGTAGAACTCAAACCAGTAGTCTCCGCAGTCTTGTGGGGTTTTGGAATCCATCGCCTTTAAAAACACCAAAATCGAGCACCTATACGACGTAGAACTCAAACCAGTAGTCTCCGCAGTCTTGTGGGGTTTTGGAATCCATCGCCTTTAAAAACACCAAAATCGAGCACCTATACGACGTAGAACTCAAACCAGTAGTCTCCGCAGTCTTGTGGGGTTTTGGAATCCATCGCCTTTAAAAACACCAAAATCGAGCACCTATACGACGTAGAACTCAAACCAGTAGTCTCCGCAGTCTTGTGGGGTTTTGGAATCCATCGCCTTTAAAAACACCAAAATCGAGCACCTATACGACGTAGAACTCAAACCAGTAGTCTCCGCAGTCTTGTGGGGTTTTGGAATCCATCGCCTTTAAAAACACCAAAATCGAGCACCTATACGACGTAGAACTCAAACCAGTAGTCTCCGCAGTCTTGTGGGGTTTTAGAAACACCCCCCCCCCCCCCATAATGGGTATTTTCTTCGATGGAAATATTGTAGGTACTGTTCCGAAAGTTTTATTACTACATCCCTGGACATATTGTATTTCGTTTTTATGTTGATTATACGTTAATAATACGTACTTAATAATACGAATTACTGAATCAACAAAACCGTATTATGCATCAAAAATGATTGCTATTTTTAGCTATGTACAGGAGGAAAATGCAGAGGATATATTTAAATGTCGTGTTTCGGTAGGCAAGGTACAACCATCCCCATCGCCCTAATAATAATGTAAACAAAATTAAAAAGCGATTTATATGTTTTATATTATGTCATACGTCAATAACGCTCAAACATACTTTAAAATGAAAAGAACGTTAAAAAAGACTAAGTACCTGGTGGTAATCGAACCTGCTCTTCATACCTCGGTAACAAAGTGGTCAGTAGGTATAAGGTTCGAATCTCACCTGATAATGCGGTTCTTTTAACGTGCCCCTTCTTTAAAAAGTTAAATTAAGGCACATCATTTAAACCAAACAAACAGCCTCGAATATACTGTCGCCGTGCCTGTATCCGGACACTCCAAATCCCTACATTAATTAACTCACACAACAAAACTCAAAAAGTATGAATCATAGGTGCGCTGAAAAAAGCTTTGCGGAAACTAAATCCCAGCGTTCACGCCCACACTTGTCCGTTCTCGAAAATAAAAACACAGTTTTCCTCTAAAAAAGATTTGAAAAGAAACTCGGTGGGTTTATCCATATAATTAAAAAAGCTGGGAATTGAATGCTACGGCGGACCGCGAGATGCGACGGTACACACGTACCTATATGTGTGTCACGGAGATATTAAAGTTTCGGGTGGGTCGGGAAACGTCTGGCAATTGCTACTCGCGGGATGGACGCCCGGCCTAGCAGGTGGTCACGTGATCAATTCTCACGTTTCTTTGTAGGTATGTAAAGATTATTAATCACGCTAAACACTTGTGCATTCATCATTGTGTGTGATCACAAGTGATCACGTGGTAAGTCCATCGTCGTTTTATCTGTTGGATGTATGAGCATAGTGTTCAGTTTGTTAATCGCCTTTTACGGCATCCATGAGAATAGATAGATTAGAATAGAAGTTGGTAGTATTTAATAATGAGTCGCCACCACACAGCTTTTTTAGTAATATAAACTTAATTTCATATTAATTATATTCATGTAATCACAACTATTATCCCCTAAGGGTGAGTCAAAGACTAGTCAAGAGGACAGCAAAAGCAGTCCTCTACCATAGTCCACTTTTCACTTAGTAGCTACTGCACATGTGCTCAGCGTGACAGGTGGTGAGCCCATCGCCGCTATATGCTGTTGGATGTATGTGCAGTCTTTAGTCCATTGGTCGCCTTTTACGACACCCAAGGGAAGAGAGGGGGTGGTGTATTCTTTTACCGCCACGCGACACGGTTATTGGTTACACAGTTAAACTGAATTTGATTTCATAATACGAGATTCATAATACGACGAAAAAGGATCATATCCTTTTTCATTGGAGTTTTCAAACCGAAATCAACTATATCAATACTACGGTAAACTCATTACCGACTATCACCGCGTCCGGGGAGACGCGGTGGTTATGTAGGGCTCTCCCCCCGCGTCCGCAGGGGGTATACCCACTAAAATCATAGTACATCCTTCACTTGCTCCTGGGGAGATCTGGGACCGCCTTTTAGGCAATCACCAGAGTTCACCCCAACAGCGATCCGCCAGAGGAAACACGCCCAAGAATGCTTAGGATGTAAACCCGCCTGACTGCGCGTCTTCTCTCTATTTATTATCAACGTACTGTTCCAACAGTCAGAGATGTGAAAGCCAGTTCTGCAGTTGTTAAAGATTACGGATAAGGTCTCTTCCACCTCATTTTAACTGTTTTTTTTAATACATTTATGTTACTATGGAGTAATTATACTTCTTATGTAGTCCTTGTCACCTTTCCCTTTCATTAAAAGCCCGAGAACGTCTGTATTTATCATTCAAGTTTTGTTAGCATTTTAACAGGTTCATTGTCTAACTGGCTACGTCCGTCTTTGGCTACAACTTGAGCATCTTAGCCGATTCAGGTAGTAATATAACTTTACGTAACTTATCTTATCTTATCTTATCTAGTGGGGCCTGCAGAGAACTCCTTCACGCAGCAGCACGTCAACCCATTGGGATCTTTTGTGCAAGAAGTAACTTTACGTACTTCATACGTATATTATAAAATCTCAAAATAGTGATCAGGTCTAACGACCATCCAACGAATAGTAAATTTTTTTGCCAAAAATACCAATCTAATTAAAATTTAATTAACACGAAGCGCCTTGTTTCTGTGTTCACCCGCAGCTCATATCTACGTATACGCGGATGTCAGCATGGTTACGTTACTCATTTCCTTAACGACGTGGAGGCGACGTTTTTATACGATCCTATGTTGCGGTGCGCGAGGAAACATTTTAAATACTAAACGAGAGTTTAGGGCAGATCTGCGGAGTTATTGGAGGGATTAATTTTATGCTAACGATATCATCTCGCTTTAAAGAATTGTGAAGAATGTTAACGTTGGACTCTGGTGATTTGATTTTGATTTTTTTTAAAATTATATTTTATAATGGGAATGAGCTTGGTTTTCAAGTGTAAACTCAATTATGTACTCATACTTATCAGATACTCAGACGATACTTCAACCGACATCTTCAATACTAAGAAACTGGCTACAGACTACCGAGTCAAACTCTCTTCAAATGATTTTTTTTATAAATCTAATCTTGTGTTTTTGAAATAATACCGTGTTTGTGCAAGCTGTGTTAGGCCCATGTACATGTCGTTACAATATGACGCGATTTTTCAGTTTATTCATAGAGTACTACTTGTTTACACTTTCCTAAAACCAAAACAAAGACTTAAAACCGAAACACAGCATAATTTTAAATTCCGTCCCAACTCACATCTATTAAAATCTTTATATTATTATGCTGGTTTGTAAAATCTCCAATTCCAGAGCTAGTAACAAAATATTTAAACGGATTTTAACTCAAACTACGTAAAGGCTACGTTGGGTTGAAATCGTGTATGTTAGTTTGACGTCTACTATAATGGATATTTTTAATATTTCTTTAACCTTATATTTCAAACCTATGCAGGGTCACAAGGTCAGAGGAACACTAAGATTTAAAAAAAAAATTTAAAGAGTTTTATTTTAATGTGCAGTTTGCCTAAATTTTAGAAAACAGAATAACTTACGTCAGGGAAATATACTTTCGGACGGCATTTCGTCTTCCCTCGCCCTGACAGCGTGTTTTGGGGCCTAGACGAGCCTTTTTAAAAGGCCATTAACACAAAATGGAAGTTCCGCTTCATTTTGACAGTAATAAACATCAAGAGGAAAAAAGCCGGTGTGAATTGTGCCACCTTAAAAGCTCCATCGAAAATAATATGCTACTCTGCCAATAATTCATAGTGTTCATTCATGTCTTACATTTATTTTTAGTATTCTGATTCTGAAACAATGTTGTTGTTCAAACAGTTATGAAGAACAAAACAATTAGGTAACTACTATTATCTATAATGCAAACTTAGAATGAACTTATTTTTTTTTATAGTTTTACGTTAGAACGTAAAATTATAAAAAATATTACCTTTGTTATTGAAATTTTGAATTCACAATGCTTTATAGATATAGGATAAAATGTTTACTAGAAAAAAATCAACCAGTATCAGGAAAGCGAATGGGTTAGAGCAGTGGACCGGCAATCCAAAGGTCACGGGGTTCGTATCACATTCGAGCTTCCTGAGACTGGTTGTTTTTTTCAAGTAAACATTTAAAAACAATAATTGTCGAAATATAAATGGAGTTTGTTAAAGAACCATGTCTCAGTACTGTTTGCTAGATAAGCAACTGATTTTTAAAACTACTCTTGATGAGTACACAATTAAAATGAGTTTTCAATTAAGTATACCAAGAATTATGAAAGCTACAGTTAAGGACCGTTGGCGGATAGTAATAAAGTGTAATTCGGATTCGCACAGTAAAATGTTTCGTAAAGCTAAATAATATTTAATAATTATTGTTTCTTCTAATACTCTTATATTTAACTTGCTTAATATAAATATGTGATGAACCTTCAAAATAATATAAATACAAAAGCTGTTAATATTAGAAAGCTTTGTTATAGTCTTTAAGAAATCTATTTCAATGCTGTTATATGAGGTTGGGATAAGGAGCCGAAATGATACCACTCAGGTCTCGATTATAACTGCCTGTATTCGAGTAATAAATGCGGTTATATATTATTAAGCATTACAAGATTACCTGTGTACATAGATATAGTATAGACATCACCCTCACATTTCCCCCCTTGAGAGAAAAAATGTAACTGCAAGAATTAACATTTTTTTTTTTTCTTACCTAAAAGACTAACATAATTATGTCTTTTCTTGACTTGATTACAATGATTTTAAACACAGATTATAATTTAAGGGATTACATAGAATATATGCGGATTACATTGCTATAATAGTTATTACTAATTTAAAATTATTTATGATAAATTTTTGTTCTGTTTTTGTGTGTTAAATATGGTTTTCCATCTTTAAGAAGTTCAACGTTTGGAGACATATCTCTAATAACAGTAAATGGGCCTAAGTAAATATTACTCATTTTGTTACTATCCTCACTTTTTAATAAAATTAAATCATTAGGTTTATACATAATACTTCTTACATTTTTATCATACTTCATTTTTCTTTTCATTTTGCTGTTAATCAAGTTGTCTCGAGCCTCTTTTTGAGAAGTTTGAATGCGATATTTTAACTCACTTGGATAATTATCGTGATTATATAAAGGATCTATGCAAACACCTGAAAGATTACTGGGAAGAATGCATTTTCTGCCAAAAACTAGTTCAAATGGGGTAAATTTATGTTCTGAATGTACCGAAGTATTGTAAGAAAAACACCAAAATGGTAACCAAGAGCTCCATACCTCTGGATGGTTATCAGTTTGGATTCTGAGAAAACTATTAAGATGTTTATGAGAATTTTCTAATGCCCCAATACTTTCGTGATGATATGCGGTGGATTGTAATTGTTGAATGTGCAGAAGAGTACAAATTTCCTTAAATACGGATGAAATAAATTCCTTACCTTGGTCGGAGGCGATTTCCTTCGGAATTCCGTATCTTAATATAAAATTACTTACCAAAGCTCGAGCGACTTCGTCAGTTTTTTTAGAAACTAAAGGATAGGCTTCGACATACTTGCTTAATTCGCATTGCAGGGTTAGTATATATCGATAATTGTTCTGATCTTGATCTAAAGGTCCTGCTAAATCAAGATATATTTTTTCAAAAGCCCAACTTGCTGTAGTAGTGACTGTCATTGGCTCCCTTGTCGGAAGCGAGTGCTTCTGCGTTTGGCACTTATGACATCGTTGTACGAAAGATTTTATATCATTATCCATGCTAGGCCAATAAAAATATTTCTTAATGTTATTATACATTCGTCTCATACCCGCGTGGCCACTTGTGGGTAAGAGATGAAAATCATTAAGAATTACTCTTATTTCATCTTTATCATAAATTCTTATAATATTATGTAAAATACAGATACGTGGACCGGTCCATTTACTTTTATTTAATTCTTGTAATAACTTTTTAATAAACGTTTTATTATTTTCATTTCTTATTATATATATTTCATTAATATTTAAAGTATTACAAAATTCTTCTAACTCTTTCAAAAATTCAGCTCGTGATCTTTTTGATGAAGAGTTTAAATACTTTATAAAAATATTGTGCTTACTCGGCACGTAACAAAAAGTTTTACTTTCTTTATCAATTATATTTTTTCTCCTATATTTTAATAATAAATCCTTATCCAGTAAAAAATTTAACTCTACCGAATCTTTTGGCATACTATGAGTTTCTACCACTTTTGGTTGATCAGGCCAATCGTTAGTAGGAATCATATTATCTGAAAGATTCGAGGTTTTTAAATCATTACAACGCTTGCTTTGCGCTCGTGTCATCACATTAATATTTTCATGCATATCCTTTAATTCAGTACTACTAATAGAAATTCTCGAAAGCGCATCTGCTACTGTATTTTCAGTACCTTTAACATACTCTACTGTAAAATCGTACTCTTCTATTTGGAGTCTAAATTTCAAGAGCCTACTCGACGGGTCTTTTAAATTATAAAGATATACTAAGGGTCGATGGTCAGTCCTTATTATAAAATGTTTACCATATAAATAAGGTCTATAATACTTTATTGCCCAAACGATTGCCAGCATTTCTTTTTCAATAGTTGGGTAATTTTTTTCAGCATTGTTCAACGACCGACTTGTGTATGATACGGGTCTGCCATCAATATTACATAAAACTGCGCCTAATGCATAATTTGATGCATCTGTATATAGTACAAACTGATTTTCCTCAGAGAAATCCGGATACTGCAATACAGGGGCCGATATTATACTTTCTTTTAAAGATTGAAATGACTGTTGACACTTATCTGACCATACAAAGGGTACATTTTTCCTACATAAGTAGTTTAAGTCATAAGCTTTTTCAGCAAAATTGGGAACAAACTTCCGGTAATAATTAACAAAAGCTATAAATCGTTTTAATTCGTCTAAATTGTTCGGACGTGGATATTGTTTAACAATTTTAATTTTTTCGGGATCCGGAAGAACACCATTTTTTGACACTACATGGCCTAGATACATTAATTCTTTTTTCAAAAAAATACATTTTAGAGGATTAAGTTTTAAATTTACTTTTCTCAGTCTTTGAAATACATCTTGTAAGTTTCTGTTATGTAAATTTAAAGTTCTACCAAAAATTATTAAGTCATCTAAATAAATAAGACATTTCTCGTAATTTAACCCGGCCATAGCCATAGTCATCATACGAGAAAACGACCCGGGACTAGTTTTTAGCCCCATAGGCATTCTAGTCATCTGGTATTGCCCTGAGCAAAATGCAGTGTATTTTCTCGATTCCTTATCAAGTAATACGTTATAATATCCTTGATAAAGATCTAAATGGCTAAAATATACACACCCTCCTAAGGAGTCTAGAATTTCCGTAATGTTTGGTAATGGAAATTTATCATTTTCAACACAATCGTTTAATTTTCTATAATCTACTACTATTCGCCACCTTTTATTACCATTAGAATCTACTTTCTTAGGAATCAGTATTAAAGGACTTGACCATTCGCTATTACAAGGCTCTATAATACCTTCCTTACGCATTTTATTTATTTCATTTTCTAATAAAGTCTTTTGAGAATGAGGTAGTCGATAAGGTTTCACAAATACCGGATTTATGTTTTGCTTTAATGTAATCGAATGCGTATAAACATCCGTAGTCATTAACTTATCCCCCTCTACGTAAAATACGTCATTATATTTTGCACACAAGTTCTCTATTGTAACGCGTTCCTCCTCCGTTAGATGATTTATTTGCAACTGTGACAACAACGTCTTAATCCTGCCTACATCCCTTTCAGTCTTTTGAAAATTACAAATATTATATTCCGACAATTCCTGTATATCAACATTAAAATTAGATAAAGATATTTCTTGTTCGGTCGTATTTAATATTTTGACTGGTATCAAGCCATTGACAGGTTTTACTATACTACTCGCTACAAATACTCCTGATGTTAATTCAGAAGTGCATATTACTGACTCTCGTTTCCTATCTGTTTGTATAAAGTGTATTGATTCACATCTAGGAGGCAATCGTATTTTATTTTCCTTTGTATGCAAGTCTAAAACAATATTATTACTATCGAATTTAAAAGTTATGTTTTGATCTTGGAAATTAATTACTGCTTGGTATTTGTTTAAAAAATCTTTTCCAATTATACCAGACGCGTGGCATGGTAACGATTTGAAAACATAAAACTTGTGTGTAAAATTGACACCACGTATGTATAAATTTAAATAAACATATCCTATGACTTCAACTTTACCTCCAATTCCTTTTATGACTACATTCTCTTTATGGATAGGAATATTCTGATGCAATAATTGTTGATATTTTACCGCCGAGATTGACGCTCCGGTATCAACTAGCCATGGACATAACTGGTCATGTAAAGATAAATAAACGTTACAATTACTGTCGTGTCGCTAGCCAAAACTGTCTCATAATTAGTCACGAAAAAATTTTAACTCATTTTCGCTAGGTGCTTCTGGTTCTGTAACCATACGAATCTGGTTGCTGCCCATCCTTTGGTTTCCACGATTTATATAACTGTTATACCTACTTGGACCTGCACCTTGGTAACCTGCTCGAGCCGAACCTCTGCCGCGAGCTGGCTTCTGCGGGTACGCTGCTCCTCTCACGTAACCGTAGCTACTGCTCTGCCCACGCCGCGGGAAGGCTCCGCTGTTACCTCTTTGTCTGAAGAAATTACCTCGCTGCCGCCTGGAATTGTTGTTATAATAAAAATGAGTGCGGCTCATATTCATGACTTCCCCTGTCAAGGTCGATGATGACACCTCTTCATCGATCGCAGCTTGAACAGCGTCCTTTAAATATTCAAAATTCCTGGCTGCTATAATAGTACTAAGCCTACGATTTCTTAAGCCGTCCGAGAATCTTTTTATGGCTAGTTTTTCATTTAAAGGCTTAAGCACTTTAAAACTATTTGAGTCGTTGTCGGCCTGAGAAATTGTAAGATCAGTCATTAATTCCGAAATTTCATCCCCAAATTCTTTAATACTCATATTATTTTGTTTAATATTTTGTAACTTAATCTGAAGGGCCGTTGACCCCTTTTGAGGCAACAAATGTTTGCGCATATCCTGTAATAAATTGGTTACTGAAGAATAAGTCATATTTAATTTTAATTTTGCAGACTGAGACAACCTGCTTTTTAATACAAAATTTACTAACTTTTCCTTACATTCTGTTTTTTCTAATAAACTATCATAATAATCAATATTATCAATAACTTGTTTAATGTGCATTACATCATTCGTGATCATATTCGGTATAAGGCTTAACGCCACCTTTAAGTCAAAAGTATTCATCGTGCAGGAAATAGACTTGTCACTTATCTCAGAACTTTCAACAGTACACATTTGCTTAATTTGCTGAAATATCAAATCAATATCACAAAAAGTTTGTTTATATAATAATATATCGTCTCCCTTAATTTTACTATTCGTTATCTCTCTACTTATATATTCGAATGTATGCAAATATTCATTATAAATTGCAGTAGCTTCAAGTAACTTTTTCGTACATATATCTTCCTGCCTTCGTTTAGCTCCTATTTTTACTAAATACGTTCTAATTTTCTTTAACTCTTCTAAAACATTAGCTAATATATCTGCCATAATACAGTAAAATATACATTGTTTAAATCTAAATAGTTATGAACGATAAACATTTTTTATTACATATATTTTTATAGTCAGTTATTCTATTGATTATGAGATTAAACAAATTTTAAACAACGTTTAAAATACATAGAATAATGTTTACGACAGTAAATTATAATATGGAAAAGATAATAATATTATAACATTTAAAAAGTTCCTATATAATTTTTTTTTTTAAACAATTGAAGTACTCACTTTTGCACTAATTTTCACTTTCGATTTTCCGCACTTTTTTCCACTTACATCACACCATTTCCACCTTTCCGGTTGGCCCCTCGTAAGCCATCACTGGAGCCCTCCGATGAAAAGACCTCCTCAGTGTGCTTCTTAAAAGCTCTTGTCGCATCCACGCCTTATGGCATCTTTTATAAAGTTTATAGCCATATATCATAAACGCCAACAACACAGCTAGTGCTAAGACCGCCAACAGGATGTTTGTAGTGCTTAAATGAAGATGAACTCGGTCCAAAGATGCTTGGTTTGAACCTCCGCCTATAGCCGTTTGCGCAAGCACAAGAGTTTCCTCAGGTTTGGATTGTGGTTTACCCATTTTTAATAGAAAAATTCCTTCGAAACGCCCGCAACTGAACTTATTAACTGCACAACGATAAGTGTTCTATTTTTAGCCACTACTTGCACTGTGTAAAAGTCCACGAAACTCATCTTGACTCGGTATATTGTTTATACTTGTTACGCCTTATACGGAAATCGGTCGGCGCCTGCCGGCCGCTACCCGAAACCCAGTGGCAGGGTCGCCATATGAGGTTGGGATAAGGAGCCGAAATGATACCACTCAGGTCTCGATTATAACTGCCTGTATTCGAGTAATAAATGCGGTTATATATTATTAAGCATTACAAGATTACCTGTGTACATAGATATAGTATAGACATCACCCTCACAGTTAGTTTCTCTCGCCCGTTTTACAAAATAAAGCACCTATCCGTTTAATTAGTCCCCTTTTAATATTCCATTACTATTTTGTACACGGCGGGCGCATGGCGTCGTCGTTGCATCATCAATCACTGCCTTTCAATTTATTACAAAAATGCCTAAACGCGAATGGCAAAAAAGAATTTAAAATTTCATCGCGATATTCAACGACGGTCCTTCCAGATATTTTATTCCATGAGCAAACACTTTATAAAAAAAAAAATTCGAATCGACAGAATGGCATTTCGAACCAGTATAGACAGTTGTTATAACGTTTTGATGTCACGGGATGCGCTTGCATGTGAAACGAGAAAATCGTTTAACGAAAGTGATGAAACTGGCACAATCGTATTTTCATATAGGTATCATAATATTAGAAAAGTAGGCGAAGGTCTTAAAAGTAAACTTGTTCAGGAATCTTAAGGATCTGACTTAAATGATGATTTGACAAAATTTTAAAGATGCTGCTAACTTTGTTGTAATTGTCGACATGCTTTAATAAGGATGAAGAAGAGATAGAAAAAACATCTAGTCTCAGGAAAACTCGAATGGGACTCGAACCCATGACCTTTGGATTGCCGGTCCACTGGTCTAACAGTTAAGCAACCGAGACCCCAGAAGACTCGTTGAATTTTTTTTCTAGTAGTTTGTGATACGCTGATAGCCTGCGGCATTATAACGTCACTGTGAAGTCTACCCTCACAGTCGAAAGAAATACTATTGCAGGTATTTAACAATCGATAAAGACGTGATTGCTTATAAATATCTGTATTATTGAAATGTTTGCATTCACAATGCTATATAGATATAGGATAAAAAAACAACCAGTCTCAGAAAAGCTCGAATGGGTTCGTACCCATGACCTTTGGATTGCCGGTCCACTGCTCTAACCGCTAAGCGTTTCGAGTCTCATTAGAGCTTTCCTGAGACTGGTTATTTTTTTCAAATAACATTTTATCCTATATCTAATAGGATTGTGAATGCAAACATTTCAATAATAAAAATGCTTTAATGTGGTAGTGGTTCTTTACCTCCTTTACTTTAACCAAACTAAGCACAATAGGTATTTAATCCCGCTAGCAAAAAAGAATAAGGTACTTATCGTTATTAGCAAGGCCTGCAGTAATCAAACGCAATATCTACGTATCATTTGGTAGTACTGTCTATTTGTTACAGCTTCATAGCATGCTCTATAAAAATTCATATCTCCTTACTGAGCAGTTCCGTTTCAATTGAGTATAATATTTTAATGTTAACCATTAAACTTTTGGCAAAGCGCACCGCACAAATGACACATCACGGGGTTGTCGCTTCAACCACAGTTGGCCGGTTGCCACAATCAATCATTGGTTAGGCGAAATCTAAAATACAAGTTTGGTGCCTACAGAACGTAATGCAAATATTTGTAGAGGTGGAGTGGATCGGAATCGTCGCTGTTCAATGCTGAATCTTCTTGAAGATAATAGAAGAGAATAGCTACGTCTACTTAGGCACTAAGTAAGTTTCTTGTGCGAGTTTCACTTACTATTAGAACGAATAAATAAACTAAATAAATAAATAAATCTTCCACACTCACACCAATTATGTAGCCCAAGAGAAGCTTCTTTATGAAACTCGTTAAATGGTTACAAGACAACGGATATGATATTTAAAATACTTAAATACATACTTATTATACATAGAAAACACCAAGACCCGAGACAATTTAGAAAAACAACAATTTCTAAATTGACCCGACCGGGGATTGAACCCGGGACCTCAGATATGGCGACACCATGAAAACCGGTGTACAAACCACTCGACCAATGAAGTCGTCAAACGGATAGATACCTACTTGGGTTGTATGCGAGAAATCGTGGTTCAATCCGTGATTGATCATGATCCCCTTTCATTTATTGCCATCAACCATTGATTGATGGAAATAAACGAAGGTGGTGGTGAAGGTTCTCAAGATAATGAGCTCTAGATAAGACTTTTAAGTTATCCAAAATACCTCTTGAACTAGATTAAAGATAGAAACTTGCAGTTTTAGGCAAAACTCAAGTTCAGTTTTGGTTGTTTATTGCCACTCTCATCAAAATAAGGGTCTCGTGATGACCATTATTGAAGGTCCTGGATTTATTAGATCCAGACAAAGCATGACGCACTTAGGCGTTCTAATTTCAGTCAAGCTAGGTTATAATCAGTAGCAGTACTTATACCATTAACTAGTAACGTTAAATATAAGATATTAGAATAAAACCTTTATAGTAGAAATTAAAAAAACTTAATAAGAAAGAACTCCGACCATTTACTTATGGTTATTGATGTTACATATTTTTTTCTTATTTTAATATAATTATTACTAACACATTGAAATGAAACACTTTTTACGGATTAACTCGCGTTTAATTTACTATTTACATAGTTTTTTATATTATCCTGACGTTTCGAACCCTTTACAGGGTCCGTGGTCACAGGGAGACTGAGGTGTTGGTCGTCTCATTGTCAGAAGTTATTTGCCTACCGTCAATAATTTTTATATTTTACCGGGTGCGTTCAAGTTTACACAATACGAGCTAACATTATTTTTAGGTCTGGCAATGTGTTGCTGTTGGGGCTGGGATTTGATGACCTGTATGATGGGGTCCCAGGCAGGTGGTAAATTCCAACCATCCTCTCTATTGAAATTACGATGTTTTTTAATTTCAATAGCCTCGCGTATCATCCTAGGGATGAATCGTTGTTCCTTGGCGAGTATTTGAGGTTTGTCAAATCTGATGTAATGGTTGGGTCCCTCGAGAGCATGTTCACACACTGCAGACTTATTTTCGCGCCTATGCTTGACGTCGGCTATATGTTCTTTTACGCGGGTTCCTACACTTCTCTTTGTTTGCCCGATGTACGAGAGCCCACAGTCGCAGTCCAGTTTGTACACGCCTGCATCTTGAAGGGGTATATTGCACTTGACAGGTCGTAAGAACTGGTTGATCTTCTTTGGCGGCTTAAAGTAAGTATTGATTGAAGCTCGCTTCAAGATGTGACCAATCTTGTCAGTGACGCCTTTCATATATGGAAGTACTGCAGGTTGGCGCTCGACTGTGGTTGGTTTTTTGCGTTTTTTGTGACGAAGCCGCGGTACTTGCAGTTTGTTATCCTGTAGTACATGCTTGACATGCTGAAGTTCAGCAGCCAGGTGTTGGGTGTCACAGATGCCGCGTGCTCTCTGAAACAAAGATTTCCCTACAGTAGCCAACTGTCTAGGATGGTGGTGAGAATCACCATTGAGGTACCTATCTGTATGGGTTACTTTACGAAACACAGTGTGGCTCAAACTATGGTCAGGATTCCTGATGATTAAAGTGTCCAAGAAAGCTAACTTGTTGTCTGCCTCTAACTATGTAAATAGTAAATTAAACGCGAGTTAATCCGTAAAAAGTGTTTCATTTCAATGTGTAGTGCTCGCTTAAACCTCAGAAAACAATATATTACTAACACCTTACCTTTTTAAACTCTAACATATTTTCATTAGTTATGCCCTTGATAAGCCTTTAAATATAATCATAAATGGCGCTAGCCGCACTGAACACAATTTTGAACATGTTGCAGCGTTAATGCCCCTTCACTTAACAGCTTCAAACAGTGAAGTAAGGCTTTCGATATTATTACATAATAAGCACGACTATTATCCCCGAAGGTAAGGTTAGGGACTAGGCAATAAGAACAGCCCCTGTCCTTACATCACTAAGTTTATTTGTACTGGCACCTCGAGACCAACCGTTAGGTTAGGCAAGAAGTGCCAGACGTCCCTGCGCCAGTAGATCACTCGCGCAGGAGACCATCTGCGTTAGGTCTTGACGTCAAATCAGTGCCCGCCGCAGCGCGCTCTTCATTCGGTACTCATAAGACTTGTGTCTCGGGAGAGTATCCCCGTGAACACGTGTAGTTCACTGCCTATTGTCCAGATAGGTAGCCGGAGCTGTCGAGCTCGCTCACTTCTCATTGCACGAAGAGCACAACTCGCAGTTGCCACTGCTAGGGTCGTCGACTCTAAAGTCGACTTCCAAGTGTCCACCTTGGTAGCGGAGTAGTAAGCACACTCACTTCTCGGAACCCATCCAGGCGCCTAGCCAGTTCCTACGTCCTACGCGGGTGGCTGGACCGGAGGCTACGGCATCTAGGAGGCCGCCTCTACTAGTTCTCCAGACTAGTACCGGAGATGTCAACACCAATGTCCAATGAAAACCACCGGACAAAGCTGCCAACTATAAGGGAAACTCACGTTCCCCGCAGGACTTTTCGCTTCTGGCCCCTCAGAGACCGCTACTAGGCCCCGCTCGCTGTGCACGAGTTTGGAAGTCCTGGCACACAATACCAGGACAAACGAACATTCCCAAGCTCTACAGCTAACCACACGCCACTACGAGTCCAACCCATGTCCGGATCCCGCTGGAGGCGCCTGGTTAAAGGCACGACCAGCGGGGGGCTAGAACCGGAACCCCGTAGTACCTCTGAAAACACAACCGGACCCGTAGTTCCAGTTGCGATACCCTATCTATTGAGGTCGGTAGATAGGGACAAATAAGAACAGCAAAAGCAGTCCTCTACTATACAGTCCAATTTTCACCAAATAGCTACGGCACATGTGCTCAGCGTGGCAGGTGGTAAGCCCATCGCCGCTGTATACTGTTGGATGTATGTGAAGTCTTTAGTCCGTTAGTCGCCTTTTACGACACCCAAGGGAAGATTGGAGGTGGTAGTATACTTTCACCGCTACGAAACACGGTTAGATCGCTATCATTCCACATTAAAATGATTTAGTGGCGATAACTAACAAAATCTAGCTTTAATAGTTTAGACTAATTGATACCATCGGAGAATTCATTAACTCCATCAATATTAATTTGGTTGATGACATCAAATGAGGGCCGCAGCATAATTATCTCTGGCGGGGTGCAACCACACCAATTTAACAATTTGGTGCTATTCATAAAATTTTGCATTTTTGATGACAGTTTGGGAAGCGTTCGTTGCGTTGCGGTAATGCTGTTCGAACTTAAAACCAGCCGTTTTAAGTACGCTTTTGTTTTTTTAATAGCTGACGATCCTTATTATCATTATTATTTTAAGTTATAATAAAAACAAAATTGTGACAAAGGCAAAGAGTTTATTGCCGGTTTTTCTTTTTACGAATCTGCTGAATTTAGAGCCGAACCGAAATTAGAGCCTTGTTAATAATTGCAATAAAAACGTATTGTTTTTCATCATCATCCGTTCATGTAGCTCGCAAATATTGTATATCTCTAATATTATTGAATACTGTTAATCCTGAAGAAAAATACAAAACTATTTCTGTTAAACTCACTCCTATCTAGTTTTTAAATCAACGAGCTATTGCATGTGAAAACCAGCAAAGAATACAACTTCGGTAGGAAAAAAACGGAAGGATATCATTTGTATTCCGTACTCTGCCCACTGCATTAAAATAAGCTGTCAGTCTTTCTGCACATAGTTTATACCGAGGCTTTGTATGCAATTTTCATGATGCCATACAAACATGTGGTTTTGTGAATTGGATTTTGTGGTAGTACCTACACAAACATGTTAAAAGGAATGTGTTTTTTGTTGGAATTTTTGGACTTAAATTGTGTTTACTCTTTCAGTAATATTTGTCTAGTCTTTCGTCTTTGGTAACTGTTGAGCACTTCGTAAAGGTCTTAAAATAACTTTACCGGAATTTTTAACATTGAGAAATTGAGATATCTGTTAAGTATTTTTCCCAAAACACCAATTAAATTAAAATCTAATATCATTGCAAAACACCCATATTTCAACAAATGCTATGAATAACATGACAGTTAACTTATTTAGATTAGATGTGAGTGTGACTATGTCATTAACAATTGTAAGACTAATGTTTAATAAGTATAATTTTAATAAATGCTGTAAGAAAATTTAAATATTAATTAGGTATGTAGGTACTTAATTTACTTAAATATATTAGCTACTGTCGTTAACTTAATATTTTACTTATCAAACTTATCGAGAACTGTTTTTAGGGTTCCGTACCTCAAAAGTAAAAAACGGAACCCTTAAGCGATCACTTCGTTGTCCGTATGTCTTTCTGTCAAGACCCTTTATCTCGGGAACACGTGGAGGTATCCAGTTAGTATTAAAATGATGTACTCAAGTCTACAGTTTCTTGAAGCTGCAAAATAATCAAACTCCTAAGTTAAAGTAAACAAAAGATACGGCCGTTTATGCAGCAAAAAAGTGTATATTTTGACACTCAAGGGAATCAAAATTTATAGGGTATTTTCCGTTGACCTAGAACTATGAAATTCGGCAAGTATTACCGTCTTACACTTAAAGTATAGGGAAAAATATTATGAAAACTATACATTTATAATTAAATCATTAAACAGGGTATTTATGCCAGGAACGGCGGTCCAAATTTTGAATTTGAGTTAACCGTGACATGTGGGGTATCGTATTAAAGGACTTCATTGCACAAGCTCAAACAGATTTTTAATTATTTTATGTATGTTTTTGATTTTTGACGATGAATGACAAAAAATAATAATTATAATATTCACCTACAAACCCTCGGTCGCGAGTCCGACTCGCACTTGTCCGGTTTTTTTATTGTTATGTTTTCTTCATACACACTAACGCATAATTTATAACATCAACTCCAAAAAGTATAACTTTAAAAAATACCCTTTATTAACGTAGACTTAATAATAATATTGAAGTCAAGGGTTCTGAAGATCTATCATGAATAAATGCTGGGGAATTAAAATGAGCATGCTCATTATTCCTATGAACGATAAAAAAAGTCTTAATGGAAAGAAGATCCTTAAGCACTCCGCAACTTAACCGAAGACGTAGTACGTCTTTGAAGATTTTTCAACCAATTTAAAGGAATGCAAAGGCAAAGGAGAAATATTCCTTAACAAGAAAACACGTGCTTACTAAACGGCGTTTAGTGTTATCGACATTAAACACCACTGACGGCCGAAATCCATATTAAATCTATCTGTTATTTTGCCTACTAGATAAACTGATTTGACATAATGTACCATGAAATGTATGAATTTATGTTTATCCATATGGAAGTACATAGGTACATTCGGGGCAATTGATTTTTATTTATGTAAATACAAAACATAAAAGAGGTAAATTTATTATTTTCATATTTTATTTTAATAGCAATGTTTGTGTGTATGTAGTATGTTCGGGTCAAAACTTGCAAGTTCAAGTTTTGCATCTAACAATTATGCGTGTTAGATTCTGAATCACGCTATCGGCATTACATATCAGTTTGATAACCTTGTTTGCTAAATAAAATATCGTTGTTCGCTTTCCAATAAATAAACCTTTGCTTTGATTATTCTCAACATTGGTTTTATTACAAGATTTTGGGTCCAAAATTTTACATGGTCCTATCGAGTCGGAGTTAAGACGCAAGTATTGTCGCCCGACGACTTTTTGAAAAACAGCACACACAAAGCAGTGGTTAATTTCACTGAAGTGCTCACACCTGTGGAGGTGTAAAGTTAGTGCAGACTGCAGCGGTCAACTACCTGACGCCAGAGGGCGCCACCTGCAGTACACAAGAAGTCTGAGGCAGCAGCGGCAGAGGCAAGGCGGCAGCGGCAGAGGCAAAGCGTGACGTGGACGGCACATAGAAGATAAGTGTTACAGTGCAGTTACAGTGAGTACATTTACAATTTAGCTATTAGCAATTGAAGAAGTTGAAGCAACTGGACTTAGAAAATAAATTAGTTTAGTTAGAACTTAGAATAATTAAGGAAAAGTTGGTTATACGGGGAACCTATGCCCGATTTTTTTTTTATGTGTTGCTTTAATTAAAAACACTTGTAAAATTTTAAGCAATTTACATAACACAAAGTTTCATTTCATTAGTTTGCTGGTTGGTTACATTGGATAATTCGTTCGTCTTATTAAATACATTGTTTTGTTTGTTTGATTAAATTTAAATTGTAAAAGATGGATTCATTGTATAAGTTGCAAAATGATAAAAAATCCATAATAGAAAAGGCTAGAGTTAACTTTAAAAAATCGCCTAAAGAAAGAATAAATTTATCATATGTACAAACGCGATTAGAATCTTTAGAAAATCAATGGAATCAGTTTATTGCCACTCATGACAATATCATTCAATTAGTTACAGAGTCACATGCGAAAGACGAATATTTTACTAGGGATGTTTATGAGTTTACTGAGGAGTTGTATTTTGTTTACAAATCTGAACTGAAAGAAGTGCTTGCTAGTTTTATGAAACAATCGGGAAATCTGGTTTCGTCTAAAACGCCTGTTAATGATGGCACATGTGTTAAATTACCTAAGATTTCCATTCCAACATTCTCCGGCAAGTATACGGAGTGGACTACTTTTAGGGACCTGTTCGTATCTCTCATACACAAAAATGCAACGCTAGATAATGTACAAAAAATGCATTATTTGAAGGGCTTATTGTCAGGTGAAGCAGAGCAACTTTTAAGACATGTACCAGTCACATCAGCAAATTATGACGAATGTTGGTCATTGTTAAACAGTAGATATGACAATAAAAGGTTTTTGGCAAATTGTTTGCTTAAACGTTTAATGGATCAACCAAATGTAGTAGAATCGTCAGTTTCAATAAAAAATTTGTTAGATTGTACTGTTGAATGTTTAAATGGTCTAAAAAATGTTGGTATTGATATCAGTACATGGGATATAATAATTATATTTATAATCAGTTCTAAGCTTGATCCCGAATCCCGTAAGCAGTGGGAAACTAAAATTAGTTCTAACGACAATTTGCCAGAGTTCTCCGAATTCAAGGAGTTTTTAGAAGCCAGATTTCGGGCACTCGAGTTTTTAGATACAAAATTAAGTAAACCAAAACCAAATGTTACATATAGTTCTAAGTCTAAGGTTATGCACGTAGTTAACACTGAGAGTAACACCATTATTTGTTGTCCGTTTTGTAAGGAAAATCATAAAATCGCTAATTGTAAGCAATTTGCAAAAGAGAGTTACGATTCCCGTCACAGCTTTGTACAAAGTAATAGGTTGTGCTTTAATTGTTTAGGGTCCAACCACTCTATTAAGTACTGCCGCCAAAATTCAACTTGTCGAATTTGCAAACGCAAACATCATTCTTTGTTGCATCCCAAATCTACATCAAGCTTAGTCGCTATTGATAATTCAGGTAACTTAGCGGTTGAGAAAGATGTAGCGGTGTCTACAGTTCGGACAGCGCTACAAGAAGGTGAACCATCTACATCAAATTTATGTACACATTTTTCTAAGAAGTCAGTACCTACTCAAGTTTTATTGGCCACAGCTCTTGTCAAAGCACAGACAAGACAGGGCAATAATCAACTGTTGAGGGCGTTATTGGATCAAGGATCCCAGGCGTCATTCATAACCGAATCAGCAGTGCAGTTGCTAGGACTAAAGAAGATACCGGCTAAGTCAGTTATATCAGGAATAGGTGGAGATAAAAGCTCTTTAGCTTCCAGGTTTATTGTTATCGTGACAATTCAATCACGCCTAGATCCCAGTTTTAGCATAGAAGTTAGAGCATATGTGCTAGGTACTATAACTTCTCTTCTACCGTCAGAAAAGTTAAGCCCATGTTATTGGCCAGAGTTAGATACAATCACATTGGCTGATCCCGAATTCCATACACCAAATAAGATTGACGTGTTACTGGGTGCTGAGGTGTACGGTCAGGTTCTAAAGGAGGGCTTGATCAAAGCGCCAAAAGGTTTACCAGTTGCCCAAAACACGGTTTTGGGTTGGATTTTGTCGGGTCAGACTGAATTTGATCAAGCCAGGGTTCATTGTCACCATGTCATCAGAAGTTCTTGTAGTCAGGCTGATGACAATGAACTTCTTCAAAAGTTTTGGGTAATAGAAACTATTGTTCCCAATCATCAACCAAAAATTCTTTCCGAAGATGAAGAGCGCTGTGAAGTTATATACAGGGCAACCACTTGCAGAGATGGCAATGGGCGCTATGTTGTTAACCTTCCCTTCCGAAACAAGGATCCACAATGCCAATATGGGAGCTCTAGAGAACTCGCAATCAAAAGATTTCTCCTTCTTGAAACCAAGTTTAAGAAACAACCTGAGATCAAGGATAGATACTCTCAAGCGTTTCACGAATACTTGGACCTTGGGCACATGGAACTTATAGACTGCGATGATGAATTTAAAAGATCTAAGGCTGTCTATCTAGCGCATCATGCAGTCATACGCGAGGATAAGTCTACAACCAAGGTCCGATTAGTGTTCGACGCTTCAATGAAAGGTTTAAACGGAGTTTCTCTAAATGATGACCTAATGGTAGGCCCCACATTACAATCACCTCTACGTCACATCGTTATGAGATGGAGAATGCATTCCATAAGTATTTGCGCTGACATAGTTAAAATGTATAAACAAATCAAGGTCGCACCTGAACATGTCGATTTTCAGCGAGTAATATGGCGTGATGATCCTCATTCTAACATGCAAGAGTATCGTTTATCACGTGTTACTTTTGGTACAGCATCGGCTCCTTATCTTGCAGTAAAAACTTTACAGCAAGTAGCGAATGATGAAGGTAGCAAATACCCAGAGACACGTGATATAGTTAAAAGGGATTTCTTTGTCGACGATTTAATGACAGGATGTCAATCCATAGATGAAGGAATTACCATACAGAAGGAAATGACGGAGCTACTAGCTAAAGGAGGGTTTGAATTGCAAAAGTGGGTGAGCAGTGACAAAGAGTTACATAGGATAATTTCAGAAGAAAAATTGGAATATAGGGAAAGGATTAGGCAGGATCAGGAAAGAAAAAGTATCAAGATGGATGAAGTTATAAAAATTTTAGGTATTTCGTGGAATCGTGAAACTGATGCGTTTAAGTACTCAGTGCAACTTCCACCCCAACAAAAGCCCATTACCAAAAGACGAGTTATTTCGGACATTTCTCGCATTTTCGATCCATTAGGTTGGGCTTCTCCATGTGTTGTCGTCTCGAAGATTTTCATTCAGAAGCTTTGGCTTTCGGGATTAGGTTGGGATGAAGAGTTATCACCTGAGTTGCTGAGAGAATGGCAATCGTATAGAGAAAATCTGATCGAAATATGCAAATTTGAAATTCCAAGATTTGTTGAAACTAAAAATGATGATGTGTTAAGAGAACTACACGGATTTTGTGATGCATCCATATCTGCCTATGCCGCGGTAGTTTACATGAGGGTCATCGATGCTCAAGGATTTGTCAAGGTTAACCTTATTACTTCTCGGACCAGAGTAGCGCCGGTGAAGCAGCAATCAATACCTCGGTTAGAGTTAATGGGAGCTTGTTTATTAGCGGAGTTAATTACCGAGGTGGCACAAGTAATGAGTATTTCCCAATGCAATATCCATGCTTTTACAGACTCGACTGTGGTGCTTGCTTGGCTAAGTGGTCACCCCAGCCGTTGGACCACATTCGTAGGGAACCGCGTGGCTCATATATTATCTCGTTTTGATAATACTCACTGGGCTCATGTAGTGTCATCACATAATCCAGCTGACATCGCATCGAGAGGAGTAACCCCTCAAGATCTACACAACAATGAACTGTGGATGAAAGGACCGTCTTGGCTACAAAATGATTATGTTAATTACACAAGGCCAAAGTCAATTAGCACTAGTATGGAACAAAGGTCTATTAAATCTCACGTTGGTGCTGAACAAATGCAAGACGATCCAGTATGGACAAAATATTCATCGTTACAGAAATTAATTCGAGTGATAGCGTTTTGTAAGAGATTCTTGAATTTATCTAAGTGGAGAAAAGAAAAAAGAAAAATAGAGTGTTATCTAACTAAGGAAGAAATCATAGAAGCGTTAAATATATGTATCAAGTTTTGTCAGAAAACAGAATTAGCTGAAGATATAGATGAGTTAAAAAGGTCTGGAAGTGTTAAAAATAAAAGTAAATTAAAAGCTCTATGTCCAATTCTAGATAAAGAAGGTATTTTACGGGTCGGTAGACGATTGCAAAATGCTGATTTGGATGAAAGTATCAAGCATCCAATCATAATTCCGCAGAAGCATCATTTTTCTAAATTGTTAGTTGATGACGCTCATAAGAAAACACTTCATGGTGGTCCATCATTAATGTTAAATTATTTAAGATCTAAATACTGGCTCATTTCAGGAAAAAATGTGACTAAAGCCTACGTGCGTAAATGTGTTACTTGCTCACGATACGCAGCAGTCACCAATAATCCATTGATGGGGCAGCTACCATCTTGTCGCGTCACACCAGCAAAAGCGTTTCTGCGAAGCGGCATTGATTTTGCCGGGCCTATTAGCATTAGGATGTCCAAGGGACGAGGCAACAAAAGCTATAAGGGCTACATTTGTGTATTTGTATGCATGGTCACGAGGGCTATGCATTTAGAAGCCATCAGTGATTTGACTTCGGAAGGGTTCATTGCAGGGTTTAAAAGGTTCGTGGCTAGGAGAGGTCACTGTAGCGAGATTTGGAGCGATAATGGAAAGAACTTTGTTGGAGCTGCCAAGGAGTTACAAACCATTCTCGCAATTGAGAGTTCTTCGGTGGCAAAGGAAATTAGAGGTTGGTTAAACAACAACAATGTTGCTTGGCATTTTATCCCGCCTCATGCTCCCAACTTCGGTGGACTATGGGAGGCAGGAGTAAAATCGACCAAGTTCCACTTAAAAAGGGTAATTGGCAACGCAACTCTTACCTTTGAGGAAATGGCCACACTACTTTGCCAAATTGAGGCTTGCCTCAATTCGCGTCCTATTTCTCAGTTACCTAACAACCACGATGAACCAAACCCTTTGACACCAGGTCATTTTTTAATCGGTGAGCCTCTTATCACTGTTCCGGACTGTAGTTATGTAGATTCAACTTTGAGTAGTTTAAGACGATGGCAAGTAGCGCAACGACTGCTACAAGACTTTTGGCGACGGTGGTATAATGAATATTTAGTTCATTTATTACACCGCTATAAATGGGCAAAGCATACTCCAGAACCAGACGTGGGTGATGTAGTGCTTGTAAAGGAGGATAATCTTCCTCCTGCTCGCTGGCTCTTAGGTAAGGTTGTAGAAAAGCATCCAGGTTTGGATAAAGTCACGCGAGTCGTTACTCTCAAATGCAACGGCTCTATCATCAAAAGGCCTACATCCAAGTTATGTATACTTCCAATATCAAAGTAATGTTGCGTATTGTAATATATTATAAGTAGTTTAGTTGTATTTCACCCCCTTGACCTCATGGTGGGCGGTTGCTGTGTTAAGGACACAAACAGCTGTCCTTGGTGGGCGGTATGTCCAAATAGATAAGTAGATTTTGCATACTAATATTGTCATTTTAATCAGTGTTGTAAACAACTTTATCATTTGTTAGCTTATTTATTTTAATTCCAATAAATGTCAATAGATGGCGCTGTTAGATTCTGAATCACGCTATCGGCATTACATATCAGTTTGATAACCTTGTTTGCTAAATAAAATATCGTTGTTCGCTTTCCAATAAATAAACCTTTGCTTTGATTATTCTCAACATTGGTTTTATTACAAGATTTTGGGTCCTAATTTTACAATGCGAATTAATCGAAAGTTTACAATTTTGTAAAAGAAATAATAAATAACAAATATGTTACAAAAATATGTGTAAATTGTAGTCAACAGATCACACTTACCCTAAAATCGACTTAACATTGCAGTTAAGTACCTCATATATTGGAATAGGGAATCAACATTGAACAGCGATAAATAAAACGGGCTCCCGTTGAGGAAATCGGTAAATTTGAACAGAGTAGTCACAAAAAGTTGGGCTATTAAATTGGCAGTACCCGAGAACTATACTTTCACTGCTTTGATAAACGTCCGATAGTTGGAGCGCCAATAGATCACTGCTGTCGAATGATTTTTAATGTATTTATGTGACTGCCAAAGTTTTCGGGGAGCCGGTCGTTTTTGGAGTTATTACCTTGCATGTATGAACTGCGGCGTGTGTAGACATTGATTTATCATGTTTTAGGGAAGATAATAATATAGATAACATAATAATACCTATGGTATTTATTTTCGCTACTAAAACTGTTTGCGGAAGAGTAAATTATGAAGTCACTTTAAAATATTTTACGTGACATATTGATAATAGCTAGGCCCTTCCTTCTTCCTTCCTTCTTAGGGAAATTTAATTTGGTAACGATCATGAAAACTAAAAAATAAATATTAGTTTGACGTTCGAAAGGAGCTTTGTGGTAGCAGCTTATTATTTAAAGAATACTACTAATATATTAAAATTGTCGTGGGTGTCGTAAAAGGCGACTAACGGACTAAAGACTGCACATACATTCAACAACATAAAGAGGCGATAGGATCTCTTCCTCACACGCTGAACACATGTACAGTTGCTGTTTGGTGAAACGTGGACTTTGGCACTGCATTAGCGGGCCTCATTGCCTAACCTCTGACTAACCCTATGGCGATTATTATTATATAACACGATTTTTTTTATTTAATTATTAACTACATTTCTATATAAAAAAGCTAGCAAGTCGTCTCATTCTGCCCCCTTACTCTTGAAACCGATCGCTATTTAATCGGATTGGTATTGTACATTTTCGTACTCCTAAGTTACGACACTAGAGCTAATATGGACTCATATTGCGTGGATATTGAGTGAAAAAAATACAAAACTCAATGCCATTTAGTTCACCCAATATGAATCCAAATTAGCGCTGGTGTCGTAACTTAAAAATACGAAAATTCACAATACCAATCCGATGCAATAGCGATCGGTTTCGAGAGTAAGAGGGCAGTTGTTCCAAATTTGTATTAAAACCACCTCATCTACACAGCTAATTTAAACCACCTTAGAAAACATTAATCTCTAACCAACCATTAACTTTTGTGGGCCAGAGGCCACGGGAATTAAGGAGAATTTCAATTATCCTATGTCTCCTTCCTCCGTAAGTCAGGATGGAGTTCGGATTTTATTCCCTTAGGAATTAAAACTCAAATGGATCCATTTTATAATTTTCTCCGATTTACAGATAGGAACTTCTGCGCTCTTATTGCTCCATTTCTGATGGTTCGGAATGTAATTACGGCAGTGACGAGAATTTGGATCGTTTAAAATATGATGTGGGTTAAGGAATGTTGGTTGTTGGGAAATTTACGGAATGGTTTTGTAAGATCTACTCACTATAATGAAATGGTAGTATTCGCAAGGTATTTCACAATGAAGGTTAGATTATGTTAGAACGAAATATCCTGAAATATTATAACCATACAACATGCGTAAGCTATGTAAGAAGCTGCTTTCTGTAGTTTTAATGTTAAGGAACTTTTCATAGCAATTTCCAGGAATATATAGCATTCCAATTATTACAATATTCTTCATTCTTCTCTGCCATGGCATTTCTTTACTTGTACTGCTTCTGTTCGTAGGAATATTGAGCTACAATTTCACAATTGATTGCGTGAAACCTTACGCGAGTAATTAAATATGAGCAGTGCACTCACGACCATACAGCTGAATAGATGATGTTTTGGTTATGTCAACTTAATAACTTAATTTATATTGAAAAGGCGAACATAAATAGGGTTATCCTTCTTTCTATGCAATTGTCAACATTAATTTTTAAACTAGTTTTACTTTTTTCACAAGTTTGCTTTTGTACAATAATGGAGGTGCTATGTAAGGCTGGTCAACTTTCAAAGGAGGTAATTGGTTTGTTAATTACAAAGGCTCTTGTGTTAATAAGCGAGCTGATGGGGTAATAAGCACACCGCATCTGTTGTACAAAACATTTCACTAGAATTAATAAAACGGAGGCGTAAAAATCTGTTTAAACGCATGAAGTAAAATGTTGTTCTTAAACTGACAAAATATCGTTGCATTTTTTTCCAATATTTGTTAATTTGATTGAAGCACTGCGATCCTTTGTCTACAGAATATTATATTTGCAATAGCTTTTCATTTCCATTGAAAAAATAATAGAAAACATAAACTTAACTAGGTAGGTATCTCAAAAGCCCTTCGTTACAGTACCTAATGTTAATTTCATTTCGTCTATATTATTCTTTCATCTTTTAATCGGTCACATTTATAAAAGTCTTTACGGCTCCATCCCTCGAAGCTTTTGTCAAGAAGCGTTCAAGTTTTCGATAACAATCTTTTCACAATTATTTTGTGCTCTTTGAGACCTTAATTTACTCAAGTTTTAGGCAGAGGTAAGATCTTTTCAACAAAACTGGTTCCATCGTCAAAACAATGTAAACTTTCCGTCGTAAAAGTTGGAAATCGTGAGTACTTTTAGTTTTTACATCAGTTTAAGAGCCGGAATGGATATCTATAAAGAAACAATACTTACTAAGAGACATAAAGAGACCCCAGGCATAGTAGAAGACTAGCTACAGTACATTACGTTGAAGCTTGGTTTAAACTATTAATAAAAATAGAAAATATCATAGAGCCATCGTGGTGGTCTAATCTCCCCATTTCTGTTGTTCAATGGGAACGCCCTGGGGGTGTTTATAAGCTGATGTTGATGATGATAAGCATAATAAGACTGTTTCCATAAGAGGTAACTCGCATCAGGCACATGCATTTAATTTAAGAAATATTCCACTTCATAAAGTAATATAATATTTTGGGCAAACTAACTTTTCCATTTATATTCTCTCGATTAATTTGAGGAGTTACTTTACTTTTGACTGTAATTATTTTATTTTTTTAATTTTCTAAAGTGGCTACATAAATTATGAGTACCACACGTTTAATCTTCATTTGACGAACTCCATGGTCGAGTGGTTAGCGCTCCGGGTCTGGCGTCGCGCCATCTCTGAGGTCCCGGGGTCAATTCCCGGTCGGGTCAATTTAGAGAAAAGTGTTTTTCTGAATTGATTCCGTGTATGGGTGTTTTTCTATGTTTATGTATATTTATCCGTTATCTAGTTTAACCATAAGACCGCGTGAACGCAAAAAAAAGACATGAGTCTTAAAATAATGAACTTCAAAGCAAAATCAATCATATTGACAATAATAATAAGATCAATTCTGCTTTGAAGTTTCAGACCTAGTAATTTAATTAGAGCAATGTTTTTATTCTGAGAAATGTACAAAACCATCACGCGCTTGTGTTAAAAATAAAAAAAATACTTCTAAAGAAGGGGGTGCCCTGCGGAATATCAATACAAATATTTACATGCAAGAATTATTGTTTCATGCTTAAAATTAAGAAAGTTAAAAAAAAAATGTTTTTAGATGTCATTAGATTTATGTATTGTTTGTAAATGTTTAAAGAATTCGTTTCAAGCGTCAACAAGGCCATGACCTTGTGCAATGATCTTCTAATGTATTTATATAATTCAGCACATAGTACAAGTGACTTAAAAATACGTAAATTTTCACAATTTCGTGCAGAACCTCCTTTCAATAAAAGCTAATCTTAGTCTAGATAATTGGTGTGAGCGTAAACAAATCTTATTTATTTATTATTATTTTTATATTATTTATTCTCATTATGTTTAAGTTCCACAGACACAAGAGGATAGTGATTGTTCGATTAGTGAGTTTATACTGCCTTACTTTTGACTACTTGGAAGATGTCACAACAGACGTCAAAGTAAGTCCGTTTTTAACTTTTCCTGTTTGAACTCGCGATTACTTTGTTAGAAATCAGATGGGATTGGTTTTGGGGTTTTATTAACATAGTCCTATTTCTTGATGCGGCATTAACGTCAGATGCAATTTCTGAAACACAAGGTACTATTTTACTATTGGCCTTAACTTTTAGACTTAACATTCTGTAACGTTAAAGTTTTTTTTAAGTCTACGGTAGCTTATTTAGAAAAGCACCTGACCCGGACTGTCAGAAGGGTGCAGGTTCGAATCCTGCTCGTGGTTTTTAAACATTTCCAATTTTGTAGTTTGTGCGCAACAAAATTTAAGTAAAAATTAAAAAAATATATTTAATTCCTGGTTAGTCTCACATTTTACAAATGCGCTACTGATAAAGTTCTTATTTTCAGTTTCAATATTGAGTAAAATGAAGTAAGTACTTGACTATTTTCTATCCAACAAATCTTTATCGCGCACTTATGCTGACGAATAATTCATTTAAATACCTAATTTTTTTACACCTCTGACTGCGTATACCTGTAAAGACTATAAATACTTTAGGCATTCCAAAATATCGTATGGGCCTCATTAACAAAAACGCCCTCTGCGTCACAATTAAGCTTCCGAATCACTCTACCTGTGTTAAGTGCAGGCGCTATACGTTCCTGTGACCGAGTCTAAGGATATTACAGGATATTTTGTATATTTTCTTTTTACAAAATTAATAATATCTAGGTTGTCAGCGACAGACATGACTGAGAATGGTGATGATGATGAGATGGTCGTATTAGCCAAGATGATGACGAGTACAATATGTACCCCCCGCAAGCAATCGGCGGCGGTCAAATCTATAAATGAGTTACTACTTACACTTCAAACATACGCGTTCTATAATAACATAATAATATATAAACGAGGTTTAACGCACACCTGTATAACTTGGTATAAAAATATATAATAATAATAACCTAGGTTAAGTTTTTTTATAAAATTTTATATTGTAAAATGTCTTTTTTTTTATAAAATATTGTTAAAAAAAAATCTTAAGATGTATAATGTTTAATAAACGGAATAAAAATAATAATTATAATAATAACTTCATTACACATAAAAACAAGTAACACACAACTACATAAGAAATTATTAGTGCAAATTACAGAGTACAGTATCATTAGTCTAAGACAGGGGTTCCCAAACTAGGCTAAGCCTCAATCTTGGCAAATCTATGTAATTTTAGTTTACTGCACTATTTTATAAACAATAGAAGAGTATACTTAGTAAAACTTATTTAAAAAGTAAAATGTGTAACTATTACTTTCATTTTAACATCATATAAAATATTAAGTAATAGGATAAAAAGTGTAGTAAAGTAAAGTAATAGTAAAGTAATAGAATAAAATATGCGTGTTGTCCTATGCACACCGTTCCATACATGACGTTTTTCAACTATGGTTCAATTGAAAAACTTTTTCTTATTACATACTTAGGTAAGGTACATTACGGGCACTTCCCGGACGGGTAGGCAAAGATCACAGATTTCAATTGGTTCTTATTACTAGTATAAGCAGTATCAAAGATCTACTTACAATTTCTACTTAAAGTACTGATTAGTTGCGCCTTAAACCCGGTTTCAATATTAAGTTATTATTCCATACACACAAGGGGGTAAGTAGAGCCCACAACCAAAGTTATTATTTGTGTTCAAAAATGCAATGTCTAGTTTTTTTTTCTATTCTATAATTGCAAATCATGGTTACCGTAGTAGTCGTCACTCAGCGGAAGAGTATCCTCGACGCGAGGGGCACAATTAGGGCAGGAATGGCACTTGATTCCGTCCGATACTGCGGCCCGTAATGAGGTGAGAACAACTGGAACGCTAGACGACTCGCATCTGCTAATTATCGACATATCGATGAGATGCCACATCGAGCTTGGCGTAATTTCTATTTGGAAATGATAACACGCCTGATGTAGTGCTTTGTAATTGACTTTGCAGTTGGAGCGGTGAATTGATTGCGAATATAATTTGTATTGTTTTGGTTCCACCATTTTGTTCGTGAAATAACTGTGTTAGTGTAATGATGTTGGGTCGCTATGTTATGACGTAAGGGGCTAACCCTTTACGTCATATTATGGCGACTTAGTGTGTATTCGAAGTATTGTGTTGATGTTGGTTCATGCGCAATGAGACATGATGGAGGAAGTGTAGCAGAGGCGCCTCCTAGTTGTAGGTTTGTTGAGTCCATTCTTGGGGAATATAAGAGGTTCTACATTTAATCTAGTCAATAAAAATATTAAACCACAGTCAATAATAAGATGTAGAAGTGCAAGTGTGAGTACTCTCAAAATACTAGTTCCCTATGCACACAAGCCGTCTGCAAACGTATTACATAATCTGCACAAGTCCGTTTCCTCTAATATTTTGTGTAAGTGACCGGACTATCTGTTGCAGTTAAAATTATGCCGTCTACACTTTAATAGGCTGTTAAACTTTGGCAATAACACAAAGACCGGGATGTTGGTATTCATCCAGCAACTCGGCATGATTCTCCGCTTCTGGCAAATTGTGTTTCTATCTGTTTAGACTGTCCGACCAACTTAAAGTGACAAAAGTGTAATTTAAGCTGCTCGCTCGGATAGCGTTTGAGAATAATTTATTGTTGGAACACGTTACAATGACTTTGTACAACGTTACACTTTTAATTATTCAGCGCATTTTTGTGTACATACGATTTATTAATGTGTATATTTTAATAGGTAAGTATGTGTTAATGTACATTTTATGTCGTAGGATTAAAAGCTCTTCGTGACATTCCTAATCTAACTTCGCGAATAGTTGGGCTGTAAGGAATAAAAAAAGATTTTCGCTGTCATGTAGACTATTAGAATTTCGCATAGTAATACCGAAAATTGTGGGCAGATTATTAGGCTATTGTTAGGTTGCATCAGACCCGAGCAATGTTAATCAATACTTATTTGGCCACGGAGGCCCTATTTGATATCAACAACAACTTCATTAAAATATAATCGCAGTTAAAAAAATATTGGTATCGAAATTGTAAGACAACGTTAAAAATATTTTGTATTAACAATACAGATTAAACAATCCTACAATTGTATCTAATGAATGTTGGATACAGACTTGCCTTGAACATTGAATGTGTATACGAATATAGATAACCACGGGGGCACTATCTCAAATTGTAAGCTTGAACAAATATCTAGGAAGGAGGGAAGTAGCGATGAGCCAGAACAAATATGAGATACTCGTTTAGATTCTGGCCACAGTGTTTAAATTTGAAACACGAGCGATATAGAGACCAATCCACTTATCATCAGTCGATGTTTGCTGGGCGGAGTGGATATACTGCATACAGTTTTGAAAAAGAAAAAAAAATGGTTGGTATCTTATTTTCAGCTACTATTTTTAGGCTTAATTGGTTGGTTGCAGGTTCCAGCAATTGAAATTAAGATTTTGTTCTTTTAGATATTATTATTTTGTATTTTACAACAGTTTAAGCTGTAAGAAATGTGCAATTTATTTATAGTCGCTATTTTCGATAAACAATATTAAAAGTTCTGAATGTTTATTCCAAAAAATATAATCAATGTTATAGTTAATGTTAGAGTTTAAGAGTGTAATCCATCCTTAGGATTTTTGCTGTTTACGTCTGAATCAGTAACTCATGGAATTATAACAATTTTATTTCTAGTTTAATGGCTCGCTATGATTTAGCTACGGTTTAGTTTTTGGGAAAACGATGCCATGTTTAGTTTTATATTAAGCAGATGACATGTCATATTATTATGATGTGTTAAGTTGCATTAAAAATGAGCACAATTACAAACAACCTATTCAAGCAATAAGGACAGAAAGTTGATAATGAAGCTAAGTGAACGTAATGCCATTGACTTAACAGATTTGGGTAAATTCCTCAGAACAATAAAAACAAGCAAAGCAGTAATTCTTAAAGACAACTTAGAAATACAATTATGTGTTTTTCTTTGAAATACACATAATTGTATAACACACTTTTTCTGGTTTTAATTTGAACGACCGACGTTACGTTTCATTCCATCTCGCAAAATGCCGCTTCGCTGCGAACTCGAAACTTTTTGGACATTCTCTGATCCACCTTCAAAGTGTTCAGCGCAGAGAATCTACTGAAACAAAGGGACTGGTTTTTCCAACTTACTAAATTATATTAGTCCCGGTAACAATAATATCTTGTATAAAAAGACGTCGGTTTTAGCTCACATCTACCGTTACACTAATAGTGTCACGCATTAGGGATCGCACGAGCCACAAAGGGGTAATCACCCCTCTGGGTGGGCGGAATTACTTAGGGTGGGGCTTTGGGTGTAAGCCATGAGAGGTAGCGGGGAGATTTCGATGATTCAAAGTGTAGAGAAAATATAATATTTTTAATGGCTTTTTTATTTTGATAGTTGCTCATGAACTAGAACTAATCATTCATGGTATTTTGATTGTCTGTGGTCATGTAAGCTTTTCAGTATGTTACTGAGTCGGCAAAAGAGTATATGGTCCGCCTGCCCTGATAGAAAGCGACTGCCGTGGACAAAATTATTTATTAAGTTTTAACTGACAATAATGGAGCTCTTATGTTAGACCTTGTGCTAAGAATTAACTAAGCAAGGGCAGATGCCCTTGTTGAGTTATAAGTTCGTTATAAGATCAGGTAAAGTGAAAAATTTGGTTTAAGTTATTTTAATGAATCGCCACACCTCGTCTCTTACCTAACGCCAGAATGACATCTAGCGAGTAATGTTTGACTTTCAATCGCTCCGGTGGGTGTTTATACGTCGAATGGATCGTGAGAATTTTGATTCTTCACTATGTGACGTGCCAGCTTTAATTATAATTAAACTTTAATTTAATTGCGCTATACACTCCACGACTTTCAAATTCTTAGATAAAAATATTACTTTGATAAAGTATACTCATGCTATGCGCCGCAGATCCCGGTTTTCTTGAGATGACAGCCGTTAAAACTCATCAATTCACATTGGGTTATTGTTAATGCTTGTACAATACCTAATACCCTACCAAATCACTTATGTCAGTAATACCGCACGATATTCGAAAAATCTATTAATAATTTTATTGTATGCCAAAAGGTGTAAACAACGTTCAACGATTAGCAAATAGGCACAGTCAACCATCAAAATACAAAGATAGGTAGGTAGGTACCTACACAACACGTACTATTCGGATGAAATTCCGCTCCTGATTTATTCAAAACAAAGTAAAACACATTGTAAAATTGTGTTAGCATCGCAAAATCCTTTAGTAAACACGACAGTCCCATCGGGCACAATGGAAGTGAACACGTGAAATGAGATGTCTCATAACACAGGCGTATGAGTCTGCTCGTGCTGTTGGCTGTGCACGCGTTACTGTCAACGCTTTTGATGCTATACGTAGATTTGATGCACAATAGCAGAGTATATTATAATATTTTTTTTTTAAAGATAAAACAATTTTCTTTCGCGTTTCCTCTGGCGTAGTGACTTAAGAAATGCCTAATGGAGTCTTTAAACTACAACGTATTATAATTTTGATAAAAAATATCTTTAACTGTAACTTTATTGCAGTGTTCTGATGGAGGAGGTCGATGGCGCAGCGCCTAGCGCGTTCGGTTTGCGATTTTGCTTGCTAAGCAACTTTCGAAATGCTGGATGAATGACTAGATTAAAAATATCTCGAGCTCCTTGTCGCAAGATGACAGTCGTTAAAACCCACCAACCCGCATTGGGTAGGCGTGGTAATGGCTCAATATCCCCACGTGCTATTGTCCATGTGGAAAGCCTGTGTCCAGCCACTGCTGGACGTCCCGCTGGACATTTAATAAGCTAGTGATGATGATGAATTTTATTGTAATTCGCGTAGCAAAACACAATTTTATTACACACTCGGCTTCTGGTTTTGTTAAACGAAGTAGACAGTTGACTTTCGTGTTAACTACTTATTTGTTGTGTAAATGCAATCCACACTTCCCTATATCAATGTATTCCACGTACTGTACAGTCAGTACTTTCTCGCACAACTGCTCATTGCGTGAGTTGAATCTTGTGTTATAATTAGCCCTAATTTATTATTATAATTAAGTTCAAACTTTAATTAATATTTTTAATATTTTTTTTATTAGACGACATAAATGGGTGCGTATCATTTCATATAATGACAAATGAACTAATTTCAAAGGACATAACGTTCATTGGATATAATTTTTACCTGTTCACACTTTCTATAACAAGATTAAGTACGTATATTATTCATTTGATATAATACTCATATTCTCTAACAACTTTTTCTATAAAACTATATTGGTAGAATAATCATATTCTATAACATCATTAATTTTTGCTTATAAATAAAAATAGCATTTAACCCTAAATCGATTTCAAATATTATCTTAAAAAGTTAATACGTTGAGTTTTCGTTGAGGTTGTGCTATAAATTCAGTGACAGAAACGAATCGCTGCAAAACCGACTCCACGTAGACATGTCCGCCCTACGCTAGAGTGTAATTTAAGCGCCGGAGCCGTGACAGAAACCATGCCTGCTGCATGCTGCACGCCCGCTTGCTTGCTGCATGCCTGCCTGCATGCTGCATGCCTGCTTGCATGTTGCATGCCTGCCTGCATGCTGCATGACTGCCTGCATCCTGCATGACTGCCTGCATCCTGCATGACTGCCTGCATCCTGCATGCCTGCTAGCATGCTTCATTCTGGCTTGCATGCTGCATTCATGCTTGCATGCTGCATTCTTGCTTAAATGCTGCATGCTTGCTTGCTTGCTTGCTTGCATGCTGCTTGCTTCTTTGCATGCTGCTTGCTTGATTGCGTGCTGGTTGCTTGCTTGCATGCTGCTTGCTTGCTTACTTAAATGCTGCTTGCTTGCTTGCATGCTGCTTGCTTATTACATGAATAATGTTTCATATGATAAGATTATTGTGTCAAATGTATGTTATATCAAATGGACATTATGTATATCATATAAAATTATAGAATCTTAAATTATATTATATTAAGTCAGTTGTTATGTCAAATAAAATTATATGAAATGATATTATATTATCTGAACGTTAGACCATAAGTATTTATATCAAACATTACACACCCGACAGAAATACTAGCTGCCCTACTCCTGTTGGTCACGTGATAGGTTAGAAATTTAAGACAATCGCGCAACGCAGCGGGGCATGTTGCATGTAGGCAAGCATACATACAGCATGCAACCTAACCAGGTTAGACTTGTGCTTGCATGCTGTATGCTTGGTTGCGTGCATGCTTCTTTGCATGCACGCAATTAAGTAACTTGCAAAGTTATTTTGCCGTATAAAAATGATAAAGTGTTGTACTCTTGTGCGTTTAAACTTTGTGCGGATTACAATTTAGTAATTGTAAATAGTAAGGATTATTAATGGTTCCGCCTAATGTCGCATTTGGGAAGTTTAAATTCGGCGATAAAAAGTTATGCGTAGTAAAAATAGGTTTGTGTGCCATTGATAATTAGGAGAACAAAAAATTCGGCAATCCAGTATAGACCCGATTTTTTTTTTTTATGCTAAGCCTGGCAAATGACCCCACTCCACCTGATGTTAAGTGGAAATGAAGTCCAGGCGCGAGGACAACTGGTGCAGCGTAAGAGACGTAGCATCAGTCACCCTCACTCTGCCGGCCCACAAAGTGCTTCTTCACGCCTCGTTTGAAGGACCCTATGTCATAGGTAGGAGGGAATACGTGTGCTGGTAGACTATTCCATCTTCTGGAAGTGCGACAAAGAAACGAGTCACCAAATTTCTTTGTGCGTGATGGAATGTTAGAGACTGTAAATTGGTGACTCCGGAGAGCAGCACGCGTACTCCTATGGAGGAAGGGAGAAGGAGGGATGTGGTCAAAGAGTTCTTCAGAGCACTCGCCATGGTATAAACGGTAAAGACGCTGAGTGACGCAATATCTCTACGCAATTGCAAAGGCTCGAGAGTTTTAGTGACCTCCGCATTGCCGATAATGCGCACAGCGCGGCGCTGCAATGTGTCCAAGACATCGAGAAGGTACTTTGCGGAGCCGTCCCAAAGGTGAGAGCAATACTCCACGCAAGACCGCACCTGTGTCTTGTATAATAGACACAACTGATCAGGCGTGAAGAATCGCCGCACCTTGTTCAGGACACCGAGTTTACGTAAGGCATTTTTAATCACGGTTTCGATGTAGTCCTTTTGGTTCAGATCGCAGCGGATATTCATACCGAGCATGTTAATACTGCTCTGCAGGCCTAGAGATGTACCCTGAAGAGAGATAAGGGGGAAGTAATGGCGACTTTTTCGCTGTGAACGCGCACACCTGTGTTTTCTTGGCATTGAACTCCACCAGATTATCGGAGCCCCATTTAGAAATGAGGTCCAACACCCGATCGAGCTCAATGACAAGATTTGCCCGCTTCATTTCGGTGTCTACCCGCCCAGCCATTGGGTGACCGTTATATCCCCCATGCACTGTGCTATCATCTGCATAGCAATGAATGTTTCCAAGAGGAAGCATGTCATTGATATGCAGAAGGAATAGCGTGGGGGATAGAACGGAGCCTTGAGGAACACCAGCGTTCACTGACATGAACCGCGAAGCGCATACATCCGAAAGGACACGGATTCTACGCTCATGCAGGAAGCTAGCAATCAAGGTACAGAACTGAGCGGGCAAACCGTATGCCGGGAGCTTGGAGAGAAGAGCTTTGTGCCAGACCCGATCAAAAGCCTTGGCTATGTCAAGGCTAACTGCCAGTGACTCGCCACGTTTGTCAATAGCCTCACCCCAGAGATGTGTGACGTGCGCTAGAAGATCACCCGTTTACCGTTTTGGCCGAAACCCATATTGACGATCGTGAATTAGGGAGTGATCTTCTAGGTATCGAATAAGCTGTTTGTTCAATATTCGTTCTAGGATCTTACACAACACTGAAGTTACGGCTATAGGGCGGTAATTAGTCGGATCTGACCGATCTCCTTTTTTAGGGATCGGTTGCACATTAGCTTCTCTCCAAGATTCCGGCACACAACCCGAAGAGAGCGAGAGACGGTACAGACGCGTTAACACAGGGGACAACTCCGCTGCACATATTTTCAGGACTATTGTTGGGATGCCATCAGAACCGTTAGCTTTCCGGACATCGATTGACTGCAGCTCCGCACGGACATCACACTGCCTGATTTTAATATCAGACATTGTGTGGCCACAGTGAGGAATTGAGGGTGGCTGTGCATTACAGTCATCGATCCGGGAGTTAGCCGCAAAGAGTTTGGCCAGGAGATCGACCTTTTCCTGCGGCTTGTGAGCTAAAGTTCCGTCAGGACATCTCAGTGGTGGCAGCGAGGGTTGGCAGAAGTTGGATTGCACGGCTTTGGCCAGACGCCAGTAGCTACGGCTGCCCGTAGGATGCGTCAGGAGTTCTTGGCCTACTCGTGCAACGCGCTGGGCATCCGCTCTAATGTAGGCCCTCTTACACGACTTGGTGGCATTATTATAGGCTGCTTTTAGCGAGCGAGTTTCGGGATACCCATGAGCTTTACCTCTGATCCAAGCGCGGTATGCCATCTGTTTGCTCTCAACAGCGCTGGCACACTCGCGATTGAACCAGCGATTGCGTCTGCCTTTGCTGATGACATAGGAGTGTGGCGCTAGCGGTCGGGTCCTTCCCACTAAAGCAGCGCTGCCTCGCCAGACAGCGCAGACGGCGACACCAAACATCCGCCCGAACGAATAAGCAAGCTCCGGCTTTGGCTTTGAAGGATTCTTCAAGCACAAAGACGGGATAGTTCAGGTAGGTGGTGTCAGCAGGGCGGATTATTTGCGTCTCCGTCAGGAACAACATTGCTGGCCGTGCCGTCTCAAGATGGTGGTGGACGGCATTGAGGTTTGCATGGAGTCCGCGGATGTTATCGAACTCCACCTCAAACGGTAAGGTTGTGGTGGGGGTGTGCACCGCTGTAGTACCAGTTTTGTTGTTAGGCGCTGTCATTTTAGGAGTGGAAAGAGAGAGGCGTGAATCGAGAAAATGATGCCGCGATGCGAATGGTCAAAGTGTGGTGGCCTGTTTCCCCAGGAATTTGCCCACAGACGAGTATTATTATCCTGCCGAACGGAAGGGCCCCCGAAGCCCCCCGGGAATGGCCGCCGGGACCCCACCTTCCGGTCACCAACCGGCACGACGGACCACCCCGAGATTATGCGTGGCATGGTGAGGCAGCCTCACGAGCAGGTTAGGCTCGCTTGGGCCCCTGTACTGTGCCACGGGCGGCCAGCGGGACAACCGTTTCTGCGGGTCTTCCTGGTCGGCAGGTTAACGAAGTCCTCCTGGCACTGGTTTGACGGAAGCCTCCACAGACCAAATACATCGCAGCATCATCCTCTCGAGCTCTGGTTATACGCTGGCTGATCCCGAAACGCGACCGACAAGCAGTCACTTGACGGGTTTTACAACATGCGTACGGTGGTCACCAACCAGACGGGTCAAGCCCTACGACCAGTGGAGCAGATTATCGCTCGAAAGAGTCCTTTAGTCGCTTCTTACGACACCCACCGGACGGAAAGAGTGGCGGCGATTGGTATTCTTTCTCCGTCACCGCACGGATAATTCTAGTGCATTGTTGTGTTCTGACAGTTAGAGCTAATCAGTTAATAGGTTATGCAGTTACGATTGTAGTGTGGGTATCTTTTCCCTTTTCTTCACATTACATCAGGTGAAATGAAGGCCAAGCAAACCGTTTGCAATTAAAAAAACTACTAGGTAATTATAGCCTACTGTTTCGTCTGGCGAAGTATGCGAGGTAGAGATGATGGAGGGTTCCATGGCGATGGTAAATAACGACTGCGTCTCTTTATATGGTGTTGTATATTTACAGTGACAACATTGTGACTAACTTATTATCTAAAGCTTACAAGACTATTTATACAGTAATAACTACGTAGATGTTGGACGGAAGATGCCGTGTCATATATTTATCGGATCTACACGTGTTTAGGAATGCGCTTGCAAACTCTTTAACCAATACGTGAGGATAATAACTTATGTGGCTACGCAGGCCACCAAACCTACCATTTCTTGCAATGCCTGAGCCTTGGATAATTAACCTAAATTTTCTCAAGCTCTTTTATTTATTTATTTTTATTGTTTGATTTATTACGTACAATACAAACTAATTCAGACAAATTTCTCTATTCCCTTGATTTTAAACTTTCTTAAGATCAATTATCAGTCAAGTTAAAATAAACACACACAATACCTAACGTCTAAACAATGTAGTGTGTCGAACGCGCTGTGCACACCGAGAGTGCACCACTTGCGTCCCACTGTCCCTGACAGATATTAAACTCGCGTCGAGCGCGACCGGCCACAATATATTACGACGAATGTTCGTGTCACGCGCGCTCATTGTGAATACATTACACCAGACGTATTGCAACGATATCGCTTAGATGGACCCGCTCTGTCAATGTGGATCGCGGTTAACGATTCAATTGTTACCGCTGGGCGGTGTTGTTAGCAAGTTAGGATGTTCTAGAGAGTTCGTTAATGACTAGCGACCACCAGTGCGTTGGTCCGCGTACAAACAGAGAGAACATGACAGAATTTCTGAAAATCCCGTATTTAACACTTGCCCATTGTCATAAAAGGGGGGCGGACTATCCAAATGTTAGCGTTTTATGTCCGATTTTCGATATTGTTCGTAATTTATTCAGTTTGTTGGCCTTCTATTTTTTATACAGATAGAAAGACAATAGCAAGCCAAGAACCAGTTATATTTTTATACTTTAGGTAATAGGTACTTCAAGCGTCCAAAATAAAGGGGTTAGTGTCTCTTCATACTTCCAAAAATAATATTTTTCTTGTTACATTTGACGCGAGTTTTTCGGTCTCTCGGCTAGCTCAATTTTGCAAACCGTTGCAAAATAAAATCTTTTACATATTTCAGATAGATCTGGTAGGTTAACTCATAAAACACATACATTGTCAGAAAGGTATATATACCTACGAGTAGTTTGCAAAGAAACACAAAAAGGTCGGCCATTAAAGGCCCATCTGATGTTACCTCCTTTTGTTTCCGCGTATTAGAAACTTTAAAGGTAACGAAGCCTTCAGATTCCAAAACCAATTACGCCGGCTGGTGTGACTACAAAAAGGGTTTGTGAAAAAATAAAGTAACAAATCGAACACAAAAAGCCGATTCGAAAATGAAACATGAATACTTTTACAACGGACTGTTTCGCTGAACTATTGCTGGTACGGAACGATAGCGGTTTGTGAACGTCCGCGCGATTTCCATAGCCAGATTAGGTGCGAATAGAAATAAATACGTGGCAAATTGAATCACAATAGCACTTTGTTGTTGATAGTAATGTATTTGTTAGGAATGAAATATGCTTTGTGCCATCTGAACAAAGGAGCTCGTTGGTGCAACGGTTTACGCGTTCTTGTTTTTTATATTGCAAGTTAAGGAACTTTCAAGCTCCTCTGATTAGTATAATCACTTGAGGAAGAAACTTAATACTACTTGGTTTTTTAACTAAGTAAAATGCTTAAGATCACAAATTAATAGAAAAGTAAAAGTAAGTAAGTTGTAAGAAAGAATCAACACAAATGTTATAATTAAAATAACACCATCCTAATATCATCCCGAAACACCAACGAACAAGTTTCCAGGCTCGACGCTACATACCCGAAAACGCCTCCGAACGGACTCGCTCTAAAAGAAACAAATTACTGTGCCCAATTCGTAGCCTCTGCAAAGAACTCGGCAAAAACAAAAGCGTGTATTAAACAAAACCGGTCCGCGATAAGATCCTGCAAGTCCCCAGGAGTTAATCATGGGGCTCCTGCCTATTTACATAATGTTTCCTTCATCTACAGAGTTGAGGATTGGAAAGTTTCCCGTGCGTACGCTCCGAGGGACCCCCGAAGTTGGGAGGACGAATTAAATATTGTTTTAAACCTTACATTTACGGGACAGTTTACAGTATTTCAAGATAAGCACTAAGTTTGTTTGAATTGGTTATGTCAGATTTTCGGCAAATGAAAATTTGTTATTTGTGAGGTTTTTTGACTACTTTGTAAATGAAAAAAAACTTTTAAATACAACACCACCAATTTGCAACACCTTTTTTAATGTAAATTATGTTACGAATCAGCCGCGTAGCGGCTTAAGAATACTACCACCCTTTTTTTCCCTTGGGTGTCGTAAAAGGCGACTAACGGACTAAATACTGCACATACATCCAACAGCATAGAGCGGCGACGGTCTCACCACCGGTCACGCTAAGCACATGTGCAGTTGCTATTTGGTGAATAGTGGACTGCTTTTGCGGTCCTCATTGCCTAGTCTCTGACTAACCCTTCGGGGATAATAGTCGTGATTATATATGTTATTTAATCAAAATTATTCTGTTACTAATTGTAAAAGTTATCAATTACGATAAATATTGCCTACGTCTTTCAAGTAAACTTTAACCTTTTGCATCAAAAAGAAAGAGATACCATATTCATTATCATTTTCAGCCCACTGCTGAGGTTAGGCCTCCTTCATGTTATGCCACGTAAGATCATTGTTTGTAGTCCAATTATAAAATGTCTTATATTTGAATAGCTTAAATTATTAATATAAATAATATTATAGTAATATAATAGTCGTGATTATATTATGAACCTTATTTTTATTCCATAATTCACGACCTCCGTGGTCGAGTGGTTAGCATGCCGGGTCTGGCGTCGCGCCATCTCTGAGGTTCCGGGTTCAATTCCTGGTTGGGTAAATTTAGAGAAAAGCTGTTTTTCTACTTGATTTCCGGGTCTGCGTGTTTTTCCTATGTTTATGTATAGTTATCCGTTAACTTACCATATTAACAAGTTTCAATAGAATACTCATTTTGGTCTAGGTAATTGGTGTGAGTGTAAATAAATTTCATTTAATTAATTTAATTTTATAAGATCGATAGTTTTGACAAACACTCTCAACAAAAATACATTAAACACAATGTTAAGGTCTATTTGACCAAAATGCTTAGATTTATTTGACCACCATTGTGTTGAGCGTACAGTTGGTACAGACATTCGTATCAGTTGCTTACCCATTTGAGTAACGCATAATTTATTGTCAATTACTATGATGAAAAATGGCTTTATCTAAGCTTAATGCATACATTTTTAATGTTTTCCAGTGAGTGAGTTCAAAAATTGAGTGCAACTGTGCTTCGTTTATCTGATCGAAGGCAACTATAAAAAAATGATACATTTTACTGAATTTGATTTTGGAGAATGAGGATAGACTCTGCATCGTACCATTTACGTGTAACGTTTACTTACAATTTTCAATTAAAGTTCACCATAAACCGGTTAAAATAAATATTTGATACACCACAACTATTATGCCCAAAGTGTTAGTCAGAAACTATGCAAATAGTACTTTAAAATCAGTGCACTGCAACAGTCCACGTTTCGCCAAATAACGACTGCACATGTGCTCAGCGTGACAGGTGGTGAGCCCATCGCCACTTAAAGCTGTTGGATATATACTTGGATAAACAAGCGAAGCGAAATGAAGCTTATTCACAGCATTGATGGACTGCAACCATGTCGCGTAGCGGTGAAAGATACTATCACCCCGTTTCTTCCCTTGGGTGTCGTAAAAGGCGACTAACGGACTAAAGACTGCACATACTTCCGACAGCATAGATAGGCGATAGGCTCACCCTATGTCACGCTATTTGGTGAAAAGTGGACTATAGCAGAGGACTTCTTTTGCTGTCCTCATTGCCTAGTCTCTGACTAAGCCTTCTGGGATAATAGTCGTGATTATATGTATGTATGTCTTGTGATGGACTGATGATGATGATAACACATATTTTTTTTATACTTTAGTTACATTTATCCGAACTACCAACTACTATAAACAAAGTGCAAATTCGAGCTGAAACTTTGTAATCTGTTCTGTTTTCACAACCGCGCCATCAAACTAAACAACTTTTCCCTCGCAGAGTTATAAAAACCTTAAAAATAAACGGTATCCTAAAAAAAACTTATTTCTGCCAGCATCTTTGAACTCGCTAGAGCTCCATAAATCCTAATGAAGAAATGCCTTCAAGATGCTTTTCTCCTTTACTTTTTTTCTGCGTATAATAGACACAGGCACTATAATGGCAGAATTGCGCCCTCGGATTTGTTATACAGCCGTAATTTGCATTTCATTTCGGATTTCATTAAAACCTTCAGGGTGTACACGGGCGCTGTCGTAACTTTTTATTTTTTGAAATTTTACGTTCACCTTTTGGGCTGACATCACATGTTACAGTACTTTATCCCAGTTTGATAACTCATTACGGCGCAGTTCCTCAGTTCAGCTCAGCTCTGCCTAATTCTGTAACATCTCTTAACTTTGGCAAACATGTAATTTTGCAGACGAACATGCCATTCGGTTCACTAACCGAATTGAAACAGCGTCACTACGCAGCAATGTTTGTAATATACATACATACATAAATATAATCACGACTATTATCCCCGAAGGGTTAGTCAGAGACTAGGCAATAAAGACAGCAAAAGCAATCGTCTACTATTGTCCAATTTTCACCAAATAGCGACTCAGTGCGTGCTCAGTGTGACAGGTGGTGAGCCCATTGCCGCTCTATGCTGTTGTATATGACTGCAGTCTTTAGTCCGTTAGTCGCCTTTTACGACAACCAAAGGAAGAGAGGGGGTGGTAGTATTCTTTCGCCGCTGCGCGACACGGTTAATACAAGTATGACATAGTTTGTAATATGGCATTTGTGATAAAATGCTTCATCGATACTTTTCGACGGCTTTAGGGTTTTTTTCTTTGTGTAATCTGCTTGGTATACCAAAGAAATATAAGAGTTATTACATAGAAATAAGATTAAGGTTCTTATTCTGTTACAAACGTAAGTTTTGTCCTTCAAACTGAATACACTTTTTCTACTGATACCTATTTCATCATGATAAACAAACTTTTCTCTAGAACCTATTACTCATAATTAAGAACGTGTAACTTCTTATGAATACGTTTATAATTAGAACTCATCGTTGGCAATTTGTATTCCGTTTCATTATAGTTGTAAACGTTGTATTACTCAGTGTTAGTAACATTAAAGCATTTTACATAGTATGCGACGGCACAGCTTAAAGAAACTAAAATGATTACTTATGCCCGAAATTATCAACCTATCTTTAGATTGCTTAGCCTACTAGAGAGAGAAACTCGACATAATTTGTAACAGTTTAGGTACAATAAAACATAAACGTCAAAACTATGTATAACCTATCACGCTGGCACAATGCAGATTCGTCGGTTTTTTACTACAGCCGGAATATTGGGGTACTAGTAACTTACAGCTAACGGATTAACGTTCCTTTCGAAGCATGAACGACTTCGACATATTTAATTTTATCATCCATCCAAAAGGCAAAAGTTGCCTAACTTGCAACATCACAACCTAAACGTGGCATGCAGCGCCTCCAGTTGCAATATGCCCATCTGATTTTTAGTCTGTGGTTCGTTTTATATTCGAGAACACAACATAGTAAGGTATCCCTATGACAGTTCCGTCTACTGCCTTTTTGTTATGCGTGCTTCTCTCGCGTAAACTGTTATATTTTTACGAGTCTTTGTTAGGTGTGTTGTGTGCGAATGTGCTCTGCTTCCCGGAAAAGGAAAGTGAAGACATAATATAAAAGGGCGAATTTGTATTTTATGGTGTGAGGTGTGGATGCTGTTATTTTTATCTTCACATAGGTGAAGCTCGGTCTACTAAGATATCGACGTGATGTTTTGTTATGCTAATTATTTGTGTAACTAATGCTATATAGTTGCAATGAAATGTATAATCTTCCAGGCTTTCAATAGCAAGTTATGCTTTAAAATAAAAATTTCTAGTAGCTTAAAAATCAATAGATTTACCTCAATGAAGTAGTAGCTTGCTCGTTGGGCTGCAAGCAAAGAGTTGAAGAGAATAGCGGAGCTTAGCAATTTTCTCATGACAATAACAAGAACATTGTGATAAGGAGTGTACCGACGATAGAACAACAGCAACTATGTAAGCAACATGACGAACAAATAAAACTAAACCATGGAAACCACAAACAACAAACCCTTGCGTCGGTATCGGAACAGATCCAATTGATTTTGGAAGGCACGCATCAAACGAAAGAATTTCCAATCTAACCTACCAATGTGTTTACCGCTAAATGCTTGCTGCCCGGCTAAAATTTATTTGACTGAGTTCTGTTTGTGGCTAACAAGACAAAGCTTTGTAGGTATTTGGAGAACCTAAGAAAAAGTAATGGATAAAGTTATTTAATTCTAGAACATTAGGTATTATTAAGATAAATCACTAGTTTTGATTCACAGTCGACGATTTTGCAGTAGACATAATACGTTACTTTTTAAAGCAAAATAATATAAACAATTAAATGCTTAATATTGCTTGGCATAATTTTAATTACGCATAAACTTGATATTACATAATTGTTGTAAGGCATAATATCAAAAAACATAATTATAAATATCCGTAAGTTTGTTTAGCATAATTTAACACAGTACTTTAAAAGGCATACTTGTTAATATCCTTAATTTTCGTTATCCTATACTTAACAGCATGCTTGTATGCATGCCTGCACGCATGCTGCATGCTTGCTTGCAGGCCCCATGACCCCACTGAGCAGGAGGCAGCCTCTTAGTCTTTTGTTATTTTGTCTTCTAAATATTATGACAAACTTAATTATGCCCTTTGTTAGGTATGCTTTTTGAAATTATGCCTCTCCACGTTTATGTCTTACAGATTTTGGTCTATAATTTTCTGCGTTATTAAGTTATGCTAGAAAGACTTATGGCTAGTGACGATATAGCAATTAACTTTATGTATTGTCAGTTTACGGCGAAAAACTTTATGATTTTCAATAGGTTGTCATATTAAACATAGGTTTTGGACAGAAAAAATAATGCAAACACTCACGATAACTTTTGAACATAATTATAAATAGTTATGTTTTTGTATTTTCATTTACTTATTATTTATTAGTAGTCTTTTGATATTCTGTGTTTAATAAATCCAAATTCTTAGCACTTGAACTGTTATAAAAGTCTCGAGGCTATCGGTTCGTAAGTCAGCGGCGTGGCGTGTGACCATGTACTGAGAAGAACTGACAAGAAACTCTGAAAAGCGTTTCTTCGTTCCATTCTTTTACATTTTTAGAGAATTAGATAATGCCCTCCCTTTTTTGAAATTTAACTTGACATTATTCAGCACAAACGTACATATATAAGAAAGATGTTATAAAATATGAAAAATTCTAAAATTAATCTGTAAACCCGATAAGACAGGAAAGTTGACATACTGAAAAATTACAGTCACCGTAGTTACTATAGATTACTAAATTCAAAGTCGAAATATTTTTATTTAAGAAACAAATAAAAAAGCACCTTGAATCTTCAAAAATGTTTGGCTTGACACTAATTCAGGACGCCTTTCATGGCTGTAAAAATATTCATAAAAAAATCATCACGTTTTAAAAGTCTTCATTCTACTATTCACTAAATACATTTTTAATTAGGCAAAATAAGCGATGTACGAGCTATTCGGGTCAGCCGACGCGAACGGGCGCTGCCAGGCTTAAAAACGAGACAATGGCGGGGAAATGAAGACCAACTCACCTGTGCAATCGGCGCGGATTGGAACTAACTGCCTGCGTTGTGGGCCGCTCGCCACAAGAAAGACGCTAGCTGTAAAACTGCACTTTTGGAGGTCACTACTCATTCAAATTGAGATTTTGTACCTGGTAACAATGTAGTATTTAAGACTGTAGCGTTGTGTTGTGAGTTAATACTCACAAGCCAGACCCAAATACTGGTCAGTGACAGGGGAATCAATGTCATTTCACCTGTGCAATCGGCAGACTAACTAAGAACTAACTCCCTGCATTGTGAGTTGTGAGTAAACGGTTACTATAAAACTGAAACAAGGTGGCATTACAGAAGTCTTTATTGTGTTTAAAAACCACTGTTATACGTAAAAGTTATAATTTATATGTTAAACATGGCCTTACAACTTTACTACTGAGTTAACAAGCTCTGAGTAGTACCTTAAAACAATTTCAATAAATCTTTTTACGGATCGAATCTAATAAGTATAAAAAACCAACCAACATTAATTTACAAGTTCATAACAAGTAATCTCCACAATAAAAAGATACCTTTAATTACTTTGCAACACAATTTCCAAGTTGAAGATGACGCAGACATCTTCTAACTGACAGCCAGATAAATAAAAGTTGCCAGCTCAAAATGTTTTTTTCTCCCAAATAATAATTACTGCGACGCGGTACAAACGAACGTGGACGGTTGATGTAGAAAAATCCAACTGACGGATCCCTTAATAACATTGTAATGTCTCTCGTCTGCGCTTTCCATTTAAAATTATTAATGAAAATGTTTCCTTCGCAGCTTTTAACCTAGACTTTAGTAAAGGACGCGAATTGTGAATGGAATTCTTTCAGAAACGGCTTTAACCTTACTTACCGATTGGTGTTGAAGAGTAACAGAAAGGAGCATGGATTTAGCAATCGATTATTGTGTACATTGTTATCGTTATTATTTAAAGTACGTTGGCTAATGCTAATAAAAAAAGGAAATTTCGGAAGTCTTATGAATTTAACATAATAAAAATGTTTGATACAATAAATGCTATGAGACACATTCTCTATTTAAAATCTTTTTGGAACATTTTCGAAATTTAAATTTATTCCCAAAATGCAACTGAAAACTAAACGCATGCAAAAGGCAAAAACCGAACCAATCCGCCGACAAAGTAAATCTGTGGCCCGTACTATTACTTTTATTACTTCCAACTCAATGGCCGCTATAACTAGTCGAACCCGCGAATCGGCCGCCTATTGTTTCGCCGCGCGGACCCGCAAACTTTTTCCGGCGAGTTTTGTTTAGGAAATATGGATCGCGTCGCCTAAAACGAATCGACGTTGAAATATGGGGCGGCCATCTCGCTCCCTCCTACGCCGGAGGAGAAGGACGGCCGGCGCACTTAGAGCGAGCCGTTTGTTATGTTGTCTGCACCGGCACAGCTTTCGGGCTGCCTCAAGATGATTAATGAAGCCGGGCAAATTTTAAATTTACAATTTACGCCGCTATAGCCGGACCGCCTTGCCGGCGTAATCCGCTTGTAGGGTTTCGACGAAAGAAATGTTAATCTTTAAAATATCATTGTATCAATAAATTGCCACAATGGAAAAAATATACAAGTGAGTTGGGTGTTTGACGTAGTTAACGAAATGCTTTAGTTAGAGACGTTCGATCCTACTGTCATTTGATGGCATTTAGTACGTAGTACCTCATATTTTTATTTCATTTTAAAGACATTTAAGTCCTATCATAAGTATCATAACGTGCATACGTATACTGTAACCCACGTTTTTCCCACTGCTGGGCAAACCTATTATTTGTCTTTATCTCTTGCTATTATTATCAGTTTTTTTAATCAATCGATCCGGAACCCCCAAAAGGTCTAAATGAATCTGCGTATACAAGGGCCCTAACACGACCCTCTTGTTCATGTGATATTCATCAAGGCCCTCGTATTTGCATACGGGCCACGAGACGTGTTAGAAAAAAGCCTAAATTAGTGTAAGTATGAAGAGCCGGGGTTGGGGTGGCTTAAAAAGATGTACTGCGTAAAAGCGGATAAGCACTGGAGGTATTTAAGGTGGATGTGAAACAGAAATTATTTAATACTAGCGTCCCGCCCGCGGCTTCGTCCGCGTGAAGTCCGAACACCGTTATTGCCGTTCTGCTTGCCTGACTGTTTTAATTTATAAATAAAAATCTTTTACAACATACTAATTATTATTTTATTTGACACTCAACTTGACATTAAAATAACAAAAAAACATAGAAAATGAAAATATTAGAAAAAGTATAAATAATAGAAAAAGTATTTAATGCGTCCGCAACACGGCCACCCCCGGTGTCAAAAGACACGAACTAAATTTGGCAGATAACAAGAAAAAACAAAAAGAAATTAAAGGCCTAACATTTAATTTATTTACGGTAGGGGGGCGGACTCGTTGGGCAAAATAAGGACCAGCCTCTTAATGTGACGCTTAAGAGTTCCGGCACCCGTGGCGACTTCTACCGTGCGAATTATGCCATCGTGGCCCGGGAAAACTTTACTGACTCGTCCCCGTGGCCACGCTCCACGTGGCAGGTTTCCGTCCACCACGAGCACAAGATCGCCAACTTGAAGCGGTCGCGCTGGGCTTACACTAGTACGAGGAACTAACATCGGCAAATATTCTTTAACCCAGCGCGACCAGAAATGATCCGCGAGCCGAAGTCCCTTTTTCCATCGGACCCGCCGAATCAGGTCGTCGTCAGTGACTTCCGCAGCCACAGAGTAGGGTGACGACTGATTTAAAATGAAGTGAAATGGCGTAATAGCCTCAGGGCTGCTGGGGTCGACCCCGACGTGAGTCAGCGGGCGCGAGTTTACCAAAGCCTCTGCTTCTGCCAATAAAGTACTCAACACTTCTTCTTTGGGCGATCTTTGATGGAGTGTTGCCTGGAGTGCCGTCTTAACAGTTCGTACCAACCGCTCCCAAGCTCCACCCATGAAAGGGGCTGCCGGGGTGATAAACTTCCACTTGATACCCCTCTCGGCTGTAAAATCTGCCAAAGATTCGGCTAAAATCCGGTTTGCTCCTACAAATGCGGTTCCATTGTCGCTGTAGATTACAGCAGGGACACCACGCCTGGCGATAAATCTTCTCAGAGCTATAATAGCGCAGTCCGCTGATAAGTCTGTCACTAACTCCAAGTGAACGGCGCGCACTGTGAGGCACGTAAATAGCGCGACGTACCTCTTTTCTGAGTGGCGTCCGACGGCAACCGAAAAAGGCCCAAAATAATCTAGGCCGACGCAGCTGAATGGTTTCGTGTGGTGATTTAGTCTTTCTGGTGGTAAATCTCCAACTGGTTGTGCCTGCGGCTTTCCTTTTCGGAACTTGCATATCAAGCAGGTGGAAGCAATAGACCGTACAGCAGGTCTGAGTCCCAGGATGTAGTATTTTTGCTTCAGTTCATTTACTACAAGCTCGTTAAACCCATGGGCTGCGCGGCGATGGTGGTGGGCAATTACCAATTGAACCGTTTTGTCTTTCCCATCCAAGACGACTGGTTTGTTAGAGACTTCGACGTTTACAGCAGTAAAAATACGTCCAGAAATGCACAAAAGACCGGAACGTTCGTCTATCTCGATCGCCAGGCGCTTCAGACGGCTCTGATTCGGCAGTGGAGTCCCTTGAAGAACGCTGGCGTATTCTTGTCCAAATGAATTTAGCTGGGAGCGGAGGAGAAGACGACACCTGGCCTTTTCCAGTTCTTCTGGGCTGAACGTAGGAAGCAGTAGCAGCTGAAGGGAGGGCGGGCGCCCAGGGGGTATAACGGCGGATAAGGAAGAACGACCTCGGCTAGGAGATATGCTAGATTTAAAAGTGCTTGCACAACGTAAAACACGTGCTGTGGCTCGCAGAAGGCGTAACCAGCTACTAAACCGACTCACATCTGCGACTACCGGAGAAGGTAAGACCGGCAAATCCAAAGCGTTGCAAACAACCGATTCGACAAGCGAGCAAGAAACACCGCGCTTCATTTCCTCAATGATAGGAGCAGGCGTACTAGATGGTTCACAGGGCCAATCACTTTGGGGTTGATTAAGAAAGGACGGTCCTAAGAACCATCTAGAGGAGGTCTCTAATCTGCGAGTGACCCTAGTTGCGTCGTCGGCAACATTTAGCGCAGAAGGAACGTACCTCCAATTGGGAACTTCTGTTATTTCCGCGATTTCTCCTAGCCTGTGTGCCACAAAGGTTTTGTATGCTCGCGCATCACTTCGAAGCCATTTTAGCACTGTAAGGCTGTCGGACCAGAAAAATACCTTTTCCGCTTTTCGATCGTGTGCCTCTATGATATAAGCCGCAAAACGGGCTGCGATCAAAGCAGCCTGCAATTCAAGTCGAGGGATCGATACGGGCTTGAGTGGAGCCAACCGGGCCTTGCCTCCTATAAGACTAAGCATCACGTGACCATCGGTACATTCAAATCGCCAATATGCGACACAAGCATAAGCTAATTCGCTTGCATCGGCGAACACGTGAAGTTGTGCCTTGTGAGCCAATTTTGACTTCAGGTAATGTCGCGGGACGCTTTCAGATAAGAGCCCGGATATGTCCTGAAACCAGTTGATCCATTCGGAAATAAGACTGGGAGGCAGCTCATCGTCCCAATCGATCCCCAACCTCCATGTACGTTGGAAGATGACGCGGCCCTTGATCACGACAGGAGTTAAAAGACCAAGGGGGTCGTATACCCGCATAAGGTGAGCCAGTACTGAACGCTTCGTCAATTTTTTAGGAAATTCGTTTAAACTGTCACGGATGTAGCGAAGCGTATCAGTACTGATGTCCCATATGACTCCTAAAATACGAACGACTACAGAGGGGGAGCTAGGAGCACATAGCTCTGGCGGTAGAGCAGAGAGGGCTTCCTTGGAGTTTGACACCCAAGATCGCATCTCCAGAGAAGCCTGCGCGTGCACATGCACAATATCAGCCGCCAAGCGTGCAGCGTCCTCAGTAGAGTCAATGCTCCCTAAGTAGTCATCCATATAATGATTTTTAATTATGGCTTCTGCTGCCTTCGGAAATAAAGCTCGGTGCTCCTCTGCATTTCGATTTTTTTAAATATATAGCCGTAAAAGGGCTAGAGGTGGCACCGAACATCATGGAACTCATTCTGTACTCTTGAATAGGTTTAGATGGGTCAGAGCGCCACAAGAATCGTTGCGCGTCACGATCCTCAAGGCGAATTTTTGTCTGCGGAAACATCTCCCTGATGTCACCGTTTAAGGCGACTCGTCCCTCCCTAAACCTCATAAACATGGCGAGTAGAGGCTGAAAGAGATCCGGGCCGGGTAAAAGCAGAGAGTTCAGACTGACTCCCGAACACTTTGCAGCAGCATCATGAACCACTCGGAGCTTTTTCTTTTGCGGGTGGATCACGCCAAAGTGAGGTAGATACCAAACCACGCCGGGGCCTACAGGTTTGTTAGGACAAAGTTCCGCATAACCTTTCTGAATCATTGCGTTTATGTTATTCCGGTAAGCCACAGCGTAGGTTTCGTCCCTTTCCATTTTTCTCTCTAAGCTCAAGAGACGCGAGCGTGCCAGAGCATAGCTTCCAGGTACGGCTTGGATATCCGGATTCCAGATTAACCCAGTTTCGAATCTGCTACATGGAAGTCTGCGCGTGGTTTTCTCTAACGTTTGAATCGCGTGCTCATCCATAGGAGAGAGGTAGGGCTTTTTAGAAATACCTATCGAATCCACTTGAAAGTACTCCCGGAGCTGAGCATCTAAAGACTTATCGCAAGACTCTACGCTAGATTCGTCAACTGAGCAGTGATTCACAAACTCCGTTGGAGATGAACCACCCTTCAGTGAACCGTAGAGGACCCAGCCAAGAGAAGTGAGAACAGCTATAGGTTGAGCACGCGTACCTCGTCGGATGCTATGAGAAACAGTCAGCTCCCAATTGTCCACACCGATAAGTAAGGTAGGTATCGCGCCTTTGTAGCATACTACGTCACCTAAATCTGCAAGGTAAGACAGCTGACTAATATCGCTCTTAGCTATAGATTGGCGCTTAAGACCTAGGTTAGGCATGGTTCTGACGTTTCTAAGCTGATAAGATTCGGTAGAATATCGTCCCTTTACCGTGACGTCGACAAAACTAACGTGCGTCTCAGTTGTCATGCCACCAACTCCGTCTACCCTAATCGTGCTCTTACGACCCTCCACGCCAATGATTTCGGCAACCGCCGCATCTAACAGTGTGACGGTAGACCCGTCATCGAGAAGGGCATAAGTGTCGTAATTGCCCTTGGGACCTGAGAGAGTGACAGGCACTACCTTCAGCAGTGGTCGGTTATCAGTTGCAGACCAGTTGTGAGCGACCACGACAGGAGCATCAGAAGAAGACGATGATGTGGAAGTGGAAGGTGAAACTTCCTCTTCCCCGATATGAGCTACTTCTACTCTAGGTATGGGTTTATGTAAGAGAGTGTGATGACTATGCGGATACCTACAGTTTCTCTCTTTACAGGAAAATTTTCTGCAATGTTTATATTGATGGGAGCCCTTCTGAAGACACTTACTACACACTTTCTTTTCATAAGCCCAATCCCGTCTCTTATCTACAGGGAGAGCCTGGAAATCCTTACATTCCCTAACGTAGTGAGCTTTGGAACAAAAGAGACAATAAGGAGACACGTTCTTATTAACCTTTAAGTCTACATTGGCGTGGTAATTAGAAGCAGTCATATCTTGATCCCCTGCGTGACTTATGTGACTAACGGCGGTACTATGACAAGATACTTTCGTACCTGACCTAATAGACTCTAAATGAACGCCGTATTTAGTTCTTAAGTGCGCCTCGTGCATAAGGAAATCTGCCAAAATTTCCAGCCTAAACTTACGCTGCTCAGAATCCGCGTGCGCTGCGTAGTCAGCCCAGCGGGTTCTGAGCAGTGGCGTCATCTTCAGCAGAATTTCGTTTGTCAGCTCTGGCGAAGCTAAATATTCCGGACAGTTTAATAACCTTACTACCTGAAGACAGTTCGTAACCTTCAAAGCAAAAGTATTAAGCTCCTTAGCGTTCTCTAGGCTAGAAAGCTTAGGAAGATTACGAACTGTCCAAATTTCAGCCAGAATTATTTGCTCTGGGCGCGCAAACCCGATTTCCAGCGCGTGAACAACTTCTTGGGGGTCCCGCGCGGCAGCCAGAAGGACGACAACCGCATCGCGGGCGGCGCCGCGCAGAGCCGCATTTAGGCGCGCTAGATTTTCCGTTGGGGAAAACGAGGCACTGGTCTCGTCATATATCCGTTTAAAGACGAGCCAGTCCGTTTGGACTTCTAGTGGCTGTACTAGCCGCGGCCACGGCAACTTGGGCAACGGCCTCCGCAAGTTGTAAAACGTCTGATTTACTACTAGTCTTATTAAACGTGTTATAATATGGTGTGTTGTGAGTACCTAAACTAAAGTGTGGTGCATAAGGGGAGGCCGTTGCAGGCGGCGCCGGCTGCGGGGATGTGGCAGCTATATGGCGTGCGCTGTAGGCGACCTCGCGCCTGCTGGGCGCAGGCGGTAAAGTTGCACCGCACAAGGTAGGCTGAGTCGTAGCGAACGACACCGGCTGCACAGATGTGGCAGCTATAGGGCGCCGACTATAAACGACATCAGACTTTGGCACGGACACTCGAGCACAACTGGACACAAAAAAATCTAAATTAGACATTTGTATAGTATCAGGCCCGCGTGGCGCACTAATAGCGTTGCACGGGGCGAATGGCGGCGGGGGCCCCTGGTTATAAGTCGTTGCAGCGCCGTGGAAAGCGTCATAGAGCTCCGCTGTAGGTGGCGGTAGCGGCGCCGGCAATATAGGCCGCAACGAGAGTGGCTCATAAGAAGCCTGAAGGGGTCCTGGCGAACAGGGCGCCGCTGTAGGGATAACGTCTAACGACACCGCGCGAGCCTCCGCGGCTGCGGTGTGCGTTGTAGTATCATCAATCTGTAAATAAGGTATGTTACACTCTTCTTGACAAGGGGGAGGGCTAACTACCGCTGCATCTAGCCATCTGTCTATTGACGAGCGACGAGACTGTGAGTGGTTGCTAGATAATGAGGCAATTTGAGCTTCTAGTTCCTTTTCTGAAGCTACGCGTTCCGCGGCAGCGATTTTTGCAGCGCGGGCGGCTTCTTGTTCGGCCAGGGAGCGCTCAATTTCTACCAAGCGTCTCGCATGCTCTGCTTCTAATGCGAGTTTTTGCGCAGCTCGAGTAGAAGACGACACAGAATTAGCCGTAGAGCCGGCCTCAAATGGGGCGGTCGAGCGAGCCGTAGAGGCAGCCTTTGTCTTTGAACGAGTGTTCATTTTTTTTGTAAGTAAAAGAAGTTTATAGATAATTGGGCGTACTTACGGTTTTACAAATTCTTCTGACACCAAATATTGCCGTTCTGCTTGCCTGACTGTTTTAATTTATAAATAAAAATCTTTTACAACATACTAATTATTATTTTATTTGACACTCAACTTGACATTAAAATAACAAAAAAACATAGAAAATGAAAATATTAGAAAAAGTATAAATAATAGAAAAAGTATTTAATGCGTCCGCAACAACCGTGATGAATTTTCAAAAAAAAATCTCTTGTACAAGCCGCAGCAATGGTTAATGTAGGGATTGTCAATCCTGTCAGCAAGTGCGGCCAGCACACTGTAGGAGCTCCATCTCAAACGCCGCACCATCGAGGCGGCTAAGGCAAGAGGTGGCCTGATGTGAAGAGTTCGCACTTCAACCAGTATCCCTAACTTATATCTTATACCTACTTATACAGTATCTTGTCTCTAACTATCGAAAGACAACTATTTTAGGTACTAACATTATTTTTATGGTGATAAACTTGTAGCCAGCCAAGCGAACTTAAACGGTTTACCACCAACCAAACACAGGCGGTTTTAAGCATACTTTACGGGTATGCAGACATGGCATTACACTTACCCAATTTACACTATTTTGAACCTTAAGCACTCTACTAAAAATTTAACTACCTTGTAATAAGCCCTGCCATTTCAACCTAACGTTTGGTTCCATGCAGTAAACAAACTTGTAAGAGTTAAAGACTACAGTGCCGAAAACCATTACACGAGCAATTATTACCTATTCAACAAGGCTATCGGACCAACAAGGTGTCTCGATTTAATCACCTATTTATCATTTTCGAAAAATAGTGTTTTGGACTTGAAAAAGTGTAAATAGGCAAAAACTATCAGCTATATCAACGAAGAGTAGGCGACGCAGGCGACGCAAGATGTGAAATGCAAGAGTTCGCGGCTCTTTAATCGAATACTGCCGCCTTCCCTTGGGTTGGAAAAGGCGACTAACGGACTAAAGACTGCACATACATTCAAAAGCATAAAGTGACGATGGGCTTACCACCTGTCACGCTGAGAACATGTGCTACGAGGTATTCTGAAAGAAGCGTACAGCATGAAGTTTCAAGTTGAAGCTATTAATAAGTGATATAATGTCTCCAACTTATTCTAGCCACTAAACTCAAGTGGTTTTGAGGTGTTCTTTATACATTTTTCTGTATTGAATATGCATTTTTACCCTTTTTAGAGATCTCTCAATTATCTTTACCATTATTTCAATTTTTTTCTCTTGACATAACGTCGAAAAAGTATAAAATGAATCTACACATTGCGGTGTGCCTGTTAAATATGAAAAACCCCCAAATTAGTAAGACTCTTTTTAGGAATACATAATTATAATGTTATTTTATTAGCAATCGACGATAAAAATCTCTCGCCGTTTCCCTCAGTTTACAGAAGTGGCAGTTTGACACTTTTATTACAGCTGTCACGATTAAAAACCTTACGACGAGTGAGAGTACAAGGTGAACCGGACGCTGTGTCCGTGTTCATAGAAGTTAGATTAGAATGCTCACTTTTGATTGAAAGTGGGGTTGTAATGAGACGACGGTCAGTCGTTATTGATTCACGTGGTTCCATTAGAGTCGGCTAGTGTTGCCAGATGTTCGCGGGTCATATCTTCTCTGTTATGATTAAGATTTTTCACAGCGTCATGATAAGAATGTTTCTCAATAATTTGCCTATCCCGACTTAAGTGTTACATAAAAAAACTCATTGGACATTGTTTCAAAACAATAACTTTTTTATCCACACTTTTTATATTGCTTTTATGTGATTTATTGTTCAAAGTGTCTAGCCTGCTACCAGTGGTTATTTCATCATCATCATCATCATCATCATCAGCCTATAAACGTCCCACTGCTGGGCACACGTGGACAACAGCACGTGGGGATAAAGTGGTTATTTAATAAAAATTAATGTACTGCCGTAGGTCACGTGATAGGTTAGGAATTTAAGACGATCGCGAACGCCGAGTAGCGATTGTCTTGAATTTCAAGGTTATTTTTTTATTAGACAACCGAAATACAAGCTGCCCTATTCCTGTACATCATATGTATTTAAATTGTAGTTATAAAAAAAAATAGCCTCGAAATTACAAAATACATATGTATTTTGTATATTCCAATGACTAAGAAGTTGTTAGTCTGCCGCTAATGAACTATTTCACTATGCCACCATAATGTATATTTAAAATTAAACTTTATTACCTTGCGTTATGGAACAAATTGGAATACCTAATAACTTAAGGCAGAATAACATTATTTCTTAACTTACGACTAGTGGCAGTTAATTTTTATTAAATAACCACCGGAGGCAGGCCATGCACTACCTTTATTATTTTTACAAATTGTTATAATATTATACATTCCACAACTCCTTAAATTTTATAGGTTCAGTCGAGGAAATTCACGGTAGACCATGTTTCGTCAATATTCGCTCGCGCTTCCACTGTCACGTCCAAGGTGACTATAGTCACCGAGCGCATGAGGAAACACTACGTCGAAATGGCATGCAAAATTCTCATACAAAACACAGAAAAACGAGACATTTCGTAGTCCCCTGTTTCCTCCTTCAGAACTGGACCAATTTTTATTACTTTTTCAGCATCGGTTAAATAAAGAGATTTTCTATGTGTGTATGTTTGATTTTTTTTAAACCAGCCACTTAATGTGTCTGAAGACGGATATTAAATAAATGACTTAATGCAAAAAAATCAAACATACAGACACTGAAAATCTCTTTCTTTAACCGATGCTAATAAAAGTTATAAAGATTGGTCTAGTTTTGAAAGAGGAAACAGGGGACTACGAAACATTGTTTTTTTGTGTTTTGTATGAGAATTTTGCATGCCACGTCGTAGTGTTTCCTCTTAAATCCGACCGTGAGTACGTATAGCAGATTCGCCGAAAGTGGTCGACCAGGAATTTTCTCGACTGTACCTTCTCTATTTGCTTTGGCAAAAAACTAAAAGGAGTTCAACAACTTTTGTTTCTAAAGGGATAAACAGACCATCGACCTCGGCATTCGCAGGTACATTGATACATTACATAACCCGAAAACCTGCAGAGCAAGCGATCCCATTGTGCCCATGAGTCATTAGCAATAAGAATGAGGTATTTCATCGTGAAGTAGCAATCTTGCTGTAATCCCACCCCTACGTGGTCGCAGCGGCATCAGCGGGATCCAACCGCGTAGACCTTTTTGTCGATTGCAATCTTACTATATTATCTCGAGCGAAGCAATTTTATTGCTTACACCGTTTATTTTTACTGGCCACAGTCATTTCCTTGCACATAATTCGTTATCGTCACCAACTTTATTTGGGGTCAGATCCCATCGTACATTATTACTGAGCGAATGTATTGGGGCCGACGGAAAAAGAGATGGTTTTATCATTTGGCGAAACTAGTTTTTCGTGGTCTGCAGCGAAGTGTGCCATTTATATGTTATTATGCCTCAGCGGGGAAACGTGTGGCCTTTGTACCATCTGATAGTAAATGACGATAACTTGAGGGACTGGCTATCTTAATACTGACTGTCGGAACACAACAATGTTACAACATTGTTGCTACATGTTACAACATTGTTGTTACGAGGACAGACTGAGTTAAAGTGATGTCAGAGAGCTAGCCTTTACATGTTCCTTTATTTTTACGAGTAGAGTAATAACTACCCGAAAACTCAGTTACTTATACAAAGTAACTTGTAAGACTGAGTGTTAACTAGAGTGACTGATTATTATAATTAGTTTGTTGATATATAATAAACTTAAACAACCCGCTAAGTGAAAAGTTTAAAAATATATAAATACTTTTTTTATAAGTATAAGAATGTTTTACATTTAAAGTTTATTTGATCTTTTAATAGGAAGACGTCTCTTTGTACTTTACGTTCGTACTTACTTTTTATTTAATTATTTGTACACAAAAATATGTACAAATAAATATTTTTATATTTATTAACCTTAACTAAAATCGTAATTTTTTGTTTTATATTTTAGGAACAAAGGTTTTTTATTGTACTCGTAAGTGTGTTGTGATTGATAATATGACTAATAAACAAAACAATAAAAAAATCATTACTTAAGCTTTGGTAAAACAAGCAAAAAAAATTCACGCGTTCAAATTTAAAAAAAAATGGTTTTGACTTTTCAACTCGGTAATTTTACATTTTGTTATCGAATAGTGTGATGTAATATCACAAGCTTAACACTATTATTCAATATCGTGTAATATCGTGAGCTTCAATACTACGTGTAAGCTGTACAGATTTCCAAATCAAGTACATACATGCAAACGGCCACCTTAGCAACCAGCGGCGGCACCGGTCTTCCGAAGCCCCGAACCCGACGCTTTAATAACCAACCCTTGTGTATCAAATTATCGAAATTTAATACTGGATCCCATTCGAGACAGGAATCCCGGATTATTTATTCCCGCAATTATGGCGGACAACTTTCAAGGAATACCTCGGACAACAATTACTTCGGGATTACGGCCTGAGACTCATAACCGTGTCCCGAATCCCGTTAAATAAGTATAATGCGCAGCCGGGATTAGTCCGGATCATATTATCCTTAATTGTACTCTTAAGTGCAAGTTTATGAGTCGGATTATTTGGTGTACGAGTGTTTTTTGGTGTTTGCTTTGCTTATATGTTGGAATTATTATTTTAGCTTTACGTAGCAGTGCTTGTTTGAGTACCAAGTTTTGTTGAGTTGGTAATTGTACGTAGAACGTGACAGAATTGTAATATTATTTTAAAGGTTTTATTACATAAACTTAGAAACGCTTGCTTTCGGTACTTTTGTAATAACTTCACGTCCTAAAAATAACTATAATTATGCTTTAGGTACAAGTACAAAAAAGTCAATAACCTTTTTTTTACGACGACGGTTTTAATAACAGTTTTAGTTTTTTTTTATTAGCAACGGGTAAGCGCTTGGCCTATATCTCACCTGATGGTAAGTGACGATAAGGCCGAAGGTCAAAGCGCGCTTCGCCCGGAATCCTCAAGCACCGAGGAACTGGCTATCTTATCTCAAACTGCCGGAACACAACAATGCTATAAACATCGTTGTTCTGGCGACAGACTTAGATAAGATGGTGGTAGCTAGCCAGGCGAACTTAACAGCCCTACCACCAACCAAACCGAGCACAAAAAGATGTACCCCCCGCTGGGAATCGAACCCGGGACCTCTGGGTCTGAAACCGGTAGCTTAGCCACTAGACCACAGAGGCGGTTAAAGTTAGGTTAATAAATGCTATTTAGATATTTTTGGAATTTACTCATTTACTTCTCTACACTAATCATACACATAATGAGACACGGTATGTACCGTGACCTCAACAGAAGTTTTTTATTATTTCTGTTTCATTTAATTTGGTGAGGGATTCTAACAATAGCATTTATATCTAAATTGGTTCAGACATTTGAGAAGTAATACTGAAATACTAAACTCACACACTTACATGAACTCTGAAAGCATAACACTCCTTTTTTTGGACAGTCGTGTAATATGCGCCGAGATACCGGTTTTAACGAGCTACCCCAAAGAAACTTGTTGCGGTCAAGTGTTAAAACCACCAACTTAGGTAAAAAGAAAATAATTGTAAATATTTAAATTAGTTTTTAAAATGTATTATTACTTAGTATACAATGGGAACTAATTTAAACTATAATAGACACTACTACAAATAAGTCTCATTTATATTTCTTACAATAATAAAAAAAAATGTTTGCTGGCCACTTAATAATACCGGTACGAATAATTATTTGATTTAGTTAGGCATAAAATACTTTTCATAATATTAACTAACAATAAATGTACGGTTATACTTTGATTTTTCTAATAAGTTAAGTTATTATTACTCTTATCAAGATCCGCGTAATCTAATATAATTTTATTTATGATAATTTTTTGACGTAAACATTTTGTATGCTTACGCCATAAACACCAAATAACGAATGTAAATCGTACAACAAACTCGGGCCATTCCGCAAAGTTCTGAACTACGATAAAGCAATAAACTTGCTGGATTACCACTTTATTAAATAATAAACAATGTACCGTGTATTTGGGGATACCAAACGTGGTTTATACGACCAGAATTTATGCTAGGAAACGTACCTAAAATGCCTTCGTGAAAGATCTTTCTATCTATCTATCTATCTAATCAGCTGGTTACTCACTGCTGGGTAAAGGCTTCTTCATTTTTCCGCACTCCTTGCGATCCTGCGCTAACCGTATCCACCGCTCTCCCACGACCCTCACAATATCGTCCGACCAACGACCACGTGGTTTACCCCGAGGCCGTTGCATATCTCTTGGCCACCATTCGGTGACTGCCTTGGTCCAATGGTGATCTTTCTGCCATGCCAAGTGTCCTTCTTTCTATTGTGGAAGATAGCCGGAATTAAATTTGGGAAATGAAAATAAAATATTAAGCTTTTCTAGAAACACGATGGAAGAAAATGAACAAATTGATGATAAAGAAGCGTGTATTTGTACTGAGATGGATACAGAACACATAAGAATTTAATTTTTATTTATTAATTGTGTATTTGTCCTATATTAAATGATTTATTATAGCAAATCCTGAACAAAACATGTTATTTCCTAGCCTGACTATTTCAAAACATGATATTATTATCAGATCGGATCAGAACATGATATTTCAATTTTTACATAAGAATAAGTACACAATGTGAAATAAAAGAAAAATAGTAAACATGCCTAATGGGTTTCTTCTACTCTTATTTATTCATTAGATTCCATATTTTTTTAATTTGTACTTAGGCAAAGTAGTTGCTGGTTTTATACCTTTTGTGAAAAGTTAGATATCATGGAATTATAAAGTTTTGTTCTGTCACTCCATGTTCAAAGCATTATTATTCTGCAGTTATATCCGAATAAATGTTTGTTCCGTTACTAATCATTTGCAGCAACATTCGTATTGTAACCATTTGTACACAACGTATTGCAATACCTCTATCTCTGTCAAAACACACGAGTCAAAGCGAGATGGTGATAGCTTCGTTAGCTGGATCTCGATTCCCATTGCTTATATGGCCATGTCATGTGACCTACACAGGTGATTCAATCTACGTAGCCATGAATCATTATCGATGGCGCCGTGCCTTAGTGCTCAAAGTGAAAACGCGGTGCATTGTTTTCTTCCATTGTCCCTATTATGTGCAGTGGAAATAAGCATATATAACAAATTGTATTTTTTTACTAGTTGGTACATGTAAGTTCGAGGAGCTAGATGGTTCAACGACAAGCGCGTTAGGGTTGCGATATTGCAAGTTAAGCAAGTTAACAAAAGGTGATCTAACTGAAATATGTCGAGTAATTATTCTTTAAAGTAATTACTTTGCAGAAAAGGTGTTTAAGAATAATAGCAAACATAGATAACTTAGACAGCTGTAGGCCTTACTTCGTTCAATATAAGATTTTGACGGTCATGTGCGTTTACATCCTGGAGGTATGTGTGTATGTTAAAAATAATTTAAGTGATTTCCCTATTTAGTCACGCCCTCTAAATTTGCGCCCGGACAGCAGACTGGCTCTTCAAAGATCTAATTTAAAATTTGTACATTCTAGCCCCTTTGCAATGTGTGTAAAAATATACAATAAATTACCATTGTCGTTAAAGGAAGAACAGTGTATAGATAAATTCAAAAACAAATTGAAGACAACGCTTATTTCTAAATGTTATTACACTCCGCAGGAATTTTTGAATGATTGAATTGAATTTTATTTAATTGCATTTTCTATTATTTTCCTTATTTTAATTTATTGTAATCTTTTTTAATTAATATGTTTTAAGTTTAATTATTTAAAAATGAATGTTGCCATGCCCTAACCGGGTTCGTGTAAGGACCGAAATTGCTTTTTATAACATCTATTGTAACTACCTACATGAAAGTGCAATAAATATTTATGATTTATGATTTATGAGCTCATCCAAGCTTCTGAAAGTCACACTATTAAAATTTCATTTTTTTTTCTAAACTATAGAAGTTAGAGATTTAAAATAAAAAAAGGTTTTTAGCAATTTTTAACCGCTTTCTTTGAAACTATAGTAAATTTTTATGTACAAAATTAAAGTCTTTTTCGAGTCCTTTTTGTTTCGAAAGTCTCGTGTAAGTACTTAAAAAGTTATTGGAATTTTAAAAGTGTGATACTTATTTTTGCAGGCCAGTGTAGTTGCTGCTGTATGAGGGCTACATAGGCCCAGCATTGAGTTATTTACTTGCTGATAATGATGATTCCCACATGATAGATAGATAGATAGATAATACTTTTATTGTAACATAATAACACAAACATTTAGACATAAAAAAGCAAAAATACAAAGTTACAATTTGGCGGTCTTATCGCTTAAAAGCGATTTCTGCCAGACAACCAATATACCCACATGTTTAAATTTAAACTAAACACAATAGACGCAGATGAAGAAAAGTTTTTAAAAATTAAAAAAAATCAAATGCAAGTGTAAGCGTGACGTGACGCTGACATTTCAGCGCCTCACCGCCGTGGCACGACTTTCAGTTTTAGCGGGAACTTTTCCGTTGGCCGACGAACAAAGAATACTAATCTCCAGGCGACCGCCCAGGATTACGTCGACGCCAAAATATCAAAGCCAAAGGCATTTCTATGTTGTACAAGTGTGGCAGACTAACTGACTGCAAGTCAGTTAGATAACATATTTTGTGCATGTGCCGTCTCATTTCACCATTCAAGGGTGGATTAATTTTAAATATTGTGACTAGCAACCGCCCACGATATCGTCAGCTTAAGGGGGTGCCGCGCGATCTCAAAAACTGACATAAGTCTCTTAATGAACTTGAAAGCAAAATCAATCATATTGATATTTAATATTAGAACAATTCTGCTTTGAAGTTTCAGACCTAGTAATTTGATTAGAGCAATGTTTTTATTCTGCGAAATATACAAATTCATCATGTGCTTGTGTTAAAAATTAAAATTAACTTTTTTAAGATGGGGGTGACCTGCTGAATATCAATACAAATATTTTCATGTAAGAATTATTGTCCCATGCGTAAAATTAAGAAAGTTGTAAAAAAAAATGTTTTTAGGAGTCATTAGATTTATGTATTGTTTGTTATTGTTTGAAGAATTTGTTTCAAATTTCAACAAGCCCACGACCTTGTGCAATGACCAGGCTAACTTACGTAAGTTCTTTTAATGTATTTAACTAATTCAGCGCATAGCACAAGTAACTTTAAAATACTTAAATTTTCACAATTTCGTGTTCGAAAAATCCCGTCTTGTTTCTTGTCTACGTCATAAAGGGTACCACTGTGTAAAATTTCAGTTTTCTAGAATTTGGCACGTTGATCAGTCAATAAGTGAGTAAGGACTTTTATTATATAGATTTTAGCATTTACAATGTTAGGAACTAAACTAAATTCCATGTTTTTCACAAAACTAAAACATTGACGACAACGTTGGTTTTGCTGATGATTTCATCAAGTCCTTATAAGCAATAATATTTATATTTTTGGTAATTTAAGGTCTTATTCTATGCATTAATGTACTGCTTAGATTTTGACAAGCAATTCCCAAATATTAGGTAATGTAAAAAAAATAGTATCTAGTTATACATGGTGGTCTAATTAATAAGCACGTGCATTTGCGTGCGTTATATACATACATAAGTCACGACTAATATCCCCGAAGGGTTGGTCACACACTATATAGGCAATGAGCACTACAAAAGCAGTCCTCTACCATAATCGTATTTTCACCAAATGTGCGCACGTGCTCAGCGTGACAGGTGGTGAACCCATCGCCCCTATCTATGCTGTTAGATATGTGTGCAGTCTTTAGTCCATTAGTCGCTTTTTACGACACCCAAGGAAAGAGAAGGGGTAGTATTCTTTCACCGACACGGTTGATATAAACATAAATAATATATACAAATAGAAAAACAATCAAATTATAACTTTTATAACTATCATGGTTGCAAACATTATTTTTACTTTTTCGAGATATTTTCCATGATTATCCTTGAGTTTAAATAACAATAAATTTGTTAAATTATTCAAACAAGCTACATTTGTTCTCTAATTCGTATCTGTCAAGATCATTCCCATTACTTTCCCGAAACATGTTGCTGTTGACACAGCAACGTTGCAGTAATTGAGTGCAGCACAGCACAGCACACGCGCGCCGTTCTGACGCTTGCACTCAAACTCTGTAACTTGATTTTAGCACGAAAGTAAATACTACCTCTGAGTAGTTCATGGATAAGGTTTCTCTTTCGAATTTCAAAGGAATTGTATGGTACGGTACTTACGATGCTAATACTAATTAAGGTACGTTTAAATTATTAAATTAGACTTTTACATTATTCTGTAATTTATCTGTTCCTGTAAAATAATACAATGTTTCTATTCCTTATGCTCCGTTCGTCGACACATTTTTAATGTCATCTTAGTTTTACAATTCTTTTTGGCACCGTCCATACTTTGAAACTTGGCGTCTGCTTCGCTTTTCTCTGCCTCATATGACCGTAAACGTGCTTTCCCCCTTCTCAAACAACTTCCAACTATCCAATTTTACAATTTAACTTACTCAAAAAGAGCGATATACCTTTTACGATTCAGATGAAAAATTAGGGTTATTATTACGTAATTATAAAGTAAGGCGGCAAAAAAGGCGTGCCGGTAGAAGTACAACAAATCCCTTAACAAAGGGAAACGTAAACAACCAGGTAGCAATGTGCAAATTGCTAAGTCTAAAAAAGAATTTCACTGAAAAACTTCAGCAAGAAGGGAATTGCAAGTGGCCACGGGAACGTTGCAGTGTAATAAACATTTGAAAATACGAGCGGTGGCCGATCAAGCCAAGATTGTGGATTATATTTTTAGTGACCACGAATTTCTTTTATTTCGTCGGCTGAAACTTACTTTCTGGGCACACCCGCGAAATGTGGCTGGTCCTGTTAAAGTTTACAATTTAGTGGCGTGATAGCCGGTAGGGTACTTCGAAATTTTAATTTATGTGGTCTGTGGGCCAGTTTTGAAAGTCCATGAGACGTTACGCCGGGGTAATTTGTAGTTGCCTAAAACTCCTTAGTCCCATGAACTGTTGCCTAATCTGTAGCAGTACCTTCACACGGTTTGTAAAGGCTTTTTCTTTGGCATTTCCTGTTGCATCAATATATATAAATTACAACTGTGGTTTTTAAAAATCCGTCTCTTTTGAAATAAAATAGAGTCTCAATCATAAATTCTCTTGATTTAAAATTATGTAAATTTGATGTCAAAACTGTGCCAATTTAGAGAAAGTTAATCCTTCGACAGTGAACACAGCTGAGACTAACTTTTTTGATTAAAATTTTACATGAAGTCAAGGGAAATTCTACTATAGAATAAATAGAGATCCTTTTAAACTAAACAAGATTAAATGTGGACGGTGAGTTTTTGCTCGTCTCGCGTTTAGACGTCTGGGCTGGATGCAATAAATTCGCCCCTGGTTCTGATTAATTAAGGAGCTGATAATAAAATAACTTGAGGCGAGCTTGTATGCGATCGTGCCTGGTAAATGTATTAGCTTTATCTTTAGCTAAGCAGCACGAATAATACACGGCTTTTTAAATTGTAAAAGTAAGTAACAGTCTTGTTTTGAAAAGAAAAAAAAAAGAATATTTTTAGAATCATTACAACAATTTATGGAACATTAAGTTTAAATTATGTGTTGGTCGCGTTAAAGCCTTTGAGGCGCCTTTTTATGGTTTTAGCTATGGTATAAATATTCGTAGGTAGAAGCTTTACGAAAGGCTACCTTCCTCTCACTCATATGTTATAAGCTTAGAGTATCAATCCATTTAGGACATATAAGTATAAAAAGTCTAGCCTTTCTGTTTTGTTTTATTTTTTATTCGATATAAAATAAAATTAATACCCTTAAAGTAAAATAACATCAATAATTTAAAAAGTAAACTCTTAGCTCATCTGTTTCTCCTTATGAGTTCTTTGGGGTTGACTAATGAAACCGCAGTGACAATGCATTTTCGCCCTAAACTTACTCCGTATAGGCTTGTTTTTAGAACACCTTAGAGTTTAAATTAAATTAAGATCAGTTCATATTAATGTGAAAACAAATAATGGTTTATCAAGCTTTAGCTCTGAGTAACTCGAATGTAATTATAATAGGTAATGGATGCGCAAACCTTAATTAATTTACAGTATAGAGCCATGGCGAGGAGCTCGATGGCGCAGCGGCTAGCGCGTTCGGCTTGCGATCTTGCCCGCCAAGCAACTTTCGCAATGCCGGGTCGCTGGATGGGTGACCAAATTAAAAACATCTCGAGCTTCTCCGTGCTTTGGAAGGCACGTTAAGCCGTTGGTCCCGGTTGTTGTCGTAAGATGACAGTCGTTAGAACCCACCAACCCGCATTTGGCCAGCGTGGTGGGTTATGGCCCAATATCTCCACGTGCTATTGTCCACGTGGGAGGCCTGTGCCCAGCAGTGGGACGTTTATAGGCTGATAATGATGATGATAGAGCTATATCTAATATACTATGTCTATCGTTCGCGATATTTAATAAAGATAAGTCGCTAATAAGAAATGTAAAAATTACCACAATCTAATCAAGAGGTATAAGTTTACTAATGTATGTTGCTTGAAATGTATAAGTATTTAAAAAAATTAAAACAAATATTTTTATATACTAAAATGTAACACACTGTTAGATTGGACAAGTCCCGATCTAACAAATCAACTGAGATGATTACCGAAATCAACTTAGCCAGTCTCTGTTTGTGCATACAAATTCCAAATCCGAATCTCTACAAACATTCCCGGTGAATTCAATTTTCTATATCCATCCACACGACAACGTTCATAGTCAGTTCCAAAAACCAGTAGTAAGATGTTGCGGACGGACCTGATTGAATACATTTTATATATCATCTGACATTTAACTGGAACCAATTTTAGGCAACAATGTAAACCTGGGAACGAACTTTTCTATGATATCGCACTGCCTTAAACTAATTGTACTCACAAAGAGAAATGAATTGTAAGTCTAGGATACAACGTGTTATTTGCAATGAGGTGGTGCGTGCTGTAAGTCCCTCTGGCATTGCTAGTGCTAAGATGCAACGCTGCGTCTTTCGCCCATCCCGAGGAAGAAACTTTTCACAAAAGGCTTTCGGATTTTTACGAAATTTTTCCTCATTAACGATTCTGAATTCATAAGTTTGAATACTCTCATTAAAATAAAGTTTGCTGTTGTTCCGCCAGTGGTTTTATTAGTGAATAAATGCTTTACCGAGTGTTCGGTTCGCAAGTATTCAGAAGTTGTGTTTTGTGTTATTTGTTTAAAGAGATTGTTGTTCTTTCTCCACAGTATCTACGTTTTACACTATCATAACGGCGACTATTTCCATTGCGATATCATAGAAAAAATAATAATGTACAAACCTTTTTAGCACCAGCCATTTAAAATTTAACTTGCTATTTAAAAAAGTAAACGTAATGACAACAACTTTAAAAGCATCGTACTACCAAGATGCTCGCTGTTTCCCAGTATTTACGTAGTAAGAAAATCGAAGTTCTTTTAATAGTCATCATTATAAAGGCCCATAAATGTCACACTGCTGGGCACAGGCCTTTTTCACATAGACAACAACACATGAGTAGATAAGTACTAGCCAACTGAAAGAGCATTATTTAGTCCAATTATCAAAGGTCTTGGATTCAAGTCGCGATCACGATAACGAGCATCTTGCAACGCGGCACGCGGATTTCTAGTTCATTGCTCGTTAAACTATGAAAGTCTTAATCAACGGCCATAGAGAAACACAAGGAGCTGATAAGTCATCGTCTTATTGTGAAAGTGTTTTAGGTTTTATTTGTCTGTTGGTAGGATTTGCCTAGAATCTGACTGATTGGTGACTACGCTAATATCTATTTCTGTCAACAAGCAGCATTGTTTCGTATTGCTGTGTTCCGGTTTCAAGGGTACTAGATTCCATGAAATTGCGGGGCATAGAGGGATACGAACTGAAGCTTTGGTCGGCAACGCACGTGTTTAGCCTTTGTGTTGGCGTCATTTAGCCGTCATGACAGCTTTCCATCGGGCAGTCCGTGAGCTTGTATGCCGACTCTGTAACTTTACATGAATAGTTAAAAAAGTATGTTACTTTACAACAGAAATCATTTCCAACGACGAATCCTACCTAATTATAAAATTATTGTGTAAGCTCGTTTCTGTATACCACTTCGCGCGTTAACAGTTTGACAGAAAGGTATCATTTTGTAGGGCATGTGATTGGATATAACTGTATTAGTTAAATTTCTATACCATTAACACGAGGAAAGTCGCGGTCAAAAGCTAATATGTCTTAATGCCGTTGGTACGGAATCGTTGCTGCGGCATTGGGCTTGGATTGGCAGCCTTCCACTCCAGCAGTCGTGGCGTGTAATGCCTGATATCTTCGTTTAATCCAACCGTTTATTCCTGCGCTGGAGGCGTTACGCTGGCGAGCACAGTGGCTCAGATAGCGTCGGCTCGGAAATAAAAGCTGGCTAACTGCTAATTAGTGGTGGGCGGTGGTCGAAGGTAGAACAACAGGAATAAACATAAACATTCGCTGCAGCTTGTATAATATGTAGCTTCGGGGCAGTTGCATGCAGCAGGCAGACATTTCTAATGCATTTACGGAAAAAAGGATAAACGTGCGGATTAGTGACGCATACTGTGTTATGTACTCGTATATTTACTAAAAACTGTCTAAATAGTTAGAAATGCCTTCATATTATCATTGTCAAGTAATTTAATTTGATGTCTGACTAATACCAAAAGAATTCAGCATTCAAAGCTTTTAGCCTTTTAGCTTTTTTAAAGCTTTAGCCTTAAAAAGCTTTTAGTAGCAATGTAAATCATGTTTAAGAATATTATATTAAGTAAACTATTATGCTTATACCAGAAGGCAGCTGACATGACTAACTGTATTTCTTGCCTCGAACTACAGTGTTGTGGAACCAGCTCTCGGCGGCGGTATTTCCGGACCGTTACGACTTAGGGATCTTCAAGAAACGAGCCTATTCTTCCCTAAAGGCCGGCAACGCGCCTGCGATTCCTCTGGTTTTGCGGGTGTCCATGGGTGGCGGTGATTACTTTCCATCAGGTGACCCACTTGCACGTTTGCCTCCTTCTGCTATAAAAAAAACGACATAGTGGTGGTGATGCGTTCAGCTCAAACACCGGAGGCCCACCTTTCTCCCCTCCACAAACCTACTCCTTTCTCCAACTCTTCCTACATACATACACATAATCACGACTATCATCCCCGAAGGGTTAGTCAGAGACTAGGCAATGAGGACCGCAAACTCAGTCCTCTGCCATAGTCCACTTTTCATCAAATAGCGACTGCACATGTATTGTGCTCAGCATGACGGGTGGTGAGCCCATCGCCGCTCTATACTGTTGGATGTATGTGCGGTATTTAGTCAGTTAGTCACCTTTTCCGACACCCAAGGGAAGAGTGGGGATGGTATTAGTATTCTTTCACTGCGACACGATTACTCTTCCTCAGGTCGGCAACGCATCAGCGTCTCATCTGGTTTTGCGGGTGACCATGGGTGGCGGTGATTACTTCCCATCAGGGGTGACCAGCCTGCTCGTTTGCCTCCGTTTCACATTAAAAAAAAACCGGACAAGTGCGAGTTGAACGCGCCCACCGAGGGTTCCGTACAAATTTGTACGTGCATATTATACATTTTTTTTCATTCTTCGTCAAAAATTACAAACTATACATCATCAAAATAAATAAAAATCTGTGTAAGCTTGTGCCAATGCAGCCCTTTTATACGATATCCCATATGACATGTTTAACTCAATTTAAAATTTGAACCACTGTTCCTGGCATAAAGACCCTGTTTTTTAATGATTTAATTACAAATGTATAGTTTACAGATTTTTCTGTATACTTCTCGTATAAGACGGTAATACTTGCAAAATTTCACTGTTCTAGGTAAACGGAAAATACCCTATGAATTTTGATTCCCTTGAGAGTGTCGAAATATACGTTTCTTTGCGGCATAAACAGCCGTATCTTTTTTTACGTTAACTTAGGAGTTTGATTATTTCACAGCTTCGAGAGACTGTAGACCTGAGTATATCGTTTTAATTTCAACTGGATACCTCTACGCGTTCCCGAGATCAAGACTCCTGACAGACAGACAGACAGACAACAAAGTGATTCTATAAGGGTTTCAATTTTTCCTTTTGAGGTACGGAACCCTAAAAATGTACTAACATAGCAGATCCTTAAGTACCTAATTTCTAATAACTTTTTTGTCTGCTGAATTTGTATGCCACTGTGGGTACTATAAATAAAGAACGTATTAGCGTACATACTGTACGTTTATAAATCGTACATAATTCAAATCGTGTGCAAAGAATGAAAGGTATCTTTCTCATAACACACACGGGCCTGCGGCGGGCGGCTAGCCTCGGCGTTGATGCAAATTCGTACCCGTAAATTAGCAATGGGACTAATTCGCCTGCCATTGTACTTATTTGAATCGTCGCAATCAGTTGTTATGGCGTCCGTGCGTTTGCAGATACCTACCGTCACTGTTCTGTTTGGTGTTCGGCTTATGTCAGGGCTGTTGATTTTGAATTTAGATTGGATGAGCCCAATTATACGTTTATCTGGCAATGTTAAATGGACTATTTGAATTTTTAATTGTTAATCATTAGATGTTCACTGGTATACCAATAATGTGATTACTATTCGTGGTTAGCTTTGTAAGTCTAACATGAAACGAATAATTTCCGTGGTTTACATCATCATCATCATCATCAGCCTATTAACGTCCCACTGCTGGGCACAGGGCTCCCACGTGGACAATAGCACGTGGGGATATTGGGCCATAACCCACCACGCTGGCCCAATGCGGGTTGGTGGGTTATAACGACTATTATCTTACGACAACAACCGGGACCAACGGCTTAACGTGTCTGCCGAAGAACGGAGGAGCTCGAGATGTTTTTAATTTGGTCACCCATCCAGCGACCCGGCATTGCGAAAGTGTCTTAGTGGTTTACATAATTTTGCATAATTGTTGTGGCAGACGTAAAAAAGTGTCATAAATAAAAAAAAAATTGACACCAAAGTGTTCTGGTGTTCCCTTAGTTGTAAAGTATTTTAACATTAGCGAGGCGAGTGTTCGATACTCAGATAAAAATTGGTAATAATATTACATACAAAAATTTTAATACCAAATTGCGATGTCAATCCTTTTGTTTTCTTGCAGGTGACGATTTCATGTATTTGGGCAACACTGTAATAAGTAGATAAAACTTTAAAAGCATAGAAAAATTTGCTCTAATTTTAATAAGTGCAAATATTATTTCTGTCTGCATTTCGAACAACTAACCCGAGGGGGGTTAGGTTAAGGGGGGGGGGGGTATACATAACATAACTTAAGACACATCTATATAAATTCATGTGGATGTCAAATCTTAAGTAACACCTTAATTGGAGAACATAAATTTTTGTCCTGCTTCATAAAATAATACCCTGAAAGGTTTGAAGCGAATCAATGAAATGAAATTTGATCCTACGATCAATGTTCGGATTGGCTCCGTTCCGGCAACAATTTAACTTTCACCTACGGACACGGTTACAAAAAAGGTCAACTTCAACCGGACGAAAATCGCCGTGTATTTTCACTGAAAGCTTAAAATTATGACTTGGCAGCATCGAATGGACCGGAAATGTATAGGCGCAGGAAATGAACCCGTTAGCGCAATCCAAGATGGAAGCCGGAAGCGTCGAAGCCGATTTATTCTGGTTGCAACTGGACCTAGCCAGATGAATACGACACTTCACAGTAACATATATCTAGGTATTATACTAGGCCGTTTAATTTTAACAGGCTGCTATTTATAGATAGATTTATAATTATTTTATTGTAACAGTTTACATTAAATACAAAACATAAAAACAAGTAAGTACAATAGATAGTTTTTTTTTTTTTTTTTTTTATTATACTAAGCCGGCAAATGACCCCACTCCACCTGATGTTAAGTGGAAATGAGGTCCAGGCGCGAGGACAACTGGTGCAGCGTAAGAGACGTAGCATCAGTCATCCTCACTCTGCCGGCCCACAAAGTGCTTCTTCACGCCTTGTTTGTTAGACCCCTTACAATTTGGCGGTCTTATCGCTATATTTATGTTAAGGTTTGGTGTGTTGTTAATTATTCATCCGTATTTTTTTTTAATTCAGCAACGGTGATTAAATCCTGACTTCATTTTAAATGCTACTTGCTGATAATGAGCTGAACTAAATACAAAAAAAAATATTTATCACTTTACCTTTTACTTACAACGGTAGTGTTCCGTGACCTGGAATAAAATGAAAACGATCGTCTTCCAAATAAACATCAAGACTGCTATGCCCACCGTGATGTAGGCTTCGCAGCCAGGGTTGGTAATCCCTAGACCAGTTTTTGCAATCTTCTTTATTTCTATTAAAGCTATTTCCATATTGTCCATCAAACACATGAAGGACGGACGACATCTGAACGTTATTTCAAAAGCGTTTAGGAGTTTAAGTGTATAACCATCAGCTATCAAAATAATAATATCTACTGACTTTTTAGGAACAGAGGATCATATATAATCAGTGGTTAAACAATAGAGCATAATCAAAAGAACAATGTGCAAGGCAGACTTATTTTGAGTTTTTGTAATATTTATCTTCATGATTTGGTTAGATTTTGTATCTGAAGCGCCAATATTTCCTCAGGTGAAACTGTGGCAAGCTCTAGAGAATCCATTTCTATTCCGGTATAGAATAAAGAGTATCCATTTCTACATTCAACAAAATGTGTATTGTATGGGTACATCGATGCTTGCGAGTTTTTTTTTACACTGTGCAAAAATGTGTGTGCAAAACCTGGTAAAGACCAAAGAAGACTAATAAACTGTCATAAAATCACAAAAAAATTATCAAAAGTAATTTTAAAACTATTTTATGACTTTACAATCAAGTCCAATGCGTTTCAGTATTTAGTATACGGATGATAACATATAGCGCAGGTGTAACGTAATTTGGCGGGTGTCTGAATGTCTGAAATGTTGCCACCACAACGGAGGCAAAATAGAGTTGGTCACTCATCCGAGAATACATTCAATACGACAGTTGCTTAATTTTCTACCGTGACACAGGAACGCTAACCAATGCGCCAAAGAGCTCTCAAATACAATATTAGATAGATAGATAAACACTTTGTTGTACGGATGGCGGTCTAGTATAGTGCATTTTTCACGAAATTTCTTGCCTCGAACTACAGTGTTGTAGAACCAGCTCTCGGCGGCGGTATTTCCGGACCGTTACGAATTATGGATCTTCAAGAAAGGAGCCTATTCCTTCCTTAAAGGCCGGCAACGCATCCGCGATTCGTCTGGTTTTGCGAGTGTCCATGGGCGGCGGTGATTACTCTCCATCAGGTGACCCGCCTGCTCGTTTGCCTCCTTCTTTTATAAAAAAAACGTACACAAGAAACAAACCATACAAACCGTAACACATGACATAAACTTAAATCTAGTATTTACAAAGGCTGTCTTAACGCTGAAAGCGATCTCTCCGAGACAACCTTTGTTAGCGGAGACTGAGAAGGAGATAGAGGAAGTGCGCAAGTTTTAATAAAGAGATAATATGATTCACAATTAAATGAATATTATATTTATTTATAAACATCCATATATACAAAATAAAATATAAAACAAACATACATACATAATCCATATAATTAAACAATAACATGTTACTAGCAGATGACAGAGCTAAAAGATGCTTATGAAGTTTATTTAGCCTTGAAGATGGACAGTGACTTGGAGTGACATATTTCGGAAGGTAAATTGTTCCAAAGGAAAGTAGCTTGGACCGTAAAAGAATCTTTATAGTATCCTGGCCGCGTAAAGGGAGCCTTAAGCACGTTGTCTGATTTGAAACCGAGGAACAGGAAACATGCTTTAAGGTAAGAAGGAGTACGAGGACCATACAGCACGTTAAACACAAGAATGATAATATGCTCCTCACGATGCAACCTAATAGGTAGCCATTAAAGCCTATGCCATATTCAGACACATGGTCAAAATTGCGCAAACCGTAGATGAACCTGATGCAGATATTTTGTAGGCGTTGAAGCTTAGTATGCAGATCTTCATTTAAATCAACAAGACAGACATCGGCATAGTCCAAAATCAGTAAAAGGAGAGATTGTGCAAGCTTAACCTTGGTCTTCACAGGGAGCAAGTTCTTCCACCTCCGAAGTGACCCAGAGGCAGCGAACAACTTTCGACTTATCTCAGACACTTGAATAAACCAGGAAAGAGTGCAGTCAAAGTTTTTTTTTTAATATGACACGTCATAGTGACTACATCCTGCCTGATGGTAAGCAGCCGATGCAGTCCAAAATAATGAGAGCGCTCCTCACCGTGGAACAAGCACGGTAACAAGCGCACCCATTCATGATGGCCTGCATAAATGCCGTTTCACGAAGTTTTAAACAGTGGGACAGTAGTTTAATCAGACACCGTTAAACATCAGCGCAATCTGTTTTGTGCCCCCAATGACGATAGCCTATGACATACCACTTAAAACTTTTAATGTAAGTAGCTAGCACTCAGAACAAAAATGTTTAAAATAGTCAACGGTTTCTTGTTAGTAACAGGATGTTGAAGAATTTCAGTGTACCTGGTTTAAACAAAGAAACAAGCTTTTGTGATGTGATGATATATTATGTTATATACGAAATACGACTATCATTCCCAAAGGGCAGATCCCCGGATACTAGGCAATGAGGAACACCGAAGCAGTCCATTGCCATAGCCCTGATGAAAATAACCCTAATTATAAGCAGGTTGGAAAAAAATACTACAGACGCTGGTTCAAATACTGTTCGAAGAACGGTCACGGCGTAGAAAGGTCACTGGGCGTTTTGTTCGGACATTTGATCCACGGCGTACACAAACAAAATAGGGCAGACTATGTAAATACTTGTCGCTGCAATACAATAATATAGGTCGCATGCTTGCAAACCGTGGGAGAATTGAGGAAAAATATATACTTATAAAAAAAACTACTAAGTACTACATTTTGATTTTTATGATACTCTGGATACTTTTTGCCTTATAGTTATATTTCAGTGTAACTAAGCGATCAAAAGGAAAATAAAAATAAAAATTCTACAAAAAACATAATTTATTCTGCTTGATCCAAATCAATTGTAAGATCATCTAAAAATCATCATCATCTATTCCTACGGAATACCATGGGAGTATTTTGATATGCTCTCCTGCGGTGTAACCTTATTAGCTTACACCGCAGGATGGCATATCAAACTAGAACTTTACTTTCGTGTTTTATTAGCGGTGAAGAAAAACAACATTTATTGTTCAATAAATTTTTTTCTGGGGTTTTTGAACAAAATAATTATATGGAATGAATAGTGAGATTTATTTCTTTAATTTAATACATATTTGGTTTTTGTACGCGAATTTTCATGACCTGGATAAAATATTCCCAATGACCTTAAAAATGATAGTTTTAGTAACGCTTAACACAATTGTTAACTACATTAAAGTTTTTTATTTCAAAAGTATTCAGGCCTGAAATCTCTGTCAAAAGATTTTAATATGCTGTTACAATTTACTTATTAAGTAAATTGTAACAGCATATTGTAATAGTATATTATAATAGCAGATTGTTCACTCAGCCCCAAGTCGCGGCAAGCTGTTACGCCAATAGAGTTCTTTAAAAAAAATTAAAATTCCATTGGCACCATTCAGGCAAACACAACAGTAGGTGGGCACCGAAACTTCTCGAAACAACTTCTACGTAAGTTGGCACTCGCAAAAATATTCGACGCGACAATTCCAGTCTATTTTCCGAAAGTCTTGCAAAGTATTTGAATATCGGCCTCGATCAAATTGGTTTTCTCACTGTAGTTTCCGATTTAGAACCCTTGTCAGAGCTGACGCAACTTTCTCCTTTATCGAAACAACGTGTTATGGTTTGTTTTTTTTGTTCAAAATTACAACGATGATAGCGTTACGAATTTTATTTTTAATAATTACTTACTATTATCAATTTAATTTCAAAACGTCTCTGTAATGATTGTAAAGACGTCAATGAAACATTAGTCTGCCAGCCTGAGAAGGTCCCGTGTTTGATTCCCAGCAGAATGACATGACAATGTTACTGTACTCTGTTTGGTTGGAGGCATGTGTCCTCTAAAACGTTTCCTCATTCCTCATTATTAATAGTAGTTATACTCTAAATGGTCTGTTTTTAGTAACTCCTAGTATGAGATCGTAAAACTACGCTTCATATAAATTTAGTTTGATAGAGGTTTTAATTATAATGCTCTTTATATCAGCGTCAGAAACGACAGAGGCGCACATTTAAAAGCCTCCTTCATTAAAATTCAAAATAGGAATGGACAAATTACAGTCAGCATGTACTCACAGCGAGCAGCAGTAATGCTATCGTTACTCCATCCCCATTCGATTACAAGCGGCCGACAAATAAAGCCACGTCCGTGTAATCCAATCGCCTCCGAAATAAATAGCGATCGTCGCGAGCGGCCAATTCATTTGTAAAATTGTTATGTATTTCTGTCGGGTGTTATCTAAAATATGATTTTTGTTAAGTCTCCTATTTCTGTCACCAAGTTTTGAAAGGTACTAGATATAGAGAATGCTTGAACCAGAGAGGTGTGAGGGCGGCTCAGTATTAAAAGAATATTACCAACCCATCTCTTCCATCATCATCATCATCAGCCTATAAACGTCCCACTGTTGGGCACAGGCCTCCCACGTGGACAAATGGCACTTGGGGATATTGGGCCATAACCCACCACGCTGGCCCAATGCGGGTTGGCGGGTTTTAACGACTGCCATCTTACGACAACAACCGGGACCAACGGCTTAACATGCCTTCCGAAGCACGGAGGAGCTCGAGATGTTTTTAATCGTCACCCATCAGGCGACCCGGCATTGCGAAAGTTGCTTAGCCGGCAAGATCGCAAGCCGAACGCGCTAGCCGCTGCGCCATCGAGCTCCTCTTCCATCGGGTATCGTAAAAGGTGACTATCGGACTAAAGACTGCACATACATCTTACAGCATAGGCGATGGGCTCATCACCTTTTACGCTGAGCATTTGTGCAGTTGTTATCGGTGAAAGGTGGACAGTGGCATTGGACTGCTTTTGTGGTCCTCATTGCCCAGTCTCTGACTAACACTATGGGTATAAATGACGTAAAATATTATATATATGTACCCTAAACCGAGGAGCATGTATGAAGAACTTTATAAGAGTAAGTTAAGCAAAGGATGTGTGACAGGATAGGAGCTAATGGAAATCTGTGGTCTCTGCCTACACCGGGGAAGCGGCTGTGATGTATGTATGTATGTTTATTGAACCCAGAAAAAGAGAGTATAAGATAAGATAAGATAAAAAAATCTTTATTGTACCCCAATTTAACTTTCAACTCTGTTGACTATGATATCCTTCTTTCCATTCTCCATTCTCTTAACCTTACCCCTGCGGTGATCGGTTGGTTCTCGGACTATCTACGTAATCGTAGCCAGAGGATCAGGAGTGGAGAATCTTTTTCTGAATGGGCTCCCCTTACAGCTGGCGTGCCGCAGGGAGGGGTACTCTCGCCTCTACTATTTTCCTTATTTGTGAATGAGCTCGTTAAAGTCAAATCCTGTCCGTACCACCTTTATGCGGATGATCTGCAAATTTATAAGCACTTTGATGCATCCAATGCTGACAGTACAATCGATGCGATTAACAAAGATCTTCTTGCAGTGAAGTCTTGGACGGACTCTTTTGGATTGCTTTTGAATCCAAGTAAATCACAAGCCATAATCGTAGGTAGCAACAGATTGTACAACAAATTAGATTTTGAGAAACTCCCCAAGATCACATATGACGGAGTGAATCTTATATATGCATTATCGATCACACTTTGTCCTGGAGATCACAAGTAAATGAAGTGAGTCGGCGCATGCACTTCTCTTACCATTCTCTCAAGCAACTCCAGTTTTTCTTACCATACAACACCAAAATTATGCTCGCTCAGTCTCTTTTACTCCCTCTTCTCGACTATGCTGACGTTTGTTATTTAGATGCTACTGAGGAGCTGCTTAACAAGCTGGAGCGCCTGCAAAATTTGGCCATCCGTTTTATCTTCGGTCTACGGAAATATGACCATATTTCGGAGTACCGGTCGACGTTAAAGTGGCTCCCAATCCGTCTTCGCCGAGATATGCACATCCTTTGCCTCCTTTATAAAATTCTTCACTTCCCACAGTTTCCTTATTACCTAAGATCCCGTTTTACACAGTTACCCGTCTCTTACCGTCCCAAGCGTTCCTGTGATACCAGAACACCACAAGCAAACACCAAATTTTTCCACAATTCTTTCACTGTGTATGCAGCTAGACTTTGGAATAAGCTACCAGCTAGCATCCGTGAAAGTTCATCGGTTGAATCTTTCAAACACAAACTAAAAGAGCACTATCTATCGCACTAATCGTTTATCAGTAACTTATATTTATTATAATATGTATTGTCTTATCTATTTATATGTATGTATGTATTATTTGTTTTATATATACCTATATATGTATTTATATTGATGAATGTATTTTATGTACGTAGGTATATAAGTATAGCACAATTTAGTCCCGCATATATCTTTTTCCCACCACAGCTAGGGTTGGCTGGAAGAGATCTCTTCTAGAGATAAGCTCACCTTTGTATATGTCCTGTGTAACCTGTGTCAAAGTGTAATTTCTTGTGCAATTAAGTATAAATAACAACAAAGAGACAAACACACAATGATGGCCTTACAAAAATAGGGCCATTTGCCTGACGTGCCGCAAAAGTGCAGCATGTCATAAGTAATGGGGTCACCCATGGAGAATGGCTATATTATGAAAGTTATTACCCGAATTTGGTTGTGCTATCCGTTGCTGCCATTAAAGCTTTTTGGTCTATTAGATCGACTTTGTTCTGAAATAGCAAAACGGGTCTTAATGTTACGTTAACTTTTAATGCTTAGTACCACTACAAAATATTTCGACCAGTTTTATCTCCGATTGTTAAAATGTTTTTAAAATTATTCATTGTGTGTCAAGTAGTTTAGATTGCGTAAGCTCGCGGATTCGAAAAAGGTCGTCCTTCAAGTGCTTTTCATATGATATATGTAAATATTACTACTTTCTGTCCAATCACACAAGCTGTAATACGAAACCTATTTGCGTTAGTTACATAAAATTTTGTGTATTTCAGTTTTAATAATGCAACGCAAACATTTTAAATCAGAGACTAGTGGTAATATTGGGTTTTGATTTTACCAATGCCTATTGATAAACATATTTGTAGGCTAATCAAATGTTTTGATAGTTGCATAATGAAAATTGTGTTTTGGTTACAGGGTGTGCTTTCCTGACCTACTTCAATCCGGAGAGTGCGTCAAGCGCTCAGTCGACGCTGCATGAAAAACGGACATTACCAGGGGTAAGTGTTTATTTTTTATAAAAAAATATGAGGACTCAGAACAGTCTTTGTAGTCTATGTACAATGTAATACTCTAGTGGTGCGTACCGCTCGAGTTTGTTTCAATACAACATGTTGTGGACTATTAAAAAACTTTGTACACCTCAGTAGATGTTGTTAATGTTTTCAATTAATTCGTATGTGCAAGGTACTTGAGAATGGTAGTACAATTTAATTGAAATTGTGTTGAACTCCACATCTCATAACGTGACTGAAAACTGACAACTATTCTTGCTTTTACAACTTATGTTTTCTACAGATTACGCGAAATGTAACATTAGTTAATATTTACAGATTATTTTAGCCAGAATGTTTGGATCCTATTTCGTTCAAAAAGATTAAACATTTACCTACATCCTCTATCAAAATCACTTATCAATAACAAATTTTTAAGTCATCGTCAATGTCAAATTATAATGTCTGAATCAACTTATTTATCGTATCACATTTCTAGAGTTTATGCTAAGAAACATTACAATTAAACACGTGGTCACAGGAATACAGTCTTTCTGTGACTACGGACCCTGTAAAGAGTTCAAAGTGTCAGGACAAAATCAAATGTAACGTAAAAACTCAACAAGAATAAAATAAAAAATTTTACTCACGCCCTTTTAATTTTTTTCTCCACATTTACTTAACGAGTAGGTAACATCTCAGTGAAAAGCACGTTACCAACCTTAAAGTTATATTCCGTCAGAAGTCACGATGTAGGTCAAATTGCAGACGCTACTTAACCTCCCTTGAATTATTAGGGCGATCCTTGAGCGCTCAGGTATGCTTCAATTTCGTAAAAATACTTGCTAAGGGTCCATCACCCCAAATAAAGTAATTGTGCTTTACAAATTTAAAGCGATCGTAAAATTAACCACTACTTTGTATTCGTATCGCGCCGCGGAGTTTCGTACGAAAGCAATTTTATTTTAGGGCATAAAACGATTCCGCCATAATGACTGTATCATCGTAAACGCACTCGCATGTAGTTCGGTTGTGTTATGTCCGTTTGGTTTCCGGCGTGCTGAGTACGTGTATCGTTGACTATTCCATCATGTTTACGACAACCTGATTTTTTTTGGCTAAATTGCAACTCACTTCGTTTGTGGTGAGGTGAGGTGCGATACGATGCCTGACTGACGATGCAAATATCTCATAAGAAATTACACAATAAATTACTGTAATCTTTTTTACCTATTCGAAAATTAAAAGCTTTTAAAGTGCATTGTGACTAACTCTACTATACAAAGTAAGAAGGTATTGTAGTGCACTTCCGAATAAGCTGTCCCTCTATACTCTTGTTCAAATAGTTGTTTTGAGAAACTTCTTGATAGGATCAGAATGTAGGTAGGTAGTGACAATGTAGTAATCACAGTTAGAGCTAGTGTACGTGCGAAGGCCCCAGAAGCTGTAATTCATGGTTAATTTCTTTTTACATAATGCAAACCTCTAAGATGATAGCATGTATAAAATAATAAAACAGTTAAGTTAAGCCGCCTCTTTCGAACCTCATTGATGATCAAAAACAAAAGCTGTTCAGTTATTTATTTAAAGTCATTGCTACAATTAACGGAACGGCGTTGCATCAGCACGCTTCTTTACAAATGCGGTAAAGTAATCACAAACAGACTCACTTTTCTCGACCAGAAAATTTAATCACTGAAGCCGCTTCCACAGAGTCATTGAACAACAACAACATTGACAAACAACAAAAACAAGCAACCACCACAAGTTACTCAAAATGTGTATATTCATATTAAAACAACACCATTCTATTATGCATGAAATATTGATGTATTCCAAAGTAAGCAAAGCACGCAGTTGGAACGCAGCACCGAGCAAGCACGTCCCAGCAAAAACGTAAAGTGCGCGATACCGCTTCGGTACGTATTTTAATTTTTGATCTGAGCCCTAATCTTTCTATAAAGTCATACTCGTGAGTTCCGAACGTGCCGCCTGAATATAAATTGTGTCATTTCACCAAAACCTTAATGGAAAAGCAGGTTAAATAATTCAGCCGTAAGAAATTTTGAGCCCATAAAGGCATCCATAAATAAAGAGTTTAACACGTTGGGGGCGTGCGAGCGCTTTCCCATTACGCTTTGTATATTTTTTCTTGTATCTTTTGCAGTTCAAAATATTCCCTATACACAAAAGTAGGTAGTAAATCATCGAGATAAAAATTTGCCGCGCAAAATGATTTATGGAGAAATTTTCGGGACTTTTTTTTTGTTTAACGCCTACAACCTACTTTGTGGGTGGGCCACTAAAGATTTTTCGCCTAATTTGATCCTTGGAGATAATTTATTATCGTGCTTGCTGGCGTGTAGCACAATATTAAGCGTTCTTGAAATATAAAACAAATTTGCAGGAAATTGTCTTCCGTCATAACTTCATAACTTACATCTTTTCAAATTATTTCGTAATTTCAAACGATTTGTTACTGAAAATTAAAATTTTAAACACTGAAAAAAGAAGGCGACAACCTCAGGCGGCAATCGAACCACGCACCTTCCGCATTCCGGGCGGCTGCCTTAACCACTTGGCTACCGAGGTCTGGCTTTCAACCGTCGAAATTTGTCAGTGCTTGATGCTTATGTTTTTAGTCAACATTGCTTCATCAAATCTTAGAAATTTTCACCACTGAGATCCGAAAGAAATGTTTTTACAAATATTTGAACATTCGGTTTAGATGAAGCTGCGTTTATAGATTAATGTTTTATATTTTAGCGTTTTATTAACGCTTAAATATACTTAAGTAAAATATTTTTTTGTTGTTACTGTATGCTACACAACTTTCGTCCCAAATATATGAAAAAATAATTCGTGACTCACTTTGTTGCTACTTCGGTTAAAAAATACGTTTTAACACAAGAGCAAATTCTCATGAAAACCACAATTTGTAAAAAAAAACATTAATAAAGAAGTTTGATCAACGACCTCCACCTCTGCAATCGTTTACGTAAAAAGAACATAAATAACCCCATTCATTTCTCACTGCTTCTCCATTTATAAAACTGAACGAAAAACCTCCAAGTACAGACACACCGAGAAGTGATATCGATTCCTTACACGAAACTAATGCTATTCAACGCCTCAAAGTAATCCCACTCAGGGATTCCGGAGGTGTAAACTAACACAAAGTGGGGAAAAAACCGCACAGCACTTGGCGAAGCTAAACACGCGAATGTTTGTTATGATTTCAGAAAGGTCACGTTCGAATACAACGTATGTATGGGATCGTGGTCTTATCCCCCGGAGGTATCTCCGAATTTGCCTATGTAAATGTTGTATGAAAAAAGTATAAGGTTTGTTGAGGCTGCTGGGTGTGCGGCGTCGATACGGCTTTCACTTATCATTAAAGCTTTTGTGTGTGTGTGTACCTCATATTATCGTGATTGTAGTCTGGTTCGTTTAACAGGATGTAAAATCTTTTGTTTTAATAGGGTTCAAAAAAAATAAAGTACATCAATAGGATTGAATAAAATTTATACATACATAATTATAATAACGACTATAATCCACGGAGGGTAAGTCAGAGACTAGGCAATGAGGACAGCAAAAACAGCCCTCGACCATATAATAGTTCACTTTTCTAAAAATAGCGACTGCACAAGTGCTCAGCGTGACAGGTAGTGAGCACATCGCCGCTCTATGCTGTTGGATGTATGTGTAGTATTTAGTCCGTTAGTCGCCTTTTACGACACCCAAGGGAAGAGAGGGGGTGGTAGTAGTCTTTCACCGCTACGCGATACGGATAAAATAAAATTTATTCTACGTCTTAATCCTTCGGCGCATGTACAAAGGACTAAAGTTAGCGCTCGATCTTTTTAAATTTAATTGTAAGTTATTTGTAAGTGATGATACTCGTACCTATAAGGCTGAAATAGTTAAGGTAAAGTTTTCTTTGCAAGTAGTGTAGGATTGCAAGTAGGATAGATTCATTATAATATACCTATAATCTATTAAGGTATTAAAGTTACTTGCATTTATACAGACAAACAAACTCTTACCAAACGCGAACAATGACCCCTAAAATCAAATAATATCTAAAACCGCTAAAAACTTTTCCTGTTAATCTTTTATTCCCAAAGTATTAAATCTCAAACTATTTTATGTCAATTTGCTGACGCCGAGTCGTATAATCTATATCGCTGTCGGTCAAACGCCGATAATATTTTTATATCGTTATATTTCAGTAATAAAATGTTTGTATTAGTGTTTTATTGTTATTAGTTTTCGCAACAGCCATAATATAGGACGTGACATCAGCTAGTTCGCAACTGTTATAATATAGTTTATAGCAGTTCATAATAATGCTACTAATTTCTTGTATTTGCAGTGAAGTGCTTTTACTGTAATCAAATTGTGCCCTATTCAAATAACAGCTTTTTCTGGGTCTGGAATAACTACCTTTATATTTTTTAAGTCTGTCGATGTAACATCAATGTTAGTTGTATTATTGTGTTCTGATATTAGGTTCAAGAATAGATTGCCTGTTCCTGAGTAGTTTATGATATTTGTTCAAGAGTGATTCCATTTTCACTCTTATTTTCGCTTACCATCAGGTGAAATATAAGGTAAAATAAAGGCCACGCATTTCCCTATTTATCTATATAAATAAAAATCAATTGCCGAAATGTTTGTAGGAGCATCACTTCAGAACGGCTTGACCGATTTGGCTGATACTTTTTTATTGTGTTCGTAATTATAAGGAAAAGGTTTGCATAAAAAAAAAATTGCGAAAAATCGTCACGGGCTCTGGGAACTCGCGGGCGGGCCGCTAGTGTGAAATAAAAATAAATCTTCGTTTTGATATTTATGTCGTTTTCTTCACTGTTAGTTTATTTAACAGAACAGACCCAGGTGGAAGCTCATAGTATCGGAGGCAAAGCCTTACCTTGGGTCTCCGCGCCAACTTAGTTAGTTAATTTATCAAAGTAAATTTTTTTAAACCAAATCCGTTCAGACTACTAACAAAAATATTAGCTACAAGCAACGCGACCTAAAAAATTAATAAACAAAGAAGAAAGAAGAAGAACGAACTGTCCGTTACAGTTCGCAGTGAAGATTCGGATTTGGGTGCGCAATTCGCGCGGCATGGCATAACAAACATGCAATTTCACAAAACATATTTATAACGCACGAGAACGAAACATTAGGGCGGCCCGTTGAGGTATTATTACTAGAGACGCACCACAAAGCAATTTTTTGCGCACTGATATGCGGCCTAAAGGTCCACAGTATCAGAATCCATACCCTTGACACCCTACCCGTGAGCCTGGGTACAGTATGTACAGAGCTAAATGAGTGAAACTGTCTAAGTGGTAGAGCCGAGCTGCGTTGCTGCACGAATTGGGCCAGTAGTGCTCGCTCGGCATAATACCACCCTCTCACAGAATATCAGCGTGAACAATGACACTCGTTGTTGTTGTGTTTCGTCCAGTGAGTGAAAGAACCAGAGGCCCATCTCTCTCCCCTCCCCCCTCCCCCTTCACAATTCTTACTTCTTCCTCAAAGATCCTACTCCTTGCTCAAGGCTGGCAATGCATCTGCTACTACTCTGGTTTTGCGGGTGTCCATAGGCGGCGCCGGTGATAACTTTCCACCAAGTGAACCGCAAGCTCGTTTGCCTTCTTTTCACACATAAAAAAACACCCACAAACACTGTGGCGTTTGCAGCCCATGAGCCGCAACTGAGCGCGCAAAAACTTGTTCGGCGGTATCGTACCTTGTAATACTAGTAGTATCTCAATGGTGCGGCCAGATGCGGCGGTGCATGTGGCGCTCGCATCGAGCAAGACATTTGGGATAAAATGTCGCGCTAAGCGCCGCCGCAACAGACCACGCCGCCCGATTTACCGAGCTGTGGTCTGGCGATGCACGCACTTACATGTATTGTGTGTTGTGGATGCGGTATTTCATCAAATCGAAATTTTTTTTGTTCCAAAGAGAGCGCTGCCATATTGGTATTGCATGAAAAGTTTGCTATATTTTGTATGATGTAAGACGATGGTTTTCCATCCTACGTTGTCACTACCAAGTGCTATAAAAGAGACTGTTACTTAGTTAACAATAAGCTTTAATAGAAATTGTAGATACAATGGGTGTAAAATTACAAAGGTCCGGGAAGTGATAAAAATGATCGTATTCAACCAAGCGCACGGTATTGTAGTCAGTAGCTAGTAGGTGTTGACATTGAATAATGCACATTTTGGCTTACAAAGTAAATACATAATGTTGGCATAGATCGTTGAAAGCTACAATAGCTCACCTAGTCAGGATTGCCAGCGGCCAGATGATTTATCGAAACTGCATAGGTAAGCAAACATTTAACATCCTATCTTACTGGGAAGGAATGTCCGAACTCAACATTTTCACATATCAGTGACACACGCATAACCTGTTGCCATCTAACACTGGATCCTTTCCAGTGTTTCAGTGAAATATACTCAAATAAAAGGCATTGCAGTTATCATTTACATCTTTCAATTCGCCGCTGCCTCTTGCCAAGTGCGTGGTTTCAATGGGCCTGTTGGTAGATCATGTGTTGTATGGGAAGATAATGATTTGAATTTATTGCAACGGTTGGACAAACGGATAACTTAGTTTTTGCACGACGATGTGAGAATACAAATGTTACGTGCAGTCTTGTACCACATTTAAAACAGTAAAGACCTGACCTATTTAAGTATTTCGTTTTTATAAATTAGCTTTGTTTTTGAATTGACAACAGGTTTTAAAAGTCACTCGATTAGGTTTGAAGGATGATTTGTTCATCAGCCGTCATCTTACAAATTTATGGTGAACTGAGGAAGCGTGGTCAACTAAGCGCTGCACTGTACATCAAATGGTCCTTCGAGCCGGATCATCCGTCTTTCTGATCACGGACTGACGTCATAACAATTATGCTAGTAGCTTGGCAGTGTACGGATAGTAGTTGAGACTTTTAAGGCAAAATTAGCTTCAACCTTTGCCCTCATTAACACTCACCATCTGGAGGGGTCCATATTAGCTCACATAAAACTATTATTCCTATTTTTGTTTTACTACAGATTTGTGTTCACAAGGGGGCCAGTCCCCCTGCATCCCCCGACATGCAAGAAAGCATGGAGCTTGCAGCATGCAAGCAAGCATGCAGCATGCAATCAAGCATGCAGCAAGCATGCAGCATGCATCCAGGCATGCATACCTACAAGCATGCAGTATTCCAAAAAACATGCAACACGCATTCAACATGAATGCAAGTACACAGTTTTTATTCAAATTACAAAGTTATTTGTCACAAGTCCAACCTAACGAAACCAGCGGAACTATAGTTTTGCATGTTTTGTATTTTGTATTTTAGTCTTAGTATAATTATTAAGTATCTTTTGTTTCTTTTAAATTTGTAATTTACTAGTGAAAATTTGTAAATGGCTCCCAGTCATTAATTATGATATTCTAGTTGTAGTTATATTGCTGTAAATTTTCCTTACATAAATAAATACTTAACTTTGTCTTTATAGCGGGTGGCTCACAAAAACATTTATGATCAAGAAATAATTATGAAAACAAATATTAGTATGAAACCAATTTATGAATATTGGCGTTATGTATTAAAATGATTAGAAGTTTCGATCGTTAGTATAAGAAAATATATGATGAAAAATATTAGTAAAAACAAGGTGTATGATTAAAGATATTATGAATTCTGATGATTATGGGTTTCGATCGTTAGTATTAAATATTTTTATGAAGAGTGATCATTATGATGTAAAATGGTATGAGGAATATTATTTCAATAATAGGATTTAAAAAGTTATGTATAAAAATGCGCACCCCATCTGGAGATTTACCCATAACCCACATAATGATGGGATATTGACCAATCACCCCATGTGTTGCTTTTTACGTAGGAAGGCTTGTGTGTCCAGTAGTGGAACGATTACAAGCTGATTATAATCTGGAGATTAGAGAGATGCAGGTATGCTTCCACTTCGTAAAATAAAGCACCAAACTTTTTAGTGAAAATTAATTTATTTGCATGATCAAGCTGTTTCAATTAGTACATAAGAGTCAAAGCTGTAGACTTCTTTATACACACATCAAAAGTGTCTAGGGATCAACATATATTTTTGCAATAACTTTTCTCCTGATTGATATTAATTAAAATTTTCTTTAAGGATTCATCAAATAAAGTGTTTTCGTTTGTCTACAGTAACGATAAACCAAGTCACCTTTGCATTAATAAAGAAATTTGCCATTTTCCTAATAAAGGGATTTTTGACATTTGAACCACTAACATTAAAGTTCGAAAAAAAGACTGAAATAACAGTTTTCTTTAAAATTTTATTGGGTAACTTAAACAATTAATAATCCGTGTTTCTACCGCGAACACTAACAACACAAGAACATCGGTTTGGCTTACTCAAAATGAGTTCATCCAAATCACGCTGTGGAATGGCCGCCCATGTTCGTTGCAACAACAAAAAAAGGTCTTCTTGCGACTGGATACCCTCCATATTCGGCAGAGCTCTTCTCTGTAGCATATCCCATGCATGCTCAATCGGGTTCAAGTCTGGCGACTGAGCAGGCCAGGGCATGACATTGATGTTAGCTGCGGCGAGAGTCTGTCTTACAACTCTTGCGGTGTGCGGTCGTGCATTATCATGCATTAACTGAAATAAGGGACCGATTTGCACTTGTAGAGGAACGATGACGTCTGATACAATCGTCTCAGCATAAATTTGAGCGTCAAGGTTGCCTCTGATCCAAATCAACTCAGTTCTTCCGCCGATCCAAATACCCGCCCATACCATGATGGTTCCACCACTATAAGGATGGACTTCCTGGCAGGATTTTAATCGCTGTTGGCGTCCAGGGGTTCTCCAGTGTCGTATACGTCTTGTATTCGGTCTCATACCAAAACGAGACTCATCAGAAAAGCACACGAAACGCCATTGTTCTTCTGCCCAATTTCTGTGTTCAAGAGCCCATTGATATCGAATCCTACGATTGTGCATTGCTATAGGTGGTACCCTTAGCGGTCTTCAGGAATGAAGGTTCACTTCATGCAAGCGGTTTTTGACTGTTTGATCGCTAATTAAGTTCCCTGAAGAGTGATGAAGCCTCACGGCTAACATCATGGCGGTTATTGTTGGAGCTCTTCGAGTTGTGATTTGAATGTATCGGTCTTGTCTCCGTGTGGTGCAGCGATACCGTCCTCCATGGCGCTCAGCCACGGTACCAGTGCTTCGGTAACGTGTCCAAAGTCGACTGAAAACACTCTGACTTGTATTCAGAGCTAAAGCCACAGTACGTTGCCGGGAACCAGCTTCTATCATTCCCACGGCTCTGAGCATTTCTTCCCTGCTTAAATGACGTCGCCGCTCCATAATAACGTTGGTTTTAATCAGTAGTAGGGAAACAGTAGCACTAATAATGTCTTCAATGCGTTGTATGTTTTTATAGGGAAAATATTGACAGCTGATTTTCATCTTTTACTAGAAATTGATTGAAAGTTCCTGTTTCAAATTATGAAATGCACCAAAAAGGATCCATATAAATTTATAAAATCATAAATTTATTACAAAGCCACATCTCAATCTCAAGAAATCCGCATAAAAATGCTTGATCCCTAGACACTTTTGATGTGTGTAGATTACATTCGAGAAGATTCTCAATATCTACAATTTTAAAAGTAATACAATAATATGTCTTCGTCTGCCGTTCAAAATTTGTCTCTACAAACAGAAATGAGACACGACAAGGATGTTTCTTGTCGTGCCCCAGCAATATCCATTCCCTGCGGCCGCGGCAGGAGTGCGTGGTAATATTTCAGAAGGGCTAACGTTGGAGCGATTAAGTGACGTATCACGTTCCTGCCGCTTGTCGTGTTTGAATTAGGCTTCTTTTTATTAAATGTGAAGTATACAATTATATATGTGGAGGAGATGGAGTGACGACCTTACCATTTTTTTGCCTGGGCAGTGTAAGGTGGCCCGGAACAAAGACGGGTGGAAACATAGAGGGGATGCCTTTGCCCAGCGGTTGGACACAATATGGGCTATCGTATAAAAAAACATAATTACATTGTTTTTGGAATGTTTTATTATGCTGTTTGTGAATGGTCGGATGTGTGGAGGTTAACTTCCAAGTCGGGCAGAGTATAGGTATATCAGGCTTATCCGTTTCTCGTAACCGTGAAAGAATACTACCATCCCCTCATTTCCCTTGGGTGTCGTAAAAGGCGACTAACGGACTAAAGACTGCACATACATCCAACAGCATCGAGCGGCGAAGAGTTCACCACCTTTCACGCTGAGCACATGTGCAGTCGCTATTTGGGGAAATAGGCGTACCTATGTATGTATGTGTATATTAGGCTTGGGTATTATGCCGATTTCAGCCATCCAGATAATAATCCTACTAATATTATAAACGCTAAAGTTTGTGTGTATGGATGGATATTTGTTACTCTTTCACATAAAAACTACTGAATGGATTTGGATGAAATTCGGCATACAGATAGTTTATAACCTGGATTAACACATAAGTTACTTTTTACCCCGATATTCTCATTGGAACGTATGGATGGATGTTTGTTACTCTTTCACGAAAAAACTACTAATTGGATTTGAATAAAATTCGACATACAGATAGTTTATAACCTGGTTTAACACATAGAATACTTTTTTGAAACCGCGAGCGGCACGTTTTATATAATTATGATCTATAAAGATCCGAAAACTTTTGAATAAATATTCTGAACCTCGTAATAATGTTACTCAGTATGACATGAACGGAGAAAATTACGGAAAGATAAAAATAATATCCTCTCGTAGTATCAACGGATACGAACTATTTGTTAATTTTTGTAAGATATATAAAGCCAAAAACAATTAGTTACTGAACTTTGGTCACTAATTTTACTGTTTGGAATATCACTACACAACGCCATCATCGGCTTGTAGTTAAATCTTTAACATGAAACCTTCTAATTAGACGAACCTCGAGAAACTTCGCAAGGATTCCTTTCTCCCTTTCTTTTACAGCGTCGAACAATTGGAAAACGGTCCTCTCCCTATCATAAAAGGCTCTCCATCACAGTTGGTCATACATTACCCCGACACAATAGAAGTGAAACACTTTATATTGATTTGGGATCAACTCGCGTTTTTCCTTTTTATTAAAACACTAGTGGCCACACGCGACGTCGTCTACATGAACCTGATAAATACCTATCCAATTTTTTTTGCCTTATTTCTTGCCCTGAATTGAAATGAAATTATTTGCATTTGAATACGGTTACACGGTGGATGTTTACAATAAAATTAGATTTATCTTATTCAGCCATAAAAAAGCACGCAAAGTTCAAAGCAGTAGTCAGATTAATTAATTATAAATTACAGAATGTCATCAAGTCATAAAAAAACATAGAGTCAAAATAATAATAATAACAATCTATAACACCACATTATCATCATATACAATAACAAAATATCAACATGCAAGTCAATAGCCAATTAATATAATTTAGTAGGTGCAATGTCAAAATTAAAAATGTGTTTTAATAAGCCAGTTGTGCAAAGCCTTTGTAAACTTAAAAAAGGGCAGATCTTTAACATCTTAAGGAATCTTATTATGCATTTTTATACACATATTAAAATAAAATTCTGAAATCGGGCACTACGTGGGACAAAATCAAGTACTTTACCTATTACAATTTCTAGTATTTCTAGGGAAAACATCTCTAGCTTGTTTGAAGTGACTTAAATGTTGCCTGCGATGTTTCAAATTTAAACAAGCAAGGTAGAGGTAAAACATTCAAGGCTTTAAAGTAGTGGCTTACATGAATTATCTGGTGCTTCGTTACCGATAGACTTTAGACATCTTTTTTGAGACACAAATTGCCCTCTGTATATAATTTATTTATTTAAAACACTTTATGCACTTAAAGTACAGAGGCGGACTTAATGCCTTAGGCATTCTCTCCCAGTCAACCATAGGGTAGTGCAGAGACAAAAAATGGTAGGGTGCCCAAATTAAGAGGGTTTACGCATTCCGGTTTCACATACAAACTTCCAAGTTGAAATTTTAAAAAACCAATAAGCCAATTTTAATTAAACTTTGCATAATTTTTTTTTTTAAATTATTAAAAGCATAAGCATCAAGCACTGACAAATTTCGACGGTTGAAAGCCAGACCTCGGTAGCCAAGTGGTTAAGGCAGCCGCCCGGAATGCGGAAGGTGCGTGGTGCGATTCCCGCCTGAGGTTGTCGTCTTTTTTCAGTGTTTAAAAAATTTTACTTAAGTATATTTAAGCGTTAATAAAACGCTAAAATATAAAACATTAATCTATAAACGCAGCTTCATCTTAACCGAATGTTCAAATATTTGTAAAAATATTTCTTTCGGATCTCAGAGGTGAAAACTTCTAAGATTTGATGAAGCAATGTTGACTAAAAACATAAGCATCAAGCACTGACAAATTTCGACGGTTGAAAGCCAGACCTCGGTAGCCAAGTGGTTAAGGCAGCCGCCCGGAATGCGGAAGGTGCGTGGTTCGATTCCCGCCTGAGGTTGTCGTCTTTTTTCAGTGTTTAAAAAAAAAAAAATTACTTAAGTATATTTAAGCGTTAATAAAACGCTAAAATATAAAACATTAATCTAAACTTTGCATGCTTAAGTAAAATACTGGGATCTAAAAATTTTGTTGAAAACATTTTTAACAATTAGTTATTGCGATTTTAAACTTTCTATAGTGGACTTAAAATCGCAATAACTCAGCTAAATAAACATTTCTTAAAAATGTTTTTTTAAATTAACTATTTAGATCACTGCGTTTTACTTTTGCATGCAAAGTTTCATCAAAATTAGCTTATTAAATTTTATAAATTTCGACTTAGAAGTTTGTATGGGAAACCGGAATGCGTAAACCCTCTTAAATGATTTTTTTTTACTAGGTATGGGTTTGCTCTTGATCCCAATCAAGCCCAGGGGCTAAAACAGGATCGATGATGGTGCGAGCTAACCCAGAAGGTGCCTATTTACTCTTGCTTTAAAAATGGACGGGTTATATGTACTCGGAAACACAGACGCAGAGAGGGAGTTCCACTCCTTTGCTGTACGCAGTATAAAAGATGTTGAGTAGCGCTTTGTGCGACATTTAGGAATATTCAACAAGAAAGGGTGGTAGCCCGCAGTGCGTCTGGATGTCCGATGGAAGAAGGGGGATGGCGGTATGAGCTCATGCAGCTCCAGAGCACACTCTCCGAAGTACAGTCTGTAAAAGACCGCCAGACAGGCAACTTTGCGGCGGTGAGCTAGGGTGTGAAACTTGCTTTTCACCAGTTCCTTGTCGCCAATTAGCCTCTCAGCTCTGCGTTGAATCGTGTCCAGTGCAGCTAGTTGGTATTTAGCTGAGCCGTCCCACAGATGACTGCAATATTCCATTCAAGATCGGACTTGAGCTTACATTGCATTAGCACAATCAGTTATGAGCTATTGCATTTCCATTTGGGGTGGTGCCACAAAAATTAAATTTCTAGAAGCAGAAAGAGCCCAGAGATGCTTGCTAAAGACAATGTTCTTTAGGAAACTTAGATTCCCTACTGACGAACTATATATAAATCATAAAATATTGTCACTTAGAAAACTCTATATTGTCAACTCGGTACTCAAACTACACAAGACCTTACCATATTATGTTCACAAAATTCAAACCGGTAGAAGGAAAAGTAAAGTGGCCCCTACTTTTCCATGTAGAACTCTTTTTGCCAAACGTCAATTTAGAGCACACTCGGCTTACCTTTATAATAAGTTTAATGACAAATATACAATACATAACCTTAAACTCTATGAATGTAAAAAAACAATAGTGCAGGGACTCGTTGCGCTTGGGTACTGTGACGTTGAGGAGTTGTTTTTAAGTATGAATCTTAGGCAGTATACTTGACTCTAGTGGTACTTACCGATCCCAAGATAATATATTGAAGGACTAGAAGTTTGCTGATAGGCGCATAAATCACGCATATAATAAGACAGATAGTATGTTTTAACTATCATAATGAGCCCTAGTCCTCTAACCAGTGTACTAACAGTTACTTACTGATCCCAAGATTGTACTCACAACGTACTCATACCAGTACTTAAATCTTTACCTTTTCATTAATGTTTTTGTGTTTTAATTATGTTAAATAGTTTTCTAGTTAAGTACCTAAAATGAATATAAGAGATCCTAGGGAGGAGCAGAACCGCTCAAAACAAGCATTACCTACTTCATGCTTCCTGGGTAGTTCTGGCCACAGAATAAAATTTGTGAAACAAAAGTTAACGAAATAAACTATTTTATTTATTTATTTTTTATTATTATTATTATGCATATGATAGTAGGCTGTAAGTGCTGGACCTCTCGTTGCTACTTTTGCTAATTTATAAAGTGCAAAAGAGAACCTGTTAATTTTATTGCAAACATTATCGACATGTTCTTTCCAATCTAGTCTATTGTCAATATGAATACCTAAAAATCTAGCGAGGTCTTCATTTTCTATTATTTTTCCTTGATAATTTATGTTAAAATTGTGGTTTGAATAAATTAATAAAGTTTTTAAAACATGTCTTTTCAATATTTACTTGTAGATTATTTTGGTTAAGCCAGGTAATTATTGTCAATATTGTTTCATTTACTTCTATTTCATGATTATGTAAGGTTTATTTTTATTAATAAGTATCAGTACAATAAATCGGTACTTAACCGACCATGCTGACTTAATACGTGTTAGAGCGTTTCAACGGCAACCTTTTGTTAAATACTGGCACCAAAACGGCTGAACGTGCCTTCCAAATATTTTAATGTTCACCTGTTCCGGTAAACCCGCATTAGGAAATTGCATGTCAGCTATTTTAAACACTGTGTACGCCTAAAACTTTTAAATGTCAAGACATTTTTAAGTAACGTTCCTCTTTATTATTAATTCAACGTAAATAAATAATTTTTAATTTACTATTACCTACAAAGTGAAGAGCCTAATTTTCCGACCTCATCCATTTAAACATTTCCACCTATGGCAGTCTTTCATTTGACTTCTTAAAGCTTTTAAAGAACAAACAACGTTGAAGCCGGAACAACTCGCACTAAATAAATCGGAAAAAGTATTCTCAGAAATTATAAAGCAAACCAACATAAATGCTTGGAGTAACTCATGACGGGCGCGCGCCGTAACTCGCTTCTACTAACTAATGTGAGAGTGAATTTATTGGGCGGTTGAAGGTGTGACAGCGACAGCTTAGGTGTGCCAGTTTTTCAGTGAACGATGAATGTGGGTGTGCTGTAATGTTGTCCGCTTACAGTTAATTTTTTTTATGCCACGAAAGTATTCTGATAATATAGTAGTTTTTATTAAATTAAACACTAAAAAACTTATCTCTTTATCATTGACATTGTAAATTTTTTAAGTCTATATTAATCATGAACTTCGTAAAACATACTTGAGCTTGAATAAAATTCTACAGCGTGTTTGGTAATAGTTAAGTGTATAATCCCGCAACTAGGGCATAATATTAAGTGTGAAAAACAACTATTTTTATGGAAGCAACTCTAAAATTGTGAAAAAGAAATCAGCTATTTCATACAAAACTGCAAATACTATTTAACCTTAATGTACTTATCATTTATTCGGTGATTTGTATTTTATCAATTTCAGAGTTGCTCCTATACATATAGTTGTATGTAACAGTTGTATATACTTTCATAGCACATAATGTTAAAACAATTTGTTACAAATAGTCCAATCATTTTATACTAACATACAATTCCCATATTGATGCAAGAAAAGATATAACTTCGTCCATCATATCAAATTTTACAACACACTATGTCCTAAGAGACTACAAAACATATTTCACATATAAAACTTGTGTACTAGAATTTACATTTAGTTTTTACGACTCCGCACGGTCGGTAAGGGTTACCACATCTCTTTATATATGCGCGGCAAGCAGAGATGTTTAAAATTTGGTCTTATTTTAGCTTTACAGGCGTTAGAACACGTCAGAGTGTTCGGTCAATGCGTCTTAAATCGACGGCCTCGCCCGGAAAAATCAGTGAATTCGTGAAATTGACGAATCCTCGTCGTCCGTTTGACGTATAGGCGTGCGCGTTGACGGCAATTTGTGGTATTTTTGTTTGTCAAGTGGCATAGTGCTGTGTGTGAGCTATGGATTACGATTCCTTGATATATTCGCAGATTGCGAACTACTACGAGGATATGGTGAGTTCTTTTGTTTTCTTCTGAAATAATGGATTGAAAATTTTCCTAATTAGGATTTTTTATTTATTAAATAACTCAACTCAACTCAATTTTTAAAGCTCAAATACAATATAAATAATGATATACGGGATAATAATAGCAGAATATTGAACTAGGAAGAAAAAAGAAAATAATCCATTCCTATTTCTAAAATGCGGTTTAAACAATACTAACTCTTACAACAATGGATGGCGGTCACGTTTTAATGATTGGTAATTTGTTATTTATGCGTAATGATATTCTTGTTCTTTTGTTTAGTAGTAACGTGGTAGCAGTTAGTATATTTTTAAAGGTTCTTGTCTTATATCCTTCTAAAACGCTTAAAACTTAACGTCAGAATGACAGCAGTAACTACCAAAAAAAAATTCAAGTCCCACTCATAAAATACTTTTTAGACACTTTTCCTAGGTATTTGTTTATTTATACTCATTAATTACATAATTTAAAAGTAAACTAATTACTTAAATAAATAAATTATTTAACTTTGCGCTTTCTCTGAGAAGGATAGTGCAAAGTTAAGTCCTCTCAAGTGCTTGAGCGCCAGTCGTGTGTCCCTGATTTTAATAATACTTAACAACGGACCGCCGCGCAGTGTATAACGTGCAATCCAGTGGTGAAAGTTGCAAAGTTAAATTAAGAAAACTTGAATTCCTATTAATTTGAATAAAGGGACTTGAAAACTTTTTAGTTGTCAACATAAGTTGGGTGGAGTTTTTGCGTTGAATATTTATCATGGACAGGCTGCGGTTACGGTGGTTGCTTTTAAATCCGTTGGTATTTTTTTCAAAGTTTTTTTATGAAGTATTAATATTCAAGTTGATATGTTTTTGTAGGATTCTCCAAAGTCTGTGAAAGGGTAGTTCTCACGGAACCATTTTTAAAATACTTTGATTTCTACTTTTTGCTAACATGCAGGTATTTTTTCTATAACATTAAAGTTTTTATTCAAGATTCAACATAATTTATTCAATTTAGGCTAAAATAATTGAGTTCTGCAAAGTCTGTGAAAGGGTAGTTCTCACGGAACCATTTTTAAAATACTTCGATTTCTACTTTTTCTAACATGCAGGTATTTTTTCTGTAACATGAAAGTTTTTATTCAAGATTCAACAAAATTTATTAATTTATGCTATAATAATTGAGCACTTGTGAATGTCACTATGCCAATGTCACTAATACAAGTATTTTGCAATATACTCAAGACTACGAGTATATGGCAGAATACTTGTACTTAGAAGAGCCAGCTAGAAACTCAGCAAGGGCTATGGTTGTTTATATTATTATGTTTGCATGTATGTTCATGTTGCGATCCTGCACATAATAATATCACAGATTAAATTGTTAAGTTACACCTTAGAGCGGCGACGGGCTCACCACCTGTCACGCTGAGCACATGTGCAGTCGCTATTTGGTGAAAAGTGGACTATGGCAGAGGACTACTTTTGCGGTACTCATTGCCTAGTCTCTGACTAACCCTTCGGGGATATTAGTCGTGATTATATTTATTTAATAAAATTTTAACCGCCTCTGTTGTCTAGTGACTATGCCACTTATGGTCTTAGACCCAGAGGTCCTGGTTTCGATTTCCAGTGGGGAGTACATTTTTGTGTATTTGGTTTAGTTGATGGTTGGGCTTGTTAAGATAAGACGTTGCGACGTCACGTGGCATCCTATCAGCATCGGATCTCAAAAATAGCATTGTTGCGTTTCGACAGTTTAGTGAGAAATAGCCAGTTCGTAAGTGTTTGAGGGTTCCGGGTGAAGCAAGCTTCAACCTTTGGCCTTATCGTCACTTACCTTACTACTTTACTTTAGATGAGACTAAGGTCTTGACCTTGGGTAGGTACTTGTACCTACCCAAGGGATAAAAAAGTAATACTTAGTTATTACGGCTATTATTCCCGATGTCAGTTCCTCTGGAAAAATTAAAAACTTTAATGATATCACTCATCACAGCTATTGCCGTAGATCGGAGATATTACAAGTTAAGCTTAGGACCTTGGAGTAGTCACAGATAAGAAATTGGCTCATAAGTTCTAAGGAGATGATCAATATTACTATTGAATCAAAAGTAAACCAAGTTCTAGTATAATGTCTATCAAAAAATATTTGGTGTACGATCTAAAGCGATCGGCAGACTTTTAATTACTTTTTACCGTAACACCAATTGGTAAAAAAGCTTCTAAATTAGTTTTGCCCCGCCGATACCGTCGGTGTCAGGATTTACTCAGTCCACGACTGATATTGATATTTTTTTGCTGTAACAAACGGTATTATACATTCTGTGGGAGTTTAATGCAAACAAACATGCTAGAATTAATTGAATATTTTAAAGCATAAAACGTACCGATTTCGAATTCGGAAACAGTAATATGTCGTTATAAAAAATATATCTTGCGGTAACAATGTTCGAAAAACATGATTTTGTAACCAGAATACTTATTTAAGTAGACCTTACAGGTAAGCTTGTAAGTTTGGATGTTTGAAAGTATATCAGATACAAATATTAAATTCAAGCTAAGGCAGCACTTTTTGAGTGGTTTGGTTTGAGCAGTGCTGTTTGGATTCGTCAGACGGTCTGACGAATCCGGGCAGCGCTCTTTGAATCGAACCATTTAAGAAGTGCTTAGACATGTTTATCCTTTATATTATATTATTTGCTGTTTTATAATTGAAAGAGAATGTAAAAATAACTACTTTTGTGACCTTCCTATGTTTTTGGTTTATACGTAGACTAATGATAGCACAAGGTTAAACCTTAGTGGTTTTTTGTTGCTATTAATATATGCTAACTATGTGTATTTTTTGTAAAAAGATAAATAAATTTAAAAAAAAAAGTAATTTCCAAAACACTAAACCGATTTCTTAAATTATTTTACAAATATTTAGAATGGACGTTCAAGGTGGACATAGACTGTATTATACTTTATATGAGCGAAATCATCACGGGATATGAGCGTTCACGCAGACGAAGTAGATGGCAGTCTGCTATTTACACACATATCCATATATATAATCACGACTATTATCCCCGAAGGGTTAGTCAGAGACTAGGCAATGAGGACAGCAAAAGCAGTCCTTTGCCATAGTCCACTTTTCACCAAATAGCGACTGCACAATGTGCTCAGCGTGACAGGTGGTGAGTCCATCGCCGCTTTATGCTGTTGAATGTATGTGCAGTCTTTAGTCCGTTAAAATGTTTACTAGAAAAAAAAATCAACCAGTCTCAGGAAGCTCGAGTGGGATTCGAACCCACGACCTTTGGATTGCCGGTCCATTGCTCTAACCGCTGAGCTACCGAGACCCCAGAAGACTCGTTGAATTTTTCCTAGTAGTTTGATTACGCTGCAAGCCAGCGGTATTACGTCACTGTGAAGTCTACCCTCCCACTCGAGCTTCCTGAGACTGGTTGATTTTTTTCTAGTAAACATTTTATCCGTTATCTATATAGCATTGTGAATGCAAAATTTCAATAATAAAGATATTTAGTCCGTTAGTCACCTTTTACGACATCCAAGGGAAGAGAGGGGTGGTAGTATTCTTTTCACCGCTACCCGACACGGTCTGCTAGTTAGCAATATAATAAGTAAATAAAACTAACTTGTTGACTTGAACCTAGGCTATATAAACAAATACAACTCTATGTATTTGTTCCGTTTATGGTGGAGACAATGGGTCTATGGGGGTCGGAGGCAAAGCAGCTCGTTAAAGAGTTAAGTACTCGCCTTATTGAGGCCTTCAGTGACCAGAAGGCTGGCTGCTCCTCTCTCAACGTATCAGCCTGGCCATCCAAAGAGGTAACGTTGCCAGCTTTCTTGGTGCCGTACCCATGAGCTTACAGTTAGATGACATTTTTTATTTATAGGTTTATTTTCTTGCGTTTTAAGTTTAGGTAGTTTAGTTTTATTTAAGTAATTAAGTTATGTTGTTGTTTTTATTTTTTCCATTATGGCGATTAGGTATTCGTTAAAAGATTTGTCGATGAAAATCGTGAGATAAACCTATACAGTATTTTTTATGGGCTTTTACACAACTGTTGACTTTAGATTTCCGCCTACAAATATCCCGATGCTAGAATATTCTCACTTCAACAACATTTTGAGCAAAAGGACGTATGAAGATCTGGTCATAGTAAAACCTTCTAGGTACGCTAGGTTTTACTTCTAAGTCATCAAAAGCACGAAGTTAACATTATAGAAAAAAAATATAAATTGAAAGTGTTGAATAAAAAATTCTCCTTCTTATGATAGACCCAGATTGTTACACGGGTTTAAATCCTGCTAATGATATTTGTTTAGTTTTAACGCATTGCTTATAATTTTTATACCTAAATTATTTATATTTGAAATTAAATCTACTGCCGGATATATTTTCGTGAGACCTTACATCTCTCTGATTAGATTACAAGCAAAACCTAAAACAGTCGCACCGAAGCGAAGGCGGCCCTAAATAGCCGCGGTCTCTCCGACCCATCCCGCAACAGTCCAACAAAAAGGTCTTTCACTAGTTTCCTATAATTAGTGGGATCATTAGACCCCCGTGAGTTAGTGATCGTGCTCAATAACAATTAGCGCTGTGCCGCGGGCGTCGGCGATGAACAATGACTCACTGAGCTGAACAATACCGCCTCTGCTTAGGAATAGAATGTAGGTACAGTTAACTTATGTTGGGCAAAAATGTAAGTATCAGCTGAGAGGTTGTTTAAGTACAGTCACGAGCACCAATATGTATACGCTTTGAATCTTATTCCATTGTATTAAGAGTTACAATTTTTTACATATTTATGCCCGTGACTGTATAGAATGAAGTTGACGTGAACTTAGATACCTATCTAAGAAAAGAAAATGTTAGCTTAACTATTCTCTACGGATTCTATGCACTCCACTATATTATAGAGCGACGTATATTATTAAGGTAAGTACCATATTATTTAGTAAACAATACATAATTGTAATTAAATATATTATTCTAATTGAATTACTTTTTAGATTGAGAACCAATGGAAATATGCTATATATTATGGTACCTGTGATTGCACCATCCTCCTTGCGTCGTGTTCGTCAATGCTGAGGGTCGTGACCTCCCTTCTGCATCACTTTCTCTCTTATGGTTTTCCTCCATCTGTTTCTGTCTCTGGCAGTGTGGAGGGCGTTGTGAACTGAAGAGTCAGGAGTGGTGCGGATCTGGTCAGACCAATATATTGGGCTGCGTCCTCGAGACCGTTTCCCGTCTACTTTGCCGGTCACGACGAGCTTCTCGAGGTTGTTACCGTCTTTCCTTGTAATGTGACCGAAGTATTTGAGGATTCTGCGTAGACACTCGGATGACAGCCGCGAGGAGACTTTGACTTCTCGCAATATAGAGACGTTAGTCCATGTGCTGTCCAAGAAATACGGAGCATCTTTCTCCAGCACCACATCTCAAAAGCGTCAATGCGTTTGCGGTCTGCAGCTTTTAGTGTCCAGGTCTCAGCGCCATAAAATAAGTATTTTGAATCGTCTAAACTTAATGGATGAATGCGAAACACCCATTCAGGAAGTCTTTTAGCTGTGGAGAAGAACGGGCGCAAGAAACTCCACAGATTTATAATAATAAGTAACGACATTTACAAAACAATATGTCGTTACCAAATCATACAATATACAAATATACAAATTGTAAGCGTCAATACAAAATGCCCTCCCTAGCATAGAAGGACATTTTCCGTTACAAAAAAAAACATTTAATACGATTACAAGACAACACATACAAAAGAATATCAATAAAAAAACAGGTATTGCTCGATTTACAATAAAATGAACAACGTCTTACAGTATCTTTCCAACAAAAAGAAAGACTATTAAATACTACCAATAAAAATAAGATTGCAAGAGCAGACCAGCCTCCACAGGCGGCACCCGTTCATGAGTATGACATGTGAATCAGCCATCGCTTCGCTCAACAATGGTTTAGGGAACGTAACCACCCAACGCACATGCCACCCACGCAGAGACACTGAGAGAGCACGACACACTCGAGCAACTCCAATGTTCATGCGGGAATGCCTGAGACGTTTATAGTGTGACGGTGACCAATCATTGCGAAGATGCTTAGCATCAACAATCGCCACACGCTAAGGATAACAGCACTCCTACGTACGCCAGTAATGTGACTCCATACGAACATTGAATAGTATATTTCATTACGAGTGCGGAAAGCCTGTCATTGCAAAGAGTTCCGACAAATGTCTACCCGAGCCGAGGCGCAGCCGAAGGTGAGGGTTGACAGTCGGAACAAGTTGCAATGACGGTTCCGCACGTGTACTGAACAACTATTTTTAATACAGTTGCGAAAAAATGAAGCAATTTAATAAAATAATAAAAACACTATAAACTCAACTAACTAATCATTTATTTCTTATAAAAGTTATAATTTACATATTTCTGGGTAGGCAAAGGGAACTATGCCCATACAGCCAAGTCTTCAGTAGAATTTTTTTATTGATATGAAATGAAAATGAAATTTAATGAGATGAAATGAAATGAAACCTAACCTAACTCATTGAATTAAATCTGATATTGAAACAAATTAGTAGCTTCTTTTTAGAAATATTTGCATGAATCATAAAAACTTCTATGATTTTTTTTTGTAAAAACTTCGTGGTTGGTTTTTTCTTTTTTTTTAATAGACATTAATTAATTTTTTTAATAGACTTTTTCTTTTTAATAGACATTATTTTGACAGTTGGGAAAGAGAACGCACGAGTTCGGAAAAGGTACAGAAAAAGCTCGAGTATGTATAGCCCACATCCCGAACGCTATACGTCCCTGCAATACGCCACTTTTTGAGCAACTATATTAAAAAATCTATTTTCATAATTTCAATATGGAATAGCCGGTGCGGTAAAAGTGAGGGCGCTCTGTTATTATGAACTAGATGTCTGACGCTGGGCCGTCTCGGCGCGTGCGCATATCCGAGTTAGCATGTTCAATGGCGCGGGTGTGGACGGAATGTTTGTCTTTATAGACTAGCAGGTTTTTTTCTATTTATTTACAAAGGTACTCATAATTATGTTTATACTTACTTTAAAACTTCCGCGTTCCATAATAAACTAAATACTGAAACGGGTGTAAAGCTAACTGTTTAGTATGGGAGTTGGTCAATCCAACAATTTAGCCAATACAACGAGTTATCTCAAAGCAATCTCAACATTAATAACCTTTTTGTCTAAATGTATTTTTAAACTATAAATGGGCACATACAGTATTTTTTTATTAATTAAGTATCTTAGCTTTTTGTAATATTAAACCTTTTTAAATTTTATTCATGTCAGGGATTAATATTTTTAGGTGCAGTTTAGTCTAAAAGCTTAACATAAATATATTATTATATTAATATAATAACATAATAATATAATAATATAGATTGTACTATTTTATAAACTGTTACCTGTTGTGTGTCCGTACAAAAACAAAATAAAATAAGATTGTATTTTCGCAGTATTTTTCATCTATTTTATATTGTAGAAAATACTGCGGAGCTTTATATCCGACGTTTCGGCAGAGTTGTACGCTATCCTTTACGCCCACGAGCTTACAGAATTATTTATAATGCGCTCTATACTTATTTATCGCTAGTATAGTAACATAAAAAGAATGTAAAATAATTATAGTTTCCACTCTCATTTAATTTTGTCCCTTAGTTACAAGTTGCCATTTAACCATGTTTCAACCTATTCCATAGTGTTATAATAAAAGATCAAAGCGGTTATTTGAACTAAGTTTATTTGCGCGGCAGAGTCGGTATAAAATGTTTAATAGAAAAAAACAACCAGTCTCAGGAAAGCTCGAAAGGGTTTCGAACCCATGACCTTTGGATTGCCGGTCCACTGCTCTTTCTAGGTTTTTTTTCTAGTAAACATTTTATTCTATATCTATATAGCATTCTGAATGCAAAAATTTCAATAATAAAGAGTCGGTATAATTAAATAATCCTACTAATATTATAAACGCGAAAGTTTGTAAGTATGCGAAGAAGATGTTTGTTACTCTTTCACGTAAAAACTACTAAATGGATTTGGATAAAATTCGGCATACAGACAGTTTATAACCTGGATTACCACATATGATACTTTTTATCTCGATATTCTTACGGGAACGGGAACCACGCGGGTGAAACCGCGAGCGGCCGCTTGTTAATCATAAATAAGTTTATCACTGGCCATGCTTAGCTTTTTGTTGTCAATTTACAAACAAAATTTGCCTTCAGAACAATATCATATAAGAATGTGTTAATCAAGTAGAATTTTAAACACTAAAAAAAGACGACAACCTCATATCGAACCACGCACCTTCCGCATTCCGGGCGGCTGCCTTAACCACTTGGCTACCGAGGTCTGGTTTTCACCCGTCGAAATTTGTCAGTGCTTGATGCTTATGTTTTTTAGTCAACATTGCTTCATCAAATCTTAGAAGTTTTCACCTCTGAGGTTCGAAAGAAATATTTTTACAAATATTTGAACATTCGCTTAAGATGAAGCTGCGTTATAGATTAATGAGTTTTATATATTTTAGCGTTTTATTAGCGCTTAAATGTACTTAAGTAAAATTTTGAAACACTGAAAAAAAACCACAACCTCAGGCGGGAATTGAACCACGCACCTTCCGCATTCCGGGCGGCTGCCTTAACCACTTGGCTATGTGTTAGTCATTTTGTATGGGTCCATTACTTGTTTCCGTATGCGTTTGTTAATAATTCGGCGCATACCATACACTATAAATGTATTTTTACGATAGAAGCATTTTGATGTAACACAAATAAGTCGCGGGCCGCTGAAACACGTGGATGCATTAATTGTTATTTTTAGATCGCTTTGTAACCAAACATTACGATTTGGTAGTGATATACGCATCTGTGTTTACCGTTAATAAAATTATATTGAAATACAAAACATACGAATTACCAGAAAATAAATTAGCAATTTGCCATTTTTTTCTGTAACGCCAATTTTTTTCTGTAAATACTTTACTTATATTTAAACTACAGTTTTTCGAGGCATGCGAAATACGGGTTATTTTTTTAAGCCATGGTAGCAATTACTTGTAACAGCTTCTACTCATAATAGAAGCTACCAGGGTCTATCCTAAAAAAAAAAATGTCCACCTACCCACCCAACAAACAAATAGTCAGTTTTAACATTTACTAATTGTAATTTGCGTTGGAGCCGAAATTAATTGAGCATGCATTACTATATGATTGTATGCTATTTCATAAGAATCATGTAACTAATTCGACTGAAACAAAGGCAAAACACAATTACCAGCGCTCTATTGCCAAACTAGCTTCCGAATTTTAATTAATACAACAAAACGCGAAAGAGCAATGAGACGTTTTAATTAAAAACGAACGGTGTTTGTGAAATTAACGCTCGATACGTGTTATCTTTGAACAAATCCGATTATCACTTCATAACGGCGCCAAATTAAAACGACCCGCCATCGATGCCCTGCCGCTATTAACGTTGTTAATTAAGTTAATAAAATAACTCGGTTCAATAAAAATGTACTTATAAAATGGCGCTAGTGAAAAAAATAAACGCGGTCCTAAAGACGGATATGTTGTAGATGTGACGAAGTTACGTGAAAGTGTAGATGATAATATGAAAGCCAACGGTAAATCCCAGAAGCAACGATTTGATAAATCACGTTAATGGATTTTTGTACCCATTGTTTTAAGTCTCAACTCTGAGTTCTAACCCATCTCTTCCTTTGAGTGTCTTAAAAGGCGACTTACGGACTAAAAACTCACATCAAACCATTCATCCATCGCGACTCTATTGCGTCCGCCTTCGGACATAGGCCTCCTCTCCATTCCTCCATGCCTGACGATCCATTGCTGTCTGCATCCAGTCTTGGCCGGCTTGTTGGCAGATTTCGTCCTTCCATCTCATGGGTGGTCTGCCTCTACTGCGAGTATTGGCACGGGGTCTCATTCCAGAGTTCGTCTTGCCCAGCGACCGTACTTCATCCTGGCAATGTGTCCTGTTCATCTCCCCCTTGCCTAGTCTCTGACTAACCCTTCGGGGATAATAGTCGTGATTATATGTATGTATGTAAAGTAAAGTAAGTAAATAAGCATTTATTTAGCGTTCTACATACATAAACAGTTACATAGGTACAACTATTCTAGTATTAACTAAACAGCCGAAAGGGCTGACCAGCTCAGCAAAGTTGTGAATTTGAAATCCCCATCGCTGTTTTTCAGCTGGACCCGTCTCATAAATAAAAAAATATATATATTAGAAAAATAATATAAAATTGGTTGTCTCAATATACCAATTTGTTAAGTGACCCACTATTTGGCTAATAGATCATGTGCTTATAAGTTATTGTAATACCTACATATACCATTTACATAATATGTTGTAATACTAAATGTATGAGTGGCCAAAGTGCGTCGGGCCCAATGTACCATTGCACAATCCCGCATTACGCGGGCGGTAATGCGCGCAAAGCCAGCCGGCCACCATTTCTATTTTAATCACAAACCATCGTGTTGGCTCGTAAATAATCCGTACCGCGGTATGGAATCGAACGCGCGCACTCGTTGTTAGTGTTGCAGCTAATAATAGATGCGTTTTGATACCGCGCGCGCTGAACGGCGCTGATACTGCGCCGGTAGGGTTGAGTGCGCGGCCGGTTATGGCTTATTAGCACAGCGGCTTTGGGTTGCTAATAAGCGAGATATGCAGTTTCTAGGCATCAGTACACGGATGAATAGATATGTTTGCGATAATACCGCCCAAGATATACTCTAAGATATTGAAACGTTAAAAAAAAGGAATACTTCAGGTGAGAATCGAACCTTTAAAAAAAATGTTTCCTTTCAGATCTCTTAGTATGTAAATTCTAAGAGATTTAATGATATACTGTTGCTATAAAATCATATAGTCATAAGCGTTGAAAAATCTAACCAATGTCTCGGTGGCAGAGTGGTCAACGCAGCCGCCCGGATTGCGGAGGACGCGGTTCGATTTCGTGTAGTAATTTTTTTTCAACGTTTGAATGAATCTCATAGCTCCGTTATTACTAACGTGAACCTACGCATTATCAAGCTTTAGTTAATATCTTAATCATTATTTACTATATAAACTACAGTACATTATCTGCCCGGAAAACTTGTGCCAAGCAGTAGGACAATTTTCTCGAGCTCATTGCACCATTCGCCCTTTTACCACCGAACCTCCAGACGTGATATCATGCCCACCTAGTAGAAGTTCCACTATGTCGCACTAAACGCTTCATGTCATCAAATTTGTTGCACACTGGCAAGAAGTGGAATTCTCTGCCATCGTCTGTGTTTCCAAAAACTTATTACCTGAATGCCTTCAAGGTGAGAGTTAATAGGCATCTTCTGGGGCAGCTCGCTCCATCGCAGACCTCATCTACGCTCACCATCAGGCAAAATCGAGGTCAGAGCTGTCTTATTATGCATAAAAAAAAACAATTTTAAGCTTATGCTGAATGTACAGCAAAAATGTGAGCATTTATGTAATCACTTGATTGTCTAATTATTATTATTTTTACTTAAATGTGTTATAAATAAGATATTAGGTACTATACTTGTTCTACTACAATAAAATTATAAATGAGAATAATTTATTTTAAAACGCTAATACATAAAAATACAAAGCCTAAAACATCTTATAAAACTCAATTACATAAAAACAAATCTTACATTTCCACGAGTGTTCTAATCGCACCTCTGTGAAGGCAAATTATAATCATTGTTTGTCTTTCATATTGTTGTCGGCAAGAGTTTGAGTGCCAAGCTGTTCCTTAACACACAACGAATGGATTAAAACGAAACAAAGTGTAGCTAATTTATCGTACTTTGTACCTTAATACTGCCAAGTTTTATTTGAGAATGCGCCAACTTGTCACTGGAGATGGGGGACAGGAAAAAAACTACTGAAAATTGCAGATTTTCGGCAACGGAATTTTTTTACAGTTCCCGCTTTTATAAGGCCCGTTACTGAATATGAATGTATCATTGTGAATTATGCATGTACAACTTTACAATATATTCAGATAAGATTTTATGCCTGCATGTAGAGTATGTATAATCCACCAAACCTCATTGAGCGAACGTGTTGGGTTGTTTCCCAATACGAACATACATTATTGGCAATAGACTTTTATTTAAGTACTAGCTGACCCGACAGACGTTGTCCTGTCGTAATTATGAATATTGCAAAAAATATTTAAAAAAAAAAGAATTTATTTTAATTTTTTCTTTTATAAGAACCTTCTCCTGACAATAACAAACACAACAAAAAAAAATCAGCCAAATCGGTCAAGCCGTTTTCATGTTATGTCATGACAACGGAAAACGGGTTTCATTTTTATATATACATATATAGATAGATAAAAGTATGTGTAAACATCTTCTATTAGATAAAAATGAATGTCTATTTCCCTTGGTCAGGCCATCACACGTGAACGGCTAGACCGATTTCGCTAATTCTTTTTTTGTTGTGTTTGTTATTGTCAGAAGAAGGTTCTTATGAAAGATAAAAATTAAATAAACTCTTTTTTTAAATATATTTTTAAATATTCATAATTAAGACAATGACAACCCTCTGTCGGGTCAGCGCTAGTAAGACGATAAAATTCCTCCGTGCTGTGCTGAGCTCCGACTTCTCTCTCATAATATGATTGAACTAACGCTGGTTGAATTTAGACTAATAGGTGTTTATATGGTCGACTTATTATGTAAGTGTAATAAATAATAAGTAATTTTAATATATAAAAGTGCAATAAAAAAATTTAAAGTCACAATTATTTTCCTCGATTATCACAAACAGGCGTTCTAGCCTCCAACGTAGCAAACAATTACTGGCGTGCTCCTTCTTTCAATAAATCACATTAACTATCCGCCGGGTCGTCCTTTGCACAACGTACCCCGGAGCTTATTCCCCGCAATCTCTCGTATCCCCGCAAACATGGCATGTACGTGCTTGTTTTCTTTTAATTACGTCGGATCGAAAAACCCGCGCTTCATCGGGACCCGCGGCGGCGGGCTGCGGGGGGAGGAGACACGGTTTTTTCTTAATAAGGACCGTTATTACTTTGTTTCAGCTTTGTTTGTTCAGCGATATGGTTGTGTCGGTTGACAATGGGCGAAGATGTTCGTTTGTTTTGTCGATGCCGTTCGCGTTTGCCATGTTAATGTTTTAATGTTTTCGGTGTTGGCTTTTGTTTTGTGTCGAGATTGGTTGTGCTTTAGTGAGAAGGTAGCTTTATATTTGACGGCCTCCTTGGTCGAGTGGCTTTGTACACCGGTTTTCATGGTGTCGCCATCTCTGAGGTCCCGGGTTCGAACCCCGGTCGGGTCAATTTAGAAATTATTGTTTTCTAAATTGTCTCGGGTCTGGGTGTTTTCTATGTATAATAAGTATGTATTTAAGTATTTTAAGTATGTTTATCCGTTGTCTAGTAACCATTTAACGAGTTTCTTCGAAGCTTCTCTTGGGCTAGATAATTGGTGTGATTGTAGGAAAGATTTATTATTATTATTATTATTTATTATATGTTAAGGTTATAGCTTTTATAATTCAATTAAGAGGTTAAAGACATTTACTGTACAGACAGTAATGTCTTTAGAAAGCTGCCTGAAATGATTTTGTAAGTGTATTGTATTATATCAAATGCAAAGCAAGGAAAGGAATAAAATAATAAAGTCCGTACAAATGCATAAATAAAAAAAAATATTAAAAAGTAATAGTGTAGCTTTTAAAAATACCCACACTGTCTCGCTGCTCTAATTTTAATACGATTTTTACCCAGCAAGACAAAGGCATCCAATAAAATAAAATTATTTGTATTCTGCATAGATGGTTAATTATATTGGATAAAATGTTTACTTGAAAAAAAATCAACCAGTCTCAGGAAGCTCGAATGGAATTCGAACCCACGACCTTTGGATTGCCGGTCCACTGCTCTAACCGCTGAGCTACCGAGACCCCAGAAGACTCGCTGAATTTTTCCTAGTAGTTTGATTTACGCTGCAAGCCATTAAATTGGGGTCTCGGTAGCTCAGCGGTTAGAGCTGTGGACCGGCAATCCAAAGGCTCGAATCCCATTCGAGCTTCCTGAGACTGGTTGATTTTTTTCTAGTAAACATTTTATCCTATATTTATATAGCATTGTGAATGCAAAATTTTAACAATAAAGTTAATTATATTCTCCATCATAATCTCGACCCAAACATCAACTAACTGCCACACACAATCTCATCAAAACCGTATCGGCTCGTATCACACTCGATCACCGTCTCCAGTTCTGTCCATAACATAGCAGCAACACTTCCCACTTGAATTTTTATGATCCGAGCACTTTCGGCTTCACCATTTATCATGAGATATCTACAAGCGCACCGTTTGTTATACCTTTGTTTCTGTCAACGGGTGCAATTCTTCCATTATATCCCCCCTTTTGCTGGTGATAAATGTGCCGGCATTGTGGTGTGCTAGGTGCCGTGTCATATTGTTGATGAGTCTCGACTTGGTGTGGTAATCGTCTTTGGATGGGTGTCATGTGTTTTGTGATTAGGTTATACCTACTTGAAAATTAGTAAGCTTAGACCTTTCATTATGAACAATAGCACATTTCGAGACTGTTTCTCATAATATACATCTAACGTTATGAGGATAAAATAATAATATGTAAAATAAAACGCTAATGTTAATGTTGTTATGTTAATGAACTGTTAAAACATTATAGAAATATTATTTTAAAAGTTCATTAAATACACTGAAGTTTTGAATTCAATTCCTTTACATTAGATAAATATGCAGCTGTAATATAGTAGTTTTAAACTCAATAATACCCAATTGTTCAGATTCATTAATATTAATGTAGTTTTATTTCATATTCCATGAGTGAATTTCTGTAAACGGTTTCCTCATCTGTTAAATGCGTATTATTTGTGAAGTAGTTTAATGTTTAGTTTATGCTTTGTGACATAATTATGTTTAGTTTATGCTTTGTGACATAATTATGTTTAGTTTATGCTTTGTGACATAATTATGTTTAGTTTATGCTTTGTGACATAATTATGTTTAGTTTATGCTTTGTGACATAATTATGTTTAGTTTATGCTTTGTGACATAATTATGTTTAGTTTATGCTTTGTGACATAATTATGTTTAGTTTATGCTTTGTGACATAATTATGTTTAGTTTATGCTTTGTGACATAATTATGTTTAGTTTATGCTTTGTGACATAATTATGTTTAGTTTATGCTTTGTGACATAATTATGTTTAGTTTATGCTTTGTGACATAATTATGTTTAGTTTATGCTTTGTGACATAATTATGTTTAGTTTATGCTTTGTGACATAATTATGTTTAGTTTATGCTTTGTGACATAATTATAACTATTTTAAAGTAACCGTGTCGCGTAGCGGTGAAAGAATACTACCATCCCATTTCTTCCCTTGGGTGTCGTAAAAGGCGACTAACGGACTAAATACTGCACATACATCCAACTGCGTAGAGCGGCGATGGGCTCACTACCTGTCACGCTGAGCACATGTGCAGTCGCTATTTGGTGAAAAGTGGACTACGGGCAGAGGACTGCGGTCCTCATTGCCTGGTCTCTGACTAACCTTTCGGGGATAATGGTCGTGATTATATTTTGTATGTATATATTAAAAAATCCTTTTAAGAACCACCTTACCTGAAAACTTTTTACTTCACTTAATGCTGTCTAAGTAGCTCAAGGCTTTAGGTTCTCTACATTTTTGTTAACAAGTGTAAAGTTATAATAAGGCGGTAAGGTTTTCCAACAGAATCCATCTGTATACCTATTTTTGTCTCCAAGTACAGCTGCATTGCCGTAAGTGCTGTAAGGCTGGCAACCACTATCTTATCTAAAATCTTGTTAATGGCATTGTTGGTTTGACAGTTTAGAGATAATATATCCAGTTTCATGTTTTATATTTAAGCATTTTAATAACACTTAAATATACCTAAGTAAAATTTTAAACACTGAAAAAAGACGACAATCTCAGGCGGGAATCGCATTCCGGGCGGCTGCAATGTTGACTAAAAACATAAGCATCAAGCACTGACAAATTTCGACGGTTGAAAGCCAGACCTCGGTAGCCGAGTGGTTAAGGCAGCCGCCCAGAATGCGGAAGGTGCGTGGTTCGATTCCCGCCTGAGGGTGTCGTCTTTTTTCAGTGTTTAAAGTTTTAATATATCCAGTTCCTCAGTAGTTATGAATTCCCGGTGAAGCGCGCTTCCACTTACAGCCTTACCGTCACTTACCACCAGGTGAGAGAAAGACCAAGTTCTTCCGAGTTCAAAACAAAAAAATAAGGTTAAATATCACCAATGAGAATCAATAATCATACCCCAGGTCATTTTCAATTGATAATAAAGTGAGTCAAAATGTAACGTCCTCTTTGTGATAAATATCTAAATGTAGCATAGACCCCTTTCAATATTGGCTTTTAGAATCCTTTGAATATTCTCACGAGATGTAACTAGATATATTAGGCAGCATTATATCATTACGGATGCGAACTAAGTTCATAAGCGATAGCGTTAACTAAATAAAAATTCCTCCTCGGTAGCCAAGTGGTTAAGGCAGCCGCCCGAAATGCTGAAGGTGCGTGGTTCGATTCCCGCCTGAGGTTGTCGTCTTTATTCAGTGTTTAAAATTTTACTTAAATAAAAATTCGTTTTATTTGGATCTCATTTGATAATATCTGTATTCTGAAGAAAAATAAACATGACGAGTAATATAAAAAATAAATGATATTACGAAGTAAACCGTTGACTCAAGCTGTCCGGCCACCAATCTGGTAAATAGTGACAAGTCTAATGAGGAGCAAAAGAACAACCTGTATAATATTATATAACGGTTGGTAGAGTGTCAATACCAATATTTTTATAAGCTAACCAATTGCACTTTTATTTGGCAGTCAAAATCATTCTAAGCCAGATTCTTTGGTTCCACATAATAATAAGTGAGTACGAATATAATTTAAATACTCGTAGTACAAAAAGTTCCTGTTACATTCTACTGTCAATAGGTTTGCATGGTAAGAAATATTAATAAAAAATGTATAGAAAATAACCGTGTCCCGTAGCGGTAAAATATTACTACCACCCCCACTCTTCCCTTGGGTGTCGTAAAAGGCGACTAACGGACTATAGTCTGCACATACTTCTAACAGCAGTAGAGCGGCGATGGGCTCACCATCTGTCACGATGCGCACACGTGCAGTCGCTATTTGGTGAAAAGTGGACTATGGGTAGAGGACTGTTTTTCCGTTCTCATTACCTAGTCTCTGACTAATCCTTCGGGGATAATATTCGTGATTGTATATTATGTATGTATAGTAAATGCCTTATTAATGACTCATGAATTACTTTATAAGACAATGATTTTTCTACTGTCGTATTTTTATATTATTTTATATTTTTTTAAATCGCTTAAGTTCCCACCTTTTGCGCTCATAATAAGTTAACTTGGTCAGACCACAGCACACTGCCTCTCCAAGGCGGAGTCGCTTTGAGTCTAATTTCAATTTCGGAGACGTTCTTCCTTCTAAATAAATGTTTGAAGTCACTGATTACTCCATGTAAGGGCCCCGAGGAACTGGGGCACCAAACTTCGTAAAAGTAATCCTGAACTTTGCTGATGAAGTAAAAACCTAATATGTTTTACCTGATTAAATTATTACTTACAAAGAAATATTGTTGTTTTCTTGTATGAATTTTACGCCAGTTGTAAGAACTTCTTTCTGAAAATGTAACCACAATTATAATAAAGATGCTTACATTGCGTACGGTCGGCCTCAGAAGTAGCTTATCACTTCAGTACTGGTAAGGGCAGGGCCGCACGGACCGAACCCGCGCCCAAAGAAGAGACGCGGTGGCAATACTCGCTGCGACGACGTCTTACAAGCCACTTGGGCGCAACCGCGGTCAATTTCTTTGTCGGGCCGATTTCTACGTTACGAAATACCTACACCAGCTTAATACACCCTCATTTTTATTCGATTTAATTAAATTAAGGGTGAGTTCCACCCATGAAACTGAACAACTTTCCCCAAGAAACCTATGTGCAAAAATGACAAAAAAAATTTGACCTCCCATACAAAACTGTCCGATCAGCTGACGACAATATTATATGGGAGGTCGACATTTTTTTTCATTTTTGCACATAGATTTCTTGGGGAAAGTTGTTCAGTTTCATGGGTGGAACTCACCCTTAATTTCATTAAAACGAATAAAAAATGAGGGTGTATACTACAATCCACTTGCCTTTTACTGGAAAAAATATCCCGACCTATTTTGTTAAGGGCTTTGGCCACAACAAGTACCATGTCACACCAACTCGCTCGGAGCGATTGTGCTCATGCAGCTATTATTTGTATAAACGCAGTAGCTTGTATGACATGGTACTAAGTGGGCAAGTTTTTTTTTTATTTTTTAAGCTGATAGGAAGTAGGTAATCATCGCCGCCAATGGTTTTTTTTATTTTTTTATTCTACAACGGGTAAGCGCTTGGCCTTCATCTCACATGATGGTAAGTGATGATAAGGCCGAAGGTGGAAGCGCGCTTCACCCGGAATCCTCAACCACAGAGGAACTGGCTATTTTATCTCATACTGTCGGAACACAACAATGCTATAAACATCGTTGTTATAGCGACAGACTTAAATAAGATGGTGGTAGCTAGCCAGGCGGACTTAACAGCCCTACCACCAACCAAACCGAGCACACAAAAATGTACCCCCGCTGGGAATCGAACTTGGGACCTCTGGGCCTGAAACCGGTGGCTTAGCCACTAGACCAAAGAGGCGATTAAATAAATACCCGCAAAAAGAAAGGAGTCGCGGATGGGTTGCCGGTCTTTAGGAAGGAGTTGGGAATTGTGGAGGGTTCAGGGTGGAAAGAATGAACCTTAGATACTTTCACTTACCGGATGAAACACAACATCAACGTGCCATTGTTTAACGGCAGCATTCCGTGAGAGGGTGATATTACGCCGGGCGAGCCGGCCCAATTCGTGCTGCAACGCAGCTGGCTCTACCACTTAGACAGTTTCACTTATTTAGCACCACCCAGGGGTCACGTGTAAACTCAGGGGTAAACTTAAGGAGGCAAGTGAGTTTAACCCCCAAAAACTACTTCTGAGGCCGACGTGACTACGTATCTACCAATTTTAACTAATACGTCTTGGTACAACTCGTGACTTGAGCACTTGTTAAGTTAAGAGGAGCGGACAACGGCGTAGCGGATAGCGCGTTCAGGTCACTATGGGAAGGACTAAGGCCTGCAGTGGCACTTACAAAGTCTGATGATGATGTTAAATACATAGGTATAATATTTACATTACGACATCGTTTCGTTCAAGACAGCAGGACTCCACAATTATATTTTTTTAAACGTACTATAGAGCTACGAATGTGCTCTAATATTTTTACCGCCTCAACTATTCAATGCCTCAAATTGAGCTTGCCGTAGCGAAGGAAGGTCGCTGGATCCAATATAACGTATTGTGCATAATATTCATAAAGGCATAGCTCGCAAATGCCTACGCAAAGAATGGGGACGCATGCCGCCGTGACGCCAAGCTCTATATTAATAATTTCTGTTCACTGTATTATGGCATTCGCGCCAAAACAATTACGGGGTTAACGGCGGGAAATCCTTTATTAAGTGTTATTGGAGGTTTTTTTAGGATCTCAGTCGAGGGTTGAATACCTACTTCTTTGTTTTGGAATACTGAAAATGTTTGTTTGTTTGTAATCTCATTCATCACATCAAGAATAAACATTTGAAAAAACCATACATGCATACATTAGGTTCACTACTATTTACAACTAACTGCACATATGCTCAGCGTGACAGGTGGCCCATCGCAACTCTTTGCCCCAACTAACAAAAATTATTCTTATAATGGCTTACATTGCTAAAATTAATAGCTTTTTAATAGCCGTATTATCTCTTATAAACCTGCGTTTGGGCACAAATTATAAGGACAATAACTTTATACCCACTCACCTTATATTGGATTTATTGTTAGCTTTTTCTACTTATACGTGTTTTATTATGGCAAGCAACAAGGAAGTAAAATTTATACCAGCAAAGCAAAGTATTTTATAAAGCTGTTTGAACATATGTGATTCTGTAATATGTATTATGGATAGTGATTTAGGTACATTTTCGTAAAAACTTAGCGAAAAAGTAAAGTGACAGCGTCAACCATTTTAATGACAAGAACAGTAAGTTTATAATTTATTTTATATTGTTACTGAATATTAGCTTGTATATAATGAAAACGGTGTGCAAATTCAAATGCATGGCAAAATGTGGTACGCAGTGTGTTATATTATCAACGCGCCCTAGAATTTAGGCTGTTATGTGATACAAAAATGGTTAATTATTTATTTATGTTTTTAATGAGGCTTTTAAGGAGATAAGGAATCGTACATCATTTATAAGGAAACTTAAGCTTATGCGATTGCCATTTTGTATATAATTAGGGTTCTTTTCTTACCAGTAAAATCCCGTACCCACATTTATTTTATTGCCCGAAGATTTTTATATATATAATTTTAAAATTTTACTTTACATACTGTTTTGTTCATAATTTAATTGTTATTTCTTTTGCAGGATAATATTTTTTTTGGTTGATAAAGACGAGTTAATAGAAGTGTAATGAATGTGTCCCAACCCAACCTATTGAAACAAGAATTTAAGAAAACGCATTAAAAATAGTAATAGACTTCATTCAGTCTTTTAAGTAGGTGATTCAGCAGCCAGCCAGCTATCAATACGCGCCTAGTCGTCTAATTATGTGCTGTAATATTTTTAAATAAATCGCTAAAAGTTATGAAGGAAATATTGATTTTTACTGCCCAGTCTTTTATATCTATACACCAAAATTTCAATGGATTTAGTAGGGCGGCGGAACCCGTAACTGTTTTTGGTAACAGCTAGATAATTTCAACCACGATGAACCATGTTTTTTTAAAGTTATATAGAACACTTGAATGTTGTCATTTAGAGAACAACGCTCTTACAAATAATATGTAATCGAATATGACTTGCTTTCATTTCTATAAGGACTATATAAAATGCTTCTACTCTTTTGTCATAGACCACATTAACCACCACTAAATTACAAGAATCATGGTAGTATTAGCTAAATATTCTTATAATGTACCATTATAAGGTGCAAAGACATATTGATTGCTATTTTAAAACAATTATAAGAGTATGGACCTTGTACATTAATTTTATAAGGGTAAATTGTTAGTTGGGGCTGTTGGATGTATTTTTTAAACTTTAAACTTTTTTAAAGTCGCCTTTTACGACACCCAAGAGAAGAAAGGGGGTGTTTGTATTCTTTTAGTAAGAAGCTACACGACACGGCACAAAAAAATCATAGAATATTCAAATACACAAGTCAAATAGTATCACATAAAAATGTCTTGTAATGTAATCATTATGTTTTATTGTACGACTTTTTATTTTACTTTTAATATCACTCACATGTTTTAGAAACCCGGCGATATAGCACCTTTAGAATACAAACGCAGTTAATCATTCTAAAACACCTTTCTAAATTAATACATATTATCTACATGCACGTCTATGTAGCACTTTATGTTAATATCATAAACTATATTCAGCTGAAGCATTAAAACACCAACCATTCTCCATCTGGTCATTGTTTTTTCGGTCAACTTATATTCCCCCCCACAGTCAATATGCCGGTCCATCTGTCATAATCACCATTTAAGCTACAAACATAGCGATAAGTTCAGTTTGTTCTAGCGTTTATTAAATAAAAACGTCATGTCAGCAAATAACGCACGGATATTGATTAAAGCTGTAAGCAATATGTCTGTGCGTGGCACAAGTTATAAACTTAATGAATTTTTAAAACTGTTTTAACGGGATCTAACACGATTAATTTTGTAAGTACCTAAGTACAGTTTGTCAGTTATGACAAACACTCTATACAGTATTGCCACTATTTAAGTTCACGACTTTATAGACAAACTGTACATATCTACTTACTGCTTGACGTTTCGGCCGCGATGCTGCTCCCGTGGTCACAAGCGAACTGGTTAGGTCTGTTAGGTGCCGTTAAAACATTTTTAATGCAATGCAACGCGATAGTTTAAAGTCTTATCTTAACCACTTTATGAATCTTTGGAATATTTTATGTATGTACATACATAAAACCACAACAGACTATTACCACTTTACGGTCACATCATACCACTGAAGAGCCCATCAGACAGTCTACTGTCAGTCTACCATTCACCAATTAACAACTCACATAATATGATGATAGTGATATGGTGGTGAGCCTATTGAATCGAATATGAATGTGTTTATGCATTTTCAGTATTCAGTCCGTTCGTCGAAGGGAAGATGATGTTTATATTTTTTCATACTGCTGAGGAAGAAAGTTTTAAACCAAGTGTTAAATGATAAAAGCAGAAGAATAAATGATAATTTTCGAGACTGGTGAGCAATTTTTTATAATTAATAAGTAACAGTGGTGCAATTGGTTGATAGCTATCGAGGTTACAGAGTAGGTTCAGATTCGACGAAAACATGGATTTATGGTTAACTAAGTGAAATGCGATGATAGCGATAGCGTGATATACCTACTGCTTTTTTTTTTTTTTATTTATTTATAGAACCACAAACAAGTTTACAATATAGCTTAAGCTAACCTAACAAATAGTACAATTTATTACTTATCGTAAACTCAACTGCAATGGTTACATTTTATGTATAAAACTATTATAAATGGGGGACTCAAGTTATAGAACATAATATTTTATTTGAAGTACAATTTTAATGTTAACGCTAGAACTAAGAAATACTAAACTCAATGTAGTGTGTGTAGTGTAACTATTAAATAATTAGTCTATTTATTACTGTGCTTTGACCTGTGCGTGCATAAATATATACATACAAATAAATAAATAATAAATAAGTAAATACATGTAAATATATACCCATACCTATATACCCATAAATAATTTTAACTTTAAGTAAAATGGAATATAAAATATTTAGGCATTTAACAATAACTCAAGTATCTGTCTATTGTATGAACCAGTACTACAAGAAAATATGTCTACTGTATTGAATTTTTTATTGTATGTGTCGACCATGCGATGCAGAGGGGATCGAATGCCAGCGTTTGTGCGAGAACCAGCGACAGCAAATAGCGGTTTGGGACGCAAAGATCGCATATGTGCGCGCAGTGGCACAGAATAACTTATACGATTAATTATATCTATGCAATCGTATTTGTTATTGCACAGATCGTAAAGCAGTTTTGCGTCAAGTTGTGAACGCCTAGATTTTAGGTCTAAGAGTTTATATTTCCTCAAAAAAAGTAAGTACGATAAACGCTTTCGGTGGTATTTGTAATTAACCCGACGCAAGAACTTCTTTTGCACCATTTCTATGCTGTGATTATATTTTTCATATAGTGGGTTCCATATTGACACCCCGTATTCTAACTGGGGCCTTACTAGGGATTTAAAAAGGTAGATTTGTGTGAGGGGGTTTTTAAATTCAATTGACGAACGCATGACAAGACCATACATTTTAAAAGCTTTACTTATTATGTTTTGTATATGTATATCAAAATGTAATTTACTGTCAATGGTCAATCCCAAGTCTTTAATATTACTGACCCTCACAAGATCTGTACCACCAAGAGAATAGGTAAAATAATTTATTTTCTTTTTTTTCGTGAAAGTTATAGTTTTACATTTATTAAGACTAAGTTGCAAATTATTATGGGAACAGTAAATACTAAATCTATCAAGGTCTTCTTGAAGCAAGTGATGATCCTCAACTCTATCGATACATCGATATATTTTGAGATCATCAGCATACAACAGAAATTTACTATGTTTAAAGCAATTTTTAACGTCATTGATGAAGATCACAAATAGGAGAGGACCCAATATGGAACCCTGCGGAACCCCAGAAGTAACATTGGCAACCTCCGACTCCGAACCCCTAATCACAACTCTCTGCGTTCTATTAAAGACGTACGACTTAAACCACCGCCAGAGATTTCCGCGAATACCGTTGAAGGCTATTTTCTCTAATAATATTCTGTGATCAACCACATCGAATGCTTTTCGGAAATCGGTATAAATGCAGTCAATTTGTCTATTAGCGTCAAGTGCATCAAACAATTCAGAAGTGTAGGTGACCAGATTAGTTATAGTAGAACGCCGCTTAATGAAACCGTGCTGTTCCACAAGGATAATGTTATGTAAGTGAGGGTAAATAGCGTTGTGTACTAAACGTTCAAATACTTTAGAAAGAACGGGCAGTATGGATATCGGTCGATAATTCGTTATATCATTTTTTGATCCATCCTTATATACTGGGACCACTCTTGCACTTTTCCAAATATTAGGGAATTCGCCATCAGATAAACATTTGTTATATAGATAACATAAAGGAAGATCAATTACAGTTGCAGTTTCCCTAAAGAAAATACCCGGTATGTTATCAGTGCCTGCACCCTTTGATATATCCAACATTTGTAAAGCTTTACGTACTTCCAATCTAGTCACCCTGACGTCATGAATTATAAATTCAGGCGTATTTACAAGTGGTAAATTAAGATCGTTGACACTGAGATCCTCAGACACAGATGATGGCCGAAACACAGAATGAAAGAACATATTAAATAGATCGCAAGACTCTTCTGGGCTACGAGTTATAGAACCATCATAATGTAAACTACTAGGGATTTCGGAAGTTTTGCGGCGTTGAGATACATACTTCCAAAAATACTTAATGTTGTCCTTTATACTATTTTCAACCCTTGCTATGTATTTTTTGTAACATTTATCTGACGCTGTTTTAAATTTTTTTCTGTATATTGCAAATATATTATAATTTGATTCAATGTTATGTTTTTTCATTTTTACCCAAGCTCGATTCTTTTTGTTAAATAAATTGATTAATTCAGGAGTAAACCAGGCAGGATACGACGAAGTTTTAATTTTCTTTTTTGGTACATTGAACTTGATAACACTGTACAATCTATCATAAAATGTCGATACAGCTATATCAACATTTTTATTAAGAAACAAGTCAACCCAGTTGACATTTGATAATTCCTGCTTAATTTTGTCGTAGTCCGCCTTCCCATAACAGTACCCTAGATATGGCTTAAGCCGCACGTAACCATGATTCATCTCGTATGGAACTGATACACAAAAAGGTTGGTGGTGCTTATCTATGGGGAGTAACGCATTGGATACCGGTGAGAGTTCACAGTCAGTTTTATTAGTAAAAAAAAGGTCTAAAATGCGATCGTTTTGATTTTTTAACGTATTCAACTGAAAGCAATTTAACACCGCCATAAAATTATTTATATAAATATGCGCTTGGTGAAGATCATTTATGCTAGGATGTTGTAAATAGGATTCATTAGTTTCCCAAATCATATTAGGCAAATTAAAATCACCGACTATAAAAAAATCTGTTATACCACTAGTATTCGCATCTAGTAACTTGTTTTGTAGTATATCTAAGTAATTGAGATAAACCTCTTGGGATTGTTTTGGCGGAATGTAAACCGCGCCTATACAAAAACATCGTTTCGCAATCTTGAACTCAATAAGTACTTGATCAATAACGGGAGGAAGCGGGTAGGTTGCGGCGACGGGCGCGCAGCCGGCGGTGCACAGTGTTCGCTGGATCGCGATCAATACGCCTCCGCCGTCACGGCGGCCGCTAGCTACTCGATCCCGGTCGGCACGGTATACCCTATACCTGCTGTCTATATATTCGTTTTCGGTTATGTCTGCATGCAACCACGTCTCAGTTAGTATTATAATATCGTATGACTGTGTAAGTACGTTCATGAATAGTGTATGTAGTTTAGTTCTGAGACCACGACAGTTCTGGTAATAAATAGAAATATTCTTAGCCATTTTTATAGTGACAATAAGTGGTGTTAATAATATACTTAAATTTGTAGATACAATAATAAAAATAATAATAAATACAATAGTTTTTATTGGTTATCGTATACCAGAACCGTCTCATTAAAGTGATTAAATAATTAAGTTTAAGAAGTAAATAGACAAAATTATTGTTTATTTTTTCCATTTTACACACATTTATACATAACAAGTCTTCATTTAGTATACATACACAAAGATTACATTGATCCAAACGTCCCATAGTTAAACATTCTTTTCTCTTAGACAATACATACCCAACATCACAAAATACAAATAAAAAAAGATTAGGTCTTAATCTTCGAAATGTCTTGCTCGCTGCGCACAGCAAAAATAAGAGATGAATCTGTTTGACGCACCAATATAGTACCGTTCTTAATCCAAACATACTTATAGTTGTACTTCTTAGCTTGTTCACGGCACAATCGAAACAACTGCTTATTTTTGGCTGTAAGATGTTCGTTTATGTACACGTTATGTACAGTGCCAGATATAGATAGCTGGTCAGACTTTAAAGTTTTAATTGCCCGCGATGCTGTGATAAAGTTATCGCGCAGTATTTTGGTTGTGAACCTTACAATTATGTTTTTTGGACGTGAGCACTTCTTATCATAGTGTGGTACTCTGTGAGCTGATACTATGTTCGACGTGTTGACAGGGTGCTTGATGGTGCAACCGATTTTTTCAATAACAGCTAACAGATTCTCATCACGACGCTCTGGCAAGTTTGCAATCTCGATGTTATAAAGCCGTGCCTGCTGCTCCATCGCGTCAATGTTATAAAGCCGTGCCTGCTGCTCCATCGCGTCAATGTTATAAAGCCGTGCCTGCTGCTCCATCGCGTCAATGTTATAAAGCCGTGCCTGCTGCTCCATCGCGTCAATGTTATTTTGTACCAGGGTAACCTGGTTGCTGATAATGTCGCTGGAACCTAGTTGGCTCTCGACATGTTTCAAACGCGTATCAATACCGTCCTGTCTCTCCATCGCGTATGACAAGGAGCTGTCGATCGTATCAAGCCTTTCGGTCAAATCTTTAAAAGAATTACTTATAGTCAGTGAAATTTTCTTCATCTCCCTGTCAATAATAGAATCAATTGAGTTTTTGATACTTTCGGTAATCATGGTGTCTAAATGTGTTTTCCAAGAATTTAGCTGTTCATTTATTTTTATTTGGAAAAGCTCAAACATTGGCTTCAAGTTTTCATCATTGGGCTGCTTGCGTTTTCGAAAGTTCGCTATGGTGTTATCATTGCTGGAACAAGATTCGGGTAGATCCGGATTTGACGAGCATTTTAACTGTTGCGCTTGCGCCGCAGTAGTTGTCGGCGGTGGGGAACGCCGCATCGTATTGTTTCGTGTGTGAAGAAGAGACGAAAAATCGACGTTGTCCTTTATCTAGAGGGGGTGAAGCAGGCACTCCCCGCCGCAGCGAACCGAAGAAGCGGTGCCAAAATAGGACAGGGCGAGCGGTCCGAGTGAATAAACAATATTGTCACAATACGCCACTTTATCAGCACCACACACTATACTCGCACTTCTGGTAATGGAATAAAGTATAATTTACTGTACACCGAATATTGAATTTTAAAGAAAAAATTTGTATACGTCTACGCTAAATGGGTCCCGCACGACGAATTTTGTTGCTTACAAAAGTAAATCATTGCCATTAGGTATTATATAAATAAATTAGGTATTATATAAATAAAGTAACTCGCTGTCATATCCCATCTTGTACCAAACACGCAATGTAGATAGGAGCGTCGTATCCACGACGGGTATCGTCTGAGGCGTCAGCCTCTGTAATTGATTGATACATCGACAATTCACCGTTTGTGCCTTGTCTTTTAAAGAAAATGGAGGGAAGATACGTCTTCCAATAAGTGTTACGAGAAAATAAAACGTTTCACAAACACGTCTAACAAGGAGGGAGAGGCAAGCTTTATGCTATGAGTTGCAAATGTTATGTTACAATACTTTTGATTTAAAATTTAACTACACTGTAACCTACGTTGCGTGCGTTATAATTACACGAACCCATGTTATAAAGAAGAAACGACATATAAGAATATTTTTAAATGCTGTTGTTTAATAGACCACCCAGAAACAGCTGGAATAACCAGGACTTAATAAATTTAAAAAAAAACTTTTACCATAAGCAGGCTGGTTCGGCGGCCCCATCTGTTCTGGAATAGCTTGCCAGTAGGTCTGTACGGAAAGCACCTCAAGACGAAGACCAGAATATACAGAAATATTAAGAAGAATGATTCTATACAAATAAAACTTCTTCATCATTAAAAAAATTAACGTGCGACCTTTATTATACAAAATTTTAAGTTATTCAGGACGAATACTCCAGTGAAGCACGCAAAGAACTCCGATAAAGCGTTCCATTAGTCATTTGCGTCCATTCAACGGATCTAACCCGAACGAAGCCCATAGCCTAAGCACTTATCGCTGTAACGTTGCCAAAATCATAATTGTGCCCATACAAAGCCACCAGAGCCCGGACGGAGATGTCATGCGCGCATTCAAAAATCCGGAATAAAAAGGTTGGTCCCATTATTCCAGACAACAATGGTCCCACTGAAAAGTACCGGATACCAGCTGCAACATTATAATAAAAGGTAACTGCGAATAGGTTTCCCGGGTAAAATTTTATTGTGAGTCATCGACAAAGAGGCCCGGATAAAAGTCACGGCGTCGGAGTAATCCAGCAAAGCTGTGAATATTTCTTATTACTTTGGGATTAACGTTGCACGGATGTGGGTGGTAGGACTTTATCTACAAAATATACATACATACTTTCATATAATGACGACTATTATCCCCGAAGGGTTAGTCAGTCACTATGTAAAGAAGACAGCAAAAACAGTACTCTACCATAGTCCACTTTTCACTAAAATAGTGACTGCACAATATGTGCTCAGCGTGACAGGTAGCCGCTCTGTCAAAATTTACATACTCGTAATATACCTGTACAATAAAAATAACCTTCCTATGAAGGTAGATAGGTTGCCTACCCTCATACACTTCGATGTCCAAGTAGCTAAGCGTTCGGTTCGGTAACTGGAGGTCCGGAGTTTAATTCCCATGTCGGGCAAAGTGTGTTTCCGATGTTTCGATGTGGTGTTGTCCATGTGGTAAGGCCTGTGATCTTCCCAGCAGTGGGACGTTCATAGGCTGATGATGATGTGGGTTGTTTTACGTCTGTTTGTCTAGAAACTATCTTTTTATCTGTCTGGTCGCTATAGCAACTCTTTCATTTGTCAAGTTTAAAGTAAGTTGTGTGTAACAATCAATTCCTAAACTTATTATTTACAAAATATTAATAATGTATGTACATTATCGTTTATTATAAGCATTCTGAAAGTGCCCACCCCAAAACAGAATAATTTAAAATAACACCAATCGTTGCTATTACTCCCACTAAGTAATAAGCTTTACAAATTCATTTTCTATTCGAGCGGCCGTCCAAAACAATTTAGAATATTTAAGAGCAATAGGGCAGGCTAATAAAATATAATTGGTCGCTGTTTGCATGTGTTCGGGTGTAAAAACGTTGTTCATGTAAGAATTAAGCTGTTCCGAAGCGTGACTGAGGTAAATCACCGATAACAGGCTTGTATTACAAATGAGACTGTTGTCAGCTACCATTTAAATGTTTCACGTGTGCCAAAAGGTTTGTAACAAGACAACTTATTATTATTAGCTCTATAAATTGGGAATTTAAAACTTTATTTACTTTATTTGCTTACCAGTTGTTCACCATGATTTCAGCCTGCGTAAGTTATTCATATTTTGTTATGTTGTTGGCAAATCTATCTCTCTCCGGGCCTAGCTGAAAATCAGCGTAGTAACTTTTAGCTACAATAGCAGTTGAGCTGATATTCTTATGCTTCTTTGTTTGATTGTTTTCATAAAGCTATGATTTATGACAGTGACACTGGTGTGATGTATGTATGTCGATATGTATGTAAAAACATTGACACTCCCATACAGCCCTTTAGAACCACTCCCATCAATAATTACACTTCTCCCCAAGGACAGTGTTACAGCTACCGCCAAGGACTCCACCAATTTGCCAACAAATATTGTAATCATCAAATGAGTTTTGAACGCAACACGCATTTAGAAATTCAAGGAAGGGTAATTTTGTTCACATTAATTCATTTGAAAATTAGCACTTATCGTTAATTTGTTACAGCTTAACTTTAATGTTTATTGACAAGAATAATGTCAGTATTACAACTTAGTATACCTACCTACAGTTAAAATACTGACAATATTAACTTTGCTATCTTATAAAATGTTGTTTGTAGGTATTCCTACAAACAACATTTTATAAGCTTATAACATTTCATAAGCTCCTTGATTGCCACTGCAATCAAGGTGCAATGTGCCACTTAATCAGCCGTGTCATTCCACTGTTGGTCAAGCCTTTCCCAATGCATGCCACTGAACCAAATCTTCGCTTTTTTATCATCCAACTACTGCCTGTGTACCTCCACTCCTCCAATGCCCCTTAGAATTGGAAATTCTTCTTGCTATATCACTTTAGCTGCGGCTGAGCGAATGACAGCCCCGCTCTCGCCCGTTACATGCGCGTCACCATAAAATGCTTTGCATTCTAGAACCCCAAGCGGTCGCATGAGACCGCACCGACAGATCGTGCCTTTCCGTCAAACCCCAAGCGGTCGCATGAGACCGCGCTCTCCCACTTCACTTTGTACCGTGTTATCATAGACTTACAGACCACTTTAATAAGAACAAGATTGATTATATCGGTTCTGTAGTACATTTTAAGCATCGTGATCGCAAATTATCTCATAGTCTGTGCTCGATTCTGTCATTTTCGACGTTGACACTTGCGCCAATTTCTGTGTCGGAGTAAATTAGTCGCTGTGTTTTGTGTGCTGTTTTTATTGGATTTATCTAATGTATGTACTGTTTCTTATTAGAAAATGATTATTGAGACTATAATGATCGTGTTTAGATAATAAGTTGTAAGAAATACATCGTTATTACTGCTAGATAAAGTGTGTAAAATCCGTTAGCATGTTTTCGATTTCCGAGTGTTTTTTAGAAAAATACTATAAGACAAATAAACTGTTGCAATCATCACTTAATATTGATACCTGATTGATAGGAAATATATCAGTAAATTCATTGTTGTTTACAGAACGACAAATATGGTTTGATTTTAATGTATTTTTTTTTTGCCAAAGGCGGCATTTGTGACGTCATCCGCAATTTCAGAAAAATTATGGCGCATCTGCTGTCATTACTTTTGACATTTAAAATCCAAGACTGAGGGGTTAAAGCTGCAACATTATCCTGAGCGAGGTCCTATTAGTCGTATAAATGTTAAAATATTAAGTTAAGAAATAAAGCCAGAATGTGCTACGTCGAATAAATGCTTGATTTTGACTTTATCTGCGCCGCGTGCGTGCTGTACAGCAGCGGTCGTCGTTGCTAGCCCACCAGTCACCGCTAATTTAGTGTCCGCGGACTTACTCTTCTGCGAATCTTCTAATTTGTAAGTCGTAAAGCACCTTGACACTTTCAAAAATTTTAATTCAGTTGAATATAAAAAATAGTAGCTCGATGGCGCAGCGTCTAGCGCGTTCGCTTGCGATCTTACCCGCTAAGCAACTTTCGCAATGCCGGGTCGCTGGATGGGTGACTAAATTCAAAACATCTTGAGCTACTCCGTGCTTCGGGAGGCACGTTAAGCCGTTGGTCCTGGTTGTTGTCGTAATATGACAATGTCGTTAAAACCCACCAACCCGAATTGGGCCAGCGTGGTGGGTTATGGCCCAATATCCTCACGTGCTATTGTCCACGTGGGATGCCCCTGGCCCAGCAGTGGGACGTTTACAGGCTGATAATGAATATAAAATGTCTCCTATGACTATATACTATGGCATGGAATTCCCTTGTACTCGTAGAAGGAAACCTTTTGTTAACTATTAATTTTGATACAAAAGCTATCAAGCCTCAAAGAGTTTAATTGAGCGAACAAACGTGTACTATGTCGGCAAGTTCGTTATCAAAGTTATTCAATGTAAACTTACTCACGAAGTCAGGAAGGGTACCGAAGTTGACTTTGTGAATCCCCACAATGTTGTTACAAGTCACGGTGACAAATCTCATTCACTACTACACAAATTCACTGTTTTGTAAAAAAGGACTACATTAGACACACACTTTCATGTTGTTCAGCTTTCAAGCTTAATCGTTGTAATGTAAATAAACTTTATTTTACTTTGACTAGTTTAAATCAGTATAATTTAGTTTCTATTGAACCTGCAAATACCAGACATCTAGTTGATGGTAAGCTATTACTGCATTTTAAAGAGGGTTGTATATATAAGGTGACTGCTAGAAACAGCAAGAAACTTCAAGGGCTGGTAAGGTCAACGAATTCCTTTTTTGTCATTTTTGTCATGTATAAAACACTTGACCTGACCAGCCCTTGAAGTTTCTTGCGGTTTCTAGCAGTCATCTTATATAGTGTCACCATGATCGACTAAAGCTGTTTTTGTAACAATCACTTTCTGGTAAAATCATACATACATATTATAATCACGACTGTTAACCACGAAGGCTTAGTCAGAGACTAGGCAATGAGGCCCACAAAAGCATTTCTCTGTCATAGTTCACTTTTCACCAAATAGCGACTGCACAAGTACTCAGCGTGACATTTGGTGAGCCCATCGCCGCTATAAGCTGATTGTTGTATGTACAGTCTTCAGTCTGTTAGTCGCCTTTTACGACACCCAAGGGAATAGAGGGAGTGGTAGTATTCTTTCACGGTTATGGAAAACCAACTTTAAAATATCTCTTGCTCTTCCGTGCTTTGGATTACACGTAGAGCTAAGTTCAACTGGTAGTTTCAACTAGTTGAACTAATTGGACAAAAAAATCCAATTATTTCAACTTTTATGTAATCATTCCTAATACTTACAAAGTTGAAATACTTATCTATGTTTTCGTTATAAGTAAAATAATATATTTTCTAATTAGTTCAACTAAAAAAATCAAATATAAAATATATTATTTTACTTATAACAAAAACATAGATAAGTATTTCAACTTAACTATAACATAACTAAACTGACATACTAACTTTATCATTAAGAAACCTTTTAGGTAACCTTTTTGGGAAATAACGTGTATTAATATATCAAAATAAAACTTTTCGTGACTGAATATATAAATTATTATATCATTCCCAAGGAGGGTACCAAACAAAGGTCCTTTACATGTTTACTTTTGAATGAAAACACATTTACAATAATTATGAAGTTGAACTTAAAGAATCAATTTAGTCCAAAAAGTTCAACTTTTAAAATAAATTATTAAGTTTAAATAATTGGATTTTTTTTGTCCAATTAATTCAACTAGTTGGAACTTTGTGGAATAGAGGGTAAAGCTTCTGGTCACGGTTGTTATCGTAAGATGGCAGTCGTTAAAACCCACTTACCAAAATTTGGCTGGCGTGGTGGGTTAAGGCACGACGTGTGAAGACCTGTGGCCAGCAGTGGGACGTTTGTAGGCTGATGATGATCGCCGCTCGCAAACCGAAAGCCTTAGCCACTGCTCTATCGAGCTTCTCGAGTTTTTTATAAAATTACCCGTATACACCATAAATAATGCAAGAAACGTTACAAGAAGCATTTACGAACTCACATTCACTTCTTTCTTCGGCATATTATACTTATGAAACTCTTTGTTTTGTTTGGCAGTATACGCTTCGTCGCCGTAGTACCTAAGTAGGTACTTATGTGTGGTGGCCAAGTGCATTTGTCAACTCCAGCTAATCTTCGGTGTCGCGTGCGGCGCACGAACCGTGGATATATAATTCAAACCCTTTGTACTATGTAATACGTAACTCGATAGCGAGTCACGATTCTGTAAGTTAGGCTACTTTGTAATGCATTGTCACCGGATGGAAACCCAAATTAACTCCTTTTCTTTCCCATGTATCATAATTATGATTCGTATCATAACAATTGATTATTTATTCGTTTGTTCTTGCCTCGGAAAGCATGTTATTTTGCTCGGTTGTTGTCGCAAGATGTCAGTCGTTAATCCTTACAACTACAACATTGGTTTGATGTGTTGGGTTATAACGCAATTTCTCTATGTAATATAGTTAGAGAGCATTCCTGAGCTTAACTGTGATAAGTTTCATCACGTGTATTTATCTACGCAGGCAGCGTTCTACGAGGTGGTGGTGGTGAGGTTAATTTACTTCAACAAAAAATGTGTCTTATTTTATTTAGTTTACAAAAGGGGTGTAAAGAGATTTTCCTCAGGTCGGCAACGCAAAAGCAACACCTCTGATGTTGCTGATGTCCATGGGTGGCGGTGATCGCTCACCATAAGGCGGGCCCGCCTGCTCGTTTGCAAAACAAAAAAAACGTTATATTACAGTAATAGACATTTCTGGTATCAATGATTTTTCTTAAAACTTAAGACTAAAATAATTGTAAAAGAAGACCACATGGGTTTAACACAAAAAAGTTTCACATCACACTAAAACCTACAAAACACAAAGTACGAAACCCCACTTCGGCAATAAAAGTAGAAAACTCAGAACCGGCCAGCTGCAAGGCCCAACAAAAGGATGTGCAATATATTTGAATGTGCACAGCTTATACCGTCCGTAATAGACTTGAACCGCCGCCAAGAATGCACCGATTGATTATTGATATTGCAATGCTATATTAGTTTTCGAGAAATGAGCCTGAAGTCGGAACTTAACGAACGATGCCAAGATGCCGTTTGAATTAAGGCTCGAATGCAATCTGATTGTCCTTGAGGCACGTAGTCAAGCCTATGTAGTTAAGAGTTGGAACCGCTTCAAACCAGAGAGTTTGATTTCTAGTTGAGTATAATTATTATAATTTGTACTACATTGGGCTTGGTTTGTACAGTGTGTTTTAAGTCAGCCTGATTAACCATCAGCATTATTATCCAAGTCTGTCATCATAAAAATAATGTTAGTGGCATTGTTTTATCACGGCATATTGAAAAAAGAAAGCCAGTTCCCTTCAAAATGACATTTTGAGAATACCTACATTTAAAGTTTTTTTTTTATACTAGAAGGAGGCAAACGAGCAGGCTGGTCACCTGATGGAGAGTAATCACCGCTGCCCATGGACACCCGCAAAACCAAAGGAATCGCAGGCGCGTTGCCGGCCTTTAAAGAAGGAATAGGTTTTAGGAAGGAATACTAATTGTGAGAAAAGGGGGGGGGGGGGGAAGATGGGCCTTCGCGGAACCCTCACTGGCCGGGCGAAACACAACAGCACCAAGTGCCGTTATTTCACGCCGGATATTCGTGAGAGGGTGGTATTACGCCGGACGAGCCGGCCCAATGCGTGTTGCAACGCAGCGTGGCTCTACCACTCAGTCAGTGTCACTCATTTAGCACCACCCAGGGGTCACGTGTAGAGTCTCAAGGGTAAACCTACGGACGCGAGTAACTTTAACACTCAATTTTTTTTACTTTTCTGCTTTCTTGCTACATAATGTATTTATGTAGTACAATGCTATAATAATAGTATTTTTGTGAATCTATCAACCCAGTGTTGATAAAAAAAAACACAGCGTTAAAATAGAGTATCAAATTAATTTTAGGCATCAGCTCTATCGGTATTGCAAAACTTCCGGTGTAGACGCTTCAAACACAATCTGTTAGTTGGTTTGTATCTTCTAGTCCGTAGCATAAAGTCTAAAATTGAGTAGCATTGCCTTTTGTTTTCCGACAAAGCTCGGATGCAAATTGCAATGATCGGTTTTACGAGCCGACGCGTTCTTGAAACGCTCCATCGATGATGTACGAGACATTTAGCTGATGCTGCTGATAACATATACAGTTGTTCTATGCGTAGTAGCGAGCAGTAATAAATTACAAGCGAATAGGTACACCTACTAATAATGCGATGTTGTACTGCCAAAACCAAGTAACACGAACATTTCACATTTTGAGTTATACGCATTTAAATTTTCAGATTTTTCCCCAGATGCTGTCATACACGTACAGGGCCTGAACCCTGATTTAGAAATTGTATCTTGACATCTTTAGCCTTATTGTCACTTACGATCAGCCCCCTTACTCGTGAAACCGATCACTATTGGAACTCCTAAGTTACGATACCAGAGCTACTATGGGTTCATATTGCGTGGATATTGAGTGACAAAAATACAAAACTCAATGCGATTTAGTTCACCCAATATGAATCCAAATTAGCGCTGATGTCGTAAGTTAAAAATAAGAAAATTCACAATACCAATCCAATCCAATAGCGATCGGTTTCAAGAGTAAGGGTGCTGGTGCGATGATAAGTGTTTTTTCTATAATCTACGAACCCTTCTTTTTTCTCTATTTAAATTCAGAGATATTTTTATAATCATTGCTGAATTACTGTTTCCCATTAAAATTATTATTATTAATAATAATGTGGAAAAACTTTCAGGAGACCGTGCATAAACTTCCAGTCCCTGTTTAAAGTCGATAAGTCACCTATTAGAGCTATAAAGATACCGCCGCAATATTTTTACGAGAATTTTATGTTTATCCTACAGTTATGGTATTTACATTTCGTTTTATGCCGTCTCCGGGCGATAGTCGTCTAGGTTATGCTAAGAAATTATTCTAGAAGAATCGTAAAACTTTATTTGGTATGGTAATGTATGTTTTAGTGGACTTAGTAAGTTTCGGAGGCGACGTTTTTTTGTGAATTTAAATTTATCATATTTTTAACATAGCTTGAATTTATAATATGTATTTATGATTAATAAGTTTTGAATCAGGTACTATTACCTGTATCTATATACAAACTATACAATAGAACACATAATTAATAAATAAATTATAATGAATAAACTTTCCTACACTCACACCAATTATCTAGCCCAAGAGAAGCTTCTTCATAAAACTCGTTAAATGGTTACTAGACAACGGATAAACATACTTAAAATACTTATATACGTACTTATTATACATAGAAAACACCCAGACCCGAGACAATTTAGAAAAATAATAATTTCAAAATTTACTTTACCGGGGATCGAACCCGGGACCTCAGAGATGGCGACACCATGAAAACCGGTGTACAAACCACTAGACCAAGGAGGTCGTCTAATTTTATTAATACTTTATTTTTTTTATTTTTTAAATACTTTACAAGAAAACGAATATATTCGTTATATGACTGCAAAAATATCTGATAATTGGTGGAAGAATTTATATGCCTATATATGCCTTTCACCAATGATCAGATATTTTGCACATTACATCTTAATACTGGTGACTGTACTATTAAAACATTTTTTTTTAAAAAGCTAAATTTTTTTTTCTTGTCGTGTAGCAGTGAAAGAATACTGCCTCTTTTCCCTTGGGTGTCGCAAAGGCGACTAACAGACTACCGACTGTACATACTTCCAACAGCATAGAGCGGCGATGGGATCACCACCTGTCACGCTGAGCACGTGTGCAGTCGCTATTTGATGAAAGTGGACTATGGTAGAAGACGGCTTTTGCTTTCCTCATTGCCTAGTCTCTGAGTCTGTGACTAACCCTTCGGGGATAATAGTCGTGATTGTTTCTATTTAATTTTTTTCTCAATTCAGAGTTTTTTTTTGATTTGTATCGTGGTTTTTTTGCACCTAATAGGATGGCCCAGTTGTGGGATAGTCTATACAGGGTGTTTGGGATTATATACCTATTCCCAAACACCCTTTATAGACTGAAGATGTTAGCGTTGAGTTTCATACATTACGCAACTCAGTAGCGTCCATTGAATAATTAACAGGTAATTAATTGTACGCTTCCACCGGCTCCTTGCTACCCGTTTTCAATACCTCAGCGAATCGAGTTAGCGTTTAACGAGACTCTTCGTTTTAAATAAAATGAGACAATAATGGAATCGTAATTAGTCTAACCTCAACAGCGCTTAACCGGACCCTGTGCTCAACAAGTTGGCCTTTTGCCATTTACCCCATTCTTTATTAAGGCTATGTTAGATTTTATTACTGTGTGAAGACTTCAAGGAGGGACTCGACTCGACAAAGTTGGGTTCAGGCTACGAATGTCATAGATAAGTGACTATTGGGATACCTGACAAACTGTCCTTTTGAGAATCTGTCTTTTTGAGAATCTGCCCTGTTTTAATTTTTTTTTGTTTAATATTATTTTTATTAATGTATTTTATCAGTTATCTATAGTAGGTAAAGGCTGGTAGGTTAGTTAAGAAAAAATACTAATTTATAATAAGCAAACAGCGTTTTAGATAATATTTCCTTGTATTAATTTGTGTGTGCACCTATACCATTTTCGGTTTTTTGACAATCTGTCCTTTTGAATAAATAAATAAATAAATAAATAAATTCTTTATTTGCTTAAAACACGGTATTCATTGTTGTAACAGACATAAGTATGTCCACATGTTTTGCAATTTGTATTGCATGCAAATATTTAATTATGTTACATCAAACGATAACAATAATTAAATTTCCATACAAATCTCATTCAAAATCAATTAAATTGAATTTACAAACCGTTATTGAGAATCTGTCTTTTTGAGAATCTGTCCTTATGAGAACCTGTCCTTATGAGAATGACCCACCTGGGTCTCTATAGCAGTACTGCTATTAAAAACGTCTAAAATCCGTAGCAAATTTAATTCTATAATCTCTGCTTACGCCTCCGGAAACAGGCGTGATGTATGCTATGTATGCCTTGTAAATCTTGACTCGGTAGCCCGATTTTGATAATAAATCCTTTTTTTGCAATGCTTACAATTCTGCTAGACAAGAACATTATTAAGTAGACCATTATTTAAAAAAATGTACTTCTACATTTCGCTGTTGTTTTGTGTTACACTTTTATTTATGTTTGTCTCATATACTATGAGTCAATACTTTACCTACTGCAGAGCAAAGCCCTCTCACCATTTGCGCTTCGGCCACATTCGAAACCAGGGTTCGAAACCAGTTTCTAAATAAGAATAATATTTCTTCTTTCGAAATTGGTTTCGATAAAAGAACAATATTTCTTATCTCGAAACTCGTTTCGAAAAAAGAATAGCATTTCGACTTTCGAAATTCTTAAATCAAAATCAAATCAAATCCCTTTAGATAAGATTGAACGTATATAAAAGTCTTATTATTTAATATTATTATTTAATTATTTTCCCTTATCCTGAGCATGTTCAGTCAAATTTTGAATTCACTAGCCAAAATCCGCACTTAACGTAATAACCAATTTTGAAAGTCCAGCAGCCAAGTAAAAAGCCATTTCCTATTTATCTGAATGTCAGACGAATGCAGTTGCATTGACACCTCCCGCGGGTGCAATTTGCCGTCGCGCTCCCATAAGGCTTCGCTGCAACCGAAATAGTGTCGTCTCTCATTTGCGGTAATGTTTTATATAGCTTATATTTATATTTAAACGTTTGAATGAAATGGTATGGAGGAGGCCTATGTCCAGTGGGTAGGTGAGCTGAATATATTTATAATGATGATGTGCCCAAAACGCTTGTTGATTGTCAGTTGGAGTATTATTCAGTTCAATCTCATTATTGTATGATTTAACCTTCATTTAGTCTGTGACCATTTAGAATCTTCCCATGTGAACAACAAAACGAAAGTATGAAGTCTTCGGACCTGTTACTTTAATTTATTTCATATTTTAACTAATCTAGATTCATGACATTCTTTGCAAACTATGGCTTTAAAGGTACAATTGACAGTAAAAGGGCTTTAAGGATATGACCGTATAGATTAACATGTAGTTTGGAGACTATTGGAAACGTTTTATGACTCATAAAATTTGCATATGCTTCTGTTTACTGGTAACCCGGTTCTCTCTCCGTAAACCATTAAGCTTTGCTTAGAAATGGAATGAAAATATACTTTTGTACTTTGATGTTATTAGATCTTAATAGAAAACTGTTTTTCTCTTAAACGTTTTTTATTAATAGAAAAATATTTTTTTATTTCAAAGCCTAATCTAATAACATCAAAAGAATCGACCATTTAAGCAACAACTGTCGTAAAAGCCATTTTTGCCCACATCACTTTTAACATTTGTACTCAGTTTTGCGCGCTCTATCGATCTGTAATTAAAATGTCTGAATTTGTAAAAAAAATGTCTTTTACACTCAAGATCAAAAACATTTTCTAATTATTTTGAATGTAGTAATGACAAAGCCAGGCGCGAAGACAGCTGGTGAAGCGTTAAAAAACAGGCAAAGTTTGCATCAGTCATACCCTTACCCTGTTGGACCACAAGGTGCTCCTTCCCGCCTTGTTTGAAGGACACCATTATCATTTAAGGAGGGAAAACGTGTGCTTGTAGACTATTCCATCTTTTGGCGGTGCGATATAGAACCTAGTCACCAAATTTCTCAATATGTTGTCAAATGTAATAGATGAAACCCTATAACAATGAAGAAATTTTTAAAGCGATGTTGGGTGGAACTTTGAAAAATACATCACAAAAAGTTATTAAAATAAGTGTTAAAAACAATAACGCAGTAGCTAGTTACCATCGTTCCAACTCACTGGTACATCACTAAAGTGGGAACGAGAGAGAGAAAAAAACAGGGCTCAATTATCAGGGCGAGACAATTCGGATTTTCTGTCAAATTTACGAGTGGGAGAAAGAAACAAATCTCCTGATAACGAAATATAAAACCTTTTTACAGTTGATGGAATGGATCTGATGGCGTGTGCAGTAAACGGAACTGTCAGTAGCGACGTGATTGTAAAAGACGTACTAAAGTGTAAAGTTACGAGTCTCCTTCCCTTCGCGTTCCGACGCGCCGATGCTTCTGCTCGGTGTTAGTTTGATTTACTGTACGCTTTGTATTGCAAATGTATTTTTTTTTTGTGCTCGATCAAAAAAGATTCTGTTTTAATACTTTAGGCGCTATAACGGTAACCGGTGTCCAAGAACAATTGAATATTTTATAGCAGTCATCGTGCTACGAAATGGTTTGGCATGTGGCAATAGATGTGTTTTTTAAATATTTTTTAATAGATAGATATATTGATTTTTTTAAGTTCAATATTTTTTGTGTTGCGTAAAAAGTGTGTGTATTATTATTAAACAAATTATATTAATATTAAATAGCTGTTTCTGCAGTGTAGGTACTAGGTAGGTACTATAAATTACAGCCGGCAACGAAACTCGCTAAACAACTTAATACTTTTTCCAAGTCACTTTACACATAGATTTGAGCGCATAAAATATATTGGCTGAAATAAAAACTAGTCCATTGGGAATAGAAATTTATTGGGAATAGACACCGTGACAGACACCTGTGGATTAACCACTAAACAATAACCTTAACAGTTAAAATGTACCAAAATGTTCACTTATTTTCGTTGCTGCCCGTACCAATCTTGCTTGAGCTAAACTTAGAGGTAGCGTTTACCAATGGGTAATGATTAGATAATGATCTAGAGCCTACCCATAGCACGAGCTACGCTTAGTTTAAAGCTAGATTATAACCACTGTAACTGCACATAAATCCATAGCAACATAGAGCGGCGACGGATTCACCACCTGTCACGCTAAGCACATGTGCAGTCGCTATTTGGTGAAAAGTGGACTATAGTAGAGGACTGCTTTTGCGAACCTCATTGTCTAGTCTCTAACTAACCCTTCGGGGATAAAAGTTTGATTATATGTATGTATGTATAACCACTGTAGAGGATTGCGATGTTTGCTTTGAGGTTTGTCTTCAGGGCTGAATGACTGGATTTTATGTTTGATAAATTTTAATGCGTTGAAAATGATAAGAATTAATAAGCATTACGGCTTGTAAAGAGATACTATATATTAATTATATTCCGAATAAGTCAACTCAAAAATTTATATTTAATTGTATTGAATGTTAAAGACACGTATGTGTACTAAAATAATATACTTATATCGAAAAGCTGGGGTAAGGTACAATGTTTTTACCAACCATAGCGTCGATTATGATTATCGCATGATTCAGTATCGTTTAGAATGGCAAATAGAAATGATTGTTTAAGTTAACGCTGAGGATTTTAATAACGTACAATCGCGGACAACTTATAACGTATCTATGATTATTATCATTGAATGAATATCATTAGTAGCAACTGTGGGTATTATTATAGATACGTAGAAGTTTCATACATACATAATCACGACTATTATCACTGAAGGGTTAGTCAGAGACTAGGCAAGGAGGATCGCAATAACAGCCCTCTGCAATAATAGTAAACTTTTCACCAAATAGCGACTGCGCATGTGCTCAGCGTGACAGGTGGTGAGCCCTTCGCCGCTCAATGATGTTGGATGTATGTGCAGTCTTTAGTCCGTTAGTCGCCTTTTACGACACCAAAGGGAAGACAGGTGGTGGATAGTATTCTTTTAACGTTATGCAACACGGTTAGTTGAGTATTTTTTAATAATTACATAATATGAGAAAGGATTTTTTCACTATTTCATCATTATCATTGCAGCTTTTTCACACTAATTAAGTTGATTGCGTGTAAGCCTCATTGAAACATCCATTTCTTTAAACTATAAAATTAATTGTACTGTAATCACTCTGACAACTACACTAATGTTTTAAAGTGGTTTCTAAGTTTGAATGTAGGAAATAATCAATGAAACTACTCTTCCAACTTCAATAATTTCATTACTTCTACGACTTAGACTAAACCTTCAAAGTGCTATAAAAAAGCAAAAGAAGCGTGTAAATATTGTTACAAATGGATAGCTGTGGTCACTGCCTTATACGTTCGGGAACCGGGCGTGATGTATACGTATGTAAGTTTAATCCAACTTAAGGGAATGAAAACCGAAATTCTAGTAAAACCATCTCATTTGAGAGCGAAATGTCCACAAAGCATTATCCAAGGGGCAATAAGAATAAGCAAGGAACTATCCGATCGGAAAAAGGCAAGTGTCCAGTCCCCTAGTCCAATTTAGCTTTGCGGTCCCGGGTGGCTTGTCTAGCAAGCGACAATACATTTAAGTTAAACATTTTTACAACTTTACTGTAATAGAAATAAGATTGAGAATTGAACGGCGATCTGTGAGGCTTAACCGTACCACCAAACCACACCTAGAATTCGGTGTCCATTTAAAAAGATAGGCGCGGTGCCGCCGCGGGGATTTGGGCCGAGTAAGAGATTAGTTTAGGTATTTCGGGCCGGTTTATGTTTAATAAAACTATGAATAATTAGATGAAATGAAATGTCTCTATAAAATAAAATGAGTAAAGAAAATATTCGTCGTAGTTAGTGACCATGTATCGTCGATTTATGTCTTAAAATTTCATTCAAAACTTTTAAATGTAACAAATGATCTAAATAAACGATTTAAGGTAGCTATCGTTGCAAAGAAGTCCCCCATTTTCATCCTGTACACTGTCATGGAAATTAAATGATACAGGCATATCTATGGTGTTCACGGAGCATCGGAGTGTTCTTCATTAACATATGAAGTGTCATTAGGAGATCCACTCGGCTGCTCCGAGATGAACCGATTATGAAACGCTGAATTGCCGTTTTTAATGTTATCTGGAGCGATATCGCTGGGAGAGGGTCGATGTACTGCGTTACCAGAGTAATGGAAAAAATGATGATTGAATTTTTGTAATCTTTATTTTTATATCTTTTTGCGTTGCGTAGGTACTTTACTTGCGCAATTATATCTTTCTGCGTTGCTTAGTAAAGTACCTACTTTACTTACGCATATCAACTTTTAGGTCTAACCAAAGACATTAAACTATTACTATTTTATGAATCTAACTATAAACACAAGATTTTAAGGCTGGCATGCAATACCACTATTTTATTAAAACGTGCGTCGTCATCAAATTGTAAAGTACAATTAGAAGTTCTTTGCTCTAACTTAGCCAGTCAGTTCGTCAGTAGTCGAAAATTTATATTTTCATTGTAACATAATAATATACAACACGTTAAATTTAAATAGACGACTTACCTAAACCACGTATTTCCCAACACAACATTAGTTTCGAAGTACAAACCCTCAAACGCGCGCAACTCCAACCCCCAAACATAAGCTTCACATGCCATAAATTTCTAGATTCATTTTAAGGCGAGAAAGTGTTCAGACTCCATTGAGATTTACTGCCGAAGAAATATTTACGACCCGATACGGTAGCCGATTACCATTTCATTAGCTTGCTGGTAAAAGGAGCAGTTCGAAGTAACTGTTCCTTATCGACGCTTCAGAGCAAACCTTAGAGAAACATCCACGATAATATATTATGAAAATATATTGTGAAAACTAGCTACTTGACAGTTTTCGAAAAAGTATTTTAAAAATTACAAACGTATTTTAAACCCCGTACAATATTTTCTTTCTCGAATAAGCTTTATTTAATAGAAACATATTTTTCTTTATTAATTTCAAATTTCGTGCGGAAACGGTCGGTCACGTCAATCTCTTACCTTGATTGTCGTAAAAGGCGACTGATGGACTAAAGACTGCACTTACATCCACCAGCATAGAGCGGCGATGGGCTCACCACCTGCCACGCTGGGCATTTGTGCAGTCGCTATTTGATGAAAAGTGGACTATGGCAGAGGGCTGCTTTTGCGGTCCTAATTGCCTAGTCTCTGACTAACCCTTCGGGGATAATAGTCGTGATTGTACGTATGTATATAATGTATATACATAAATGAGTTCTTGCTTTGTACGCAAACATTCTTTGGCTTCATTTTAAGCGATTCAAGAAGCCTAAAAGAAGATTACCTGAGAGTCGCGCGATTTAGTGCCGTCGTCTGGGCTGCCAAGTTCCGATCAAAGACAAAACTGGGAAACTTTGATAAATGAAGTCTGTATGTGAATTTCATTGGCGTTCACCCCCGTATCTGGTTGGATACAAAACTTTTCTGTGACAAGAGCGTATGTAAAGTTCGGTGTACGAAGAACTTTTGCTATTCGTTCTTTGCTTGGCAAATTACTGAGCAAAATTTATAACTTAGTGTAAAACGTGAACATTTACTGTAAATACCTTATCATATTCTTTGTGAGACATGTATTCATAATATTAATGTAAGTAAGTAAGGGGGAGTGGAGTTCTGATGTAATGGCTACCGATGACACACAAGTGAAGCGCTGGCAGACTACCGACCAGATGAGTCAGAGACAGAGCTGATCGCTGGAAAGACATGGATACAATTGGCTAAAAACAGAAGGAAATGTCATAACATGAAAGAGACCTATGCCTTAGGTAGGGTTAGTTAAATGTGCTAGGTGAGAGAGGAAAACATCCAACAATAATAAATTATAAATAAAAATTGCATTTTCCATTAGATAAACAGTTTCAGATCGCTGTTCTAGAGAACGTCGACAGCAAGTTGCTTCGTTTAACAGAGGCTTACGTTATCATCTTGTTTTGGTCTGACCAAACAAAAATACCTAAGAATAATAAAAAGCTGTTTAAGCTGTTTAATTCGTGAAACTCCCATGTTGTTATCATTGCAACATTAATGGCACACTTTGGGCGGATGTACATATTGACAATATTTTATATAATTTCATTAATGGTTGTTGTTGATCTGTAATAAAGTATTAAAAAATCATAATATTTGGGTACCAATACGAACTTCTACGGCGATTCTGCTGTAACACTTTCGACGAACTTTCATTAAGAATACAAAGCCGGCTATTTTACATAAATTCTCGTTGCGACTTTTTTTTTTCGTTCTCATCAAAAACTCACGGGTGAATTTGACTTGTAAAATATTCAGTACGCTCTCAGAATCGCGACGTCCGCGACGTTTTTTTAAAGACCTAATGCTGTTTTTACTTGGAGTTTTAGAGTATGCGGACCATTTGCGGGGTTCTGTGAGCCAACATTAGCACTAAGTAAAGATCGTTAAAACTTTGGAGTAGCTAAGTCCATTAGCCACATTCTGGCTCGCCGAATGACTATGCGATACATGTTTTTTTTTCGAAACTATGGGATCCCGTCGTTTTTGTATGTTGATGAAGTTTTCGAAAGTTGGTAATGTTGGTGTCCGAAATTGCGTTGACTATCAGAAATATTGGAAATATGAAAAGCTTGATGCTTTTTGTGATTGATCTCAAAGACTTGCCTATGTCTTCCAGTATAAATAAGATACATTTTTTGCGAATACAAGTTCTGCTATATGCACTATTATAAATTAACTAGCTCCCCGCCCGCGACTTGGTCCCCGTGACCACCCCGTATCCCGTGACAGATTTCCAAAAGTTATCTTTCATACAAAACCTTGTCCCGCAAATACAAAGACATTTGCCAAATAGATTTTTTTTTTATAAAGAAGGAGGCAAACGAGCATGCGGGTCACCTGATGGAGAGTAATCACCGCCGCCCATGGACACCCGCAACACCAGAGGAATCGCAGGCGCGTTGCCGGCCTTTAAGGTAGGAATAGGGTTAAGGAAGGAATAGGAATTGTGAGGGGGGGGGGGGGCTCCGGAACCCTCACTGGCCGGACGAAACACAACAGCACCAAGTGCCGTTATTTCACGAGCCATTCTGGCGAGATGTGCGAGCATAATTCGTGGTATTTGATTTTGATTTATAAATTTAGTTACATTTATGTTAATAAATAGTTTTACAAGCAATTTTGTGAATTTCATTAAAATTTAAATACTTCTATATTTTTAGAGGTGCCTAGTTAAAATTTAATTTAATCGAGTTGGTAGCTCAGTAGCTTGATTAATGTAAAGAACGTCCACTGCCCTCTACTAAAGACCATATTTATAGGCACGTAAGTATATGACAATGAACTTTTTACCTGTGGTGCAAGTTATAAACGGCTGGATATCATATAGCTGATAATTAATTTTATTTTTTAGTATGTACTTGATGTAGAACTGCAGTCATTAAATAATCTTCACTACAGACCAGAAGCTTTTAGCGTACTTTACATACTCGTACATATAATCATGACTATTATCTCCGAAGGGTTAGTCTCATAGACAAGGTCGCTTTATTATACATATATTATATATATTTAGCGCACTTCGGGCTCTCATATTGTTGTAATACAATTATTATGATAAAGCTGCATTGCACACTGTACTTTTTTGGTTGTTACGTATGACAACTCGTGAATTTTGTTTGATACAGCGTACCTAAATAAAAATCAACTATCACGAATATTATTATGTTAGCGCATCACTTCAGGTTGTATCTATTTAGCTAATTCTTTTTTGTGGTTTTTGTAATTCAGGACAATGTTTGTAAAGAGATTTTTTTGTAAATTCGTCACATAGTGCGGATGTAGCGGGCGGGCCACTAGTCAAATACGTATTTTATTTTTTAAGAATAAGTGAACAAAGATTAACTTATTAGTTTTGTGACTCCGCTTTAAGTTAATGAGTGAGTTAAAATAATTAAACTCGGTATTCTAGAGGTAAGTGGAGAAGCAGGAGGTATAAAAAGGAAAGACCTTGATCTTGCTAGTAAAAGCTGATGATGGTCCCAATCATACTTCAATCCTTCATTGTTTCTTATATCTTAGTCACTTAGTAATAGTAGTAAGATACGTAAAGATAGCACTTAATTATATAATATTAGTAGATACCACTACACAATATCCTCACTTCATAATACTAACTATTATAGGCCACTATATAAGTATTTCATCTAGCAATTGTGCAGCCATTGCTTTTGCTCCCGTATTGACTGTTGATAATGTTGTTTATAAATATCTGACATTCAATGGGATGCCGCTTTGATCATATTAATACCATCTATTGTAAATCCTACATAGACTTTTGTGAACATGGATACCTATGGGTCATTGGTCATCTATTACATAATGTAATACATAGCTTTTTTATGTTAGACAAAACAAATAACTTCTCAATTAGGTATAATTCAAAAGTATAACCGCTACCGCTCTTAACTTAAAGTGCACATTGCCGAGATGCCTCGCAGGTGAGTTCTCTCGGGAGCCCAGTAATGCAATCATTAGGAGAGAGCCACATTAGATGCTGTACCTCCAAGTTTGTCCGCGGGAGTGGCGAGGGGAGCCGGCCCAACATTGTGATGGGGAAAACTTGCTATTTGTGGAACTTTGTATTCTGGACTGGCCAAATTTAATTTAGTTGTATGATACGTCAGCTTCTGTTAGATGACCGTAATTTGTTCAAGATATACAAACAATATGGTCACAGCTACAGATTCTTTAAATGTTAGAAACCTAATATGGTAAGAGCGAGTCATCTTTAATACGAGTATTATTATTACTTTCTGGAAATGCCAGAAAAACGTCTTGTTGTAGAATACTTTTTTACAACAAGACGGAAAATTAAAGCCTTTTATTATTATTATTATTTATTATTATTTAACACAAACTGGAGTATATCTGTGTTACGTAGTATTACATACATTACGCCAGGAGAAGAGGAGGGGAGGGAGAACAATTTAATGTCCTGTAATTTGTAATTCTTAAAATTCATGCCTGAAAAGTGATACACCAGGTTTTCGTCCCTGAAAATGAGGTCTACCTTATAAAACTCAAGGGTACCGTAGAACCACATAAACGGTGTGTACGTCACTGTACGTGCCATCTGCTTATTGGATCAGTCTGGCGTTTGCAAACCACAATTCGTACGTTTGCATTTACTTACGCTACGCCATGTGCATACTTATAGAAATAGCAATGTTTGCACAAGGTACCATAAAATATTTCGGAACATCAATTAATTACAAAAGAAAATTTACTTTGCAACCAGTTTTGGTTTTCTTTTACCAATATGCAATAATTTTAAAATAAGAAATAATTACTTTATAATTTAAGTATATTGTGTATAGCAATTTACAGGATGCCATTTTAGTATGAAAATAGCTATAATTAAATACATACATATTATATATAATCACGACTATTATCCCCGAAGGGTTAGTCAGAGGCTAGGCAATGAGAACAGAAAAAGCAGTCCTCTACCATAGTCTACTTTTCACCAAATAGGCACAGTACATGTGCAGTGCAGTCTTTAGTCCGTTAGTCGCCTTTTACGACACCCAAGGGAAGAGAGGGGGTGGCAGTATTCTTTCACCGCGACGCGACACGGTTACTAGTTATACAGGGCGTCCCACGGATATGCCACATGGAGGAAAAGTACCTCAATTATTGTAGATGGAACATTTTACTGAAAGAAGACATTATTTTTTTTTTTTTTTTTTTTTTTTCAAAAAACAATTTAAACTGCATTCATAGATATTTAAATAATTACATGGTTGAACCGGGAATCGAACCCGTTACATGAGAAAAATAATCACACTGTAGCTTTATCATACCGATCGAAAGGTTTCATCATAATGATTATTTTTTGCTAAGTAACATAATGTCACAAATAAAAGGAAGACCATGAATTTTAACATTTTTAATACAAAATTAATCAATTTATCAAATGCTCAAAATGAGTCCCTTCCTGTTGAATACAAAGTCGCACTCTTTTGATTATTTCGCTCCCTGTCGATTGTTTGATCTTGTTGTGGTAGATATTTAGAATAATACGTCTAAGTTCATGCACTTAAATTATAATAGGGAAATGATGCGTAATTCTCAAGTGGGTACATCTATTAGTAATAGGTACTTAAGATAATGTCAGTTGTATGTCCTTACGGCAATGTCAGCTTTTCATTTGTCTGAACAAAATTTCACATCAAATGTTAAAATTCATGGTCTTCCTGTGTAGGTGTGTCCATGTAGGTATGTCCATGTAGCTTACTACAGGGTGATTATTTTTCTCATGTAACTGGTTCGATTCCCGGTTCAACCACGTAATTATTTAAATATCTATGAATGCAGTTTAAATTGTTTTTCAAATTCAAATAATGTCTTCTTTCAGTAAAATGTTCCATCTACAATATTCAAGGTACTTTCCCTCCATGTGGCATATCCGTGGGACGCCCTGTATAGTATTAGTTAATTTTCACTAATAAGATTAAAATTTTAAAATTTTAAAATTAATCACGTCATTTCTGATGAGGTAGCATAGATCACAGCTCGTCGTTACGATACTGACACTTTTTTGCTACAAATTGAGATCAGTAGTATTCCATTTTCATAAATAGATAACTAGCTGATATATTCTGCACAAACACCGTGTAGCGTGATCCCAAAGATACATACTGAAGAATATATTCCATAAGGAAGTTAGGCTTTGTAGTTCCTGAGATTTCGTCAGTCAGGTCAGTACTGTACGTATTGATATTGATTTTTCTTTAATAGACTAGCTGACCACCCACGAATATTGTGTTACAAAAGGTACCATTCGTAATGAATATACAATAGTTTTAAAATGTAAACTTTACCATAATAAACCTTATCTCTTTATATTAGTAGGAAAGACATTAAACAATTTACATGTTGTTTTAATACAAAACAACTAGTTCGTGTAAAACTATAGATAAGTCTAAATCCTACCGTGCTACTGGTATAATTACTATCAGTAAAAACAGAAACTGTCTGTCTTCCCTTAGATTGATTGATGGGGCAAAAGAAGTGTTGGTAAGCCGTTTTCTGTGTTTGGTTCCACGTAAATAATGAATGCTGCTATCACTGGAACTTTTAGAGGAGCAAACACTGTGCCGACGAATTTTCTTACAAAGGTTAAGGTCTTTTTTACTGATTGCTTGTAAGGATTATTTTTACCTACCTGTAACTTTGAAATATTAATCTGGCTAAGATATTTTTAGAAATATCATAACTGTGTGTTATAAATGCTGCCACGCGTTGCCCATCTTGAAGCATCAAGTTTTATGTTTCTATTCTTTGTGATTCTACTGAATTAAGTACCGTTAAATCTGAAACAGCTATACATACCAATGCTTGGTGGCAGACATTATTGGTGGAGCCATCTAGTCGATTCTATCTAAAATTCAACGGCTTGGGTGTGTACACTAGGTTGTGTGTAGTGTTATACATGATCATCTGCCTGGTTATACTTATAAACCGGGCTTATTGTCTATTATCTAGCGCTATCTCTGGGTGGCAGGGTCCAGGAGATAAAGCGAAGTTCAAAGAAGAACAGTTACAAAAACAGCAGATGAACGAAAAATAAACGTTTTTTACGGGTTGTTTCTGGCCATACCTATCTGTTTTATTCCAGCCCCTAAAAGTTATTATTTAACGTTGTAATTTAACTTACAAAATTATTAACTTTTCTTCCACTTTCGTAGCAAATGGTTCGACAGTAGTTACAAATACATTCATTTACGCCGACGAAGCGAAATATTTAAGATCCAAGAAAGTTTCTAAGGTTGTTTTACGATGAAAAGGGTAGAAGACGCCTTGTATCTACGTACTTAAGCGTATTTAGCATAAATAAATAATACAGGCAGCAGTTAAGGCTGATTTATGGGTCCCGGAGTAATTTTTGTAGCCTCCTAATTGAATAAAAAAGTTGCAGGGCCGGAGAGTTTTTGTAGGCTGTACGTTACGGGCCGCTACCGTTTCTCGTTTATTTTTTAAGATAACTACTACAGTATAGTAGATGATTGAGTGTTTGGCAAAGTTATTTTGTTAATTAACGCTTATTGAAGGTCAATGTCGTAAGGACAACATTATGCTATTATACATATTTAATCTAACGACATAATCAGTACTTAAAAGTTGTGATACGAACTGACGCTACCAAGGCGTGTGCCTGTGTGACTTATAATATTTACTACTTCTTTAGTGTTGATTTATATCACTTACAATATTTTATTGATATTGGCAAAGATGAGGACATGTATAATCTGTTAATTGAATGCCTAATACATGACAGGATGAGGCATGAACTGGGATATAAACTAGATCAGAAAAGGATGCCAGCAACATAAGTGCACTTATAGCAAATAAAGCTTATAAGAAGGACATTGTACGGTATATATATAACAAAAATTGAGAAGAAATAAAATATTAAAAACAAAAGTGTAAATGGGTTAAGATTCAAAAAGGTCCCATTAGAAGGGAAAAAGCAATATAAATTAGAAAAAAATATCAAGGGTTATTACATAATTGAGGAAGTATTGAGGGTTATTACATTATCGAGGGAGTCATAAGGAAGTCGTCAGAAGATCGATGACGCATTGTTTTATGTGTTCGAGTTACGTTCCTGCAAAAATGAGCTGGGTGGGTGACCAACAATATCTCAAGCTCTTTCTAGCGACGTAAATCACATCACGCCATTACTTACAGTTGATGACGTAAGATGGCAACTGTTAAACCCACTAATAACCGCACTTGACCAGCATTGTAGTTTTAATTCATGTGAGAAGGATTAAGTCCAGCAGTATGATGATAAAGCCATTGGCGATCATAAGTTGTTTGCAATAATTAGGCAAGTATATCCATCCCTGGTGCAGTCGGTAAAATAATGCATTTAGTCGTATGAAGAATTAATAAATGAGTGGCCCAAAATATGATCTCAATTTTCCTCCTCTATTCGTAAAACATAATCCGTCGGTCCCATCTGCTATCAGAAAATTGTAGTCGTAAAAATGAAGCCATATTATTACCAATCTAAGCTTCCGACATCCCCAACGACTGAGGAACAGTAGTTGTAGTAGCAAATCCATTGTTTTAAGTCCCATGTAACTTACGCAGTTAACAGTCATTTAATTTCATTAATGAGACTAATATTTAAATTTTATAACTTTTAAAGGTTAAACTTTCATTTAATTTCAGTCTGAAATCACAAATCAACCAACCCGCATAGTCAGAGTGGTGGGTTATAGCGCAATCCGATTCATATCCTTATGTGTAATTAATCCTGTAGGAAATCCCTTTCACTGCATTGGTGGGGCGTTTGAAGGTTTATGATGCTGATAACCACCTCTTACATACTTACAACAAAAAAACGTCGAAGATCCTGTTCAGTAAATGATCTGTGTACAAACGGTAAACGTTCAAATTAACCTACAGAGCAAAATGAAGTATAATGATGTTGAAATGGAATTAACACTTATGCAAAGAGATTCTCCATTTGGTTGTTTAATGATAACAGCGAGGAGAATATAACAAGGTGAGATTTCACAGACTCGCCAACGGGCTAGTGCTTAGCTGAGCCTTCAAGGCTATGAATAATTTAGTGTTAGAAATAGGGCGCTTGCCTAACAGGAGTGACACACGGCGCTGTGGAGTACACACAAATGGAATTTAAAATATAATAATATGTTTAAGTAAAATTTTAAACACTGAAATAGACGACAACCTCAGGCGGGAATCGAACCACGCACCTTCCGCATTCCGGGCGGCTGCCTTAACCACTTGGCTACCGAGGTCTGGCTTTCAACCGTCGAAATTTGTCAGTGCTTGATGCTTATGTTTTTAGTCAACATTGCTTCATCAAATCTTAGAAGTTTTCACCTCTGAGATCCGAAAGAAATATTCGGTTAAGATGAAGCTGCGTTTATAGATTAATGTTTTATATTTTAACGTTTTATTAACGCTTAAATATACTTAAGTAAAATTTTAAACACTGAAAAAAAAAGCCAGACCTCGGTAGCCAAGTGGTTAAGGCAGCCGCCCGGAATGCGGAAGGTGCGTGGTTCGATTCCCGTCTGAGGTTGTCGTCTTTTTTCAGTGTTTAAAATTTTACTTAAGTATATTTAAGCGTTAATGAAACGTTAAAATATAAAACATTAATATAATAATATGTTTTATTTATTAGCGGTGAAAGAATACTACTACCCCCTCTCTTTCCTGGGGTGTCGTAAAAGGCGACTAACGGACTAAAAACTACACATACATCTCAAACAGCATAGAGCGGCGATAGGCTCACCACCTGTCACGGTGAGCACATGTGCAGTCGCTATTTGGTGAAAAGTGGACTATTGTAGAGGACTGCTTTAGCTGTCCTCGTCGCCTGGTTTCTGATTACAGGGACAACAAGCGTGATTATTAATATGTATATATAATATATAAGTAGTTTTGTTTTACAGTCTTTAAACGAAGTCAGATGCAAGTTACAGTAAATATTGAAAACCAAATATCTAATTGGGTCATTGTGGAGGGCTAAGATCTAAACTCCCCACGTGAGAAAAACTGTGCCTATCAGTGGCAAGTTTATAGGCTGCGGATGGTTATAAACGTACATAGGTTCAAGATTGTTATCCCCAATGGGTTAGTCAGAGACTAAGCAATGAGGTCGCAGAAGCGTTCACGTTTCACTAAATTACAACTGCACATGTGCTCAGCGTGATATGTGGTGAGCCCATCGCCGCTTTATGCTGAATGTATGAGCAATCTTTAGTTCGTTACTCGCCTTTTACAGCGCACACGGGAAGAGAGGGGGTTGGTAGTATTATTTTGTTGAGCCGTTATCACACACGGCTCTGCTGATGATGACGATGTAAAGTTGTTAAAATCTTATAGAATATGATAATCATAATTTGTTAATAATAATAATAATAATAAATCTTTATTTGCATAAAACATGGTATTAAAAGATGTTACAAAATTTAATGTGCATAGACATGAATTGCAAATTAATATTGCATGCAAATTTTTTAACATTTATGTAAAAATTAATTAATTAAATAAAATCATTGTAACGATCACAATCTATTATTTGTTATTGCTATCAAAACAGAAAAAAATCCTTTAGATCATAGAAATTTTTCTCATGTAACCAACTATAAAGATTCTTTTTGAATAAGTACGTGTTCAATTCTTAAATTTCCACGGGAATTTTATTATAAATTCGAATACACATGGTAAGACAGCTTTTCCCGTATTTATTCGACCTCGGTATGTCCTTTAAGACAAGTCTCTGAGGATGTCTTGTTTTTGGAGGAGTTCTCTGAGGATGTCTTGTTTTTTGAGGAGTTCTCTGAGGATGTCTTGTTTCTTGAGGAGTTCTCTGAGGATGTAATTTCTTTCTTCAGTAAACTTAAAATATGTATTTTGAATCGTCTTAACTTAATTTTACTACTATGGATAGGTAAGCATAGGCATTCGCCCACCCACCTCACCCATTCAGGACGTCTTTTGGCTGTGGAGAAAAGAAGAAGAAACTCCACAGATTTATTTATTTATTTATTTTATTTTATTTTATTTTATTTGGAAAACAATACAGTAACGAAAAACACAGATAGACCTAAAAAAACATAACAGAGTACACAATTACAATGTTTTCACATATAGAAACTTACTTAGCTCGTTTGAAAATTATGTGTAAACAAAAAAAATAAAAATAGAAAACTAGAAATATTAAACGTAAATATTTGACACTACTACAATCACTATTGAGGTCCACAATACAATTCGACATCGATATCGACAGTCGACAGTCAAGGTCGACGGTCAAGTATAATAATACTAGCGGCCGCTCGCGGTTTCACCCGCGTGGTTCCCGTTCCCGTGGGAATATCGGGATTAAAAAACTCAGGTTAAAAACTATCTGTATGCCGAATTTCATCCAAATCAATTTAGTATTTTTTACGTGAAAGAGTAACAAACATCCATCCATACTTACAAACTTTCGCGTTTATAATATTAGTAGGATAGGATAGGATAGAAGTGACGACATTTACAAAACAATTATGTCGTTACCACATTAATAGACTATCCACAATCATAAAAAAAACTTTAAAATAAAAGAAAACATAAAAACAAAAGTGAATCTAAAAATCTTTACTCGGGCACTATGAACGCATTAGAACATTTTTATGTGTGCGAAATTAGAGGAATGTTGATTCCATGCATTTTTGTAATTTTTTGCTTAACTGTGTCATATCCTATCCTAGCAAGCCCAGCAAGTCCACGCCTCCTGGCCGTGTGTCGCGCAGCTGTCTCGGTCACAGGTCGGCATTGCCATCGCGAAATATCAAATTTTCATTAGTCCCAGAAAAAAACTTGTTTAAAGGAAGTTTATTTATTCATAAACCTCGGCTCTCAAGGCGTTCGCAAGAGTCACTTCGGTCCCGAGAAAAAAATTTAATTAAAGAAACGTGATTTTATGAATATGCAACGACATTTCAAGAGTTGCCCTTTTTTGTCATTGCTACATTATGTTTATTGTCGATATTAATTAAATATTTTCTGCGTGCAGTGAACATGGGGAGGTCGGTAGCAATTTCGGTCTGATGAAATTCATCCGTCCTCATAAAATCTCATTTCTGTAGCGCTTTTATTTCTTAAATAAAATTAGGTCAGTAGCATCATTTTTAAATGCGAATAGCTTGTTTACGGCTCTCGCTAGTTTAAGTTCCTACGCAAAAATTGTGATAGTATTCTTTTTAACAGTTTTATAATATAACAATTTGTTATGAGAGTGACTTAAATCGTACCGGAATTAAAGTGGCCTACGTTTATTTTGGCAATTTTTCCATAACTCGTATATTAAAATTTTATAGATTCTTCTTCGTATAGCCACAATTTGAAAAAAAATAAAGTACAAGTACAAAATAAAAGAAAATCTTTTTGTGACTAAGGATTGTGGGAAAACAGAATTGAGTTACCCTGGAGTACACTGTGCTAGCCTAAAGTGTGGAAACCGACCATTACGAAAGTTGCCAGATTTTTAAGATCGTTGTTCCGTTTCTGTAGCTTTACGCCAAAGAATCACTCATCGGGCATGCTGAGGAAACACGAGCAACCTGAGAGGAAACTGTATACTCAATCTAAATATTTAACTTAGTGCCAGTTATTCAATTTTGTTTAGTATTGCAAATAGGGCAAGTGGTAGTAGTGTCCGTAAAATAAGTAACTACCCTATTTGTGAAGTATGATCTACAATCTATCAGATTTTATAATGTTTGTTATTTTTACGTATATCGACGAAAATTATGTGTTCTTTGATAATGTTAAATAATCAATGCTATTTTTTATCACATGGGCGGGTGACTGGCCCCTTTCGTACTAATGGGTCTTAGTGATTACTGTTCAAGATTATTGGTAGGTTTTATAACCGTGGGGGGTAGCGGTGAAAGAGTACTACCACCCCCTCTCTTCCCTTGGGTGTCGTAAAAGGCGACTAACGGACTAAGGACTGCACATACATCAAACAGCATAGAGCGCCACCTTACACGCTGAGCACATGTACAGTCGCTATTTGGTGAAAAGTGGACTATGGCAGATTGCTGCTTTTGCGGTCGTCATTGTCTAGTCTCTGACTAACCCTTCAGGGGTAATAGTCGTGATTATACGTATGTATGTAACAACTCATTAATATATTGTAGCGAAAAGATTTCAATGATAGACATTGTTCAGCAGTAGGACACAGGATATAGGCTAAACTTTTCAAGTTTTGCCAGTAGTTGACCGTGTGAAACAAAATCGAAGGCCCGTGACATATCAAGGAAAAGGACTGTTGCATATTTCTTGTCATTGATGTTAGGACCTCATTCACTAAGTTAAATATTGTCTGCGTTGTTGATTTGTTCTTTTGAAATCCAAATTGATCATGTTTGAGAACCTTATATTTTTCAAAAAATGACATAAGTTTGGCGAGTACAACTTTTTCATAAACCTTTGACATTATCGATATTAATGTAATAGGTCTTTTATTGTCTACAATTGTTTTTTTGTCCTTCTTATGCAAAGGCTTGACCAACGGTCGTTTTAGCCTGCCAGGAAAGGTTCCAGAGGACATTGATGAATTTATTAAATATGTTAGAACTGGAGCTAATTCTTCTAATTCTTTGTTCCATCATCTGTAGTTCAAGCATTGCGATAGTTGCTCAACTTGCAAGATCACAACCCTAAGCAAGTTGATGTGCGTTGCTCCATCCAATCCACCAATTAGCATTGGGCCAGCGTGGTGGGTTATGGCCCAATACCTATTCCTGCTCTAGTTATCCATATGGGAAGACCTGTGACCAGAAGTGGGATTATTGTAGGCAGATGATGATAATGTATTTCCTTTGTTAAAAAATAATGTGATTGTTGGCCATAAAAGTAGCAATCGAAACGAAAATGGATCCTTTAAAAATATCAGCGTCATTATGAATGAATAATCGGTTTATAAAGTACATAAATCACTTAACAAATACGTTGCAGTCGAAACAAACGGAAACAATAAAAGTATGCCGCGAATGGTAGGTAAATGTATACAATCGTGAGTTATGTGCGGAGCACGGCGCGTACTCGGATACTTCATAATTGATTCTACAAGCACTTAGTACTTCAGATTTACTACCTATCGATAATTTCGTATTAGTCGGCGTTCTTAATAGGTCAAGGATCATAAGACCGCCGGCGGTCGCGAAACAATTGATTTTTAATTGTGTCTGGTTTTACGATCATCAAGGTGTTAAAAAGATATTAGTTATGACCATAGATAATTCCTTACTGATTTTTTTATTCAATAGTCTACTGCCATAGTCCACGTTTCACAAAATTACAAGTGCACATTTGCTCAGTGTGATCCCATCGCCGCTCTATCCTGTTGGATGTATGTGCAGTCTTTAGTCCGCTAGTCGCCTTTTACGACACCCCATTTCACACGCGTGAAATAATGGCACTTGGTGCTGTTGTGTTTCGTTCGGCCGGTGAGGGTTCCGGAGGCCCATCCCCCCCCCCCCTCTCACAATTCCTATTCCATCCTTAATCCTATTCCTTTCTAAAAGGACGGCAACGCGCCTGCGATTCCTCTGGTTTTGCGGGTATCCATGGGCGGCGGTGATTACTCTCCATCAGGCGACCCGCCTGCTCGTTTGCCTCCTTCTTTAATTTAAAAAAAAACCTTAGGAAAATAAGTAGTTGTCAGTATTCTTTTAGAGAGCCACTACACGCATTGTTTGGAAGCATAGGCTGAAGTTAATACATAGTCGTTTATTAATGCAAATTAATTACTTGGCGGGTTTGGCACTCCTATTTTAGTAAAGCTATTGTAACCTTTGAGGAAAATCGATTATAAGAACTCGATGACAATACTCTTGGCCAGATGCACTGTGGGACCTGCACCAGGATATAAAAATACAAAGGCTTTGCTAGCCATTTACGCTCCCGTTCTCGGAACTAAGAAGGTTCGTTGTCGGTCCGTCGCACATGTTAAGAAGACGATCATTTGTTATAACAATCATTTGTTTTAATTCCAATTCCAAGTCACCGGTGACTATATTGACTTGTATATTACTTGTCATGTTCTTTTTTTCCTATTACCTGTGTTTGAAAGTAGCACACCTGCGTTTTAAGTTAATAAAAACTATACACTCTGTCGGTTCGATATCAATTTTGTTAAAGGACTATTGAAAACTTTTTTCTGTAAAGACGAATAGGCGAAACCATTCACGTGAGCCTCCTTTTTTATTACTTTTTAGTATAAAAACCATGGCAGGCAGAAAACTTTTTGTCTGCCTCGTGCGGAGCGGCGGAGTCAAGTCGAGTGTAGTTCGAAACTGCAACCTTGCCAATTAGTGTTCCGATTCAAAGCGTGTGCTCGGTTGAGGTGTATGCAGTAATGCATGTTGGCATTGCTCGATGAAGGCATTTGTAAAAAAATACTTTTTTTTAAATTAACCTGTAATTTCTAACTGCTGGGCAAAGGTCTCCCCCACTTCCTTCCAGCTCTCTCTCTCTCTCTTTCTCAATTATTTGCGTAAAAAGTTCTTAACCGCGTAATTCTTAATCTCTTTTTTTGCGGTAAAAGTTCTTAACCACGTAGTTCTTAAACGCAAAGAGCAAAAGATGGAAGGGAGACGCCCCACAGAGGGATTACTACGACTGGTAATAATAACATTAAAAATGCTTTTCACTAAGCTCCACCTAATGTTACACGGAAGAGAAGTCCAGATGATAAGACGGCTTGTAAAGCAGAATTTTATTGTATCGTACTTACCTTGCCCACCTGCAAGTTTGTGTGTTCACGCCTCGGGTAAAGGAGCTTTAGTCAGGTATTTAAAAAAAATACATTACTTTTTAAAGCACAAATTAAGAAATGAACATATTTTGCAACTCAGTATAATAATGACTTCACAGCACCGCTGGTATCCTTTAGTGAACATGCAGACACGTATTTTTCTTATTTATGTTAAATGAAACTTTTTACTTGTACCGTTTCTGTTTTACACTATGAAATATTACATAATTTAAACATAATATACCGAGATGCCTCTCGACACGGCTTCTCATTGTAAGACTTGCATAGTTAGTTAAATTATAATTTGATTACAGATTCGATATTGAAGTTACACGTTAGATTACCGATTTTTATCAGATAGAATTTAGACTAAACGCTGTTGTAATATAAAAAGGTAACGAAATCTTATAAAAAGGCCAAAAAATACTTATCAAGGAAATTTTTTGTAGGTATCAAAAGATAATTACTTTTTTTGGAAAATGTCTTTTTTCATTTATCGCGCATCTTACTCTGAAAATTGTTCTGAAAGACCACTAGAAGCGATACGAGCTCTCATCAATCCGTTGCAAGTTAAATGGGGTGTACTAACCGATCCCCGTCGTAACCCTTGGATGACCTCTTGTAAATATTTTAAATTTTATCGCAGCACAGCACGCCAAGATGTACTGGGAAACGTTTCCAATGTACCTCCACTTTTGATAATGAAAAAATCGTAGGAGCCTAATAATTGACAATTATAAAAGAGAGAGTGCAGGTGTAGTGAAAGTTCTGCACGAGGGCGTTTGAAAGATGATAATGATGATGGTACCTATATAATCACTAAAGCCATGCTGTTGGAAAAATGCAAACGTCTTCTGGAAGGTGCTACGGATTGTGTGAATAAAGGAAAAAAAATGAGTGCCACATATTATGAGGTTTTTATAATACTGAGTCGGCAAACAATCATACGGGTCACCAAATGATAGAAAGCAGCCACTGAAGCCCGTGGACGCGCCCCACATCACATCTTTATTATTGAAATTTTGCATTCAAAATGCTATATATTATAGATATAGGATAAAATGTTTACTAGATAGGTTCACTATATTTATAAGCATCTACGTATTTGTCGATTGTTATTAAAATACTTACTTGCAATAGTATTTCTCTCGACTGTGAGGGTAATAACCTTCACAGTGATGTAATACCGCTGGCTTGCAGCGGAAATCATCAACTGCGAGCGGTTAGAGCAGTGGACCGGCAATCTAAAAGTCATAGGTTCGAATCCCATACGAGCTTCCTGAGACTGGTTGATTTTTTTTAGTAAACATTTTATCCTTGAAGCTTTAGCTCTAATGCCTTTATGCCCTGTAATTTTAGCTCTAATGCCTTTATGCCCTGTAATTTTACTGTATCTGATAATATCTCTTTTAAGCGGAACCCAGCAATATAAAACAATGTTGCTTGGCAGCATTAATTATTAGGGGTCTGTCGCTAACCTGTCGGATTCTGGCAGTAATCTTTTCATAAAAAAAGTTCATTTTTAACATATCCGATAGTGTATATTTTTTGAGATAGATAGTTTTGGAGACTTATATCATTGGAGCCTTTCACTACTTTCGCTTTAAATACCAAATGCGCGATAAAACAGCTTAAGTTAAGAGCAGAATATCGTGTCGCGCTAAAGACTGGAAACGCGCTGGCCAAAAGAAATCATAAAAGTTTAACTGGCCGGTGAATGCGGTCATGATCTCATTCCTCTAATGTTACATTACGGGCTGGGGCTATTATTGGAGTAAACATTCCGTCCGTCGGTCCGTTAGTAGTACGTTTATTGCAAACTAGCGGAATGCCCGCGGCTTTACCCGAGTGAGCGAGACGTCTTCCCACGATCGCGGAGGACTTTTATATGAACCTTTTTGCCTATGCCTAATACTTTACGGAAGCTGCTTGCTAAATTTTAAGTTTAGAAGTTTGTGTATTTTTTATAATTTGGAAAGGTTGAATATAAATAATAAATAAATCTTTCCTACAATCACACCAATTATCTAGCCCAAGAGAAGCTTCGAAGAAACTCGTTAAATGGTTACTAGACAACGGATAAACATACTTAAAATACTTAAATACATACTTATTATACATAGAAAACACCCAGACCCGAGACAATTTAGAAAACAATATTTTCTAAATTGACCCGGCCGGGGATCGAACCCGGGACCTCAAAGATGGCGACACCATGGAAACCGGTGTACAAACCACTCGACCAAGGAGGTCGTCAAAATAGGTTTTCAATACCTTTCTGACACACCGGATAGGTGCCCTACCACGTATGCTACAGTGGCTCTGTTCAGCCTGCTTATATGCTATGTCTCCATCAGTTACGGCCATGGCATCACATCTAGGTGAGATGAATGCCAAATGCTTACCCTTAGTAGATAAAAAAAATAAATATGATACTTAATAGGCTGCGTCCACTAAGAATAAATCGGGTGGATTGGCGTTTCTAAAGATCAATTATGATTTATAGAAACAAAATATCTAAAATATTTATTATAAAAACTTGGGTTTATTAACATTTTTATAAAAAAATTGACAATAACACGCATTCAGTCATATGGCAATAAACGGAAATAAAAAGCCGTGATGTCACGTCGTGCCAAATTTCATTTTGTTATTGTGACATTTCTATAGAACAAGCCTCGAACGAAACGGATGTTTGGCACGGCGTGACGTCATTTACTTAACATCGGTTTTAAGCGTTTTTGCGGCAAATTTATAATAACGCAAAATAAATATTGTGAATGATAGAATTTTGGAAAAATAATGTATTTTTAGTATAAAATAGGTATCGCTTTAATGTGAATTTGAAATTTAGTCAACTAGTGAATAAAAAAAGTGTAGAATAGACACTTTTTTATTTTGAGGTCAATACAAAATCTTTATAGGCGATATAAAACATCACATCTCATATGTATATGCCCACCCTACAATTACAGTAACAGATTGCGATATTTCCGCGGCACAACGTGTAATTGCAAAGCCAATTTGATATAAATTAATGCTGCTTCATTCAGTATGGCCGAGGCTTAAGTGTTTTAATCTAGGGCGGCTATTTGCGGGCGTTATTTTTAAATGCGCCTTTTGTTTGTTTGGTTTTTATACACGTTTAGTAAACTAAGGGTTGATTTTTACATTCAAACTTTTTTTAGCTCTTCTTTTATTTGTTTTTTTTTTAAATTTATTTATTGTTTTCTTTTATTTATTGTATATAATTTCTATTAAACGTGTCGCATAGCGATGAAAGAATACTACCACCCCCTCTCTTCCCTTGGGTATCGTAAAAGGCGACTAACGGACTAAAGATTGCACATACACCCAACAGCATAGAGCGGCGATGGCTCATTACCTGTCACGCTGAGCACATGTGCAGTCGCTATTTGGTGAAAAGTGGACTATGGTAGAGGACTGTTTTTGCGGTTCTTATTGCCTAGTCTCTGACTAACCCTTCGGGGATAATAGTCGTGATTATATGTATGTAAAATTTCTATCTTTCAACTATGAAGATTAGAAATGGTCTGAGCATAGGCTAATCATATTGTAGAAATAAATATAGAGTAAATACTAATAGGAATTGGATGGTGCAGTGACTTGCACATGCGTTTGTCTTGGAATCGAAATGTCTAAAAGTTTTGACAGCAGGTGCGATTTGGCGGGAATTTAAATTTGCGAAAATGAAAAAAAAAAAAAATCTAACGCAGTCCATGATAAATTTTGCGTTCACGATGCATAAAATGTACCACAGAACCGAAATAATCAACCTTGCTCATACTAAAGTAGTCTGTAAGTGTATCATAACACGGTACAAAGTCAAGTGGAGAGCGCGTCCATATATGGCCGCTTGGGTCTGACGGAATAGCGAGTTTTTTAGGTGTGACCATATTTAGTCACTTGGGGGCTAAGAGGTTAAGTTTTGCAACGTCGCATCCCCTGATGGGTGACCAAATTATTATTTCCATGCTTCTTTATGTGCGTTAAGCTAACGGTTCCAGCAGTTGTGGTATGTGTTATAATTCACCAAAGCCTATCGGGCCTGTGTGATGGGTTAAGGTGCGGTGTTCCAAGCTTGTGCTTATTGTTCATGAAGGAGCTGATACAGCACATACTCGTACTTACGTTGATACAATTATGGCTGTTATTCTCTAAGGGTTAGTCAGCGACTAATAGGCAATGAGGACCGCAAAATCGTCCTCCGCCGTAGCCTACGTTTCACCAAATGATGACTGCACATGTGCTCAGCATGATAGGTGGCGAGCACATCGCTGTTATGTTAATAATCGGCCACTACACAGCTCTCTTAGGCGCCGATGATAACAATAAATAAATATTAAAAATATATGGTGAAAAAACTAAATTTACACCTAAGAATGTAACTACTTAGAAAAAGTAAACAAAGAACAATTTTTAAAGAAAACAAATGATATTATATCAACACAAAGGAGGAAAGACATTTAGAGTTTGAAACAGGACGCCATTATACATTTTGCAGAAGCAAACTCAAACCCACGCATAGACACTAAGAGAATTAACAATTAATTTTGCAACTTCAAATCTAATTCAGTTAGCTTTTCAACAAAGCTTATAAAGAGGCTTTATAGTGTTAACTTGTCTAAACACAACCAGAGAAACTTCGCCGTTCGCTGCCGCATTAAAATGGATACAGCCTTTTTGACGCTTACCTTTTTAGTGGTTAACTATGCCATTGTAATTAATTACTTGACATCATCCGGCACGCTTTTGTATGAACGAATTCCAGTCGACACCACTTCATGATGAATGCTTCACTAATGGGAAGATAAAAGTTCACGCGATCGTAATAAACGTTTCAAAATGTCGTACGCGTGAGTTGTTAGCACCGAATTACATTATGCAATGTATACTTCATACATACCTACCTATACATCACGCCACTGAGTTTCTGAACTTTCTCTGTCCATTTTATAGGTCTTTAAACCAAATAATACTTATTATTTCTATTTTATTAAAATTGTGTTATTACATATAGGGTCTAACAATATCAATAAGCGAACGTTTAAGGGGAGCATCTATACATCACACTTAGCATGCTCACCAAATTTTGTCCAAAACTACAGGCTCGTTACTGAGATAATCAACAAAACATTATCAGGATTCACCAAAAAATACACCCTTTCCAAACCTGTAAAGCTGTACTACACGCACACAAAGATAGCCGAACATGCATTCTAAACTCGGAGCACACTGAGCTATCATTTTATTGACGCTTGCGTGCACGTTAGTAAAGATACAGCTTGTTTCATGATGTGCATTATTTTAATTGATTTAGTTTGTTAGAAAACATTACTTTGAGAAATCACTATAAAACTGGAGCTCAGTTTTTGTCATTGTATTCAGAATCATGTATAGATAGATACCACTCTTAAACGTTTGCTTATTGATTTTGTTAGACTCTGTATATATACGAATATTATCCCACAAGAGTTAGTCAGAGACTATGCGATGAGGACCGCAGAAGTAGTCCTCTGCCATAGTCCCGTTACACCAAATTACAATCGCACAATTATGTACTCAGTGTGATATGGTAAGCGCGTCGCCACTCTATGATGTTTTTTGAATGTGTAGTCTTCATTCCGGTAGTCGCATTTTACGTAAAGTAAGAGAGGGGTTGGTGGTATTCTTTGAGCCGCTATACACGACAAAAATTATATTATTCCCTTAGTATTATTAATTGCTTATAATTTTAATTTTTCTTTTGTTTTAGTTACTGTGAATTTTGACCTATGAATGGTATTAAACTTGTGTGAGTTTTGGTCATTCCTGCAAGCTACAAATGTGATTGATAAAATAATATAAAACACAGGGGGTTGTATGGAAGACATCGCATTTAGCAGTTAAATCGTGTCATTAAATAATGTCAATTGCAGCTGTTACTGTTTCTTTTGTATGTGCAAGTGCTTGTCTATAATGATCGAGGTTGATAATGCGTTACTTAGTCCTTTTAATTTTTCTATCGGTGAGAAACTATAAGTGGTTTTTATGTATTTTATTTTGTAACCTTACGTAAAATGTGTAAACCTTATTTTTCCTAAGATAATAAAAAAAAAATATAAAAAATAGATACAGAATGTCTATATAAAAATTAGTTAAGGAGAACCGGCACTTTCCATAGAAAAAATGCTTTATTTGTATACAATAGAACTTGGTCATAAAGTAAAGCTAATATCATTTGCTACCTAAACCAAGTTTTGCCTTATTTTTATCGAATCACGTATAAGAGTTATTTATATTATTGAAATTTTGCATTCACAATGCTATATAGATAACGGATAAAATGTTTACTAGAAAAAAATTCAACCAGTCTCAGGAAGCTCGGACCGGCAATCCAAAGGTCGTGGGTTCGAATCCCACTCGAGCTGCCTGAGACTGGTTGAATTTTTTTCTAGTAAACATTCTAAGAGTTATTTAATTATTAATATTTTTTAATATGGAAACACTAAGTCTTCAAAAAACAGACATGTTACTTTAAAAATGTCTAACGTGGCAGCATAAACCATAATTCTTTTGCTTTTAAAAAAGGGAAATGTCAACAATGCCGTTACGTCATGTTTGATTTGGCAGCTAGCGACTGTCATTTGTCAACAACTGTCATTTGTTGACAGATATTGACAGTTAAATAATGAATAACAGATTAAAAAATTAAAAAAGTATACAATTAAGCATAAAACGCCGGGTCTCCTTTTTGATAATCACTCTTTTTTAAAGGTAAGTATTTAAATGTATTGCGTATTTAGAAACAATAGTACAATAGCTAGATGAAACCGGTATTCGGAGACAAAACCTTCAAGTAGTCCCTACGGGTACGGAAGTGGAGTTACAGCTTTCCCTTTACATCCCAAAGTTCTGTATGTCATTATAGTAAAACCAGAGCTCAGCAGTGTGACATCATGAATAGACTGTAAGATAATATTGTTGTGAATTATGTTGTACAAATAACGACTGGCCAGAAAGTGCTAATAGATTATATATATACATAATTCATATAATCACGACTATTACACCCAAAGGGTTAGTCAGAGACTAGGCAATGAGGACAGCAAAGGTAGTCCTCTATCATAGTCCACTTTTCACCAAATATCGACTGCACATGTGCTCAGCGTGACAGGTGGTGAGCTTATCACCGCTCTATGTTATTAGATGTATTTGCAGTCTTTAGTCCGTTAATCACCTTTTACGACACCCAAGCGAAGAGAGGGGGTGGTAGTATTCTTTCACCGCTACGCGTCACGGGTAATTATTAAAGATAAAATATTTTTATACCTAAATAGGTACAGTCGGCCTCAAAAATAGCTTAACACTTGAGGACCATGTCATACCAACTCGCTTGATCCGATCGCGCTCGTGCAAACAATAAATTTTATTTGAAGTATTTAATCGCAGTTAGTATAACAGGGTAGGTGTAAAGCTACTTCTGAGGCCGACTGTACTTAATCAGAAACTACTGCATGTAATACAGTATTGCCGGTATAATACAATGTTTTTTTTTTTTTTTATAGCAGAAGGAGGCAAACGAGCAAGCGGGTCACCTGATGGAAAGTAATCACCGCCGCCCATGGACACCCGCAAAACCAGAGGAATCGCAGGCGCGTTGCCGGCCTTTAAGGAAGGAATAGGCTCGTTTCTTGAAGATCCCTAAGTCGTAACGGTCCGGAAATACCGCCGCCGAGAGCTGGTTCCACAACACTGTAGTTCGAGGCAAGAAATTTCTTGAAAAACGCACAGTAGTAGACCGCCATCCATCAAGGTGATGTGGATGGAATGACAGTCGATTGCGTGTAGTGCGGTGAAGGAAATTAGCGGCAGGGATCAAGCCGAACAATTCCTCAGAACACTCCCCATGATATATACGGTACAATATACAGAGAGACGCAACGTCTCTCCGAAGAGCCAGTGGATCGAGCCGACCTGAAATAACCACGTCGCCGACAATTCGAGCAGCTCTGCGTTGAATACGGTCAAATGGAAGGAGTTGGTATTGGGGTGCTCCAGCCCAGAGATGGGAGCAGTATTCCATATGCGGCCTGACCTGTGCTTTATACAGTTGTAAACGGTGGGCCGGCGTGAAATACTGACCCGCTCTATTAAGCACACCCAGCTTTTTCGAAGCTAATTTAGCTTTACCTTCCAAATGACCACGAAACTGAACGTCACTCGAAATATCGACGCCAAGGATTCCAATAATCGGATTGGTATCAATGTTATAGAATTCTAAAACAATTGAGCCATTCTGCAAACGTAAATACTCATTACCTACTTTACATTCAAACGCTTATTATTATCCCGCATTAGCTTTTAGATAGATGCAATTATTTTAGTTTCATTTGAAAATAATTGATATTTAATAATTAGTAACCGTGCGCGTAGCGGTGAAAGAATACTTCCACCTCTTTTCTTCCCTTGGGTTTCGAAGGCGACTAACGGAATAAATACCGCACATACATCCAACAACATAGAGCGGCGATGGCCTCACAACCTGTCACGTTGAGCACATGTGCAGTCGCTATTTGGTGAAAAAGTGGCCTATGGCAGAGGAATGCTTTTGCGGTTCCTCATTGCCTAGGCAAGAGACTAGTCTCTGACTAACACTTCGGGGATAACATACTATGTAATATGTATTTAGTTAGTCGAGGTTATCAGCACTTACTGCACGGATTTATTAGACATAAATAATAACACAGTTATATAATAATCAGAAGGTACCAGTGCACGCGCTCTATTGTTTTACACACGCAGCCGTGTGCGACGAATTACTGGCAGACGAAGTCTCGGACGCGATTAGAGAGAATAGCCTCAGGATAGAATGACCGCGACTTTCAATAGTACTTATTAGACCTTCTTTTGACAACTTCCATATATACATATTGTTTTCTGAGGTTTAAGCAAGCACTACACATTGAAATGAAACACTTTTTTCTCCCTGTGACCACGGACCCTGTAAAGGGTTCGAAACGTCAGGATAATATAAAAAAACTATATAATATAGTTAATTAAACGCGAGTTAGTGCCTTCGCAGACGGCGTCGTATCGTAAGCGTATCGTAAACGCGCGTAGGACGAGAGCCATACGAGCGCGTACATTTTTAAACAAGTCTGCACACGAAGCGGTGTCTCCTACGTCTCACTGCGGCAACGCTGCGTGTGCGGACTTGTTTAAACATGTACGCGCTCGTATTGCTCCCGTCCTACGCGCGTATTACGATACGCTTACGATACGATACCGTGTGCGAAGGCACTTAGTCCGTAAAAAAGTGTTTCATTTCAATGTGTAGTGCTCGCTTAAACTTCAGAAAACAATATGTGATCAAGTATGGACTAGAAATAGCAGTATCCCTGTGACCACGGACTCTGTAAAGGGTTCGAAACGTCACAGGATAATATAAAAAACTATGTAATATAGTAAATTAAACGCGAGTTAATCCGTAAAAAGTGTTTCATTTCAACTTCCATAGATCTTTGGCATCAGCTAATGCCAGCATTAGCTAGCTGTGGTCTCTGCCTCATACACCGGGAAAAGGTCGTGATGTATGTCTGTATGTGCAATGGCTGACTCCGTCGCTTTACCAGTCTAAAGGTCAAAATCCCTTGCACACCGCGTCGTCTATTTGGTACGGGCACGCACCCGGGCGGTCGGTGCGCTTCATACGAAAATCGCTGCAAAGTGATAAAGCGACGGTGACCCTGACCGTACCTATGCTTAAATAAAATTATGTTACTGCTAATATTCACCCTTAATATTTTTACATTTCAGCACATGTTAACTTTAAAAAAAATCGACCAACATTGGCATTAGTTACAACGACTGTCGGAATATAATATTTACATCATCATCAATTAATTATAATGCAAAATAATAATAAAAAGATTCTATCCAGAATCACCTCAAACCTTTTCAGCACATCTCCACATCAAAACATATCAATCCGCAATGCCGTTAGTTACAGCGCCTGTCGGAAAACTACAGAACTAACTCAATTTGGCCGGTCAAATTTGGCGTCGGTACCTACGTATTCCGCTTTGAAAGCCCCGGCACGGTTGATAAGTTTATCGCGGATCTGATCGGGCGCGCCGAAACTTGCAAAATCCATTCTAAATACGGTTTATGTACAATTGACATTTACATTACGGCCAACCCATTGTTTTGTTGGTGAGTCCGACGATGGATCGGTACAATCGGTATGTGTTGATACGTGTCACTTGAAATGGAACACAATTTTAATTTAGACGGGTTTATCTATTAATTTGTTGCAATAAAAGTATTATCTATCTGTCTATCTAATTTTATATTATTTAGGCATTTAAGTAATCCTCATCAATGACGTCAACGTTGTGAAAAAAAATCTTGAAATGATGGAACACAATTTAATGTGGAATAAATATAACAAATTGGGGTTATGTAATCTTTAATTAAGCAAATCTATAAACTAAGTCGAATTTTTGAAAACAGACGAGGATGAGACTCAAGTCAGACCACTGCTGGAATCAGGTATCTCCACAGAGATCCACATAACAATGATAAACATAAAATTATAACGAATTAAATGATAGGAACGAAATGCTCATAAACATTTGAAAATCACACATTACACAAGCCGAAAACACTAGCCGAAGCTAGCATTACCAATTTCGTGTTGTATCCCGACAAAAGCTAGCCCGCCGATAACTTTATCGCGTATCAGATCCGTACTAAATCACAATTACACAAAATCCGAAAATTTTCGACCGAAACTGAACATTATTCGGTTGCAAGGCCAGCTAATGTGCTGGACGGAGATGTAAAAGTTCTGGATATGACAGTTTTGATATTTATACAATAACAATATAAAAAAAATATTATCAACTCAATACAATAACTTAATTTTTCTTTTAACGGAAACAAACCGAAAGAAGAAAAATAAAAATTATGAATAACTGTTTTGTAGTTTTAACGAGAACAATGCTTACTGAAATGCAACACTTCGTAAAAAAAAGATCTTTGTTACACATATTATGAGCCTGATGTTAAAACAATAGAAAACATAAAGTTGATCCAGTATTTATTATTTTCACTTCAATTGTGTGTCAAGCTACTAGAGACGTAAGTAGTTAATAGACTTAATGCGTGTACGTAGGAACGTCATTATCTTCAAATTTGTTAAAAAAGACGCTTCCAGTTTTGCTAAATCTTCGCCATGTCGTTTTTCATCGCCGCCGGTGCATTAACTAATGCAATTGCATTCCTCAAAACGTAATTTGGGCCGATCATCGCGCGAACGAAATTCTTTGTGATGATAAATTCGATCCAATGAATTTTGTTTAAATATCGTGCCTTTCTGTTGGAGTGGAGTGTAGATGTTTTGATGGATTGCTCGATGTTCTATTGTTACGTGAACTGTTTGCGTTGCTAACTTTGTTTAGCATTAAATAATTTTATGCTTTAGGTTTGATTTTCAACTATCACGTTTTGTTGTTTTGATAACAAAGTTACATAATTATCTGAAAATGGGACAACATAATTTTTTTTACTGCATATTTACTTTATGTGAAAATCACCTGATGTTGAGAGACAATAAATAATACAGAGGTGAAAGCACACTTTATCCGAAAGCCTTTAGCCACTGATGAGAGAAGCTTTAACTAGCTATCTTAACCCTAGCTGATGAAACAAAACGCTTTGAACGCTTGATGATTGAATTTGAAATTAAATTGAAATGATTTAGTAGGTACCTTCGCACACGACGTCGTATAGTAAGCGTATCGTAAATCGTAATACACGCGTAGGAGACAATCTCCTCCTACATCACATCTCCTATGATTCGCTGCAGCACCGCTTCGTGCGCAGACTTGTTTGAACATGTACGCGCTCGTATTGCTCTCGTCCTACATCCGCAGGCGTCATCTGCGGATGCGTCGGCCGAAGTGTAGAGAAGGTGATTTGCGCCTCGTGGTAGGTATTTATCGTCTGCAGATGCATCTGCCTCGCATCCGACAGTTGTCGGTTTTTGTGGCACGCATCAAAGGGATTCGGCGCCAACGTCAGGCGCCTCAGTCCACACGTCTGCCGACGCATCAGTTTGATCGGAAACTTTTAGGTTTATTGAGCTATATCAAGCTGAAAACTGTCTGTGGAATCCTAAAAATAAATATCACAAGAATAAAAATGTTGTAAGTAGGTATACTACCTACGTATAAATCAATATAGTAGTTAATTAACTAAGTACCTATTTCAATTAACTTGAAATTTGTGTAAATCGCGTGACAATGCAATATTATGATGACATGGTGCTGATCTGATGATCGAACTGGAAGGTGGCCATAGGAACTAGAATATGCGAGTGCGAGTTGCGTCTGCCCGGATAATTATTTGAATTAAATAACGGCAAACTTGAAAGCCAAGTAATAAGATTCTTCACCACATTACAGTTAAAACTAAAATGCTGTACTGTCTGGCTGTAGGTACTAACTGCAATTAAAATATCAATGAACTTTTATAAAATATCATAGTAAAATAACTACGAAATGTCATATTTCAAGTTTAACCACTTTTCCAGTGTTCCATTTAAAGTGACATCCCGTGCACCACTGCAGGCCATAGTAAAACGTGTCTGTATATAATTGCAAGCTACAGTAAAATCATGATGATGAATGGACCTGTCGCTGACGAGAGGCCAAAACGACCGGCGACCCAATTATAAAGCGAGCATTAACGACACGCCCCATTGACAAATGGATTGCAATGTGTAGCAGTGTATTTCTTTTGTGCGGAGTGTGTGTATGAGTTGACTTTTGTATTTACTTAGCCCTTTTAGTAAAGTACTTACCATTGAAAATTATTTTGATATGTACAAACATCCAGGTAAATTTCTCAATGAAAGACGGCGGCTCGCATACGTATCATGTAAATAAAAACAAATAATTGAATATTTATGCACAGATGTTTGACACTAAATTCTACGTAAAGATCAGCCGTGATCACTTTAATAATAGTGACATTTTTAACTCAAAGAATTCTATTGTTGTTAAATTGACAATTATTTGAGGATAACAGCAAGATTATAATTTAAGTGACAAACAATGGAACTTTGCTATACTGATTTGAAATAGCATCTTCTTCTTATTCAGCCCTTTTCTACCCAATGCTGAGTAAAAGCTTCTTCCATGCTTTTCCAAACGGTGCAATCCTGGGCTTTTCGCATCCATTCTTTCCCTACTATTTGGGTTAGATCGTCGGTTCATCTCCTGGGCTGTCTTCCTACGTTTCTGCGCCCGTTCCCTAGCCTCCATTCTAACACCTTCAACCCCCATCGTCCGTCAGACCTGCGGCATATATGGCCAGCCTGCTTACACTTCCTTTGGGCTATAAATTAGCTATGTCGGAGAGTTGTGATCTACTGAGGATTTCTGTATTGCGAATTTATTCGCAGAGGGAAATACCCAACATAGCTCTCTCCATAGACCTCTGGGTGATTTGTAGTCGGTGGATAAGCTGTCTACTGAGTGACAAAGTTTCTGACCCATAGACCATCACAAGGATGCACTGCTTGATAGTTCGACGTTTGAGGCTAAGGGGCACTCGTTTGTCTTTATATACCTTCTTCAGTTTGCCAAAAGCTTCCCACCCAAGTTGGACGCGACGAGTTATTTCGTGATTCTGTCCATATCTTTCTAAACTCAAAGCCTGACCCAGGTTGGTATACTCCGCACCCCTTTGAATCTGTTGGACCACAAAATAGTCAATGTCGGCATCGCAATACATAATTTCGGTTTTTGAGGTGTTCATCTTCAAGCCGACATTGAAAGATGCGGAACACAGCTCGTCCATCATTATCTGCAGATTCTCTGTGTTCAAACAAGATAATGTCGTCTCAAAAACCAAGGTGTGACAGATGTTCTCCGTTGATGTTAATGTCCTTCTTGGACCAGTCGAGAAGCTTGAATACGTCCTCCAAAGAGACTGTGAACATTTTGGGCGATATTGTATCACCCTGCCTGACTCCTCTCCTCACGGGCACCGGATTCGACAGGTCGTGAAGCTTTACCTGAAGGGTAGCTGCCCTGTACACATCTTTGATTGCTTGCACGTATCTATAATCGACCTCGCATCACTGGAGTGAGTGTATATAACAGCCCAGTATTTGAAATAGCATTTAGTAGCAATTACATTACTCATATGCCTTTAAACGTTCCACTGTTGGGCACAAACTTTTTCCCAATATGGACAATACATGGGCAGATTCTCTGCTACGCTAGACCAATGTGGGTTGGTGGGTTGGGTTTGGGTTGGTTATAGAGCAAGTTCGTGCGGTCATCAATCACGTTACAAATATAAATCGACAGTCCCGAAGAATAACGTTTTGTCTGCGATACAATCGCAGATATGACGTTATTTTTCAGGACCGCCAAAGTCAAAGTCAAAGTCAAAAAATATATATTCAACAAACTCAATTAATAAGTACTTTGAATCGTCCAAATCTTTTTTAACCTACCACCCATTCAGGACATATTTTTTTAACTGTGGCAAAGAATGGGCGCAAGAAACCAAAAACGTCCAAATGTACACCCAAAAACCAACGGGATAAACCGTGTCGCGTTGCGGTGAAAGAATACTACCACCCCCCCTCTTCCCTTGGGTGTCGTAAAAGGTGACTAACGGACTAAATACTGCACATACATCCAACAGCATAGAGCGGCGATGGGCTCACCACCTGTCACGCTGAGCACATGTGCAGTCGCTATTTGGTGAAAAGTGGACTATGGTAGAGAACTTTTGCTGTCCTCATTGCCTAGTCTCTGACTAATCCTCCGGGGATAAAAGTTGCGTTTATTGTATGTACGTAAACAAACGAAGGTAGAGCCCATTTTGTGCCAGGCATTATCAAAACATTTCAGCCGAGTGCAATGCGAGGTATATTACGAATGCTGTTGTTGCATTTCGTTGTTCCGTGCCATATAAATCATCGGAATAAACCGGCGTAATACGGCCCGCCATTAACTGATTGGTGATTGAGTGCGTTTTTAATTTGTGCCGTTTTTTTGTTTCAGGTGAGTGTTTTCGACAGTGTTTTTTACGGAGCAAGTGATGGCCGATTAATTATACGTAACAGCGGTATGTATTGACTTTTGCGCAATTTATGATCGACTATTTGGATAATAGGAGAATAGATGGTGATACATTTATTGTTGGCGCGATTGATCGAGCGTGTTTTGTTACGATATTGTTTTGTTGAGCAACAACAACATGAACGTTTTTCGCAAAGCTTATATTTGCAATATAACAGTTGATAGTAGCACTTTCAATTGTCCGCGGCTTAGTACCCCTTTCCGACTGATGTTGTATATTATTATTATCACCTAACATCAGGTGATATGAAATAAAATTCTTACCCGGTAGTGGATAAAGTAATAAAAGAATCACCCACAGCTCGACTTCATCTACTACAAGGTATAGACCTCTCCGTTCTTTGCTTGCCTCTCCAAGGACGAACTTTAGTGATGAAGATATCGCCTAAAAAACCACTTATATAGATATGTAAAACTCCGTGTTGCAAAGCTTAGCACACAAACTGTGCGCTGTAACTGCGTTGCGCAGCGCATGTGTGCAGCAACTGTTCAGCTCGCCGGCCAGTTTTCCTCATAAATAGATTACCCAGTTGTCAGCGCACTTGTGAGCCGAAGCGAATCTATTAAGCGCGTTATTTCCGTTCGCGCTAGCCGGCGCGGATACAAAGTGGATGGAAATGGCACGTCGATTGAGGAAATTGCCACTGCCCCTTTGTGCTGTATTGGGTGAAATAAGAAGCTGTTATTCTATTAGCGCTGATGCCTTTGACAATTATTATGGTATTGCTGAAATTGTCGACGAGGTCGCTCGCTGAAGTTGTGACACAGTTCTTTACATTTTGTGCTGTGCGGAAGTGGCGATGGTTTGGCAGATGGCTAATAGTTTTCAGAGTTTTGTACAATATGCTGAAACATTAATTTACTTTATTTAACGTTTGCACAAAATCATAACACTATTACAATATAACCAGCGCGATTTTATAAAAACAACAACAACAAAACAAACTTCAAAAACAGTATCGTATTAGAACATACAAACTTAGTATGTAATGAGTGAATACATTTTTAAAGAATGTAAATTATGTTGTTGATACAATTTTTGGTCGTAGTGGTGTATTTTACTCAGAATCTGACTGTCTAGCAACCTCCCTAGCTTTGTTTTCTTATTAATTAACGGGTAAGCACTTTTTGCCTTCATTTCACCTGATGTTAAGTGATGATAAGACCGTGCGCTTCCGTCACTGCCGCCAGCATTGTCTTGAATTGATGTGTTCTGTTTTTAAGGTTATTCTACTTATAATTTAAAGTGACAGGGCATAGTGGCATTAAAACTAAATCTTCAGGATCTCGAGCGAGCGGCGGTGGCCACGAACTATCCTGTTTGCCGACTCAGTAACATAAATATGTAAAACAAAATGTTATGTTAACTCATTTTCATGTTCGTCGGTTAACACGAACGACAGATTCCAAGATTTCGGGAAAGAACCCTAAGGCATTCAATCCATTAATTCCGAGATTAGCCCCTTTGGGGTAGAATAAATAGATTGGTAAGTAACCAGCCACTTGTATTCCCGTTTCTCAGGGTCCATCCAGCCGCTCAACATCTAGGTCCACAATTCGAACGTGAAGCTTCCAAAGCAATCGATTTCCGGCCTATTCGACTTTAAACGGGAATCAAACCGGCATCCGAGAGGATTTAGTTGCGAACCGATAGTCGTGAATGGAGTCGAGTCTAGTTTGGATGGTGCAATCTGTATTACGAGCCAAATATTTAGAAGGCTTTGGAAGTTTTCGAGCTGATTTTTAGTTAGACTAGGCTAGCTATCTAAAATAATAGTATAACTTTATTCGGTTTGTGCAATCTTCGTATTACTTACTAAAAAAGATTTTCTGTAAAATTAGATAACCATATTTTCATATTTAAAACTTCAATTTACGACGCATAAAGTTGTCAACATTTTGATAACTCAGATTGGGGTGCTGATAACGTTTCTTGTATCTTCTCCTTGTACCTATGTATCGCCTCAATCTTGTGCCTAGATCACCACTCTTAAGACCTGGAGGTTTTCATTTCCAGTGGGAGTGCATTCGATGGCTTAGAGCACACATGTACTGTACTAATTACAAAAACTTGATTTTCCAGGAGAGCATTTTAAAGTTTAAGCATGAATAATACAAAAACTGTGTATGATATGGAATTCAAATTACGTTTATTCGTAAGACTTATTCTTTGGTTCTACAAATAAGTAGATTTCATAACCGAATTACGTCAATTTGATAACAAAATCAGCTGAATTTCTCGATAACCCCATCACTTAGTACATTTGAACCATTAAATTTAGTAATTTGAATGCACGAATGTACTAAGTGGGACGGGGTCAATATATTCTAGTAGATAAACAGGTACTTATCAAAATTAAAATATTTATTATATATCACAGAATACCGACTCAAGATATTTTGTGCAGGTTAGAACATAACATAATAATAATATTATTAAATAGGAAATCAATAAAACATTGCATAGTAGGTAAGTAATAATTTATTAAAGTTCTACAACATTTAATTAATTATTAAGAATAGTATAGGTACCTAAATCAGTCTTTCTTAAACACTAACAAAATTAGGGATAGTACTCATTTATTCAAGTTTCTTTAAATCAGTAATTAGACTTAGAATAAGATAGGTTATTAATAATACATGTCTCATCCTGATTCTTAACTTCATAATCAGATGTTTCAGTGTCAGTGATATTGATATTAGGAATATTTGCAGAACTGGATGGTAGGTCTCTATAATATTGCCCATAGTCTGATGGGATCACACCATCCTTTAAAGAGTAAGAAGATCTTTTTTCTTACATTGTGAAATAGGGAGCACCAAATTTGTATGCTCTTTTCAGGTTTTTCTAAAATATGTTAATGAAGTCTTTCTTTTTTCCTCCATTTTTTGCCTTGCAAATATTTATTTCTTAAAAATCTGAATCGTTAAAGTCGTATTTATAAAATATCTATTTAGTGTTTACCCAAAGCCACTTAATTTTAAACCATTTCAGTCTCATTTTTTATGTTTTTAGTTGTGTTAGTATTTAAAGTTTTTTCAAATGCCTTTATGTCATAGAAATCATCATGTTTCATAATATTAACATCATAATATTTTGGTTTGATCGTAGCAGAACCCATTATCAAATATAAAATAGTTAGATTGTACTATGAGAGTTTTCGTAAATAACATATTTCGCAATCAACGGTAAGGGGTGTAGAAAGAACAGTTTGTAGGTCGAATGTATTTGCTCTAAAAGCACCATATGTCTTTGTCTTTATTTTTTCATATCCAAAGAGTCTTTTTCGCGTTTTTTTGTGTGCATCATATTCTTCTTGTAAAATAGCTTTTTCACTTGATCGCTTATACACATTGCAGGGCTTATAAAATGCTAGTTTTGGCTAATAGGAGTAAAAAATCTTGTGGTATATACATAATACGGGAGTTATTTGTTTTTCTGGGCAAAAAAATTTTTTGTACATTTTGTACATGCGAGATAAAAACAGATTCAGATCACTATCTAAATATAATTTTTTGGAGTCTTTCCGACAATAGTAAGACTCAGTTCGAGGGTACTGGTCAATATTGCTCTTTCACAAATTTCGTAGCCTAGGGAAGTTATATTTGCAGGAATTTTACCTTTTCGATTGTCAGTGCCAACATAAGAACCTGCATGTCCTCTATTTTTGGAACAAATATTAATAATACTTGTGCTAATATCGAACGTGTTACAAAAAAATGTTTGGCAAACACGGTGTTTTTTTATACATTGGTGAAAAAGCCAGTATGAACGTGACATTGACCAATTTTTCTTAGCCTTCGTGCATACACGTAAAAATTGAAAACGATTATCGAAAGCGCACTTAACTTAAAATGTCGTTAGTTAAGCATTTCAAGAAACAAAACAATAATGAGTTAAGTGTACTAATAGATATGTGATTTTCGATGATTTTGTAAACATATGTACAGTTATTTTTTGTATCATAGCGACTTAGCACATTTGTGCACTTAAAACAGTTGCAAGCATTAGATTTGTTTTGTATTAACTGCACTTACAACATTTGGATTGTCTGTAATATGTAAAATTACATATCGTAAATGTACTTAATATTTTTGTGCGTTAACTAGTACCGCGGGAGGGAATCTTAAAATCACCTAAGGAGTTCTCGTAACAGATTAGTAAAAATAAAGGATATTAATACTTTTGGATAAAACCGAAGCTTACTTGATACAACCGTGACACTGGGTTTTTGATAGAAAGAGGTGGAATATGGACACATGGGTAAGTGCAAACGGTAGAGCACGTCAATTAATACAGTTGGCAGTCAAAAAGTAAAAATCGCAATTTTTGTAGTTAGTACATGTGTGCACTAAGCCATCGATTGATCGTCTGCTAATAAGTCATTTTTATTGTGTTGTTTATTTATTGCTTTTATATAGCGGAGCGGCGTGCGTTATCTTTGTTCATTGCGCCCATTGACTGAGAGTACCTTAATAGTCAAAGAAATCGCGTGCCTTGCAGGGCACTAGTTTACTTATCACCATTTTATTGAGCTCAGCCGCCATATTATTTTTGGAAAACAAAAGCTGTCATAATGCATTTCACTGTCAATTGTTTTTACCGACGCAGTTCAGTCCGTGTACCCAACCGGGCAGCGGATAAAGATGCGATGACCCTCCAAGCCATAAAACTCGCCAATCGTACGCATAAAACTTTATAGATAGCTAAGGTTTAATCAGGGGACTCGTCACATGGAAATGGTCAAACAGTTCGCTCGTATACCGTTATCCTTTATTTGCTCAGCGACTTTGTTTACGGAAACTATTCTGGATATTATCTAATAAGTTTTATTGTAATATTATGTTGTTAAATAAGTTGTGAAAGGTATGGTTAGATGGAGACGGTGTATAAAAAAAGACGTACAAACAGTGCAAGAGGCGGAATTAATGGAACAGTAATTGGAGGAGCAAGCCTTCGGCAAATGTGCCTAAATATCAAACAACGTAGGTACATATATATAATCATAACTATTATCCCCGAAGGGTTAGTCAGAGACTAGGCAATGAGGACCACAAAAGCAGTCCCCTACCATAGTCCACTTTCACCAAATAGCGACTGCACAAGTGCTCAGCATGACAGGTGGTGAGGCCATCGCCACTCTATGCTGTTGGAAGTATATGTGCAGTCTTTAGTCTGTTAGTCGCCTTTTACGACACCCAAAGGAAGAGAGGGGGTGGTAGTATAATTTCACCGCCACACGATACGGTCAAACAAAACAGATTATTAAAAATTACCCATTAATATATTTTATACTAATGTAAGTGATTATTATAGTTTAAAAAGATAATATGTTTTGTACATAGGTATTTATTTATCTTTAGGTTTCTTTTACATTCTAATCACAATAACTTCAAGACCAATGCCACTTTAGGTAGGTACTGAAACTAAAAACGACAGACGACTTAACCACAGTCTACAAACTCGATTTTTAAATAAATTGTAGATACGAACGAAATTGAAACTTCTACTAGAAAATAGTGAATACAAAATCCCGAGCTACTCTCCCTATATCAATATTATTAGCGATCGAAATAATAAGCATGCAGCAGCGTGCCAAGATTTTCACGATACGAAGCCGAGTAATGAGATATAGAATACAAATTATGAGATAACTTTCATACCTTTCGAGGCTCCTGCCAAGTCTCGGCACCGGAGAAATTTCCTTTTGCTAAATATGAAAAGTTTCGCATAATACACTTCGATCGTGACCGCTTTTAGTTACTTCTATTGGGGATAGAAGAGATATCCATAATTGGCAAGGAACTTTTATAATTATTTATATTAATTAAACCATGTTTATTATACTTTTGTTTATATATAAGTACATACATATAATCACGGGTGTGTAATGTATGATATAACAACAAATGTCGTAACGTTTACAACTATAATTTCAGATAATATAATTTTGTTTAATATAATAATCACAAAGTATAATCAACAAAAGATATCATTTTAAAAGTTATAATTTTATAACGTATAACAAACTGTTCATATAAAAAATTGTTCACACAGACAATTGCCACGCTGCGCTTCGCGATTGTCTTAAATTTCTAACCTATAACGTAACCTACAGGAGTAGGGCAGCTAGTAAGTATTTCTGTTGTCTAATAAAAAAAATAACCTCAAAATTCAAGACAATCGCTACGCTACGCTCCGTGATTGTCTTAAATTTCTAACCTATTACGTGACCTACAGGAGTAGAGCAGCTATTATTTTTGTTGTCTAAAAAAAATAACCTGGAAATATAAGACAATCGCGAAGCGCAGCGCAGCGTAGAGGCCCCGCGCCCCTTGAAGTAGGTATGATACGTTACTAGGGCAATTTTATAATATCAAATGATGATTAAACCAATTAAAACTCATATTAAGCAAAAGTTATTTCAATTGTTAGGTTGATTAAATAAAATTTAGTTGAATTGAGCTTTATAGTAAAAAAAATATATTTGAAATGATAAATATAATAAATGATTCATATTATGTAAAGCGAAATTAAATCAAAAGAATATTATATTAAATCATTTTATATTAAATAACCATTATTATAAACTATTAATATATTACATATAATTATGATATTAGTTGTTATTTATATTGTTCATTAGGTAAAATAAACGTTATTAAAATGAAAATATATCAAACGTAGTTCTATTAATTTCATTAGTAGCGCACCCTATAATCACGACCACCATCCCGAAGGCTTACTCAGACACTAAGGCAAAAAGGACAGCAAAAGCAGACCTTTACCAAAGTCCACTTTTCACCAAATAGCGACTGCACATGTGCTTAGCGTGACTTGTGGTGAGCACATCGCCGCTCTATGCTGTTAGAAATATGTGCAGTCTTTAGTCCGTTAGTCGCCTTTTACGACACCCAAGGGAAAAGAGGGGGTTGGTTTTTTTATACTTTTATTTATTGACCAAAATGAGTTTTTAGCTAACCTAAATACGTTTTTAACTAGCGGCCCGCGATTTCGTCCGCGTGAACATCCCGTGACGAATCGAATCTTGTGACGAATGCTGTCACGAATTTCCATATATAATTATTTCATACAAACCTTCTTCCGACAACAACAAATGAGCAAAAATAAATAGCCAAATAGCCGTTTTGAAGTAATGCGTCAGCTAATTTGTTTTAATCAAAAAATCCAAAACACATTTAGGCCGGCCTGGGATTTGAAGCAAAGAGTTCCAAATATCGAAACAAGTGCAAATTGGCCATCAAGGCTGAGGCGTGATAGTTAGAAATTAATAAGTAATCTGTGGTGATGATGATAGTGTGAAGGCAACGGCAATTTTCTGCAACGGCACATCATAGGCCTATTATAATAACCACGCAGCATATAATATGGTTAAATCTTCGAACGGACAATCAGGTTTGACACCGTTGATCTTATTAATCAACCCTTCTACTAAATCGACATCAATTTCCAATAATTGTACCCATTCTCAATGCTAACAAGGTCGTCATTCAAATTCGTACTGCCCCATAAAACAGACAAGTTATTTCGCTCCAACAGCACCTATAAAACTGTAATCGAGCGAAATAGTATCGCAATTGAAATCTAAACGGCAAACCGATCCGCGGGCATTTCAACGGGATCGCTTAAAATTAATGCGAGTCGAGAGTTTACACGTCATTAACCAGGAGTGGTTAAGTTGTTGTATTGAACGGTTCGGTTTTGTTGCCGACAGGGTAACGTCCGGGAAACAATTTGCTCATTCGTGGTTGTTGAGCAACTAAAGCAGTGGCTGATCGATGGAGGGATAGCAGAAGTTTTTTTTATCCGTAGCACGGTAGATGACTCCAATCCGCTATGATTGAAATGGAGACCAGGCGCGAAGACAATTAGCGCAGCGTTAAAAAGACAAAGCATCAGTTATGAAGGACAAACATACAGTAATCGAATGTAAGACATTGTGTTTCAGCAGCTCAGGCTCCGACAAAACAAAAGTTATTTTTTTAATAAAAGTAATATAAATGTTTGCTTTAAAATTATATGTGATTTATACGAGTATGTCATAAACGTACCAACGGCGTATGATAATATCCAAAACAATAATTGTTTTAACCAAATGGTGCAACAGGAGTAGTACCTACTTCATCTTGAACTACGTTTTCAATGATCGAACTAATATAGAATACAACATCTAATTATTTATACGAACAAGGTAGGTAGATTTTTTTGGAAAATCTACAGATATGTCTACGGGAAAAAAGTCCCGGGCGGGCCACTAGTAAATAAAAGCATTAAACCAATGATGATATTTATCATGTATTAAACGTTTAAATTAAAATTTAACTGCGCCATAGATGCACCATCACCGTCTGATTGACGCACAACATATAACTGCTTGTAATCAGAACATTATTACAGCTGTATTCTGTTTTGTAATCATCAGATAGCTATGAACATTCGAATTGACCGCTGTATTACCATCTGATCTAAACGACAAATTCGAACTCCAATTTCAGTATATAATGAGAGCGGCGTTTCCAACTATTAATTGACGATTGCCATTCATAATGCACAACAACAGCACTCAATCGCAGCCAGTTGCAAACAAGTTGCGACGCAGTTTAAACGCGACAATGCAATCGGACTATAGTTAGTTAGTTAACGGACTGTACAGCAATTAGTTTGTGATAGCACTTGATTGGTGATTGGATGAGCTCGGTACTGCAGCTAAGCGACAGCAGTCATCTCGCGTACTCAGATGGTTGGTGTGTCACTATAATAACATTATTATCATCATTATAGGTTTGATCCTGTGCTATTGGAATTTTGTAAAATATATACATACTAGCGGCAGCTCGCGGTTTACCCGTGTGGTTCCCGTTCCCGTGGAAATGTCGGGATTCGGGATAAAGAGTATCCTATGTCTTAATCCAGGTCATTAACTATCTGTATGCCGATTTTCATCTAAATCCATTCAGTAGTTTTTACGTGAAAGAGTAACAAACATACATCCATACTTACAAACTTTCGCGTTTAATATATTAGTAGGATATAATCACGATTATTATCCCCGATGGGTTAGTCAGAGACTAGGCAATGAGGACCGCAAAACCAGTCCCCTGCCATAATCTACGTTTCACCAAATAGCAACTGCACATGTGCTCAGCGCTGGTGGTGGCAAGTGGTGAGGAATTTTGTTAACCTTTTTAAATGGTTTAAGCACCATCCGATTGGGAGGTTTGGCATTTTCTTATCATTACAATGTCAGTAATAATCATACATTTTAAGTAAAGTAAAACCTGTACATTGTCCTAATGCTGGGCAAAGACTTTCATCATTCGATTAAGTCTTCGCTACTTCGATCATCCTTCGCTACTTGATGGATATTAGCTGTAATGATGTGAATTACAATCCTACTAATATTATAAACGCGAAAGTTTGTAAGTATGGATGGATGTTTGTTACTCTTTCACGTAAAAGCTACTGAATGGATTTGAATGAAATTCGGCATACAGATAGTTTATAACCTGGATTAACACATAGGATACTTTTTATCCTGATATTCCCACGGGAACGGGAACCACGCGGGTGAAACCGCGAGCGGCTGCTAGTAATATTTTAATACGCAAATAATAACCCAATACCTTAGATTCGAACATAGATATATAAAACAATGTTTGTTATTATCTGGCAAGACCATCTTATCTAAGTCTGTTGCCATAACAACGATATATTATAGCATTGTTGTTTTCCGACAGTTAGAGATAAAATAGCCAGTTCCTCAGTGGTTGAAGATTCCGGGCGAAGCTCGGTTCTACCTTCGGCCTTATCGTCACTTACCATCACGTGAGATGAAGGCCAAGCGCTTACCCGTTGTAGAATAAAAAATAAAATATAAAAATTTAATGGGTAGGTAGTTCATCATTAAAGATGAGGATGCTAAGTAAAGTGCTTAGGTGAAATTTGTGATCGGGTAAAAAACAATACAGGTACTAAGTAGTTTACATTAATCCCGTTAACATTAATCCTCTAAAAATTTTAGGAGCGCGTAAATTTTAATTTAAATAAATAGTCACTTTCAGTTTCGTTTAACCCATAAGTCACGCTAGCTAAAAGGCCATGCGGCCAAGGGACTTTAAAAAGCTTATTTAACACTGTAGAAACGACGTTTATATAAAATTTTATAAAAAAACGAGCGTTTGTCATGCCACATAATTGCAAGCTTAACAAAAAGCGTTATAACGGTTCAGAAATGAGATGTAGGATGTTGCGTGCTTTTAATTACGGTGGCGTGCCGCAGCCTTCGCACCGGAAAGCACCCGTATGAATCTTGCTCTTATACGGCGGAAGAAGGAAACTCAAAGAGTATTAATTACAAAATCTTTCTAGGAATTGTAATAACACTAGAGTAGTTTTTAGGTCAGAAACGTAGTAGTAAATATATTTAAACTAATTTAGTTTAGGAACACCCGACTTTGATTGCCAAATAGTGCAGATTTAAATCATGCTCGTGAAAGTTTTTGAACGCCTTTATTAAATTATAAATATAGTCTGCATTAAATTTTACGTAAGTACAATTAATTAATATTACGTTTGCATTTTTTTTAAATAAGTTCTACTTTTAAATAACTAAGTATGTTTAAAGTCAAAACAGATCCTATATTTTATTATGTTCCTATTATTTAATTTTTACTGCTAATGCTAAACAGATGAGAGACAATGTTATTAAAATCATGACGCAATTTTAATATTATGCAATGCTGTTAAGCCTAACCATCGAATCATTAATAACAACATTGCTTTGCGCGTAGCCTGCCGTATTCATTCCATTAAACCTTTCATAAAGCAAGTATTTTCATTACAAGAAAATAATAATTACGTGACCATAGTAACACTGTACTGAGTTTTACTGCGGAGTTCCTTACCGATATAGCCAGCAATTATCGTTAAAAGAAACTACCCACCACTAAGCGAATAATACAGGCCGTTCCAGATTATGGGGCGGGAGTTACTTTGCTTAGCGCCCGGTTTAAAAGGGAACTCTCATATTTTTCTATTGTACTCGCCTTTTCAAATTTTATCGCGGATAGTCGGCGATCGCTCGAGAGCCGCGAAACTGTGTTAATTGCGTCATTTAGCGGATCAGAACACTTTGTGTGCGAGAGAAATGGGCCGCCTTTTTGGATAACAACCTTGCGGACGCATCTTTAGGATATCTACTAAAACTGCAGTAGGTAAAAGACTATTCCTGGTGCTTGTCCTACGTAGTTTCGAGTCATCACCATGGCATACAAAGTGTTTTAGTGCGTAGGTTTTCCCTTTGCCCGTCAATCTGTTCTAATTTGGCTGGGCAAGGGATAAGAGTCACACATAACCCGAGGTCACTCCTGGCCTCGGTGTATGGGTAAGACAGCACCTTTTAAACAAAAATGTAGAAGACTGTCACATAACATGGGGTAGGAATTTTGTTGTCAAGACAAGGCTCAAAAATCTTTCCTCGTGAATATTATAAGGTTGGTATAACCATTATAGATTACCCATTACGCTTGTCTCTAAGTGCGTACGGATTTTTGATATTTCGTTTTAAATTCTAAATAGCGTTTAATGGTGCTCCATTTTTTTACAACCCTACCTTCAGTAGGAGTGGAGGTTCTTATAATGTTATTAGTTAATACAATTATCTGAAAACAATGGTATTTATCATTCTGGACTTTTCATTTAACTCCGTCTAACGGTTTACTAACAGCGACCCTTTGTATGTTCACCATGAAATCCGCTTAAAACCCGTTACATCACCGACAGCCCTATTGAGAGCGGAAGCAGAAACTGGCCTGCGTCCGGCGTAGCTGCAAGCCTGGCAGCATTCAGCTTTTGTTTTATACCCTCGTATGACATGCGAGGTATAGTCTTTCATTTGTGTGACCACAAGCATATTTATGGAGTTGGAACAGGAGCGGACTGAAAATAGCGCCTTGGGGAACTCCATTGTGTTCACTTGAATAATTTATTAACATGCAACCTTATTATTTTAAATAAAGTAGTGCATATGTGCATACTCATTTCTTGATTCAACTAACAATATACAGAATGGTGTTCACTATTTCTTTTTCTGATGGTGTTTTCATTTCATAAACCATGTTTGAAAGCCTTTGGGAATTATGGGATACATTATAATATATACCTACGTTTGTATGTCACTTTTTCTACAAAGTTTTTTAAACAGCTTAATAACTTTGTTCTCCGCTATACAAAATATTATATTTTGTATAGCAAAGAACCTATAATTGTTTTATTAAGTTAATTTTCATTGTAATAATCCGGTTTATTATACTTATAATGTATTGAACTTTTGATGAAATGTATATATATATATATATAACCTGGCATCTTAAATTATAAAGAAAAACTTGCTATTAAATTTATTTATTTCTTAAACAAATTTTTGTTGTAAAACGGAACGTTCTGTTCGCCGAGGACATGATAAAAGGGTCACCATTGTAAGTGAGACAAAAACATAGACAGTTAACGTAAATATTCTCCGTGTAATAAACGACCTCAAAACAACACAATATGACAGTTTAAAACCTGCCCTCGTAGCGCAACATAACACGCGCTGCCACTATACGAATGTTTGTCGCGGACTGTAATGTTACTAAACTTGTTTTCTAAGGTTTACGCGAACACTACATATAAAACAAAACCCTAAAATGTACTAAATAAACGCGAGTGTAAAGTAAAAAGCGTTTCATTTCAAGGTCACTAATTAACGAGTTTTACAATTTTGACTATGATTATTGTCAAAGATAATGATTATTGTGATAGAAGAATATAACGTATCTATAGTTAACATTTTTTGTTCAATATTTTTATCCACCATGATTTCAAACGGCAATGTATTATGGAAAATATTTTTTAAAGAAATTTTTCAGTTTTGTACTAAGACTTTTTAAATACCTATAAACGTTCCTCTCCTGGGCACAAGCCTTCCCACTATGAACAACAGCACGTGGAAATCGGGGTAGGTAGGTTTTTACAATAGTTGTAAGTTGATGTGGTCCTGACCAAGGCTTTACGTGCCTTTCGAAGCACGAAGGAGCTTAAGATGTCTTTAATTTGGTCACTCCATCTATCCAATGACACGGCGTTGTTAAAGTTGCTTAGCGGACAAAATCAAGCTAAAAGATAAATTCGTTAATTATTTATTTCTTACCAGACGTTAAATTTTTCACTAGACTATCGTTGTGTGTAGGTACAAAACATAGTTTAGCATGGATTCCTTTTCTATAGCATAAGTAATTATTATTTGCTAACATAAATTTTACGTCTATCTGCTTAAAAATGGGACGGGAAACCTTACGAATTGGGTGCCATAAATGGCAGGATTAGTTCACCGAGCTTAATCACAGGACTGGGTTCTAGTTTGAATTCTGAAGCGCAGTAACTAATATCTAAGTAACCATCCATAAACGAGCAGCGCTCGCCCGCTCGCTGCAATGAAAACGCTGCTTTTGGGGCCACGAAAACTTTGAAATGATTTTGTAACTTTATGTTTACTCGTAATTGTGTAAGCTTTGGGTGATAATACCGCACTTTTTTACGTTTACTCTTTTTCTTAGTTAATCTAGTATTTGTGGACATTTTATAAAAAAAAATTACATTGTTTTCTAAGGTTCACGCGAGCACTTACACATTAAAATGAAACACTTTTTACGGATCTAACTGGCGTTTTTTTATACTTTCTCCGTCGCTCGCTTTCGCCTTGTGACCACGGACCCTGTAAGGGTTCAAAACGTCAGGACTTTTTGTTTTTTTATTGTGACACGTTATAGTGACTACATCCTGCCTGATGGTTAGCAGCCGATGCAGTCCAAAATAACGAAAGTGCTCCTCACCGTGGAATAAGCACTGTAACAACCGCGCCCATTCATGACGGCCTGCATAAATGCCGTTTCACGCCCCGCTTAAAAAGACCCGGGACTATAGGAGCTGGGAAACACATGCGTCGGCAGAGAATTCCAAAGCTGAATGGTCTTGCAGAGGAACGACTTGCCAAACTTTTTGGTACGAGTGCTGATAATCTGCACAGTATGATGGTGGTTCCTAATACCAGCACGTGTAGTCCAAGAGAGGAAAGGAGAGGGCGTGATTAAATAAAAAAGTTCTTCAGAACACTCTCCGCAGTAATTTGTGTAGAAGACACTGAGAGAAGTCTACGCAGCTGCAGGTCCTTATGAGGGGCTGTAACCTCAGCATCTCCAATAAAGCATATCGCTCGCCTTTGCAGTCTATCAAGTGCATCGAAAAGGTATTTAGCGGAGCCGTCCAATCGATGGGAACAATACTCCATACTCGATCGCAGCTGAGTCTTGTACAGCAAACAGCGCTGATCGGGAGTAAAAAACCGCCTCATCGTATTGAGAATACCTAACTTACGGGAGGCAGTTAAAATAACACTCTCGATGTAGCATTTTGGATTCAGTTCCTGGCCGATGTCTATGCCAAGAGTGCTGAGGTCAACTGAAATGGTTAAAAGAGAGTTCTGAACAGAGGAAGGAGTAAGGAAGGAAGAACTAAAACTTACAAAACCCCAAAAAGTGTTAATAAACGCGAGTTAGATCCGTAAAAAGTGTTTCATTTCAAAACGTTTTCATATCAGTAATTAAAATTTATACTATTGTTTTAAATGTGCGTTAATTATAAGTTACACATTTTGCAAACTAAAATATTTAGTACAATAATAATAGCACGCATAGAATATTAAAATATTTTGCATACTTATAGCACAAGTTGATTCAACTAGTGACGTCTATTTGTCTACCACTATCGATGTGGACAGTTTGAAAATCTACTCTGAATCACTTGTCAAATGTTTTTGTTTTTTCACAGTGTTGTTTTCTTATTTGGCGCGAGCATTACATATTGAAACAACCACTTTACACACATATACTAACGTTTATTTAACACCATGTCTCTCCGTGCGTGTTCACAACCTCCCTGTGTTCATTGCAATACTAACTAACTTTCTTTTTACAACCGTGCACTTCCAACCAATTGTGCAGCCAGCCGCAAACTTTGTGGCCCGCCCGTTCACCTGAAATGACGTAGCGGGACACAAAGTTTGCTAACAAGACAATAAAGCAGGCATAGCCCGCCGGCCTAAAGGAAGCATTTGTTAGTGTTTCACGCGACGACCGACGGTGCGGGACGGGGCATTGTGATGACACTACTATTGCCTACATTTGGAATTTTGTGGTAGATAGGTACCTATTTCACAGTATTATTTGTTTCAATTAAACTTATTCTTTTTACATAAATAAGGATTACGTTATTAAGTATATTTATTTCGTTTCCTATACTTTTTAGACTATTTTGTTACATACTATCATTTATATTTGTTACACACTTACCATGACGGTCAACATAATAAAATAATAATTTCTTTATTCGAGCAACAATGACTCATATTGTTAGTAACAAATGGACTTAAGAGCTATGTTAATGTTCGTACCTACATACATAATGAAATTTAAATTAAAGTAACACTGACACATCTCGAGCTCCTCCGTGCTTCGGAAAGCACGTTAAGCCGTTGGTCCCGGTTGTTGTCGTAAGATGACAGTCGTTAAAATCCATCAACCCGTATTGGGCCAGGGTGGTGGGTTATGGCCCAATATCCCCACGTGCTATTGTTCACGTAGGAGGCCTGTGCCCAGCAGTGGGACGTTTATAGGCTGATGATGATGAACACTGACACAATATAACTATTTAAATAAATTAATACAATTAAAATTAAGAAATATAATTTGAATTATTATAAAACTAATGGGCATGACTACTTCTTTGATTTATTTTCAAATCCAATGACAGCTGCAGGCTTTGACTTTTTCCCACCTGATGGCGAAGATGGAAGTTAAATCCTTCGGAATCTTTTTATCTTACTTTATGTAAAACTGTTGTAGCACAACAAGCCGGGCAGGAGGGGAATCGAACAGTGAACCTCTGCGTGTGACTGAAGCTGGTGGTCTAATCGCTGGATAGAAGGTTAACGAGAATAATATGGCAACCCATCTGGTGATATCTAATGAGCATCACGTTAGTTTATTTCGAGAGAATTCGTTAGTTGAATGTTCATAAGAATATAGGGGCAGATTGTTCTAATACTTGATAGCTAATGAAAGCACTAGAAAAGACAAATTATTTAGCTTTGTGCCCGTTGGCCTATGCGGGTCGGCAGGTTTCTCTTACAGCCATCATTCAAAGCTATTCACAAGGATTCCGTTGATACCGCGTGAAATACCTATTACCTCTCGTGCAGTGGACCGACTAACCGGAGTCTACGCCTATTTATGTTTCAGTATAACTGTTTCCGAAATTAAGTTGATTGTATTCACAGAACACTTTCTTTATCTATTCTGTGATTGTGTCCATTTGATCAAATTGGATATTATTAATTATAATTGTAACTGATTTAATTTAATGAATACTTTTTACAATAGTTGCGTTTATTTGAAATGTTATTAGTAGTTATTATTGGACATTCTAAAACACGGTTTCACTCCATTGATCTCACTGCGTTCGACCAATGTCGTAAAAACGTGTTTTAAAATGCCTAATAATATGCTACTGTTATTTGGATTATGATATGACTGAGGTGATCATCTAAAAATAAAATAATGTAACATGGGTAGCATCGCATGATCTTACGGTTCGCAACGTCAGGCTTCAATATTGTAATTTTTGTGTTTTGTTTCTGTTTTACGTACATGTTTTATAATAATATTGTATTATTTTAAACTTGTAACTTAAACAATAAATCAGCAATAAAATTATAAGACATTGCCAACAACATTATAGGTACAAGAGTAACGCGGTCACAAATAAGATTCTCTTCTGTACCAGCTCACGCGCGAGCTAGTACAGAAGATCCATTGAATATGTACGAGGTAATCTGTGGCCAGCGGCCGTCCGTCACGGCATCGTAGGCAAACGCCACAGACTAAGCCAGAACAGTAGTCTTGCTTAACCCCTTGTTGCCACGAAGACTCTTAGAGGTTGCTAATGTCTGGTATAACGACAGCTGAGCTACTTTGTCAGCAGACGACCGCGATCGGCGAAGGAGAACCTTCGATTTGATTTGAACTTCTGTCTTAAAAGTGTTACACTACGTCACCAACGCGCCACACTTTATCCAAAATCGCCAGGTGCTCAATTCTTCTGCTACCTAAACTGTTGCTCTCGTATTGATAGTTATTTAAATAATTGACTTGTAAATTAATGCTGTTTGGTCATTCACCATCATGGTGATGATTTTATCTAATATTTTGAAGCCCAGAAAGCTAAGGATTTATATTTTAGCTAACATTGAAATCCTTAGCTAAGTCTAAATCATTAAGTGATTACAGCTGTAATCAATGTCATAAATGATTTGAAAGTAACCCATGTCAGTCTGCGATCATCTAAATACAAGTAAGGTATTTCTAATCGGTTATCGCCCAATAGCAAGAACGTTTACTGCCGAGTCTAAGATTTTGACAAGGCAGTTTCTTGTTCACGTTTCACTCGCTCAATATGAATTCAGCATTCATCGTCAATTCAGCGGTTCAGTCTGTGTCCGCTCGTCCGGTCTTGCAGCTCCACAGTCGCAGCCGGTATCCACGGCATTTGTCACCGCTATTGATTTCCAGTCTGGTTTCCATGACGTCGCCGACGCGTTACCAGCTCAGTGGTATGGACGTATGTCTGACAGCAGTGTATTAAAATGCTGCACTTTGTATACAATACACTTGAGTGTTTTTCAAAACATGTAGAGTAGTTCGCGTTAACAAAAAACAAAAATTCTGTTAAACATGACCGTGTTTTGGTAGAAGTTTTGCCACTTACTAAAACAACTTAATTACAGGCATTATACTTTTGAAAATATCTGTAACCCCTACTAACAAACATGGCTATGCATATAGCCGGTAGCGCCCAAACTCGAGATTTACGTCTTGGGTTTGCCGTTTTCAGTAATACAAAATTACATGAAAATGGCTGACAAACATATAAGTAAAAGTGTAATATCTCAATTTAAAAGTTAAATAAAAGTAGAAAATATTTTCATTGGTCTGACCAGCAAACAATCGTTTAATTTTATTTTTACACGACAATAAAATTTTAAACAGATCTACTGCCTTAGTACATTCGTTAAGATTTACCTGCAAACCAAATGATGACGGGTCAATATTTCTAATACACAGTGTGCTACAAATTATCAGGTGATTCCATTAGCCGACAATGATCACGTATCACAACGGCCCGTGGGGTGAATGATCGTCCATCATTCATGTAAATGGTTGATGTTGCGTCGGCTACCCCCAGTATCATGTAATTAATATCTTTGATTGTAGCCTTGGGCCGCTAGCTACCGTGCAATACTTGGAATAGCCAATTGCTGTTGGAGATTGGATCTAGTTTAATAGGCCACAGGTCTCATTGTAATATGATATGTTGTTTTGTGGAGTTTATAAAGTCTTATTATTGGGGAGGTTGGTGATATTTTTGGGTTGTAAAGTGCTTTATAGTTATTTAATCTGTGTAGAGCCTGTATAAGTGTACCACTCTAAGGCAAAGGCCTCCATCATTGAAATAAATTAATTGCTACAGTAGATGTGTATTGACTTAATCAGCACGCTTGCCAAATGCGGGATGGTGATCAAAAACCCGGGATATGCATCGAAAATTCCGAAAATACATTTGCCACAACTGAGGAGCGACGACACAAAAATAGTTAAGTACAAAATGTCTAGATTGTGGCAAATTGCAAAAAAAACTGTTGTATACCATACTAATGATGAATTTTACTTTATGATAGGAAAAAAAAGTAGAAAAAAAGCATTGTATGTGAAGCTCTTCAAAAAAATATTGCTATTTAAATATAGTACCTACAATTTTGATACAACAATATCGTACTTAACTAATTTTGATCTAACAATTAGTAGTTAGCTAGTTTTGATAGATAGTATTTTGTATAGGAATTAACCGCAGTTTTGTTAAAACAAAATCGTTTATAACCATTTTTGTTCCGTCAGTCGGATTTGGGGGTACTTTTGTATCGAACATAACTAATTTTGTTTGGACTTAAACCAACATCGGTTACGATTTAAAAAAATTGACGCCTTAACATGTGTCAAGTCGTTTTCTCCCTCTTGAGTACCTAGTTAACTATTTTTGTTCCGTCGCTCCTCAACTAGGAATTGAACTAAAACTATTTTAACTGGACCTAACACGATTAATTTTTGTAAGTAAGTACATATCTACTAACTGCTTGACGTTTCGGCCGCGATGCTGCGGCCGTGGTCACAAGCGAACTGGCGGTGCGCGGCGTCGTCGGCTCGGGCGGGTATTTGTTTCTTCATCCACCCTCACACGTTTACTTAAATTACGGCAAAATTAATCGTGATAAGTCCCGTTAAAATAGTTTTAATGCAATGCGACGCGATAGTTTAAAATCTTATCTAGGAATTGAACCCCTCCGGGTATCGGGTTGAGCGATTAGAAATGGCATTTATAAGTTAGTTCTTCTCTAGCCTGTATTGTTCCATTTCTAGCCTACTCCCATTAAACGAAAAATTAACTTTTACCTTTTGTATTTATCCTTCTTCTTCTGTAAACCTACGAGTCGAGATTGGTATTGTGAAATGTCGTACTTTTTAGTAACGACACCAGCTAATTTGAATTTATATTGGGTGAAGTAAATGGTATTGAGTTTTGCATTTAGTTAACTCAATATCCAAACAATATGAATCCAAATTAGCGCTGGTGTCGTGACTTAAGAGTACGAAACTTCCCAATATCAATCTCGATCGATCTGGATCGGTTTCAAGAGTAAAGGGGCTGGTCGGATTAAGGCTAGGTGTTAGGAAAAAATTAAAATAACACGTTCTTAGAATTAATTTTTGAAGTAGTAAACAGTAAAATTAAAAACATGCAAAATTATGAAATATTGTTGATGCTTTATTTTGTAGAATAGACCCAATGGAAACACAATTTGATAAAGTTGGCTCGATAGAATAAATTCACAAAGTTACATGTGTTTGTGTAATTTTATCTTCTTTTCTAGGTTTTATTATTAAAATAAGTGATTTAATATTATGAGTTATTTACCAAAATGAAGTTCATAGATAACTTGAGGTATTATAACCGATCGTTCTTTTTAAAATAACATCTATCAATTTTTTAAAATATAAAACGCGCCTTTTCGTGCCGTTTCGCTGTTACCGTCGTACCGTCAAGAGATCGAGATAGAAGCGCCAGTTCCAGATTTTTCTATGCATAACCCAGATTTGTCATCACCAACCCGCAACTGGCAAGCACGGTGATCAAACTAATACCTATCAATAGTAGCTAAGACTTGATTCAAACGTTAAAGGCTTCTATCCAGCAGTAGGACAGTGTATATTTTACCTACATTGTATAAACGATTTGCTACTTCCATTCCTTACCTACATATCGTATAAAATCCGCTGCCAAATTGATACAGCGAACGAATGCGTCAACGGCCACTCAGCCGGCCGCCGTGTCACGTCCGCCCGCCATCGATTTTGCATTAGACGCTGACAACACGAGATGCGATGCGTATTCCTAAGGGCCTACTGATTTTACAATTTCGCAATTTCGGTGGCGTTGACATTGTTGTCGTTACAATAGTTTCAGAGTAGCAACTGAGCTTGGCGGGAGTGTGATGCGTCATGTTTGCAGTTTGGTTAAAAAAATATACATACCTACATACACATAACCGGTGAGAGAATACTACCACCCCCTCTCTTCCCTTTGGTGTCGTAAAAGTTGACTAATGGATTATTATGTATTCTATGCTAATAGACTAAAGACTGCACATACATCTAACAGCATAGAGCGGCGATGGGCTTACCACCTGCCACGCTGAGCACAATGTGCAGTCGATATTTGGTTAAAAGTGGACTATAGTACCAAGAGGACTGCTTTTGCTGCCCTATTTGCCTAGTCTCTGACTAACCCTTCGGGGATAATAGTCGTGATTATATTATCTCGGTCTTTAGTCGTTAGTCGCCTTTTACGACACCTAAGAGAAGATAGATGGTAGAATTCTTTTACGCGACACGGTTATGGCGTGATATATGTATGTATTAAAAGGAATAAACTCAATCATCGCATTAATTATTAAATTAATTATAATACATTATTTTACACCAACTAGGTAGGTACCAAAAGCGCAGTAACTCAAGTGAAGACTCCCTAGTCTTGGGGCACCGAATAACTAATAGTACTACGTACAGAAGGTTCACTCTCTAACGGCTTTCAAGCGAAATTGATACTTATGGTGTGACCTGAGCGTTCATATTCCGTTAAGCAACGCTGATTCGATATCGATTTGACGTCATGACGTCACAGAGCGTAGGGTTTACGCGCGCGCGCAGGGCTAACGAGTTAAGCGACGACGCGCGACGTGTTCGGCGCGTCGTCGGCTCGCGGCAACCTTTACTGCCATACGCCTAGGCGGCCTGCCCGGGAGGCGCGCCGCCCGAACGTACCTAAACTGCGGAGTGACACCCCCTGACTGGGGTACGGAACGCAGTGACATAGGGATGTGCTAATTGGTACAGTTTGGATGTTTGGTATCCCCATTTGATATATTTTCCATCTTTGAAGGCCTAAGGCCAACAGTGGGACGTTTGTATGTGGATAACGATGTTATTTTTCTTCATACTTTCGCTTTTACAACTTAGAAAAGGGCGCCACTATACACTATACAGGATTTTTTTTATATTTCTACATATTTTTTTTCAGTAACGTTAATAGACATCATTTTAATTTTATATTTATTTAATAATTTGTCCGGCACAATACAAAATATTGAGGAGCTCGATGGCGCAGCGGCTAGAGCGTTCGGCTTGCGATCTTGCCGCTAAGCAACTTTCGCAATGCCGGGTCGCCTGATGGGTGACCAATAAAACATCTCGAGCTCCTCTGTGCTTAGGAAGGCACGTTAAGCCGTTGGTCCCGGTTGTTGTCGTAAGATGGCAGTCGTTAAAACCCACCAACCCGCATTAGCCAGCGTGGTGGGTTATGGCCCAATAACCCCACGTGCTATTGTTCACGTGGGAGGCCTGTGCCCAGCAGTGGGACGTTTATAGGCTGATGATGATGATGAATAGAAAATAACTCGTGGATACTCGTGGTAACCTAACCTGGGTATCCTGTGGTATCGTAATGTGTTAGAGTTCAATTGCGCGGTCCTGGCGATGGACCATGATTAACGGTATATTTGTGGATATGTTTGATCAATTTAACCTCTCAGTCTTGGAATCGAAATGTCTAAAAATTTTGACAGCAGGTGCGATTTGGCGGGAATGGAAAAAAAAATTAATTTGCGGAAATGGAAAAAAAAATCGAACGCAGTTTATGTTAAATTTTGCAATCACGATGCATAAAATGTACCACAGAACCGAAATAATCGACATTGTTCATAATAAAGTCGTCTCTAAGGGTATCAAAACACGGTACAAAGTCAAGAGGAGAGCGCGGCCCGGTGCGCGGCCATATATGGCCGCTTGGGGTCTGACGGAATAGCGAGTTTTTAGGTGCGACCATATTTGGTCGCTTGGGGCTTGAGTGCTTGAGTGGTTAAGTTTCTTTATTTTTCACTTTAAAAATTAAATTAAAACTGTAGCTTTAGATTAAGTTACTCTTTAATTTAAAAAAAAAATCCTGTAGAAATAAGATTCATTGAGCACTGATCAGTGCGCGGCCGCAGTTGAATGGTTTAACTAATTCTTTTGCATTGTGTAATAATTTACATACTTTTAACAATACGCACAAACATCATTACGATAGTTAGCTAAACTTTAATATCCTTAACATGAAACATACGTCAACCCTAACTCCCGTTTCCTAATTAGAGACAAATTAACGAGCGGCCCGACCGCATCGTCGCATTCTCAATTAGGCATAGTTCAATTTCAATCAGACGCATGACCGACGGAGTAATTGCACGCTGTCACTTACACATCTAATACATAACTAACATCGCCCGGACAGATGTTGGGCCCTGTTTATATATTCTTATGACGTGTTCACCTCGGTTGAGACGCTGTGATAAATAAGCGTGCTGTTCGGAGCTGTCATATTTTCGCGGTGTGCTTTTGTTTATGTATAGAAGAATTTTATATATTTTTTTTATTTAAATGAATATCTTATATTCAAACAAAAATAATAAAATGCTTTTGTTTTTCAATATACTAATAAATATATTGCATCATTAGTATTTATGAGGAATGGTGAGAGTACCCAAATGATGAAAAAGACTGAAGTGTGCTCCAGGATCGTAGCAAATATAAAGCGTTAGTCTCTGCCTGTATTAGAAAGGTATCTACAAAATGTTTAATGGGGTTTATTACTGATTTTTTTTGTAGGACCAGTAATCTCACTGCACTGTATCCCTTCATAATAGTGCTCGTAGGGATAACATTACTAACTATTCAACGTTTTCTTTAAAATGGAACTCAAAAGTTTAAAAGTGAATTATATCTACATAAAATTTTAAACACTGAAAAAAGACGACAACCTCAGGCGGGAATCGAACCACGCACCTTCCGCATTCCAGGCGGCTGCCTTAACCACTTGGCTACCGAGGTCTGGCTTTCAACCGTCGAAATTTGTCAGTCCTTGATGCTTATGTTTTTAGTCAACATTGCTTCATCAAATCTTAGAAGTTTTCACCTCTGAGATCCGAAAAATATTTTTACAAATATTTGAACATTCGGTTAAGATGAAGCTGCGTTTATAGATTAATGTTTTTCAGTGTTTAAAATTTTACTTAAGTATATTTAAGCGTTAATAAAACGCTAAAATATAAAACATTAATTTATATCTAGATTCTAGGCAATTGTGTAATTTATGACTGTCTGATTGAGCATTTTTCACTTAATCTTCATCTGTCGCATTACCGTACGTGACAAAATAACAATTGCACGTAACTGAATCGACATTTTTTTTTTCAGTACGCTTTGAGTGTGCTTGCTGCGTTTGACAGTTTCGACAGAGTGCATCGGCCGTAGTCGCGAGCGGCTTGAATTAATAAACGGTTTCTGTAGGACACATGACTTTTCAGGATTGCTATGACCATGAACTACAGTTCTGACGCAACTTCGACGATTGCTGGTTTTTTTATGTAGAAAATTCATCAATATCAGTTTCATCGTTTTATTATTAGAAAATATTATATTTTTATTAGTTAATGTTAACACTTTTTAATGTGGATTAGGCCGTTTTTGTATTTCATTAGCTGAAACACTATAACTGTAGCCGTAAAATTAGATAGCTGTGGTTCTCTATATCTGTAAAAACAATGTAGAAACGTTTGCTAATTAAGTCTCGCTCTCTGCAGTTCATTGATCTATAGTGACTGGCAAACCTAAAGCAATTTTAAGTCGAAACACATGTCAATAACGCATTATTAAAACAAAATCCTTATTATATAAACAAAGTGGAAGTTCAGCATTGTTTTCCATTGACGTCGACAGACCGATGTGATACATGAAAGCTGTAAATAAAATGTACATCGGTACAATAGGGCGATCGGTTTTGTTATCTCGTCACGTTTATAATGGTTGGATACAGCCACTGTGTTTTGTTTTAATTTGGCATCGTGTAAAAAAAAAGTCGTCTATTTTTTAACAAACATAATAGCATGGTTTGAATGCAATGTAATGCAGCTGCTGACACAACTTTAGTTTCAACAACTTTTTTTCCTCGCAAAACGTTTGATTGTTCACAAAATTTGTATTTGTATAATCTATATTTTTGTAACCATAGATTGTAAACATAGTTCGCGACTATTTCTCCTAAAAGGTTGGTCAGAGACTAGACAATGAGAATCGCAGAAGCAGTCCACTGCCATAGGCCACGTTTCACGAAATCAAAAACTGCACATGTGCTCAGCGTGACAAGTAGTGAGCCCATCGCCGCTTTGTGCTGTTATCAATATAATTTGTTCTTTAATCATGCGGACAAAACCAAACTGTGTACAATAACATGTACCCTCCGCTGGGAATCGAACCCTGGACCTCTTTACGCGTTATATAATGATACACTATATTTAGCTGCACGCTTATCACATAAAAGAATATAAGCACAAATATCACTTTATACAAACTAAAATTACTAGGTCTCAAATATTTTCTCCCTTAGAAAAGTCATGTTCGTATATCCCTGACAATACTGCGTTTAGCCGGGACAAAAATAGCCTATAAAACTCTCGTACGACGGCCTCCTTCATCTATGTGAAAAGATTTACATCGATTCGTACCTCTGTTATGACGTGAAGAAAGGACAAACACACTTTAGAAAAAACGCTATGACGTCGTTGCTGTCTTATTTTTTGTTTAGTTTTCTAACCAAAATCATGATGTGCGTACTTGAGGTGCAGTAGTTGAAGTAAAGTTTAGTGTATTTATGTATTAGCGAGTTAATGTGCCGGTCTAAACTGTACATATAAATTGAAATGAAGTTACCTCTATTATATTTTAGGGAACGCCTCCACAACGTCCTTTATAATAGATAACCGCCTCTGTAGTCTAGTGGCTAAGCCACCGGTCAGACTCAGAGGTCGCGGGTTCTATTCCAAGCGGGGGGTACATCTTTATGTGTGTGTGCTCGGTTTGGTCGGTGGTAAGGCTGTTAAGTCCGCCTGGATAGCTACTACCATCTTATATAAGTCTGTCGCCATAGCAACGATGTTTATAGCATTGTTGTGTTCCGACAGTTTGAGATAAGATAGCCAGTTCCTTAGTGGTTGAGGATTCCGGGTGAAGCGCGCTTCCACCTTCATCCTTATAGTACAGTAGTAAAAAAAAAATATCGGCAATTTAGCTCTATAGACGGCCTAGGTATTTTTCGTTCGGTTTGCGATCTTGTTAGTCAATAAACTTTTAAAAGTCAGCTCACTGATAGGTGACCCTGCGTGGGGTTCATGTGGGACATTTATAGTTGAGACATTTATAGGCTGATGATGATGACGAAGTGCTTCGTGTGTCCACCTGATACTGGTTTACTTATACGTATACGCATATAAGTCGTTTGTCATGTTCCAATAAGCAATTGTCGTCAGCGGTGAAGCTCACAACGTCTCCCGGTGTCCACGGCATGTGCTGGCCGCGTGTCACACACCCCTGCAATTCTAAAGTAAAGTACGTCACGAGCACCAATATGTATACACTTTGACTTTTATTCCATTGTATTAAGAGTTACAATTGTTTACATATTTGTGCTCGTGGCTGTACATACATACTTTACGACCGTTTCTTGAAGAGGTAGATAGAGACCACAGTTCTCTATTCGCTACGATCCTGACAAACCTACATTTTTTGCTTTTTTTACCCTCATAACGTTCGTCATTACTAGTCAGTTTAAAGTAGGTATTCTTGGCCTAACCTTTAACGAGAACGTCACCGAAGTTTAGTAATATTCGATCGATATACTGCGCCACGGCGGGGCAAGGCCTCTCAAAAAAAGTCATCTCATGGGTAGATAATATCTTAATCACCAAGCTTGTGTTTTTTTTTTATAAAAAAAGATTTATGTACATTTTTTAAAAAAGCTCTTCTGAATCAAACCGATTTGAAATTTCTATATTTAATTTTGATTACCCCTAATCTTCCTAGTCTTATCCTTAGGTACACGTCGGTGTGATAGACATCCTTCAAATGCTGCGCTGTCTACGTAGCCGCAGAGATTTATGACCGTCTGTCATAAACAGTATTATGGTGTATGATGTTCGGATTATGGAGAAATAACAATAGTAACCATTGTTAATGCGAGCGATAAACATGATATGAAAATTGTGATTGACGTTTTCAAATGGTTTTAATTTTCAAAGCAGCTATTTGCTTATAAATTTGTGGTTTTAAAAAGTGACATTAGACGTGACTTTAACCTATTTATGTACCTATCTAACCTTAAAATAATAACGCATAGAACGATAGTCTCGTATTACAAAACTGTCATGGCGTGAAAAAGAAAAAAATGGATGTAGGAGTAAGTTACGCGTACTATTTCGGCGACACGCACACAAGTGTACAAGTAATGTTGCTAGAGGAATCAGATTTGCCCCAAAAGTAAGGAAATTGAAACTGTTGATATACAGATAAGTTTAGATTATTAGTACTGACGCGGGCCGTTTCTGTACCAAGCCAGTTGGTCTTGGTTTTACTGGCCTCATTTATCGTGCGTGTTCTCGCTTTCTATGCGTTATTATTCTAAGTATCTAACCATAACATCTTTAAATGACATTTTAAAAAACATACATTTTTACATACATACATACTGTATGTTTGTATGTACCTATGTAAAATTGTGGCGCTCGACTCGATATCCGGAGGTCCCGGGTTTAGTTCCCAAGTCAGATTCAAGATTCAAGATTCAAGATTCAATATCATTTATTCAGGTTAGGCCATGTTTAGGTTACAGCACTTATGAATGTCATTTATGCCATCGGTTCGTAAGTCTAACTATGGGGCGGGAGCCTTGTACTGAGAAGAACCGGCAAGAAACTCAGCAAGGGCATTTCCTTTCTCCCTTTCTTTTACAGCGTCAATACAAATTGGAAAATGCCCTCCCTATCATAGAAGGGCACTTTTCATTACAATAATAAAAAAAAAAAACAACTACAAGGACATAAAAATAAAAATAAAAAGTTCAGGTATTCATCAATATAAAATAATCAATGTAATCAATGTCTTACTACAACTACTAATATACTAATAATAAAAAAGTTAGCAAGAGCAGACCAGCCTCCACAGGCGGCACCCGTTCACGAGTATGACATGTGAATCAGCCATCGCTTCGCTCAACCGTGTTTTACGGAACGTAACGACTCGACGCACATGCCACCACCGCAGAGACATTTAAGAGAGCATGACACACTCGAACAACTCCAATGAAGCAAGCAAGAAAACATTTAGGCAACGTTTTACGCAACATAAGTTTTGAGTAGGTACTAGACATGGGCGCCGAGTAAAAAAAATCCAGCGGCGGCGCGCCTTAAAAATATGCTCGGCGGCGGCGTGAAGCCGGCGGCGTGGGATTTTTGAAGTCGTTTTTGGTTATGTAGTTAAAGGTGGAAATAAGAGTAATAAATAAAACCAACACTTCACAAAGATTTCAACAACAAAACATTATATCGTCGCCGTAGAGCGAAAAGTCACTAAGTAATTAAAATTGATAATGGAGTTGCGTCATGTTCCTCAATGCTGAGGGTCGTGAGTCGTGACGTCCCTTCTGCATCACTTTCTCTCTTATGGTTTTCCTCCATCTGTTTTCTGTATCTGGCGGTCTGGAGGGCGCTGTGAACTGAAGAGTTAAGAGTGGTGCGGATCTGGTCAGACCAACGTATTGGGCTGCGTCCTCGAGGCCGTTTCCCGTCTACTTTGCCGGTCGCTATGAGCTTCTCGAGTTTGTCACCGTCTTTCCTTGCAATGTGACCGAAGTATTCGAGAATTTTGCGTAGATATCCGAGGATGACAGCCGCGAGGAGATTTTGAGTTCTCGCAATATAGACGTTAGTCCGAAATGCTGTCCAAGGAATACGGAGCATCTTTCTCCAGCACCACATCTCAAAAGCGTCAATGCGTTTGCGGTCTGCAGCTTTTAGTGTCCAAGTCTCAGCTCCGTATAAAAGATCGAGAAGACACGAGTCCGTAGCAGTCTGGTTTTGGTTTTTACGGAAATATTGCGATCTCTCCAGATTTTTGCAAGCTGAGACATGGCGCTCTTAGCCATGCCAATTCTCCTGCGCACTTCCTTCTCGCACGAACCATCGTTACTGATGTTGGAACCCAGGTATACAAAGTTGTCCACTATTTCTAAGTCCAATGCGCCAGTGAGTTCCAACTTCTCAGATCTATAATAGGCGAAATCCGAACTGGCAGTCACTGAGGAGATCATTGGTCTCAAGGTATGCCAGCAGTCGAGAGTTAAGTACACGTTCCGTATTCTTGCAGAGTATGGACTTGACTTAAATCATCTTACAGTAAGATGGATCGGCACGGCTACCTTTTTTGGGCACAGGCTGCATATTAGCCAGCTTCTACGACTGAGGAACTAGACCAGTCTCAAGTGAGAGGCGATACAGGTGTGTTAGAACAGTAGACAAGTTAGGTGCACACTTATGTGGGACTATGGCCGGGATTCTATCAGGACCACTAGCCTTATTCACGTTAGAGTACGGAGAGCTTTGAGTACCTCTTTGCTGCTGATGTGAGGTTCTCCCATGGAGAGGTCGGCTATAGGCAACTTAGGTGGAACCTTGCTAGCGACTTCCAGACGTGAGTTCTTTGCAAAAAGAGTGGAATTACCTTCTTAGTTGCTGTGTGGGCAAGTGAGCCGTCAGGCTTTATCAGCGGTGGAAATAAAGGTATTTCCAAATGTGCACCCATTTGTATTAAATATAGCCGGCCGACCCCTCTATGGGGGAGCTTCATGTCCGCGGCGGGGAGGTACTCAAAGCTCTCCGTGGAAATAAAGGTATTTCCAAGTGGGTGCGAAGCATGTTTAACACCGATGGGGCCGATGTGATTGAATCGTGCCCTACGTAATGTTCTTTAACTGGGGCTTTCTCAGGGTCTAGGTACCCGACGATTTGCGAGCTCGAGCATTAGCTCAGGCTAAGAAAGCTGACGGGGTTCCGGTTACAGTAACAGCACTGTGCCATACGCCCCAACATTTCTAAGATACTATGCCAACGCGTTGGTATGGACGTCTTAGCGCTAGGCTCGTTCGCGAAGTCCCCAAACAAAGGGCGTTCTTCTGATTCTTCTCCCTCTTGATTGGAAATAGGGTCGTCTTCGTCCTCATCGAGCACCTGAGCTGACGCCTCGCGCGGCGCCCGCACGGCCCACATGAGTAAAGAATAAACTGAGATTATTGTTACAAGAGCCTACACATTGGAACAGTCTAGTCGGCGCGAAATTTTGAACAGTCGGCGGCGGCGGCGGCGCGCCATACCTAAACGGCGGCGGCGAGCCACGGCGGCGCCCATGTCTAGTAGGTACCTCTTGTCTGTAAGACACTGCTGATAAAGGCTAATGAGCTAGTTACAAAGAAAACGGACTTAAGAAAATATAATGTGATTATTTTATCATTACCAGGCTGTTTTGTCTTCTAAATATTCTTTAACTGTATAATAACCTTTCTTAAGTAAACAAGATTTTACATGATTTTTAAACTTATCTAAAGGTAATTCTAGTACAGTACTTGGTATTTTATTATAATAGTGTATACCTTGCCCCAAGAAAGAGCCGAGATCCTTTTGTCAGGCATCGAGCCCGGGTTTATGATCATTAACCCGCATTTGGCAAGCGCATCGATTGTTGCGATGACTTGATTTCAATGACGGCAGTCTTTGCTCAGCGGTGGAACAGAATGGCTGTACTTTACTTTTACTTTTTATAATTTTGTCCACTTTAGGGTACCCGCCTTAAACAGCATCAGACAACTGTAATGTTTTCATACAAATAACAAATTACTGTGCGTTAGGTCTACCTAACTGGAGTAGATACCTACATGCAACAAACTTCTCAATTTTCTTTCTATCCTAAAACTCCAGAAGTATAAATTTAAATTACTAAAAACATTCTCCCCAAGAAGGGAAGTAAAATAATTCCCAATCTCTACCATACGGCATACGTGGTACCGCAGCGCAATGTGACATGCATTTATCTGAATATTATAGAACGTTTACGTATAACGTGTTTGTATGACGGCTCCCGGAGCACAATGCAGTGGCAGTGGCAAGTCTAAGTGGCACTCGAGATTTATAGGCGTCTGTGTGCGGTTTGAGCATAATCTCGTCTCTAGAACCTTGGGATAAACAAGGTTTGTTTATAATACTGTATAGCTGGATCCAAATATACACAAAATATATAATAATGTAATTACGCTCGTCATTCTTTAAGAAGATAGTGAGACTGGGCACGAGCGTATTAAGATGTTTGTTTTAGCGCATGAGTACGTCCATAAATCTGTCCAATACTCTTTGCCTCTTAACAATAATTATGCTACTATTGTTTTTTTTTTGTTTATTTGATTATTACTTATTTTTTTATAGTATATGTATGTGTATATGTCTATATATATTTTGTGTATAATGTATGCATGTGTTTCTTATCTCTTTTTTTATTTATGATTAAATATTAGACTTTAAATTTTATATTAATTGTCACCGCCTACAAAAAATTCTGTACATCCTCACTGGTTGACTGTTAGAGAATGACTTATGGCATTAAGTCCGCCGTTTGCTGTACATTACGCAATAAAGATTAAATAAATAAATTTATTAATACTGTATTGTTGGATACATAACAATTGGATCGAAGTATACATAATACATAGTTACGCTCGGCATATCTTTAAAGAGGCAAAGAGACCATGTACGTGTGTAAAGCATAATAAGAAAAGTAAGGAAATAATGAGTAATTACCACAGACAGCACTAAGGAACTGGCTCTTGTCTTCAACTGCCAGAACACAACAATGCTACTAATATTTTTGTTATGGTGACAACTAGCCAGGTGGATTTAAAGAAAACCCTACCACCAACCAAACCGAGTAAATTATGTACCCGTGCTAGGCATAAAATCCGGAAAACTATACTATATTATATTATACTAATACTATACTAACTAGGATAAAATGTTTATTGGAAAAAAAATGTTTAATAGAAAAAAAAAGTTTACTAAAAAAACAACCAGTCTCAGGAAAGCTCGAATGGGAATCGAACCCATGACCTTTGGATTGCCGGTCAGTGGACCTAAGCTACCGAGACCCCATAAGACACGTTGAATTTTTTCTAGTAATTTGTGATACCCTGCAAGCCAGTGGTAACGTCACTGTGAAGTCTACCCTCACAGTCGAAAAAAATACTATTGCAGGTATTTAACAATCGATAAAGACGTAATTGCTTATAAATAGGCTTGTACAAACTACTAGAAAAAATTCCACGAGTCTTCGGGGTCTCGATAGCTTAGCGGTTAGAGCAGTGGACCGGCAATCCAAAGGTCATGGGTTCGATTCCCATTCGAGCTTTTCTGAGACTGGTTGTTTCTTTTTTTAGTAAACATTTTATCCTATATCTGTATAGCATTGTGAACTCAAAATTTTTAATAATATAGAAAATATAGATGGTTTAACCAATACACCAAGGAGCCGGTAAAGTAAAACAAATTCTGTAACAGAATATAATATTCATTTATTCAAGTGACCAGTACTCAATATGTTAGTATTACTTATTCTGTGCTAGTAACATGATTTCTAGTAATGAGATTAACTTAAAACATTTTTACAAGAACGTTGAGGGCTCTTCAACTATTCGAAACCCGCTGTGCAAGACATTGATTTACCTGCGAGACAAAGCGACATTACATACAAGCCGGTGTGACTGACACTAAGAGACTGTGGCTGTTCAAATTTATAGTCGTCTGCTGTGTCTTCGTACGATGTACAGACAAATCTGTTAGTCTGATGAGAAAAGTAATAAGACTTTGTTCAAAATCGTAGCGAACTGGCGGTGTTTGCTTTTCTTGTAAGTGGTTAATGTCGTTTTCATCTAAAAAGTTTGTTATATTTTTTGAGACTTTGGGACTTCGATCTGTTTATTTACAACAACACCTCACGTGCTCATGCTCTTAACTTAGTTTTAATAACTCAACAAAATAAATAATAATAAGGCGTTGTTTTTAATCTCGTAACGAAATATCGAATGAAATACATAACTGTTGCAAAATATCTTAAATGGTTATAATTGCCCGCGATACATATCGATACTGTATGACAACTCGACACACTGTTACTGATTGACTCTATCTCTTCTCTACGGCTTGTGCTAGTGCTGCCATACAACTTAAACAACATGGCCGTGTAAAAATAAAATAAAACATTTAACTTTTAAAAAATAATTGTGAAAAATTGGCTAGACTAAGATTTTTTTTAAACTCATATTATTATGAGTTCTGCGTATTTCAATCTCCCGATTTTCATTTATTTTGGTCCAGCTGCATTTTAGTGATGACTTTCTATGGAAATCTAGACCGTCTCCTTTAAGTCATTTTTTGAAATTCGTGGCGAATTATCAGTTACCAAAATAAAAAACATGAGCTCTCTCATGTTTCGCAAGGCACCTTAAGCTTAGATTCGGTCGTATCATGGCATTCATTAAAACGAACCTGCATTAATCCAACTGGGTGGATTAGTTGTGTTGTATGAGGCCTTCCTCATTTACAGACGTTTATAGGCTGGTGATATATGAACTGAGCTGTGAAAGATATATCACCCAAACTGATTACATTTCTAGGAATCGAACCTGAAACCGCCATAACCTTGACTAAAGAGTTGCTTAGTGGATAAACAATACTCTTTATCATATTTAGGGCATCATCTCGTCTATCAGCGACTACATCAAGACTTTACCTTCTTAGATACTCCCCTACAGATTCACAGTGCCCCAACCAAACTAAAACAATAAATTGTACACACCCACTAAAATGACAGAGTAATTCTAATTGAATACGCCCGCCGCTAGTTATACTCGTATACGTGCATTAGATTTACAAGTATACAGCGTAACGTGTGACGCAGAATGTAGGCGGGCGAGATTTATGGCTGTCTCCTTACGGCCGGGCTGAACACGTCTCCGGCTGATGTGTACAGCACGGATTTATGAGACCTTTATTAGACGAATTAAAACCTCTTTGCTCGCGGAGTTGGGGATTTAGGATTTGTTACGGCGGGTGCCGGCGTTTGTTTTGAATTTCGTGTCGTCACTTGACGTTCCTTTTTTGTTTCGAGACAGGGAAGTGGTTGGCCTCTTTATGGTAAATGGCTTTTAAGAGTACCTAAGCGTTGTCTTATTCAATACCGTAATCAGCCCGAGCCAGTCCACAGCTAGACAGACCTTGTCAATCGATACCCGGCTGTTAGGCTTTTCTTATCCAAGCGTGCTCTTACTTAACTAAAATCGTTTTGTAATTTTTTCTTTACCTTACAGATGAAAGTGGAATCGAACTTTATCGGGCGTCCCAGTAGATTGAAAAAGTTGTTATATGTACCTTCATTTGTTTTCTGACAATAATACTAACAACATTATTATGGCTATATACTTATTCTGTATAGGTAAGAAGCGGACTTACTCGTAGAATAAAACTCTACCACCAAAGAAATCTTAAATTATTTTAAACAAAACTTGAGTATTTTTAAAACAACCAGTTCTGAAACGGAGCTGTGGGTACTGTGTATAGTGAAAATGCACCTGTAAAGGCTAAAGGTGCTTCCCACGATATTTTCTTCCCTACACCCAGACCAGACAGCTTTATTTCTAGACATTAGAAATTTGTGAGCCAGCCGACCCGTGGTCTGCCCATTCACGCTATTGAAAACAAAGTCTTGATGGAAATCAGTATTGTTTTGTTAGCATACTATTGATAAGTCTATTTTTATGACTAACATTTATTTTTAGTAAAAAAACTGAATGTCATCTCTACAATAAGAAAATTACGGAAAGCAAACATCTAAATTTGGTGTTACCTATCACATCGTATTTTGAAATCTTGCGGGTTGCTGTGTTTTGATCACAGCTGTAACAGTTGCTAATATCTTATGACAACAACCAGGATCAACGGATTTACAGATAGGTATGAAAAATGGACGGTTCTATTAAAACTTCTAAAGCTTTTAACCGTCATATAACTTTTATTACCGCCTCTATGGTCTAGTGACTAAGCCATAAGGTGACAGAACCAGAGGTCCCGGTTTCGATTCCTAGCGGGGGGCACGTTGCACGCAACTTTGGTGGTAGGGCTGTTAAGTCGCCTGGCTAATAGCTACCATCATCTTAACTAAGTCTGTCGCCATAACAACGATGTTTATAGCATTGTTGTGTTCCGACAGGTTTAGAGATAAAATAGCCAGTTCCTCAGTGGTTAAGGATTCCGGGTGAAGCGCGCTTCCACCTTCGGCCTTATCGTCACTTATCATTAAGTGAGACGAAGGCCAAGCGCTTACGCGTTGTAGAAAAAGAAATATAAAAAAAAAATTAACAGTGTTTAAAATAATACCTACGCTCATCACCTGTCACTAACAACCATAAACAAAGTGTAATTAGTGCAAAGTGTCCCTCGAAACAGCGGAACGCAGTATGTTTACAACGGAATTATTGAAACGGACATAGTTTGTTGAATCCGTGTGAACGCGTCTGTCGCTGACACACGCCTGAATTATAGATCGGCCGGCCTCGTCATTGCATCGGCCGAAACGGTTCGAACATTCATTTATGGATGTAACGATGGATCTTTTGGATACGTACTGCACGGCTTGTAATTTGCAAATGGTTGGAGGATTTTGGAAATGGTGTCGGGTAACTTTGTCGCGAATTGTTCTATCAGTTAAATATAAAGTTGTCCTGTGACTGCATTTCATGTTACGATGACTATTTCAACAACAACCAATCAGTGTTTGTTGCTTTAAAAGTGAAATATTTAAATTTAATAATTAACTTATCTTCTACGCGACGGCACATTTTATGTATACTGTGGCTACGGTTACCTACCTATCTTAGATTCGAAATTTTCCTGTATGAATTTTTTTTGGCTGAAAACGTTTTGTAATTTATTGTTTTTCATAATTTTCTTTTTACAGAAAAATGAATTGACAAGGTTTTGAAATGCCGATTATCAGTTTTTATTTTTTTTCGAAATCTTTGTTTTGAAATCTTCAACTCACTCAACGTTATATTTCAAAAATCTAACCTAACCTAACCGACAGAACTGTAGTTTTGCCTACTTGGCTTTTCTTGCCCCCCCTTCGAGCAGTGGGACCAAGCAACAAGCATGCAGCATGTAAGCAAGCCAGCATGGAGTAAGCAAGCAAGTATGCAGAATACAAGCAAGCATGCAGCATGCAAGCAAGTATACAGTATGCAAGCAAGCATGCAGCATCATTCAAGCACGCAGCTTGTAGTAGGCATGGTATCTGTCACGGCTCCGGTGCTGCGAGGCTCCGGCGGTTCCTCGCGTGCTTATCGTTGCAGATGACCGTCGCTCACCACCGCAGCTTTCTTCTAATAATTAAGTTATCTTCTACGCGACGGCACATTATAGATACATATACTGTAGCGACGGTTACCTACCTTAAATTCGAAATTTTCCTGTACGAATTTTATTTAGCTGAAAACATAATTGTCAAAGTATCAATTTTTCCAGAAACACGTTTCCAATATTAAAAAATACAACATTTCAAATGAGACATAATTGAAATCCATTTAATCGAACAACTTGTAATGGCGATAAAAACTATTGCGGTCAATTCTTTATTATTAATCCCCCCCCCCCCCCCCCCAGCAAGCAAGCATGGAGCATGCAAGCAAGTATGCAGAATACAAGCAAGCATGCAGCATGCAAGCAAGTATACAGTGTGCAAGCAAACATGCAGCATGCATCCAAGCATGTAGCATCAATCAAGCACGCAGCATTTAGCAGGTATGGTGTCTGTCACGGCTCCGGCGCTGCGGGGTTTCGGCAGTTCCATTTACTTTTTGAGACAATATTTGAAATCAATTTCAGGACATTATAAAAATAAATAACTCGGTACTTACATACAAATGATTTGTTTTTAGTTTATTTACCTAATATTATGAATATACAAAAAAGAACAAAAAAAAAACCAAGATCTAGGTATTTTAGAGAAAAAGTTACTTCGTTTTTAATACTTCTAGACATGAAACTTATTGTAAGCAAAACATCTTCCAAAAGAAAAAATATAATTTTGATAATTGGCTTATACTTTTTCTGGAAAATGAAACGAATGTATGATGGATAAACAAAACGATGTAAAAACAACAATCTGGTATTTAAAATTTCGTCACCAAATATTTTAAATTCGTACAGAAAAGATTTGAAATTAAGATAGGATTACCCTGCCCATTACTGAGCATGCTTCCATGTCATGTCACTGCCATGCCACGCCATGCCACACTCATTATTATTGTACCTAGGTGGAGTTACTCAAAAATTTAAAAACTTAAATTTTACGCACACCATTACATGCTCACGCCAATTATCTAGCTAGACCAAGATGAGTATTCTTTTGAAACTCGTTAATATGGTAAGGTAACGGATAAATATACATAAACATAGAAAAAACACCCAGACCCTAAATCAATTTAGAAAAACAGATTTTCTATATATTGACCCGACCGGGTATTGAACCCGGGACCTCAGCGATGGTGAGACGCCAGACCCGACGTGCTAGCCACTCGACCATGGAGGTCGTTTTAATATACTGAACCTAGTTTAATTTAGATTTATTAAAGTATAGCCTGTCTATCAATAAAATTAAGTCTTCGCCACAAATTGACATAATAACCACGCTTGCCGAATGAGTCTATTAAAAAAATCCGAAACACACTTCGTCTGACATGGGAATCGAACCCTGGACCTACAGTGATCAAGCCGAGCGCTTTACCACTCGGTCACCCAGGTGTTTTGATAGATTTATTAGTAATAAATCTTTAGTTATAAACAAAATTTCTTTCGCTCTTTCTTCGAAAGCTCAGTTTACATCCTATTTTAATGGTCTTACCGTGAGGTTCAAATGTTGCCTTCAGCTCCTCTAAAACAAAGAGACAAGTAGCAGAGGACTTAATTCGAGTTAATCCGGGCAAGAAGGCTGGCCCTCGCAGCGGACACACTAGACGGAACGCGAGACGTGCCCGGACTATTGACGGCGGTGCGCGCCACGAAGTTGGAGATTTTAAACTAGCCCGACCGGTCTTTTAAAGTTTGAATTACCTACGAGCTTCAAATCCGAACGTCACGCTTGTAAAAGTGCTTTCAGTTGTGTGTTGTTGGTGTTGTAGTTTTAGTTGGTTTTGGTGGTAACAACAATTAAATAGTACTGGCATACATCACACTTTTATAGGCACACTGTATTGAACCTCTCAGTCTTGGCAACGAAATGTCTAAACATTTTGACAGCAGGTGCGATTTGGCGGGAATTTAAATTTGCGGACATGGAAAAAAAATCTAACGCAGTTCATGTTATATTTTGCGTTCACGATGCATAAAATGTACCACAGAATCGAAATAATCGACCTTGTTTAGACTAAAGTAGTCTCTAAGTGTATCAAAAATTCAAAACACGGTACAAAGTCAAGTGGAGAGCGCAGGCAGCGCGGCCATATATGGCCGCTTGGGGTCTGACGGAATAGCGAGTTTTTTATGTGCGGCCAAATATGGTCGCTTGGGGCTTGAGGGGTTTTAAGTTAGTCATAATCTCTCACGTTTATTAAGGTTCTCCTGGTTTTCATAATTCTGCTCTTGATCATCATTAGCCTATAAATGTCCCACTGCTGGGCACAGGCCTACCCACATGAGCCACGTCACATGGGGAGATTGGGCCATAACCCACCAAGCTGGCCCATTGCGGGTTTCTGTTCTTGGTATTCTAAGAATATTTTGAATTTTTATTTATTTGCTATGCTGAATTGTTCCTACGGTGGAATATTTACATTGTCATAAACATAGTACCTACTCGTAGTAACTCAAGTTTTTAGTTTTTTAAATATTTTTACTTTGTGTACAATAAATCTGACTTATCTTTATATTTTGTATTGCCACAGTAATAATAATAATCTTATTCATGTCTCTTATCTCGTCACTTTATTAACCTTTTGATTTCTTATTTATAAGATTTTCGCTTTTTTCATGGCTCCACATGGAACTAACTTAATTCTGGGTAGGTAGCCTATGCAGTGGACTATTTAGCGCATGTTTGGTTTTAGCTGGCAACTATACTCCTGTTGAACGTGCGGAAACACAAAAGATTATTTTCGAGCGTAGACATAGTTAGACATAACTTTTAAAAGGAAGCTGTCTTGGAATGCATAATTATTTTATTTATCTAATTGACGTCATATTTTCGTGGATACTGTATTACATACGATACGTTCGTTTTAATCATGTATTATGCATGTCCTTGACCCTTGAATCAAATATAACAATGCTCATCAGCCTGAACACATCCCACTGCTGGCCCAATGCGGGATGGTGCGATATATTTACCATATAGAAGGCAATTTCAACCGTTGTTGTAAAGAGATGAAGGCGTTAGAAAGCATTACAAAACATTGCACGAAGATGAAGACGTGATAACATTTGAATCGAACAAAACTTTGTGGTACGGCGAGAACGCATCCGAAGTACGTATTTAAATTCAGCTGTCACGCAGCACTCGCAAACTCGTTCCAAATTAATCGTTTTAAGCCCATTTTAAATCGACTTAGAAAAGTTGGACGGCATGACAAAAACAATTTAACTCGTAGTAAGGAAGTATTCCGGGCGATACAAAAAGACAGCCCAAGAGAGAGCTGACGCTAAGTGAATAACTGAATAGTTAAACTCTCATAATATTTACATAAACCGAACATTTACGGCGTGGGGGATATTACAAGCGGCAGCGGTAATAAAGGCTTTGTGTTTTAATTCACCTTTAAATTACCGGCGAGGTGATGCCTGCTTCGGAACGACGCAATTAAAAAGGCAGCACTGTCGGCGGGCCAATAATACAATACACGTTGGTGTGATACAAAGTTCAAGTTTTGTACATACATTTTAAAATTAATTGATAAGTCGTAAAAGTCGACTAACGTACTAAATACACAGAATAAATAATAGTACTACTGCACATACATCAAACAGCATAGAGCGGTAAAATAGACGGTAATTTATTTTCAAATTAATTATGATACCTCATTTCACCACAGTCTCCTCATGACCATGGAACGTGTAAGTGGTATTTATCGCGAATATCATCATCATCATCAGCCTATAAACGTCCCACTGCTGGGCACAGGCCTCCCACGTGAACAATAGCACGTGGGGATATTGGGTCATAACCCACCACGCTGGCCCAGTGCGGGTTGGTGGGTTTTAACGGCTGCCATCTTACGACAACATCCGGGACCAACGGCTTAACGTGCCTTCCGAAGCACGGAGGAGCTCGAGATGTTTTTAAATTTGGTCACCCACCCAGCGACCCGGCATTGCGAAAGTTGCTTAGCGAGCAAGATCGCAAGCCAAACGCGCTAGCCGCTGCGCCATCGAGCTCCATATCGCGAATATGTATGTAAAATATATCCATAGTAAATTATTGAACAGCATATAATACTTTTGTATTTTCCTTTTTTTATAGCAGAAGGAGGCAAACGAGCAAGCGGGTCACCTGATGGAAAGTAATCACCGCCGCCCATGGACACCCGCAAAACCAGAGGAACCGCAGGCGCGTTGCCGGCTCCTTTAATCATTACTAACATTAGCCCACATTAAATTACATTATATTAAACTAATTAAACTTAATTTGTTTACACTTACACCAATTATCTAGCCCAAGATAAGTACCTATTCTTTTGGTTTTATATTTGTAAGTTGTTTTTCCTTTCGTTCTTCATCCTCTAGTAGGACTTTACGTTCTGCTTACAACCTTTCTCTAACGACTCCACTTCACTCCACTGATTTCCTTTCCTACTCCTTTTCTGTGCATGCTGTCCGGCTATGGAATGCTCTACCAGAGAGCATCAGGAGTGCTCGTACGTTGGATTCGTTCAAGGGTCAGGTCCGGAGTCATTTTTTACGTTTAACATCTTAGTTTTATTTATTTCCCTAATGTACCATAATATTGGATGATCTCTTTTTATCTCATTCATATATTTAAATTATAATTATATTTCATTATTATTATTAATATTATTATCCAATCTATTTCATATTTCCCTTTTTCTTGCACCCATTTCAATATTCTTTTTATTATATTTCTATCACCCAAGGTTGCAAGAGATTGCTTGTTAGCAATAAGGCCGCCTGTTTTGTACTTTGTCACTGTATACATGTTTTCTGTTATATACACTTTTAAACTGTCGCGTTCCATTATGCACACATATTTAGACGGGATTTAACGCAAAACTACTTAGTAAAGGCATTCTACGCATACCTTTTTATACCCGACGTTTCGACCCAGTTGCACCGGCCGTGATCACGCGACCACGGCCGGTGCAACTCAAAATATGTGTTTTCTGTTATATGTTCTTGTGTGCAATAAAAGTAAATTTTATTATTATTATTTATTATTGTAAATTTTTTAACACTGAAGAAAGACGACACCTCCGGCGGGAATCGAACCACGCACCTTCCGCATTCCGGGCGGTTGCCTTAACCACTTGGCTACCGAGATCTGGTTTTCACCCGTCGGAATTTATCAGTGCTTGATGTTTATGTTTTTTAGCCAACATTGCTTCATCAAATCTTAGAAGTTTTCACCTCTGAGATCCGAAAGAAATATTTTTACAAATATTTGAACATTCGGTTAAGATGAAGCTGCGTTTATAGATTAATGTTTTTATATATTTCAGCGTTTTAATAACGCATAAATATACTTAGGTAAAATTTTAAACACTGAAAAAAGACGACAACCTCAGGCGGTAATCGAACCACGCAACTTCCGCATTCCGGGCGGCTGCCTTAACCACTTGGCTACCGAGGTCTGGTTTTCACCCGTCGAAATTTGTCAGTGCATCATGCTTATGTTTTTTAGTCAACATTGCTTCATCAAATCTTAGAAGTTTTCACAACATTACATTCGGTTAAGATAAAGCTGCGTTTATAGAATAATGTTTTTATTTATTTTTATTAACGCTTAAATATACTTAGGTATTTTTTTTAACTAAATTTAAAAACATTAATTTTATATTTGTTTTAGTTTTATAGTACCTATTCTCATTTACTTTGTAACATACGCTTTAATAATGTCAACATAGTTACCTCCTCGGTGTAAAACAATTTAGATATTGCCATAAGGGAAGTCTTTTCCCAACTGTGGGACTTTTACAAGTTGATGATGGAGTATCTGTCTTCCAAACGTTTGTTGACTGTCAGATTAGCTTCGCCGAATACGCTGTTTCGCGAATTTGGCCCGTTGATTAAACGTGATGGCAAATTCATTGAAAACCCGACGCACGAGCGGCGAGCTGTTGAAATTATTATAAGAAAATGCCAAGTAAACGTTTCAATTAATTTTGAAGACGCCAGATAGTCCCCTCAGGAAATTTCCCAAGTTGCCAGTCATTATGGAGGGTTCAAATGCGTTCAAATTATTTATGGAAATAACTTGATGAAGCCGCGGCTACTCCAAATTGGTGGTAGACAATAATAATAATAAAAAAATCAATTGGCAAATATATATTTGTTAAATTGGCGTGTTTTGGAAGAAATTTGTATTGATAATTTGTTTTTTTGTGCTTCGGAATGCACGTTAAGCCGTTGCTTTAGGTTTTTGTCGTAATATCATCATCATCAGCCTATACTCGTCCACTGCTGGACATAGGCATCTCCAAGAACACGCCACTGAGCAGGATCCGCAGCCACTTACATCCAGCTCTTGCCAGCCACCATGCGAAAATTGTCGCTCCACCTTGTCTGAGGGTGTCCTACGCTACGCTTGCCTGATACGCGGTCTCCACTCCAGAACGTAATATGCCAGTGGTTAATACCTAAATCATCGTGGAGAGTTATGTCCTAATCTCCCTGGCCTCTGGCCATGTGGGATGGTCTGTGCTCAGCAGTTGGGTGTTTATCGGCTGATTTAGACGGCTTTCAATGAAGAATGATGTGGCACACATATCAGGACGTTCATTAGTAAATGTTTATTGTATGGCGAGTTTTTTACGTGCGTCCATTTATAGACACTTGGGGGCTAAGAGGTTAATAATGGTCATTATTTTTTTTCATTATTTATTTATCAACAAAAATATATTTACAATATTGGTTCTCAATATAATATTGAATATGTTTACGCTTTATATAATAAGTAAATAATAAGTAACTGATTTAGAAAAATAACAATAATATGATGGTAATAGAAAAAAAAGGTAATAGGTACGTTTGTAAGCGAACGCGCTCAGCGATGCAGTGACAGCGTTGCACAGCGTCCATTGAGGACTTTAATAATACGGGAATCATGTGACGTCCGTCACTGCGCGCGCGCGTGTACACAAAAACAACTGACGTGTGCGTGCAAACGCGCACAAGATGCTCCGTTAAAACTGGCGCTTGAAACCTTTATCTATGCTACAATGTTGTAACATAGTGGTTTTTAATAAGTTTTTTTAAATATTTTGTTCGTTTATTTTATCTTTAATATCATTTCGCAATTTATTAAGGTGGGGTATTAAATATTGTGTGTACTTACCTGTGTAAATAAATAAAGTTGAGATTGATCAGTTACGCTCACTTTATAATCTTATTCAACGAGGGTAATCAAATTAATAAATAACTATGAGGAATAGTTCTTGTCAGTACTGTACTTTTCATATTACAATTTAAAAATTAAAGCAAACAAATTAAAGCGGGAGATTGGGCGTTTTGTAATGTTAATAATGTGTCGGAGAAGACAAACGTAGCCGAAGGCATGTCTAAAAAATTGTGCACGTAGAGTTTCTGTTCATAGACAAGTTTTTATATTTATTTATTTTTATTCCAGTCAAAGGTAATCAGTTGACTTTAAAATAAAATCAAGAGTGCGAAACATCAAGAGCCACGTAGATAATTTTTATTTGTGCATTGAAAATAGGTACATTAAATTATTTCTAACAGTAACATGTCTAATTAATAAAGAACCGTCTGCTATTTAAGTTAAATATATGGACTATGGCTTTTTGCTGTCCTCATTGCCTAGTCTCTGAGTCGCCCTACGGGGACAATAGTGTATAAGTATGTATGTCCTAAATTGAATGTAAATTGTTCTATATAGTAAGGTCAGCTAGATATTTCAAGTCCTAGTATAGTCAATGTAATCACGGGCATACGTTGCAGACACTGCGTTCACTGCTAAAAAAATAAAGGAGTGGTTTGGTCTCAAAATATTTTTCTAGGCTACGTTCCAGCCAACTTGAATAACGTATTCCCAGAACAAAAACTTTGTTCACAAAATGACTGTGCAACTATTGAATTGTGTTAAAAATGCAATACATTATTTATTCGGAACGGTGATGTATTATACATTTGGAATAGCAAATTTTAGCTCGATACGAATCGCGAGGGACCCTTACGAGTTAGTAATACTTTGCTTAAAATAATTTATTGTGAAGTAGAAAATTTATGGGCGCATTCGGCGGCTTGTTAGTTATGAATGCGTGAACGTCTGTTGTCTGGGGAGTTCATTCTAGGAGAATAGTTATTGCACTGCTGACTACCACACCAGGAATTTAGGATAGGAGAAGGATATTAAATTAAAATTAACTGTAAATAATGTATAGCGATAATAGTGATTAATTATGATTTTATAGAGATTGTGCAAACACTGCACATTTAAAGGAACCGCCATCGGAGGCGCATCCCGGGTTATATCTGGGCCGATTTTAACGATGATGATATAACATTTATTTTGTGCGCCTCGTTTTTAAGTATATAAATAATATGGTTACGTTTATGGTTCTTGACAAATATAATCTAACTCTAACAAAACTCTTGCATGTACATAATATATAAACAGTATTACCTAGCAGTAATGATTAAATCTAGATAATGCTGAAACTACAGCCAGTATCTAATTAGGCTATGCTTTAGGATTATCTTCATTATTTACGTGCGCATCGCCGCAACATTGCATTCAAGTCATCGTTCGCACTGTGTAAAATCATTGTGTGGTCGGGCCTTTGTCATTCAAAATGCAAAGCGATTCAGCGAATGCGGTATTAGCTTCATTCACAGATTACAAAGTAGATATACTTACTAACATTATTGTATGTAATACTTTAGCTAATAATAGAGCTAGATAAATTATGTTTAATGCTGAAATTATTCATCATCTACAACTTTGAAACTTTCCACGGCTGGACTGAAACCTTCCTTTAACAACTAATAGCACATAGCGAGATTGAGTTATTATTATAACCCACAATCCTGGCTGAATGCGGGTAGAATGCTTACGACACTATGACGTCATAACGTGGCTTCTGAAGTATGGAGGACATTTTATTAGATTAAGTGTATTTCTATTGTCATGAGTTACTTCTAGGTAGAGATGCAAGTGATGTTGCACTCTTCTTTCTTAGTACAATACATAATTATTATCTTTTAACTAACTTTAGATTGTTCTAATCAACAAAATAGTGTTTTCAATAGATTTGTTATCTCGCAAAAGCTACAAGCAAACTAACAGTGTTCACGTGACACTTAAATTGGCCAATCGATCGCCCAACTGCTCTATGAAAGTTAGAGCTTGCTCAGAGCAATTTAGCGCCATGACTTGCATTTCCAGAACTCCATCACATAGTGGATACAATAAAAGGGTTTTCTTCAAGAAACTTCACGAAAATCAGAAATAACGAACGTTCAGTTCCGATAGAAAAGCATTCGCGAGTTTGCTTTAGCAATCGATTACTTTAAGTTGGTACTTAAATTGATTGAAAAACGCCTTTAAGTTGAAAAAGACAATGGAATGAACAGCAGCAGCATTATAATATTTATCTTAAAAACTAATAACCGTGTTGCGTTTGCGTAGCGGTGAAAGAATACTTGCCACCCCCTCCCTCTCTTCCCTTGGGTGTCATAAAAGGCCACTGACGTATTAAACACTGCACATACATCGAACAGCATAGAGCGGCGATGGGCTCACCACCTGTCACGCTGAGCACATGTGCAGTCGCTATTTGGTAAAAAGTTGGCTATGGTAGATGACTGTTTTGCTGTCCTCATTGCCTATAGTCTCTGACTCACACTTCGGGGATAATAGTCGTGTTTATATGTATCTATATATTATGTATATTTTTTAATAACTCATCATCATCATTAGCTTATAAAGTCCCACTGCTGGGCACAGGTCTTCCGCATGTACAGTCAGCATCAAAAGTAACTGAACAAAAACAAGGTGGCAAAAGTAATAGTCACGTGTAAGTGTCTTAACATACTCATCATTTAACATTTCAGAATTATATGACATTTTTTTGTTTATAATTATAACTTCTCTGTAATTACCTATAGTGACGCTCATGCACTTTTGACTCAACAGCTATGTCAGACAATTTTGATCATTTCAACCGTAACAATCATTTGAAAATTTCATATGCTAAGCTACTTTTGATGCTGACTGTACAACTGCACCAAGGGAGATCGGCCATAACCCACCCAATTAGGCTGGTGGGTTTTAATCATAATGGTGGGCCATCTTACGACAACAGCTGAGAGAAAGGGCTTTACCTGTTTTTTGAACTTCCTTAGAGACTACATGGTATTTTATTAAAAACTCATTTTTTTTGTGTATGTTGGTGTCTAAACATTCATCTATCTTTGAAATATAATAATAATAATAATAATAATAAATCTTTATTTGTATCTTATTTTAGTTTACAAAGATGTGATTGGGTTCTCCATTTGAGAGCATATGCACCCGTGTTAGGAGATCCCGCTCTTCCATTGCAATGATATTAATGATACAATACAGTAAGTATATAATCTTATTTCTATCTAATTATCAATTACCTATTTATTAATAATTTCAAATTACATAGTATATGTTCAATTTAAATAATAAAAATTCCATGCAAAAATAAGGCCAAGTGGCAAGTGTGTGTGTGTGTGTGTGTGTTGAGTGTGCGTGCGTGTGAGTGTGTGCGTGTATGTGTGTGTGTGTGTGCGTTGAATGTAAATATTTTAATATGTGAGTGACTATTCTCGTAAATATCTAAGTTAGCATAACAGTGCCTCAGTTTCGTCGTAGCTCCATGTTTTAAGAAGATTTAACAGGGTTTTTTTACATTCATACTTGTTCATAGAAAAAATGTTTAATTTCTTATTTAATTTGTTGTACAGTTTAGCTGATTGACAGCGGAATTGTCTTCCAGCAAAAACTGATTTTACAGCCTCTACTTCAGCAACAGAGTGTTTTCGTCTTCTGTTAAGTTTACTCTCGTCATATGTTAGAGATTTGTGAATTCTTAGAGTCGAGCATAAGATGTACAATTGCCTGACCGAAAGAAGACCACAGGAAGCATAAAGATTTAATGTTGGGAATCTATATGGTTTAAACAACATTACTTTTAGTAATGATCTTTGGGCCCTCTCTAGTTCAAGGAACTTCATTTTAGTAGTACCCCCCCAAACTGGTATACAATATATCAAAATCGACTCGGCCAGTGATGTGTATATTTCTTTTAAGAGATTTTTATCAGCTATGTGCCTTACAGTCTTGAAAGTCCAAATTAACTTTCGAATCCTGGACATGACTAGTTCCAGGTGATCGTGCCAAGACATCCGCTGGTCAACAACTACCCCTAAGTATTTTGTGTGATGTACTTTGTTAATAACATCACAAGAACAATGTTCTTTAACGTTACAATGATGTATTTTTATTTCTAAGTCTATTACAGGTTGAGTGCTATTGTATTTCGTAAAATAAATGTAATTAGTTTTGTTAGTATTAAGAGTTAGTAAATTGTTTCTTAGCCAGCTAGCTATATTGGCGAGTCCCATTTCAGTTGATCTGCGCACCGATTCACACGTATTTCCGCTAAAGACAACAGCCGTGTCATCGGCGTAAGAAAAGACTTTTCCGCTGTCAATTTTCAAATCGCATAAACTGTTTATATATATTAGAAACAAAGTCGGCCCCAATACACTTCCCTGAGGGACACCGTATGACACGCTTGCTTGTTCACTAATATATTGACCTATTTTTACCGCTTGCGTTCGTTCTCGTAGGTAGTCAGTGAACAATGCAAGCGGCGGTCCTCTAATGCCAATGTTTTCTAATCTGCGCACAAGAATGGGTACAGACACCGTATCAAACGCCTTTTTTAGGTCAAGAAACACACACATGCACTTATATCCTTTGTCAACCTCACTAATAATATGAGCTGATAATGATGATACCGCATCCTCAGTCGAAAGTCCCCGCCTAAAACCATATTGAGAGGTTGAGAGAAGATTGAACTTCTGAAGATAATCTATAAGTCTTTTATTTATCAACTTTTCGAGGACCTTTGAGATGGATGTGAGGACGGATATAGGGCGATAATTTGATACGTCTTCTCTGTCACCGCTCTTATGCACAGGTGTAATTATAGCTTGTTTTAGCGTTGGTGGAAATACGCCATACCGAAAGCATAGATTGGCCAGATGGGTGATTATAGGCACAACGAACTCATGAGCAAGTTTAAGAAATTTTGTGCTGATGCCATCCCATCCAGGGGCACTATCTGACTTAAGACTTATAAGAGTTAAGTAGACTTCATCGGGGTCTGTTTCTAAAAGCACAAAAGACGACACCTGGGAACTATTACGGCCATCACCTGATTCATTTTGTGGAGATCTATCTAGTAAAATCTTTTCAGCTAAACTTTTACCGATGCTTACAAAGTAATCATTAATTAAATTTACGGAGTTTTGAGGGGTTGTATTATTATTTAGTAATTCTAAATTTTGGGTATGAGATTGGGTACGATGAGTTATATTATTTAACGTTTTCCAAAAGCTTTTCGGGTTGTTTTTATTTTTTACAAGTTGCTCTCTTTCATAATTACGTTTGGCTTTCTTAATGATATTATGGCAGTGATTCCTATATCTCTTGTATGTAGTTTTTAGTATTTCGTTATAGGGATCAGCACGTAGTTTTACTTGCATCTTATTTCTATTGCGAATACATCTCAGTAATCCTAAGGTAATCCACGGTTTGATGATGCGTTCTTTATTCGGGACAACTCTTGTTATAGTATTAGACAAGATGCAATTTCTCAGCACATTTATTAACTCATTAGTTACCATTGTAGGATCATCGCAATTCAATAAGTCACTCAAGTTACTGTCTTTAAGGTTTGCTATAGCGCCTTCCATGTTAATTTATTTTAAAATACTTTATACAAGTATTTTATACGCGTTTACATTTTCATATTTATCCTGACGCTTTGTACCTTTTACAGAGACGGAGATCCCTTGGATGCACCCATTTTTTACTAAGCAAACCTTAACCTTTTGACCGTCGAGCAAAATATGAAAAGAATACAAAGAATATTTCATAACAAAACGACTGATCTCCGAATACTTTTTTTCCTTTAATATTGGCTTATAAAGTTCCATCCATCAAATTTCTTCGAGACAGCGACAAAACGCTTCAGTCTGTCCAAATTACATAACGGAAATTTCGCTGGAGACAAGGACAGAATGGGGTTGTTCCCATTTGTAGGCAAGAGAAATCTCTTTTTATTTTGACTACTGGTATTTTGGAATATCGCTATGTACAATAATATATAGTTGGTATAAAATGAAATGAATGGAATGAAAAGAAAAAAGGGTTTACTTAACATGTCAGCCGACATAAAACCAGTCGCAATAGAAATTTAATTGTAAAGTAATCTATTTAACCGCGGTGAGAGAATACTACCACCCCCTCTCTTTCCTTGGGTGTCGTAAAAGGCGACTAACGGACTAAAGACTGCACATACATTCAACAGCATAGAACGGCGATGGGCTCAGCACATGTCACGCTGAGAACACGTGCAGTCGCTATTTGGTGAAAAGTGGACTATGGTAGAGGACTGCTTTTGCGGTCCTCCACCATAGTTACCTTGGATAATAGTCGTGATTATATGTATGTATCATATTTAAGTTTTTTTACAGACGAGAGGTATATATATATAAATTTCAGTCTACCTACTAATTATTGAACTCTTTTTTATATCTAACAATGTATTCTTTTGTTTCAGGTACGTACAAAAGAAAATCAACTTGATGAAACGGTCCTTGGAGCAAACCAGAACGAATTCTGTGTTGAGCCAGCGGATTGAGTAGTAAGCAGGTTGAAGATAAGGCTATTTGTATTCTATTTCATAGGAAACTATGTTATCACCAGCTTAATATATTTACCTAACTGATTAAAATACATCACAACAGTTCATGTCCTCTTTTGATATTATTTGTTTATTCTGACTTAGGTTCAGATTTTCTCATTATATTTTGGTAGATATTATCTTACTACAGAAACATCTAAATATAATTACATATTTTACATTCTTACAACCGATATGCCTATCATAGGAGTCACAAATCCCAGTGCAACATATTAAATTAACTCGAAACTGACACAAAGTAATAATCTCACAACTAAAATGTCTGTTGAAAGAAGCCTTCAAATGACACGGTCCGACGCAAACTTTGCTTGCGAACAGAACGAGGATGACAATGTAGCTGAACTAGAACCTCGTACATATTCAAAGTTTAATCTGAATCAGCGTCGCTCTTCTTGCGACGGTTTTAGCTTAGGGTTGTAAACCAATTCCAATACATTCTCATTTGACAATAGAACGAATTGAACATCCCGACAGTATTCAACACTAAGAACTGTGTTCAGATTTGTATTTAACACGAATTTAGGAAATGGGAAACTTTATTAGACACTTATCAATGTTAACACTTAGTTCCTCTCCTTAATCTAAATCATTTGATTCTTAGAAATCTTTTATACGGCTTTAATAAAGTAACTAGTCAACAACCCTATGAATTCGCAGTGCTAAGGACATATCGACTGCTAGTTTGAGCACCAAGAGTACGTGCACTTTAAAGTTTAAGTTTCGCAGTAGTAAAATGTATGGACGCGAGGAAAAGTAACATTAGGTAGTAGCATTTAACGTGCGGCCTGACGGAATATTCGACAATGTATCAACTAGAATTCCGTGCATTTTCAATGTTAATACGAATCGTGTATGTGTTCTCTGCTCGAGGGGATTAAAGCTGCGAATCGTGTTGCAGAACTAATCTCTATAAATATTTTCTGCTAGTTTGTGAATCATTGGTATTGGGTTTGAATAACGTCGGTAGTCAGTTGCAATAGTTAGGTACAAGAACTCGTAGATTCTTCATACGGAGCTCATCACTTTTAGAAAGGTCACACATAATATTGTAGGCAATCGCTAGTGTGGCACAATTTTGCTGACATGTTAAATGTATAAAATTGTAGCTTGCACCTCAGCTGAATGTATCAGGAGAAATGAAAAAAATTGGATACCTGGTTCGTTGGCCCACTCCACTTCAGAGGCAAACATTTTATAAGTAAATATCGTACCTAATTATAATTGCTAATCCGCAAAACACCACAAAATCTCGAGTTGGTGTTTCACGTATAATAATATGAAGGCGGTGTTTTGCGTTTATGGAATTGTACGTAGTTGGTAATTGACGTAATTATGTCTACTTATCCGCAAAACACCACAAAATCTCGAGTTGGTGTTTCACGTATATGGTTGTATGCGTCTAAAGGCTCTGGATACCTAAGGAAAGATAATTTTAAAAAAGCGATCTCGACTTTAACAAATGTCATCATTTCATGCGATTTATTAGCAGTAGGACAGGTTCAAAAATTAAATACGGTAAAAGCTCCTTATTCGCGCTTCCTTTATTCGCGTTTTCACTATTCGCGGATTTAAAAAATGCGACCCAATTCCTATATTCGCGGCAAAAATTTCTTTATTCGCGGATCTAATTGATCGCGCCGCCTTATGCCCCCTCTTCATATAGCCAGACACATCCGCAGACGTCATCTGCCAATGCGTCTGCCGATATGTAGGTGGTGATTTGCGCGTCTGTGGTAGGTATTTAACGTCTGCAGACTCTGCAGAATCTGTATACCTACCACAGACGCGCAAATCACCCCCCTACACGTCGGCAGACGCATTCGCAGATGACGCCTGCGGATGCGTCTGCCTATGTGAAGAGGAGGCTTTAGCACTGCCGCCTCTTGTCAAAGGATGCCGCACCCCGCTACCGACACTACCCAATATTCTTTGTAAATGCCGTCAAATGAACTAATAATAAAAGTAAAATAGATCTTATTACAACTTTGCCTAAAGTATGTTGTTAAATGATATCGCCGTGGACTTTGATATAGCCGCCTTCGCCGCGATCGGTGTTTTTGAGAATGTAAACAAACAGAATGAAAGCAACATTTTGTCACCTAGGAACGTATCCCATATAATCCCATATAAATTACCATTCCGTATTCACGGTTTCTGTATTCGCGGCATATTTTTGGAACATATACCCCGCGAATAAAGAGCTTTTACTGTAATTATAATATAATAAAATATTAATTTTTAAGTATTTGTCATTCTTCAAAAATTAATTCATACGCCCTGATTTTTCATCAGACAAAATTACTCAATCAACAAAACAAGCTCGCCTGCCGGCTCCACTTCTCATCTGTCTGTATGTCAGGCTGCAGCCAAGTCTCGCTGCACCATCGTTGCTTAGTAAAGATAAAGTTTGTCTAATTAACACACTTGTGCGCGCTGTATCATCACCTGTTTCGCTTGCCGATTTCGCTTTCCGAGCCCCGGTGCAAGAGAAATAATTGGACCGAATTCTCATTTGGGAGGTGTGGAGCGCTGTTGTATATGTACTCGTAGGTATGTTTGTATAATACGCAGTGTAGACAATGAATTAGTAGATAATATAATGATAAACATTTCGTGTTGTTTGTAGTGGTTCTTTTTATAATATCACGATAAATATACTATGAAATATTTTGTTAAATGATGCGTACAAATGTGACCTGTAAGAGTATGTTGCATACGTAATGAATATGTTACCGAAATTATAAAATATATGTTTTAGAAATCAAAAACACGGATTTAGAATGAGAGTTATCATTATATAAAGAAAATTTGTTCTCATAAATAGCAACTAAAGCAATAACAACAATTTGTAACCATTCCACTTAATGTGCTATTTTAAGTGTTCAAGCCATTAACAGCAATTGAAAGCGAAATGCTTGCATTTATTTCACTAATTAACCCTTGCCACGAGGGCGATAAATTTAAAAAATGATTAATAAACGCACTACGGAAGAATGAGCTTGACATTTTCGCCAGGAATTTAAAAAAAAAACCAAAAAGGTTGTGTTTAATAACTTAACTTACAAATTGAATAATGGAGCGTTGTTCTTTGCGAAGTAACTTTTTTAAATTAAACATTTTATTATGAAAAGCGTGTGTTGGCAGCTTGATGAAATTTGCATTCATTAGCTGAGTAGCGCGACGACGGCTGTGACCAAAATGTCAACTGGTTTTGCTTTAGCGCTCATGATATTAATGCGCTGGCCTTCTGTCCTTTTTTTCATTAAATAAAAGCGTAACCACCCCCCGCCCCTCGTAATTACCCCGCATCAGTATAATTATAATGATTTATACCCAAACAAGTAAGGTCTAGATTTATATTTTTCTTTTATTCTTCTACATAATTCACGACCTTTATCCCCGAAAGGTTACTCAGAGGACAGCATAAGCAGTCCTCTGCCATAGTCCACTTTTCACTAAATAGCGACTTCACATGTGCTTAGCATGACGGGTGGTGAGCCCATCGCCGCTCTATGCTGTTGGATGTATGCGCAGTCTTTAATCCGTTAGTCGCCTTTTACGACACCCAAGGGAAGAGAGGGGGTGGTAGTATTCTTTCACCGCTACGCAACACGTTAATTTCATCTACGGGTTATCACTTGGCCCTCGTCACACATAATGGTAAATGGCGATAAGGCAGAAAGTGGGTACACGTAACCCAAAATACTCATCTACAGGGGATGTTACGTTGTAATAAAGTATTAGCAAGTATTTTAAAACGGCACCGATATTAAACCCCTATTAAACTATAAAAATGTAAAGTAAAGTAAAGCCAGGGGTGTCACTCCGCGGTTTAGGTACGTTCGGCCGCTCCGCCTCCCAGGCAGGCGCATGGCACAAAAAAGGTTGCCGCTCGGCTCGCACGCTCCACGTGGCTTAAATCGTAATCGTCTTAACTATATCCATGAGTGAAAACCCTACGCTCGTGACGTCAAATCGATATCGAGTCAGCGTTGCTTAACGGAATATGAAGCTCGGGTCACACGATAAGTTTTAATTTCGCGTGAAAGTCGTTAGAGAGTTAACCTTCTGTACGGTAGTACTATTAGTTATTCTGTGGTAAAGCCTACATACTGTCCCACTGCTGGGCTATATCCGCTACAATTAATAGGTATTGGCTTAATCGTCATGCTTACCAAATTTTAATGAGGGTTGGTGACATTGAGGTACAATAAACTAGAGAAGACACCAGGATGGGCTCACCACCTGCACATGTGGTGCAGGTGGTGAGCCCATCGCCGCTATATGCAGTTGAATGTATGTTCAGTCTTTAGATTTTTTAGGGCTAGAATAAAAATATAATTAATTTAATTGTTAAAAATCTTATCTATAATTATATCTCAAATAAAACAGTATTGACTCTATAGCATTAAATTTTACTGTAGGTGTACTGACAAGATTAGCTCTCGAAATATCAATTAGGCAGCCGGTGAATTGCTGAACATGTCTGATTGAATAGCTATTAGTGTGTCGATAAGAAATCGATACATAGTTAATTTGCCCCAGATACCTTGCTAAATAACCCAAATACTTGCACAACACAAGTCTATAATTAGCACTACCTACTTTATGGAACACGAACTTTACCCGCGACTCCGTTTGCGCGGACTTTGAACATTATCTAGATTGTTTTCTAAGGTTTGAGCGAGTACTATACAACTGAAATGAAACACATTTTACGGATCAAAACTCAGACTCTCTCGACTCAGACTCAATCTCTCTATGACCACGGACCCTGTAATTTAATTTCATTATCTACATTTGTACAATTTAGCTGCCTCGTTGGTTTAGTGATTAAACCACCGGTATCAGACTTAGAGGTCTTGAGTTCGATTTCCAGAAGGGGATAATATTAAGAATTAGAACGTTTTAGAGGAATAAGAATGTTTTTATTGAGTTTAGTACAAACAATATTATTACAAACATTGTGACACCGTAGCCTGTCTAAGTATAAACTGTGCTACAGGCCACGGCCACAATTTTGTTTAGTGTTTATATTATAATTTAAAGTATATACTATACAATCTAATTATTACGACAAACTAACTACACTGGCCTGCAAAAAATAAACATCACACTTTTAAAATTGCAAGAACTTTTTAAGTACACGAGATAAACAAGACACACAAGACTTAAAATGTTACAAATGTATAATTTACTATGGTTTCAGAGAAAGCTGATAAAAATTGCTATAGTACCGTTTTTATTTTAAATCTCTAACTTCTATAGTTTAGAGAAAAATGAAATTTTAAAAGTGTGATACTTCTTTTTGCAGGCCAATGGCCTGTAAAAATAAGTATCACACAACTATACACAGTGTGTATAATCATATACACTGCTACTATCACTGTAATCTTACAAAAAGACCTTCTGTTGCTTCAATCTAGTTCCTTAAGTATATTTAAAATTGTGACTTTAAACACTGTACTTACCAACTGTTGCTATCGTTATCTTATCTTAGTCTGTCCGAGTCCTCTATTTATACGTTAGTACGGCAGATGAGTCGCTCCACCTGGCAATGCCTGACTAGGCAATGAAGACCGCAAAAGTAGTCCACTGCATTTGTGCCACTGTTATAGCCCACTTTTCACCAAATAACAACTACACATGTGCTCAGCGTGATAAGTGGTGAGTCCATCGCCGCTCCATGCTGTGGAATGTACGTGCAGTCTTTAGTCCGTTAGTCGCCTTTAACGACACCCAAGGGAATAGATGGGATGGTTGTATTCTATTTATTAGCCGCCACCACACAGCCCATCCTAAGTATAATAATCGTTGTGAAACCAACAACACGGATATAACATGCACAAAACTTTACTTACTTTATTTACATACATAATCATTATATAATCACGACTATTATCCCGTAGGGTTAGTAAGAGACTAGGCAGTGAGGACAGAAAAAGCAGTCTTATATCATAGTCCACTTTTCACCAAATAGCGACTGCACATGTGCTTACCGTGACAGGTGGTGAGCCCATCGCCGCTCTATGCTGTTGGATGTATGCGCAGTCTTTAGGGACAACACACGTGTCAAAGGTATAAAAAAATGTTTCAAAAACAAAGGAGCACCGCTCTCATACTTTAGTGTGCACACAAATCTTCGCCAATATGCATGTTTCTGGAAAATTCGCGCTTTACAACGAACGCTTTTGAACAGCGGCATTGTTGTCGAAGCATACAAAAAGAGTAATGCACAGTCATTCGTCTCGATCGAAAATTTCATTTGTTGGCACGGAACACTGAAGTGGAGCGCTTTGTGTCCCATCAGACGGATGTAGAGAGGCTAGATAAGGTATCAGTCTGGGAACGTGCCTAGATCGAGACGTTCAATTTTGTTCAACACGTTTCACCTAGCTTATTAACCACTCACTCTTGGAAAATTTCAGACACAGAAATTGGCGCAACTGTCAACGTCGAATTTGACAGAATCGAGCATACACTATGCGATATTTTGCGATCACGATGCATAAAATGTAGCACAGAACCGAAATAATCGACCTTGTCCATACTAAACTAGTCTGTAAGTCTATGAATACACGGTACAAAGTCAAGTGTGTCTTTGTAGGTGCGGTCTCATGCGACCGCTTTGGGTTTGAGAGGTATTAAGTTAGCCTTGGAAGCAACACGACAAGTCAAGATGGGTGAAAATCATCGGCATCAGAAGATTTTCAACTAGACGTTGATGACTCATAATTATTACTAGTTTTTGCCCGCAGCTTCGCTCGCGTTATTGTAGATTTTGACAATCGGTTCTGTTTGTTGATCGATACAGGAAGTATTCTTACGTAAGAAGAATTACGTAACATATTTGATTTAGTTAGTTGATCAATACATATTAATTTCAGTACCGATTTATTATTGAGGATTGTTTTTTAAGGGTACCCTAGAATAAATGATTTTTCTATCTACTTGTACTTTATCTTAGTAGAAATATGTGCAAATAAAATGTTAACGTATCCCCCTAGTAGCTAAATGTGGAAAAAAAATCCTATCTTCCCTGCCAGTAGGGATAGACCAGTAGGGATACGTGGAACAGGCGCCTAAAAGTTAAATGATTACTAAAGGAAAAAAGTGAGCTGACAACGGTGCTGTGTGGGGCTGACCAGCCAGCAGCTTATTTATTTATTTTATTTTGTTTTTATTTGGAAAACAATACAGTAACGAAAAACACAGATAGTCATAAAAAAACATAACAGAGTACACAATTACAATGTTTTCACATATAGAAACTTACTTAGCTCATTTGAAAATTATATGTAAACAAAAAAAAATAGAAAACTAGAAATACCTATTAAATGTAAATTATTGACACTACTGCAATCACTATTGAGGTCCACAATACAATTCGACATCGACATCGACAGTCGACAGTCAAGGAATCACATTAAACCAATGTTTGGAAAGAATTTGTTTAGCACTATTAGGTTTGCTAAAGAAGATATCTTTATTATTGAAATTTTGTATTGACAATGCTATATATATATACAGGATAAAATGTTTACTAGAAAAAAAACAACCAATCTCAGGAAAGCTCGAACGGGATTCGAACCCGTGACCTTTGGATTGCCGGTCCACTGCTCTAACCGCTAAGCTACCGAGACCCCAGAAGACTCGTTGAATTTTTCTCTAGTAGTTGATACGCTGCAAGCCAGCGGTATTATGTCACTGTGACCGTCAGTCACCGTTCCAGCTTTCCTGAGACTGGTTGTTTTTTTTCTAGTAAACATTTTATGCTTGCTAAAGAAGAGATCTAAATCGCGGTGATATGCTCACCACCAATCACGCTGAGCACATGTGCAGTTGTTACATCGTTTATTAACTTCGCTTGGCCTTAGTCGTTACTATCATATACACACATCAACCTGTTACGATTTAATTATATGTATATATATGTTGAGGATCTCGATGGCGCAGCGGCTAGCGCAATCGGCTTGCGATCTTGCCCGCTAAGCAACTTACACGCTAAAAACATCTCGAGCTCCTCCGTGCTTCGGAAGGCACGTTAAGCCGTTGGTCCTGGTTGTTGTCGTAAGATTGCAGTCGTTAAAACCCACCAGGCCAGCGTGGTGGGTTATGATCCAATATTCCCACGTGCTATAGTTCAAGTGGGAGGCCTGTGCCCAGCAGTGGGATGTTTATAGGCTGATGATGATGATGATTTATAAAGGAGGCAAACGAGCAGGCGGGTCACCTGATGGAGAGCAATCACCGCCGCAAATAGACACCCGCAAAACCAGAGGAGTCGCAGATGCGTTACCGACATTTAAGAAAGGAATAGGGTTAAGGAAGGAATAGGAATTGTGAGAGGGGGGGGGGAAGGGGCCTCCAGAACTCTCACTGGCCGGTCGAAACACAACAGCAACAAGTGCCATTATTTCACGCCGGATATTCTCGAGAGGGTGGTTATACCCCGGCCGAGCCGGCCCAATGCGTGCCGCAACGCAGCGTAGCTCTACCACTCAGTCAGTATCTCTCATTTAGCACCACCCAGGGGTCACGTGTAGGGTGTCAAGGGTAAACCTACAGACGCAAGTAACTTTAACCCCCAAATTATTACCAAACACCTTGTAATAACATGAAAAAATATATACACATACATACATACATTATAATTACGACTATATCCCCGAAGGGCTAGTCAGAGACCCAGCAATGAGGACCGCAAAAGCGTCCTCAACCATAGTCCACTTATCACCACATAGCGACTACACGTCATGTGTTCAGCCAGACAGGTGGTGGCTCTAAGCTGTTGGATGTATGTGCAGTATTTATTCCGTTAGTCGCCTTTTACGACACCCATATTGGAAAAGAGGGGGTGGTAGTATTCTTTCACAGCTACATGAAACGTATACCTTTTATACCCGACTTTTCCGGCTGGCCTGAAACACCGGCCGTGGTCACGGGTGGACTGCTGTCGCGGTGCATCGCCTCCGTTTGCGTCGCTGAGTCTTCATCCACCATCACATTATTTATCCAACTACCGTCACATACGAGTACAACATTCCGTATACAAGCCTTATTCTGGTAGTTAACAAAGTGGCGTTTTTGCAAACACTGGATTCTACGCTGATGATAGCTTGTGACCATCTTCCCGATTAAAATTGTTCGGATGTTTCTTAATTTCAATCGCTTCACGCACTACTCTTGAATAAAAGAGGTCTTGCGTACGATGAAATTCGATCCAGTGATTCCGTCTCTTTCAAGTAAATGCTTTTTGCGTTAAATCCCGTCTAAATATGTGTGCATAATGAAACGCGAAAGTTTAAAATTGTATACATGATACGGTTAAGGACAAAAAAGAAAAAATATACAACAAAACTCACAAAACACACGTCTCAGGTTGCAACGGCGAAGCGTCGGTGTGCCGATTTATCGCGCGCACCTATTTGTAAGAAATAGTGTTTGTCAAAGTTCGCTTTGTATTCGCATTCTGTAACAGTGAATTGATGAGCAGTTCCGTTGCAAACTTTCCCCCGCTGTAATTTGATCAACGGCAAGTCGGGACGAAGAATTGCTGTGGCCGGAGAAAGTTCTTCCCTCTGCCCGTTGGAATTGCACAAAGGAAATCATTACCTACTTAGGACTCCATAATATTTTCTTTGGAACCTACTATTTTGATAAGAGGTGGTAAATACGAATAAGTATGTAATAAAAAAGAACGAAGAAATTCTCGTGAAAGAGTAGGGCAAGATAAGTTAGGATAAGAAAATTGCTATTGACTCTCACACACAGATTCGCATACAGCACATTAACAGTAATGATATTACTCATATAAAAATAAATGAAAATTAAACTTTAAAACAATATAAGAACAAAATAACAAAATGTAAATAATAAAATAAAATGAAAACAAAAATATGAAAAAAACAGGTGGTTATAGTGTGTGCTGTAGGCTTACCTACCCCGCCGGGAAACAAGCGTATTTGCATTTATGTAAGACTAGCGGCCGCTCGCGGTTTCACCCGTGTGGTTCCAGTTCCCGTGGAAATATCGGGATTAAGGTATCCTATGTGTTAATCCAGGTTATAAACTATCTGTATGCCGAATTTCATCCAAATCCATTTAGTAATTTTTACGTGAAAGAGTAACATACATCTATCTATACTTAGAAACTTTCGTGTTTATAATATTAGTAGGAATAATTAGACGATTGGAAAAAATGTTAGGAGTTGATTGCGACACATCATTGTTCATTTCTCATAGCTCTGCTAAACATCTGACGTGAACGTATACCTAACACAAACTTACCGAATGGCTCAGATTTATTATTGAAATGCGAATCATGATCAACAGCCGAAAGACGTCCACTGATGGACAAAGCTTTCCCTCAAGGATCTCCACCACGTCTGGTTGCTCGCATCCAGCGGCTACCCGCAACCTTTACCAGATTCGTCGCTGCCTACAATATGCTAATTGCTAATAACTTAAATAATAATAATACTAAAGTTTCGTTCTTACTAATTCATTAAAAGTAGGTAGGTACTAAGAATATAATAAGACATGAAGTGCTGTGTAAAGTGCGTCCCTTACTAATTTAGGAGAAGAGTTGAGACTCATGATTTACCGTTGAACTTTATTAATTACTGCAGCACTTGATATAGGAGAATTAATTAAATTAAGATCAGTGTGTGATGTAATATAGCTTTGTTTAATTAGTTCTTGAATGGAGTGCTTCGCCAGGGGATGGGTTTAATTTTATTTATATACACTTGATTTTTATTTAATATGACACTCCTCAGGAGCTCGATGGCGCAGCGGCTAGCGCGTTCGGCTTGCGATCTTGCCCGCTAAGCAACTTTCGCAATGCCGGGTCGCTGGATGGGTGACCAAATTTAAAACATCTCGAGCTCCTCCGTGCTTTGGAAGGCACGTTAAACCGTTGGTCCCGGTTGTTGTCGTAAGATGACAGTCGTTAAAACCCACCAACCCGCATTGGGCCAGCGTGGTAGGTTATGGCCCAATATCCCCACGTGCTATTGTTCACGTGGGAGGCCTGTGCCCAGCAGTGGGACATTTATAGGCTGATAATGATGATGACACTACGGCTCGATATCTGGAGGTCCGGGGTGCAATGCCCAGGTCGGGCAAAGTATTGTCACGGTGCGTAGGAACGGAGGAGTAACATGATGTTTTCTTATAATAATGCACTATTCACTAAAAACAATATTTTCGTAAGGATGAATCTAAACTGCTTTTTACATGAAAACAGAGGCTAGCAAAAAAGACAAGTAAAATTTGAATTTTAAATTTAGAACTAGATATAAAAGAATGTGATTCGGAAAAGAGGTCAGAAAAATCAACAAGGCTTTAGCTGCCTCGTTACAGTATGTTTCGAATTTTCAGATTCAAAGACCTGGTTTGTGAGAACTAACCCGGATTTGGTACGCGTGGTGGATAAGCCAATACTCATTAGTTGTAGCGATGACTAGATTTAAATGATGGAGGCCTGTGCCCAGCAGTGGGACAGTAATACAAGTTGTACTTTACTTTGACAGCACGCTTGATAATCAACTGACTGACTTGCAATGCGTCGAAATATTTAATTAAACAGCGCGACTCCGACTCAATTCGTTTTTCAAGCCCTTTAATACAATACCAAAAATAAATAGTGATTTATTCTTTGTTTTGATGTTTAATTTCATATACAAATTAATTTATCCAAATTATTAATTAATTATATTATAAAGTTTATTGAAAACTCAAATGAGAACATTGTTTATTATCATCTGCAATCATTTGACGCGTTGCTTACACTAAAAACATTTAGGAAGCTTACAAAAGACTTTTTTTTGCAAAAGAGTTTTACGGTATTTTTGACACAGAAATTCTTAGAGCATTAAAGTTGGTTTAAGCAGAAATTGCTTATCTTTAATTTCCCAAAAAAAATACAACTAGCTCAGGTTTCTCTTTTTCCTTGAAGGCATTTACTTTGGGCCAGTATTAAATGGAAAGGCAGCATTTAATCCTCGACAAAAAGGGCTTAAGGCCCGTCGACGCGGTTGTCCGACAAAAGTCACTTCCGCTAAATCTCAAGAAAGCCGATGCGGGGAGAATTAATAGCAGTCCCTTGTAAACCGAGAATTATATACCTGTGTACGTAGAAAAATCGTCCCAAGTACATTCACATATTTAAATTAAACGCCACAATGAATAAGGTTCACATTAACTAACAAATTAAGTAAATACTTACAACTTTTCAAATATGATAATAGACTAAATAATTCTTGATTGTAATCGTAATAAAAATGTGAAGAGAAAATAAATTAAATAGCATGCGGTAAGAGCAATTTTCCATTAGAAATATGTCATAGAAAATATTCTTATTTTACTTAATAGTGAATCTACGTAACAAATTATATTATTATCAGTATAAATTACAGTACGATGAAGCGTATTGAATAAAAACATTAAGGCCATACGAAAGCAAGTGGCGGAACAAAATTGATGGATCATCGCAACAGACCGGTAACGGTGACGCGGCGGGTTAGGCGGCGAGGCACTTCCTTGCGTTTCTAACGTCTCCTTAGAAATTTGTGAGCAGCCATTTGTGTGTCTACTTGAAACAAAGCTACTAAAGCTCATCAACCTACAAAGTAGATTTTTATGTTAGTGGTTTCTGCAAACTATATACCTGGCAACCCGCATTGAGCCAGCGTGGTGGGTCATGATCAAATCTCCCTATGTGATGTTATCCATTTGAGAAGGCCTATGCTTACCATTTTAGGAGAATCGTGCATAATACACTAATTATTATGCCATTTATCGAAAATGCCTTTACTTTGTGTGATATTATTAAAGGCTTACAAAAGGTACGCAACGCACTTCATGATTAAGGGGCAAAACTCCCCAATTGTGTTTATTTATTAATTTCTTATAGAAAATTCCTATTTTGAAATAACGATATATTCCTTGTATATTCCTATGATGAAATAAGAAGCCAGGATTTATATAGCACACTCACGTTTTGGTTTATGCCATATTTCAGTAAGTTGTTAATACTGTCATTCTGTTGAGAAACTATTTTAATTGAACAAAGTTCTCTAGCAGTGAGGACTATTATTTCAAGAATGTAAAGTTTTAAGTTTCAAAGGTCTTAAGCTTCAAGTTGCAATCCGTAATAACTGCTTGCTACATTTACTACAGGATTTCAGATTTGACAAAACTCACTCTTTTGGCTAGTGACTTTTAATATACTTAATATCACGTTGACTGCCACTAAACCAGACACAATAGAAATTTCATTAGGAAAAAAAAAAATTTCTAGTAAACATTTTTTCCTATATATATATGTATAGCATTGTGAATGCAAAATTTCAATAATAAAGATAGAAATTTCATTGTTTGTCGATTACCGGTGACCCCCATGGCGCTCAAAGTCTTAAAAAGGTACGGATTCATTGAAAGCAAAGAGTAGACGGCCCTGGCGGTGCCGAAATTTCGGATACTTATAAACAACAGCATAACGGTGTCGCTTAGCCCCCTCTCTTCCCTTAGGTGTCATAAAATGCTACTAACGGATTAAATACTGCACATACATCTAACAGCGTAGAGCAGCAATGGGCTCACCACCTGTCACGCTGAGCTCATGTACAGTCGCTATTCGATTAAAAGTGGACTATGGTAGAGGACTGCTTTTGCTGTCCTCATCGCCTAGTCTCAGACTAACTCTACGGGGATAATAGTCGTGATTATGTATGTACAAACAACACAAAAAAAAATTGATCTGTTAATAACTATACCTACTACTAATTATAAATGCATTATGGATCACAGTAATAGTAAATTCTGACGTGGTTGAAAACAAAATCATGTTTTTCAAACCATTACTAGCTCAAATGTTTACTGCATCCTGTTAATAGCAATTAAACTTGTATGACTAAAGTTAGCATACCTATGCCTATTAGCGTTAGAAATCTAAACTGTGTGGTTTACTTTTCTAAGTAAGTCGAGACGCAGGAAAACAATTATGCCCTCTACTTGTTCCGAGGGAAGTTTGTTGCGCTCTCCTTTGTATCAAGTAGCCAGGTAGTGCGGGGAATGTTAAAGACTGTTTTATGCTAAACTTAGTACGTAATTACGATACAGTATAGAATAGTGTAGAGGTATAGATATAGTATTGGTTTTTTTGTTTGTTTATTTATTTATATATACGGTATACCATTGTATAGTTTATGAACAGTGCGTGATTTTTGCCTATTCAATATGATAGGAGTGGTAGTTCTAACCCGTTAAGGCTAAGTACTACATCTAAATTCATCGACAGAAAAAATAATCTCTCTATAATTTATGACCATTTTTACTTTATGCGATATCAAAGACTTCATACGTCGGAGAAACATAAAAAATGGCAGACGGTAGCTAATGTGACACTGGCTAACTAATAAATTACTTTGTATCGTATGTTTGAGATTATTTTGGTGAGAAAAAAAATCATTTTTTTTAAGTCATTATTATTTTTTTTGTCGATGAATTTAGATGTAGTTCTTAGCCTTAACAGGTTAGAAGTCCACCCCTATCACATTGTATATAATATGATGTCTTCTACAACGATTTGTCGATGGTGACACCCTGGCAAATAATATAAACATATACCAAGCCCGTTTCCCGGAGGGGTACGCGGAAACCACAGCTTTTCATAAATTGGCTACTTGACAGTTTTCGGAAAAGTATTTTATAAATTATAAACGCTTATTTTATACCCCGTACAATAATTTTTTTCTAGAAAAAGCTTCATTTAATAGAGAAAAACATATTCTTCTTCACTCATTTCAAATTTTGTGCGAAAACGGTTGATCTCGTGACATTTGGCCCTGTGACGTCACACCACATTATACAAAGAAATTTATCTTGAAACCTGACAGATATGTTTTTGTATATTTTGTGAAATGTAACGTCACACGAAGCTCAACGATGGCCGCCCGTGTTTTGGGGCTTGTAATGCACAGATAAAAAATCGCAAATTTATTTTGTAATAATAAAATATTTACAAGTTAAGTATCTTAATAAAAAAAAACTACTGGATAATTACCGAAATTATAAACTACCATATCCGACATATTTCATATTTTATTATTACAACTGTCAGATAGCCAATTAAATAAATATACCAAGTGCAACGAACGTTTTGTTGCTGGAATATTGCTAGAAGTTATTATAAGAAAAAAAAACAAATTGTTCCAACTTCAATGCCTCTGGCATGTCTTAAGACAAACTACACGGAGGTTTCATTGTATAAAAAACCTTTGGCAAAAAATAAACTGTATTCTTTTTTTTAGAGACAAGCAATATTTACGGGAGAGACGGTTTTTGTCTCTCGTCTGGGCGTCCGTTTTTGTGAGCCAGTGGGTAGGTAGTAATCATTTGCGTTTTCCCAGTAAGTTCAGACGGAGGAAAACAATTATGCTCTCAGGTTGTTACAAAGAAAGTTCTTTATAGCTCCTTTGTATCAAGCAGCTCGGCGTGACGTCGACCACGAAAACTATGCAGTGATGAAATGACAACGTTTTTGCATTTAAAGAGTAACATTTTTTTGAAGTTATTTTTAAAGCTTATGGTTTTGTGTTAATAAAAGAAATACCAGCTAGTAATAAAACACGTTTGTTCTCCTTCTTATGATACGGGGTTCTTCAAACGTGGCGTGAAAGGGCACCTTGTGGGCCGGCAGAGTAAGGGCGACTGATGTTAACGCACTGTTACGTTGTAAATTCAGGGCCCTGTCTGCCTTTACTAATCTACAAAAGAAGTTCGCAATGGTTGAATAGAACTTACCTGAAATCATTGCTTTAGAATGATCAAATGTCCAAAAACATTAGTCCGTGTAGTTTGTTTGAATTAAATCCATTTTTCTTCACATTAAAGACATGGAGCCTTGGCTGACACATTACAAGACACACTTTTCTTGCATTTTCAATTAAAACATATTTCTAAATCAGTTTTAGTAAGACTTAAACTTAAATCTAAAGAGATATACGTAATTCCGTGTTTACGTTTTGTATTTGACATAACACCATAGACAAAATGACAGCCACCGTAGCGACGCCTAGCGGTAGCGGGGCGAAGTAGCTGTCAGCTTCTAGTTTCACATAAAAGATTCAATTTTAAAAATAGCCGAAACAGTTCTAATAATAAATTACATGATAAATTAATATGTATAATAATTACTTTAAGTCATTAAATTTAATTCAAGCAAATCCGGAAATAGAACTATTTTTTTCTATAAGGACTTTTATCTAGAACATTCGAACGGGAGTAATATTTTTTATATGGATATTGTCTCTGCCCGTAGGGGTTACCAGAGAGGAAACTAATACTCCTTAATATTAAGACAGGGTAATTAGTGAGTTAAATATCACAAAAAATAATTTTAAATTAAAGAAAAACGCATTTCACATTGCTAAACGTTAATTTTTTTTTAGGTCTTGTGTTGTTATTGTTGGCAAATTCTGTTAGCAGAGGGCGAGTTGTGCCAGACGTCATATTTGACGTTTTGTTAGTTTGAAGGAAAATTCTAAAAGAACAATTTCTTATGAATTACCCGACAATGGGAGTAGAAATCATAAGCTGGCCTTCGATTTATAAGTGTTTCCGGCGAAAGGAAAGCTGCCGAGTTGCGACGCCGAAACGATTTCAATCTCTGGCGTGACGTGGTGCGATGTGTTAAGATCAATGCACTCAGGTAGGCATGAGTCGTAGTCACCTTTTGTTTTAATCTGAGGTTGTAATAATGTAGTGGATTTGAGGCGTCATTAGCTTGAGAATATAGTCAACAAGTGTGTGGTTTATTTACAGGAATCCGTGCCCGAAACGAAGTTCTGGTCGCTGGCAGCCACGCGTAAATATAGGATATCCCAGCGCGTAAGTATCCCAATAGCATTGTTTAAATATAATAAGCCGTCATCCTAGGAAAGCAAATCGATAGTTCATGGTGCCTGAATCCTGCCTTGTCGCCAGGCGACGCAAGGCTCTTGGCCATGTGGCAGACGTGTCAAACCCTTTTAGGAGTGGATATTGCATCCTCCCACAATATTCTAGCATTGTTTGGTTTTGTTTATTGGAATATCGTAGCCGTGTAGTGCCTTGTGTACTAGTTAAATGTGAAACAAAGCTAAAATTAAAACATGGTGTTAAATGTTAGTGTTGGAGTGTGAGTTTTTAGTTGTGCAACAGCGTTGGGAAGCTTTTGATAACCCATGGCGCTGCGAGTCCCTGGTTATGATAGGTTGCAGCCCCAGATACACAGATAGCAGACTGCGGGACCCTAATTTATGTAACAGATCTGAACTAGGCGTGCAGTGTTATAAATAGGCCCCGTGTTGATAATTTCAGATGCTTCGAGAAGCCCGTCTCGCCGCCAGGATTTAGAGCTGGGCCCTAAAGCCTGGACGCGAGACCTGCCTCTTCGGGGCACCAGCGGCCACCTGCTGCCAGTCGAGCTGACGCCGCCTAGCGGAGGAGCAGGCGTTGACGGTTTTTGTACCCCTACTCTGGGTTTAATCGTTCTTTATTCAGGAACATATTTTTACATTAGGGTTTCGAAACCTTAACCTAGTATTTTCTTTTATATCCAACTACACCAAGCGTTGGTGAAGTTGTGAAGCATTTGAGGATCTGCAAGCTCGACTTGGGAGAAGTTGTATGGTGACATCGTCTCCAGATTCGGATCGACTATACGATCCCGGCGTCCATAATTATTAATTTTATATCGGTATAACCCCACGGTTCTCTAGTTTATCGGCTTTAAACGTGTGAGAGTTTTGATACGGTTAAACGGTTTAAAACATTTAATTTAATATTTTAATAGACGGAGTAATTTAATTTTAATTTCAACATCATACTCCGGACGGTACTGGTTTATCCCGACCCCCCACGACCATAGCTTGCACGACTGAAGTATTAGCTGGCTGGTTAGGCAGTAGTAGGAACAGTATTATAAAATTTATTTTAAATTAAAATTATCACCGACCCGCTTGGTCACTTTTGACTCTTAGGATTTTAGTGTGTTTTAGGGGGTGATATAGCTTTGGAATAAGATTTAGATTACTTTAAACAGTAAATTATTGTTGGCTAAATTAATAGAAAGTTTGATGAACTTTCATTTGAGATTGACCCTAGGGTCAATTTCAACTGATAGTTTTTTTTGTTATTTTCGGCTAAATAAATTAAAAGGTGTAACGTAGATGATTTGTACCTAACATAATATAAGACAAACTTGTGACTAACCCCCCTCTTTTAAATAATAAGAATGAAATAAAATTTATAATTTTATTTTATTGTTGTTGGACAAAATATTTGTGTGTTCTTTTACAATATACTGCCTAGCTGTTGAACATTTTATGGTTTTATTTGATAACAACCCACTGAAGCTTGCATTTGGGATTTTCTTCCTTTTCCCCAAAAGGGACAAAATCTCAAATGTAACAGCACCGCGTCTGGATAGTTATTTCACAGTATTTTTCTTTGTTTTGTGTAACAATCACATAAACAATCGCAAAATGAATCTATGTGGGATCGATTACTACCAAAGTGTTTGAATATACGAATAGAGAAAAATAACCAACGTACGCTATTACACCCAAAACAGATACATAGTAAATCCGATCAAATTGCATGTTAGCATAGGATACTGAATCATAAACATGCAGCAAGGAAATTACAAGCTGGCAGACATTGAAAAACAAATGCAATTCGCGTTCGACGCCCGCAATTGGCGGGTTCCATGTTATTATGGGCATGCCCACAAATTATGGGTAATTGAAAACGGAGTGGTCGTTACCTGTGACGTCAGCATCATTATATTGTTCTATCATTGTATTTAATGCGCGCTCCAGCCTTTGACCGCTCGCGTTTGCGAATGGTTCCATTGACTTTTGTTTTATTGTTGCATTGCAAGTTTTGTTCACGGGTCGAATAATAAGGATCGGTCGTGAGTACATTAGGTGGTACATTAGGTGGTACAATAGGTGCACTGCTAAATGATAGGAAACCTCTAAAGTAAATTAATTAAACTTTTTTCGTAGTTTTATAGTAGAACTTTAAATACGAATCACGTTACAGCAGTTGCTTCATATGTTAATATGAAGAACATAAAAGACAAAAGTCAAAATCTTTTTATTAACACATTCACTGCGTTATCAGGTGGAAAGTATCCGATGCTCATCTAGCCTACGGTGCAGTGACAAATATTTGCATCTTACTCTGGTGCGTCACCTATTTAAATAGGTTCCCTAGTGTATAAGAAGGAGATAATTACAGGCTTGATATTGTCTCTTAAAATATATTACGTATTAAGAAAAATCCCTTAACGGATCCATTCGACCCGATACCAACCACAAGTAATGATTACTGATTAGTTGACCTAGTGCAGTGTAGTGTAATTTTAATTCATATACCTATTAGTATTTGGACATTTTGTTAAAATGAAGCGATTAACCCCTTGAGCACCGTAAAACCAGACACAATTGAAAATCAATTATTTCGCGAACGCCGGCGGTCTTATAATCCTTCACCTATTAAGACGAACACTTGAAATGTCTGACAATGCAAGGGACATGAAAAAAAAGAAGATGCTGAAAGTGTTTCACCAGGTCTTTCCACTTCTACCCATAAATTCGAAATAGGCGATAAAAAATGAAATTGTGCAGGATGTTACGATAATTTGCATGAAAACTTAAATAGCAAGCAAGCTAATAATAAAGTGAAGAAGGTTAAAACTTTAAGCGAACTTTGTAAAAAACATTATACCGCGAATGTTTCAACGAAAAACATATCTCAAATGTTACCTTATAATTATAATTAAGAATACTTACATAAATTTTGTTTCGATATCGTTGTTTTATTACCTGAGAACATCACTAATTTTAGTCGATTAATGTAGCTTTCTATTCAATTGCTATCAGTGCATTTATCGGATCAAAACCACCCGATAAATGTATCGGTTTTTTATAAAAGATGTACTAGTCGGATCGACTTACGAATCTAGTTGTAGTATCTTTAAGAAATATAATCATTCCTTTACACAGAGAAGTCCACCGGGTCTTTTCGACCTTGTAACGCACCATAGAAAAGTTCAGAACAAAAAATATGATGATGATGTAATAATACAGAATTAGAAATGCTGTTGGAGGTTTTGGAGCATTTCTGACCTAAGCTGGTTTGTCTTCTGTGTAACTTTGTAATGATTTTGCCTTTTTTAAAAAGACTTTCTCTAATTTTTAAATCAATTTTATTTCATAAAGTTGTAGATGAAAATATAAATAAAGGGTAACTCTTTTACATCGATCACACTATTTTATTACTATAAGGTTACTATGACTATAAAATAACGTTTTTGCTTAGAGCTGTATTCCCCTAAACAAACTTTCCTAATTTTTTGTATATTTTTTTGTTTCAGGTAAGTGTCAGTCTATTATCAACTAGCAGTTGGTATGTTTCATGATACTTTCTAAGCTTTTTATTAAATTAGGCTTTACAACCTTGTGATGATCGATATTTCCATATTTACTACTTAAAATAATGACCGAGATAAATTAATACATTACTTTGTCTGTTTCTTAAGATAAGGTAATCTTTAAAATCTTTTGAATATTTGACTAAGTATTTTTTGTTGAACAAAAACATGTAAAACACTAATTTACAAATTCTAATAAGAACTAGGTCTTAGGAAAACTCTCAAGTGGTAGATTGGAACGAGCAAATTAAAACAATTTTTGCACGGAGTTAGTAGAACGAAGTTTCTCTTGGTGGTTATTACGACGAAACTTTTCTTCGGTATTAACTTTAAATAATTCCGTCGGCCACTTAAGTAAATACACTCGAAAAGGATTCCCATCTATATTTGTATAACTGGATTCGCGTTAATAATTTAAGCTAATGGACTTTACTTTAACTCAGTGCGACTGAGTTTTTAGTCCAACGATAAATATCAGGAAAATGTTTACAAGATTGGTTTTAAAATTAAAGCTTATGCCCGATTTACACGTATTAAGTAATTTAGTAGTTAACTAAATTTTAACAAATTTTAAGTGGGTAAGTGCATGTAAACACAGAATTTAGTAGCAAGTTGCAAGTTAAAATTTAGTTAACAACTAAAGAGCTAAATTAGAATTCTGACTATTTTTCGGTTAAGTTGGTGGGCGGGGCTTGTCACTTGACACGTTTGGACAGGCACAATTTAGTTCAATGCATTATATTTCGGACTTCTTGGCGGGAAAGTGAAGCGTCATGTCTGCAGTTTTGTTTTATTTTCTTTAATTTATGTTTTGTCGAATATTAATATGCAATAATGGTGGATTATTAACTGTTATGTGTTCGTGAATGTACATGAGTGTTGGCAAATAAAACAAAACTGTGCAACATCACTTTTCAAATTCTCTCAAAAAGTCCGTGTGAGATCTCAATAAAGTCCCACAGCTTTATTGAGTCTGAAGGGTTTTGGGTTTGGTTAATTTACCATTAAACGTTCATTTATCACTCATTTTCATTATCATCTACTTTATGCAAAAAAATATTCACTTTAATATCTTACTTGACACTGCCTAAATGTGCTGACCATACAAAGCCATTATTTAAGCACAGAATTTACGACTTCATCACGTTGTTGATCGTCCATCTTGAGTGAACTAAAGAGCTTAACTACTTAAATACGTATGGACACCTACTTAAATTTAAGTCACTTAAAATTTAGTTAAAACTTAGTTTACTACTAAACTACTTAATACGTGTAAATCAGCCATTAGTTACAATTTTACTTTCTCGCAGCCGCCCGGTGCTTATGCCGAAGAAATGGGTTTGATTCCTACCTGAGGTAGTTGTTTTTTCTACGGTTTCCTATCTTTACACAAACACACTGTTTGGTCGATAGCGCGCCGCCGGTAAGCTATCGCTCGCCGCTTGCGCGCTGACTCACTTTGTGACTCAGTTTTGTGCACTATATAGACTAGTGAAAAAATAATAATAATAACCCGTCTTTTCGTGGTTAAAGAAAAGATTTTAAATTTTTTTGTTAGCTGTTCTCATAGCTAAATATTTATTTCTCGAGATTTCTTGGAGCCAAAAAATTTTTCAAGGCTCTCGAGAAATCTCAAAAAATAAATATTTATTATTTTTAATCTTTTACCTGAAGTTGAAGCTTGTCTTGAATAAACTATTTGATTTGACTTTGAATGAAATAAAGCGTCAGCTAAACTATTACCCAAAGATATAATATAAATATTTCATCATATAAATATAAAAATAAGAAATACAGCATTGCTGAATAAAGACAAAATGAGATTATTAAGTAGATATGAGGTCTGAGTGCTAAAAAGTCCGCCGCAAAAGCTATAATTCAACAGCAACAAATATACTTGTAAAGTATTGCTCGTATTTTGTCTGCCCGCATTATTGAGGTCATCGCTTATCATTCCGAGCGCCGAGTGTTCCATTTAGATCGATGCTGCCAAAGAGGTCGTAATGTCTGAAACAATTTACAACGCCTACGCACCGCGCCGGCCATCCGTCAGTCGAGTGCCGACTGCTGTGTATCAATCAGGGTTTACAACTGACCTCCGTCGACGTGTGTAACTTGGTAACTGAATTAAAAAGTTACGAGTAAACTGTCGCCAAGAGTATTTAATAGAAATAGAAAAAGAAAAATCTTTATTTGATACAATACACTACATTACAATATTTAAATTAAAAAAACAGGAATATAATATGCTTGTACTAAACTTGTCTCCGCTCATTTCACATACCCTTAGCAATCAAGAAAAATATGCTTACTTACACCTTAATTATTCAGCATTAAAATTATGACGATCTCCGTAGTCGAGTGGTTTGCACGCCGGTTCTGCCGTCGGTCGTTAGTTCGAAGCTCCCGGGTTATTTTGCCAGTCCGGACAATTTAGAAATAACTGTTTTTTCTAAATTGATTTCGGATCTGGCTGTTTTCTTTGAATAATAAGTATGTTTATTTAGTATCCAACTTGTTGTTAGTTTAAAAAGAAGCTCTACAAAATTAGCTTATAAAGGTAAATATTTAAAACAGCTGTGTTCCTGCAATCCAGAAAACAAGCCTGTCAGTAGAACAGTGTGTCTATAAAAACTACATGAAGAAAAGAGTCGGCTGATAGAGTAGAAATAGCATCAACCATCTTATATGTTTGGGATAGTCCATCTTACACACCAAAGTAGACAAGAAAATGAGTAGCAGCATTTTCCGTTTACTTAGGATCTCCAACCCGCCTGCCAACCGTGGAGATTATGGCAAAATGCTCCCACGTGAGAGACCTACGTCCAGCAGTCGACTAGTATGGACTGTGTGGTGATATGAAGAAAATGAAATGAATATTTTTTTCTATATTTATTATTTTACGTACCTATATATGAAATTCTATAAAACCATTGTAAGTTTTTTACACAATGAACTGGTTTATCTTTAATAAATAACAGAGACGGTGTTTATAAAATTAGTTTAGTCATTCAGCAAACCCTTTTAAAAATTCACAGGGTGGGCTGTAAGAATCTAAATTGGACTGGACTTTTGTGAAAACAAATAAAGTCCTATAACAATATTACATAGCTCTATATCAAGTTTACAGTAAGTAATTCAATATTTCCCTTAAGTACTTAGGATTAATTACTTAAGGGAAGTACCTATCCTTTTAAGGATTTTTATATTGAAAGAGAGAGAGAGAGAGAGAGAGAGACAATTATTAACAAACAGAAAATAATAAAATAATTGGGTCCAATGTTAAACAAAATGCATTATAGGTACTAAACAATGGGATTTTCTAACAAAGCGGTAAGATTGAAGTAAAACTCGTTTAATACATATTGTTTATTCTCTGTCATAAAAGGTGGCCTAAAATACACATAATGATTGTTTAGTAGGCACTGCCTGTCGTAACGCATACACAACAAATACACAAAAACAATAATTACTTCTACTTCCGCGTACATGTCTGTGAAATATTTCTCTTAACTAACTCCTATTTGACTAACCTATTCAAAATAATTTCCTCAATTAGTGAACATTTACTTAACCAATTTGAAAACCATATCCCCGAAAGCGATCTAAAGAAAATGGCGACTGTATTAGATCGTAAAAATAAAAGGAATTATCTCGCCCGGGGAGGTGGTAACTGGTAACGTTACCCTCCTATAAAACCCGAATTATGTAGTTGCAGTGGATTTGGCGTGGACGCCTAAGCAAACACGGCGGATGGAACAGTTTGCACCCCGGCCTAATCAAATAGCGGTAATTAGAAAATTAAAATTGTCTATCCTGCATTTGCATAACGACGCCGCTGGGGTAACGATTCAATCTGCGTTTTGTTTTTGTTTATATTATAAAGTCTTTGATGAAGACTGGGAGTAAAGAACTAATCTTTTGATAGGGAATGCAGTTTTCCTTTACTACATTAAGTAAGGGTTTAATTGGAGCTCTATTAAATTTGCTTATGACATTTGATAGGATTTTTGTTCAGATTAGGGATATGAGTTAAACAATTGCAATCTCTAAAAAAAACTCAATCTAGTATTCACAGTGACTCGATTTATACCTATCAATACTATAAATATCTAAAAGTAAAAAACCTAACTAACCGTGTTTCGTAGCGGTGAAAGAATACTACCACCCCTTTACGACACCCAAAGGCGACTAACGGACTAAATACTGCACATACTTCCAACAGCATAGAGCGGCGATGGATTCTCCACCTGTCACGCTGAGCACATGTGCTGTCGCTATTTGGTGAAAAGTGGACTATGGTAGAGGACTGCTTTCGCTGTCCTCATTGCCTAGTCTCTGACTTCGGGGATAATTGTCGTGATTATGTATGTATGTATGTAAAAGTAATAAAAAACATGTTCTTGCGAAGAATATTAAAAAAATGTCTGAAAGCAAAACGATATTTCAACAATTTAATTACTAGTATGTAAATAAATACCCAATGGCACAATTTGGACTTAATTCCCTTAGAGAGAGACCTATGATGGAAATCATAAATCAATTTAACGCTAACATGTCAAACCACAGCAAAGCAACTCGCACTGTGGGATGCTTTGCTGTGGGTTTACCAAAGCGCGTATTACAAACACTGAAAATGCATATAATTCACTGTAATTAAGTACCTACTTCACTATTTTCATAATATTTAAAGGAAAGTTTTTTTATTATTATTAAAGATGGAGGCAAACGAGCAGGCGGGTCACCTGATGGAGAGTAATCACCGCCGCCCATGGACAACCTCAAAACCAGGGGAATCGCAGACGCGTTGCCGGCCTTTAAGGAAGGAATAAGCTTGTCGGACTTGCTGTAGGTATGTTAGTTGCACGTAGGAATAGGCTCGAAGTTGCGTGATTTTAAGGCTTTCTGCCTAGAATCCCAATAGATGGCCACTACCCTATTTCTAGCACTAAACACCCTAGCTCACCGCCGCAAAGTTCCTGTCTGTCGGTCTTTTACATACTGTTCTTCGGAGAGTGTGCTCTGGAGCTGCATGAGCTCATAGCGCTATCCCCCTTCTTCCATCAGACATCCAGACGCACTGCGAGCTACCCCCCTTTCTTGGTCCTAAATGTCGTACAAAGCGCTACTCAACATCTTTTATACTGCGCACAGCAAAGGAGTGGAACTCCCTCCCTGCATCCGTGTTTCCAAGTACTTGAATAGGCACTTTCTGGGTTTGCCCGCTCCATCGTGGATCCTGTCTTAGCCCCTGGGCTTGATTAAGATCAAGAGCAAACCCATTAATAGTAAAAAAGAACAGGATCGTTTTACATTGACGTGTCCCGTTTTGAGAGACTAGATCCATAGAAAATACGAAGAGGTATGAACTGAAGCTGAAGTCCATAATGATTTAGCCTTGCTTGCATCACAAGCTTTCATTGACTGCGGAGACCGTAATCCATAAGGCGAGTCATATGCGACTTTGTCGGCTCAGTAACATAAAAATATACGTTACTGTTAAAATAGTTCTTTATTAAGTGTCTTGAAAGACACCTTCATAACGGCATTTTATTAACGGTAATTTTATTTATTTATTATTAGGAATAACAAACAGTTAAACATTCGATGACATGTCGAGTTTTATTAATACGTACCGTCGTACCGTCGAGAGAGCGAGAGAGAAGCGCTCGCTCGAAAGGACTCGCCTTAACGTACATACATTTATAAACTCACGCCCGTTAATTCATTCACTGCCGTCGGGTCACATAACAATGGAAATTCAATTGTTTTTGAACCGTGCGGCGTTGAACGAGATAAAAGAAGTGTGTCATACGTGATCGCTACAAACATGCTACATGAAATTGATAAGTGACAGAGACATAGTTATACGTTAAAAGGAGATCAATATACTTCACTCTGGACGAATGTACGCGTGGGCGCATCCAACTCCACCTATTCGCTCTTCCCCCACTGCGGTGTATCGGGATTTAGAACCTCCCATTGATTAATCGGTTGTTAAGTAATATGCTCCCTTGAGGTTATAAGAAAATGCCATAACAACAAATTTAATAGTAATGTTGAAGTTATGAAACCACAAGAGTTTCAACTGTCTAAAATAAATGTATTAACAAAAAACATCCGTCAGAAGAAAATAAAATTACAATGGTTCTTGTAAACAAAAAATATGGTTGAAAAAATAATAGATAGTCGAACACTGATATTGTCTTACATCAATATAAAAATCAATTGCCGAAATGTTTGTACGCGAATCACTTCAGAACGGCTAGACCGATTTGGCTGATTCTTTTTCTGTTGTGTTTGTCATTATCAGGACAAGGTTCGTGTGAAAGATTTTTTTTTGGAATTTTGTCACGGGATACAGGACGCGGACGAAATCGCGTGCGGGCCGCTAGTAGCTACATAAAATTGAGTGCCCTGAACTTTCATGTTTGTGTAAAATATAAATAATATTCCGAGGTGATTGACTAGGTACTACAATGAGTTAATTTTAGTTAAGGCTAAATTGCCTATGAGTAAAGTAATGCTAACGGGCGAGACTGTGTATAGATAGTGAGAAATTTATAACCAAATTCTTTTTAGTAACCTTAGCTTTATAAAAGGGCAAATTGCTCGCTGTTCGGTAACAAGAATTGAGAAAAATGAATAAAAGATGCAAATTTTATCAATGATTGTAAAATAGAATAAGAATAGAATAAGTCTAACTTAAGTTTCAAGTCAAAACCTCACGTATCAATCAGAAATTGAATTTTTTGAACAGAATAAAATATATTATTTTCTAAGGTTGCGAGCACTACACTATGAAGTGACCACGGACTCTGTAAAGGGTTCGAAACGTCAGGACTAAAAACAAAACCCTAAAACCTTCGATCAACAATACCAACTAGATAACGCGTCACTTACAAAATCAAAGCTAAATTCTGTCCACGTGAATATTTTATTGTTTTATATTTTATAAAAAATAAAAGACGTCAATAACATTTGATATCAACCTTAAGAGGCAACAAATAAAGTACTTTTTCCTGTTATGCCTTGCGAGAAAATAAGAGCTCACTTCTCAATTGCGCTATTATTTACCGACACATTTTTAGCGCCGACCTGCCCCCTTACTCTTGAAACCGATCGCTATTGGATCGGATTGGTATTATGAATTTTCGTATTTTTAAGTTACGACACCAGCGCTAATTTGGATTCATATTGGGTGAACTAAATGGCATTGAGTTTTGTATTTTTGTCACTCAATATCCACGCAATATGAATCCATATTAGCTCTGGTATCGTAACTTAGGAGTACGAAAATTCACAATACCAATCCAATCCAATCCAATAGCGATCCGTTTCAAGAGTAAGGGGCTGACATCAAGTTGTATTGTTGATCGAAGCCTAAAACAGTAAAAACAAGGATTATTTATCGTTCCATCATTTTATTCATTAGACAATATAATATTTTCAATTTGTTTCTCTTTTATTTTTTGTTACGAAAAAGGTTACATTAAGTTACTTTGATCTGGACGCACACATACCGACTGGCTTGAGGTGGCACCGGATAGAGATGGATGGAAGGACTTGGGGGAGGCTTTGCCCAGCTGTGGGACAGTATGGGCCAGAAAAAAAACGTTAATTTATGTTAATGTGATATTCTTGTGTCTTAAATTTACGTAATATTAGGTAGGTACTACCATTCTAGTACAATGACATCTGAAATGTTATTACAAAAATGAATACTTAGCCCCTTAAATTACACAAGAACCTTACTTCAGTACTCAATTTCGTATCGTAACTTTGCCTTTATTTCTGGTGTTGAAGTTAATTTAATCCGCCAAAGATCTCAATGTAGACCCGGTTTAATGAGCAGTAACTGTGAACGTAAAAAAATTACGACTCCCTAATTTTACGGCCTTACAACAACTGTTGAGCTTTTATGTTTTTCAATTTTACATTTTAATAAAATATATTTTACACGACAATGATTGGGTTTGCAAAGCGAGAACTGTAATGTAAGGTTTTAACTTTTTATTCTTCTTAGGGCATGTTCTAAATCTGCCTGGCTAGCCATATAGCTAGCTACGGCTATCTTACCTTAGGCTGTCGCTGTAATAACAAAAACAGGGCGTTCGTAGCTCAAAAAAAGTGTTTGAGGTACCACCTGATGAACCTTGCAGGCCACTCTTTAAAAATTTAGACACACTGCTACATGCATTATAAATATAAGTATAGGATAAAATTGGATTGGATTGCCGGTTCAAAGGTCGTGGGTTCGAATCCCATTCGAGCTTCCTGAGACTGGTTGATTTTTTTCTAGTAAACATTTTATCCTAAATCTAAATAGCATTTTGAATGCAAACATTTTAATAATAAAGATATTTATAAGCTATGACGTCTTTACCGATTGTTAAATACTTGCAATAGTATTTCTTTCGACTGTGAGGGTAGACTTCACAGTGACGTAATACCGCTTGCTCACAGCGTAAATCACTAACTACTAGAAAAAATTCAACGAGTCTTCTGGGGTCTCGGTAGCTCAGCGGTTAGAGCAGTGGACCGGCAATCCAAAGGTCGTTGGTTCGAATCCCATTCGAGCTTCCTGAGACTAGTTGATTTTTTTCTAATAAGCATTTTATCCTATATCTTTATAGCATTGTGAATACAAACATTTCAATAATGAAGATAAATATAATAAGTATATTATTATCATCCATAAAAAATATGAATAATAAAAGTGCTAGAAGGTTCATTGTAATGTTGTATGTTCACGTTAACTGTAGAAAAAACTATTGCTTTGTAACGTTACGTAGGTACAGTCACGAGCAAAAATATGTAAACAATTGTAACTCTTAATACAATGGAATAAGATTCGTAATATTTGATTATTTGCGTTAAAAAACGCTTAAATAAACTCAAAGATAACGAAACGTTGAAAAAAATGTCTACCTCGGGCGAAAAACGAACCAGCGTCCTCTATCTCTATGGAATAAGAGTCAAAATGTATATATATATTGGTGCTCGTGACGTATACATACACGTATACAATCACGCCCGTTTCCCGGCGGGGTAGGCACAGACTACATCTTCTTTCCTTTTGTTACGATATCGACATACATCGATTACTTCATTTATTAGGTAACATTACAGTGGAATTGTTGTCAGGGACGCAGTCACGGCAAAGTAAAACTTCGTAGTTGTCTGAACGAATTCTTTTATTAAAGTGAGTGTCGGTCCGTTGGCACAACGGTTTTATAATGAAAAGTCAACTCTCCTGTCCATGGTAACTTCTGTAACTCAGTGACATATAACCCCTCCTGTCCTTGGTAACTTCTGTAACTCAGCCTAAATTAATTTTGCAAACTCGCATTACGACCACGGTGAGCGTAATTACTTAAAACACGTATTACGTAGGCCCATTAAAATATTTGAGATGATTCTGTGGTTACTAATTCAGTATAAAAGTAAAAGAAATCTATTTAATGACAAACATAATTTCACAGAAAAAAATAATGAAATTGGCGAGAATTGACAGTTCGCCAAAACGGAATTTTGCAACGTAAGCGTTTTTAAAAATGTCGAAATACTCTTCTACTCACCGTATTTCCTAAATAAGTGCACATCAAAACAATCGCATACTAATTATTGTTAAGGATTATTATGGTTTGTTTACATTTGTAGACAGTGACATTCCAATATATTTTTTTTTCTGACCAAGCGCCATAAACACGGCAACGTTCTTTGTTAAGGTTGTTGCTCACTACACCTAGTTCGTAGTTCCGCAAGAAAATTTGAGGTGGCTCTATGGATATCAATTGATCCGTAGAGCAATTGAAACTATGGCATAGTGTACCTTTAGTAAAAAAATGAAATTGTTGACAATTTTGACGGTTCGCCATTTATTTTGCATAGGATTTTTTTGTGCTAATAATGTGTTAATTACTCTTCGTAATCATCGTTCTTCCTAATAATGTGCACATCAAAACAATCGTTATGGTTTTAACTATCGAAAATGATATGATTCTTTATAGTTTGAAACAGTGACTTCCAAGTAATAACGACTTCTAAATGTCGATATAAAAAAAATATTTTTGTTTTTTGTCTTGGAATCTTCATTTTTGTCATTTTTGTTGTAGCTTTTCGTAATTAACTTTTAACTTATTAAAATACTGAGTTTTCTAAGCATTTGGTACGTAGTTTAGGTTTTGATATAGCTTTAGCAATGGGTTAGTTCTAAGCTTTTTTGTCAGCTCGGGTAGTCTCGGGTCAGCGTCGGCCAACTTTCGGACAGCTGTCAGATTGAGTGGACGGTAGGAGCCATATTGTTTAAACGGTCGTGGGCTGGTCAGTGGCCTAATACAATAATAGTGAATATAACACATAGTAATCGTATGGTATAATCAATAGATATAATTTAATAGAGTATTTTCGTATATTCCAACAGGACTGATTTTGCGGTCCTCATTGCCAGGCAGAGACCTGGCAATGAGGACCGCAAAATCAGTCCTGACTCTTCGAGGATAATAGTCGTGGATATATTTACAGTCACGACCAACATTATGTAAGCAATTGTATCTCTTAATACCAAGGAATAAGAGTCAAAGCGTAAACATATTGGTGCTCGTGACTGTACTTATGCATAACGTTACAGTTCACATAAACGCGCTTCTCTAATGTAACAAATAGAGCTATGCATACTATTACGTCCGCTCAAGATATTCGCAACCAATTACCTGTCCTGTACAGCCAATTAGTCGCCGCTAATCCCGCAGGTTCGATATAAAGGTAATGATCTCATCAGGTGGTCTCGCCTAAACGGCTTTATAACGTCGGCTTAGCCTGCTTAAAGTGAGCAGCCTGATTTTTAAGCCCGCTAACAAATTGACGCTGATTTTTAATCTGCTCGTCCGACGCGAATTAACGGCTGAGGTTGTCGATAACGTCTTTAGTTTTTATCGATTAAATAAGCGCTGTTGGGGAGTGATAGATGGTTGGGAGATTTAACTACAGAGGTAAGGAGATAAATTTAAAACTATTTAGTATCTAGTGATCTATTATGTTTTGACGCAAACCTATTTTAAAAGCTGGAGACCTAGTGCTTCTTCTTCTTATCGAGTGGCTTACAAGGTCAATCGACCTTGCACAACCTAGTGTCAGAGTTTCTAAGTAAACCGCCTCACGGCCTCTGTCGTGGTTTATATAACGGCCACCAGATGGCGACCTGGACCCACAGTTTTTCGTGCCTTCCGAAGCACGGAATCATCTTTCTTTTCGGATAATCAGGTGATTCAAGCCTGCAATATCCTGACCAAACTGGAAACAACTAAACAAAGTATGCTTCCCGTGGGGTTCGAACCCGCGACCTCCGGGTCATAAGACAAACGCCTTAACCACTGGACCACGGCGGCAGTTACCTAGTGCTTAAGGGGGTTTGCGCATTTCGGTTTCCCATACAATCTTCAAAGTCGAAAATTTTTAAAGACCAATAAGCCATTTTTTATGAAACTTTGCATGCTGTAGTAAAATACAGGGATCTAATAGGTTGTTGAAAATATTTTTAAAAAACGTTTAATTGGTTGAGTTATTGCGATTTAATGTCCTCTATAGAAAGTTTAAAATCACAATGACTCAGTTAAATAAACGTTTTTTAAAAATGTTTTCAACAAAGTATTAAGAATTCTATATTTTACTTCAGCCTGCCGAGTTTGATCAAAATTGGTTCACTGGTTTTTAAAAATTTCAACTTCGAAATTTGTATGGGAAGCCGAAATGGGTATATGGTTTTTTGTACTAAACTATGATGCAAACTAAATTACCTAAAATATTAAGGATATGATACCAATTAAACACTTGTAATAATATTATTATATATTTTAAAGAAAAACTGAACATAACTCCTTCTTCCATTAACTAAAGTGAACTTTTCTGTACTTTTAGATTTTTTTAAATTAGGTGTTATGTACGAGTGTTGCTAAATATTGTCTCATTTTTTCTAAAACTAAAACATATCAATAAAAACGTAAACTAAGAACAGCCATAACAGAACAGTATAACAGGCTTACAAGATTTCTGTATCGTTTTCGCATTTTGAGTTTGTTCTTTAGTAGCATACAAACGTTTACTTATACGGCTACTGTAATGCTTATTTGGGCACAAATTATACGGCTTTAGATCTTAAATAGTTTCACTATAGTTGTTTAATTGCATTACAAAGGCATTATATTAGCATTATCGGTTTTTTTACATTGATTCGTCATAGTACTGCCTGATGGTAAACAGCCGATGCAGTCCAAAATAACGAGAGCGTTCCCTACCGTGGAATAAGCACGGTAACAAGCGCACGCATTCATGACGGCTTGCATAAATGCCGTTTTATGCCCCGCTTAAAAGACCCGGGACTATTGGATCTGGGAAACACATGCGCCGGCAAAGAATTCCAAAGCCGATTGGTCTTACATAGGACCGACTTGCCAAATTTTTTGGTACGAGTACTGATAGTCTGTATAGTATGATGGTGGTTCCTAAGACCAGCACGTCTAATCCGGGAGAGGAGAGGAAAGGAGAGGGCGGAATTATATCAAAAAGTTCTTCAGAACACTCTCCGTAGTAATTCCGGTAGAAGACACTTAGAGAAGCAATGTCTCTACGCAGCTGGAGGTCCTCAAGAGAGGCTGTAACCTCAGCATCTCCAATATTGCGTACCCTCGCTTTTGCACTAGTGTATCGAGGAGGTATTTAGCGGAGCCGCGTCCCATAGATGGGAACAATACTCCATACTCGATCGCACCTGAATGTTGAACAGCAAACAGCGCTGCTCGGGAGTGAAAAACCGCCTCACCTTATTGAGAATACTCAACTTACGGGAGGCAGTTAAAATAACACTCTTCATGTAGCATTTTGGGTTCAGTTCCTGGACAATGTCCATCCCAAGAATGCTAAAATTCACCGAAATGGTTAACGGAGAGTTCTGAAGAGAGGGAGGATTAAGGAAGGGGGGTTACCTTGTACGAGAATGCACTAACCTGGGTTTTGCTGGCATTAAACTCGACCAGGTTTTCAGATCCCCACTTAGAGACACGATCGAGAACCAGGTTCAGTTTGGCAACCAGTTCTTGCCTTTTTAGCACGATATTGGCTTGCTTTGCTGCAGGATGTCCCAAGTACCGCTTATGCACCGTTCTGTCATCCGCATAACAATGAATATTGCCCAAAGACAACATGTCATTCCCAAGTAACACATCAAAGCAGTATAACAGCCGCATTACAGCATTTCGGTATCAATTTCGCATTTTGAGTTTTGTTGTATAGTAGCATTACAAAAGTTTATACGGCTACTCTAATGCTTATTTGGGCACAAATTATGCGACATTAGATCCTATATAGGTCTGCAAATAGTTGTTTAATTGCATTAAAAGGCATTATTGTGGTCAAGGAAGGTAACAATGGCATTAAAGAAGCATTATTATGGTCAATGAAGTTGCTAATCGCATTACAGAAGCACTAAGCTAGCAATAGTTTTAATAATGAAAATGTTCAGTGTATTACAAAAGCATTAGACGTGCTATTTAAGTATTCACAGTTCGAACTTAATAAACCCTACATCATTGCAAAAACATCTCGAACAACACGGTACAAATGTTTTTAATACATTGACGTTGTATTTAAACTACTTTGGCTCGCATTATAATAATGGACGAAGATATGTCAAAACGCTTGATTGTAAAAACAAAATTTATAATACTGTATTACTTTTTAACTCTTTGTTATTTCATGGCATCAAATATGAATGCGCAATGTAGTTTACCGTAAATGTCTATATAAGTTTCATTGCAAATTTTCACGCGCCTTCGATATTTTGTGGTTTTTATCTAAAATGTTATATAAAGATATGTGTGGAATAACCAAAACAATTGTGTATTTCTATAGAACGTATTTTGCATAATCAACATAATAGTATTGGTTAGGCACTACATTAAATTAGATTTTATCCTTTGTTTTATAGGTTTATGGCTTTTATAAAAAAAAAACTTTCCTACACTCACACCAATTATCTAGCCCAAGAGAAGCTTTGAAGAAACTCGTTAAATGGTTACTAGACAACGGATAAATATACTTAAAATACTTAAATACATACTTAATATACATAGAAAAACCCAGACCCAAGACAATTTAGAAAAACAATAATTTCTAAAGTGACCTGACCGGGAATCGAACCCGGGACCTCAGAGAAGGCGACACCATGAAAACCGGTGTACAAACCACTCGACCAAGGAGGTCGTCGTTTTATAAATAGGTTCTAATGATAATATTTTAGGATATAAAATATTTACAAAGCTAATTAATGCCGCCAGCAGTAGCAGCTGGCCATACGCATTACAATATGTCACGTATATTTGATTAAAGAGCTGTTAGCTATACAAAAGAATTCAGTTGATCATTAAAAATGCAAGTATTACATTGATTCACGTTTATGCTGTTCACCAGTACTAAGCTTTTACTTACCACTTAAAAGTGCTATTATAGAACAAAAGGCAATAAAAACAGCTAAAATCTGTATAGCGGATATACGTGGCATCATAATAGTTTAAGATAATGCTATTAAACAGCATTAAGAATTTATCTATTATTCAAGAATGCTATTGTATATCCAAATCCACTAAAACAGCTAATAGCTGTATAGCTGCGTTTAGATTTGATACTCTACAACTAAAGGCTTTACAAAAGCATTTTGATATGCCATATCCAACCGTTATATGTGTAAACATCATAACAGATTTGAGATGCCAATATGAGGCGTCAAGATGCTCAATGAACTCATATAACAGTTTATACGGACCTTAAGTTCTACTCTTACATAAGTTTACTATTCGTTTCTTAAAATGCTTCCTGTGTTACTTGAGTTCGGTAGAGATCAATATATTACACCATCGTTACTACACAAAATATGACAGATTTTTCACAGAATGAAAATCAATACCATTGAATGTGGAGAATGAATTAAAGACGTAAGTGGATGAAGGTGATAAGTCACAAAATTCAAATTTTGAGTAAATCGAGGTTAAAGTTTTACTTTTATTTTCTGAGATAAGTCAGTACATAAGTGATTTTTATACTAAACTATGATGCAAACTTGTTTAAATTACCTAAAATATTAAGGGTATGATATCAATTAAACACTTGTAATAATATTATTATATATTTTAAAGAAAAACTGAACATAACTCCTTCTTCCATGAACAAAAGTGAACTTTTCTGTACTTTTAGCTTTTTAAAATTAGGTGTTATGTACGAGTGTGGGTAAACGTTGTCTCATTTTTTCTAAAACTAAACCATATCAATAAAAACGTAAACTAAGAACAGCCCCAAGTAACACGTCAAAGCAGTATAGCCAGTATAACTGCCGACTTACAGCATTTCTGTATCGTTTTCGCATTTTGAGTTTGTTCTATAGTAGCATTACAAACGTATAAACGCCTACCTATAATGATTATTTGGGCACAAATTATGCAAACAAACATGCGCCGGCAAAGAATTCCAAAGCCGAATGGTCTTACAGAGGAACGACTTGCCAAATCTTTTGGTACAAGTACTGACACTGTACAGTATGATGGTGGTTTTAAGAAGAGGGCGAGAGATCAAAAAGTTCTTCAAAATACTCTCCGTAGTAATTCCGGAAGAAGACACCGAGAGAAGCAATGTCTCTCCGCAGCTGGAGGTCCTCAAGAGGGGCTGTAACCTCAGCATCTCCATAATGCGTACCGCCCTGTGCACTCTATCAAGTGCATCGAGGAGGTATTTAGCGGAGCCGTCCCATAGATGTGAACAATACTCCATACTCGATCGCACCTGAGTGTCGTACAGCAAACAGCGCTGCTCGGGAGTAAAAACCGCCTCACCTTATTGAGAATACTCAACTTACGGGAGGCAGTTAAAACAACACTCTCCATGTAACATTTTGGATTAAGTTTCTGGCCGATGTCCATGCCAAGAATGCTGAGGTTCACCGAAATGGGTAACGGAGAGTTTTGAAGAGAGGGAGGAGTACGGAAGGGAATTGGACGAGAATGCACTAACCTGGGGTTTGCTGGCATTCAACTCGACTAGGAATTCAGATCCCCACTTAGAAACACGATCGAGAGCCAGGTTCAGTTTGGCAACCAGTTCTCACCTTTTGACCACGATATCGTCTTACTTTGCGCAGGATGTCCCAATGAATATTGCCCAAAGACAACATTAATATGCAAAAGAAATAGAGCAGGTGAGAGCACAGAACTCTGAGGCCCTCCGGCATTGGCTTTGTAGAACGCGGAGGAACTACCCTTCAGAGGACACGAATTCTCCGCTCTTCTAGAAAGTCTGGAAGTAGCTGTAGTTAAGGAAGGGGACAATTGCATTAAAGAAGCATTGTTATGGTCAATGAAGTTGCTAATCGCATTGCAGAAGCACTAAGCTAGCAATATTTTTGATAATGAAGATGTTAATTGCATTACAAAAACATTACACGAGCTAATTAAGTGGTCACAGTTAGAACTTAATAATCCCTACATTATTGCAAAAACATCTCTAACACCACGGTACAAATGTTTATAGTACATTGAAGTTGTAATTAAACTACTTTGTCCTGCAATATAATTTATAATACTGTTATTAAGCCAAAGGCCAGAGAGAAGACATGTGATGAACCACTGTAGTGCCATTTTCTATAAAGTAGTTCTATATGAATTCACAGGTATACCAATAGACATGATGTAGACTGAAATAGTGCCATTACTTGATAGTCATTTTGAGGATCCTTGAGCAAAATAATTAAACCCATTTCAGAATTTTTGTACTACTTGAATCCGTTTGCCAAGATTTGATAGGTTAGAGACAAGGCTTTCTGAACGTATTATCTACATAACCAAAGCGCGTGGCTTATTAAAATGATTATGGTGCTGTCAACAAAAAAATGAAAGTACCTAGATATAGTTTCATTTGAGTATCTACTTTAATATCACTCAATTAACAAGGCCATTTATTGTGATTCTATAGATTGGGCGTTATTAACGTCACCAGTTTTCAGTAACTGGTTTTAGTTATATACGTTCGTTTCCAAAATGGCCGATAAACAAATGGTTTTACTTTACGAATACAGTAAAATGAATGTATATACAGCCATATGCATAACAATAACCACGTGTATTTGATTTAAGAGCTGTTAGCTGTACAACTGAACTCAGTTGGTCATTAAAAATGCAAGAATAACATTGATTCACGTTTTTGCTGTTCAGCAGTACTAGGCTTTTACTTACCACTTAAAAGTACTATTATACAACAAAGGGCACTAAAAACAGCTCAAATCTGTATAATGGATTTACGTGGCATTATAATAGTTCATTATTATGCTATTAAACAGCATTAAGCATTTACCATTATTTAAGAATGCTATTGTATATTCAAATGCACTAAAAACAGCTAATATCTGTATAGTGGCGTTTAGACATGCGGCCAACTAAAGGCTTTATAAAAGCATTTTGATATGCGATTATGTATGTTACATAGAACCTTAATTCATTGAAAACTGACATCGCGTCATTCGAGCATCATATGCTGAGTGAAAAGGTGTTATGTCCGTACATATCACCTTCTTCGATGTTACAAAAACATTTGTTATTGTTTATTTATTTTGGAAATTGGTGATATGGGCCCATACCTCTTACATCCAGAGCCATTTTTAAACTAGACTGTACATAACACCTTTTTCAACTTTCTATTTTCCAAAATGTGCCTTAAATCGACAGTTTTAAGGTCTGTAGCCATTTTTATCGACATATAACCTTCATCTACGCAAAAAAACACCAAAATCCGAAAATGCAACATATCACCTTCATCCACTCACGTCTTCTTAAGGTGATATGTATGTTACATAGAACCTTCATTCATTAAAAACTGACATCGCGTCATTCGAGCATCATAAGCTGAGTGGAAGAAGGTGGTAAGTCCGTACATATCACCTTCTTCGATCTTACAAAAACATTTTTATTGTTTATTTATTTTGGAAATTGGTGATATGGGCCCATACCTCTTACATCCAGAGCCATTTTTTAACTAAACTGTACATAACACTTTTTTCAACTTTCTATTTTCCAAAATGTGCCTTAAGCCGTCAGTTGTAAGGTCTGTAGTCATTTGTATCGACATATAATCATCATGTACGCAAATAAACAGCAAAATCCGGAAATGCGACATATCACCTTTATCCACTTATGTCTTCAATTTTTAAAACACTTTTCCAAAAACTGTCAAGTAGCCAATTGGGCCGGCTCGCCTGGCGTAATACCACCACCGTAATATCGGCGTAAAACAATGGCATTCGTTGCGGTTGTGTTTTGTCCCGTGAGGGAGACAACCAATACCTACTCTTTCTCTCTCTTCTTCAAGGCTGGCAACGCATCTGTGATTCTACTGGTTCTTGTATTTGGACACCCGTTCACGGGTGGCGGTGATTACTTTACATTAGACTTGCCTGCTCATTTACATTCTTTTCACATAGGAAAATGATTATCGTGCTTTTTGAGGCATTTCATTACCCGTCCGGTGACCCGGCATTGCAATAGATGCTAATCATGCAAATTCACATCTCATACGGGCATTTCTGCACCATCAATTCTTTTACACACGTTCTTTTCATCATCATCATCATCAATCAGCCCGCAACCACCCACTGCTGGGTATAGGCCTCCCTTGATTTATGCCAGTCCCTTCTGTTCCGTGCCGATCTCATCCAGGTGCTGCCAGTGACCCTGACGATGTCATCAACCCACCCTGTGGGTGGGTTGATGACATCAACCCATCAACCCACCGTGCCCTCGGACGTCCTCGATTTCTTTGGCCAGATTTTGGCCACCACTCCGTCAAAGTTTTGCTCCATCGGCCATCACCACCAGGTGTCCTGCCCAACTCCACTTCAGGTTGATTGCCCTGTCACCGACGTCGAAGACTTTAGTTCGACGACGAATCTCCGTATTGCGGACACGGTCGAGAAGGTTGATGCCGAGCATGGCTCGTTCCATGGCACGTTGTGCAATTCGTACTCGGTGTACAGTCTCCTTGGTGAGCGTCCATGTCTCGGCACCGTACGTCATAGTTGGCAAGACACACTGGTTATAGAGACGGTTCTTCAGGCACTGAGGGATCTTTCTTGACCGGAAGACATCATCCAGTTTGCCAAATGTTGCCCATCCGAGCTGTATCCTCCTGGAGATTTCTTTGTCCTTGTTTAAAGATAATACATGTCCCAGATAGACGTAGTGGTCCACCACCTCCAGCCGCCCTCCTCCTACCTCAATGGTTGGAATCGGGCAACTACAGATGTTTGTCATCACCTTCGTCTTAGACATGTTCATCTTCAAACCCACCGCGTTCCCACGTTCTTTTACCTATGTTTAAACATATGATAAAATAGAAGAAATCTCATTATAGTTATGGAAAGTTTTTTCGCCCGTCAATAACGTTCTACTCCACGTCTAAGAAAACCTGCATTGCGTCTGATTCGCAAGGTCACCTACAAAGTTGCGATGTGTAATCCTCTGATGAGCGCGTACGGTAAATTGTGTCGCTGTCCGTACAAATAAGTCATCTATTGCTAGGTAACGAGAGGTCAGTGTTGTTTGTGCGGCGTTTGTTTTGTTAGACATTTTCGATTAATGTTTAAGCAACTAATTATTTAAAGAGGTTTCTCATTTTCACCCTATAGCAAAATGATTATGCTTTCTTCGAACAATATCAGCTTCACTTGATGGTATAGCGGAAGATAGAAGCGCAATTTCCAATCACCAATTCTTAACTGTCGGAACATAACAATGTTACTATCATTCTTATTATGGCGACAGTCGAAGTTAGTTTACAAACTTATTAATAATTCTACAAAAAACAATCTCAAAGTAAGATTTCAACAATACATAATACAACCGTACTATCCCCTGTTCCCAAGTAGACTGCTAAATGAAGATACTTAGCTATCATAAAGAAATAAAAAGTCGGCGCAGCATACGCGACATACACTAAGGAGCTTACACGAAAATATTGCTCGGTACGCGCCTAAAATTAGTAACCCCGCCCGCCTAAACTAAAAGTGGCCATTATAAATTCAACGCGACACTTTACAAGGGAATAGAGCCTTCGAAACGGCTTTTAGAAAATTTGCCTGCGAACGTACCATGTGAGAACTGGAAGGTCAGCTTATAAGGGTGAAAAGAGTTTCTGGCGTCAGATTCATGATTTTAATTTTTTAAAGCTGTACCGTAGAAGTAACATTTAATGACAAAAAAGCGCTTAAAACTAGACAATCTCTTAGTATCTTACTATTATCTAAACTAAAAAAAAACATGCATCTGATGCTAGAAAGTCTTCTCCTAAGAATCTGAACCACTTGTAAACATCCCACTGCTGGGTTTGCCACATTAACTATAACAGCACCCAAGAAAGTCGAGAGATATTCAAATGCGGTGGATAGCCTTCCACGCTGACTAAATGCGGGTTGGTGGGTATTATAAACTGCTATTTTACAATAGCAACCAGGTTTAACGGCTAAACAAAAATTATGAAGTATGGTGGAGCTCGAGACATTCTCATTTGGTTACCCATCAGAAGGCAGGGCATTGCGAAAGTAGCTTAACTCGCAACATCGTAGCCCAACGAGCTCCTCAAAAGAGGCACTATTACAAAAGTCATGAAGTTCTCTTTGAGTCCTTTTTATTCTTTCGGAAATAGGGAAAAAGTGTTCGTAAAGCCATTCGCTCCGTGTTCGCCGCTATTCTGGATATACTTGGGAGTCTATACTTTGTGCAAACGAGCGTTTGATAGGGTGCCTGCCGATGTTCAATTACTGGAAGCGCCATTGATAACTGTACAACCATTCACAACTGTAGGGAGTTACTGTTGATCGAATGTATCAGAATTCTATTTTAATACCGGTGACAACATTTTAAAAGGAGACATAGTTTTGTTAATCATGTGTGACTTAGTTATTACTTGTACTTAAAATGTTAACGAGTACTCACACTTTTCAATTGCTTACTGTTTTGTCAAACGAACATACGACCCGATTATATAAAGCAGCCACCGAAACCCATGGACGCTTGCAACGCCAAGCAGTAAAAAAGAGTTGCCGACCCTAAAGCATCATTTCTTATGCCTCCACGTCCTGTAATTTCACTGAATCTAGTCTAGCATCTTTGGAACAGGAACACACCAATTTATAAATGCGGTTTGAAGGTGGAAATAGTAACTAGAGTGGTCATCTAGTCTGATACAGGAGCCCAGATCGCTGATCTCGTTGTATCTACTTTGTTAACTAGCTCTAGAGGTGTACTTACTACTAATTAAAATTAACAAATGAAGGGCTTACATATGTCTTTCCCGAAGAAGGCCGATCATCGGCCTTAGGCCTTCCTCCGGCTGGTGGTGACTGCGGTCATGGAACGTCATGGAATTTCTTGCCTCGAACTACAGTGTTGTGGAACCAGCTCTCGGCGGCGGTATTTCCGGACCGTTACGACTTAGGGATCTTCAAGAAACGAGCCTATTCCTTCCTTAAAGGCCGGCAACGCGCCTGCGATTCCTCTGGTTTTGCGGGTGTCCATGGGCGGCGGTGATTACTTTCCATCAGGTGACCCGCTTGCTCGTTTGCCTCCTTCTGCTAAAAAAAAAAAAAAAACGTCTCTTGGCCGTTATTAGCGAGTAGAATTGCCCTAGACTATCCCGGCTACCCCGAGAACTCTCCCCTTAAAGCAGTGGTGATCACCTCACCAGGTAGAACCGCGTCAGCGCATTCACAACACCTCGTCCTACTGTCCATCAGTGGCACTACACCATCACAATTCAAACACAATAACACTGTGCAACGCAGAGTGCGCTATAGTTTACATAATAGTATATAATATTGAGGTTGCAATCAAGTTGGAGACACGAATCGTGTGTCTTTGACGGCTGCCGTCGTTTCACATCGAATTTCCATTACTCGCGCACAAACCGTTGTCCAGGTAATTACTCAACCAAGATACATTTAACCATCAAGCTGGCCGGGATGCTAATTGCAAAGTTAATTTAATTGATACCGCCAAGCCGTGGCCATTCTGTACATCGCACAACAAAAAGCATAGTCAGATACAGAGTGGTCATACATTTGACGGGTTACACGCATAATGACAACTGAACACAATTTTACCTATACGCATAATGACACAAACGCAATATGACACACACGCACAATGACACACTCGCATAATGACTCACACGCAATATGACACACACGCATAATGACACACACGCAATATGACACACACGCATAATGACATATTTCAATGGGTTTGAAAATAAATATGATGCATAAATTAGATTAATTTGTAATTTATTTATTGTAATAATTAACAAAAATGAAACATTTTTATACTAAAAAGAAAATCCACGCTTACATATTATATGTACAGTCGGCATCAAAAGTAGCTGTGCACTTTAGTACTGAGACATGGTATTATAGTATTTAGCTAATTTTGATGCCGACCGTACTAAAAAAAACAAAAAATTACACGTACTCTCTGTTAAGATGTTTTGTTGGAACTTGAAAGTTTAGTAAAGGACATATTTTTTTTTACTGTGGGGCTTGGTACTAAATTCCAGCCTTTTAACTTGACGCCAATGTAAAAATACTTGAGAGAATACATTAGTATCAACATATTTATGACCGTATTATTAATTTAAAGACCTCCGTTTTTTTATATAAATTAAAAACCAACATTGATTTCTACTCGCAAATGGCAACAATATAGTTGGATTGTGACACTTTATGTTATTAAAAGTGAAAAAGTGACGCTTGTCTGACGTTTAAATGTCAATACGCATCGTAGACAGATATCAGACTGTCAGCCGCCAGACGATTCCCGGCCGCGTTTTCGTTGTGTTATTTGTGTGTATCGTTGCTAAAACTTTAAGTGCGATAAAGATAACTGTGTTAGCGATATCGTTTCTACATTACCATAGACCTCATAGACTTACCTACTTAATAACCCTGCGTTCGTTAACATTAAAAAAACTAGAACTTTCGTTCAGAAACGTACAAAACTTATCAAAATACAGTATTCTTTAACGGAGGTAATTTAAAATCTAAAAAATATACAGAATGATAGCATTTAGTCTCTTGGACAAGGAAGTATATGAATTGTTGCAGTTAATTTTTCTTTCATTTTAGTACCAAAAAAAATATGTCATTTAGTATCTTGTACTCACCTATTGTTTTATTTAGCTTTTTTGCCATCTTATTTTACATGTAAAAATTAAATAATAGTAATAATAAGAATTACATATTTTAAAACATCTAAGCTGATAGCCGAAAATCGGGATTATTTTATAAAAAAAACAATTAAATTTAAATATCTCGAAAACAGTTAGATTTAGGATAGGGTGTTTCATAGTCAAATTAGTTACAAACGATGTAAACTAAACTCCCTTAACGGGATTAGGTCGACTTAACATGTAACCCTGTATAATATATCATTTCGCGTATATGTCGTTTTGCGTATATGTCATTTCGCGTATATGTCGTTTTGCGTATATGTCATTTCGCGTATATGTCGTTTTGCGTATATGTCATTTTGCGTACATGTCGTTTTGCGTATATGTCATTTCGCGTATATGTCGTTTTGCGTATATGTCATTTCGCGTATATGTCGTTTTGCGTATATGTCATTTCGCGTACATGTCGTTTTGCGTATATGTCATTTCGCGTACATGTCGTTTTGCGTATATGTCATTTTGCGTACATGTCGTTTTGCGTATATGTCATTTCGCGTACATGTCGTTTTGCGTATATGTCATTTTGCGTACATGTCGTTTTGCGTATATGTCATTTCGCGTACATGTCGTTTTGCGTACATGTCGTTTTGCGTATATGTCATTTCGCGTTTATGTCATTTCGCGTATATGTCATTATGCGTGGCCGAAATGTGTCATTATGCGTGTAACCCCATTTGACACATACAAATTGACAAGTTTTGTTCCACTGCTTTTATTCCGAACACTGATTATGGACAAAATTCTACTTGACCCTTACAAGCATAAATTAATTTGATATTAAAAACTTACTAGATCACAAGGATTCTTGCAAGACATATTATAAAGGGAATCGGACACTTTTGCGTTAGTTTCCAGTTCTTAAATATGCGTATGTCGCATGTAAATGAACTAATATTGATTATTATAGAACAGGAACATGGTTTAGGTGCCACCCAAATCATCTTTTAAGTTGTGCGTTTTTTATGTTTCGATCTCTAATAGTATTTATCGAAGTATACAGAAGGTCAAAATTATTACTAGCCTTAATGTTTCCTGTGGCAATTCTAGTATAGCGCTATATCTGTAACCATAGGTATACCTTTACTCGTAACATGATATCGCTATCTCGCTGGTAGTATTCAAGGTCTCGCCTTATAATTTTGCACTCATGCTAAAGCTCAACCAAGAGGAATTTATATTACGTAACACATGTGCCACCAAGAAATAATATTTTGAATATTTCATCTATTTACAATAAAACTGCTAACTAGTTTAAAATAAATTAGAACCATGCACTGGTTTAACTTTAAATACTAAGTCGATTATGGGTTCTAACGCCGTTTGTAGCGATGACTTATTTTCAATAATTATAATGGGTGCTTCCGTCCAGCAGGAGACTGTACTGTCTCGTATAATCTAATTACTTACTATTAGTACTACTGTTACCACCAAGTCAAATCCGTCATGTCAGTTTCATAGCACTTGATATCAAGTAGCTTTTATCAAAAATATCAAAGAGAATATACATCTGCCACTGCTTACACCGTATCCCCGGGACTATACCACCTACCAGCGTGTATAGCGCTATATGGCTCTCAGAATTGTATGCGAAATCTTCCGTGAAATTGACGCTGCACGTTCCATGTCTATACGTATTTTTACTTCATTCAAGTCAGTTTTATATGAGGAAGCGTAGCTGAATTGAAATTTTTAAAGATTCCACATTTTTACACTGCCTGCGCGGTGCTGCGCGATATAAGCCTTTAGCAAATCGTAAGGATTTAACGATTATTGCTGGAGATGAAATAGTGTATGAAAGTGTTGATCTAAAATATTATAACGTCTCGTACGTTACTAGACAGATCTAGAAAGTCTCTACTAAAATATCGTTTTTTTTTATAAGCAAGTTGTATCAATATAAATGGTTTGAACAATATTTTAGTTACGCTTACAGAATGAGTGAATTGTTTTGATATTTTGATTTGGAAGCATAATGATAAAAGCTTATTTGTTAAGCTTATTAGCTAACAAGCCATCTTTGTAATGGTAATAATAATTAGTTATTTATAAAGGTGATAATTATTTACAGAAAACTACATATCTTTCTATCTGTTTCTTTAAAAATCGTGACAAGATTATGTCATGTATTCCTTTTACAACACAATACAGTATTAGTATCTGCTACTAGCTATTTGATGTAATCGATCTTTTCTATCTTGCGTTCAAAACGATTGGAAGGTAATGATTCTCTCGCACGATACATCGTATCCCGAGATTTTGAGAAATCATTTTAAATCTCACAATAGATTTCGACAATTGGTAGCAGAATGAGCCCGACATCTGAGAAAATTGCTCAGCCTCGAATTGCACAAGACAGAGACAATTGGTATACTTTGGCTGTGACGTGGAACTCTGCAAGATTGAATGATGTGTTCTCTACAATGTCTGTGATTGTGTGGATCGTAGCGTGCGGGATAAAGTACTAAGATTGTTAACGATAATGCAACTATTTTTTATGTACCAACGTTTTGAAATTACGAAACAAAATAAAGAAAGGAAGGTATAATGGCACCGCTCATTAGAAATGAAATTTATCTATGATAAGGTCACTATGGTGATTTTTGTTTCCAGGTGCTATTTTCTACAACTGTTACGATAAACATACATACATAATAATCACGACTGTTATCTCTGAAGGGTTAGTCAGAGACTAGGCAATGAGGACAGCAAAAGCAGTCTTCTACCATAGTCCACTTTCCACCAAACAGCGACCGCACATAAGCTCAGCGTGACAGGTGTTATCGCCGCTTTATGCTGTTGGTAGTGTGTGTGTAGTCTTTAGTCCGTTAGTCGCCTTTCACGACACCCAAGGGAAGAGAGGGGGTGGTACCTAGTATACTTTCACCGCTATGCGACACGGTTACGATAAAAAATAATTAATATTAATAAAGAATGATGTAACTTTATCCATATTGTTTTGCTTTAAACTTTTTATGTTAACGTTATATACTTGTACACTGTCTTGGTCATCTTGAACCCTCGCGGACTGTTATTTATCCTTGCCTTCCATCAATCGCCGTCTTCCCATATCTTGGGCATCGCACAAAGATGAATCTTCGGAGCGAGTTGGTGCGATTTCGGCCAAATTACTCCGATCAATTTCGGGCCCGGAGGGATCTGCAGGCGTTCGGTGCAATCTTCGACTTGTCATTGTCACACAGGATGGACAAGGGAATGGGGTCCACTCAGTGCGGTCTTGCGGACGGGCTATTTGCAAAGACAAAACAAATGGACTGTGCGGGACGTTTGCATTATTCAAATAAAGTTAGTGGGTGTATGTTTCGGAGCAATCGCCGGGTTCAATCGTCGACTCGTCTCTGTCCGGCCGGGCTTCGGAGGCCTATTTGTTGGGTCGATGATGTGTTTTATGTTGTAATGGTTCGGTTTGAATGGGATACCATCTGTTATTGATGGATTATAGCTTTGACCATCTCAACACGATGATTGAAGGGTTATAGATAAAAGAACAGATTAACCTCAATACGCATTACTTGGACGGTTTGTTAAAAAAATACAAGTAACAAGTTAAAGTTCAAAAAAATGGTTTAGTGTTTTTTTATTAAGGTTTATTTTTGGGTTGACAATGTGTGAATTGTTGTTACAGTTATTAATGTTAGTAGGGATAAGATTTTAAGCTAGTCTCTCAGTACGTAATTGTTACATTCTCCTCAGAATTCTTACCCCGGGTGAAGTGCATTTCCGCTTTATTGTAATTCATTACTTATCGCAGCATGAATAAGTCAAGAATGAATAATGACTATTTTATTATTACAAACGTCATTTGTTTTGAAACACCCCAAATATAGAATAAACAAATACCCACATAGTAAACGAAATCGTTTTACGAAAATAACAAATTGCGTCCGTAATACTATTACTGACTTTAATTTCCATAGGGAATTTGTAGACACACCAGGTAGAGACTGAGAGAATGTGCGTGTGCTATGATAAGTTATTTCTTTTCGAAGCATGCGTAACAGAGGTTTTATATAACTATTCTATTTGTTTCAAAGCTTACCTTGTTGAACAATACCTTCTAGATACCTACGAAATAATGATGATATACGTCTGTGGCTAACGCAAAACCATTAATATATTGGAATATTTAGACATTGATTACACTTGACTCTTGATTATATTTAATTTTGACTAATATGAGCTTTCATCTACGAATAACTTAACTATTATACTAACTATAACATCGCCAAACACTTCAATACCTACTACAAGTACACTAGAAGCTAACATGCACCCGTCACATTATTTAGTTACTCTTACAAAGTAGTAAAGCTGCTTTCGATGCAGGTCCGACGCAGCTGATCCACACAAGCTTCTGCCCGCGATATCACATCGCAATTTCGAGATACGTCAAAATATACGAAACAATGGCGCTTAGCATTCCGCACCTTATCCCAAAAGATCTAAATTTCACCGCAAGATCGGCGCCGGCGAATGCAAAACTGGAATGCCGCGATAACTCGCTGCAGCCACCGAGTGCGAGCGCTGCATGAAAATTTCGCAGCGATCCTAATAAATTTCTAAATCGACGTAAGTTGTTTCGTATTCGCGTCGGCGCCGGGGATTTCTCAGCACAATAAGATCATGTTACAAAGAACGACGCTTTGCATATCTACAGAGATCGGTGGGAGTCGGCAACGATGTTTGTCGTAGACGTTTTGCGCCCGCCGCCGCCGCTGCCTGCAGTTTTTTCCTTCTGTTTCCTTCGTCCGTGGTTTTAGTGTGAGCGTGCAAGAATTGCGGATAACGGGCTTTCCTTTCTTTTTTGTGGCCACGCTTTCTTGTGAGGCATGGTTGTGAGTGTGCTAAGTAGTACCGGTTTCATCAAAAATGACATTAACCAAATAATTTTGCATTAAATTATTTTTAAACAATTGAGATCATGTTATCTTTTTTTTCATGATAATATTTTGAATCTACATTAATTTAAAAACGTTGGCTGCTTGATTTAATTATTTAACATAATGTTAATGAGATTGTTGAGTTTTATATATTTTTTTAAATGGTAATATTAACCTGTAATTTTTTGTAACTTTATATGCCATGTCGCTAAATACGAAAGAGCTTCACTTACATTATAATTGCAGATGAACATAATTTTATTAGAAAAATTTAGTGGTTTTCCAAAACGTACGTATCTATGAAGTGTTTAATTTCTGTTTTGTCCCGTACGTAAAAGTCTTCCTCCAGCCCTCCACAATTCCTACTCGTTCCTCAAAGGTCCAATCTAAGAGTGTCCTCAAGACCGGCAACGCATCTGCGACTCCTGTGGTTTTTCGGGTGTCTATGGGCGGCGGTGATTACTTTCCATCAGGTGACCTGCCTGCTCGTGTGCCTGCTATAAAATAAATAAAAAATACATACAAAATAGCTGTTGTTGTTCATAAAACATAAAAGCGGCACCGCCGCGACTGGCGCCCCGCCGGGCACCTAGTAAACGCCGTGAGCACGACACAGTACGCCGAAGTTGTACCATAAAAGCTCTTTCGCCTCTCCACCTTTCCTTTGGCATTTTGTAGACGGTATATTTTTTCCTTTTCGCAATTTTACGCTAGTTATTTAAGAAATATGCTCAGCGGCGCTCTGTGATATCTGCGACTAAGTAAACCACATGTTTTTTTAGTTTAGATTTGTTATGTATTATTTACAATTTTATTGCGAAATTAAACGAGCAATAGTGAAATTCGGAAACCTATTGGAGTTTCCGGGTCAGGGCTGCTTAACCTGAGCCTCTTCAAAGCAAGAATATACTATACTTACTATGCAAGCATAACTATTATAGGTCACAGTTTTTATAATGGATGGAATAATAAAATGGATCATAACGAATTGAAAGCTGTATTCTGTATCTAACCCTTCTCGAAGCGGTTATAATGTGTTTGCATAATAATATAATGCATGTATAGTACAAATAAATCGGAGTAGAAAATGAACGTTGTTCTCTTGTGAAAACAAAAAACTTACAATATTTTCTACTGAAACTTGATTTTTACTTTTACGGTTGTTTCGTCAGCGCTGCCGAAACTTTAACTGCCACCCAATTTTCTAATTTGAATTAATAAATGGTGTTCCTTTACGACATGTAATTTATACGGCACCACGGTCATCAAACAGTAAAACTTTATTAAGGCCTTTTACATACCTAATAAATCTGAGAAAGTTGTACTATGTTGCCTTTTCCGACCGATGGAAACGTCTGGGTAGACGAGTATTATTTTACCTATTAAATTGGTTCTGTTGTTGTGTCTTGGAATATAAAGCATTGTATCCAACGCTATTATACTATTTTCCGTGTCGCGTAGCAGTGGAAGAATTCTTCCACCCCCTCTCTTCCACCCCCTCTCTTCGCTTTTTTTTATAGCAGAAGGAGGCAAACGAGCAAGCGGGTCACCTGACACCCGCAAAACCAGAGGAATCGCAGACGCGTTGCCGGCCTTTAAGAAAGGAAGTTTCTTGAAGAGGTCGGTGTCGTAATAGGCGACTAACGGACTAAAATCTGCACATACATCCAATACCATAGAGCGGCGATGAACTCACCACCAGTCACGCTAAGCATATATATGTTGTAGCTATTTGGTGAAAAGTGGTATGTATGTATCCAAATAATATAAATGTAATCGAAGATCCAACGATATTTTTGATGACCTCCGTGGTCGAGTGGTTAACACGCTGGTTCTGGTGATGTGATCTTTGAGGAGTTCAATTCCCGTTTAGGTCAATTTAGTAAAAACTGTTTTTCTAAATTGATTTTAGGTCTGGGAGTTTATTATGTTTATGTATGTTTATCCGATACCTAGTTTAACCATTAAAAATAAGTTTCAAGAGAAGCTTAAATCTTAAGTTGAGATAACGACTGAGAATGGCTAATGTTTTAAAAACAATATACCAAGCTAAACGTTTTTATGACATGTCTTTTTACGGACTGTATATTTCTCTCAACAAAATTTAGTTTTTAAAAATACACTTATTTTTGTTTGCTTTGTAGCCACAGACGTCTGTGTTTGTAGCACATGGGCTGTAAAGGGTGTTGCTAATATATATAGGCTTATCCCGCCACTTGACTATTAAGTGCAAATAACAACTCTTTGAATGCGAGTTACTCTGAAATAGCGAAAATAAAACAGATGTTCAGCACATTTATGTAGAATAAATTGTGAAAACACAATAAAAAAGAAAATATGTTTTTCCTAATTTCAGAGTAGCGCTTACTTTGCAGTAAAATGGCTCCGTTGCGGGATTATATACTAAGTATATAATCCCGTCTTATTACTGAACACTGTAGAACTAATGTACAGAGAGCACTCCTGTTGGGGCGGGCAGGCCTGTAAGCCAGTTATATCAGACGTCACAGAAAGGGGCAATTAGCCTCAATACATGCCTGTGTCCCTTGACCACTGTCTTGTTATTAAGTGAACGACAGAGTGGCTATTTGCCTAAGACTTCAATTCTGTTTACATATGGATAATCTTTATATAGATAGTATCGTTGTCTTTGATTATTTATTGTGTCTTTGTCACGTTATCACAATTTGGTATTAGGTTTTTGAGCAGTTTAAAAATAAAGTATAATTATCATGATACTAAGACAGATCAAAATGTTAAAAGCTACTACCCGTTATAGAGTAACAGGATCTTAGCAAATGGAAAGCTGTGTATGTCTCTACCTACCCACCCAGAAGGCGGGAGAGATTGTAAGTGTGTATTTATTGCTACTGCTATTAGTAGGTACTTAATATCTACGTTAGCGCATCACCTGACAAGGGGCCATAAAGTGTCCCAAAACACCGAAAACTTTATGCAAAGCTAGAGGAGCCCGTGGGCCGAGTTCGTTTATCGCCTTTTTCAGCTCTGTCCGGTGGCCAAATTCCCCACATGCCTGGCTGACATAAATCCGTGCCTGAATGAGGTTGTACCGTCGGGGTTTGCTACAATTAGTTTCTTGGTCGCCATGTTTTCGGGTGTTCTCGCTTGTGGAATTTATCTATGTATATGCGGGAAGTGTGCGCAAGGTGTGCTTTTGAATTATCACACTTTTGAAGGTGAATATTACTACGTTCATTACACCATTAGGTAACACGTGAAATTAAGTATTGGTAAAATTAGTTAATTAACATTTGTTTGACAACAGAAAAAAGATCCGTGGCATGCAGTAAATGAAGTCAAAGTCCAGCAGTGGACTAACACGGCTTTTTATGACGATGATCAATATTTTAATCTGTAAGTGCTGTTGTATATTTGTAAAATTGTTAATAACTGCCGATGACTTTGTTATTGACATTGAGCGAGGTCCATAATGAAGAAGTTACAGTGTTCATAAAATGTTTACAGGGTCGGACTATAACTTAAACTCTTTTGTTGCAACCGTCCATAGGTTACGGTAGCCGCTTACCATAAGGTAGTAGTATTAGTTATTCTGTGCCATAAGGCAGACCGTATAGCTGGGGTTTATTGTATACCTAACATCAACCACTACCGACTGATTATTAAAAAAATAGTATGAAATAAGCAAACTAGCAAAGCGATGTAAGTACATTGGTTTGAAGTACAAGTGTACCTACTTCAAAGGTGTTGCGATAAGTGTTGAAGTTAGACAATTAGCCCCTGATTCGCCAAATGACAAACTGAATTATTAAGACGTTGTTGTCCATGATTTTGCAGCACACTTATTTCTTACTAGTGATTTTATTCGCGTGAACACCCATACCGTGATGGTTTTGTTTGTATTGTTATAACTTTACATATTTATTAAGTTTCAGAATTAGAAAGAGTTATAAAAGTTACAATTTCCCTTAGATTAAAACAAAAAAAGGAAGATACGGCATGCTCCTACTCGTAGTCAATCAAAATATAGTCCGACTCTACTACTTATGCAAAGACTCACACACGCACGCCTATAAAGTGTAAATCGAGCGAGCGAGACAGAGCGGTAAGTTAAAACGTCAGCGCGAGGGAGTCAGCGACTAGCTTCGTTGATGTCACATGAGCAAGAGTGTGTTGACGTCTCGCTCGCTCGACAAACGTACACCTACGACTGATCCCGACGCAACTGCGGAGTAGCGTCAGCAAAAAATTATGAAAATAAAACAATTTTATTTTTTATGAAATATATTTTTAAACAAACAATTTGTGACCATATAAGTAATTATTTAATATACTATGTACAGTCCACGGCAAGAAGAAGTAAACACTTTAGAAGCTTTTTAAAGTAGCTGATTTATATGAAAACGTCAACAATTTTTGTAGGTAATGCTGCTTGATATGGCAATTTTCACCGTATTCAGTATCTTAAAAAATCGAGTTTCGAAAACGGTTAAACATTTTTTGACCGTTACTGGAAAGTCGGAGTCAGTTGGAAGAGACTCCGTTTGGCGGTAAATAAACACGCCTGAGTTTTGGCGGTATTAAAACTGATAAGATTGGTGCTGCCCAGTCAGAGACGGCCTGAAGTGCCAGATTCCTTTGCTTAACCAGGGACTCACGACAAGACTAGATTTCATGTTTGGTGGCCTTTGCATCCGATAGATATCTGCTAGTTATAGTGGTATCATCTGCAAACCCAATGGTACCCGGTACCAGCAGGTCGTTGATATGCAGGAGAAACAGTGTCGCAGATAAGACTGAACCTTGGGGAACTCCTGCATCAGTTTCCATTAGGTCGGACGATTGACCATCCACTAGGACTCGTATTGGGCGTTTCTCGAGGAAGTCAGTGATCCAGATGCAAAGGCCATCAGAGATTCCATTTGCGGAAAGCTTACTAATTAGGCTGCCATGCCAGACCCTACCAAAGGCTTTGGAGATATTAAGCGAGACGGCGAGGGCTTTGCCGTGTTTCTCGATCGCTTCACTCTAAAGATGGGTGGCATACCACTAGGGCCCTGTTCAGGTGGGAAGTAAACGGATAGAGATTTCAGCAGACAGTGATCGGATGATCCCAAGGGGGCTGACACCGTTAATATATAAGTAAAGTAGTTACAAAACAATATTTATATTATACGATATTTAATTATTTATAAATTTTATACTGAAAACTATGTTCCTTCAAATAATGATAATTTATTGCGTTTCTGACGTTTTGTCGTGCTTGATATAGCTGAATCAGTTTTATGTATATAATGAAGCCTGACATTGCAGTATTTATCAATGACTGCTTTTAATAGATGTGTTCGGTGGTTAAAAGTGGCTGGCTGATCTTGTGCATGTACATTCAAGTTCGACAAAATGTCAGATTGTACAAAAGATTTAATAATGTTCAGTTTTAACCGCATTACTTGTTTTTCACACACAAAATGTTGAGACTGATTTTCTCTAATAAACATTTTTAGAGCAGTTTCAGATTTTTGACATATTTTATATAAATCATATGACGGGTAACATAAACCTCCCATATCTTTCAATACAATTAATTTATGGAAGTGTAGCTTTTGATTTGTAACGAGTTCGGTAACGCATGTTTCACATTTAATTGTTTTGATCAATGCTCTAGCTACCCACCCAGCTATATATCCTACAATTTGTTCAGAACTTGTAGTTAAATCACCATGAGTATCTAATAGATCACTCAAAATGTCTACATTTGTTTCAGCTGACATGTCACTCGCATGAACCACGCTTATTTTCTTCTTAATTTCTCTGACCCGCTTATACGCTTCAAAACGAGTGTTTTTGTATTTTGAAAATGATTTTTCTGCATATAAATTAACATCATCATCATCAAAAGAATTATCTATATTATCTACATCTAGAGTACGGTTTATTGTCTCAACGGCTGATGAACAATTCAATAAGGGGAAGTTATCCAACGGTATACAATTTCCAGAGAATGAGGACCGGAGTTCCAAGTGTCCTAAAACTTTTCTGTATATACCCTGAAACTGCCTAGCATTTGGATTATTGTTATAGCCGCCTTGTCGCCTAATAACACCAAAAAACAACTCTAAGTGGTCCTGGCTCAATCGATACATTGAAATGTACTTTAAAATGTTCGTTTCGATTAAGGTCGCATAAAGATATTTTAGGCTCTCAATACAAATTATAAATCCTTTGAAACCAGTCTTACACGCAGACTGAACTAGTTTTTGTTTTAATATTTTCATTGTTACGTTGCCTTTTTGAGTACGTCTATATGTAGTATAAACTTTTAATGAGCATATATACTGTTTCATTTCATTCATGAAATCAAAGAATGTGTTTTTATTTTCAACACAAATTGGCTTCTTAAAACCGAAATGATTTCGTTTTCGTGAATTCATTATGTCGAAGAGATGGTTGAATTTTTCTATGAATTCGACGGTGGCCTCTGTATTCATAAAATTAGACGATAACAATAGTTCTTCGCTTAATTTTAATGCGTTTGCTACGCTCATACTGAGGAGCTGGGTTGCTAGTTTAACCTTCATAATTTGATTTCTAAAATCAATATGCCTTGGAGTCAATTTATTTGCGAAACTTAAAGTTTCACTCTTTTGTAATTTTAATAAGTTTACTAGGAATTGCCACTTTATTTGTCCGCCCTGATCATTATGAATTATTTTTTTTGATTCCAAGGTATTCCTGACAAGCTTCACCATGTGACATGGGTCTAGGAAAACAGCTACATCCATGTCACATGATGGATGTTTGAAAGTAGTTTTTAAATTATTAATGTCAGAAAGTTGGCATCCTAATACGTTCGCCGCATTAATATTTGATGAACAACCATCGAAGGTGAGAGCAACGACGTCGACACCGACCTGCCAACACTTAGTTAAGCAAATCCTAATTAAATTTGCTCGACTCTCAGCAGCGATCCCATTAACAAAAAAATAACCAACGGGCAATTTCCAATTTTGATTTATGCATACTAGCATCATCACTAACACTTGCGATGCAATCTGATCGGTATCCAAAGATCCAATTCCGTGGTTGACCAGTCCCAATGTCTTTTTACCATTCCAAATACTCTGTTGGCGAATTGCCATTTCATCAATGATAAGTGTACATAGAATTCTATTACCAGAAGAACTATGCTTTTTCTTTAACACTTGGAAAGCTTGTGAAGTAAATCCTGGTGAAGCGTCAGTATTTTCGTACCATTTGCCGAGTGTACGAGGGTGAGGGAGACAGTCTTTAAATACCTTTCTCACGTATTTATATCCAGCGGGCGAATAAAAATTTAAAGTAAGGGCAAATTTTCTTAAACTAGGTGTAAATTTCTTTCGAGTGTTTTTATTATATTTAATTTTTTGTGTCATTCTTTGGTATAAATCAGCTACTTCAGCTCTTGAACTAAGTTCTCGAAAGTGATCTTCTGAAACATTCAACTTTTTTTTTAAATTTTGCACTGTCTGTTTTAGAGAATAGGATTTTTCTTTAAGTCGTTTGTTTTTCCCCTTTAAATTTTTATTTTCCATGAAAAGTTTCTTTTTGTCCATACTAATTTTACGTATTCTTCTTTTAAGATAGGCTTTCCTCGGGGTTTCGAAAATAGAATCTAAATCAGATATGTCAACATTTTGAAGGGAGTTAGGTGAGTGGCGTTCTGACTCCGGGACAGGATTTTCAGGTGGCTTTGTTGTGATCTGTAATTATAAATAGATAAAGAATTGTTACTAGTAATAAACAAAACTTTCCTACAATAATAAAAAAAAAAAAAAAACTAGTGCCGGTAACCAACATACACAGATTTGAGTTTTATTTCTTAAAGCTCAAATCTTTTTTGCCATTGCTTAAATTTAAAACACATACCTGAACAAATGGTACAGCTCCTTTTTTAATTCTTCTCAAACCTTTGTTTGTTGTATACATATCGTCCGATGTAAAGTGAGAAGAACATACTCTGCTATTATTTGTAGCTATCCAGTCAAGTTCTTGTCTTTGTTTTCGAACAATACATAGCCATTTATGTCTCCACAATTCATCTTTAGGAAATCTGGGGACAAAAAATTGTTTCTGTTTTGCTGACCGTACCAACGAAATTATCGCGGTGGGTAATACGAACGGTGCGTGTCACTCGCGCGTGTTTTCGTATAGTCTATCCCTTATTCACAAAATTATGGCTGGAAAATATTTAAACAAATGGATTTTACTCAAATTTTATAATTATTCGAGTACTTACGCATGAAAGGTAATTCCAGTCGACTTTTTTTGTTTCCCTGAATGATTTAAACACTTGTCAAATGAACAAGAAGGCATTTTGATGTGACTAAAGTATTAAATCGTAGTGAGACAGCACGCGCTTACAAGACAACGTTCCACTGACGACTGAGTAGGTACTGACGCTAGTGCGTCAGCTAGACGCAGTTTCAGTGTCTCATGCGCTGCCTCTAGGTACCGTATCTTCCCTTTTTTGTTTTAATCTAAGCAATTTCCAGTGAATATTCCAAAAACATTCTAAACGTGTCCTGCCTGCCTGACCACAACCAACACAACCAAACTTCGATCAACAATACAACTAGATGTCAGGTCGGCGCTAAAAATGTGTCTCGGCAAATAAGAGCGCACTTGAGAAGTGAGCTCTTATTTTCTCGCAAGGCATAACAGGAAAAAGTACTTTATTTGTTTCCCCTTAAGGTTGATTTTACCACTAAATGTTATTGACGTATTTTCTTTTTTAACTGACAGGAGTAATTTATTGTTTTCAAAAAGTATTTATTCACGTGCACAGAATTTAGCTTTGATTTTGTACGTGACGCGTTATCTAGTTGGTATTGTTGATCTAAGCAACCAAATATAAATCAAATAAATCGGTCGACTCATTCTCAAGAGATGCTCCGTCGTACATGTGACTATTGATTTTATATTAATATAAAGGTAACAATTAACTAAAGTATCAGAGAACGCATATAAGCTATTAGCCCTGCACGACACTCGCGCCGGCGTAAAGGGCGCTCTGGTTGATAATTAACCTTCGGCATTTGCGAACAACTGATTATGTCACCCTCGCATTTGATCAAAGTTCAAATCACCATGTACAGGCGGCGATGGTAATGCAATTAATTTGTGTACTAACTATAGCGTTATAATACACAACTCATCAGCATAGAAAGCAATTAATTTGTTTACGAACCAAAAGCTACATACGTATTGATACGAGTATATTACACAGCTTAGGCTATGAATACCTATAGGTCTCGTAGCAGGCCTTTTTACATGAAATGTGGTAGGTATATATGTCGCAGGCAGACTGTATAGTAAAATTCGGTATTTTACAAACAGCGTCATCTGTTTGCAAACGCTCGCTTGTTTGTAAAATGCCGAAGGCAAATTGTAAAGTGCCCCGCCATTTTGTTATAATCTATGAAACCCAAATGACAATTTGAACGCCACGACAACGATCATTGAAAATAATTGTGAGCAAGAGAAAAGTTTTTGGGGTTATCCGACTCTTAAAAAATGACTAAGTGTCCATGAAAACTGGCGTTCGTCGGACTGCTGCGGAGTATTATTGGTATCCAAAATAATATTGCTGGAATAGATTATTTGATTGTTAATAGAACGGTTATTATGTAAAATATATACCTTTAAAATATACCTAAAGTAGGGAAAGGCAATCGGAGTGATGGAAAAAACTTCTAACTTCTGGGGCCGCTACCGCAGCATGCTTTTCTCGGCACGCGCTTTGGTTACTGTTCTAACATAACCTAACCAAACCTTACGATTTTTGTTACCTTATAAACCAAACCTTACGATTTTTGTTACCTTATAGTATTTCTTTTTATACGAATAACTACTGGATGATGACATAATTGTGACAGGTATTTTATTTGATAAATTTTTTTTTATGCTATGCCCGGCAAATGACCCCACTCCACCTGATGTTAAGTGGAAATGAAGTCCAAGCGCGACGACAACTGGTGCAGCGTAAGAGACGTAGCATCAGTCACCCTCACTCTGCCGGCCCACAGAGTGCTTCTTCACGCCTCGTTTGAAGGACCCTATGTCATAGGTAGGAGGGAATACGTGTGCTGGTAGACTATTCCATCTTTTGGAAGTGCGATCATAAATCAATGGTTACTCTTATATATGACTATTGGCCACATGCATACGATCATCAATTTGCCTACCTACTACGCTGCTGACCCAATGCGAGATGACATATTTTAACGTAACCTTTTTATGACAACAACCACATTAGTTGTTGCTTCCCTTCTAAACCAGACACACAACTGCTCGTACTTATTATTTAATTAGATTCAGAACGCGGCTTCTTGCGTGTGTTATTCGGTCACAAGAATCTTTTTGTTGGAAAATTTGATAATTTGGAATTGGAAAATTGTTCATACATACTCGCGACTATTAGGTACCCTAGAAGGGTTACTCAAAACCGGACAATGAAGACCACTGTATGAAAATCTGCACATTTGCTCAGAGTGACAGGGGGTGAGCAAGTCGTTAAATGTAAATGCAATCTTAGGTCCGTCATTCGCCTTTTACGACACCCAGGGAAGATGGGTTGGTAGTATTCAATGAGCCCCCACCACTCAGCTTAGTTCAGCGGAAAAATGTTGATCGGAATAAAAAAGCAAGCCATACTCTGCTTCATTATAACTTCTTGTAATGATAAACAAACCGGCGAACCTCACTATCATTTACTTGCACGTAATCGTATAAGTTATCTGGAACAAATTCCCGTAACGGCCAGGTCTGAGGCAGCTCGACGTAAACAGCACGAGCCTGCGGGCGTGCGAGCGATGTGTCCGCGCCAATTTGTTCGTGCCCCCGCCACCGTCGCGTCAGACACTCGGACACTATCGCCGGACAACGGCGGACACCGGCGTCGGACAGTATCGGGCACTCCCGTCCCCGAAGGCTGTTTCACGGCCGCCGGCCGGTCAGACACCCCGACCAAATGCACGTACACGAATTGACTTGGACGCTGAATGTGGCTGAATGCGCGCACTCATCGAAATGCAATACGGTAATTGTCTGTTTCGGAAGTCCGTGTGCGTTTTGCTGTTTCCTGTAAATGTTGTTTAAAGTGACGGAACATACGACACGTGTGTCAGGATTTGGCGTTCTATCTTCTTGTAGGCATTTGACCGTCTTAAGTTTTAGTGGCTTACTACCGATATGGTCTAAACCATATCGGTCTCAGACTCGAGAGATCTTAGGTTTGATACCCAGCAGCGTATTTGTTATTGTTCTACTCAGTTCTGTGGTTTTAAGTCCGCCTGGATGGCTATCTATGTCTGTCGCCATAGTGCTCTTTTACTTTCGGCGTCCTCATCACTGTCTTTGAGGTTAAGGTGAAGGCTAGGTCATAATTATGTACGAGTATACCTGCAAATTGTATTGTTATCCGTTATTTTTGCAGCGTTGTTGGAGATATGATTTTAAAAATTATCTACGTTATTAAAGATTTGTTTAGTAATGCTCACGATATGATATGATTCTACACTTATCATGTTAGTTTTTAAAATGTAGGTAAGAATAAAAAAGAACTAAAAAAAGGGGGCATCCCTTTGAGCTAAGTTCTGAAATTAAACTTTTCTGCATTATGACGTGAAACTGTGGTCAAAGTTATTATTTTAGAAATTAATTAAGTAATAAAATACAAGTTGAAATAGCATATAATGACATTTAAATACGTACTTACCTAATTTCTTCACAATTTTTATATTAGTTTTACAAACTGAAAATAATAATTGAAACAATACTAAACTTTCCTCAATTGGGAGATGACTGAGAATTGTTTAATATTTATTTTTAAATTTTGAAATAAAATGAAATGAAAAATATTTATTCTGTGACACACGTACAAATAAAATAAATAAACTGTTTACAACAAAAAATTATGACTAAAACTATGTGGCACAAAAAAGGATTCCACTCAGCATAATGTCAAGGCACTTAGCCTAGAAGTGGTCCCGAAGCTGGTCTTCCGTGGACGCCTAAGGGGTACAAAAATTAAAACATACTTTAACACAGAAGCAAACATGCAGGGAAATAGTAAAAATTGGTGAACTGATAAAATGAAATAAAACAAAACTGGATGTCAACAAGACCTATCCTTTAGTTTCTCTCACCCCTAAACAATCAAAGACAGTCAAAAAGTAACAAAATTTACAAAACATAACGAACACAATACACAGCAATACTACAATGATTAACTGAATAAATAAAAGATATTTATTTTGTATTTATTTTTAGAGACTTGACTGTTACTATGGTAACACACCACATAAATTAAGATAAGCTAAGCTAAAATAATTTTGAAGTGCAAATTTTAAAAAACAACATCAAAGCTTTTTAAAAGCAACTCTGATACGAGTGGTTCTTGCATTAGACATATACTTACTTAATTGACACAATTTATTAACTGCTTCTGAGAATCTACAAAACTCCTTGAATGGATATTGCAACCTATTACGTTTTCATAATAGCCCAATGAGTACCCATAAATCTAGAAGTCGATATTATGAAAAGTTTCTTATCAATTTAAAACAAAAGTTGTAATGACACTGCCATGATAATTATTATTGTAATGTTACTAGATTTGTCAGAAAAAAGTAATGTTCATTTCATTAATTACATTTTTAAATCATGAATATAAACATTCGATTTAGAAAACTTAAATCAGTATCACGGCGCTCATTGCTAAATAATATTAAGTTTAGCTTTAAATATTTACTATGTAAAAAAACTTATTTTAAAAGTTGGAAAACTCTCAGCTCTGCGTTTTTCTTATGAACTACGAGCAGCGCCATCTGTTTTGTAACGGAGCTGACGCCACAGTTTCCACCGCGATGCGCTAGTGGCGACCTCTAAAACATTTCGTACTGTTCCCGCCCGCCTAGCCTCCCTCGCCCAAGGGAAAGTTCGTGAAAATTCTAACAGATGGCGTTTATGCCGAAAACATATTAAATGTCCTCGGAAACACAATTTATTAGCTTTTTTACATTCAAATTTAGAATAATACGCTACGTAACTTATTATGCATATAAAATATAACTTATTTACATCTTCTAAAAGTATTTTTTAAAACTTAAGTTACCTTAATTGTAGCTGTAAAAAAACAGATGGCGCTAGCTGTGTCAATTTATGAAATTAGAAAAATTTTGATGATTATTTTTCCAACAATCATGTTCATGGCAATCACGAGGTTATTACTATTCCTTTATTTCATTTCACCATTTTCTTAATTACCTAATAAAACTAATTGAAAAAGTTAAAGTTTAGCCTACGTACAGTCTAACTGCTGGACTACCATCATTGAAATCAATTCTTCGCAACAATTGATGGGTAATTAGCAGCGATATATACGTCACACTAGAAAGGCCCTTCCGAACACGCACTATGTTCCACTCATCTGCGGAGTCGACTCGGCACCTTGCTTTAGTGTGGCTTTGACATTCGCGCGTGCGGAGCGGCCAAAATATTTTTTTATTTCTTTTCAAAGTGTACACCTAGACGTTTACAACAATTCAGTTGTCAAGTAAGTAAAATTAATTGTTATTCAAGTCATTATTATGTAGTTATTACGTATTATTAAAATAGAAAAGATATTTTTTCAATTATTGTTATTGACAATCTATTTGGGACGCCATCTTGATACACACTACGTTGTCTTTGACCGATCTGGCGCTGCGGCGCTGCGATGTCTAAATGTTTAAGCGCTGCAGCGGCTGCAGCGACATTTAGGTCTCTCATTCCAGAATTTGAAAAAATGGTTTGTATGGACGTTCTTGTCTATACTTCTAGGTCAATGGTAATTAGGTGTTGGCTTAATCACCATGCTTGCCAAATGCGGGTTGGCGATCAACTGATCACCAACCTGGGCTCATCGAAAAAATTCGAAACACACTTTACCTGATCTGAATTTTTGTTAAACACCTAAACCTACGCTTGCTTTTGCGCAAATTCAACATAGTGACTTGAATGATTATTGAGTATGGTTCATTATCTACTTTACCGAATGACATTGTCATTGGTTTTACCCTTGCTCTAAGGTTTTACCAGACTAAAGGTTCAGATAGTAGACTAGCTGCCCGCCCGCGCCTTTGTCCACGCTAACTTAGAAATACCGTCATACTTCAGGCATTTTATACAAAATATTTACAAGTCATATAAAAAAAAAATTGGTTGCCTGTAAAGTCGGTATACGGGCGAAAGTTTTACGTGACAACGACTTTGAGTGGTAAAATAATTTTAATGTGAATATTCATTCGTATAGTAGGAAGAAGGATGAAATAATAGTAACAATTTAAAACATTTATTTACGCGTGCCTTTCACTTTTTATGTCTGTCTCTCTCGCTCTTAGGCGGGCTAACCATGCCCGAGTGGAAGGGACGCGTGCCTCTCACTCGCTCTCATTGTGAGCGCATAACGTGAGCGGAGCGTAACGCAGTTTCTTGAAGTGTCACCCGGCAAACCAATTTATAAGACGTTGTCACGTCAAAAACCATCATAGTTTATCTTTCTTTCTTAAGTTTAATGGAGGAGGAGGAGTTTAGAAGGATAAAGCGATGTCACTGACAAAAGATAAACGGCGACTTTAGCATAAAAGATGTTGATTTAAACATATTTTTTTAATTTATAAGTAAGGCCGCCGTTAGACGTTAAACCCTGAACTATTTCTCTCCCAATTCATCTATCTCTGACTCTTTATCTTAACCAACAAAAACTTGCATATCCATAAATATCTACCACAAATTACTTCTAAATATCCTGCAACGCTAGTCTTTAGAACACTGTGTTAATATAACAGCAATAATATAAGGCGTGGTAATAAATATTCAAATTAACAGTACACAAAATGGCGCTTATACAGAGTGTTAACAATTTCTAAGTCCTCCGCGAAACAGATGTGGAGTCTCAGGAAGAAGGCTCGATAAATAATGTCCAATAAACGGAGACTGCGATAGCCGGCAATGTTTATTTGTTGTTCAAGTCGTAATGAGAACAGGGGCGGCGCAGATGATAAGCTGTGGAGGTAGACGCGAAGCTTAATCGCTTGCGAAAATTTAATTTTATGATGCCTCTATATAATGCTTTCTACTGCGGGGTCTTGGGACTTCCCATATTCGAACTCGGTGCCTGCCTTTCGTGGTCCCAAACTCTCCGACAGAAAAGAGATTGTACTAGGTTTTTTAGTTGGTTGACCCCTGTCAAGATCTTTGTTACTATGTTGCTTGTGTAAGCTAACATTTTATCTAGTAAACAAGGTCTTTCCACATTAAGGATAGTAAATGCGCGGATGCCTAATACCTAATATTGCATGCTGTACGACAGTCAAATATGTGAGACTTACAAACTGATATAACAGCACTTTGTACCATATTTCTAGCAATAAATGATTTATGATTATGATATTTTTCCATTAGTCAAGATTATTTTACCATTGTGCATATCCAGGCAGAGAATGTCACGAGGTTACTAACAATTGAATTACTATTGTGTCTGGTTTTACGGAAGCTAAGATTATGAGCTTAGCACACAACACTATTTGATCCTACGCTATCATGACCGACGGTTATTCCTGCTGGTAGGATTTTGTCTGGAATCCATCTGCATGTTCACCTTTTTACCTATGGTCCGAGAAGTATCATTTAAGAAGCACAATACCGAGTTTTTAGCTAAATTAAAATTCGGCGAGCAAAGAGTTAGAGAGTAGCACAGAACAGTATCTCTCCCTTAACCACCAAGTAAAAACAACCTTCGTCTATCTTAGGTGATCTGTAACAGAAATTCCATTACAGTTTTTTTTCTGATTATACAGCTTCCAAGAATTTGGTATTTCGTCCATCTAAAGACTTTTAAATGTAATAACCGATTGTATGTTATTAAGTTATTTCATAACCTTAATTTCCACCAGTTTACTTTTTCGTTAAAATGATCATAACTTTGATTTTCTTTATGAGGTGAATTAGTCTCGTGTGTATCGTAGAAGCCGGCTAAGGGATAATTTAAGGCGCCTTAAGGGTACCGCGAAGGGTAAGGTATATGGTAAAAGTATACCAGAAGCAAGGTAATTACCAAAAAGGTCGGTGCAAAGCAGGCGGCTGTAATACGAATGCTAAAACATTATCATTAACATACATGAGACTACTGTGCAATTCAAAGTTTATCTTAATGAGTAAAATAATAAATATTACTTTAACAACAGGTACACTCATACATACATATAACCACGACTACTATCCCCGAAGGGTTATTCAGAGACTAGGCAATGAGGACCGCAAAAGCAGTCTTCTGCCATAGTCTACTTTTCACCGAATAGCGACTGCACATGTTTGGTCTAAATTGTATACCCTATATAAACCTACCTGCCAAATTACAAGCTTGGTACGCGTGTATTATATTAGATATCAAATCATTACAATCATACCGTCTAGAGCTTCAACCAAAAAAATTACCTCTCAAAAACAACTCTCAATATCAATATTTGATCCGATACTTATATCAGACAATACCGCCATCTCCACTTACGTATTGTTCGCTAACAAGCCAATTTTGCATTCACAAATCACGTAAACCTTTTCGCTCCTTGCTTTATTCGCCAGGTAATTTGTTTTGCTCATTAAGCTCTCCTCACTTGAGCCAGCATCCACCATCCAGTCGGATGCCGAGGCAACTTTGATCACCTATAGCAACGCCCGGCCCCTGACAGTATCTATAGCAACCTCTCCCCCCACTCGAGGCCTTTATGAATCGCGCGGCCATATAACGAATACAAATTGAATACCTCTAAACAGCAACTATGTTGTAAATTTGCGATTGAAGCCCATTCAACTAGCTGGCTTGTTTAATTGAAAAGTTTTCTGCGTCAATAGATCTCGAGTTATGATTTTGTTGAATGACTCAGCTTTGATTTGAGGATTGCTTTTATGTCGTGTGTTGAGAATTGAGAAGGCCAGTTGACTCGATCGCAAACGAAACAAATGATTTCCACTATCGCAGTGTGCTATTTAGAAGGATTATATTTAGATAGATTATGTATATCAAAGTCGTTTCACTTGGAAGAAAGTAAAACTATAAAAAGAGGTTAACCCGTGAGAAGGCGCGCCTTTTTTGCATCACGGTTTGGTGCGCGTGAGGAAATTGCTCACAGCATTTTAAATGGTTCTATTTAGTCTATTATAATATGATTTAACTATTAATTTATTGATATTGTATAAAAGAACATTAATTATATAGTAAACATAACAGTTTTTATCAAAATTAAGTAGGTAACTTAAATGCAACTTTCAACGCAAGTAAAAAAATATCTTAACTTTGACCCTTTGCTTTTTGCAGTTTAATAAAATCAATTTTAAAAAAAATCGAAAAATTTATTACTCAATGAGATCCTGATGAGTTTATCTCTGCATTTACATACAAATTAAAAAGATAATCCAAAAGAAAAATACAAGTATACTATTATTATTTTGTTAGGGAAAAAATACTAACGCGGATGGACGCGCGATGAGCAAAATGCCGCGCGATGGTACACGGTCTTCAGAACCACTTCACTACGCGATCGCTGCGGCACCGAGCGGCGCATGAGTAGCGTCAGGGGAGAGGGGTTGAATAGTTAGGAAGGTACCTACACGCTTGAGACACTACTAACGGTGTCAGTATTACAAAAAATTATCACTTTCAAATTTTGCGTGAGCAAAATGCTTATAGCGCGCCTCAAGTAACAAATTATTGTTGCATAATAGTTGAGAAAACGTTTTACATTTCCTTTTGGTTCTATAAAGTGGGGCATATAAACGTGTCGTAGACGTTTATACAACGCGAAATAGGCCCATATTAAACAACATTATTGTTATTTACAAGTTAAATAAACGTCAGTCAACAACTTTTAAATGTTACATAAAAGTTTTCGACCGACTGTTATCGAACCACTGAAGTCCTATAACAATTGCATAGACATTAGAAGATGACTGTAATGTCGGTTAAGTGTTTAACATTGACTTTTATTGTACACAATGGAATGAACTTCAGTTCATTCCATTCATTCGTTCCTGTGATGTTTGCTGGAAAAGTGCGGGTTATCAAATACAAAATCTAAACGGTTTATAAGTTATAGTTTACTTAATTATTTTTATATTTACTTTAACAATATAATACATGAACAGAGTGTATGGATAAATGTGTGCAGTGCACCTAGTTCTTATGGGACGTTTAGTTTTGTGGTGAAATATAGGTGTGTTGTTGTGAAATTTTTTACGCCCCCATCGAATTTCTTGAAATTAAATTATTGTAGACTATTGCTTAAAATTTGTTTACATACTAAAATAGCAGCCATCTTGTCTAAGTTAAGAAACGACTTCTATACATCAATTATAGAATGAAAAGGTCGCATAATGCGGTTTCTTGCGACCAAGATGGTCGGCCATGATAATTTATTTTAGAGTTCCGTGAGATAATAAACATGAACAGATAACCTTTTATTTAAATAAACCCTTTATACATGGTGTCATATTTTTTTTTATTTATCCGACCTACAACCTGGCTTCATAATACGACGATATAATAAAGCAGTCGTAAAAACGTTCACGTAACCTATACTCCAACACTACTATTCGACGTTGTATGAATCAGTCGTAAAAACGTCTACCTAACCTATACACAGGCACCACTATACGACGTTGTAGGAATCAGTCGTAAAAACGTCTACCTAATCTATACACAGGTACCACTATTCGACGTTGTATGAATCAGTCGTAAAAACGTCTACTTAACCTAAACACAGGCACCACTATACGACGTTGTATAAATCAGTGGTAAAAACGTCTACCTAACCTATACACAGGCACTACTATACGACGCTGTATGAATCAGTCGTAAAAACGTCTACGTAACCTATACACAGGCACCACTATACGACGTTGTATAAATCAGTCGTATAAACGTCTACCTAACCTATACACAGGCACCACTATACAACGTTGTATAATACCGTCGTAAAAACGTTTACTTAACCTATATTTTTGTACCATTATACGACGTTGTATAAAGTAGTCGTAAAAACGTTTACTCTACTTATTTAGTAGACCATTTAGTTACGGGACTAAATCGTTGTAGGAATAACGGTTACACAACGTTGTAGTTGTCTAATAACATCAATTCAACAGTTATATAACTGAAAGTCGCATAGCACAGTTTTTATATGACCAATTTGCTAGTTGGGTTCTCACTGGCTAAAGTCGCTATAAAAGTCGCTTGAAATTATAATCATATTTCTAACATATTAAAAACAATATTGCGCTAATATGCTATGTTTTTCACAATAACCCAATTACAATTGAAGATTTGAGATTTACACATTTATTTATAATACAACGTTACTTCTTATTATTTTAAATGTTGTTATTTATGTATCTGGAAAGTATAATTCCTACGATGTATTGTTTTCTTCAGTGTTGAAATGCTAGCCCTATTTCACGTGCTGGTAAGTGGCGTTAAGCACGGTGTGTTAAAAGAACCCAAAAAAGAGACACCCTGATTTTATATCAGATTCCGAGAGTTTGACTCAATAAATGAAACAATTTTAAACTTTCACGGTCACTTCAATTATTTTTATGAAAAAACGGGATAGTACTAGTAACACCACCAACCAAACCGGGTACTTTTTTTTTCAAATCGTCTTTGGGCCTTCTTTTCACCTAATGGTAAGTGATAATAAGGCCGAAGGTGGAAGTGCGCTTTACTAGAATCTGAGGAACTGCTTATTTTAGCACTAAACTGTCGAAACACAACAAATGTTAATATCATAACATTGTTGTTATGGCGCAAGATGCTGATGGTAGCTAGCCAGGCGGACCCAAGTACACAAAGATGAATCCGGGTTCGATTCCCAGCGGGGACTTTAGGGACTTTTGGGTCTAAGACCGGTGACTTAGCCACTAGACCAAAGAATATACAATACTAAAACTAAAACCTAACTAAAGCTTTGACTGTTATTCATATAAAGTACAGCAATTAATGATCTGCCGATGCAGCAGAAGATTCCTGGCAAAATATTTATTTTTATTACATTCAATTTTAGTAGGTATCCACTTAACATTTGGATTTATTTTATGTTTTGGTGGATGCTAAAATTTAAATAGTTCAGCACTTAGCATTTAATATTTTATTATAAAAAAAACTTTTCAAAAATAATATTATTTAAATCCAATTCTCATGAAAGTATCAATGCAGCTTTAACGGAATCCAATAATATCACTATTCATTTGCAACATCCGAGTAACCGTGTTCCATTGGAAATTCAGAGTGAAACGAAATACATTTTCATTTGTAAAACACTCAATCGAACAACAGATAATAAAAATATACACGCTGAAAAATAAACCCCAGGCGCGCGGTGCGGCTGAAATTCACCAAAAATTTGGACGTATAAAATTCAAATAAAGCCAGTTTTACATGAATTACGTCCGGGAAGCATTCTCGTATGGAGTAAAGAATGATATTGTATGCATTTTGCATGAGAGTGGTATTATCGGATATGGCAAAGAATTTGAATATTTCGACCGGAGTGCTACTCCTGTTTTAGAGCAAGGCGAGTTGCTTGCGAATTAGCTAGAAGAACAATCGTTTGTACATTATTATTAAAAAAAATGATTGATATGATTATAAAATATGCATATATATTTTAACTATCGATTTCAAATTTAGATCTAATATTTAACGCTGTTTGACGCAAAGTACTTAATAAATGTACCCTAAACTTAAGGTTTAGAATTAAATACCTACATTATTAAGTAAAAAAAATGATTGATATGATTATAAATAAATAATAATAAATTTTGTTTACGCTCACACCAATTATCTAGACCAAGATGAGTATTCTTGTGAAACTCGTTTATATGGTAAGTTAACGGATAAATAAACATAAACATAGAAAAAACTCCCAGACCCGAAATCAATTTAGAAAAACAGTTTTTCTCTAAATTGACCCGACCGGGGATCGAACCCGGGACCTCAGAGATGGCGACACCATGAAAACCGGTGTACGAACCACTCGACCAAGGAGGTCGTCATAAAATATGCATATATATTTTAACTTTCGATTTCAAATTTAGATCAAATATTTAACGCTGTTTGACGCAAAGTACTTAATAAATGTACCCTAAACTTAAGGTTTAAAATTAAATACCTACTTTATTTGAGATAAAACTAAGTACACCATTTTTTAAACAGTGGATTATGATGGTTTGTACAACAAAATTAAAGAATATTTTATAAACATTAAAGTAAAATAAAAAATATTGAGCTTCTTTGTAGCATTCTTGTGTTGGGGGCATGTATATTATAACAGATTTTCCTTTCATTGTGTACCGGGAACAATAGTAACGCAGCACCGTATTTACGTATAGATATTAAATATATGTTAACCAATATGTCACAGGGGTGGGAGCGGGAACACAAAAGCATTCTTCACTATTATGCGGCCAGTAATATTCGGTGAAACTATTCGACCAACTTTTTATGCGAAACACGACGGAAAACAAATAGGTATGTAAATTTTACAGCTTGTTGGGAACGTTATTATAAAATTATAGCAATAAAATAAATTCTGTCATCAATTATTTATTTCATAGAACACTTAATAGATTTTAACATAATATTAAAGTGTGTATTTGTAGGTTTTATGCATAAGATGTATTAATGGTTTGTTTTTTATAATAACCTGATTATAATTTTTTGTTGATAATAATATTAAGATGTCGAAAGGAAATACATAGTTCACAAAGTAATCCTTTCAAAATAGACAGAATATGGTAAGTTTTTAGTATAAAACAAAAGATAGGTAGTAGGAAGGCAAAAAAAAGTTTTGACGATACAAAAGCACCTTTGAAAAGTTTATTTGAATAAAGAATTTTCAACTTTGACTCTGACTCATTTGCCGATTTTTTTTAAACATAGTTGTGACATTATAAGAACAAGCCTTACAAACTTTTCTGTACAAAACATTTTCATAAGTATAAACTTTACTGAAATGTATTTTTTTACAAAAGCAACTGATTCAGGTTAACATAACAACAACATTAATTCTATTCATAGGGTCCTTCAAACGAGGCGTGAAGAGGCACTTTGTGGGCCGGCAGAGTGAGGGTGACTGATGCTACGTCTCTTACGCTGCACCAGTTGTCCTCGCGCCTGGACTTCATTTCCACTTAACATCAGGTGGAGTGGGGTCATTTGCCGGACTTATTATAAAAAAAAAAATATTGAAAACATGTTCAAAAATAACTAAAGTAGGAATTTATTTTATTTTGAAGTATTAAATAACCAGAGTGCCTAAATGTAATATTTTTTTTCGGTGGAGGAATAATTATTAGCGCTTAAGCTCGCATTCACGAGGGGCGAGGTAGACTATATACGCGCACTATCCATAACGTTTTTTTTTAAATTTATATTTTTATTAATTTATGGGTAAACACTTGGCCTTCATCTCAGCTAATGTTAAGTGACGGAATGACCGAAGATGGAAGCGCACTTTACCCGTAATCCTCAACTTCTGAGGAACTGTCCATCTTGTCTCTAACTGCCGGAACACAACAATGCTACAAACATTGATGTTATGGCAACATATTTGGATAAGATGGTGGTGCCCCGCGGACTTGTTAAGCCCTACCACCAACCAAACCGAGTAGATACAAACATGTTCCTCCCACTGGGAATCGAATCCGGGACCTCAGAGGTCTGGTCCTGGACCTGAGAGCCTGGTTCTTTAGACTTAGGTCTTTCCCCGGGTTAGTCCATTCCCGGGGTTAGTGCTTTCCCTGGGTCCCTAAGTAGACCCTTAGTCTTCGAGGCAAGAAGGTATTAGTTAGTAATAATTTATAACGTATACCTAGTTGAATTAAAAAAACTCAATAAACGATATAAAGAAGCTTTCAAATCTATAAGTATTCATTTCATATTGTGAACAGAATAGAAACAATATTTTTCTCAACAAAATTGAGAGGCTTACACTCTGAACTTGTACGTAATGCTGCAACAATGGGAGTTGTTCCAATAGAATGTTTTTAAGAAGAGGAGATTATTTAGTCAAGTTTCTTTCAATGTTCTCCTTGCAATGCCAACAATGAAAATGTTACATTATATCAAATCAGAACGCATTCAATTCTTCTCTATATTATCATTTAAACAAGTGGTTTCTTTTTAATGTTTATCAGACTTCAAAAAGGAAGACGTTTCAAATTAGTCATTTTTTTTGATGAATTCTACAAACAACGGTACGGTCGGCCTATAAGCACCGGTCACTGCAGCATAGCAATATCATGAGGTATTATAACCTTAGATTAAAACAAAAAGGGAAGATACGGCATGCTCCTACTTGTAGTCAATCAAAATATAGTCCTCAACTACCTAAGCAAACACTCACACACGCACACCTATAAAAGTGTAAATCGAGCGAGCAAGACAGAGCAATAAGTTTCAACGTCAGCGCGAGGGAGTCAGCGAGTAGCGCGTTGACGTCTCGGTCGCTTCGCAACAGACGAGTACGTACGACCGATTCCGACGCCACTGCGGAGTAGCGTCTTTTTTTTTTCACACAGCAGAATTTCCGCAATAGTACGATGTAGCCTGTTCGCTCGGCAAATTGCGACTGAAGTGAAATTGTGCCTTTAGGCCTAATTTTAGCGGCTTACTCACGAGACGGTAATGCCGAATCTTCCCTTTTTGTTTTAATCTAAGGGTATAACTATTGTACATTATATACACTTTTAAACTTTTGTGTTTCATTATGCACACATGTTTAGATGGGATTTAACGCAAATCCTCGCAAACACATCGTACGCAAGTCCCCTCCAGAGATCGCCACTTTTACTCAAGAGTAGTGCGTGAAGCGATTGAAATTAAGAAACATCCGAACAATTTCAATCGAGAAGATGGCCACAAACTATCATCAGCGTGGAATCCAGGGTTTGCAAAAACGCCACTTCGTTTTAGTCCGCAATCGGCTAATTACTAGAATAAGGCTTGTATACGGAATAGGGACATCGTTAGTGTTGTATGTGACGGTAGTTGGAAAAATAATGTGATGGTGGATGAAGACTCAGCGACGCAAACGGAGGCAAAACACCGCGACAGCAGTCGGCCCGTGACCAAGGCCAATGCAACTCGGTCGAAACGTCGGGTATAAAAGGTATGCGTAGAATGTAATCGCCTACAAAAATGTATGTACATCTTCACTGGTTGACTGTTAGAGAATGCCTTAAGGCATTAAGTCCGCCATTTGCTGTATTTTTGGCAATAAAGTTTAAATAAAAAAAATGCCTTAATTATAATATATAATTATAGTAATTTTGCGTTAAATCTGAAATGTGTGTATTGTACATTGCCTACAAACAAGCCTAGTAAACCTTTGTAATACTTTTCAAAACAAAATACGGCTGGTGCAATTCTTGTCAATAGTTACTGGTGACTGCTTACAATTCGACGACCGTGTGCTGTACTACGGATTTAGATAAAAAAGTAAACTGTAGCCTTTAGTATATAGGCTGTTCCCACTGCTGGGCAAATAATGCCTCCATTATAAAATCGAGACTTCGCTGCAATTGATGCGTATTGGTGATCACAAACCCAGGCTATGCATCGGAAACTTAAATGTAGCACAAAGCGCTACTCAACATCTTATATACTGCGCACAGCAAAGGACTAACCCGTCCATCTTCAAAGCAAGAGTGAATAGGCACCTTCTGGGTTAGCTCGCTCCATCGTGGACCCTGTCTTAGCCCCTGGGCTTGATTGGAATCAAGAGCAAACCGATTCATAGTAAAAAAAAAACATCCGATACACACTATAACAGTCCTGGGAATTGAACTATGGACCTCAGGTTATCGAGTCAAGCGCTTTGCTACTCGGCCACCGAGGTGTTAGGTAATCTTGGACTTAGATAATCTTAGTAAAAAAATGGATAGAGCGAAAGAATAAACATCTTACTCTCTGTTAAATTATGTACCTAGTTTTTTTTTCACACTCTTCGCATGCATTATTCGCGGACGACTTTTAAATTGTCTCGATTTACAATGTTCTCTTCATCGAAAAGAGCCCGAAAGAGCCGAAACAAAAGATTATGTTTAGTAAAGTTGTGCTAAATTGTGCTATCTGACATCTGTGTAAGTAGTTAGGTTTTGATAAAATCGTTTTAATTTTTAATTTTTTAATCTTAAGTAAGTATACTTTGTTATTTTTATGTATATTAAGATTGTTTTTTTTTAAATTAAGTGTGTAATGTAGAAAGGTGTTATCTGTTATTTCTAAAATATTTGTTGTTTATGTTGCCTCAATGTTACTGTGCATGTTGTGTTCTCCTATAAGTAGTGAGACTTTCAGCACTTATTTATTTTGTTATAATGTAAAATAGTTTAAAACAAATGTACTCATTGTTGGAGAACCAAATAAAGAAAATAAAATAAAATAAAGTAATACACCAACCAGAAACCTTAACGGGTAAGCAAATTGCACATCTTAAATGTCTTATGTCTTAGCTACACGTTGACCAAGACATGATTGTTATCCCTTCCGAAGCGCAGTACTTTCTCGGAATATCTCATTAAGCTGAATAACGTCCACAGCGAAGTTAGATTGGCGCACCGGTTTGATTACTGCCAACCCCCTGATAGGCAATTTCCTGCTCTTTGTACGCAACTTCCTGTTGCCTATGTACGAATATTACGAATAGATTTTAACATTTCGTGGATGCTCCGTGTCTCTGAAGTTTCTCGCTTTGTGGCGTTCGGGCGGCGCCTGTGAGGCTTGCAATTGCTTTTGGTTTTTCGTGCGTCCGTGAATTTTGTTTCGTGCCAGGTATCCGGTGCAACACTTAACTCGGGTTGTGTTTGATTTTGGTAGGCTGGTTGTGCGGCGTTATAGATGTGAATCCTTTACCTAGTTTTGTGTTTTGTTAGTTTTGTGTTTATTTAACTGACATTATAACGATAAGGGAAATATGTTCGCTTTTGTATTAGTTTATAACTTTTGTGTTTACGTGGTACTGCAGTCGCTGTGACCGAAATCGGTCGGGATGGTCATCATTATCATCCAATGTTCATCCAATATAATCAAAATCGTTCATTTTGATTGAAATATTTTCAAAGAAATTTCATTACGACGACCTCCTTGGTCGAGTTGTTTTGTACACCGGTTTTCATGGTGTCGCCATCTCTGAGGTCCCGGGTTCAATCCCCGGTCGGGTCAATTTAGAAATTATTGTTTTTCTAAATCGTCTCGGGTCTGGGTGTTGTCTATGTATAATAAGTATGTATTTAAGTATATTAAGTATGTTTATCCGTTGCCTAGTAACCATTTATCGAGTTTCTTCGATAAATGGTTCGAATTGTAGGAAAGTTTAATTTAATTTTAATTTTAATTAACCATTGATTAAACACAACAGTAATAATAGTAGGAATCGTTAATTTCAGTCCCATTTTTGTATTCAAAATAATGCTACAATATGATAACGTCGCGTTGTTTGATTGTTTATATTAACTATTATTCTCTGTCTGAACCCAAAAAGGGTAACTGTAATCTGATGTGGTAAATGTAAAAACAGTGTTGAGGTACGGACCTACCTACGGCGGGTCGGTGATCATTTATAACGTCAAGATGACACTCTATTACCTCTCCTGCAGGGTTGACACTTTGAGTTATTTTAAAGCACCTTTTCCAAGAGGAACAAACAACGGTGCGCCCGCTGTAATTAATAGTATTTGTCAAACCTTTTGTGACAGGTGTTTTGTACGTAGGTATCTATTTTTTTATTAAACATTGTTATTCATGAAACGTAAAAGTTGAGAAATTTAAAACAGTATTTTAAAGTGCAAGAAATTCATGCTCTGTTGTTTTCTTTTTAATAGTAGATACCTATCTATCATCTAAAATAAAAACAAATGAACTTACATTAAAAGTATCTTAAAGTTATACCATTGTGTGTTTTATAAAACAATTCCGTTTAATCATTTCTCTCCAACAAATATATGTTTTCAAAGAATTACCTTTTTATTGAACCACTGAACATATTTCTCCATACCACCGTATCTTATCTATATTGAAAACACTCGACTTATCAATAACACATTGAAAAGAAAAAATCCATTTGTGGCAACCCTGCGTCCCCCTTTTGGCGCGATTGGGGAAGAGAAATACGTCAACGTTTTTGCCCAGGATCGCGCAGACTTCGAAAAACTTGCAATTTGTGTTACATAATTTGAAGTTCTACAAATTTTGGTGTGCGCCAGCATTTTCTTAAATCTTCTTTTGGAACACTTGTGTGTTTAATCAAAGAATAATGAGTCAAAATGGGCGTAAGTTCAACAGGGTTGGTTTTACTTAAAAAATAAAGCTTATTTTATTGTACAAAAAAAATCGTATGACGATAAGTGTCAAAGTCACCGGAGAATTGAGATAAGGTCAAAGTGGGTGAGTAAGTGAGTAAACGAATTAAAATGAGGTTCATAAGTGGCTAAAAACAACATGTTTTACGCAATATTGTCCGTTATTCATTCGTTTTTAAGGTCTATCACCTATAAAATGCTATGGTAGACACACTTCCCTAAGAAAGTAAGGCAAGTGTGACTATATGATTGAAGTACAAGACAGTTATTTTTTATTCAAAAATGCAAAGTCTCTTCTACTTGATCGTGGGATCCAATTATTTGACGACTACCTATATTATTTTAATATACTTCGTGAGAATATTTTAAAGGAGCAAAAATTATGAGGTATGTAGTCTACATTGGGCAGGGATAGAAAACATTTTTAAGTAAAATTCTTAATTCGCTAAATGAAAGCATAATACTTGTACTTGAAGAAGAAGACTTCATACTGACAACAATCATGAAATACACCGAAATAAGGAGGTGGAGGACCAGAACCATAGTATGTTAAAAGTTTCAATAGTAATCAACAACACTAGGAGAACCATAGTATGTTAAAAGTTTCAATATTAATCAACAACACTAGGATATTAAAAATAGTTTAAGTGCATGAAGTTTTTACTTTAGAGGGAGGTAGTATTCATCAATACGAAAAACTTTTATTATGTAGCCAACAACAAAATCGCGAAAAACAAAACAGCTGTTCCATACATTTTCACTCGGTGGGTATTGGTACTTTTTTATGGAACAACTATTTTTACACAGTTACAAAATGGCGTCCTGAATGGGTGGTAGGTTAAAAAGATTTGGACGATTCAAAGTACTTATTAATTGAGTTTATTGAATAAATATATTTTGAATTTTGCTTGAAACAAAATGTGCTTTTAAACAATAAATATTGTTTATGTAAGAAGTCCTGAGCGCAGCAGTGGGATTTCATATGCTAATGATGATGATGTCGTTCGTTTATACAATTCTTTGTACTTCTTTGTAACTTGTAACTTTGTTTCTTCACTGAGTGGTAGAACCACGCTGCATTGCAGCACGCATTGGGCCGGCTCACCCGGCGTAATACCACTCTCTCACGAATATCCGGCGTGAAATAATGGCACTTGGTTCTGTTGTGTTTCGTCTGGCCAGTGAGGGTTCCGGAGGCCCATCCCCCACCCCCCTCTCACAATTCCTATTCCTTCCTTAACCCTATTCCTTCCTTAAAGGCCGGCAACGCGCCTGCGATTCCTCTGCGGTTTTGCGAGTGTCCATGGGCGGCGGTGATTACTCTCCATCAGGTGACCCGCCTGCTCATTTGCCTTCTTCTTTTATAAAAAATAAAACTTACATTTAAAAGGCTATGTATTCAGCGAGTACTATTTTTTATTATTTATTTTATGACCATGGTTACAACTTCCTCAGTCGTAACGTAATACAAAAAAGTGCTGCCATAACTAAATAAAATGTATTATTCAAATTTAAATATATATGTACATAAGTAACGTTTCAAATATTAATATTACAATTCGTATCTATCACGCCACTGAATCTTTTGCGCTAAACGAATCAAGTTTTTCAGCCGGAGTATCCCTATCTCACATTTCACTAAACCGCACAGCTACGTAATATTTCAAATAACATTTCCTCTCCCAATTTTAGCCACAGTTCCCTTTATCATTTGTTAAAGTCCACTGGCTCGTTTAACTTTGTGAATCTTTCTGCGTCTTGACAAATGATGTAATAGCTGTTTTTTCGTATTACACACCTTTGAGGAATTTCGTGCCTATACAATAATAGTGTGTGCTAAATTATATCTTATATATTTTACGGTCGATATAACATGTTTATGATATGAGAATGTAATATGCTCCGGAAATGTTTAAATATGAGTTTGTAAGGTGTACTTAGAAACTAGATACCAATAAATTATAATGTTGCTGTGAAAGCATTTTAATACGATATTCATTTTTATAATATCATATGCTTATTACATTTACGACATAACCAAATGCGTGTAGACAATTAATTACTGTGTAGTAACCTTAAATAATAAATAAACGACGTACAAAAAAAGCTTTTTTTATCATTTCACATGAATGAAAGTTATGAATGGTTTTAATATTATAGATACAAATAACTTTAATTTATCACACTGATGAACAAGTCTTTTGTTTTATTTCAATTAAGGTTCTAAGCAAAGTAAATACAATACGAGTATTAATTACACTGATTATATAACTAATACTAATTATCTATTCAATTTAAAATACCGAAATGGACTGTGGCGCGTAGCGGAGAAAGAATACTACCACCCCCTCTCTTCTCTTGGGTGTCGTAAAAGGAGACCAACGGACTAAAGACTGCACATACATCCAACAGCATAGAGCAGCGATGGGCTCACCACCTGTCACGCTGAGCACATGTGCAGTTATCATTTGGTGAGAAGTGGACTTTGGCAGGGGATTGTTTTGCGGTCCTCATTGCCTAGTCTCTGACTAACACTTCTGGGATTATATGTATGTATGTACGTATATTGAATATAAAGGCCTATCAGTAAAATAAAATAAAAGAAATGTTATAATAGGTAGTTGGTAATGTAGACGCACACGCATATAGTAGTATTGCGTTAAGACCCGTGTCTCTTCAATATGTTCGTTAGAAAAACAACCTTCGCCGAACAATAAGTAGCTATAAATATATCCACTTTTCGTATAGCCCCTATATGAAAATGGCGAGACGCTAGGCGCGCTGACATGTTTACATAGCGTCACATTATTGCGAGCAGGTAGAACAAGGTTAGGCGATTACAGGTGGAGGACACTCCTAACGACTGGCGCGCCGGTGTTACGTGTCGGTCGCTATGACAGTTGGTTGATGGCAACTATAGAAACTATGTTTTAGAAAAAAATTGTCTTAAAGTTTTTTAATATCACTAGCTTACATATTAAAAAACTTCAAGACAATTTTTTTTTTACAAAACAGCCTATCATTAAAAGCATATCTCTTAGTGGGGCCTGCAGAGATCTTCCTTTTGTAGCTTTAGATAGATAGATAGATAATACTTTTATTGTAACAGTTTACATTAAACACAAAACATAAAAAACAAGTACATTACACAGTTACAATTTGGCGGTCTTATTTCTCTATTTCTTCCAGACAACCATTATAATGTTGACAGTTAACTAGTATTCATTGTAATCATCAGCCTTACTACATTGACGTTGACATTGACAGCAAGCCACTACCCAATATAATCCCAATGCGATTTGGTAGACTTAACGGTATGCTTTCCGAAACACTGAGATAGCTCGAGATGTTTTTATTTTATCACCCGTCCAGTGACCCGCCATTGCAAAAGTTACTTAACTCGTAAGCTTATGAGGAAAGTGAGAGTGTCAGTGGTCCAGGTTGCCCAGTCTTCTATTCGTATGCGTATCGCCACATGGCGAAAGCGATCGAGAAGTTTTTCCCAAAAACCCAAAGTATCGTAACTCATAGTAACTGCTAGTTGCTATTGCTATGACATGTAACCGAACGGAGGGGCGGCCCAAGAAGCTCATTAGAAGCCTGTAGCTTCAGTGCTCACGTTTCTAACAAGCACTATGGGAGATCACTTACGTTATGAATGTTATGATACATCGATTTATTTGTTTTTTTCTCTCCTCATGGAATATTACTTGAAATTTGATATGCGTAATATTGTTGATGTGTAATATTGTGGTTAGAACTTATTACTTGTAAACAAAGCTCTCATTGTGTTTTTTTGGGAGGTTTATTGAATAATCTGATACATCATTCATTATAAAGAAATAGGAAGTAGTGTTGGACTCTATTGTTATATACGTCATCACCGAACTACCCCACCAATACCTTAAACTAACTACTACTTAGATAGTGGAGCAGAGGTGGACACAGGTTCACGTCATCCGTCACTACGTCTTGAAGAACCACTGTGAAAGCAAACTGCTTCTTTCACTCTTGAAATATTTAAAAAGCCATAATTAGGCTACCTATACTATGTTTTACGTTAGGTCCCGTTAAAATTTCAGTAGTAAAAATATAGAAACATTAATATACGTAAAAATATTGTTTTTTCCCCATCCTATAGTGTTAATGGCTTATAAATTACGAATGCATGGTAGTATTTATGCTTTACAGCCAAAAGCAGTCCCTTTGCGGAAGCTTAGCGTCGCCCTGCAACACTCCTGTCGAATACAAATTATATCCAACTGCGTACAAATTGTTTCGAAGGGAAAATTTAATTGTCAGCCCCGGTCGTAATATAAAAAGTAATGTCATTAATTATCTAGTCTTGTTTCTAATTTGCGCTTTTCTGATTTCAGGTAAGTCCGCGTTGGAACAGTTCAACGTTATCTGGTAATTTTAATTGAAGCAATAATGGTTTTAGTTTTAAAGGTCTTGCGAAATGTTAACATGTTTTATGTATAGTGTGTTTTTTTTATTAGACAATGTTATATGTATTTATTCATTTCTATGAAAGGTCAACAGCAGGGTAGATCAGCGATGATCGATGAAAAATAAAAACATATAAAATGGGAAGAGAAGGGAAGGGAAGATAATAAAATAATAGTTGGCTTTAAGGTGTGGCAGCTTACTTTGTGATCGACGCAAATGGTGTGGCAGCTTACTTTGTGATCGACGCAAATGGTGTGGCAGCTTACTTTGTGATCGACGCAAATTTATTATTTAAGTACTAAAAGTAAAAGACAAAGATCGAATTTTGAATGATTATGAAGATTCAAATAACATTGTAATAATGTTTGTATTATTCCTTGCGTTAGGGCGTTGTTATACATTCTGTCAAAAAAGTTTCGGGAACGGATGATTTGTTTATGTTGATTCCTAATTCAATTTTTTGTTTTTTTTTTGTTGTTCGATTGGCACAACTGTTATTCATTTTGGCGCATCTGTTATTTAGATTAAATAAAGTGCTGTTTTTAGTTAGTATAAATCTAGTGTGTATTGCGAATTTCATAATAGAAAAAACGTCGAACAAAGAGTTTGTCTTAAATTTTGCGTCGCCAATGGAATTTCGTGTTCGGAGTCACTGAAAATATTACAGAAGGCTTACGGTGAATCGAATTTATCAAAAACACGTGCTTTTGAGTGGTACAAACCGTTCAAAAGTGGTCGAGATGTGATGGAAGATTTGCTTCGCTCTGGTAGGCCATCAACGTCTTCAACTGAAGTTAACATCGCAAAAGTGAAGGAATTGGTGAATGAAAATTCTCATTCAAGTTTGAGAGAGATAGCCGCTGAACTTTCTGTGTCTTACGAGTCGATCCGTGCCATTTTAAATAATCACTTGGGTATGAAACATGTTGCCGCTCGGCTAGTCACAAAAGACCTAAATTTTCTCCAGAAAATCAATCGCATGAGAGTCGCTGAGGACATGCTAGAACGAGTCAATTCCGACCCAACATTCATGCAACGCATTGTTACTGGTGACGAGACGTGGGTTTACGAGTTTGACATGCAAACTAGTCAACTAGTGGCGCCTTCCGACTGAACGGAAACCGAAAAAACCACGCCAAAGTCGATCAAAAGTCAAAGTCATGTTGACTGTTTTCTTTGACTATCACGGTGTTGTGCACTCGGAATTCTTGCTAAAAAGTCAAACAGTAAATAAGTAATATTATTTGGCGTTATGCGGCGTTAAGGAGAGCAAATTCGACGAAAAAGGCCAAGTTTGTAGAAAGAAAATTCTTGGATTTTGCACCACGATAATGCGCCTTCGCACAAGGCCATCATTGTAAACGAATTTTTCACCAAAAAAACTCAATAAATACCATCGAGCAACCACCTTATTTACCAGACATGGCTTCAGCCGACTTCTTTTTTTTCCTAAACTAAAATTACCGCTTCGTGGCCACCCGTTTTCATTCGGTAGAAGACATAAAGGAGAATTCGCGGCGCGAACTGAACTCAATTCCGGAAAAAGCGTTTCAAAAATGTTTTGATGATTGGATTATTCGTTGGCGTAAGTGTATCGTTTCTAAAGGAGCATGCTTTGAAGGCGATAAAATAAATTTGGATGAATAACTAACATTTTGTGTATTATTGATCTTTTCCCGGTACTTTCTTGACAGAGTAGTATATTTAATTTTTTAATTACTTTAATTAAAGTGGAAAGCTGTTTATCATTAAACAAAATTTTGACAACAGTTTCTGTTTATAATATTTTTTAAAGTGCTAAGAATATCTAAATTTTTTATCGAAATAATGTATTTTATATACCCAGCCTATAAACATCATGGCTTATTTCTTCTCTTAAACAAAGTATTCCTATATAGTAGTACAATGGGACATAACTTACTAAACTGGCGTCTTGCTGGGTGGCCACAAAGCCACTTTTGGGCTTTGTGGCCACCCAGCAAGACGCAGACACGTATTTTATGTTATGGTAACAGCCAAGACCAACCGCCAGCCATCTATAACACGGAGTGGCTCGGCATTAAAAAAATTATTAAAAAGGGTATGATGAGCTTGGGAACATAAACAAGCCGCTTAACTTTCACAATCGTCATCATCATTGGTTGAACCTGGACGAGGTTGGTAAAAAACCGCGGAGTCAGGTGCGAATAAATAAATTCCATTTGTGATTTTCGTATCTAATTCAGATAACTGCTTTTCCATTGAAACTAAAACGGTATGGCCCAAAATGCAAATTTGACAATGGACACACAGATGACACTAATCAGTCGTAATTTCTCCACACACGTCGTTATGGCATTAATAAATCAAAGGGCCGTGAAACTGTGGTCCGCTAATCGCATTACGTTAGAGCCGCACAACACCTGCAGACGCTACAGAGCCTACAGGCCTGATGACAGCATTGTGGTGGCATAATCATATCTGGGCCTCATTAATTATTCCCGAAGGGTGCGTTGCCAATCCGCTGTTAATGAACATGGATTGTTATTTATGCATTTGGCCTGTCGCCGCGCTGAAGTGACAGTAATCGCTATTGTCATTTGTTTTGAGGTTCAATGACTAGGTTGTTTGGGAGTCGCTGGTGTAAAAAAACTACGTGTCGCGTGTGTGGCTGGTCGTCGACGCCCAGTGCTGAAGTGACATTATCGGTATTGTCATTTGTTTTGAGGTTCAATGACGAATTGTTTGAGTGCCGCTCAAGGAGCTTGTTATAAATTCCTTAGTGCCGTTACTACATGAGGTATTCACTCATGTGCCGCTACTGTAAGTAAATTATTTCATGTTAGTGTAGCTAGTCATTAACATCCAGTAGAACCAAAGAAAGTATCTGATGAGTGTGTTTCTCAACATGAAACGTATTAAGTCAATGTTGAAATGTTTTCAAAAAACAGTGATATTCACAAATTAAACACTAGAAGTCAGAACAAATTAGCAGTACCTTATACTAGGCTCCATAAAATAAATAATTCTTTTAAGGGTCTTTGTGTACGATTATACAACAAAGTACCAAATGATATTCAGAAATTAGATCTTGATAAATTTAAAATCAAAATCAAAGAAAAGCTTTATAAAAAAGCTTATTATAAAGTGTCAGATTATACAGAAGACAAAACCGCTTGGGTCTGAAATGCTCCAAGTACTCCAACAGCTATTTCTAATTGTCTATAATTAATTTAAATAGTATACATATATAATAAAACTATTTACATTAAAATTTATATTTTGTATTTTGTGACCTGGTAACGACATATAATAGATATATTTTTTGTAAATGTCGTTGCTTCTGTGCGCTGTGGTTTCTTGCGCCCGTTCTTTGCCACTGTATAAAATGATGTCCTGAATGGGTGGTAAGTTAAAAGATATTTGGACGTTTCAAAGTACTTATTAATTGAGTTTATTGAATAAATATATTTTGACTTTGACTTTGGCTATGTTATGTTACGCTTATAATGCCTGGGCTATGACTTACCACACAGATGATGAGAAAAGACTATCGCCAAATGGAGTTCTGGAACGTCCTAAAGTCGGTTGGTAGGCGTTAACTACTGTTATATAACGATAGCAATCCGGATCAACGACTTAAAGTGCTTTCTGAAGCACGGAGGTATTACATACATATATATTATCCCTCAAGGGTTAGTCAGAGACTAGGAAACGACTATCCTTTACCATAGTCCACTGTTCACCAAATAGCGACTGCACATGTACTCAGCGTGACAGGTGGTGAACCCATCGCCGATCTATGCTGTTGGTAGTATGTGCAGTATTTAGTCCATTAGTCACCTTTTCGACACCTAAGGAAAGAGAGGGGGTGGTAGTATTCTTTCACCGCAACGCGACACGGTTATTATTTAAGCTTAAGAACCCTATTAATATATGACGTTCATCAAACGAACGCGATATTGAAATGCGATACATTCCTGCTCCCATTGAAAACAACAACCTGCGCGATCATTATAAGCGTCCGGTTGAAGGACACGTAAATTAGGTATCTATTGCACTTCAGTTATAAGGTTTAGTTTCGCTTGGCAATGCAGTATATATAAGCTATTATATAGACTCCAATAGACATAATCCGAATTAGTGTGAGCGGCCGAGCGTGAAGCACAATATGAATGACCTTTGTCAATGCCACTGACGCCCTCTGTCAGAGGAGCCCGAATAATTTAACCCGCTACGCTTTTACATCCGACTACTTGATGTTGAAACATTATAACGGACCAGAGTAATTATTAATTTTGAGTTCTAATTATTCTTTCACTTTTTTGTTTTTCGTATACATATTGGAAATGGTGCCAGTGTCCTATCCGATAAAATAAATGCGAAATTATGTTTGTTAAGAGGCCTTATTACATCTCGACTGTGATTTTTGCGTAAATTGGCCAATTTTGAACTACTGTTCTAAACAAGTGAAATAAAAAATAAATAATGTTATCTCTTATATAGTCGAATAGTGCGTAGCGGCCTCGGAATTTTTAGATATCATTGATTTTATATAGGAAAAAAATCTTATTCTAAACCAAAAAACTTCGAATATCGCTATAAGTTAACTGTGAATATCTCCTATCTACGATAATATTATTGAGCAAAATTTATAGCAGAGTAATTGTTACTTCATGAGGAATATAGATTTTATAATGAATTTATTATGCTATTTCGATAAAAACGATAAATACAACTTCAAAATTACTACAAAATGCGAAAATGGGCATTTTAAGCAAAAATCACATTCGAGATGTAATAGGGCCTCTTAATGAATATAATCACGTTAAAATTTTATAATAAATAATATTATGCCAGGATCGTATTAAGTAGCATTGTATCAAGATTGAACGTTTTGGTATCTGTCTACCTCTCCGAGAAACGGGCGTGGTGTATGTATGTAAGGATCACAACCTATCACGTTGAGCACATGTGTAATTTAGTGAAACGTGGACTCTGGCAGTAGACTGCTTCTGCGGTCCTCATTGCCTAGTCTCTGTCTAACCAGGGGGATGTCATTCCGCAGTTTGGGTACGTTCAGCTGGCGCGCCTCCCGGGCAGGCCGCTAGGCGTAAGGGGGTGTCACTCCACAGTTTAGGTACGTTCAGCTGGCGCGCCTCCCAGGCAGGCCGCCTAGGCGTAAGGGGGTGTCACTCCGTAGTTTAGGTACATTCGGCCGGCGCGCCTCCCAGGCAGGCCGCCTAGGCGTAAAGGGGTGTCACTCCGTAGTTGAGGTACGTTTGGCCGGCGCGCCTCCCAGGCAGGCCGCCTAGGCGTAAGGGGGTGTCACTCCGCAGTTTAGGTACGTTCGGCCGGCGCGCCTCCCAGGCAGGCCGCTAGGCGTAAGGGGGTGTCACTCCGCAGTTTAGGTACATTCGGTTCGGCGGCGGCTCCCAGGCAGGCTGCCTAGGCGTATATGGCAGCAAAGGTTGCTGCTCGGCTCGCACGCTCCACGTCGCGCGTCGTCGGTCGCTTCAAGTTCGGACCGCATTTGAACGGCGCTGCGCGACAAAATATTCTTTTATACATTTTGTATTGTGTATGTCGCACTAGGGCGGCGCTGCAGTGAGCGTCGCTGCGCGTTGCGACATTGTTGCCTCCAAAAGAATATTTTGACGCGCAGCGCCCTGACGCGCGGCGCAGCGACGCTAGTGCGATATAGCGAGCAGCGCGTCGCGTCAGTCTGCGCACTGCGCTTGGTGAGGATATTGTATTGTTAAAATGAAATAGTTCATAAAATCTTGTCTTACACACTCTGAAGTAAGTGTTAAATCGCGCAGAGTCATTATAAGTAGACGAGAAAGCAGACAGTGGTACTCATTTCCTTCATAGCGCGACCTTGGAATCTCAGAAGTCCATTCCGTCCTCCTTTTTTTTGTTTTATTGCGTTCTTCTTCTGCACATAACAAAGACACAACTAACAAATCCTAAAACTGTCGTATTCTCCCATCTTCTAACGTTCGGAGACGTTACTCTCACGAGAATAAGCAAAGGAATGACACGAGCTGCCGCTATAACGCGTAGTCCCTGCGCGCGCGCGTAAACCCTACGCTCTGAGGTCAAATCGATACCTATCGAGTCAGCGTTGCTAAACGGAATATGAACGCTCGGATTACACGATAAGTTTCAATTTCGCGTGAAAGTCGTTTAGAGAGTGAACCTTTTGTACGGTAGTACTATTAGTTATTCTGTGATAGTAGGTACTCGTGAATCTATGCATGTGCGTATGACTTGATTTTAAATAGCATTAGGTTTAACCTGTAAGAATTGTGTATGTTCTTTAACATAAAAAAGAAGTATATATCATAAATAAGATGCTCTTACGGCCGGTTTCAATAATTTTTAGTTATTACCGCACCTATCAATTCGAATTGGATCGTGGTCGTGTCGTGAGGTGTCCACACGGCTTCTGCCACCCCTGAGTGCATATTCGGCTGTCTTTTGTCCGTACATTCGAGTCCAATGTTAATTAAAACGAATATTGTCGCGGCCATATTGTACTATTTTATTTTAGAATTCAAAAGAAAAGTTTCAAAAGCCGAATGATATTGAAAAGGTACCTAAAAAGTGATAGCCGCAAGGAAACTTTACTGTCGTTTATTGCAATGTAACTTTTACAGAAAGGGATAATAATTGACAAAATAATTTACATTACATCATCAATGCTACAACAGTCAACAATATTGAACAACCGAAATTAAATTGAATTGAAAATTAAGAAATTATTATAACTAATTTTAATATTTCATAAAAAATATTTAATTATTTTAATAAGATTGAGCATTGTGAATTACATTGTTTATAATAAGGGATATTATCATAAAAAAATGTCCAAATCTTATTTTTATGTAGCATATTTCTGCGTAGCTCCATTAGACCATATACCAATCATTGTGTTATTTACGTAGAAATGAAGTACTTTTTGAGGAAAATTATGTGAAATATGAGTACACTTGATTGGACTACCATTGAGGCTGGAAGTGGGTCGTATCGCCCATTAATACTCTCTGCCACGTGTAACTTGTATGGTAACTTGTACAAAAGAATGTGTCTCCAATGATACGTAAGTCAAATGATGTATGTAGTTGTATAAAAATAGTACTTATATACCTAAATTATTAATTAAATAAAGTTGAAGGTAAAGGTCGTGAGTAGAGCCGCTGGGTGCGAATAGTACAAGACCAGACCGGATAAATTATTGCCTTTTTTTTTTTTTTTTTTTTATAAAAGAGGGAGGCAAACGAGCAGGCGGGTCACCTGATGGAGAGTAATCACCGCCGCCCATGGACACCCGCAAAACCAGAGGAATCGCAGACGCGTTGCCGGCCTTTAAGGGAGGAATAGGTTTAAGGAAGGAATAGGAATTGGGAGGAGGAGGAGGGGGGGGGGGGAAAGGGCCTCCGGAACCCTCACTGGTCGGACGAAACACAACAGCACCAAGTGCCATTATTTCACGCCGAATATTAGTGAGAGGGTGGTATTACGCCGGGCGAGCCGGCCCAATGTGTGCTGCAACGCAGCGTGGCCTTTTACGTGATAAAAAAAAAGAAATAACCGTGTCGTGTAGCGGTCAAAGAATACTACCATCCCCTCTCACATGCGCAGTCGCTATTTGGCGAAAAGTGGACTATGGTAGAGGACTGCTTTTGCTGTCCTCATTGCCTAGTCTCTGACCAACCCTTCGGGGATAATAGTCGAGATTATTATGTATGTTATATAGTAAAAAAGTACTTAAGTAAAAATAAATTGATTGACTTGTTTTTCAAGCTAGGTTAATCCTGTTGTTTGGAAGGATGTGGTCCGGTTACATTATACTTCTAAGCAAGCCTTCAAATAATATGATCATTCCTATTTGGGGATTCCGGGTGAAGTTTCATAATTATTTACGCCAAGAAATTTCACTGACTTTTCATATTTTTTGTTTGTTTATTTTAATTGCGTTACTTAATTAGTAGTGAGAGCTGTCTGGTGGCGGATCATTAATATAATACTACTGATGTCGGACGAGATGTGGGCCAAAACCACGACTATGTGGATGCCACGCGTTGCCAGGAGCCACGCGGCAGGCCCAGAAGGAGATGGCGGGACGAGCTAAACTCCTACTGCAAAGACTGGCCATCAAGAGCCCTTAATCGCGAAGATTGGAAAAAGGGAAGGGAGGCCTTTGCCCTGCAGTTAGACGACCATGGCTGAAATAATAAATAATAATGATCCATCTCTCTCCTTATGTGTATTAAAAGGCAACTAACGGACTAAACACTGCGCATACATCCAACAGCAAAAAGCGGCGATGGGCTCACCACATGTCACGCTGAGCACAGGTGCAGTTGTTATTCGATGATTTTGCGGTCCTCATAGCCTAGTCTTTGACTAACCCTTAGGGGATAAAAAAACTTTAAAAAAACTTAAAACTTAAACTTTCATACAATCACACCAATTATCTAGCTCAAGAGAAGCTTCAAAGAAACTCGTTAAATGGTGGCAACGGATAAACATACTTAAAATACTTAAATACATACTTATTATACATAGAAAACAGCCAGACCCGAGACAATTTAGAAAAACAATAATTTCTAAATTGGCCCGACCGCGGATCGAACCCGGGACCTCAGAGATGGCGACACCATGAAAACCGGTGTACAAACCACTCGACCAAAGAGGTCTTCGTAATGTAATGTAATGAAAAAAAATTATTCAGAGCATAATATGTGCAGCTATATACATTAAGTATGGTGTTAACAATCATTATACCTTGACAGGCATAGCAATGTAGCAGAGAACCGTAGTGGCAAACTACTTACTACATTGTAGCACTCTCACGAGGGAAAGAGTAAAAAATATGAAATGTAACAATGCAGGCGATACCCAAGCTTCATAATAAAAACTGCAACCCTATAGTTTCCACAAACAAATGGCGTTCATGTGATCTCTGGGTGTGGTGCAAGGTATAAGAGATCATCTGAATGTTGAATAGTTAACACTAGTGTTTCAACATTCAGATGATTCAGATGATGTGTTATTTTAGGAACTTGAAGTAATACTCTACTACTTTAAGTGAGTAAAAAAAGGTGATACTATACGTTGATCAGGCTAAGTGTATTCTTGTTGTTCATGTTTAAGCGTTTTTCTCAATTGTGTTTAAAATTTAGACTGAAGAAAGCACCGGAAAGAAGACACCTAAACTTTTTGTTATTATTAGTATATCGTATTTTTTATGTCGTTGTCATTGTTTTATGTTTTTATTATCAATTCTGATGTAAAAGAAAGGGAGAAAAGAAATGCCCTTTCTGAGTTTCTTGCCGATTGTTCTCAGAACAAGGCTCCCGCCCCATTGATTGGCTTACGAACCGATGGCATAATTACATTTCTCAATGCTGTAACCTAAACATGGCCTAACCTGAATAGGTATATTCACTCTCGAACATATTATGACATATCGTAATTCGGGGGACATCACATTGGCTTCAGACATAGAATTCCATGTTATATTTCCCTGAGTTATTAAGTATTATTTCAGATTGGATATCATTATTATATATTATTATTGTAAAGTGAAGTCGCTGTTTTCCTGTCTGTAGCCCCACTTAATTCTTCTTAACCACTCAATGGATTTTTATGCGGTTTTCAGTAATAGAGAGAGAGCAATAACTGAGGACGGTTTCTGTTTATAATTTTTATATATTTTGTGCAAAATCGCTGAAGTTTGACGGTGTATCTAAGTGGGCGTGGACGAAGGCGCGGGTAAGCCGCTTGTAATTTAATAAAGCATTTTCAGAGTTGTTGTGTATCCAAACTTATTAAATTATTTCTAGAAGGAGTTGTATTGTATCCGAACGGAAAGGTATGTGTTGTCTCTCATATCTCTCGCTCTCTCACGCCTCTGCATTATCACGGTAAAAAGTGTGTGTGCTAAATAAAACCTTTATTAATTAATTGTGGTAAGTTTAACTTAATCAAAACACAACAGTATAATTATACTAATCCAATTTACTTATTTCAAAACAACAATAAAAAAAGAAAAGTATAACGCCATGCCCCCAGTATTTTTTATGAAAATAAACATTTAACTCCATGTTATTGTATACAGTCACAACACAGTGCCTCTACACACGAAAATAACAATAACCGTGCATAATAAACTTATCTCTTGCAATTTAGACCAAACCTTAACATTATTTCTACGTCCAGGCTCGGAGCCAAACTGCGCTGAGTTTAATATGCCCTATCTAGAATCTGCAATGATAATAATATTTTCAAATCAAATAATCACGTTTTGTTCCCAAATATATTTTTGTTGGGGTTCTTTATTTCACAGCGACACATGAAAACAATTTTCGACATTCTCTATACCTATATTTTACTGTTATAGTACCAAGTATATTTTACGCAAATTCTTAATTACACAAGATTTACTTAAGCGCCAGGAGAAAAGATAAAGATATTTTAGAGTGATTACGACAGATTACGATCATTAACCAAATTAACATTTTAAATACCTTTATTATAAAGATACCAAGATTTTTTGGCGATATTTTGGCTTAACTGCGTGCGCCCTGATCCCGAATGCATTGGAAGCTGTATGTAATAGTAAAGGAAAGACAGAAATAATATAAATATATATAAGCCTCAAAGACTCTAGCGTGGTATGGCTCGGCTCGATATCCCTTCCCGGGTTGAATTCCCGGGTCGGGCAAAATGTGATTTCGGATTTTTTGATCATAACCCGGGTTTGTGATCACAAAACCGGGTTAGGCAAGCGTGGTGATTAAGCCAACACCCATCTTGACTTGATTTCAATGGTGGAGGCCTTTGCCTGCAGCGGGAATGTTTTTTTGTAAATTTCAAAGATACAAAAAAATGGTTAATACAGCAGTTAATCATTATTCTAAGATACCACGCATGTCTTTCTACAAGAAACTTGTTCTCATCAAAACATAAAGGCAGATTAGACGGATATCATGAAAGAGGGGGACGCTTACAATAACGAGGAACATTTCAAGAATCACTAAGGGAAATTAAAAAAAATAAACTGCAAAATCTCAAGTTTCCTTTTAAAGAGAAGCGGGAACATCACACCGGCTCGGCGGACTGACTGACTCACATTTTAAACAAACGATATTGTGTTACACAAACGTAAACATTGGATTCCTAGTGCTTTAGATGAACACTAAAGATTTAAATTAAATTTGTTGTAATAATATCAAGTGGTTCTGTTATTTTATTTAAAGAGATTAACTTTGTTATGAACTGTAAAGTAGAATAATATATTTGTTTTGAAGTAGAATTAAACTTTATTTATAATCGAAAAGTTAGGATTCATTTATATGACTGTATTTATTAGGTACTTGAGTGATTTTAAACAAAGGTTGTGTACAAAAGTTCAAAGCAAAAACCCTAGGGCACTAAAACATTACAAAGAGTTTCAAATGTTACTTTTTTTGCAAATACCTATTATAAATTAATAAATAATAGTATTAATCGTCATACTTTAAATCATAATAAGAAATATAAATAAGTAATTTATTACAAATGGCATTATCTACCAGTAAACCATAGAGCTAGGCATAAAAGGAGGAGCGTTACGAGAAAAAAGAAATTTTATTATTAATTAATTATCTATTGATGAAGATAAGTTACTTACACTTTTTAGTTGTGGATCTAATACATAACAAGTTTTAAATAGTGGATTAAAAAATAAAAAGATGTGAAAAAAATCTAATAAAATCTCGCAGTATTTAAAATTTAATTTAAATGATGGATACATTTAACTCAATATGAATCCTTACTATATTTGACATGCAAACCGCCTCAATAATTAAAATGCTATCACTTTCAAAATGGCGGTCCGCTCGTATGACAGGGTAATTTGGACGCATCCAATTCATCATAGAGTTCCTGGAAAGCCTAGCGTGTGACCTAAAAACGAACTCAACACCGCCCACTCATGAAATTGAGATCAACAAGTGCCAAAGATGCAGTGGCGCATTGCTGGCAAATTGCCACGCCACGCCTAGGCCTGCCATTGGTTAAAATTATTAACCAATTGACAGCAGGCCGGGTGGCCATTGGCTGGTTTATACAGTTCAGGTCACCTGGATTCGGGTCAGTGGGTGGCTTGCACGTACGAAGGTCGCTGGTAATGCAATGGCGGTATCGAGTTACCGGTGCGCCCGCCGACGGTCAGTTTTAAAAGCGAATTTCCGAGAGTTGATTTTAATTAGGATTATTAACAAGGTTACCGCAAAAACCTTTAGGCTACATTAATATGGCTGACGCGAGTAACTACGTTGCAAACTTGGTTATTTAAAATTGTGAATATAACACACACTTTTAATATTTCAGTAACTAAAAAGCTGTGGGTGATATTGCAGTAGCTGATGCAGGTGTTAATTCCTAAACGGTTAATGTTCACGACTAATCTACCTTTTTTTTTAAATTCTACAACGGGTAAGCGCTTGGCCTTCATCTCACCTGATGGTGGAAGGCCGAAGGTGGAAGCGCGCTTCACCCGGAATCCTCAACCACTGAGGAACTGGCTATCTTATCTCAAACTGTCGGAACACAACAATGCTATAAACATCGTTGTTATGGCGACAGACTTAGATAAGATGGTGGTAGCTAACCAGGCGGACTTAACAGCCCTACCACCAACCAAACCGAGCACACAAAGATGTACCCCCCGCTGGGAATCGAACCCGGGACCTCTGGGTCTGAAACCGGTAGCTTAGCTACTAGACCACAAAAGCGATTGCCTCATAAATCAGGATTTAGACCATTAACTATCATGTATTAAGAATCTAAGTACCTACAACAATTATCCCTAATACAAATGTTGTTTCTAATTATAGTGATGTTTATAAATGGTATAGGTATATATTATGTGCCTTTCTTTGCCTTATCTGGGTTCGTTTATAGAACTAAATTACGTGTAAGACTCTGATGTATGACTACTTACATGAAAACGCAATCAATATTAAAATTTATGACTATACATTGTTGTTTATACAATTTGGCTGACTATATTACTTGAAGGTAGTCAGCGCGATTCACTACGTACCTATGTATTGTATCATAAATGCCGACACAGAACATAGTCAAGGCGTTGCAGGTAGACTATTAAAGATATTTCTCAGCCAGATCAAAGGAACGTTTCAAAGGGGCCTCGTAGGTAGGTGCCTCCGTCTCAGCACATGTCCTGGTAATGTTTACGCTCCAGTAACTGGCAGATACGACAGTGCGATCGGGAATGTGGACTATTCGTATCGATTTCGACTCAGGATAGGTACTACAACTTGTAACTGCGTGTCCGTTCGGAAAGTTCCGTCCATACTTCAGCACCGTTCTTGTTGAAGTATGAATGGCGTTGGTATGCTTTTCAGTTGCGACGGATACTCCGTTTGTAACTTTTGTAATACGCTGTTTGTGGATATACATTTTATAGTTCGAACTAGTTAGAAGTGTTCTGAAACCTTCATACTACCAAATCGCTATTGATTGAACTTACATAGAAATAGTACCTAATTTCTATGTAAGTCTGAATATAAAAAATACTCTGTAAAATTGACAAAATAGATGCTAAATTTCTTCAAAATTGATTAGTGTCTTTAATTGGCCAAGTCTAAACTATAAAGGAGTACAGCGATAGTGATGTTTTACAGTTTTGAATTAATACTTATAAAATGTATATCCAGAATCTGAATGCTTAGTAAATTAACTTTAGCAACTTTGAACTATTGGCAACGGTTAATTACTTAAAGCCCCATACTCATAACATTTTTATTCAAGTAAACTTCCTAAATCGGTATTTTCGAATAGTCCAAAAACATTTTTTACCTATCACCACAGAACACTCTCTCTTCTGTTCTGTGCCTACTACTCATTCAGGATGTCTTTTAGCTGTGGAGAAGAAAAAGCAAAAATTTAGTTTGTCTTATATTTTGAATGTAGTCTTACCAAATATATCTAGCTAGAGTTCCAATTACAAATCACCATCCTTTTACTATCAACATTTGCAAACCAACATGATTTGATTTAAAGACGACCCTAATTACCTATTGGTTTCTCGAAAGAAGATGTAATGGTATGCACAGATCAATAGGTAGTAATATTAAAATTACGTTTGATAACATAAAGCGATTTCTCGGAAATTCGAAGATAAAATATAACGACCGGGTGATATTCAGCGAGTTGTATCAAACTAGGACTCATAGTTAATTGGTACCTACTGAGCGTACAACTAGCAAAACATTTCGCTCGGGCGCACTCGCTAACTATGTCGCCTAACGGATGCTCCTCGTCACATTTGACCTATTTATAACGTTTTATATAAACACGACGCAGTATCTAAGATTGTTTAGCAAAAATATTGTTGACTAAAGTACTATTTGATTTGCACGGCGCGGTGGTAGGATTAGTTTACCCTTATACCTATTTCTGCTGCGTTCTGAAAAGTTAAGAGGACTACGTGGACGTGGCATGCAAAATCCTCATACAAAACACATAAAAACGACGTTTCGTAGTCCCTTGTTTCCTCCTTTATAACTGGACCAATTTTTATTACTGTTTCAGCGTCGGTTAAAAAAAGAAATTTTCTATGTCTGTGAGTTTGATTTTTTTGCATTAAGTCATTTATTCATTAACCAGGAGCCTTCAAAATTTAGCGAAATCACTCCGTTTGGCGTCTTCAGAAACATTAAGTGGCTGGTTTAAAAAAATCAAACATACACACATAGAAAATATCTTTCTTTAACCGATGCTGAAAAGGTAAAAATTGGTTCAGTTCTGAAGGAGGAAACAGGGGACTACGAAACGTCGTTTTTATGTGTTTTGTATGAGAATTTTGCATGCCACGTCGACGTAGTGTTTCCTCTTAAGTACTAGATCCGTAGCTGTGTGATGGCGGCTTATTAAAATAGTACTACCGTCCTATCTCTTTCCTTGGGTGTCGTAAAAGGAGACTAACGATCTAAGGACTGCACATACATTCAACAGCATAGAGCCGTGCTCACCACTTGTCACTCTGAGCACTTGTGCCGTTATTATTTGGTGAAAATGACTGATATTGCAGTCCTCATTGCCTAGTCTCTGAATTACCCTCTGGGGTAATAAGCGTGAGTTTGTTATGTCATGTAGATCCAGTAAAATGACAAGATAAGATCTGAAGTTTCAGGGTCATCAGCGCGGGTTATGACCTCGATGTCGCGCATGTTCATGGGCTGCGGTGGCCGCGCACCATGATGTTCGTTCGCTGGCTGGTTCCTAATTGGCTATTTCACAGTTATAACAAATAAATATTAAATATGTCGGTTATTGGTAGTTTATAGTTTAACAATAATTATCCAATAGTTTTTTTTAATATGATAATTTGTAAATATTTTATTTTAACAAAATAAATTTTGCGATTTTTATCTGTGGATTACAAGACCCGAAACACGGGCGGCCATGATTGAGCTTCGCGTGACGACACATTTCACAATATAAACAAAAACTATCTGTCAGGTTTCAAGATATTTTTTTTTGTTTATTGAAGTGTGACGTCACAGGGCAAAATGTCACGTGACCAACCGTTTTCGCACGGAATTTGAAATAAATAAAGAAAAATAAGTTTTTTTTATATTAAATACTTAAAGCTTTTTCAACAAAAAAAATCATTATACGGGGTATAAAATAAGCGTTTGAAATTTATAAAATTATTTTTTAGAAAACTGTGAAGTAGCCAATCATCGTTCAAAAAAGAGTTAGTTTTATGACACTATGGAACTAACGTGGAAAGTAGTTGTTTCGAATCATGATTATCAGCCTACAAACGACACAAAATCTGGACTCTGACCTGCCAACTTACTAGAATAAACGAGATCACCTGCTTAATTTGCCTTCCAAAGGACGGAGGCGCTCGAATCGTTATAATTTGGTCACCCATCCTACCGCCAGAGCGAATATTGCTTAACATGCATGATCACAACATGAATGCTTAAAATGAAACACTTTTTTACGGACTAATTCGCGTTTAATTTACTATTTACATAGTTTTTAGGGTCCGTGGTCCCTGTGACCATGGACCGTAAAGGGTTCGAAACGTCAGGATAATATAAAAAACTATGTAAATAATAAATTAAACGCGAGTTAGTCCTTAAAAAAGTATTTCATTTCAATGTGTAGTGCTTGCTTAAACCTCAGAAAACAGAATCTGAATGCCTAAGTTGCTACGACGGCAAGCTACTTCGTCTAAGTAAAAGTACAAGATTTACTGGTTTGGTAACCTGAAAAGAAAAAAAAACATGAACCTAATTGTTTGTGAAATAGATAGGTACAAGCTTGGCAATTAGCTGTGGAAATGCAGAAAAACCGTTTGAATTACCTTTGCACACAGCAAAACTAATGCAACCTAATTTTTGTTTCACTTTCAACTTTGCAGTTACAATTCTCAGTGGGATAAACTTATTTACACTGCACTTTGCTTTGTAGAGTATAAAGTTTAGTTTAACTTGTTATTATAATAATATCTATACATACTTCTATACGAGAGGCATAAAAATCTAAAATAATATAATTCTAAAAGCTATTTCCAAAGCTTGTGTAACAGTTAATCGACCTTGCACTAATTCGAAACTCAGAAAGGACTTATTAGGTATTTCTCTGTAAAATTGCATACGTCGAACTTAAATCGAATGATATTAAGAAAATAACACTTTTGCTTAGTTTTAGCAGGATGATGCTAGAATTCTTGTACAGTATGAACCACGGAGCAGCTTTATATTTGCTTCGTGTTCTGAAAGATAGTTAAGAAGAATAATAATTGTGAAGATATTCAAACATTCGTTGTCTTCTCGCTTGTTTTAGGCGTTGTAAGTGCAAAGGTAGGCTTGTGGGCCTAAAAACTGTTCTTTGTTATTAAAATTATTGCATTCACGTTGGTATATAGATAACGGATAAAAAGTTTACTAGAAAAAAAAATCAACCAGTCTCAGGATCCCTCGAGCTTCCAGAGACTGGTTGATTTTTTTTCTAGTAAATATTTTATAAAAACTGTTCCTTTACAGATTCTTTGAAATAATAAGTACCTGTTAATACGAAATAAAGTAAAATTAAATTTACAATTTTCTTTCATAATAAATTTATCGAAAATTTTCACGTGAAGTAGAAACGTTAATAAATATAATTATTACAAAAGGTATTCTTCTTAATATGTCGTTATGTTTTATGTAACTGTATTAGCAAACTGCAACACGCCATGCATCGTAACCTCGGGCGCTGTTCTTCATACCGAGCTAAATGTAAATCACGACACCAAAATCCCAAAATTCGTTTAATCACCCGTTATCTCCGCCAAAAACTAAGCGGGGCCACATCGACCCCGTCATTCGTTCCCGTATAATCCGCATTAGAGCCGCAAGCCACCATAATGCGGCTATTGTCCTGTTTCTTTCTTATCTCATTGCAAAATTTGTCTAGGCGATGCTGTAAAATAGTCTAAAAATTTCCCCGTTTCACACCGCAGTGTCCAAATTCTAAGTTTGGTTGATCGGTGATGCAACGACTAAGCAATGCTTAGTTTGTTGCAGAAATATATATCATGTTTACGACTACAATAGTTTTCTTATTCAGATGAATCGTTCTTTTTAACAACAAATTAGTACAGATCTATCCAGATGTTAATGTTTTTGTCTCGGGTCCAAATGTCTTCAAAAGGAGTATAGCGGCGTTGTTGCTATGAGTGGCGGCGGAAACGCTGTATTTGTGTTTTAATTTCGCAGTACACAAGCAAATAATCTACCTTTAAGCATTAAAATTCATTGAACAAAATCTTGCATTGTAAAGATTAGTTGTAAAATTGTATAAACCTACCACTTTGCATCACAGGATGTTATTAAACTCGTTAACCAACTGATGAGAAAGAGGTTAAGATATTACATTTAGTAAAATTATAAACAAAAAAGTGATTGGAAATACTTATATAGGATACAAGTTGTTAGGTTATAGTTTAGCTTTTAAGTTTATATTAGTTATCATACTGTAATCGTAACTGTAACCTATTTTGTGTCTTAATAAAAATAAAAAAAATGTATTTTTCATCAACTTACAAACGTTCAAAACTGTTAGGCATTACATAGAATGGGATATAATTTTTTTGTATTATGATAGGCTTGCATTTGGCCACTAACTCACCTGATGGTAAGTGATGATGTGGCCTGAGGTGGAACATGCTTGCCTAGAAGGAACCTATTCACTCGTGATTTGAAGACCCCAATATTGTACCTGATAATAATATGAAACACCGACTCTAGCAGGGAGTTCCACTGCTTTGCGGTACGAATGATGAAAGGAGACGCAAAGCGCTTTGTACGCATATGAGGAATCTCCGCTGTGAATCTATGACGTCGCTCAGTTTGGCTTGTTGTAATATGGTAGAAAGGGGATGGAGAATTCCATAATACACTTTCCGAAGTATATTCTGTAAAAAACTGATAGGCATGCGACCTGGCGCCGATGTTCTAAGCTAAATAATACATTTTGCAGTTACTGTGCACATTTGGTGTAAGAGGCGGCCGCTTTAAGTGGCAGATACCTCCAGCGGGATGCTCCCGGCCACGATTTATTTAAGTCGCTGCAGCCTTTATTGCCGTGCTTGTTAAAATGGAATCCCCTGTTTTTGCTAAACTAATAAAAACCGCCGTTATCTGATCTAGAAAATGGCTTACATCTGTTTTATGTAGTAAACATAATTAAGATATATTACTCCATTTAATGGAACTTATAAAACTTTAACTTAAGAAAAAGATTTTTGGGTTCGAAGTTTCATTAACAAATCATCGAATGAGAATTTATTCTGCAAAATTGCGTATAAAAGTCATCTGTACAGTTGCAACAAATATAGGGATATCTTTTTATGTTGTACATTTTAAAAACTGTCAGAGCTAAGGATATTAATAATTTTCAAACATTATTTTGATGGCACTTCTAATGTTTTAATTTAAGAGCTTGTGTGAAATTCATACCGAATTAATAATGAGTCGACACTTTAACGAGCACTTATCAGCACTTCCGATCAAATTATAATCCATTAGTAGACTCCACCCTTTCCAGTTGTAACAGCAAAAGAAACGTCCTGTGTACACGCTTATGAAATATTAATCATTGAATTGAAATTTCACTTACCAATTTAATTAGTGAACCTTCCTTCGTTGCGGTATTGCGTTTTCATGTTAAAATGAGAAATCAAACGGACTAAAGCATAGTATTCACGAGGCAACTTCACTAACAACTTTTACCATGACACTAAATAAATTGTTATCTTAAAAAAAACTGACGCAGTACAACATGAGTATTAAACATTCTACTTTAGCATAAAACGCACCGACGGTGTTGCGTAGCGGTGAAAGAATACTACCACCTATCTCTTTCATTGGGTGTCGTAAAAGGCAACTAACGGACTAAAGACTGCACATACATCCAACACCACCAGTCACGCTGAGCACATTGCAGTCGCTCTTTGGTGAAAAGTGGACTATGGTAGAGGAGTGCTTTTGAGGTCCTCATTGCCTAGTCTCTGACTAACCCTTCGGGGATAATAGTCGTGATTATATGTATGTATAAAACGCATACCATGAGACAGCTTCAAACGGGACTAATGATTTAGCCCTACAGTTCAAATGTTTTTAAAACCGGGTTTTTGTTGATTAATAATATAAATAGAATTCACTATCGAATCAACACCAACATAAACATTGTATTGTACACATTTCAAAACAGATGTTTTTTCACAGCAGTGATGTCTCGTCTTTTTTTTTTTTTTTGTTTACTAGGTATGGGTTTGCTCTTGATCCCAATCAAGCCCAGGGGCTAAGACAGGATCTATGATGGTGCGAGCTTACCCAGAAGGTGCCTATTTACTCTTGCTTTGAAAATGGACAGGTTATATGTACTCGGAAACACAGACGCAGGGAGAGAGTTCCACTCCTTTGCTATACGCAGTATAAAAGATGTTGAGTAACGCTTTGTGCGACATTTAGGAATATCCACCAAGAAAGGGTGGTAGCCCGCAGTGCGCCTGGATGTCCGATGGAAGAAGGGGGATGGCGGTATGAGCTCATGCAGCTCCAGAGCACACTCTCCGAAGTACAGTCTGTAAAAGACCGACAGACAGGCAACTTTGCGGCGGTGAGCTAGGGTGTGAAACTTGCTCTTCACCAGTTCTTTGTCGCCAATTAGCCTCTCAGCTCTGCGTTGAATCGTGTCCAGTGCAGCTAGTTGGTATTTAGCTGAGCCGTCCCACAGGTGACTGCAATATTCCATGCAAGATCGGACTTGAGCTTTATAGAGAGTTAAAAGCTGTCCCGGCATGAAATATCGCTGGACTCTATTTAAGACGCCCAGCTTTTTAGCTGCAGTTTGAGCCTTGGACTCGATGCTGGTGCCGAAGTTGAGGTCTGAAGACAACTCCATGCCCAGAAGGACGAGACTATCGGTAACAGGCACAGATGCACCCCGAAAAGTAGGAGTCAGGTTAAAGGGACTCCTTTTAGCGGTGAATAAAAACGCTTGCGTTTTGGTGGCGTTGAAATTTACCAGGTACTTTCACCCCACTGGCAAACGTGGATTAATGTCTGGTTCGTTCGCTCAACCATGGCCTCTCTCATCAACATCACGTCATCACCACTAGCTTTTGCATCCGAAAGGAATCTCTCTACGACAGTACTGTCATCTGCATACCCAACAATTCTCGGTATCAACAGGTCATTGATGTGCAACAGGAAAAGCGTCGCAGAGAGAACAGACCCCTGAGGAACTCCGGCATCAATAGCCACTGAGTCAGAGGAGCAGCCATCGATGACTACTCTGATCGACCGTTCCGTCAGGAAACAGCTATCCAACTACAAAAGTCAGCGGGGATACCATACGCTGGAAGCTTGTGCAGTAGACTTGCGTGCCAGACCCTGTCAAAAGCCTTTGAGATGTCAAGTGATACGGCGAGTGCTTCGCCGTGCAACTCGAGGGCCTCACCCCAGTAGTACGTCAGATAAACTAGAAGATCCCCAGTCGATCGTCTTCGGCGAAACCCATATTGACGGTCACTGACGAGGTCATTAACTTCTAGGTATGAGAGCAACTTACAGTTTAGAACTCTTTCCATGACCTTACAGAGTATGGAAGTGATGGCGATCGGTCGGTAGTTGCATGGGTCGGCACGACTTCCTTTTTTGGGTACTGGCTGCACATTAGCAAGCTTCCAGCATTTAGGTACGGTTTTTGCCTCGAGATAAAGGCGATACAAGCGCGTTAGCACTGGTGACAACTCAGGCGCACAATACCTCAGTACCCTTGCTGGTATGCCATCAGGACCACTTGCCTTGTTCACTTCCAGACTAAGTAGGGCTCTACGGACCTCTTTATTGTAGATTGTGATCTCCGGCATCGAAGAATCACAGCGAGGTAAATTTGGTGGTTGTTGAGAGCCGGTTTCTAGACGCGAGTTGCTCGCAAATAGAGAGGCAAATAAACTTGCTTTCTCAGCTGCAGAATGAGCCAGCGACCCGTCAGGTTTCTGCATGGGTGGTAACATAAGACGGCAGAAATTCGCCTCGGCTGACTTCGAAAGGGACCAGAACTGTTTACTACCGCTCGGGTAGGATGACAACTTCGTCCCTATTCGGCTGATGTGATCAAATCTGGCCTTTCGAATAACCCTTTTGCACGACTTGGCGGCCGAATTAAAGGCTCTCTTATTTGCTCGGATTCTCCGTGCACGGACTTTGCGATCCCGGGCTTGCACCCAAGCCTGGTAAGCAGACTGTTTTCGGGCCTCAGCACGAGTACAGTCCGCATTATACCAAGGGCGGGACTAGTAACCGAGCGGGATGTCCGAGAATGGAATAAAAAACTTCATTCCCTGCCGGATTACATCCGTAATCGCACACGAAGGGTCGTTAGAAGAGAAGCATGTTTGCCGCCAGGGATAAGATGCAAAGAAAATACGCATCTCGTCCCAATCTGCTGACTCGTATCGCCATACTCGTCTCGTGCCCTTAGGGCTCATATCCGGAGGAGAGCAAATCGATACGGATTTCACCACACAATGGTCGGACGTTCCCAGCGGGGCTGAGACCGATATCGAATGCTTGTGTGGATCGGTTGTCAGCAGTAAGTCAAGACAATTGGGTGTGTGGCCAGCGATATCCGGAATTCGCGTCGCTTGATCCACCAGCTGAGTGACATTTAGTGCTAGGGAAAACCTTCGCACTTTTCTCCCAGCATGGTCAGTCTTCTGGAACGGGTACAGCCACTCTTTGTGGTGAGCGTTGAAGTCCCCCAGAAAGACAAGCTCCGCCGCTGGATACCGCTGAGTTGTTAAGTCTGCCGTCTCAGTGAGGTAGTCTATGAGCCGAGTCGCCTCCTGATCACCGCTGTGCGATCGGTAGACACAGACGTAGATTATCTTCTCTACCCCAGTGTCCACCAGAAGCCAAATAACGGAGAACCCGGATTTTTCAAAGCAACGGAGACGCCTACAGCAAATGTCATCGCGGACGTACACACAGACCCCTGCACTCTTTTTGAACTTATGCTCAATTGAGTAGCCAGGGTAGTTGAGGTACGCCACGTCCGACGGGGTTGCTATTTGCGTCTCCGTCAAGAAGAATAGGTGTGGCTTCTCAGTCTCAAGGTGGTGATGGACCGGATCGAGATTTGAGTGCAATCCTCTGATGTTCGCGAGGTGCACTTTTAATGGGAGGAAGTGCAGCCGTTGTTTACACACTTTCTTCTTGCTTTGCTTTGTCATGTTTTGCGATGAGTGTTGGGGGGAAGGATTTTCAGTCGACGCGCTACTTAGTCGACCATCGATGCTGCCCTAGGCAAATCTGACCAAAGGGGAACTCACCTGGAGACTGCGGGGACGCCCGAACCCCCCCGAAATGGCCACCGGGTCCTCCCGTCCAGTCGCCAACTGGCACGGTGGAGCATTTCGGGATTTTTCGCGAGTTGGCGGGGCAGCCTTTCACACGTGGCTAGCGCGCTAGTTGGGCCCCCTACTAACTGCGGTCGGCCAACGGCTAAAACCGTGCTTCGGATCCCGCTATCCTCCAGAATGAGTTACCCGGTACAGCAATGCTAAGGCTTCAAGACCGGTCCTAATCTGCGCAACTGACTTCTAACCAACCCCCATTGGCACTGGCACTCCCGCACGCCGACGGAACGCAGCGGACTGCTTGGCGACGGATTTCGGCAGGATGGTGGTCGCGAACCACTGGGATCTTCAGCCGTCACCACGGGCCATGTTGGTCCGTGATGTCGTTGCCCGGGGTGAACCGCTAAGAGGTAGATCCCAACCACCCCAAAACCACCCAAAAAATGTCTTTTGGGGGTTAAAGTCACGTGTCCTTAGGTTTACCCCTGCGACTACCCGTGACCCCTGGGTGGAACTCAATGAGTGACACTGTCAGAGTAGTAGAGCCACGCTGCGTTGTAGCACGCATTGGGCTGGCTCGCCTCGCGGAATATCGGCGTGAAACAATGAAACTCGTTGCTGTGGGCGACGGCGATTACTTTCTATCAGGTGGCTCCCCCAGTCGTTTGCACATTTACACATTAATAAAAAGCAAGCTGTAGCGTCAAGTTGTTGCCCAGTGGGTGCGCAGCCTTGCCTCTCTTGCTCACAGATTTTTTATTTCGAGAAATGAACCGAGAGAACAATGCTCGTAATTGCAAACGGTCTTGCTTGTCGATTAAAAATAAACAAACAAACCGAAACCAATAAATATTGAGGGCGTAGATACTTATTATTCCCCATCAAAGGTGTTGTTTTGTTCCATTTTTGTTACAGTCCATTTGCTCCTAGCTCAATTAGCAAAGCTTTGTTTGATTGAAATTTATTGATGATGAATTTTTTCGTTTAAAGTGTTGGTGTGAGAGTGTTTTTTATGTTGGTGTAATTTCAACCGCTTCTTTGAATACTTTTCGTTTTGATGTTAATGTAGTTTAGTGTATTGTTACTATACTTATACCTACCTATACATATTTTTTCTTAAATTAGTGTCCGTCGAATTTTAACTGTTTTTTGAGAGAAAGCCGGCGTTGTTAGTGGTTTTCTCGTTAACCTTTCTCAAGAAACAGTAGAAATCCGAGTGATTTGTGCACTAAGAGTTATGAAATTTAACTGCCTCTGTGGTCTAGTGGCTAAGCTACCTGTTTCAGACCCAGAGGTCCCGGGTTCGATTCCCAGCGGAGGGTACATCTTTGTGTGCTCGGTTTGGTTGGTGGTAGGGCTGTTAAGTCCGCCTGGCTAGCTACCACCATCTTATCTAAGTCTGTCGCCATAACAACGATGCTTATAGCATTGTTGTCTTTCGGCAGTTTGAGATAAGATAGCCAGTTCCTCAGTGGTTGAGGATTCCGGGAGAAGTGCGTTTCCACCTTCGGCCTTATCGTCACTTACCATCAGGTGAGATGAAGGCCAAGCGCTTACCTGTTGCCAAAAAAAAATATTTGTTTATCGAATTTGGTCCTATAAGTTTTGGGTTTCGTCTTACATGCAGCGATGTATACGTTACACCAGATAGGGCGTTCCGCACACGCACTATTTTGGACTCATTTGCGGAGTCGACTCGGGACCTTGCTTTAGTGTGGCTACGACATTCCTACGGCTTAGAGGCGTGCGGAGCGGCGAAAATAATTCTTTATTTTTTAACAAAGTGTACACCTAGACGTTTACTACTATTCAGTTGTCAAGTAACTGAAATTAATTGTTATTCAAGTCATTATTAGGTAGTTATATTATAATAATAGAATAGAAAAGATATTTCTTCATTTCTGTGCCACGGCTTCTACAATCATAGACACCATCTTGATACACACTACGTTGTTTTTGACCGATCGGCGATCTGGCGCTGCGATGTATGTCTGTTGATTAGACGACATAAATGTTTAAGCGCTGCAGCGGCTTCAGCAAACTTTATGTCTCTCATTCCAAAATTTGAACAAAATGGTTTGTATAAACGTTCTTGTCTATTCTTCTAGGTCAATGCTTACATGTAGCTAAGAGGGAATGTTTTAATTATTAACGTTAAGATACTATTAATACTGTTTGAAAACACCTAGGTTATGTGCTGAAGAGATAATATTGAAAAGCCCCCGTACAATATACATTTTTCAACTTCGTAATATACTGTCGTCGTCGTAAGGTAATAGATATTTTTTTTAAACGCTAGCCTTAAATTGGCTGCCGCTCGCCACAATAAATCATTACGAAAAGGCACCGATTGAAATTCATAAGGATTCGAACAGTCAAGCGGAGGTCTGAATAAAAATATCACGGGCGTTGCATTTTTGTTCGGTTCCTGATCCGATTTCACGGCGAAGCCTTCTTTTTAATGAGCACGTAATGATGAAAAATATGGCATCCCGCCCCGCTCCGATATTAATCGTCGCAATTTTTCTGCAGGTTCTCTCCCTTTTTTGTCGTCCATGTTCCGCGTCTTCCTTTCATTATTGGCTGGGGTCAACGAAGTTTATTGTGTACTGAATATTGTAAATACTTGAAGAGCTTTGATGTTTCATTGTTTTACAAATGGAAAACGCGAATGTGGACTTGAATTGTAGGTTTGAAGTAATGAAAATAGTGGTTTACAAAAGAACTTGTTTTATGTAGGTAAAAAAAGTTAGGGAATTGCGAAAAGAACAAAGTGTTTACAAAAACAACTTGTTTTATTTAAGTAAGAAAGTGTGGGTATTGCGAAAAGAACAAAGACTGGGAGAGAATGCCTTAGGCATTAAGACCGCCATGTAATATAATGATGCAAAAATTTTAATAAATAAACATTTAGTACTAAAACTGTCACGATCGTTATCACGATGTTGATGATAACTTTGTGTTAGAAAGTTTTTTAGATGGTAGAAGTCAGCTTAAGGTATATTAGTGTTGATCTATATTGTAATGTCAAATGTCACGTCAGTTTGTTGTACAGACATTAGGTACACTTGGTAGGAGTTATCCCAAGTTCTTTTGCAAAAAAAGGTGTTAAAACTACATTTTTAATTAAATCTACCGTACAATGCTAGAAACCCTTGCATTTACAAAAACTACTTCAAAATGGCTCAATACGTAAAAAGCGGAGCTATATGACGTGATATAATAATAGTATACTTAGGTGACACATGATCCGTAAAATTATTTAGGTATCATTTCGTTTCTTCTCAGCGAACATTTTCAGAAATTTCCTCGAGAAAACGTCCAGTTAGGCGTAGGTTAGCATATTTTTCTAGAATGCTAAGGATATGTTAAGTCCCCTTGGCGACAGTTTACTCGTAACTTTTGAATTTAGTTACCAAGTTATCTATGAAAAGCTTGTTCGTTTTACAATATGGCAATGAAAGTTAAGCGCTGAAATAGTTTTGGAGCGCACTCTTCACGAAAATTACCGCCTTGATTGCTCGCAAGATAAATTATTCAAGTCTCAAGTCAGTTTAAGCGCAGAATTAAAGTGTAACTAGAAATGACAAGAGTTTCGTCTTTGTACTTTTTGTTCTAAAACAATCCATTAAAAAACTATTGGGTATCATTGTTCTAAGGTTTTATTTTTTTATTTTCTATTTCCAGATAAATTACATGGAGCTTAGTTAAAAACATTTTCTTGTTAATTTTATTTCACGGTAAGTCCGCTATAATTCCGGTTCCGTTGGCACTTTCAATTCATATATAGAAATGCAACATAGTATCTATTTTATATTTTAAGATTAGTTGTCACTATGTATCACTACATTTATAAATAAAATCTTTATTGAACACAAACTCACTAGACCAAAATTCTAAATAATATTTTAAATGCGAAAGTGCATTTATACCTCTGTTTGTTTGTTACGCTTTCACGCATAAACTTCTAAACCAATTTTGATCAAGTTTGGTACAGGGATAGATGTGGTTCTAAAAACGGTAATAATGCTACTTTTTCCTGCGAAAAATTTTCGCGACTAAACTCTATAGACTGCAGGGACCACTTACCATCAGACGGATGCTTTACGGCTTTACGTCTCTTCTCAGAGTTAATAAAAAAAACCATATTCTTTTCTAGAAATCCTCAATGAACTAAGTACATGTAGTTTCTTTGTACAAAAAACAGTTTCAATTCAAATTAAAACTCCCCGCAGCGTTACAAATGGTTCGCATCCATTAACACTCGACTCTAGGACGTTATAAATGTTGGCCGACTAAAAAGGTGTCGTCTGGAACCACGGGCGTCTGCAACCAGCTGATAAATCTACCGTGGGGTAAGCCTGCTCAATTTGTATTAATATTTATTAAGTTGGAGCACAGCATAGCCTGATAGTATTTATAGGTGCAGCGTGACTGGTGTTTAGGAGTCAGGTGATAGTCGTTGCTAAGATGATGTTGGTGTGAGAGTTTTTGGTTATTAAGGTGGATGCTTACGACTTGTTGTTTACGGTTTGATAAAATTTTATAAAATGGAAAGAGAAACTTGTATACAATTATTTTAATAACAATTGCGTGACAAGTAGGCACTCTTGTGGTACTCTTCATTACCTACGTAACTTTTGCATTGCTGTTGGGTAATTCAATAACTGGTATGCCGTTAACTTATTTGGTTATACTAAGATATCTCTATACTTTTAGCTACAGATTAAATAAAATAAATTTCACACAAGACTCCAACCCTCGGACCAAATTATTTGGTCCGAGCTCCAACCAAATTCGAGAAAGAATGTTTACCAACAAAGCGTTGCCCGGCAACCAATGAAATGCACATAACAACCTTTTCCAATATGTAACGGGAGAGATTTTGTATAATATATTTATTTAATGCAATCTCCTAAACATTAATTACGTTCATGTGATATATGTCAAAGGAGCAAATGCAGCACAGACATAATTAGGTATTATATACCAAGTGCGCTGAATACTACAAATTGTTTTGAACGCTGGGCTTCAATAATCGCCAGTGTCTATCGGGTATATTCATGTCGAAGCTTAGATTAAAACAAAAAAGGATATATCGAAACAAACATTTATTTTACAATAAAAGGTTTGTGTGTAAGTCCTCTTAAGTTCCCTCCTTCCAATAATATGTGGTCTTTCAAACGAGGTGTGAAGAGGCACTTTGTGGGCCGGCAGGGTGAGGGCAGTTGATGCTGGCTTGCTAACGCTGCACTAGTTATCTTCGCGCCTGGACTCCATTTCCATTTAACATCAGGTGGACTCATCTGTTTAGCTACGTATAAAAACACACAAAATAATATAAAAATACTTTAAAGTGATTTTTTATCGAGAATTCACAGATACGCAATGCTTTGCAGTGAGGGGCTCGGACGTGGTGAGTCACCCGCTTATTTTTATTATTGAAATTTTGGATTCACAATGCTATATAGATATAGGATAAAATGTTTACTAGAAAAAAATCAACCAGTCTCAGGAAGCTCGAATGGGATTCGACCCTACGACCTTTGGATTGCCGGTCCAATGCTCTAACCGCTTAGCTACCGAGACCCCACGCGCTGAATTTTTCATTGTAGTTTTATTTACGCTGCAAGCCAGTGGTATTACGTCACTGTGAAGTCTACCCTCACAGTCGAAAGAAATACTATTGCAAGTATTTAACAATTGATAAAGACGTAATTGCTTATAAATATCTTTATTATTGAAATTTTGCATTCACAATAGATATAGGATAAAATGTTTACTATAAGAAATCAACCAGTCTCAGGAAGCTCGAATGGGATTCGAACCCACGACCTTTGGATTGCCGGTCCACTGCTCTAACCGCTAAGCTGCCGTGGGTTCGAATCCCATTCGAGCTTTCTGAGACTGGTTGTTTTTTTTCTAGTAAACATTTTATCCTACACCTGCTTATTATTTTCGTGTTCTTACATACATATATATAATCACGACTATTATCCCCAAAGGGTTAGTCAAAAACTAGGAAATGAGGACAGCACAGACAGTCCTCTACCATAGTCCACTTTTCACCATACAGTAACTGCACATGTGCTCAGCGTGACAGGTAGTGACCAGCTGATGCATGTATGTGCAGTCTTTAGTCCGTTAGTCGCATTTTATGACACCCAAGGGTAGAGGGGGGGTGGTAGTATTCTTTCACCGCTACGCGGCACGGTTAATGTTCTTACGATTACTATATTTATTATTTATGGTTTGTTTTTTTAATTCACGGTATATAAATCCAATAAAAATTCAAAGTGTGAAAAACCCAAACGAATAAAGTCGTGATTCAACCAGTAAATTAATGAAACAAAAATATAAATTCACACAGTTTATTGAACAAATAACGATATAAAATCAAATTAAAATTAATTCTAATACGCTTGTGAAAAAGTTTTCTAATTAAACCTCTAAATATAAAATGTATTTAATAAAAAAAACTATTTATTGCAAAATTAAATAAAAGTATAAAAGTTTAATATCTACCCCTATTATATTCTAAACATTTTAAATAAAAAAATCTAAGATAGAGTAAGTATAGAAGCTGAGTGAAATCGCTTAACTAATTAAAACAATGACTGCGTTCTAAAATGCACACTTTGTCTGTGATTGTGCGTTACGTAATATTTTGAGAATATAATCATTTGCGAATGTAATTATTGGCGAATATAATATTTTACTAATGTAATATTATGAGAACAAGCTAATACAATGTATAGTAAAATTTTTCTATGGTTCTAATATCATACGAATCTAGTAAAAGAAATAGTGTGGGGGGGTTGGGGGAAGATAGTGATCATGAACAGCAGCGTCAACGATATTAACTGTAAATTATTAATATTCGAAAATAAAACGCAGTTTTGTAATTTCCCATCTATCGTATTATCTACACGAAAGCCTACCAATTAGGGCGTCGCCGGAGCCACCTACACGTCGTGATCTTACAAATTGGAAGCGTGTATACACGCACGGTGCAAATTCAGTAAGCAGGCGTACTGTCAAACATAACTTGAATAGCAATTTGTTATTCTAAAACGACTCTTATTACTAACACCAAAAAAGTACAGTGTTAAGCTTGAAGAGGTTGGCGTTACAACGCTTCGTCTTCGCGCCACCGTCTCACTAATCAACATAGGTACGACAATGTGACCGCAAAGTAAGAGGAATGTCGCAACGCAAATTAAAGGAATTCAACATTGGTTACATAAAGGATTAAAATTTAAATCCCCTCAGGACGACTTCGTCATTTTCTTAAATTTGACACTTTCCTAACTTGTCTCATTTTTAACCCGGCTCTTTCTTAGTTGGTCTCTTTTGCAAAGTTGACACTTTCATAACTCGTCTCAATCTTATGTATGGTCTAGCAAGCTTTCAAGTATGTAAAAGTACGATTGTTCGGAAGGTTTCTTTCAAACTCCACAACGGGATGCGCTTGGTCTTCATCTAACTAGAAAATAATTAGCTATTGGGGGTACAAACCGCCAATTTGGGATACGAGTAACAGCGAGTACAATGTGAGTAACAGTTGTTACACATGGTTTTATGGTGAGCGATAGAATTAGTTGAGACGATGATACCGAGTCAAGCGGAGTTGCAAAAGTTGCAGAGAGCGGAGCGGAGAGAAAACCTTATTACCAAACAAAATATTTTGTGTTTCTACAAATACCTACATATTTGTTCAAAGTGTGTACTACATTAAATTCATTTTATATGTTTTTAGTCAATTCTAAGAAACTACAAAAGTTTTTGTAATGTAACTAAGTACCATTCCTTATTTCCATCAGTCACTTATTAAAAAAATAGCAGAGCAACAAAAACTGTCGTAACTAGCCCTGATTAAGTCTGCAGTAATCAATTCATGACTTATTTCGCTAATTTTAACAACTCAAATAAATTCTTTCTGTCTATGAGTTTTTGAACTACAGTGGTGAGAGTGAACAACGATAAAATCGATAAATGCAAACTTGCAACAACGTTCCTAACTTACATTCACAATTTCAATGAATAATGCAATAAATGTATAATTTTAAAATGTTATAGTAAAACTAAATAAAATTAATTTAAAGCAATAAATTATTTAATGTTTAATTAGTAATAAAGATAAACGTGAACATATCACTTTAAATATTGCTAATCGTCAAACATATCACAGAATTGAGCGAGAATATAAATTATTATAAAAAAGTGACTTCCAAACAGTCGCTTTTTTGTTAACCACCTCCTTCCTAATAAGTGAAAACTTCATAATTACATTACATAATTTAACATCATCTACAAAGCAATTTCCTATTTAACTTGTACAGATTAAGTCTCAAATTAGTTTAGCACACAAGACTCATAAGTTGGTATCATGTATTTGATGTTGATAAAGGCGTCAGGCCCCCCGTAGCGCTCCAGGATTTGAAGAGTGTCTTCGATGAGATCAGCCACGTTCTCACCACGGGTTGTGGTGTGGTCTATACCGGAGCCCATGTTACCTGCATGGAAAGTTGGATATTAGTGGTTTTCTTCGTATAAGAGGACCCTCATCTTACCTAATACTAAGTGTAAGTATTTCCTGGGGAGATGGGCTTCGTTAGCATTGGGCTACAACCTGAGTAGGAGAAGGAAAACTCCGAAATATAACCCCCAATCCAAGGAGTCAGCGGACCCGTGCTGAGGCATGCATGACCAGCGTGATGTCTGGTGTCAAACGGAGGGTGTCTGTGTTGGCGATCACAGGGCACAGTAGTGACCCGCCTTACTCCCGTACAGGGATTTGCGGGACCTTTTTACCACTAAAACTCGTGGGAACGCAATGGTTTCAAATAAAATTAATAATTATCAGCACGGCGGCGGAGACGCGGTACGCAACCCGTCACGTCTCGTTTCTCGCGGGGGCGAAAAGTGGTCTGTGGAGAGCCGATTTGCTACTTTGAATGTTTGTGGAGTATGGTAGAGAAAATGAATGAGGTGTGTCAGATGATGGATAATAGAAGGATTGATATTCTTTGTGTGAACGAGACGAAGCCCTTCGGCTTCGTCTCGGGTACGACACCACTAAGCACGGACCCTACACGGCGTACTCGTCTGGCGTGCCCAGGTCAATCAGAGCTTGTCAGGGAGTTCGTGTCATACTATCAGAGCAAATGGTTGAGTGCGTAAAAGAATTTAAATGTTTAAGTCCCAGGCTTGTGTGGATCAGAATGAAAGTAAGACTGACGTATATCTTTGTTGTAGGGGTATTCGGCCCCTGTTGGCATGGGTACGGATACGTCACAGTGTGCATATGAAAAAAGAAAGAATTGTGGGATGAAAAGTAAGAGATGTTTTGAGAGTGTGCAAGGATAATGAAAGAATAATAATGTTAGGGGATTTTAATGGGTGGGTAGGAACAAAAAGAGAAGGATTTGAAAGGGTTCTAAGAATACATGGTGATAAGAGAGTGAATGAGAATCATAGCTTGCTAGAGATTTGCTTCGAGTGGAATCTTTGTGTGACAAACACTATGTTTGCCAATAAATGGATTCACTTGTAAACTAGGGAGGCGAATAATGTAAGGAAAAGTATAATTGATTTTGTGATAGTGGACGAAAGAGTGAGAATGAATGCTCTTGACACTAGAGTATATCGTGGGTTGGGCATACATACAAACTACTTTCTGGTTATGACTAGAATAAGTGGTCTGTTTAAAAAACGAAGACATCGACCACATAATTATAATCACTGGTGTAGGTACTTGAAAGAAGCGAAAAGAGGAAAATCTGCAAAATCTGCAACACATCCTTTAATTGATGATTGATTGAAAGATGAATATGTAAATATATAATTATCTTTTACTCCATCATCAATTAAAGGATGTGTTTGATGGAATTAATGCTATCTGTGAGATTGAGGGACTGTGGAATGTGTTTAAATTAAATTAAATTAAAAAAGTTTATAGGAATAGTAGTGGGAGTGGCTCACTAGCCACTCCCTTTTTCCAAAGTTCACTAACTTTGTAGTTTGAGTAAAAGGAGCAAAATGAAAAAGAAAAAGAATTCATGATGGGACAACCTAAATGTACAAAAGGCAGTAAGTGAGAAGAAAAATTTAAAAAAATTAAAAAGGCTAGTGAAAGAATTAGTGAAAATAAAGAAATATGATCAGAATGATGAAATGGATAAAAGGTTATCAAAGGATTCCCGGATTAACATTAAGTTTTTCTGAAAATCTGTTTGTTTGGCTAGAGCGTAGTAGGTAAGGCTCAAAGCTCCGACTTTAGCTCTGTCAGAGACCAGAATGGGAGTTTAGTGAATGGTGAAGAATGTATATTAAAAAGATGGAAAGAATATTTCGAAGGTTTGTTTGAAAAGAATATGTCTACTTAAATATTAATGTAAAGGTAATAGAAAATGAATGTAGTATGAGCATGGATGAAATTGTGAAAGCATTAAGAAGTATGAAGTCCGGAAAGGCTGCAGGGTATGATAGTGTCAGTTGTGATGCTAAAGGCTGGACATGGCGTCGTAGCAGGCCTATTCAACTTGTGTTTTTTAGTTATTGTGCCACTATACAAGAGGAAAGGTGACTGTAAAAACTACAGGGGCATTAGTCTTCTCAGCATTGTCGAAAAATTGCAAGCGAAAGTTTTGATCGAAATAGTTGTGAAAAAACCGATGAGATAATTAATATGAGATGCACATGCAGGATTTCGAAAAGGAATGGAATGTACGGATCAGGTCTTTTCCTTGCAAAGCATAGCCGAGAAACATTTGGCCAAAGGTCAAAACGTCTACTGCGCTTTCGTGGATCTGGAAAAGGCTTAAAATAAAGTAGTGAGGAATAATCTATGGCAGGTACTGTCAATGTATGGAGTAAGCGGCTACATTATTCAAGCACTGAAATCTCTCCATCATTCCAGTGCTTGTGTGAGGATAAACGGGTCGTACACCGAGTGGTTTAGCATCGAAAGGGGTGTAGCCAGGGATGTGTAGCGTCACCGTGGCTGTTTAATCTATATATAGACAGTAAGTTTTTTTTATTTTTTTTTATTCTACAACGGGTAAGCGCTTGGCCTTCATCTCACCTGATGGCAAGTGACGATAAGGCCGAAGGTGGAAGCGCACTTCACCCGGAATCCTCAACCACTGAGGAACTGGCTATGTTATCTCAAACTGTCGGAACACAACAATGCTATAAACATCGTTGTTATTTATAGACTTAGATAAGATGGTGGTAGCTAGCCAGGCCGACTTAACAGCCCTACTACCAACCAAACCGAGCACACAAAGAGGAGTCTTAATGCCGACACTAATGCTTGGAAGTAAAAGTTGGGTGTGTCAAAAGAAATATGAAAGCCGAGTGAATGCAGTAGGAATGAGATCGCTAAAAAGTATATGTATTGTGACTTTGAAATATCGGACAAGGAATAGTGTGTTATGAGAGAAGCGTGGAATAAATGAAGATGTAATGACGAAAATGGAGAAAGGTATGCTAAGATGGTTTGGTTATGAAGAGAGATTGGATGGAAAAAGAATTACAAAGGAGGTGCACGAGGTGAGAATGAATGGGATAGTTGGAAGGGGAAGACCTCCAAGAACGGATTTACTCGTAGATCAGATCGGTGACCTTCTCGTTATAAGTCAGGTCAAGAGTACCCGAAGCCGACGAGCATGTATGAATAATATTATGAGAGTAAGTGAAGCAAAGGGGTGTGTTAGAATCGTAGCAAATGGAAATCTGTGGTCACTGCCTACCCCTCTCGGAAGCGGCCGTGATGTAGGTATAAGCGTGACAACCGGAATCCTCAACTACTGAAGAACTGGCTATCTTATTTCTAACTGTCAGCATATAAAACTTACTTATAGCTATAAATGACGCATAATGAAAAGGATATTGACCATTTTTGTATGGACGGTGGACCAAGGGTGCTGCCCAACATTGAATCATAGTGCATAACGTTCCTTAGACTAATACTAGTATTTAATCCAAAGCGCTTCAAATCTACCCGAGGAGTATTGAGAAAAAAAATCTGTTGTATAGGTTTTACATTAACGAAAAATAACAACAAACGTCTTATTTTTAAAATAATAGAACGGTATTTATTAAAAACAATGGATTTTATTAATAGAACAACACTTAGTTAAGGATAGTCATTTAACCCGTTCAGCGCCACGTGTATAATATGTCATTATACACCCTAGTGCAACTCTCACCACGTGGCGCTGAACGTGTTAATCAATCAATCATATAAAGCCCTTTATGTTTTTTTTTTATTTCTTCATGTAAGGAAAGAAATAAAAGTATTCCCATGCTTGGGCAGCATTTGGTTCAAAATGGTCATTCTTCTTTACTAGTTATTAGTGAAGAAAGTAAGTACATTCACTGATAACACCTGTCACCTGTATTCTCGTTTAAAATTATAACAGATAGTGGACAATCACGAGCTACCTCGATTGATTTCAACACAAAATAGTGCGTATCAAGATTCACTGTGCTTAGCACTGTGCACTCACAGTGACCTAATCCCTTACTACGTAATAATATCGACGCAACCCGAAGCCTAACAAAAGCGCATCAGCCGAACAAAACGCTTTTGACATAAGCGCCGTCGAGCGTGACGCATGACGTGGACGCATGTAATTAATCTACCGGTGACAAGTCTATTACGTCGAAAACAGTATCTCCTGAGCCCTGAGCCGACGGTGTCAATTATTTTGCGCATGATGGATGCGGGCCAATCAACACGAGCTGCCGCAAACGTGCTCCCGTTACATACGGTTAGCGGCAAGCCGACCCAGACACAAAACTAAAAATGGATGACATAGGTAATACTTACTCGTTTATTACAAAACGATTTAAAATATCATTTGAAAATATTTTTTATGGCAGCGTCAATACAGTGATATTAAAGAAGACCATATACCAGTAGTATAAATTGTTGTACATAATAATCCTGGACCAATTAGGTTCTTATTACGGTTATGGAATAATACGCGGACAATACAAAACTTGGCTGTTAGTGTTACATGCTTACCTTTATAAATGATATTGCTATCCTACTAATATTATAAACGCGAAAGTTTGTATGTTTAGATGGATGTTTGTTACTCTTTCACGTAAAAACTACTAAATGGATTTAAATGAAATTCGGCAAACAGATAGTTTATAACCTGGATTAACACTACTTTCAAAAAATCAAAATCAAAATCAAACTATATTTATTCAATAAACTCAACCGTATAAGTACTTTGAATCGTCCAAATCTTTTTTAACCTACCACCCATTCAGGACATAATTTTTTAACTGTGGCAAAGAATGGGCGCAAGAAACCACAGCGCACAAAAGCAACGACATTTACAAACAAAAAACGAATATGTCGTTACCAGGTCAATACAAAATATGAATTTAAAAAATAAAAAAATGATGCAATACAATATTACAATACAATGTAGTATCAATTAAATAGAGACAATAAGAAATAGCTGTTGGAGTGCTTGGAGCATTTCAGATCCAAGCTGTTTTGTCTTCTGTGTAATCTGACACTTTATAATAAGCTTTTTTTATGAAGCTTTTCTTTGATTTTGATTTTAAATTTATTCCTTCTTCCTTCGTCTTTTTATCCCGATATTCTCACGGGAACGGGAACCACGCGGGTAAAACCGCGAGCGGCCGCTATTATTCTATAAACGTAAATTGTATATATTTAAATATATAATAAATGACTTTTGTGAATTTTTATTGTCAAATATAATTGAGTAAAATTTTGTTGCACCTTGAGTTTGGCAAACAAAAAGGTTTATTTTTACGAGAACTCTTCTGTTAATAGTAATGGCATAATTAATTTTAAAGTTGCTGATAAAGAAAGACTTTTTTGCGAAGAATACCTAAATCATAACACCCCTTTCATCAGAAACTGTTACTATGAGTCCAGACGATATCGACAGTAAAAAGATCCCCCCCACAGGCATTGTTTCCAGCATAATAGAATGTTAAGCTCCAGAGCAGATTAATTACGTGTGACGTCTCACATCGCGTCGCGTGGCAACACCGCCTCACCGTCGCATTGTTGAGCAAATCCTGAACCTTCTATTGCGTACTTGACACAAGTAAATATATTGCTGCTTATGGAGATCGGGCTCACATTATCTATGTCAATTTGATTAGTATTTTAGATGTTATGCATGAATCAATATTTAAAAAGTTTCGTTAAACAATGCACTATCTCCGTCTCTTTATATTTGAGAAAAAATTGAATTATCCAAAGTAGCCTTGCCAGATCTGTTAATTTCATAGCTTCAATGCCTGAGAAATGTTTTAAAAGGTTTTATTCAACATCGTCTCTGTTTCTCAGAGATATCGAGGAGAGTTTAGAAATTTTAATGCTAGAAATAGAGAAATGCGTATCTCGTACGGTACAATCATCGATGCAGTAGCTTTTGTTCAACATTTAAAGCCAATAAATATAGCAGCATATAGCATTAAAATATAGGAGAATCATTTGAACTATTCAAATTGGCCATCATTTATAAAACAAATATTTTTATTTTATAACTTCATTACATCAAGATACAAGAATACAAGAATACTTTAGCCCCACGACTTTTTAGAGTATGAGTATTACTGTAATAGTGTCTACTGCTCAAGTGTTTTGTTTAAATACATAGTTTTGTTCTGTTTTTCTTAAAAAAATTTAACTCATTTTTGCGTACAAGCTTCTGGTGAAATATGTGAACCTTATTTATATTTAACACCACTTATGTACCATATTTCAAGCGAAATAAAAATCTTTGTCTTTGTCTTTGTCTTGTCTTTGAGCAGTTTTTATGAAAGTTAAAGCAACTGTGCACAATCTCCGTCCCCTGAGAACAATTAGCGCTGTCCAAAGTAGCATTGTCAGAATTGTTGATTTCGATAGTTTTATCACATGAAGCTATGTTAAAAAGGTTTCATTCAACATTGCACCATCTCCGGCCCCTAATAGAGTGTCGGAGTAGATTAACAATGTGTGACGTCACCCAGCCAGCGCCACGCGAAGGCGCCGCCGCCGTCGCCACCGCATTGTTACACGAATTCTAAGCGCACCAACACTCTGTTAGGGACATGTTTCCGTTTTGTTGGACAAAACCTTGCTGTTGGCTTTTGTATACAACAATTTCAACAGCAATTAGATTGGTAATGATGATGGTTTATGTTAAACTGATTTCTACTTCATGAGAATTTAACACGAATATCATAATCATGCAGATTAGAATAATTATTAATGATGGAGAAAAAAACGCAGAGAAAGAAACTTAGAAGGCGTTTTTTAAGGACTGTCTTAGGAGTTAAAGACTACCAAAATCCGATGTGGTGCTAGATTCAGCAGTTTGGATTAAACTATGATTTTAAAACTTAAGTAGATTTTAAATGCTTAGTTATGACCTCAAAAATGCATGTAAAGGTTTATCTATATATATAAAATAAATAGCTGTGCGGTTGTCTCGTTAAAACTCTAAAATGGCTGAACCGATTTGTTTTTCGATTCGATTGAATTTCGATTTTGAAAAATTTGTGAAAGCTTAGAAAAGCTATAAACAGTGAGAAACATAAATAATAAGTACCTAACGGAAAATACTAAAAGCGACAATTTAATTTTCCAATACAAAATGTTCGTAGCTGTGAAACTTCGATGTCTTTTGTCTTTTTAAAAATAAAAAATTGACACTTGGTTGTCAAATATTTAAAGGTGCGTTCCTTAGAGCATGTGGTTGAATGCTCTAAGGTGCGTTCAGTTTGTCTGTTTCTTAATAGATGTAGTAAGAGGTCCGATCTTTTTGGTCTGTTTTGTTGGAATAAAAAACAGTTCAATTACAGAAATAACAAAAAAATCTAAAAGTGACAGTTGGTGGTCGAAAAAAGAAAATAAATAAATAAATTTCAAGACGATAAAATCTACTATCAGTTTGTCAGTGCGCGAGGTCACTTATTGGTTGTCAAATTTTTGTAGTGCGTCCAGAATTTTTTCTTTTTCTTAACAAACTGTTCTGTTACAGAAATAAAAAAGTGTAAAAGTGTTAAAAGTGGACTTCTTGGCGGGAAAGTGAAGCGTAATGTTTGCAGTTTTGTTTTATTTTCTTTAACTGTCGTTTCGTCGAATATGAATGTGTGATGATGGCGGATTAATTACTGTTAAGTGTTCGTGAACGTGTGGATGTGAGTTTTGGAAAATAAAACAAAACCATGCAACATCAAAGTCCCACAGCTTTATTGAGCCTCAAGGTGTTTGGGGGAATATCATTTACCATAAATCGTTATCTTATATTATAATATTATCACTCTTTAAACTATCGCGTTGCATTGTCATATAAGTAAGTAGATATGTACTTACTTACAAAATTAATTGTGTTTAGTCCCGTTAAAACAGTTTTAATTATCACTCATTGTCATCTACTTTAAACAATTACTTATTAACTTGACACTGGTAAATGTGCTGACCAAAAAAATATTGAACTTATTAAAATTTTGAACTTACTTATTAATATAAATGTAGGTAATACGAAGTTCACCGGGTCATCTAGTATTCAATAAATGATTTGACCATGACTTTGAATAGGTATTGTTATTATTAGTTCATAAGCTTCTTGAGTTTCCTGTCCTATTAATTAATAGTGACAAGGTACCGAAGTCATTGCCGTTAAGTACAAATACTGGGCTTACACTAGCACTTACCAGGTAAAGGCATGCGCCTGACATTGTGTCATTCAATTTCAATTTAGGATATTTTGCAATATTTAAAGGTTCGGTCACCAAAGCATGATCACCTAATATTCTCACTGACCTATCTAAGCTTCAGGCCAAGCCGCTTAAAATACATTTTACCTATAACACATTAGTTCATTTACTTAAGTAGGTAGTTGAAGTGAGCATTACAACTGTCACGCTAAGCAAGTTACTATGTCACCTTGAAAGCACAAATTGTAACCTAATACAGTGCCGAAGCGAAGTCATTGTGCACCGTGGAAAACGTCTTCGCGGCTCACAATAAGTTTTACAGCGGCATTGTTGCGAGAATTCTAAACGATCCAAGCACTTCATTGTATCATGTGCTAACTTTGGGGAAGCAAATATTCGTCTCATGACATTCACGTTTCTTATACAGCTTTAATACTCGTTTAATTTTTTATTTTTACTTTGTTTTGTACTGTGACATAGTTGGTTTTTAATAAATATTGTATTATATAATAAAATTTTAAACATTGCTTTGTGCTGCTATTTGCTGTTATCATCATCATCAGTCTATAAACGTCCCACTGCTAGGCACAGGCTTCCCACGTGAACAATAGCACGTGGGGATATTGGGCCATAACCCACCACGCTGGCCCAATGCGGGTTGGTGGGTTTTAACGACTGCCATCTTACGACAATAACCGGGACCAACGGCTTAACGTGCCTCGAGATGTTTTTAATTGGTCACCCATCAGGCGACCCGGCATTGCGACAGTTGCTTAGCGGGCAAGATCGCAAGCCGAACGTGCTAGCCGCTGCGCCACCGAGCTCCTCCATAGAGCTATAACAGCAGTAATTTCGTTATTCAATATTTATTTAACTTAAAGGTGCCCGGTGTTAAAATGCCCAATTCCAAGACAATAGCGAAAGGCGGTTAGTTTGTATACTTACTTACGTACCTGCTGAATCAATATAATCCTGTATATAGCCCTGCCCTGCCGATTAATGATTAGTCTGAGGTATTATCTTTACTATTATTTTATTAACAGTGTCGCGTAGCGGTAAAAGAATACTACCACCCCCTCCCTTTTCTTAGGTGTCATAAAAGGCGACTAACGTACTAAAGACTGCACATACATCCAACAGCATAGAGCGGTAATGGGCTCACCACCTGTCACCCTAAGCACATTTGCAGTCGCTATTTTGTGAAAAGCAGTCCTCTACCAATGTAGAGGACTACTTTTCATTGCCTAGTTTCTGACTAACCCTTCGGGGATAATAGTCGTGATTTTCTATGTAAATATCTTGTGACGCTAGTTCAACGGTGTCTTTATTTGCCTAATGAAAACCAGTCACCGCCTGCTAATAATCAATATTGACCAATTCTGCCCGGAGGACCTAAGCAAACCCACTCTACCCGAGCATTGCTAACTCTGCACACTCTTATCTTCTCCTGCACCATATTGATTTAATTTAGTTGTGATTTTGCCTTTATAATTTCGCTCAATAATACAGTTGTAAGTATCTAGCATTGAGATAAATGAACTAGAGAAGACGTCTCATACAATAAATGTGCAGTTGTGCACAGCTACAATTATACTTGTACCGTGGTGCGGGGCTTAGTAGTTGTCATAGAAATGTCTAAACGCGCAGATGCGACACACTATTCATACTGTTTTATTACCGAGTTGTAAAGTTGTAAGATAATGTTTTTATTGTTGTTAATTGTAATATTGAAATTAAAATATGTATATATATAAATATATATATAACACCAAACATAAAAGTAAGTAAATAATTGATTAAAACATTTCATAACAATGATATAAATCTTTTTTAATTATTTAAGAAAAATATTTATTTAAGTAGGTACCTACGTGTAAAAATATTACTGAGTATCAAACATTCAGATGCTCAAATTTTTCAAGTATTATTGAGATGAGATTAAAAATCGTATTTGAGTCCAATATAGGTCCTACCTATGAGGAATAAATAAAAAAAGTATTTCAATAGTAAAAAAATATTATAAGTATAATAATTCTAACGAAATCCCCAATCAAACTGCCATCATAATTCCAACCCTGTGTCACATCTGCACAAAACAGAAATATTGTTACTCTATGCAATAATATTACCGAAACATGGCCGCCGCTTCATGGCTGGCGATTTGATAAAATAATTAGTCAAATGCATGTTAAAACGTTAATTTAATGCGTACTTACAGGTGAAAAGTGATTCCATTGTTTTTATTTGTGTTTCCTAAGTTTTTTAAACAGTACCTTAGCACACATGAAGGCGTATTTTTATTAAACAAAACACAGAATTACACACGTATTTGCATCTAGCGCCTACCACAGACTAATAGAGGTGGAGCGAGCTGGCTCTACCGCATGTTGCAAACAATCTAGTTGTGATGTCTTCTCTAGTACGTAGTACATAATTACTCAATGGTACCTAGTCATGTTTTCTTCTAAATTGTGTGGAGACTATTTGTCTACTTTAAAAAAATCTTACAGATTTGTCACTGAATCCAAAAAGTTTGATACTCAAAAATTCTGGGAAAGCTATGCAAAAAAAAGTAAGAAAACCCGAATTCCAATTTAGTTAAATCGCCTCAAATTATTTCGCCACCGAAACCCGTCCAATGTTTTGCTCCAGCAATTTCCAAGTGACTTCATTAGGCTTTGCGTAAACATTCCTCGCGGATGCTGCGACGCTCGCATCCGACCCTAATGCCTCGCGTCGCGTTGTAAAATAGTTGCGGCCGAGGTTTCGGTGTCGTTTTTCTCGCTGTTGTCTAAAGCTAATGTTTTGTGAATAGCGTCATTATGGCGCACCAATGTTGTCGCTAAGACCGGCGTTTGTTTATGCGGGCGTCTTCTGTTTTTTTAAGTACTGTTTTTTGTTTCTTGAAAACGAGAGCAGGTGTTTTGTTTTTGAATTTCGCGAAAGTATTTATTTATTAAAAAGCACTACCACATCACACATATTACATAAAACTTAAATATTATACATTTTTATTATTCTGATGTGTGACGATTTTGGTGTACATAACATTTACCATTATGAAGCATTTCAGAAGTATAAAAAATAGTAATTTATTTATTTTCTAGAAATCTGTGGTAAGATTTTCGCTAAGTCATTTCTATTGCACTTCCAAGTATTGCGGATTGCAACCCAGCAGCAAGTAGCCAGCATGGGTTATTCCCAAAGTACTCCATTCTTTTGTTACTTATAGATAAGTAACCCATTGATTCTCAGACTACTCTAAAGAATTATTATTTATTTTATTGTGTTTAATATTTCATCTAACTACATGGATAGATAAGATTATTCTCAATGTGGAGTACATTGAGAATAATCTTGACTGTTTATTGTAAATTTCCAAACTATTATACTGCTGCTCATAGGGTAAAATGCAACTTAGCTTGTAAATTTATGTATTTTTGAATATCCGTGGTACAGTACTTTGAACTATTCCCTTTAGAATACTATGGGAGGACTTCCTGCAAGATTTTATTTATGTCTAAGGATATGAGATATCAGTAAAATCATTGCGCAAAAGGGAATCAAGACTAAGATGTTGCAACAAACGTCAATAGACTGTGATGACCATATTCTATCCGACAGAATGTACCAACCTCTATTTTCCGGCACGTATTAAGCAAATATGAAGTAGATACAATTATGAGATTGATATTGAAATCAGATTTGCCAGATGAGTAACGTTGTGGACTTGAAGTGCTAATGGGAAGAGTTCAATTTGATAAAATTTATGTCGAACACTTCTCTCTCCAATTTTAAGTAAATTAAAAAGTAGTTATGACTTTATTGAATGATTAATGCATTACCCAGTGCCCAGTATACTTAATAACTTTTAAAACCTGTTAATCTCGTTTATATGAAACGCTCTTTTTGCACACGGGTCTCCCTCACACTATACTGGGTCGTATAAATGGCGTATAAAGGAACAAATGTAGGTATAGTAAATACAATCGGGATTGCATCTCACCATTGTGATGATCGCTTCTACTCAATGGATCAACACGGTAAAACAACCGATCCCAGATTGTTTTTTTATTTTTTTTGTTCTTTTTTTATATTTTATTCTACAGTGGGTATTCAGTGCAGTGAAAACGCAGATTGGTGGAAATAAATATATATTTAAATAGACAGAGATGAACAGTCGTAGCAAAAGTTTGTGACAACAGTATGTCAAAATAAGAGTCTATCAACATTCAAATACTTACATGACAACACTATAAAAAAAACAGCCAGTGTCCTTATTTTAGTAAATAGTTTTTACACCTTCCCGTAATAAGGACACCATGTATCTAAGTAAATAAAACTAACAAACACAATACTATACACACCTTAAAACTATAAACACAAGACATTTTTAAAACAAATTGATAACTACATACAACACGTAATACAAACAAATGACGGCAAAAATAAAGTAACATTACAAACAAAACTAACTTAACCCTAACAATTTTATGCACTTCTGATGTTTGATTTTGGGCAGAGGTTTTGTCAAAACATCAGCAGGCATGTGATTTGTGGGGATGTAATGTAATGAGATGAGTGTGTCGTCCAAACAAGTGCGTATGAAATGATACCTAATGTCAATGTGTTTGGATCGAGAATGATAACTGTTGCTGTGAGATAGCTTTAGAGCACTTTGATTATCACAGAACAGTTTTATGGGTGTGACTGTGTTCATGAGATTATTTACAATGGACTTTATGTAGATAGCCTCTTTACATGCATCGCTCAGTGACATGTATTCGGCTTCCGTCGTCGAGAGAGCAACCGTACGCTGTTTGCGGGACTCCCAAGATATGGGTGCTCCACTGAACGTAAATACGTACCCTGTGTACGACCGACGATCTACGAGACACGACCCGTAATCGGCATCCGCGTAGCCCGCAATGTTGAGGCTCGATGTTTTGTCGTCTTGAAATCGTAGACCCATTGATTTTGTCGCTTTAAGATAGCGAACGACCCGCTTAGCGGCTCGCCAGTGCACCTCCCCGTAATGTGTGTTGAATTGGCTGAGAAGTGACACAGCATGAGCTATATCAGGTCTCGTGCCTATAGCAACATACATTAGGGAGCCGATGAGCTGCTGGTATGGAAGATCTGGGCGTTCGGCTTCTTTGTTAGGTAAAATCAGCTTGAGTCCAGGTTCAAGAGGTGTTGAGACAGGAATGGCGTCGTTCATGCCAAATTTATGTATTAGTTTCTCTATGTAACTGGTTTGGTCAAGTGTAAACGTCCCTCCGGCTTGTGTTACACGCATTCCAAGACAGTCTTTTAATTGGCCTAAATCTTTAACGATGAACTTTTTCTGTAGCTCCTTTTTGAAGTCATTTTTCATATATTCATTGTTGCTAAAAAGAAAAAAGTCATCAACGAATACAGCGACAATTAAAAGATCACTTTTATTTCTCTTGAAGTATACACAATGCTCAGTCTCAAGTTGTGTCATTGATAGACACGCCATGGCTTCACGAACTTTTAGGTTCCATTGCCTCGGAGCCTGTTTTAAGCCATATAGTGACTTTTTAAGAAGACACACTTTATTTTTGTCTTCAGGAGCATAACCTTCAGGTTGCTCCATGAAGATTTCCTCTTCCAACTCGCCATTCAGGAAGGCAGTCTCCACATCCATGTGGTCAACTTTTAAATTCAATTTAGCTGATAAAGCCAGTAGGATTCGGATGGATGATAGTCTTGCGACTGGTGAAAAAGTTTCACCGTAGTCCATGCCATAGACTTGTGTGAAGCCTTTTGCTACAAGTCTAGCTTTGTACTTTACTATTTTTCCATCAGTGCCCCTCTTTATTTTATAGACCCATTTATTTTTTATTATTTTTCTATCGTTAGGTCTGTCCACTAAAGTCCACGTTCTATTTTTTATGAGACAATCATATTCAGCATTCATAGCTTTAATCCATTCATTTTTTCTAGCATCTTCCAAAGCTTCTTTATATGTCTCCGGTTCGGAATGAGAAGAAACCAAATAGAGAGATGATCCATTATTCGCTGGAAAACGAATTGGAGGTCGACGCTCTCTAGAAGGATATCGACTCTCACTTTCTTCGGAAGTAACAACAGCTGGTTCAGGTTCGAGTTGTGGTGTCACTGGCGGTGGTTCTGAAACAGTAACGATTGGAACCTCTGCAGGTATAACCTCAACTGAACACTGATCTTGAATGGGAACTGATGGCTGTAATTCATGCGTGGACGTGGGAGTCACATCTTCTATAAACGGGGAACTTGAATTGGATGAAGATGAATGTGGAGTAGTGGATTCGTGGATATCAACAACATATGGAGTCGTTACTCTTGGGGGACTATCGTTAGAAAGTTGACTTGGAGTTGTCGTAGGACTTGTCAGAGACTTATTTTCAATGAAAATTACGTCTCGGGCAATAATAACATTCTTCGGGTTCCGAGTATCGATTAAACGATAACCTTTTGAGTGTTCGGCGTACCCTACAAATATACACTTTTGTGTCTTGGCGTCAAGTTTCTTGCGCTTTTCCTCTGGAATAAGCACGTGAGCTTCACAACCGAAAACTCTAAGATGAGAAAGGTTCACCTTAGTACCAGTCCAGACTTCCTCGGGAATCCTGTTGTTGAGCGCTGTAGTGGGGGAACGATTCTTGAGGTAAATCGCTGAACTTACGGCTTCTCCCCAGTAGGCTCTTGGTAGACCAGCATCTTCAAGCATTGACCGCGCTTTTTCTATGACAGTACGGTTTACTCTTTCCGATAATCCATTCTGCTGTGGATTATATGGTACAGAAGTTTGGCGAATAATTCCATTATCTTTTAAAAAATTCGACATTGGTCGATTAACAAATTCTCCACCGCAATCTGACCGGAGTATTTTAATTTTGAGACCTGTTTGGTTTTCAACCAAACTACGAAATTCGACAAACTTATTAAAAACTTCGTTTTTATGTTTTATAAGATAACCGAAAGTTTTTCGTGAAAAGTTGTCGGTAAAAGTTAATAAATATAGAGCACCTCCAAAGGAATGCGTACTCATCGGTCTACAAACGTCAGTGTGAATGAGCTCTAATTTATTACTTGACTCCTTCATAGAGGATGTAAATGGTCTCTTTGATAATTTACCTCGTATGCAAGACACACACGGTTCGAATAATCTGTCTTTAAAGTCTATGCCCACTTGTTTATTTTTTAAGACGTTGACAGCTTTGTGATTCAAGTGTCCCAGGCGACGGTGCCATAGCAACGCTGTTTGTAAACAATTTGTCAAATTAGCTTGGTGGCAGACGTCAAGCTTGTACAAATTATTGAAATTGGATGCAGTTGCGACAATTAGTCCGGAAACTTTACAGTTTTCTTTTTGCAAAATTGTCGCACCACGCTGGGAAAATAAAACCACAAATCCGTCACGTACAAGAGAACTCACCGACATTAAATTGGATGCTAACTTAGGGACATAGAGCACATTTGAAATAGTACTCATATCATTATCGCTACTTAGAGGCAAACGCACAGTACCTGATCCTTCACAAAGAATCTGGTCATTGTTGGCAACGAAGATTGGTTTCAACTTCTTATGCAAGTTCTGGAAGCAGTCGGTATTGCGACACATGTGTGAAGTTGCTCCCGAGTCTAGAAGCCAATCTTGATTGTTTTGATGACCTGAGGGATATGGACTGAAAGAAGATGAAAGTGTTATATCTGATGTAATATTAGTTTTTGAAACAATGTTTGAATTTTTATGTTGTTTTCTTTTTCTACAATTTGAAATTACATGCCCAAACTTATTACAAAATTTACACTTTACTGATTTGGTGCTAGAGTTGGAGGCCGAAAATAATGCACTAGGGGAATAGGGGGAAGATTCTTCGCGGTGAAATTTCAGATCTTCTTTCAGAAGGCGCGTGGCCACTGAGTCGGAAGAAATATCAACACCGGAATTTTCTATCGCCATAATCAAGGGTTTGTATTCTTCTGTTAATCCCGTTAACATTATCACGCCCACAAACTCATCACTCAACCCAGCATCTATCTCCAGTAACTTCTCTTGTAAATCCCTGATGTAGTTAACATAGCTTTCCATGTCACCAAAGTTTGTCATCTTCGTGTTGAATAACTGCCTGAGCAAAGTTAGTTTTCGGTCGAGACCTCCGTCGGCATACTGGCACTGCAGTTTAGTCCACGTTTGTTTTGCTGTCTTTGCAGACTTGACCTTTTATAGTCTTGTCTCTCTGCTGCAAATATTTCTGGTGATTCGACGCACTTCCATAAGCCACAATCGACCAGGAACATTTTCATTCCGAAACTCCAGGACCCGTAATTGGAACGTCCTTCCAACTTTGGGATAGGTGGCACACCGCTGGCAATGACCGCTGGTCCAGCTTGAGCAGGAACAGAGGCATAACGGATATCACCCTGCGCTCGAGGGCGATCTTCAGCTGTAGGTGGCTCACTCATTTTTGCGTGAGATACTTTTGACCTGTAAGGTTAAAGGTCTGGGCCCATAACCTGCAGTGAAAACGCAGATTGGTGGAAATAAATATATATTTAAATAGACAGAGATGAACAGTCGTAGCAAAAGTTTGTGACAACAGTATGTCAAAATAAGAGTCTATCAACATTCAAATACTTACATGACAACACTATAAAAAAAACAGCCAGTGTCCTTATTTTAGTAAATAGTTTTTACATTCAGAAGTAGTTAGATTCTCAGCGGGTATACTTTATAGTTATAGTTCTGTTTATGGTTGGTTGTAAGACTTCGTCGACTTATTCGTCACAAACATAATGTTAGTAATATTTTTGCGTTACGATAGCCAGTTATATTTGCTTCAGTAGTTTCAGTAGTTGAGAGTTCCGGTTAAAGTGCGCTTCCAGCTTTGTCCTTATAATTTAGCATTGAATTGAATAAAGCTTTAATAATTGCTTATCTCTAGGCAGAGAGAAGTTCTCGTAGAGTACTATAACAAAAATTTTGCTGAACACTTACGATTTCTGTCTTTGAAGAGATTGAGGGTCGGTAAAATTTGCCTGTAATAGGGCACCAGCGCTTCCCCCACCCTGTCGCTGCCTGTGACGATCATCTGGATGCATTTCAACGCATGGCAGATCACTGACGGCCGCTTTGTAGCCAAAGCATCTACAACAAAAGAGCATCATAATAATTTTTAAGTCAAACACTTTTCTTTGCACTTCACACGCAAACCAATCTTATCTATTCACCCATTTTCAGGGTCCGTGGTCAAGGGCAGGGACACTGCGTCACAATGTGTAGAGTTGAAGACCAACTCGTTTTTTCGTACTTTTTAGAAAACAACAATTTTTTTTTCAAATACTACAAATCGCTATTCAAATATTTCATCGCAAATACTACTTATTGACATGAAATAATAAATCATAATAACCTCTTAGTAGGGTATTATAATTTTTCCACACGGTTTAAAAAATATCCCTGTGTTGAATTTTTAAAATATCTGTAAAACAAACTGTTCGAATATACGAGACACCGTTCGATTTCTAAGTAAAAAAAACTTCAACCTTAAAATGCCGGCTCCCAAAAGAATCATCACGAATTGAAAGTGGATCTCCTTAAACGTAATCCAATACAGATGTTGTTTTAAGCAATAATCCTGGAATTACGGGGAATTTCATTATTTTCGAGTTGTACGGAGGCCCGATCCAATCTGAATAGGCAGTATCGAGTTGCAGGGCGTTTGATTGTGAGGCGATCCGGTGGCGCTCGCTCATATAAATCAACAAGGTGGATATTGAGTCCGGGCAATTTGTGTTGATCTTTGAGATTTGGATACTAAAACCATATTCTTGATAGCACTGTTTCGTATGTCTACTGATAGTGTAAAAAGTTGTTTTTCTGGTTTGAAAACGTCTATAGGACATGGTAACTACTAACACCTATTAAGTGTGTTGCTTAGCTACAATATTTTATTGAAATCCTTTTTTAAGTATTTTAAATTTGGCACAGTTATACCAAAAAAACTTGATCTTAGATTTATGGTAAAAACGTGTATAAACAGTCAAATTTTTCTTTGGCTTCCTACTACAAATCATTTTACGACACTGTCTTTTGATCACCTTCTTATTTGTAAAAGATATAGTGAAGCCGTGTAACCACTGTACTTAGAAATACAAAGACCAGTATAAGAAAATAGATGACAGATACCTTGAATGGTAGATAATACATACATACGTACACTCACAATTATTACCTCCTAAAAGTTATTGTTTTTTAAGGTTAAGCGAGCACTACACATTGAAATGTCTCAGTGTGACCACGGACCCTGTAAAGGGTTCGAAACGTCTCCCTGTTCCCACGGATCCTGTAAAGGGTTCTAAACGTCAGGACTAAAATCAAAACCCTAAAATGTAATAAATGTGAGTTAGATCCGAAAAAAGGGTTTCATTCCTAAGGGTTAGTCAGAGACATGGCAATGAGGATGAGGACCGCAAAATCCCATAGCCGCTCTTTCAATCGCCAGTCTTTAGTCCGTTAGTCGCCTTTTACGACACCCAAGGGAAGAGATAATGAGCCGCCACCACACATCCTGGTAGATAGTACATACTTTTAATAGGGATTATCAGCTGCGGCACAACGGGGAGGATCTTGTAGGATCCCTTGGTGACCAGGTCGTTGATACCCTGCTCCACGATGAAACTGAACGGGTACATGCCCTCCGCCAGGCCGTCAAAGAACATCGGCAGGTAGTGGTGGAAGTCCAGCTTCTCTATCGGCACCTATAAATGAAAAACTCTTTTAAGACCATCTTGTTTCAGGATATGGTCGTGACATGGTCGTAACAAATTAGGAAGCATTACGAAATGCTGTTTGCCAGTTGAGTTATCAAATGAACTATCTTGATATTTAGGTATTTTAGGTGGTTAGACAGATATATTAATAAAATTAGTCAATAAAGTAATGTGTCCATCTAGTTCATTGATAACTGTTCCATGACAAGATGTTTTTATCGTATAAGTAATATCATAACATCGTGAACAGGCTTGGTAGCATTGTGATTAGCTTTATAACTGAGCTTATTAGTTCTCAAGCAGCAGTAAATCAGATGTATTCAACCTATGGGTCTTCATTTTTTTACCTTCCACTCATATAGTGGTAATATTTGAAATTGAGCCCATCAGTGGAAACAGTATAGACTAGTAAATGTATGTTATTTATAGATGATGAAAAAAGTTACCTTCCACCCAAGTTTCTTCCCGAAGTTGGTGAACTCAATAGACACAGGGAACTCCCCCCTCTGGTAGCACTTCCTGAACATGGTCGGTCGCAGCGGCAGTGGATCGTGAACACCACACTTGGGTGGTGGCAGCACTTTTGTGTTCTTTTGCATTGCTGTCAACCAATAATAGATAGCTAACAGAACAGTCACAGAAAATAAATCATCATCTCACTGCCCTTATCCCTATATATAGCTCGACAGCTCCGGCTACCTATCTGGACAATAGGCAGTGAACTACACGTGTTCACGGGGATACTCTCCCGAGACACTAGTCTTATGAGTACCGAATGAAGAGCGCGCTGCGGCGGGCACTAATTTGGCGTCAAGACCTAACGTTGGTGGTCTCCTGCGCGAGTGTTCTACTGGCGCAGGGACGTCTGGCACTTCTTGCATAACCTAACGGTTGGTCTCGAGGTGCCAGTACAAATAAACTTAGTGAATTAAGGAGAGGGGATGCCCTTATCCCACTAGGTAAGGGTCAGCCGGCACAACAAGTTTCGTTGTCTTTCTCATGAAATTTTCTTCTATCAGCCGTTATCTCTCACTCCTTTCTTACCCATGACTTCTTTCACACTGTCGAACTAACTTTTATTTGATCTACCCCTTCTGTTATACCTCTCCACATTTACAACTATAAATCCTTAATTGTCACATTATGTTCCTCCGTTCACACGATAGCATATTATTAATCCTTATTATTGACAAAGGCGCTACATTTCTACTTTTAAACGACATTAGAACTTTGTATGTTATTGGGAATTATAAAAAACTCTTTAAAAAATGTGTAAAATATTATATTATGAGTAACTACTTCGTAGATATTGACCCCAAACAAGCTCTAAAACGAGTTTGTCTTTAGTATTCAATTAAACATACAATAGAACCACTGGTTTGCATTTTTATTTTCAACCTCATCGCCACTGAGTAGTGTCTACAGGTGAGATGTAGGTCAAGCGATTCCCCAACAAAAAAATAACCAAAGATACAAATACTAAATGTAATATTACCTTGAATAGTGAAAGCAGGTACTATCCTCGGCTTCCTAGTCTTGTATCCATGAGGATAGTTAGGGCTGGGCTTCTTCAGCGAGTGTCTGAAGTCTTTCCCGCACATATCCGGAGCACAAGGCGGTAACAACACCATGTTGACGCGGCCAAATCCCGTCGATCACAATAACATGTTACAGTAAATAATCCAATAATATAGATCTAAAATGTTGACACAAGTAATAAAATAAGAAAGTAAATTTGCTCACGGCGCGGCTCGATTGTGATTGTTTATTTTGCAACATGATCGTTGCTTGGCAACGTTGCTATCGATTGGGGGCCAGCGCCGCCGAGCGGCTGCCGACCGAGATAGGGTGGGTGCACACGGGCGGTGATTGCGAAGACTGCTTAATTATTATTAGAATTTGGGGGATGATCGGGTCATACTCCATCATGCAGGCCTAAATGCGCGCAAGTTTTTATGACTGCTATCTTACGACAACAACCGGGACCAACGGCTTATCGTGCCCTCCCAAACACCTAACATGTAGACTTCCAATCGCTTAGCAATAAATGAAATGAAATGTCACTCATCGCCTTATTATAAGCCTATTTTGTCCCACGACAGGGCAAAGAACTCCTTTCCTTTTTTATTTTTTTTTCTTTTCGCCTCTACATAGGTCCCAATCAGGCTGAAATGCGTCCAGCTCGTCACGCCATCATCACCTCGCTCTGCCGCGTCGCCTTCGTGGTTATAGGTTATATATTATATACAGAGTCTATGTACTCTATTTATCATCATTATCATCGCATCGTGCAGCCAAGGTTTTTTTATATAGTAAGGCAAACGAGCAGGCGAGTCATCTGATGGCAATCACCGCCGCCCATGGACGCAAAACCAGAGATCCATTGCATGCCTTTAAGGAAGGAATAGGCTGGCTTTGCTGTTTATAAGCCTTTTCACACAATTTTTCTCTGTCCTGTGAAAATTTTATTGCCGCTCTAATTTTATAATTGTAAATATATTAAAAGGTAAGTAGATATAATAATAATTGTTTGTTCTCAAATGGACTCCTGCACACTGCCTAACATCTGGGCCAATCCACAGAATATTATATTAGCAATAAGGAATTTTTATTACATTTTAATATAGGATATTCCACAATATCTCTGGTAGGCGGAAACTCCTCTGAATTTCCATCGGTAGCTGCTTTTCTTTCTATCGAAAAGAAAATCTTTGATAACTTTTTGTATAGGGAACTTTACCGGTTTCAAATATAAAAGGCCACGACGATTGATCGTTGATTGTTGTATTTTATAAGCGTATTCCCGTATAATATTTCCTTTCAAGATCATTGAACACGTGCTTACGAAATAGATGATTAAGTACAGCTATGGTATGGCTGCACACATTTTTATTATTTGGGTAAAAGTTAGAAGTGGAAATGTTATGTTTTGATTTGCATTTTTTCACAGACATTTAATCATCATCGAAGTAGTATAAGTATAGGTGGTGATGATAATAATATCCTCCCAGACGTATCCATCGACGGCGACATCCTTAGCTAGTGTTAGCGTTAGCCTGTGCCCTTGCGTGGGCGCGAGCGTGACTTGCAAAACCAAATTTGGTTTTGAAAGTCTTTTTACAGGAAGCACAACAAAGAAACCATCTTGCATCATATTATGTGTTGTAAGAGAGCTTGGGTCGAGTTTTTCTAGGACGGCGTTTGGCGTCAAGATCTTAAAAACAAGCACTTTCAACTATTTTTAGACCCAGTTTGACAGCAGATCGCCAGTTCGATCTCTGAGTAGCAAGCTTCTCCCAAAACTCACCAGGCGTACTAATAGCAGTTAGGTGGCGTTTCAAGACGTCTCTGTAACGCAGATACAGTTCTCCCGGTTTGCGTTTACCTGAGGTAAGCTCAGAGTAAAACACGGCAACCTGGTAAACTCCATGCAAACAAGGTTCCCACACCAGCGAAGTTGGCCTTTTATTAGAAGACACTCCATTCCGGACATCTTTGTTCGACGTAGAACTTCTTTTCATATGAAAAATGGCAAGTCATCTTATGTCTCCTTTATACAGCCACAAAGTCTTATAGCAACAAAGGTAGAATTATCGCTTTGCGTGGAGCGAGCACAGCGAGCTCTGAGAGCAATGTTTCAGGTATGTAGATGGCGAAAAGAGTCGGAGTCATAACACAGCCCTGCTTGACTCCGCTGGTGACAGGAAACTGTTCTGTGAAGTTGTTCTCGTGACGTACACGGGCTGTCATACCCTCGTGGAACTGACACACTAAATTGACAAACTTTACACGATATCCACACTTTTCTTCAGAGCTGTCCAGAGGGCAGTCCTAGGAACGCAGTCAATGGCTTTTTCTAGGTCCACAAAACATAAATAAAAGTCACGGTGTTGTTTAGACTCTTTTCTTGAAGTTGCTTGACAACAAAGATAGTGATATCAACCGTGCCTCGTATTTTTTCATAACAAAATAATATAATATATAATTGTTACACCCTATTATTTATTTATTTTATAATGTTATGTATTATGTTTTGGTTATTTTTAATTTACTTTTGTTTTTAATTGTTTTACTGTGGTATGCACCTCCGATCTTTGAGTGTATAAGTTTTCTCCATCCGAATGGTTGTCTGGCAGAGATCGCTTTAAAGCGATAAGACCGCCAAATTGTAGTTTTGTATTTGTGCTCATTGTCATGTGTTATGTAAATGTTTGTGGTGTTAAGTTACAATAAAAGTATTGTCTATCTATCTATCTATCTATCTATCTATACTTATATTTTTCTTATTGATTATCTTTTAAACATTTCTGTAAATCCAAAGACAAACTCATCAGGATCTCATTGAGGAATAAATTGTTTGAATAAATTTTTATTACTTACTGTCAAATTAAAGCTAAGGACCAAAGTTAAGATATTTTTTTAACTTGCGTTGAAAGTTGCAGTGCATGCTAAAACTGTTATTATTCATGCTCTATATATGTTCTTTTATTAATATCAATAGTTAAAAAATTAAATCATATACATATAGTTTATTATGATATATGTCTAATTTTATAGAACCATTTAAAATGCTGTGAGCAATTTGCTCGCACGTGCTAAACCGTGATACAAAAAAGGCGCGCCTTCTCAAATGTAGAATTAGTATTTTATTAATGTTTTTCCCTAATTATGTATTGATTTTTATAATTCGATATTTTTCTACCATTCATTTTAAATTACCAGTACATTTCGTGTAAGCTCTTAAATCTTAATTAGAAGTTGTAGAATCATCAATGAGACAACGTAAAGGACTTAATTTTTTTCGGTACTAAAATAAAAGAAAAATTAACTGCAACAATTTATATACCTACTTCCTTGTCCAAGAGACGAAATGCTATCATTCTGTATATTTTTTAAGTTTTTTATTACCTCAGTTAAAGAATTCTGTATTTTAATCAGTTTTTTACGTTTCTGAACGTAAGTTTCGGTAATTTTAATATTAACGAACGCAGGGTTATTAAGAAGCTACGTCTATGAGGTTTATGGTAATGTAGAAACGATATTGTTAACACAGTTATCTTTTCCGCACATTAGTAGTTATTTAGCAATGATACACACAAACACAACTAACACAACGAAAGCGCGCCCGGGATTCGGCTGGCAGCTGACAGTGACAATAGTCAATAGTCAATAGTCAATAGTCAAAATATATTTATTCAATAAACTCAATCTGACAAATGCCTACGATGCGTATTGACTTATAAAACGTCAAACAAGCGTCACTTTTTTATTTTTAATAACATAAAGTGTCACAAATCCGATTATAATGTTGCCATTTTCGAGTAGAAATCTATGTTGGATTTTAATTTATAAAAAAAAACAAGGTCTTTAAATTAATAATACGGTCATAATTAAATATGTTGGTGATAATAATATTCTTCAAGTTTTTATATATTAGCGTCAAGTTAAAATCCTTTGGATTTAATACCAAACCCCATAGTAAAAAAATTATGTCCTTTCCCACCAAAATAAATAAATAGCACCCCATTCATTCGCAAGTGTGTCACAAGCCTGCTGTTGACGCGACAGGATTTCGCGGCAAATTGAACGGAGGCCGGCGGCGGGCGTTCGATATTTAAAATTTAATATTGCATCAGCTGCGAACCGCATTATGAGAATTTTTATATCGTCATCGGCGAACTTTAGATGTGGCCTCTATGGTAAACCGTATGGATTTTCTATTATACTTACGAGCCACGTACGTCATGTGTACGTAAGAAGTTTGCGTGATAATATTAATAATGAACGATTTATGATATTTTTATTGGTGTTTAAGGCCATCGTCGTGTGATGAAAATGCTTTTTTAATAAATAGAGTCATATTGATTTTAAAAGAATGTACCCCTCGTAAATTTAGTTCATGAGTTTCTATCATTCTGTACATTTCTATGAGAAGGCAGTGCCAGGGGGACTTTATTAAGGTGCTGATCCTGATTGGCAATAGTAGATTGTTATACAAGGGGCTAAAATGACCCATTATATACGAGGTAGTTTTACTCCCGAGCTTTAGCGAGGGAGTAAATAGGCACCGAGTTTTAATGGGTTTTTAGAACCGTATGTTACACTCTGCTTTTCACTACGAACGCGAGAAAATAAAACAATCCAATACAATATGAATTGGTTTATTTTATTAAAAAATAACCCGTTAGTTGCTTTTACGACACCCGAGGGAAGAGAGGGGTTGGTAGTATTATTTGGATGAGCCCATCGCCGCCCTATGCTGTTGGATAGTATGTGCAGTCTTTCCATCTCTTCCCTTGGGTGTCGTAAAAGGCGACTAACGGACTAAAGACTGCACAAACATCCAACAGCATAGAGCGGCGATGGGCTCATCAAAATAATACTACCAACCCTGCTCTTCCCTTCGGTGTCGTAAAAGGCGACTAACGGACTAAAGACTGTATATACATCTAACAGCATAGAGTGGCGATGGGCTCATTAAAGTAATACTACCAACCCTTCTCTTCTCTTCGGTGTCGTAAAAGGCGACTAATGGACTAAAGACTGCACTTACATCCAACAGCATAGAGCGGCGATGGGCTCATCAAAATAATACTTCCAACCCCTCCCTTCCCTTGAGTCTCGTAAAAGGCGACTAATGGACTAAAGCCTGCACAAACATACAACAGCATAGAGTGGCGATGGTCTCATCAAAATAATACTACCAACACCTCTCTTCCCTTGAGTGTCGTAAAAGCGACTAACGGGCTAAAAGCTCACCACCTAATCACATGTGCAGACTTGTGCAGTTGTTTCTTGCTGAAGCGTGGACTGTGTGGGCGTTGTCTATGTTGTCCATAGATTCAAATGATTACTAATATTACCATAAAATAATAACTTTCACAAAAAAGTTATTGATCTAAGTAAACAGTAATAAGTCGAGTCTTTATTCATGATTATTCTACTTATGACTAAATACTTTTTCGTTTTTATAGGCTCATTGTCATGTGACAGACAAAAATTAAAAAAAAAATACTTTTTCCCCTAGGGCAAGAAAAGCTATTTTAGCCTCGCTCTAGAACGCTACAATGATGGTCTTTTTGAGAAAGAGGAGTGAAAAATAATTTTATATGAAGGCTCTAAATATTCTTTCTACTTATTACAAAAAATAATAAAATAGACAATACATACCCATTTTATTATACCGATATGAAAACCCTAACAATATAAATTAGTCAACTTTCAAAAATAAACAGCTACGTCTAGCCAAAAACTTTTAAAAATAATTCCTTTTCCTGGCACATGAAATGCGCTGTACAATTACACACGGAAAGAGACAGAAAAAAAAACACAAAATTCCCCCATCCACAGCTATGTTCACGAAGCAGCGGAACTTACATTCGCTTGTAACTGCGAAACGAGAAGCAGTCAATGATTTTGAACGGGCAACCCGAAAAAAATGGAAGACAAAAAGAATGCATCGGGGAAACTGTCGGCTTTCGGCCGATACCTGCCCCGTTTTTTTCCCTTTCCCCTTTTTCGTTTCGTCGTGCGACCCGAATCAGTGCTTGCTAGGCAGAACTGAACAATTTAAACTCGCTTTTTATATTGGGGGTCAATTTATTTCCGGTCTAGTTATTGCTTTTGTATGGAGCTGAAGTAGAAACTGGACGAGTGTGTAATGACATTCTTGATTAAATCTTTGATGGGAAACAATATTTTGTGTAGGTAGTCTGTTTCTTTTCAATTTGCCACTGCAAAAATATTTTGCGGCTTTACAATACATAGTCAATCATTTTCATAATACTTAATTCTAAAAAGTGATAAGAAGATGCCTTCATGAGACCCATCTCTTTCCGTAATACCAGGCACAATAGAAAACCGTCTATGGCACGAGAATATATCATGCGGTAATTAAAAGGTTATTATGTGTTGGCAGCGCGGCGTCATGCTGCGGCTTGCTTGCGCTTGTTTTGTATCAAACAAAGTGATGCTGTTATTTATATATTTTGATATTTTCTCCGTGGTAGAGGTCAGCACGCCGCCAGCGCCGGCTTTAGCGTCGCCGCGCTGGCCGTCTCTGAGTTCCAATTCTCGGTTGGGTTAATTTAAAAATTAATGTTTTTTTAAATTGTCTCAGATCTGGGTGTTTTAAATGTATAATAAGTAGTGATCAAGTGTTTAAGTATTTCAGTAGCATGCATTAGAAGGGGCCTATGTCCAGCAGTGGACTAACACGGGCAGATTATGATGATGATGAAATGTTTAAGTATGTTTGTTTGTTATATTGTTAACCTTTAATGCCAGTTTACACAATTCGTGTGAGTATAAGAAAGTTTTTTATTTATTTGTAAATCTGTTTACCTTTCTACGAAAGCAGTGCAGTTTCTTGAGCTAAAATACGTCCATAACAGGTATTATTTTAGGATTAACTTCGACTATGTACGTTAGCAGCCAATAAAACTAAAGCCGCACCAAGAAATAATTCAAATCAGCGACCCCATAAAGCATGCTTTGATTGTAAAGAGTGCCAGGATAAACTGCCACCCCGATATAAACTAGCCGGTGCAGCTTCAGATTTACGAGCGGTTAAGTAGCCGGCAGGGCGGTCCGGCCGCACGTTCCTCCCATAAAACAGATTCAGGCTTCAACGGCTGGCTGTAAAAATCTAATAGCACCGCCAAGATATGTGCGGACCTTGCCAAAGAGTCGCGGTGGACGCAATGCACCGGATCATTTCGGTGTACGGAGATCAATAGCTGGTGAATTGAATAGGTTCCTGGATCATTCCCCCCTATTTCCAAACTACACCAAGGAGTCACTTCAGTGGACACAATGTAGTAGCTATTACATAAGCAAAAAAATATTTAAATCCACATTAAGCGCTGTATAAATAATAAATGACAACTTTCATAACGTACTTACGTTGGTTTGAAATGACATTATTATATTTTAGGAGCTTTCGTCTTTAGACAAATAAAATGTAATCGAAGAGTGTCATCTTAAAATATAATTTGTATGAGATATTATCATCAAAGTTTCTTAATACGGCCTCGGCCTCGGTCGGTCGGCTCGGACGGCCTCCTTGGTCGAGTGGCTTTGTACACCGGTTTTCATGGTGTCGCCATCTCTGAGGTCCCGGGTTCGAACCCCGGTCGGGTCAATTTAGAAATTATTGTTTTCTAAATTGTCTCGGGTCTGGGTGTTTTCTATGTATGATAAGTATGTATTTAAGTATTTTAAGTATGTTTATCCGTTGTCTAGTAACCATTTAACGAGTTTCTTCGAAGCTTCTCTTGGGCTAGATAATTGGTGTGATTGTAGGAAAGATTTATCTAATTTATTTATTTATTTATTTATTTATCTAATGAGTGTCCTACTTTCCAGCAATTAGGTAAGGGAATGAGTATTTCAATTCACACCTCGAAATCTTCTATTTTAGTTGGTACTAATGTACAAGAAATATCTTTTCTCCAGCATAATAGTCTGCTCCGAAGGACCATCGACGTTATTGTAACAGCCATACCCCTTTATGAACCTTTGTACTCGTAGTTGGCACCATAAATAACCGATCTCAGAGCGAGCTAACGACGCTCTAAGTCCTAAGTTATCCGTGTACTATACGATACACACGTGCATGTAGTTCAAAATGAACGAACATAAATACGTATCATAAAGAAAATCCTTTTACAAAGTTGTAACTACTACGTACTGATACGGGTGAAGGTATAGCAAGATTGTATGTAGCTCAAACGTGCTTCTTAAGCCCCAGAGCTATTTATTTAAGAATACCGACAGCGTAATCTTAAACAAACCTACTTATTGTACCTATTCGCAAAATTAGTAATGCTAAAAAGCTTTTCTTGTACTGGTTATTAGTATTAAATTTGTAAGAACAAACTCTGTGGTACTGAATTAATTAAGTCAAGAAAATTTCCTGACTTACTTACTTAATTCAGTACCACAGAGTTTGTTCAAAGTAAGTCCTTTAATATACATTAATCGAGTACTCGTATTAATGACTTTAACCGAAATGATCCTCTGAAGGTTTAACCGTCGAAACACCACAACGCTAACTGATGTTTTAACCGCCTCTGTGGTCTAGTGGCTAAGCTACCGGTTTCAGACCCAGAGGTCCCGGGATCGATTCCCAGAGGGGGGTACATCTTTGTGTGCTCGGTTTGGTTGGTGGTAGGGCTGTTAAGTCCGCCTGGCTAGCTACCACCATCTTATCTAAGTCTGTCACCATAACAACGATGTTTATAGCATTGTTGTGTTCCGGCAGTTTGAGATAAGATAGCCAGTTCCTCAGTGGTTGAGGATTCCTGATGAAGCGCGCTTCCACCTTCGGCCTTATCGTCACTTACCATCAGGTGAGTTGAAGGCCAAGCGCTTACCCGTTGCCAGTAAAAAAAAATAGTATTCTTGCCAGCATACCGAAACTGAGTCACTATATCGATTTAAAGTACTTGAAAAAAGTCTCTTATCCTCTGTAGCCGTAGGTATATTTTGCCGTCCGACAAGACGTGTGTTTTCAGCATAAATTCAGTACAAGCGCACAATACTCGCGTATATCACGGGAACGACTTTCTTACAAATTGAATACACCTTTATTTGGTATTGACGCATGGATGCCCTATATCATCCCGTGCTGAGTCTGGTGGTAAATAATAAATATTACTAAGGGAATGGTTATTGGATCCTATATAGAACAAGACAGAAAAGGAAATAATATAAGCGGATTTCTGTGAAGTGCTGTGTTACTTTTTGTCAACATATATCATGTGTTTACATTTTATTATGATACATAAAAAACATTTTGTCTAATGCTATATTAAAGTCTCCCTGTGACCATGGACCCTGTAAAAGGTTCGAAACGTCAGGAATAAAAAACTATGTAATGTAGTAAATTATTCGCGAGTTTTGATCCATAAAAAGTGTTTCGTTTCAATGTGTTGTGCTCGCGTAAACCTTAGAAAACAGTATAATGCTATTATTAGTCAAAGTATTACACTCGTAGTAATAATTAACTCAAATCGCCGCCTCTGAGCAAGGCACTAAGTGAACTAGCCTTTCCATAGAACAATGAACGGTTTAATCGTTCACGTTCGTAATAAATGCTAGCCGTAGAAAACCAGATTAGGTAATAGAAGGAGCCGTTTGTAATCCGACGCCCTCCGAATCCATCACAACCAATTACGGCGATATGCAGACTGCTCACAATCAAGGGAGTGTAATTTAAAATCTTTGCGATTCTATAGAGACACTGGAAATAGTACCTTATATTGTTTTCTGAGGTTTAAGCGAGCACTACACATCCGTGGTCACAAGGAGAAGTCTCCCTGTGACCACGGACCCTGTAAAGGGTTCGAAACGTCAGGATAATATAAAAACTATGTAAATAGTAAATTAAACGCGAGTTAATCCGTAAAAAAGTGTTTCATTTCAATGGTACCTTAGCCGTTAAAGTAAGATAGTAGCATAAACAAAACAAGCTTTTTGTTCTGGTCATCCTATTAAGTAAAAAAATACAATTATCTGTACGGAAGCAACTATCAAATTGCGTAAACATCAACTATTAATACATTAGAGTCGAAAAATATTGCTGTTTTGAAGAAAACAGCTTCTTCTTTGTCGACATTTCAGTGTTGTTCCCATAGATTAAAACAAAAAGGGGTTGTTCCTATACAAATAGCTTGTGTTGGTATGGTACTGTCTCATAGCTCATTTCATATTCTCTTTACTTAGATTATTAATTGTGTTGATATAATTGGAATTTTATGGAAATAATTGATTGTTTCAATTAATTAATGTGATTGGCTTTGTACCGTATTTAATTAAAGTAAAATAAATATAAATATCATTAAAATTGAGATTGACTAAATCTGAAACTGGTACTTTCTTCAACGACAAGCAAACTAACGACAAAAACAGCGTGTTACAATGGAGACCAAATAATATTCTCACCTACCAATACCACATCTAGTTACTCTAAGCCTGCATCGTGTTCCCCAGACAACCTATCTCACCCACAGGGCTGTGCTAATAAGCCCGTAATAAATGACTGTGACGCTTCCATACACATTCTGTGGGTTTGCAAACTGTTGAAGTTAGTTCTTATTTTAGAAGAAAAACGGTTATGGTTAATTTAATTTAACGTATGCTTTTATGAATATGCCTCTATGAAAATGCCTCTTAATTTGTATTCATAAAATATTGACGTGACAACGTCTTATAAATTGGTTTGCCGGGTGACACTTCAAGAAACTGCGTTACGCTCCGCTCACGTTATGCGCTCACAATGAGAGCGAGTGAGAGGCACGCGTCCCTTCCACTCGGGCATGGTTAGACCGCCTAAGAGCGGTTTACACGTTGCATTAATGTTTTAAATATAATTCTTTGTATAAATAAATGTTTTAAATTGTTACTATTATTTCATCCTTCTTCCTACTATACGAATGAATATTCACATTAAAATTATTTTACCACTCAAAGTCGTTGTCACGTAAAACTTTTTTATATACATAATAGAAACGAAACCCTCACTACAAATTAATGAAAATTAAACTATTCATAAATCTTCATATATAATACTAAGGTATTTGTTTTTTTATCTAAAGTAATTAATAAAGACTTATTAACACTAACTTTCTCTCTTTCTCTTCTCCAGCCCTTTTCTAGTCAATGCAGAGTAAAAGCCTCTTCCATGCTTTTCCAAACGGTGCGATCCTGGGCTTTTCGCATCCAGTCCTTCTCCGCTATTTGGGTTGTCATTGGTCCATCTCCTGGGCTGTCTTCCTACGTTTCTGCATCCGTTCCGTGGCCTCTATTCCAGCACCTTCAACTCCCATAGTCCGTCAGACCTGCGGCATATGTGGCCAGCTCACTTCCACTTATCCTGGCTATGTCGGTGAGTTGTGTTCTACTGCGGATTTCTGTATTGCGAATTTGGTCGCGGATGGAAATACTCAACATAGCTCTCTCCATAGCCCTCTGGGTGACTTGTAGTCGGTGGATAAGCTGTCTAGTGAGTAACCAAGTATCTGACCCATAGACCATCACAGGGAGGACGCAATGCTCGAAAATTCGACGTTTGAGGTTAAGGGCACTCGTTTGTCTTTAAATACCTCCTTCAGTTTGCCATAGGCTCCCCACCCAAGTTGGACGCGACGGCTTATTTCGCGATTTTGTCCATTCCTTTCTAGACTCAAAGCCTTTTTTTTTTTTTTTTTTTTTTTTCCTTATACTGGAGGAAATTCTTTACGAATACCCGGGGCATGGGGACACCCCGAGTTATGTGGGACTCTCCCCCCAACTCCCGCCTCCCCGTCCAGGCCCTGCGGCCTCGACGGGGACTCGGGAGGAGGGGGGCCTACCCACTAAAACCTCCAGTACATCCTCTCGTTCGACGGGCGGCTCGGGATTGTGGTCAACACGACTACCGAGTGTCGCCCGGCGATTTTCCATCAGGAGGAGGAGGCGCCCGAGGATGTTTGGGCGTTTCCTGAACGGCTTGCACGGCCGTGCAATGCGGGCTCGAGGTCCCCACCTCTAACCCGCTGGCCAATGCTAGGGTGGCAAGTGGCGCAAGAACCTGCGCCTTCGACCGCCCGTCCTCCTTCTGCGGAGTAGGTCCGCATTGGCGTCCGTCTCGCGCACTCTCTCTGCGGCCTCTTTGAGGGACATCACCTCCTCAGCGAAGGAGACCACAGCCGTCCATGACCTCTCATTAGCCAGCATAGCCTTGACTACGCCGGTCAAAGAAAGGTCCCTGCCTATCACTCCTGTCAGAGTGTGACGCTGGGGAGAAAAAGCGCCGCACACTTCTAAGGTGTGCTCCACCGTGTCCTCCGCAGCGCCACACTCGTGACAGGACGCCGTCGGCTCCCTTCGCGCCACCCGGTACAGATACCGACCGAAACAACCATGTCCGGTCAGCACCTGCACCAGGCGGAACGTCAGGGCCCCGTGCTTGCGCTCGGTCCTCTAGACTCAAAGCCTGACCCAGGTAGGTATACTCCGCAACCCTTTGAATTTGTTGGCCATGGACCACAACATAGTCAATGTAGTAACACTAAATATAGCAGTTTAATGTTTAAGGTTATATATTTTTACGGCTATTTATTTTTACTTGTATTTTCTTTAATTAGCCAAATAGATGGTGCAATCGTTCTGAAGTGATGCGCGAACTAGACTTATCATTCAATCCACAATCATACAGGGTGTAACTGTATTAGGGTGTAGCAAAGGGAGTGCAGGATTAGGAAAAACGAGGTCATTCGGGCTCCATACGTTTTTGGGGGTTCTCTGAAAGTGCCGGCCAACAAAAAAAAAGTACGTATTGTTAGAACTGGCCATTTGGTGTAATAGTTAATATGGCACAAAAGTTGTAGAATGCTCTGAGCCTAGTTATACAAGTTCGATGATTAATTTGACTTACATTTATTGATTTCTGAAAGTGCTGGGACTAGGAAACATAAAATAATGATAGATATTGCTAAAAACTAATGATCTGAAGCAATTGTCATTGCAGCGCAAAAGCTGTGGGCTCATCATCTGTTCTGTTTATACAAAAAAAAATCAGAATCAATAAATGTATGAAAATGTTGAATCTTCGAACTTGTATAACTTGGCTCGGAGCAATCCTACAACTTTTGTGCCATATTAACTATTTCTCCAAATTAGCTATTTGTTCTAATAATACGTACCATTTTTTTGTTGGCCGGAACTTTCAGAAAAGGCCCATAAAAATGATGTCCTTTCGAAGTAAACGTTTTTAGCATTTAAAAAGAGTCAAATATATTTTTAAACATGCGGATACTGATATAATGTCGTTATTATTTATTTACTTGCACTTAAAACTAAAGGCGACAAGATTAATCTACGAAACGTAAAAATAAACTTAGATAATGGCGTCGTCCGACGCTGCACTTGCGTCCATTAATCATCGGTTTCCGTTTTTCTTTCGCTGAAAACTATTCCAAGTTCTTGTCACCTATGAAAAATAATAATAAATCTCGTAATAAATGACTCCAAATCAAATAAGCGCTCAATGAATTTGGAATTTTAGCAGACCACAATTTATTAAAATAAACTGTTGACGTTATCGAGTTTGTGTATGAAACGAATCTTCAGTTTCGTTTAAAAAAATCGAAGAATAACGTCATATCCTAATTATTATAAACGCGAAAGTTAGTAAGTATGGATGGATGTTTGTTACTCTTTCACGTAAAAACAACTAAATGGATTTGGATGTAATTCGGCATACGTATAGTTTATAACCTGGATTAATACATAGGATACTTTTTATCCCGATATTCTTACGGGAACAGGAACCACGCGGGTGAAACTGCAAGCGGCCGCTAGTCTGCTATACAATTACCTTGCAGATATGACGTTCTTATTCGGGACCGACGTAATCCAGACAATCATGATTTAACAGTTCCTTAAATATACCACCATTCCATTCATCTTAATCCGTTCAGTCGTTCTCAAGTGACGCGCTTACATAAAGATTTTCACAAGGAGGATACTAGATCTTCATCTCGTGTGATATGGTAGGTGAAGATAAGAATAAAGCGTGAAGATAATTATGGACGAAGGTGAAAGCGCATCTCCACGACTCAACAATTTTTTTTTTATTAAAATTGTCAAATCAAATCAAACCAAATCAAAATATATTAATTCAGTAAGCTTAAAATAAGCATTTTGAATCGTGTAAATTTATTTTTTTATGGATGGATGGATAGGCACAGGAAAGTCACCCATTCAGGAATTCTTTTAGCTTTGGAGAAGAACGGGCACAAGAAACTCCACAGCTTTATAATAATATAGAAGTAACGAGATTTATTAAACAATATATTTTTAATAAATCAATGAATAATCTTAAATTCTTTAATTATACAATCAATAATCATAAAACAATTAAATAATAAAATAAAAGATAAAAACAAAAGTGAATCTAAAAGTTTTACTCGGGCACTATGAACGCATTAGAATAATGTGTGCGAAACTAGAGGATGTAATTGAAAGAACGTATTAATATTACTAGCAATTTGTTATGGTTAATGGTAATAAAACTGTGTGCTTGTCGAAATACAGGACGTCGACTCGACCTAATATAATGTTATACCTACGCAAGTCTTTGTTCTGAGTTTTAATCATCATTATATATCTTTAAGAAATAAAATTTGTACCATTTTATTTTATTACGAGCTATCCTGGCGAAATTCGTACTACCGCCTAACAATAATAAATGTTGTGACAACTTTTAATAAAACCATGTTAGAAAACTGAACGATAAAGTCAAGCTGTCAATCCTAAAGTCAATTCTGTCAATTTTTTTTTTATATCTTCCAACTATCTTCACTACTTACTTACATCCTCTTTGCTGTCTTCTACGTCACTCACTCAATCACTCTGAGGGTAACAAGGAAATAAGAACGGGAGTTGCCATTCCCACGCGTTCCCCTCTGCCAAAAGTACATGACCAATCTGCCACCTTACTCTTGAAACCGATCGCTATTGGATCGGATTGGTATTGTGAATTTTGGTACTCCTAAGTTACGATACCAGAGCTAATATGGATTCATATTGCGTGGATATTAAGTGAAAAAAATACAAAACTCAATGTAATTTAGTTCACCCAATATGAATCCATATCAGCGCTGGTATCGTTACTTAAAAATACGAAAACTCACAATACCAAACCGATCCAATAGCGAGGTTTCAAGAGTAAGGGGGCTGGTCGTGTCAATTTAAAAAAAAAACTGGTTCGCTGCGGGTGTATGCCATATTGTTTTCGCCATATTGTGTATGCCATATTGTGTATGCCATATTGTTTTCGCCATATTGTGTATGCCATATTGTGTATGCCATATTGTTTTCGCCATATTGTGTATGCCATATTGTTTTCGCCATATTGTGTATGCCATATTGTGTATGCCATATTGTTTTCGCCATATTGTGTATGCCATATTGTTTTCGCCATATTGTGTATGCCATATTGTGTATGCCATATTGTTTTCGCCATATTGTGTATGCCATATTGTTTTCGTTCGTCTCGCTGAACGGAGTTCGTCAAAAATGGTCCATCTTCAAAAATTATTCTTCAGTTATCGCTTTTTCTATCAGTAAAAACCGCATAAAAGTAAATTGAGTAGTTTAGAAGAAAAAAGCAGAACCACAGGCACAGGAAAACGGCGACTTTATAATGAGTAAAGTAATGACTGCATCAATTTCAATTTTTCATTAATCATTTAAAGTTTTCGGTCTTTGTACCATTCGCATCCCTAATTTTTGCGTCTGTTGTTGTCAAGAAATTAGCGTAATTACAGCGAAATGTTTACTTGTGTGCGACTTTTGTGTTTGTGTGACGATTTTGTTTTAATATGCGTTCATAGCGACGTGACCAATTTTGTGCGTTACCGTGTTGATGTGTGCTGTACGTGTTTACGTCGTTCCTCTCAAAAAGCGGCAGACTATTTAGAGTGCATGAAGTAGGCTAAAGGCAAATCCCTTTCTAATTTCTCTGAGACTTTACTGATTCTTTTTTACGTTTTTTTACACAAACTTTGCTGTATATACCTATAATAGGTGTACATATAAAACCATGGCCTTATATTATTTTTACGCTGTATTTAATATGTACACTGTTGGTATGTCTAATAAATAAATAAATAAATAAATAAACCATGTCCTGACAAATACAAACACAACAAAAAAAAAAATTAGCCAAATAGATTCAGCCGTTCCGAATTGATGCGCGTACAAACATTTCGGCAATTGATTTTTATTAATACAGATTTTGTTACTTTGTTTCAGGTAAGTTTACTCAAAAGCAAAAATGGGTAATTTTCGGCGGCGCAGTCATTAAAATGAGAACTTCTTGATAGAAGAATCAAAGTAATACCTTACCTACATTTGTATTACATTAAACTCGCACTAAGCTCTGCACCTAAATCTATGACATCTTGGATACAAAGGTGAACATGAAAATAAATACTTGTAAGTATAGACAAAGTCAAATGATTTATTCAATATAAACCTTTACAGGTACTTTATTACTTAATGACGTCAAAAATATGTATAAAATAAAAAGTTAACTGACAGTTGTTAAATATTATCAACTAACTTGACTACTTACCTACCTAATCTACCGCCAGTTCGGATTTTGGGAGAGCTTTCGACTGAGAAGAAGCTGCCAAGAACTTATATACTTAGTAGGTATTATACTAATAACCCTTTTAGACTACTTGATATCGTCATTGTTATGTTTATCGATTAGGTACTTGAACTAGCATGGTTTGGAACTACTGCAGCTTTTCTATCTATCTCTTGGTACAGTTGATATTAACTCTAAATAATCGTGATTAAAATCAAATCAAAATCGAAAACTTATTTATAAGGAAATACAATACATTTTTTTTTGTTCCTCTACGGGTAAGCGCATCTCACCTGATGGTAAGTGACGATAAGGCCGAAGGTATAGAAGCGCGCTTCACCCGGAATCCTCAAGCACTGATAAACCTGGCTATCTTATCTCAAACCGTCGGAACACAACAATGCTATAAACATCGTTTTTATTGCGACTGACTTAGATAAGATGGTGGAGGCTAGCCAGGTGGACTTAACAGCCCTACCACCAACCAAACCGAGCACACAAAGATGTACCCCCCGCTATGAATCGAACCCGGGACCTCTGGGTCTGAATGAAACCGGTGGCTTAGCCACTAGACCACAGAGGCGGTTAAATTAGAAGACTCACTCTTATGATTTTTTATAAAATTAATACCTACATAGTAGTGCAAGAAGTTCAAATCGCTAACACTAATTTAACAGGCCACATTACTCAGTCGAAATAAACTGAATTCTGAAAACTGAATGACTGAAAGGTGTATTTAGTTTATTTCAACTGAATACACGTTTCATCCTAACATAACTCCACACATTTCTATTTCGAGAAGTTTCCGGAAATTGTAAGCAAATTCCCGAAACTGCAATAGCGTTACATACAAACTCATTAAGTAGTGCACATCTGAGAACATAATTTGGTTAGCACGTCTACTACGATGATGGATAGTTCCGAATATATCCGGCGCATCCCGGACATCATGTCACATAAGCTCCGCAAGCCTCTTGCGAGTTTGAAGCTCCTTAATGTAATGTTCTTGGAACATTTGTACCGAACGCTAGTTGAGTTTCGCAACTTAATTATCTTTGTTTAATTTAGTTGGTAAATGTTGTCATTGAGACACTTGTATGCTACTGCAAAACATTTGCTTATTTATATTAAAAAAGCAAACGTTTAAAAATAACAAAACGAACAAAATTTAAACTAACAGACAGTAGACGGAAAGAATTAAACAAAGCACTTAATTATGATTTTGTTAATATTTGCACATAGTTACCTATAAGAAATATTAAATCTGTACATTAGTTGGCAGTTTTATTATCTGGTATTTTATATTTTAGCCGTATCGTATAGCATCTCATTAGAAAAATACTACTTACCACCCCCTGTCTTCCCTTGGGTGTCGTGAAAGGCGACTAACGGACTATAGACTGCACAATCATAACAGCATAGAACGGCGATGGGCTTACCACGCTGGGCACATGGTGAAAAGTGGACTATGGCAGAGGACTGCTTTTGCGGTTCTCATTGCCTGGTCTCTGACTAACCCTTCGGGGATAATAGTCGTGATTTTATGTATATATGTATATTATTAAAATTATTACGAAAATATGCAAGAATAACAACATTGCTGTATCTTTGTCTAAACAAATACCCATCTATAGGTGACCCGTAATCTCGATAAAAAGCTGTCATTATTGCCATATTTCAAGAACGAAAGTACGCAGTAGTATCTAACTTATTTAACAATTTAGGTATTTAGATTTGACAATGTTACTTTACGCAAAAGTAAACAAACTTGAAAACTGTGTGCGCCATAAAATTGCAAACACCGTAACGCTACAAAACAGCTACAATTAAAATATAAACATAAACTTGTTTCGATAAAGCTAAGCAAGCATCGCTGAAAGCTCGCTACTTTTTAAACTGTCTACACGGCAGCCGGGTATATTTCACTGGGTGTTTACAGCAGTCGTGACGGGCTGGACGTCTGCAACAGTAGCCTCAAAGTAAATACTATCAAGATGTTGATGCATTTAACAAAGAGTTCAAAAGTTTGTTCGAAAGTTATTATCGCGAATCAGCCGAGTTTATTGCGTTACTTGTTGTGTTAAAAGTTTTACTCGCTCTGGTCTAGTCGTTAGACGGATACCCTGTTATTCCAAAACGTGAACTACCTATTCCTAAACCTGGCTTCGGAAGCCTTTAGTCACAATCGCTGTCGTAAGATGGCAGTCGTTAAAGCCCACCAACCCGCATTGGGCCTGATTGGGCCAGCTTGATGAACTATGGTCAAATCTCCTCATGTGCTGTTGTTCATGTGGGAAAGCCTGTGAAAGCTTTGCACAAGGTATCTGAAAAGTTATTGAATATATAAAATTTTTGCATATGTCATAACAAGCCATAACGTCGCCAGTTCGCTTTAAAGTTTAAAGTTACTCGCGTCCGTAGGTTTACCCTTGAGACCCTACACGTGACCCCTGGGTGGTGCTAAATGAGTGACACTGACTGAGTGGTAGAGCCACGCTGCGTTGCAGCACGCATTGGGCCGGCTCGCCCGGCGTAATACCACCCTCTCACGAATATCCGGCGTGAAATAATGGCACTTGGTGCTGTTGTGTTTCGTCCGGCCAGTGAGGGCTCCGGAGGCCCATCTCCCCCTCACAATTAGTATTCCTTTCTTTTAACCCTATTCCTTCCTTAAAGACCGGCAACGCGCCTGCGATTCCTCTGGTGTTGCGGGTGTCCATGAACGGCGGTGATTACTCTCCATCAGGTGATCCGCCTGCTCGTTTGCCTCCTTCTTTTATAAAAAATAAAATAAAATAAAAACATTTTTTGTAGTTTAATACTAAATTCATGGCTTGTTACTTATTTGTTTCAAGCGTTGTTTTATGTCTTTAATATTAAAATTTTTGCATTCACAATGCTATAAAGTTATATATGGGTTCGATTCCCATTCGAGCTTTTCTGAGAAAGGTTGTTTTTTTTTAGTTAACATTTTATCCGTGGTTTTATGTGGCAATAATTTTCTTTCCCTCTTCAATTTACATTAAACAAATTCATTAAAAGCTAGGTCAATTAGTTTAGAATTCACAAAGTATGATTTCGCTGATTTCGCTTTGGTGTTTTAGAATTAATTGGGGTTGTTATCAACATCCCTATAAACTAAATCATTAAAGCGCATCGCAGATTTCAGAGCTGCGAAGTCTGGCCAGTGAACTTGACAGTTTTAGCTGAAGTTCGTGTCGACTTAGCAGAGAGAGGTGCTTCACAGTAAATATATATTATATAAGAGACACGGATTTTAAAAATCAGACACGATCATCAAGTACGCTGAAATTTTATAATAATTGGACTCCGAATAAACGTATCGCGTATCGGTGAAAGAATACTACCACCCCCTCTCTTCCCTTGGGTGTCGTAAAAGGCGACTAACGGACTAAAGACTGCATACTTCTAACAACATAGAGCGGCAATGGACTCACTACCTGTCACGCTGAGCACATGTGCAATCGCTATTTGGTGAAAAGTGGACTGTCACGTAGCGGAGGAACGGAAGGAGTGACAGGATGAGAAGGAGTTTGATGAATATAAAAGCACGATGAGTTCAGAAGTATAATTATTATGATAGTATAAAGGTTAGTTATGAAGCACAATTTAAGCATTAATACACTTTACACTGGAAATAAAAAGATGTAGGTTTTGGTTTTTATTATTAACAGGAAGTATGCCTGAAACAGTAACTGTATAATTATAATAATTCACTATTCACTATTTATAATAGTATTGTGTAAGGATAACAATAAATAGTAGGAGCTCTTTCTAGCTCCGCGGATGAATCTGAACTGAACTTAGCTGAAAACAGAGGCTAGACAGAGAATGTAAATAATATTTGAATTTTAAATTTAAAACTAGATATAAAAGAATGTTATTCGCAAAGGAGGTCAGAAAACCAACAAGGCTTTAGCTGCCACGTTACAGGACTAGAGGACTGCTTTTATGGTCATCATTGCCTAGTCTCTGACTAACCCTTCGGGGATAATAGTCGTGATTACATGTATGTATGTAGTTGGACTCTTTTCCATGTGACGTCCTTGGTTCTCTGAGCTTACGACTGGTTGCCCGCCAGTGACGTCGTCTGCGTGAACTCCGTCCCGGTATCCCGCGACGCATGTCCAAAAATTGGGGTTAAAGTTACTCGCGTCTGTAGGTTCACCCTTGAGACCCTACACGTGACCTCTGGGTGGGGCTAAATTAGTGACACTGACTGAGTGGTAGAGCCACGCTACGTTGCAGCACGCATTGGGCCGGCTCGCCCGGCGTAATAGCACCCTCTCACGAATATCCGGCGTAAAATAATAGCACTTGGTGCTATTGTGTTTCGTCCAGCCAATAAGGGTTCCGGAGGCCCATCCCCCCCCCCCCCCTCTCACAAGTCCTATTCCTTTCTATTCTCTGTTCTTTCCTTAAAGGACGGCAACGCGCCTGCAATTCCTCTGGTTCTGCCCGTGTCCATGGCTGGCCCTGACGATTCTGTTCAGTGACAGCCAAAATAATTATACAAATAGGTGCAGCCGTTCTGAATTGATATACTAACATTTATATCAATTGATTTTTATTAAGATAAGATAAGATAAATAAGTATACTTTATTGTACACCACAAGAAAAACATTTTTTGACAAGAAAATATTAATGTTGATGCAAGCATATCTATATTAATAAAAATCAATTGCCAAAATGTTTGTTCGCGCATTACTTCAGAACAGCTGCACCTGCTTGGATAATTATTTTTTTGTTGTGTTTGCATTTGTCAGGACGCGGTTTGTATGGTAGATTTTTTTTTTAATTTTTTTTTCATCATGGTGTAGAGTGTCCACGCGGGCATCGACGCGGGCGGGTCGCTAATTACTTTATAAAAAATGTGATATAACGACTAGCCAGTCTGTGACCACGGCTGGTTCAACTCTGAACTCTAAGAGCCTCCAGAACCCTCACCGGCTGGACGAAACACAACAGCACCAAGTGCCATTATTTCACGCCGGATATTCGTGAGAGGGTGGTATTACCCCGGGCGAGCCGGCCCAATGCGTGCTGCAACGCAGCGTGGCTCTACCACTCAGTAATGCGTTGAGTTCAATTATGCAGCCCGGGAGTAAGACAGTATAATTATATCGGCTAATTACTGTAAAACCGATAATAAAAAGATTAAAAGGTAAAATATGCTGTATTGTATACACCACAGAGACATCTAAAAGGACAATCACATTGTACACACAATTGGCGGAAAAAGAAATAGGGTAACATATAAACACTATTTTAAGCATTATTTAGTTAAACATTGTTTGTCTCTTTTGCTCAAATACAAAATGATGTTTGGGTGATGTTGAAAAAACAATATTGAAGTAAATAATGCATAAATAGAGTTTATTAGTGAGGCCGAAAGTCTAAATATATAGCAATTGAGTACGTAACCGTGTTGCGTCGCGGTGAAAGAATACTACCACCCCCTCTCTTCCCTTGGGTGTCGTAAAAGGCGACTAACGGACTAAAGACTGCACGGAAAGAAATTATTAGTTGGGTTTACTATATTTCAACAAAATTTTAGGGTTAATATAGCACCTACTCTTGAGTTTTGTTGAATGAACAAAAACTGTATTGTTGATCAGTTACGGTAATTTGAACTTATTACATATATCTTTTGTTGTTTTAACGTATTTATTTAGTAAATTTAACTTTAAAAATGGTTATTTCTACAACTTGAACAGTAAAATCAACAATTACCTATTGAATTATGCATGAATTGTTACGCCAACATGTAAAAATAGGTAAAAACTACTGTTTTCATATCAACAAAAACTTTTCTGTGCAAACAACAATTTGTTGATGTTGCTTTAACCCATCACTTTGTTAATTCAACTAATGTGTCGCCAACCCGTGCAAAATCAACCTTTTTGTTCTTTCAGTGTGCACATACTTTTAACAGCATAGAGCGGCGATGGGCTCACCACCTGTCACCCTGAGCACATGTGCAGTCATTATTTGGTGAAAAGTGGACTATAGTAGAGGACTGCTTTTGCGTTCCTCATTGCCTAGTCTCTGACTTACCCTTCGGGAATAATAGTCTTGATTATATTTGTATGTAGATGTATGTATGTTATACATAACCCTCTTAATCATTCTACGAAGCTTAATATTGTGTAAACCCTTTGCGATGCTGACTAAATACCTACTTATTTCATTTACCAACAGTCACAACGTTGACACTTAGTTTCTAGGTACGTACTACGATTTCCATCCATACCTTTAGGTTAAAATTTAATTGAACGAGCCCGCTGCGGTGCGACGCGCAATCGCTAAAAATCTCAAAATGAATTTTCGTGCGTGCCATCGCACCGCGCGGCGGGCGCCCGCTAAAAACTCAATATTGTCACTCCAATCAAGTGCGCATAAAAACATATCCGATGGTAATAAATGGTTTTCGCTGCATCCATTAGAAAGATGAAAGTATGAACTTCTGGATTATCCACTTAATGCAACTGGGGCTTACAAGTGTGCAGTTCATGAGCGCTGGCGGGGCGGTGCAAACATTATTTTTTCTTTTTTTTTTAATGTGACTCGTCACAGTGACTACGTCCTGCCTGAGGGTAAGCAGCCAATGCAGTCCAAAATAATAAGAGCGCTCCTCACCGTGAAACAAGCACGGTAACAAGTGCACGGAAGCGGCCTGCATAAATGCCGTTTCACGCCCCGCTTAAAAGACCCGGGACTGTAGGAGCTGGGAAACACATGCGCCGGCAAAGAATTCCAAAGCCGAATGGTCTTACATAGGAACGACTTGCCAAATTTTTTGGTACGAGTGCTGATAGTCTGCACAGTATGACGGTGGTTCCTTAGACCAGCACGTGTAATGAGGGAGAAGAAAGGAGAGGGCGGAAATAGTTTTTTTTTTCGAGTGACGTTCAGTTTCGTGGTCATTTGGAAGGTAAAGCTAAATTAGCTTCGAAAAACCTGGGTGTGCTAAATAGAGCGGGTCAGTATTTCACGCCGGCCCACCGTTTACAACTGTATAAAGCACAGGTCAGGCCGCATATGGAATACTGCTCCCATCTCTGGGCTGGAGCACCCCAATAGCAACTCCTTCCATTTGACCGCATTCAACGCAGAGCTGCTCGAATTGTCGACGACGTGGTTATTTCAGGACGGCTCGATCCACTGGCTCTTTGGAGAGACGTTGGGTCTCTCTGTTTATTGTACCGTATATACCATGGGAAGTGTTCTGAGGAATTGTTCGGCTTGATCCCTGCCGCTGATTTCCTTAACTGCACTACACGCAATCGACTGTCATTCCATCAACATCTCCTTGATGGATGGCGGTCTACTACTGTGCGTTTTTCAAGAAATTTCTTGCCTCGAACTACAGCAAAAACAATTCACATCTTTAGCTAAAAATCTCAAAATGAATTTTCGTGCGTGCCATCGCACCGCGCGGCGGGCGCCCGCTAAAAACTCAATATTGTCACTCCAATCAAGTGCGCATAAAAACATATCCGATGGTAATAAATGGTTTTCGCTGCATCCATTAGAAAGATGAAAGTATGAACTTCTGGATTATCCACTTAATGCAACTGGGGCTTACAAGTGTGCAGTTCATGAGCGCTGGCGGGGCGGTGCAAACATTATTTTTTCTTTTTTTTTTAATGTGACTCGTCACAGTGACTACGTCCTGCCTGAGGGTAAGCAGCCAATGCAGTCCAAAATAATAAGAGCGCTCCTCACCGTGAAACAAGCACGGTAACAAGTGCACGGAAGCGGCCTGCATAAATGCCGTTTCACGCCCCGCTTAAAAGACCCGGGACTGTAGGAGCTGGGAAACACATGCGCCGGCAAAGAATTCCAAAGCCGAATGGTCTTACATAGGAACGACTTGCCAAATTTTTTGGTACGAGTGCTGATAGTCTGCACAGTATGACGGTGGTTCCTTAGACCAGCACGTGTAATGAGGGAGAAGAAAGGAGAGGGCGGAAATAGTTTTTTTTTTCGAGTGACGTTCAGTTTCGTGGTCATTTGGAAGGTAAAGCTAAATTAGCTTCGAAAAACCTGGGTGTGCTAAATAGAGCGGGTCAGTATTTCACGCCGGCCCACCGTTTACAACTGTATAAAGCACAGGTCAGGCCGCATATGGAATACTGCTCCCATCTCTGGGCTGGAGCACCCCAATAGCAACTCCTTCCATTTGACCGCATTCAACGCAGAGCTGCTCGAATTGTCGACGACGTGGTTATTTCAGGACGGCTCGATCCACTGGCTCTTTGGAGAGACGTTGGGTCTCTCTGTTTATTGTACCGTATATACCATGGGAAGTGTTCTGAGGAATTGTTCGGCTTGATCCCTGCCGCTGATTTCCTTAACTGCACTACACGCAATCGACTGTCATTCCATCAACATCTCCTTGATGGATGGCGGTCTACTACTGTGCGTTTTTCAAGAAATTTCTTGCCTCGAACTACAGCAAAAACAATTCACATCTTTAGCCAGAGCCTTAAAAAATACTTACTCAGTGAACAACAGGCTATAAACTTAGCTCCAATTCATTCACGTCTTGCACTTGTCGCGTATGGAGCGTCCCGGCACCGCTGAGGTTGACCATTGCATGTAGCATGGGCTCATTTGTGTTCCAACTTCCACTTAACAACATTCATATCCAATCACTAACTTATTATTTCTTACTTGTTCATTTTCTACTAGTCCGTTGTGATGACGTCAAATTTTCAACGTGGCAGTGAGTGACGTGTCACGTTTGGGTGACAGGTGACCAAATTCGATGATAGACACAGATTACGAAATTGTAATTGCGACGTTCGAAAACCTCCAATGATATTATCTCTAAAAATTTATTTATTTTATTTTTCTAATGATCTTCCTGTTTTTCTTATTATGTTATTGTTACTGGTATTTTGTGTAAGTGTTAAGTATTCTTTCTGTGCATATGTAAGTCTTAGCTGTTATGTATGTCATTGTTATTATTATCATTTTTTTTTTTTCTCTTTCTGTTGTTGTCATATGTATCCCACAAGCCTTGTTCGCGCTGGGTGGGTGGTTTGGGCGTGGCGGGTGCATAGTTTTGCTTGTTTGTACTATTTTTAAATTGTATATCATAAGTGAGCGGAGTGGTTATAGCGGGCGGGGCGATGTACTACCGCCTCGGCTGGATTGCTCTCATGGCGCGAGCAGGGCTTTAGGCCCATCCAGAATACCAGCGCTGCAGCGGCTCCCATGTCGTTGCAGCATAAGCTGAGGTTGGGTCCTAATTGGCCATATGCCACTTTTATTGTTAAAATTTTAGCTTTTATTATTTTATTATTCTTGATTATTATCATTATTATTATTCATTATTATTCTTGTTTTTTTTTTTTGTTTTTTTTACCCTTTTAATTAATTTATATTCTCTTTATCATTCTCTGTGTTTTACATTATTTGTGCTTGTGGTCAATAAATGTTTTCTTATCTTATCTTATCTTACAGTGTTGTGGAACCAGCTCTCGGCGACTGTATTTCCGGACCGTTACGACTTAGGCATCTTCAAGAAACGAGCCTATTCCTTCCTTAAAGGCCGGCAACGCGCCTGCGATTTCTCTGGTTTTGCGGGTGTCCATGATTACTTTCCATCAGGTGACCCGCTTGCTCGTTTGCTTCCTTCTGCTATAAAAAAAAATAGTTCAAAAAGTTCTTCAGAACACTCACACAATTTGATTCGTTTATACTGTCATAAGAGTCGTCATCCTATAAACCACATGAACAACAACATAGCAGATGGAGCCATAACTCACTATGCTGGTTAGGGGGCTTAAGAGTGAGTAGTGATAGTCAGGCTTAAATACTTAAGTCTGCCTGTTAGACTACCACCATAGTATCTACTACCGTTATAGCAGCAACGTTAAAAACATGGTTATGTGTTCTGACAGTTGAAGATGATATAGCCGGTCCCTCAACGGTTGAGGATTTTGAATGTCAAATGCTTTAAAATAAATGATGGTCATTTGTTATCCGGAAAAATTAAGCTTGCCAAGCTCAAGCTATTCCTTAATGATCAATCAAATTTATAATAAGCGATGCTTGAGAAACAGTTTCAAAAAGTCTGCCCGCCGGAATCGAAACGTAACAGCGAAAAGACATAAATCTGAGTATTTGGCTGCACTCAGAACAATTGTCGCTATCGAAACGAACACTTTCTTTTAGCGGCCAGCGCTAATCTCTTGATTTATTAGCCGCTCTAGCCGCTAACTTAGACGGCGCCCCTAAAAGTTTAGTCATATGTTCTCTGGAGCTGTAAAAGTGACTCCGTAATTTATCGGGCATGAAGGAAGTTTGCCGATGAGTTGAAAGTTCACCGCAATCTTACCTGCTGTAGACGCGAGTAATGACACTTGTTTAAAAACAACCCGTTTTGGTGTTAAACTACTTCTGTTACTTTGCCGTGGAGGGGTTATTTAAAAAGTAAGGGCGTATGCACACGTCATGTTAATTTAGAATTGAAAATTGAAAGTGCACGCACTAGATTAGACATACTATTACAATGAACTTGCGAGTGCGCCAGCGATTTAATGCAATCGTCCTCTAGCACCGATCGGCAAAGTGTCAATACATAAGTTTACTAACTAGTATTAGGACAACGTAGTGACCTATGACCCAAACGCCCCTGACACAGAATCCTCTGTCTACGGATCTTGTTTAAGGTTCGAAACGTATGGAAAAAAGTATGATGTAAAATAACCACGAATAGATTCGAATAAAGTGTTTCGCTATTGTTGTATTCGCGTAAACTTTACATAACAAAACGGCGCAATAATCCAAATATGATCTGAAGCAATCTATTCACGATATATATGTAGGTATGTTAACAGTTACGACACAAGTTGGACGATAAAATCCGACATAACAACGCGGATGTATCGCCGTATAGCGCATTCCACTTAATACGGTCTTAATGAACAGTAAAGCTCTTGATGTGCCAAGTTTTTATTGAGATCTTCTTCGGATGACTTTATTTAGGTACGAGTTGGAAGTACAAGTAGCCGGTGTACTATCGAAGTTGGGTCAGTTACGTAGCAGCATTGACTTGTATTAGTTTTTATGGAAAGGAAAACCCTTTATACACGTTGTTTACGTTGAGTATTCTAGAAAGAGTACAAAAAATATCAAGAAACATAACTACGTTTGTAAAAATAAATTACTACGTAAAAACGTTGATTACAACACATTTTTTTTTCGCTTCACTAGCTAAATAAATATTTTGATTCGTGATAAATCATTTCATACTATAATGAATGTGAATATGAATTCGTGAATACCCGACGGGATTAGGTGTTTTGATGGGATAAATGTAGTTGTATTAACTACATTTTTAACTACTACTTTATAGTAGCTTTGTATTAATAGCATTTCTTTTTCATTAAATTTATGATATTTATTCAGAACACCTCGATGGCCGTGTGACAACCGATATGATAAGATCCTGAGATCAAAGCAAAAGTGTGTTTCTAATTTACAACGCATAGGCTGTGTTCGATTAAGACAATATTGTTGCGAAAATGATTTGATTTCAATGATAAAGACCTTTGCCTAGAAGTAACACAATATATAAACTATCTCTGTCTGTCTGTCCAGTAGTCTTAAACTGACAAATATATCACTTAGGTTTATTTATACATGTTATATTATATTATTATATGGTTTAAGTATGTGTATTGTTATTTAAATTATTTGTGTATAATTTATGTATGTAAATTTATGGTTTATAAATTAATATATTTTTTAAATATAATTAAGTAGTCTCTAGATGTCACCGCTTATAAAAATTTCTGTACATCTGATCTGGTTGACTGGTAGAGAATGCCTTATGACATTAAGTCCGCCATTTGCCGTACTGTAGGCAATATAGTCTAAATAAATAAATAAATATATAAACTAATAACTTTTCTTTACAATATAATAATTAATAATTATAGAATTAATCAATTCAATCAAATTTGATTAACATTATTGCTTCATAATCAGCCTATACTCGTCCACTGCTGGACATGGGCCTCTCCAAGAACACGCCACTGAGCACGATCCGCGGCCACTCTCATCCAGCTCTTGCCAGCCACCTTGCGAAGAATTAAAACATTATTGCTTGCACAAACTTAATCACAACACGCGTCCTCCACTGCAGCAAAGTAATTATATTAATAACAAAGTTAATCCCAAGGCCACCGAAATTAATACTGCTATAGATGAATAAGCGTGCAACCCCTTTTTAGGCTCTCCTCTAATAAAGCTACCATCAATTTATTAGCATCACAGCAATGGACATCAAAGAAGAGATTAGTGTTAAGAGGATCGTGCCGCAAATTGAATTACAATTTTTCATTTGGCTGAAAACGTTTTGAGAGCTATTCTCAAATTTTGTTTTATTTTCATATAGAACTTGATCAGTTTGATATGCCTAATTGATTAAGGCTTATGTGACATGGGATTGCAAAATGTATTAAAAGGATAACATTTTGCAGTACTACAAATCGAATAGACTTGGAGAGGTTTCTGGTAAAAAATGGGACTTTATTGCAAGAAAAATGGCTGATTTACTAGAGGGACAAGGTGACGAGTAAAAATAATTTAAAAAAAAAATACTACTGCTAACAAATAAGTAACCTAATCTTCTTCTTCTTCTTCTCCCTTCCCTAGTGACATTTAAATTGGGTGCACTCAGGCATCTGAGCAGTCACTTCTTTTTCATTCACATCAACCCTTACACAATCCATCCATCATTTCATTGATCTTCCTCTCCCCCTCTATCCATCTACACTTGCATTCATCACTCTTTTATTTACATGCGTTTTATCCCTTCTCATCTAGTGACTAGGCATGGCAAAAAAGTTGCCAAACTGTCAAAATCGCAAACCCAACATCTTAGGCGCTGCGCCGCCGTCGAGTTTCTAGAAAATAAAATATTACAAAAACTAGCATTTGTTATGATTAGGATAACATAAAAAATATATTTTGTTGCAAGTACTACAATAATTTTTATTAGTTTTAGCAGCCCCTACAACAAGACAAGCTGGACTCGCAGCAGCCGGACAAAATTTACAAAGCCGTTTGTTTTGGTGGACACACAGTTCAAACATTGACATTTAACTGTAATAAGTATACAAACGATTACACGTCAACAACGAATAATAATTAAAGTCCGTGTCTAGAAAGAACACACTCGTAGTAGGGGCCACTCCGCGATATTATGGCGCTACTGCTAAGAGCTTCGGGCCATAAAGTTTTGTTTCACTTTGAGCGGGCTCTAGATAGTTACCCTGATGGGTATAGCCAATACCGTATGGAGATGGAGCGGGTCAAGCCGGGTTAAAAATATTCCAATGACATTGCCATTGGGGTTAATGCAACGATGAGTGCTACCTTTGCTTGGAGTAGTTTATTGTTTTTAATCTAAGCAACGTACATTTTTATTGGAGGTTTATACCTTTTGTTACTTTAGGTCCAACGGTTGCAAATCCTCTACTATGTTAACTTATTTTGCAAATAGTTTGTCATTGAGTCGGGAAAGTACCTAGTTAACTACTTGCAACTTGTAAATATAGTAATAGATAAGTGAGTAATTATTTTTAAAGTGAAAATCATTGTTAACAAAATTAGCTGCGCTGAGCCAACAGGAAATCATTTTAAAGTGTATAATGATATCTTACCCACCAACCCGCATTGGGCTATTGTCCACGTGGAAGGCCTGTGCCCAGCAGTGGGACGTTTATAGGCTGATGATGATGATGAATGTTAACTCATTCTAAGTGAACTGTATGTAAGTTCTTAAGAGAAATAAATTTCTTTAAATCTAACTTTTAATAGTTTTGTACTTTTTGAATTAAGAGTCACGCTCTTGTCAGTGTAGTATTCTCTATTAAAATCTGCCCCAAGCCAATTCCTTGACTTCTTAATTACCCACGTAAAATGATTTACGTTTACGTAATCACTCTGTTCCTTTATAACCAATTCTTGGTCTTTCTTTTTTTCCTTCAAAATTATGTTATAACAAATAAATGAATAATTGAGTTACAAATTAAAAGTAAATTAGTTATCATCGTCAGCTTACAAGAAGCCCAGTGTTGGGCTCAAGCTTTTCCACATAAACTTCCCATCTGAAGTTCGTCACTCAAAGTCACCTGCTTCTTTCAAAGCCAAACTGCATTCGCATCTCTTGACTAGGTCCTAGTTTGCAACAACTATTATTCTATTTTAAGTATTTTATTATATTACTAATATATTTATTTATATATATTTATTTTTATATTATATATTATATTATTTATTTATTATAATATTTTATCTGTATCGTATCTGTATTGTAAGTTTATTAAATTTATTTTTATATTAAGTATTTTAATTCTATTTTTTTATTTCATATTTGCTTGTTTCTGGTGCACGGCTTGTCGCTCTTTTTCTGTTGTCCTATACCGCAAAGGTTATCGGGAAGAGATCGCTTCAAGCGATAAGACCGCCTTTGCCCACGTTAGTTTTTATATGCTTATTTATGTTTTCTGTATTTTTGTGTGTGCAATAAAGCGTTTTATCTATCTATCTATCTATAAACATAAAAACCCACCACGTTGGATCAATATGCGTTAGTGAGCTTTAACGACTATTCGAAACCCTAACGAGGTCTTAACGAAGCAAATCATGAAATAATTCATTAACATTAACACTTTAATTTCTTCTTATCAGTCTTATCACTAAATTATCTTACGTTATCTTAAATAGTCATCCATCCGGTAACAAGGCATTCCAAAAGTAACTTAAATTACAATATTTCAACACTAAAGTGCTCCTTAAAAAGGTAATTAATTTTTTTTTCGTAATAGGTATATAATTATTTGCGTTATAAAACGCTTAAATCAAATTAAAGATGACGTTGAAAAAAATGTTTACGCGCCCGCCTGAGGTAGACATTTTTTTCAACGTTTCGCCATATTTAAGTTTTTTTTTCGTTTTATAATAATCATCAGTCCGTTAAATTTGAACGCTTGTTGTTTGTCATTTGTATGTGTTGCCATCAAGTATAATTCGAGCACTTGCTCACAAATCACGAAAGTTTCACATACAAAAGTTTTCACAAAACTACATCCGCCAACTCATGAGTTTCTCGAACCCCAAGATACCTCAGTAAGAACGAACTGGTTACCTCGCGAAATTCCATTATGACTTACTTGCGAAGTCATAAATCAGCTGAACTTAAAGCCCGGCTAATAACTCATAAAAAGCTGGCCAACATCCAAACACAATTATTGAACATCACGCGTCAATCACGGCGAAGTTTCCTTCCTGAGAGGCTGGATACATCGCGTAATCACAAACATTCAGAGGAGGCGTTGTCATAGTAACGCGGTTCTTCGCACGCAGGCGCGCGCAGGGCTCGCTCCGCCCCCTGACCGCCTGTTGCTGCCGCGGCCGACGCACGCCAGTCATCCTCCAGCCCTCATGGACTTCGCAAAATATCAAAACAAACAATACGATTCTCAACAATAAAAATATTATGATCAAAACATAAAAGGTGCAAAGTAAAATAGACTTTATGAACACCAGGCGCGCGGCCACCGTCACCGTCTCGTTCCAACGCACACGGCGGCGTGACTTCATCCCGCTCGCACAAGCTCATGACGGCTTGCAACATCAGGTACTTAATGGCTTTCAAAATGCACCCACAACGACATACGACATGTTTGTTTTGACTACAGTAACGGCGATATCTTAAATTTTCCAAAAAAAAAATATGTCCGTGTAAATTATGTTCATGTTTGTCAACAATATTTATCAAAGTTCTTATCGAGTGATCCACCACAAGGTTAACATGGTTGCATTTGTTTATTCCTCGGCAATCTTTAGACAAAACTTCACCGGATGAGTGATCAAAATATCTCGAGCGCACGTAAAACCGTTGGTTCCGGTTTGTGGCCGTAAGATGGCAGTTGTTAAACACCACTAAGCTGCATAGAGCCAGCATGGTGGGCTCCCGTTCTCCACATTTGCCCATCATGTAAATTAATATTTCGAGATCTGCAAAACGTTTATGAGCCAACGATGATAATTAACCTTTGGGTACCTAACTATTGAACCAACGGATATGTTGTCTCCCGAAATAGGAAGGAAAATCGATGTCACACTTTTGATCAACTTACCTTACTAGATTACACGAAATATACTAGCATCCATGTTGTATGCAATGTTCGCATGTATGTTTTTAAAAACATTGTAACGCAAATGTTCTATAACCTTCACGTGAGAGCGCCTCTTGTTCAACGTCAAAAAACTTGAAGATTATAGAAAAAGAGTCACGCGTCATACCGCGCACTAAAATATTTTGATGTGTAAAATAATCAGGGCTTTACTATCTCAGGAAAGGGTTAAAAACGTCATCATCAGCATAGAACCAAATAAGTAGTGTAAACATTAAATTCGTGTAAATCTAAAAAAAGTGTTTATTTTAATGTGTAGTGATTGCTTAAACTTGTAAATTGACATCTAAGGTCAAACTAAATGAGATACAAATTATGCAAAAGCTTATTAAATACAACTACTCCCTAACTATGTTTAACTGTATCTTTCTTTTGAAATTAAACAATAAAAACAGTGTTTTTTACAAAAAAGAATGGGTCTGATTATTTATGTGCTACGCACTAAACTGTCAACCGTCAACGTCTACTTACCAACCTTAGAGCAGTTGGTTTAATGCTCTAAGTTACCAACCCATAACATAATTTTAAAGTACGAGTACACTAATGTCTAGCATTGAACCGTACACTCCAAAATAATTATGGCCACATTCAATTATGCTAGAGTATTGTAATATTTTATCAGAAATATGCGCACTTTTGAAAGTAACTTTATTATTACCAGATCTAAAACTGTAAATATCAGAGATTACAGTCGACGATAGAATGCAATGGGCTCTTCATGGTTAAATAATTTTAATTATAGGACGGGCACATAAACAACGTACGTATCAAAACGTAAGAATGACAAAGATTATCAAACTAAGCACAAAAATGTAATAGAAAATAAGAGAAATAGCGTATAAGTTGCACCCACGCCTAGGTCTTAATTAAGATATAAGATAAATATAGAAAAACAAAAAATGTAATAGTATTAAGCAATATGCATAGAAAATAAGAAGGTAGTATATGTACATATTGTATCAGAAAATAGGAAATAGAACACAACACTGTTTAAGTATAGCTAGAAAAGTAGGCGGAATCCCAGCCGCTTAGTACAAAAGATGTAAACTAGAATAAAAAAGAAACAGTACATAAGAACTCCAATCATCACGTTGGAGGTGTCAAATTAAATTAAAAAAAAAAAAACGTAAGAAAGACATTGCCTGAGGTGACTGATTCTAGACTTCTAACATACAAAGCACTCTGTCAATCGGCCATCACTTATGGGATCTGTTCTTGGGGTGATGTTTGCAAATCTTATTTCAATAACGTTGTACGTGCACAACGTGTTGTGCTGAAAGTAGATAGATAGAAAAATTGTTTTTTGCACATACATGTGATACAGTTTTATACTTAAAAAATTTTGAATCTAGTATGAGCAAAGTACTGCTTTCTTTATTTACCACTCCGGATGCGGATCCTCGCGGTTTTACCTGCGTGGTACCCGTTCCCGTGGGAATATCTGGATAAAATATAGCCTATATCACTTGGGAAGATAGTAGCTATCTAATGGTTAAAGAATTTTTTAAATCGGTCCAGTAGTTTCGGAGCCTATTCAACTCAAACAATCAAACAAACAAATATTTCGTCTTTATAATATTCGTCTACATTTAGACACCACTGTGTTTCTAGGCATCACGTTGGATGCCAAGCTTCAGTGGGGCCCACATATAGCTAAATTGTCGAATAGACTTAGCTCTGCGGCTTATGCAGTAATGAAGATCCGTCAGTTAACTGACGTTGATACAGCTAGATTAGTTTATTTCAGTTACTTTCATAGTGTAATGTCGTACGCCATTTTACTGTGGGGAAATGCTGCCGACATTCAAACTATCTTTGTGCTGCAGAAGAGGGCTATTCGAGCAATATATAACCTACAGGCTGGTGACTCTCTCAGAGAGAGATTTAAGGATATAAGTATAATGACAGTTGCATCACAATATATTTATGAAAATCTTGTGTATGTTCATAAAAATATTGAAATGTTTTCAAAAAACAGTGATATTCACAAATTAAATACTAGAAGTAAGAACAAATTAGCAGTGCCTTATACTAGGCTCCATAAAATAAATAATTCTTTTAAGGGTCTGTGTGTACGATTATACAACAAAGTACCAAATGATATTCAGAAATTAGATCTTGATAAATTTAAAATCAAAATCAAAGAAAAGCTTTATAAAAAAGCTTATTATAAAGTGTCAGATTATACAGAAGACAAAACAGCTTGGGTCTGAAATGCTCCAAGTACCTACTCCAACAGCTATTTCTTATTGCCTATAATTAATTTATATAGAGCACCATATTTAATTAAACTATTTACATTCAAATTCATATTTTGTATTTTGTGACCTGGTAACGACATATAATATATATATATTTTGTAAATGTCGTTGCTTCTGTGCGCTGTGGTTTCTTGCGCCCGTTCTTTGCCACAGTTAAAAAATGATGTCCTGAATGGGTGGTAGGTTAAAAAATATTTGGACGTTTCAAAGTACTTATTAATTGAGTTTATTGAATAAATATATTTTGACTATTGACTATTGACTATTGACATCCTACTACACTGGTTTATGAAAGGCCAAGAACCTTCTTAGTGTATGAAAATTTGGTGAAGTCCATAAACGATGTTTATAACATTGTTGTGTTCCGATAGTTCAGAGAAAAGATAACCAGTCTCTTAGTGGTTGAGGATTTCGGGTGAAGTGCGCTTCCACCCGCGGTCTTATCGTCACTTAACACCAGGGAAGATGAAGACCAAGTGCTTACTGGCTGCAAGTGTAAACTGGATTTTGCAATACTATTATATTTTTAAAAAGCCAGGGCTACTTTAATATTTAAATTGATGACTATTGTAATAAACATTTTCTATAATATCTATCTAAGAATCTAAAATACAAACATGATTTAGTTTATGACAACTGAAATTTTGTATGCTCTTGGATTACGAATAAAAGTTAGTTGATAGTATTTAAATTAGAAAGAGTAGTAGTTGTTAGTAGAAATCAAGTCCTCCTCCAAAAAATAAAGTCGGCTTAATCGAAATAATTCCCAAGACGCTTGTAATCTGAATAGACAAGGTTTGCTCATGAAACCTGTCCAAACAATATCTAACAAGTTTCCGAAGTGTTTCAATCAAACGCTCCTCAGTTTCTGACAATTAATTAAAATTTGAATGGTACTGTAATAAAGTACAATAGGCGCAGTATTTACTCAGCCGCTAAAAATATTTTGAGACTTCCTAAAGGAAAGTTGGTAAGGTAACTCAGAATTAATTATTATTTATTTGACTTCCAGAGAAATTTAAAAAAGATATTGTATTAGATTTTGTTGATTTTGCTTTGTTTAATTAATACGGACTTTGATTATTCGTCGTCGTTTTATATTATTTACCCTATGCTTAGGGTGAGTATTGCCAGCGTGCGTAGATGGCCTAATCCAAAACACATAATAAATAATATGAAAAGTCGCAGAACTAAACCAGTTTAAATAATTATAAATAGGGTATTTACATTTTGCGTTCTCCTGTAAATGTTCAATTTTTGCAAATTTTACAGGAGAACGCAAAATTTAAATACCCTATTTATATGCGGATTCTTTCAACATTGAAAATGGATATATATTCGCAATGGGGGGTTATTAAAATATCTTTCATTTTCGAAAATCGTTGTACCATATTATCTATAACAGAGCACTTCGATAGCAGAGCACATCGATGTCCGGAAAGCTAACGGTCCTGATGGCATCCCAGCAATAGTCCTGAAAATGTGTGCAGCGGAGTTGTCCCCTGTGTTAACGCGTCTGTACCGTCTCTCGCTCTCTTCGGGTTGTGTGCCGGAATCTTGGAGAGAAGCTAATGTGCAACCGATCCCTAAAAAAGGAGATCGGTCAGATCCGACTAATTACCGCCCTATAGCCGTAACTTCAGTGTTGTGTAAGATCCTAGAACGAATATTGAACAAACAGCTTATTCGATACCTAGAAGATCACTCCCTAATTCACGATCGTCAATATGGGTTTCGGCCAAAACGGTCAACGGGTGATCTTCTAGCGTATGTCACACATCTCTGGGGTGAGGCTATTGACAAGCGTGGCGAGTCACTGGCAGTTAGCCTTGACATAGCCAAGGCTTTTGATCGGGTCTGGCACAAAGCTCTTCTGTCCAAGCTCCCGGCATACGGTTTGCCCGCTCAGTTATGTACCTGGATTGCCAGCTTCCTGCATGAGCGTAGAATCCGTGTCCTTTCGGATGGATGCGCTTCGCGGTTCATGTCAGTGAACGCTGGTGTTCCTCAAGGCTCCGTTCTATCCCCCACGCTGTTCCTTCTGCATATCAATGACATGCTTCCTCTTGGAAACATTCATTGCTATGCAGATGATAGCACAGTGCATGGGGGATATAACGGGCACCCAACGGCTGGGTGGGTAGACACCGAAATGAAGCGAGCAAATCTTGTCATTGAGCTCGATCGGGTGTTGGACCTCATTTCTAGATGGGGCTCCGATAATCTGGTGGAGTTCAATGCCAAGAAAACACAGGTGTGCGCGTTCACAGCGAAAAAGTCGCCATTCCTTCCCCTTCCCTCTCTTCAGGGTACATCTCTAGGCCTGCAGAGCAGTATTAACATGCTCGGTATGGATATCCGCTGCGATCTGAACCAAAAGGACTACATCGAAACCGTGATTAAAAATGCCTCACGTAAACTCGGTGTCCTGGACAAGGTGCGGCGATTCTTCACGCCTGGTCAGTTGTGTCTATTATACAAGACACAGGTGCGGTCTTGCGTGGAGTATTGCTCTCACCGTTGGGACGGCTCCGCAAAGTACCTTCTCGATGCCTTGGACAGATTGCAGCGCCGCGCTGTGCGCATTATCGGCAATGCAGAGGTCACTAAAACTCTCGAGCCTTTGCAATTGCGTAGAGATATTGCGTCACTCAGCGTCTTTTACCGTTTATACCATGGCGAGTGCTCTGAAGAACTCTTTGACCTCATCCCTCCTTCTCCCTTCCTCCATAGGAGTACGCGTGCTGCTCTGCGGAGTCACCAATTTACAGTCTCTAACATTCCATCTCGCACAAAAAAATTTGGTGACTCGTTTCTTTGCCGCACTTCCAAAAGATGGAATAGTCTACCAGCACACGTATTCCCTCCTACCTATGACATAGGGTCCTTCAAACGAGGCGTGAAGAAGCACTTTGTGGGCCGGCAGAGTGAGGATGACTGATGCTACGTCTCTTACGCTGCACCAGTTGTCCTCGCGCCTGGACCTCATTTCCACTTAACATCAGGTGGAGTGGGGTCATTTGCCGGGCTTAGTATAAAAAAAAAAAAAAAACTTTAAACAAACTCGATATCCGGTTTTGTTTTGCGACTAGTTGGATTTGTCCCCATTTGATCCCAAGTTGAAAATTGCTACAAAACCAAAAAGTCGTAAATAAAAAGCTAATAACGGTCAAATCACATTTTTACAAAACACATCTTAATAACATGTATTTTGTTCAGCAAAAATATTTAAAGTATATTTCTTCAAAGGATTTAGGTATTTTTTTATAATTTTCCTATTGAATTAATCTGTGTACGAACCGAGACGTCATTTGAAAACCGATTTTGAAGGGGATTTAGCCTTTTGCGTACCACAAGATTTTCATGATCAATCGGGCAATCGTTAGAAAATTACGAATTAAAGAAATCTGTTTGTGGTCGAAGTGGAGTAAGCCGGTCTTGTTCTGCAACTGCTCATATAAGAAATGCCTAATTACATCTATATACATCATACATACATCACGCTTGCTTCCCAGATGGGTAGGCAGAGATCACAGCTGCTACAATCCTGACATACATCTGTAGGGACACATTGCATTGTAAGTTGCGCTGAATTGCAATTATGAAATCACGAGGTAAGGCGCACGATCTCGTACGCCAGTCGTTCCCAGACGCGCATACGAACAGTCGCGCCACACTTAGGGTGGATTCGACCAAACTGGAATAAGACTTAATCCGAGATTAGTCCATACAAATTGGGCGCTTAATCTAGGTATAAGACCTTATTCCAGTTTGGTCGAATCCACCCTTAGTGCTTTACAAATAAACAGAGAATAAGGTCAGAATTGTTATTTTGTGTTTTGTCTCTTTTACTATAATTATAAATTACGTTTACATGACAGGAACAAAACACGGAATAACTATTTAATTCGTAGCCTGTTCATTGTTTATTTGTAAGGCATTTAGCCTATAAGCTTGCGCCTAGCTATATACTTACCTGTACTGTACATTCACAAGTAAAATACGAAATAAAAGACATTGTTTATTGGGTGACAATTCAGACTTTAATTTGATCAACCTTCTGAGAGTAATGTATAGTTATCACTGACATTAGCTAGTACCTATAGACAGTTATTCTCAGTTAGCAACAGTGATACTTTACACATCCTTTGCTTCGCTGTACTCTAAAATGCCTAAATCTAACCCGATAATACCGCGAACTACAGATCTCCTAGCAGATGCCGCTGCAACATTCGATATTGCAAATAACAAAATACGGCATAGTGAGAAGCAATCAGTCAATATTCGAAATATAATAAAACAAGCGACCGCCCGTGACGTCGTCTGAATGTGCACCTGTGATTCCGAGAGAGTTTTTTCTAATCTCATAAATTTCAGCTATCTAGAGGTCTTTAGGTCGGAGCTTTAAATTTTTAATAGTAACAGTATTATGCAATAATTTACATTCAATCGTTTGCACCTCCGATTCTAGTATATAAGTCTGTCCTTCCGACTGTTTACCTGGAATTATCGCTTTGATGCGATAAGACCGCCAAATTGTAACTTTATATTTGCTTTATCTAGTATTGTACAAAGTAACAAATATTATCTATTTATGTTTAACAGTTTAAACTCTCATCAAAACTGCATCTCCTTTAACACAATTGTCTGTATCAACTCGATGCAGTCTCGTAATCTGACAAGTTTAATTTGACTACGACTCAGCATAAAAGCCGTTTCCTTCCGCACAATGCGGAATGGCAAAAGTTACCTTGTTTATTTCAACTTTGCAGGTGCAAAAGCACGCAAATGGGAGGTGTGAAAATGCCGCCTGACTTATTGCCGCGAAGAATTGCCTTCAAGGGCCATTATTGTGTATTCGGCTTTAAAGTAAAGCTATATTACATGATTTGTTGGCGAGCCGAAATTGTAAATGATTGCACTTTTGGTATTTGGTAAGTTAGGATGCAATTTACAAATAATTTCGTTGATTCCAATAACGGCTTTACGTTTTACTTGACAATAAGAAGTGAAAAACAAACTATACTGGATCTTCTGCTGATGGCAAGAAATCTCCACCACTCATAGACAGACCAGATATTTAATTTAATAATAATTGAAACGAAATAATTAACACTTAGTGAAAAAAACATTTACAAACGATTGTTCCAAATATAATTCTATTTTGAAAACTTCTGAACAATTTCTGTTTAATCTCGCATTCGATGTAACCTCTTTGACATAGCTGCAGATTCATGCAATCAAACTAATGAGGAGAGTTGACAGCAAATCCCTGCCAACGGTACGGACCCCATTGACCGCCCAGGGAAGTTCCCGGCTTACGTGATTTAAGCAGGGTTGCTAACTATGAAATTACTATCGAGGACAACTGGATTTCCCGGCACGGAAGTACAGTAGATCAAAGAATTTGAAAATCTGTTGGTAAAATGACTGCGTTGGAAACTTAAATGAATTATGCAACAATAAATCGAATGATTAAATTAAGTAAAAATAAAAATATAGTCGTATACGCATCAGATCTTGAAAAAAATTCATGGTATGACGAATCACAAATTGTTAGTTAGGTGAGTGCTTCCAAAAATAATAAAAATGTGTAAAGACATAAAATTAATCAAAAAATATCGTTTAAATCTAATTCGGATGACAGCCCTAGAATTAAGGGAATCACAGACGCAGTTTCGCTTTGTAAAAGGTTTAATAACAGAATGTTATCAAACAGACTTGGCTATTCATAATTTAGTTTGGGTACTTTACACTTCGAAGACTGGATTTCATGACTATGCTCTAGGCTGTAGGGATTAGTGGGCCGTCAAACGGTTGATTTTGGTGACGGTGAAGTGGAAATATAATGGTTTGTTCGTTGTTGTTAGTACGTTTTGAAGAACCGTTTATTATTTTGTGTTTACTTATGTCTGTGTACTAATTTTCTACTTTTTTGTTAACGTTATATTAAGAAAACACCATTAAAACAAAAAACCATACACATGAACCATGTCACGTAAAAGAAAATTTTAAAACCAAAAGAGAGAAAGAAATACATTTATTGCAAATTAGTTGTATTTTATGTGTGGTTTTATAATCTGTATATGTATAAATAATAAAATTCATTATAAATCTACATTTTTATGTAAGGTGAAGTAACAGCAACAAAATATTACATTTCCAACATAACACATTGATTTATTTCTGCCTTGATCTGGTAAGTTGAGTCCTTTGGGTGAATCGGTGAGGTAGAGTCAAAAATATATTTGTTTATAATCGACTTTCATAATCATTCTCTTTTCTTTTACCTTGACAAATATAGGACCACTTTGTTTAAAATTAGAAAATTATTTTTTATAATTATTTATACACTTCATTAAAGTCAATACAGCTCTCACCCAACACTCTCAAAGGATTTGTTTCATCGGGTCTTAGCCTGGGTCAGTCCACAAGGCCACGGATGCAGACTCTAAACTTCATTTCCTAGGAACGGATATTAGGGATTAAAAGTTAGTCTAGACCCAATGACAAAGCTGCAGAGCTCTTCTCTTTGTTTAGTTAAATAAAACCCAACATCTGTTTTCTTGTGGAGCGGTGTTTTGGTAGTGTTGAAGGAACCAAAGTTTTTATTTAAGTGTGTAAGTAATAAATAAGAAATTCAATAAAATATATAATTATATATTTATAACTTAAGTAAATAAAAATATACGATCATGCAGACATACGATTACGATTTCATTAGGTTTAATAAAAAATGTATTAAGGTATTCTTAAAAACTCAATAAAGGTAAAGAAAATCAGACAAAATACATTAAACGGATTATGTAACTTTTACAAAACATTTTACAAGTTTAAAAAAAGTTCAATTAAAAAATCAACTTTTTACACCAAGTTTTCATCAATATTTAGATAGGCAATTAGTCATAAATCAAAACATAAACAATCGCTAATTTCACACCGCTCAATTCTAAGAACAAAGCAGAATTATTTTAATCTGAAAATTAAAAACACAGACAGGTAACCGATTGCGCAATAACAAGAGGCGAAATTAATAATCCAAGCCAACGAAATAGATAAGTTTTATTTAAAACAAAAGTCTTCAACAATTTTGGAAAATTGGCGGCGCGATTTGGATTCATTGTGCTTGTAAAGTTTTATCTTCAATACGGAGAGCCAGCTTGAGAACTTGTTCAGGAAAGCAATAAAGCATTTTGGCAGATTTTGAAGTGGTTGGGGGATTAAATGTGCATTACGGCCCGTTGGCGACAGATGTACGGCGTTCTCCCAGGGAGCTCTCTGCGCCCGGTACCCTTCAATCTTCGCGATTCTGTTCGCATCTTTCAAGTACATTGTCATTGACAGCTCTATCAAAACAATTTTTGATTTTTTTTGTAATTTTTCGTTTGTTTTAATTAACAAATATTTAGTTACACGTTAAAAATCACTTGATCACCATAGATAGGGTTGCTGAAAGAGATATCTTTTAGAGATAAGTTCATCTTTGTATTATTATATCTTGTGTAACATGTGCAAAATTAATGTTATTTCTTTGTGCGTTAAAATATTATTTTTATTAAGATGTGACATATACTATGTGTTGGGTTTAAAGAAACTTTATTCTCATAAGAATACAGGATTCACTTACATGAGAATATTCTTAAAAGTAACATTGCCTTGTGACAAAACATGTAAAACAAATAACACATTAAGGAGGAAGTAAGATTTTAAAACAAGTAATTAGTGGCCGGCCTGATCAAGTAACAAGACCTTCGAAACAACATTACACCGATCTCGGTGTAATGTCATCCGTACCCACATTACCCAAAAATCACAGGCGAGTACCTACGTAGGTAGCAGAGCAGTGTGAGCATGTGCGTGTGTGCGTAACAATAGTGTCGCGCACTTGCCGTGGTTTGGCTTGTTATCTATCATAAAATATAAAAGGAAACAAATTGGTAAGCCTACACATTTGTTTTTATTTTTATTTTAATCTGTGCCTGTGTCTGCTATTTTATTATTAAATACTTAGTTATTTAAATATTTCTTTTACTATTGTTATGATTTTGTCTTCATTTTGATTTAATGATCTTTAAATTCATAAAATAATATCTACGTTACTGGATGTGTGGGATTATGTGAGGCGAAATAAAAGTTGCATTTTATATTTTTAATTTTGTTCACTATTATTTATTTTTTATAATGTTAATTAAATTTTATTAGATTTGTTATTTTATTATTAAGTTTTATTTTAATAATTCATTTGTTCTTTATTTATGTCGCAAATTAATAATTAATTATTCTATACTAGATAGATATCTAATCGCAAGATGGACTATGCGAAATAAACACGACACTCATCACTGAACGCATTCATTCATTCATTAAATTGCGGGTGTGTAGTTGGGATATTAAAGAGTTTTGTTTTAGTATGCAGCAGTTTTGAAGGTGTTGATAACGCGTAGTTAAAAAGCCCTTTATTATTTTGTTTTGCGTTATCTGTATGTCTCTGATAGTGGTCTTATGAGCCAACCCCAAACCTCAATGAGATACTCTTTAGATTTTAATAGGGAGTTGTAAATGGTATATTTTTTTTTAAGAGGTATACAATTTCCTATTTTACGAAGGGCACTAGAGAGCGAAGTTAGTTTTGATTTCACATATCATCTAATATTAATCCGAGTTACTTCTCAGTACTAGACTGTTTAATTAAATAATTATTGACTTTAAGAGGGTTGTGGGGTAAAATATTTTTATTTTTAGAAAGTTATAGACGTATTGATAGATAACAAATTTTATAGAAACCACTCACTAGTATATTCAAGTCATTTTGAGCCCATATTATGATATCATGTATTGTTTTACCGAAATACGACGACACAACAAACTTGTGTCGTCCGCGTAAAAAGTGAGATAGCATGTAAGTCCTAAATGATTGAAATGAAGAGTGATTACACATTTAAAATAGTATTAAGATCACAATAACAAAACCGATATTGTCATATTTGAAATTAATTCAATTGTTGACGCACACACAAAGTTTTAAAAAAATATCTTAATACGATAGTTTAAAATAAAATTATAAGGGGAATAAAAAATATATATACTAGTACAATGAAATATATTGATTTATATTGTTTACATAAAATAATAAGGGGCCCAGTATCGAGCCTTGCGGAATGTCATATGTAATTTTTTTAATCTTACTTTCATACTCACCTATTTTGATAATGTGTGTTCTGTTAAGGAGGTAACACTTTAACAGGTCGTAGGCACTTCCAGTAATTCTTAGGTTATATAAAATAATTTGTATAAAAGCTTTGAAAGTGAAACCGTATCAAACGCCTTTTCCAAGTTAGGGGGTCAAAGTTGCTCGCGTCCGTAGGTTTACTCTTGAGACCCTACACGTGATCCCTGGGTGGTGCTAAATAAGTGACACCAACTGAGTTGTAGAGCCATGCTGCGTTGCAGCACACATTGGGCCGGCTCGCCCGGCGTAATACCACCCTCTCACTAATTATTATAGTATTATATTTAAGTATCATATAAGTATTGTATTATTAAGACGATTGTACACTACTTTTTCAAATACTTTGGAGATCACCGGAAGTACGGGAATTGGCCTATAATTACTCGAATTAGTTTTTACACCCAAAATTGGGGATACTTTGGCTATTTTTAGGCTATTTGGAAATGAACCGAGATCAAGGCACTTTTATACAGTTTGTCAGAGGTTCAACAAAAAAATCTTTGATACGATTTAATTATTTGGTAGTAATTCCATTACACCAGTACCTACTAGTATTAGAATCTAATTTATTGATTATTTCGGCAACCTCTTCAAAGGAATATTAATAGAAAAATATATGTTATATATAGTTTGGTAAGTTGTGAAGTTTGGGATCTTGATCAGATCTTATCCAAGTTCCTGATAGTATTACTACATGCACAATTGATTTGGTATATATTGGAGTTCCTCAACCTTACCTCGCGTCCAAATTCTCTTGACGATTGCATAGAAGAACTTGAGAAAAGCTGGATGCGTAGGTATGTCTTCATATTTATTTATAATTTTGTATGTTATACTTATTGAGCTATCACTGTGACCATCGAGACGTTAAGGAACAGTTTTCTTTAGTTTTTTGATGGACTTTCAGTCATGGTTATAATAGTTGGTGCGTGCTCCTTTGATGTATTATATAGATACTCGTAGATTAGTTTCACCATTTTTCTCTCGTTCCTTGAGTTCAATTTGTAGATTTTGCATGGTGTCTTCTTTGAATTGGTGTTTGGTACGACTATATTATAATTTTATTATCATTGCATAATTTAGTTCGATTTTTTGTAAAGATTTTGGTGTCTCAAAGATTTCGAATATAATTTTTAAGTGTCGGGTTTTTTCGGCAACGTATCCCAATCTTTTTTTCTGAAGTTTAAGCGAGCACTACACATCTAATAATCTTAATAATAATCTTAAGCGGCTTAGGGCACTCATGATTAACAGTTGTGAGGATTTTGCATACCTCTTCATAGTCTTGGTTATATCTTTGTACTTACAGGGTTTTCATTACATTTTTCCATTAAACCTAACATAATAATACTTCTTTCTCTTTGCAGTCTATGTTTTTTGTTCATGGAGTAGTTCTTGTTGACTATCGTTTGTTTGTGATTTATTGCGGGATTGAGTTTCCTTGTGCTGGCCAAGTGCTGGCATGATTTACTTTCGATTTTTGATATTTTGATGTTTTTTGTGTTTTTATGTATGTAATAGCCTCGATTGTTAAATTTAACTATTTATATTCCAGTGCCAAGTTCTCTGTAGTGGAGGTCTTTAATGTCTTGGTAAATATTCATGCGCATTTGTGCGATACATACCGCTTGTGACTTCATAGATTTCTTCATAAAGTTCATCATTTCAGTTCGAAAGTTTTCCAGATCACTTCTAAAGTACGTGGTTTCCACTTTCTCGGATTTTTTGTTTATTTGCTCTTCCTCTTTATTGTAGCTTGACAGATTTGATGTAGATCCACAACTACTTGCACTCGCACAACCAACATGAGAAGGCCGGCGCCGGCGGCGGTGTGCGCGGCAGCTTCTTCATTATAGAACACATGGTTACAGCTCCTTGACTATATGGGTTAAACCCGCCGTGAACAATTTCTTTTCTAATCCATGTCTGATCTTTAATTTTGCACTGCATTATGATATGCTTTGGATTTATTTTAGAATAGCAAAGAAATATATAATTTAACACTCTGTGGTGTATATGTATGTGCTATATTTTAAGTATGTATATATTTAAACAAATCTTCAAAATATCTAAATTATAATGTGTTTACATTAACCACATAGCAACACGCAAAAAACAAAAGGCCATAAATTAACAAAAGCGTAACTGATACATGCTCCGATGGAAGCCATACAACTCGTTAAGTAAACAGGTAAATTTTAATTAACGTTACCGATCTGATGATTAAATCGCGTGTTTAATTCAATTTTACGTTAAATGTATAGATGATCGACAATGAGGTTGGTAAATGACGTGTGAATGGACAGCGTGGCTGGCTGCAGTGATAGTCTATGCATTGCTTTTATTATACGTATGTCGCATACTTTAAATCCCAAACCAATGTTAATTTAACCAGAACAATGAATTTTATGTTCTCTACATGACTTTCATTGCTCTGATTACTGAATTAGGAATTTTATCCCTGGATTGGGTATAAAACATGGATGAAGAAAACAACCAACCTATTTTTCAAGAACATTTTTTACCACTCTATCGTATTAAAAATATTTTGTTATTGGCCAACGTCTAATGTTTTAGATAATTTATTAGAAACCCTATATAAATATCAATACCATACCTTACTATACCATACCTACATACCATACCCAACGCTAAACATAAAGATTTTTAGAATAATATCTAAAACGTTTAACTTTACGAAGACATAGGTGTTTTAGAAGTCACAAAGACTAGACCCCGACATTCTGGTGGGTCTGACAACGGGTACACGGACGTAAATCATTTCATTACCCGCAAAGGCAAACCAATCTTTACAGATAAATATATTTACCGCAGAGTTTACCCGAAAAAGGCAATAAATCCAACAAAAACACCCGAAGCCAAATGACAAATGCACTCGCACCGACCCTTTTTCATTTACACGATGTACACAGAGTGAAATAGAAAACTAAACTAAATAAAGTTACTCCAATACCCTCTCTGGAGTCCACGTCAGTTTTAGACAAATAAGGAAGGAAGGAACGTTTTCCGTTCCCGAGAACCTTGCGAAAGTAAAACGGAACGCTGCAAAAAAAATGTACTCTCGCAGCGAATGAAGGGTTCCGCTCCTTTCGTGTCGCTGCAAATTCATTTGTAAATGGCCTTTTCGGTTAAGTGACGAGAACACAAAATTACATTGCAGTGTATTCTTTTAAAACTTTGCATTGGAATCATATTTTGACGTTTTTTAATGAACAGTGCCTAGAATACATACTTATGTATAAGTCATGGTATCGTGCAAATAATCATTCTCTCTGGCCACTTTAAAAAGATAACTGAGTTAGCAACCTATACCTACCACTGACATAATAAAAACATTGTGTTGTGTTTTTTAAGATTGGGGCATCTTTTTATTGTCTGTTTGAATATAACCCACGGGAATGGTGACTTGCAAGATGTCAAAATAATCAACTTACACGGGAGCATGATAATGTAAAAATTCGCGGGGACCCCAAATACGAGACGCCTAGCTACCGAAGAGGTTTTATTATTAAGTTAGACCGGTCAAGAGATGGTGCTCCAGACGGGTGAATGTAGTGCATCGCAGCTTCACTTAGCTACATGTAAATACAGCGTATATCGCAGCCAGCATTGTACGCCGTTCAAAGCACAGCGCTCTCCACCCAGATAGAGGTTATATAAGCTGAAATTTTTGTAAGGAGCCTTCGCAAAATCCGAAAATCTGCTTTTGTTCGGTGACTGTGACTGGAAGTGAGCGAAGGTTCATTATTTCCAGCGTCGCTTGAAGTTTTGGGATTTTCAGAGAGTGCCAAAGACGATTTTATTTTTGGTTATTATCGTTTTAGAGTATTTTTAGTATTTTTATTGGTTGTTAGAGATTAACTGAATTTTATAAAAAAAATACCGATCTGATAATGTATTGTCCCATTGGTAGTTTGTTAGTTCTTTTGACAATCTTCCTAATTTATAATAGAAATGCGAAAATTGTTTATTTCTCCTTTAATGGAACAACAAGGTTTTGAGGTGATTTCTCGCATAGATAGTTGGAAATTGGCAAAGGCCATTTTTTTTTATATTCCCGGGATCGCGCTACTTCCAGGCAGACGAAAACACGAACAGCAGCTATTACAAAAGAAGACAAAAAAGGCAAGAAAAATATTTAAGAAAAGTGCTTCAACGGTATTTAACCTCTATAACTCCTGCAGGTCGCATCAAAGATAGTCCATGTTTTGTGTGTTTGTTTTCCCACAGTTGGAACGAGTCCAAACGCATTCAATATCTTTCGTTCCCATAAAACGTATTTAATGTTGTACTTACCTTTGCTCGTAGCTTAAATAGTTGTAGTTTATGGATCAAATGCCACTTTAGGAAAAATATTTAAAGCTTTATAGAAGTGCACTTAAAGATTTTGTGATTCGATAACATTATTTATTTATTCAAATTCTATGTTGTCGGTAGCCGAATATATCAATTGTTTACGAAAACTATAGAGATAGCATAGGCGTTGTAGTAGGTAAATATGGCTTGTTATAGTAAAAATCAGTAAAAAATCTATAAACTGTAAAAGTAAAGGAATTTCATGAGATAAGATCACAGTTTCCGATATTTCATGTTGAAATTAATGTAAATCGAAGATAAATAAAATTAAACGTTTTTTCTATAATTGGTGTTTATAGGTTGGTATGTAAGCAAACCTCTTGGAAAAGTAAATACTTTTAACTATTTTAAACGTGCCTTTTTAAAAACCTTAATGGGAAAATAAATTGCACAGACATACACAATGTATATTGTTTGGAATGAATGAAAAAAAAAGTCCTAAATGGCCTTTTTGATCTAATTATCAGCTGTGTGTCTACGTTTGCCATAATAAAGTTAAACTCCTACATGAAGTAAACAGATATTTCAGGAATTTCAGGTAACTTTTCTAGCTTTCTACAAGTCTACATTGATAATAAAATCACTACATAAAGCCAGAGGGCAACTTAATCAGGCAATGTTTAGGAATCGCCGAGTAAACAACAAAATGGAAAGTGGATACAAGATATTCCTAATGAATCTGTTTATTCAAGTCCTCCTTTACTTTAATTTCATAGTGTTGTTTGCACAGTCGTGTTTTTGCATGGCAAAGTGCGACGCATTTAAAAATCTAAGGCTTAACACTTAGTCTTCATTTTATCTCACCTGATGTTAGGTAACGACAAGACTAAATGTAGAAGCGCTCTTCTCCCGTAATCCTCAACTCCTTCGCGTAAGTAGTTGTGGATTACAATTATACATTTTATCACTAATAGCTATCGGAACGCAACATTGATGTTATGGCTACATAATGTTTAGATGAGATGGTGCTAGGTAGCGTGGACCTAAAACAGGCCCTGCAATCTGGTTTAGGAATCGAACAGTCTTGAACCACAAGACCACAAAGGCGGTTATTGCCTATTTCAATGATCTGCGACATCAAGACGTGATGCCTCATCGGGAGATCTTTGTCTATTAAAGGACGCGCATAACCTAATAATGTCTCATCTTCCAGGGCATATTTACACTTATCCCAAAGTACATTAAGGGCTCTCAATGTAAAAGTCACTCGACTTAAGCTGTTATTCCCTTTTATAACATTATTGTTTTATTTTCCTTTTCCTTGCGTCCACGTAGAGGCTAAGACTTGAAACGTTTTATTTAAAGGCACTTCTCTTTGAAGGGAGATTTTAATCGTCCTATTCATCGAGAGCAACGCTTATGCCCTCTACATTGAGATCGGCAAACGCTGTGTAAAAGTGTATGAAAGACGTCGGTTTTATTTCGCGTTTCACAAGATTTTTATATAATAATATTTTGTAGGAAATCACAAAATGTGTGGCGGTTTTAAGAGAGATTTCCTCTGATGCCATTCATTCAAATCTCCTTTTGAAAGATTAGTCGAAGTGTAAAAGTTTTAACTCACCACATTGAAAACATTTTTTTTAAATATTTTTTTTATATTTCCTTGCGGTTAGACTATTTACTTCAATAGCTGTTATGCTAAGATATAACATAGACAACACAGTATTAGGTGTCAGAACTGTAAAAATCATCACAATCTTATTTAGCGGATGAGTTATTAGGGTGGTCATCTTAAAATCGGCTTCTCAGCATAATCCTCCTATAAGAGTGTTTAAAACATACCTACATACATCACTTTCGTGTCCCGAAGGGGTTAGGCAGGGTCGACAGTTTTCCATTAAGTTCAAAACATAATCTACCATAGTAGAGGATGAACACCTAGTATGAAATGAGACTATGATTTCACCGGCTCACTCCATCCCCCGACCTCCAGTAATCCGCGCGTAAATCATCGCACAACTTAAAACACACAAATAACAAGTTTGATACAGCGTTCGCAGGCTGTGCGCCGAGTTACCGGCAATTTGCATACATTATCATCTCAGGTGGGATGCGACTCGGCTTCTCGCTATACACTGGGAATGGTACTGCTACCGTAGATCGGCTTCGTGTTGATTTCTGTTTTATGCTTTTGGGTAAAGATTTCGGGAGACTGATCAAAAAAAAGGTTTATACTTTTTTTGTTTACTTTTATAATTGCTTTTGTATAATGCGACTCGAAATTTACATTACAACCATATTCAGACCATCATATATATATGATTTGAATTTGAAGAGTAAAATTACGCGATTTTTACTAGGATATTTTAAAAAAATGCTCTAAAATTAAGTTATGTATTTTCTGTCTCGTAAAGTTTCTGAAGCATACATTTTTAAAATGTAAATTGCAGTGCTTTTTTTCAATAGTGAATGTTGAAATGGAACTAACAAATCCAGATTGCTTTTTTAATGGTAATTTGCATACACTATCATTTCGAACGGGCGTCTGTGAATCTCATATTCACCGTATTTGCAGCGAGATACTCTGTGTTGTGTTTTCTAGACGTCCACAATGTTCCAGACATGGCTTTTGTTATATTCTGTGCTGTCATGTTATGATAAAAGTATCTAAAGCTCGCTTTCTTAAAACGGTAAAGTTATTGGCCATCATCACACCTTATTATAAGGACGATAAGTTATAAAAGCTTCTATTAATAGTGAATGAGAATCTAGCTATCGTTTCTCTAGCAAAGAATACATACAAGAATACTGATGATATAGCCGTTATTTTGGTAGACTAAAATATTAGCTGTGTAGAAAACCCTACCCTACCGTCCTACCGATAGTTAACCACCAACTGGAAATTCATTATTAAATCAATATCTTTTGAGACATTCATTGAAAATGTAAAAATATATATACCAAGTATACAGGTACTTGGTATATACATTTTTACATTCTGGGAAAACGTGCTCTCTTATAGCAAGATATGTTTTAAACGTAGGTAGCATTTAATAATAGAATATTATTTTTATGTAGTTTCATTTAATTTACTTATATATTAATTACGCTATGTGGTTGTGTACATTAATGTATACATTAATTTTATAACCATGTTGTAATAAGAGTTACAAATGGTTTAAAGTGAAAAGTGTTAAGTGTAATTGTTAAAATTACGAACTTATTTTACGATTTTTTTATGAAAACATGTTTATGGTCTCAATTCAGTTCGATTCTTACGTAGAACTTTACGAATTGAGTTGTTATCAGGTAATGTTGCTTGTGACCCGTTGTGTTTTCCATAAATAAGTAAGTACAAGCCGGCAAAGATCGATGGGTAGTGAGCTTTGATATCGCGTGGTTCACGCTGTCCTCTATAATTCACTAGATTGTACGGGACGTATAAAAAGTTGCTAAGGAAAAATAATGAATGTAAGAGCAGACACTGCCACACACCGCCGTAGTCATAATCCGTTTTGTTATGATGGATGCACTGTATATTTTAGCCACTATTTTATTTTTGTAGTAGAAACCTTACTGCTGAAGACATTTTTTCGAATATCACTAAGGTTGGTCTTAGTTTTATCTTCAAAATAAAGCGTTATATCATTCACATTGATATAAAGCTGTGCAGTCAGTACTTACATACTGTTTGGTAGGTGAAAAATCTTGATCCGGTTGATCGGGCAAAGTGCTAGAAACATCATTTAACTGAATATGAACTTCGGAAGTTGCAGCAGATACTGACTGTCTGCACATTGTTTTTGATGCAACTCCTTATATAAAACCTTTTTCTTATTATTCCGCTCCCGATAGTTTTTTTCTTGAGGCGCTCATAATTTCAACCTGTAAACAAAGATGATCAATTTATTTCATTTACACCACGTATACTGTGAAATCATGATATTTCAGTTTTTTGGAAATAACTCGATTTAGAACGTTAGGGTACGATCCGATGTCTCTTATTGTTACCATATAACGCAACCGACAGTTTGATCTCGTTACTTAAAAAGTCTCCTGCGTAAGACGAAATGTGCGGTAGGGATGAGACATCGCAAGGTGACTTTCCCTTTCAAAAATTTTGCTTATGTATCATTACATTATAAAGTGAAGTCGCCGTGTTCCTTGTGTGTGGCTGCGCTTTATTCTTCCAAACCATGCAATGGATTTTTATGCAGTATTTAATAATAGAAAGAACAATAACTAAGAAAGATTTTTGTTTTTAATTTTGACATATTTTGTAAATAATCTAATCTAAGCTCCACTGTACGACAACCCCCCAGAAAAAGGGCAATTCGTTCAGGATCCCACTATCTCACCACGAAACCCCGAAGCAGACCGTAAACCGAAATGCGAGCCACAACGAAAGGGTAAGCGACGGAGTATCCAAAATCAAACAATTATTTTACGTAAATTGCATTCCCTTTGCGCTAACAATTCTAAATTAAAGCCAAAGATACACTGGGGTGGCCGGGGGGGGGGGGGTAGGCGGGAGCAATTTCCGCGAATCTTCAGATCAATTAATTAGGAGGGCCTCTAAATTGGACCGGCCGTTTTTAAATTAAGTACGCGAGTCTCGAATACTTTTCAGTTCGCAACTATGCCACGTCCCGTTTCGATCGCTTTAATTTGGTTTTCACGTCGCTTAATTAACAAACAAATTTCGATTCATGGAACGGCACAGATTTGTAAGTTTACTTTAAAGGTTTCAGATGATGATTCTAACGTCATGTCATTAACGTCATGTCATTAACGTCATGTCATTAACCGGCACTGCCCATATCGCGTAGCGGTAAATGAAAAAGAATGTTACCATCTCCCTCACTTCCCATGGGTGTCGTAAAGCCGACTAACGGATTAAAGACTGCACATACATCGAACAGCATAGAGCGGCGTTGGGCTCACCACCTCTTATGCTGAGCACATTTGCAATCACTATTTGGTGAAAAGGGGACTATAGTAGAGGACTGCTTTTGCTCTCCTCATTGCTTAGTCTCTGACTAACCCTTTACGGATAATAGTCGTGATTATATGTGTGTATGTATGGTGCAGTCGCTATTTGGTGAAAAGTGGACTATATGTATTCCAAAGTCGCTTTGCTCTAGACCGATTGCAATTTCAAGCACTAGCGCTTTGATCACTGGTCTTAGACACAGGTTTCCCGAGTATGATTGTGGAACGAGATATCCCCGGGTTTGGTTAGGTGGGCCTAACTACTACTATCTTATATAATTATCGTATCTTATCTGGAATATAACAACAATACTAAAATTATGTTTCGCCAAAAAGAGAAAAGATAGCCAGTTCATCATGGTTAGAAATCACGGGTTTTATGTGGACTTCATCCTTAAGCCTTTTAGTCATTTACCATGAGATGAGATGAAGCCCAAAGCTTACGCTTAGTAAAAAAGAAAGAATTTTGTGATGGTACTTCGAATTTTTTTCATCTCGTTGCTTGTTTCCTAGTTTTAACTTTAGAGCCAATTTTATTAGTAACAATTGAATTTGTATTATTAAATAAATTACAAAGAGGTTCGTAGTCGTAAAAATACTAGCGTGTAGGTAACATGGAATAGAGCAATGAACATACGTAAGTATGTAATTCTGAAAATAGAATTAAAACTGCTTTATTGTCACATAATTTTAAGTTGTATTAATTCCCTAAGTTTATGTATTAAGTCCGTGTATTAATGTTCCTTAATAGTTAATTTACCTCATTGTTTCATCGACACGGGCTATTTTCTGCAACAAAACAGAAGGTGCGGTGTTTTGTCTCCCAACGGAGAGAGGGGAGTTAATTTGGTCCCCTGTCTTGGTCCCAAACGCCACCGCAAGATAGCAGCAGTGGTTTAGGTTTTTTCCGTGTTCCCGTGTACTTTGAAATAAATAAAAACTCTAGCTAAATCTCTTTTCGGATATAGCTTAGTCTTTCCCGCAACATAATAATATGTTAGGTGTATAGAGCTTTAACACCAAAACCCTTCTCTATGGCCGTGTTTTGAAAAGTTCTTTTTTGTATTTGTAAATAATTATATACTTGGTATTTAATTACCATATAAATTAGATACCAACATAGGAAAGGCGATTGCGCACATCAAACATGTATTGTGATCGAAAGCATCTACGAGTACCTATCTGTATGTATAAAAATCTATTTCCACGAATGTATGTACGCGCAATTCTTCAGAATGGCTATATCTATTCGGCTTAATCTTTTTTTTTGTGTTTGTCAGGCAACGTTTGTTTCAAAGTTGTTTTTTTTTTTTAATTTTACGGGATACGAACGAAGTTGCGATCGGGCCGCTAGTCAAATATTACCGCATCAGTAATGAGCTTATTTTAGTACACGCAATTAATATAAGGAGACATACTTAACTTAAGCAGTATTAAATAACACTGTGGGAAATAAACGGCCGCTTGATATATTGCGGAGAGTGCTCAACGGGACTTACCTTCACCTGTCTGGTAATACTCGGGCGTCCGGTAATGCCCCACTGTCCGGGAATGTCCGGGCTCCGCTCTCAATAAGGTATTGTTGGACGATGATTCTTATTGCTTTGTAATGGCGCCAATATATGTATACTTGGAATTGAGGCATGTACAAACTTACCTGAAGCAGCTGTAATTTAAACGGACACGCATACGGATAGATTTTATGGTGTTTTTCTGAGGTACCTAGTAATTTATGTTTACGTTTCGTTATTTTCAAGTTTATATGAGCGTTATTAACGCATAAACTCAAATATTACGAAGATTTTTAGGTGTTTTAGATAGTCCACTCTTAAACTTTAGAGAACATGCAAGTTTTAAATAGTCAGTATCAGTCAAGCTTAGAGAACCAATTATGTCATTCAAATAATAACAAAATTAAAATGTACTATAAAAATATCAAAAATAGCATTGTCTTACAGACAATAGGTACCCTACTCAAAACTTATGTGCGTAAAACGTTGCTTAATGTTTTCTTGCTTGCTTCATTGGATTTGGTTGAGTGTGTCATGCTCTCTCAAAGTGTCTCTACGGTGGTGGCATGTGCGTCGGGACGTTACGTTCCTTAAAACATGGTTGAGCGAAGCGACGGCTGATTTACATGTCATACTCGTGAACGGGTGCCGTCTGTGGAGGCTAATCAGCTCTTGCTAACTTATTTTTATTATTATTTATTAGTAGTTGTAGTCTTACTTTTTATTTTTGTGTACTGTAAGACATTGATTATTTTATTTTGATGAATCCCTAAACTTTTTTTATATTTTTATATTTTTTTTGTCGTTGTCGTTGTTTTACGTTTTTACTATTATAATGGAAAGTGCCCTTCTATGATAGAGAGGGCATTTTAAGTTCTAATTGACGCTGTAAAAGAAAGGGAGAAAAGAATTGCCTTGCTGAGTTTCTTGCCGGTTCTTCTCAGTACAAGGCTCCCGCCCCATAGGTAGACTTACGTACCGATGGCATAACGACTTTCATAAGTGCTGTAACCTAAACATGGCCATGGCTAACCTGAATAAATGATATTGATTCTTTATTCAATATGTGAACTTTAATTTAATTTCTGATTCTTTAGTTAAAAAGCCAATGCTACAGAAAGACAACCTTACGAATATCTTAGCATATAATAATAGTAATATATACCTAATACCTAACTTGGATAATCTCGGTTGATAAATCATCGCCGCCAAAATCACGAAGCACCAGCTGGGCTTGTTTCCTCCTGTTTTCTCGGACCAAATGAACCGAAATCAACTCAAACATATCAGCTTAAACTACATCGACTGTCTTATGTTTATAAAAGATGGGACATGTTGATTTTTCATCAGTTCGACAAACATTTTTATGCAGTGTCTGCGACGTGGCTCAGCAAGACGAATAGCTTTCGGGCAAATATGTACTCGGAGTTCTTTGGCTTTTACATTATCAGGGTTATGTTACTACAATAGTTTTTGACTTGACTTGGTAAACATTGAGAAGCGATTTGCAGCTAGAAACGGTACATCACACCGTTCTGGTGATTTTGCAATGTACTCTCATCGAAATTTTTACTAACGGCTCAACAAATTTAGAAAAATTATTATCAGATGATCGTCGTTATACTTATGGGATACGCTTTCCAGTGTATTTGTACATTGAAATGATACTTAAACATTTTCTTTGTCAGCATGTGTTTTGTAATTGATAAAATATGCAAAATACATGCTGACATGCTGGTTCTCTTTTTTTTGACCGCATTCAACGCAGAGCTGCTCAAATTGTCGACGACGTGGTTATTTCAGGTCGACTCGATCTACTGGCTCTTCGGAGAGACGTTGCGTCTCTCTGTACATTGTACCGTATATACCATGGGGAGTGTTCTGAGGAATTGTTCGGCTTGATCCCTGCCGCTGATTTCCTTCACCGCACTACACGCAATCGACTGTCATTCCATCCACATCACCTTGAGGGATGGCGGTCTACTACTGTGCGTTTAACAAGAAATTTCTTGCCTCGAACTACAGTGTTGTGGAACCAGCTCCCGGCGGCGGTATTTCCGGACCGTTACGACTTAGGGATCTTCAAGAAACGAGCCTATTCCTTCCTTAAAGGACGGCAACGCGCCTGCGACTCCTCTGGTTTTGCGGGTGTCCATGGGCGGCGGTGATAACTTTCCATCAGGTGACCCGCTTGCTCGTTTGCTTCCTTCTGCTATAAAAAAAATCCCTAAGGGCTAGAATCCATTTGCGACAAATAGGCAGATTCGTAATATTTGATTATTTGCATTAAAAAACGCTCAAATAAACCCAAACATAACTGATAACTGCTTTGACCACTCCGCCAGCCGTCTGAAATAGACATTATTTCGTTATTTGAAATAGGCAGATGGCAGATGTCACATTTTTATTTCAATATGGCGGCAATACGGCATACTTTAATTTTACTATGCAAAATTTGTATGGGAATATGCATAGTACATATTACATGTCGCTCTCGTATCGGACTTTTCAGCCACCAAAAACGGTGTTTGCCCAGCATTGCACTTTAAGAGTTGATGGTAAGGCCATAGATGTAAGTATTCACCGTAGCCTATGAATATTAGCAACATCAGAGGTATTACGCATGTTGCGTTGCCGACCCACTTTTGTTTTTAAGACGTTTTCTAGAGTGCACTGCGACAAAGTGAAACACAACAAACATATTTTGAAACAGTAAACCGAAACCTCCGCGTAGTTAACAAATATTTCACCATCAAGTGTATCCTGTTGTTCTGAGAAGTGGATCGGGCGTCGTCGTGGACTCGAAATTCCCGGTTATTACCTTCCACCGCTCCCTGTATAATTGTGTTAGCAACAAATTACAAGTTAGAATGAGGTGGAAACATGGCCAAGTAGTTTGTTCCCTCGCAACTCCGATTTGAGCAATGTAACTAATATTTTAGCTGGTTTAAAAGCAATTTTGATGCCTACTCGTTATTTCAACTCGTTGGTTATTTTGTTTGAATGTTATTTAGTTTCATTTAAAGTAAATAAACGTTTGTGTTGCAATCATACAAGTAAGGTAAATTTTGCAATGATAGGCTTGTCATTCAATAAGTAGGTAGTCGTCAGTAGTTTTACAATACCTACTTTTAGTAATTTAGTTGCATAGTCGGCATCGACATAAGTAAAAATAGTTTCGTGGTTAAAGTTAAAAACAATTCTTAACACTCATGTTTTTTAGAACTAAACAAAATCATCATCAGCCTTTTAACGTCCCACTGCTGGGCACAGACCTCTCACGTGAACAATAGCACGTGGGGATATTGGGCCATAACCCACCACGCTGGCCCTATGCGGGTTGATGGGTTTTAACAACTGTCATCTTACGACAACAACCGGGACCAACGGCTTAACGTGCCTTCCGAAGCACGGAAAAAAAAGCTTTTTTATTAAATCAAAATCTTTTACAGGGTTCGTCCAAAATTAAGTTAAATGTTTTCTAAACGCCACTTACACTATACTAAGTTTCATTCATAGTAGGATTTTAATAAATACCTAGGTAATACCTGTTTTATTGTTTGTTGCGTATCCTTGAGAGTTTAGAAACGGTTGCTCTAGTAGTTTTCCAACCAATTACAAGTTTAGTGAGCTCCATCGGATTGCACTCAAACATCCCAGTTCCGACTATTGTTGGAAACAGCAGTCGGTGATACCGATCAACCTGCAATAGCACGATGCCAGTTGTTGACTATTCGAAGAAGAGAGAGATATAGATGACCATTTCGATTATGTATAAAATTAGATACACAATCCTATACCATAGAATAATAACTAAAGCATAGAAGGAGTCCAAATGAGACTCGTATCGTTGTCCTATTTTTTCAAATGGGCCATAAACATTGAAAGAAAAGAGACAAAATAAGTTGCTAAAACGTCAAATGTAAAGCGAAAAAAAACCGGTCACCGTAATTCGAATGGTGACCAAACGGAGTGCACACTCAAATGTCATAGCGATCCTTCTATGCTTTAGTTATTATTCTGAGGGCTATACTAAATCCTAGTGGGATAGTAGCAGCTCTGGCATATACATTTGTCGTATATATATATACAATAACAATAATGTGTCAAAAAATGCACCGCTTTTATGCATGTGTCATGCATATAATAACTTATGTTCTCTAAAAGACATTTTTAATTGTAGCTTAAGTTCATTTAAAGTATCACTGTTACGTGATATTTAAATTGTTCTCCTTTTTTCTGTTTGAATTTGTTCGTAGCACTCACTTATTGCTTTGGTTCTACTTCTTTTATTTTCCAAATTGTTCAAAAGTTGTTAACTTTTTATTTTAAATTATGTAATTAAATATTTTGTTTACTGTTGTTTTGGGTCAATGCTGTGTACAATTTTTATTGGGTTACAAGTTCAAAAAGTGTTGGTTTGATGGAAATTGCAATGTAACAATTTGTGTTCTGTTATTGTACCTTTAAAATATAAAACAAATAAATATGTTTTTGGCAGAGTAGAAATTTTTAAAGAAGCACTTTGTCATGTTGACACTTTGCTCGCATACTTCTAAACGAAATGATTACCTAAACATCTCGCTCGATACTCCTTTTGTTCACACGTTTTGAGAGCGTCGTTTATGCATATAGTTCTCAGAATAAAAACTAAAACATAGAAGGAGTGCTATAACATTTGAGTGTGCACTCCGTTTGGTCACCATTCGAATTACATTGGTATAGGTTGCTTTTGAATTCGGTATCATAAATGGTGACCGGTTTTTTTTCGCTTTACATTTGACGTTTTACCAACTTATTTTGTCTCTTTTCTTTCAATGTTTATGGCCCATTTGAAAAAATAGGACAACTATTACGAGTCTCATTTGGACTTCTTCTATGCTTTTGTTATTATTCTTTGATCTAGTTTTTATAGTGATCGAAGGATGACACCTACACCTGCGCTGGTTACAAATGGGTTTTATTATGCAAATTCCAAAAATTAGGCAACAGATAGCTTGATTATTAATTTCAGCCGCAAAAGGTTAGTGAAAGTAAGGTCAAAGGGCGAAGCGCACTTCACCGAGGCTCGTTACCCACCACAAATCAGAAGAAAGAGACCTTCTGTTCTGTGTTAACTACTGAGCGACTGGCCATCTTATCTCTAAATAACAGAACACAACAATGTTGTGAGTACTTTTACAGACTTAGTTATGATAGGTAACCGGGCGAACTTAGAACAAGCCATATCACCAACCTAAGATTTTAGTAGCTCTATTCATTATAGGGATGAATCTGTTAGCACTGCTTAGTATAGACATAGATAAGATAGCCGGCCAAAGTAAACTATTGTTCTAGTGACTCTAATCATGAATTACGGACCTATATAGTACTTTTGTGAGTCACCTTGTTGGCACATTGATGATTGTTGATGATTCATGTGGCATAGTCTCATAGTGTTGGGGTATCTAAAGCTAATCGTAGTGGGCCTGCCAAGGTTTCTTTTTCCCCGTGACACTTTCCATCGAAACTTTTTGCAACCCTATTCTTATATTATTATACTAAGCATTTAGCTAACGGTTGTCCGTTTACTAGTAAATCTCAGTAAACAGCAAATCTATTAGATCAGAAAATATTCGAGAACTTATATGTAATACTCGAGGATTAATATTATTATAACGGTTAACCGTCACAACACTCATGGATGTTTATACTGGACTTTATACTACGAACAAAATTTAATAAAGTAATTGCGGCTCAAAGCAACTTTAGTATTATTAATCATGTAAAATCATGCAAAATAATATTATGATGTGCAGCCTTGAAAAGCAATAAAGCAACTAATTTCCGCGCCGCCGAATCGAGTTACCGCGTGTGCGTCGTTCGAGACAGTAAGATTTTATATTACTTTGTAATGGCTTTAACGTAAACGCGTCTACAGACGCAAATAAAAATATATTCCGAGAACAAAAACCACGGCCATAAAGGCAAGCAACCAGTTCGAGACAGACATAAAGCTAGATTAAATCAGTTCACACACCATTAGCAGTCTTTTGTTTGTTGCGAGAGCCTGCCACGCCAAAATGAGCCCCAATTCCAGACGTGTAACATTGTTTTTCCTTTGCCCCATTGTAAGGTATCTCGTTACGGGATCTCACAATAATATAGTTCCTTTGTGGAGTAAATAATTAATCAGTTATGACGAAGGTGTGATAAGACAGTGAAGAGTTTCTTAACCGTTTTGTACTTAGCGTATGGAGCGTCTTAAGACGTCTTTTGTGCTAGTTAATGGGTTACGTTGTGTTGTTGGGTGTTGAATTTCGTATTAGTACACAGGTTAGTTTGATACACAAATATACTATTACGACTGTATGCGGTTTGAAATGGGCAATATCGCAAATGGTTTGCGATTATGAAATATTATGGAAGAAGAAAAATAAGTAGGTACGTATTTCTTTCAGTTGCAGTTTATTGTATTTGTAGTGTAAAAAATAAATGACGGTTTTTTCGTTTACTTATTTTTCAGAATCGGTCAATGCCAATAGAAATGTCTTCAAAATTGAACTCTAGCTATGATGTATAAGGTAGTTGTCCTGACTTTATCTTAAATTCCATCCTGTAAATAATACATCTTGTAAGTAGTTAAGAAAAGTATCATACAAAAGTAGATAAATGCACCTGCATGTAGCAGTCTTGTCACAAAAAGTTATTGCTTTAAAACAACCTTTAAAAAAAATTAAGATTAAGTGATCGCTAGACAATCTTTGGATCGACAAGACAAACTTTATCATTGAAAATACTCCAGTAACTAGGTAAAGCCAGCAAACACCGAAACACTAAGGCAGTTGCCCAGAAGAAGTCCGGATTACAATAAAGCAGTTACAAATCTCGGACCCGGACGGAATAACTAAAATTTTAAACCTGCACCAGCCCAACAATAGTGCGCGCAATAATGCTGCCCTCCCAATTCTGTCCACGAAAATTTTGCCAACAAAAAAAGCATTGCCCGTAACGAAATTCCCAGGAACGTATCGTCGAAGTAGAGAATTTTTGCTTTGCGAACAATTCTTTGTGCACGTGACTAATAAGCTGCACGTTTAAATCCAGATCTCGTTCCTGCGTCAAATGAAGATGTCGGACATTAAAAGCAATGTGTTTTGGACATTTAATGGGCCGTCGTCGTCCGCCGGCTTTTTGAAGGGACGTTGCTAAAAGTAAACTATGTGAAAGTGAATTAATAGGCGAGCTATCTTAAAGCAATCAATGTTGAAGTACATAAACTTAATATTTTCCGTAACTTTCAAGCAGGTACGTTTGAATCCTAGTTACTTTGGTAAAAAAACCCAGGTATTAATTTTGCTGATTAATTTGAATCACGGATGAGATGTGGATGAAATCAAAAAAGTGCAGTTAAGACAAAATACAGATAACTTCTAGTAATAATTGTTGTTTTAACTCAAAAATTGGGGACTGAAACTCCAGTTGTGTATTTAACACAAAATTTAAACTAATCACATCGATATCTTTGAGATAAGCACTACAATATTTGATTGAGAATCCACTTTTGGTATCTTTATTGGATTGCGAAACGTTGACTTCCGTCTGAGATATTTTGATGTTTTATTTTTATTGTAAATATCAGTTCTTAACTTCTATTTATAATTTAACATTATCTTAAATACATAATTCTTTTCCTTTCAATTTGTCCTTTACAGTCAATTTATTTAACTACCTGAATAAATATCTTGCTCATGACTCGATAGATTAGGCAAATTGCAGATAGAATTTATTTTACTCTTAGTTCTATCTACTCTGCTGCCACAATTCAGATAATGCATTTCAGGTGTTTAATCGGGCTTTGCACTTACTTACAACTTGTCCGTTGGAAAGTTTATTGTAGCAATCTCAGCGTTAAAGCTTTTTAGAAGTAACGAAGAAATTAGTTTTATCTAATCCATCATTGAATATTATTTATCATTCATTCTTCTTAAGCAATATATTACGTCAACCTAAAAACTTGTGTTAAGTTATGTAACATTTTTTGTGTGACTTATACGTGTACTAATACTAGTACGCTTAAGTAGTCTTGTTTTATATTTTAATAGTACTCTTTCCAATAAAATACATACATAAAATGTTTCTCGTAATATTCAATATAGGCCGTTGCGTAAGCAACTTTTAATTTTTAATGCTTCCAGATCAGATCAATCAAACAAACAGATCTAGTTTGCGTTTTATTTCAATATCTCTTTCTTCTGTGCAATCAGAAAGACTCCCTCTTGCAAAAAAATCATAACTTCGTGATATCAATTATTATTGTCAAACTTATTCGAGTAGATCCCGTTTAATCTTTACCGTAGGTGACATCCACCTGACATCATATTAACACAGTGGTCGTGCGTTTGTCCCCACAACGTTCACGTGACGGGAACAAGTTAGGACATGCTAATTAAAATAAAATGGCGGGACAGTGTTTGTACTAAATGTTTATTTAAGAGGAGCGAGGCCGCGTGCAGGGTTGTGGACTGGCTGGTAGAATAATATTGTAATAATGGTTTTTCTTTACATTTAAAAGGGGAAGCTGTGACATCAAGACATTAAGTTCTAACAAAGAGTTTTTATTTATCAGTTTTTTGTATTTTGCGTACTTACGTCATTTTTAAAAAGTTTTATCTGATACTATAAATATAGCTCCTTTATCAACTATCTCATCTTTAACCGATTGTTAGAGTATTTAGCTGGCTAATAACGTATTACTTGGTTCAGATGGATACTTTCCAAAATAATATATATACACTTTGTATGGATTATTTTGGATTGAATATTTTTTAATATTTAAGCGTAAAAAAAATTTGGAGGAGTAATCAAAGCATCCTCCCGAATTGCGGGACACGTGGGTTGAATCCCAACGCCCTTCGCAAATAGTTATTTTTTTAACGTTTCAAATTCTTATTTCGTTCATTTAAGCATTTTTAACATAACGCAAAAATTATAAAATACTACGAATATTGTTTTAATCTGTTTTCAATGAGTACTTATAAGATGTTTTCGTTAGCTTTAGACAGTAAATATATTTAAAAATGCTTCTGAGCTCACTAGATAAAACTTTTTTTATTTTACTTTTTTCTTAATTTATTGGTCTCTCCCATAGAATAATAACTAAAGCATAGAAGGAGTCTAAAGGAGACTCATATAGTTGTCTTATTTTTACAAACAGGCCATAAACATTGAAAGAAAAGAGACAAAATAAGTTTAATAAGAAAAAAAACCGGTCACCATTTATGATACAAAATTCAAAAAGCGATTTACAAAACATAATTCGAATGGTGACCAAACGGAGTGCCCACTCAAATGTCACAGCACTCCTTCTATGCTTAAGTTATTATTCTGAGGTCTCTCCAACCCTATCGGTGGCTTTGACGTGGCGCATGCGGTCGGCGCGGCGCGGGAATATGAAAGCGCACAACAATCTCTTTTGTGTTTTTTGTAATATTGAGGGATTATTCGATTAATAAATTAATGTAATAGCGGAATGTGAGTGATATTCCTAGGTATGGGCAAGAGTATGTTGTGGTACAGTAGGTACACTATTACTGGAAAACTTCAGCAATACATGTACAAATTTTATATACGTTCGAAATCATTATACAAAACTTTTTTGCATACTGAGAATTGAAACCGGAGGTAGCAGCAGCAAACGGGAAAATTACCGTGGCAACACAGTCATAGCCATACCGCATATAAACGAAACAAATAACTTTGTTCTGTATATGGCTCGATCTTTATTTTTTATATTTTAGGTCAGAGTGCCTCCTTGGGGTAGTGTTATTAACACGGACATGTTCATATGATGTTGATCTATTCAAACTACAGAAGCTACAACAAAGTACAAACAGTAGTATAACCCTAAAACTGTCTTGCTTCTAGGTAAAGGTCATTGAAATCATGAGGCAGCTGCACAACCTTGCTTAACAATATGCCCTCAATTCTCTGCATACAGAATGCAGAGCATGTAGAATAATTACCAATGAACGTTATGAATACACAGTGCGTATCAGCAGGGCAATCACTGCGCGGAAATTGTCATTCTGATAGAGAGAGCATAGAGCATAACGCATCGGTAATGAATGAACGACCGCAAGTCGTACGCCATCTTGGAATCGCAACACCATTGGTCTGTGGTCACTGTGATATTGTCAGTTAAATAGCGGTTTGACGTTGATGTGAAAACAGAGGGAACGCATCAAACAAATTTTGAGACCACCAACTTCTCAGTCTTTTTGTTAAGTAGTAGGTACGAAAATTGTCATTCCGATGAGAGACCATAGAACATAACATATCGGAAATTAATGAACGAAGACAAGTTCATTTGCAAGTTGGCAATCTTGGAAGTATCATATTATTTAATTGGTGGTAATTTTGAAATTGACAGCGTTATTGTTATACTTATCAGATTCTCGTCAATCGGACAGATGGTTTATCTGATTGATGCTGATTTGTTTTAATATATGGATTGATGACAATCTGCTAGGCTTTTTTCCGTCTGCCTATTTACTATAATTAAGAATCAAACGAACTTACCTTGTGAAGTTTGATTCCAATTATGCGAGGGTCTCAACCGAAGACGATTACTTATTACATGCAGCAGTACATGAGATGGTGCTATCTTCTTCACACTTTTAGATATATCCTAAAAAGAAATATCTTATTTCCGTTCCCTGCACTGGCAACCCCGCGTCACGAGACGTCATTATTTCAGAGAATTTTGTGTTATCCTCCACATTTTTTTATTTTATTTTTTGGGTTGGGAGGGATGGGTTGACGTAATCGTCTTCGGTTGAGACCCTCGCATAATTGGAATCAAACTTCACAAGGTAAGTTCGTTTGATTCTTAATTATACTTCGGGTCTCAACCGAAGACGATTACTTATTACATGCAGATGTTCAGAGCATTGTAATGTTAACACAATAAAAATAAAAAATCGTTTCTCGCGCTACTGGTTGAGTCATTGTAAACATCAATGACATAGTTTAAGATGTCTTCACCAAATCATTATTGATAAGTAAACCCGAAGATAACGAAACGTTGAAAACATGTCCACTTCCAATGGAAATCGAACCCACGTCCTCAACGATGTTGAGACTCTGCTTTGTTCCACGGAGGACGTAGAAACGTGAAACTGTTATGGTGAAATAGGTATGGCCTCTCACGGTTAATGTGGAGTAAAAAATCCTCAACACAGTTCAAGTGGAGTTAGAAACTATGAAACGGCTAGCGTGGAGTAAAATAAAGCCTCAACACTGTTAAAATGTACTAAGTACCTACATATTCCCGAAACGGCTTGCTTGAAATAAAATATAGCCTCACTCAACCCTGGTAGTGAGTATCTTCGACACGGCTTGTGTAGCCGCTGTGTCGCGGAGTAAGTCTAATTATTATTCTAATACAATTAATAAGTATATATAATGCTTAGGTCTGACCTGAAAACCGCGTGGCTCCTTTGCTTCCAATCCAGAGGGGCTCCTTGGAATTTTCTTTCTTGATGTATCCACCAATTGACAACATCAATATAGCCTCAACACTGTTAAAGTGGAGTGAGTATCTTCGACACGGCTTGCTTGGAGTAAGATACAGCCTCAACACTGTTAAAGTATCCTCGAAACTGCCTGCATGCAGCCTCCACAGTGTTAAAGTGGAGTAAGTATCCTTGACACGGCTTGCGTGCAGCCTCAACACTGTTAAAGTGGAGCAAGTATCCTCGACACGGCTAGCGTGGAGCCTCAACACTGTTGAAGTGGAGTAAGTATCCTCGACACGGTTTTCGTGGAGCCTCAACACTGTTAAAGTGAAGTAAGTATCCTCGACACAGCTTGCGTGCAGCCTCAACACTGTTAAAGTGGTGTAAGTATCCTCGACACGGCTAGCGTGGAGCCTCAACACTGTTAAAGTGGAGTAAATATCCTCGACACGGCATGCGTGGAGCCTCAACCCTGTTAAAGTGGAGTAAGTTACATTGACACGACTTGCGTGGTGTAAAATAGAACCTCAGCACTGTCTGATTGGTGTAAGTAACCTTGATACGGCTTGTATGGAGTAAAATCAATTACATTCAATGTCATTGAGTAATAATAAAGCATCAACACTGTTAAGCAGTTATATATCCTCGACACATCATACGTTTAGTAAGTTAAACACTGTTACAATGGTGTCTAAGTAAATAGTTTTGCATTTAAAGAATTTCTTGTTGTATATGGCTTTTAATTTTGTTACAATCATTATTTTAGAACCCAAGAAAAACCAATAAAAATGAGGGTAGATAATTTGAATGATAAATGATCTTAGTTCCTTACAACTATGATACATTCCTTAATAGCTAATTTTCCAGGTAAAATTGCGTTATGTTCCCATACCTGCGTGTCGTAATATCGTTGATACGACATTTATCACTATTCACCGACACCGATGATGATAAACGTTTTTTAATTAAAAATGATTTCTTTACTTTACGAAGAATACCATAATGGTCACTTTCTCTCAACTTCGAACTTTAACATTTTCCCATCATATTTAATACAAATTTAATTTCGTTACGAAAAGTACGTGTGATTCCGATAACACAAAAACACGTAATGACGTCTCGTGACGCGGGGTTGCCAGTGCAGGGAACGGAAATAAGATATTTCTTTTTAGGATATATCTAAAAGTGTGAAGAAGATAGCACCATCTCATGTACTGCTGCATGTAATAAGTAATCGTTTTCGGTTGAGACCCGAAGTATAATACAATACATGCAAGCTACTATAAGACGTAAACTCATGTTGATTGATAAAAAGTCCACATTAGCTACGGACAAAATATTTTGAGACGACCAACACCCGAGCTCCCTTACTACGGAAATGTTCATTTTGATAGAGAGGCCATAGAGCATAACGCCAATAATTATAGAACGACCGCATAGCGCCCGCCATCTTAGTCGCGACACAAGCAACCGCGGAGTCACCACATCATTAGTCTGTGGCCATTGTGAAATTGTCAGCTGTTACCTGGCGGTTTGGCGTCAATGTAAACAGAAAGCCTTATACATTGGAGCATAAATAATGACCGATGGACTACCAACATTCGTTTCTAAATCCTGGCACTAATAACACACTGCTGTAGATATTGCAAGTTCTTTTTGAGTGAAACATAACATTACTCGTATCTGGTAAAAAATTGTTAGCTATTTAAATAAATTGAAAAAATATTTTTCTTTGTTTGGATGTGCCTTTCAAAGGTTAACAAAATGTCATATCCTTATAATAAGGTCGCATGTAACAAACGTGTCAAAATAGAAATAGGTATTCATAATGTTACTAGCGTGCCTTGTTTTTTAACCTTCCTTTACTCGTGTGTTGGTCTCTCAGACACAAATCGACAAATCAATAACTCACATTTTTCTCAAAAAGTATTAACACTGAATTTGCGGCTTTTGTTTACATCGTAATATGTGTTATGCCGTTGTTTACTGCAGTGCAAGCGCACAATTATCGGTCGAGCATGGAGGTACGTTGGTATTTCTGGTTATTACATCAATGAAACCGTTGATGGTTAATATGTTTTTATGCTTTTTTCGTACTCTTGTAACTTCCAATTATAACATTTCAAAGTTTTTTTAATTTAACACAAGAAAAAAGTTTAAGTTTAACTTAGTATGCGAATAATTATGTTATATTATAATTATAATGATAACCTCCTTGGTCGAGTGGTTTGTACACCGGTTTTCATGGTGTCGCCATCTCTGAGGTCCCGGGTTCGATCCCCGGTCGGGTCAATTTAGAGAAAAACTGTTTTTCTAAATTGATTTCGGGTCTGGGTGTTTTTTCTATGTTTATGTATATATCCGTTATCTTACCATATTAAAGAGTTTCACAAGAATACTCATCTTGGTCTAGATAATTGGTGTGAGCGTAAACAAAATTTATTATTATTATTTTATTTATAATAATATCGTTTCAAGATTACAGTGTGCTTTGCGATCTATTTTGTACGGATAAAGTAGGTGCCTTTCTAGACTTTAGATACTATTATTAAAAACCCGAACCAGACCCGGTTTGAGCTGACCCGATATGCCCTATCAATATCCGAGACACCTACTGTAGCGTCATATTTTGCACGCGTTGGTCTGTGTTCCAATGCACGAGATTGAGCGGTTAAGGTGCCACTGTGTGGATTACACTCTATAGGCATAAATTTAGGTAGTACTTACGACGTTTTTTAATGTGTGCTTCAGATAATAATGTTAATTTAAAAAAATAAAATTATACATTAGTTATTTTCAACTCAGTGCTTGCGCGGTGCGAAATGCAGAATAACGTAAGATGATTTTAAAATAGTCTATGCTATGCAGATGAATTTAAAATGAGCCGAATGAATGTGGTGAATCTTAAGTGAGTCTCGGTCAAGTACAACACTGGTCTAGGTTTTTACAATAGAAATGTGATGGACGCAGCATCGTAAACCGCTTAAGCTTATGCCTTGCGGGCCGCCTCCCATTTCACAGGACACGTTCTGACGCGATACATCAGCGTACTATTGGCACGGTTTCACCGCCTCCCTCCCCATTTGCATGTAAATTGAATCACGGCGACGCGGCGGAGCTTTGGCCGGTCGGATCCGCTTGCCCTTTCAAGATGTATGTTGCGTTTCGAAGTTAAAGGTTCTCCTTACCGAGATGTAGTATGTTAGAGTGATGCATTTAAAGTTAGGATCGACGCTACCTATTTTACATAACAATATAAGAGTACAATACAACAATATAAGAGTACAGTACAACTCGTAAAGCTAATTATAATTCTTCTTTAAACTTAGTGTTTGTCAATAAGTTTGAGGAGATAGGTACATATAGAAGTCTGTTTGGTTTCTGTTCTAAGACAGTCTATCACCATGTAAAGCAGAAAAAATTAAAATAAAATAAAAGATTTTCCTTTCCTAAAAGTTGCATCATCATTTTAAAGTAAAGACTTTTGTATTTCGTAGTCATCGTTGGTTAACCATGAGCGCTACAAGTTCTGCTACGCCGTAACATCTGTAGCAACATCTGCTACGGTGGACAGCCCTTTGCCTTTTTATTCTACTTTACTTAATATTCAATATTAATTTTATTCTTTATTTTGTTACAGGTAAGTCAACACTTCAAGACAAATAAGTGTGGCGGTTGTCAAGTGTAAGAAGAATATCTGCAGATTTTTATATGACTTTGATTTTGTCTAGGTGTAACTTTGATAATTCTTTTTAATCGAGTATTAACGGCTTTGTTGTCTGTGATAAATACAAAGCGCAATATTGTGTTACCTCTCTTTCAAAGAATACCATAGACTGCAGTCTTGCTTCCTAAAAGCTTTTCATGCATGAAGAGAAATATCTACAGCCATAAAAGGAACTACGTCACACTCAAGCGACACCTGTTTCTCAGTACGCGCATTCAAAACGAATAGAGCAACAAAGAACCGGGTTGACGAAGACACTAAAGGCGCCGTGTGGCCTCTAACGAGTCTAAATCTTATCCTTTAATTTAATGAGCCCTAAAACACAGGCACCCCAAATACAAGGGTGTTAAGCGCAGCTCGCGTCTTCATTACTGGGTATTCAGCGTGGAAGGGTTACCAAATTGTGTTGTGACGAAAACGGATCGCTGCTTTTTATTATGGACGATTTAATTAGGTCTGGAACGCGCTCAGATTTGAAGTTTACGACTTTGACATCTTGTATAGCAGTTAGGCGGCTAATTCGAAACGGCTGGGCGTACAGCGGGTGCGTTCGAATCAACACATCGCATTAGCACCGAAGAATCTTCTGTTCTGCGTTTAGTGTGAGCGTGTGCTTATATTGCAATGTGTATCTATACCACTTGCTTCGTGATCGGTACCCAAGGATATTAGTAATAATAACTTTCTACTCTAACACCAATTATCTAGCCCAAATGAAGCTTCTTTGAAACCTTATTTAATGTTTAACTAGATAATGAAGAAAACATACATAAACATAGAAAACACCCAGATCCAAAATCAATTTAGAATATGTTTCTTTTGAATTGATCCGACCGGGAATTGAACCCGGGAATCGAGAAATGGCGCGACGCCAGAACAGGCTAACAACTCAACCACAGAAGTTGTCAAAAAATAGTACAGTAAACCAAAGAAATAAGGACGTAACACAGAACATGACATGTTCTGTGTTACGGCCTTATTTTTATACATTGTATCGTCGTCATCAGTCTATAAGCATCCAACTGCTGGTACAGGCAATTTGTCATAGACAGTGAATGAATGGACATGATTGTATTTGTCATTACATGGACATGGACTGGTTAAACGTAGTAAAAAATTAAAGTAAGTACATTTTTAATAATAATAAACAACGCATTTAAAATAATAATAAAAACTCTTATTTGCCAGAAATGTATTACATCAAAAGCAGAAACAAAAACAAATTTAGTAAAAATGGTAACAGAAATACAATAAAATAGAAATAGACTATAACTAAAAAATATTACCTTAGATGAAATAAAGTTTTTAATTGATGTTTTTTTTTGTTTTTAAGTGTTTTTAAAATTTCACTACTAACCAGTACCTACCTATTTGAAAAAAGGTTCTACAACACTCGATTTTTAAAGCACAAGCATAACTCGAAATACGTTAGTAGGGAATATTAGATTGGCTACTTGACAGTAAAAGTATTTTAAAAATCAAACGCTTATTTTATACCCCGTAAAATATTGTCTTTCTCGAAAAAGCTTTATTTAATAGAGAAAAAAAAACATATTTTTCTTTATTAATTTCAAGTTTCGTGCGAAAATGGTTGGTCACGTGACATTTTGCTCTGTGACGTCACACTTCAATAAATATAGAGATTTATCTTAAAACCTGATAGATATTTTTGTTTTTGTAAAATGTGACGTCACACAAAGCTCGATCGTGGCCGCCCGTGTTTCGGGTCTTGTAATTCACAGATTAAAAAATCGCAATATTTTTTGTAAAAATAAAATATTTACATGTTATCTTACTAAAAAAAACTATTGGATAATTACCGTTAAATCATGAACAACCATTCCCGAAATATTTCATATTTTATTGTTACAACTGTCAAATAGCCAATTGATAAGTATTACCAGGGGTAATGTAAAATCTCCCGTGGTACTACCAGACAGGATAGTAGTACTACTAGCAAAAAAAATTACCCGTGGTTCATACTACCAGTAAGAATATCGGTAGTACCACTGGTAAGAACAGGCCTGTTTTACCATTCCGGCAAATAACAGAGGGTTTACGCCATTCGGTTTCCCATACAAACTTCCAAGTCGAAATTTTTAAAAACCATTAAGCTAATTTTGTTGAAACTTTGTATGCTAAAGTAAAACACAGGGATATAAATAGTTTGTTGAAAACATTTAAAAAAAACGCTTATTTAACTGAGTTATCACGATTTTAAACATTCTATTTAAGAGGCCTATTACATCTCGACTGTGATTTTTGCGTAAAATGGCCAACTTTGGCGTTATGGATCTCAGAAACGAAAATACATTAACAATTATGACTTATTGAATAGTGTAGAATAGCTATTGGAAAAGTGCTTAGCGGCCTCGCTGTTTGTAAATTTTGCTTAACTTTTTAATTAAACCCAAAATTGCAGAGAAAGATTTTCATAAAGTGCGCGAAGGCACTTTTTTGAGGTCATCGATTGAACTACTGTTCTAAACAAGTGAAATAAAAAAATTATAATGTTATCTCCTATATAGTCGAACAATGCGTAGCGGCGTCGGAATTTTTAGATATCATTGATTTTATATAGGAAAAAAAATCTTATTCTAAACCAACAAACTTCGAAAATTGCTATAAATTAACTGTGAATATCTCCTATCTGCGATAATATTATTGAGCAAAATTTATACCAGAGTATCTGTTACTTCATGAGGAATAAAGATTTTATAATGAATTTATTATCCTATTTCGGTAAAAACGATAAATACAACTGCAAAATTACTACAAAATGCGATGCGCCGGCCGTCTGAATTCAACTTATGCTCACAGAATGGATATTTGTAATATTATGCACAAATTTATTATCCTATTTCGATACAAACGATGAATACAACTGCATAATTACTACAAAATGCGAAAATAGGCATTTTACGCAAAAATCACATTCGAGATGTAACAGGCCTCTTAACTTTAGCATGCCAAATTTTAATAAAATTGGCTTACTGGTTTTTAAAAATTTCGACTTGTAAGTTTTTATGGGAAACCGAATGGCGTAAACCCTCTTATACGGAAATTGAGTCCAAGCGCGAAGACAACAGTGCAACGCAAGACGCAACATCAGTCGCACCCTCACCCTGCCGGCCAAAAGACCTCAATACTATGATAACCGATTGGTCGAGTGGTTAGTACACCGGGTTTCATGATGTCGCTATCTCTAAGGTCTCGGGTTCGATCCCTGGTCGGGTCAATTTAGAAACTATTGTTTTTCTAAATTGTCTCGGGTCTGGGTTTTAAGTATGTTTATCCTTTGTCTAGTAACCATTTAACGAGTTTTATAACGAAGCTTCTCTTGTGCTAGATAATTGGTGTGAGTGTAGGAAAGTTTATTTATTTAACCAACGGCCTTGTGGTATAATAATTATTTGCACAATTCTAGTATCAATAGTCTTTTTTTCTGGTAGCCCTAGCAGCGAAAATGTCTGGTGCCTTTTTGGGAAACGTGCCGCGTGTGTTAGCAGCTTATTCAGTTCGAGCGCTAAAATTTGGTGGAGCTCTCGTCATTTGCGAGACGCTTCCATTTTTCAGCTTGTAGCATAAATTTAAAAGGACTCAGTTTAAAACTGTCTTCTCTTAAATCTACATTTGTGTTTTGTATTTTTTTATATTGTTAGTTATATGTGCAACGTAGGAGTTTACAGTTACTGAGACGCGAGATAGCTATCTATCTTGCCTCATCTTATGTCTAACCCGGGGTTTTTGGTCCGACAAAAGCGGTTAAACACAATACTATAATACTCGTAAAGACAATGTTTTCATATTTCATAATTCAAAATTAATTTTATTCAAACATACGTTTTTTTGAAATAAAAATTTTGACCTGCTCGTGTAGTTTTGTATTTTATTTTGTTGTTTTATTTAAGTTTTTAGCTTGCGCGTTAACTTTATACAATCGTTTAGATTTCAAACAATAATTTTTGATGGTTTTATTTTATTAACTAACGATGTACGAATACTACGCGAGTGTTTTTATATTTTATTTCGATTTTATTTCGACGTTTAATTTCAGTTCCTAGCTTTTTCGTTAACTTTACTTGAATACTGACTGAACTAATATTATTACTTAGACCCTGCCACCTGTATCCACACCAAACGCCTCCTTCCTACGTTCGAAGACCTCCAGAAATATCTCACTCATGTTAAACTTGTATTTGCTATCACTCAATTCTTAAGCAATCATGGCTACCACAAGGAATATCTTGCTCGCTTCCACATCGTTGATGACGACGTCTGCCCTTGTGGCGGCACCACCCAACAATCTTGGAAGCACCTCCTTGAACACTGCCCACGTTTTGAGAGCAAACGTTTTGACCATAAACTCCATTCTCAACTGCTAAATATAGATCCCTTTAATATCTCAGATGTTATCAATAAAGAAGCCACAATGAATTCTCTACACTACAAGATTACAATAAATAAAGCAACGTGACCTAACAAACCAATGTTACACAATAAAAAACTTGGAATGTGACCTTGGAGTAGACGGTTTGCTCCGAGGAAACATACAAATCCTCTATTGTAAATTCATCAAAAAAAAAATACTATTACTTTTACCATCAAACGTATCATACGTTTGATGTTAGCTAAAGCCGAGTTCAGAGATGGAATTAAGCTTCTAGTGCATTGATAGTTGCATTTCCTAACACTAATAGTTCATAGAACTCCAAAGCCCAGTGTACGAGTAGTGGCATCGCAATGCATACGCTTCGAATAAATCAGGGTTTAGCTCTCACTAAGCCCCGTCGGGGAGGCATTAAACGGCGATTCCTGGAAAGACAGACGTCTCTCCTCAACAATACGTGCCAGACTGGGCACAATTATACATACTTAAAATCACGACTATTATCCCTGAAAGGTTAGTCAGACTCTAGGTAATGAGGACAATAAGATAAAATGTTTACTAGAAAAAAATCAACCAGCCTCAGGAAGCTCGAGTGGGATTCGAACCCACGACCTTCGGATTGCCGGTCCACTGCTCTAACCGCTGAGCTACCGAGACCCCAGAAGACTCGTTGAATTTTTCCTAAAACTTTGATTTACTCTGCAAGCCAGCGTAAATCAAACTATTAGTTGTAATGTTTTATAATAAACATTTTATCCTATATCTAATAGCATTGTGAATGCAAAATTTCAATTATAAAGAATGAGGACAATGTCCATGTGCTCCTATATCTGCTGTCGTATATGCCTGAGGCCCAAAGAAAGCCTGTGAGACGTTTATAGGCTGTCTATGAATCTACGAATATCCTTTAAAAAATTAATAAATATTTTTTTTCACGCACCGTTGAAACTAACCCGGAATTCGGACGTACTGAGAATCTAGCTATCAACATTACATTTTTAAAAACACAAATATTTTATGTTAGTAGCAAAAGAAATCATTTTATATAATATTATAAGTTATGTATAGGGATAGGGGATCCTGATGACAGTCATAGGCTAATTTTCCTGCAAAAAAGTAAAGAGAGCGAATGTGCGAGCAAAAGCTATTTAGTATTTTAGTAAAGGAAATTCCCTTCTTATAGTAATTATGTCACATGCAAAACCTGCACTTTCAAACATCACTTTAATTACTGGCCATTGCACTATCAGTTGATAATAAACTTTAAATAGTTTTCTGAACAGCGGCTGTTTAGAAAACGAAATAATCAATATCAACGAAATTCCCTTAACGATCAAGTACGTCAATTAAAAATTAATTATACCTAGTTCATAGTACAATAAACTTTCTGAACTGACACTACGTAATCCATTTTCTCCGTTGTTTTATGACAAGGAAATCGTGTTAACGGTATGTTGATTACATCGGAGGAGCCATTAAAATGTGTGATTAAACTATGTTTCTTTCTTACTAAAAATTTTATCATCATCATTAGCCTTTATGCAATAGGAAATGGGTAAGTAATATCTCGCCATGCTGGTTCAAAGTGAATGTTGGTTTGTTTAATTTTTTAATGCAATATTTGATACTTTCAGAGATCTGATCCCGAGACAGTTCTCTGTCACCCACTTTAAGTAAGACTACAAAATGTACAAACATAATTATATAATACTAGCGGCCGCTCGCGGTTTCACCCGCGTGGCTGCCGTTCCCGTTTGAATATCGGTATAAAAAGTATCCTATATATTAATCCAGATTATAAACTATCTGTATGCCGAATTACATCTAAATCCATTTAGTAGTTTTTACGTGAAAGAGTAACAAACATCCGTTCATACTTACAAAACTTTCGCGTTTATAATATTAGTAGGATAGCCACGACTATTATCCCCGAAGGGTTAGGTCAGAGACTAGACAATGAAGGGAAGAGAGGTGGTGGTAGTATTCTTTCACTGCTACGCGACACAGTTATTACAATATGTAGTTTATGGCCTTTGACAGTTTATGGCCTTTGTAGAGACAAAGGCTTAATCACCAAGCTTGCCACTCTGCGTGTTGGTGATCGCAAACCTGGAGTATGCAAAATCTGAAACACACTTAACCCGGCCTCAAAGTCAAAGTCAAAGTCAAATTATTTATTCAATGTAAACCTTTACAGGCACTTATTGACGTCAATTCTAATAATAATAAAAAACAGTTAACTAACTTATAGTTAAGACTTAACAACTAATCTAACGAGCTATAATATAGAGCCTTGGAGATATAGAGCCTTAATAGAGAATTGGAGGCGTCATCATCATTCATCCCCAGCCCAAAAACGTCTGGGCACAGGCCTTCTCACGTAAACAAAAGCAGGGGAGATTGTGTCATAACCCATCACGCTGGTCCAATGCCGGTTGGTGGGCTAACCGATACATACATATAATCAAGGCAATTATTACTACAAGGCTAGTCTGAGACTAGGCAATGAGAACAGCAAAAGCAGTCCTCTGCCATAGTCCACTTTTCACCAAATAGCAACTGCACATGTGCTCAGCGTGACAGGTGGTGAGCCCATCGCCGCTCTATGCTGTTGGATGTATGTGCAGTCTTTAGTCTGTCAGCCATTTACGCAACCCAAAGGAAGAGAGGGGGCGGTAGTATTCTTTCACTGCTATGTGATACGGTTACTTACGTTAAATAATGTAAATGACGTAGCTTATCAACGCATCTATACGAAAGGGAATGAGTCCCCACCTCACCTGGATTAGTAAATACGCGGCGCACCCCCGGCCAATTCATCACAATGAGGCGCATACGACACTTCAATAAAATTAACCGTGATGAATGGAAAAATTGTCTGCGCGACTCATCAATCATAAAAGATGGTTGTGAACTATGAACGCGTTTATAGGTGGCGATGCGACGGGAATACGATCACTAAACGATTCAAGGAATTTTATTTTAGGTTTATATTTAATGTTTTGTTCTTTTTTATCTAATTCAGTGATACCGAAATATACCATGAGCTTTTCCTGCGTAAAATGCTAGCTAGTTCCATTATTATTATTAAAGTTTAATTAAAAATAAATTGAAATGAAACACATATTTACGGATTAACTCGCGTTTAATTTACTATTTACATAGTTTTTATATTATCCTGACGTTTCGAACCCTTTACAGGCTCCGTGGTCACAGGGAGACTGAGGTGTTGGTCGTCTCATTGTTAGAAGTTATTTGCCTACCGTCAATAATTTTTATATGCCGCCTATGCTTGACGTCGGCTATATGTTCTTTTACGCGGGTTCCTACACTTCTCTTTGTTTGCCCGATGTACGAGAGCCCACGGTCGCAGTCCAGTTTGTACACGCCTGCATCTTGAAGGGATATATTGCACTTGACAGGTCGTAAGAACTGGTTGATCTTCTTTGGCGGTTTGAAGTAAGTATTGATTGAAGCTCGCTTCAAGATGTGACCAATCTTGTCAGTGACGCCTTTCATATATGGAAGCACTGCAGGTTGGCGCTCGACTGTGGTTGGTTTTTTTGCGTTTTTTGTGAAGAAGCCGCGGTACTTGCAGTTTGTTATCCTGTAGTACATGCTTGACATGCTGAAGTTCAGCAGCCAGGTGTTGGGTGTCACAGATGCCACGTGCTCTCTGAAACAAAGATTTCCCTACAGTAGCCAACTGTCTAGGATGGTGGTGAGAATCACCATTGAGGTACCTATCTGTATGGGTTACTTTACGAAACACAGTGTGGCTCAAACTATGGTCAGGATTCCTGATGATTAAAGTGTCCAAGAAAGCTAACTTGTTGTCTGCCTCTAACTCCATTGTGAACTGTATTTTAGGGTGTATGGAGTTAAGATGACTTAGAAAAGCAGATACTTTATCAGTTGGTAAGATAGTGAAAGTGTCATCTACGTACCGCTTATAGAACCTTGGGGTTACGGGTGCTGTGCTTAGGGCCCGCTTCTCGAAGTCTTCCATGAAAATATCGGCGACAAAGGGTGATACAGGGGACCCCATAGCAACATCCTCTATTTGCAAGTAGTAAACTTCATTCCACAAAAGGTAGCCAGATGTTAGACAATGCTCTAATAGTACTGCATATTCGTTGGGCATATTTTGTTCAACTAGTCTTTTCTTGGTAATTTCAATGCAGTCCTGTACTGGTAGACATGTAAATAGGGACTGGACATCAAAACTAACCATGGTTTCATTGTCAGCAAGATGTAGGTCTTTAATATCACTGACAAACTGGTAAGAGTCCTTCACATAAGCTGTTGTATTACCTCTTAGTGGGGAAAGTATTTTTGCTACATGCCGGGCCAAACGGTAAGTTGGTGAGTCGATCTGGCTTACAATCGGACGTAGCGGAGCCTCAGGTTTGTGGATTTTTGGTAACCCATACAGTTTAAGTGGTTTAGGGCAGGAAGGTATTAAATAATTAGTGTCTAGATTTAACGTTTCGGAGTGTTGTTTGACAAGATCACTGGTTTTCTTTAATATTTTGTTAGTTTGATCGAATTTAACGCGTTTGTACGTCTTGTCATCTGATAAAAGTTGAATTATTTTTTCGTTATAATCTGACGTATCCATAACTACCGTAGCATTACCCTTATCAGCACGAAGGATGGTTAATTCTGGCTTAGCTCGCAGGTTCTTTAGGGCGAAGTATTGATCGCGAGGAAGGTTGGATTTCGGCACTTTGCTCCGGCGCAAGACAGACGATATGTCTTGACGTAGTGCTTCAGCATCAGCCTTCCTAATATTATTAAAAATAAATATTAAAACGCTAAAGGTCCACCATTACATTCAGTATGAACACAGTCACAAGCCTCGGTCAAATAAGTTTTTCAAATACTTTTTGTATCGTATGTCGTGTCATATAAACGGCTCTTAATAAATATCTGCAGCTAATGGCGTTGTTATTGTGACAGGCAACGGTTTTTAATCATCTTCGTTGACACTCACTAAATTATCAGCCCTTCCAGCGTGAAGCAAGGTGCGGCGTAGATACATCAATTTCGATATCAACGTATGACATTATACAGTTTGTGTTGTTAGGTAACATTGACTAGATGACATTGACAGAATAACAGCGTCTACTGTTAACGCAGTAGGCTTATGCTGAGTCGAGACCCATTTGCTGCTGTAGCACCACGGAGCAAATTTTTGCTCCGTGTGTAGCACACATACCTACCTACTTCGATAGATGTTGTTCTTTTGTTTTTTGCTTTTTGTTTCTTTTTAAATATATATGTACTGTCAAATGTATGTTAAGTATGTTGTTTTCCATGTCAATGTAATCCTGTTCGTTTACTTTCTTATTTTTTTTATTTTTTTCTTGTTATGTTGTAATTCTAAATTTTATCGCTTTCTGTAAATGTATTTATGTGTGCTTATGTAGTAAATAAAATAAATGTCTATGACTATGTCTATGTCTAGATAAAATGTTAACCATACTTTTAACGAATTTCAGTTATGAAACTTTTAAATATTATTTATAAATCGGAATTAAATAACAACTCATGATAGTGCGGCTCTTTGAAATCATTAATACATTAAGAGGGCTTACGCATTTCGGTTTCCCATAGAAACTTCCAAGTCAAAATTTTTTAAAAACCAATAAGCTAATTTTAATGAAACTGAAAACACAGGCATCTAAATAGTTTGTTGAAAACATTTTTAAAAAACGTTTAGATAGCTGAGTTATTGCGATTTATACTATAGAAAATTTAAAATCGCAATAACTCAGTTAAATAAACGTTTTTTAAAATGTTTTCAACAAACTATTTAGATCCCTGTATTTTACTTCATTATTATTAGTTTTTATATTAGTTTATATTAGTTTTTAAAAATGTCAACTTGAAAGTTTGTATGGAAAACCGAAATGCGTAAACCCTCTAACATGTAATTATTTATACATACTAAGTATAGCTTTCCAAGAAAATATACTTATTTATTTATTTAATCAAACACCAATACAGTGAACACTAATACAACTTACACAACAAAAATACACTTATGATAACACAAGCCCAATGTCACTGCAATTATAGGTGTGGACTACATGCAATAAAAATGAGCGAGTAAACTAAGTAGGCACATATAACACAAATATCAGACAAAATTACTCAATCAAATTGATACTTAAATGACTGTTTACAAAACAAAATCAAATTACTAATAAAAATAAGAATGAAATGAAATGAAATTTAACAAATAAAATAAAAATGGTTCTTCTTGCCTTCTTTACAATCTTTAATCTTAGTTTCATAATGTAATGCAAGTAAATGAAGCGACAAAGGTGTGCCAGGATCGTAGCAAATGGAATGCTGAGTCTCTGCCTACCCCGCCGGGAAACGGGCGGGATATTATGTAGGTATATAAGGTGACTGCTAGAAACTGCAAGAAACTTCAAGGGCTGGTCGGGTCAAGTGTTTTAAACATGACAAAAATGACAAAAGAGATTGCAGACTAACGTAGGTACTTATCGCCCAGCTGACGCGGACGGGTCAACGGCCGACCGCTGCCCGCGCGTTGTAAATAATCGTTATTTAATAGTTCATTCTTTCATTTTGTTTTTCTTATATTATTGCTTTAAATTAGATACTCAAAGACTATCAAATTAAAATTCATAATTATTTAATGAAAAATAAAAAAGCACGAATTTCTTTTTTGTCATTTTTGTTATGCCTAAAACACTTGACCTGACCAGCCATTGAAGTTTCTTGCGGTTTCTAGCAGTAGCCTTATATATGTAATTTCAAATTTTCCCTTGTTCTTTGAGAAGTCTATCCAAAGTCATACGAAAACAAGAGGAATTGGAATTCACCAATTTCATAATATAGTGTCTCGGTCAGAAGCCTTCAGAGTAAAAACATAACATAAATAATCACGACTATTATCCCCGAAGGGTTATTCAGAGACTAGGCTATGAGGACAGCAAAAGCAGTCCTCTATAATAGTCCACTTTTCACTAAATAGCGATTGCACATGTGCTCAGCGTGACAAGTGGTGGGCCCATCGCCGCTCTATGCTGTTGGATGTATATGCAGTCTTTAGCCACTTAGTCGCCTTTTACGACACCCAAGAGAAGAGAGAGGGTGGTAGTATTCTTTCACCACTACGCCATACGGTCCTCAGAATAAAGGCAAAAATTTATGGATTTAATAATACTACCTCTAGCAAATTTTTAAGCGACTACAGTTTTTTAAATAAAAAGTTTGTTACATATTGAAGACGATGTATTAAAACCATGTAACATTTCGAGATCGACTCAGAATGTACAAACATCCGTTTATCCGCTTAAACTCTCATTAGTAACCGATCCTTATTATATGCATAAAGCACTCGTATTCACGGGTCCGATTCTTTATAAAGGATTCCCTCTGCGTTTCCAGAAAGCTCTTAAAATGCAAAATTAATTTAAAATTGTTCAGTGGCCGCCATGTTGCTGGCCCAATATGAAGGAACGTAGGAATATGTAAAGACTTCTCAATTTTATTTTCTTTCCCTTTGGTGGAACTTATTAGCGTGGAATGCCCACTGTGGACATTCCATTTGCACAAGCGCTTTTGTGCGAGAGTGCCCGCTGCCAATAGATAATGCAATATTTTCTAATCGAAATCATTGCTTTGATGTTGTATAAACGATTTTTTTTATTGTTTTAATATCGTTTCAGTACATTTTATAGCATCTTGTTTTAGTTTAATAGAAAAATTTCAAAATATATTTAAAGTTGATAGTGATACTAACTAAAAAACTTTTTCAGCACATTTTATTATTCATTATTATTCAGTGATTCGATTGGATAAATCAGACGCGCGATATGAAAATACGGCCCCGAGCCGTACGCCTTTGCAGCTAATTATGCAGTGCGTTTCCCCGATGATTTCCCGCAGGACAGCATCCTATGCGCTGTTTTAATCGTATACGGGAAGGGATTGCATCTGAACAAATAACCGGTTTGCACTGGTACGGACCGGAACGGTAATTCCGCAACACTCTGTCCTATTCGCCGCTTTAATCGTACACGGGGAATGATTGCATCCGAACAAATAACCGGTTTGCACTGGTTAGAACCAGTAGTACGGTAATTCCACAACACTTTGTCCTGTTTTAATCGTGTCATAAAGAGATTGTTTTTAAATAACCCGGTCGAATTCTCTGGTAGGTTAAAAGTTACGGTAATCAAGGTAGCCTATGCTAATACGGATAGAAGGTATTCCGCAACGCTTTCCGTTAGTTGTTAACGAAATAAGACAGGAATAGTCTACAAACCTCAAATTTTGTTAGTCCAACACGGACTAACAAATTTTATTTTCGCTTTATATGCTCGCCCATTCTTTCGAAGATGGTTAGTTTTTTAAAAAAGACTTTCTCAGACATAAATAACCACAAAACCGTTTTCTGTAAAAAAATGTTATCTTCTAATTAATTCCACCAGACACTTATTTACTTGTGACAAAATTTCGTTTGCACAACTCGAATCATGAAAAGGATGCATCTAAACAAACATACCAGCCCGAAGAGCCGTCGGCAGGCTTGCTTATCATGTAAGAAGTTACTGGTCTCGAAAGGAAAACCTAAACATTTTTAATGAACTTCGTAATATGTTTATGGTTTTTGCGTTAATATCACTCAAACATACAAAAAACGACTACCTCTGGTACCCACCCACCAAAATGTTGCACAGTGATTACTGAATAACTATGTCAAATAATATTATGCATTATTTATAATTTACTTTACATATTAATAGTTACGTAGGAAGTATATTATAAGAATATTATTGTGGCATTTATTGTGGCATTTATTCTGGTTAGTCAGGTCAGTGTGCTCATGTTAATCATATTGATATTGTGAATTGCTAAAGCAGGATTTATGGATATATATGTATTTTTTTTGCATGTACCTACCCATTAAGAATAACAGCTTTAAGAGAAAATGGTACTGGCTGAAAACCAGCGCTACATAGGCATTATGCCTATGTTGCATCTAGCTGAGCCGGTAGCCTTTGGCATACATATTGTTACTGTATTGATATATGTAATTTATATTGTCATAAATGTAAAATAACATATGTGCCAATAAATTATTTTTCATTTCATTTCAAGTATTATATATATATCAGTTTGATAAAAAGTTCAATTGTTTTCGTTCCTAATGTACTCTAACGATGAAAAATCCCAGTAGTCTCATGTGTCGCGTAGGTGATATACAGATACAAAAACAGGTAAATAGGGTATTAATTAACACACAAATAACCTTATTTAAACATTTTGTTAATGTGACTTGTTACAATTAAAACCACGTAGTTTCGTAGATGCAGGCAGGTAACATCGTAAAAGAAAGCTAAATAAAAAACTTTATAAACGCAGCTTCATCTTAACCGAATGTTCAACTATTTCTTTCGGATCTCAGAGGTGAAAACTTCTAAGATTTGATGAAGCAATGTTGACTAAATACATAAGTATCAAGCACTGACAAATTTCGACGGGTGAAAGCCAGATCTCGGTAGCCAAGTGGTTAAGGCAGCCGCCCGGAATGCGGAAGGTGCGTGGTTCGATTCCCGCCTGAGGTTGTCGTCTTTTTTCAGTGTTTAATAATTTTACAAAAGAAAGCGTTATGAAATGTGTTGCAAGTAGTCGTACGTGACAAGGAACTATTAGAAAGAAAAATCCGAGTAGTCCTGCCATCTATAGCAGGACTACTGGTTTAACCTTCCTGCTCAGAGTATATTTATTTACAAGAAAAAACGAAACTTATTGCACCTAATATTAAAATTAAAAATATTTACAACTTACAACGAACGAATCTGGTTACTTTCACTTCAAACAAAACAACATCTCATTCATAACCGGTCAATGCCTTACGTAGCTACGACGCGGATTGCTGTGTAATTCGTACCAAGCGCCGTTAGCATCCGACGCGACGGTTTGTTTTTCTGAACACGCTTTAGTTGCCGGACTTCCGAACGATGGATTCGTTGCTTGTCTTTGGATTCGGCAAACAGATGTCGGGCAGATTCAGAATTCTCATTTTAAATGTTTTTTTTGCTGCCCTCTGCTTTAAAATGCTCATAGTTGCAATGGTATTTATCATTTTTCTTTGCAGTAATATGTATAGACCCAACTCAAAATTTTTATTTGCTGAAATATCGACTATATTATATAGGTTAAAATTTACTAAAATACGTATCGACGTAACTTTTTTTTTATATTTTTAACTAAATTGAGTTAAAAAATGAAAATTTTAAGTTAGGTCGATATTTTAGAAAGTGTGCGAATATGTTCTTTATTTTACAGAAAATACTTTATAAAAACAGTTCTAAAAGTCGTCTAGCAGAATAACTTTAAGTAATATTTTCAGGCAACCTAACAACCTATGCCATCCCATCCCGTTGGTGGGTACCAACCCGCTTTGTCCCAGCGAGGTAAGTTATATCCAAATTCCCCTATGTGCTGCTGTCCATGTAGGACGGCAGTGGGACCTTTATCGTTCCTAATTGTTAGATAACAATTAATTTATGATTCATGTCATCTGGTAAGATGAAAACCAAACATTTTCATGGTGTAAAAAATATATTTAAAAAATCCCCGCACACATTTTTACAATGTCGTAAGAACAAAAAAAAAATTATTTGTGGCATCTGTTCATTTCGCCCAAAGCAGCGTCGCGTCGGAGCCATAAGAAATCCAAACTTTTAACAAGATAAGACACTCCGGCCCCGTATCGCCATAGTTTTCCCAGTAGAAAAACACGCTGCCTCGTAAAATGGTGAGTGTTGTCGCCGTGACGGAGTGAGTTACTCGCGTCGAACTTGACGAGTTATGCTAAAATCCCTCTTTATCAAAGTTTCGACGCAGGTGTTTGCCGAAGCATGGAATCAATATACTTACTGATACCGTTTACCAAGATTTAGTTTGTAGCTGGAAGTGCTTTTGTTGGACTACTTATCTGAGATACCTTGCGAGCTTGATGGTGCAGTGATTTGCGCGTTTGGGTTTCGATCTTGCAAGATAGGCAACTTTTTTAATGGCTGGATACCAACCATTTCGCATTATTGGGCCGGCTCGCCCGGAGTAATACCACCCTCTCACGAATATTCGGCGTGAAATAATGGCACTTGGTGCTGTTGTATTTCGTCCGGCCAGTGACGGTTCCGGAGGCCCCTCCCGCCCCCTCTTACAATTCCTATTCTTTCCTTAACCCTATTCCTTCCTTAAAGGCCGGCAACGCATCTGCGATTCCTCTGGTTTTGCGGGTGGGTGTCCATGGACGGCAGTGATTACTCTCCATCAGGTGACCCGCATGCTCGTTTGCCTCCTTCTTTTATAAAAAAAAAATAATAAAAATACCGGATTATAAAATTTAAAATTTTAAGTTAGCGTGTGTTGATCCTGGTTTTTTTTTAAAGATAGGAGTCGTTAAAACCCTATTACCCGCATTGGGCTAGCGTAGTTAGCTTGTAGCACTTTCTTCACATGTGCTTTTATTTATGTGGGAAGACATGAGCCCAGCAGTGGGATTTTTTATAGGATGACGAAGCTTAATATTAATTCTAATTCTGATACGATTTATTCTGAATGGCACGCGACACTGATAAGCATAAGGTCGAGATTCTATGATAAATAAATCATATGGACTTCGGATACGACATTTCTGCTCCCATGGGACAGACGAGCGACTCCTATAAATCACTCAAGGGTAATTACTTAGTGGATATTGCGATTAACCGGACTCGTATTTAGCATAACTGTTGAGCAATTCCAGTTTGTTGTTTTGTGTTTAAATGTTTGTTTGTTTTTTTCTTCTTATACAGTGGTATTAAACATGTTTATTATTAAAACAAGTAAATTTTTTACTTTATTATTAAATGCTTTGTGTTAGTCATTTCCAGAGTTTATTTATAGCCTTGTCAGCACTGGGTCGCACGAACCTTCCAAATACTTTATAATATTTTTGGCAGAGTTTCCGAAATAGATAAACTTCCATGAAGTTCGTGTGTTTTCACACTGACATCTGAACTAATCTTGAAAGAAATCTTCTCTCCGTGTGGAATACCTGATCGAGTTTTATTTACTAACAAATGTTTTATTTAAACGAAAAATTTTGGTGCGAACGTCAAGCATGAACTTTTTTTTGCACTTATTTTTTGACATTCGTTCTAATTTTAATTAACTGATTATTTCTGTATAGGATTTTAATGAATTAAGCGCGCATATTTTGCATACCGTACCTTATGCTAGATTGCCACATATTAGTGGTATAAAAATGAATTTGTAGCTGTAAATTATAACATTCAACCTTAAATTACCTTTACCTAAAATATCCACACTTGATTCAATGTCTCATGCATAATAGCGTGTTATAAATAATAATATAAACAATCATTTTAAAATATGCAAACAATTTCATGAAAGCATTCGAACGCATAAACACATACTCGTTCGCATACTCAATCACTGCACAGTAACATGGCATAATACGGTGGGCAAATGTCATCAGTGCAGGGCGACGGGTTATTATCGGGCCCACAGCTAATAAATAAGCAAATAAATTGACAAACATTAATATTCATGGCCGTATTACCGGCGGACGTGCTTCGCAAGTACCGTCGGATTTATTCTTTCAAGTGTATCTGATTGTTGGTGTTCGTGTGAAATCAGATACTTACGTTATGTTGTGAAAGAGCTTGTGTTATTTTGCTTCTCCATATCACAATAAAAATTTGTAGATCTCAATCAGCTTTCTAAAACACGCCAGAGTGCGAAAAGTCGTAGGTTCGATTCCCGATTGTCTTTAAAGCATTTTCTAATAAACAACATAAAGAGTTACGATAAAGCTAAATACAGTGTTTGGCGGTCTTATCGCTTTCAAGCTATCTTTTCCAGACAAACAGTTGCAGTAAAAGAACTGTCTACATGTGACAAGTGTCTTACACTACCATTACAAAATAAGCCAATATCTACCAATTGTAGCAAAGACTTAATTTCAATTTACAATAACCTTATTTTAGTATTTGCCCAGCAGTGGGACATCAGACTATAATTTACTTCACGTTTCATGATGTTATATTTTTTTGTAATCTTGCATTAGGTATTACACAGTCTGAAGCAGATAGTAGCGAACAATTTCAGCTAATAATATTAAAAGCATTTATTGCTCACTCCAGTACCTAAGTATATACTCATACATAGTCTAGTTTCTAACATCCTAACATAATATCATAATATCAACATCGAACAGCTGCTATATTTTTAGTGCAAATTCACTTACTAACTTTAACAGTTCGTTAAAAGATTTAACAAACTATTTAACAAATTTTAACAGACTAACACAGCAGGTATGACCAAATTGGATCCTAAACTATTTATATAGCAGAACGTTCTCTCAAAATAAACGAAAAATGTTTGTGTTTAGACGGCAAAAAAGCTTACTCGCGACATTGAACAAACACTAACTACTGTGTTAGAGCGAGCAAAGAAGTCTGGCCGGCGCAGCACCAAACCAACTGCTAAACTTTACTCGCAAATTGACTCCACGTATTCGCTTAAGGTGCAGTTTCTTTCATCCCAGCTCAGCTCTTGTGCTTTGGGCTAAGTGTTGAACGGACGCGATTAATTAGGCGGTGGCGTTTTAGGCTGATGGGTATAATAATTCTTAGGCGTGAGTTTTGGTTGAGTAGTTAGAAAAAAATTACATCGTCTGACCAATGTATAGTCATTATCATCATCAGGCTATAAACATCCAACTGATGAGCGGCCTTAGGTCAAAGTTCTTTAGGACAAGGCTAATCGATGGTACATGATACCGAAAATTATTTATTGATTTATTTATTATTTGGACAGTCAACAAAAACATATACTAACAAAAACAATGATACTGTTACAAACATAAGCCTTCTCTAAGCACGGTTTTTACTTACAGACAGCCACGACATGCGTTGTGGACTTTTGAAATCATTAATAAAACTAATCAAATTTATCTTAAATCTAATTAGATATTAATTATAGTAAAACTAAATACTAAATAATAAAGGGGGTTCACGTGACGACCAATAACTTTGACACTTTCCTTGTATTTACGTGCATTTAGGTGAAAAATGTCCAAATCTTCCAAACCATTAGGGCGAGAAAGGGCGCTGTATTGCCTTTGGATCCGGTTTAACGTGCAATGGTAACCCAGATTACTATTCTCTGATTTTAGCACGAAAATGTTAAATCTGCTAACTCGTGGTAGTTTTTTGGGTGTATTGATGTCAATTTGTTCAAGTAGATTAGAGCAATCAAGGCCACCGCCTAAGCTTGTATAGAAACATGCTATCGTGATGTAGTCTTCTTTCTCTGAGACTTTCGATTTTAAAGTATTAATTAATATTTACTGCTGCTATTTTATGTATAAACTTTAGTAAATGGTAGTAGGTAAGTAGTAATAGTGTAGTAGGTAAATGCGTGCAGTATGGATACCCTGGGTAGCATATTATTAATATCCTGGGTGATCTGACCCTTGCCAACATGTGACTTGCCTACTAAATAAAACGTCCCCGCCACCGCTTATGAGTTGCAATCCCACATTAGGTCGTATTAAGAAATACGAAAAGTAAGCAGAATGCCATTCTAAGGTCTCTTGCATCGCAACTTTGTTTTGCATGAGTTTCTCGTGTTCGTCGATTTAAGATTTTCACCCGACGTGAAAGGATTAAATGTTTATATTGTTTGCAAACAAAGTTTACAATGGACCCGGGAGAAGTTTGTTTCTTCATACGATAGTGCTGCGCGGCGTTCCTTTGAGACGGTGCGCATTTTTGTTTTCTCATGCAAATAGGTGCCATGTTTGTCTGTTACATTGTCTACACAATGTATTGTTGTCGTCTATTGATAGTGCAAAAGGCAAATAAACATTTTATATACGTTAGTTGTTTATTTAGATATTGAAATTTGTACCACAATTGAAGAAAGGCATTCAAAATTATAAAAATTAAACTGTAAAATACTACAAATGATTATGTTATTAGATATTTTAATTTGGTTAACCTCTTTCGTCTGTGAGAACACCTTAAATCAGTTACTTACTAACAATTTAATTTATATTGTTTCTGGTCACTGTATATAGTATCTAATCAATAATATATTCAAACCATTAAATACGGTAAAGTACGGGTACGCTAATTAAATATTAAATTCTCATATTATTATGTAACTCTCTAAAAAATCATACCCTTTCCATCATTAAGGGCTACAGTAACACAACATCTAAATATTTGTGAAGTCACGTTTTATATACGAGCGCCGGCACGGCCGTACATGTGCACACAAGTATTAGCAACTACGTGGCAGAATAAAGTCACGTTGAAGATACCGAACCATTAATTAACCCGTAACATACTTCGCATCGCATACTCACGATAAATAATTTCGAGACTAACCGAAAACTTGGTCGGCGCGGCACGCGCACAACATAAATTTGTTACAACTGATTACGAAGTTCGCGGGAAGTTGTCATCACAACCTCCACCTTCGCGAGCGAGCGAAATTTTTTTCATTGTTAACGTTATATCTCGCTGTTGGAGATCAGAGTTCGCGAGGGTCCGTACGCTGCGTTCGTACGTGATTAGAATGAAACCCTGCCTAATATTCATCGCTTTAAAGCGCTAGATGAGTGGGAAAGGGATACATGGTTAAGATAGAGGGAAACAACACCACTCAGCGAGATTTCGTGACCTCTCAGCGGCTTGAGTCCGCAGAAATATGGACGGTAATAACATAAATCCCTTCGGCATATAAAACACTAAACGCCCTCGGAGTGTCCCGGCAGTCGTCGTGGTCTTTATGAATTGTAAAATATTAGCCCGTTTATGAAAATTGCTTCAGAGGTATTTTCTGCTCGTGGACAAATTCCGTTGTGTTTTAAAGGAGACTGTAACTGCTCGCGAGGGTATCGCTGATGTATTACTACGACACAAATTTTACGATGAAACCGAAATAATGAGTGAATAAAATACCACAAATTGCATCTCAGCAACATACAACTTACATTTAAATTTATCTATCTTGAAGTTGACAATTTGTTTATTTAGTAAATTAATTTATTTTACGTAATAATGCCTTTAAAGAAATATTATTATCTTTGAGTAGTATCCTCGTGGGTGTGTTTTATAAGTTTTCTGTCCAAAACCATGAATGTTGCAATCATCATGCTACTTACTTACTATTTATCCATTACTTAGTATTTTCTTAGCGCTATTTCGTCAGGAAATAGGCAAGAATGTGATGGATGGAGTGTAAATACAATATCAGGCTCATTGGTATGCGCTCAGTGTACCTGGCCTAATCATAAATATGAGGACAAGTTATGCATACCGTAATCCCCATTCAGTATCTCTGTAATAACAAATTGATTACTTTTATCAATACTACCGTCTTTTATAGTATGAGCTACATTTAAACACAAGAGTGCTTGAGTGTTTTATGTTAGTTGAAAATATTGATGATGTGAGAAAATCGAATAATGAAACAAACAACAACGAAACGAACATTTATTTCAATTTACGTAAGAACAGTAATTTTATAATGGCAATAAAATATCATACTAGTGGCCCGCCCGCGACATCGTCTGCGTGTACACACGGCGCGGTGTCAGATCAACCTACCCAAAACTGTCAAATTTCTACAATCCATTTTGAACTTTATTGTTTGGGGTTTAAGGATTCATTGAAGAAATATGACAGTTTAGGGTAGGTTAATCTGACGCCGTGTGTACACCCTGTGGGGTGAAGATTTTCATAAATTAATTTAAACCTTGTCGTAACGATTATATACACAAAAAAAAATTAGCCAATTGTATCCGTCTCGAGGCCATTAATTTGTGCTTAATGAAGAGTATAAGTATAATAATAATAATCCGTTTATTTTCCACACCACAAAGATTATACAGGTTCCAGAAATACAAAATAAGAGTACTTTTCTTTTGAGAGACTAATGCCAAAGCTAGGAATAAATGCCTGTATATCATGACACCAGGTTCCCACCTCATAATAACAGGTATTAATAACTTTAAAATGTATTTTAATTATAATACATGGTGTGTAAAAAACAATTGGGTTCCGGAGGCCCCTTCCCCCCCCCCCCCTCCCAATTCCTATTCCTTCCTTAAACCTATTCCTCCCATAAAGGCCGGCAACGCATCTGCGATTCCTCTGGTTTTGCGGGTGTCCATGGGCGGCGGTGATTACTTTCCATCACTTGACCCGCCTGCTCGTTTGCCTCTCTCTTTTATAAAAAAAAAATAAAAAAAATAAAAAAAATACATATCCAGTTTTAAACTAGATTTATTTTTAACAAACAAGAAAAATAGATAAGTCGCCTCATGTATGTAAATGTATGCGTTTCTTTATGTGTTATATGTATGTATCTTATGTGTATTGTATATGAATGTTAGAACTTGTACCTACCACATTTACAACTTGTGTTTTTTATTTACATTTTACACTACATAAAAAAATAAAACATGTAACTCCTTGGCCTTTATTATTTACATATAACTCCTTAGCTAGTAAATATATAAATAATAAAAATAACAAAGTCTTAAAGTTTCATAAAATTCTAAAATCGATCTCAACAAAAAAGTCTCCATATCCCTGAAATGTCCAGATCTAGCATCCTTCCCCTGATGCGGAACGGACAATCCCGTTCCAGAATCTGCGTTTTAGACTCATGTTAAACAAACGCCCGCTGATGGCCCATAAAGCCAACGGGCGGGCGGCGCATAAAATCTGGATCAATGATCGAGGGACAGAGGATCACTGATTGATTCCCCTCTGAGCCGAACAAGCTATGAGACCGGTGCGATATTGATTCATAGTGTGCAAACTCACTTGTTACTTCTAGAAGTATGTGTGCTGTTGATCTGTGACGATGAACATGTTTGACTATTGTAACATTATTTTATAAATTAAGTCAAATAGTTATTTTTACATCAAGCCTTCACTTATAATAAATTGACGTAACAACTTATAAAATAGTAGTTTACTGAAATTTATTTAAATCTAATAAACTACTGATTCTACTGCCATCTTAGATTTTGGGAGAGCCTTCAACTGAAAGTAGCTGGCAAGACACTCAAAAGGTTTTATGGTCGACTGGCGGTTATTTTTCAGATTTTGATCTAATTTAATAAAAAATGTATTCTCTTCTTCTCTCTAATTAATTTTATAGTAAATTATTTGTTATTTGTTGTGTCATATCTATTAATATTCTATTATTTTTAACTAAGTAGGTATAACTAATTTGTACAAATTGTATTCCAAATTAAATAAATGAAGCGTAGAAACAACAAAAAATAATAAGTTTTCATTCGTTACTATCATAGTCAGTAGGCACTTACAATTGGATCGAAACAAAAACTTATCACATTACATCATTTAGGTAACTCTGCTAAGTTAATAAAGCCACAGACTTTTATCTATCCATCCCTGTCTCCGGATTCCTTTCGCTTGCACCAGTAAATCCCAACGGTGCTGTTTATGAGTCGGACGAGTTACGATGTTTACTACAGACTCGGTATTTGTTTCACTCTACAACAGACTCTGCTTCGAGAATTTAATTCTTTATACTTGGACACAGGTATCGAATTTCCTTGAATGACAGTGTTCAGGAGTGCACCAATTAGTTTGACATGTCAATTGGACGGTAAATGTGACAATAATTAACACTTAGTATTTCAAAAAAGACGACGGCAGGACGTTATTCAACCTGTGCGTCATTTTTAGGGTTCCGTAGCCAAATGACAAAAAACGGAACCCTTATAGATTCGTCATGTCTGTCTGTCTGTCCGTCCGTATGTCACAGTCACTTTTTTCCGAAACTATAAGAACTATACTGTTGAAACTTGGTAAATAGATGTATTCTGTGAACCGCATTAGGATTTTCACACAAAAATAGAAAAAAAAAACAATAAATTTTGGGGGTTCCCATAATTAGAACTGAAACTCAAAAAATATTTTTCATCGAACCCATACGTGTGGGGTATCTATGGATAGGTCTTCAAAAATAATATTGAGGTTTTTGATATCATCTTTTTCTAAACTGAATAGTTTGCGCGAGAGACACTTTCAAAGGCGTAAAAAGTGTGTGTGTGTCCCCCTGTAACTTCTAAAATAAGAGAATAATAAAACTAAAAAAAAATATATGATGTACATTACCATGCAAACTTCCACCCAAAATTGGTTTCAACGAGATCTAGTAAGTAGTTTTTTTTTAATACGTCATAAATTAATTAATTTAAAAAAAATACACTAGGTATTATTAAAACATCAATCAAAGTTTTATAGATAATGGTACGGTACCCTTCATGCGCGAGTCCGACTAGCACTTGGCCGGTTTTTTAAGTACCATTCTCTCTTTGATATAAATAACATTGTGAATGCAAAAGAACCATTGAAAAACCTATTATAGCATTTGAGTAGTTCAGTGTCAAGGATTGTAAGATTCATTACATAGTGTAAATTATTGTATAATAGTAAATTAGGAATTTATTACGATTATTAAATACGTTATACCTACCCCTAAACTGAGCAATATTGATGCACGTACACTAATTAAATATACATGATCCGCGCGAGTGCTTGTTAATATGATATTTTGTAAAAACATACGAGTACAGTCATATTTTTCTGACCCTAACACCGTTTTAATCAGGACTATAACTCTTCTTATTCTCCCCTTTATTTGACGTTGGTTGTACAAGTCCAACTTTTTTTAATTAGGGGAGGGAAATGGCTTCACTTGATAAAGTGAAATGGAAGATCGGTAATGTCATGGTGTAACATTAACCACCCGATAAAAACCACTATAAACGAATACACCGCAAAACGAATTAACCTACTTGCAGCGTGGTCCATAAAATAATATGACTGCACTTCCAATCCAATTATTTTTCTCTACCCAGTCCAACATGGTTGCCTGAAAAATAACTGCTTTTAAGCTTTATAGCTTGGATGGCCTTATAGGCCGCCAATGGTGTACTATGCGTTTGTCTTTTTGTATGTTTCTGTGGTGAACAATAAAGTATATTTTATCTTTTTTGTTCACCAATAGGTCAAATTGGGAGTAGGGCTTGTTCTTAGTCTAGATGGCTGGCTAACTCAACTAATCAACATCTTATCTACGTCTGTCGCTATAACATTAGTAGCATTTTGGTGTTCCGACAGTTAGAGATAAGAGAGCCAGTTCCTTAGTAAATAAAGATTCCGGTTAAAGTCAAGTGTGAAGTGAAGTGCGATTCTAAGTTCAACCTTATCGTCACTTACCATCAGGTGAGATGAAAGCCAAGAGCTTCCCCGTTGTGGAATAAAAAGAAAACATAAAACCCCAAGTACCTACAAGCTGGCTCTTTTGATTTATCGAACCTTAAAAAATAAACAGGCACACACAAAAATAGACGTTAAGAGAGCCTTTAGGATGGTATCGTAAAACCAGAGTAAATTTTTCATTAGACCCTTTAAAGTGGTGTAATGATCGGACGGCCGTTAAACGGCATTATCTGACAGTGTCGGAGCATAATCTGACTCCCTGAATGCATAAAGAACTATAAACGTCAGATATCATCTAATTGAACTTCGAGTAATGGCAGAGGAACATTAAAACGCCTAAGGTAACGATCGAAGAACCTTTTCAAGAGTTAAATATTTAAATTCTGGCAACAAATGAACGCTGGAATGTAAGGGCGTAAGGTTTGGAACTGAAGATGCCATTTAATTAAAACGGGGCTCGACTCGAGCCTTTTGAATGTTTGCGAGTCATTTTATGAGTGAGCAATATTTTGAAATTTTGGCAACAATTTTATGATGCCATTAGACACATAATTAGGATTCGTGTAAACGAGAAAAATTGTTCACAATCAGGGTTGGACAAGTGGATGATAAAGTATACTAACATTGAAAATAAAATGTTACTTTAAGTAGTTTTTATTTTAAAAGAACACACGCTTTATACTCGTTGGATATAATAAAATGAAAAGCCTAATGCCGCACATACCTACATTGATAACTTAGCTACTTACTTACCTATGATTAAAAGTTGTCATTGTAATAAAGTATGTAACACTAATGTTGCCGTAAGCACTTCTTTGCAATACTAACCGCCTCTGTGGTCTAGTGGCTAAGCCACCGGTTTTAGACCCAGAGGTCCCGGGTTCGATTCCCAGCGGGGGGTAACATCTTTGTGTGTTCGGTTTAGTTGATGGTAGGGCTGTTAAGTCCGCCTGGCAAGCTACCACCATCTTATCTAAGTCTGTCGCCATAAGAACGATGTTTATAGCATTGTTGTGTTCCGACAGTTTGAGATAAGATAGCCAGTTTCTCAGTGGTTGAGAATTCCGGGTGAAGCGCGCTTCCACCTTCGGCCTTATCGTCACTTACCAGCAGGTGAGATGAAGGTCAAGCGCTTGTGGATAAAAAAAATACATAAATATCGGTAAGTACTAATTAATTGTAAGGCAAATTATTCATCAATGTAAATTAGCCTTTCTGCGTGCGGCAATTGTTAATTACACCTTTATTTTCATTTGATAATCTTTTTATTATGTTATTATGCATGATGACTAATTTTGCTATCAAAACCACCTTTTATATATATATTGTCATATCGCACGATTCAATAATACTCTCAAGCGGCGTCCTCTAATATCTATCGTCGAGAAATTTCCGAACGAATATCGGTGACTTGAAAATAACGCAAATTGTTCGAAAACTGTAGAGGCGCCTTAGGAATTTCATATCCCAAACAAATTTTGAACATAATGAATTCCGAACACTCCAGGGCACAGAAGACGAAGAAACACACAGTAGGAATATTTAACACTGATGTCAGATGCATTTGTATCTATATTTTACAACATTTCATTATTTCAGCAAAGTCTAAAGGATTTTACTATTATTATTATGTTGGTGAAAAACTATTCAAATCTGTTACTTACATCATTAGATAAGTAAATTTACTAAAATACAGTACATTGCAATTATACGAGAGATAATATTTAAGTTTCTACCCTGTTGTTGCTAGACGTATTTAATTAATATTTTAATTTCTTTATTTGTAGTGATTGCCACACATCAAAGCATGTATATATAATACATATAATACATATAACCACGACTTATATCCCCAAAAGATTACTCAGAAACTAGGCAATGGGGACAGCTGAAGCAGTCCTCTACCCATAGTCCACTTCTCACCAAATAGCGACTGCACATGTGCTCAGCGTGACAGGTGGTGAGCCCATCGGCACTCTAAGCTGTTAGATGTATGTGTTGTCCTTAGTCCGTTAGTCGCCTTTTACGACACTCAAGGGATGAGAGAGGATGGTAGTATTCTTTCACCGCGACACGGTTATGAAAGCATGTAATGCAATTTAAATTGTGGTTCTGTATTTAAAAAGTGGATATTTACTGTCATTCATTCACTGTGTCAGGGGGCAGAAAGCAAGACCGAGGGGCTATCTGTTGGCTATTGCTCCTCAGCTGAGATATATTTTATTTTGAATATATTATTATGTTCAACACAATTTAGTCGGTGCTACGCTGCGACTTGAATTTCCATTCGAATATTTTTGTCGTCCCATGTGTCCGACTGTGTGCGACAGCCAATAGATGTTTATTTTTGTTGTATTGTGATTAAAAATTGAAATAAAATTGATTTCAATAAATCTTAGTTAAAACATATATAGATAATACTGTTATTGTAACATAATAACACAAACATTTACATAAAAGAGCAAACAAAAAAAGAATAAAAAAGAAAAACAATCACAATTTAGCGGTTTTATCGCTAATAGCGATTTTGGCCAGACAACAAGTATATTATTACCTATATTTCTATTATGTTTAAAAAATTTAATTAACAGTCCCGACTTGTTGAAGAATAATCAACATAGCACAGCACAAACCGATCAGCCTAGAACCCTGAACTTCTTCTGGCAGGTCCCTTCCATAACGTATGCAAAAAATGATGTGAGATTATTTTGAGATCACGGAATACGGAAGATTACATGGAAGATTTCGCGGGTAGTCACTAGTACTTTCATAAAATGCGTGAAAAAAGTACAGTTGCAGCTATGCAAACGAAAAAAGTTTTAAAAAATACTCCATTCAATAGGCGGCACATCATATTATATTTTTTTGTCAAAGAGCTCGCGTTGTTATTAAAAAACCAATCAGTGCAGAAACAAAATTTTTAATAGTAACACATGAATGCAGACATCAAAATTTCGATTACACCATACGAGTAGGTACATACGCTTTCAATACCGTCAAAAAATGACCCGCAACATCGATAAAAGCAAAATATGCGTTGGGCAAGGCAAATATTAGATACACACGTTATTTACTGGCTCCACGGTACAAATATCAAAGGGTGCGCCCTTCAAGGGAATCAATGAGACTGCCCTACAGGCCGGATGTGTACCTATTGGGTAAATAGCGGGTATTTCCTGTGACAAATATTAAGCTTTTTCACAGGGTTTACAAGCAATAAAAAACCAGAGCAGTGTGATTGGACTCGGGATAGGGCGTCGTTCACATTCTGCGGATGATATTCTGTCGTTGCTGGCTCGGGTTAAGAGTAGTGTGTCCGTACCTCATGAGTAAAGAAACGGAACAGAGACATAGCTTCAAAGGAGCATACGAAAATTCTTACCTATATTAGTAGGGTTGGCAAAAAAGAATAAATAAAATAAACAAACTTTTATGAGCTTTTTATTAGGTATGTAGACAAGATACGGTGTTAAGTATATTTACATACCTACTTAACTTAAAGGTTTGTACGAATTACTTAAACATATCTTGTTAAAAATAGGTATAATCTGGTTTCCATTTATTTACCTAGTAGACTCCTTGGGGATAATTGAAATAAGAAATATCTTTTTTTTCTGGTATTATTCATACAAACAGTACAGTTAACAACCATTTTACAAGTCCAGAACAAATTATTTACACTTTTATAACTATTTACAGTTTATTCCACTTAAAACAATTTCGTAAGAAATATACAGGAGCACAAAACAAATGACGTACTTTGTGCAGGCCCTCCGTTTGTCCACTGGCCGAGCGAGCGTAAGCCGGTTTTATCCAGTGGCGGCGCGTACCTACGCGACGCAGCAGCTTGTTGACGAGTTGAGCGACGGCGCGGTTGTATGAAGTTTTGTCTCTGTTCCGTTTTTTTACTCATATGGTCCATACTGCCTTTTTAGGTAGGCATTATTTTGCAAAATCAGAATAACCTAAACCCTTCGCTGATGATACGTCATACTTTTATTAGGCAATATATCGGCGACAGTGCTCCTGTAACGTATAACATTAGATAGCCTGGTTAAATCATACCTTATTTTACTTTTAACTCTAAACAGATAGGTAAATTAGACAAATGTTATTTTGACATTATTAATACACTTAAGTAATAATGATAAACCCTAATTCATTGTACTGCCTCTGATGCTTTGTAGTTATAATAAAGTTTCATGTCGCAGTTACAGATATTCCATAAATTTTAAACACTGGAAATGAGGAGTACTCGTTATTATTGCATATCATTTATTACGAAACTCTAAAACCAAACCAAAGAATCTTCAATATTTGTACATTTAAAAAGACTTAGAGCCAATTTAAAGCCAGCAAATTTATTAAGTGTGTGCTCACACAGAAATGTCTGCAGTCAGAGAATCAGACGGCCGATTTCCTATTCCCGGTTAAATATTTGCACTTACTTGCCGCTGTTCAAACAAATGTGCAAGGAGCGCTTTGACTCCAGCAATGCCTCACTGAGATATATTTTAACTTGAAACAGCTACATTTAGAATAGTAAGAATGTCAAATTATTTTCCAATTTCTAAAAATGAACGATGCGGAATTATTTAATGATGTATTTTTGTGATCAAGATTTTTATTATTACTGAACTGACAACCCTTGCAGAAGGTAAACATACTCTAATGAGAATTTAAGCACTATTACTGCCATTTAATTCAAGCATCTACTCGTTTGGCTACCAACGCGTCACCAATACGTTTCTTATCCTCAACCCATCATAATTATTATAGAGTTTTTATTTAACAACGAGGTAGGTAAGTGAAGCTAAGTTCAACGATTGACCACTGCAACTTACACTGAGAAACTGACAATGGAACACATCAATACTACTAACATTGTTTTTATGGTGACAAACTTAGCCACGATGGTGGTAGCTAGCCAGACCTAAAACAAGCTAACACACAGCTAACACAAACTAAAACTAATCAAACCGAATGCAATTTCCGTTGAGAATCGAACCTAGTATCTATTTAGCCACAGAGACGAAGCTGTCCACTTACAAATTTGCAGTAGATAATTTAAAAATATATCACTGACCACGCAGCAGAGGGAAATTCTTCGGGTTCAATACAAATTGTAAGGCTGACAAACGGCTATGATTTATTGCCAACAGCCAAATGTTTGTCGAGCGGATGAATATACCGCGCTCGAAGGCAACAATCCCTTAGAACCCAATTCTGGATGAATAAAAAAAAAATATTATGTGTTTTTGAGACTCGCCCTAAAAGTACAACACAAAACGATGCATTCGTTGTTAATGTTGCCAAATAAATAACTTGTGCAATAACATTTGTAATAAGTTGTTTTTTTTTTGAGTTTCTAAAAGCGGCCTTGATCTTCCAGCATCCTTTTAAAATGTATGGCTCGTCCGTGGCACATTTTATTCCTGAAAGCTTTTGCCAAGTCCGTTGAAACCTCTAACTTTCCATTGACCGCTTTAGTGGGTAGTGCACATTGTGAATATTTTAATAGCCGAGGCCCCGCGGCCTTCCCGCGGTCTATGTGTCGTGTGGCTATATTTTAATAGCCGAGGCCCCGCGGCCTTCCCGCGGTCTATGTGTCGTGTGGCTATATTTTAATAGCCGAGGCCCCGCGGCCTTCCCGCGGTCTATGTGTCGTGTGGCTATATTTTCTCTTTTATCCTGTTGGTGATATAATATTATTATAATTAAGTTTCATCTATATCTAAAAAAAACATATGTAAATTTTATCGGTAATAAGTCCGACATGCCTTAAAAAAGGTACATAGATTGGGTACTTATATAATAATACGTGCTTCTCATTTAATTGTACGCGAAAAGAACTGCTTTAATTTGATTGCAAACTTTAAAATAATATTTAAATAACATACAAATAATGCTTAATTAAAATATAAAATTGTAGGACTGAAAAGCCTCTTGCACTTAAAATCTTAAATTGAGATTTAGCTCTTATCCATCATTGTACTCTGTCAGTTGTTTGAAGTTGATGGAGACATAATGACATTTCTATTAGGAGTCAGTTTAATTTAGATTTTGATGAATAGATTTAATTCTAACTTAAAGGTAAATCATAGTACGTGCCTCTTCAAAGCTAACAGGTACATAATATTATCTTTAAAATATATCTATGTACGGCGTAGACCACAAATTGCCATTTGCTGCGGTCCTGACCTCTGCTTCTTTTACTGTTTTAAGATTCTTTATGGGAGTCCTAGCTCGTCGGTTTAGTTTGGACAAAATAAAGTTCATCCATGTTAAATCGATGGCGCTGGCGTTGCAGCTAGAGCCTTAAGTATGCAATCCTGTTTATCAAGCGATAGTTGTAATGCGGGTCAATGAATGGGTGATCAAATAAAAATAAAAACCTGGGGCTCTGTGTTCGTGCTCGTGTTGGTCACGGTTGTTGTCGTAAGATGGTGGTAGGTTTTAAACCCACCCGCTTTGTGCTAACTGGTGTCGGGAATGCCTGTACCCAGTGGGACGACCCACGCAGTGGTACGACCCATGCAGTGGGACGTTTTTGAACTGATGATGACGATGATATTTAATAATAAAGTAAAAAACACAATGATAATAACGAATTAAACCGACGTAGGTTTCATAAAAAAATCAGTTCTTTCGGTACATACGTGCGAAATCCATTCGCCGGAATAGGCCGCCGACGAAACAGCCAAACAAAATTTATGCTCTCAAGCGTCGAGGATTAAAATATTAAAACTGCTGAGGTGTTTCCCCAACAATTTTTATTTATGGCCAGAACAATTGCAGCGCGTTTTATTTTTTAATCGTTACGGCTGGGTGATTTGTTGCTTTATGGTTTAATACAAAGTGGAATTTAAACTTTTCGGGCATAAGCTCGGGGATTATGTGCGTCTTGTGTAATCGCTTGCTATGTTATATAGGTACGGTGTTTTGTGTTACATTTTTTATTAAAAGAAGACAAGATAATTATGCAATGTGAATTTTAATTATCTAGGTATCTTTAGACGTTTGAGACGAAGGCTTTGTAAGTATATGATATTTTACACGATCTGGTTGCTGATATGTTTTGTACTAATTATGTCAGCCACTACCATTTTTGTGTTTACACAATAAGAAAAAAGTGGTTAGTACCTCAGTAGTTGAGGATTTCGACTAAAAACCTACCGTCAGGTGAAACGAGGGCCAGGCGTTTCCCATTGTGTAAACAAAAAGTAATAAGGACATTGTTACATGTAAACAAGATCTATGTTCCACTGACTTTGCAAATAAACGTTTGAGATCTCTCCCAGAGCTCCTTAACTGCAGGGAAAAAGTCATTAAAAAGACTAACTGGTAATTAAAGGTACAAATAACTAAATTATACAAATTGCTAGAGAGGGCGCTTCTCACGGTGTCCCATATCAATTTAAAATTCTAAGGTCGAAAGCGTTTCCCCATTATGGAATAGGTATAATTAATGCACATCAATTTATTATTACTTTTTTATATCTTTTTCAAATAAGTTATCCATCATTAGCATTAGCCTATAAAAGACCTACTGATGGGCAAAAGTCCCCCTCATTCACAACAGGGATCCTTTTTTACGCCTTATTTTTTTGTCCTAATTTAATTTGGCATAACGAGTGAGGCATATTTTTTTGTAATAATAATATTTTGACATAATTATTTTTTGCATACTATTTCAGTAAGCATAAATATGATTTAGGCTAACGTTTTTTGCCCTAATTTTGATTTGCATAAAGTTATAAGGCATATTGTTTATTCGTCTAATAGTTATTAGGCATAAAGATAGTCTGGTAGATTAGACAAGACAGAAGGTGAGGTTATAGTTTAAAAATCCGCTATAATATAGATTGGTTTTTTATCAGGGTTTGTCTTTGCAATATTTTTTATTTCATTGATAGCTATTTGAATCTGAAAAACCAAAAGCAGGTATTAAGTATATCAAATATAAATTAGATACCGTAGAGTATTAGTAGGTTAGGGTGTGGCGGTGGTGGTCCTTGGGCCACCCCTAAGCCGCCAGCATGTTTATTTTATATGCGAAAAGCATTTTATTAAATGCAAACACAAAGTTTCCAAAACTTAATTTTTTCCTATATAATTATTATGCCTATCAAAATTATGCTTAAATATCATTATGCGTTAGCAAATTAAGGCTTTAGAAAAGTATGTTTAACAATTATTATGCATATAGTAGTTATGCTTAAAAAAGAGTGCCTAAAAAGTTATGCCTTATTAATATTGTGCGTAACTATTATTAGAATAAGTAAAAGTATGCCATGATAAATAATGACGTAAATTTTTATGCAAAAAATAGGGAACCTTCACAACACCACCTAGGGAGATTGGGCTTAAACCACCACGCTGCTGGCCCAACGCGGGTTGGAAGGTTTTAACAACTGCCATCTTACGACAACAACCGGAAGCAACGGCTTAACGTGCCTACCGAACCATGGAGGAGCTCGAGATATTTATAATCTGGTTACCCATCCAGTGACCCAGCATTGCGAAAAGGCCTCATCCGCTGCGCCATGGAGCTCTTCATTATTTATTATTTATTTATTTATGTATTTAAACTCAATTATTATACAAAACATTACAAACTAATAATATTCGCCAAACTGTTAAGCAGTTTGTTGGCGACATAAGCACTCGTGTTTATAATTATTTTGTGTACTCACTTACCCATCAGGGTTAACTATCATAATGTATCTTATTATACATTATCTTAATATAAATCTACTTATCTAAAAAACGTTATTTTAACTTTCTTTTTAAGATCGGCTTACACACTTTTTTTACTTTCTCTTAATAACTCTATATCATTACATATTTCCGTAACTAAATACCATGTACTTACATCTTTTACCGTAATAGATTTTTGTAATAGGTACAATTAATTTATCCTCTCTAACCCTTCTTGTGTTATATTTTTTTCTTTTAATTTTATATTCTTCAGAATAGTACTGATGCCAATACATTTCGTGGCTGCCTATTATTAATTAAGGCAGTATTTTCAGTAATTCAAAGTTATTGGCTGCCATTTACTACCTATATATTATGTTATTGAACCGACAAAGGAGCATACGACACACTTGATTGAAAACAGCCACCACAGCTCATGGACGCTTACGACACCAATGGTGTTTTGCCGACCCTGAAACTTCAGTTCTCGTGATTTTATGCCCTGGGATTGCACTTAGTACTATATAATTCGATACAGACTATGTAAGGTAATGCTGCTGACGGCTGATATTGCTATCAGTGTGATCGCTATTCACTCAATACTGTGCAAAGTTCTAGTCGTATCACCGGAAAAAATAGCTTTTAATTTCAAAAACTTACGGAAAATTCCAAAAGTCAATATAAATAAATAAGCGAGACACGTTGCCCCACAAATTTGACCTTTCCGAAGTACACGGTACAAGGCGCATTGCTCATTATCTTGTAGTTAAAGCGAGGAATGTCTTATTAAGTGTCGCAGCTCCGGAACGAAGGCTCTTGGAAACAAAGCATGTTTATTAAAACCACTACAACGCTCGGATCGTATTCGGAATCGGACGGTGACATATTGCGAGCGATTTGTGAATTAACACAAAAGGGCCTTGTATCGATTTGTTACGATACCTTTCGATATTAGAATAGACTGGCTAAGAGGTCTCGTAGTGATTATTTCACCAGTTTCATAGACATAGTTCTCGAAATTAATTTCAATTAGTCTACTTGGTATATTTTTTATTTTTTCTCGTTCCCTTCTCTCTATTGCATATATCTTTTCTCTATTGCACTATTTACTTTTCTAAGTTTGTTTCATCTCCTTTCTGTCTTTGCTTAATTTATCTTATTCTGTGTCTTAATTCAATTACTATTTTATTTTTAAAAATAAACTTAATATGTTTTTTAATTTTTTTTACATTATTCTAAATCAGATAATGAATTAACCGCGTCGTCCACGTTCAAAACACTTACCCGTATATCCCTTAAAGCACAAGTATCACGGCCAAGCGCGGTGTTGTGAATTAATTTCAACTTTGACGCGAAATAAATCACGTGGCTCGCATCCAGATCAGCCTAGGTGGGGCGGTGCCAGATCGATTTGAACTTTTTGTTTTTCAAATTAGCGCCGTGTTTTTTTGCTGCGATTCTAATAAATCAGCCTCCTGTGACGTAGGATTAGTTTGAGATAGATTTTTTTTAGAAAATATTTAATGAATTTCATATTTTTGGTACATAATCGTTTTAGTGTTGAATTAATATTGCGGCCGAGGAGCTCAATAGCGGTGATCTTGACTGCTAAGCAATTTTCGCAATGCCGGGTCGCTGGATAGGTGATCAATTTAAAAACGTCTCGAGCTCCTCCGTGCTTCGGAAGGCACGTTAAGCCGTTGGTTCCGGTTGTTGTCGTAAGATGGCAGTCATTAAAACCCACCAACCCGCATTGGGCCAGCGTGGTGGGTTATGGCCCAATATCCCTACGTGCTATTGTCCATGTGGGAGGCCTGTGCCCAGCAGTGTGACGTTTATAGGCTGATGATGGCTATTTTTTTTTAATTCTTATTATATTTTTTTATTGTTTGTTGTTTTTGTTTGTATGTTGTTTTTCTAAGATTGTACCTTTTAAAAATGTATTTTAATATCTAAATGTTATTTTTGTGACTTGTGATTATTTTGAAAATGCTTTTATTTTTTTTCTTTCATTATTCAAAAATTAACTGAACACGTTCAGAGTTATAAATCCATTCAGAAGTTTTTACGTGAAAGAGTAACAAACATCCATCCATACTTACAAACTGTCGCGTTCGTAATATTAGTAGGATATTGTTTTTAATTATTTTGTAGCATTTGGTTAAATATTATTTAAGCCACTTTGTACCTTAAATTTTGAGCTTATTATTCTTCGCTGCAGAAACACTAATTGGCATTAGTAACAAAACTGATAATATACACAATTCTCAAAAGCTTTCTAAGCCTTTTGGGTACATCTCTAATCGAGATCAATCGTCTAAAGGTACAATAATCCGGCTGCCGAACTTCCCGGAGACTCAATCTGGCTCCATTATAACTTTATATTTGCCGAGGAAACGCTGTCTCATTTGCCTGTAATCCCGATTGCTGTTAGTTTCTGGTGTTTGTCGGCTATTTTTATTTGGTTTGGTTGACCGTTATTGACATCCGGTTAGCGTCGGAAAAGGGTGCATACATAGTACCGCAACTTTTAAAACTACATATTTTGTCCATATTCGTATTCAACTACAGAGAAGCGTAGTTTACCCGGAATCCTCAATTACTGAGGAACTGGCTTTATATATCTAACTGGTGGAACACAACAATGTTAGCTTTGTTCTTATGTGTATAAAAGATGGTGGTATCTAGGCAGACGCACATAAAGCAAAGCTTTATTAAACTGTGTATTATGACAACTGACAATAGAGCTCCATCACAAACCTAAGAAGACAAGAAGATAGTCTATGACTGTTGGATGCAATCAAATTCGAAATTTATTTTTAGCGTTCTAATAGAAATCTGGTGGCAACACTATTGCACCGTCACGTGTACGCAGTAGCAGTCGTTAATAGCACGAGGGTATAATCCCGGGAGGGGCCGTAGACACACGGACGGCATGAGTCGCGCAAACTTCAACTGTCAACATAATTTGGCCGGATACAACGTGTTTACCGTCACCGATAGAGTTATAAGCTGCTCAAGATTAGACTGCGCCCACTGTGAGGCTGCTAAAGTTTTTGATTAGCGCGCGTTGCTCGATCGTTTTAATGGTTCGATGACTCACTGACTCCGCTTCTGTGTGTCATACTCGTACATGGTCGAAGACCTCCTCATCTCGCATGACTTACCGAGATTAAAAAATAACATAAGATTATGTTCTTGGTCTACGCCACTATATTATGTGTAGTTCAACACAATGTCACATAGTGACATCAGTAACTTATAAAATCTACATTTAGGGTATTATTGTTTCATCTGTATTTAGGGTACCTTTAAAAGTATATACGCAGAATTATACCTGCCTGATCGTAAAAGGTGGCTCAGAGAAGATGAGATGGCGACCTACATCATACCTATTTCTGACCCAGGAGGCATTGTTTTGCATTGCTTGTACCTACTAGAGGCAAAAAAACTGAAGCTTCAAGAAACCGTGATGTTCAAGCTTCTATGGAATCCAATGAACACATCAAACTAGCCAGACTCGTTTGTTGACTAAACTAAGCTTTAATAGTTGTGTTGTAGTAGACCTTTGAATTATGAAAGAGATACACTTTAAAACGAAATAGAGTATTTCCTATTTTAATTGCCTATCAAATGTAACATGTAACAACAAACGTTACGTCATAAGGCTGGTAGAGAAAAAGGAATCCGTTATTTATAAAAACGGCTGTGTTCTGTTTTTCTTTTAGGTGCGAAGCTTTTCGCTCTACTTTTGGTAAAAGCGACATTGTTTTTAGGTTTCCTCCCGTGTTTCGCTCTACAGCGCTAATTGGCTCTTTATTTGTTATGAATATTGTCATTTGCAATTTTTATTGCTGTTGTTCTTTACTGCTACTATGTAAGGGCTATTTTATAGTCTCCTGACTCGTATTTTGATTCGAGCGAAGACCGGTGACCATAAGTCACAGGGAGACAGTTGTCGGTTGATCTTAAAATCAAGTTTTTTGTATAAGAATATTGTTTTATATGGGATACCAGAAATATAAAGACTCTTCACTTCACAAAGTGAGCGCAATTGTCTTATTAACTCACCAACACGACTCATAGCACATTATCATCAATCTCGCGTATACACCGAATCTGCTACGTTAATTACGCTAAAATTATTTCCATTAACCATCCACCACCCGACATACGGCTCAGAAAGTCAATAAAACGGCATTCGCATACCGAAATATTTCACCGCCAAATAACGGCGACTCATTTACTAAAACACAAACGCGCGGGTATTGTTTAAAATAATTGCTTATGATTTATTATGCGTTCAACCGTTTCAATATATCACCGGCAGTGCGATCTTAATTCTTGCGACAACCCTGATGCTTCTGGTGAAGGGTGTCATTGATAAGCGATAGCGGAAACGTGTACCGGGTAGATTAGGTAGGGTAACCCGGGTAGTTCTACTATTAGAAGAAATGGTAGCGGGCAACTCTTGGCCTAGCATAGCACAAGATCGGCTTATGTGGAGTGTACAGTACATGTCTATTAATGATTACCTATAAGATGACCACGCTGGTGCGACCCAGCCGAAATGTCAGGTGCTTAAAAAGGTATTCCTTGAATACATTTATGCTAACCAGTTTGCGTTGAATCTCGTTAAATAACCTATTAATAATGGAACGAAGAATTTTAATATTGACGTTGGTGAGATTTGTGTAATAAAAACACAAAATTAAGTTAAGTGAAAAACAACAACCAACCTAAGTATTTAATTTATTCATCTGTTTATTCAGTATTTTCTAATTACTTTTTATTTGTTACAGGTAAGTGATATTACACCATTTCACATTTGAAAAAGGATATCAGGTATATAAATTATTATGGTAATAACATTTTATATAAAAAATAATTAATCTATAACGCAGCTTCATCTTAACCGAATGTTCAAATATTTGTAAAAATATTTCTTTCGTATCTCAGAGGTGAAAACTTCTAAGATTTGATGAAGCAATGTTGACTAAAAACATAATCATCAAGCACTGACAAATTTCGACGGGTGAAAACCAGACCTCGGTAGCCAAGTGGTTAAGGCAGCCGCCCGGAATGCGGAAGGTGCGTGGTTCGATTCCCGCATGAGGTGATCGTCTTTTTTCAGTGTTTAAAATTTTACCTAATTATATTTAAGCGTTAATAAAACGCTAAAATATATTTAAAAAAACATTAATAACATTTTTATAAAGACCAACAAAGATTATTTTTTTTCGTCAAATTTGCTTTATTGCTATATTAATAAAGCTTCCCTAACGGATAAAAATGAGTTGATTAAAATATAGGTCAGGTATAACAGTAATCTGTCATGCATTGGCGAAAAACTCGAATTCTAATTACGTTCGTAAAATTGGCTTAACACTAAATAGTAATTTAAGTACCTAAGAAAAACAATGAATTCTCCAACATTGTCGCACAATCTGCACATCGACTATGGTTAGTAATTATTTGCATACGCTGCCAACCGTCGCTTACACCACAGTGCAAGGCTTCAAGCAAATGCTTATTTATGTTCAAGCTACAATGAACTTGTCCCGCTCTCAATTCGTTTCGCAGCATTAGCCTGTACGTGGCATTGTCCCTCACAATGCTGCATTTTACTCTCCAGTTTTAAATAGGCTTTTGTTGATGACTTGGTTAATGTCGTCTGTTGGTTAGCTGTTGGTTGACTCGACGTTTGGCGTGTAAAATAAGTAGATAAACTGGTGTCTATCATGATGTTTGCAGTTGAGACATAATAATGTTAGATGTAATTTAATTAGAATTATGATTACAACTTAGTTTATTTGAATGTTCTTTACTAGCTGATATTAATCATCGTAAAAACGAGAAGGGATAAGAGTAATGCAATAAATTAATGTACGTAATATACCGCAATTTAATCATAGGAACAGACTTTCTTAAATTACCTATATTATAGCTCATCCTAAGGCAATCCGTGATATTAGCAATACCAGAAACATAATTTACAACATGACTGAGTCCACATTCGATCAGAGTAATCTTAATGAGCCACGTAGTTAGCGACCCACTGAGCCACTTAGATGAGCAAAACACCAATTACATCGTACAGTGCGGACGAATAGCACGCACCGACGCCAAGCAACATCTGTCTTTCATCAAACGCATCGGTGACGTAGCTCCTTGCACTGCCATCAACCGTGAAATGGAGTTGCGACCGTATCACATACATACATACATACGTACACGACTAATAACCTCAAAGGGTTAGTAGGAGAGGCAAAGAGCTCAGGTTCACCACATAACTGCACATGTGATCAACTGATAGGTGGTGATCGCATCGCCGCTTTATGCTGTGGACGAGCATTCTTCAAAGCAGAACATTCGTCCGTAAGTCGCCTTTTACGACACCCAAGAGCAGATCTGAGTTGGTAGTATTATTTTAATAAGGCGGTGTACCACCGTGCCGTAACAAGATTAATTTTGTTTGCAATAAAAGTTAGATGAAAAATAATTGTAAAAAAATAATAATTAAATTTGTTTACGCTCACACCAATAACTAGCCCAAGATAAGTATTCTTTTGAAACTGGTTAATATGGTAAGATACCGGATAAATATACATAAACATAGAAGAAACACTCAGATCCGAAATCAATTTAGAAAAACAGTTTTTCTCTACATTGACCCTACCGGGAATTGCAACCGGGACCTCAGAGATGGCGCGACGCTAGACCCGGCGTGCTAACTACTCGACCACGGAGTTCGTAATATATAGGCCTAATGAAGTTTTTTTATGCTTATAGTATTTTATATTTTAACTATTTATTAAATATTATGCGGTATTTAATTACGTATCATTCATTTCCAAATAGGAAATTTCTCTAACCACATAACAACCCGGACGTTCGTCTATCACACTTACAGGGCCGCGTGCGACAACAGTATCGATGTTGCCACTAGCCTCCCCTTTACTTCGCAAAATCCTGATCAAATTAAAAATCCGGGAACCGCTGGCGGCAACATGGGGCAGTCTTCATGTTCTCTAATTAGAGAGAGGTCGCTTTTCTGGACTCTCTTTATGATGAGGCCTACGTTGTGAGAGCTAGCGGGTCGTCAAGTAATATTCTTACGACCTCTCAGTCTTGGCAACGAAATGTCTAAAAATTTTGACAGCAGGTGCGATTTGCGGGAATTTAAACTTGCGGAAATGGAAAAAAAAAATTACGTCCTTCATGTTAAATTTTGCGTTCACGATGCATAAAATGTAGCACAGAACCGAAATAATCGACCTTGTTCATACTAAAGTAGTCTCTAAGTATATCAATACACGGTACAAAGTCAAGTGGACAGCGCGGCCATAATATGGCCGCTTGGGGTCTGACGGAATAGCGAGTTTTTAGGTGCGGCCAAATATGGCCGCTTGGGGCTTGAGGGGTAATATTTTAGAAGATATCTGTTGAAAAAAATTTTAACCTCATGTGTAATTTTTTTTTGTTCACGTCCACCTATTTATGTGGTCTCGTGGCTATACCACCGGTATTCATAACCCAGAGGAACTGGTTTTGATTTGCATCAGAGGAGTAGCAGTAGTAAATACTTTGCCTAATAAAATATCGTTTTTGACAATAATATACACCCTTAATTTTTATTCGTTTTAATGAAATTAAGGGTGAGTTCCACCCATGAAACTGAACTTTCCCCAAGAAAACTATGTGCAAAAATGACAAAAAAATGTCGACCTCCCATACTATTGTCGTCAGCTGATGAGGTCGATTTTTTTTGTCATTTTTGCATTTTTAAAAATTAAGGGTGTTTATAGGTGTTCTCTCTAGTGAAATTGCGGCTAAAGTGTTTTTCTACCTTCGGCCTTTTCGTAACTTACCAATACGAGAGATGAAATTCAATTAAATTATTAAATTAATTACTAAATTTGTTTACGCTCACACCAATTATCTAGGCCACGATAAGTATTCTTTTGAAACTCGTTAATATGGTAAGATAACGGATAAATATACATAAACATAGAAAAAACACCCAAACTCGAAATCAATTCAGAAAAACAGATTTTCTCTTAATTGACCCGACCGGGAATTGAACCCGGGACCTCAAAGATGGTGCGACGCCAGACCCGCCGTGCTAACCAGTCGACCACGGAGGTCGTATCACGTCTAGTACAACTTTGCTAAAACGTCGGGCATGGAAAAAAACACAGGATACCTAAAGTGAGAGATTTGCTAAAATTCCGTTTAAAAAGTAAACCCTAAGTAACTGTTATTATTAACAAGGTCGGGAGCGTTCAAAGACATTTAAACCAAACGCTGTTCAAAGATTTAAAAAGTAATGGTTTTGTCAGGGATTAGACCTAACGTTAAAACCTCACTCCTTGGGCCAGATCCCTAGCCTGAGGCCCAAATGGCCCCACTAGCGCACTGCAAAAGGATTACCAAAGTAAACAAAACCTATATAAAGTTAATCCCGCTGAAAACCCGCTTCATTATTAACAAATCTGGCGATTGTGCTTGACCGCTATCTGTACCTTTGGAAGTGGCTATTTATTAATGAGAGGCTTTCGGTGCGGTGGAAACGTGTGTTGCTTATCAATACACTTAGCAAAGAATTTTATATCTTTCTGGATTATCGTTTGGTACTGTAGTATATTATGTTGCATACAAATAACGACCACCGTGGTCAGCATGTGTTGGTTTTGGGTTCGAATTCCATTTGTGTCAATTTAGTAATAGTTGGTTTTGTGAATTGCCTGGGATCTGAATGTTTTTTTAGGTTATTTTCTAGTTAACCAGTTTCAAACCAGATGCATTACTTGGGCTAGTTGTGATTGCGAGAAAATTAGCTTAAGCTCTTGTTTTCCTACATATTTTATCAATTTAAAGAATCCTAGCCCTTAATGTTCTTAAGAAAAATATTCAAGCATAATATTATATTCCAAACACCTAGTTTTCACGAGGCAATGATTTAAAGGCGACGACCTTAAACATAAGACTTTATGTACTATTACATAGACGTTTCTAATAGAACATAACTTCAAACTGCTTTAAGATGAAAGGCGCACTGCTCAGGTTTCACCGGGGAACTCTTAAAAAAATCTTGTTTAGCAGAGCGGCAAGTTCTGATTGCATGAAGCCTTACTAATAAATCAGAGGTAATTCAAAGAAAAATTAAAGAAGGAGTACGACCAAAGGAAGCCGCTACAGAAAGAATTAATAATAAGTATAAAACTTCGCTGTAGGTATATACTTGCTTAGTGCGTTCGCAGAAGCCGCAAAAATAAGTGCCTACTTCTATTCACATTCTGCTTTGCCCCTGGCTTACCCGCGAACGGTAGGGTTGTCAACACAAAAGACGACTTCAAACAAAACAATAACTGCTATATGCATTGTTATGCCATAATTATACACAGAAATATATATGTATGAATTATATACTACTACTACTACTCTTGTAGTGACTTAAGAAGTCGTATGTGAGCTCGCACGCTACCGACTATCGAACCGTTTTAAGGCGAGTCCTTTCGAGCGCTTCTCTCTCGCTCTCTTGACGTACGACGGTACGGGACTGGTATAACAGCGAAGTGGCGCAAATAGGCGCGTTTTGTAGGTTTTCATTGGTTTTTTTGCCGATATAGACTTAATAGGATTTAAGGAATTAGCAGGTTCTCTGTAGTACTTCAAAATAAATATTTGCATGTAAAAATTATAACGAAAATTTAAAAAAAAATTAAGATATCATCCGTTTTACACTTATAATTGGCCTGTTTTCGGGATTTTTTATAATCTAGTAAAGATCATCTAATCGCGTAACAAATTAGCACATACTTTAGGCAATATCCTTTATGTATTATATATATTTTTATAAGAGCGTTATTTAATAGTAAATAAGTACATGAACCATTTGATCTAGTAAAACAATTTTGCCCGCATTTACCGGTGACTCGCCAAGACCGATTGTCGGTGTCCTATTTTCTTTCCGACTTTTCGACCGATTCAGCGCGCATACAACGTCGAATGTTTAATTTTTGCCCGACAAATGGTTCTGACGAGAATTGGATAAGCTAACCGTATTTTTTTTAATAGCGTTATCTACTTTCAGTGATCTCGCACAGTACTGACAAAGTTTGTCAGTTTGTCTGTGATTAAGAATTTTGAATTATCCTCTAGTTTTCGTAAAAATTAACAAATTTTAAATAACGTACTGTAATAAGCAAACACCGTCCCTGTTATTAATAAACGTTGAATAAAGTTTCACTTAGGATTATACTGATGCTGTCTCTATCTGTCTTCTTTAACAAAAACGAGACGGCGTCACTTTAAACCGGGGCGTAACATTTGGCCGATTTTAATAATAAGACGGCGTATGTTTTTAAAAAAATATTTGTTTGTTCTGTCTGAGCTGAATGAAATGGATTATGAATTTTGAGTTATCCTCTAGTTTTCGTAAATTTGTGCAAAATTTATTTGCGTACTATATTCTAATCGACACACACCAATCATTATAAATCATCATAGAGAAAACAACTCGAATCGCCCGTTGTGGCCTCTCGTATAATAATATGCACTTTTCGCCACATCACCGCCGGCCGTACGCAAACACGGCGACAATATTCATATACGCCGCTCAAAGTCAACAGCCGACTCCAAATACCGTGGCCCGTGCGCCGTGAGCCGTGGCCGAAGCCACGCCAAAGCACACACGCGAGCACGCAGCCCGGCTTAGCTTTTGACAGCCATTTAACCGTGACGCTGATCGCAATTAACAACTATTCTACATACATATTAAAAAAGCTGCAGTTGTGGCGACCGATGGGGTATTAATGACGCCGGTGGACGGAAGAATTTGTGCTGGGGTCATTGTATCGTAACCGTCCCATTGTTGGGCATATTACTTCCCACGTAGACAACGGAACAAGGGGGTTTGAAATTATTACTCTCATTTTTCTTTTAAAACCACCTCTGTATTAAAAGGAACAAAACAAAAATAAATCAAATTGGTCAATCCGTTTGTGATATAAGCCAGACTAACGAACAGCAATTATAAATAAAATTATAATATTTCATTCCAGGTTTACAATTGTGTGGCCGGTGGTCATTAGATCAGAGAAGCAGTTAAAAAGTAGCAATGAATATTACTAACCTTACTAATCTTTTTATTAAGCCAACTCATTAATTAAACAAACAGATGAAAATAGTTTGCAATCTCAGTTGGCCACCACTCAAAACCTTTTAATTTGATGACCCAATTTCATATTTCATTTGTCACACGAGTCAAAGTCAGACCAAGTAGGTTTTTGGGAGCATCCGACCGTGCCGTCCACCGTCCATGGTACAAATTCGTGCCGGACATCAAAGAGACATCCAGCAATTGTGTTACCATCAGTCGGCAAACAGACTCAGATGTTAATTAAGTCCAATCAGTTTCGGTCCATCACACACATTACGACGTCGAGTCGTAAGCGGATCGGCTAATCCGACACTGGTGTGGGGGCCTAAGATCACGTGCTCTTAGCTAGAGGTTTGTAGAAAACGGCAGTGTTATAACGATATATTGTTATACAGCTAGTTTGTGTAGTAATAAGAGTTAAAGAAAAGAGATGAGGTAAAAAAAAGTATTCTCATGACCTAACATAGAAATTACTTGACACGTGGGGATATAATATATAGAATATTTGATACCGTAGTTAAATAAGTCAATCGATTTCTATAACAGTTTATTTGTGTCCTTTGTACAATCATACTCTAAAGTATGGTCATGAAAGTTTAGTAAAGTTTTGTTGTTTTAACTAGTTTTATAAACGTGAAAGTGTGCCTGTTGTTTTTCTTTTCGCGACAATGTATAATAGCTGAATGAGGTGCCGGGCCGTGGTAAAGACTTTTGTGACAGAAACTATGTATTTTATAATAATATGGCCCTGTCTCTTGAAAGGTACAAGTCTTGTAGTACAAGTTGTTACCATAGTAACACTTGTAAAATACCAAACTTGTAAGTGTAGCGTTTCACGAAACTGTACTTTGCACGTATGTAAAATAAAATCTCAATCAAATGACCAACCTCACAAGTAAATATTTAAATGTGTAAAACTAATTCAGTTTCTCAAAAAATTGCGTTGACACTTGTAACTAGTGACTTTCAGAAATAAATCTAGCAGTGTCGGGAGACTCCTAATTGTTATGTATCGCTTAATATATAATAATACTGAAACAAAACCAACGGGTAAAATCTTTATACGTTCGTTTGTCAAACATTTTTCATCATAAAATTGAATGATTGTCCATTATTTAAAATAAAAAAGAAAATAATAAAATGGTGCCTGTATCACACTCGTGATGTTTTATGTTAAATTTTGTTTGAGACTTTCAAAGACATTTAAACTATTACTATTTAAATCTCTTTGGAGACTTTCGACGATTTCAATCATCTCTGTCAATGATGTTACAATAAAAAGAGGTAGATGTGTTACATGTGCCAAAAAGTGGCAACAGAAAACTATGCTAATTGGCTTACCTTAAGCGTAGTCTCACAAAAGCGTTAGCAGTGTTGACACTTTGACAGTGTCAGTTTGCATGTATTTGTTTCTGAAAATTAATTAAAAATATGCTGTCCTGTGTCATGCGAACTACATAAAAGGTCACGAAATTATATATCATGAGTGGCATGAGTGAGTTTAAATTTTAATTGATTTAAGTTCTTATTATTTATCAACTACAAAATGTCAGAATAAATTGTGTCATAAAAATATAGAGTGCGACAGCAAATTGACATGTAATTCGAAATGACACAGCGCTACATGTATCTGTCTTGTTTACGCTCTTACTAGTTGTCATGCTATCTTGCTCACACTTTAGAATACGATCAAGTTAACTCGGCAGATGCGGCCATATGAGATCATCGACTAGAAGTGACAAGTTACCTCGGCCGTATAACATCGTAATATTTAGTGAGTATAGCGCATGCTCAGGTTTTCGTATGTACGACGCTTCGGTCCATTATTGAAATCATAATAGTACTGACATAACCTATCTAAGGTCAATGTGGGGAAGTCCGGCATACTTTTCTAAAATTTAAGTTTAACAGAACTTATTGAATCGAGATACGCTATATAAAGTAACTTGTGTCGTCGGAAATTATAGGTAATATATTTATTTACTTATATTGGTCTAAAAATCATATGAATTGCAATAATCTTTAGATTTATATGATATTTTTTAAAACTCGGCGTGTAGACGGACTTCCCGTGCAGTTTAAGGTAAGTCCGTCTAGTAGCAATATAACCAAAACTTGTGACGCAATATGTTTGAAAACAGTTTGTAGCAGTGATTTACAACTAGCGTTGAAATGTGTGTTTTATGAATTCGTTCACAAGGTTTAAATTTCAATGATAATTTACTTTATTTGATTTTAAGGCAAGTCCGGCATATCTTTGGTGACAGTGGTTGCAAACATTTTTAATAAAATAGTAACGAATTTCCTTTTTTGTAAAAAAAATACTAACCGCCGAAAAACACTGCCATCAAAAAGAGATAGAAAAAGTTTAAACAAATTGTAAAAAAAACTCTTAATTTTTTTTGTTGAGTTTAAATGGAAGCCGTCACTTTAAAAAAATTGTATGACTTAGAAAAATGTATGTATGACTGCCCTACTCATGTAGGTAATTTAAGACAATCGCGAAGCGCAGCGTAGCGATTGTTTTAAATTACCAAATTAGACAACAGAAGTCTAGCTCCATACAAAAATTATAATAATTTCTTTATTATTGAAATTTTGCATTCACAATGCTATATAGATAAAGGACAAAATGTTTAATAGAAAAAAAAATTGAATTTTTTTTTCCTTAAAAAAATACATTTTTTTTTAAATCTTTCCATCGCTTCCCGAAAGCAATATCTCTCGTCAGATTGTAAAAAAAAAAAATTAGAGTGTATTTTTTATGCACCCTCTTTGCGACACCCGGACCGAATAGTCTGAAATTGCCTGTTTTAAAGAGATATAGAGATACCTTAGATAGATAAATAGATTAGGTAGATACTTAAGTAGGTACATAATATATTTATTAATAAGGCAAAATAATAAATGACAAAATTCAGCAATGTGCAAAACCTGAGAAAAGCTTTCTTAGCAACTCGTTTCAAGATCTGCTTAAGACAATCAAAATTGTCTATCCTAGTCTATAACAGTAATGATAGTCCCGCCACTGAGCATTCCTCACCTGCTAATTGTCTTGTAGCCAGACTGACAATACGGCTTGAATATAAATAGGTACCTAATGATAGTTTTCATTGGGCGACTACTTTTAAGTAGTAGCTAGCAAATACAAAGAATCGTATAGTAACATAAAATACGTGCAGCTGAAAAGGTTGACAATATCTGCAATCGAGGCAAGACCGGTATATGACGGACTTTCCTTATGCATGTAGACGGACTTCCCAACTCTTACATTTTGAGTTTAGACATTTGTTGCAGGCAATAATTACGAAACTCAAGGGATATTAATTAATTCATCACCAGAAATAAGTATGTGGATCACTAAATGACTTACGTAATCAAGGAAACTCCAAAAATTCCTTTGATTTACAACTTTTTTTTTAGTTTTTTGAAGAGACGTTACACTCCAACTCCAAGTACACGACGCGAAAAAAAATGGCCTACCGATTTCTTTCGACCTAATGATGTTAGCGACATCTATGATTCTCAGTTCGAACTAGCTCCGTAATACTGTTTTACCGACCGAGGCATAAGAACCTAGCCGTTCAAATATGCAAGTTATTGCCGCTAGACGGGCTTACCTCCTAGACGGACTTACCCACATTGACCTTACCTCTTTTTAATATAATATCATTGATCTCTGTGAAAAGTTATTGTCGTCAGTTTTTCAAAGAGATCGTCCAATCGAACTTGTAAAATGGCATATTATTATAGTTATTTATTTACAAGGCTCGTAACGTTTTTGTGAAACATATTTTACAAACATTTATATTTTTACTCTTGTGGAACATCAGAATCACAAGTTGGCTGCTATTTTAGTGCTTCCATAGTTGTCAATTGCTGTCTCTGAGAGACCATCAGAAATTTTAAAATCATAAAACAACGAGTGTAATGTCAGTGACATTGACATTAAGATAAAATCAGCCAGTGCATATGTCATTATTGCAATGATAATCTTTTTTGTTACCGTAAAAAACACACTTGTTATTTACTACGTAAAACAGAATTTACAAGTCTTTGTTATAATTTACGGTAACAAAAAAGAAGCTTCGATATATTATATCGAAGCTTGTGAACTTGTACCTCTCGAGAAACAGGCCCCAGAGAAACAAAATGTCACCACAGACCACAAGTACATCTTACCAGTGAGAAAGGAATTATTAAATAATTTCCACTCTAAAAATTTTACACGACGTATTATCCAACAACTAAAAGACCACTATTCCGATAACTGATTTGAGTTAACTCCATTTGACAGTGAGCTTATACGGCCAATCCGAATCTTTTTAAACCAGTAAGTACGCTGCCGAGTAATGTCGTCGGCCATTACGGCGACCCATTACGCCCATTTGCAAGTGAAAAATGTGATTTGCCAAATGAAAACTAGCTTTCAGGAGAGGCCGATTCAAAATTAGTCCGGATTATCTCGGAGGTGTTGAAAAATCGAATTTGGTCCCGGTCCGTCAACCGGGTCAAACCGGTAATTGGTTTAAAGCATTCTCGCGACGGCTGTACCGGGTGCGCTGCAGGTACGGTGTGGCTTTTAATCGGGTTTCGCTGCTTTGATTTTGATTTAAAACGGATTTGATCTGGTTGTTTATATATAAAGAGCGTTTCGCTGTAACCCTTTTGGCTTCTGGACTGGACTCCCCTTCTGATTACCATCATATAGAGCGGAATTATTTGCCAACTTCACTATTAAATAAGCATTAAATAACATGTTAATTCACCAGCTCGCATTAAGCCAGCGTGGCGGGTTATAGCAAAATCTCCCCACAGTCGCGTAGCGGTGAAAGAATACTACCACCCCCTCTCTTCCCTTGGGTGGTCGTATAAGGCGACTAACGGACTAAAGACTGCACATACGTCCAACAGCATAGAGCGGCAATGGGCGCACCACATGCTGAGACGCACATGTGCTCACGCTGAGCACATGTGCAGTCGCTATTTTGGTGAAAAGTGGACTATTTATAGAGGACTGCTTTTGCGGTCCTCATTGCCTAGCTGATTACGTCAATACCTATTAATTGGCTACTTGACAGTTCTCGGAAAAGTGTTTTAAAAATTAGAAACGCTTCTTTTATACCTCTTACAATATTTTTTTTCTCGAAAAAGCTTTATGTAATAGAAAAAAAACATATTTTTCTTCGTTTATTTAAAATTTCGCGTGAAAACGGTTGGTCACGTGACATTTTGCCCTGTGACGTCACACTTCAATAAACAATATCTTGAAACCTGGCAGATAGTTGTGGAACGCTCTTCCCGAAGAAGTTAGGCGGGTCTCGAGTAAATCTGCTTTTAAGAAAAAGGTTTATAATATGCTACTTCAAGACCCACGTAAGAGTTTCTCATCATTTTATCCTCTATTATATCTAAGTATGTTTATGTAGTTTATCTTAATTGCTTAAATTGTATAGCTATGTAAGTACTTTCGTAATTAATTGATTGTGTAGTTTATTCCTCATTTCACACTATTATTTGTATTGCACCGCCATCATCTCTTTCTGCCTAGCCCTAAGGTTGACTGGTAGAGAATGCCTTTTGGCATTAAGTCCGCCTTTTGTACTACTTTTATTCTGTGCAATAAAGATTGAAATAAATAAATAGTTTTTGTTTATTTTGTGAAATGTGACGTAGCTCAATCAGGGCCGCCCGTGTTTCGGATCTTGTAATCCACAGATACAAAATCGCAAATTTATTTTGTAAAAATAAAATATTTCCGAATTATCTTAATAAAAACACTATTGGATAATAATTATTGTTAAATTATAAACTACCATTCTTTATTATTGAAATGTGCATTCACGATGCTATATAGATAAAGAATAAAATGTTTACTAGTTTTTTTTCTAATAAACATCTTTTTATCCTATATCTATATAGCAATTGTAAATGCAAAACTTTAATAATAAAGATATTTTATAAACAATTACGACTTTATCGATTGTTAAAATACTTGCAATAGTATTTCTATTGAATGTGAGGGTAGACTTCACAGTGACGTAATACCTGCTTGCAGCGTATCAACTACTAAAAAAAAATCAACGAGTCTTCTGGTGTCTCGGTAGCTTAGCGGTTAGAGCAGTGGACCGGCAATCTAAAGGTCACAGGTTCGACCCATTCAAGCTTTCCTGAGACTGGTTGTTCTTTATCCAGTAAAACGAGGCCAAACGAGGCGTGAAGAAGCACTTTGTGGGCCGGCAGAGTGAGGGTGACTGATGCTACGTCTCTTACGCTGCAATAGTTGTCCTCGCGCCTGGACTTCATTTCCACTTAACATCAGGTGCAGTGGGGTCATTTGCCAGGCTTAGTATAAAAAAAAACAATTTATCTTGTATAAACTACCATATCCGACTAATTTATATTTTATTGTTACAACTGTCAAATAGTCAATTGTAGCGATGGCTTGATTCTAATGGTGGAGGCCTTTGGCTTGGAGTGAGACAGCATACAGGCTATACTACTACTTGTGCTACTAGTACCTATTTCGGTCACTTTATAATTGATGTCCGTCAAGTTAATAGCCGGTGTAGCCAGGTCGGTATTGTTCCACTGGCCTATCGATCGGGCCCGCTGACCCGCGGAGATAATAAAAAAGTTGAATGATACTGTGCCCTCCCTATCGGAAAATAGAAGTGGATCTTTAGTTCTGAAGTCGCCGGTAACAATGTCGCGTACAGTCGCCAAGAAAGGTTTTGAGTAAATTGTTTAGTATTTGATTTTGCTGCTATAAGAACGTAATTTTAATCTTGATAGAGTATGTATATAGTTATAACGTATTATTAGTTATTATTATTTAGATAAGCAAAGCCTTTTAAAATAAACACATATTTTTCTATAATATCCTCTCAGATGTCAGAGTTCGCGAGCGCCCTTGCCCACGTCTGGCGTCTTCACCGCTGGGCTTCTCGCGGGTTAGGAACAGATGCATTCTTTTGGAGATTACTCGATAATTTGTTGGAAAGTTTACCAACTTCTGTATATATTTCAATTCTACATACAATTTCCCATAGAATAGCATATAAACTTATTCATAATTTGTAAAAACATTGCATAGGTTCTATATTTAAAGAAAGTAAAAAAATAAGGAGCAGTTGTGTAATATCAGGTATATTTTTTAACTAGAACAATTTGAACAGATACTTTTTGTATTCCCATTCCCTTTATTTAACATATATCTTAAGAAAAAAATTGTACAATATTTTATATAAAAACATATTTACAATATAAAACATTATAAAACACTTAACCTAGGTTGCCACCGGCAGCGGGGATAGACCCAAGCTATCGGTGGTTAGGGCTGCAGAGTGAGGAACCTCTTGACAATACGTGCTGTGTCAAGGAGTACTGCCTTCTGTATCTGCACCTAGACCCAACCTTTTAGCGAGAGCCTCTCTAGATGTTGATCGAGGCTCTTCGCTATAAGGCCGTGTGCCGAAACGACTATCGGTACAATAATAGTTGAATCCACGTCCCACATGGCGGTAACCTCGTGAGCCAAGTCAAAGTACTTACTGAGCTTGTCCTTCTCGGCTTTCACGAGGTTCTCGTCATGAGGTATGGTGATATCAACCAATATTGCTCGGAACTGAGATCGATCGATCACCACGATATTAGGCTTATTAGCGACAATAGTCTAATCCGTGATGATAAAACGATCCCAGTAGAGCGTTGCATGACCATTTTTAGGGTTCCGTAGCCAAATGGCACAAAACGGAACTCTTATGGATTCGTCATGTCTGTCTGTCTGTCCGTCCGTATGTCACTGGCACTTTTTTCCTAAACTATAAGAACTATACTGTTGAAACTTGGTAAGTAGAAGTATTCTGTGAACCGCATTATATTACAAACCGCACAGTAAGCTTTTCACACAAAAATAGAAAAAAAAACAATAAATTTTGGGGTTCCCCGTACATAGAACTGAAACTGAAAATTTTTCTTTCATCAAACCCATACGTGTGGGGTATCAATGGATAGGTCTTCCAAAATGATACCTATTAAGGTTTCTAATTCTAATATCATTTTTTTCTAAACTGAATAGTTTGCGCGAAAGACACTTCCAAAGTGGTAAATGTGTGCCCCCCCCCCCCCTGTAACTTCTAAAATAAGAAAATGATAAAACTAAAAAAAATATATGATGTATATTACCATGCAAACTTCCACTGAAAATTGGTTTGAACGAGATCTATTAAGTAGTATAAAATGTTTACTAGAAAAAAAAACAACCAGTCTCAGGAAAGCTCGAACGGGATTTGAACCCGTGACCTTTGGATTGCCGGTCCAATGCTCTAACCGCTAAGCTACCTACCGAGACCCAGAAGACCCGTTGAATTTTTTCTAGTAGTTGATACGCTGCAAGCCAGCGGTTTTTTTTTTCTAGTAAACATTTTATCCTATATCTATATAGCATTGTGAATGCAAAATTTCAATAATAAAGTTATCTAGTAAGTATTTTTTTTTCATACGTCATAAATTAATTAGTTAAAGAAAAATACACTATTATTAAAACATCGATCAAAGTTTTATAGATAATGGTACGGAACCCTTCGTGCGCGAGTCCGACTCGCACTTGGCCGGTTTTTTGAGAACTGGCGCAGGTGCGTACTTATAGTGCTGGTGAATTATCCTGGCTACTTGGTTGTGTCTGTGCATTATATTTATTGTCAGCCTGTTCTGTCCCACTGCAGGGCAAAAGCCTCCCCTCCTTCTTTACACTTTTTTCTGTCCGCTACAGTGGTAATAATATAATTAATTATACATAAATATTACTAATTTGACAAAACCAAATTAGGTATAGCATTTTTACATAACATATTTTAAAGATTTCTGACTTTCTGCCTTTTTGTGCATTCTAAAAAATAACTAATCGTTTAGGAGCAATTCTGAAATTGTAAAAATATAGCTTTTCCATATAAAACTGCAAAATACTATTCGACCTACGATGTATAGAACAACTGTTTTATTTCGCAATTTCAGAGTTGCTCCCAAACCAATAGTTTATCTTTGCACTTAGTAGAATTGCGTGGCAGTTTTGTACCATTGACTCGAAAGAGGAAGTGTTCAATTGTCATATTTAAGCTCCAAATAAATATTTTTAATTTCAAATGAAAAGTTAGTTTTGTAGGCGACCGTACAAGGAATTTCATGTCCAACTCCCTTGAGTATTCGCAGGAATATCGACGGATCTGCGACAAATGTTACTTTCCGAATTGTCGTATTACGTACATATTTCGATGATATTTATTTACGACTGCGATTGTTCACCCACATTACAGACGGCCCGCTACTCAACCGCTCTTGTGGGATTTTGAGTCAATAAAATATCTTGGCTTTTACATACATACTTACATACTTACTTACATACATCACGCCCGTTTCCCGGCGGGGTAGGCAGAGACCAAAGCTTACGATTTGCTACGATCTCAGCATACATCCTTTACTTCGATTACTCTCATAACGTTCTTATCACTTGTCTTTTGATTGCAGTAACATAATAACCGCAGTCTTTCAAGACGAAAGTCTTTTTTTTTTCGGCAACGGGTAAGCGCTTGGCCTCGCCTCATCTCACCTGATAGTAAGTGACGATAAGGCCGAAGGTGGAAGCGCACTTCACCCGGATCCTCAACCACTGAGGAACTGGCTATCTTATCTCAACCTGTCGGAACACAATAATGCTAAAAACATCGTTGTTATCGCGACAGACTTAGATAAGATGGTGGTAGCTAGCAAGGCGGACTTAACAGCCCTACCGCCAACCAAACCGAGCACACAAAGTTGTACCCCCCGCTGGGAATCGAACCCGAGACCTCTGGGTCTGAAACCAGTGGCTTTGCCACTAGACCACAGAGGCGGTTGAAAAGTGTATGTTGCCAGTGATGACATATGTTACCGAAACGTGGTCGCTCATTATGGGCCTAATAGGCGGGCTCAAAGTTACGCAAAGAGCAATGGAGAGGTTTCTCTACGTGATCGAATCAGAAATGAGGAGATTCGTAGAAGAACTAAAGTAGCCGACATAGCCCAAAGAGTCGCCAAGCTCAATTGGCAATGGGCAGGGCACATCGCCCGTAGAACCGATGGCCGTAGGGGCAGAACGGTTCTCGAGTGGCGACCGTTTACCGGAAAACGCAGTGTGGGCAGGCCTCCAATAAGGTGGTCCAACGATCTGTTGAAGGTTGCGGGTAGCCGCTGGATGCGAGCAGCACAAGACCGGTCGTGGTGGAGATCTTTTGGGGAGGCCTTTGTCCATCAGTGGACGTCCTCTGGCTGATGATGATGATAATAAGGTATGAGGACCTCCTTGGCTTAGCAGTTAAAGTGTTCTACGCTACTTTACGTATTGCAAGCCCTGAATGGTTAAACAAACGCAATGATCCGGAGTTTTTATGTTTCGGAATGAGCCGCTTGTCTTAATTGATCTCGTTAGATGGCACATTAATAATTGAAACAATGGTCCGTATCGACACGATCTGGATTAGCGTTTTATGTGTAAGTCAGTCAAGCTAGCTAACCTATAGACCTATATCGTCTGGATTGCGAAAATTGCATTTATAAGTAGGACTACTTGACTATTTTTGTTGTGTTTTTTCGGTTCTTATTTCTTCTTTTAGCTACACTACCAATCTACTCACATTTCTCCCATCCTCTATGATTAAATCTCTTCAAAGGTCAGGCTCAAATAATATTATTTAAAACGTACCTACAATGTATAAAACTAAGCAGTATCTAAAATATTCATCATCTTTAAAAGTGACATAAAAACAACAATAAATCAACTTTATAGTGCGTTTATTGTTCTTTTTTATAAAATACAAAAAAAACACGTTTGATGTCCCATCATCCATTCATGAATTAACAACACATACAGCCGAGCGATTGCATTAACGTAACTACACGAATCGTCGGATAACGCAAAACAAACTCATTTATACGTTTCCGAAGAGCATAAAAGGCGGTTGTAAAAAAGTTGGAAGGCGAGCGACGAGGCGGGGGCGGCGCGGCACAGATGAAAACATGAGCTCCCCGTAATCCACAATTACGCAGAGACATCGGTAAGAGATTCCCGAATGAAACACATAATCCCCCCGCTCCGCATTCCGGTAGCGAGTAGTGATGTTCAATTGTTCGGGCCTGCGTTGTTATGGCCAGCCTTTTTATGGGGCTCAAAGCTTTTCCGATGAATGTTTCGGCAGTTGTGGATTGACCAGTTAGTGGGAGTGGGTTTTTAATTACCTGAGTGGATATGGTAAGGTTATTTGTGGTAACTAAAATGAAATTATATCACACCAACCTGCATTAGGCTAGCATTGTTTCTATGCGGAAAAGCCTGATGACGATGATGATGACGAAAAAAAATTTACTGAATAATGCGCTATCAAACGCAGTGGTCCTGGGTTCGATAACCAACAATGCTTATATTATATGTACTGAGTCGGCAAATTGGTTTAGCTACCACCTTTGTCTAAGTTAGTCGCTAACAACAATGTAAGCTACAATGTTGTTTTCCAACAGCCAGTTCAGAGATAAGATAGCCAGTTCCTCACAAGGGTACTTCCATCTCCGGCCTTATTGACACACTTACCATTTAATAATTACGAATTAAAATGGGATTCTAATTATATATATTAGCAGTGGAAGGAATAGTCAGACTGTATTTACCTAAAATTCATGACGGGACATAACATGGAGCTGTTAATACCACCAAATTAGATACCGGTATTTTGTGTTGTGGATTGACCAGTTAGTGGGAGTGGGTTTTTAATTACCTGAGTGGATATGGTAAGGTTATTTGTGGTAACTAAAATGAAATTATATCACACCAACCTGCATTAGGCTAGCATTGTTTCTATGCGGAAAAGCCTGATGATGATGACGAAAAAAATTTTACTGAATAATGCGCTATCAAACGCAGTGGTCCTGGGTTCGATAACCAACAATGCTTATATTATATGTACTGAGTCGGCAAATTGGTTTAGCTACCACCTTTGTCTAAGTTAGTCGCTAACAACAATGTAAGCTACAATGTTGTTTTCCAACAGCCAGTTCAGAGATAAGATAGCCAGTTCCTCACAAGGGTACTTCCATCTCCGGCCTTATTGACACTTACCATTTAATAATTACGAAATAAAATGGGATTCTAATTATATATATTAGCAGTGAAAGGAATAGTCAGACTGTATTTACCTAAAATTCATGACGGGACATAACATGGAGCTGTTAATACCACCAAATTAGATACCGGTATTTTGTATACTTATACCGGTATTTCCCGGAAACTCCGATTTCTTTTTCTATTCAGTACCAATGCAGTGGTTGGAAGTGTTTAACTATACTTCATTTATTTATAATAGTTTAAATTGTTCAAAGTGTTGTAACAGCTCCATGTTAAGTAAAGTCAACAATTTCAGGTAAGTTCAGTCAGCGTTTATAATAATAATAACTGTTATTATTATTACCAAATAAGATAACAACAAAATAAAAGCGAAAGCGGTCTAAAAAACAAGCTGAAAATATTACATTTGTTGAAAAACCAATTTAAACAATACTTAAGTTACCCACTTAACAACTAGTCATAACATCCGCTTGTCAACGTGTGTGCGAATCGCTAAAATCCGGTGGAAACATTTACCCTAGGAGCACATCCAGCCAGGATGTTTTCAACTAGCTAGTAGACGCGAGTTAATAATTCTCTTTATAGTCTGTAAGTTGGTTACCAGCTAAGCAACTTCGGGGGCACGGTACCACAGGTAAGCTATTTAAATATTTGTACGCCGGATGGAAGCAAATTAAATTTTAACTGCAGATTATGGCTGAGTGTGATTTAACGCGCTTTGTGCACGTAGGGGTTCATGTAAAACGTTAACTTTTCTATTTAGGATATAAGAAGGCTTAACAGCAATAACTGACTATACAATGTGATAGGGATGGTACTTCTAACCTGTTAAGGCTAAATACATACAATACAATACAATACATCTAAATTCATCGACAAAAAAATTAATATGGACTTAAAAGTGATTTTAAATCACAAAATAATTAAGTAATGATTTTTTTCTTACCAAATTACCAATCACCGATCTCAAACATACGAAACAAAGTAATTTATTAGTTAGCCAGTGTCGTTAGCTACCGTTTGATATTTTTTTCATGTTTCTCCGACGTATGATACCTTTGATATTGCATAAAGTAAAAATGGTCGTAAATTACAGGGGGAGGGGGTTGGACCCCCGTAAGTATTTTTTTTGTCGATGAATTTAGGTGTAGTACATAGCCTTAGAAGTACCACCCCTATCACATTGTATATAACTAATAAATTATGACCCTTTATTCTTATACGTGAGTACGTATTAACTAATAAAATATAGATTTAAGCAGAAATCAAACCCAGATTTTTATCTGGACTATAAAAAGCTTAGCTCAGAAAGAATACATAAAATCTTGTCACAAAGGTAAATGTAAATTGTAGGTAAACTAATCATAATTTATTGTTATTATGAGTAGTTTACCTATTTTATCTATGTTGTTGTTGTTGTTGTTACCGGCGATTATTTTACGGTAATTGAATTGTGACAAGTAAAAAACTTGTAAGATTTGCGTAACACGTACGTAAACACGTACATTATCGTCCCTCTTTTATCTAAATTCATAGTGTAATTATTTCCCATATTTTATGTCTCACACACTGGCGCTTTGGTCTAAATGAGACATCTTTTTCATACGGCCAGACGTAAACGTGCTAGCCAACTTGACGCGACGCCGACCGACGTCCCGGAATTATGTGTCCCCTCCGTCGTACGTACGGACAGTCAAAGGGTCTTTGATACGTCACGTCTCCGCCGACGTACATGTGAATCTAATTAAGACTCCTAATTATATTGATACTTTGTCCTTGGGACCGTCGCTTTTTCTGATTTAGTGAGTAGGAAGATTAATAAATTACAAGATTTTGCGCCGCCGCAAAGAGGCTAGCGTACTCGTGAAAACTAAGGCTTTTTTTGCAATGGCTACTGCTTTTGAGGAATACATTACTATCTCCTAATAACTAATTATAAATAAAAAACATTTCAATTGAATGTTAAGCAAAGCATTGGGAACATTAGAATCTGTCATGGCTTTGTAAACGTTATAAGGTTGAGATCTTGACAAGAGGTACAAGAAACAATATATTCTCCATGCACACAATTAAATTGAAACCAATTCGTTTTATTTTATGACATACCTACTCATAAATTTTCTTTCTGAGGCTTATTATTTTTCACATTTACTTGAAATTTATCCAAAGGCATTTCAACAATGTAGATGTGTCTCATAAAAAGTTACATACTCGTATTTACTGAATAACGAACCACTTGTTATATGAAGCCTGATACAAGCCTGATACTTAAGATGGCGGGTTTATTTTTCTGTTTTGTTAAAAGTTCTGACCTTCAAGGTCATGTATTTTTGCAATAGTATTAAGACTTTTTTGACACACATCATTAATATTATATTTATGTATCTTGAAATAACTCTATCTGAGAGTGACTTCAAGTTACCCCCGCAATATGAATAAATAAAATATTATATAATAATGTAATAAAATATATTATATTTTGTGTACAATTTTTACGCCAATTTTGTTGCGAACAAATTACAAATTGGAAAATGTTAAAATAAATTTCATTAGTGGGATTCAAACCTGCAACCATTCTGCGGCGTTATTTTAATGTCAATTACTACGTAAATAGTGTTGATGAAGTTGATGATAAGGTCACAGTAACCACAGTGATTGGAAGAGCACCTGACTCGAATTGTCAGAAGGGTGCAGCTTCAAATCCTGCTTGTGAAAATATTTCCGACATTTAATTTTTTTTTACACCACACTGACTGGCCTGAGGTGGCTCAGGATTGAGATGGATGGAGGGAGTTGGGGGAGGCCTTTGCCCAACAGTGGGACAGTAAAGGCAAGCAAAAAAAAAAATTTTTGCGACATTTTTCCGTAATGTATAAAAAAACTTTGAAAAATAATAATGATGTGGACTGTCTTACAGAATAATGGTCCACGTTTGCTTACACAGTGAAATTTCAGCTAGGAACAACATTAAATTATCAGTTATGGACAAAGTTTGGATGGCTCTTTGGCGACCATTAGACGCCGTCACTGTGATAACTTGGATGTCGATTCTTAACGCGGTCTTTGAACTACACCTCAATAAAAGTAGATCGGAATAATACGTGAAATAGCTGGAAGTTTTAACATTATGATAGATCAAAATATATTATAATAGTGTTAGGTATTTAAATAACACGAATTGAAGAGATGTATTATCTAAAATACTTTGAAACTTTGAGAAATGTAATTGTAACATACTATTTTTATAAACTTTCTTATAGGTTCATACCTATAATCATATAATTATATACACTTAATTACAATCATATTCTTAAATCGTGATTGTTTTATTAAAAATAGTTTATTAGTTTCTACAGTATCCATAGTATTTAAACTATGATTATTGTTAGGCTGGGTGACAGGTGTAATTTTAGGACAATACCTTTCTTCTTATATCTATTATTGAACATATTAAAAGCTATAAGTACACACAACTATAAACCCAATAAATCTACCTCTTGCCTTTTCCCCGCAAAGTAAACTAGAGATCGAACAGAACCGTATTGTAGTACCGGTACTCGAGTCCGCATATCAGTTGCAATGTAGGTCGGTTATTTGCTTTTTTTGCACAAATAGTTCGGTTTAGACTAACGGAGCTATGCCGCGTTTACACTGGACGAACTAATATTTTTGTTGTCCCACCCCCTCTCTTCCCTTGGGTGTCGTACAAGGCGACTAACGGACTAAAGACTGTACATACTTCCAACAGCATAGAGCGGCGATGGGCTGACCACCTGTCACGCTGAGAACATATGCAGTCGCTATTTGGTGAAAAGAGGACTATGATAGAGGACTGCTTTTGCTATCCCCAGTCTCTGACTAATCCTTCAAGATAATAGTCGTGATTATATGTTTGTAGGTATGTATTAAAAGTAGTAATTTAGTTTTTGTTGCATGTTTTTTTTTTAATTTTATTCCACGTCGGGTAAGCGCTTGGCCTTCATCTTACCTGATGGTAAGTGACGATAAGGCCGAAGGTGGAAGCGCGCTTTACCCGGAATCCTCAACCACTGAAGTGCTGGCTATCTTATCTCAAACTGTCGGAACACAACAAAGCTATAAACATCGTTGTTATGGCGACAGACTTAGATAAGATGGTGGTAGCTAGCCAGGCGGACTTAACAGCGCGCTTTACCCGGAATCCTCAACCACTGAAGTGCTGGCTATCTTATCTCAAACTGTCGGAACACAACAAAGCTATAAACATCGTTGTTATGGCGACAGACTTAGATAAGATGGTGGTAGCTAGCCAGGCGGACTTAACAGCCCTACCACCAACCAAACCGAGCACACAAAGATGTACCCCCCGCTGGGAATCGAACCCGGGACCTCTGGGTCTAAAACCGGTGGCTTAGCCACTAGACCACAGAAGCGGTAAAATGTTCTTGTCAATCATGCTGTAGAGCCTTACATTTGTCATTATGTTCGTCTTTTTACTGCTTTGGCCTTGTGCAATGAAGATTAATTATAATATATCATACTTATATAATTTCACACACTGTGATATGACTTTTATTTCACAACACTTTTTAAGACACATTTGCGTCAGAATATACTCGTATAGGTTAATTTTAAAAAACTAAGTTAATGTTATTTATCTCTCTTCTGATATTTGAAAAATTATAAAATGGTTATGGCCATGATTACACCATTACATCATTTATTATAGTTCTTCTTATTTAGTACCTCCGCTGTTTATAATATTAGTAACAAACAAAAAACTAAATTATTTTTAACAGATGCTAAAGAAGCTTTACAGTTTTTAGAAGTCTTTACATCTTCTATTTCAATGCGCCCACAAGGTACCTAGTTTTCGAGGATATTTTAAAATATCGCATTACATCCACCCCATCCATTGACCACGCCTTGCTGAGGGTGCTATCAAAAGCACGGGTGAGTCTAGACATAATTATGGAATAGAGTAAAACAAATGTTTGCATGTAAAAGCCTCCCAGTGAGCAACTTCGCCTTGTGTAAATAAGAGCGAGCAGTCCGGAGCCTCGGGGATGCTTTCAAAAACTATTTAAAGAGGCTTTGTAGGCAATCGGCACGGGACCCGATGTACGGAACAACTGGAAAGAAGGAATTCGCAAGACGAGGGTCTCTTGTATCGGATTATGTGCAGTTGAAATGTATGGAGGATTATTTTCGGCCGAAGTGTGTGGGCTATGGAATTCTGTTGTGTTTATTAAAAATTTTGGTTACTGTTGCTTGGCAAAGTGAAATGAGTTGAAAACCGTAACCGTAGTGTAAGCATCTGCTTTTATTTGTCATTACTCATACAGGGAAAGAAATTATTAGTTGGGTTTACCATATTTCAACAACATTTTAGGGTTAATATAGCACCTACTCTTGAGTTTTGTTGAATGAACAAAAACTGTATTGTTGATCAGTTACGGTAATTTGAACTTATTATATATATCTTTTGTTGTTTTAACGTATTTATTTTGTAAATTTAACTTTAAAAATGGTTATTTCAACAACTTGAACAGTAAAATCAACAATTACCTATTGAATTATGCATGAATTGTTACGCCAACATGTACAAATAGGTAAAAACAACTGTTTTCATATCAACAAAAACTTTTCTGTGAAAACAACAATTTGTTCATGTTGCTTTAAACCCATCACTTTGTTAATTCAACTAATGTGTCGCCAACCCGTGCAAAATCAACCTTTTTGTTCAGTGTAAGCTCAAGAATTTCGTTTCACAATTGATGCGGTTTGTAAATTATTGTTAATATATTTTACATTAAGCAAAAAAAAAGTCGGTTTTCAAAAAGTATTCCAAACCCTTTATTTATTTTATGACAGCAACAGTATACATAATTATGAAAAATTTATCAAAACATTAAAAAAATAAAGGATGCACTGAAATCTATTTAATCATTGTCTCGAAACAGTATATGTTCACAAAGCGCAGCTTTAACGCGACATTTGCACTTTCTTTACGTGGTGGCATTTGGTTGGTATAGTATTTGATGCCTTACAAACGCCTTCGCTGAACCAAAGCTATTACAAAAGACCTATATTGAATTATGTCTAGGTGCATTCTGTTTTGCGTCCTGTATCTGTCGGCACATACGTAGGCAGTTGAGACGCGTTCTAATTGGGTGACATTGTTAACTAGTAACATGCTCCAATCGGCAACCGCCTATGGAACTCAGATGTGTCATCAAGCACGATGTCCTGCGAAGCAAATAACATTGTTCATCAGCGCATCAAGTGAAACCATCGGAAAAGTTTAATTAACGCTTATAGATATCTGACTTTTAAAAACGTTACTATAGATTTAAATGTTAAAAAAGAATTTTGATATTCCAGTATTTCAATATATTGTATTAAAATATTTGTATGTTATAAACTTATTGAAGTACAGTACGGCAAATAGTATGAATGCAATTCCCTTCATGCGTTTAGATTTAGGTTTCCCTAACAAATTTAAGTTCAACATTTTACAAAGTATGTAATTAGCCAATTTTAATGAAACTTTGCATGCTAAAGTAAAAAACAGAGATAGGTACGTTTTTTAATATTTTTAAAATTGTTTGTTAAATTTCTTGTATCCAGTAGTGGGCGACTGCGGGCCAATATGATGACGATGCGAATGTCGTAATATGCTAGATTTTCTCTTACTATAAGGAACGATAAACGAAAATTTCGGCCAACAAGTTAACATAATTAAAAAGCACAAATTCACATATGCAGTTATCTACTGTTCCTCTATCGTCATTATTTACAGTTCGAACGAAATTCAAAGACGTCCGATTTTATGGGGGGGACCGTTTCGAGTCGCCCGCCCACCCGCGGCCGCACTTTTATCGCCGGGTAATTGAATTTCCGTGGTACGCTACAAACAGGAAGTTGTGCTGCCCTCTCACCGCTGAATATTGCATCGAAACTGATGGAGTTATTATTTTCAATACTGCGATTAACTCCGTTCTAGAAAATTGTTGAGTTGGCTGCTTTTCGAGAGAGAAAGGGAAGGGTTTTCCTTTGACGTTATTGCACGTCGTGTAAATGCTTGATGGAAACAATTGTTCGGTCATATGATTGGAGTGAATATGAACTAAAATAAAATTTGTCTATTTTTAATATTGGCTTGTATAAGCTATCTGATAGTAAAAGTTTTATTTTACATTAGCGGCCTGCCCGCGACTTCGTCCGTCCCGGTAAATATTTCTTTCATACATACTTACTTTAGTGCATTCATTTTGAAGGGAATCGCTAACATACATTATTGGCAATAGATTTTTATTTATAAAGATCTAGACTTTCTTACTTCGAAAGTAATTACTTGGCGTATATCACATCTGAAGCGAAATATAGCTACTATTTGATTTATGATAAAAGCGCATTCTAAACGGTATCACGTACCTAATTTGCAAATAGTAAAAAATAGTTGTGTATGAGTTAAGTAGAATTCTTCAATATTGATGCGGCTTTTAACTCCATAGTACAAGCATCCATCAGTGTGATGAAACGCTTTATCTGTACGTGTTTACGTTCTTTGGTGATAAATTATTATGTCGAACACTAAATTTAAAATTTACGACTATTAGCACCTAAAAGCTGAAACATAGTTGATGCGCTACATTGTGGCAGTAGGCAACAGCAAGTTGTATTTTATGAGGCTTGTTGTTTCACTAGATACACGGAATTTTACGTTTACTTTTTACTAGCGGCCGCTTGCAGTTTTACCCCCGTGGATCCCGTTCCCGTAGGAATATCGAGATAAAAAGTTTCCCATGTGTTAATTTAGGGTGCCAGCTAACGTCATACTAAATTTTATTAAAATCGCTCCAGCCGTTTAGACGTGAAGAAGTAACAAACATACACTCACAAACTTTCGTCTTTGTAATATTAGTGTGATAAAACTCAAGTGTTCGTGTGAAACTGGTTTATTTTACTTATTTATTTTATTCTTCTTTCAGTAGATGAGCGTGATTGAGACGTATATCGTATTTTTTTATTAAATTTTTAATGTTGGCCACTTGAGGCAATAATCAAAATAGTTGCTACACTAACTTATCAAAAATATCTAAAGATGTATCTTCGTACTATCTTGCTTTTTTGCGAAAAAAAATCAGCTGTTTCATAATTAGGTCGAAAAGTATTTGCAGTTCTGTATGGAACAGTTGTTGTTGTTGAGTTTTTTTTTCGCTTTTTTAGGTTACTCAACTATTTGTGCACAATTGTTCATTGCACTTAGTAGGATGGCAGTTGCGGGATTGTAACCTATTTTCAAACATACTAAATAAGGACAGCACTGTCGTGCCTGCACGCCCCTAACGAAGCTTAGTTGAGCTTCCTCGTTTTTCAATTAAAACAACAACAATTTACTTTCATAAACGCACTCATGTGACCAGTATTGACTATAATGTCCAACAAGGAATAATTACCATTATTAGGTGCCATCTTCAAATTGAAGTTTGTTTTGCCAGTTGACAAAATTTCTTGCGGTCCCATGAAGTCGCTTTGTTACGAAGAATAATGTTCCGAACAAACTCAATATTTTTTTATTTTTTTTTAAATGAGAAGGAGGCAAACGAGCAGGCGGGTCACCTGATGGAAAGCAATCACCGCCGCCCATGGACACCCGCAAAACCAGACGAGTCGCAGATGCGTTGCCGACCTTTAAGAAAAGAATAGGGTTAGGGGAAGGAATAGGAATTGTGAGGAGGGGTGGGAGGGGATGGGGCCTCCGGAACTCTCACTGGCCGGACGAAACACAACAGCACCAAGTGCCATTATTTCACGCCGAATATTCGTGAGAGGGTGGTATTACCCCGGGCGAGCCGGCCCAATGCGTGCTGCAACGCAGCGTGGCTCTACCACTCAGTCAGTGTCACTCATTTAGCACCACCCAGGGGTCACGTGTAGGGTCTCAAGGGTAAACCTACGGACGCGAGTAACTTTAACCCCCAATATTGCTCAATAACGCGTTCTGGGTGTCGTTCGGGCTGCCGCGCTATTGTCGTTCGTCATCTATGTTTGCGGAGGCACGCACTGACTGTTTTTACACAGTCATTAGGAAGCGCTGCGTCACAGTTTGCTGTGGGCGCGCGTGGGTGACAGATCGAACGCCATCTTGAGCGCGCTGGCTGACCGGCCTAGGACTCCCCGCTACTGCGCCGCTGGCTGCAGCATCATGCCCCTGTCACTCGCTAACTTTAGCACAGGGAGTCGCATCGGAAAGTTATATTTAATTTTAAGTTTATTATTATTTCGCCTTAATTACTAACTTCAAGAATAAGATAAATTGTTACTAATTTCTGTGTTGTTACTAACACTTATGGATTGTAAGTCTGGAATAATCAATATATTATTATTCTTTTTATTTAACATATAATCTTAAGTAATTTTTTTTACAATATTTTATATAAAAAACAAATTTATAATATTATAAAAAACTTAACCTAGGTTGCCATCTGCAAATAAAAAAAATAAAAAAAATGAGATGGCATCAGCATAAATCGCGGAGTTCTGACGTTTCGGGTCGTACCGGATCCGTAGTCACAGGGAGACTGGACTCTGGAAAGAGCCCGATCCGAAATGTCAAGACTAAAACAAAACCCTAATGTTGTATTATTAATAAGACAGTAGTGTCCCAAGGTCTTGCTGTCAAAATTGAAACAAATCAAGGCGCGAAGTGCCATCGAGCGGCGTAAAGGGCGGCGTACCTTCGCCTGCCCAATTTGCAGGAGGGCCCTCCATAGCGGCCGCTGCCACTGACGTCCGCCTAAGTACTATGAAATTTATCGACCGTACACCGCGCGCCCGCCGGCCGGCCGCCGCGAACTGAAATAAAAACAAATTGGGAAGTGTCAAAGTCCACTCTGTAGGCTCGCGGTAGGGTGTCACTTTGCGATGCGTTCTGATATAACACCCCTGTGACTATCACAGATAGAGACTATTCTCTTGCATAGTTATTCTAAAACGACGACTGTAGTCGAAACTAGATGGGAGTTCTGACTCAATCTGCTGTTATTAACAAAAATAAGACGGCATCAGTTATATTTAAGTTAAGTCTACATCTATAAGCTCAGCTGCCGTAAAAACAGAAACAATAGAAATTTATTTCTTAGTAACCTCTAGGAATCTTCGTGACAGACGAGGGGCTATGAGCTAAAATAAAAAACAAGTTAAATTTTTTTTATCTAAGTATATTTAAGCATTAATAAAACGCTAAAATGTATGAAAAAAACATTAAATTGAGAAATGTCAAGGTCTACTTTGTAGGCTCGAGGCTGGGTGTTCAGTGCGTTCTGATATAATACCTCTGTGATAGTCTCTTGCACAGTTTTTCTAAAACGTTGTCGAAACTAGATTCAATGACACCCTTGAAAGCTTATATTTATTGTTATCTAAGGTTTACGCCAACACTACAAATTGAAATGAAACTCTATTTACGGATCTAACTCGCGGAGTTTTGACGTTTCGGGTCGTACAGGGTCCGTGATCACAGGGAGACTGGACTCTGGAAAGGGTCCGAAACGTCAGGACTGAAACAAAACCCTAAATTGTACTGATAAACGCGAGTTAGATCGAAAATTGTTTCAATTCAAACTTATATTTAAACTATTTCGACTTGACTTGACTTAATTTAGAAGTTTTGCAAAATATGGTGTATTCGTTTTGATTCGTTTTGACTAGTTTCAATAATATAGTCTAGGTCGCAAGCATCGATATATAGGACTTTAAATTTCTACGACTTTAATAAAACTTCTAGATGAAAATCTCATAAAAGATATGATAAAACGGTAATATCACGTCAAGGGGTAACCGATATTGCGGATTCAGACGACGCGATCCCAATACTTCCAACAACAAGTGCCTCCAATATTCAATTACGTACATATACATATCATTACAGCTTCATAATAAAAATTAACCTAACTAAACTCATTTATATTGCTCGTTAAAGTTCGTTATGTTTTGCTGTTCATTTAATATCATTTATTGAAGATATAGGTATAGGTATTTAACGTAAAGCAAACAAATATCATAAGCTTCATATCGATATTACGTTAAGAGAGAAGTGGATACAAATGGGGAGGATTGACTTTTAGTAAATTATTTGGGGTAATCATACTAATCGGTGTGTTTGACTATTTTCACTAAATGCAGTATTTTATTTTTTGTTGTCAGCTAGAATATAATAGACATTCAGTTTTGGTGAGCCACTATGTCTCGCTACAGACAAATAAGTTTAATATTGCAGCTACATTGCTGTGCTGTGTTTTAATACGGCTGACTAGTTTCAATAATGTTCCAGAATTAAATTGCCACCTCAATATTGGAACAATAGCTCGGTTGGTATTCGAAACGTAAATTGTTATTGGTTTCGTTAATATAAGTAACTGGTGGGCCCAATTATAAAATTATAAATGTTTCATAATAAATAATTGACTGGTTCCGTCGAGTGCCCTTAAATTTCACTTAATTGTACTAATTGCCCTGCGTATTCGATTAATTCAATATTGTGAGGTTTAACTTTCAGTTTAAATGTTGTAATTACAAATTGTTCCATTGTTGCTGTAAGGTGCTACACAAAAGAGCCAATTTTCACCGAAACGTTATAAATTATAGCTATGCTTTATTGCTATTGAGCTGTATGAGATCGGTGGTATTGATAAAGCTTCTGCAAGTAAATGAAAGAAATAACGTTTTGCCAAAAGAGTTAGAAATTATTTTACAAGTATCAGACTTGTGTACAGGTCATGGCCATATAAGGTTAAATATAGGTTTGCAATCAGTTAAAGAAGGCGAAAACCATTCGACTTGTAAAGAAACTCGGCATTACTATTATTCTTAACTTAAATTAGAATATTTTTTTAATTATACTTTACCTACCTATTTAGATACCAATGGGTACGCTAATGTAATAACGGAAAACGAAAGAGGTTCGTTTGAATAAGGGATTAAAGTTTTGTTAAACGATGTCTATGGATAATAGAATGAGAGGTTGTAAAAGGAGCCTGTAATAAGTAGAATTTAAAAATGTAGTGGCTTCTTCCCAACAAAGGGAAAATTCTCCGGCGGACCGAATTGTGGAGCATATCGGAAATCGTAGCTTTGTTACGAAGGCTTAAGGGAGGCTAACCAACATTTTTTTAATATATTCTACTTAAGTCGCGATGATAGACTTTTTTTGACTGATGCTATTCAAAAGTTGCAGTCCGCGTCAACATAGTTGCATAATAACATTTTTTTGTACACGATGGGTGAGCACGTCATGGTCTTCATCTTACTTTGTGGTAAATGACGTTAAGCCGAAGGAATCCTCGAACACTGAAGAACTGGATATCTTATCTCTTTACTGTCGAAACACAACAATGCTATAACATCGTTGTTGTCGCTCCAGACTTCAGAAAAGATAGTGGTAGCTAAACAGGGGAATATAACAATTCCTACCACCAACCATATTATATTTCATTAAAAATAAAAGCAGATTCCAAATTTTGCAGACAGGTGACAGTTTCTTAACAATTTCGGCGAAGTACTTAGCAAATAGTTTCTGGAAGGGAGTCAAAGGAGCTGCGAGTAGGATAGCATCGAACTCTACTCAACAATAAGATTGGACTGAGTCACGAGATATAGCGATGATTTGAATTGGTCGTATAATAAGAGATATAATATGGCAGTGTTGTGTTTTTTGTAACAATCGCAAAGTTAAGGTTCCTTCTGTGCAACTTGAAGAAAGGACAGAGACTGGTTTTTTTTTAAACTTTATTTTTCTCGAAATGTACATTATGAATCTTTCGTCTTTAGTCATTAGGTTCAAAATGTTAAAATAAACAATTTGGGAATTTGAATGGGATTGAAATACTATGACACTACAAAATGTTACATCTTGCGGTCTATCTGACTTAAACTAACTTAATGCAATGTTCTTTGTAAATGGTACAGTCCACCACAGATGTAGCTTTACATTTAAGTACCATGTGTCACCAGCTTGCTCGGAACGAACGCGCTCATGCAACCGTTATGTATGAACGCTGTAGCTATTATAATATGGTGCTAAAGTATTAATTATGAGTCCGACCTTTCATTATTTGCAATACAGAAATATTTGACAATTAACAACACACCCCTCGCAATTGATCCGTGATGTCTATACTAAACTTTATTCGTATCATATTGCCCGCTTTGCGCTTATCACTTCGAGTGTGAGATTAAAAGTTTGACAGCTAAACACCGTCAAGCCGACAACTCGACTTATGTTCATGCATTTCGAGTGGCATCTGGGCATTACTTCCTTTGCGTTTTATTAACTTCTAGGATTAAGTTTTAAATTATTTTGTATACTTAACTAAATAGGAATTTACTCCAGCAAAGGGACGATCGCCCGTCAAGCTTTGTGTTTTTTTTTAATTAGCCCGGCAAAGACCACTCCACCAACGGAGCAAAAGATGTTAAGTGGAAGTGAAGTCCAGGCGCGAGGACAACTGGTGCAGCGTAAGAGACGTAGCATCAGTCACCCTCACTCTGCTGGCCCACAAAGAGCCTCGTCACGCCTCGTTTGAAGGACCCTATGTCAAAGGTAGGAGAAATACGTAAGCTAGTAGACTATTCCATCTTTTGGAGGTGCGACAAAGAAACGAGTCTCTAAATTTCTTTGTGCGTGATGGAATATTAGAGACTGTAAATTGGTGACTTCGGAGAGCAGAACGCGTACTTCTATGGAGGAAGGGAGAAGTTGGGTTGCCTTTCAATAAGTTTTTATCATCGTCATCATCAGCCTATGAACGTCTTAGTGCTTGGTACAGGTCTACCACATGGATAACAGCACGTGGGGAGACGGGGCCATAACTCACCACCAACGCGGGTTGCTGGAATTTATTTAATAATAGCCACGTGTCACGCTGAACACATGTGCAGTCGCTATTTGGTGAAATGTGGACTATGGCAAAGGATTGTATTTGCGGTCCTCATTGCTTAGTCTCTGACTAACGATTCGGGTATAATAGTCGTGATTATATGTATGTATACGATCGCAAACCGAACGCGCTCCTCAAGTTTTGTCTAGCTTTTGTTGTAAGACTTCATTGGCTGTTAAACAAATTCCATTACCTTGAAATCTCACATCACTTTCATTAATTACCAAATCCACAATTAAAAATAAATCTTTTTCTTACTTAAAATTTTTAAGAAAATAATAAAAATAAAACTTTCCTACATTCACACCAATTATCTAGCCCAAGAGAAGCTTCGTTATGAAACTCGTTAAAGGTTACTAGACAACGGATAAACATACTTAAAATACTTAAATACATACTTACTATACATAGAAAACACCCAGACCCGAGACAATTTAGAAAAACAATAATTTTTAAATTGACCCGACCGGGGATCTAATCCGGGACCTCAGAGATGGCGACACCATGAAAACCGGTGTACAAACCACTCGACCAAGGAGGTCGTCAAAATTTTTTGTTGATACCTTATCCTTAATCTATAATTGGGAGACTTTCCCCCACGAAGCTTATATTTGGGCGATTGGGTAACAACCCGCTTACTTTTAAGCAAACTACTTAGTTCTTTATTGTCTAAAGATTTATTTATATTAGGGTTATTAGTGTTTCACGAATTCAGGGGATCGTCAAGTTAGTTGCGGGTCAAATTATGAATCTCAATATTACAAAGAGCGGCCCGGGGGCGGCCCAATCGAATATTTATGAGAGAGAGTTCGCAGCTGATAAAACTCTGCGTTAGTTGGGGGAGGGGGGGGGGGGGTTGGGGGTTCGTCACTCTAATAAGCGGATGTTTTTTGGTTGCGCCTTCCTTATTTTTTACTGGACTCTGTAATTTTATTAAAATTTGGAAACAGACGTTGACAGTTGCTGGTTGCTATTTAGATTATTTTTTTAAACATTTTTCTATGTGACGATATTTTTTGTAGGTTACAATAAATGCATCGGCTCGTTTTTACAAGCTATCGCTTATTTGATTTATACTTAGATATTATTACATAGTTTATTAGGTTAATAATAAAGTTTACGCTTACTTAATAATATACACTTTTTGCAGGACGTAGCAAAGGGTTCTGAACGTTAAGCTAATAAATATGTATAAAGTTTAACCGCCTGTGTGGTCTAGTGGCTAAGCTACCGGTTTCAGACCCAGAGGTCCCGGGTGCGATTCCCAGCGGGGGGTACATCTTTGTGTGCTCGGTTTGGTTGGTGGTAGGGCTGTTAAGTCCGCCTGGCTAGCTACCACCATCTTATCTAAGTCTGTCGCCATAACAACGATGTTTATAGCATTGTTGTGTTCCGGCAGTTTGAGATAAGATAGCCAGTTCCTCAGTGGTAGAGGATTCCGGGTGAAGCGCACTTCCACCTTCGGCCTTATCGTCACTTACCATCAGGTGAGATGAAGGCCAAGCGCTTACCCGTTGCCAATAAAAAAAAAAGTGTTTAAAGATACATACATACATATAATAGCGACTATATTATCCCCGAAGGATTAGTCAGAGACTAGGCAATGAGGACTAGTGATGGGCGATTGTGAATGACGTTATTCGAATTATTCGATTGTAGAAGTTATTCGAATTATTCGAATAACTTTACAAATCATTCGATTTTGAATATAAGCGAGAAGCGGATAAGAATGTATAGCGTCGTGTCATTCCTTCCGATTCAAATTTCATTACTACTACTTTATCTAGTCGAATATTCAAACCATCGAACTAACTTGTACGAGGGAATAAAAAGATAAACGAAACAAGTGTGTGTAAGAGAGAAAGAAAGAAGTATAAACAATCATGGCGTTTGCTCTTTTTGCATTCCCGCCAATCGCGCCATTGCATTATTCGATTGTTCCTTCGAATATCAAATAAAAGTAGACTTTATGTAACGATAGATAAAGACCAATTTTGAATGGCATAGTGAATGAGTGAACTAGCGGTTTCATTCGAATTTGCGAACTAGTGATCGATTGTATTTGTATTCGATTGTTAATACTAGTTGTATCAATCCATTCGATTGTACGAATCAGTAACAATCGCCCATCTTTGATGAGGACCGCAAAAGCAGTCCTTTACAATAGTCCACTTTTCACCAAATAGCGACTGCCTGACTGGGTGGTAGTATTCTTGAACCGCTACGCGACATAGTTATAAAGATTTAACTATAATAATATTATTTACTATATGAACCTTGTTTTTTTATTTGTTAATATTTTTTTAAGTTGTAAGGCAAATGCTAAGTTTTATCTTACCTTATAGGAAGTGACGATAAGGCCGTAGGTGGAAACACACTTATAGTCAAAATATATTTATTCAATAAACTCAATTAATAAGTACTTTGAAACGTCCAAATATTTTTTAACCTACCACCCATTCAGGACATCATTTTTTAACTGTGGCAAAGAACGGGCGCAAGAAACCACAGCACACAGAAGCAACGACATTTACAAAAAATATATATATTATATGTCGTTACCAGGTCACAAAATACAAAATATGAATGTGAATGTAAATACTTTAATTAAATATGGTGCTCTATATAAATTAATTATAGGCAATTAGAAATAGCCGTTGGAGTAGGTACTTGGAGCATTTCAGACCCAAGCTGTTTTGTCTTCTGTATAATCCGACACTTTATAATAAGCTTTTTTATAAAGCTTTTCTTTGATTTTGATTTTAAATTTATCAAGATCTAATTTCTGAATATCATTTGGTACTTTGTTGTATAATCGTACACACAGACCCTTAAAAGAATTATTTATTTTATGGAGCCTAGTATAAGGAACTGCTAATTTGTTCTTACTTCTAGTATTTAATTTGTGAATATCACTGTTTTTGAAAACATTTCAATATTTTTATGAACATACACAAGATTTTCATAAATATATTGTGATGCAACTGTCATTATACTTATATCCTTAAATCTCTCTCTGAGAGAGTCACCACCCTGTAGGTTATATATTGCTCGAATAGCCCTCTTCTGCAGCACAAAGATAGTTTGAATGTCGGCAGCATTTCCCCACAGTAAAATGGCGTACGACATTACACTATGAAAGTAACTGAAGTAAACTAATCTAGCTGTATCAACGTCAGTTAACTGACGGATCTTCATTACTGCATAAGCCGCAGAGCTAAGTCTATTCGACATTTTAGCTATATGTGGGCCCCACTGAAGCTTGGCATCCAATGTGATGCCTAGAAACACAGTGGTGTCCACAGGATTCACATTCTTATCTTTAATTTGTACACTAGTTATTACCTGCTTAACATTAGGCAATACAAATCTTACACATTTGGTTTTTCCCTCGTTTAATAGCAAGTTATTAACACTAAACCAGTGAACAATCTTTGAGACCGCATTATTCACATCGTCATAATTTGGGTGTCGTCGTTTCACTTTGAATAAAAGTGAAGTATCATCAGCAAACAATACTATCTCATGACTGTCTTTTACAAAATAAGGTAAGTCATTAACATAAACCAAAAACAAGAATGGACCAAGTATTGAACCCTGCGGAACTCCCATTTTAACCACTGATCCCGGAGATCTTTTACCGTTAATGTCGACCTTTTGAATCCTGTTACTCAAGTATGAGATTAGAAGGCTCAAAGAAGCATCCCTAATTCCATAGTGGTTAAGCTTCCTGACCAAAGTTTCATGTAAAACACAATAAAAGCCTTGGATAAATCACAAAATACCCCTAGGGCATCCTGTGATTCCTCCCAGGTATCAAATATTTGGATTAAAAGCTCAACACCGGCGTCAGTTGTAGAGCGACCCCTAGTAAAACCATATTGTTTACAATGTAAAAGTTTATTTTTATAAAAATGAATTTGCATTTGGTCTAGCATTAACTTTTCAAAAATTTTACTAAATGTGGGTAGCACAGAAATAGGTCTAAAATTAGAGGGGTCAGAAGTACTACCTGATTTAAATAATGGAATTATTTTACTATATTTCATGAGGTCAGGAAAAACACCACAGTCAATGCATTCATTAAATATGCAAGCTAAAACTGGAGCTATTGTCATAATTACAGATTTAGCGACGTCCACGGAATTACCCCACAGATCAGCAGTTTTCTTTTTATTGAGAGTGTTAAATGTTTTTATTATATCTATAACACAAATTTTTTGAAAACTGAAATTACTTTCACAATCTTTAACATTCTCCTTCAAAACAGATTCAGCTACAGTGGGGGAGGAAATCAAGGCTTTTGTAGTTGAAACTGGAATGTAAGTAAAAAACCTCTCAAATGCTGCAGCAATATCAGCATCAGAAGTCAAGGTTTTATTATCACAATTTAAAATGTACTCATTATTACGACTTTTGACCTTTCCTGTTTCACTATTTATAATATTCTATGTCATTTTTATTTTGTCATTACTATTCTTAATCTTAGAACTCACATAGTTTGCCTTGGCTAATCGACATACTCTTTTGAATAACTTTGAATAATTTTTAACATATAATTTGAAGTCATCGCTGGTGTTATAGTTGCGTTCACCATAAAGTTCATAGAGGCGTTTCCTACTTCTGTGAATACCAATTGTAGCCCATTCATTAAAAGTTACAGTACCACTAACTGAGATCTTTTTTGGAATAAAAGTTTTATTAAATTCTGAACAATAAATGTTAAAAAAATTATTATAAAAGACATTAGGGTAGTCATTGTATTCTAAATAATTTAATTTTGTATCTAGATTGCTTTTAAAGCGTTCCAGCCGACCTGCAGTTTTTGGTACAACAGTGATATTCTTTTTCGTCACTTGTTTACGCTGGTGTGGAAAGCTGACCATTTGGCCACAATGATCAGAGACCAGGTTATTAATAATTTGCTTAGCCAGTGGTTTAACATTTGTATATATGTTATCAATACAGGTGGCCGAAGTGGCAGTTATTCTTGTCGGCTCCAAAAATAAATGATTTAAGTTGTATGATAGAAATAGGTTTTTAATTTTAGTTGACATTGTGGAATTTTCTAACAAATTAATATTAAAATCCCCGCAAACAATTATGGTTTTACCCACATTACGGACTTTATGTAATGCCTCATCCATAACTTTTTCGAAAAAATCATATGATGCTGAAGGAGGTCTGTACACACTTAATACAACAAACTGCTCCAACTCCACACAAGCTATTTCTATTGTTCGCTCAACCGAGAGGCTCACTATGTCTTTGCGTTCCTTTAATTTAAACTTTTTACTAACAATAATTAAGGAGCCACCATGTATTGCATTTCCAGAACGAACTTCCTACCAAATGATTCTTAAAATTGAACATGAACTGATGGTCTTTAAGCCAGTGTTCTGTTATGCAAAGAATATCAATTTTATTACAGTTCATGAACATTTCAATCTCCAAATCTTTGCCCATCATTCCTTGGATGTTCTGGTGGACAATGTTTAAAGATTGTACATTTTTCAAATTTAATGAATTACATGGGCTTTTGCTAAAGCTATTTTTACATTCATTTAATTTCATTTTAATAACAAACATTTCGCAAGAGTTTTCCTCTTTTGTCATATAATTTAATTTAAATAATTAATTGGAATGTCAGTAGAAACACTACTGACGTCTATGTCAAATATACATTGCTCAATAGAAGCAACTTGTTTAGCCAAGTTTTTGGCTGACGTTTGAATACAATAGGATAGCGATAAAGCTATTTGTCGCTTAAAATAATTTGGCAGATAATAACTATCTCTTGTCAAATAAAAATTACTAGAATAATTGTTAGTGTCAATTAAATGCATTATGTCATTTTTGCAAAATAAATGTAATGTCAGGTTAAGCTTATAAACTATAGATAAATTATAAATTAGCTATATTCTTATCTTCTTCTGTTGTAATAGATCCAGACTTGGTTAAAATGCTCAAATTACGCATAAAATATATTTTTTATTGTGCTACTCAGCAAACCATAATAATACGGAACACTTAATAATCATCTAGAAGTTAAACATTTTATAGTTCATTCCAGAAGTAATACTTTCCACAATATGTGCAATAACTTGGGATAGGACATAAAATTGTTTATGTTCTTTTTTGGTATATTTATACATAAAAGCATCGGAAATAGATGGGAAGTGTTATGCCACTTATTGCTAACTTATATGAAAAGCAGTTATGTAAATACGTGTTCTGCTATGAAATAATACAGAGCAGACAATTGACTTAGAGCAATAATCGATTTCTGCTACTGACGCGATTTATTTTCATGAAAGTTATCGAGTCGACGTAATTTTTCTTTAACTCCGCTATGAACTAACGCATCTTCTCCTGTCATTTTGCGAATTTGTGCTTTTGAGCCTAAACCATCTTCTCGTGTATACATAGGTTATCATAACGTCTGAATGACCAAAATAAAATGTAAAATTTTGACAAAATTAATAAGCATGAATTATCGTTTTGCGTGAAATGAAATGCTACCGATTACTGGTAGGTAAATTGACTCCAACATCACCTAAAATGATTTTGAGACGAGCACACACCTCATTTCCGTGAAATTAAAAATAATTGTAAAATAATGTTAAATATACCTACATGTAATACTAAACTAAGTCAAATTTTACCCCACTGAGAATCGAACACTTATCAACCTGTCGATGTCGATCCAAAATCACAAACATCTTTTCGTCATAATGAAATTCATCCTATCACCCTAATGTAACTACGCAACCACAGACGACAAGCAAAACTATAATTTACAGTGTATCAAATATGTAATCCAATCAAATGCGAAGTAAGCCGAAAACCTTTGAAGTAAAATCCCGGTGACATTAATTTGTTGCTTAATTCGTTCGCGTCGAACTAAGGATCAAGTCAAGCGCGAGTCGCGCCGGCGTAAACACGCGTGCCCGTAACACGATTAACCCCTCCCCCTCTTGTATCGAGGAGGCGAGTGGGAGGCTTGTAAACTCTATTTTGACGATATGTGCGGTGTACACGGTGCAGATGGAGGGAACAACTGTTTTGTACTATGTTTCGCTGTAAGGATGATTTTGTTTTAAAGGAAACTGGATTGAAGTAATAAAGACATTATTTCAGATATTCCCTCATTTCTACGACATGAGGTCTTTTAAACAAGCCGTGAAATCGCACTTTAACCGTGTCGCGTCGCGGTGAAAGAATACTACCACCCCCTCTCTTCCCTTGAGTGTCGTTAAAAGCGACTAACGGACTAAAGACTGCACATACATCCAACAGCATAGAGCGGCGATGGACTCACAAAAGTGGACTATGGTAGAGGACTGCTTTTGCGGTCCTCATTGCCTTGTCTCTGACTAACCCTTCGGGGATAATAGTCATGATTATAGGTATATGTAATGTATGAAATCGCACCTTGTGTGTCAGCAGAGTGAGGGTGACTGATGCTACGGCCCTGACGCAGCACCAGGATGTCTTCTCGGCTGGACTCCAATTCCACTAAACATCAGGTGGATTGGAGTCATTTGCGTTGCACGAGTCTAAACTATTCGTGATGTTTAAAAAAAAACTTCTTCGTGATACCAATGACGTAGTTAGTATAGGTACCAATTTTTTTCAGTTGGAAGAAATCTGTCGATATATTTTCATTGTATTCTGTTAGGTATCATATTTAGTTTCAAATATTTCAACTAATATATACACAACTAATGCAAGACAACCATTTTCAGGCTATTAGGTTTGTTTCTCACAAATCTTCTAGTTATTTAAAACCACTAGAAGTTTACTTGCATACATATTAAAATTAGCAATTCGACTTACTTAAATCAAGTTATATACCTACCACTTTAAAAAGCGAGTGTCTCAGGTGGGTTTCTTAAAACCAACGACTTCTTTGCAATCCGGGCGGCTGCTCTTTTAAATGAGCTACCGATTTATCTTCATAATTTACAAAGGAGACTTTGCTATTTTAATAAGGTTTTACTAGAAAACCGAATCGCAATCTTAGAGAGACTTTATCTTCTTTATGATTGGGAATCGGTTTACTAGTGAATTATTTTTATTGTACCTACTCATTTTAAAGTTTATTCTGTTATTTTCATTATAATATGAAATATATTTTTTTTAAAAGCCTTTAGATATACTTTTTACAGTTAATGATATTTAGGCCACTCACCACGCTGGGACTAAGCTGATTGTAGGATGTTAGAGTCCTCAGACATGCCTACTTTACCAAATAATTAATTGATATAAAAGTGCCATCACTCATCCATAGGCTAGGCAAGCGAATGATAGCTTAACTTTCACGATTGTAACTCTTTTAAATACACCCTTCGGTTCTTCGCTTTTAATACCTGACTCAAATGCCATGTCGAATCAAGAAATATTATGATTACATTATGCTGATCCCTATATGCCGTCCTTATGTATGTGCAGTCTTTAGTCCGTTAGTCGCCTTTTACGACTCCCAAGGGAAGACATGAGTTGGTAGTATGTTTACGAGCTGCTTGCCACCTCACAGCTCCAAGCACCTAACAGTTTAATAATATTATCTATTCCGTTGCTCTATTCATACAAAAACATTATTGTACGTAACATTCATTCGGGTTACATACATACCAATACATGTTACATACATTCATTCATGCTTCATGTACTACGGTAGTACTTCTACACCGCAGTAAATGTATAGTGAGACCTCAGAGCAGAGTAAACGGGATGCAAAGCATAATAATATCCGCTTCCGCATAGAAACTTTGCGGGAGGAAATTTGATCAGGGACGTGATTAAAGTGCCAGGGTTTCTGTTAAAAATACTCCATTTGTTGCTCACCAGACAGTTATGATAATACATAGTGACAGTTTATGAATTGCATGACGGTGGACGATGGATTTTGGGTGACGATGACGTCATTGTTTTCGGTATTTCTGTAGTGGTGGAGAAAAAGAAGCTTTTAATGCAGTGAGCGATTTTATTAAAAAGTGAAACGTGAACTGTGACAGTTCATTACTTTTTGTAGTCTCTGACTAACATCTTGGAGATAATGGTCATGAGTGTGACCATTTATAAAATAATAAGAGTATGGATCCACGTTTTCGTGCGATGGCAATGTTTCAATTAATAATTAGATTAATAATAATAATATTGTACCGATAGTCGTTTCTGCAAACGGTCTTTTAGCCAAGAGCCTCGACCAACACATAGAGAGGCTCTCGCTGAAAGGTTGGGTCAAGGGTCAGATATGCAAAAGGCAGTACTCCTTGACACGGCACGTATTGTCAGGAAGTTCCTCACTCTGCAGCCCTAACCACTGATAGCTTGGGTCTATCCCCGCTGTCGGTGGCAACCTAGGTTAAGTTTTTTATAATATTTTATATTGTAAATATGTTTTTATATACAATATTGTAAAAAAATTCTTAACATGTATATTTAATAAAGAGAATAATAATAATAAAACACTTCATTTGTTTTATTATTATTATTCTCTATACACTAAGAAATTAACAGTTTCAAAACAGGACAATAGACAGAGAACAGAGTACAAGTAGGCGGCTTTATTGCTTTATAGCAATCTCTTCCAGGCAACGTTGGGTGAAGAGTAAAGAAAAATAGTAAAGAGTATTAGGGAAGTAGGTGTAAGTATATAATAAGTGAACATTTTTTAATTTCCCCTTACCTTAGATAATTGTTAAGATTTAGCTGTCCGAGATGTTTAATACTGTTCAATCATGTGCATGTTATTTTATTGACTTTTTTTTTTGTTATAATATGACAAGAACAAATTTTTACAATGTGAGAAAAATAAAATTATTTATTATTGTTGGATACCGTTTATGCTTCATGGTATGGATACCACAATATCATATTGATATCGATTCCACCTTCAATGAACTGCACCCATACAAATCGAAGCAGAATCTAAAATCGAATACAACAACCTCCCTACGAGCGCACCGTCTCAACTTCGAGAAATTCCGCGCGCGTAAGGCATGTCGCACGTTACTTAATTAAATTCTATTATACGACACAAAGATAAATAACTCTCTCGCTGTTAGACGTTCGCCCCGCCAAAGTGGAAGTTGAAATTTAGAAAGAATGAAGTAATTTCTTTTGTGGAAGCGCCGACTTAAAGGTGGAACGAGACATAATGGTTTGTTACCCCCTGCGCAGTGGATGTGAGAGCATTCTACGTTTGGTGTAACAGCAATTTGGTATCGAGTTGTTTTCTTGTGTCTCAATTTTCGATGCGCCGATGTTTTTGCCGCACTTACTTGTTTACGTACCTGCCTAATGCATGTTTTATTCTTCGCTATGTGTGTCGTCTAAAATTTTCTTATTTTCTCGAACACCGACTAAATTATAAGTAAAAAAATCCGACAAGTAAGAGTCGAACTCGCTCACCGAGGGTTCCGTACAAATTTGTAGGTACATATTTTTAATTTTTTTTCCGTTCTTCGTCATAAATCGTAAACTATATACATCATAAAAATAATAAAAAATCTGTTTAAGCTTATGCCAAAGCCCTTTCATACGATACTCCACATGACACGGTTAACTCAATTCAAAATTTGTACCGCCGCCGGCCGCTGCGCCGTAAAGACCCTGTTTTTTAATGATTTTATTAGAAATGTATAGTTTTCAGATTTTTCTTTATACTGTTACATTAGAGATTTTGTCTCTTTTGGGGTAAAGGAAGAAAATCCAAAACGCAAGCTTCAGTGGGTTGTTATCAAATAAAACCATAAAATGTTCAACAGCTAGGCAGTATATTGTAAAAGAACACACACCCTAAAATTTTGTTCAACAACAATAAAATAAAATAATTTCACTACTATTATTTAAAAGAGGGGGTTAGTCACAATTTTTCCTTATAATATGTTAGGTACTAATCATTTACGTTACTCATTTTTATTTACTACACCGAAACAACCAAAAAAAAACTATCTGTCGAAATTAACCCTAGGGTCAATCTTAAATGAAAGTCCAATAAACTTTCTAATAATTTTGCCAACTATAATTTACTGTTTAAATTAATCTAAACCTTATTACAAAGCTATATCACCCCCTAAAACACCAGAAAATTCTAAGAGTCAAAAGTGACCAAGCGGGACGGTGATAATTTTAATTTCAAATAAATTTTATAATACGGTTCCTACTACTACCTAACCAGCCAGCTAATATTTCAGTGGTAAGAGCTATGGTCGTGGGGGGTTGGGATAAAGCCAGTACCGTCCGGAGTATGATGTTGAAATTAAAATTAAATTACTCCGTACATAAAAATATTAAATTTAATGTTATATGTATCAAAACCACCAAACGTTTAAAGCTACTACACTAGAGAACCGTGGGGTTACACCGATATAAAATTAATACTAAAGGGCGCCAGGATCTAAAAGTAGACCCGAACCTGCAGACGACGTCACTGTTCAACTTCACACAGGTCGAACTCGCAGATCCTCAAATGTTTCACAACTTCACCAACGCTTGGTGTAGTTGGATGTAAAAGGAAAATAAAGCTTAAGGTGTCGAAACCTTAATTCAAGAAATGTTCCAGTTTAAAAAAAAAAACAATTATCCCAGAGAATTGGGTAAAAAAAAAACCGTCAACGCCTGCTCATCCGCTAGGCGGCGACAGCTCGACTGGCAGCAGGTGGCCGCTGGTGCCCCGAAGAAGCAGGTCTCGCGTCCAGGCTTTAGGGTCCAGCTCTAAATCCTGGCGGCGAGACGGGCCTCTCGAAGCATCTGAAATTATCAACACGGGGCCTCTTTATACACAATACACGCCTAGGTCAGAACGGTTACTGGAAATGGGGTCCCGCAGTCTGCTATCTGTATATCTGGGCTGCAACCTATCATAATCAGGGACTCGCAGCGCTAAGGGTTATCAAAAGCTTCCCAGCGCTGTTGTACAACTATAAACTAACACTATATCAATACTATTTAACACCATGTTTTAATTTTAGTGTTGTTTCACATTTAACTAGTACACAAAGCACAACACGGCTACGATATTCCACTAAACAAAACTAAGCAATGCTAGACTATTGTTGGATGATGCAATATCCACTTACTAAAGGGGTTTGACACGTCTGCCACATGGCCAAGAGCCCTGCGTCGCCTGGCGACAAGGCATGATTCGGACACCATGAAATATCGATTTGCATTCCTAGGATGACGGTTTATTTGTTAATAGGGCTCCCAGAAAACATTTAAGAACAATGATATTGTAATACTTACGCGCTGGGATATCTTATATTTGCGCGTGGCTGCCAGCAGCGTCACGACCGGTCTATTGTAGCACGGATTATAACACGCTCCACAACAACAAACCTGTTACTTCCCTAATATCATTTCATAATCCACACCTACCTCATTAAACTGATTCTCAACACATCACCACAACACTCACGCTAGAGAATGAAATCATTTCGGCGTCGTAACTCGGCAGCTTTCCTTTCGCCGGAAGTCTTATAAATCAAAGGCCAGCTTATGATTTCTACTCTCAAAGTTGGGTAATAAATAACAACGCAGTTCTTTGAGAATTTTTCCTTCTAACTATCAAAACGTCAAATATGACGTCTGTCACAACTCGCCCTCTGCTAACAGAATTTGCCAACAATTACAAAACAAGACAATCAAAAGTGAAACTAAAAGCTGACAGCCACTTCGCCCCGCTACCGCTAGGCGTCGCTACGGTGGCTGTCATTTTGTCTATGGTGTTATGTCAAATACAAAACGTAAACACGCAATTACGTATATCTCTTTAGATTTAAGTTTAAGTCTTACTAAAACTGATTTAGAAAGGTAAATTAATTGAAAATGCAAGAAAAGTGTGTCTTGCAATGTGTCAGCCAAGGCTCCATGGCTTAAATGTGAAGAAAAAATGGATTATAGTCTAACAAGCCCCAATGATTACTATTTTTGGAAGCCCGATCATTCAAAAACAATGATTTCAGGTAAGTACTATTCAGCCATTGCGAACCCCTTTTGTAGATTAGTAAAGGCAGAAAAGGCCCTGAATTTACAACGTAACAATACTTGTAGTATAAGACGGTAATACTTGCCAAATATCATAGTTCTAGGTCAACGGCAAATACTCTATGAATTTTGATTCCCCTGAGAGCGCCGAAATATACGTTTTTGCGGCATAAACGGACGTATCTTTTTTTTACGTTAACTTAGGAGTTTGATTTTTTCACAGCTTCAAGGGACTGCAGATTTGAGTATACCGTTTTAATTTAATTTTACCTCCACGCGTTCCCGAGATAAGTGTCTTGACAGACACAACAGGCAACAAAGAGATCCTATAAGGGTTCCGTTTTTTTCCTTTTACGTACGAATCCCTAAAAACGCAAGAAATTTTAATGCGTAATATTTGGGGTCACTAGGATAGTTAACATTGCCTATATTGAGTTTGAAAACTCTTGCTCAAGCTATTATAGCAAGAGTACGAACTATTTTGATAAGCTGACTTTTTTTAAATAAACAGTAATATACAATATAAGTAAAGAGTAGCTAAACATCTCTTTATCACATACTATAGAGTCTGTGATAAAAAAAATCTCTCCGTCTCTAAAAATCTTTAGACTTTAAACTTTAAAGTCTAAAGATTGTTAGAATTAATTTTTATTTGGTAGTCACACATTACAAGTCCGAACTAATATAATATCTAAAGTGAGTTTGTTTGTTTTTTGATATGCTTTTACGTTTTTTCAAACTGCTAAACCGATGAATTTTGGTATGAGGCCCTAGAAACAGTTAAAGACTACTTTTTCTAACGAAAAATTAACATGAGCGAAACCGCGGGCATAAGTTAGTACTATACAAACTGAACCAATAACAACTTTATGATTTATTTTTTGACTAATATCTGTTTTAGCCTTACTTTATTGTATGACAATAAAAAATAGGGTTATTTTTATTGTCATACAATAAAGTAAGGCTAAAACATAAATTATTCAAATATCTGTTTTAGCTGATTTATGAAAAGAGCTGCATACAAAGTTCTCTCATCACCACCACTCGCGGTTACGCTTTTAAATATTGCAAAGTGAATTACGGATGCCGTCCGCACGTCGTGTTGCAGTTAAATCCAATTTTGTGTAATAGGGAAACTGTTAGGGAGTGACGGCTGTCTTATATATTTCTGCGTATCGCTCTAGCCCTGTAGGTAGGTCATTGGGAAATTTATTAGGTTACTTTTTCAGCTAACTACGGCTTACACAAAACACTAGAAATTATATCTGGATCGCTACCACGCTCATGTCCATTTCTTTATTTGTTACGACTGGGTTAGTCGTAACTACCGCTTTGGCTGTGTTTTGTTATACCTTTTAAGCTACTTATCAAACCGTTTTGTAGTAAACATCTTTTGGTCCGCAGAGCTGATCCAAGTGCAAATTTGTAATATTTTTTGTAGTTGAACAGCTGTTATTAATCCCTCCACTTTTCCAACACTTCACGTTGCATGATACACTGCACAGAAAAGACAAGTAATCAGTTTCGTATTAGAGCTCAAAGCTACAACGCTGATTTTCAGTTGGAGCCAGATAGCTCAGCGAGAGTTTTAGTCATCATTTTGATCACATAAAAACTTGCTTTTTATGGCATTCAAGTAGCACCGTACTATACATTCTCGTTACCTTAATCTGGTCTAGAGAAGGACTCTGATACCAAAAGGTTAAGTTCAGTCGGCCATTACTATGATACTGTCTTTGCCCCCACCGAAATAATGCCTATTCGCAATTGAACACTATTAGCGTTTGTTTCGCATATCAGCGCAGTCAGGGTCCACTTTGTATCGGGTGGTGCAGCGAATAAGCCAATTAGTTCTAATTTTGCGGAGTGTCTAACTCGGTGCGAGCATTCCGTGTCTGAGTAAGTTTTAATTGTTCATTTTATGAAATGCTTCAGCGCTGGGCATTCGGATTTCGGAATGTTTAATGTTTAATGAAATGGTGATTGGTGTACGGCTTTTTTTTGGTGTTTAGGTTTGACTGCGTTTGGGTTAGCTTAAGATTATGTTGTTTGGCACACAGTAAGGTACAGTAGCCATTTTGCGTTGATCAATAAAAATATGTGCAATTTAATTAGGATAAGAATAATCGTTCTAATTTATATTTAGCACATACTACAAAAATATACAAACAAATCGAAGTGGAATAGAAACATTTAGTAATTTTTTTTTATCAATTAATTAGTCACACCATTTACTTCCATCTATAAATTTAGCAAGTTCTGTTTTTTCAAGCACATCAAAACTACACTAACTATCAAGAATTAAAAACAAACATAAAAGCTCCGAAGTTAACAGACGCAATTTATATTACACTCTTAATTTCAGTTTTATCTAAGCGCAGCGGTGCTTATTTACTTTAGCGAACAGCAAAACTCGTCGAGAGTAGATTTTATCCGTTCAAGTCTGATATTACTGTCTGGAAGTCAGTCTTAAACGCTTGTGACGGGAATAAAGGGACAGTTCCAGCAATATCCGCAGCTGCAACGAAACTGCTTCTCTAAAGGCTGGCTTGGATTGGTGAGAGACACGTGATCGTAACACTGTGCTGGCCTGCGCTCAATGGTTTCATTTGCCCAATAGGAGAATGAAAAGTGTTCAGCCAACTTTTAAATGTGGAATATTGGAAACTAGAATAACAATGTGCAAAAGGATGTTTTATTATTATTGCATTGTATCTAGAAATTTTATATAAATTGCAGATACAGATGTGGTAAAAAATATGCTGATTTTTCTTATGAATTCTGTAGGAAATTTATTTATGTGGTAAACGGTATTAAAAAAATACCAGAATTGAGATACTAAGTTCTCACAGTTATGCCAGTAACGAAAATATTCAATTATATCATTACATCCCTTTGCTTAAGAACCGAATTCGATTATTTAAAAAAATGTATAATGAATTAATTTAAAAAAACACAGCGTCTTCAAAATACCACAAGAAAATGTAACCCAATGAACTTACAGAAGCTGTGGCTTAATATACATTAATGAAAACATAAAGTAACGCCTAAGAAGGTCAAACACTGTTTTAATTAAAATAACCTAGCTCAATCTTAACTTGAATAAAGCGAAAATTATATACGAGTCTAATTGATAGGACCTCGTCATGGCTATAAATTTCCTGGATACTCTAATTCTTAGGGTCCAATATTTACCGTGCTCTATTATATCCTTGGAAACGCAAGTATGAAGACAATTTTAAGGCTGCTCTGGAAAAATCTATATCAGAAATGCTTTTAACGTTGAAGTATTTGAATTTCTTTCGTGCTTACGTTCTTGGGTAAATTCCTACGGATATGACGGTATATCCCGGCCGATCGCGGGCCTGAGCATATAGACTAGTTTACTTGTGATTTACTTTACAATCGGGATATTGACCACTTGAGCTTTTGCTCTTCTTTCCTCTCCAACGTAGATTATTTGTCTGGGTTATTGATTCGGAGCTCTACTTAAAGTATAATTTACGTGTTTGGTAGTGATTGAAAACTCCCCGTGACATAATAATATGGTTACGTGTCGATGGCATAAACTTTTTTTTTCCGAAACACTTATTTTCAAATAGCTTATCTTTGTAAAAAAGCGCGAGTTCAAAGAAAAGATATACACTTATGTTGATGTAACGCTAATCCTCGTAATGCCTTTCAAATTATTGTATCACCTTGACAAGGACGAAATGACTTACATTTTTATTCCATCATTTGTTTTGCGTTGAGCTTAGTTAGAAATAAGATAATGCGAGTGTTCTGTAACCTATTCCCATCTAGTTTTTAAACGTACTAACCTATGATGTAAGCTTTTATTAATCTTTGTTGATCTATTTTGTCCAAAACAAAATATACTTGTCTGTTGTTAACAGTAAAGTTTTTCGTTGTTTTCAACTAGGCTAAGGTAGCCTACAAGGTACAAAAGGCACTCAGTTGTCGATAGATTTGGATTACTATACATTTTACTTTGTTTTTGTCATATTTTTATATCACTTTATTGTCATTGTACAGTTTAGATAGTTATTAAATCCGCATATACGTAGTACCTTCTAACTAACCGTCAACACTCGTAACACCTCTCAAATGATTGTATCACTCTGCGAAGGTTGAAATAACTTAGATTTTTCCTCCATCGTTTGTTTTTCGTTAAAATTATTTTATGGTCACATCAACGCACCGTTGGCATTTCTAAATGAGTGATTGGAAACTCGAGACCCATTCATCCGACTAGCTTTGTTTTTGTATCGAAATCCCAACGAATATTGAATAGAGGTGTTGCCAGAAGGTGTACAGTCTACGCTGACAGTTTGATGGATTACAGTTGATTAAGTAGAGCATTTATAGAAAAACAAACAAGAAAAAATAACAGGTGAAACTGGTTGAGAGTGCTTTTTGCAGTTGTGGAATTGGAGTGGCGGTTTTTTTTTACTTTTTGATGTTTTGGGCGGTGACAATTTTTTTTTATAGGAACTAATTTTATGGCACTAGATATAGAGATTTTATTTTTACAGAACTTTCGTATTGTGTTTACTTATTGCTGTTTTTCTATTGTTGCAAGTAAATACATATTATTATGAAGCCTCACTGCCTACATGAAAAATACAATGCTTAGAAGGTTTGGCTTATCTTAAAAACTACATTGTAGAAAACGATATTTTTTTACATCATTAACAAATAGGTAATAATCTAAATATTCTTTGGATATGTCACTAGCGTCATTTAAGCAAATGTTCTGAAATTTTATCTTGAACTAACAAAGAGTGGTGACAGCCGTTCAAAATGGACCTGCTCCCCCTAGCAGCCTTTATTCTGTAGACAAAGAAGTCTGCAGTTGCAATTGATGGCCTCTCCATTAGAGTTAGGAAGAAAACTCCGCTAGATGTCGACACAATTATGGGAAATAAGTAATGCACCGGTTCTGTAGGGGATAATTACTTTTGTGAAACGGAAATGCGAGTATAAACGTAATATTTGAGAATTCCGGGGAGCTTACTTCATCTGCAGCCATAACTTCACTTAGCAATAAGTGAGACGAAGGCGCGTTCCTGTTCCATCCCAATAACTTAATATGCGAATAAAAAACATACTATTTATTGATTGATCGCAGATTAGAAGTATACCAGGCACACATAACTTTGGGCCAGATTTCTTTCTTGTGCTAATTAGCAATAACGATCACATGTTTTGTTTTATACGGGGTTTAACGCAAACTACGATTACCTATAAGTATACCAAGTTATTTTAGGCATTTATAGTATTTGGAAACTTGACGTTCTTTTAAACAAGATATTTTAACGGGTTTTATGTAACGTCGGATAATAATGTATGAGTTATACTAACACAAAGTAGTTTTGCGCTAAGCCCTGTTTAAATATTTTGTTTATACCTTGTTATATTCGACGTGTATGCATAAGATATAACGATCTATATAATGTACTTCGCCTTAAACACTGTAAAAAGCTCTAGTTAAAATGGAACGCAAATGTATAAAGGTATATTTAGTGAATACACATACAAAAAGTAAACTAAAGAAATACGTTTTTATATTTTACCCAGTAAGCATTGCTCTGCTAGGACGCATGCGCAAGCTACTAAACCTATTGTTTCCCCATTACAACTTAATAGGCATTTGCATTTTAATAGATTTTCTCTAATCTCTTACCAAACCATCTTATAATGGCAGAATAATTTTATGTAACTGATATAAAATTGGATTAGGATTATGCTCTATTGAGTGTTAAAAGTGTAATTCAAGTTATAGGATTAAGGTTATTATTCAGGCAAATTGTAATAATTACATATTTATTATATAACCCGCCATATTACATAATTTTTCTCTATCTCTAATGATTTCATAGTCTGGGTAGAAGTACGGGATTATGTGGTATCTAATATTATATGTGATATACATAAGGTACATATAATATTAGACACCACATAATAGCACTAACTATAGCACGTGGCTAATGAAAGGCAAAAAGTCTTACAATTAAGTAAAAGTAGAAACAGTATATTTTTGTTTTGCTTAATAAAAAAAAACTGTTATGTGAATATTTAAGAAAATGAAGTTATTAAGGTTATACAATTTAAGATAAGTTTTTTAACATTTATTAATCATCTTATATAAATAAAACTTAATTGTTAACGCGCATCACTCCAGAACGGCGGCACCTTGCATTTGGCTAATTCTTTTTTGTTCTGTTTGTAATTGTCAGGACATGGTTTGTATGAAAGATTTTTTTTGGAAACTCGTCATAGAGTACGGGGTGTTTACGCAGACGAAGTCGCGGCCGGGCCGCTAGTTATAAATACAAAAGTTAAATAAATAAAAACTAAATCCATATCCACTTGCCCTAATTTCACAGACCTTATCATTTGAAGTGAACTACTAAAGATTTTTTATTATCAATTTGGTAACTGAAATTAATAAAATCTCCTTTGTTACATAATAATTTACAATATTTACCTTAGTAAGCGTTCGTTATTTATACCTGATCACGAAATTCTGTAGGTACCTACATATAAACAAATTTAGGCCAACACAAAATTACCTCTCAATGGGGTGATTCTGCTCGCAATTTCGGCAAATCAAACGCCCTACAATTTCTCTCATTAAACGAATCACAGTTTGAAATAAACGACAAATTTAAAGGGACAAATTGCTGAATTCGTAACTCATAATTACACCGGTAATTAGCAACTGATCACAAGTTTTGATGTCTGCTCAGGTGCAAAATGAACTACGGCGATGATAATTTTGGAGCAAATTGCTTTCGTATTCGGTCAACTGTGACTTCGAATTACATAGATAACATTTTATAAAGTATGTATTATGAATAAATGACATTGTGCAAAATGAATATTTTTTAAATTAATTACTTTGAACCCATAAAAATATAATCTAACTTCGAAAATAATTCCATTCAATTAATTTCGTTCGAGATCATAAATTTGAGCCTGCTACTCAAATTTATGATAAATCATTAGGTAATATTATATTTATGGTATATATAATATTACCTGATGCTGCTGCTCACATTTATGATTTCGATAAATCTCATCATCAATCTTCATCAATCTCATAAAGTAATTAATTAAAAAATATTTATTGTATAAAATGTCATTTATTTTTGAGACCTTTGTGCAGCAAGTGGGAAGTAAACTTTAGTAAGTTAATATTGATGCCATGCGGTGCGGTGACGGTTCCTCGGTTGCATTTCGTTTGTACGGAAATGAGTCCACTATATCTTTTAGTGAAGGAACTAGGTTTTTAGGTAAATTTTAACTATTTTTTAACTATCTCTAATAAAATTTGGTTGTTTCAAATATTACTAGCCTCACGTACCATTTATTCTTTTTTATACATCAGACAAACTCTTTAGCATAACTTCTGCAAAACTATGTTGTCTGTAAAGCCGTCCATTGAAATACTTCTCCTCCTACCTACGTAAAATTTTGTTAAAATGGATCCACAAATGGAGCCTAAACATGTCACAACAGTTCTAAAAACGTGTATTTTATTTCTATTTGCTGATAGACAATAATATCCTCTTTAAATATGCGTTACTTTCCGAGAAGGAAAAGCTAGTCAAAAGTAACAATGTAGCAGCAAAATAGCGGAGTAAATCGTTCGTATAAGTGACATGTCCCAATATACATCGCTCGGATTCGATAGAGGCAGGAACAGGTGTCACGGCCGGTCGTGCGGAGAGGAGCGACGCCGAACAAACGCATCCAAACTGCCGTTGCGGAATGACCCTTTTATATTATTATGTCTGCGAAAATCGACTACTGGGAATGCAGATTCTAACGCCAGGAGATGCGATAGACATATTTTGTTATTTTTTAAAGTTAATACTGTGTGGTGGATGCTCATTAAACACTGTCAACCCATCTTTCCGATGATTTTAAGCAATTTTAGTAATTTGGGAAAATGCTAAAGCTTAAGTACTTTTTAAGCACAAGTAGGTTCGGTGAAGAGTGATTTATGTCGAAAATCACGATTTTTGGGAAATTGCATTTAAAGTAAAAAAAAATCCTACTCGTTACTTATTGCTAATAATTTTTCCCTTTTATTGCGTATTGTAGGACATTTGAAAAGCTTTAGTGTAACTGGGAAAGAAAAGTAACTGTTAGTTTTTTAGATATCATTAAGAATGTTTAAATGTATTACTTGGCACGATGATTTAATTTGTGTTTATTTATATATTAAATCAGTATTCACAAAGACTAGTAGTGACTAATGGGCTTTGATGCAAAGTGATACAGTTGCTTGATATTTTTGTGCCACGTTTTATATAACTTATATTTTTAAAAGAGGTAGAACAAATATTACTAAATCAATCGTGTAGAATTTTCTAATGTGCTTATAAAACGTCTAACTATTCAATTAACACGAAATGAATCGAAAAATACAGAATATGTAGAAAAAAATATGTGTTACGTGATACTACTAATAATTTAAATGTTACAAGTATCATAAGATGTATGTGTTTGTTGATACAATTGCAAAACAATTTAATGTTATGTTGCATTTCTTTCGTTTTTACAAATCGTTTAGAAGTTATTTAGGTGTACGGATTTGGGGATGTAATAAAATAAATATTTTAATTTAATTATTCTTCATTTTTAATGAAATGAATAAAACTAAACAATGTTATAATTCTAAAGTTGTGTAACTTCTTAGTTTTTAAATCAACAATAATATTCTAAATATTCTGTCTGCTCTTCTTGCTTTTAATGATTTTCGAGTCTTTCTTCGTCTATTACTGCTAGAGCATCCAGGTTCTGCCGATCTTTTATTTTGTGGATCGTCGTGGTTAGACTGTGTAGCATCTTGGGCGAGCTGATAGGCGATGCGGGCTGCACAGGATCTTGAGCGGGCTGACAGGCGATGTTAGGTTGTGCAGGATCTTTGGGCTGTGCAAGATCTTGCGCGGGCGAACAAGCGAAATCGGGCTGCACAAGATCTTGGGTAGGGTGACATGCGATGTTGGGCTGTGCAGGATAATGCGCGGGCGAACAAGCGATGTCGGGCTGCACAGGATCTTGAGCGGGCTGGCAGGCGATGTTAGGTTGTGCAGGATCTTTGGGCTGTGCAAGATCTTGCGAGGGCGAACAAGCGATATCGGGCTGCACAAGATCTTGGGTGGGCTGTCATGCGATGTTGGGCTGTGAAGGATCTTGCGCGGGCGAACAAGCGATGTCGGGCTGCCCAAGATCTTGGGCGGGCTGACTGGCAATGTTGTGCTATGCAGGATCTTGCACGGGTGTACAAGCGATGTCGGGCTGTGCAGGATCTTGGATGGGCTGACATGCGATGTTGGGCTGCACAGGATCTTGCGCGGGCGTACAGGCGATATTGGGCTATGCAGGATCTTGCGCGAGCGGACAAGCGATGTCGGGCTGTACAGGATCTTGGGCGGGCTGACAGGCGATGTCGGGCAGTGAAGGATCTTGCGCTGGTGGATAGTCGAGGTCGCGCTGTGCTGGATCTTGTATGGGAAAGAAGTAATCGGAGTCTTCCTCTTCCGAACTCTGAGATAAAGTAACTGGGGTTTTCTTATAGTTTTTCCTATTATTTCTAGTACTCTTTGGCAAATCCGAACATGCACTGGTCGTATCCGTTTCGCTATTAGGAATGTATTACTACGCTACGTATTGGTTTGAATTCTTTTGATTTTGTCTCTTTGATTTGACTCCTGTCATGAAAATTATTATTTTCTTCTATTTTTATTTCACTTTTATCAGTTTGGTTTTTAATTCGACTAGTAAATACTTCTCCGTTGTGTTTTTCTAGGTTACTAATTTTTTTCAGCGTTTCTTCATCTGAACTTTCTTTATTTTCATGTATTATGTGTTTTTTAATACTTAAGATAATTCGGTCGATACGGGCCTTCGCAGCGAGCTGCAAGAAAATTGGATAACGTGGCATCACCGTTTGTTTAAATGAACATTTAAAAATGTAAAGGTAGGTTTTGATGTCTATTTAGCATCTATTTTAAACAATATTAACCTACCGAATTATTTATATGTATCAATAATTAAGACTTTTTGTTTTTATTTTTAGATTATGTGATATTCAGATATATTTTTGGGGTACGGAAGTTTTGAGGTAAAAAGATAATGAATTTATTAAAAATATTTGTCATAATAAGATTCCAAAAGACGAACAACACTGTCGAATAAGTAACAGTTTAATAGTTAAGTTAAGTTAAGTTAGTTAAGTTAAGTTTAATAGTAGTTTAATAATAAAAGAGATCTTTCTTCATAAGATCAATTCAATATAAGTAATTATTAAATGTATGTAAACCAAAGACTGGCCATCAATAAAAAGGGAAGGGAGGACTTTGCCCTGCAGTGGGACGACCATGGCTGAAATTAATAATAATAAATAATAATAAACCTATGACACGTGTAAGTCTGAACCAAATACCAAAATAAAAGTGAAACCCAAGAGGGTAGGTACTTAACATCAACAAAAATTAATACAAGTGAGTAAGCATACTGAATGAGTTTAACTTTAGTTCGTTGTTGACAAGTTTTTTTATAAATATGTATACCTACCTATAATTTGTATAAAACTGACATTTCCCATAATACATTGAGGAAAAATAAATATTAAACCATCATTGCAAAAATGTACTTTATACTTACACAAAGACAAAATTCTACGCGTTGCGTGAAAAATTATATAATTTACGTTCCGCTTCATCTATTTCACTCGCACTCACCCAGTTCGATATCCTGATCTCGTTTTAACATTGCGGGAGGGGGTGGTGTTTCGCAAGGTATATCATTTCACACTACTTATTAACTCAAAAAATGATTTTAAGTTCCGTATTACTTTAATTTAACTGCTTAATATCAATAAACACATACACCAATGTTTCGTTCACATTGATATAACTACGATCATGTTATTAGACACGAACGTTTTTCTTTATATTTATGACTTTAGTTGAATTAAGTATAGTTAAATCACTTTTCATTAACTAAGATATTTGAGAAAATATGTGTCCGTTTATATAACTAGAAAAATATCACTACGCACCATTTTTTTAACGTAAAAAGTTAAACGTGTCAAAAGGACTATTTAAAGTTATATTACCGTACACAAACTTTTATCAAATATTGGTTCGGTACACTGTAATATAATTAGATATCAATCATTTAACACAAAAATACAAGAAAATATGGTTTGTAATATCACTACGCACAAAAATTATCTCCGTCATTATAAACGCTAGAAACATGTGGATTAGGTAAAAAAAAACTCTTTTTTTCCTGATCTTAAAATTATAATAAAACCAAATGTGATATAAATTGACTTATATCACTCTTCACCGAACCTACAGAGTGTTCTCACACTCCAAAGGAGAGAATCAACCTCTATTATTGTTAACTGATTTGCTGTTGATAAATAAATATTTTTCACTGTTTGTGATTATTATAAACAGTTTTACTAATAACATTTATTTTAAATATACTTTAAACGTGACGCGTAGCGGTAAAAAAGTACTACCACCCCCTCTCTTCCATTGGGTGGCGTAAAAGGCGACTAACGGTCTAAAGACTGCGCACATACATCGAACAGCTGAGCACATGTGTAGTCGCTATTTGATGAAAAGTGGACTATATAGCAGAGGACTGCTTTTGCTGTCCTTATTCTCTAGTCTCTGCCTAACCCTTCAGGGATAATAGTCGTGATTATATGTATGTATTTATTATTATATACCGCCTTTGCCCACATTAGTTTTAATATGCTTATTTAATTTTTTCTGTATTGTTGTGTGTGCAATAAAGCGTTTTATCTATCTCTCTATCTATATGTTTTATAATTTGCCGTAAAAATGGCCTCTGAGACAGCTTTAGCCAGGGGTAAATAAGTAAGTCATAAGATAGAATATTTACCATTTCTATAAAATGCAAATATTTTTAACAGATTGGAAACCAACACACTACTAACATAAACATTTATTGAGCAATGATATGGAACGTCCGTTCCACAACACAACCCAACGGATGGAAACAGGTGTTAAAGGACAAAGCAGCCGGGCAAAAGGAACGTCCCGGACATTTCTTTGGGCCGGTCGACGCAACATCGTACCGAGCAAAGCCGCTATAAACCCCTTTGCATGCTTTTTATTTCAGTTTCAACCGGCTCAATCGATCAGAATTTATAGAAGATTTGCTCTATGTAAAGGAATATCTTTTAACGCCCTACATTTAGTTTAGAAATGCAAGAAATAGTATTTCAGCTTGAGTGACATGTCTAGGAACTATATGGCGCAGCGGCTAAAGCGTTCGGTTTGCAATCTTGCTACTTAAACAACATTCGAAATACCGGGTCATTGAACTAAAAAAACATATTGAGTTTCTCCGTATTATAGAAATAATGTCAGTGGTTGGCATTTAATTAAAATTTTAAATTTTTCATTTTGCTTCGTATTTCAAAAAAATCCAAATAAATGTATTATCCTAATACAGAAAGAGAAGCAGGTAGGTACATTCAAAATATAACTTAAACTCAAAACTTGAAAAAACAAGCAACAGTAAACGGTATTTTCAACAAAATAAACATTAGAACCGTTTTTTAACAAAATAAATAAATACCTAAATAATAAACGAGCGAGAAGCTGGCTGGTGTCAAATCCAACGCGCGACTCAATTAAAAACATAATTGAGTATTTGGCTGCTTCGAGGCCGAGCAGAGTCCACAGAATTTAGTAAAATTAATTGGAAACTATTCGATGTTAAAGCGGAATGGGATGAGACAGCGTTAGGTATAGAATTTTCTACAATTCCTACCATGTATGGTTCGATAATGATGCCCTGTTCAGATGCAAATTTATTTAAAACAAATTTAGTTAAATAAAACAGTAGTAGAATTATAAGACTTTAAACTATCCCGTTGCATTGCATTAAAACTATTTTAACGGGACCTAATACGATTAGTAGTAGTAGACTTAGTATAATAATTATTATACTTTAGACATAATTGAAGTAGAATAGAAAAAAAAAAAAGAAAAGATTAACAGAAAATTGGAAAAGTAGGACGTACCTTGAATTAGTTCAGTTACGTTAACTTGCTCAAATAAGCTACGAAATCACTATCTGTTTTTGCTTACTTTGCAAAGTTAAGTTTACTCCGTTACTTAGCTAAGCCCAAATATTATCTCAGCATTTTGCATACAATTTAACATTAAGTTAGTATATCTCTTACGCTTATTACTTAGGTATAACAAATGCTTTACTAATAATTTCCTTATTATTTGACATAACGTGAGTATGCAGTATTACTACTAATCTACTTATCATAACAGATGTAAGTTTTGGTATCAAAAAGTGTCTTTTTTGGTTGTAAAATTTAGTTTTTGAAACAGTGTTTAAATAGTGATATGTACTATAATGAAAACGTAAAACCTACCAAATCTAGCCAAGCACATAAACACATTTAAACCTAAAATTAATCGCTGAGGAACCCGTCTTAAACGAAACCGATGGCATTGTTCAAGACTCATACTTGTAAATATCAGCTACAACTGCCCGAGTAGCACGGTAGCCTATGCAAATTTCATTTACGAGTAATCCACTCAGCGAGATTGGTCCTGATTGATAGGCGCAAATTGGAAATAGGGTACGAACAGCGGGCGACAGCGCGTCAAACGATGTAGTGTTAATGCTGAAAAGTCGTGACGAAAAAGTTGCGGTGCAACATTTGATGCTTTGACAAGCTTGGCCTTTGTTCCGTTCCAGGCAGTGGTTGGAATATAAAATGCGATCTTTCGTGCCTTGTTCTAGGGATCAGATTTGGACATACTCTCAACTTCGATAGACACAAATGGAACGTATTGAAATAAAACACTATAGAGATCTACTCGCATTTTATTCTCATATTATTTTAGTATGATGCTTTGAACACTTTGCAGGGGCCGCGGTTTTGTGAAATTTAAAACGTCTTTCGGCCCATATTGCAAGTGCGATGTTTTAAAACTTGACTAGTTATAATGCTGCATTGTATTTTAAAAGCTACGTAAAGTGCTTACAGCTAACCGCCATTAAAAACGGGTTTCTGCAATAAAGCCTGTTTATACTACATATTGCCAAAATGGACTAAGCGCTTAATTTAATAAAAATATTGATTTAGAATTAGTATAAGTTACCGATAAAATATAAAATTTCTCAATTCTCAGGTCGTGTAAAGCTAATTACTTGCAGCAATGAAATTAAAGTTTACTCGAAAATATATTCCTTTCTAACCGAATACGCCATTGAATGAGCATGTTAAGCCTTCGACACCGCTTCGTTATTAGTTTTACTGCGTTTTTTATAGCTCTAATTGAAGTTGACACCATTTCGTGTATTTTTATGGCCTGCTTTATTTGTTTTGCTATTGTGAATTAAAAATAAATGGGGGGCCGCAACAGTAAACTGGTACCGGAATAGTTTCCCATTCAAGCTTCGCACTAAAAGTAACATTAACATTGTTTTTATTCACTGTATATTGCGTTTTTTATTCAACGTAACAATTTTGTTTTGATAAAGTATTTTTAATAAAAACATTTAATTTAAATCATTCGTTTCTTGAAAAATTATGAAGTGCTTCAAGTTTGAAACTGAATTTTTTGGGTAGGTACGTAGTAAGGACCATCGTATGCTTATATAACCTCACGTAGAGGAGATAGATTCTACTTATTTAAATATCACCATTTTGAAGTACCTACTTATCATGACTTTTACTCAACTATGAACCTAGGTAAGAGTAGACATAATCAAAGTGATTTAATCTTAAAAAAGGGGATGTACAAGACTAGTTTATTATACCTATTTGTACCTAAATTATTTTTTTTCAACAGAGCAGAGCACGCTAAGATATGGATGTACAAAAAATTCCAATTAGTCAACTTTTAAATTAAAGAGATTAAGCTTCCTCGCTCAAAACGACCAAAACCAACTTGTCTATGGGATTCGACAAAGAGAATTACATTGTTGCTTAATCAAAGTACAGAGTCCAGTGAAAGAGATAACTAGTTGACCCAACTTTGAAGAGTTAGTCCAGATTTTTGTTAAACAGTGTACAATAAAATCCTTCGTTCTATGACATGTTAAAATTGAGCAAAGGATTTTATTTAACTTTATGTTATTAAATAGGTGGTGGTGATATCGAAAAGTACTTGTAAACAGTTCAAAACTAAAGGCGCCGCCTCGGCCTGAACAAACATAGCACGCCTAATGCAACGTTATGTCGACTTAGTCCTGAGGGTTTATAACGCAACGTTATAACGTTGAGCAAGAAACTCCTGCAAAATGTCATAATATGCTTACATCATACGTAGGTATACGTAGAGTTGTAGTAACTTACTAAAACAGAAGTTTATAGCATTAAGCACAGAGCTACAAATGTTTCGAGGCTGAAGTTGCGCTTACCGAAACTCACTTGTTACAAAGTCGTTTTTTGTCTCTTGTAAATCTTAATACCAACGGCGTTAATAAAACTTTCTTGTACGACACAGTAGTTTAATGCCTTGCTACTCCAATTATAAAAATTAGGTTTTTGTGTTTTTTAATATTACTCAGCAAACAGCAATCGCTTCAGCGTCTCTTTGAGACCTCCTCGAGGGGATTGTGCAACTGCATGCATCTTAAGCGGGGTCAATGGGATCGTTGGCTTCAGTTTTGCCGCCATCTTTAGCGTTCCAGCTTTGTTTTAAACTTCCAACTGAAGGTGCATTTTGACACAATAGAATTCTTTCCATACTTACTCGCTTCCAGCTCGTCAATAGAGAGACATGTTTCTTGTAAATCTTTGTTTGTCGAAATGTAAAGATAATAATATGAAAAATATTTTTCTTGACAAAAATATATTTTTAATATTATTTCAAAACAATCTCAGAATTATATCCTGAACTCAAATCAGTATTTGGTATCATTCCAATAATTACTATTCAAAACATTTCTTTACGGATTCCAACTAATGTAAACTTAAGAAGGGGATCTTCTTAATTGAGTCGTGTAATACCCTGAAAGCAAATTACAAAATCTATGGCCACCTACTGAACCGGGTTTTTGTTTTTTCTCTCTATTAGTCTACTGTATCGATTAGCAGTTTATCTCAATTCGTGTCCGACGGGCGATTAAGCTGTTTCGATTGAAGAAACCAGTACCAGTGTTAGAGAGAAACAATAATAAGTAGGCTAAAAAAGAAGTTTTTGCAATTCAAAGTGTATATTTATTAAGTTTATTGATTAAATACATTTTGACTTTGACTTTAATGGCAGATATATAGATTTTTTTGTATTCTGTCCACAAATATAAGTGAAGAATGTATTATGTATGGTAAGAATGTAGCTCTTAAAGCCAACACGTTCAAATTATGTGTCTGTTTAAATAATTGTAGCATAAAAAACATGATTTGGTAGGTTTGAAAGAAGAAGCTTTCTACAAAATTTTATTTTTATACGAACATAAAGGTTAGCAATAAAACTTTTGTTTTAATGGATTGTTTATCAAGCCAACCTTTTATTATTGTATGTCCTGTAATTTCACTAGATCTAGTAAGTACCCTTTAAACCGGAACAGAGCAACGCGAAAAAACGCTGTTTAAGGCAAAAAAGCTATTAAATAACAGATCGTTTGTCAGTTGCTTAAAGGTATAGCCTACGTACTGGACCACTGGTGGGAAAAAGCCTCCATTACTGAAATAAAAGATTCACTACAATTGATGTTTATTTGCTTAATCTCTGCTCTTACCAATGTGAGTTGATGAGAACACACTGGGAATTAAACCATTTTTTTACTAGGTAAACTGCCGCCTTACGCATACACCAAGGCCAGGGGCGACCTCGGGTTATGTGGAACTCTCCTCACCGTCCCCCGCCCAGCTAGACGAGCTCGACGGATAGAGGCTAGCTAGACCACCGTCTACTAAAAACCTCGTACCTTTTTCAGGTTTAGAACCTAGCCACTCGGCGCTTAAAAGATAACAAATAAACTTGGTCATATTCAAACTATTCGTAGATTTAATTTTCACATAATCAAACTCGATAAAAGTTGCTCATCACTATGTTAATACATCGCTAAGCCCCGAGGTAATTGAACAGGGTTGAAAATTATACAAACTTTCGTAACATTAATGCTAACAGGCAAAGTCTGTTGGACTGCTTGTAAGTCGGTGCGTCCCATGCTCTCGAGTCAATATTAATAGAGGATCCGTCAATTATTGAATGTCTAGTGATGCTTCAAATCGGAGTCTTCATCGCTAGAGGTCGGTTCACAAGTCAGTTGGCATTTAACAGCGTTGGCGATATTGGCCTACATTTTCTTTACTAATTGGAATTTGAGGGCGTTTGAAAAAGTTTAAAGAAACATAATTAAAAACCTTTTATATCATACTAATAGCGGCCCGCCCGTGACTTCCGCTTGGATCCAAACCAATCAGGGGCGGGCAACTTTCTTGTACTGGGAAGCGTAGTCATCGTTAGTAAGAAGACTGTTAGTAACCACTAACTTTGTAAATATTGTGTGTTTTTATCTCCACCTTTACTTTATATCATTATAATTTTAATTGAAGATGAGGCTGACTGACTGATTTAATACCGAGTAGTAAATGAAAGTATTATGATTTTAGGCAACACCAGTTTCATAATTGAATGTAACATAATCCTCGTGGCATCCGATAGTTTTAGTAATGGTTAGACGTTTGAGTTATAATGCAAACAAGTGATTAATATGCGTATTTGAACCTTCTGAGTATACATATACCTCACGTCAATTATATCTCCGCCAAACTTAGTTTATTTTCCACATGAGTAAAGTCAAGTCTGCTATCGCTTCATGAAAATTAGATTCCATTGCTCAGGAATCAAATTCTTGATGATGGTTCTATCTGCATAGTTATGTTGCTTAAAATAAACAAGCGTCTATATAAGAGGCCTATTACATCTCGAATGTGATTTTTGCGTCAAATGCCCATTTTCGCATTTTGTAGTAATTTTGCAGTTGTATTTATCGTTTTTTATCGAAACAGGATAATAAATTCATGCATAATATTACAAATCTCACTCTGCGAGAATAAACTAAGTTCAGACGACCGGCGCATAGCATTTTGTAGTAATTTTGCAGTTGTATTTATCGTTTTTTATCGAAATAGAGTAATAAATTCTTTATAAAATCTTTATTCTTCATGAAGTAAAAATTATTCTGGTATAAATTTTGCTCAATAATATTATCGTAGATGTGAGAAATTCACACTTAACTTAAAGCTATTTTCAAAGTATTTTTGGTTTAGAATAAGATTTTTTTTCTATGTATAATCAATGATCTAAAAATTCCGAGGCCGCTACGTACTATACAACTATATAAGAGAAAACATTCTGTTTTTTTTATTTCATTTGTTTAGAACAGTAGTTCAATCGATGAGCTCAAAAAAGTGGCTTCGCGCATTTAATGAAAATCTTTCTATGCAATTTTGGGTTTAATTAAAAAGTTAAGCAAAATTTACAAAAAGCCGCTACGCATTATGTTAATAGTTATTCTACACTATTCAATAAGTCAAAATTGTTAGTGTATTTTTGTTTCTGAGATCCAGAACGCCAAAAGTGGCCATTTTACGCAAAAATCACAGGCGAGATGTAATTAGGCCTCTTAAGGGTTTTATACAGAATATCGGCATTTAACTATGTGGGAATTTCTTTTTCTTTTGATATATAACAAACAATGATTATGTAATGCATATAATAATTATGTCTTTGTTAATTATCTTAATTTCAACAGAGATTTTTTTTCTCAATGTTTTACTCAGGAATATGTTATGGGTTTGTAAAAAATGTGTTACTACATTTACTGTTGCCGAATACCGTTACAATTGTAGGATTAATCTAAACGGATCTGTCTCTTTCTAAAAACGCGCTGAATCGCTTCTTTGATGTCACAAAAGGAATAAATTATACGTTCGAAAATACCAAAGGATTAGGTTATATTGGGCGAAAATCCACGCCTGTGCGTACACAGCACATTGTTTGCGTTTACCCACGTTCAAATGTAAACATTTAATATCGGCTGCAAGCGAGGGGATAGCAATCGTCGCTGTAGATAGCTTGCCAAACATGTGTAACATAGTATATATATTATGAGGATGGGTCAATCAGTACATGTTTTCGTAGGATAATGTACGAAAGTTACTCGAACACTGCCGGTTACGTAAACATGTTAGGAGTTCGCTGTTGCTATCTAATATGAGTATGAAGCCGAATTGGGGGCGGGTAGTTTGATAATTCGATATTGATAAGTTCAAAATTATTGTGCTGTAAATGTTTGCGAATTCTGTGTAATAATGTTTGTTCCTTTCTTTATTTTAGCATTATCTTGTTTTTCTAAATTCGCTAATTTAGTAAAACAATTGTGTTTAAATTATACCTTGATTTTATTATAATTTCACATTTTAAATTATCTGCTTGTTAACTACATTAAATTAAATTGATAAATTTTCCAAATATCATAATATTTTAATTGCTATACGATACTAGTTTGACGATACTATCCTAATTCTAACTTTCTAACTATTATTATAAATGAGAAAGTGAGATTATTTATTCCTTTACTTTACGCTTAAACTGCTCCACGAATTTTCATGAGTTTTGGTATACATATAGAAGACGGCTCTAAGCTACTTTTTCTCGCGAATAATTAACGCGAGCGAAGCCGTGGCCAAAAGCTGCTTATTATGGAAGTACGTGTGTATTATTTTACTTAAGTTTTCGCGAACGGTACACGTTGAAATTTGGATCTACTCGCATTCATTTGACCTTTTTATTTTATCCTAACGTTTTGATCCCTTTGGAGGGTTCGTCACAGGCAGACTGAAAAAATACACCTAATATTTATTAACCCGCTATTGGTGAAGCATAATAATATGTCTGTGAGACCGGGTGTTTTCAAAAATTCGTATAACTTTTTTTCCGTTATTGATTTTTGTCGTGATTTCGAGTAGCTGGCGCATTGCACATCCCCTTCATTTAGCTTATCCCGCGACGTCGAATCAGGCGCACGTTCGGGAGTTTTGGCGCCAACCCGGAGCGGAGCGTGAGACCAGCGTCACTAATAAATTACCTACGTATGTGAAATAGCCATAGTAAATTATTGATTTTCACACTTTTCAATGGCTGTATCCATTTTTTACTTACTTTTGGAATTATTTTGTTGTATTATCCGTGTTTGTATTTATGATCAGTGAGTTTAATGCATAATTTTTACAATATTCCACGAAAATACCTTTTGTATGTTTAATTTTTTTATTTTTTACTTTACTTTGTCTCATCATGTGTTGTGAAAATAAACAGCGGCGTAATGAAATAGTTTGACCAAATATATTTGCTACAAGTGCAAAATACTTGTGTTTTGAGTATGAAGTACCTTCTTGCAGAAGCTGTTCGTATAAAAAAATAAAGTTTTCAAATGTTTACTTTTAGTTTTTTTGTTGGTAGGGTGCCATTTAAATTTTGTTTTATATAAGTTCCTAGTGTCAATAGACTGACTATATATAAATAACCATAAAAAAATTATGAATGTTTCGTGTTTTCAATTTTTTTTTTAAGTTATGCGTATTAACCTTTGAAAACGTTTACTTGACCGCGACAGGTCAGACAGTGCCTGTGTGGGGTCATAGAAAATCTCAGCCTCCTTGAAAATTATGCTTATATTTAGGTAACACTACAACAAAACAAACTTAAAAATACTTTCCACTGTATTTTTAAGTTTGTAAGTAAGCATTTTTTCAAATAAATTTATTTGTATATATTATTTGTATTTGTTAAGGTACTATTTTTTAGGTTTTAAGTAAAATTGTTTTATAATTATTTAAAGTCAAATAAACGAGCTGTGATCGTTGACATATTTTTATTCTATTGTCAAAGTACGCAGATTTACAAGACGCGTTAATGTTTCCCCTCCTGTCTATAATATTAATGGCCACTCCCTAAAGGAGGTTGAGTCTATTCGAGACCTGGGTGTAGTTTTGGATAGCAAACTACGGTTTAACAAACACATTGACCAAATTGCGTCTAAGGGCTTCCAAATGCTGGGATTCGTGTTACGGAACGCAAGAGAATTCAAAAATCCTTCAAAAACATCTTTAGTCTGTCCCCACCTTGAGTATTGCAGTCAGGTCTGGTCTCCTCATTATGACGTTTACGTGAAACTTTTGGAGCGTATCCAGAGGCGATTCTTGTGGTACCTTTCTTACCAAACTAATAAAGCGAGGGAACTGCCCTCACATGAGAAGCAGCTGGCTCATTTTAAAATGAACAGTTTGTGGGAGCGACGGGTATTGCTGGATCTTATGGCATTACATAAATTGATAAATGGAAATGTGGACTGTCCGTTTGTTTTGAATTCACTCAATTTTAATGCTCCGTATAAGTTAGCATGTGCCGGAAGGTATATCCATTTCACAGTTAAGGGCAGCAAGAGCAATCTAGGTCACCACACGACGATGAACAGGTTGCAAAGGCAATAATAAGATCTGTAAGGCTGATGTAGCTAACGGTGATGTGGACGTCCTTGTTGATAAGCCGCAGATATTCAAGCACAAAATATTGCGGTCTTTTGCATTGTCACCTTGTTGATCTGTGGTTCAATTATTGAGTTAGAGTTTTGTTACAGTAAATCATTGTTATTTAATTTTATTGTCATTTAATTTGTTATTTAATTATTTTGTCTCATTCGAATCGAATATACCTAGTATTGTTACCTCCAAACAATAATAGTTAGTAAGTAGTAGTAAGTAGTTTTATTAAAAAACTGTAATCCACGTTGCATGCCGTGGCAGCCTCTAATTGAGATGACACTTAGTTTAGTCCATATTAAATTCTACCTAATTATTGCTTGTATTTGTGTTTGTCTTGTTGGTTGTCCTTAAATAAATAAATAAACATATAATTTGAATAATCTTTCTTTGAAAAACACCCAGTGCGTTAGACCGGCGTCACCAATGATGAAAGTTAAATTGACGTCACCAATGGCGGGTTAAGTTTATTAAAGCCGGTAGAAAGTGCTGATCGCTAACATACCATAGGACGTAATGGCCATGACCCTCATCATCCTGCATTTACAGACTCGTTTCAAACTTGTTCAGACAGTAATACTAAACAGTTTTTTTAAGAAACATCACCATTTGATGATATAAATATCGAGCATCCATATCACACGTCTTAACACACGGTTATTGAGAGTGCTGAAATGTTTGTGCCGTAATATCTTGAAATGTAGGTACTCATTTTTTGGAAACATCATGGTCCGGATAAATTTTATATTAGTATATTTGTAATGACTTTGTAGATGTTTGGTTAACGTATTAAACCTAGTAAGTACTACTTACATGAGAGCCCGTAGGACATCGAAATGTAATTAATAAATAAAATCATAACATGATGAGCCTTTTAATGACGGGTTTATTGTTTGATAACCAGAATATTTTAATAGTAATTGGTAAAAACAGGAGGTGCAACAAACAGACGTTTTGAAATATATCTGTTATTTTATAGCTACCAAAAAGCTTACACTAAGTTTATAAGTTTACTGTCCAATAAACTTTTTTTATAACCACATATTTTAGAGGCACTTATCGTCAATAAATCCCATTTATACACGACGACGCAAAATAATGTGGCCATAACGGAAAATATCTTCCCATTACAACAAGAGATTTCAAAGAACAATCGAAAGTGCATTATGAAAAATCCCATTCAATAATTAATTCTGCGAAGTTTACAGCCCTGAATAAGCCACCAAAGCCGGAATATTGAAAAAAAAGGGGCCCCGATCACCTTTTTACGATGCCATAAGCGAGCCCATTATGGGGGTCACTCTACTACGGCGAAACTCCTCGGATAATATTTCGAACCGTAACACTAAAATAAAAATAATCATAAAACTCGATGTACAAAATCATAAAATGGGGAACGCTATAAAGAGAGAGACGTATCTATTTGCTTTGGCCCGGTGTAATCAAACTTTGTGCCGGACACACTGAACTGGGCGGCGCGCTGCGTTTGACTCCGGCCTCAGGATAATAACTAAAGCAACTCCGGCACATACGCCGCGTGACACACCGGACTTGTTATGAGTTGGAGACCTGCAGTTGTATAGCTACTTTTAATTGTTCTAAATGACAAAGAGCTGTGTAAACGAATCAACGTTTTTCCACTCTTCTAGGTACCCTACTGCTCTCTTGTTTCATTTCTGGCTTGCTTTTGGCTCGCGTGTTATTTTTGTCTGTCGTGAATACTCGTAAAATGTTTAGCTACCCAGTCATATGAAAGCAGCTTATACGACACTCGTATTTATTCTAACTACTCCTAAAAATACGTAGATCTGATTGCTCTGTTTTGGATTTAATTAATAATTAGTATTTAAGTTAAGTAAGTTAGTATTAAATATGTATTTTGTTAATGTTATGAAAGTAATATAATGAGTTTCTTGCTTTCCTTAAGGTATGACTTACTGGCTGTAATGCTCACAACAGAATTAAAACTTAAAGAACAATCTTTAGTCTGTAAAACAGAAGCGTAAACGGTAACAGAGGTGACGCAACATTTATACCTACATACTTTCTCTACAACAGCAACCCCGTCTCGTTGCTGTTAATACCTACTGGCAACAGAGCGCAAGCATCGTGATTAGAGAATACCTGAAGTGCGTCAACAAGAAAGTAGGTAGATAATTAACAAAATATCCAATTTTCTTTGAACCCCGTCGCCGCCGCGCGCCGGTTGACTCACCCCAGTTATCTTTTGGAGGTTGAACACGTATCCTGTTCGTGGTTCCAAAAATATATAATAAACGTAGAACTAGCACTTATTAAATTTTTAATTTTGATACACACTGTTTTAGTTTAAGAAAATGTTTACTAAAACATAATTTCTATGTTCTATTTAAGTTTTAGCTAAGGATTGCTAAATCAGTGAATAATCCTTTAAGCATAGAAAACCATCATCAGCATAACATCAGTAATTCAGCTGCAGGCTTTCCCACATGATTCCCACTTGGAGAGATTGGACTATGAACCACCACGCTATCAGGTTGATTCAGACATTTATGTTTTAATGACTGAAATCTTTTGACAAAAACGTGGATAATGGCTTATTGCGTTATCTAAAGCTGAGTAGCTCGAGATTATTTAAATTTGGTCTACCATCCAGTGACATTGCATTGCTAAAGTTGCTGCACTCAAGATCGCAACCCACCCGACACACGAACACCACATATTAATTGAATAGGTATAGCCCGTCAAACACAAGATCGGACATACAGGGCGGCGAAATTCCATTAGATGTTCCAGTCTGCACGGCAAACAATTCTTCCGAGTGTAAAGTTGGAGTTTGCTTTGGGATCGGTTCGCGCGGCCGATCCCCCCGCCTCATGCGACGTCACGCGCCGGTCGCCCCGTGCGTACCTACGACACGCTATTTTATGGGCCACACACTTTTATGTTACTCGTACCTTCCTCAAGATGTTTGCTTTTGCATTTTAAAGCCTCATTATGCCTCGATGCGTATTTGCAAGCACGTCCGAAATTTTATGTCCGATTTGCATTTGTCTTGACGTTGTTTTTAAAACGTCTGTTTTTAACAGCTGTTTTTGTGCGACGCATGGTTTTTTAATATTGCCTTATAGGCCAATGAAGCTTCCAATTTTTGGCATTTAAGATCAGATTTCATTGATACTATTGTAACTTTATAACGGACTAGCTTGTGCCTCGCTGGCGTAAATTTTCTATACTTACTAAAATTCATAAAATTTGGTTTAGTGGTCAAACGTGAGTGTGCGTAGTAAACATACAAACAATCAAACTCACTTACACATTTATAATATAAGTAAGGATCATAAAACCTAATAATTGTCAAGATTACCATACTTTTTGAAAGCCACCAAATGTTAATAATAATAATTAATTAATTCTTTATTTGCATAAAAACATTGTATACATAGTGGTAATAAAAAAACACTAACACAATCATGTTATGCCGAAATAAAATAGCATGTAAATATTCATATTTAAACATCATTCATTACAATATACTCAACAATTAAATCAAAGCTTGTTCGATGAGTTGGTAGTCTGTGCCCCCTCCATGGTTTCTGCGACAGCTAGCAGTCAGCCCACTGTCACTATAGATCTTACATGTGAAGAAAATAAAAATAGCAACCACTCAGTGAAGATTGTTGGCTGTAGCAAAAATAAACTAAAAAAATATATTAAGATAAATAAGTACATTAAGAAAACGCAAAAATTAGTTAAGAAGCACAAATTTTTTATTAAAAATGTAAAATTAAATAGAGAAAGATTGTACTTAATTGACAAATTAGATATATACTCGTCACAACTACACAATAAAAATTTAAAATATAAAAATGATACACAAATTCTACAAACTAAAATTGCACACCTAGAGGACTCGCTTATATCTATTACTAAGCAATATGATCTTTCACAAGGTCAAATAAAAGAACACATGTTGGCCATTGATGAACTGGTAGTCCTGTGTAATGGTAACAATGAAGGGATTGATTCACTCACAAGTAATTGTAAATGTAAACAGTTACCAAGCCGTTCATCAATCCCATGTGATTCTTCCTCTGTCGAATTGATTGATGTTTCTTCCAAAGGTTCCCTTACTCAGTGCACAATTAAAAATGTACCACAACTTATACCAACCAACCAGATTCCATGTAAGACAGATTGTAATAGTGACTTGGTAATATTTAGTGATGAATTTGGTAAAAACATGGGTCGGTTGTTATCTGACTTGGGACATTCAGTTATCAATTATTGTATACCGGGTGCTTCTTATCAACATATTTTGAAAAAAGCTGTAGAACATAAATATAAACCCAATAGCACCTTATTATTATTTGTTGGTAATAGAGGTAATCTGAACAAAACAAGCCTTCTAAAATGTTTAGAATGTTTGAATAAGTTAATTGTAAAGAAAATTATATTGTTTACATTACCTTATTGTAGTAGTTTGCCACAGGAGGAAAATTCTATTAGACATAAGCTTAACCTGACATTACATTTATTTTGCAAAAATGACATAATGCATTTAATTGACACTAACAATTATGTTAGTAATTTTTATTTGACAAGAGATAGTTATTATCTGCCAAATTATTTTAAGCGACAAATAGCTTTATCGCTATCCTATTGTATTCAAACGTCAGCCAAAAACTTGGCTAAACAAGTTGCTTCTATTGAGCAATGTATATTTGACATAGACGTCAGTAGTGTTTCTACTGACATTCCAATTAATTATTTAAATTAAATTATATGACAAAAGAGGAAAACTCTTGCGAAATGTTTGTTAATAAAATGAAATTAAATGAATGGAAAAATAGCTTTAGCAAAAGCCCATGTCAATCATTAAATTTAAAAAATGTACAATCTTTAAACATTGTCCACCAGAACATCCAAGGAATGATGGGCAAAGATTTGGAGATTGAATTGTTCGTGAACTGTAATAAAATTGATATTCTTTGCATAACAGAACACTGGCTTAATGACCATCAGTTCATGTTCAATTTTAAGAATCATTTGGTAGGAAGTTCGTTCAGTCGAGGAAATGCAATACATGGTGGCTCCTTAATTATTGTTAGTAAAAAGTTTAAATTAAAGGAACGCAAAGACATAGTGAGCCTCTCGGTTGAGCGAACAATAGAAATAGCTTGTGTGGAGTTGGAGCAGTTTGTTGTATTAAGTGTGTACAGACCTCCTTCAGCATCATATGATTTTTTCGAAAAAGTTATGGATGAGGCATTACATAAAGTCCGTAATGTAGGTAAAACAATAATTGTTTGCGGGGATTTTAATATTAATTTGTTAGAAAATTCCACAATGTCAACTAAAATTAAAAACCTATTTCTATCATACAACTTGAATCATTTATTTTTGGAGCCGACAAGAATAACTGCCACTTCGGCCACCTGTATTGATAACATATATACAAATGTAAAACCACTGGCTAAGCAAATTATTAATAACCTGGACTCTGATCATTGTGGCCAAATGGTCAGCTTTCCACACCAGCGTAAACAAGTGACGAAAAAGAATATCACTGTTGTACCAAAAACTGCAGGTCGGCTGGAACGCTTTAAAAGCAATCTAGATACAAAATTAAATTATTTAGAATACAATGACAACCCTAATGTCTTTTATAATAATTTTTTTAACATTTATTGTTCAGAATTTAATAAAACTTTTATTCCAAAAAAGATCTCAGTTAGTGGTACTGTAACTTTTAATGAATGGGCTACAATTGGTATTCACAGAAGTAGGAAACGCCTTTATGAACTTTATGGTGAACGCAACTATAACACCAGCGATGACTTCAAATTATATGTTAAAAGTTATTCAAAGTTATTCAAAAGAGTATGTCGATTAGCCAAGGCAAACTATCTGAGTTCTAAGATTAAGAATAGTAATGACAAAATAAAAATGACATGGAATATTATAAATAGTGAAACAGGAAAGGTCAGAAGTCGTAATAATGAGTACAATTTAAATTGTGATAATAAAACCTTGACTTCTGATGCTGATGTTGCTGCAGCATTTGAGAGGTTTTTTACTGACATTCCAGTTTCAACTACAAACGCCTTGATTTCCTCCCCCACTGTAGCTGAATCTGTTTTGAAGGAGAATGTTAAAGATTGTGAAAATAATTTCAGTTTTCAAAAAATTTGTGTTATAGATATAATAAAAACATTTAACACTCTCAATAAAAAGAAAACTGCTGATCTGTGGGGTAATTCCGTGGACGTCGCTAAATCTGTAATTATGACAATAGCTCCAGTTTTAGCTTGCATATTTAATGAATGCATTGACTGTGGTGTTTTTCCTGACCTCATGAAATATAGTAAAATAATTCCATTATTTAAATCGGGTAGCACTTCTGACCCCTCTAACTTTAGACCTATTTCTGTGCTACCCACATTTAGTAAAATTTTTGAAAAGTTAATACTAGATCAAATGCAAATTCATTTTTATAAAAATAAACTTTTACATTGTAAACAATATGGTTTTACTAGGGGTCGCTCTACAACTGACGCCGGTGTTGAGCTTTTAATCCAAATATTTGATACCTGGGAGGAATCACAGGATGCCCTAGGGGTATTTTGTGATTTATCCAAGGCTTTTGATTGTGTTTTACATGAAACTTTGGTCAGGAAGCTTAACCACTATGGAATTAGGGATGCTTCTTTGAGCCTTCTAATCTCATACTTGAGTAACAGGATTCAAAAGGTCGACATTAACGGTAAAAGATCTCCGGGATCAGTGGTTAAAATGGGAGTTCCGCAGGGTTCAATACTTGGTCCATTCTTGTTTTTGGTTTATATTAATGACTTACCTTATTTTGTAAAAGACAGTCATGAGATAGTATTGTTTGCTGATGATACTTCACTTTTATTCAAAGTGAAACGACGACACCCAAATTATGACGATGTGAATAATGCGGTCTCAAAGATTGTTCACTGGTTTAGTGTTAATAACTTGCTATTAAACGAGGGAAAAACCAAATGTGTAAGATTTGTATTGCCTAATGTTAAGCAGGTAATAACTAGTGTACAAATTAAAGATAAGAATGTGAATCCTGTGGACACCACTGTGTTTCTAGGCATCACGTTGGATGCCAAGCTTCAGTGGGGCCCACATATAGCTAAATTGTCGAATAGACTTAGCTCTGCGGCTTATGCAGTAATGAAGATCCGTCAGTTAACTGACGTTGATACAGCGAGATTAGTTTATTTCAGTTACTTTCATAGTGTAATGTCGTACGCCATTTTACTGTGGGGAAATGCTGCCGACATTCAAACTATCTTTGTGCTGCAGAAGAGGGCTATTCGAGCAATATATAACCTACAGGCTGGTGACTCTCTCAGAGAGAGATTTAAGGATATAAGTATAATGACAGTTGCATCACAATATATTTATGAAAATCTTGTGTATGTTCATAAAAATATTGAAATGTTTTCAAAAAACAGTGATATTCACAAATTAAATACTAGAAGTAAGAACAAATTAGCAGTGCCTTATACTAGGCTCCATAAAATAAATAATTCTTTTAAGGGTCTGTGTGTACGATTATACAACAAAGTACCAAATGATATTCAGAATTTAGATCTTGATAAATTTAAAATCAAAATCAAAGAAAAGCTTTATAAAAAAGCTTATTATAAAGTGTCGGATTATACAGAAGACAAAACAGCTTGGGTCTGACATGCTCCAAGTACCTACTCCAACAGCTATTTCTAATTGCCTATAATTAATTTATATAGAGCACCATATTTAATTAAACTATTTACATTCAAATTCATATTTTGTATTTTGTGACCTGGTAACGACATATAATATATATATATTTTGTAAATGTCGTTGCTTCTGTGCGCTGTGGTTTCTTGCGCCCGTTCTTTGCCACAGTTAAAAAATGATGTCCTGAATGGGTGGTAGGTTAAAAAATATTTGGACGTTTCAAAGTACTTATTAATTGAGTTTATTGAATAAATATATTTTGACTATTGACTATTGACTATTGAACATTATACTTAATTCATTGCAAATAAATAATAATTCTATTATATTCTATCATTATTACATCAAGCATCGATTTTACTTACAACTAATTCCTTAATATATCAAAAAATTCTTTTAGATTGTAAATTATTCAGTAACCAGTTGCGCAAGGCTTTTTTAAATGAATATAAGTTTAAGGATTTACATTTGTTATGTACATTGTTATAAACCTTGGAACACATTACTATACAGCTTTTGCTATATTGCATTGTTTTAGTGGTGTCACTTCTGTTCACATCTGTTCGGATTTCTACGGTTTCTAGGATAAATTTGACAGGCCTTCTTAGAGAGGCTACCGTTTTGCTGCACAAAAACAAAAATTATGTAAATGTACAAAGATGTCAAAGTAAGTAAGCCAAGTCTGAGTTAATCGGACCTAAAGGCTTTTTTGGAGACCTATGACATTACAGTTAGTAGTTTATTATTAGGTATCATTACTTAATTGGAGATACTTAGGATAAGCTCAATTTTAGGTACCTTATTACTGTGTCAATTATTTAGACTTTCCTGAAATCGATATTTAAAAAAAAATTGTTTACGCTTACACCAATTATCTAGCTTTAACAGAACCAAATAGACAAAACCATTTTTATGTAGAAAGCAAATAAACATTTTTGTTAAATGTAGAAACAGTACAATATTTTTAGTGAACTTGACAGAGAAAAGGAATAAGTTGATGAAAGCTATTGATGGAATGTTGAATGATTAATTAGAAAAATAAGAAAATATTTTAGATTGCATACATTGTGGTCATATCGAAGCCGGATTTTTGAACACAAACGTGTTCACGTTTATGTTCAAAAATCCGGATCAACAAGGGAAATTACTACGTAGCGGAAAAATTATTTCCTGAACAGAGCTACAAAATAATTCTCTTCATTAAAAACTTCTTTTAATCAAACTACAAAATAAAGGTCTAGGAGGCGATTTGCTCCTATAGTTCTCATCATACATAAGTAAATCGTTCGCAACCTGAGGTAGTTAGCAATTACATATCTAGCTGGGTTTTCTAGCGCTATCCCCCAGGGGTCATTGCTTGGACCCTTACTTTTTGTTATCTTTGTGAACGACATAAATTCATGTTTTCAATCATCTAATCTTCTCTGCTTTGCAGATGACATGAAAGTTTTTTCTGCTATCTCTTCGCGGGAAGACGTTGACGCCTTTCAGTCGGATCTATCTCGTCTCGACCACTATTGTTGTCTTAACCAACTGGAACTCAACCCGTCTTAATGTTTTTCTGTTACTTTTAGTCGTAAGAGGGATATTGTACAGCCTTCATATCAAAACAATGATACAGGACATCGAGATCTTTGACACCAAACTACTATTTGATAGTCATATTGACACTACTGCAACCAAAGTCTATAGGGCCCTGGGATTTGTGATGCGTAGTTCAGTGGGATTTACCAGAGCTAAAAAATTAACAATATTATTCTGGACTTTTGTTAGGAGTCACCTGAAGTATGCGTCGCAAGTTTGGAACCTAAATTACCAGTTATACATTACCCGTTTCGAGAACGTATAAAAGAAAATTTTGAAATTCCTATTTATCGCCTAAAGGACCTTTTTAACTCTTCGAACTATTTAAATATCTGTAAGAATCACCACTTTTTCCCTCTTGAACTTAGACGCGAGATACCTGATATCACGTATCTGCTTAAAATTGCTACGTCTAAGATAGACTGTCCCCAACTTTTAGATAAGTTCTCCTTAAAGATATCTCAAAGAAATTTTAGAAGTAACCCTACTTTATGTTTACCAAAAGCGAACACCAATTACAGGCAGAATAGTTCTTATGGCGTGCGTGTATGTTTAACCAACTGGGCAAGCAGATTGAACTGGACCTTTTCTGTACCAGCGTACCACCAGCAAGACGGATGTTGACTGAGCGGTTCTTTGAGCACAATTTTTATACGTAGTTACTCTGTTGCGTTATTACTTAACCATTAATAATTTGAACGAGGTTGATAATGCGTTGTTTAGCGCTTCTAAATTTCAAGAAATTTCTATCGGTGAAAACCTATAAGTGGTTTCCATGTATTTATTCTGTAACCTTACTGAAAATGTGTAAACCTTGGTTTTTCTAAGATAATAAAATAAAATTAATAAAAATCGCCCGATCAAAAGCATCAGCCACGGGTACCGTACGCAGCACAGACTCACTATAGTAGTCGTCTTTGTGAGGCACAAAGACGACTACTATAGGCGCGCGCGGCTCGGGAAAAGGCAGAGCTCGAGCTATCACAACAAGAGACTAAGGAAAAGTTCGAGCTATTACGACTAGCGACTAAGAAAAGATTAATTGAAGCGCGTTTGAATGAAGATTTGGCACTGCTCAGTGAGGAGGAAGACAAGCTTTGTACCCGAGCACCGCTTTCCAAACGAGTCCAAAACTGGGTTGACGATGTACAAACAAAAGGTACTCTACAAGAGATTGATGACTGAGAGATAAAGCCTCGAGAGCAGCCTAACAACGATATCACCTGCTTGGCCAACGCGATCAGAGAGTTACACATATACACTTTCAGACAGTTAAAACATATTATGCCATCTACCAGTGACAAGCTACAAACCGTCTCTCAGCCAAAGACCTACCACATTTTTCCGGCGAGCCGCTAAATTGGCTCCGATTTAAAAGCGCCTTTGATACATCGACTTCTACATGCTAATACACAGACGAAAAGAATGGGGCTCGACTTCAAAGATGTGTCTAACTGGGGAAGCCAGGGAAGCAGTAAGGCAGAAAGAATGAGCAGGTTGCTTTACTGACCCGATTAGGAGGGTGCTGCATGGATTCAGTTACGGACAAGCTAGTAACACCGATTATGCCTGCCATTTGCGAGAAGACCGCAACGAAGAGCTTGTCGAACCTCAGCATGTTGCTGTAATGATCGAAAAGTTTTAAGGTGGTTGACTTTAACAGATTTTCAAACTGGCGACGCCTAGTGAGATGTACGGCCTCAGTTAAATTGTTTACTGGGAGATGTAGGCGTCAGCAAGTATACTTGACACCAGATCATGAGAGGCAAGCAGAAAATGCAACATTGAAACAAGCACTTTAATTGACGAAAGATATTGAAGAAATTTTTAATTATTAATTAGAAAAATAAGAAAATATTTCAGATTGGATACACTAGCCCAAGATAAGCTTCTATTGAAACTCGTTAATATGGTCAAACTTGACAACGGATAAATATAGAAAAACACCCATACCCGAAATCAATTCAGAAAAACAGAGTTCTTTAAATTGACCCGACCGGGAATCTTTGCCGGCCATCTTTTCCGGCGCCATCTTTGAGGTCCCGGGTTCGACGCCAGACCCGCCGCGCTAACCACTCGACCACGGAGGTCGTCAAAGCTATTAAAATCATTGTCTGTAGTTCTTTAGCAAGTAAGTATAAAATAATATTAGAGTCAACTAAATATCTGTCTACTTACATTGTGGCTGCTTTGCTGGATATTTTAAAGATAAAAATGCATTATCGGAAGAGTATTTCAGCCGAATGTTGAATTCTAGAGAATAAACTCGGGTTTGTGAATCGAGTCTGCTTTATTCGAATGATTTCAGAACCGTGGGCTGTGCGATAAAGTTAAATGACGTATTCGATGTTACCCGTGAACGCTCCATCGATCTTAATGTCTTTGGTGCTATTCTCGAATTGGTTTCTTTCGAAATGTTAAGCTGCATGCTCTTTGTTCACGTGAAGTGTTTTTCACCCGATTTTTATGAAAATAATTTTTTTTTATCTTTTTATATTATCATGTTCGCTTACATTAGAATAAATATTAACGGGGCTATCGTCATGTTTTTTTGTTGAATTGTCAAGACAAGTTCATTTAGTAGCAATCTCGTATATACTTTAATATATTAAAATATTGCAATCATACATTTCTTTACCAATTTAATTTATGTCATGAATATTCAGAAACCTTGTTGAAATAAATTTACACGAATAAGATTTGAACTCGTAACCTTCAGACAAACCAGTTTAGAATATTTTTTGCCAAAAGCTCCGAATTGTAAGCTTGAAATAGCTTTTTTAATAGTTTTATATTACAAAATATTATTTTAATAAAAGTTTCTCATACGGCATAAAAATAAAAATATGTGACCTACTTAATGTCTACAAGCAAAATGATCTCATTATAGATCAAGTGTTTGTAGAAACATTTAAATCTAGCGATGTTTGTTTTTGCTGCCTGTGTATTTTAGACGGGCCATTAAAATAGCGCCAAACAAGAATAATGTATTCTGGAATAGCTACAAAAGGTGTAGTTTGATATTTTTTAAATAATGTTGTGTTTTGGAGAGCAGCACGCGTACTCCTATATAGGAAGGGAGAAGGAGAGATGAGGTTATAGAGTTCTGCAGAGGACTCGCATTGGCATAAGCGGTAGAAGACGCTAAGTGATGCAGAGTAGAGGAGTTGCCGAAAATACGCTCAGCGCGACGATGCAATCTGACCAGATTCTTAAGAACTGAAGACTTAGGATCGGCAACGCGCACGGTAGTGATTTATGTGTTTCATACATAAAAAGCATTATTATTCAAAAATTAGAAGGTTAATAAATATTAAACAATCTGCTCACAGTTGGTACTATTGTAAGTAATATTTTACTATAAGTTTTAGTAAACTTTAATCCACACTTCCTCGCGTCTAGTGGCCTCACGGTTTCAGAAGCACCGTTCCTATTTGCTTAATATTTTCTCAGAGGGCGCACTCGGCGGTTCCATGCATATTAGATTATAAATAATGTGGCCGTCTACGCTTGTCGCGGCCACTTCCAGTCTCATATCGAGCTTTAGTTTGGAATGAGATCTCGTCTGGTATGCTGAGGGTTTCAACAGCTCGTTATACAGAGTTGTTTATGTTTTTCTCTTACTAAATAGGGTAGAGTTTATTTAGTAGAGTTAAGTAGGTTTTGTTCAAATAAGGAGACCACTTGTTCTTCTAAGAAGAAGAAATGTTGATTGATCATAAATCTACCAACGCATAGGTTAAATTATGTAGTCTATTATTATTAGATAGGAGACGGGAAAGGAAATCAAAAGTCTCTTCTTTAAAAATACTTTAAATAATTCTTTGGAATAGTTTTAATAACCCACTAATAGGGTTAACTTGTTTTTTAAGTTACAAATAAAATAACAATAAAAAATAAGACGTGGTGTAGTATCAACCAAAATTTTATTCAACTTGAAATTTAGAATACCAAAACGCTCCAACACTTCCCAAGCAATACTAAGCAAGTGTAATTAATAAAACATTCTTCGAACGGCTCGTAAACAAAATCTCATTTTGGGCCAAATTTCGCAACACGAATCACCCTTGGCAAGCGTCAGGCACAATGATCCGGCTATTATATCACGATTGCAAAGATTTATTTGTAAAATTTCTCACGGGGCCAAGCGTTGTAATTTGATTAAAAATTCATTAAACCGTCCACGGGGCCCGCGGGAATAATTTAGTGCGCTTCGCAGGCCGACACCTCGGCCGGGCAGCCTTTTTACGAGCAATGCATGCTTTACTATTAATGTTCCCTGCGGCTGACAGGCGGTCGTCAAAGCGCGCCGCTGTCAACGCGTGTTGTACGCCCGGAACGGAGCACTTGGAATATTATTCAAAAATACGCGTTGTTGTTGTTCGTTAATGCGGTGCTATTGATGTGTTAACTGAGGACCTGTTGGACTTTACGGTTTTATTAAGTCTTAGTCTTTATAAATCTTTGAATTTTATCTTTAATAAAAATTGAGGACATCTCTAGTTTGTTCAAATTTTAGAACTAGGTTTTTCAAAAACTACAAAAACTTGTGTAACTTTATTTAGTTTCCCATCATCAAGCTATATTAGTTTAAGATTATATGTTAGGGTCACTTAGCTGCGGAAGTGCTGATTGCATCATAAGAATAAGTTCAGGTTGAATGAGTTCAGATGAATTTACCTCAATCACAACTCTACTTATACCAGCTGCAAAATCAACAATCTTTATTTACGCTTAGAAAGCTTTTTGGCTGAAAGTTGCGTGAAAGTAGCTCTAAACGGAATCAGATTCGAGTCCACCGCTGGGTCACTCAACCATTTCGAATATGGGAGTTTCCCAAAAAGTTTGCGGTGAATTTTAATTAAAAGGCCTTTGTGTGATTTAGATAGGACATGGGCTAATAAAAACAAAAAGCTAATTAAAAAAGTAGACATTAAAATCGGTATGTGCAGTGTACAGTGTAGAAAAAAAATATTACAGATACTTAAGATAATTATATCTGATACAGTAAAAGAGAACTCCATACACGGAGGTAGAACGCCAGAAGCGTGGCATGAAAGTGTGGTTGTGTTGTTCTTTAAGAAGGGCAACAAGACCCTACTGAGGAACTATAGACCCATATCACTTCTAAGTCACGTTTATAAACTGTTCTCGGGATAACTCGACTTATAACTAACTAATCGTCTCGCACGCAGGTTTGATGACTGGAAGTCAAAAAAGCCAATCAAACAAGCCGGATTCCGAAAAGGCTTCGGCACTACTGACCACATACATAAGCTGCGGCAGGTTATACAGAAGACCGAAGAGTTTAACCGGCCACTTTGCTTAGCGTTTGTGAACTATGAGAAAGCCTTTGATTCGATCGAAACACAGGCCGTGCTACAGTCTCTCCAGCGGTACCAAATTGACTACCGGTACATCGAAGTGTTGAAGTGTTTGTACCAAAACGCTACTATGGCAGTTCGCCTTCAGGACCAGAGCTCGAAGCCTGTCCAGCTGCAGCGTGGAGTAAGACAAGGGGACGTCATATTTCTGAAGATCTTCACTGCTGCACTAGAGGACGTGTTTAAGCTTTTGGACTGGAGAGGACTCGGCATCAATATTAACGACGTGTACATCAGTCACCTTCGATTTGCTGACTATATATTCATGGCTGAGGCTCGGCACAATGCTCGGTGATCTCAATAGAGTCTCTCAACAGCCTTAAAATGAACATGGAAAAGAGGAAAATCATGTCTAACTCACGTGTCGTACCCACTCCTCTGAAGGTTGGAGACTCTGCTCTTGAAGTTGTTGACGAATATGTATACCTGGGACAAACGGTCCAGTTAGGTAGGTCCAATTTTAAGAAAGAGGTTAATCGTCGAATCCAACTCGGCTGGGCAGCGTTCGGCATGCTACAAAATATATTTTCGTCCAAAATACCGCAGTGTCTCAAGACGAAAGTCTTCGACCAGTGTGTGTTGCCAGTGATGCCATACAATACCGAAACGTGGTCACTCACTATGGGCCTAATAGGCAGGCTCAAACTCACGCAAAGAGCAACGGAGAGGGCTATGCTCGAGGTTTCTCTACGTGATCGAATCAGAAATAAGGAGATTTGTAGAAGAATAAGGTAACTGACATAGCCCAAAGAGTCACCAAGCTCAAGTGGCAAGGGGCAGGGCACATCGCCCGTAGAATCTATGGCCGTTGGGGAAGAACGGTTTTAGAGTGGGGACCGCGCACCGGAAGACATAGTGTGGGCAAACCTCCAACAAGGTGGTCCGACGATCTGGTGAAGGTCGCGGGGTAGCTGCTGGATGCGAGCAGCACAAGACCGGTCGTAGTGGAGATCCTTGGGGGAAGCCTTTGTCCAGCAGTGGACGTACTCAGGCTGATGATGATGATGAGTAGAAGAGCACTGCCTAATATTTGACACACTAGCTACAGGAAGCACCAGCTTTAAATTGTATTAATTACAAAAGAATTTTTAGAATTTTCCAAGATAGAAGAAATTAAGTATTTATCCCAACATAAATTACATACATATAATTAAACCTATTATCCCCGTAGGGTTAGTCAGAGATTAGGCAATAAGGACCGTAAATGCAGTCTTCTGCCATAGTCCACTTTTCACCAAATGGCAACTGTACACAGCGTTCAGCGTGACAAAGTGGTGAGACCATCGCCGCTCTAAGCTGTTGGATGTATGTGCAGTCTTTAGTCCGTTAGTCGCCTCTTACGACATCCAAGAAAAGAGAGGGGGGTATTCTATAGCCGCTACGCGACACAGCAACATGCAGGTAATGTAAACCTTAACCTAGATATTACAAAACGTTAACTGAACCTGGTTTAAAACTGATGCTGTCTTTATCTGCTTTCATTTAGGTACATAAATGAGACAGCATCGTGTTTAAACCAGTTTTACTTTAGTCCACGTTTTGAAATAAGGGGGTAAAAAGAAAAAAATAACTTCACTCCGTGCCCGGAAGCCCTAAAATAATGTGCACTCCGCCGAGTTCGTGGTAATTGTATTTTTCCGAATTCCCAGATTCATTTGGACTATTTACTCGTCATTTTTAGCAAACATTCAGCAGCGGAGCGATACAGTATCGGCGCGCTCCACTCGCCGCAACGCAATCATCAAATATTTGCATTTCACTGAAAAAGTAATACGATTATTAATTTACTCTCGATTCATCGGTCCCCAGTTCGATTCCCTCCACTGAGTGAGACCGCTCCGATGATTTTTGATATTCAGTTTATGCAAAACGGAGGAATTTAGTTTGTGTTATCAAGTGGAAAATACTTGAACATTTTTAACGTTTACATGAGATTTTACGCTGTCGTAAATTAGGAAAAATTGGTCATAACTACATGAAATAATAAATTTTAACCGTTTGTATGTTTTGGTAGTACAACCATCATACATAGAAGTAGATATAGACGGTTGATTACAGAACGGGTAGATATTATGCCCCTTTTGGTTGGTGGTATGGATTGTTTTTTAGACCTAGCGTACCTTTTGTGGTACGGCGGCAATAAGTAAATTTCGTTAAATACGTTGATATTTATAAAATAAATACTGAGTGTGTAAAGAGAAGGTTAATTTTACAAACAAAATGCAATTTATTTTATTTGATTATAATATTACGTTGAAAAATACATGTACCGCATGTGGTACAGGGTCTTGGCACAAGCTAGAAACTCTTACGTTACGTTTTAGATTTAGACTATTAGCTTTGAACGAAATCGCTTCTTTACTTGAAGATGATTGTGATTATGATTCCCAGGACCAGGAGTTGCATATTTTTTACTTCCTCCTGCTAATGCCAACCATGATCACAGACGAAGACTCGCGTGATGAATGCGCCGACATGCAAAAAAGGGGCTTTCAACTCGGAGGTGCATCATGAAATTGTTTGAGCTGTTGACAACTGAAACCGACAAATATCTGGCTCAAGAACTCATTACCGCTGATGTGAAGATCGAAGAGATGAAATGCTTGATTTGTATCTTATTATTAGTAAGCAGGTATTGTCAAGTAAATAGACGCCGTGTGTATTGGGAAAATACTCCAGATACCAGATATAGCTAGATTGCAACTGCTTTGTCGAGAGATAGTTTACCCACATTTTTTCAAATTTGCATGTTGTATATAACACGAACATGGGCAGTACAGATATGTTTGCAAAAGTAAGTGAGGGTTCCGGAGCCCCCCCCCCCCCCCTTTCCAATTCCTATTCCTTCCTTAAACCTATTCCTCCCTTTAAGGCCGGCAACGCGTCTGTGATTCCTCTGTTTTTGCGAGTGCCCATGGGCGGCGGTGATTACTCTCCATCAGGTAACCCACATGCTCGTTTGCCCCTTCTTTTATAAAAAAAAATAAGTCTATTCAAGTCCACACTAGGGAAATCATAGCGTTGATGAGGCAACGACACCATAATCCGGCTGTCAAGGTTTTAAACAGTTCATACGAGGCAAGCCTATAAGGAGTGGATATAAACTATAAGAAGAAAAGGCCTTTGATTCTGCACTCTCTTGATATGTTTGTGCAAAACACTTGGCTGCTTTAGAGGCGTAAATGTGGCACCAATAATTATTAGACGTCGTCGTACTGCTAATGCATTAATAAAGGGACACAAATAAATCATAAAACCAGCAAAATTTCCTAAGTTACATCTAATGGTAATAACCACTACGTCACCAAACAAAAATGGGCAACAAGATGACAGGTGTAGGCAATATCACAAGTAATATCTTACAAGATGTATCATGTGTAATATTGGTCTTCATGTAGAATGTTTGTCATGTATGATATAAAAAAATTGACATGAACTGATTTTCCATACTGTGTATTTTTGTTTTCGTATAGTCCTACTGTATCACATATGGTACTGGTGATATCTAACCCTCTCAATAATAAATATTTTTTTATGATTTTTAAATGTACCCTTACTTTAGTTTTATCAGTACAAAACATATAAAAATAAATATAAAAAAAGTTTTATTTTTAGGTCCACCTGGTTTGTAAGATAGTGGTGTCTAATCCAAGTCAGTTGGCAGCACTGTATACTATTTTGATAAATTAAATTGCTGTAATAATGTCTGTTTACCTGTGGTTAAGGGACACAGAAAAAAGTGCTTGTACCTTCAGCTTTACAATATCCCTTTTAATCAGTTGACAATTTTCAGACCTTTTTAGACTCCACCCTACCTGATATAAGGCGGAATTGAAGACTCAATGCGAGGATAGCTAATCACGGTGTACATACACCATTAAACCATCTAATCTTATCTTTAAAGATGCTGTATGGAAGATGCTTTTTAAGTCTAGTTTGAAAGGTTTCATAGGACGGAACATGTGTGTCGCGAATATCGCAATCAGATGAAGCCCAAGCGTTCGCCATCGTGGGATAAAAAAATAATACAGGAATGTCTTGGTTATAATAGCTGAAAAAGTACATTATCGTTTCAAGAGGTTAGCAATAAAACCCTCCCTGGAAACTTAAATAATGTTTAATTTCATAAGATCAACATTTTACTTGAAATGTTTGTTTCGAGTCTTAAAGATCAACTATTGAGATTCTTACTTTTGAGCTAATTTTGTGAAGACGACTTTATTAGGTAACTGATAAGTTTTGTTTTAATATCTCGAATGTAAAGTTTGATCGTCCGCCTGTTTATAAAGTTAAATAAACTTTGATAAAATGTTGCCAATATGAATCTTGGTTGGTACTTGGTAGTTTAGTTGAAACACTTACAGAAGATTGTCAAACTTATTATAGGAAAGTGTCAGTTGGTAGTAGACGTTGCTCATACTCGTATTAGAATTAATGCTCGATAGAGAGTACAAGCTCACGAAAAGCATCCACGAACCATAAAATGTAGAAAAGATAACTATCTGACATGGCGGGCTATCGATCTGATAAAACACCTGGAAAGCCGCTGGAGTTTCGCTGTAGAAATCTATTGAGAAGATGTTCGTCTATCTGTAGCATAAAGGATAAGTTTGACTTAACGTGATTTTATAAATATTTTTTACGAAGTTGAAGAAGCCAATTAAACGCTTAACAGGATCTAGTACCTTAGAAACATACATAACAATTTTGAGGGTGTTACAGAGAATACTCGTAGAAAAAACAAATGCAGTGCTTTGTGAGAGCTTTTTTTATTCTTGTAGAGATAAGCACTTGGCCTTAATCTAACCTGATGTTAGTTAATGACTTATCAATTTTTTAAGAAATCTCTAGCACTAGAACTAGAACAGCAAGCCCGACGACACACCAGAGCGAGTACAAACAAAACCCTCAGCTGTGAAATGCAACCCGGGACCACTGGATCTTAGATTCAATCTAGACCCCAGAAAAAGTGGAGGAGGTTAAAATAATATGACAAATGCAAGTGGTCTTTAATCTAACTCCTAGATAGCAGTCTAACAGGGTGCACCTACAGATAAGCAAACATTTGCGCAAGTTAGTGCAAGAGCTCGCGGTCGCCCACAACTCGCAGTATACTGTTATGTGATGCTTAGTCCGGACTCCTGAGCAGAATTCAATTATTAGCTCGCCGTTCAAGAGAACCGAATTAGAAGCGATATGCGAGTGGTCTTTATTTTCTTATGTCAGTGTTAAATGTTTTTTTTTATCGTCATGTTTTGGCCCTTATCAAATAGAATCTACTTACTTTATCTGTCGTTATATTATTTCAATATTCAATTTACTAGTTAATAATAAAGCTATGTCAGCAGCTATAGCTATATCAAGTCAGCAAAAAACTAATCAACCATTCGGATCTCTATTTCTATAAAAACTAGTAACTCTTCATAATATATTTCTTTATTCAATCATACCTTCTTAATGTTTAAAAAGAAACACTTGGATTGAACCGGCTGCTGAAAATACTAGTAAATTTAAAGGTAGCACCCGGTTTTCGTGTTGTGATTCGTTGATCTGAAATTGATTGGTGGATCGTTCCACTCGATTATTTACTTCTCGTATTTAGAAATAAAAATATCGCTCGCCCCTCGAAATCGGAATCCAGAATAACAAGCCGTGGCCGTGCTAGTATCGAGTTTTCAACAATCCAGTACTTAACCAGCTATTAAATTTGGTTTTAAAATTTTGCAGTCAGTGCAGTGAGGTAATATTAATGCCTGTGTATTGTAAGGCAAAAGCTAAAGAAGGTTAAGAGTTTCTTTTTCTTAACGTGAACGTTTATTGCTTGGCATTGTATGTAACAATTATCTTCTCTTGAGCAGAAAGTATTTACTAAAAAGCTTTATTTAAAAATTATTTATTTTTACTTTATTTAAACATTAATCCTTAAAAACATGACATCGAAAATGGATTAAAGCCATTGTATTAAAACCGTTTTTCTATTTTGATTAATATATTTAAACAGTGACATGCTAGAAATGTCGCGTCGTTATGATTATAATTTGACTTTGTTACGTAAAGTTATCTACTAACTTGTTGTTTCTAGTTAAATGTTACCTACCTATATAACTGTAGAACTATCTAACAAACTCTATTTAATGTTTGCTAATGTTTGGAAAGTTTGTGTGTCATAGGTTGTAGATGACAAATAAGCTCAGCTCACTTACTGCGGCACTCAGTGACTGTTTGTGATTTTAGACATTTTTTTAAATTTTTTTTTATTTATAAGGTACACCAATAGCAATACACTTAAACAATTAAAATAAATTTTACACGGGTAGTATCTTAAATATGTTTGCCAATTATAGGTATACACAGCATTTGTTGTAAAGTTGTCTTCCAATAGCTAAACTTAAATTAAATACTTAAACTTAAATTAAATACAGAACATTGTTATGCCAATTATAATCGGACTGACTTAAGACATTATTCTACGTGACTTGTGTGCTTGTAGACTGAAGGTAATAATTTATTTGTAAAAAATTAATTTACATGAATGCACCTTTTTGTATTGAAAAATTATAAGTATAAACTATAAGGTATCTGAGTGCGGCAGTGAATAGGATTACTATCATGAACTTTCGTCAACATCTGGGGTGTGTAGCGTCCACAGCCTTTCATTTGCTACGATACCAAGCTCACACTCGGCAAGTATACCAAAATACAACTCATCCATAAATCGCTTACATCCTGTAAGTCAGGCCACAAAAATAAATCTGACAGTAGATTACAAACTGACGTGGCGCCTCAGGGAGGCTCGCGCGGCCCGCGATAAATGTTCGATATTATTTTACATGCTTCCGCTGAAAACCACTGAAATATGAAATTCTGAAATAACAAGCTCACTGAATAAGTTATGTTAGTAAATCCGTAAACCTTACACCATAATTAATTATTTCATTTTAACGTTGATGTGTTTAATTAAGCTAGTCTGGTAGTTTTGTTGTGTTATGCTTAATGCTCAGCATAATTATCACAATATAGCAGATTTGTATTAAATAAGTACCAAAATCTTCAATATTACCATGTTAAGTTAAATATATTGTAATGATGACTTTATTTTTAATTTGCCGAAATAAATAGTATATGTATTTAACTAACAACGCATTTGCAACGCTATTTGCAAAATCGTACAAATTTAAATTTGCGTCGGGCACCAAAGGGATTGGGAACTTAAATTTTGCCAATATATTTCATGAAATCATACGAAGAGATAGTTCATACTTGATATTAATATCTGAAAGGTAGATGGGATAATTTTATTAACTTTCATTACAATTATTACTGTCAACAGACTACATTTTTGTATTCACATGGCGGGCTCGTTAAAGTTCTACAAGTCAATGAAACTCTTTCAATGAGAAGTAGCTGCTGTGCCTAACAAGCCAGTAAAACATATTATTATATACAATAGAGCAACATAAGCATAGGTGCCCAAAGTGATATAGAGACAGTATTTAACAGTTTTGAACAAGATAGATAGATAGATAAACACTTTATTGCACATACACAAGAAACATTTACACATGACATAAACTTAAAACTAGTCTAAACAAAGGAGGTCTTATCGCTGAAAGCGATCTCTTCCGGACAATCTTTGGTTAATGGAACCTAAGAAGGAGTATGAGTATACAAGGTTCAATTTTACTCAACGTTTTGGAATAACAAAGCAAAACGTTTCTTTGATTTTAAGGAAATTTATAAACAATTTTTTTGCTGACACCTTTTGTAAAAGATAGATATTGATAATTATATATTTCGTTTTGCTTAACAGAGTGTAGGCGAGAAGCTCGTTAGCACTGTTGCTGCTACGTTTGGGTACGTACCAATTGTATAAGTTGAGCAACATTCATAACTCGGTAGGTTTACTACATTTTATTTAATTGAACTTAAAATCTTTTTACCGGCACAAACTCCTTAGACCAAAATGCCAGAAATCTATTCACGGGCTTCTTCCAATTCCTCCTGGCTAGTCACCACCATCTTATCTGTCTATGTTATTAGTAAGTACCATCGTTTTCTCCTGACGGATAAGATTGCCGCAGGTACTAAGAAGTAAGTGAGGATTCCGGGTTTTAAATAAATTGTATATTTATAATTCCCTTTTAGGAACAAGATTTCTACTATCCCAGTGTAGCTAAACTTCTCGCAGCGAATGTAAAACTGTAAACACCAGTGTATGACAAACAGGATTATAAAATTTTATGCTCCATAGTGAAAAATGCTTCTGCGTCGATGACCTTTCAGCATGCGCGAAGTGTTTATGGCAGACGACTCAAAGAATTTTTGTTTTATGACATCTTTAACAGTAGAACGTTTATCACCAAATAGACAATTGTGATTTTGTACATAAAGTCATACTGCTATGTTCTTCGATGTGTGAATTATTCTTTCTTGGAAAACTTTTTCTTTCCTTTTTATTCAAAATTGTGTTTTCCTCTAGATATAGATAGCTATGAATCTATTTAAAGATATCCACGTGTTAAGCGTGCGCTTTTAGTGTACGCAACATTGTGACCGCACGCCGTTCTTTCCAAAACTACTTATTGGCGAAAGAGTGCGTCTGTTTCAGACATTGTCTAACTTTAGACATCGTTGTGTGCTATGATACGAATTGTCTTATTCTAAAAAAACCAAGTTGATAATACCAAAATCCTGGCCACTAAGAAACATAAATAAAAAAAACGATTTAACATTCTTAATTAAATAGATTGTCATCAAAACTATGCACTATGCAGCACTATGTTTAAAAACTAAATAAGTACTTCTATGAGATCATTGCAAACACAACCAAATGGAATCGCAGTCTGCTGAACTAAAATATACTAAAGCAGTTCCCAAAGCATAGCAACGTTCGATGCATTTTTATGGGCACAGCAATAAACTAGAAAACGGGTGAGACGAAAACTACAATGGCGCACTTAACTCGCTCATAAACGGTATATCACATCCTGTGGACAATGTTATTTATATGGATTGCACTTGTACGGATGAAAATGACTCACGGTCATATTGGTTTTACGACTAATTGTATGATTTAGGTTATGTAGATGGCATGTGCGCGGTGTTCCACTTTAGACGCAACACTAAAACCACTAGTCTAACGGATACTTAGTAAGTCTCATGTGCCAAGCGACTATTTTCTGATTTTTTTGTGAAGGCTTACTTTTCAGGGAATTCATCTGCATACCTTGGAACCAAAATAGTCGCGTTCTGTGCTGTTTAAGGAAAGCTTCCTCAATTGTACTCCAGATTGTGGAATGGTCGTGCTTATTTAGATTAATTCTAAATTGTGGTAGGGATTTTGGTGTAAACAAATTGTAATTCGCAAAAAGTATCAAAAAACATCCACGAGCTGGATTGGAAACTGCGCCAGGTATACTTACTGAATTAGTCGAGCTACCAACCAATGCTATCGTGGCTTTACCTGACTGGTGCAAATTTATCAACACTATTAACTGTTACAAAAGTAATTTACAGAAATGTAATGGTTAAAATAATATATGCTTGCCGCATATTTATTAAGCTTTGTGTAGTAAAACCGCCATTATTAACAAGTGACAAAAAATATAAACGTTTTAACATAACGTGCAAGCCGTACTGTCTCTGAATTGAGTCGAGACAAGAAAGATATTCGGTAAATACTAAAAATATGTCACGTCACCCCGAGAAAATTCGGATCTACATTTCAAAGTCAAATGCATCTACAATAGATCATAGTAGGGGCACGTACGACAACGCTTTCAATCAACAGATCACGCGATGAAGCGGGAACGTTGCACGTATACAATTTAATTCAGTGAAGACTGTGAAGAGTAAGGCACTCACATACCAATGCGACTGAGCTGAAGTTACTCTTGCGGCGAACGCCTAGTATCGTTGTGTCTCAAACTCGTAGACTGACAGCGACCTGTGCTCACTATTAGTTCACTCACTAACATTCTAACACTTAAATCTACAGAGCTAATTATATTTGTTGTGTTGTCTAGAAGACATTGCTTTATAGCGATAAGACCACCAAATTTTAACTGTGTATTGTTGTTTGTACCTGATTGTGATGTTGATGTTGATGTGTTGTAAAATGTAAACTGTTGCAATAAAAGTCTACTCCTGCGACCGCTTAAGTGGAACATCAGCCACATGGGCCCGGATATATAGGCGAAGATCGCGACTAATTGGGTTCATGTGACGGACACCGAAAGCTTGGCAGACCGAGGCGGGCATGATGTAACGACCTTGAAATTTTTACCATCGGGGTCTGAGGCAGCCCAAGGTATCGATGAATGAAACGTAGACAGGTGGCCTTTGCCCAGCAAAAAAATATACTCCTGCATTGGCATGAGCAAAAAGAAGTCTCTACCCAGCAGTGAAGCCGGGCTGTGGATGATGTTGATGACGATTTTTATACTGTTTTATTTCAAGATGTTGTCTTAATTTGTTTCTTTGTTCTATTTACTCGTAACTTACGTAGGTTACACAAACTTTTTTATTAGATTTTCATCTGTTTATAGAAGTTGAGGGTGAATGGCATAATGTATAACGTCGAATAGTTACAAAACGCAAATCGAGATGGCGCGCGACTCGTCACTGGCAAGTAAGAAAAGTGAGCGCGGAGCGCGCGCTCGCATACAAATAGTTTACAAATGGCATGCTGTCAGTGATGTTGCTCGACGATCGCCTCTTCGTCGCGCTGTCCAAGTCACAGCCTTTCTTAACGTGTTTTTTCTGTAATTTGTTGATTTTGCTTCAGAATGCTTTATTAATTTTTCGATAAATTACTGCTGTTGATGAGACTTAAACCTCTAATAGTACAGTTAATTTTTAATTGATAATTTTTATGTTAGAACGGTGGTATACGAGCATGCGAAAAAATCACCTCTGTAAAAATAAACCTCTATTCTTATAATATGTCCAGCATTAGAGTAGGTATATTGCAGAAAAATCATTGCTTTTAAAAATACACATTATTTACACTCGTACCCGGTTCCGCGTTGGGTGGTTGTGGTTTTGGTAAGGATTTCAGGAATTTGTGTCTTTTGACAGTTTTAAAAACGATAGCCAGTTCCTCGGTGGTTGAAGATACCGAACGAAATGCGTTTCTAGCAGCGGCCTAATTGTCACTTAACTCAAGTAATATAAAGGCCAATTAATAGGTTCCCAGTTAACGTGTTAAACAACCACCACAACAAAAGTTCACCTTTTCTTCTGAAAAGGAATGCGTCAATCTGCTATGTAAAAAAGTAGCCATTCTACATTAACTTGAGTAATATTATTGTCTATTCATACCTATATTATATTCCATATAAAACGTATCAAGTATCGAAATTTCATAACACAACATTCCGCTGAGCAAAAAATGCGCATAATAATCTTTCAAGTCACCATCGATCGTTTCCATCAGATGCCTCCGAAGATATTTTTTGTTATGCCAAAGCATAAAAGAAAAATGTTTTTAACATCAAAAAGAATTTTCTAATCGGTTAAACAGTCGAATGTCACAACAAACATCTCAAAGACGAGTTCGTCTCTTTCAATGCCGAAGCAAAAGCGAATGATGGGGAGGCAAAAAAAAGATTTTAATCTTGTTTAGTAAAGTCGAGGCGTCGGCGAGACCAGAAGTCAGGTGGCACGATGCAAAAGAAAACTCATTACTTCTTATTCACCGACGGTGGTCGAATAGTGCTCTGAACCTCGACAGTCGGTTGGTATATCGATAGCTCTATAAAGGTGTCGATTTAAAGTTTGTTTCTTTCTCGGATGCAGCACCTAATTTTGTTAAATAAATATAGTACAAATGGTTAAAGGTTTATTGAACTATGCTTTTAAGGTAAACTTTGTTGATGGTTGGGTTTAGCCATTGGTGACGCTTGTAGTAAAACTATCTCGTAAGAAATAAAAAATGCGTCATCAGAACGATAACACCTAGAATTATATTATTACTTGTAATGTTTGACCGTGTTGCGTAGCGGCTATAGAATACTACCACCCCCTCTCTTCCCTTGGGTGTCGTAAAAGGCGACTAACGGACTAAAGACTGCACATAAATTCAACAGCATAGATTAGCGACGAGCTCCCCACCTGTCACACTGAGCACATGTGCAGTCGCTATTTGGTGAAAAGTGGACTATGGTAGAGGACTGCTTTTACTGTCCTCATTGCCTTGTCTCTGACTAACCGTTCGGTGATATTAGACGTGATTATCTGTATGTATGTATGATTAATATGTATTATTTTTTATAATGGCCTTAGGCAACTTATATTTTTGAGAAATGTAACGGTATATAGGGAGACCTTTGTTTAGATGTGGGACACTATGTGTAACTAAAACATTATAATTTTAAAATAAAAATAAATAGAGTTTTGTGTAGCGATCTTTAATAAAATCAGTGTTGTGTTCGTTACTCAAAACAGTAAGATTCAATTGTTTTTTAATATTTTTGGACGTCGTGATGGTTTCTATCGACAGGCGATGCAACGGCACTAGCCAAGTCTGCAGTAATAAATTTTAAAAGTAACACATCAGTATGCCAGTGTCGTTTCAGTCTCTCCACACCGAATGGGACAAAGCAAGATATATCGTCGCAATATGAGAGCCGCCACTATTACAGCCAATTTTTGCCCGAAAGAAAGAATCTATAGGTTCCAATTCACAGTGGAAATTCTGGACGACGTTCTAGACATTTCTTAAGTCGACGACCGTTCGGAAATGAAGTTTTTAAAATTGGAGCCATTGTATTACAAATGGATTTACACATATCCCCAGTAAAGTTACTTTGGACACGTGCTGTTAGTCTTCAAGTAAGTAAATACTTTATGTCGACGACAGCATTCCTTGCTTATCTAAAAATGTTAAGTCATATCTATGTGAATTGTATCCTAAAATTAACATTCCGTCCGTGACATACAAAAATTGGCTCAATCTTCAAGCATCAGAACGGTAATAACACCTCACATTCTCCTTCTACACCCGCATCTATTTACGCATCGATCATCTGTTTCTGTGTTCCTGACAGCTCCCATATCCATATTAAAAGCACATTTTGGAGATGTAACTTTTGAGAAAGAAAATGTATCCAAATTAGATTTTCCGGGAACCTAATACTGCCACGAGTGTTCAGGTGATTTGGGAACGCAGCCTACAGATTGAATTTACCCGTGGCCCCTGAGAGATGGATATATGTTGTGGATTACGGATATAAGAACACTGGAAGTGGTACTTTTGCTGCTTTTGAATCATAGATTTGGTCACAGTGACATTGAATTTTACTCTTGTTTCTGTAATGTACGAATGTTTTCATGTCAATGTTAACGATTTATGTCAGAAATAGTTCTCTTCAAGTTTAAGTACTTGATACTTGTAAATAAGCTAAGATTGCTTAACATGACTTACCAGATCTGAAACCTCTTTAAGTAAACATAACATAACCCCTCGATATACAAAATGCAATACAATAGCTTCTTAGCGACATAATAAAAGGGAGAGTGGTCCCTCTTAAACGAGCCTTCAGGCTAAATAAAAGACCCTAACACTCGATTTAATAATAGATACCTGTTATGCAATCTCCCCTTATGAGAAAGTTGAGAAGTGTATACAGCGGAAGAACAAAGCCAGAATGAATAGTAATAAACTTTCATTACACAATGAATTTTAAGAAATAGCAGTCGCTTATTGTCCCTCGCCTCGAATAGAGCGGTCAAACTTTATGAAAAGTTAATATACTGTATTCTAAACTTATATTCAACCTATATTTACATATGTATACTTGGTACTTACAAATTAAAACTTTAGTTGCTCCAGTTTTGGGTATAACTCTTACTGTACTTTGTTAATGAAATATCCGCATGTACTAATTTTAGTATCGCTGTTTCATATTAATATTATTCTTCTTTTCCGATACATTTAATGTCAATCAGGTATTATATATTTTGGTACTCATGCAACACAAAAGCTTGCAATTTAAAACGTTCGCGTTATTTTCAACTTTCCGGTTCCTAAGAGAAGAATCTTTTAATTAACATCCACTTTACCGAAGTTGCCTTAGCAAATTTTGTTAATAACCTAAAACAACTCATTAGGCTAATGTAAATTCGATGACGGCTCCTCTTCTAGCTAAATATTTAAGCATTATTGTGCAAGCGTTCCCGCCGTCCCACAGGACGCTTTTCCCCCCATTACTTCTATAACATCACTTTATGATACTGAACTGTACACTTTTATTATTCATGATAATACCCCTTACATTAGCGTGTTTTTTGTATCTCGCGTTGTTCTCGGAGTTGACTTTTTCATATTTGCATGTTACTCTTTTTCTTGCGACGCCGTTCATTCTTTATTTAGTATAACATCAGAGGAGTTAAACCATCGTCACAAGCGGGTCATATGCATTAGAAAGTCATTTATTATTTGCGTGTGCTCTTGCGTTATTGGGGCATTTGTACCATACAGCTACATTATTGCATTTAATTTATAATGGTTTTGTAAACTTTTTGTTTATTCATAAAGTTACTTATAAACTTGATTAATGCTTATTTGTTATACATTGTTTTTTCTACGTCACACAAACATCATTTTGAATTTAAGCAGAAAAGACAAAACCATTTTTAATTAAATAATCCTGAAATACTGTTTTAAAGTCCTCCATAAACGACATTATTGTTTTTTACCAAAGCCAATACACTAATTATTACTGTAGCAATGATTTGATTTCAAGATATCCAGCCTTTGCCCAGCAGTGTAAAATAAAATAGGCATATTTTACTTTAGATACGTCCTTTACTTTCTTTTATTTTAATGTCAGTTCTAAAGTTTTGAACAAAATTCAATGCAAATTTAAAGAAAATAATATTCCAATCCTCACTTCTCTTCCTAGCCTAGCCGAGTTTGCAACCCTGACCTTCATTGATTGAACTAAAGGTAACAAAACAACAATTAAAAATAGTTAGCAACATATTGCCACATAAACGCTTTATGTATTGCGTTTCACCTCAAACCTATCTACATACGTGCTCATTTACCAGATGCTGTGTCTTGCATTATAGGCTAATTAATTGGTAATCCACATACAAAGCAAATCAATTAAGGCTCAATAATTACAGCGGAGACATCGCTAAAGCGAGCGCAGGTATGTAGGAAGATGCAGCTGTGAAGCGTTAGGCGTGTGAAGGCAGGTAGAGTCAGCACATTAAACGCTAAAATTTATAAACGTAAATATCGACGGTTAAAAGGCTAATAGGTCTAAATATTTTTTGCGATATTGAGTTTAATACATATTCGGAATCAGAAAATTTTCCTTCGTAGTTTGAGTCAGGTTTCGTAATTTTTTTACTCATTTTTCGGCTCTTAGCACCCAGAACGAAACAGGTCTCATTTCTAAGCTCATTGATCTATACGACACATAATTAGACAAATTTGAGGACTCGATGACTTAAGCTATTTTGATTTTTCGAACTTTCATAACATGTGTCGATTAAGGCATTTGGCTTTTTTGCCATGGTTGTGGTTTTGGTCGTTTGGTCTATTTTGCATTAAACCAAAACAATAAGCTTTGTCGTTCGGCCCATTTTGCATTCAACTAAATTAGAAAACTGTGTCGCTCACAAATATCTTTTGGACATTGGACGTTGCTGAATAATAATGGCCTAAGCATCAATATCTACTATAATCCAGTAAGGGTTCATTTTGTTTCATCTTAATGGGCATCTGTATCAATTTACTTCACTTTGGTGCAACATGGCATATTCAACTGTTAGTTAACTTGGCACCTAATTCATTTTATCTCGTTTTATTTTATTCTAAGTCGATGCTTAAGCCACTTTACTTTCAGCTATTTTATTAACGATAGGCTCTTGAACCATTCTGCCTTTCTCAAAAATTACTAAATTAGATGCATTTTAGGTTAACCGACATACATTTTATAATATAATACACAATTACCAACAGTAATAGCTTAAAAAACTTCCTTACTTATTTAGGGATACACTGTATTAAATAAATCAAAGTGTATTAAAGATAGGTGTCTATTTATGATTTTCTTTCTAAAAACAAAAACTTTAATCCGTCCTCCGGCAAGTTTTACAAAATGTCGCTTGCATCAATTAGCCTTTCTCTACTATTAACAGAATGCAAGCACAATATAGTCACTTGTCACGCTCGTCTGCAGTTAACATTGACATGTCTTATCCTGAACGTCAGTTTAGATCCATATTGATAACCGAATTAAAAGATCAATTGCCTGGAGGGGCCAACACCACAAGGTGATTGATACAAAATCGGCTTGTGGTTTCTTTAATAAATCTTGTAGTTCATAAGTAGTTGGTTTGTGTGAATGATAGTGTGTGCATAGTTTGCTTTCTAATTTCTTTATTTTAGTTTATGCATGTCGTGGCAACCTCTAATTGAGGCAGCGCATTAGAATGTAACCCAATACCTGTTGTTTTGTAAACGTACATGCTGTTTGTTTTGTTGGTTGTCCTTAAATGTACTTGAAATAAATCAAAATACTAAAAGTTAGACTGCAGTGTGAAAATTCTCCCTGTATACCGTCGTTCAGTAGGAGGGCATTGATTTCGCATGACTGCAAAATAGTTTTACAGTTACAGCTAAAAATCATAATACGTTATTATTATTTTTTTTAATACGTTCAGCTATTTATGACATACATACATTATAATCCCGAATATTATCCCCGAAGGGTTAGTCAGAGTCTAGGCAATGAGGACCGCAAAAGCAGTCCTCTGCCATAGTCCACTTTTCACCAAATAGCGACTGCACATATACTCAGTGTGACAGGCGGTGAGCCTATCGCCGCTCTATGCTGTTGGATGTATGTGCAGTCCGTTAGTCGCCTTTTACGACAACCGAGGGAAGAGAACGAGTGGTAGTATTCTTTCTGTTTATTTATAACTACATGACACAGTTAATTACTGTTATTAATGAGTATTTAATTTTCGAAAATAAACTTTTTACTAAGGTTTTTGTCAAATGTTCGGCGCGACAGTTGATAGTTTCAAGTAGTTACATTTTAAATCATTGAAACAACGACGTTTCCACAAAACGCCATACAAAACGTTACAAGTTTGACCTTATGCTCCGCATTCTCGTAAAGGACAGACCTAATTGACAATTAATTACAAGTCAGTTTGTCCTATACATGCCGCCCTAGTTGACAACACTGCCTCGTGGTAATTGCCGTTGTTAACACTTGCACCGGTTAATTACTGATGTCGAATTATGTTTAATTGGTACGTTTCTTGCCAGTGTACCATAACCGTGTCGCGTCGCGGTGAAAGAATACTACCACCCCCTCTCTTCCCTTGGGTGTCGTAAAAGCGACTAACAGACTAAAGACTGCACATACATCCAACAGCATAGAGCGGCGATGGGCTCACCACCTGTCACACTGAGCACATGTGCAGTCGCTATTTGGTGAAAAGTGGACTATGGCAGAGAACTGCTTTTGCGGTCCTCATTGCCTATATAGTCTCCTACTAACGCTTCGGGGATAATAGTCGTGATTTTATGTATGTATGTATGTATGTATGTACGTATGTATGTATGTATGTTTCTTGCCAGTTATTGATGATGATATTGTAAAGTTGAAAAGAGAATTATGTTTAACACTAGCGTTGCAAACACTGCCTCAATTACGTAGTATGCACGGGATAAGTGTGGTATCATGTTTAGACTTGATATGCTTGATAGGATCTATTGTACGCTTTAGACTTTAATATCACGGATTCCGAAGAAAAACTTATTTAAACGGATGTTTCGACGATGCTTTCAACGCACTGTACTGTAGAAGTCTATAAAACAACGAGAAAGAAGCGGTTGGTTACAAATAAAATTCAAAAATTGTACAAGATCCTTATAAAATTGTACATAGGAATACAAGACGGAATAGAGAGGATTAGCATAATGCAGACAGTGGGCCAGAACCGGGTCAAGCTAAGCCAGGGAGCGAAGATGAAAGATCCTACGTACATTTAAATGGACTTTGTGATTTGTTTGTGGCAAGATTTCAAGATTTCCTTACGTCCAGAATCCCATGAAGATCCAGAATATTGGTGAAGGTTTTTGTAAGTTCTTATATAAATATTTTGTAACAAACGTGCTAAAGAAGGCAATGAAAGCACTTAATTTAAAATGAATGAGCAAGACTTTAATCAATTTAAAACAAAAGTTAGTGTAATCCAGTTTCTTGAATTAAAATGTTCTGAAGTAACAGACTATCAAACCCGTACCTTACAGAAAATAGGAGTCAATTAATTAACGGTTAATGCAACGAACTATTGACGTGTATCACATGTATCACAATCGACCCAAACATATCACACGAACCTATGCTCACAGGGGTATCGGCAGATTAATGAGGGAATTATGAAACGTGTGATCCGATTGTCCCAAAACAATCCGTGATCATACAAATTAGAGCGACAACCTTATTTCTGTTGAAATAATTCATTTGGTTCAGAAGGTTTAATATTATAACGCTTTGTAACATCAAAGGCAGTGTAGGCTGAAAATCGTTAAGCAGAGCAGCGGCGTGGAAGCTCGGAATGTACAGTCCTCTAGACTCAAACGGACAACTGGCTCCTTTTAAACGCTTTAAACATTTGGAAAGCACACAGGCGGTTTTAATACGTATATTCTGTTATGAACTTCAAGTGGGTACTGTGGAATTGGAATATTAAATTGCGTGAGAGCTGGTTGGTGGTGGTTATTTTCAGGTTCCATTCATTTCTATGTTGAGCTTTCGAAGTTGATTGATTCTTATACAAAATGCATGCACAATGCGCAATAATAATATCTGAGTTAATAAAGTTAATATATTTAATAAATTTAAATGAAATGAAACACCTTTTTTACGGATTTCTGACGTTTACAAGTACATACATAGTCTCTCGGGGACCACGGACCCTGTAAAGGTTCCGAAACGTCAGGAAACTAAAAAACTATGTAATGTAGTCAAATTAAACGCGAGTTAATCCGTAAAAAGTGTTTCATTTCAATGTGTAGTGCTCGCTTAAATCTTAGAAAACAAATTTTATATAATCATTTTGGCATTTAGCACAAATAAAAGAAACTTTGTAGAATTATTTTGGAAATGTAGCAACATATCGCCATCACACACACGAAACGAGCAAGATAAAGTAGCATCAATATCGCAGTACTTCAAGTTAAGGGTGCATGCCAAAACGGCAAGTAATTGGCGCTAGGAGAATGCAAATCGAATTGTTGAAGGCTGCGAAGTGCGGGGCGGCCAATTTGCTGCTGTCGGCCGTACTCGCCTCAATCAAATGAGTCTTCGGAACTCGATTAATGAAAGTGCAAGTTTCCGTTGCGCCGCTTAAAGGGCGAAAGTTATAAATGTAAAAAATACGAATAATTTATTAGGAATAAATTACAAATCGGTTTTATTTTAAATTACTTGTAAATAATAAAAAATAATAACCGTGTCGCGTGACGGTGAAAGAATACTACCACCCCCTCTCTTCCCTTCGGTGTCGTAAAAGGCGACTAACCGACTAAAGGCCATCCAACAGCATAGAGCAGCAATGGGCTAACTACCTGTCACGCTGAGCACATGTGCAGTCGGTATTTAGTGAACAGTGGACTATGACAGAAGACTTCTTTTGGGTTCCTCATTACCTAGTCTTTGATTAACCCTTCGGGGTAATAGTCGTGATTAAGTGTATGTACTTGTAAATATAAATAAATAAAAATACAGTTTTAAAGAGTTTCCTATTATTATGATAGTTGTATTTTATCAGTGGTAACTTGTATTAGAGGATAATAAAATTATTGAACAATCCACAAACTTTAGATTAGAACAACTTCACGAGATAATACGTTCATAATTATTATACCCAATAGTTATCTAAGTAGGTACTCAAAAATAAATGATTGAATTGGCAGAATATAGAGGATCCTCATCGCTCCTGGAAAATCATCTGACTAATTCTAAGAATGACCTATCAAACAAAAATGCTCTTAACGCTCGATAATTTCTATTACTTACTATTTTAATTTAAACATTATATTTAATTTAATTTTAAATTATTATTATTTTTTTATAAAAGAGGGAGGCAAACGAGCAGGCGGGTCACGTGATGGAAAGTAATCACCGCCGCCCATGGACACCCGCAAAACTAGAGGAATCGCAGGCGCGTTGCCGGCCTTTATGGGAGGAATAGGTTTAAAGGAAGGAATAGGAATTGGGAGGGGGAGGGAAGGGGCCTCCGGAACCCTCACTGGTCGGACGAAACACAACAGCACCAATTGCGTTATTTCACGCCGAATATTCGTGGTATTACGCCAGGCGAGCCGGCCCAATGCGTGCTGCATAGCAGCGTGGCTCTACCACTCAGTCAGTGTTACTCATTTAGCACCACCCAGGGATCACGTGTAGGGTCTCAAGGGTAAACCTACGGACGCGAGGAACTTTAACCCCCAAACAATAATTATTAAACTAATCTAACTAATCAACATTGTAAAATAAATATTAAACTGCATGTGTATGTTGTTTCTATTCGTTATACTTCTCTCTCTCTCTCTCACCCACCTTACTCTGAGTTTTGTGTAAAATATGTAAATTGTAGTAGTTCCGTGTCGCGTAGCGGTAAAAGAATACTACCACCCCCTCTCTTCTTTTGGGTGTTGTAAAAGGCGACTAAAGGACTAAAGACTGCACAAACATTCAACTGCATAGAGCGGCGATGGGCTCACCACCTGTCACGCAGAGCACATGTGCAGTCGCTATTTGAACTATGGTAGAGGACTGCTTTTGCGGTCCTCATTGCCCAGTCTCTGGCTAACCCTTCGGGGATAATAGTCGCGATTAAATTATGTATGTATGTATGTAAATTGTATTAGCAAATTATAACATAACACCACAACCAATTGAAGGAAACGCTGGCGTAGGCACTTGAAAAGTATTAGGATTCGGAATTCGGGAACTATTTCCAAATACCCGTCGCAGCTTATCGGCGCTTGCAACTCCATGGGTATCACAGTCACGTGCTCTTCCGTCTGTGAGGCCTTTGTTTTAAACACCTAGCCCAGTAATTTTAGAGACAACAAAATTTGATACCATTGTTACCAGAAAATAACTAGTGTATGTAGCTATGTAGGTATCACGAGTTGCGTTTTTTGTTTTAAGTTTGTCTTTTACGTAACTTGTTCTATTCGTCGTAGCAATATAGTATTAGATCCTTTTTAACGTGTATCCTTGTATAATGTAACGTTGAGTAAATGCTATGTTAGTGAATATAATTTTCATAAACGCAAAGATTTCACCGAATTTCAACTTATATGGAAATTGAACAAAGCATCACACCTCTCACATTAATTGTAGATATGGTGTTTTCTCAAATTTTATAACAACGTCCCTTTGTGTCAACTAAACAATATGTATAACGTGAGCGTCTAAACGTTCGTAACACATGACGGTATCAGAAAATCCACTCCCACAAGCGTACGTGCGGTCGAACAATTGTTGTGCGCCATTGAATAACTAACAACAATAAGACAGGCTGGACGCGACTGGTGCGATTCCCACGATATTTTTTCATGAACCCCCCACAATCGGAGTGCGATCTCAATTACAAAATAACGAGACGTAGATATTGGTGGCCGGCCAGCCGTAAGCGTTCGCACCTAAAGTTGTTTTTTAATACCCGCCCACAATATAGTCCGCTTTCTGTTTTCCATTCCAGTTGTTCGCGTGAATCTACTTGGACGTGCAAGTTATGAGCCTGCTTTTCAATAAACAAAGTACTTTCAAAGTGATATTATACGATTTCTAGTTCAGGGAGGCGGTGGGCTAGAAATTTTAAAGCTCTTGTTCGGAAGTTTAATATGCATTTGCCCCTAATGTTTTGCGGGATGCCGGCGACGGATTTCAGAACTGTATTTGTAGGTGTTTCTGTTCATTGTTTTGTCTAGTTGTGGATGTCTATTTGTTGCCTATTGACATTCTAATTTTCTTTAATCTTTTAATATATTTTTCGTTATAATTATTCAGTCTTAAGAATAGTTATTACAATCATTATTCTAAAGGATACATTATATACTCACACACATTTTTAAATTCCTGTTTTTTGGCTTACTATTATATAGCCAGAATTTTTTCCAACGAGTTTAGTTCTGTTTTGCCTCTGTCCATGACTTAACAACAATCACTTATTCAGAAACCCTACAGTAAAATTACGCGAAGAAAGCTCAAATACAGCTGTGGTGTCTGACTTTTTATTATTCTGGTATACTTTTAAAGCTTAAGTAGATCCCTGATTAGATTTCAAATTCATTCCAGGGTAGTTCAGCGTCCCCAGGGCTTTTATTACGCCTGCACAATCCGACCCGTTATTATTGTTGACACTTGTTATACCGGACACAGTTATCTGAGACTTCAATTAAAATTATTATTTTTATGTTTTAGATCCAGGATCTTAACAATATTTCTGTTACTTTAAATAATAAGCGTTATAAATTATCTTGAGCTCACTCCACAACATAATACTTAGCATAATAGTTCTGGATATTTCTGTTAAATTAAATAGTAAGCGTTATAAATTATCTTTAAACTCTCCACAATATAATTCTTAGAATAATAGTTTTGGATATCCTAATATTTTATTACATTATTAGCGTACATTAGAAGTAACAGAAAAGAGTACCAACATTTATATTATTTATATATTTCATATTTTTAGAACTGCAAGTTATGCGTCAAGTTATATTGACTGACAAGTTGTCTGTGACAATATCACTTGCGTGCAGTTCTTATATAATTAACCGATTAACAGCATGTACACAGACCAATCTATGAAGACCTTAATAAACATAGATGTATTTTTGTCATTTTTATTTCAAGATCACCGGTGAAAGTGATTTGTTTACAATAAACAAATCAGGTGTCAACCGAAATGACAGTAAATCGGGACACGAAATAGTTGACTGTCAAAATTTGTTTGCACCGTTTCTGCTCGCTGCCTAACGTGATTAGATGCGAGTAATTTTATCGCAAATTCACGGGAGCGGGGAGCGCCCGCGCCGGCGGCTGTCATGAATTTTACATGAATCTATCCGTGTGACTCGCTCAGTCATTCATTTTCGGGCGGTACTAAAACTTGTTTGCGGCCCGATTGTGAACACAAACATATCTGAAGTTTAAGGTTTCTCGTGATTTTCTTTTGTCTTAACAGTTATTACCTGTCGGGGTGGCACTGTCTTTGTTTACGGACTTGATTGTGTATTTATAAAAACTTGTTTGGCTATTCATCATGCATCATCATCATAATCAGCCCATGTTAGTCTACATTGAACTAGGCCTCTTCCATCACAATGTTCAGCTCTTCTTTAATTGCTACCAGCTAACTAACTTAGGTATTATATTATTACTAACTATTAAAAGACATAAAAAAGGTAAATAAGTTTTAAACATTAATTTTATTAATGGTTAAAAGGCCCTCCCTTAGCAACAAAGAGGAATATCAACGTTTTGGTTATTGTCGTCCGTTCAAGAAAATCGTCCCCAATAAATTCTTGACAAACTAATTTATAAGCAACGTCCGTTTAACATTCCGCCAAACGTGAAAGTCCAACGAAAACACTCCGCAGCACTCAACTCATTTATTTTTTTATCCGCCCAAAAAAGGCTGAATCAAAAAGCGCGGAAATTCTTTGATTTTCTTAAGGAATTCCTTTTAAAGGAAGTTCAAATTATTCGTTAATAAAGTCGCCTCGAGTGCGCCGAGTGAAATTCCTTTGATGGCAATGAAATATTGCCAACTACCGAGTCCAATCCTCGCGCGGGTGACGCGCAAATCCGAGCCTACAAATAAAATGAATTTGCCCGGGGGCAACAGTAGAAAATTGGAAATGTCATTTTCGGCCTTTTTTAATGTTTGCGGCGTTTCAAACACGACGGGATTACTGGCACGCCTCGCCTCGCCGCCAGCGACTGCCGCATTCCGACTTTTACCTGCCGCGCCGGATGAGGCATCGATTGTCGGAAATAACCAACCAATACGAATTTTAAAGACTGTGTTTTTTGTATTAGAATATACTAGAATATTACTAAGATTGTACAAGGTACGTAACATACGCTGTGAGATACATATACTAAGTGTAATCGTAATAAAGTGAAATAAATGTAACAAAGCTATGTATCAAACAGTTTTTGTGTATTTTATGTTGTGTATTAATATACACAACGTATAAAATACACGTGTACTAATATTCTAATAATAAAGAAAAATACTCAACCTATTTTTCCGCTTAACCGTGCTCACGCGTACTCACGCGTATCCAAAGCTTTAGATATTATAATTTATTCACCCATCCGGAGATATCCGGAATTTATTATTCATGTCAATAATGTCCTTTTCGAAGCCTCTACTTACATTGTCTATAAGTAAATTGTTGTTGACAAATGTTTTATTATTATTGACTGATTTAAATTATTTTATATGATTATTTTTAACTTACAGACAGATGTTATTCATAGAATAAGTTTGCCTCATGCGACATATGACGATTAGCGGCTTCAAAACTCCGACTCCCAAAGGTACAACTATCAACTGCCACGTAAGCGTAACTGAAGTTAACTGCAAATTCGAAAGTAATATATCAACTTCAGCATTTAACACTTACCCGCTAGTTACTAAGGTGCAGAATTAAGGCAACATTTCAATCGAGGCGGATCCGCCAGCATTGTGAACTGGGGGAAGTGCATGGAGGAAACTGTATATTTCTGGGAAGCGGCAATTTACGGAGGCAACTCGGCAGCATGTTGTGACATTATACGATGCAAGAACGTCGCTTCACAAAATGATATACTTGGAAACGAAGTTGTTGGACGCAGGTACTACCTTTTTCCGCGCGACGCTTGTTTACACATTTGTATATCTGAAAGTGTAGGAGACAGGGCTGCGTTAACAATTACTTTTTCTTTAGCAAGTGAATGAATATTGACCTCGTCGACGGCTATAACATGGTGTGATTTGATTACTTTAGTTGCATAATGTGAGATTTTTTTGATGAAAACATTTTTTTTATTACTTGCCAAATGTTACCAATATTTTGCATGTGCCAAAATTATATTCCATGTGGCATTTGATTATATTTATATTACGCAAACTAATATGTTGTTTACTGGTAAACCCATGATAAATAAATAAATATTTTTAATATATAAAGTAGGTACTTACTTATACAACTAACCACAAATTACATGAGTTTCTTGTTTGTCTTCGTGTATAATTATAATGTATTTATACAATCTGCTATTCATTGGTTATATGTGCTCAATAATAAATATTTTATAATTTTAAATAATTTAAAGTAGAAGTAATACAAGAAAAAAAAAATATAATAAAATTACAAAATAAACAACATTTCACATTCGCCAACATTTCCGAAAAGTTGTCGAGCGTAGTGAAGTTATTCAGTTATCCGCGCTTATCATTAATCATAATAGTCGGAACACATTCCGAGCCCAGAACCATTATTTTCCTATTGCTCGCACTGATTTCCCTTTCCTTCCACTCGATTTCTTCATGTCAAACTACCGACGAAGTTCGAACCACAATTTGAATTTTAATGTTGTCATCTTTCATAGTTTCAAAATGCTGCTCTCAGATTATTCTTAAATGATTTCACTGTTTGCTACTATTTTAACCAGTTCTGTTTCTTTTGTTTCAGGTAAGTCAAGGAGCCACAATCTATCGATGATTACAATCAATGAATCGTCAACAATCACTTATAACAAAATGACGGCTGAGTGGTCAACGACCCAAACTGCGAAGCCCACGGTCGTGAGTTCGAATCCCACTAGAAGTAAATGTTTATGTGATGAGCAAGAGCAATTTGTCACTAAATCATGGAATTTTATTAGTATTTCTGTATATTATTTTCCTATTCAGTCGCTATAGCTATGCTTAGTTTGGGGCTGAAAGATTGGTGTAAAAGTTGTGTATTTATTTATCTAATTCTATAAGGGCAAAAAGTTCATCAGAAATATTGGGGATAAATGGTCACTTTTTAATATTCGTATTCCTATATCTATTTCTGTATGAATCACCGTTTAAACGAAAGCGGTCTATCATAACGCGAAATCTTGCCCACGAGTACTGGAAATACGGCCTAAGATACTTCAACATCGATAGCAACAGGTCTCAGCACCAAGAAATATTTTTATCCCCCCTAATGTATCACTCCAGTCGAGACCAATCTTTGAGTGCTGTAATTTGTGACCACACCTCGATATCGATTAAACCTCCCAACCTCAGTCGATATTTCAAACATTCGTCCTCTGCTCGTTATTAATACCTCATGTTAGGGCCACGATATAAGGATTTTATTGGCCCGCCCTCTATCTACCTTTCGAGTTTTAATTGAATCGTTAAGTTTGATCGGTTGATTTATGCGCCCGTTTTGTAAACGACCAGAGAGTATTTGCTAGTTTGATTTTTGAACGGTGGAATCAAATTTCATATCGTTTTGATGATGCTTGGGTCAATTGGCATTACGCTTTAGAAAGTTAAAGATAAATGTACTGCGTGAATTTGCATCGGATGCCTTGATTGAGATGCATAATTACAAAAGTTGGTAGTTAAAAAGTTTTAAGGCACATTTAATTTTAAAATCATTGTAGTTATATGAAATAAAACATTTGCCGTTAATTTTTCGCGGAAAAAAGTAGCCTATGGAGACCCAAAACCCCATCTATCACTTAAGTATTAAATTTCATCATATCGGTTAAGCTGTTTAAGCATAATAGCGTAGCATACAAACAAACAAACTCGCTTTCATATTAATAATATTAGTTTTGGCGCGTTTAACCGTTAATAATTCTTAAATCACCTTTATGTAAACATGACTTCCTATGCATTTTTCTACAATGCACATTATTTAAATTATGCATAAACACTAATTAACAATACTACCATACCACCCCCTCTCTTCCCTTGGGTGTCGTAAAAGGCGACTAACGGACTAAAGACTCCACAAACATCCATCAGCTTAGAGCGGCGATGGGATCACCACCTGTCACTTTGAGCACATGTGCAGACGCTATTTGGTAAAAAATGGACTATGGCAGAGGACTGCTTTTGCGGTCCTCATTGCCTAGTCTCTGGCTACCTCTTAGTATTAGGTATGTATAAACACTAATCATTCGTCGCCGCCTACCGCGGACATTTTATCGATCACCCAATCGCAACACTACGCAGCGCGCCGCACTATTCCAAATGAGATTTCACGTCTACCACATCTTGTTCGCTAGTGAGGGAATACTGCTAGTCATTCTATTATTTATTATATTCGTACGAAGAAAACAAGCGGGGCGCACGCCGATTTGGCTTACGTCACGGCTTATATTACAGACAGATGTCGGCGGGCGTGTGATACTTTTTGGAAGTTTAGCTTGATTGAAACATGACGGCGGTTATGCATGAACGAACAGATGTTGCGGATACTTTTGGCTCTGTTACTCGACTACATCCAAAGCGACAATCATAAAATGTAATTGTATTTAAGTAAAAAATTTTAAACACTGAAAAAAGACGACGACCTCAGGCGGGAATCGAACCACGCTCTTTCCGCATTCCGGGCGGCTGCCTTAACCACTTGGCTACCGAGGTCTGGTTTTCACCCGTCGAAATTTGTCAGTGCTTGATGCTTATGTTTTTTAGTCAACATTGCTTCATTGTTAAGGCAGCCGCCCGGAATGCGGAAGGTGCGCGGTTCGATTCCCGCCAGAGGTTGTCGTCTTTTTTCAGTGTTTAAAATTTTACTTACGTATATTTAAGCGTTAATAAAAAACGCTAAAATATATATTTAAAAAAAACATGTAATTGTATTTCTAAACGTTTTCTCCTATTGGTATCAAATCTAAACGTGTACAAAATTAACCGAGTTGCGTAACGGAGAAAGAATACTATTACCCTCCCTCTTCCCTTGGGTGTCGTAAAAGGCGACTCACGGACTAAAGACTGCACATAATCCAACAAACAGCATAGAGCGGCGATGGGCTCACCACCTGTCACGCTGAGTACATGTGCAGTCGCTATTTGGTGATAGTGGACTATGGCAGAGGACTGCTTTTGCTGTCCTCGTTGCCTAGTCTCTGGCTAACCCTTCGGGGATTATAGTCGTGATTATATGTGTGTAAATCTGATCAGATCGTAATCAAATGATCATTGTCATAGTACGATTATTACAAGCTATAGACAAACAAATAATCGCTGATAAAAACAAATGAATATTACCACAAGATAAAATATCCAAGAGACGAAACATTGCGTTAAGCAAAGGAAAACAGTTCCCGCAGCCTGTATAAAACACATCACAATTTTCCTTATTCTTTGATGTCAAAAATTACGCGAATAAACAATCATTAGAAAGACACCAAAAGTGTAACATGTGAACAATGATGGATGTTTGCTATCAATACACATTACTTACTCATTATCGACTTCTGGTTTTTGTAGCTTGTCAGATACTATTAAATTGGCCCCTATAAAAATAATATTATTACATAATACTCGTGAAATTATGACCATTTGTTATGTTCTCTTGTCTGCGTCTCCTATTTTGTAGTATCTATGTTCTCTTCTTCCAACTGGAAGCGATAAAATCGTCATTATTGCAGTTTAATCCTTTTTTTGTTTTGTTTGGTTCTTACATTAGTAACTCTTTCATGTTTTTTTCGTTCGTCGATATATCTATCTTTATCTACCTATCAAAACAAAGTTACTACAAAATAATTAGTTCATTAATACGATACGGCTACGCTAACCTTTGCGCAAACGATATCTCGAAAAGCGGCAATATCGGATTAAGCGTATTAACGTTTCGATGGAGCGTTTCACTCCCCATTTTTACAACTCAAGCACTCTTACCCAACAGGATTCTTCTGGTAAAATTAAAAGTTCGCGCGAAAGAGACTCCAATGACTTAATGGTATTTCAGTGTTTGCCGTCCGTTTCCGTTTTCACTTTTAATCTGGGGTCCGGATACTCGTTCCAAGTTAATTTTGAGCTCAACTTAAAAAGCTCTCGTTGCACAATAGTGAAAACAATCTTATTAATATTCGTTTGAGCGCATTCACCGTTCAATCTACAGCTACACATACAGCAAAGAGCGGCGATGTCTCACTACCTGTCGCGCTGAGTATATGTGCAGTCGCTATTTGCTGAAAAGTGGACTATGGTAGAGGACTGCTTTTGCTGTCCTCATTGCCTGTCTCTGACAAAGCCTTGGGGGATAATAATCGTAAGTGTGTGTATGAATGGTATTAGGTAAATATTTCTAAAGAAACGGGTTGGTCTGGCAGACAAAGGACTGAACACTGCAGTACCTACTATGTCATAGCAACAGCTATGTGCGTATGTATGTTACAAGTGCTTTAGAAACACAACGATGACAATGTTAAAGAAGTCATTGTGACATGGTACGAAAATGCTTAGCTACTTTCGTTCTCGATCTTATCTTTCTCCGTCTGTGTATCGTGTTAGTGAAAAAAGGTTTTATGAGACGTAAGTGGTGTCAGCGTAAATAAATTTAATTTAATTAATTAATTGATTAGATAATACCTTACAGTAAGAAAAAAGTCGTTCAGATGGCAAATGTCAGATACAGCTAGAAAACCGCGGAGTCCTGTGGAGAATACAACAGGTTCAATTCCACCGACTACGTCTAAATGCGCACAAGCACATTTGCTTTTTTGAAAAATTTAACAAAACTTTTGATGATTATAATGTGCAGTGCAGACTTTACGTTAAGTTTACTTCCAGTCCGTGACAGAAAAATATGCAGATTTTGATCAATTGTTAACTAATATTTTTAGTGAAAGGCAAATCGGACTACGCAATAAAAAGTTTCGTATAAAGTTCAAGATATTATTTTTTTAAATTTTTACTACTGTCACACCAATCATCGAGCCCTAAACTAAGAATAGCCCGAACTATTGTGACTGAATAACGGATATACAGATACTAATAAACATCCATGACTCGGTCACATATGCTCGTGCTCACCACACAAACATTTGCCCCTACCGGGATTCGAACCCGGGACCGTAGCTTGCGTAGTCAGGGTCGCTGACCACTCGACCACCGGGCTGCCAGTTGGATCCATCGCCTGTATATAAACGTCCCACTGCTGGGCACAGAACTCCCACATGTAACAGCACACACAACACACCAGGCTGACCCAATGCGGCTTAGTTAGGATAACCTTAATAAAAAAAGGTTCTGGTGTAACCACTTATAGAATTACAACCGTTAAATAGTCTATTAGCATTGAAACGAAACACTTAAGAGGCCTATTACATCTCGAATGTGATTTTTGCGTAAAATGACCATTTTCGCATTTTGTAGTAATTTTGCAGTTGCATTTATCGTTTTTATCGAAATAGGATAATAAATTTGTGCATACTATTACAAATCTCCATTCTGTGAGCTTAGGTTGAATTCGGACGGCTGGCGTATCGCATTTTGTAGTAATTTTGCAGTTGTATTTATCGTTTTTATCGAAATAGGATAATAAATTCATTATAAAATCTTTATTCCTCATGAAATAACAATTACTATGATAAAAATTTTGCTCAATAATATTATCGTAGCTACGAGATATTCACAGTTATATAAAATCAATGATATCTAAAAATTCCGAGGCCGCTACGCACTATTCGACTATATAAGAGATAACATTATAATTTTTTTATTTCACTTGTTTTGAACAGTAGTTCAATCGATGAGCTCAAAAAAGTGCCTTCGCGCACTTTATGAAAATCTTTGTCTGCAATTTTGGGTTTGATTAAAAAGTTAAGCAAAATTTACAAAAAGCGAGGCCGCTACGCACTATTCCAATAGCTATTCTACACTATTCAATAAGTCATACTTGTTAATGTATTTTTGTTTCTGAGATCCATAACGCCAAAATTGGCCATTTAACGCAAAAATCACAGTCGAGATGTAATAGACCTCTTAATGCGCAACGGCAACGTGTCGCTATTTATTATTTTACATATAATTTTAGCTTTGCGGTCCTTTTACGTGACCTTTTACGTGATAATAGGGATTGGATCTAGAAATAGCTAAGATAACCGGAACGGCCGTTTATGATGTAATTTTATTTACAGCTTTACTAGCATATTTTCAAAACACCATCTTACAATCCGAGTGTGTTTATTAAATGTTTGTTTTTTTTAATTACGCATTTCTTTCTCAGAATAGCACGTTAAAGTTTAAAGTGAGTTTTTTAAGAGAAACGTACTTTTTATTTATTTATAGAGCCTCCAAGAAGCCGTGGTAGGGCCCCAGGTCACGCGTGCTGAAAAGATAATGTTGTAACGTATAAACAGGCAATTACGCTGAGGGGTTCATAACGAAGAATGCTAATCTACTCGCACGTCACTCACGAGTGAGGGATTTTGTGGAAACGTTAATCTTGTTAAACGTTAATAGTCTCGTTGCGCTGGTATAATAAAGCGTCAATTTGATTGTGTTAAGTGCTTTCACAGATAGCGGATTGCTTTTTTAAATTATGCTTTTTTGTAAATAGAATTTACCTCCATGCGGGGGGGGGGGATTACGGCTCAATCTCCCTTTGTGCTATTGTCCATGTAGGAAAGCATGTGCTCAGCGATAAATAGAATTGAAAGTGCGTTTTTTATATGTAGCTATGAAGACCCATTTTCAAATTTTTTAAATATGCATTAATAGTCATTATTTTGATTTTAAACTTTTAATTCAATACACACTGTGGAAATCAAGGTAGTACCATTGTTGTGGTCCACAGAGATGAAAGCCAGTTTCTATTGATACAATAACAATGTTAGTAGCATTGTTGTGGTCCAACAGAGATGAAAGCCAACTTCTATTGACATAACAGCAATGAAAGTAGCATTGTTGTGGTCCAACAGAGATAAAAGCCAGTTTCAATTGACATAATAGCAATGTTAGTAGTATCGTTGTGGTCCAACTGAGATAAAATCCAGTTTCTATTGACATAACAACAATGTTAGTAGCATTTTTGTGGTCCAACAGAGATGAAAGCCAGTTTCTATTGACATAACAACAATGTTAGTAGCATTGTTGTGGTCCAACAGAGATGAAAAATAATTTCTCAGTTGTTAAGGATTAGACCTATAGTAACTATGAAGATCTATTTTCGAAAACTAGTTTTATTTAATAATAAACTTTTAGTTACAATAGACTTTGTAAAAATCAAGATCCGCGCATGGAGATGTCTAAATAAATGTTATCTAATAGACAACAACAATGTTAGTAGCATTGTTGGGGTGCAACAGTGATAAAAGCTAGTTTTTATGGACATAACAACAAGTTTTAGTAGCGTTGTTGTGGTCCAACAGAGATGATAGCCAGTTTCTATTGTCATACAACAATATTAGTAGCATTGTTGTGGTCCAACAGAGATGAAAGCCAGTTTCTATTGACATAACAACAATGTTTAGTAGCACTGTTGTGGTCCAACAGAGATGAAAGCCAGTTTCTATTGACATAACAACAATGTTAGTAGCATTGTTGTGGTCCAACAGAGATGAAAGCCAGTTTCTATTGATATAACAACAATGTTAGTAGTATCGTTGTGGTCCAACTGAGATAAAATCCAGTTTCTATTGACATAACAACAATGTTTAGTAGCATTGTTGTGGTCCAACAGAGATGAAAGCCAGTTTCTATTGACATAACAACAATGTTAGTCGCATTGTTGTGGTTCAACAGAGATTAAAGCCAGTATCTCAGTAGTTTAGGATTCTGGATTACCTACGGCCTTGTTATCACATAACATCAGAGCCTCTATTCGATCACGATGAGAATCGAGCCTAAGGTTAAGCTTCAGCCAAACGCCTGTTATGGAATAAAAAAAATAAAAATGAGATACTTTATCTTTCCGCTCTGTATTATGCAATATCATTCAACATTTTCACGAAATGTCCCCGCTACGCACAACTATCATATGAAGTACGACAAACAATTTGCCCACGGAATCGGCGTCACTAATCAAAAATGGCGGTCGGGCGAAACGTATGGGCGAAGAGAAACAACATCACTTACTCGGTCCGTTAAAAAGGAATCAGGAGAATCAAATAAAAGAAAAGTTTTGGTGACGTGACTAATGAGCGCGCGTTATTTTGATGGACGCGCGGGGAATAAAACCCGCCTCCGCTCAACCGACGCCGACGCCGCCTGCCCGCCGCGGGAATTGAAGTAAACTATATTTGCTGAGGTAGTGCGGTAATTTTTATTTCTGCGACGATGATTGTATTTTTTACTTACATTAACTTAGAGAAAATTAAATGTATTTTTTTTTGGAAACTTACAACACATTACTTTTTATAGGTAAACGGACTGTGTACATTATTCCAAAACGAGGACTACTATTATTAAACATAGTATAAAACTAAAACTGTCTTGGTGTTATCAAGTCAGATATAAACAGCTGTTTGGTGAGGAAAAGTTGTTGATAATGTAGACATTTTTTTACATTGTCAACGACTGTTCTAATAGGGGCACAATGAGGCTTTGTTAACAACGCGCTAAGTACTGCTTGTTTATTATTAAGTAATTATGAATTTGAACACACATTACTACATCATACGTCATAATATTTATTCTTTCGTACAGTTTGTTTTCACGTCGTTCACATTTAAACAAACACAATTTATCAAAACGAAGTTATTCAAACAAATTATATGGAGTAGTGTTGTCTTACTACATCGGTAATTTACACAGACTCAATAATGAACATGTAAAAAGTGGTGCCGACATCGATTGCGTTCACGGCGTTCGATCGCATAATCAAGTAGCGAAGAACATTTCCGGACGAAACTGTTAACTGGCTTAGATTCTAGGGCTGCTACTGATTTGAAAGACGATAATATGTAATTGCTAGACTGGATTGTCTAAACATTAAGTAACACCGGATGGTCTTACTTAATGTTTATGTAAAGGGACTATAATACAATTGGAAATCATGTTCAGTGACGATAAGGTCGCAAATTAAAGCACATAAATTCTTGTAAATATTCACCCTTAAAAAAGAAACATGTCCTGACGATTTTAGATGCTTAACTACTTATTAATATTTTGTAATTCAATATTTTGAAAGGGATTGTTTATGCAAAGTACTCTGAAATATCTACAATTAATGCATTCACATAATATAGTTTCATCTTGAAATCATTATTATTTTACTGCAAAAACTGGCATGATACATACCCTCACAATTACAATTACAAAAGTGATGTAAAGAATTAACTAATAAAAATAATTTAATGATTTTTTTATTCTGGTCTAATTATTTGTATTCTTATCCGTATATACTAGCTTTGGTTCGCAGGATTACCTTCGTGCAATTCGGTGTTTCGTTAAGAGGGTTTACGCATTTCGATTTCCCATACAAATTTCCAAGTCGACATTTTTAAAAACCACTAAGCTAATTTTAATGAAACTTTGCATGCTTAAGTAAAATACAGGGCTCTAAATAGTTTGTTGAATACATTAAAAAAACGTTTATTTAAGTAAGTTATTGCGATTTTAAACTTTCTATAGTGGTGTTTAAATCGCAATAACTCAGCTAAATAAACATTTTTTTTAAATGTTTTCAACAAACTATCAGATCCCTGTGTTTTACTTAGGCATGCAAAGATTCATCGATATTGGCTTAATGGTTTTTAAAAATATCGACTTGGAAGTTTGTATGGGAAACCAAAATGCGGAAACCCTCTTAATCCTCGAAAGAACTAGATATTGTTTTTTTAGTTTATAGTCTTCTTCTTTTTCTTCTTTGTGCCCTGGTCCGTTTTTACTTGAGGTGCAAAATGTTTTTTTTTCTTCAATTCTCTTCTATCAGCCGTTACCTGAACAGTCACTTTTTTTCATTCATAATCATTCCTTTCACAATCCATCCATCTTTTCTTAGGTCTCCCTGTCTCTTTACTTGTATATACTATAACTTAATAAATTGGACAACCCTCAAACTACTAGTGCTAGTGCCGGCAGGATGCAGTTTGTTGTAATAGCAGCAGGAGTGGGCTTAATCGTGTTTCGCGGTTTTAGAATGTGGAGGCGTGAGGTGCAAAATTAGTTAAAGGTTCCCAACCTCTGGCTGGATTTTGGCTTGTGCTCATCCGAGTACACTGGAGCATGTCTAGGCTGAATACTGTTACGAGCCTTGTTTATGCAGGCTTCAAACCCTATCTGTATGTAAATGTACAGTGGGGTTCAATAAAAAATCTAAGTTAGGATATGATAATTATTTTGGTTTGTTGCATTCACAATGTAAAATTTCTATATTCATATCAAAACTGAAAATATCACAGAAAAAAAACTGAAACAAGTCATTTATTAAAAGTTTCGGTTAGGTAAATATTGAAATGATTAATGGTTTTAATCAATTGATTTTAATAGGTCAAGGATTATAAGACCGCCGGCGGTCGCGAAACAATTGATTTTTGATTGTGTCTGGTTTTACGATCCTCAAAGGGTTAAACATTTATTCTACCAAATAAATCGTTTAAATTGCTTTAACAATGCACCTCAAAGTGCTACTTCAAAAGGGAACATGTTTATTAAAATCGTAGTCACTTTAAAAGTAAATTAAACGTCCCTTCCACGCCGCCATCATGAAAAAGTGCCCGCCCGATATTAAATTTACACTAGCGATCAAATTAAAAGGCGGTGACGTCACAAAGGTGATGTCACACACGTCTGAGTTTCCCCCTGTTAACAGGGCAGTAATGAAGGTCAACGTAGTTAGTGCACACCATCCGGAACAATTGCATCTTCACGCCCTACGCCCGGCCGGCGCGTCGCTGATACTCGCCGTCTAGTTTATCGTGCACTGCACTGTACTCGATTTCAGAACGCGTCTGTGATTTGGAGGGACTTTAACGCTTTCACGGGCAGAAGGGTGTATATTCCCACCATATATTGAACTTTATGTAATTGAGATAAGGTCGAAAACCATTTTTTTTTATATTAAGCCCGGCAAATGACCCCACTCCACCTGATGTTAAGTGGAAGTGAAGTCCAGGTGCGATGACAACTGGTGCAGCGTAATAGACTTAGCATCAGTCACCCTCACTCTGCCGGCCCACAAAGAGCCTCTTCACGCCTCGTTTGAAGGACACTATATCATATGTAGGAGGAAATATGTGTGCTGGTAGACTATTCCATCTTTTGGAGGTGCGACAAAGAAACCAAATTTCTTTGTGCGTGATGGAATATTAGAGACTAAATTGGTGACTCCGGAGAGCAGTACGCGTACTCCTATGGAGGAAGGGAGACGGAGGGATGCGGTCAAAGAGATCTTCAGAGCACTCGCCATGGTATAAACGGTAAAAGACGCTGAGTGACGCAATATCTCAACGCAACTGCAAAGGCTCGAGAGTGTTAGTGACCTCTGCATTGCCGATAATGCGCACAGCGCGTCGCTGCAATCTGTCCAAGGCATCGAGAAGGTACTTTGCGGAGCCGTCCCAAAGGTGAGAGCAATACTCCACGCAAGACCGCACCTGTGTCTTGGTTAATAGACACTACTGATCAGGCGTAAAGAATCGCCGCACCTTGTTCAGGTAGAGTTCAATGCCAAGAAAACACAGGTATGCGCGTTCACAGCGAAAAAGTCGCCATTCGTTCCCCTTCCCTTTCTTTAGAGTACATCTCTATGCCTGCAGAGCAGTATTAACATGCTTGGTATGGATATCCGCTGCGATCTGAACCAAAAGGACTATATCGAAACTGTGATCAAAAATGAAAATAAATGAAATGAAAAATGAAAAATGCCTAACGTAAACTCGGTGTAGAATGGCGACTTTTTCGCTGTGAACGCGCACACCTGTGTTTTCTTGGCATTGAACTCTACCAGATTATTGGAGCCCCATTTGGAAATGAGGTACAACACCCGATCGAGCTCAATGACAAGATTTGCTCGCTTCGATTCGGTATCTACTCGCCCAGCCGTTGGGTGACCGTTATATCCCCTATGCACTGTGTTATCATAACATATTATAAAGTAAAGTCGTTTTTTTCCTCTGTCTGTGGCACCCTTCGATCAACAATACAACTAGATGTAAGGTCGGCGCTAAAAATGTGTCTCGGTAAATAAGAGCGCACTTGAGATGCGAGCTCTTATTTTCTCACAAGGAATAACAGGAAAAAGTACATTATTTGTTGCCCCATAAGGTTGATTTCAACTCTAAATGTTATTTATGTCTTTTCTTTTTTAAGTGACAGGAGTAATTTATTGCTTTGAAAAGTATTAAATAATAAATTTTATTCACGTGGACAGAATTTGGCTTTGATTTTGTGCGTGACGCGTTATTTAGTTCGTATTGTTGATCGAAGGTGGCACCGCACTATTCTTCTAAAACACGTAATGGATTTATATGCGGTTTTTACTAAAAATAGAGTGTTAAAGACTGAGGAAAGGTTTTGGTTATATGTTGTAGATATATTTTTTTAAATAACTGAAGTATGACGGTTTTTCTAGGTTAGCGTGGGCGAAGGCGCGTGCGGGCCGCTAGTAATGTATATACGAAGGGGTGCGACGGATCTTTTGTTTGATGGCTATTTGTTTTTTGAGGAGGGGTGATGAACGAATTTTTGTTTTACTTGGCTTCTTTTAAATTCAATGTTCGCCAACCCTGTAACATTATTGAGTAATTTTATTAAACATAATTAAGGTTTGATGTTGAGTTTCACACAGGAAATGTTTATTATTGTGTAAAGTGTTCTTTTTGAGGAAAAATACTCATTAAATCATAATTTTGTATATATTGCTGGCACCTTAATACATATATTCTGAATAAAATAATTGAAATTCATTATAAGAGAAGAAGGTTTATTTCAAAAGTAGGTCCCAGCGATAAATATTGTTAAATTTATTTAGTTAATAAGGTGTGTATTGAAAGCGAAATCACCACTCAAATTAATATTCAGACTAGTACAAGCAATCATAATTTTCCAAAGATGGCAATGTGAATAATGTCACAAATTCAGTCATAAACTATTAAAAGCATCCAAGTCAGTGCACGTGTTACTAAAAACCTGTACAAAGCCTGACAGTCTCAAACAGCAATACGATTATAGTCAAAAGTTAGCGGCACGCTTAAATTTCTAACTACCAACAGATAAAGTGAAATTGCCTTCGCATCCATTACATACCATCGCCGCCTTCTGTTACCATCTTAACTTGTACATTCTAATGTCAAAAGTTCCTCTAAATACACCTACTTGAATGTTCTTCAACCATGTTAATCCGCATCTTTATCGCAATAGAAATAAGGCACAAAATAGCCCGGTACAGTTTAAAGTCGCTGTCATCGAGGCGTTGAGTTAAGTCGCTTCTGTTTCTCCGAATTCGATTCGCCAAGTTTATTTAAGTACGTGTAGTGCAATAGTGCAATTTTAGGGAACGCGGAGAACTTTGTACCGATTTAGTTCCGACACTAAAGCCTAATGTGAAACGTAATATGGTGATCCGCGCCGATACAATTGGAACTTTCTTATATGGCCAATGAATCGTAACGTTCAATAAAATGGTTACGTCCAGAAGCGACTGCGCCTTTTGTTTTACTTATTGCGATGGGGGTAATTGTACAGAAGCGATGCCGCATTCAGACAGGTTGGTTTTGCGTGAACAAGTTTTCAAGTCATTATATACATAAGAGCTTGTAACACGTTACAGGTTCGCTTTGTAATAAGAAAGAAGAAAAACCTAGTTTAAAAAAAAACTACTAGGTATTACAACTTTTGTTTTATAAAATTTGCAAGATTCCAAATCGTGAATTTACGTTTCACAGTCATAATTACCTGTTCCTTCCATATCTCTTCTATTTTTTTTAAATAACATATACATTTTATAAAATGACACTTTTTAAATTCTAATATAGACAAAAAAATATCAAGTATCAAAATTGTAGAAAATATTCAACAACATTCAAATTAATTACGATAAACTGAAAAAGACGTTGTGTTTTATCGTCATGTCACATCATGACGATTGTTTATCACGCCATCATAATTAAATTCACTCGCGACTGCATAGCCTGAACCCTAAATTTTTTACAGCCGAAATTATTTTTGCGCTGAGGTGTATTTTAAAAAATAATAGCGGAGAGCAGGGTCGCGCCGGATAAACGGAAATAAAAAAGTCGTCAGCGTAAAGCTCGGATGTTTGCTAATAAAGGAAACGGGGAATCAGACTGTGTCGCATCAGAGAGAGCACAGTTTTATTATTATGGCGCTAATGCTTCTGCCATATTATAAAAAAGGTACTTTTTTATTTCTTACTGTGTCGTGGGCTTTTTGCTCGGTCGTGTTTTGTTCTTTACAACTTTCACAGCGTTTGCCTAGTAAGGGAAACAGACTCGCACACAAAAAGATCAGTGCTATCTTCATTAGGTATTTAATTAGAGATTATGGTTAAGCTTGTCTTCTTTGTTACTTTCTTTGCTCGAACAGTTTATCCTGTGAACGGTATTAACTAATAAATAGAAGACGTAGGGTGTGGGCTATAAAAAATGAAAGAATAATGTATTTTTGAACCGTGTTTCTAAAATAATATCTCTAGTTTATTGAGGCACTATATGTTATGCTATTGACGTATCCCTTTGTTACACCAAACCCCTCTGTGTCACAGTGCCCCGCTGTGACACTGTACCCCTTTATCTCACAGTGCCCCTCTGTGTCAGTGTGCCCCATCTTGCCCTAGTTACGCCTAGGGACTGGAAGGGATCAACTTTTTAATAGTAGAGGATTGATCAATTTCTAAGTTAAACTTTAGAAGGTTTTATCCAATTAAGCTGAGTCCTTAAAATGCATTTAAAGTCAGCACGAGGTTTTGATAACAGCCAGCGTTAAACTTCAGGAGATTCAAGGTTGGAGAATGATACTATTATTGCGTAGTGTGATTTAGTAACAAAATAAGAATATATAAAATTGATTGTCAAGGTACTCCGGCAAGCTTGCAGATTCAGACCAGTTCAAGTTATTTTATTGTAAAATTGTGGAAGTAGATAATTATTTTTATTTACGTATTTTTTATTTTCTTGTATTGTATGATTCACAAACACAATAAAAAAGATTCTTAAAAAATGAAAAGCCGAGCTCAAACCTTAAACATGTACAAAACGAAACATTCTGTTGTTTTTTCTTTTAAGTACAAGAAGCCATCCAAGGCTTTCCTGTTTAGTCGGTGACTGTTCACAGGCCGCCTGAAACGAAAAGCGAATGGTTTTTATAATAATAAAAAAGGAAGTTTTACTTTGTTTAACACAATTAGAAGTTGGTATGTTGTACGCAAGAAGTAGAAAGTTCTGTTTCCGTGCCGTCATATTATTATTAGCCGGTTGTATCAACCTCAGCTTTTGTTTGAATATGTCTTTACGTGAAACCAACGTTTTCATCTCCGTTTATTTTTTTTACCTCAAAAAGCTTTACTCTTTTTAATACCTACTGACAATTAATGTTTTGTGTAAACTTAAGCATAGGTTTTGTTAGGATTAACATATTATAGTCAGTTAATCATCATCATCATTATCATCAGCCAGAAGACGTCCACTGCTGGACAAAGGCCTCCCCCAAGGATCTCCACCACGACTGGTCTTGTGCTGCTAGTCAGTTAATAACGATCCTAAAATAAATTAAGATGAAAGTTTTAAAAAAATGCACACATTGTTACTAGCTGCCAATGTTAGAATATGCATTATGATAAATTTTACCCTAACTCTACAACCACCCATTCCCTTATTTCCCTCCTCCCGTTTCGTTATCTTTAACTCTACAAGTAGCTTTGTTGTATTTTTTTCAACTATTACAGTAAGGTATAGACAATAAGACTTAGTGCTAAGTACGACTGTAGGTAGTAATCACAAACAATGCGGCGACAAATACGAGCTCCAAGGAGAAAGTTTTAAGTAAATTAGAATTACCTGCCTATAACTTAGAGATGAGAAATGGGCACATAATACCGTTAAATCTTGCGGCCGTTTCATTGCCAGCGTAAAGTCTTTGCATAAAACGAGTGTACAGTGCCTTCAGTACTGGTTTTCCTCAGTCAGGGTAGATATGACAAGCGATATATTATACGATTCTTATAACTTTTACATACATGCATATAATCACGACTATTATCCCCGAAGGGTTAGTCAGAGACTAGGCAATGAGGACCGCAAAAGCAGTCCTCTGCTATAGTCCGCTTTTCACCAAATAGTGAAGCACATGTGCTCAGCGTGACAAATGATAAGCCCATCGCCGCTCTATGCTAATGGATGTATATGCAGACTTTAGTCCGTTAGTCGCCTTTTACGACACCTAAGCCAAATAGAGAGGGGGGTTGTAGTATACTTTCACCGCTACGCGACACGGTTTCTTTCATTTTATTCAATTTATAATATTTTCTTTCATTTTATTCAATTTATAATATTTTCTTTCATTTTATTCAATTTATAATATTTTCTTTTTATACATCAACAAAGCGACTTGACATATAAGAGCGTCCAAGTTGTTTTATTAAACTCTCAATGAATCACAACCTTTTTACCCTTTAAATTTTAGGTTTTGAATGATTAGTTTATAATTAATTAATAATATCTGCCACTCACATAAAATTGCGTATTGAGAAGTGCTTTCTGATAAATTTAAGACTTGTACTTTTTTGGAATTAATAATATTGTGTAAAGTTCGAGCTCAAGCTTGACTCCTACAAAAAAGATTGGCCCGTAGTAGCAGAAGACAGAGTTGCGTGGAAGAAGGAGAGGAAGGCCTTTGGCCTGCAGTTGTACAAATTGGGCTAAAAAAAAATAATAAAAGCTCAAGCTCCTGTTTGTCGTCGTAAGATGGCAGTCGTTAAAACCCGCCAATCTACATTAACTTCTCAGTCTTGGAATTGAAATGTCTAAAAATTTTGACAGCAGTTGCGATTTAGCGAAAATAGAAAAAAAAATTGCGGAAATTCATGTTAAATTTTGCGTTCACGATGCATAAAATGTACCACAGAACCGAAATAATCGACCTTGTTCATACTAAAGTAGTCTCTAAGTGTATCAGAACACGGTACAAAGTCAAGTGGAGAGCGCGGTCATATGGCCGCTTGGGGGTCTGACGAAATAGCGAGCTTTTTAGGTGCGACCATATTTGGCCGCTTGGGGCTGGAGGGGTTAAGACGTTAGTGGATTATGGCTCCATTTTCTCATGTATTGTTGCCCATTGCCCAGCAGTGGGACGTTTGCAGGTTGATGATAATGATGAAGGTTACCTTTCCTTCTACTGTTTACCTACGCGTTTAATTTATAACACAGTGCTTAACTAACCGGTGATCCCAGAAAAGTAGCACGCAATCTCTCGCCATCTCTCGCAATCTCTCGCCAGCTACGCGCCGACCTTAACTTAGCGCCGTGCCAACCAGCAGAATCAATTTCGCAACGAGTTATTGCCCCGTAATTGTGAGTATTCAAAAGGAGCGTAAAGTTTGTCGAACGCCGCTGAGATTGCTTCATAAAAGGCCCTGCGAAACCTTAGATGAACAGTTTCTTTGGCATAGAAATTTAAGGTGCTGTTGTGGGTACTCATTATTAAAGGAATACTAACAGCCCATTTATTCTGTTGGTATCCCAAAAGGCGACTAATGGAGTCCAGACTGCACATATATAAAACAGCATAGAGCGGATAAACTGTGACGCGTAGCATTGAAAGAATACTACCACCCCTCTCTTCCCTTGGGTGTCGTAAAAGGCGACTAACGGACTAAAGACTGTACTTCATCCAATAGCATAGAGCGGCGATGGTCTCACCACTTGTCACGCTGAGCACATGTGCAGTCGCTATTTGGTGAAAAGTGGACTATAGTAGTGGACTGCTTTTGTTGTCCTGATTGCCTAGTCTCTGGCTAACCCTTCGGGGATAATAGTCGTGATTATATGTATCAATAGATTGGATGATGTGTCCCGCCCCGTAAACTAACAAACCTATGATGTAGTGATTTTTTTTCGTATATAATTTTTACTTGTTAACAAGAATCTTGTCTGCTTACAAGCAGATTCTTTTTTTTCCTACGTTACATAAGAGTAAAATTTGGTCACCCATCTATTTAGTGGATCAGCATACTCAAAACTGCTATTAGATTTGCAAAATCGCAACAGGACCGCAAAACCGCTACACCGTCGTATATAAAATGATAATTGTTATACTATTTGAAAAACAATATTAAATCACACAACTAATAACAAACCTTGTAATTTTAATTCGCACTACATCCAAAAAAGCTTTAAACTTCCCCCACTGATCCCAAATAATACCGAATCCACTCCGCCAGGATTACCATAATTGATATTAATGTACCAGGAAAGGTTTAATTAAACCGGACAAAGAACTGAACTCCAGTAAATTGTAGGCACTATTTCGAGCACGTACCGTGAAAGCCTTTTTCAGGCTCAATAGTGAATCTGGTGGTATTACGGGCTGGGAAGAGTTTTGTGAAGTTCACGTGAGTCGGTAGACTCACCTTTTTTCTATTGCACCGATGATCTGTTTCTTATTAAGCGTTGATTGTACTACGGATACTAACTAAATAAAATAAAAACGTACTTGATCACGTATTTACATATAAATTAAAGTTTTTGTTCGTCACACTAACACAATGTCATTTATTTCGTCGGAAATCGAACCGAACTATGTGGGGGTTCTTATTATCTTATAAATTATTATTACTCTAGGCAGCCCTCATTTTTGCTTACTATTTTTTATCATTGCAGCCTGGTTAGTTTATTTGATGGAAGGATACCTAACTTATTGCTGCTTGGTAAAAATAGGTAGGTAAAAACGGGTAACTAACACATTAAACTAAAACTGTTAAAGCGAGTACAAGAATATCAGCAACATCCTACTAATATTATAATCCTACTATCCTACTATCCCATCCTAATAATATTATAAACGCGAAAGTTTGTAAGTATGGATGGATGTTTGTTACTCTTTCACGTAAAAACTACGAATGGATTTCAATGAAATTCGGCATACAGATAGTTTATAACCTGGATTAACACATAGAATACTTTTTACCCCGATATTCCCACGGGAACGGAAACCACGCGGGTGAAACCGCTAGCAGCCGCTAGTTACACATAAACCTAACACACTAATGTTATACCAAGTTATCGCCGAGAGGATCTCAGCTCCGCATTCATTTCATTAATTTAGGGCCATAAGTTGGGCTTACACCAAAAAGTCAGACATCAAGTTGAATTACACGCCTTTGTACTCAATACTAATGGCGATAATACTTTTCGAGTCGCCATCACAAAAGAGCAAAGAGAAAGTTCATTAGAGAGTTAATAAGGAAAATGCTCGTAAATCCAACCGGCCGTTATGTGCGTTTAGCTATTTCTTACTGAGCTGTATCTTCAATGCGATCTGTAAGCCTCTATGATACCTAATTATGTTAGTTTTTCTTACGGAAATCAATAATCTTATATTAATCCTTTATTGCACATTGAAAACACATTAAACCAGACATTTAGGGGGTCAAAGTTGCTCGTGTCCGTAGGTTTACCCTTGAGACCCTACACGTGATCCCTGGGTGGTGCTAAATGAGTGACACCAACTGAGTGGTAGAGCCACGCTGCGTTGCAGCACACATTGGGCCGGCTCGCCCGGCGTAATACCACCCTCTCACTAATATTCGGCGTGAAATAATGGCACTTGGTGCTGTTGTGTTTCGTCCGACCAGTGAGGGTTCCGGAGGCCCCTTCCCCCCCCTCCTCCCAATTCCTATTCCTTCCTTAAACCTATTCCTCCCTTAAAGGCCGGCAACGCGTCTGCGATTCCTCTGGTTTTGCGGGTGTCCATGGGCGGCGGTGATTACTCTCCATCAGGTGACCCGCCTGCTCGTTTGCCTCCCTATTATATAAAAAAAAAAAAACATATACAAAGGTGAGCTTATCTATAGAAGAGATCTCTTCCAGCCAACCCCAGCTGTGGTTCCGAAAGAAAGGCTGCGGGACTTATGATGACGAAATACTTATAAATATGTCTCATACATATATGTACATACGTTTACACTAATCTTAGCATGATTTCTACATGGTAGAAATCAATTAATATAAATAGAAGTAAATTTTAAAAGAACTAGTAACAACCACTTGTATTAATTCACCAACCCACATTGGTGAGGGAGACCTGTGCCCAGCGATGGGACGTTTATAGCCTGATGATGATAAGACCTAGAAGTAGTGGGTTCGGTTCACAGAAGAGGGTATTTTTAAAAACAAAAATGTACTTTTTTTAAATTACACATGCTATTATTTAAATATTACGTCACTAAGTTAAAATTAACAATATCGAACTCATTGGTATGTTATACTTACTTGGCATGTTACACCAAAAATTAAAAGCCGAAAACAACATCCACATAATCTGGTGTGATATATTTTGTTTTATGGCACTTCGTAGCAACCAGGGTGAGTTCTGACACGACGTCACGTACCGCGCCCGCGTCACGTGCCGTTTCAAACAATTAAATCTTTTGCAACACGAGCGGGTCGAACGGACCGCGGGATCGATGGCTTTGAAAATGACATCTGTTTGTTGAATGTTGCAACCCGTTTATGGTGGAAAATATTGCTTCCGTATATGGTGGCTTTTTGATTTGAAAAATGCTTTCAACATAAGATCACCTTGTAGATTGTCTTCTACTGAAAACATCTTTTAACTTGAAAAATTATTTTGAAATATCGTAAGACATTATAATATAACATACAAACATTTATGTGTTTCTAATTTTAGCTGGGATTAGCCCTTCCACCACGGACAATAACACTGGGAAGATCGGGACAGAACCCACAATTCTTGCCTAATTTAGCATACTTCGACCTTTAAGACCCTTAAGAAATAGAAAGTAGTCTGAAAAAAGCATTTTTTTAGGCAAATCCAGAAGTACCATTATTTCTCTAGCTAGCACGTTACATTCGCACTGTAAGTGTTGTACTTATAGATTCCGTCTAATTACCAGATTAGACTACCTAAAACTGCAGAAAAAAGGTAGTGTACGATTAAAAGCCAAAAGAAAACATATTTTTTATTACAAACAAAGAATCGTGCACATTAGAAGCTACGCCGTACGGTGTGATGCGCGGCATGTACCAATATAATTGGAGTAATGTCACACTGGGGAGGAGGCAACAAAACGATAGCACTTTTGCGCGGCGCTTAGGTGTGTTCCTTGCTTTATTGTTCTCGGCCGTACTGTTAGGAGGTGACGGAATATCGTAGCGGGGATACGATAGTTTAGTTACCCCTGTGTAGGTTAAAGTCTGGCTAACGAAAGCTGAACCTCGTAGTTATTTGGTTGGCAACACTTTGTCTCTATGTGCGTCTATCTGAGGTGTCATGTCGTATGTCAAATTGATTTTTTCTGAGAAAATTGCAGCTGTGTGAGTGATCCTGTGTTACCCTGTCATGATTTTTTGTATTTGCCGCGTTTTTCCTGGTTCAGCTTTCGTTAGCCAGACTCTAGTAGCGGTAAATTAATGTTTAGATACGTGTACCTTAGTATATCTAACTATGTCAATGCCTCGGTGGCAGAGTGGGTACGCGCTCGGCTTAATAACTGAAGGTCCTAGGCTCCATTCTCCGGTCGGGCAAAATGTCCAACCCGCATTTGGGACTTCTAGGCGGGAAAGTGAAGCGGCATGTCTGCAGTTTTGTTTTATTTTCTATTAAATTTTGTCTTGTCTTGTTTTGTCGAATATTAATGTAAAATAATGGTGGATTATTTACTGTTAAGTGTTCGTGAACGTGCATGAGTGTTAGCAAATAAAACAAAACAGTGCAACATCACTTTTCAAATTCTCTCAAGACGTCCGTGTGAGACCTCAATAAAGTCCCACAGCTTAATTGAGTCTCGAGGGGTTTGGTGGAAAGTCATTTACCATTAAACGTTCATTATCACTCATTATCATCTACTTCATGTAAAGAAAATAATAATTACTATTTAAAACTGGACACTGGCTAAATGTGCTGATCGCACGAAGCCATTATTTAGGGTATTCCTCGAAGCGCACCCAATTTGAAGCGCACCCAGACCAAGCGCACCTAAGCTATTCCTCCAAGCGCACCCGTTGGGTGCGCTTCAGAATAGGTAATTAAAATATTAATTTTTTATTCCTCGAAGCGCACCCACGGACAAAAATAGAGAGGAGCTTAAAAGATTCGTAATATTGATGTCGATAGTAGGACTAGGTGCTTAAGCAACTTACTACGTCAATAATAAATTGAATCATGACAGTCATTTTGGTCTAAAAGTACCAGGGAGACTTAAATGAAAAGAGGTAGATAGGCGCGTTAGCGATCTCACTTACCTTTACGTATCAGGAAAAAAGAAATTAACGAGTAGTAGTAGTCTTTAAGTTACAAGCTAATAAATAAATCTTTCATAAGTACTATAAAAATAAACGTACGTTATTCGTTATCGATATTTTCTGATAGTTACTACATCTCTTTCAACATTTTTTCCGTGGGTGCGATTCGAGGAATGAAAAATTCATATTTTAATTATTTGTTCTGAGGAGGCTGCGCTTGGAGGAATAGCTTAGGTGCGCTTGGTCTGGGTACGCTTCAAATTGGGTGCGCTTCGAGGAATACCCCCATTATGTAAGAGAAAAAAAACCCAGATTTGGCAAGCGTGGTGTTAAAACTAATACCCATTAATTATAGCAAAGACTTAATTTCAATGATAGACTTCTTTGCCCAGCCCGGCTATTGTCTCACACAATAGCCTATACTTTAATTTGACTATGTGTTCTTTTTGGTCTGCGTAAGACCTGCGTGTTTGTTGAGGTTTTATCTTCAATTGTGAAATAATGGCAATTGGTTCTGTTGTTTTTCGTCCGGCCAGAGAGAGTTCCGGAGGCCCCTCCCCCCCCCCCCCCACACACAAATCCTATCAAAAAAAAGTTATTGTACGTACGTACACAAGAAATTGCAGATAATCACACAAGGGTTACGAATAGTAAGAGTTGCTCTAGAGTGAGTAATTAGCTAGAATTAACACATACTCGTAAGAACATTATAAAGCCGGTTTCCTGTTTTAGATAGTATCAATAATATTATATTCACATAAAAGGTATCCATTTCAAAAAGCAATATAGTCACCAGAGTAAGAGTCACAAATCGAAATCGCTACAAAGCTCGAAACACACTCAGAGCAACCGCCACCATCATTCATCTATTTTTAATTAACCAAACGACAGATTACTCCGCTCCGCAATTATCAACCCGCCAGCGAACTTTCCACAATCAACGATCGAGAAAAAAAAATGAAGGAGACTCAACTTAACTCCTAATTAAGTTTGTTGCCTAACGTCTCACTAAGTTGCGCAGCAAACAATGATACAAGTTGAGAAGTCGCGTCTCCATTTTCTAGCTTGTTGATTTTTAATACAAACTTTTTTATGATATCCCGTTTATTTGTGTTGTGAATTTGTTATACTTTATTACTCAACATCAGATAGGATTTGACTAAATGAGTAATTTTAACAACAAGACATATTAACAGTCTCATCCAAATTAAACACCTTTAAAGAGATTTCAGATAGGTATACTTATCTAATTAGTAAAATGAAATCAATAACGAAGAAAGGCAAGAGTTCGAATGCAAATAAGATATTAGCATTCTACTTAGTCGTTACTTACTTCTTAGACGGGACTAAGTAGAATTATGAGGTTTTTGCAAAACTCTTGAAAACAGTAGGTATTCTTTTGGTAATCGATAAATACAATTTTTAAATAACACCGATACTTATTTTAAAACTTAACAACGTCAAAACTGAGGCATCGCTTTATTTCCGTATAAATATCGGATTCCGCTTTAGTTCATGTAACTTTCAAATACAGATCTCTCCAATCTACCTCGGAGCTGCGCAGATCTGCCTGAGATTCACAGGAAATCGTCTTTCGAACCGCCAAGCCGCACCGCGGAATACTTATTTGAGCGTGCCACGTTTATTCTTAAAGTACAATACGTTGTTTGATAACATTTAGTTACAATGGGAACGCTACGTTGCTTGTTTTGACGATGCAAAACAAATTCAATATTTGTAGGTAAGTACATTAGAAAGCTTGTTGGGAGTTTTGAAAATGTTACAGTCGAAAGTTTTACTCATTTTCGTGATAGCAAATCTTGGAACTTTGCTTTTACAAATAAGTGTCTACGTCAAAAGCAGTGTTCACGTAATAAGACTTTTCACTCTACTCTCTTTTACCAGAACAAAAAAGCTAATTCTGTACATAGCAGGCATTAGAAGAAGTAACAGATAGAATATTAGTCCTTACTCTCAACAGATGTCTTCGCCACTTCATAAACAGTTTGACAATGGTTTCTGTAAAGATAATAAATATCGATAATAATTACGAGAATGTCAGGTGAATAAACAATATGCTCACCTATTTTTTCGAACAAGCACAATCTAACTTTATAAAGCACACTGATTTAAGCAACACGGGCACGAATTTTGCATCAATCTAGCGGCCACACACGCCGCTCAATGTGACACGCCATTATAAATCTCATTGGAGACGTGCCATCCATCACGCGGGGGAAATGAAGTCTCGCGAGTTGTCACACTGGCGGTCAGGCAGCGAGAACTTTAAATCTAGGCATTGGCTTTCTGGGAGCACGTTTACCGTCGGTCATTTCAAATTGTTGTTCAAAATTTGGACCATATTCTGGTGATAATGTTGAATTTTGTGTAATAATCAGTGTGACCGCGTAAGTTGGAAGAAATGTCAGTATATTAATAAATAATGTGATACCTACGTACCTACTACATAATGAAAGCATTGGATTCTATTATTTTCTGGTATTATTATTATACGCGTGTAACGTAGCGGTGAAAGAATACTACCACCCCCTCTCTTCCCTTGGGTGTCGTAAAAGGCGACTAACGGACTAAAGACTGCACATACTGCACATACTGCCAACAGCATAGAACGGCGACGGGCTCACCACCTGTCACGCTGAGCACTTGTTCAGTCGCTATTTGGTAGAAAAGTGGACTATGGTAGAGGACTGCTTTTGTTGTCCTCATTGCCTAGTCTCTGACTAACGGGGTAATAGTCGTGATCATATGTATGTATGTATTATTTATACCCATGTAAGTGACGTAAAGTATACCTGTGACGAAATATCTAACCATTTTCGATCACAACTGAACGGCCGGTTAAACAATCAACAAGGTAAACGCACATAATAACAATTATATTGGGGAGTCATTTTAAATTGTTCGGAATTCAGAATTCAAAATTATTTATTCACTTTAGGCTACAATAATTGAGCACCTATAAATGGCGCTATGGCATAGGTTCGTAAGTCCTAACTATGGGGCGGGAGCCTTGTACTGAGAAGAACCGGCAACAAACTCAGCAAGGGCATTTCTTTTCTCTCTTTCTTTTACAGCGTCAATACAAATTTTCCAATACAAGATTTAAAAAAAAAATTAGTACGATTACAAGACAACACAACGACATACAAAAGAATAACTAATAATAAAAAAACAGGTAAGTATTCCTCAATTTAAAATAAACTAAACAACGTCTTACAGTATCTTTGAAAAAAAAAGAAAGACTATAAAATACTACTAATAAACATTGAGATAAATGAACTAGAGAAGACGTTCCATACAATAAATGTGCAGTTGTGCACAGCTACAATGATACTTGTACCGTGGTGCGGGGTTTACCTAGTTGTCATAGAAATGTCTAAGCGCGCAGATGCGACACACTGTTCATACTTACAGTTTTATTACCGAGTTGTAAAATTGTAAGATAATGTTGTTTAAAAACTAACATGTTAGTTTTTATATTTATTGATTGTTGTTAACTGTAACATTGAAATGAGAATAAGTAAATTAATGCCAAAAAAATAAGTAATTTGTTTTTAAATTTTATTGTTACTCTATGCAATTTACCGAAACATGGCCGCCGCTTCGTCTCGGCGATTTGATAAAATAATTAGTCAAATGCATGTTACATCGATAATTTAGTACGTATTTCCAGGTGAAAAGTGATTCCTTTGGTCTTATTTGTATTTCCTGAGTTGTTTAAACAGTACCTTAGCACACATAAAGGCATATTTTAATAAAATAGAACATAGAATGCGTGTATTGTTGCGTCTAACGCCTGCCACAGACTAATATAGTTGGAGCGAGCTGGCTCTAACGCGTGTTACAAACAATCTAGTTGAGATGTCTTCTCTAGTACCTACGGAATACATATTAACTCAATGCTAATAAAATATGATTGAAAGAGCGGTCTGCTCTTCATGCGGCACCCGTTCACGAGTATGACATGTGAATCAGCCATCGCTTCGCTCAACCATCTTTTAGGAAACGTAACGACCCGACGCACATGCCACCACCGCAGAGACACTCTGAGAGAGCATGACACACTCGAGCAACTCCAAGAAAACTTATAGACTACGTATTGACCTATTGTCTGTAAGACACTGCTGCTAGAGGCTAATCATACCAGTGTAAAATTATTTAGATATATAGAAAATGAACTAAGAAAATATAATGTGAATATTTTATTACAGCCAGGCTTTTTTGTCTTCTAAATATTCCTTAACTGTATATTAACCTTTATTTTACATGATTTTTAAACATATCTTAAGGTAAATCTAGTAGGTACAGTACTTGGTAATTTATTATAATAGTGTAGGTATACCTTGCCCCAAGAAAGAGCCGAGAACCTTTTGTAATCCAAACAGTGACATTACTAGTTTTGACTTACTTCTAGTATTGAAATTGTGTACCTACATCTCATTCATTAATTCATTCGTCATTTTGTTTTATAAAAGAAGGAGGCCAACGAGTAGGCGGGTCACCTGATGGAGAGTAATCACCGCCGCCCATGGACACCCGCAAAACCAGAGGAATCGCAATCGCGTTGCCGGTCTTTAAGGAAGGAATAGGATTAAGAAAGGAATAGGAATTGTGAGAGGGAGGGGGGGATGGGCCTCAGGAACCCTCACTAGCGGGACGAAACACAACAGCACCAAGTGCCATTATTTCACGCCGGATATTTGTGAGAGGGTGGTATTACGCCGGGCGAGCCGGCCCAATGCTCTACCACTCATTCATCATATTCTAATACAGTTATAGTTCATTAAAAACAATCTTATAATTTTCTATCAAACTTATAATAAGTAATACTTTATAAGTTATTAAACATTTTCCCAAGATTCTACTAGCCACGATATTATAATAAGCTTAAAAAGTAAAATTTACGACAAAGATTTTCTAAAGACAATCTTAAGAAACCACAATTGAAACAACGCCATCTGTTGACCCAATTGCGCACTAATTTACTTTGCAACGTTTAAGTGGCACTGTATCCCAGGGAAAATTTTCTTAAAAGGTTGCCCATAAGGGCGGAGCATGTGACTATTACTTATGCATTAACCTAGCCCGGCCCTAAGCGTTCCCCCAGGATGCCGCTCTCATGATTTCGTTTTACCACTCCACTGCTATAAAACTCGCCGAGAAAACAAGTTTTGACAATCAATATGTTACGTGAGCTATTGTGATTGCGTTTACGTTAGCAATACAGTAAGGAACTGATGTATTAAGGTTCTTTTACTAATTAACTAAGTTAAGTTTATAATATTTTTTCTGAAAAATATTGTTGCTTGTTAGGGACTAAGGGTACTAGAAACATATACTATACATACGTATGTCTTGTCTTAATGAATATTGGCTTTACAATGATAATTACTCTGCATAAGTTTCAGATGAAAATTGTATGTAAGAGGTGATAACTGTGAGAGGAATTCGAAAAAATCAGTTACACTAAATGTTTGACGATGAAACATTTGATATTCGTCTACATTTCACACAAATGTACAATTGTCCGTGGTATGATGGGCGGCAGTTGGCTTAATAAGCACAAACGTCCCCAATAAACTTTGTCGTTCCCCGTGCGATGCAATATCGGAGACTAATTGCTGTTTGATCTCGATAATTTGAACACAAAGCTTTAGCCGTGATTTGAAGTTGCATTGTTGTACCGATTCCGCTTTTGATTTATTACTTACAGCTTATTTTCTTCATCTATATTCCCGTTGGTTCGTTACAAAGCATACCGTTCGATTAGTGCATCGCTATCACTATAAAGCAGTCAACAACTGTTCGAATATTAAACCACTCTCGTATAACCCTTGTGTTTCAAATTACATGGTTCATCCAGTCCTGTGTGAGCTTAAAATATTGAATCGTCAAGTTTAGCAATAAAGTTCTATTAAATTAAGTTAAAGTATCACGTTCCGTCTGCATTCGCACTGCTGTATCAACTAACACAATTAAACTATAATCATCTTTACTAACATTCCAGCGCAATATCTCAGCCTCAACCGCAACACTTGATGCAATAAAGGCTTTTATTGCTCCCGTCACTATTCTATTTTTAAGCGCTTTCTTCGCTCGGGCAGCGTAATTCAAAACATTAATTTCCCTAATGGAGTAAGGCTTCCCTAAGCCGCACGACGGAAACGAATGTCGCTACCGAGTCGCGAGGTGTCTCTGTGCGTAAACACTGGCTGTTGCGCTTCTCGCCCGCGCCCGCCGCACCCCCTCGGTCGCCAGCTCTTAATTAATTAAAATGCAAACCGCCGACTATAGTGAGTTTAATTCAGGTCTCGCCGCGTTCGCGATTGCCTCTTTTGATTTACGTTACAGAATAAGTACGATTTGCAAAGTGCTTCTGTACGCGTGACATTGAATGTAAACAGCTGCTTGACTGTTTCTGTTCAGTTGTTGAGTATCTTGTTACCAACATGATTGTTTAAAGAACACGCTTAATTATTTAAATGAATTTTTGTCAAATTCTACTTAAAAGTTTTTTTTTTTTTATTTAATATTTATTTAGGACTCTCTCTCTCTCTCTCCCTGTTTTTCTTCCTATCTATCGTGTTTTGCATTTTATGAAAAATTTGCAAGACTCGGTATTTTGATAACAACTCTGTTTCAGCCTCACTTTATTTAAATTGTAAACTTAAAAGACAAATAAGTTTGGATTAAATGAATATGCAACAATTCTTAAAGACAACATCAAAATTAAGATTTCTTCAATTAGTGATTATTAAATGATGAATGATGCTCGCGATGTCTACAAAACACCACCTAAAAAGTCTCAGCAGAACAAAACACGAACACCGCTTTAAATCAACAATCCCACGCTAAGCCAACGGTAAAAACGATGACATTTCGCAAAAAAGCGCACCTCTCCACTACAAAGGGGGGGAAATACACAATCTTTGAACTCGGCAGCGTTCTAAACGGTCTGAAATCAGGGCATAATGATCCACGTAGCACATTTGCATTAGAAATGCTCAGTTCCTTACTGCGGAGTTGGAGAAAAAAAAAGCGCCACCTTTTGCGCAAATTGTATCCGCGGAGGCCGCGCTCCGTGGAGTTTGTCAAAAGAATGAGGTCTTTTTACTGGCTGCGATGTAGTCTCGACTAGAAGTGACTGTTGCTTTTGAGACGGCAGGTTTTGCTTCCTTTGGGCGTTGCGTTTGAACATGCCTTAGGTGTTGAGGCATTTTAATGATACGGTTTTTTTTTTGTATCGTTGTGACTAGGAACTGTAAGATTCTATTGTTATTCAACTACTTTAGCTTGCAAGACGTGTGATTTACTTATCAGTTGTGTGTTAAACTTACTCCCCAAGTAAATAAAGTACTTACTTAATTTGTATAATACTCACAAGCAGCTCTACTGCGACATCATGAACATAACATCCTCGTCATGTAATAAATTTCTGTGTTACATTTAAATATTTTAATGGTGTTAATTGTTTGTTGTAATTATTAATAGTTCTCTGTTGTAGTTGCATAGCATGTGAGTGTAATTATTTATCCAAAAACAGCCATGCTCACGTGGGACTGGGCAAGCCAAGTTTTTCTTCTTCTTGTTATGGTGCCTCTTCAACTAGAGAAGGATGATAGTTTATCTTGTGAATAATGAGTAAATAAGTAAGTATCTTGTACTCGTAATAACGTTCTACAGCCTTTTCTTAAAGCAATAATTCAGTTAAGGTTACCCCATTGGAGAGATAAGATACGGCATACAACCCTTTGATAATATATCAAAGGTCTGTATGCCGCACTAAACATGTCGTTGTTATTCGATTTAATTTTATTTTAAGAATTCACAATAGAATGTGTTTCTTGAATGTATCACAACATACGGCACAAACACATAACAGCAGCTACTTGTTAGCTGTACAAGTTAATTACTATGACAAAGGCATTAAATGTTTACACACTTTTGAGTTGATTACGTGTGTTTATAAAACAAGAATCACGTTGTGAGCTGTATAATTGTGTAAATGAATTTGTGCAACTTTCCGTCTGGATTTACGAAAAAAAACAGTACGGAGCAGCACCGGACCGTATCGAATAAAGAGCTTCGAACTGAACTATTGACAAGTTTTTCGACATCACTCCCTTTGTGAGCTGGATCGCACACAGCTGCCGTACACTACCTCCAAACGTTATTCCTATCGTTTCGAATATCTCGTGGAACTGTTGGAACCATTGCTTAGTAGCGGGCCAATTGAGAAGTTTCTTGTCGGGTCGGTTTATTTTGAGAAATGCAATAAACGCTTCTTTGTGACTGCAGATGTAGGTGAATTTGATGACATGCTTCCTCTTGGAAACATTCATTGCTATGCAGATGATAGCACAGTGCATGGGGGATATAACGGGCACCCAACGGCTGGGCGGGTAGACACCGAAATGAAGCGAGCAAATCTTGTCATTGAGCTCGATCGGGTGTTGGACCTCATTTCTAAATGGGGCTCCGATAATCTGGTGGAGTTCAATGCCAAGAAAACACAGGTGTGCGCGTTCACAGCGAAAAAGTCGCCATTCCTTCCCCTTCCCTGTCTTCAGGGTACATCTCTAGGCCCGCAGAGCAGTATTAACATGCTCGGTATGGATATCCGCTGCGATCTGAACCAAAAGGACTACATCGAAACCGTGATTAAAAATGCCTCACGTAAACTCGGTGTCCTGAACAAGGTGCGGCGATTCTTCACGCCTGATCAGTTGTGTCTATTATACAAGACACAGGTGCGGTCTTGCGTGGAGTATTGCTCTCACCTTTGGGACGGCTCCGCAAAGTACCTTCTCGATGCCTTGGACAGATTGCAGCGCCGCGCTGTGCGCATTATCGGCAATGCGGAGGTCACTAAAACTCTCGAGCCTTTGCAATTGCGTAGAGATATTGCGTCACTCAGCGTCTTTTACCGTTTATACCATGGCGAGTGCTCTGAAGAACTCTTTGACCTCATCCCTCCTTCTCCCTTCCTCCTTAGGAGTACGCGTGCTGCTCTCCGGAGTCACCAATTTACAGTCTCTAACATTCCATCACGCACAAAGAAATTTGGTGACTCGTTTCTTTGCCGCACTTCCAAAAGATGGAATAGTCTACCAGCACACGTATTCCCTCCTACCTATGACATAGGGTTCTTCAAACGAGGCGTGAAGAAGCACTTTGTGGGCCGGCAGAGTGAGGGTGACTGATGCTACGTCTCTTACGCTGCACCAGTTGTCCTCGCGCCTGGACCTCATTTCCACTTAACATCAGGTGGAGTGGGGTCAATGGCGGGCTTAGTATAAAAAATAAAAAAAAAAAATTGTGAAGAGGCCACGTTGTCAACGAGGTTTAAAATTATCGAAACAAATATGAAATTAATATTTCGAATACATTTTACATAAAATTCGAAAGAAACCTAATACCAGCTGTTAGTGAAAGCGAAGTGCAGATGCAAAGAGACAGCTAATGAAGCAAAATTGTGACGCACTAGACGTCCACATTTTGCTGGGCTGCATGATGCCGTGAACCTCGTATAGAGGACCCTATACTGTAGGAAGGAGGGAACATACAATGGTGCACTTTAACATTGCCGGTTCGAATCTTAGCGACGCGTAATCGTAGTAAGCGTGTGAGCTTAAGTAAAAGTTTAATATCCTCTTATTGATTCTTGAAGTCCATACAAGCGAAAAATTGTTGTTCCAAATGCCAACTAAATAAGGTTTATTATTTATCCCGCTGCACCGCTGACCCCCCTTACGAGCCCCAACTTAGCCGTGGCATGCCCTCGTTACGGTATGGACCACTAAAAATTCCGTAGTCAACAACTTCCAATATAATAGTCTGCCAGCCCTGACTCCTAACAATCATGTCCACTGACAACGCGGTATTGTGGAGGTTTACTACACGGAGTTCGAAATAAAACTCGCGCGGCATCGTCGCAAATACGACCTGAACACTGCGGGGCCAGCCATTTCCTATTGCCACCGGTTTTGCTGAGAGCGGCAGCGGTTAGCGTGTCAGCTTATAATGGATAAAGTGTTGACAATGTTTTTTTTGTTCACAATGGGAAGCGCTTGCCTTTTATGTCACCTGATGGTGAGATGGTAGCGCACTTCACCCTGAATGCTCAACTGCTGAGGAACAAGCTATTTTACCCTTAAATATCGAAAAACAATAATGCAACATTAATCTTCTGGTAAAAAAGTGGTGATGATATATGGCATTACTATGATTGATAGTCGGTGACCCGTCCAAAGACCGGCCACTCCAAGAGTAGGTTAACTTTAGCGATTGCTATCTATCAGTGATATATGCTGCAGCATCAAACTCCTCATTGGTGACATGTTATTCATAAAACGCGTCCTAAGGTCGTATTTCTCTGAGAAAGTATCATTCTCGATGCAAATGATTTTTACAAGTCTGCACTCTCACTTTGTCAACGCTTATGCATACCCCCTTTCACTGCGAGTGAAGATTTGTTACGGCAAATGCGTTTAATAGATAAAAAGGCTCGTTTTATTTTCTCCTATATGTTATTCAAGCGGCGCGAGTGCGACTAACGAAATGAAATGAAATGAAATGAAATAAATGAAATGAAATATTTAATTTGCGTTTGAGAAAGGTACATTTTTGGTCTTATTCTACTTTTCTTCTCTTTCTCAGCTGACAATGTAGCATGCAAATAACTTTAACATTTTTATTTTCTAGGTAACAATGACTATTCTAATTACATACAAAATACAAAATTAATAGGTACTCCAAATTGTCAAAAACCAATTATGTTAGTATTACAATAAAAATACAAAATTAATATACTATAAATTAACCATAATCAATAAAATGTCAAAAATATGTCAAATCAATTTAGCAACCTAAAGTCTGTGGAGCTTATAAACTTTACTACTCCATGGCAGTCCATTTTTGCCTTGGCTAAAGCATAAATCGTGCGCGCCATTAAACATAAAAAATAAAAGCTCTCTAATGAATTTTGCGAAGAACCAAGCGGGTATCCAATAGGAGTAATTTTTACTTTCAATCCTTTGTTTTGTTATACTAACATATCAGTTTAGTTTAATAATCAGTAAACAAGGAGAGCTAGAGAGAAAGAAAAAATATGGTTTGCGCAGTTAACACTGCTTGGGTTATGTCGCTTTTCACATAACGATCATAGAAAAGTTTGCCTAAATTGATGATAAAAAGGTTGTGCCCAGTTTCTACCTATCCCTTTAATGTTATTAGTTTCAATGGTTAATGGTTAACTTATAGTCATATAAATACGTACTATACTAATAAATATTATAATTTATGAAAAAGATAGAGAGAGGGATAGGGAGAGAGAGAGAAACAAATATTGACATACAGAATATAATTAGATAATAACATACATAATAAAAAACAATTGTCAGTCAGAACTTAAGTGTAAGATGCATGTCGTGGCAACTTGTACTTGGAAGAGCACAATAGCCACTCAAACCATATTACAATTTAATCAAACACTTCATAAGGATTTTTATTCTAACACTGACTTGCTGTAACCGTGTATTCTGTAAGAGGCTTCAAAGTGTCGTCGTCAGGATAATAAAAAGTATTTTAAATGCATATACGTACATTCTGTCAAAAAAGTTACGGGAACGGATGATTTGTTTATGATTCCAAATTCAATTTTTTGTTTTTTTTTGTTGTTAGATTGGCACAACTATTATCCATTTTGGCGCGGAGTTTGAGTTGCATCTGTTATTTAGATCCAATATAGTGCTGTTAGTTCATATCTAGAGTGTATTGCGAATTTCATAATGGATAAAAAACATCGAACTAAGAGTTTGTCTTAAATTTTGCGTCACCAATGGAATTTCGTGTGCGGAGTCACTAAAAATGTTACACAAGGCTTACGGTGAATCGACTTTATCAAAAACACGTGCTTATGAGTGGTGCAAAGCGTTCAAAAGCGGTCGAGATGTGATGGAAGATTTTCTTCGTTCTGGTGGCCATCAACGTCTTCAACTGAAGTTAAGATAAGTAAAAAGTGAAGGAAATGGTGACTGAAAATCCTCATTCAAGTTTGAGGGAGATAGCTGCTGAACTTTCTGTATCTCACGAGTCGATCAGTACCATTTTAAATACTCACTTGGTTATGTATAAACATGTTGCCGCTCGGCTAGTTCCAAAAGACCTGAATTTTCTCCAAAAACTCAATCGCATAAGAGTCGCTGAGGACATGCTAGAACGAGTCAATTCCATCCCAACATTCATGCAACGCATTGTTACTGGTGACGAGACGTGGGTTTACGAGTTTGACATGCAAACTAGTCAACAAGCTTCGGAGTGGCGCCTTTCGACTGAACCGAAACCGAAAAAACCACGCCTATGTCGATCAAAAGTGAAATTCATCATCAGTGACTATCGCGGTGTTGTGCACTCGGAATTCTTGCCGGAAGGTCAAACGGTAAATAAAGAATATTATTTGAGCGTTATGCGGCGTTCTAGAGAGCAAATTCGACGAAAAATACCAAATTTGTGGAAAGAAAATTCTTGGATTTTACACCACGAGATGCGCCTTTTTTATAGCAGAAGGAGGCAAACGAGCAGGAGGGTCACCTGATAGGGAGTAATCACCGCCGCCCATGGACACCCGCAAAACCAGAGGAATCGCAGATGCGTTTAAGGAAGGAATAGGGTTAAGGAAGGAATGGGAATTGTGAGGAGAGGTCGGTGGGGGATGGGCCTCCGGGACTCTCACTGGCCGGACAAAACACAACAGCACCAAGAGCCATTATTTCACGCCGGATAATCGGTGGTATTACGCCGGGCGAGCCGGCCCAATGCGTGCTGCAACGCAGCGTGGCTCTACCACTCGGCGTGGCTCCACCACAATGATGGCCTTCGCACAAGGCCATCATTGTGAACGAATTTTTGACCAAAAACTCAACAAATACCATCGAGCAACCACCTTATTCTCCAGCCGACTTCTTTCTTTTTCCTAAACTCAAATTACCACTTCGTGGCACCCGTTTTCATTCGGTAGAAGACATAAAGGAGAATTCGCAGCGAGAACTGAACTCAATTCCGGAACAAGCGTTTAAATAATGTTTTGATGATTGGATTATTCGTTGGCGTAAGTGTATCGTTTCTGAAGGAGCATACTTTGAAGGCGATAAAATAAATTTGGATGAATAACTAACATTTTATGTATTATTGATCGTTTCCCGGTACTTTCTTGACAGAGTAGTATATCCATATAAAGTGCGTCACTCCAGTGCGTACTGTTCAAGCAAAGTTTAGAAAACAAAATACAAATGCAGCTGTCCTGCTTACTTAAATAAAGTATCAGATAATATTGTTATTTTCCGATGATATTTTATTTTAGTTAAGTAAATTTTATATCAAATTCTTACAACAATCTTACTTGTTAACAACTTCTTTAAATGAAAAATGCTCTCCCAACCAGTATTCATTTATCTCAGACACACCCGTCTGATATTCTCGCGGAATTTTTGCGAAACATGTTTGTAAAGTCGTTTGTTTTAGTGCTGAAATTGTGTAGGTGCATCCTCTAAATTGGTGTTATGTGGTCTACTAGGTACAGAAGGCAAAATAGGCAACCACAAAAATATATTTTAACATAGGTGTGTGAGAAGAGTTATATAGTCTTACAGTATTTGCACATTTGAATGTTTTAAATATACCTTTTGACGTTATAAGAAATAAAATAAGGAAACGTTATTTATATTCGATGTTTAGACTGCCTGTGACGCTTCAAATCCAGAAACTCGCTCTCGCGACCTCTCTGTATTCCTCGGGCTTACAAAACTTTTTGTTTTGATTTTTTGGTGGGATGCTCAACTGATATGTCTTGCAATCAAGACCTTAGTTATTATGTCTTTATGCCCAGTAATTTAATTGGCACTCGTATTTACGAGCCGGCACAATGTAGACCACCACGTCGTTTTTCGCGGTAACCCTACTATCCCAGTAAAACCTAATTTACCAAAGTCTGTAAAAGGTTTGTTTTTTGCAATTGCAATGTCTCTTATTACTACGTGACAACGAAGTAAAACTGAAAAAAGGCGTGGCGTACAATTTCCTTGTTTTTTTCGGATGTTCAGTGGAGGCCCCAAAAATAATGCAATTTTTCCACCGTCTAGTTGCGGTGTCAGTTTTGTTTTTACTGTTTCTGTTGTCCGTACGTGGATAGGTATTGGCACTCTCTCCTTGCATGTAATAAGCAGAGCTGAAGCTTTCGGCTGATTAGGTATTGTTTTGCTTTTCTGTACTGCTATTGCAGAGTAGCTGAACAGAGAGCCAGCGTACGGAAGGAAATTATAGATTATAGACTTTTAAGATAGTAAGCATTTTCAAACCATGAATGTATTTACATAACTTGTCTACGTCTACTAACTCTTTTATCGTTAAGTATAATGTTATATTCATTGCTTGATACAGAACAAATATTTAATTGATTGCAAATATTTTGCCGTGACACTTTTACAGTAACACTATTAGCGAAACAATATATCCTCCTTTATATTTTTACTTTATCATGATATTGAAACTCGCTCTCTTAATAAAACAGTTTATCAAAATATTGCATTTAATACATATGACATAGTTTCACATATGTATATTATTATTTATTTTTAGCTATAGCCATTCCACTGCAAGGCAAAGGCCTTCCTTTCCTTTTTCCAGGAAATGCTAGACAAAGATGGCGGGACTAACTAGACGTAGGAGTCTAGTTGTCCAGCAACGACTGAACATCAAGAACTCATTTTATTTTATTATACAATTTTTGGAAAACTTACAACTATATTTTTAAAATAAAATAATGTCTAAATACAATAAGGCCAAGTACAAGTTTTCACCTCTTAATCTACATTTAGCCATTGTTTAAACATATTTTATTATATCAATCAGACAACAGATTTTTTCTAAACTCGTCACATTATCATCACTGAAAGCGACAAAACGCTTGTTGCAAAAATTGTCACATAATGTTCTTCGACAAGTGTGGCGTAGTTCAGTATAACGAGGTCAACGGAGCATTGTTTCCGTTCGGGTAACAACTTGATAAATAGATGATAAATAGAAAGGTATCGGCTGTCATCGCGGAACGAGTTGCTAACAATGTGCTCGGCAAATAACCAGCGCCGGCTGACGAAGGTTCGGCGCGATCGCCGCAGACAAGTTTCATTATAAAGAGTAGAGCTACGTACTGTGTACTATGTTGCTAGCCGCTCCTACGATTTTGTGTTTGGTTTTGTTTGATATACTTTCTTCGATAGAAAAATAGTTTGTAGCAGTGTATGCTGTTGTATTAGTGTGCTTAATCAATAAAGCGTATAGTTGTAATTTGTTAAAGAAATACAAGATCTAAGTGTGTAGATAAGTATCGCAGCCAATGGAAAGCTTTGGTATAATGAAACCCCTCCAGAAAACGATCCTGATGTAGGTATAATATGTCTAAAAATGTTTTTGTTGGACGAATTACTCTACAGAATCTTATCTACTCAGACAGTAGTATTCAAGTTTTTTTTATTTTTTTTTATTCAACAATTAATTAGTACTTACTGATATTTATGTATTTTTTTTATCCACAAGCGCTTGGCCTTCATCTCACCTGCTGGTAAGTGACGATAAGGCCAAAGGTGGAAGCGCGCTTCACCCGGAATCCTCAACCACTGAGGAACTGGCTATCTTATCTCAAACTGTCGGAACACAACAATGCCATAAACATCGTTGTTATGGCGACAGACTTAGATAAGATGGTGGTAGCTAGCCAGGCGGACTTAACAGCCCTACCACCAACCATACCGAGCACACAAAGATGCACCCCCCGCTGGGAATCGAACCCGGGACTTCTGGGTCTAAAACCGGTGGCTTAGCCACTAAAAACAGAGGCGGTTCAAGTAAAGTAAAATAAAAAATTACTGTCTCAAAATCATTTTGAAATAGTCGTGATTTTACGCACTGGTTCGAAATGTAGTTTAAAACCACTTTCATAAAAGAATTTAAAAAAAAAACTTGATAGTCGCACCTTTAAAAAAACAAAAAACAACAACAACATTTTCATATACCTACTTACAAAAAACAAAAAATAATAACCGAAACGTAATCAACGTCTCAAATTAACCCACTTGAACTTCTTTACAGAGGGCGTGTAAGCCTACGCCTTAAGGGCCCGGCTTAATTACGTCACGTAGCGCGGATTCCGGCAACTTCCGCCTAAGCCGCGTGCACACGAGCGCAGACATCAGTTGCGTTTCTTTCGATACGCTAAGCCTCGACAACTGGCTGTAATCCCACCCTGTTTGGTGCGCGTATTAAAAAGTTGACGATGGCACGGGAATAAACAGGCTCATTATCGTCGCGAACACGTATATGTTATTAAGGCTCGACCGTTTCGTTTTCGTGTTTAAGTCTTGAGTTGAAGAGCTCTTAAGTTTTAAGATGTATGAGTATCAGCTAAGTGTGCGTGTCTTTGTTTAATGTTGTTCGACCGATTTACGTTACGATTTTTGTAGGTATATCTGAATAGTTAAGAACTCTTAGAAAATTTTAGGGCATTGCCTTGGAAGAAATTTGTGATGGGAGGATGACGATGGAACAAGGATTTTTTTTAAATTCCACATGCGGACGCTAGTCTTAAATATATTTAAATAACAGGAAAATATTTTGATAAGGGTTATGGCTCATAAATTATTTAATTAGATTACTTATTGTTTGCTACAAAGGAAAAAAGTAATGTGAAGACCATCTTGTTTAATACAACAACAAGTTAATAGAAGATTATCTTGTAGAGGTATATATTTTTTGTTAAACAGCTATTAAAACTCCTTGGTGATTAAACTCAAATCAGCCAAGGAACTAAGTACGCTATTCCCATTAGGCAGACGAGTTCGTAATCAATAACCTTTTAAAACGCTTAAATCTCGGTCCCTTGACGATTTGCTGTGATGAGTTCATTAGATGATGTAGACACGCCATTCGGTGTAGCCACAGGGACGAACTAAAGGGAAATGTACTGTGATTTAAGTTATTTAGGGCTGATTTTTCCATCCTTGGATAAAACTTCTCCATCTGATAAAGTATTACGCGATCAACATTTTATACCAGCAAAGAATGAAAAGACATGATATTAGGACATTTAATTTTTAAAATAGTGTATAATTCTTAAACAGACAAATAAATTTCAATAAATCGGCCCTTAAAGCTCAGAACTTTTTTTTCAAAGAAAAATCTACACAGTTTCTTTACCTACATGACGATTATATATCTTGAAAAAGTGTAATACACAGTAAATTAGTTGTTAAGACACTTGTACTTTCCAATTCAAATTTTTACAATTATTATAACTTATCTGTTATTACAGCAGTGTCATTTAAAATTTTAAATGTATTTGTAAACATGTTGCAAATATTTCACAGCAGCTATGGATAAATGTTCAAAGTATGTTGTAAACTTTTTAAATCGTTATGCAAATATTTGTGTGATAAGCACGAGGCTACTTATAACGGAGTCAAGGATGTTAATTAATAGACTGGAGGACTGAAGGACTCTATTATTCAGTCGCCATAGTATAAGCAATACGCTTAGTTTGGGGCTGTATGATTGGTGTGAAAATTGTAAAAAATATTTTTTAGATAAGCTTTTTAGTACCTTATTACCATTTTAAGCGATAGTCCAAATGTCGCTTTAAATGTCAAAAACATAAGTTGTTTCTAAGACATCGAGTTTCTGTACTCAAATTTAAAACTCGAGACACCTTTCCCCCGACTATCCCCGGGGGCTTGGACCTTGTAGTTAACCTCAGTTAAGTTTAAACAGACGATTACTCCCGAGATGGACGTCGCCAATTACAGATCTCCACTGATTAAATTGAAGACGGGATACACAAAGAACGCCGTATGCTTTTGCTTTGCTCAAAGAAGAATTATTGTGAATAACAAAACTAGTTTGTGGCTTTGGATCACAATTTGTAAATAGCGTAAAAAGTTATAGTAACAATGTTTAAACAGTGTTAATTTTAAAACCATACTGTAGTTTTCCTCGTGACATCAAGTTTTCTGACCACGGTCTGTGAAATTCGTACGAAATCCAAGTTATTACAAGCTTTTATATAGTTTCACCTGTCCCGGTGTTTGTCTGTAATCAAATCTTGCAAGTTAAATTTGATCCACATCCCGGTTACCGATTGAGCTGAAGCTTTGCATGCATTTGTAAATTGGATGACAATACACAATCATTATGACATGGAGCTGATCTGATGATAGAACTGGAAGGTGTCCATAGGAACTCGGTAGTTAAACGACACAACCCCATCGAGTTTGGACTCGTTTGATCCGTCTTGACGAGTACTTTAGTGCTAGATGGTAACCAGGGTTAGATAATGGAGCTGGAAGATGGCTATAGGAACTAGGTAATTAAACAACACAACCCTATCGAGTTTGGGCTCGTATTATTCGTCTTGACGAGTACTTTGGTGCAAGATGGTAACCAGGGTCTGCTGAGTGAGCCATAGCAACTCAGTAATTAAGCGACACACTCGCGTCGAGTTTGATTCGGTCGTTCTGTTTGTTATGAATGTGGATTCTGTCTTTGATTAGATAGATTAGATGGATGACCCAATATCAAGGTGAGCATGTGCCGAGGGCTGAATGGTATGAGGGTGTATAAACATGTCATATCGCTAATGTTGCGCCTCAGGGTACCAGGGCGAACCCTGTTGTACTGAAGCCCTTATCCCCCTACAATAAGTGCTCAAAACAACACATTGTGAGCGTACTACGGGCTACATAACGGAAAAAAACTGCTACGCGCTACGAACTACGCTATAATCAATCTCGCATCAATAATAATAAAAAGTTAAAAATAAAATTTAAAAAAAACTTTATTATTTATTTTATTTTATTTATTTATTTATTCAAACAATAAAACAACATTACAGTATGTCACCAATACGCTATGCTATACATAAAAAAAAAATTATAACAGGTAACTACTAATATAAAACAACAGCAAAAAATAAAAAGCTAAACATAAAAAGAAAAAAAAATCTGAACATAGTAATGTAAAATATTACAAAATATAAATAAAATATTATTATATAAAAATCTATTATTTATAAAATTAAACGCGAGTTAATCCGTAAAAAAGTGTTTCATTTCAATGTGTAGTGCTCGCTTAAACCTCAGAAAACAATATCTATTATTTATCTAACAAATACTACTATTTCTCACACTATCAATAATCTCACAATACCTCAGACATTCTCCGCACACTTCCTTCCATCTGTCAGCAAACAGATCACACAGTGGTGAAGATACCAGAAGCTGATTTAATAGATTTAAAGCTCGGATGAGAGGCGAGTTCGAGTGCGCAACAGTGCGCGGACGATGCACAGCTGGTAAGGCGTGACTACGGAGTCTTAGTGAGTATTTGGGTACTTCAGGAACGGATAGTCTTACTACTTTTGCCACTAATTCCGGGCAGTCCGATACACCGCGCAATATCTGGCAAGCGGTCGTTAGTGGATGGTAGTTACGCCTTGCCTCCAAGGAGGTGAAACCAAGCGCACCAAGTAAAAATATTGTGGGGTAAAGAAAACTACAATATCCATAAAGTTTCTTGTAAAAGAATCTTAAGAAGGCCTTTTTGGATCTTCTCTAGTCGCAAAGGGTAACTACTCTGATTTGTTAGACGACTTTCCGGAACTCATTATTTCTTCGTAGTAAATTTTCCGTTCGCACATTTCCCCGATCGGTAAAATCCACATTTACCATAATTTATTTTTCGTTATTTTAGTCAGTAGTATATTTTCCGTTCGCATTTTTCCCCGATCGGTAAAATCCATACATAGAATAATTAAATTTTCGTTGTTTTTTCAATTCGCATTTTTTTCTTACACGTAGTTTAGACCTTTCGTATACTTTTCACTTTGCTTTATTTCGTGATAGTTATTTTTCCTACTAGTAACGTTTTTATTGGATATGTGACTAACAAACCCAAACCAACGTGTATTAACAATAAAGAAGATTAATGAAAAATATTGGTAAGTACCTACTGCTTGGTCCTTGGTTCAAAATAGAAAAAGAGGTAAAAAATCCAGAGTGTGTAAATATGCTCCAATGAAAATAATAGTTAAGATAAACTTCCCGAGTGTGTAAATATACTGCATTGTAAAAAGACGATAAAAAAATATGCTCTTGGAAAAAAATAAAGCGTTAAAATAAAGAATCCGACAACTATAATACTGTAAAAAGAACTTTCGGGGAAATATGCGAACGGAAAATTTACTACGAAGAAATAATGAGTTCGGGAAAGTCGTCTAACAAATCACTACTCTCATATGGATGCCATACAATTGATGCCGCTTCAATCTTACTTCTTACAAAAGCAGTATAAACTAGTTTTAAAAACAAGTTTTTATTACTTGTTAATAAAAAGAACTAAAAAGTTAAAAATAATTTAAATCTGAAGCAAAATACCATTATATAGGTAGGTACCTACATTGCAACCTTTAACGATAATTAACCTTCTTCGTCTACGTCACAACAATCCCATTTATCGTATACTTATACCTAATTATATATTTTTATAAAACCCTACATCAAACGTGGAATAAAATGTTAGGCCAAGAATAAAATAAGTATAAGCTAAATGTCTACTAACAAACTGGAAATAACGTGGGATTAACTTAAACTTAGTATAACGTCTGCGTAACTGTTCATATTAGCGTTATAACAACCCCTAATCCCAGTTTCAGTTCAGAATAACCGAAAATTATCTGGTTAATTTGCTGTTTTGTTCTTACATTAGTGCTCATACATTGACTAGTATATCACAATTATTTATCAAAGACTGAATTATGATTGTGCCGTAAACGAAGAAGGTTAATTATCGTTAAATGTTACAATGTAGGTACCTAAATAATGATATTTTTCTTATCAGGTTTAAATTATTTTTAACTTTTTAGTTTTTTTTTATTAACAAATAATAAAAGCTTGTTTTTAAAAAAGTATGCCTATTGGTTGCACTATCCCACTTTTAATATTTATAATCCATTTTTTTTCTAAAGTTTACGCCAACACAAAAATTAAAACCAATAGCTAATTAATAAATATCCACTTGCGTTTATTTTGCAAAATATTTCGCACTGACGCATGACGTTTCGCACCCTTCAAGGTTCATCAACTTACTGACTTTCATTAGAGCCTGCCTCAAAGATCACGTAACACCTTCATTTACAACCTAATCCCAGTCTTATCATTTTATAATACACTGAAAATCAAAAAACACCGTGCCCTTTTGGGTAAAAGGGGTAGAAATAATTGTTTGATGACTAACACCACGTGACGGTTTACTTGTAACCACGGTGTTGTGATCCCGCAAAAGGTTTCCAACGTCTGTCTCAAATAATTTCTAAAATAAACGCGCAGTGATCTATAATAAGTGTTCGATTTCAGCGGCTTATAATCATTTAAATCAATTAAAATTACACGTTAGGAAATGATGAAACATTGTTTTTATGATGGTAACTGGACATGCTGGAATCATAATGATATGTTTTTTTTTAATTTATATTAACAACATGTATGTAAAAGAAAAGTATTGCAATGGAAATTAAACTTTAAAATAACGTGCTTTAAGATTGTTTTTGGGTCACCTAAAATATAGAGCAAGGAAGTGCTACAAGAGGAAGCCTACGTTCAACGAAGCCAATGCAAGGAGGCATGGCAAGCCGCCAACTATGTGCCTACAGTGCATTCCTATTGGTGCATTTGTTATTATATATTTTGTCGACCAATCAACTTTCAGTTCTTAGGTAGCATTTACAGTGCCTAGATAGACTTAAACGTACACAGAGTTCAAGACAAAGTTTATGTTTGTAAACACCAATAAGTGTAGGGATTTTGTCACACCTGCCTCAAAAAGTGTAGAAAATAGGGACAAAAAAGGGAATTGAAAAATAGTTCATGGAAAAAAGCACTTGCAATATCAAATGAGCGATCAATTATTGTGTCAAGCATTTCAACTGTATGGAGTTCGGAGTTTCGTAACATTCAAAAGACATCCTGACCCCGATCAATCTTATTGGCTAAAATGCCCTGGACCAAAGGCAGGTCACGGCCGAATTCGGCCCGAACATTCGTTTCGCACACCCAACCCAGGGAGCCGACAAAAAGCGGGGCTCACGCGCGAACAAGTGTAAAAGGCAAAAGATTCGTGCCTATGAAATTGGCAACTAATTAAGTTAGTTACAGTCCGGATACGCAGTAATGTCGAATTGTGACTTTGAAAGCGGTCAAAGGCCACCCCGCTACAGGCACAAATCCAATTTGCCTGTTTCGACTTTCACAGGGTTAAATGCTTGGGCCAATTAAACGACGCGTAAGTGCGTCCGCGTCCCCTCTTCAACCCTTTTTTGATCGTCAATATCGTGGTCGCGCACGGACAACTATTTGGGGTCAACGACTCTGATTTCCGCCATCTTAATTATCAGGTAAATGTTTGACGTGAACAGATTGGGGACAGTCGCGACTACGCAAATAGGAATCGTTACGGACGGTGTTTGAATTTAAGTTTGTTATTTTTGCGTTAGACCCTTTGCGTTTATACAACAGCTTTAAGGTTAAGTACGTAGAACACACATTATCTGTGGTTTAGGAACTTTAGTTTCTCATAAAGAAATTACATAATTTCACTTACTGAGAAAAATAAAACAATATTTTAACTTAACAATAACGTAAAATCTTCAGCCTGTTATCGTCCCAATGCTGGGCACAGGTCTTCTTACATGGGCAACACAGGAAGATTGAGTTATAACCCACCACGCTGGTCCAATGCGGGTTCAAATCCCGACAACAACCGAGACCAACGGCTTTGTGTACCTTCCAAAGCACGGAAGTACACACAACACAAGAATTAAAGATAAGAACGCGAAATAAAATAGAAATGTCGCAAAGCAAAAGAGCCTGTCTAATTTCATAAAGAAAGTGCAAATAGCTGTTACAACTTCCTTTACGAATTCAAAATGCGCCTTAGACCTTTGTGGCGCAAAAAGCGCAAAGTGCCCGTGTATTATTCTCATTGGTCCTAGCGTTGAATAATACAGCGCTTTAAGCATACAGCCTGCTAAACGGCAGCGCAATGTGCAAGCACTTTCTCACCCACTTACGGCAATGAAGTTTCATTCCCTATTAATGCTGCTTCTTATTTATGGATGTTGTGCTTTTGTGGGCTCACTTGTCCCTTATTATGTTGGGTTAAAAGCTAAATTTGAATGTTGAATATGATTTTTGATGACTAAGAAGATTGTTAAGGAGATTTATCATAACAGGAATGTTTGCTCTATAGAGTAGATCCATATTAAGTGTTTTATAATCAACATCTTTCTACAAACGTTCCACTGCTGGGCCTTCCCACATCAACTACCTACGCTGTCCTAATGCGGGTTGGGGGTTGCTGGGTGGGTTGATAAAGAATTACAATCTTGCGAGTAACAATTTTAGTTTTATGTCTTACTGTTCTGACGTCAAAGATGTTTAACAGGTAACTTTGTTTTAAATAGGCAAATAGCGTTAAACAACTTATTTCATATTTAGGCTATCATTATCAAACCATTAACGTGCTAGGCCCACAAGTACTGGTGACTTTCAACAGCTGGAGACAACAAACAACCTTTCTTATTTAGGTACTCAATTGATCACCTGGGTTCATAGGTTGTAGGTTCGAACCCTAATTAAGGTATTTTCTTTTTATGCCATGTAATAAATTATCATAATAATTTACATTGAAATTTTGCACAAAAGTGGTATTAAAAATAATGGTAAAATCAAACAATTTATACGGATGTAACTAGCGTTTAGCTACATTTTAGACTTTTGTTTTAGTCCAGACGTTTCAGAATTTAATAAAAGTGAGTTACCTACATCAGCAAAAAGTGTTTCATTTCAATGTGAAGTGTTCTCGTAAACCTTGGAAAAAATAAAAAAATAATGGTGTTTAATTTATTTTTCTTTAAGCGTAGACATGAGTTTTTCCTATTGTAAAGTGGAAATATATTTTTATGTAAACACTAAATGGCAGCCTGAATAACCAGTCACCCCGTATTGAATGGTCAAAAGGACCGAGACAAAAATAATTGCTCGTTAAAGTGTTCTCTGGGAAATAATAAAGCATCCAAGCACTGTACGGCGCCGAAGCTTCCGGTGAGATAGTTTTATTGCTGCGATACTGCTGAACCGCCCTTTTTGCTCGGAAATATTAGTGATTAAAACTGCTTCCCCTGATCTGTGATGTTTCATATCTAAAGCTGTTGAATTTAACTCTGAAATCGGAAACGTTTTTACAGAAGGAACATAATATTTGTGTTGGAGTATTATAACGGTATCTTAAAATGTTCATGATAATTTGAAATACTTTAGATATTATGATTATCATCACTCTATGTCATACTGAGGGGCACAGGCCTTCACACATGGACAACAGGATGTTAGGAGATACGAGACAAGTTATATGTTTATAGCATTGTTGTGTTCCGACAGTTTGAGATAAGATAGCCAGTTGCTCAGTGGTTGAGGATTCCGGGTGAAGCGCGCTTCCACCTTCGGCCTTATCGTCACTTACTATCAGGTGAGATGAAGGCCAAGCGCTTACCCGTTGTAGAATAGAATAAATTTTAAAAAAACTTGGGAGATCTTGAGATATGAAATCAACTCTGTCACTTCGCTAACTTACGAACTAGCGAGTACTCACTAATAACGTGGACAGATTACGATTAGTTTAAAAGTTAATTCGTGTATTTGAACTAATTAATGTTTGTACCTACTTAATTGCTCAATTTTATATTACAAAATAATATGGCCGCTTTATGTATATTATTTTATATAATTTATATAAAATAATATACATAAAGCCGAAATTTGCAAGTACAAAATTATTTTCGATAACTTATAAACTATTGATATGTTCTTATGATACATGTATCATAACATTTGTATTACAGATATGTATGCTGTAAATAAGTATCTCATAATGCAAATAAAATAATTATTTGCTAGTACAAAGCGCGGCATTCTCATTTCGCTTAATAACTGGACGTCGACTATTTCAAGTCGCCGCTCAGCTCCACGTTTAATATGGCGTTAGCAATGTTTCAGAGGGACGTACTCAAACGAAATTTGTTCTATGACGAAAGAGTCTGCCGGTGACAACGTCATTACAGTCGAACGCTAGCGCAGCTTTATGCAAAAGACATTTATGATTAAAAATAAGTTTTGTGATCTGCTAGTTTTGCGCGGCAAAAGGTTGCAAAGGGCGAACGCGACCTAATAATTTCCTTTTTAACCAATGGTCTAAAGTACCGTAGTAAAGCGGTTTCATGTTCATAGCTTATACAGGTTGGCCCAAACGGTGACACTAAGAAAACCTGTATCTAGGTCGATGATGATGATGATGATGTTTATTCTAATTCTATAATGCGAACGACGACTAAGGAATGGAATGCCCTGCCAGCAATTCTCTAATTATGGATAGAGTATTCAAGGCCAGAGTGTTTAAGCAACTACGGTGCTATAAAATTGTGATAAGGGTTACTTTTATTTTATATTGTTTGTATGTTAGTCTCTTAGGTATAAACGTATATAGGTCAGCAGTGTTTGACGTCAAATTAATACATGCTCACGACTATTATCCCCGAAGGGTTAGTCAGAGACTATGCAATGAGTCCTCGTTTTACTAAACAACCACTGCATAATTATGTACCCTTCATATCAGCCCTTCGCCGCTCAATGCTGTTAGTATGCGCAGTCTTGAGTCTGTTAGTTGCCTTTTACGACACCTAAGGGAAGAGATAGATTAGAAGTATTATTTTAAAGATGACACCACCACCACACGACTCCACACAGTTTTAATGATGACGACAATTCAATTTTAATTTGACGACCTCCTTGGTCGAGTGGTTTGTACACCGGTTTTCATGGTGTCGCCATCTCTGAGGTCCTGGGTTCGATCCCCGGTCGGGTCAATTTAGAAATTATTGTTTTTCTAAATTGTCTCTGGTCTGGGTGTTTTTTATGTATAATAAGTATGTATTTAAGTATTTTAAGTATGTTTATCCGTTGTCTAGGAACCATTTAACGAGTTTCTTCGAAACTTCTCTTGGGCTAGATAATTGGTGTGAGTGTAGGAAAGTTTATTATTACTGATAAAATAAAATAAAATAAATAAATGAGCGGTTATAGTAAGTCCGCAAAAATACTTTGCAAAAAGTAAATTTTTATTATTTTTTTACTTTTATGCTCTATTTTAATGGGGCATCGAATAGCCGTTTGCTCGTGGCGCGTGCCACACGTCACCTCGAGGCCGGTGTTTTGACAGCGTACCCTAATCCGGACCGCTCAGCGGGGCGTCACACTGCCTCTGACGTTTTTCAATTATAACCATTTACTATGTAACACTTTCGCGAACACTAGCGCCCGAGCATTACTCCTGATTAAATTGTCGTACTTGTTTTAGCGAATAGGTGGAACTTTTATCGAGTTATACCGATACGAAAATCCATTTTTCCTTTGTTCGCCGATAAGTTGGTTATTAGAATTCGTTTAGGCCATTTCGGCGGGCGATTCTGCGAACCCATTGTGAGTTTAATGTTTACGAAAGATGTTTAGAATAATAGAAGTTCAGTATGTAGGACTTACGCATCGTTGGAAAGAAATAATTGGACTTTAATTTGTGGATACTTAAGTGGAACTTAATAATGTTAAATGCGAAAATATAATTATGTGCAGTATAATACAGACTAAACCAGTAAACAAATTATGTTTTCTAAATATACCTAGGAGGATTTTTTTTAACTTAACGTAGCTCTGTGGGAGATAACCTTGCAATAAGCCGTAAACACATACTTTTAAAACTATTTGTGCAAGTAAGTTTATCAATTCCACGCAAGAAGTCTTTATGTACTTTATTATTCCACGCAGTACATCTATAACTGCACTTTATTATTAATCACTCGACAAACAGACATACTGCCCGTCTAATGGAATGCGGTCACTGCAGCCTTCATACACCACAACATACACATGCGAGTAATTCTTCATACACCACAACATACACATGCGAGTAATTCTTCTTCTTCTTCTTCAGCCCATGATCACCCACTGCTGAGTGTAGGCCTCCTCATTTGCACGCCATCCTGATCGGTCTTGGGCTTTCTGTAACCACTAATGTAATGCGAGTAATTACTACATTTATATATCAGTCGCGTAAAGCCCACCATGTAAAACATACTTACCAATTAACAGTCTCTAATATTCCATCATGCACAAAGAAATTTGGTGTCTCGTTTCTTTGTCGCACCTCCAAACGATGGAATAGTCTACCAGCACACGTATCCCCACCTTTTTCTTTGTAAGTATTCCCATCTACCTATGGCATAGAGTCCTTCAAACGAGGCGTGAAGAGGCACTTTGTGGGCCAGCAGAGTGAAGATGACTGATGCTACGTCTCTTACGCTGGCACCAGTTGTTCTTCACTTCCACTTAACTTCAGGTGGAGTGGGGTCATTTGCCGGGCTAATTATAAAAAAAAACTTTTTCCTTAGAACACGTTTTTTTGCAGTAGTAGTGTATTGCTATGGAGCTGCTCATTCATGTTGATGACAGCTGTCAACGATCGAATGTTCGATTTACAGCGAAGAGTTTATGTCCAAGGCCCCTCTGGTATGTGGTTTCTGCATTGATAAAAATACATAACATCTATATAGTATTTAACTAACGAGTATTATGTATTGAGTAAGTGTCTTATCTATGAAACATAGTAAATCATCCGTTGTGAGTTAGTTTAGACAGAGTAACCAACTTTTGAGTTTGCGTTTTTAACTCAAATTTCCTCAAAGTGACATTTACCTTTAGTCACACTCGTAGACAAAAGCACGGCGAGTATTAGCTCATAACTTGACTCTAACGCTTTCACTAACACACGCTTGCTCATTAAAATCTTCTCCGCTCTTTACTTTCGCTATCAATGAAAATATTAAAGTAGCTTCTTTAAAAATAAAAATAAGCAACATCCCGTAAACTCGGCAAAGACGGGCCGAACTCTCGGTACACTCCGGATCAATTTCCAAAGTTTCGCTTCGATCCTTACTTTTGTAAGCGTAGTGCTCACTCTGGTGTAGGCGCATTTAGATTTGTTTTATTATGAACGTTGATACTTTACAGTATAAAGATTAGTCACAATGGTACTTCTGCAAAATTATAATTGGGAATTGCGTAATAAGCCGATGGCAGAATTACGACTATTTAAAATCGTTAATATTAATTAGCTTATTTAAATTTAACCTTTTTTTTATTTACTATATATACACACGTGAAGCAGCAATGCAATCCATAACTTTGAATTTATAACATTTAATTAACACTAACATTTAAATACAATTTTATAATTTTTCGTTGCATGGTAAGTTAAATATTGAAAAGTCTGCTTAGTGAAGTATAATAACAAATCTTATTGACCAAACAGTTGGAGATAATATAGCTAGTTTCTCAGTATATTTTCTCAGGATCCCAGATAAACTAACCTGCTGTTAAAGTTAAATAAATAAAAACTAAAATGTCTTAATATTAATAGATAACACAATTAACAATTTTGTTAAATAATCGTCAAAATGCTGGACAGTTTATCAAAATAATAATATGGCTTCAACTGCACACTGCTCAGCGAGTGTACACTCAGGCTTACAAACATGGTCTGAACTTAACCATCCACTTTATTAGTAAACTTCGGGTACAGTCTTTCAGTAATTAGACCGGATTATATTCGGATGACTGCGCTGGCCCGCCGTGAACTACTGTTTACTGTTTATTATAGTTCTTACTCCCAACCCGGCTATGTAAATGCGAAATTTATGTAGAGACTTTGAGATTAGTATGCTCTCATGTGAGTCCTTCAATTGTTGGGAAATTATAAATAAAACTTATGTTGTACATGTATAAAGAAGTAAAATGCTTAATTTAATTATTTAGTTCTATATCCTAGACATAAAGTCGGCGCTTAAGTTACTTAAAAAGGTATGCCTAGCATAGTCGTACTTATGTTAACAGTTTACATAAAATCCTTAACATTTAATTTATACTAGACCGAAACAGTTCATAAATATAATGTTGATGTGCAATCGAGTCTTTGTTATTTAATAAACTTCATACATTTAAAGATTCTTCGACTATTATCCCCAAAGGCTTAGCCAGAGACTAGGCAATGAGGACCGCAGAAGCAACCCGCTGCCATAGTCCACTTTTCACCAAACTACAAATGCACATGTATTCAGCGTGTATGTGGTGAGCCCAACGCCGTTCTATGCTGTTTGATGTATGAGCAGTCTTTAGTCCGTCAGTCGCCATTTACGACACCCAAGGGAAGGGGGGTTCGTAGTATTGTTTTAGTGAGCCGCTATAATTATTATTAATAGATATTTACAACACTTGATTTTTAGGTACTTATGTAAGTAGTTAAATGTTTTTAGTTTTTATTTCTTTGTCTAAATTATTATTAATTTTTTTATCTAAGAAGGAGGCAAACGAGCAGGCGTTTCACCTGATGGAGAGCAATCACCGCCGCCCATGGACACCCGCAAAACCAGAGGAGTCGCAGATGCGTTGCCGACCTTTAAGAAAGGAATTTGGTTAAGGAAGGATTACGAATGGTGAGGGAGGAGACACAACAGCACCAAGTGCCATTATTTCACGCCGGATATTCGTGAGAGGGTGGTGGTTGGTGGGTGAGCCGGCCCAATGCGTGCTGCAACGCAGCGTGGCTCTACCACTCAGTCAGTGTCACTCATTGAGCACCACCCAGGGGTCACGTGTAGGGTCTCAAGGGTAAACCTACGGACGCGAGTAACTTTAACCCCCATAATTAAAGGTTTTCACATAGGTACACTTTTAAAGTTCACATTGAAACTAAAAGCATTTATAGATTAAAGTTTTATATTTTAGCGTTTTATTAACGCTTAAATATACCTAAGTAAAATTTTAAACACTGAAAAAAGACGACAACCTCAGGCGGGAATCGAACCACGCACCTTCCGCATTCCGGGCGGCTGCCTTAACCACTTGGCTACCGAGGTCTGGCTAAGGCAGCCGCCCGGAATGCGGAAGGTGCGTGGTTCGATTCCCGCCTGAGGTTGTCGTCTTTTTTCTGTGTTTAAAATTTTACAAAAAGCATTGTTATTTGGTGGATAAAGTACTACCTTATGGAGCCGGAAAGCGTGCAACATAATACACGTCACTTCATAATTAACTGGAAACCGTTCGAATGTCCGTTGTAAAAACAAACGACAAATTAAACCAAAAAGTCGGTGGGGCGTGTGCCCACTAAAAGGCGGATAATTGAAAAATTCAACTAATTTCCTTGCACTTTCTTCGCTCAAGTCAATAAATTCATCTTGTTTAATCAACCGAAAGCACTTTCAATGTAATAGCCAGAAATTTTACAAGTATCCTAATAAAACTTGTTCGAAGTTGGATCCAAGTTGGTCCGGACCCCCAAATATTTGGCTCTCGATAGCTACACAGCCGTACATATCTCGGCGGCCGAACTGCCTTCAAATAGGTTGTGGCTCTCGGAAATCTGTGTCGAACACAGTTCTACTTGTGTGCTTAATGTGACGTGTCATTGAATTTCCAATGGCATTGCTTGAATCACAAATACTAAAGATTGTTTTATCATTGACTAACTTCAAACGTATACCTACAATATAGCTTAGGTATTAACAGAATCACTATTAATAAAGATTAGACAACTAACAGATGTAGAAACTGCTAGGACTGTTTACTTTAGTTATTTTCATAGTGTCATGTCGTATGGCGTCCTTCTGTGGGGAACAGCGGCTGATGTTAAAACTATATTTATTTTACAGAAACGAGCAATAAGAACCATTTATAGACTGGGATCGCGAACTTCTTTGAGAAATATTTTTAAGGAAGTTGGTGTTCTTACTGTTGCATCGCAGTATATTTATAATTGTATAGTTTTTGTGCGTTGCAATATTAACACTTTTTCTAAACACGGTGATGTACACAATTTCAATACTAGAAATAAGTCAAAACTAGTAATGCCACTGTTTAGGTTACAAAAGGTTCTCGGCTCTTTCTTGGGGCAAGGTATACACTATTATAATAAAATACCAAGTACTATACTAGAGTTACCTTTAGATAAGTTTAAGAATCATGTAAAATCTTGTTTACTTAGGAAAGGTTATTACACAGTCAAGGAATATTTAGAAGACAAAACAGCCTGGTTATAATAATATATTTACATTGTTTTTTTTCTTAATCCATTGTCTTTTATGACATTACATAACTGATTGTATAATTTGGTAACGACATGTTGTTTTGTAAATGTCGTTAGTTCTATATTATTTTAAAGCTGTGGAGTTTCTTGTGCCCGTTCTTCTCCACAGCTAAAAGACTTCCTGAATGGGTGGGGTGGGTGGGTGGGTTCCTATGCCTATCCATCCATCCATAAAAAAATAAATTTAGACGATTCAAATACTTAATTTAAGCTTACTGAATAAAGATATATTGATTTTGATTTTGCTTTTGACTAACACTGACTATTGAAATACTTTGTGTTGTATTATTTTATGTACATATCACTCACAAACACCATAATGTTGCATTATTTATGTTTTTGGTATTTGTACTTTCTGTCAATGCGATTTCTCAAAGGACTCAAATCTGAACTCAAGATGGGCGCGTAATGTGTTCGTTCTCATCAAATGTATTGAGACGACAGGTGTAATAGGATAACATTTCTACCATGTGTCATCGTTAGTTTGACTCAAAGACGTAAAACCCATAGGCTTTGTGAGGACCACTGTATCGACTAGTCATGCATCGGCTTCTAACAGTAACCTGAGACCGTGATGTTGACATACCGTGTTTTAGGCTTTTAGGATTTAAACTCAGGGCTTCGGTATAGATGGTCTTGAATGCTGAGTAAGAGTGGAAAGGCTTTGCTGAAAGGTAGTAGTGACTTATTGAACTAAATTTGTTATTTCTGACTTGTTGTGTTACAATGCTCGGTAAATTGTACGGTACAAAATCAATACTTTACAGAACCAACAAAGATTATATAAACTGAAAACACACAACAGGGATGCGTTTAGAGGAGATACACAGCAAACAAAGTAGAGATAGCGAAAAAAATATCTTGCATTTTGAAAGCTAGAATGAAACTCCAAGTTTCATTTGACGAGACGTGTGTGTATTATCGAGTAGGATATACCAGATTTAGGGCTGTCTCTTAGATAATAGGTTTTATAAATAAAAAGAATACTCGTACTTTTTCTAAGATATAATATTAATTTATGTTTATTTAAGTGAAACTGGAAATCGTTTTTATTTGATAACATACAATATCATATTTTAGATAAACGCGAGAAATCGTGGTACACTAATACAGGTCCGTCAGACTACTGATGTAACTGCAATCCTTACCAAACATATGAGCTTTCTTGATGGGTTTATTAACAGAGCTATTACTAATGTATTAATAGCTTATTATTATATATTTGTTTAATTATGATTGCTGTTGCCGTTACAGCGTAACTGAATTTGGCGGCGAGAAACTTCAGCTTCCTAAAGCCGCATTAACCAACAGATCCACAGAAATTTTCTAGTAGGGATTTCTTTCTGTTTCTTGTCCGTTCTGCACTCTCCTTGGTATTGATGAGATCAGAACTTTAAATAAAGTGCCTTCAAAGCCTTGGACGTCGGTAGGGTATTGACCGTATCGTGAGGTTGCGTGGGGAAAAGCACCCAAGCACTTGTTCTACTAGTACGTTGTCGTAGAACTAGAGTAGTGTGAATGTGTATGTGTAAAGAGTTTGTGTGGCATTCTAAGGGTAATGTTGTGTTTTTTAAGCCTTACTTTCTCAGTGCAAGGGAAAGGCCTCTATTAATGAAGGCGTCGTCGTAACAATTTGATTTTAGGCTCAATCACCACGCTTGCCAAGTGCGTTTCGTTGATCACATGGGTGCATCAAAAAATGCTCAACACTCTATGTCTGACCCGAGAATTGAACAAAGATGTACCCCCGCTGAAAATTGAACCCGGGGCCTCCGGGTTTAAGAGTCAGGGTTGTCCGCATCCATCCAATGCTTTCTAAGAAGGATAATAATTATCTTTTAAATGTTTTATATTATACGGCAGCGGCAACCCTAAGCGGCCATAACCCTCGATTCGTATCGGCGCGAGCGGTGTTTGCCGAGCGCTCGTGGCACGCCGGCGTGCGACCGACAAGCCCTCGATTCATGCTCCGACACATGCGGGGCACAATGCCGTCTCATTCTGCATATTTGGTTTCTAAACTGATGTATTTGTTTACATTGTTCATAGCGTTTTCTTTGTAGGTGAGTCTTGAGACGGTTTCGTGAGAAACTTTGGAAGAAAGCAAGATGTCGTCCAATAGATTTGTGTGGTCTTTTCTTATACGATTATAATAATGTTTATTACTTATTTTTGGCCTTCTCGCTGGCATCCCATAGCATACTGACGCTCACCGTAAGACCTACCGGTTATAAAATACATACGTAAAATGTTTTCACAGGCTTTACCGAAACATTATCCCGACAGATTTCCAGTAAAACTTTAAGTGGAAGTAAACATACAATGCCAATATTTTTTTAACTCATAATAAAGTAAATAATGCAGTAATGGATAGGAAATCATGCAAGAGACAGCTTGAAATGGCCGACACGAGAAAAAAAATATGGAAAGAGCTACGTTAAAATTGTTTACGATAGACTTTCGCGGAATAACAGGGTACCTCCACCTTTGTACGGCCCGGGACGGAATTAAAGCGCGCTCCTATTTATGCATGCAATATCGCCAGCCAAGTTAAATAGACAATATGACATGATAAAGAGGAAGTTTGGGTCGGACGGGCTTTTTATATTTATGCATACATATACTTTTTCTCCTTTTCATCGCGTAGACATGAAGGGACTGAATCTTGGCGGCTCAATATTGCAAGGAAAGCTACTGTCATATAGCGAAATTAATGGATGGGTGACCAAATTGAAAGTTTCGCCTCTTTGAAGGCACAATTAGCCGTTGGTCCCGGTTGTTGACGTAAGCTTTACTACAACGTTAGAAAAAACAAATTAATAAAAAACTGCAAGATTTTAACTAACCAACCTGACTGATTTATTCAAATAAAACTTTCGTCGAAAAAATAATGCAAAAGTTGTCCTCCAAATAAGACGCGGCTCATCGGATGCGCAATCGTCCAAAAGTTTGCTCAAGTAAAAAGAACAGGGTGGTAATTGAGCAAGTGAAGTACTAATTATTTCAGCAATTAAAACCCACCCAAGCTAAACTTTGCGAAATTTCCACAGCATCATTTGGCAAGCGTTCGTTGGTGAAAAAAAATCTTAATCATCTAACTTTAGATAACAAACGCTTTTCAAGTCTGTGCACAACAGTCTTTTCTCTTTGATGGTGAGTAAATTGTGAATTTGAAATTGACCCAAGAATACTTTTTAGCCAGATCTGCATTCAGTTTGTAATTATTTTTTGGACGTGACTGAGTTGTTAGATATTACGCAATATTATAAAGATCACATTTTGTTAATTACAACTTCCATTATCAACACGATTTTTACTTATCTATCACACTAATATAATAAAGGCGAAAGTTTGTGAGTGTGTATGTTTGTTACTCTTTCACGTAAAAACTACTGAATAGATTTGGATGAAATTTGGCATACTGATATTTTTTAACCTGGATTAACACATAGGATACTTTTTATCCCGATATTCCTACGGGAACGGGTACCACGCGGGTGAAACCGCGAGCGGCCGCTAGTATTAATATAAATCAATTGCCTAAATGTGTGTACGGGGATACAGGGTGTTCACGCAGACGAAGTCGGGCGGGCCGCTAGTATATAATACTTTATTTATTTATAACTAAAGACATGTCAAATGTGCGTTAGGTTTCAGAGTCATCATCAGTTTAAAAAAAAATCTTGACTTTATTTACGCACCATCGTGGTTTATTATTGAATCACTATCTCCAATCATTTACCAGTGCTTAATATTATTTATCTATACTAATATTATAAAGAGGAAAGATTTGATTGTTTGTTTGTTTGCATTAATTAATTTATTAATTAAATATAATATAAATACGTCCTTTCACTTTTTGATACAACCAATGTTCTTCATGTAGAACATGCATCTTTAATGTTCTTCGTAACTTTAAAACGTAAAGCTGTGACCCAACTTGCTGTACGCACATACGATACATGAATCTGGTCACCCATCCTGTGACTCGGCATTGCGAATGTTGCAAGATCGAAAACTTTCCTATGTTACATTTTTATTAAATTACTTTTAGACTGATAAGTTTTGGCTCTGAATTGAAAAATTGGCTTCATATAATATTTATGAATGAATAGATTATGACAAACGCGTAAAATAACAGTTTCATTTCTTCATAAGAAGATGAAAGGTAACGCCGACAAGCAGCCGTCAACTTAACTGGGGAGATCGGGCGCTCACACAAGTTCATGAAAAACCGACCAGAAATTTCACACATTAATTCTGGCGCCGACAAATTTCGCCCGCCCTCTGGTGGCGAACGCGTGAAGCAACGAAATTAATGTCTTAATCTTGGAAATTTATTCATTGCTAGTACGCGGGCTCGGCGCATGGCGAACTATTATTTTTGCCCAAATTAAAAGTGTGCAATACTTTGTTTCTTTAATAAATACGAGGGGAAAATGGCAAAAGGATTTTTGTATGTAAACAACGCGTACGTATTAAAATAATGTCTTTCTATCTTAATAATGTTTTTAAAGGTCAGAATATGGCCACAGAAACACGATTATGAACTTAAAATAATAGCTTTAAATAGCACAATCTAAACTTTGTATGACGGTCGACGTCCATTGGCTTAAATGTGGTCCTTCGAGCCAGATACTCAAAATTTTTCATTTAATTTACAATATCAGTAAAAAAATCACCTCTCAAACCAACTACCCTAATCCTTGACCGTTCAACTTGGTTCGTAAAACAACAAACAACTAGCCGGTCACATTTTAGAGGGAAAGAATCGTACTCACCGCTCTGGAAACCTATTTTTAACACCCATGTCAATAAGAAGCGCGGCATAAATAAACTCGCAAGGAGTATGGCCAGTAAGTAATGAGGGAGACCCCATAGCAAACATATAGTGTGACGGCAGGCGCGGCTAGCTTAATTGATTGGGCGGGTGTGGCGCGACAAACGCAGGTAGCTGGATGTAGATTTGCAATAAATTTGCTACATGGCTGAATGTATATGACGTTCTCTATGAGTTTGGTAAACACAGCGCTGGCTGGTAAAGTTTACAGGTATATACACAATCTTAGCTACGGTTCTGGTTGGATATTGTATGCACCGAAAAAGGTTTTGAGTTACAAATAGCAAAGAATTGGGTATTTGCGTAACCTGTCACATAACTGTAGTTACTACATATCTAGAGTTTATAGTAACTAAAGTTTGACTAATCGTCTGTTAACTCAACTAGTTTTGTAAATTATTTTCTTCTTTTAGCGTGTACCTGTAAACTGCATTTATTAATAATGTTAATATGTTTTTATTGCTTGTTAGATTTGATACCATATTATTAGCGAGACTTTATTAAATAAAAATATAGTTTTACTTTTTCTCAACTTTAAATTTAACGACCTCGGGACTTGGTTAACTTCCATTTCAAATATGACTGTAATGGTGATATAAGATTTTTTTAACTGTTTTATGCTTCCATGTTTTCAGCTTCATTTAGTCTTTTATATGTTAAGCTTTAACCTATTTTAAGGAATAACACAACGTCATCGTGGTACTTATTAGAAGCTTATACTGCTTATATTTATGCCATAGACTTATTAGAGCCTTTCATCAAACACAGATGGAATCGCTCGGAAGCTCATAGCAAGCAGTCGCGGCGCTCGCTAATCCGTGTCTATGGCACGGGGGCACGTACCTCCGGAGCCTGAGGCCACACGAGGCCTCATGTTTGTGGAACGGCCTTGCCTACACCCAGCCGTCTATTATGATGATTTAGGGGTTTTTCTTCTTGTGTTTCTTGAAATGCATTAAATGTTGAAACTATATATACATTAGAGGTTTTTAAGGTTTTCAAGATTGTCAAGGTTTTCGACGTGTTGAGAAGACAATATAAAATAAAATGATTTTTGGGATTAATGAGGTACAGTGACAGTTCGGAATCTGAAAAAATACGATTTTTTGTTATAGGTGCAATATGTGGCGAACACCACTTTTGATGGCTAAATAGATGCGAGAGCGGCGTGAGCTACTACCACAAGCCTGTAGAGGATCCGTGTATACAACGACCTTCACCGAGCCGGTTAATGGATGAAAAGTATTTTATATCAAATTAAATATGTCAAAAATAAATTGCGAGTGGGTTGGCTGAAAATTTTCAGTCCAGTATAAGATTAATTATATATTTTTTTAAATATGGCAGACTATTTTTTGGTAGGCAGGTGTAAACAGGTAAGTCAATATTAGTAATTTAAAACCGTCTGGTTAAACAAATAAAATTTATGTTTATATAAAGATAATCTCATTACATACACACGCCAACCAAACCAGAGCAATGTTAAAAAATATATATATTTTAATATTAAATTAATCATTGAAGGTACTGGACTGAAATTTTTCAGCCAACCCACTTGCGATATATTTTTTAAAATATTAAATTAGATATAAAATACTTTTCATCCATTAACCAGCCCGATTAAGGTCGTTCTATACTCGGATCTTAGACGAAAAAGTTTGCAGCTGGTGCAGAGCTGCTCTGATGTCGCCACTGACTTGTCACACAATACTACTACGGAGTTTGCGTTACCCCGATAAACATGATTCTATTTATAGCAATGGTAGTTAAATCTAGAATGGATTAGTAGTGCATAGACAGTTATTACTAATCCCTTACGGCCGCCCGTTGGCACGCTTCATCCTGCTCCATGAATATTTTGCATTTGCCTATTCGTTTTGATGCAACGTTCATCATAATGTTTTTCATTATATCAATTTGAACATATAGAGTACTAAAAGTACAGTACACAGTAGTTACGGTTAGTAATAAGTTGTTTCCCACAATTTTCTACAATAATAAAACATTTGTTATTCATAAATAAGCCGCAAAGAAACACAGAGCTTGTACACAGTATTTTAATGGAATAAAGTATCAAAAGCTGTTCCCGTCCACCAAAGTAAATATTTACAATAGACCACAAATATGACCTATTCACGATTTAATAGAATCCTGCAAATCTCGGTCCTAATGAGAGCATTGTTCCACAGTCGGACTTTCTTTTCACACATAACTGTGTAAAACATTTAAATGTGCGGGAAAATACGATTTTATATCGTCAGTTGGTTGGTACGTTTTGCAAAATGAGGCCGTTTGTTTTATTTTATGGGCTATTGTTGGTTAACATGTTTTGTTGCAAAGACTTTATTATATTCGTCAACGTTATTTTATAAAAACAATACGCTAACGTTTCATTGTACATTCAGATTGTTTTTCAACAGCGCTACGTTTATGTATAGAAGCATTAAATTATTTAATATCCTATTTCGTTTCGAGTGAAATTTTATTGTTACTTTTGGTAGTAGGAACCTACATTATTTTGTGGATGCTGACATTGTTAAGAAAAGCACTATAAAACGTTGGTCTCAGTTATCGTAAGATGGTTGACGTTAAAAGCTCATTGGGTCCGCGTGATGGAGGCTCAATCTCTCAATGTGTGATTATGTGAGAAAACTTGATCTCAGCAGTGGGCGTTTATAAGCTGATGATCTGATAGTTCTAAATTTTGTATTTATATTATTATTATATTTTTAATAATTCTGATTAAATTACGAGCAGTCGATACTGAACGATCGGAGTCATTTTGGAAAGCGGGTGAATGATGCCACGGGATAAGGTACAAGATAACAGCGTCGTCTAAGAATATTTAGACCAAGAGTGAACTCCCGTACTCACATTTTGAAATACCCAACGATTCGGACGAGTTGCGTGGATATGAAAACTTTTCGTGGCGCTTTCATCATCGCATCAAGTTTCATCGTAATTAAATAAAAAATAAATAAACATAATTAGAGCATACAAGACAAATTCATTTAAAAATACAATACCTAATAGGAGACAAAAAGCATACGAGACCAAAAAAATAAACATTTTCTTTATGTATTCATACATCCATGCTCTTTATTAGATATGGTCTTGTGCTGCTCGCATCCAGCGGCTACCCGCGGTCCTCACCAGATCGTTGATCCAGCTTGTTGGAGACTTGCGTGCACTACGTCTAATTTTTATAATACCTTTAAAAGCTATATTTACATATCTGTAAGCAGGCCAATTGTTTCTAAAATTTAACTAAACGTCCGTGACTTACACCAAAGGCTTAATTGGTTTCATTTTCGAGTGAACAGGTCCGGCCTGGTGTGACATAGTGGACTTCCGGCGCGAACTGCCACGGACGGAAATGCCAATTATGGGCCGTAATAAGGGCATGCCATTAAAAACATATTTGATATCGGTTAGAGATATTAACATTACCAGGTTTGGGATATTGTTTTAGTAATAAAAAAGTGCTGGTGACAATGTTTTTGTATATACCTCCTCAAGGGACGGGATATGTCTGTATTTGTAAAGATGCTAGCAGTGGTTGGATGAGAAGAGCCGAAGATCGGGCTCATTGGCATGCATTAGAAGAGGCCTACATCCAGCAGTGAACTGACATGAACTCGTTTTGATGATGAAGATGCAAGTTCTCTATTAATTTTATAGTGTTAAGTACACTAAACGACCGTAGATCCTAGTTTAGTGTTTGACATTGATGTTTTAGTAAACTTTTGATGCAAATATGATAAGTTGGTTAAGTAAGTTGATACTAACTACTTTATGGAGTTTCTCCCGTATTCTTTTAGCAACAACACGTGTTGTGAGACTCCATTTCAATTCGATCTACCGTACAATACTGTGTACTTTAAAAATATATACCACTTGCAATTGGCTTAAAGCTAAACGCGAAGCCATTAATGAAGTTATAATAATAATAAGTACTTTAAAGGAAAAAAGGACACAAAATCACATTTTACTTGAGGAACAGTCTCTTATTCATTATAGATACTGCATCAAACAAGCAAAGTCTGACTATAACTACGTGTACCTATATCGGTGTAACTATTTCCGATCTCCCCGTTGTTATGGCAACCGGATATGGTACACCGAAATTATTCCAGCGGTGAGCATAAAGACAAATTTAATTAGCCCGAGGTACACGCTGATTAGATATTGCAAAGGTGATGTTGAGTGATATGTATAAATAGATGAGCAGCCTTATAATTAGATACAAATGTACAAAGATATAGATGATGTTTTAGTATTATAATGAGTAGCAAACGCGCTATGTTCTAGTACTGGGTTTATTCACCATTGGAACCGAGTTAGCGTAAACTAGAATTTGTATGGCATCGAAGCACTTGAAAATTAGTTAAAAGTTTAATACAAGATGGCGCTGCTTCGATTCTATATAAATAACGTTGTAGGATTTGTTGTAGATATAAGCTAGGTGGACCAGAATTTTACCGGATGGCGACCGGTATTGCTCTGGTTAAGGACACTAGATCAGAGAAATGACACTGCATAGAGACATAAGAGCTAAAGCTTCAGAATCTACAGGGCTGCAGTGTTCGCTTTCAATCAGGCGAGCATCCGCACTCATTTGCCGACTCAGTATCATATAGAAAGTTATCTTATCTTGATCGAGTAGTGAAAAAAAAACTCTCACTCAACACACAGAGCTTGAAGTCTCATAATGAGATTTCTACCAAGGTTTTCCCATGAGGCTGCAGCATGACGGCCTTTGGAAGTGGTTGGAAAAGCATACGTACGCTTACTACTTGTATTGCGACGAGTCGTGATATTAAAACGCCCAGCGTTTTTTTACCGTGTTGCGTAGCGGTGAAAGAATACTACCACCCCCTTTCTTCCCTTGGGTGTCGTAAAAGGCGACTAACGGACTACAGCATAGAGCGGCGATGGGGTCACCACCTGTCACGTAGACCACACGTGCAGTCACTATTTGGTGAAAAGTGGACTATGGTATAGGACTGCTTTTGCGGTCCTCATTGCCTAGTGTCTGAAAACACTTCGGGAATAAAACTCGTGATTATAATAAAATACGGTTGGCAAAAATAAACATTGCATAATAAAATATAATAGAAAATTGACATAAAGAGACAGGAATTAACTTTGTTTTATTGTTTATTTAAAAACAATAAAAATCGAGAAGAATTTGATAAGTTGCCTGACGCCATACTAAAAGTTACATGGCTGCTGCCTTGTGATTGGTCAATTTGGACAGTGTCATTTTTGCTTCTCACTTCACGTTTTAAAGCTAATTTTCTATGGGACAGTGGTAACTTTGCATGTCAACTAATTAAATATTCAAATGTATTCCAAGACTCTCCTACAGTTGGCATTAAAAGTTCATTTTTTGACAAAATGGACAGTGGCGACTTTGCTTCTATAGGTACCCCTCTGCACCAATGTTTTACTTTACGGATACTTACTTACTTACTTTATTATTAATTTTTTTTAAATGTATGTATGTATGTATTTTTTACTTGTATTTTTACCCTTGGCTTGGACGATACGATGGAAGTCGAAGCTGCAATCTTCACCCGGAATCCTACACTGTTGAGAAATTGCCGCCTCTGTGATTCCTAGCAAGGCAATTATTCAAGGCAATAGTGATTCCTAGCAAAGCAATATTATTTTGCTCTTGTTGGTTGGTGATGGAGATTGTGTAAAGTCCGCCTGGCTAGTTACCACCATCTTATCTAAGTTGTTTGTCGTAACAATGTCGTGTTTCAACAGTTGACGATAAAATAATTCCTAAGTCGAGAATTCCAGCTGAAGTGCATTGTCATTTTCGATCTTATTATTGCACATCTAAGTACGTACCAAGAGGTGAAGTTTTTTCTGGAGTAAGTACTATATGTAATGTATAAGATATGGGTAAGGTTGCCTTTATAATTCTAAGGTTGAAACCATAATTTGTTATCAAGTAAACATAATATTTTGTCTCGTGCACTGAACTCATAAAGCTAATTCGTCTCATAAACGCATGTCATAAGATTTTTCATAAACTTAAAGGTAGTAAAGGTACGCCGACGTTTTGTAACGTCATATTACATATGAAAAAGCAATTTCGTCCTAGAAGAGTCTCTTTAGCGATGTGCAGGCGTAGTGAAAGAGGTTAGGTGGATATTGAAGTAAATTTTAAATGTGACACCGCTTTGAGTGTTGTTATAATATAAGAGTTATTTTATAGCACTTTGTTACGGAACTCGGCAGACTTAACTAGAATGGCTCTTCGTTGTGTGGAAATTGTAAACTGTCCTTAGTAGAGAATTTTAGCTGGTTTTATTAGGGTTTGACGTTTCGGTTTTGTACAGGTAAATAACTTGGCAAAAGGTAATCCGTGTTCAATTTCCTGGTCGGGCAAAATATGAAAGACATATTTTTCTATTCAAAACCCGGGTTCGTTTGCTATCTCACATTTGGCGACCATGGTGATTCAGATAATACTTATCCATCAATTGTAGTGACTTTTTTTATATAAAAGAGGGAGGCAAACGAGCAGGCGGGTCACCTGATGGAAAGTAATCACCGCTGCCCATGGACACCCGCAAAACCAGAGGAATCGGAGATGCGTTGCCGGCCTTTAAGGGAGGAATAGGTTTAAGGAAGGAATAGGAATTGGGAAGGGGGAGGGGGAAGGGGACTACTTGACTTCAATGGTAAAGGCTCAGCAGTTAGACAGTATAAAGGCTTTAGGCGCTCAACTGTATTAATAGGAGAAAACTAATTAATGTTCGCATTTGACTTTAAACGAGACCAAATCTAATTAGTACCTACATAAGCTGATTATTATTTTCTAAAAAATACTGTGACTTCTATTAAATAGAAGCCACAGTATTTTTGTTGTTAAATATTAGTGCCGCCGTCAACAACTAGCTATTGCTAATAATATTGTACATGAAGGAATACCTGAGCACAGGAATAAGACTTTTAAAGGCTAAATAGCTATAACCTATACAGTTACTCGTATGTCCACTATCTCTCTTTAGAAGTGAAAGAATTTCATATTTCCATAATAAAAAGTTCTTTAAAAATCCAACGTTAGATTATGATAGGCCTACTTAATTACGAAGAAGCCTTGCAAGAATAAGGCGCCATCTTTCAACGTTAATAATATTAAAATTTTCATTAAACATTTACCATGCTCGTTGAAATTAAATGGATTCAATCTCATTAAGGCGTATTTAGAGATAGCAAACGGAACTGAAGCCTTGCTCCGTTTCGCTATTATATAACTTTCCATTTTGCTAGTTCCTTGTTGACATACAGCTATAGGTGTATATATATTTTGTTTACAAAGGATTCTTTGCCTACATCCGTTCGTTCACGTCTGTTTCTGGTACTATACGAAAAGGTTCAGGGACTGCACAGAAGTAGGTGGATATGATGAAAAGTTCTTTTTTTTGGAAAACGTTATTTTTGCCTTCATTCTAATAATTATTATAAAATAAGGTCAAAGCGCATTACACACCGTTACTAACTACTGAGGAACTGGTCATGTTATCTTTTCCACTGTCTTAACAGAACATAGTTGCAAGAGTGGCAGAATTAGAATACATAACTTAGCTAGCTAGTATAACAACTACAAACCAAACCCAGTTAATTCATATTTACCTCCCGTATTATTTCCTTGATATTTTTTATTTGTAATTCGAATTTATACCTACATCATAGCAATCTCTATTAAAGTGGTTCATATTTAGAGGCACCGCTCACTAAGAGGATTACCTTCTAAAACTCACTTTATAATTTGAGAGTACTAACACCAACTTCAAACATGTTTGTTGAATTATTACTGTAGCATTTCTCATGGTTTTGGAAGTCTAACGCCTGTATTCGTACGTCTTGCTATTCAATAGACATGTTGATTTTTCAACGTATAATTATTGTGATGTTTCCATCATTTTAACATTATTCCCGTTATAATATATATTTACAACGATTATTAACTAAACATATTAATTGTGTGTCAGCTTACCATCCTAAATACCTAACTTTAAATTATTTAGTAACTTTTAAAATATGATATCTAAATGCAATTTAAATGTAATTTATTCAAAGAATCATCTAGATAATTACTATTTTCCAGTTAAGTGTTGTAAAAAAATTTAAAGACAAAAAGAAACTACAAATGGTTAAATACATCACAAAAATATAAAAATATGCTAAACTGTAAAAAAACAAATTTTTAAATACTTACGATAGTTTTTTTTTAAATCATGTAATTATTATACTACTGAATTTTTGAAAAAAAATTGATTCATCCAACCCTCGTTGGGCCAGCGTGGTGATTATGGCCTAATATCCCCACGTGCTATTGTCCACGTGGGAGGCCTGTGCCCAGCAGTGGGACGTTTATAGGCTGATGATGATGATGACTCTACTGAATTTAATTTTAATAATTACAAGAGACGTTTACTCATCATAATATTTAAAAAGTTACTTATTATGTATGATAAGATACGTTCTACAATATTATTGTGCTTAATTTTTACTAATATAGTGTAGCACTCTAAGCGCATAAATTGACATTAAAGACAAAAAAGATACTACGAATGGTTTAAATACAACACAAAAGTATCAATTATAAGTATATTTAGTGCTTAAATACTCGTAACTACACCAGGTTGCATTAAATGTCCGAACTCAACGCAGTTCAAATCTCTCATTTGAGGGTTGTCTCAAAATAAGAATATAAACGAATTAGTAACAAATTGTGTTGGACGTATAAACTCGAACAGTTCGTACAACTTGTCTGTCGCGCCATCACGTCTCGTTAAGCGAAAAAAAATATCTGTCGATCAGTCAGCTTGTTAAAACTTGTGTACTGGATAGAAAAAAACTTTTAATGGCCATCGCTATAGGTAAACATGATCAAAGGGAGAGGTTCGCGTCCAAATGCTTATTATAAAAAGAAATACGTGGATCTCTCTGAGACAGATAAAGTTAATTTGGGCAAGTTCATACGGTGGCTAAAAATGTTACACGAAAAACGTAGAAATTATGTAGGTTACAATTTAATTATTAGTTGCTATCGTAGCTTATCAAAATATCATCGCTTTTGAAGCTTTTTTTTACTAAATTGGACTTTGACTTGAGAAGCGTAGTAAAACTGAAATATCCTTTAAAACTCGTGATATTACGGACGTGAGCACAATATCAAAAATATTATATTGATATTACCTAGTGCATTTTTTAGTTATTAAAATTGTTGTTTATATTGATACTCAGAATTAATGGAAAACTATAACGAAAACTCATCAACAAGACGCAGGACACTCTTCCAATACCATCTAAACATTGACTCAATCAAGTCGGTACCTATATTTTTATATCTAATTTTAGGGCTCCCCTAACGTTTGCATTAAGCCAGCGGTTGAGTAATGTGTATCATTTTTTCGGCTTGCCTCCTTTATGGCAACGTTGGCTTTATTAAAATTTATAAACGCGTTATACGCTATCAATAACTGAACAGCCCGAGGCTACGTAGTTATGTAAATTAGATACTTTCGGGCTCATTCTTTGTCTGTGTAAACAATATGAGGTTTTGTAGTCGGTGAATTTATTGAGCCTTAAGGCTCATGGAATCGATGCTTGAATAGTCTTGTCAAAGTTTCATAATTTCACTTATGTGGATGATTGTTTCATGCACATCGACCTGTCTAAACATCTTATTGACATTAATGTTACGAACAAATTTTCGAAAACCTAGACAAATTAATTGTATTTTATTAACCAATAAAATTTCTAATATCTAAATCAAATTTTGCTAATATCCATGTGAACAAAAGTTACAAACTAACATAAGACAAAAAACGGTATTTTACAGGCAAACAAAAAAACTACATAAAATCTTAGGTTTCGTCTTTACAGTAGATTCAATTCTTGTACATACATTATTAAAAATTAATTTAACTTCATTAACGTTGTCCTATTAGTTAACGATCAGGCTTAGACAAAATAAAACATGATAACCGCCAAGAATTACTTAGGCGGAGTTAGAACTTCAACACGATTTGGATGAATGTGAGCTAACTGTCCGTAATCTACATTGTTATCTTATCTGAATAAAATTAATGTAATAACTACCGTAAGATTAATTCTAATTCACGATTTTTAAGCAGCTCCTCTCAAATTTACAAATTTATATATACTTTTCAATTTTCAAGTCGCCATAGTACAACATTTGCTTCTTGTTTGTAGAAAGAGATTCACTTGGGTAAGTATTACTTGAGAAATATTCATATTATAACTGATTATTATTTATTATCCAAATCACTACAGTTGCAATAGTATAATATTGTAATACAGTTATTATTATCAAGTTGCTGCCTACCTTTATTACCTTTGCCATAATTTCAGTGTTGCTTAGTAATATTTGATACTGTTATTTAGCCTACCTCAATTAAATCAAGAGATGGTTGCTTTGAATCCGATACCTTTGACACGTCCGCCTCAGTTTTGCGGTAAATAAACAAAGGTATTAATAGCACGCTATATTGTTATACATCAAGTAGTACTTTAGTCACGGGATGTAGATGAAACTACATCATCATTATCAGCCTATGACCGTAAAACTGCTGGCACAGGAGATACATGGGGAGATAAAGCTATAACGTGAATGGGTGTTAGTAAGTTTAAAAGCGTTTTCTTATGTTGTTGCTACCTACAAATAACTAATTTGTTTTTTGAAAACATTGTCGAATTCTGAGAAGAGCTTTTTCGAAAAATATGAAATAGTAATTTGTTCGTGTCATAAAATTATATTAAACTTGTAAAATAGTATTTGTCTATGTTACTATTAGAAAACGATCATTCAAATTGTGCACATCCAAAACACACTTAATGTTTGTACGAAAACCTCGAACTCATTGAGTGGCTATGTCGTATACTGCCTTCATTTGAATCTGAATATAGCCAAGCCATTCACTCACCGTGCATTCAAGATTCCTATCACGCGTACCGACCACATGTGGTCACTTGCTGCCTGAATTCTGATGCTAAGCCACATTAGGGCACGACCCGAGCTTTATTATAACCAACCATCTCTTCAAATGTCTACGCTAATGCAGAAATAATAGTGTTCAAAATGATATACCGCTGTTTAATGTTGGGCCACAGGTACAGTACGTGTATAGTGAAACGTATGGTCGAATGACTAGTGCAATACGGTGTACCTTCTACAGGACAATTGTACTGAATATCCTGAGAGGAGGTTAATTGGCAAATATAGCTTTAGATCTGTTTGTTTCGGATTCCGGGTGACGAGTGCTGCCAACTTGGGCCTTGTTGTCAGTGTTGCCATCAGTTAAGTTGAAGACCGCTTACCGTGATGTTATGATAATCATATTGTTTGATGTGATTATTAAAGTAGGTACCTTACTAAACATCTACTGAATGACCCAGATCTTTAAGTTTGGTATCCGTCCTGTTTTGAATTATTAAAAGTTTATTTGTAGTGATATCGGTCGTAGGTGCTGAAACACATCTATATCAATATAAAAATTATGTACACTTAGTTATGGTACTGGAAGCGAGCGAAGTTACAATCCACTAAACTATAAACTGAGATGCGTCTCGTACACAATGTTATGGATATCTGAAGTCGCAACGCATCGTCTGAATATCCGCATCCCCTCATATAATATTGGCAAACGACAACTTGACAACGTTCCAAAAAATATTACGTTTGTTTTCGCCTCCAATATCCGACAAACAGCCGCTCGCAACGCAAAGGTGCAACGGAGGTGAGAACGTACATAAACTTCATTGTCTTATAAATGAAATTCAGTTTTTCTATTATTTATTCGGCTCGCAATAAAGTTTGGTATAAACAACGCGCGCGTAAAAACAATCGTGCAAGGTGTTCCGCGAGTGACAACGCAAATAACACGTTATCAGCGACGGCGCGGCGCGGCGGCCTTGCGCGGCCGGCCGCTGGATGAGAGGATGATTTATTTAAAGTAACGTAGAGTTCCCTTATCTGCCACCTCGCGTTATCTTATTGCGTGTTTCCTAAATAATTAATGCAATATAGGGCATCGATTGTGAGGTGACGGGAGCGCGCGGGGCGGGCACAGGCGTGCGGGGGTGCGCGCGGCGCACGCACCCGATTGGCTGTCAAGCCTGCGTGAGTGCGTACCTCCCCCGCGTGCGTGCCCTCCACGGCTCCTTCTCAGTCGCCGTCCGACTCTCGCACGGGTGAGACGTATCGCGCAGCGCCCCAAGTGACGTACGATCAACGCTTCCGCGCCGTTCTCTCCCTTTCCTAATTACGAGTCGAGTTTAATTGAAACTGGGACTAATTTATCTGTCCATATGGTTCATCTCGTAGATATTTTGCGTTCAGCGAAAGTTGACTATCCGCCGCCTGTTATTGTGAGTAAACAAATCTTTTACATTAGAAAAGTGGATAAAGTTTTTTTTAAGTTTACACTACCTTTAATTTATTTTTTATTTATTTGTTTTTGTTTATTTTCAGGTCGAACAAGTTTTGTATGTTTAACTTTCAAAGTAAATGGCGAATTAGGTGTTATCTGTTATCACATCCACATGACTTAGTTGTTTGTATACTTTATTGTACGAGTGCAATATGATTATGAGAAACAACGCGTTTAAACTTTTCAATTAGTTAATTGGGACATTTCTTAAATAGTTTTGCTTATAATTGGTGCAATTTACTGTATTTAAGTTAATTCATAACAATTAAATTGTAATTTTGTCGCTGGGTAGTCGAAGTTTAATAAAAGTTTTGTTTTTTATTTATCTTTTATTTCCTTGACACACAGGTTTAATACCTGTTTACCTATTCAATAATTACATAATCATCGGTTGTACTTTGACGTAATTTATCTGATCTGAAAAATTTACAAACACGTGAGTTGTAACGAAGAAGTTGTGTAAAGTGTAAATATTGTTTCTAAATCAAATTAATAATAAAAAGTCTAATTGTAATTAGCTTTACTTTTTATTTTTTCTGACGTACATATTGTCACATAATTATTTCAAAAAAATCAGGTGTGTTTCGTAAAACCGTAATAAGTTTTTGAAGCTCAATTTTTTTTACAAAAAAGTAGATATATGAAAAATAGTTTTCTTTACATATTTAATTTAATAAGTTAAAACTGGCATAAGTCTCTTAATAAACTTCAAAGCAAAATCAATCATATTGATATTTGTAATTAGAACAATTCTGCTTTGAAGTTTCAGCCCAAGTAATTTAATTAGAGCAATGTTTTTATTTTGCGAAATGTGCAAAACCATCACGCGCTTGTGTTAAAAATTAAAATTTACTTTTTAAAGAAGGGGATGCCCTGCGGAATATCAATACAAATATTTTCATCTAAAAATTATTGTTTCATGCGTAAAATTAAGAAAGTTGTCGAAAAAAATGTTTTAAGGATTCATTAGATTTATGTATTGTTTGTTATTGTTTAAAGAATTTGTTTCAAATTTCAACAAAGCCATGACCTTGTGCAATAATCAGGCTAACTTACATAAGTTCTTTTAATGTATTTAACTAATTCAGCGCATAGAGTACAAGTGACTTAAAAATACGTAAATTTTCACAATTTCGTGCAGGACTCCCTTAATCTTTGAAACAAAAATAATTTACAACAGACACACCTAGTTGTAAAAGTAAGTGCATGAACGAGTTTCTTTCCGAAATATTCACACAGAACTGACACCAGCAATCCGTAAGTCAGGATGACCGACGAAAATTAGTTTTACTTCCAGAGACTTAATAAAAAGCCTTCGCACATCCGTCATGAGCAACTCATTTTTCGCCGGTGCGTCACGGTGACGGGCCTTTTTAATTTAAAACGTGGCTAAATAAATTTTGTTTGCGTTGTTGATACTGTGTTCGCGTCTTGCAGTCTTTTGAAGTGTAGAGTGTTGGGATGCTGATCATTAATAATTGGGTGCGTGTAATTCGTGTAAAAAGGCGCAGTGGAGCAATAGCATTTTTTTAAAATTTGTTTTAGTAATTTTACTACATTCAAAATTTAGGTGAATCTAGTGAGAAAAAAGTTAAAGTATTAATATTTTAAATCTACCTATATAATAATAGATCAATTACCCCAAATATGTGTTCGCGCATCACTTTAGAACGGTTGCACCTATTTGAATACTTTTTTTGGTGTGTAATGTAATGTAATGAATAACTGTGTGAAAAAAAATTGTTATAAATTCGTCACGAGACGCTGGATGTAAGATCACGCGGACCGCTAGTATTCAATATAAATTAAATATTTTTAATTTAAAAAAGTGTTCTTACAATTCCAATTATAATTACTCAATTTACATTTCAGTATTTACCTTTTACATTATTTACACAACGCGTTTCGACATCTAAGGCCATGAATAAAAGACTATCAGCGTCCATTTGCAAGTTTTGTCATTTGTATACTTAGGTGGAATAAAGCCTCCATACTACGGTTGCGGCCCAAAAATCGGTAGAGTTGGACCCGCGCGGAAAGTTTTATCTTCTACGTCATTACCTCCCTGGGTTATGTCGGGAGTGCTTCATTTTTCCAACTTTTGGGTTAATGCCTCCGACGACAGATACACCGTTTCGCAGATACTAGAAGGGGTTGCTTGGAAATAATTGGTCTACCTTCGGAGCTTATGTACTTCTCGATGTGGTTAGACTTCGCCTTTGTAAAGTTGTAATTTATTTTCAAAGTCAAATTAGTACGGAAGATGTTATCCCGCAGTTTCAAATGGTTTTTATAAATAATCGGTGCAAATTTAAACCAGAATTTACGTATTTAGGTATTCAGGTAACAAATAAACGCGTACACAGCGTTTCTTTCTCACGAAGTATTGTACTGTTTCTAAAAAAATCTCCTACCTTCCTTCCGTGCTAGTGACAAGTGTTGTAACATCATTATACTGACGAATAAAATTCTGTGAGATAATACTAAACCATATAAAATGTTTTACAAAAATACATTTACTTTCTAATGTATGAAGATAATAGAGTTATGAAGCGGCTTGTGCATTTTATTGCGATTTCGCAAGTTCAGCAATCTTAAAGATACCGAAACGTAAAAAAACTTCAAGCGGGAATCCAACCCGCGTCCGCCGCAAACCGGGCGGCTGCGTCCAGCAATCTTTGCAATGCCAGGTCACCGAGTGACCTAGTTAAAATATCTCGAGTTCTCCCGTTCTTCGGAAGGCAAAGACATTGATGTCGGTTGCTGTCGTAAAATAACAGTGGTTAATACACACGCACTGGCCAGCGTAGGTTAATGGCGTGGTCGTATGCAATGGCTAGTTGTATTGCTCATGGGAAGTAGGCTTGAGCGAAACAGTGACGTACCTATATAGCTGATAAGATAAGACAAGATAAATTTTTATTGCCCTAAAGTTGTGTAAATACATAGCAGGTGTTATGCATAAAATAATGGGAGCAAACAATTTACCCTAGTCGGGCATGCAGTTTTTAGTATGTAGGTACATGTTACATAGAAACAGCCACTATGCTGTTTTTGTACAAAAATATTCTGTCAAACTGTAGAACGCCTTATCTAAAAGCCATTATTTTAATTTAATTTTAAAACAGCTTAAATTTACTGAAGCTTTTTATCTGTGGGCAGATGATTGAATATTTGGATACCAGTTACATAGGCACTCTTGTGATACAGGGCATTATTAATATTTGGTAGAGCCAAGTCATATGCGTATCTCTTCCGCAAATTACAATTATTTGTGCTTTTACTGACACATACACGACTAGGAAATGAAACTTCAGCAGGAACAGTCCACTGCCATAGTCCACGTTTTACCACATTACGACTGCACATGTGCTCAGCGTGATAGGTGGTGAGCCCATCGCCGCTCTATGCTGATGGATGTATGTGCACTTTAGTTCGTTAGTCGCCTTTTACTACACCCAAGAGAATAGAGGGGCTGCTAGTATATTTTTAGTGAGCTGCTACACACGGCCCAACGTTTATAGCTGATAGTTATACATAGGTCATACTAAAAGTTTCCGGAACTGGCCACTTACGTAAACAATATTTAAAAAGTAATTACAACATTTGAAAATGGAACTCTTTGGCTGTAAAATGCAGTTTGTTTTATCTGACTGTCAATTGCTTTTACACTGTGGCGCCATTTTAAAAATTGCATGTCTACATTAACATGGATTTAACTCGTGAAAATTTTCGTAGTATGATTTTTTACGATTTTAAGTGTAATTTGACAACTCAACAGAGCATCGCTCGGCTTCAATCTGCTTTTGGCGACGAAGCACCATGCAAGGCGACTATTTATAGCTGGTTTGCAGAATTCAAGCGCGGTCTTGTCAATCTCAGTGACGAATCTCGCGATGGTCGCCCGTCCACCGCTGTGAACAACAAAAACATCGATGCTATGCGCCGTATGATTGAAACAGACAGGCTTGTGACCTACCATAAGATTCGCGCATCCTTAAACATAAGCATGAGTCAAATACAATCAATCCTACACAAACATTTTGGTGTGAGAAAGCTGTGCCCGCGGTGGATTCCACACAAGGCTCCCGAGGCTCAAAAAACGGGCCGCGTCACTTGGTGCAGTGCCATGCTTACCAGATTCAACGAAGGTGCGTCAAATTTGGTGTAGGACATAGTAACGGTGACGAAACATGGATATATTGCTACGATCCCAAAACAAAGCAGCAATCAAACGTATGGGTCTTTCAAGATGAGCCGAAACCAGCTAAAGCGGCTTCTTTTTTTAATAAAACTGGAAACGTGGTTACTGTTGCTTTAGAGAATCGTCGTACCGTGAATAGTGACTGGTACACGACCATTTGTTTGCCGGAAATTATTGACGAACTCCGTAAAAATAACCGTAAAGGCCGTGTTATCTTGAACCACGACAATACTAGCTCCCACACGGCCAGACAGACAAACGAATTTTTGATGGTGAAAAACGTAGAACTTAAAAGCCATCCTGCATACAGTTCCGACCTGGCACCTTGTGACTTTTTTCTGTTCCCAAAAATTGAGAACCAATTACGCGTTCAACGATTTTCATCACCAGAAGTGGTGTCGAAGAGTATGAAACACACGTTTCTGAGGTCACCACGGAGGAGTAGCACAAAAGTTTCCAAAATTGGTTTAACGAATGAAAAAGTGCATTTACGCAAAGGGAGAATATTTTGAGAAACAATAAATTCATTTTTGACCTTTAATACTATTTTTTTATTATTCATTCCGGAAACTTTTAGTAATAATTATTCTCTGATTCTTCTGCGAGTAGGAACGTGTAAGTTCACTATGTTATGTCATTATTACTTAAAACTTAACTACAGTGTTGTTTTTATAACACGCAAGATTTCTTTTAGAAAGTTTTGTTGTATTTGACGTATATATATTGCACAACACATTGTAAATCCGGAAGAAAAATATAGTTTTAGTGTCTTAAACGCAAACAAAAATATTAATTTTGGTATACAAAATGGCTCCTCTGCCGGTTTATGGTACTTACTGTGTCATGAAAACGTTCAAAGAGCCCGTGATCTTCCAATGATTTTATTAAATTACGCCAATCAATAAATTCTGTTTTAGTTACGGGATTTGATAACGCTTTCTTAATTTATGATCGACTTTTATTTCAAATGAATGCTAATGATTTGCTATAAAACGCTCGCCGCGTACCTACACTTTGTCTTACATGCAATCTGTTTATTTTATTTAGTTTAGGTTTAATACAAACTTTTTACACGGGTAAGTATACTATGGGCATGGAAAACACTATTCCTAATTTAAGTCGACGTCCCCGGGGAATAATCAAAGTTCTAGGTTTTAATTTTTTTGTTATATTTGGAATTTGTGGGTTGGAATATGGCTATGTATTCTTGGTTTTTACTCAGTGTATTTTATGACGAATAAGGTTATTAAACTTCTTTTTAATAAATAAAGTGTTGTCCGTTGTTACAATTCTTCAAATCAAATCAAATCAAATAATTTATTTGCTCAAAATATTGGGTTAGAAGCTTTATGCCTAAGTACATCTCGATAAGACTAGGTACGCAGTATGACTAGATCGCTTTATGACTAAATCTCGCTATGACTACAACGTGTTTTGACTAAATAGCTATTCGACCATATATGCATGTCTTGTTATCAGATTGACTTATTATCAATATAACGTACAATGGCATCTAAAAGTGGTTCTTCAACCTTACGTAACCTTCACCATACTTCATGTACAATTAAGATGTTATTAGATCTATAATAGTTTTATCTTAACTTTAACGTAAGTGTGCAAATATTTAAATTGGAATTGTTGTCTGAACTCTAAACAAATAAAAAAAAATTTAAAAATGTGTTTCAAGTTGTCCTTACAATTTCTATTTTGTATTATGACTTTTATAAGGTCGAACATACATACATATAATCACGATTTTTATCCCCATAGGGTTAGTCAGAGTCTAGACAATGAGGACAGCAAAAGCAGTACTCTCCCATAGTCTACTTTTCACCAAATAGCGACTGCACATGTGCTCAGCATGACGAGTAGTGAGTCTAACGCCGCTCTATGCTTTTGGATGTATGTGCGGTTTTTAGCGTTAGTCGCCTTTTACGACACCCAAGGGCAGAGAGGGGGTGGTAGTATTCTTTCACCGCGACGCGACACGTTTATTTTATTAGGTGATGTACTTTTATGTGCAATGTGAAGCAAAAAAATATTATGATTGTGATTATTATGATTAAGATATATAAGCATTACAAAAGAGTGCACGTTAGGATTTCAACCACAGCAAAACTTACATTGAATAAATAATTCAGCAAATAAACTATTATTTATGTATTCAAAGTATTTAACGAAGGAAAAAAAAATATTTTCGACGCTTTTTAGACCGCGCTGCACGGCCGCGGTCACGAGCTTCGGGCAATCAGATTATAATGTAACGTTAAAGTGTTAAAATGTAAATAATGAATATTTTAGCACTATTGTGCATTTACTATATTGCAAGGAAGTATTTTCTTTTCTATAACATTGACATCAAGAAAGGATTGTATAAGAGACGAGATTGAGATTTGCGATCACAGTACTATTTCTTAAAGAGATCGAAACTAGTTACTTACTTACTACGAAAAAAACCAAGTAGCAAAATAACAAAAAATGTAATGATTCAAGGAGGATTAAAAAAAATAAACAGTCTAAAGCTAGACTCCAAAGTGCAAGTCAACAATAAAAAAGTTAAAACTCTTTCGCTTGCCCAAATCTCGTCTTCCAGGCGGATTTAAATTGGAACAATTTCAGACCAGCGACCGACTTAGCATTCTCGAGGCTTTCTCCCTGACTTTTTGTCCAACTAGGCCTTCTTGTTATTCTTCCGAGGATAGTAATAAATACTATGAGTAGCAACAGACTGGTACAATTTAAAACATGGTATTGTGAGTACATTTTACGTTTCATACACACGATCAATACCATCTAGTAAGATGTTTTTGTAACAATAACTATGATTTGGGAACTCGAGACATTTTATTTTATGACCCATCCAAAGACCCGGCATTATAAAGGATGCTTAACTTACAAGATCTCAAACCGAACGTCCAAGCCGCTGCGCCATCAAACCCCACATATCACACTCGCTTCACGCAGAATGCCTGTTAGCGTTTAGCGTAACATAGTGACCAGTATCCCTTCCAGTAAAATTACAAGCAAAACCAAAATGGATTAGACCATAAACAAATGAATATCGCATTGACCTGTCCATTACTTTGGAAACAACTCAATACTTAAATACATTGTTGCTGACAGGCTTTGTTGTCGTTCGGTTGCCTAGCAACCGCGCATCACAATTACCAGATGACATTTAACCAGCGGACAGTCGTAACCACGCCGCATTAATACAGCTGTCAACATTGACATCAATTGACACTTGACATGTTATTTCAAAACACAAAATGTGCTGTCGTACCAACCCCTACCCCTAGCTACGTAGTTTATTTTCTTTACACGATATTGTCGGATCTTTCGTGAAAGTTGTAACAGAGTGCTTTTGAAGGGCAGAAAATTATGATCACATATTTCTAAAGGGTATCGTGAGGTAGAAAAATGTAGAAGCGACATATTTATTTTTAATAACGTTTCTGATTGACGCTTGTATAGTTACTAGGATATTCGTGTTTCATTCAGCTGCGAAATGTAAAGCGAATTTTCAGTTTGACAGGAGTGAATTCCATGCTTGTTTTTAAAAAGAATATTCTTACGTCATAATATATTATTTTCATCACAAAAACCTTTCACTGACTTTGATATATTAATTTTGTCGTCATAAAACGTGTTGTCAAATCTGGTTTCTTCCTGTAGTAACAATATCGAGTCATCTACCAAATGCTGCATTCAAAAAACTATATCAATAATTATCAATTTATAATTGCTAACCTAGTAAGAGATAAGAAAAAGTATGTAAATCGGTACTCAGAGACGTCACTTAAAGAGAACTTGATTTTTTAGTTTTATATTAATAATGCTTACTAAGTCGTTATTACAGACTTAATCACAATCTGAAATCTCAGGAGGATCTCACAATTACCTGTAAGCAATGTATAAATGTTAAATAATGTGTTCATTACTGTTAATTAGCGTGTCTCAGTGCGTCAAAGTTTAAATACTAATTTGATAGCAGCAAGTCTCACGTCAAATACAGTCAAAGTCTCAAGTAGATACGTTCTGATGAATTATGAATAAAACGAAAGGTCTTTACAGTAAACAAAATTTATTTATTTTGAACACAGACGCTTCATTGACTGGACAGAGAAAGCATAAGGCATATTGCTATATGCAGTCATAGACACACATATTGCTAACTAAAACGTTAGTTATTACATTGACATATCAACACGTTCATTATAGAAAAATGTATATGAATCCCGTATTGCAAAGACATAGCGATGAATAAGACAAACGTGTCAACACATTTCGCCGGACCGATTAATATTTGACAAATAACGCTTTTGTTCATAAACGACAATGTATTTGTGTCAAGGTGAATGAGAAGGCGGAGCAGTGAACACACTGTCGCATCCGATAGAATCGCATAGAATGACATAGATCGCTCGTTAAGTACTAAAACACATTAGCGGCCACCGTTATAGTGATAAATTATTCGGACAGCAGATGTATATCTACTAGTTGATTGTGAGGTGTCATCGCTTAATTGACATGAAGTTTTTTCACGACGTTAATTTGTTTTTGTTGCGCGAGTCAATTAGGCTAAAGAGGATTGCTTTGGGAAATTATTATTATAATACTTACTTTTAAAATAATTAAAATATACTCAGGCTTGTCTTTTTAAATACCTGTCTCAGATTAGCAGAAAACATTTGATTGATTTGGTGATTTTGTAATTTGATACACCATTATTTTAACTATAAACTGCAAGCAACCACTTATTTGTATGTGAATTTAGAAACTGTACGTCTATTTTACAGTTAACTTAACCAGCTTTTCATCGACACAACCATCGAATTGTGTCGAAGAGAAGCGGTATTTAAAATATTTTTTGTACAAGTTTCATTATATTCACCTGCCAGCAAATGGGACTTTATACCTAAAGAAGCAGAGGTGTGCGACGGTTTGCCCCGCCCCCGCCAGGCGCATGTATTTTTGTCTCTCTCTGGCGTGTTTCAGTTAATTCTACCGATATTATCGTTGCAGTCCAAACTACTGCGAATTTTATGTAACTGTATCGGAAAAATGTTGGGTCCTGTACGAAGTTTGAGCCAACTGAGCTCAATTATTCTGTAAAGGATTCTGTCCGATGAGTCCTATTTAAAGAGTATTTCTTATTTGGGGAACCCATTACCTGAACTTCCGAATGTTATGCGAAATAAATATTATGTTTATGAACGTAATTATCAGTTTAATTTTAAGACTGCGATTAGCTTTAATCGGCTTACAAAAGGAATGTTTAATTAATGTCTTTAATCAAATGTTTTATTGGAATTTACAGTAGTATGAATTATTATCAATAGATGATTTAGATATTATTTCATGACACTTAACATGATCGAAATACTGCTTCATTGCCATCTTTCGTCTAGGGTTAACAGTTTTTACGGCAAATCTAATGTTTAGGAATAACGCTCTCGCCTTTAAGGGAACTCGATCATAATCTGAATTATTTTATTCAATGTGATTCAGTGACAGAAGATTTGGCGGCTAATTAAAAGAATACCTTAACCAATCTCTACTCTTGGTGTCGTATAAGGTGACTAACGGACTATAGACTGCACATACATCCAACAGCATAAAGTTGCGATGGGCTCACCACCTGTCACGCTGAGCACATGTGCAGCTGTTAATCGGGGAAATGTGGACTATGGCAGGGACTGATTTTGCGGTCTTCATTGCCTAGTCTCTGTTTCTCTCCTTAGGGGTTATAGTCGTCCGTATATGTATGTATATATTTATGGACAGAAGTGGTTTTTATTTGTAAAGGAAATATCTTTCCCGACTAGAAACTACCTGTGGTTATCAAATATGTCACCAATAACAGCAATTTTAACAGCATCGTTGTGTCCAGAAAGTTAAACTAGTTAAGGATTTTTAGTCTTAATTTTTTATTGTATTAACTGAATACATGATGACCCCATAGCTTTTGCGCTGCAGTGACAATTGCTTCAGATCATTAGTTCTAGCAATATCTATCATTATTTTATGTTTCTCAGTCCCAGCACTTTCAGAAATCAATAAATGTATTAAAATGATGAATCATCGAACTTGTATAACTTGCCTCAGAGCAATCCTACAACGTTTGTGCCATATACTATTACTCTAAATGTCTTATTCTAACAATACGTACTTCTTTTTTTGTCGGCCGGTACTTTCAGAAAAGGCCCAAAAATGTATGGAGCCCGAATGATCTCCTTTAAACCTAATTTGTTCCAAAAAAAACAAGTGATAAAAGGCTTCCACAATTTGGTTAGACATCTACCAACCTAAACATTGCTCCGGCGTAATCAAAGCGATTAAGCCGCCGAGACACAGGCTAACTACCACAAAAACCCGTGAACCATAGCTGCATTAACCACAGTTAATTATGCAAACCCGTCAACAGAGTCGTTCATTTTAGAATACATTATCGCGAAAATTAACACTTATTAGGATTCCAGCGAAATTTCGCAACAAACTGTACGGCGTTTATGTAAATTCGCATTGTTGGTGTGAATTATTTTTGTGCGTCATTTACTTACATTGTGTTATTGCTGCTCGTTAGTTCCTGTTGACAGCTAGAGTTTGAATGTACAGGTTGAGTGGCGCTTGTCGTGTAACCCGCTGCGTGATAGTGGGTAAACAAAAAGTAAAGTATATAGCCTAAATACTGTCCCACTTTTGAGCGCAGGCCTCCATCATTGTGTGTGTTTTGGATTGTGTTTTTGTGGGACTTTGGTCGCTGGATGTATTTTTATAAGAATGTATTGGCTTAATTATGTTTTTTTAATATGTATGTGGTGTTTACCTATTATTAATTGTACACGTGCCTTTATACCTAAATTAAGTTTTATTTTTTAAATAAGAACGAATTAGTGTAGCAATTGCTGGTGAACCAATAAATAAAAAATAAATAAAAAAAAAACATTGAAATTTTTTTTTTTTTTTTTTTTAAGACTTGAGTTTTCGATACAATGATGGGTATTGGCTTTATCACCACGCTTACCTAATTAAGATTTTACTTTGTTGTTCCATCATAGTACAAAGGTTAAAACGCGGTGTCTCGTAAGCTATTTATTGAGTATAGGTATCCTAGACTTACATTTTGAAAGAGACGACCGACAACGACGCTTAGGCCAAATTACGCTGGCCAAAATTAAACTTGACAAAACCAATTCCATACTTGTTAAGGTGAATTCGTCTAATTATTTTTAAAGGTAGCAAATCTAACAAAAATATTATATACAATTCGTTTTAACATTGAAGTAAGTCAACAACAGTTCTATGTTGTTCCTAACTTGCATCTGCACGTATAATACTAATTCATTATTGTCTTGTTTCAGATGAACCGAGCAATACAGGTGAAACCGGCGGACAGCGAAAACAGAGGAGGTAAACAATTTCGATCACTTGCTTACTTTGTATAATAATTGTAAGCAATTTTAGTAAAATAATTATAAATTATTTTAGGTTATGTGGTATTTCAGTTAGGCTATATTCAAATAAACTACTTAATTAATCAGAATTCCACCGATTCTTTTATATGTGCACAAAGAAAATGTGTCATAGGTTCAAATAAGGTATTTAGAATCTAACAGAATTGAACGAAAACCGTAACCCCGCTCCGTAGCACATTCGTAGCTGGCGTAGAAACTCCGTAGATACTCCGTAGCTAGCGAGAACTAACAGTAATGTATTTATATTCAACGCTTTTTTCAAGATTTCTATAAATGTAAACCATCAAATACCTCGTTACGATTTCATTACTACGTTTCTCCTTTAATTATTTATTGGGCATAATGGAAACTGCCAAATAGGCTTTTTAATTAGAATAGTTCTGTAACATTCCATTTATTTTTGATCATTTTATATTGATTTTAACTTGTTCCGTCTCATTTAAAAAGCTTAAGTTCTTCTTATTTGGTTGAGTACCGTATTTATCCTTGTTTTTTAAATATTCCTTGAGATAAGGTAAATTGTCACATAGGTTCCTAAAATCTTCGCCTGTTGTACCTCAGGTCATCGTGGTAGATAAGTCAATATTTAATAGAACTTATAATAATTAAAATATCCAAATATTAATTTATATTATAAGTAAACAATTGCCACTGCGTCATAATATCCCATGCGCAACCAGCCGCGGGTTAAGCAGCCCCCAATCAAATAATTGAATGGATGAACTATCTGAATATCTATGTTTGTTTGTACTTGTGTGCTGGTAAATATAATTCCGGTCAAAATGACCGATAGACCCGAGCAAGGTTAATAATTCACAGTCGTCGTCAAATATATCCCGAATCCCAAAGGAAATTACAGAAACTTAAACATGGTATAAGTTAGTGACGGGGTGATTAAAGTTTGCATTTATCGATTCGTATGGCACAATAGCCGACGCGTGACCATTATCATCTAGATAATTATCTAAAGCTTTCAATGTTTACGTTATGACGATTAGTATATTTTCATGTTTACTTGAACTTTACTTACTTTATTTAACTAAGGATTCGTGTTTGTCGATAACCGACGACTGTACATCGCTATTAGCTATTTTAAAAGATACGGAAAATTACAAAAATAAACTGTATTATTTAGTTATCGAATAAACTAATCTACAATTAATCACTAGTACTGTAAAAATATTACTAATTTTACGCGCAACTTATATACAAGTAGTTATTTTATTTAACCACCAGTCATGAGTGCTGTTTCTATATATGTATGTATATACATACTGAAATGTTGTAAAGTTGTCATTAATTAATTATAGTTATTTAAAAACACACGTATGTTGTAGTCAACGATCTTTAATACTCTCACGAGAATTATGTAATTCACTTGAGCTAGAGAATAACAATAACTTATATAACCCTTTCAGATGAACGTACTTACATAACTGTTATAATATTTATGAAAACATTACACTAAGAACTGAATGTAGATCAGCACAAAATCTTGGATTCATTTTAATATTTTAGTATATAAAGTGCTACACACGAATTGGTACGCCTACATGTCTTGTAAAAATACCGTACTTTCAAATATACACCTTTAGATAGATAAAGCAAATTAATAATCTTTGAACACAACTCCACCATGCTACAAGCTACCACAAGTGAAATAAAAACAAATGGGTCCCGTCATTACATAACACACTTACGCCTAATATTATGATCATGGGCGCGATCCTAGTAAGGCTGACCGCACATTAAAAACTACCTACTTACGCATTTATCAGTTGCTGTAGCTACTATTGTACAGCATAACAGGTGATATTAATATTAATTATTATTAAGAGACTAAACGGAGGTGGTTATAGATTTATTATTTCTGTTAACAACTTACAGCTTTCCTTACGAGTTATTTTTTTTATAATCTACGAGTAGCACTTGGCTTTCATCTAACCTGACGGTAAGTGACGATAAGGTCGAACGTGTTAGCGCGCTTCACCCGGAATCCTCAACCACTGAGGAGCTGGCTATCTTATCTCCAAACTATCGGGACACAACAATACTACTATCATTGTTGTTATGACGCCAGACTTTAGATAAGATGGTGGTAGCTAGCCAGGTGCACATAACAAGCCATTCCGCCAACCAAACACACTACACAAAGATTTACCCCCACTGGGAATCATTTATTTATTTATTTTTCTTCAATAATTCGCACAGTACACACAAGCTGTAGCTATTACCTTAAAACGTTGCTCTTTTGGACGTAATTTATCCAGCAACTAAACCCAAAGTTATTATGTGATAGCCTAGCGTTGAAGTTGCTGAGCAACTGCTAAATTGCGACAGCAAGTAAAGCAGTTGCTGTGTGGTCAGCCTAACGGCATCTAGGGTCCGGTATGTACTATCCGTAGAGTATCGTTAATATAAATCGACGTTACTGATTAATCGACTAGCCACACCACTATTGCGGCGGGATGACATTTGATGAGTTTAGTTTATCGCAGCTAATTTGTTATTTCGGAAATAATTTATTCGTGGGTCGAATTACTCATCTAAAATAGGCACTGATGGGCGGCCTCTGGCTTAGTAATTGACATTTATAAATTGATTATGACAACCTAAATAACCACCTGCTTATTAATGTAATAGTAATAATACTAATAATAGACGGCCGGGTTGTGGAGTGGTCAGCGACCCTGATTGCGCAACCTACGGACCTATTAATGTTTGTAATGGAAAATTATAAATTTGGTTTTAGAGTATGTTAAAAATCTATAATACTATTTTTATTTACTTTTATAGAAATTATAATAACCTATATAGTGCCCCACTGTTGGGCAAAGGCCTACAACGATGAAATCAAGTCATCGCCACAGTATATGATGTCAGTATAATGATCCTACTAATATTATAAACGCGAAAGTTTGTAAATATGGATGGATGTTTGTTACTCTTTCACGTAAAAACTACTAAATGGATTTGGATAAAATTCGGCAAACAGTTAGTTTATAACCTGGATTAACACATAGAATACTTTTTATTGCGATATTCTTACGGGAACAGGAACCACGCGGGTGAAAGCGCGAGCGGCCGCTAGTACTTAAATAAAGCAACAAAATTTGCGTAAAGAATTTTATAAAGAATTAAAAGTACATGAATACCTATGTAAAATAACTTGACTGAAAGGGCCGTGCATTGCGCTTTAGTTTTGCTTCCAGACCGTCCCTTAACTCTCATAACGTCATAGTGTGGTACTTAAACTTTATAACATATGTTAGTTGCGTAATTTGAGTTATTGTATTTTCTCTCTCCCGCATAAACGAATATTACTACCACAATTTCCTTTTCATGGGTGTCGTGTCGTTTGTCGTAGGCAACTAACGGACTATGGAGTGTGCAATCATAGATCGGCAATGAGCTTACTGCCTAACGGGAAACGCTTGGTTTTTTATCTTATCTGATGGTGATTATCAGTCTATTCTGATATAAAGTTAAAATAACTTAACCAGTGAGAAATCTCAAATAATATCCTCTCGGCTGTGAGAAAACTCTTAAATTGGTTACTAACAATAGCATTTATATTATATTGTGTAAGGCTGCTAACAGGTTAACTATACAGATGACGCAGCAGAACAATTATGTAAACATAAGTTTTACGGCTTTAAATGTGGTAGCTACAGATAGCCAGGCAGACCAAGAACAAACTTACGACTAACCAAACTAAAAAGATACAGATATAAATGTTGTGCTTTTTACTCAGATTTTTAGCAAGTGCAAACATTTTAGAATTTTTTTTATTATTATTACGTACATTTATTAACAAAAATAAAAACAATATGTCCCGCAAAACCGCCTCGGCTGTTGACTGGCTTGAAGTTTAAATGACTTGTAGTTTTGTCATTTCTACTGATTGCAATGAAATTTCAAGAATATGGAATGTACTAATTATACAAGCCCAATTATGTCTGACCAGCGCCGATACCATCTACCTGTGTTTACGCCGCTCGTAGTAAACGTGACGCCACAACCGCCCATTCAGCCAATTATCGCGTGCGCCACATTTACGACATAATTTTTAATGAGTGCCACCAACAATTAGTTATATTCGTACCGGGGTGTTGTGTAAACACGCGGCGAATGGCGATGGCTATCGCGTTGATGGCTCGCTTTTATGAAAATTGGGCGGCATAATAAACGTTTAGATGTGCCTATTACATAGATGCGTACACTCATGAATGTTAGCGCCAAATGGTTAGACAGAGACTAGGCAACGAGGACCGTAAAAGCGTACCTAACCCTCAGTCTTTGATATTTTTGACACAATTTTTGGCGCAACTATCAAAGTCAAATTTGACAGAATCGAGCATAGACTATGCGATATTTTACGATAACAATGCATAAGATGTGAAACAGAACCGAAATAACCAAACTTGTTCATACTAAAGTAGTCTGTAAGTCTATGAAAACACGGTACAAAGTCAAGTGTGTTTTTGTAGGTGCGGTCTCATGCGACCGCTTGGGGCCTGAGGGGTAGCGTAAAAAAGTGCACTGCTACAGTCTATGTTTCCACAAATAACAACTGCACATGTGCTCAGTGTGATAATGGTGATCACATCGCCGCTTCATGCTATCGGATGTATGTGATGATGATGATCTTCCCGACCGATTTCGGTCACAGCGGCGACAATACATTTTTATTTATTTAGGACTAGCGGCCGCTCGCGGTTTCTCCCGTGTGGTTCCCGTTCCCGTGGGAATATCGGGATAAAAAGTATCCAATGTGTCAATCTGGGTTATAAACTATCTGTATGCCAAATTTCATCAAAATCCATTTAGTAAATTTTACGTGAAAGAGTAACAAACATGCATCCATACTTACAAACTTTCGCGTTTACAATATTAGTAGGATATCATTATGAGCCGTGTCAGGTAGCGGTGAAAAAATGCTACTATTCACTCCCTGTGTCGTAAAAGGTGACTAACGGACTAAATACTGCACATTCATCCAACAGCATAGAGCGGCGATGGGCTCACCACCTGTCACGCTGAGCCATGTGCAGTCGCTATTTGGTGAAAAGTGGACTATGGTAGAGGACTGCTTTTGCTGTCCTCACTGCCTAGTCTCTGACTAACCCTTCGGGGATAATAGTCGTGATTATATGTATGTAAAAGCCTTTAGTAAGGATGTATGTAGACTACAGATAATAAGTCTGTTTGTCGCCTTTTATGACGCCCAAGAGGAGCGAATGTATTGGTAATATTATTTTATTATTGAGCCACCACCACACCGCACAGTATGTGCGTAGTGAGTGCACCAGCCGGTGGCTTAGACAAGTACTCGTATACATCTACCTGGTATTTGGTAGCTTAGACAAGTACTCGTATACAACTACCCGGTATTTGGTAGCTTAGACAAGTACTCGTATACAACTACCCGGTATTTGGTAGCTTAGACAAGTACTCGTATACAACTACCCGGTATTTGGTAGCTTAGACGAGTACTCGTATACAACTACCCGGTATTTGGTAATTAATAGGTGTGTACCCGTAACTGGGTCATTCTTTTTATTGGAACAATTCTGAAATTGCATAAACTAAGCAGCTTTTTGCTTTCAAAAAATCCTTCAATATTATTATCTGAAGATTAGCCAACACAACATATTATACTTCAAAAATACTCTCCTTACCTAAAAATTATGTACACATATTTTACATATAATGAAGAAAGTATAATCATTTTTAAATGAAACTAGTTCCGTTTAAGAAAATATTAATAACCTACATAACTAGCAATATTAATTAGTCACTAAAAGTTATTATTTACCTACATAAATTAAGTTAAGTTGAGGCAGATTTCAGTTGATTGTTTTATTTTATTTATCTTCTAGTAAAATTTACAGATCATACAAAGTAATTTGTCAAAAATGTAAATTAAATTAAAATATAAGAGATGTATAGTACTTTATAGTTTTTAGTTATTTGCTTATAGAAGAACATTTTTACACGCCGTTACATAAAAATTTACTAGAATAAGTGCATGCTTTAGCTCAAATAAATTCTTTAACTTTAAACTAAAACTACGCTCCACTTCACGAAATCTGTACAAAGTTGGGGCCAGTTCACACATAATCGAAAAGTCGTTAGTGTCGCTTTGAACTCCGTCACACTAACGTGAACTGTTTCTTACTGGTAATCGATTCTTGTTATGACGGGGCGTAATAGTTCTGCGACATTTGTTTCTATTTATTTTATAATACATCGAAACCTGTTAGTCAAAATTTTGTCACAATACAAAAAAGTGTCAATAAACATTTAAGCAGGACTACTACATACATACATATAATCACGACTATTATCCCCGAAGGGTTAGTCAGAGACTAGGCAATGAGCACCGCAAAAGCATGCAGTTCTCTACTATAGTCCACTTTTTGCCAAATAGTGACTGCACATGTGCTCAGCGTGACAGGTGGTGGAGCTCATCGCCGCAATATGCTGTTGAATGTCTTTAGTCCGTTGGTTGCCTTTTACGACACCCAAAGGAAGAGGGGGTGTGGTAGTATTCTTTCACCGCTACCCGACACAGGACTAATTGACGTGTAATTACTGTATTACATTTCATCAAAGCTTCAGGAACCCCATCAAGTCACATAAATTATGTGTGTGTGTGTAGTGTGAGTAGCGGCTAAATAAAAGAATACTGCCAACCCCTCTTTTCGATTGGATGGCGTATAAAGGCGACTGGCGGATTAAAAACTGCACATACATCCAAAATCATAGAGCGGCGATGAGCTCACCACCTGTCACGCTGAGCACATGTGCTGTTGTAATAAGGTGAAACCGCGACTATGGCAGTAGACTGCTTTTGCGGTCTCCTTATTGCCTAGTCTCTAACTAACCCATTGGGGATAATAGTGTTAATCTATGTATGTATGTGTGATCTTGATACTTGACAATATCTACTCCATGCTTTGGTAGGCACGCCAACCCGTTGGTCCTAGTTGTGAATCTGTGTATGTGTGATCTTTATACTTGACAATATTTACTCCATGCTTTGGTAGGCACGTCAAGCCGTTGGTCCTAGTTGTGTATCCATGTTTGTATGATCTTGATACTTGACAATATGTATTCCACGCTTTCGTAGGCACGTGAAGCCGTTGGTCCTAGTTGTGAACCTATGTTTGTAAGATCTTGATACTTGACAATATCTACTCCATGCTTTGGTAGGCACGTCAAGCCGTTGGTCCTAGTTGTGAATCTATGTTTGTAAGATCTTGATACTTGACAATATCCACTCATGCTTTGGTAAGTCAAAGTCAAAGTCAAAATATATTTATTCAATAAACTCAATTAATAAGTACCTTGAAACGTCCAAATATTTTTTAACCTACCACCCATTCAGGACATTATTTTTTAACTGTGGCAAAGAACGGGCGCAAGAAACCACAGCGCACAGAAGCAACAACATTTACAAAAAATATATATATTATATGTCGTTACCAGGTCACAAAATACAAAATATGAATTTGAATGTAAATAGTTTAATTAAATATGGTGCTCTATATAAATTAATTATAGGCAATTAGAAATAGCTGTTGGAGTAGGTACTTGGAGCATTTCAGACCCAAGCTGTTTTGTCTTCTGTATAATCCGACACTTTATAATAAGCTTTTTTATAAAGCTTTTCTTTGATTTTGATTTTAAATTTATCAAGATCTAATTTCTGAATATCATTTGGTACTTTGTTGTATAATCGTACACACAGACCCTTAAAAGAATTATTTATTTTATGGAGCCTAGTATAAGGCACTGCTAATTTGTTCTTACTTCTAGTATTTAATTTGTGAATATCACTGTTTTTTGAAAACATTTCAATATTTTTATGAACATACACAAGATTTTCATAAATATATTGTGATGCAACTGTCATTATACTTATATCCTTAAATCTCTCTCTGTGAGAGACACCAGCCTGTAGGTTATATATTGCTCAAATAGCCCTCTTCTGCAGCACAAAGATAGTTTGAATGTCGGCAGCATTTCCCCACAGTAAAAATGGCGTACGACATTACACTATGAAAGTAACTGAAATAAACTAATCTCGCTGTATCAACGTCAGTTAACTGACGGATCTTCATTACTGCATAAGCCGCAGAGCTAAGTCTATTCGACAATTTAGCTATATGTGGGCCCCACTGAAGCTTGGCATCCAACGTGATAACATTAGGCAATACAAATCTTACACATTTGGTTTTTCCCTCATTTAATAGCAAGTTATTAACACTAAACCAGTGAACAATCTTTGAGACCGCATTATTCACATCGTCATAATTTGGGTGTCGTCGTTTCACTTTGAATAAAAGTAAAGTATCATCAGCAAACAATACTATCTCATGACTGTCTTTTACAAAATAAGGTAAGTCATTAATAAAAACCAAAAACAAGAATGGACCAAGTATTGAACCCTGCGGAACTCCCATTTTAACAACTGATCCCGGAGATCTTTTACCGTTAATGTCGAGCTTTTGAATCCTGTTACTCAAGTATGAGATTAGCAGGCTCAAAGAAGCATTCCTAATTCCATAGTGGTTAAGCTTCCTGACCAAAGTTTCATGTAAAACACAATCAAAAGCCTTGGATAAATCACAAAATACCCCTAGGGCATCCTGTGATTCCTCCCAGGTATCAAATATTTGGATTAAAACACCGGCGTCAGTTGTAGAGCGACCCCTAGTAAAACCATATTGTTTACAATGTAAAAGTTTATTTTTATAAAAATGAATTTGCATTTGGTCTAGCTGGTTTGATTACTTTCCATCAGGTGACCCGCTTGCTCGTTTGCCTCCTTCTGCTATAAAAAAAAAAAAAAAAAAGCATTAACTTTTCAAAAATTTTACTAAATGTGGGTAGCACAGAAATAGGTCTAAAATTAGAGGGGTCAGAAGTGCTACCTGATTTAAATAATGGAATTATTTTACTATATTTCATGAGGTCAGGAAAAACACCACAGTCAATGCATTCATTAAATATGCAAGCTAAAACTGGAGCTATTGTCATAATTACAGATTTAGCGACGTCCACGGAATTACCCCACAGATCAGCAGTTTTCTTTTTATTGAGAGTGTTAAATGTTTTTATTATATCTATAACACAAATTTTTTGAAAACTGAAATTACTTTCACAATCTTTAACATTCTCCTTCAAAACAAATTCAGCTACAGTGGGGGAGGAAATCAAGGCTTTTGTAGTTGAAACTGGAATGTCAGTAAAAAGCCTCTCAAATGCTGCAGCAATATCAGCATCAGAAGTCAAGGTTTTATTATCACAATTTAAAATGTACTCATTATTACGACTTTTGACCTTTCCTGTTTCACTATTTATAATATTCCATGTCATTTTTATTTTGTCATTACTATTCTTAATCTTAGAACTCAAATAGTTTGCCTTGGCTAATCGACATACTCTTTTGAATAACTTTGAATAATTTTTAACATATAATTTGAAGTCATCGCTGGTGTTATAGTTGCGTTCACCATAAAGTTCATAGAGGCGTTTCCTACTTCTGTGAATACCAATTGTAGCCCATTCATTAAAAGTTACAGTACCACTAACTGAGATCTTTTTTGGAATAAAAGTTTTATTAAATTCTGAACAATAAATGTTAAAAAAATTATTATAAAAGACATTAGGGTTGTCATTGTATTCTAAATAATTTAATTTTGTATCTAGATTGCTTTTAAAGCGTTCCAGCCGACCTGCAGTTTTTGGTACAACAATGATATTCTTTTTCGTCACTTGTTTACGCTGGTGTGGAAAGCTGACCATTTGGCCACAATGATCAGAGTCCAGGTTATTAATAATTTGCTTAGCCAGTGGTTTTACATTTGTATATATGTTATCAATACAGGTGGCCGAAGTGGCAGTTATTCTTGTCGGCTCCAAAAATAAATGATTTAAGTTGTATGATAGAAATAGGTTTTTAATTTTAGCTGACATTGTGGAATTTTCTAACAAATTAATATTAAAATCCCCGCAAACAATTATTGTTTTACCTACATTACGGACTTTATGTAATGCCTCATCCATAACTTTTTCGGAAAAATCATATAATGCTGAAGGAGGTCTGTACACACTTAATACAACAAACTGCTCCAACTCCACACAAGCTATTTCTATTGTTCGCTCAACCGAGAGGCTCACTATGTCTTTGCGTTCCTTTAATTTAAACTTTTTACTTACAATAATTAAGGAGCCACCATGTATTGCATTTCCTTGACTGAACGAACTTCCTACCAAATGATTCTTAAAATTGAACATGAACTGATGGTCTTTAAGCCAGTGTTCTGTTATGCAAAGAATATCAATTTTATTACAGTTCATGAACAATTCAATCTCCAAATCTTTGCCCATCATTCCTTGGATGTTTTGGTGGACAATGTTTAAAGATTGTACATTTTTTAAATTTAATGATTGACATGGGCTTTTGCTAAAGCTATTTTTACATTCATTAAATTTCATTTTATTAACAAACATTTCGCAAGAGTTTTCCTCTTTTGTCATTTAATTTAATTTAAATAATTAATTGTAATGTCAGTAGAAACACTACTGACGTCTATGTCAAATATAAAGGTAGGCACGTCAACCCGTTGGTCCTAGTTGTGAATCTATGTTTGTATGATCTTGATACTTGACAATATCTACTCCATGCTTTGGTAGGCACGTCAAGCCGTTGGTCCTAGTTGTGAATCTATGTTTGTATGATCTTGATACTTGACAATATCTACTCCATGCTTTGGTAGGCACGTCAACCCGTTGGTCCTAGTTGTGAATCTATATGTGTGATCTTGATACTTTACAATATCCACTTCATGCTTTGGTAGGCACGTCAAGCCGTTGGTCTTAGTTGTGAATCTATATGTGTGATCTTGATACTTGACAATATCCACTTCATGCTTTGGTAGGCATGTCAAGCCGTTTGTCCTAGTTGTGAATCTATGTTTGTATGATCTTGATACTTGACAATATCTACTCCATGCTTTGATAGGCACGTCAAGCCGTTGGTCCTATTATAGTTGTGAATCTATGTTTGTATGATCTTGATACTTGACAATATCTACTCCATGCTTTGGTAGGCACGTCAAGCCCTTGGTCCTATCTGTCGATGTCAAATGACACTCTTACCCGCATTGGAACAGCGTAGTGGTTTATGGAACATTCCATATTCTATTATTTATTTGGAGCCCAGCCCAGCAGTGGGACATTTGTAGGCTTCCAACACGATATTAACATACAAAATACCCACACAGAAGTTTAAAGCATCAAACCGTGTAACTGTGCCACAAAAATGTGGTCTATCTCCGTTTTATAGCGCCTTCAACGGCTGCTTATAAAAGTCACTTCGCGATTTATCGCACCAATGTGCTCCAACTAAGCGTGCTTATTAAATAGCTTAATGCAATTAGCATCTGGCGCACGTAGCGGGGCCCAGGCCGTTATTGCCCGCTAAATAGTTATTTAAATTCAGCGTGCAGCCATCTTAATGATAATAGTTTGGACGGATTGGAACCAAGTGATTTTGAGCTTCCTGTCTTTTTTTAGGTGGAGCTTAACGTTAAAAATGTTTCACGTTATCAACATTTTAGCTTTTTAACTTTTCCTTACTTGTGAGTGATTACCAGTGATTAGTGTTTTAAAGGACGAACATTACAAGTTTGTAATAATTATGTGCGATATCCGTTAAACTTGCGTATGTGTACAGTTGTAGAATTTTTTATAATACTTACTGACTTCGGTGGCTCACCCACCTAAAATGTGACTAGGCCTCCGATGTGAATTCCGCCACTAGTCTCGACCCTGTGCCCTTGTTTGTCAGTATGCTATTTTATTGTTCTTTCGCCGTGAATGACTTTGCTACAAATATCCACACTTATTTCAATGTCACCTTGATAAGACGATCGATTTTAAAAATTACGTTACACGCAACTTTCATGTAAAACATGCTATTATTCGGGCCCCCTGTACGCGCTCAATAATTCAAAATACCGAATCAAGGGAGTGCATGAATAAATGAACAAGTGTCGGTGTAACAAACGATATTATAATGACAAGTGCGTCTGTCTGCCCGTCGCGTGCGCGCACTCGTTAAAGTTCGCTCGGCGATGAGCTCGTGCCGGGAAGCGGCGGTTTTAAGTAGTTTTATTGCTATTATATTAGCCCTCGTTATATTGCAATTTTGAAGGACAAGCCATTATGAATATTTTTAAAGATATTTTGGATAAAATGGAAAGCTTTGGTCTCTACCCACCCCTGCGGGCAACGGCCGTGATGTATGCATATGTCATAGTAAGATAGATAAAGCCGGATAATATTACTGGATTAAGTTTATTGAAATATTTGTAGGTCACGATCACGTGACCTCCTTTCTAACCCATCAGGGTTAGGAAGGAGATTGACCATTTTGGACCAAATGCTGGGAATACTTTTATTTCTTTCTTCACGAGATTATATTGTACAGTCACGAGCACAATATGTACCTATACATTTTACTCTTATTCCATTGTATTAAGAGTTACAATTGTTTACATATTTTTGCTAGTGACTGTACCTAAAAACTTATCTTATGGCTTTAAATGATTGATTAATTGAATGACTATCCTTAACTAAGTGTTATTAAATAAAATCCATTGTTTTTATTACATACCGTAATTTATTTTAAAAATAAGACGTTTGTTATTATTTTTCGTTAATGTAAAACCTATACAACAATTTTTTTTTTCAATACTTCTCGGATAGATTCGGATAGATTCTGAATTAGTCTAAGGAACATTATGCACTATGATTCAATGTTGGGCAGAACTCTTGGTCCAACGTCCATACAAAATGGTCATCCTTTCTTCTTGAATTTCCGACTGACTGGATCAGCGAGTGACATTGTGACCTGCGGGGTTCACCAACACAACGAAACCCTCGCCCTACACCTACAAATATTTCACTAAACTTAAACAAGTAATATAATTATATCACTAAACATGAACCGTATTATAATTATATTCCTAGTAAGATAGTAATAAAAAATCGCTTTTTTATAACTATGTTACAGAATATAATTATATCCCTGGGGATATGGCTATATTACGGCTTTATCTATATCCCTGTGACATATAACGATTACTCGCATAATGACACATTTAGGTAGCCAAACGCACAATGACACTTCGTGTGATATGTGTTCGCCAATGTCTTCCCTTTCCAACTATCCCATTCACTCTCGCCTCATGTATGTTTATGTTTATAAGTCTCTTTACTTATATTTGTTTTTGTCACTTATAGCAAGAGTATTGTTATCTTTTAAATTTTTTGAGACAGCAAAAAGCAAACATTTCCAGAGTAAACAGTGTTGTACAATGCTAAAACACATTCTAAAAGCCATCTCAATCATAGAGGCAAACAATACGCTATACAGACAACGGCAAATAAATATTACTTATTTAACTAGATTTGATTATAACAACTCAGGTTATATACGCATTGCTAATAATAATATATTAAAGCAATGATTTACAAATGCTAATTACATTAATTAACTTTGTAGATAAAATTATGTTTGATGCCATTAGTGGCATGGACTTTATTGGTATTAAAATATACTGTAATTGTATGAAAATGAAAACTAAGTGTCGGTGGTTGGTTTGATTGGTGCTTGGGCTAATTTTACGTTTGACTTACTAACTACAACTAGATTCCAGGTAAAGTGCGCTTTCATCTATGGCCTTTAGGCAAGACAGAACCGCACCTAACTTTTATTACTCTATGGTAAATTTGTGTTTAAAAATAAAATCAAGTGATACTCTTGATGGGTTTTTAAATTTGGTTAACCATCCAGTGACCTGGCATTGCAAAAGTTGCTCAACTAGCCAGATCGTAAAAGAATGCCTTAGTCGCTGTATCAATAAACTTCTTAAATTTTTTTCACATAAGGCTATATTATTTTAAAAAAACATAAAAACCGATGCATGCTACATAAAGGCTACCATTAAAAGCATTTGTTCAGTTGTCACCTGGCGCGGTATCGGCGCATTATCAGCGGCTGTCACACTCGTTGTATCGCGATCAGCCGTCGGCGTGTCAGCCGTCAGCCGTCGGCCGTCGCGGAGCGTCCCAGCCGTCGGCGATGATCGATGGTAGCGGGGAGCTATTGTAAAAGCCGTTTTATGAACTACCCTAGTACGTGCTTGGGGTGTAGCTGAATGGATAGGTGGTAGGATTTAATGAGAGAAATCTTGGTCCCCATAGATTCGATAAAATAACTACTGATGTGAACCCATACGTCCGGTATGGGTTCACATCAGTATGTATGTATTATTATTAATGTAAATAGCTCATTAATAATAATCTTTTAAAAGAAACCACTAATTTGATGGCCACTATTTAACCGCCTCTGTAGTCTAATGGACTAAACCACTCATCTAAGACTTAGAAGTTCCCAGTTCGATGAAATTCATTTTAAAATTATAGATTAGGCATGCGGTCCGCCTGATCGTTACCAGTTACAGCCTATGGAAGTTTACAACATTGTAGGTATCAATCGCGCGTTGCCTGTAAAACCTTTATACAACCTTTTTAAGGTGCATTCTGTACTCCCTTGAGAATACCTCGGCACGGAACTTTATAAGCAACTACTTTTTTATGGTCAGATCCTCTTTTGTGGGGCGCTATATTATGCTCTAGATGATAAAACGTTAACACGCCATACCATCTGGATAATAGTGGATGTTCGGCAACACACTGATTCTCATTTTGTTAGACTTTTATGCACCTTAACCAGGTGAGAATAAGGCCAAAAACGTTGTCGATGAATTTTGTTTTATTAAATAAGGAGTTTCGTAATCTAAGTAAACACATAATTAATTATCCTTCATGCTGCCCCACTAGGCGAAGCGAAGGAGTCCATCACTGGAATCAAGTCATGCTACATTGATGGGGCTCAATCACTAAGCTTGCCAAATATACAAGGACTAAAAGGACTAAAATATACAAAACACCTTTGCCCGGCAATTGAACTCAGGACCTTCATGTATCCGACTGGCAAGATCCAAACTGAACGTCTGTGCCGCTGCATCGTCGAGCTCCTAAAGTTTGGTCTATTAGAAACTATTGTATAAATGAACCTTCCGACACAATGGCGCAAAAAGTTATTACACCTCCATGGTGCAGCTAGTTATCTGAAAGTGATAAATTATTAATAGCCCCAATCTAATCTAACACGGCAAAGCGCAAGCCCTGATTCCATTTGCATGCTATTTTTCAATTAACCACCGCTGTTTAATAGGGTTTTCATAATTAATCTAGTGATTAGTCTCTTATGGGTAACTAACATTTGCTTTCATAATTTTAAATTACATTTAGTTACATTACGTAACACAGTTAAGTTACATATTAAATAAATTATGTTATAATATATGCAATAGCTGATAGTGAAAGATAGGGTGTTTGGACAATGGATTTTGTCGTATAAGTTCTAACTTTGTCTAAGTAAATTTCTAGCGGTTTTTATATTTTTATTTACTTAAGTTTGATCAATAACTAATAATGTCTCTAAGGTAAATAAGTGAAATTCATTTTTATAGGCGGTTTGGTTGATGACATCTAATTCCCTGAATGTATAAATCCGCGAACGTCTAAATCCGCGAATGTCTAAATTCTCGAATGTCTAAATCCGCGGATGTCTAAATCCGCGGATGTCTAAATCCGCGAAAGTCTAAATCCGAAAATGTCCTAATCCGCGAATGTTTATTTCCACGAATTAATGTGTTATTGATGATTGGGGGAGGCCGACGTCCAGCAGTGGACTGATATTGGCCGATGATGATCATCATCATATCGAATGGCAAAAACTGCGACGTCCTAAAAATATGATGATGATAATTGTAATAACGCCTTACAGGGTCGCGTGAGATATACCTCTAGTATTGCAAAGGTCACGACGGTTACCGTTTACCATCCGGCGGGCATATGCCCTATACCACTATTTAGTATTAAAAAAGTATAATGTCATCAAAAATTACACCCTTCTTGATTTCAGTCAGACCAGGCTTTTAAAAAAAGGGTTAAATTTTTAAATTATTGATTATGATCTAACAATCAACCGACGACCAATCAGGAATAAGCAAATGAGCACCAAAATTTTTTAAAATCGAGGAAATTCTGAAGTGGGTTTTAAAGCAATGCGAAGTTTCTTCCCAAAGTAAGCTTTTTCTCTAGAGAGTAAAGCTCTTTATTAAATCAGGAGAACTTTCAGATTAGACTTCCTGAGAGGAAGAGGGCTAATTATAATGAAGTCGAACGTTCAAAACAATGCTCAGACGTGTTAATTAATTTCGAAGATATCTCCGAGTTGAAGTAAAGAGTTAACAACTATTGATTGGGATATTGCTTTGAATAAAGATAAATATAAACTTCCTTTATGTTTTTACTTCACAGCGTGTAATCTCTTGGCCCTCATCTCACCTTCTCTTTAATGATAACGAGACTGTAGGTGGAAACGTACTTCACGAACTAACTACCTTATCTCTAAATGTTGAAACACACTAATGCTACTATTGTTGTTGGCTTGGCGACACACTTAGAGATGATGGTAATTCGTCAGGCCGACTGTGACCATTGGTCAACCACTGGACTATACAGAGTGTTTGATAATTGGTATATAATCTCGCAACTAGGCTATCCTACTAAGGGTGGATTCGACCAAGCTAGAGTAAATTTTATTCTAATATTAAATCGCCAGTTATGCGAGAGTAAATCGAAATTACGTTTTACCACGCACTATTCTCAGAGTAGCTTGCCTATCCGGGAATAGTCACTATACCACCGTTCAGCGGGGAGTAACAGAAATAATCCGAAAGTTTTTAATGGTGTCTATTATACTTTAGGTTGTGCGTGTTGTTTTCTGTTTCTGACATCTGTATGTAGGTATTGTCATTTGAAATAGTTAAGTCCTCGCATTTTGCAAATTTTATAAACTTTTAGTTAAGTAATATGAGGCGTTTAAGAAATTTGATTGAATATAGTGATAGTGATGAGGAAGTAACACCTAGACGTCCAGCATTAGTAGCATTATCGGCAATTATTTGCCATTGAGCCAATTTGGTTTTTACAGTTACTATGTTCGTTTTTCTATTTTCTATTACATTGAAGTGACACTCCACATGATTTAACAATAGTTCTTTTTCAGCTGGCAGTCAATTAGGACTACTATGTTTACGTTCGTCCTTACTCATTTTATATTATAAATCTTAATTAATTAGCAAAAAAGCAAACATAACACACTAAACGAAAATACCACAAACACATTGACATTCGACTTTGACAACTACAGTTATTGCACTAGACGACAAAATAGAGTTATCAGGACTTTGCCTTTTAAATAGTTCGTTTGTAGAACAGTGACCATTGGCCGGATAATAGGTTCGTTCACCATGCATTCACTCAATAATGAAGAATAACAATTCCAAGAGTAATTAATCTGTGGATTGCATGAAAAAGTACCATTTTTTATTCGAGAATAAAATCGTTGAATCGATATATTCTTGGTATAGGTTATTCTCGTTTATATTCAAGTTTGGTCTAATCCACCCTAAGTGCGAAGAACAACTTTTTGGCAAGTAAGTAAGGGATGGAACTCATGGCTAAAAATAAATGCCTCTTTTAAACAAACAACCTCATTTTAGGTAGGTAACACCTAAGCCATGGTAGATGACTATTTTGTAAAGTCTTATAGTTAGTTTTGTAAGTTTATACACTTTTTCAATTCACGCTTAACTGTTTTCGCTCATAGCGTATCACTAAAGATAATACTAGCACAATAAATCAAACGATTTCCTTGGTAGCAAACCATAACTTATTCATTACTAAATCAACATCCAAACTTGCGAACAACGGCACTTCATAAAACCGAAATAGATCCGCAACGAGAGCGGATGCAACCCCCTAATGCTGAACTTCCCAAGCTGCGAACTATAAATTCGCGGACGGGAAATTTTTCTTCCCAACTTCCAGTCGTAAATATTTTAAAGTAACTCGGGAAGGAAAAGTGACACCACTGTTGACGGTCGCCTAACTTGGAGGTGGCCATCGCGGAAAATAACCCGTCCTCCGCCGAACTTGAAATATAAAAGTTGCTTTCCGAATGTTGTTTGTTCGACGCGAGCCTCGGGAGCGCCGCCGTCATAGTTTTTGATTTGGAAAAAATGGAGTTTGCTTTAACTGTAAAATATTGTTACTCTTTTTGGGTGAATGTGTATCGATGTGAATTCTATATATTATTTTTTTATTTGCAGCATGCATCTGAAGAATTTTTTATGATATTATTGCTAAAAAAACGTGTCCAGCCGCGCCGTGGGGGTATGAAGCTATGGCATTGGTTCGTTCAGACTATTGAAATATTTTACAAAACATTTTTATTTATTTTAAATTAAAAATATATTCCATGTGCCATTTCTGGATTCAAGCCTGCTCAAACAAAAAATGAGGGCATTCATATGTCTATGATCTTGTACTGTAGAACTTTGAGTTTAACTCATTCATCCTACGACAGCAGCAGTGGAGGGATGTTTTTTCCTTTGCGAAGAATGAAGAAAATTAAGAAAACATTTCCCCAAATTTGTTCCAAAAAATGTTCCAAGTAGACGCCGTACCTACTTACCATATTTTGTTTGAAACAAAGTCCGGAGAAATTCATGCAGGCCTAGTTATTTCGTTCCCAAAAATTAATAACTCGGACCTACCTTGAAGGTTGGTTGACTTCGCTTAAAACGTTGGACCTAAAAAATGTCCTACAAGCTCCACGATCCCATATTCCGCATATTATATCCCAATTATGATTTTATTTGGAGGACGACCTCTTGTTGCCCACTCGCGGGTAAATAGCTTAGTAAGGGAGCGGTTTGGTACGCATTCGTAATTCAATTTGGCGGGCCCTTAATGCTCTTTAGTTGAGGTCGTTTTGGCGTAAGCCTAAAAGTTTTATTTAAGCCCGCCAGTGAGCTTTGCGATACTCTGACATGTCCAACGAAGTTACGATGTCTTTCGGCCGTTATGTTTGGGAGTGTTACACGTTACCTACATAGTTGATTATTATTTATTCACGGAAGTGTTGTGTGTTGTGTTCAGATTTGTCTTTTTGGAATAAATTAGACCATTTAAATTCAAATGGAATGTACCTTTACATATTCATACCTGATAAAACAGACATCGATTTTTAAACTAATCTTTACGCTAACGCAACATATTAATAAATAAATGTGATTGTGCTTTCATTTATGAAAATAAAAAACAAGATAAAGATTTTTTATTGTATAAGAGTCACAAATAAAAATAAATCAATCAATAGAATTTAAGTATATACTATTTTAGCAGTAAAAAAGAAATCAAAATATATGACGTTAAGAAAATTATTCAATGCTAAAAATTATTTATTATACATGTTTAAAGGAATATCTCTTTCCGGTAATCAACTTCCTATGAAACTTATACATACTACCAGAAAGAAACAGACGTTTAATCCAATGCAACCTTTGGAAAAAGTACTTTGGAGCTCAATTTGAGACGGCTTATATTTAAGCGTAACCCCAATTTGAAATATCCTATTTCTGCAGAAAAATTCACAGAAAACCAGAGATGGCCAATAATTTTTATTTTCCGTGCGAGCAAAAATAAAAGGTGACTCCCAATCGAATTCCGTACTCGAAAGAAGGAGCAGCAAACACCAGGGTACGTTGAATTATTTATACACCACCCAACACATGCATACAACGCTCCCCGGACCATTAGATCTTATTACATCACAAACAAGGATGAAAATCGAATAAAAATGCGTGAGATAAGCACACTCGGCCCGTACACTGGACTTATAAATGAACGCATTTTAGCACTTATGACCTGTTAATAAATTATAAGTGGGAATCCGCGATGGGAACGTCTCACGGAATGTACAAGCCACTCGAAATGCCTCTTTTTGTTGTTGTAATATAGACGGTATTACTTTGTCATAAGGTGCTCCGTGGCCGCATTAAGTTTTGCAAGTGATAGAACAATTTTCTTGAAGCGTTAATAGCTGAGTTATTCCTGCAACTCACGGCACGGTACTTACGGGAAAATAGTTTTTGCAGGTCTCCATCATTGTTCTGGCTTTTTCATAGTATCTCCTTTTCTTTTAGAACGTTGACGCGTTTTTTTCTACTTTACGTGAGCCTTCTGTCTGACATAATTTATGCATAGTAAACATTTTTTAATACCAGTTTACTGATATTGTGATGGTGTAATAACTAGATAATACTGGTGGATCTAGAAGTATCTATATCTCGAAATCCGTTTGGCAAAAGAAGTCGTTATGAATTGGACCGATGTGACAACAAAATCGGAAAGCAATATGCGAATACAAATAAATCATAATCGTATTTTCGGTGCGCATAAATGCAAACACCCCTCGCGAACCCACCAAGTACGGTGTTCACAACATTGTGACGATTCTGAAGCTATAATGCTCAAGATTTATTGACGCTATTAACATGGAAATAATGATTTCGCACTTTATCGCCTATAAAACCAATTTAATATCTGGCCGTTTGATAAATAATTCAATTTTCGTACGTAATTCGCTACATTTTAAAATGTCAAGCTCTTGTGATTTGTATTTTAAGATACAGAGTAACAGAAAGTTAAGAAAGAACAAGGTTATCTAACATCGGAAATGAGAATAAAATAAATTGTAAAAATTAAAAAGGCTATCTAAAGATCCGATTGCATTACATGCAAGTTAAAAGCTAAATAATTATAGACAACTTAATAATGCTGAGGATCCCCTCAGCTTGACTGCTTTTCAAGGTTAAAAAGTATCACATGTGAAGTAAGTTTTGTATCGTATAAATTTCTCATCTTTGTTTGAGAGGTGATAGCGAGCGTGGTTGTTAGCACATCGCAAAATGTTCAATTGGCAGAATGTCCAGTTCGCAAAATGTCAAGTTCACAAAATGTCCAATTCGCAGAATGGACATTCCCAATTTACATCATAACGTGATCAATGACTAATTGATTGACGGACAACGTAGTTAGGTTTAAATATAATCGAAATTTGTAAGAAATTGTATTTGAATAAATAAATGCATTACAACTGAATCATATATGTATACATTTATGCATAAGGAAGGAAATAATATTAAGTAATTAATAAATAGTATGATTGTTTATTTTGTATATATACTTATGTATTTGTATTAGTTTTAGGTCTAGGTAATCGTCTTTTTTTTTATTGCACTTTGTGTCACCCCTATTACATTTATCTCGCACACTCTCTGGGTTGACTGGAAGAGATCTCTTTTAGAGATAAGTCCACCTTTGCACACAATGTCTCTTGCTACTTTTGTTACTGTGTGTATGTGTAATAAAGAATATAATAATATAACTATCATTGTGTGTCTGACAACGGCTGACTGAGTACGTGCGTTTGCAATTTGCTGGCTTGTTCGTACTCGCTATAAAAAACAGACGAAGCTGTACGTAAAAAATTACTTTTCTGTAGTTAAGTTTTCTGTCTTCTTTTCTGTTTTGTGTTTCTGTAAAGTTTATTAAGTGAAAGCTGTAAACTTTGATGTTCAATACAAAAAATGCTTAAGGTAATTGGATTACAACTTTTGACTCAATTAGTCATGATCACGTTACGATAAAAATTGGACATTCTGCGAATTGGAAATTTGCAAAGTGGACATTCTGTGATTTGGACATTTTGCGAACTGGACATTTTGCGAACTAGACATTCTGCGAATTGGACATTTTGCGACCGCTGGGTATTTTGCAAACTGGACATTCTGCGCATTAACGGTTATAGCCGCTCTATGCCGCTCGATGTATGTGCAATCTTTAGTCCGTTAGTCGCTTTTTACGACACCCAAGGTAAGGGAGGGGTTGGCAGTACTATTTTAGTGAGCTGCTACGCTCCGGTTCATAATACCACGCGGCAAAATTACTTGACGGTAATTACGGTAACTTTTTTTTGGTTATATTCATCCCGATCCCGTTAGGTACCAACTTTACGAACCGATTAAAAGTAGCCGTGTTCCATCCGCGTCAAACTGGAATGGAAGCTCGAATCATTAATTCATGAGCTGATCGATAAGGAATTCATACTTCTGGCGCACCGCGCGTAAATAAATGATCGCAGATGACCTTTATCAAACTGTTGGACGTCTCAGTGTCTTTGTGCTTTTAGTACAATCCGATGTCGTATCGATGTTTATGTCGAAGCAGTTATTCAGAAAAAGTTATAATCAACGGGGAATTTGGAGTTAGACATTTCGCTGGAACTTTTTATACTGGAGGGACCAGCTTTTAAACACGTTGAAGTAAAACACATTAAAATGGTTGTTTTTGTTTAAATGTAAGACATTTTTAAATGTTACCGCAAAACAAGTTTATGAAGCAACTAAACATGATGACATTAAATATATTTTGATAGGCAGATGTTACCCGAAATATACATTAAAAAATTACCTAACTTACTAAAATAAAACAAAAGTAAAGTCTAGCTTTTTGGCTAGAAAGCAGTATCTATTATAAGTCACTACTTGTACCATCAATAATAAAACGTAGGATATCACCTTACATAAAAATACCGCTTTGTAAGCTTTGTTTGATTCAGGCAAGGAATTAAATATTATGTACATGTATAAATTGTATGTTATCTTTAAAATGAGTATAAATGTCCAATGGAACCTAAACATCGGTCGAGATAGTAAGCCATAACACAGTCATTAGGCTATCGGCGATCAGATCGGCTGTTCACACCCCGCTTAACTCCGCTGTATTGTTATATTCAATGGCTTACAATCGTAATTTAACAATCAAGAGTGTAATTAAAGATAGGATGTTATACGTAAGTAACAAAGGCATGGGTTAAGACAATGGGACTATTACAGAACATTTTGAACCGTTTAAATTTGACTAAACACTATATGGAAATTTGTTTTTAGGGAAAGTTTTGTCTTGTTACAGTTTTAGACAATGCTACTGGTAAATTTGTAGAATTCACTGCTTTAATATTTATCCACATACATTATTATAATGTATAATATAGTATTTAAATAACATAACATGAGAAACATTAACGTAATTACGAAATACGAAATCTGTAATACGAGTGTACTAACTATGTCGCGTAGCGGTGAAAGAATACTACCACCCCCTCTCTTCCCTTGGGTGTCGTAAAAGGCGACTAACGGACTAAAGACTGCACATACATCCAACAACATAGAGCGGCGATGGGCTCATTACCTGTCACGCTGAGCACATGTGCAGTCGCTATTTGATAAAAAGTTGACTATTGTAGAGGACTGCTTTTGCGGTTCCCACGCCTAGTGTCTTGACTAACTCTTCGGGCATAATAGTCGAGATTATATGTATATGTTTTTATAATAGATAGATTCCAGAATTTAAATGAGGAAGTGCACTTCCCCTACAGATTAATGATTGATTATTGATAGATGCAATGATTACTTTACATCATATAAAGAAAGAAAGAGAGACAGGGGAGGATCCTACCACTTACCACAGTTGCTTCTTTTAAGTGTTTTATAATAATCAATTGAGACCAATCAGCTTTATTTTCGCTAACTCTGTCATTAAACAGTCGATTGGTACGAGAGGCCTACAATTACAACGGAGCGTCTCAAACATTATAATTATGACTATAATGACTTGCATGCATCGATTTCTGAGTTAATTATAGGCTTGCGTCGATGTCGTGCCTATCAATTAGTCGTAATCAATTGATGTGTATAGTGAGAGATATCAAGCATGTCTTTTGAGACTGGCGCATATTTCTGCTTTTATTTGCACAGTAATCGCAAAAATGGTGTAATTTCTGAAGAATATTCCTATTGAGGAGCTCGATGGCGCAGCGGCTAGCGCTTTCGGCTTGCGATCTTGCTCGCTAAGCAACTTTCGCAATGCCGGGTCGCTGGATGGGTGACCAAATTTAAAAAAAACATCTCGAGCTCCTCCGTGCTTCGGAAGGCACGTTAAGCCGTTGGTCCCGGTTGTTGTCGTAAGATGGCTGTCGGTAAAACCCACCAACCCGCATTGGGCCAGCGTGGTGGGTTATGGCCCAATATCCCTACGTGCTATTGTTCACGTGGGAGGCCTGTGCCCAGCAGTGGGACGTTTATAGGCTGATGATAATGATGATTCCTATTAGTCGACCTTGTTATCTGAATACACAATACACTTACGACTATTGTCCCCTAAGAGTTTTTAGAGACTAGACATTGAGGTAGAGAGGTTATCTACATTAAATACAACACAGTTATGTATCATAATTGTTAGATTTCTAAATATTATTACATTTGTATTAGTTTTGTGAGTCTTGTAAAATAACCTGATATTTGGTATCAAGAATTAAGTCTTATTAAAAACTTACGGTTTTTAGCCCGCCTGGCCTATTGACACCACTATTGTCTTCATAACAGCTTTTATACTTTTAAATTTTTCCTATTTCTGAAACATAACTGTTTTGTATTCCAACAAAACAGACCAAAGAGATCGGACCTCATGCTACAGCTATGAAACTATTATTTCTAAATAGACAAAGTTTCACAGCTATGAACATTTTGCATTGGAAAATTAAATTGTCCATTTTAGTATTTTTCGTTACTTTTATTTATGTTTCTCACCGTTCAAACCTACCCCGAGCTTCCACAAATATTTCAAAATCGAAATTAGCCAAATCGGTCCTGCCATTCTCGAGTTTTAGCGAGACAAACAAAATCAGTATATATATAGATTCAATTGGTTTTGAATCTAGGAGCACGATGGGGCAGAAGTCAAGGCGTTCGGCTTGCAAACGTATTTAAGCAACTTTCACAATGCCTGTAGCACGACACAAGATATGTCGCGGACGATATTCTCTCTTCCTTCGGTGGCAGGAACGACAAACTATCTTGGTAACTGTTGTCAAAACTCAATAAAATTAAGTTGCATGTTAGGATTTTTAGTCAAAAATACCACAGACAAGCAAAAACTACTATTACGTCTATTTTTGGCACATCGTGTATAGACATAACACGAGAAAACGGGTCGAGAAAATTTTTTCGTGTTGCGCGTAATAGGCCTAACGGTCACTGGATGGCTGACCCACCTAAATAAACATCTCATGATCCTCCGAGCTTCGGCACGTAAAGCTGTTGGATCCCGTTGTTGCCGTAAGATGGCAGTCGTTAGACCCACCAACCCGCATTAGGCCATCGAGGTGCGTCATGCCCCAATCTCCCCGTGTGCCGTAGTCCATGTGGGAAGGTCTTTGCCCAGCAGTGGGACTTTTATAGACTGGTTTGTTCTTATTTACTTATTTTAACTTTTGTCTCTTTAAATTACAGGCGTTTTCATCACAATAACAAAACGAATGAATAAACTACAGTTTCGTACTTTAATATGAAACAAAAGCTTAAACACAATCATTATGTTTTAATACAAATGGCAGAAACACTCTATCCAGCAACAATATTACATCCCTTAACCTTATAAACCCAAGATACGGCTATAAATTAAACAGCGCAAACGAAGACAAATAAAACAGACAAACATTGACGAATAGCTTGTTGTGCCGGGCGGGCTGACGCGCTGTGTCGCGCGTACACCGGCGGCGTCTAAGAGACTTCGCTCTAGAAATGCTGGAAGTGAACCATTTGAGACAATAGAAATAGTGGTTGAAAACAGCGATACCTTTATAAGAATAAGTTTTCTGGTATCTATAGCTGCCTTGGATATTTTTAGTTCAGCCATGCTGTGCTACTTCCATTTGATTTTAGGCGCTGCGCAAATGTGGACACTTTACGCTAACGGACACTGCAACCGCGTTTTTGTATGATAATATCCCGTGTCGACAACATAAAGTGTGTACTTTCGCGCAATACTTTATGTACTTTAGTGTACCTAGTAGCAGATGGCCGCGACTTCGTCCGGCGTGAATCATTACGTAATAAAAAGTAAAGTCGCCGTTTTCCTGTATTTGTGGACCCGCTTTCTATTCGAAACCAAGCAATGGATTTTTACGCGGTTTTCTTATCAATAAAAGACGACGGTTTTTTTTAAATATTTTGTAGATTTTTGTACTTTTATGGGCTGAAATATAACGGTGTTTCTAAATTAGCGTAGACGAAGGCGCGGGTGGACCGCTAGTAAAATATAATATCATGTCTTTGTCCACTCTGGAAGTTCAAACTAATAATTTATTATATTATAAGAATTTTTATAATGGGATGAGAAGTTTCGGAGATTTCCTCCTACATCTAAACTTACAAACGTATCGAATGGCTGTACAAAAATAAATATACAAGCCTAAATACGGTGCGGTGATCGTGACCTCATCGCGGGACGAGTTTGTTTATTGGTATATTAAAAAGTAAAATAGAATAATAAAACCGAAAAAAACACACCCAAATTCCACGTAGACCGGTGCACATATTGCCGCTTACGAGGTATTCATCTCATTTGGAGCGTTAAAATTCTTATTCACAATATCGCATACCTCATCCAGGGAACAATGGCATCAGGCAAGGTAAGCTAGCACTGGAGCCACCTAAATTAATCAGCCGCGACAGGGGTCCGAGGCGGGATAAGAGGGACGCTAAACTTGCCACTCCCTAATGACGGCTTAATGAAAATTGTGGAACGGTATGACAGTTAATCACTGAGTACGGAAAGTATCACTTTAAATTCGTGGGGCGGCCGCGTCTAATGGCCGTTTACAAAAATTACAACTTGTGTTATTAAAAAAACTGGTTGAGAGCTTGATACTTGGCTGATACTAGTTGGTGTTGCGCGATCAGGGCTGCGTGCTAGAATTGTGTGTCTACCAGAGGTTCTAAACAAGAGGCAAACGCTCACCCTCTTATCGTAATTCGTCGTCCACTGATGTGTACTGTGGCAACTGCTAATAAAAAATACAGCAGTGAGCGCGCAATGTACGAATAGAACCACCCTTGTTGAGCGTTTTCCAGTTTTATCTAGAGGTGCTGGATAGAATACTTTTGACCAATCGCTTGCTATGCTTCCTGTAAATTTTCAGATCCTTCAGCTATCTCTTTTCAAAAATATTTAAACATACATTCATGATCACATCAATCACACGTTTTGCGGAGAGTTAGACCACATATTTCTATAAAATTCACAATATTTTTAAACGAACAGACAAGTAAAATTATTTTAGTTGATATCTTATTATGGGTTTAACAACAAAATGAAATATTTGCATTACCTTTTTATTTAATTTTCTGCTCAATTCATAGCTTTTAAGTCAAATTAATAGATTTGGAATAAACGCGTATGACAGACAAGCAATGTCGCAAGTTTGTCGATTCTCTACCATTTACATCATGGCGTGTGTGCAGAAGAGCTGTACAACTTAATTTCCCTGCCCCGACCCCCAGGACTTGGGGAGTAAATTCATTTGTTCCACAAAAAAATTACAACGAATTTACTGTATTTGCAAAAATATTATCTTATTTTATCTTATACACACCAAACGATTTGTATCGACCATCATTAAGCGTACTGTTGAGCTTTGAAATTGCCCTCTCTCCCAATTGTTCTTAAAGAGCATAGTATATTTATTTTAGTATAATACAGTATATTTTCATTTGTCAAATTAACTTGTGTTCCATTGTTGCTTAGCATGAGGCAAGATGGAGTTAAACACACCTTACACTGGTATTCGTCTTTGAATGGTTCCGATTGATTTTAACCATTAAATTTACGGAAAGAGATCTGATTCTGCTTATATTTTGTGATGACTTATCCAGAATTATCTCATCAATCGTCAGCCAAAAATCAACACTGACTTTTGACCGTGCTGTATCCATATCTTTAAAACTCTCATGAAGTGCCCTTTTATTAACCGCCATTTTTTATGTTTTGTTTTGTTACATCCGTGTCTCGTAACGGTAAAAGAACACTACCAACCTCTCTCTTCCCTTGGTGTCGTAAAAGGCGACTAACGGACTAAAGACTGCACACACATCCAAGAGAATAGAGCGGCGATTGGCTCACCACCTGTCGCGCTCAGCACATGTGCAGTCGCTATTTGGTAAAAAGTGGACTATGGTAAAGAACTGCTTTTGCTTCTTCCAGCCCAGTCTCTGACTAACCCTTCGGGGATAATAGCCCTGATTATAATATGTATGTATGTTATTACACTACGATTAAGCACTTGGCCTTTTTCTCACCTGATGGTAGGTCGATAATAAGGTCGATGGTAGAAGCCCACTTCACTTGGATTCCTCAACTACTGAGGAGCTGGCTATCTTATCTCTAACTGTCGAAACACAACAATGCTATAGAAACATTAATGTTCTGGCGACATATTTAAATAAGATATAAAAAAACCGTTCACCAACCAAACCGAGTACAAACAGCCCCATTACTCTTGAAACAGATCGCTATTGTATCGGATTGGTATTGTGAATTTTCGTACTCCTAAGTTACGACACCAGAGCTAATATGGATTCATATTGCGTGGATATTGAGTGAAAAAATACAAAACTCAATGCCATTTAGTTCACCCAATATGAATCCAAATTAGCGCTGGTGTCGTAACTTAAAAATACAAAAATTCACAATACCAATCCGATCCAATAGCGATCGGTTTCAAGGGTAAGGGGGCTGGTAACCCTAGCGGGTAAGTAGAACCCGTGACTTGTGGGTCTGAAACCAGCGCTCAGCACAGAAGCGGTTAAAGTCAGAAAGCTCTTTTTTATCGCCATATTATTATTTGAAAACATTGTAATGTTAGCTGCGCGTAGACAAATCTGTGGTGATTAGTCAGCGGGCAGCCGGTCTTATTTACAAAATGGCTGTATATTGTGACGCGAACAAAAGTTTTTAATGTCCACAATTAAAACCGCGTGTATGTGAGATAGCACAATCATTTACTTTGTCTCTGTTTCGTGTAACCGCCCCGATGACTGTTTTCTGCTTTGTTTGACATTGTGCCGTATCGCGTACCGGCTCATTCATAGAATACTACCCCCCTCTCTCACTTTGGGTGTCGTAAAACGCGACTAACTGACTAAAAACTGCACACACATCCAACAGCATAGAGCGGCGATGGGCTTACCACCTGTCACGCTGAGCAAATGTGCAGTAGCTGTTTGTTTAAAGGTGGACTATGGCAGAGGACTGCTTTTGGATCCACTTTGCCTAGTCTCTGACTAACCCTTCGGGGATAATAGTTGTGATTGTATATGTATTGACATTGGTTGCTTTTGAATTAGGTACTTAATTGATCGCTCTCCTATCGGATAATTTAAATTGTTTGCTGCCGTCACTTTCACTCTAATCGCATTGTAATGAATAAAGTGAATATCTTGGTATCTGTTACAAAACTGTCATGTCTGTATTGAATGATTTTACATTTCAACAAGCTGATACTTGAAAATGTTTAAATAATTATGAGTAAATGACTTTCTATGTTATACTACCAAACTTACTTGCGTTCCTTTTTTTATTATATTATTTTTAATGGACTTATTATTCAAATGCGGATTCGTATTCTAACATTGAAGTTAAGTAGTAACTTTTATGTTCAATGTTTAATTAAGTGATTAAAAAGGTTATAATCGATTTGTCTGTTTATATTCCTAGTCCGTTGGTCTGTCCAAATCATATCGGCAACTCTACTGGAAGGAAAAAGACAATTAATGTCGCCAAAAAGAAGTAAAAAACTGCAAAAGTTTTTATCAACCCAATTAATAATATTGCACAACGTTTTTTTCTTTTTTAAGAATTTCTTTAGGATATTCCCTATTATTATTTTATCTAAACCAACCCTGTATTAAAACCAACAAAGAAAACATATTAAAAAACGGGCCAGCCGTTTTTGAGTAGGTATACTGTAGACTAACGGACATTAATTGATTTTTATGTATAAGATATCTACATAATAACATAAGCAAAGTAAACATTGTATGCAGATGTCTAGTTTTGAAACGAAGGCCGTTTATAACGTATTACGATAATGTTGAAACGCCACCGTTCGTGTCATGTTAACGTCTCATTTTTCCATCTTCAGGTACTTTTTACGTCGGCCTAGAACAATCGGGGCTCCAACAAACGGAGATGTGCATGTTCCCCCCTGGACTCTATCTGCAATTCCCCCTAGGTGAGGCTAGGTTAATACTTAGTCTCAAATTAGTATACATAGTATATAGAATTTAACTTATTTTACAGGTATCTGCGGCCTGCTATATAAGTTAATAGTTGTTATATTTTTTCTTAGTTTTCAGTTAGAAAGTAACTAATTGATATTATGTTACATAAGAGAGTCCTATATAATATACATAAATAATGATGCATTTATAATAACGATCAACAAACAGCTAGGTCAGAGTTGGTTTTTAATTAATTTTAATGTATAGTGGATGATTTCACACCAAAATGAACCCACATTTTAGCAAAGCACTGAGAAACTAAATAAGAATCAATTATAAAAAGGTATTTGATACATATCATAATAATAGGTACTTACTAGTAAATCAGTTCCAAACTTAGCTGAAACCTTTAAACATCCTAACTAAAATTAATGCGAAAGTGAGTTTGTTTGTTACTTTTTCGCGCATATACGGCTAAACCAAATAATGAATTTTGGTATAGAAATAGATGGGATCCTGAAGACGGTTGTAGGCTTCTTTGACCCGCGAATAATTAACGCGAACGGAGCCGCGAGCTAAAGGTACATAAACTAACTGTAGAATGCGCGTGGTTTTTTAGGTGTTACCTTACCAGTGCAGTAACATAAAAAAACATAAGTACGTAAACATTCATGACTCAATAGGAACATAAGCAATCATAAGTCATGACATTCGAATTTAGACTCACAGTCGTGGGTTCCGCATTAGATAATTGTCATTAACCAGTAGACCAACCCATCAAATGATACGCACATAATTTGGTTTTTAATTTTGACTCGGCCAAACACCGATCACCAATTATATAACCAGTTCCATACAAGAGGACGACACATCGAAACGGCACGCTTTACCAGACAGTAATTGGCTTTCGGTCTGATCTGGTTTCCACTGCGGTTGGCGCTAATGCAATAATAATTATACTAATCTACAAATTTAAGGCGGAGTAGCTAAACGAAGGTCCAGGATTCAATTCACGTCTCGGACAAAGTTTGTTTCGGACTTTTCGATGCATACCCCGAGTTTGTGATCACCAACCCACATTTATTGGCAATGCCAATATTTTTGTTAACAATGTCGCGAAAGACAAATAATATATAGTCGCATTTTGATAAAAAGACAATGCTGCTTCGATGGCTGTGTGTAAATAAATTTTGTTCTTCAAATTAACGGAAACCGCCATAAATAGGAAACCTGCTAATTGGCCTTACTACCCATGCATTACTATAAGGAAAAACTGTATAAAACGCTGTTTGGTTTGTAAATAAATAAATAAATAATCAACTGAGCGAGCGCGATCTATATAACATATCCATTTAAATAACTCGACAAATATGCGCGTTAACATTTGTTGTTAGTTTGTCGTAACTAACAACATGACATAACGCATTTAACTTAGAAAACTGCACCTACTGATATCGATATCTGAAAACGGTTATCCATATCGATATAAAAACTCCATATCGGTTATGGTGAAAAAACGAAAACGCCCATGTCTAACTGGCATACTTAACCACCGTTAAGCCAATACCCATCAACGAGGATCAGAAAGGTTTTTGTTTTGAATGTAATATTAAAGTCCATGTAAAATGCTACACATCGGTGTAATTAGTTTTGTTATACGATTAATAATAAGCGAGTAATAATCAAATGAATGCGCCCCACGGCAAGTTGCCGCCGCACGACGACGTGATGACGTCTTTGTGACGGAACGCAACCGCCCGCGATAGTTAGCCGTTGGCCGCGTTAGAGCGTTCAGTCTTTTTTAGGTTAATAACGTGTTTTAAACCTTTCTAACCCATCCAATTAGAGTTCGCCTTCAATTGTCAACATGTAAAAGTATTGTATAGTGAATAAATGTACAAAAACGTTTGTTAAAACCCGAGACAAACTATTTTTTAATTCGCCAAAAAACCTGAATCTGCGTAAAAAATGGTGTTTGGTTTTACATAGCGACGATAAGACTCCAAGCCTGAGACTATAGTGGTGTTCCGGATCCTCATAGTAGCAATGACTTAATTTCAATGATCTTAACTTATGCCACGTTCTTGAATAATTATGTAAGTTTCTGTGTTATTTGGTAACCCATTTCGTAAGTCTTTTCATACATGACTTCTCAGCGCCCCACAAAGGGCTTTCCAGCCTTAAAATTTAAAAATGTTAATAAATACTTCTACAATCAACTATTATTTTAAAACCAGTCCTACAATTATTGTTATAATAATTATTATTATTTAGTTACTTAGTTGTAAAGTAATGCATAATAATGAATGAATAAGCAATGAAATGACACATCTCACTATCGATATAATAATAATATACGAATCGAATCGAAACCTATTTGAATCTTCATCTGAGTTCATTGATACATGATGATGTGATATAATATGTATATTCTATGAAAGTACAAATAACATATTGCGGCTACCTAGGTATTTAGTTGTTGATACAGTAAAACTTATTTTTTGTCTATTAATTCAGATCAGACCGGTTAAAATTTCATTAAAACTACGACCGGTTAAAAGTTTATTAAAATTACAAATAGAGCTAGTTTTTTACTACTTTACTAAGAAAACCGATTTAAATTTGCAAAATGTTGGAAAATAACAAACATTTTTAATTTCGCGGAAATTACTTCAGTTTTCCTAAGTCTATGTTAGTGTTACAATTATGATTCGCCGTAATGTACGCTTAATTCAGTTATTAGATAAGGCCTTCACAATAAATGGGTCAATGGGTCGCGTGCGATAGCAATTTTGAAAACAGAATTGAAGTTCCCTCTTCGTTATTATATGAATTGATGTTCATTTATTTCGTAGCACATCGATTGTCATTGTCCACAATACAGTGTTCGAAACTGTATCTAAAACAGATGCTATTTCTTTTTGATTCTTTATTTTTTTAAAGGTGCTTTTGTATTCAAAACTACTTGTCAGCCCCATCGTAACTATACATGTAGAGACAAATATTCATGTTACAATACTTAATTATTTTCTAACTGAAGCCGAATACTTTGTACCGCGAACCTGAAAGTCAACAACGCTGCTTCGGACGTAGGGTACGAAATGAAAAACAGATGCTATGAAACGAATGCTAGACAACTTTTTTGTCGTATTCGAATTTAAACTATGTTACTGCTAGCCGCGTTGGAGCTCGGTAGCCGCAGACGAGGTGTTGAAACAGAGACGTCATAAGACACCTTTTTGCTACGCTAAAACCGATTCCGCTCTCATCAAGAGCTTATCGGATTAGGGCGACCGAAATTGTGGTAAATAACAGGGGAGGGGTGACAGGTGCGGGCGGGGGAGGGGGCCGCACAATGACATTAGAAAGCGGTATTTTCCGGTTCGACGCCGTTCGGTTACATGCCGTAATTTGACACAAATAAGGATATGGGCCGATGATTTGTCGGGTTTTTGCCAGGACGCTTTACTGCGTCGGAACGACCGGCCGAAGATGTTTTTGCGAGCGTTTATTTTTTTACGGCACGTCCATTTGTTTTTTCGTTCGAAAAGCTTTATAGGTGTCTAAGGTAACGTTTGGGAACATTATATTGTGACGGAAAATCTTTTTTTTTACGGGGAAGAAATTAGGACTAAGCACTGTTGATGCTACAAATTCCTGCTACGTACCAAAAAAAACTTAATGCTATTTTTCGACGGCACGTTTAATACAAGCTCATAGCTATTTTTTTATATGTCGTGGTCACTAACATTTGAATACTTATCATTATTGATATAAAAAATATTAAGTACATTACATTTCTCATGCACATCCACTCGCAGTATGACCGCGCCTGCAATTGTGCCAAATATACATCGCAAAAATCCAGAGTTATTAATAATCATTTTGACTCAATGTTGCAAAAAATAGTATTTATTAAATAAATGAAAAATATTTTAGTTCGTAAAATAACGAAACCTAAATACAAGCAAAGTAACAAGAAGTCGCTTCCGCCTACACAGAGGACCAGTTTCGTTTGTCGGACGGAATCAAGCCGCACACAAGCTGTCAATACAGTTGTGCTGTCAAAGGTGAGAGGGGGTGGGGGGCGGGGGGAGCGGCCCGCCACCGGCAGACCACGTCTAACGAACACTGACAATGACAAGCTCTGAAAACGCACCTCCGCCGCTCGCTGTCCGGATTAATTCGGTACCATTAATTAAAAGCCGTATATGCGCCCGTAATGCTGTCGATAGCAATTTAAATGTTTGACGCGCTACCGCGGCTGTCATCTACCTCGGCCCGTGGAGAGGATGCTTTAACTCGGCGCTTGTCGCACCCCTATTAGCAACACAAATACTCGCTACGAGTAAAAAATACCCCCAATTTTAATCAAGGTATTTATCAATATTTAGTGCTTTATTGGTTTAAGATACGTACACCTAAAGTATGCCTAATAAAGTGTTAAACAATACTTACAAGTTAAATTTTAATGCTTTTATTTGACTATTAAAAATAGATTACTAAAAATATAAAAAACATGAATTGTTACCCCTATCTTAATTATTTAAAAATAACACCTTTTTTTCTTAGAAAAAGTGTAAACTTATTATTTTATTTTTTAATTAATTAGTATAGCTTTGAATTTAAACCAAATTTGATCTACTATTGGTTTACATTTTCATAAAAAATTAACATGAATATATCAATAATGAAATCTACAATAAGAACTACTAATTAGCCTTTTGTGCATGGAAATATATTTTAAATATAATATTTACAAAGTTTTTTGATGCATTTAGCACCAACAAGTACCGCATGGTTTCAGTATACCATTTTATTACAAATATGAGAAGAATTTGATTACATTTTATTACAACAAGAGTTGGTCTTAAGATTCCTTTTAGGTGGGCATACTTGGCATCTTGAAGTTACTTCTCTTGAAGTCGATGCGATGGCTTCATTATTTGCTGGTTCCCTTTCCCTTATATCATTTACAAAGTTTAAACTCTTAAAAAAAGTGTGTTTTCTTTCAAATACAGAAGATAAATTGGATACTATTACAGTTGTTCTGGGGCTTAATAAGAGCTAATGCCAAACTCTTGGTTTGTAGTACATATATCCCATCGGGATATTCAATCCTTTCCTAAATAATATCAACACTGTAATTAGCTACTTAAAAGGCATGACGTCAGGCTAATGCAGCGTTGTCTGTACAGCAATAATTACATGATCAGTTAAAAGTACTTAAAAATTTTACCTTTGTAATTAAACTCTTCAAAATCGTCAATTTCATAAGAACTGCTGTGGCATAACTGTAAATACTGTTATATTTCTTTATCATTTATTTTCTGGCGTAATGTTATTTACTAAATACGTACGAAAAATTACTAAATCTGAAGAAACAAAAGAAATTTGTTCCTAAAATGCATATCACAAATTTTAATAGTCACAAGGGGTAAAAAATATAACCCATACTCACTTTGCACATCCAGAACTCGCGAAGGCGCCGCTCCAACTGAACGTTTTAGTGGTAAATAGCAAAACAAAGACACAACTCAAAGGTACTTAGAAATACGTCACGCTGTGAGTGGTTGAAACAAATATGGGCAAACAGATGTACGGTTGGGTAAAATTTACCCATTGCGAGCAGCGCCGAGTTAAGGATGGTGTCGATAACCTATGTGTCTGTTGTGCAGCCTACTAGAGTTACAAATTTAAATCTCATTGCTATCCACATTGCCTTCTCTGACTAACCCTTTGTAGTCGTGAATGTCGTTTATTTAAGTCTTGTAGTAGCCGTATAGAATGGAAATATCCGCTCAGAAAGGAATTAAAAAAACTCCCCCATAAACACAGTCATGATACTTGATTTACGCAATGAAGTGAAGTAAGATTATAATTACCAATCGGTCGCCTGTTGTTGATAGATACAATAGTTCGTATTACTGTTTTAGCTGGCCACCCTACCACACTCAGTAACAGTCTTAAACATTCCATTAACTCGAATTCAAAGTTACTACTAATTCCTACCTGCATTTGTTACCGTAATATTGTAATAATGAAATCGTTGTGTGTTTAATAGGGTTGTTCTGATCCGTAATAATGTATTTACATCAAGCCATTTCCTGGATTGGTAGGCAGGAAGGATAATGACCAAACCAGCCTATTCGATATCAATTGCTTCTTAATCATTCACATATCAAAAGTGTTCTCTTAAGTTATAATGATTACTGTTAAAAAAGGTTTTCTATAGGACGCCGCGTTAAGAGTCAAGTGATAAATAAATGCTGAACTGAACTGATAGTCATACGATAACAGTTGTCATAACCTCAAAATACCTAAAAAGTCTGAAGCTAAAGATGAAGATAGCTTCAAACTCCCGCATGATATTGCAATGTAATTTTTTCTTCATAATTCAGAGCATTGCTGATATTGATTACTATTTATTTTACTAAAGCACTGTGTTACGCTAGCTAGCTAAAAAACTAGCCTAACTCCCATAGTAAAATGGTCATTCTCCTTTCCATTCACTACGATGCTGACACACATCCGTGATAAGATAACATGTCGTAGTAGCAATGTTTATTTTCCGACATGAGATAAGATAGCCAGTTCCTAAGTAATTGAGAGTTTCATCTTAAACTTTAGTGTCACTTGCCATCGCGTGTTTGTCATAAAATTTTGTTGTCTGCAATACAAGTAGTTAAAGTGTAGTTATAAAACCTGGCATCCCAATTTCCATAGCGTCAATGAATACTTTTAGTATCACAATTTGGGTAGCTGACCACAAAAATCACTTGTTTCAGGCTGGGTTTAACTTTATGCTTTGGTTTCAAGATCAATTAAGTGTTAAATTCATGATGAATTTTGTTAATATTGATGTTAATAATATTTATTTGTGTACATTTCATGCCTGATCATGGGCAAACTGTTGATACTTTTTTATTCTTTTAAGAACTTGTTACACAGTTTAAGCAATAAAGAAATTCTATTCTATTATTGCATAATCTCAACTCCCAGACCACGTACATAGAAATAAAACAGACTCCAGTCTCTCATTCGAGCTCTAAACTTTACGACACGAGACGTCATTTCAATATTTTCAGTCACTCTTGCGTGACACGCGTGCAAAGCGAGAGCTAAAATAAATGAATATTAACTTGGCAGCAAACTGTGCTGTCATCGTCTTATTGAATAAAATAACAATGGCGAAAAAGTATTTGTCAATGAACCACTTAATAATTAAAACTCTTAAAACAATGTTTTTCGATGTTGCAAATAAAGCATTTTTATGTTGAAAAGAACAAAGCTTTTTCTATGAGAAATGTATTAACAACTATTTCATATAATAAATATAATATAATAAATAAACACAATTATTAGAATATGCCCAGCAGTTGGTTGAGAAAGGTTGATGATGAAATGCGATGAATGCTCTGCTTTACAGGCATCAATTAAAAAGTGCTTCACCACAGAGAATGTCATGCCACTTTGAAATGAAGTCTCAACATTCCCCCAAAAAAAAAAAAATACAATTACAAACCGATAATTGTATTCGAAAGAAATAAAATGGATGTTGATACTGATAAACTGAAAAGTGCCCATATAAAGTCCCGCCTTGGCATCCATTGCCCCCGCCATAGTTCTGATTTAAAGATGGCTTTTATACAGTCCGGGTTGTTGACTTCATTCTCTACTCAAGCTGCGAACGAATAAATTTTAATGCACTTATATTGGTCTGTTTGCACCAATTTCGTCCCTGTGAGTAGTGACGTGCTTGTAGTATCGACAAAACTAGCTACTTATAGGGTGAAGTAAGTTTTGCAAGTTTGATGTTAAAATCCTTAAAATGTTTGTGAAAAAATTGTCGTTCCGATCTTACACCATTTATTTTTGAAAATATAATAAGCCGTATAGTGCGAAATTAAATAATGTAGTATGTTTTTCTTTGCAGATCTTTTAGTCCACTAATTGATATATATTCTTGAGGTTTTTAGGATTTATTTAATAATTTTATACTTGTACACTACTGCATTGAAGAAACATTGAAAGATTTCATAATATAGAATCTCTCTTAAAAACATTGTAAACATTGTTGAATGAAATCTTTACTCAACTAGATTGCTTGTTTTATGTGAAACCAAATTTTAAAATTGTTGGAATATTCTAACGATGTATGCTACTACTAGTGCTGTCGCGAAAAGATTTATAAATAAATTTTATTGATTCCTCAATAAAATTTAATTTCACAAAATAAAATAATGATAAGTTTGCAATCTCAACACTACAGTCGGTTAAAGACATCCCTACGAAAGCCGCTCCGGCTTAGAACGAGCAGTCGTTATCATTCAGTTAACTGCGCTGTTCTATCGGATTAGGATTTTCTACGTTGTGACCGGGAATAACTTTTGATACATTAACTACCTACCCCAGAAGCTTGTCGCAGAACTGGAGACTTTAAAACTATCGGCGTTAGGTGTAAACCGGGCAAATGCTGGGTAAATGTTGAGTTCTCTTTTTAGTCATAACTTTTCATTAGCTAGACATTTATGGAGTTTTACACCTTTATTGTACTTGTCTATGTTACGTTTACTTTATTTTGTGTATGTATTGCTGTTGGGCATAGGCCTCCTCTAATTTCTTCCATCTCTTTAGATCTTTAACTATCTTCGGCTAAAGCATACAAGATCGTCGCACCATCCCCCTATGGGCTTTCCTTGATCGCCAATCGGCAGAAGTCTTAGCCAACCTTTCAGGGTCATAGATGTCCTACTCATTTAAACATCTTATGATACGTCTCCTTTTTCAGCGTTACTAAGACACCTTTCTAAATTGTAACTAGATTTGGTTAAACGCAAACCATTTAATTTTAATGTTATAAAATATTACAGAACAACAGTTTCGTGTTTTACAATTAAGTGATTTAAGAAAATATGGTGTCGGTCGTTCTATGTCAATTTAGCTTCCACTGTCCAATTTCAATCCCCTAATGCACCGTTATTTTTCTGCAAGTGCTTGTATTATCTGGTACTATCACAATTAATGTCAGGTGCGAAACGAGTCTTCTTACAAGCCCGTTGAAGCTCATGTTAACAGCCCCCGATCAATCATTGCAACATATTGTTTGCCTGCTAGGGATAACGGTGCGCCAAATTTATGAGGGGTCCGTCGATTATTGATAGGTTTCATGCAACATTAGCGGGCGGCGCGCCCGTACGTTTCCTGTTTTATTATCGGCAACTTCTAATAATTTTGTATGCGCGGATTGGTTTCGGAGTTTTTGTGTTTTGTAGCCAGCTTCATTTATGCGGTGCTTTATTCCGACTTATCTTTTAAACCACTCAATGGGTGAACAATAATTTGTAGAAGTGGGTTTTTATAGATGTCTGTACATAATATTTCACATTTTATTTTAACACATTTCATTAATTAGAAGCTACCAATGTTTATTAAGCCTAACTAATATTATAAATCGAAAGTGAGTTTGTTTGTTTATTTGTTTCGCTTTTAAACAACAACAGCTCAACCGATTTCAATTAAGTTTTGACAGACAGAGAGAGATAGAGTCCTAACGGCGGTTATTGGCTAATTTTTCCTACGAAATAATAACGCGACCGAAGCCGCAGACAAAAGCTATTACTTAATATTTCTGTAAGCAACCGTAATAAGCTATTGTAAAAATTACTAAAAAAGTTTCAAGTTTTTCTTTCTATGCTCATGATTTTAAGTCGCCTCCGCCCGGAAATATGGTTGCACGAGAAAACGCCACGGTTGTAAATTTTCAAGTAGCCGGTCTCCTTTTAGCTTTCCAAATTGGTCGTAGGTAGCTTTAGATTGGTGAAGCGCAAATTTCAATGTTCGGTTGATTCTATTAATTAGCAATGCCGCGTTCGCTCCATCGCGCAACGTTGAATAGCCAATTACATTGATAATATAATTGGGGGTCTCCCAGGTGTCTTAGGGGACAAAGGAGGAGCGGCTCGAGCCACGAGAGGTGGAGGGAAAGGGTTGACTGTTTTTTTATTATTATTATGCATTTACAAACGGAAACCTCTCGAGTGTTTCCCATTTCATTTGAAGCGTTCGGTGACTTTCATGGAATTCTTAATTAATGAGGAATACTAACTTCATACAAGTTATCGTATGATAGAACCCAACAAAACTGATGACAGACTTACATGATTTTTTTAAACCATGTCAAAAAATCACATACATAATTACATCGTGTTCCTGAAGTTGCGCAATGCTGTTTGTATTATCTGATGTATACTTATCGAATTAAAATACAAATAAAATTACATTTTATTGTTAAAATCAAAAGTACAAAAAAAATTAAAAGCATTCGTGTTGTAGCTTCAGACAATTTATTGAAATGTAAAATAAAAAGTTTTAACTGCTACTTAATGTCCACACTAATAAGCGCTCGTCGCTACTCTAAGAGATGTTCCATCCAGCAACCGTATCCGTGAAGCTCACGCCGTATCCGCTGTGCACTCATCCCTTATCCCAGTTGAAATGATAAATACACGGAGTTTGATCCTGTTCGGCTGCGACAGTACGCCCGGGTTGTTATCAAGGGCGTCATTCACATAGTTAGGACCCGTAATGACCGTTGGGAGCTCGGTGCATGGTGTGTTTAGATGGCAACTGGATAGTGAAATGCATCAATCGTCAAGTTACAAAAGCATCAAGTTCGTATCGGTGGTTTCATGGCATCACATTTGAGCTTAAAGCGGCGATGGGTTCACCGCCGCTTTATTTATTTATTTGTTTATGGAAACCAACAGCTTATCGCAATGTATACTGATTCTGCTAACAATTATCCTAAGTAAATCCGATTACAGGTTTCTGCATTTACTAATATAGGTATATTAATATATTACCTTTAAGATTTGTGTATCGGAAATAAAATTTATTGCTCAAAGTTACAAGTAATTTTAAATAACTTAAATTAAATCCTATCAGTCACAAAACTACAAAATTAACCCAGCCATGAGTAAAAAAGAAAGCGGCGATGGGTTCACCGCCTGTCACGCTGAGCACATGTGCCGTCTGCAGTGAGGACTGCTTTTGCTGTCCTCATCCTAGTCTCTGACTAACCCTTCGGGGATAATAGTCGTGTTTATGTGTATGTATGGATAATTGAGAATAATCTACCTATTTTAGTTTAGTTTACGCATTTCGGTTTTCCATACAAACTTCCAAGTCGAAATTTTTTATAACCAATAAGTCAATATTAATGAAACTTTGCATGCTAAAGTAAAACACAGGGATCTAAATAGTAAATAGTTGAAAACATTTCTAAAAAACGTTTTTTCGAACTGAGTTATTGCGATTTAAAGTCCACTATAGAAAGTTAAAAATTGCAATAACTCAGTTAAAAAAACATTTTTTAAATATGTTTTCATCAAACTTTTCAGATCCCTGTGTTTTACTTCAGCATTCAAAGTTTCATCAAAATTGGCTTATTGGTTTTTAAAAATATCGACTTGGAAGTTTGTATAGAAAACCGAAATGCGTAAACCCTCTTAAAGAGTGATCTTAATGATTTTAATAATGCTACAAAATGAAAATATATATAACTTATTTATTAAAAATATTTTGTTACGAGTTTAAAAGCAAAAGCTCCTCGCCTCGCCTCTATCATAGTCAACTTTTCACCAAATAGCAACTGCACGTGTGCTCAGCATGACAGGTGGTGGGCCCATCGCCGCTTTATGCTGTTGGATGTATGTGCAGTCTTTAGTATTAGTATTGGTGTAGTGGTGGTAGTATTAGTGGCTGAGTAATAATTACATAATACCACACCAAGCACACCGCGGCATGTAAGATGGAACTCAGTAATGGATTAACTTTAATACATATACTTACAAAAGTCTGTGTGCACTACATAACACATGCAAAGGCATGACAAGAACCTAGAATCAAATCCGACCCGACCCGTTAGAATAGAAAGTATGGTCGCTACACCAGGCACCCGTAAAATTTTTCATACAACATCTTACACATTGGGAGCTAATTCAAAATCCAATAAAGCATTCTAAAGTACCATTGGTAACCCACAGGTAGAACGCTTATTAATATTTACGAGGTACATAATTCTAGCAATTTAATTTCTAATCTCGGCTTGCACTGACCTCCGAACGGGCCTTATTAGCAGCTCCGCTGTGAAATTATCTCAATTTAGGTGGTCATTAGGCGACTCGCACCGGGAGATATCCGCGGGCGTGTATAAATCTGAATGTAATGGCCCCACCGCCACCGGACCAGACGATGTATCCGTATACGAACAGCGGACACGTCCGCACCCCTACGTGTGACTTGAGGATGCCTGTTTTGTATTTATCCGTAAGCTTACTTCTATCGTACGACATTTATGAAAAATTTACATTTGATTACCCCTGGGAGTATGTTGCATGTTCTACTCGCATTAAATTCTACTTTGTCTAAAATTAAATAAAAGTGTTGTTGTCTAAGCAGATTTATAACACAAAAATTATTATAACTTTCTGCTTTAAGACAATGTTATCCTGTAATGCCTTGGGTTCGTGACGTCAAGCAGACAGGGAAATAAGGCTATAAAAACCCAATCAGACTCGTGCACACTGTTCATAACAACGTGTAGTATAGACATTATTAATTTAAGAAAAAATCGTGTTGGGTACAAAAGATTATGATAAATTATGTTTCATACCTAATAATATATAAGGCAACGGTAAACAAATAAAGCTCCCCGTTATATATTTAGAATGAAGGTCGGCAAGATGTTTGTCACGGAATTCATTCATAAACGTGGAGCGTCCGTTCAGTTCGGCATTTCGCATTATTGCTTCTAGGGCTGTGACATGCAACCTTTGTCTTATTAAAACTTATATAATATCGAAGTAAGTTATTTAAGACTAAATTTTCAAAATGTTCACCATTCAATATATTTCTTGATAATTATTTTGCTAGCGGCTCGCCCGCGACTTCGTCCGCGTGGAGTCCCGTACCCCGTAGTCCAATAGTCAAGTCAATAAATCTTTTGACCCCGTGCATACTTCAAGACATTTCTTTAAGACGTATTTATTTGCTTATAAACGTTGATTATTGTTTACATTACTGTTTGTTTTCTTAACTGCAAATTGTCGGAGACCTTCAGGGTATGTTTGCATTTAATTTTGTTCGGGACAAAGCTGTTATTTGAACGGAGCGAGGTGAAGGCGCCGGCCCTTGACGCGGTATAAATATAGGTTAGTTTTACTGTTGTTTTATTGGACAACAAAAGGACAACTAGGCCAATCCCATGAATAAAATAATGGTGCTCCGACCACGAATAAAAATAAGATTTTATTTCTAGTTGAACGCTTTATTTCTGTTTAATTAGCGCATAGCGTATTGAAAATAAGTAAAAATAAAAAAATATTTCTTTTAAAGTAATTTTGTAAGATCACAAATAAATACTAAATTATAAATTTTTTGTGTTTTTTAAATAATTATCATTGAAATGTAAACGTGTAATTTCTTAGTAAGCGATCTCCCATTGTCCCTTACAAATATATAACCTATGTCAAAAGTACAAGAGGTATAATCAGCGTACAAAGTAGAACTGAATTCAATCCTGTTAACTATAGTTTAATCAAGTACATGCGAGACGTATGCCGTGCTCCATAATGCCATGTCCGCCGTTGTGTGAGCGGAGGAGTAAGTGTGTAGCTTGTTCTTGTGTTTCAGGGGGCGAGGGCCGGCGGCGCGCGTAGGCGGACCCAGGTAGCGTGTTGTGCGTGCAATAGGCGTACTGTTGTCACTGTACTAGCGCGCGGGTGGGGTTCCACGCCGAATCCACTGGGCGCGCCTTGCCTTCTCCATTCAACTGTTTTGCATTCTAGCTCAATGGTATTTCTGTTGTGTTTTGTTTTCATGTGAAGTGGAGCTGTTTTGTGATTTGTAACCGAGCTGTATTTTTAATGTTTTGTTTTTGTTTTTTTACTTTTTTTGTGTTGTCTATTTCAAGGGCGCTTTTAGTTGAAGGTCGCGGTTGGACTGCAGCCTCGATGAGGTAGTGCGGGTGGTGTTTAGCAGTCTTTGTGGTCTAGTGTTTAGACGACTATTTTCTCAAACTAACAAGTTGCTCCCAAAATTTGTAACAACTAAGGAGGACTAAAGGGTTCGATTCCCAGCGAGAGATTTATTCAGTTGGTAGTAAGACTTGTTTGAGGTCTACCTGACTACTACCAGCTTATCTAAGGCTGTCGCCAGAGCATAAAATATGTAACTAGCATTGTTGTGTTCAACAGTTACAAAAAATATGTCAATAAGTAAGTACCTCAATAATTGAGGATTACGATTTAAAAAATATGTTACGCGTTATTTTCTGTAGCGTGTTTGACGGGATGAGAGACGGGTCCGCACGTTCAATCGCAAAACGACAAAGAACAACTTTCGCGTTCGTATCGCGTAAAATTGTATGAAAAAGAAATATGAATTCCTGCGTGTCACGCCTCCGCGCCACTGCCGGCTTCAGTCCGACAGCGACCATTTAAAAGCGCCAAAGTATTAAAAAAAAGTTTTCACTATTCCTTCCCAAGGCGCGCTCGCAACAAAGTGGATTCGACATAGAACAGAAGAATACTCACTATGCACTTAGTTATCGTCGTGCTGTAAAGAACATTTTGTTTTTCGTATTCATTTTTCGATACGTAATTAGTGTGGATTTATGTTTTGTCATTAATTTTTAAACACACGTTGATTTCTGTAAAGAGCCCAATGCAACGCCCAAAATTGACCGTTTCAAAAATTGTTTGTGTTACCTACTTACCTTAGAACTAAACTTTTTGGGTGCCGCGTACGTTCTACGCTCGAGCAGAAGTGTAAAGAGAAATTAATCTTCTGTTTAAATTATAAACTAATCGACAGTTTGACCCCCGAGGTTTCCGTAGCTCATGTATCCGCTCCTAACCCCTTCATGTGTAATTCCCGTTGATTTATTTGAGAAAGTTTTCTACGGAACCCTCTCGATATCACCATTGCAACGTTAGTGTAATGTGCTAATTTTTTGTGTTGAACTGGGTTTGGATTTTGTTGGTTGTTCTCATTACCTAACTGAGATGTGTGTATTATGTGTTTTATAGAGAGCTATCGTTGTTTGTCATCAGTCGTTTGAGCGTTAAGCGGAGTCGTGTTGTGGCGGCACCGCCGTCTTTAGATAGGGCGCTGTTAATCACAAACCTTTTTGTTTTTCAATGTTGAGAAAATTATGACAAGTCCCTTTTAGAAAAAGTTTACTACCTAAAAGATTTTATAGCAAATTAGTATTGTGACTAAAAGCTTTAAAGCTGTGCTGGTAATGTTGGAGACATGCAAAATATGCCAATTGCTAAAATGTATGCTCCGTCAATGAGTAGGTAATTCATTTCTTTAGAAAAAATATTTTGCAATCTACTCAAATACAACATAAAAAGTTTGTTTTGGAAATACAGGAGAATGTATGAAAAAGTACAATTTAGCGTTTCCCTTTATTTCAATAGCTGTTGTTGCCTCCATGTCCTCTATAAAAAAGCAATGTCGAAGTCATAATGTTCTTACGTAGACCCCTAACATGAGATTTCTTGATGACTTGTCATAATTTTCAGACAATCCTAATCGCATTAAAAATTTGCCACACAAGTTCAGTTGACAACAGTATTGTTAGAGCGCGCGCACATGACGCTGCGTCCGCGTACGCGCGCATACCCTGCCTCTAGTCATGGCAGTTGCATAATTTCGCAAAAAATAAAAAATATTAAAAAAAAGTTAAAAAAATATTTTTGTTATTAAAGACACTATGACAAGCAAATATATTTGTATAGATTTTATTGTGTTTGCAAAGTGAAATCGCGCAGCTGCCAATGTGTTTAGATACAAAATTGTCTAAGTAGATCAAATGACAGCGCTACAAATGCCATGTTTTAGATTATTATTGTGTAAAATAAATTGTATTACTTTTGCTGACCATAGCATTGTATGCGCGTTCACAATAAATTTTCGTTTGTGTAAAAATATACTTTCGTGTTGTTCAAGAAAAATGACTTACATTAAAGATTTGCAGACACAAAAAGTGTTTTTACGAAATTACTCTTGATACTTGGCGCAATATTGAGTTAAGAGTTCCGAAGCGGCAGCGCAACAATATATTGTGGGGCCCCCGGCAATTGTTTCATAATGGCGCTGTAAATTTGGTAATTATAAAAGTGATTACTTATTCTTTACAAGCTCTTTCACTTACTTTGAGTTTTTGAATTTAAAAAGGGCGTTCATGAACATTTGCGTAAAATAATTGCGATACTTAGCAGTTTGGGCAGACCTAGTTAGGAAAGTTGCAATGAGGCTCCCACAAGTCAGTTGCGATGTAGCTGTCGGTCGAAGTGGATGTTTCAATGTAACTTACTGTAAGTCATTCGCAATTCAAATCCGTGGCGCGCGCGGTTGCGGCCGTCGCGCCGCGAGGTGGCGTTGGCGGCGTCGTGTACGCGCGTAAGCTCCGCACTCAGCGTCCTGTCACTAAGGTCATTCGAAGTCGCCCGCGTTTGCCACCGGAATGCTGAGTACGAGTTGTTTCCACTACTCGATCGAGAAAACTACATTTGGTAGGGGATTGAAGCAGCGCCATCTAGTTACGAAATATGTAAGCAACTTGCTTTGATGCTATACGAGTTCTAGTTTACGCTGGCGCAGTCGAATAGTGAAGAATAATATCATTTAGCATTGTGCTTTGTACGAATTTTTTTCACTATACAATAGGGTAAATTCTAACTTGTATGGAATCAAAGCAACGCTGTCAAGTGACATTCTTGTGATAACAACTTGTGACTATGTGGCATAGCTTCGATCGCATAGAAATTGTAGTTAAGATTGACTCGACCGAGTGGTGAAAAGAACTTGCACTAAGATCTAAAGCCCTTATAAACGATGCAGGTTGACATTTCATCGGCATCAACTGCAACATTGGTATAATCATTGCAGTTTTTAGATGTCAACGGCAACTTTAAAGTTGTAATTGCAGTTTTCGTACAGTATGTTTGGGCATGCGCTGATGAACTTTAAGTTAGGCTTAGTTTATTAAGTATGAAACGTCTCCAAATGGTAGTGAACTGTTAAAAATAGATATTTTTTATTACTATTATGACTACTCATTGCTTAGCTGTTAAATAAGATATATTTTGTTTTAAATTAAAACGCCGCCCGCCGCCAACTTTTTAAGATATTGTATTGTTCGATTTGTTAGTCACACACTTAACTTGCTAACCACCTAATTAGCTTGATTTGCTAAGAAAAATAGTAAAAATAATAATTCTGAACTTGCGTCAAAAATTGCATTCTTACCATCTTGGTGATGTAGCTCCAAATGAACTACAAGCCCTGATGCAAGTCGATGTTATTCTAGATATTCTGTTGTACTCTACCTTAAAATGCATACAATGCGTGCCCAAACACATCGTACAACTGTTGTTTATTTTTTCACACTAATGCAGTCTTTTGCTTTGAAATGTTGTGCCTGCTATCACTAACGTTCAGCCAGTCGTTCAGCCAGTGGGCACGTTGCCGCTCCTCACCGCTGGGCTACGTGGCGTGGTCGAGTGCCAAGGCGAGAGTCACAGCTTTATCTTTCTCGCCACAGATCGAAAACTGTTCGTGGGCATGCTGAGCAAGCAACAGACCGAGGAGGATGTCCGCCAGTTGTTCACACCGTTCGGGACTATAGAGGAGTGTTCGATACTGCGGGGCCCCGACGGAGCGAGTAAAGGTGAGTATTTTGATTGTTATATGAAAAACAAAAGAAATATACGGTCGTTATAATTACAACAGGAAAAAGTTAGTAGAGTTTCTCCCGTGTTCTTTTAGCAACAACACGTGTTCGAGACTTCATTTTATTTCAATCGAAAGTACAATACTTAAATTTACTTTAAAAATATATATCACTTGAAATTGGCGAAATGCTAAACGCGAAGCCATTAATTAAGAATAAGATAAGAAAAGTTAGCATTTTCTAGCAGGGGGATTTGGTGGAAAACTAAAAACTAAATTTTCTGTTTATAGTCAGAAAAAAAAATTGTCCTAATAAAACAAAAAGCACGTTGGAGACATTGTACTCAGTAAACTGTAAAGAATTGGCAAGGAACTCTACAATTATACAATAAGTACATACTGATGAAAACCCAAAACCACAAAAAAAGTTAGGTGCAACAAGGCTTGGAATTGCTTTGAATTCCTGTGTAACATCGCTCATCCATTATTATTATTATTATTTCGTGGTTTAAGTTACTGAACACTAATATAAACTTTTTGTTAATATGATACATTTCGTTACAACATGTTATACATATTTTATTATACATTCGTGGTTCAATCAGTGTCCCCAAGGACTTAACCCATTTCTGTCCCAATTTTTATTATCGCTGACCAACTACGAATATTCCTTGACAGATCTTGTTTACTGAAACATAATTAACTTTGGTCATATGTCTCGGTGCCCCGATGACTGGGTGGTAAAGCATTTGGCCCTTTACCCACAGGTCGGGGTTCATTTCTCAGGTCAGGCGAAGTATGTTTCATGTTTTTCGATGTATAGCCCTGATTTGTGATCACCGACCCGTATTGGACAAGCGTTGTAGTTAAACCAATCAATACCCATCAATAGGCTAGTTAACTAAACCTACCTGTTTACCTATTTTATCCTAAAAATACATTATATTTCGAAAAATCGATCATTTACAATATTTGTTTTGCGTTTTTATATTCCGATTTAAATTTACCGCAAAGAATGACGTCACGCCGTGCCAAAGATCTGTTTCGTTCGAGGCTTGTTTTATAGAAATGTCACAACAATAAAATGACATTTAGCACGGCGTGACGTCAAGGCTTTTATTGGCGTTTGATGTCATATGACTGAATACGTATTATTGTCCATTTTTTTCTTTAAAAATATTGTTAAGTAATCCCAATTTTTATAACGAAAGTTTATAGATATTTTGTTTTTATAAAATTCATAATTGATCATTAAAAATGCCAATCCACCCGATTTATTCTTAATGAACACAAAGGAAGCCTATTGTTGCTTGACTTGTTTTCGTGATACAGGTCTCTGCCCAGCTGTAGGACAGTTAAAAGGCTGTAACCTACTTCACTTTCACTTACTTATATTATGTGGAAAATAATTTTATTTATGAACCGAGATACATCAAATGTACTATTCGATTGACCATACGAAATTAGCAATTTAATTGCCTCAGTATACTGACGTATAGGTAAAGTCCAAAACTATATAAACCGAGACGAAGAAAAAAATCATAAGAAGGAACGTAATGTAATTAGAAATTGGTTTTTATTATTTTAATTATACCTATCATGTTTACCTATTTAAATGTAACCCTGTAACATAACCTGTAGTATAACTATAGCACAGTCCTCTATAAAATAGTATAATTCGCGGTTGATATACGTATACGCTGTATATTATTGGAATGGAGAAAACCTTTAGAAATTTACGACAGTCATATATTTTAAATATAGGTGAACAATGACAAGGTACTATAACCGCAAGTACCGGCAGTGTAATTGAATTAAGTGTGTTACCTGCGCAGTGTATTGATAAGGCGCGGCCTGTGTAAATGCCGCGCGTAACGAATGCAGGCCTTTACACGATGAATTATTTACGCGGTCTCTTCGGCCCACAAATATTTTAAGAAACGAATTTCTATTGCGCCTCCTATCGTGTTAAGATAACCCGTTTCAAATAGGATTAAATAAGTCTAATCCATTAAAATAAGATATGGTACATACTTCGCCAAAGTAAAATTCATTAATAATTTCTCTTTTACAAAAAATAACAATCTCAGTTAGTTGTTGTAAGTTTGTTGAGTAAACTTGGCTGTAAAATAATATCACACCTTAAATTCTGTATTCGCAACAAATTACACGGGCTGTTTTCGAAAGTATCTAAACGAACATTTAGCGAGAGGAACTTTCCAACGATACACATTCCACGTAAGAATCCATTAAACGAACCAAATAATCAAGTCGCAACTCCCTAGGGCGTGATCACGGCAACAAACATCCGAACAGGAGCGGATTTATAGCGACGCGCAATCGCAATCGTGGAGGTCGCGCAATGTTGCTTGCTGGTAGGATAATGCTGGGGATCCAGAGTCCCTCCCCATATCACAACACACTAAGAGACACTTTACATGTGCACTAACCTAGACTCAAGACACAGACATCCCTGAGTGGTAGAGCCACGCTGCGTTGCAGCACGCATTGGGCCGGGCCGCGCGAGCCGGCGTAATACCACCCTCTCACGAATATCCGGCGTGAAATAATGGCACTTGGTGCTGTTGTGTTTCGTCCGGCCAGTGAGCGTTCCGGAGGCCTATGCCCACCCCGCTCACAATCCCTATTCCTTCTATAAAGGACGGCAACGCGCCTGCGATTCCTCTGGTTTTGCGGGCGTCCATGGGCGGCGGTGATTACTTTCCATCAGGTGACCCGCCTGCTCGTTTACCTCCTTCTGTTATAAAAAAAAACCAGTAGTCGTACAAGAGTACGAAGACCCGGTTGATATGCGTGACATCCCTAGGTACAGGCCGGCAACGCGTCTGCGATTCGTCTGATCTTGCGTCCATAGGCGGTGGTGATTCTTTCCATCAGGTCGCTTGCTCGTTTGCCTCCTTCTGCTATATAAAAAAAATACGCCCGGGCGCTTTTGCCCACTAACACGACACGGTTAACTGAGCCCAAGCCCAGCACCAGGCTTCCCGCTTACGACAACAGATCCTAACCCCTCGGAGAATCTATTCGGGGATTTAGACTTGCTAAACAGTTGCCACTAAAAAGTCTAGTAACCTCCTAACTAGTCTCTGTCACGGAAATGGCCATAGGTACCACGAACGACAAGCACCGAGTTCATGTCGACCACTGTAATGTGGGCAGGCCTCCAACAAGGTGGTTCGATGATCTGGCGAAGGCTGGTTGCGAGCAGCACAAGACCGGTCGTGGTGGAGATCCATGGGGAGGCCTTTGTCCAGCAGTGGACGTCCTCTGGCTGATGATGATGATGATGATGATGACTGTAATGCCTTGACGATCTCCGTGGTCGAGTGGTTGGTACGCCGGGTCGCGTCGCGTTTTCTCTCTCATCTCTGAGGGGTTAAATTCCCGGTCGGGTCAATTTAGAGAAAGACTGTTCGTCTAAATTAATTTTCGGTCTGGGTGTTTTTTGAAAGTTTATGTATATTATCCGTTATCTTGCCATATTAATGAGTTTCAAAAGAATACTTATCTTGGTCTAGATAATTGGTGTAAGCGTAAACAAATTTTAAATTTTGTAATTTTTTTTAACCTATAACTTAACAAGCTCTACGACCAACCAAACCAAATACACAAAGATTTACCCCCCACTCGGAATCAAACCCAGAACCTCTGTATAAGACCGGTTAGCTTAGCTACTAGTTCACAGAGGTGGTTCAAATTGCCTTAGTGCCGCGAGTGTCCAGATTCTGCGGCCGCTTTCAATCAGGCGGGCCACGCACTCGTTCGCCGGCTCTGTAGCGGCGCAATCTCATGTTCACACGAGATGTGGGTGCGATTAATCTGCACGTAACCGCGTCGAAGCGTGGCCGAAATTGAAACAGGCAATGTGTCATACGAGGCGCGACAGTCGGCGCGGCGGTACGCAACTCTAATTTCATTCTGTACTCGCTTAATGCTCAAAATTGTTGGATTTTAATTGAGCTGCGCCCGTAAACTTGGATATTGCGGTGCGCGGTTTGTTAGTTGCCTAAGCGGGGCTGTCTTTATGTAGACATTAAGCTTTTTACGCTCCGTGCGGCTCCTCTGTCATTATTGGACAATAAAGTTATTAACTGCCGAGTACAGATGTACTGAATAGCGCGGCAAATTGTTAATTTTAGTTAATTACAAGCGCGCCGCGGCGACGATAAAGCCGGCTTTTTACGGGAGTGTCTACAACGTTATTGTTACGGACGTTTTCATTATAAATCGGCTTTAACACTTCTGACAGGAGACGTGAGCCAGCCGTCTGAAAAAAAATCTTTCGTGTGTCTGCGTTCTAATACCTAGAAGACTTATTTGGTTGACTAATTCAGTAATGGTTTTCACATTTAAAGAGCGCATTGGCAGTTTAGGCCATAGCCTAACATGGGTTGGTTAATTTTGACGACTGTGTTTTCCAAAAATAGCCGCGGCTATCGGCATAGCGAGAAGCTTTATTTCGATCACCCATCTGATACCTAGGTAAATATAATATTTAGCATCTACTTAAGGCCAGGTGTTGGTGAAAAATTAACATAACACGTTATTAGAATTAATTATTAAAGTAGTAAACAGTAAAATTAAAATCTGCGTAAATTATGAAATATTGTTGAGACTTTATTCTATGGAATATACCCGATGGAAACACATATTTTTGTGTCATTTTATCTTCTTTTCTAGGTTTTATTCTTAAAATAAGTGATTTGATATTATGAGCTATTTACCAAAATGAAGTTCATAGATAACTTAATAGATTATAACCGATCGTTTTTTTATTACATCTATCAATTTTTTTAAATATTATGTGCTTATTTCTGCCGCTTCGCTGTTATACGTCCCTTACGGAGAGCGAGAGAGAAACGCTCGAAATACCTCCCCTTAATTGTAATACTATACTAATAAATTCAGTTAACGTGAATTTAAAGATCTATTCCTTTCTAATACCAAAAACTTATACCAACGGTATTTGTCAAAACAATGTTTTCTAAAACTAAATACTACTAATATTTGTTTGCTTAAAATCCATTTCACCGATGTCCTCTGAAGCCATTTAATAAAGTAATTCAACCCTCATTAATTAAATGTAATCTTACGGGCTACACGGTGCAATTAAGGCGAATTATCAAAGTAATAATCTTTATCCGCGCTTACATTGTGGAAAATTTCGGGAAGATAATATCAAAGGCTTCAATTTCATATGATGTTAACTAAAAGTTATTCGCAATGTTCAAATTGGACGACATTTGTGTGTTGTTTTCTAAAGTTTACACGAACACTACACATTAAACTAAAAAATACAAAGCTAACCTGTAGGTACTAGAGCCAAAATCGTTGAAGAATGTGTTTATACAATTTTTTTACTATTCTTTGTGCATACTTCTAGCGCCACTCGAATACTTTCTGTTTCTTGAGAGAAAGACACTATTGTTAGTGGTTTTCTCGTTAATCTCTCCCAAGAAACAGCAAAAATCTGAGTACGTGAAATTGCTTTTAAGCATTCTTTATCAAATTTGACAGTGGTAGCCTTTGTGGTCCAGTGATTACACCAACGATATCAAACCCAGAAGTTTGATTTCCCACATGTTTGTACCTACTCGGTTAAGTTTGAGGTAGAGCTTCTAATTAGTCCGCCTGGGTAGCTACTACCATTTTATCTAAATATGCCGCCATAACATCAATATTACTAGCCTTGCTGTGCTCTGAAAGTTAGAGATAAGAAAGACAACTCCTCAGTCGGAATTAAGGAATCCGGATGAAGTGCATCACCACCATCGTGCTCTGTCACCACCTAACATACGGCGAGATGGAAGCAAATTTCTTACCTACTCGTAGCAGAATAAAAACTATTACTTACATTACCTACTACAGTATATTGTATGGCTTCTTGGCGGGAAAGTGAAGCGTCATGTCTGAAATTTTGTTTTATTTTCTATAACTTGTGTTTTGTCGAATATTAATGTGAAATAATGGTGGATTATTTACTGTTAAGTATTCGTGAACGTGCATGAGTGTTAGCAAATAAAACAAAACAGTGCAACATCAGTTTTCAAATTCTCTCAAGAATTCCGTGTGAGATCTCAATAAAGTCTCACAGCTTTATTGAGCTTTAAGGGGTTTGGGGTAATATTATTTACCATCAAACGTTAATTATCACTCATTATCTCTACTTTATGCAGAGAAAATATTCACTGAATTATCTTACTTGACACTGGCTAAATGTGCTGACCGCACGAAGCTTAAATAATTAAGAGAGAAAAAAAGTATATGTAGTACATATACACATCACGCTCGCTTTCCAGAGAGGTTGGTGGAGACCACAGACTTCTATAGCTACGATCCTGACACACATCCTTAGTTTAGTGTAGTAGCCAGTATACAACGACCCTTATCCTAACTACGTTGCAAATTGGCATTCGCAGTGTTGCGCGCCGTCCATTTCCTGTCAAAGTCCATTTTACCTGGCGTCCGTACGAAAACCATTCTGGTTTATTACCGGCCAAATCACTACTCGCAACAAAAACTGTTAACGGTCAATAAACGTCTATTTAATTTGCAATTTCAACTGGTATCTGGCAAGCGAGCGGCTGTCGCGCTCGATCGACGGTTTACAGCTTTACGTCTCAGGTTTTTAGTTTCATTTTATAGTTGCTATTAAAGCACGTATAGCTATCCCTTGTCTGTCACGAAGACTACTAAAGGTTACTAACCATTGAATTTGTTTGGAATTTGGAAATTTGTGTTGTGTCTGATTTTACGGCAGCTGAGCAAATACTCTCGAGATCAATGAATCCGGGTCACTTAAACAAACCTATTAAAGAAACTTATAAATCTGGGAAACTAAGAATGCTAGCTTATTGAAATAAATTGTGTTTAATAGACAATGAAATACTCCTTAAATGACGGTATTAAAACTTCCTAAGGTAAAGTTATGTTATACTTTAAGGAACTTTGTGTACAACATGCCAAACCGCGTAGACGCAGTAATTGATGGAAGCACGAGGAAGCAATACGATGTATTAAAATAAATTCAAGAAAATCGTCAATCGTCATATATGTCAGGTTTCTTATTTTTGTTTTAAGGCGAGATCAGCAGTTTTTTTATAATGTAATTTTTAGTAAATAAAATGTAGTGACTCATAAATTTCATTACTTTCATTTCAGAAATATTTAGTTATGTAATAAACACAATTTATTTCATTAAGTTAGCATTCTTAGTTTCCGAGATGGGGGTCATGCACGAAATTTTGTGAAAATTTACGTATTTTTAAGTCACTTGTACGCTGAATTAGTTAAATACATTAAAAGAACTTAAGTAAGTTAGCGTGATCATTGCACATGGTCATGGCCTTGTCGAAATTTTAAACAAATTCTTTAAACAATAACAAATCTTATGACTCCTAAAAACATATTCTGTCGACAACTTTCTTAATTTTACGCGTGAAACAATAATTCTTACATGAAAATATTTGTATTGATATTCCTCAAGGTCACCCCCATCTTAAAAAAGTATTTTTTTTTTATTTTTAACACAAGCGCGTGATGGTTATGTACATTTTGCAGAATAAAAACATTGCTCTCAAAAATTAAGAAAGTCGTCGAAAAAAAATGTTTTAGGAGTCATTAGATTTATGTATTGTTTGTTATTGTTTAAAGAATTTGTTTCAAATTTTAACAAGGCCACGACCTTGTGCAAAGATCAGGCTAACTTAAGTTAGTTCTTTTAATATATTTAACTAATTCAGCGCATAGTACAAGTAACTTTAATATACGTAAATTTTCACAATTTCGTGCAGGATCCCCCTAAGGGACCCGGATTCATTGCTGTCGAGTGTATCATAATGTTCCACTGCTGGGCATTGAAATCAAGTCTTTGCTACAATTAATGCGTATTGATTCGCATAAATCTGGACCTTGGACCTCCGGTTATCGGGCTGAGCTGCTAGCCACTAGGCCACCGTGTTGGTTTAGTAGATTTTCTACTAAAACAAATAAAATTTAATGAAGTTATTTTTTTTTCATGTCATCAAGTGGTTGAGTGATTTAGCCTACTGAAAATGAAATTCTATAAAACCACCAGCCACTAAAAGTAATATTTCGCCACTATAAGGGGCGTCGAAACCACCAGTTTTAGTGGAAAATCCACTAAGTTGGCAACACTGGCAGGAACAAGTCAGGAATGCCAACATGACGGCATAGGAACTATGTTGAAACCTCAGATAAATTATTGTTCTGAGGTTGAAGCGAGATACATCGGCTGTTACAATAGAGGTGTCATATCGAAAACTACAATAACTAAATGATTACTCAGTAAAATGGGACTCGTAATTTTTAATAGATGTCTAACTTCGGCCAACGTCTGAAAGCCTCTTAAAGCTGACGAAAATGTGAAAAACGTTGGCATGGCTGTCGTAAAAATATTACGGGTTGAGTAATTACGCGATAAAAAATACGCCTACGAAATATTTCGGTGTTGGAGCGGGGTTAGTGCAGGACAAGCGTTTTCTTAAGCAGCGGACTTAAATATTATGAGCTCTAATCTGTCCCACTTGAGGTACCAAAGCATTTGATGTCGATAAGATATTGTGTCATTGAACAAAATGTCTTTATTTTTTGTATGTCAAAAGAATTCAACATTTTTTTTTGTTTGCTAAAGAAGCGGGACCTGAATTTGCTTCTGATTATTATCTCATAAAAAAAACTGAAAGAGAGAGAGACTGAAGGCGTACCTAATTTATTTACAATTACTTATTATTTCCTAAAAAAATATTATTTATAATGATAACGCATTATTTAAGATCAGATCAAACACCTAGACGTGTAAACAGAACAACTAACAAATTGTCATCTTAATTAAAGTAAAATTGTTAAAAATTTTAACCCTTTTCAAAATAATCCACTGCTCAGCAAAGACCTTTCCGCGAGGAAAGAAACGGGATAATTGGGGTATTTGGCATAATAATATAACCAAAAAGCTATAGCTAAAAAGCTCATGTCACTCATCAGGTAAAAGGTCAGTTCTGAACTATTAGAATTTTGATTTTTGTTTGTGTTGACAACGTAGGTCGAAACCTACATCAAATTAAAAATACGGTATAAGCACAGACATATAATAAGTTATATGTCTGTGGGTATAAGTTATAGTCATGATTATATTATGTATGTATGGACTCGTATGTATGTATAAGTTTCAATGTAAAACATTGTGTTGTTACTTCAAACTCAAAAAAGAAAATAAAACTAAATATTTCCTTCCTTAATTAAATAAATAAAAAATGCTTAAGTATTTTCATTCCACAGACATTGTTAAACCTTTACAGTTAACGATTGTTATTCAAAGTTGCAATGTTTCGTTAGATAATCGAAGGTTGCAACCTTGCAACTTAAAACCATTACTATATAGGTACCTAGTTAATTATATTCGAGACATCGTATTTACTGACATAAAATCACTACTACTATTGAATATATGAGTATATTTAGACACAGTATTGAACATCTAATATTTATTCAATTCAATCATACAAAGTTGTCACAGAAAAGATCTACGCGAAAAGAAATGAAAATAATTTTATTTGCGTCTAGCAAATTTGTCTTTTATTACTATTTAAGTTATTTTTAGGTATACGTACCTCAAAAAGAAAAAACGAAACCCTTACAGGATCACTTTGTTGTCCGTCTGTCTGTCTGTCAAGACCCTTTATCTCGGGAACGCGTGGAGGTATCGAGTTGAAATTAAAACGTTATACTCAGGTCTACAGTTTCTTGAAGCTGTAAAAATCAAACTCCTAAGTTAACGTAAAAAAAAAGATACGGCCGTTTATGCGGAATAAAACGTATTTTTCGCCACTCTTAAGGGAATCAAAATTAATAGGGTATTTTCCGTTGGCCTAGAACTATGAAATTTAGTAAGTATTACCGTCTTATACTACAGGTATAGGTAAAAATATGAAAACTATACATTTGTATTTATATAATTAAAAAACAGGATCTTTGCCAGGAACGGCGGTCCAAATTTTGAATTGAGTTAACCGTGTCATGTGGGGTATCGTATGAAAGCGCTTTATTGGCACAAGCTTAAACAGATTTTTTATTATTTTTATGTGTATGGTAAGTTTTCGATTTATGACGAAGAATGAAAAAAAAACCTCTTTCCGGGACCTTCGGTGGGCGAGTCCGACTCGCACTTGTCCGGTTTTTTCAATAATCTGGTCTGCAAAGGACCAGGTATTTAAGTATAAGCTTAATTGTTAAACAATTAATCATTAGTTAATAATACACACATTATACAATATAATACACACAAGACATACATTCTATGTTCATTGCGTTCTATCGAAGAAAAGTTGCGACATCGCCAGCGGCTATAACGCAATGGACAAAGAATTTGCGTAAAACGTCGAAGTCGCCGTAACGTGATCGTGGTCGTAGCCGAACAATAATAAGGGCGGCCGTATCTGTCATAAACGCACCGTATAGCCACAGTGCGAGTGTATAGCCAGTACGCTATGTTACGATTAAAGAACGCCACACGCTAAGTGATCAGTGAGAGTGAGGTTTTAACGCACACAGGTACAAAAATAGAAAGTTGGAACAAGGCTTGAGTCGTTCGGATTGCAAGATGTGATACAGCATTTTGTTAAGACACTTTGATATCCTACAACCTCTTCCACCATGACACGGTTAGCACGAGCAGAGGGGTTTCCCGGATTTTATCACGCGACTTGACCACTTCGGAAAATTTACAACAAGCGAGGCTTGTTTTGTCTAACCTGGTGGCAAGAGACAACAAGGCTGACGATGAAATCGCAATTCACTCAGAACCGAGAGCCTTATCTTCTAAGGAAATTGTCTATCTCATCTCTTACTGTAGGAGCACAACAATTTTACTAACATTGTTTCTATGTCGTCAGATTAAAATAAGATGGTAGTAGCTAGCCAGGCGGGTAAAACTAATGGTGCAACTCCACCAGATCTGTGATAGGCAGAAAAAATTACAAACGGGGTAATACTTCATTTTACATCTCCTCAAATCAAGAAAAATTAAGAGATCCTATTGGAGCACTTCTCAGCTATTCTTGCAAAGATCTGACCTTAGAGACCGTACCTGCCACAAGAGACGACCTACTATTATATACCCACTATGTCCATAATAAGGGCTGGTCACGGCGCATATACATCGTAAACGCGCCGCATAGCCGCGCTTTACGGCCCAGCTATGGCTGGCTCGTAAAGCATCGCCAATTTAGTTCACACTTAGCGACGCGAGCGCTTCACGATCGCACCGTTATCGGCCCGCGTTATCTGCGGGTGTAAAGGTGCTTTTTATGCGATCGCTGTTATTCTGGATGTGGAGGTGACGTACCACCACTATGTTTGATGGGAAATAGAAGAAAATAACAAAACACCGTAGGACTGTACTCTCTAAGCGCATCTGAGACTTCGTTGGCACGTTATTCGTCTTACACTGGTGTGTATGTACTGTACAAATATTTGCTTGTATTTCGAGTTGAATACTGTGCCTTACAAATAAACAGAAAATTTAACACGGAATAACTATTCGTAGCTTATTCTTTGTTTTTTTGTGAGGCACAATGACTACTAAACTGTAAGAAAATAGTTATACGTTTGAAGCCTCTTGAATGCTGGGGCATTATGCGTCAAGAGGCTTCAAATTTTATGGGCGCAAAACGCCCTAGACGCAAAATGTCCTAGACGCAAAATGCCTTAGACGGTCCTAGACGCAAAATGAGAGAGATGATGAGTTGATGATATTGAGTTTGACATTTAAAACTTTCTAAAAGCTTATTTTTCTATTTGTCTCGAAAACGATACTTCCCCTTTTCTGTTCTTATTTGTTTTAACCGGTAGTCACACAAATTAAAAAGTAAATCAATTAGCTTACATTGTCTCACTGCTAGAGCAAAACAAGTCGGTCGTCTCTATGGTCTAGTGGCCAAGCCACTTAGACCCAGAGGTCCCTGTTCGATTCCCAGCGAGGGTACGACTTTGTGTAGGTACTTGGTTTACGTAGTGGTAGAACTTGTTAAGCCCACCTGGCTATCTACCACCACCTTATCCGAAGTCTGGCGCGATAACAATTTAGAGATATGATAGTCAGCTCCTCAGTGGTTAAGGATTCCGGGTGAAGCGAGCTTCCACCTTCAGCCTTATCGTCACTTACCTGATGGTGAGTTAAAGGCCAAGTCTATAAAAAAAATTATGGGTGGTGGTGCTGGTGGGTGACAATGACTGAGTGGTAGAGCCACGCTGCGTAGCAGCACGCATTGGGCCGGCTCGCCCGGCGTAAAACCAGCACCCTCTCACGAATATTCCGGCGTGAAATGGTGGCACGTGGTGCTGTTGTGTTTCGTACGGCCAGTGTGGGTTCCGGGGGTCCGTTCCACCCCCCCCCTCAGTTCGCACAGTTCCTATTCCTTCCTTAACCCTATTCCTTTCTTAAATTACGGCAACGCGCCTGCGATTCCTCTGGTTTTGCGGGTGTCCATGGGCGGCGGTGATTGCTCTCCATCAGGTGACCCTCCTGCTAGTTTGCCTCCTTTTTTTTTATAAAAAAAAAAGCCAAATTATTCTATTTATTTTTATGTAAGTAATTCAGATACCCAAATTACACTGTCACAGTGGTGTCATGTCGTCACGTTAAAAACCTAATGATAAATAAATTCAAAAGGCAAAAGGGACGTACAACGAAATCTTGTTTCTTTCTCACACGTCTGCGTACATTGAAGGATTTACGAGATGTAGCGAATGCGAACAAGCTTATAAAAGGCAAAGGCTACATTAGGAATCGAAATTTAGGGTTATTTGGCAAAACAAAGGAGAAACGGGCGGACGGGGAGAAGTTTAGGAACCGGGGAATGGGGGCGAGAGGGCGATTTTCGTCATCGCCGGCCGCATTACGCCTACGAGCGACTAGAGAGATCAGCGCGCAGTCCCCGAGCCTGCCAATGTGTTCCTCGTCACCGTCATTGGGCCGGGGCTTTATGAATAACACGCCGTTTCGTAAATAGGCTACTAGGCTACATTCGATACTTTGTTATTTTTCCGTCAGGCACTTTGTGGATTTGGAGCGCTTTTGCTTACAGGCGTTATAGCATAAAGCGGCGATGGGCTCACCACCTGTCACGCTTAGCACATGTGCAGTCGCGCTTTCGGGAATAATAGTCGTGATTATAATATTTCTATGTTAATAAAAATCAATTGCCGAAATGTTTGTACGCTCATCACTTCAGAACGGCTGCACCTATTTGGCTAATAAAGGATGGAGATCGCTAAGAAGTTTTCCAATTCTGAAAGTGTTAAAACGAATGTTTGCGTTAAGTCTACCTTAGTTGCTTAGCGATGAATATTTAATTCCATACATTAGTAAATATAATCAGAATCTGTACAAGCACCGTAAATCATGAAACAAGATACGTAATTTATACAAAATAATGTTAAAGACTTCCAAAATACCTGTCAGAGTGGATAGGAGCTTTTCATAATTTCTATCATCAAAGAGACTCGTAATCCCACTTATTCGTCAATTGAGTTGGTTATTAAAAGGGAAAGATTTAAAATATGATATATTATTCACTCCTTTAATGCCCGGACCTTTTCGTTTGCTGGAAATTCGACAAGTTCGCCGAGTGATCCCATTGTTCACCCCTTCAAGTAAACACATTGTGAAACGCGTAAGGCTTTTGGTGGTATTTTTTAACAATACAACATTTTCCTTTCGACATTGTAAATTTTATAAAGGTTGAAAGTATTATTATTATGTTGTACTCACTTTGATTTATCTGAAAAGTTTTAATGTCTTTTAAGTAATGGACAGAACGTAACATTCGAATTGGTATCGGCGATTGTTGCAACAATGACCAGGGGAAAGGAGTACTTACTTAGGTACTTACTATTTACCTACCTACATATATGCGGGAGATTGGCATTTAAACGTTCATTACTATTAATGTTAGCATTAAAAACAAATGTTGGAAGAAAGCAAATTCATCGCACTAATTAATACGAATAAGAAAACACGTGCTTGCCCATTGCCACGCTCCCCACGCCATGCGTCATTAGCGACTTGTTTGCGCATCAGTATAAAAGGCCATGCGCTAGCGCCTTCCGGGTTACGTCCCCCCCCCCCTCCCCCCGGGGCGATCGCATCATATTAAGCCTATATGAATCTCTCCAGGTTTATGGCAAGTTCATGGGGGTGTTTAGTCAGTAGGAGTCTGACATAATTTCGCCTGCCGCCTGGTGTCGTACTCATGTAGAGTTCACCTCCTCCCTCCTCTCGGTGTCCGGGAGGGTGTCTGCTTTACAGGCGAAAAACAAAAAACAAAAACGCCTTCCGGGCATTCTGTACTCAACTGCGGAGCATGACGGAGCTCTGATTGTCGACATAGTATTGAGGTATGTTATGATGGTGTAACTAAATTATGTATTTTAGTACATAACTGTGTATGTTACGAGAGATAGTAGTAAGTACCAATTTCATTATGTAAAATGCCAAATGGTTTATTATTTTAATAAATTGATATTACTGTAATTATAATTAACACTAAATGTGTGTATATTAATACTGTCTGCCTATTAATCTGGTTTTTATGAATATAAATTGATCAAAATCATTACTCTCTTTTCTTAATCTCCCACATATAATGACGACTATTATCCCCGAAGGGTTAGTCAGAGACTAGGCAATGAGGACCGCAAAAGCAGTCCTCTAGCATAGTTCACATATCACCAAATAGCATTGCATATATGCTCAGCGTGACAGATGGTGAGCCCATCGCCGCTCTATGCTGTTGGAAGTATGTACAGTCTTTAGTCCGTTAGTTAGAGGGGTGTGGTAGTATTATTTCACCGTTATGCGACATGGTTAACGGCTAGTAACTTTTTCAAACTAATTGCCCTCACAAAGTTTAATTTATCAACGACGTTGGGAAAATGTTGAGATCGTATCTGTTTTAAGAGCTCAGCCTTCGAAATGTAAGACAATAGAAATTCAATTGTTAGCCGCCTCTTGGAGGCTTCGTGACAGACAAGGTTGATTTTTTTATTTCCGAAACATGACATAATGACATTTAATTTTTTGTCGCTCATTATCCATAACTACACGCCAAAAAAATAACATTAGAATTATTACAGAAGCATCCTATCACAATAGTCTCAATTGGGATTTAATATTGATCATTGGCGCTGATAGCCTCGTTCCCCAGTTTTAAATGCGACATTATTCGTCCCAAATTGCGATGGGCCGCTATTCATTGGTGAGAGTAAAAAGATGACAGCTTTGATACGCGTGGAATGGATTGCAGTGTGTCAATCCAATATGTTCCAGTGTGGAGCTTGCTTTTGCGGCCATAAATCAATACAATAGGATTGTGTGGAGAGTCCAAAAACGTCATATCCCTAACAAATGTGCACGATGTTGGATGTACGATAAGGTATCGTCAATTTACGGGTGCGATCGGTGTTTAGTCTGTATTATTTTGTGTGTTGGAAAAAAATGTTTTGAACAGTGCAAAAATTATTGTGAACATTGTTGTACAATAATTTTGCACTGTTCAATGTTTGATTATTTTTTACAAGAACGGTTTTTTTTACGTTGTTTGTTATTACATAGTATAAACTAATAAATGTCGTGAATTTTACAAACAGAATGTTTTATTTATTATTGAAAAAAAAATGATTATGAGCACAGTGCCTAAAATGCAAGATGCCACTGCTGTTATAATACCTAAAACGCTAATTGACTAAGAAGCAGATTGCCTAAAATGCAAGATGCCACTGGTGCTATACTACCTAAAACGCTAATTGACTAAGAAGCAGATTGCCTAAAATGCAAGATGCCACTGGTGCTATAATACCTAAAACGCTAATTGACTAAGAAGGAGATTGCCTAACCGTGAATCCTACTAGACATTGTAATTGCCTAAATGTTATTTCGTCTACAAATCAGAATGAAATCACAAATCACATGTATCAAATCATGAAATAATACTTGTTAGGTAACTTAATTTTAATTGACTTTTATTTCAATAAAATCCGAAATTGCTACCTTCGTGCATAAATTACCATAAAAAATAAAATAAAAAATGAATGTAAAACAGCAATACCATTTTTAAATTAACATTAATTAAGCAATGTATTAAAGTAATTGGCACGCTCTGTCTCGTACATTTTTATAGCAGCAGTGGCATCTTGCATTTTAGGCAATCTGCTTTTTAGTCAATTAGCGTTTTAGGCATTATAGCAGCAGTGGCATCTTGCGTTTTAGGCAATCTGCTTCATAGTCAATTAGCGTTTTAGGTATTATAGCAGCAGTGGCATCTTGCGTTTTAGGCAATCTGCTTCTTAGTCAATTAGCGTTTTAGGTATTATAGCAGCAGTGGCATCTTGCATTTTAGGCACTGTGCTCATAATCGAAAAAAAAATGTTGTAAGTACGATACAAAACACAATACTGTTTTCGTGTCTACAAACGTTTAAAATTATCTCTTCAAGACCACATTTGAATAGACATCAACGATAGTCAAATATAAAAGTGTGATCTAATGAACAGTGTATAAAAATACTATTACGCCTTTTTTCTCACAAATGAAAATTCGTCCATTTCACACGCCGACGCAAGACTTCCATTTTTCACCGAATAATCCCCACAAGATAAAACCGAACACTATTTGTAATAAAGTCTCAAGTTTTTGAACCGTAATGCGCGACAGTTTCTTACCTATCCCCATGACTAATATTCTAGACGGCTCGTATTTTACACAGGAAATATGAGCTAGATGAGTCGCTCGGGGCGCACAACAGTGTTCCGCACTAACCAGAGGTCGATCTTGCTAGGGAAGTGACACAAATGTCAATGTTATATTAAAAAAATATTTTTTACCCAATATTTGATTATTTGCATTAAAAACGCTTCAATAAACTCAAAGATAACGAAACGTTGAAAAAATCTCTACCTACCCCAGGCGGGAATCAAACCCGTGTTCTCCACAATCCGGGCGGCTGCGTTGATCACTCCGCCACCGAGGTATTACGAGGTATAAGAAATTTTTAAACGCAGTTGACTTTATGTTTTTTTATAGCAACAGTGTCTTAGCAAAGCTCTTAGAATTTACATCCTGAGAGATCAGAACGAAATCTGAACGAAAATATGTTACAAGAATGTTAAGGGGGGTTAGGCGTTGAAAACGGAAAAAGTGGCTTCTATTAGCTGTTATTCAAAATATTTTAGACATTTGGCATTGAAATTTTTAATATGTATTACAGAACGTATGTGTGGAAGAATTACTGTTTCTAAAACATGATTGGAAACATTTTCCACAATAGAAATCCTGAAGTTACCTCTAAAATTTTATATAAATGCACATTACGACCGTTTTTTACAATAATAATTACTATAAAATCATAAACACATAGGTATTTACCTTTTCGATTTCTTAACTGATTTGGATTTCCAAAAAACTAAATATTTTTATTAACTTTTTGATAAAAATGTGAATGGCGCTTACGAATTACCGCGGACTTCGCACCGCGCAACACCCGCGAGGGCCCGGAATTTTCGCGGACCGCCTAACCCCCTTAACTGAGTCGCATTACCGTTTGGCTTATTAACTTATTATACATAAATACACACATCACGCCTGCTTCCCGGCGGGGTAGGCAGAGACCACAGCTGTACATAAGCTTCGATCCTGATACACACCTTTTTTGCTTCACTTACTCTAATAAAGTATTTTTTTTTGTTTAAAATTTTACTTAAGTATATTTAAGCGTTAATAAAACGCTTAAATTTATAAAAAAAAACATTAATCTTATAATGTTCTTAATAACAAATAATGTAGTAAGTACATATTTATTGTGAAAGCATATTTAAGTGTCTTTAAAGAAAACATTACAGTGTCAAGGAAAATTAATTAAAAGGTGGGTAATTCCAGGTCTTTCTTTTTTCATGTCATAATACTAGATTTTTTTAAGTTGTCTCTGTACCTAAGAAAAGTAGTGTAAATAATCCGAAAATATGATGTTGTTGGTATTTTTTTTTGAATACGCCTATCTCTTGCGTATACACTTAATACAATAGTAGATTGTTATACAAGGGGCTAAAATGACCCATTATATACGAGGTAGTTTTACTCCCGAGCTTTAGCGAGGGAGTAAATAGAAACCGAGTTATAATGGGTTTTTAGCGCCGTGTGTTACACTCTGCTTTTCACTACGAATGCGAGAAAATAAAACAATCCAATACAATATGAATTGGTTTATTTTATTAAAAATTAACCTGTTAGTTGCTTTTACGGCACCCAAGGAACGAGAGGGGTTGGTCGTATTATATTGATGAGCCCATCACCGCTCTATGATGTTGGATAGTATGTGCAGTCTTTTCATCTCTTCCCTTGGGTGTCGTAAGAGCGACTAATGGACTAAAGACTGCACATACATACAACAGCATAGAGCGGCGATGGGCTTATCAAAATAATACTACCAACCCTTCTTTTCCCTTGGATGTCGTAAAGGCGACTAATGGGCTAAAGGCTCACCACCTAAGCACATGTGCAGACTGTGCAGTTGTTTCTTGCTGAAGCGTGTGGGCGTGGTCTGTGTTGTCCATAGATTCAAATGATTACTAATTTTACCCTAAACTTTAATAATAACTAACTTAAAAAAGTTGTTGATTTATGTAAACAGTAAAAGACTTTATTTATGATTATTCTACTTATGACTAAATACTTTTTCGTTTTTGTAGGCTCATTGTCATGTGACAGACAAAAAATTAAAAAAAAATACTTTTTACCCAAGGGCAAGAAAAGCTATTATAGCCCCGCTCTAGAACGCTACAATAACGGCCTTTTTGAGCAAGAGGAGTGAAAACATATTTTATCTCTCAACACAACCATATCCTCTCATCTGTGAGAAAACCTACTTACAATTGAATTACTGATGTTTCTGTCTTAACGGCAGTTGATAGCTTAACTCTATTTAATTATCAGTTATCATGAACAAGCCTAATTACTAGTTAGCTATCTAACGCGAATACGTGTCGAACTGGCACCTAAGTTTTGACCTGACTAGATAATTTCTTGAATGCTTCTAAAAAGTCCAGTATTTACTCTCTTCCATCGTGAATTGGTACTTCCTTAACACCGACTTCCTGGTAGAAATAGTTTTTATCGATAATCCATTAAGAGTATCGACACTTTACGCAGAGGGATAATCGCACTGTCACATCCTTATGTTCGGTCCAATAAAAAATGGGCGTCCGTTCCACTGATTTACATCTCCGGCCAGGGGAACAGAATGTACAGTCGGCCTCAGAAGTAGTACCGTGTCAAACCGTACCGTACATACAAGTTTCTGTGAGACACTCGGGACGATGCGTGAGAATAATATTTTATGTTCTTGCGGTTGAAGGTTAACTAGTTTACGTGTAGGTATTACTTGTGTTTTGTTTCTCTATATAAATATTATGTTATAATATGTTTCATTTATCTAGTTATATAATTAAAATCAATTGTCACGAAAGTATGATGCGCATCACCTTAGAACGCTGCTCCTTTTTGGCTTATTATTTTTTTGTTGTATTTGTAATTGTCGATTGGACGAAATCGCGGTCGGGCCGCTTGCATTATATATAATTTGTTGTACTTGTGGGGATCCTGCACGAAATTGTGAAAATTTACGTATTTTTAATTCACTTGTACTATGCGCTGAATTAGTTAAATACATTAAAAGAACTTATGTAAGTTAGCCTGATCATATATCAGATAAGATAAGATACATGAAAATATTTGTATTGATATACCGCAGGTCGTCCTCCGTCTATAGAAAGTAAATTTTAATTTTGAACACAAGCGCGTGAATAAATAGTGATAGTTTTGCACATTTCGCGGAACAAAAACATTGCTATAATTAAATTACTAGGTCTGAAACTTCAAAGCAGAATTTTTCTAATTTTAAATATCATTATGATTGATTTTGCTTTGAAGTTCATTATGAGACTTATGTCAGTTTTTGCGATCGCGCGGCACCCCCTTAAACAAAGGCTTGGCGTCATAATTACAACAAAAAACAAAACACACCAGACAGAGTCGAACGTTTTTAATGGCGAAGTATTTCAGGAAACATATTAAGGCGTACACCCACTTCAACGGCCAAGACAAGCATCCCACGACGGCGCTGCTTAAGTATTTACGAGCGCACCTTATCGGTCGATTCCCCTTATTCTGAGGGCGAAGTGATAAAGGTGTTAGTGCCCTTTCTGGCGCAGTAGGGTAATTACACCTTACCCTTAAGGTTTGGATATATATTTTTTTATATCCGTTAAGTCAGCGTTACGGTCGGTGAATGAAATGCCTATAGACTCAGTAATGTAACACCTACCACGTAATAATGTTTATGATTAGAAGTGTTTTTATGTAGTAATGAAGTGTGTTTCTCTTCTGTAACTATTACTGACTGTGCCTACTATATTTGTTTTGTGAAATACAATGTCTATATTTTTTAACAACTAATTATGAATTATTTAATTCAAATTTTGAAATCACCCTTTGTTATAGGTACCTTGTTATCCATTAAGGTTACTGAAATATTCCATAACGAACAAACTTTCAACGTTGAAGAACGAGAAACGAGAATTTTTCGTAGATAATTATCGTCATAATTTGTAGAAAAATTACTTACGTAATACTGAAAAGTATCTGCCAAGCTTGTATGAAAAACGGGCACGTCGCTGAATTTAACGGGCGATGAGAGATGCGTATTACCTAATTAGCCGTCAATTATGTTAGCTTATAGAAGAAGTTTTGAATTTGCATTAATTTACACAAATCGGCCCGTTTCTTTGGTGCCCGCCGTAAATTCATTATGCTCCAGTGAAATTGTCGACTTAGCAACTGTTGGCGAATTTGCAAACTCCTAGTTGAGCCGTCCGTCGCCGTTGTCAGCTAGGCTGCGGCAAAAATTAACAGCCATCTCTGCAATTGATGATAATGATGATAAACACTACTGATTATAATACATATACTTATCGGCATTTCTGTACCTTCTTTAGGAGCATCCATCTTCCGTGTGAATAAAGGCGTGAAGCAATTCTATGACTGCCATTTAATAACCCGAAATGAATGAGATATCAATTACAACTAGTATAAACAAGATTCAATTCGATTTAAACTAGAACGTAGGCGATCCGTCGATGACGTGCAGCCTCGTCGCGCTATCCCATGAAAAAGTGCGTCTCTAAGATTGTTGCTCGTTTGACGTACCGCCAGAGTGACAGTGACAGCTCACACTCGTCCATAGATCGACTCTTTGATATTATTTCAATAGATGGCGCCACCGTCGCGCCGTCACATATTATTACATCGCGAGCTGTGTGAGGTAAGCTCATTATAAGAATACTACCGACCCCTCTCTTCCCTTGCGACGGCTGCACATACATCCAACAGCTTAGGCGGCGATGGACTCACCACCTGTCACGCTGAGCACATGTGTAGTTGTGACTAACTCTTCGGGGATAACAGTCGTGAATATATACATAGGATATGTATGTAAGTACATGCTGCCCGTTTCCCGTGGAGTAGACAGAGACCACCTTCTATTTGCTAGGATCCTGACATGGGGTTTTGAGGGATTTGGGGGTTAAAGTTACTGGACGCATTGGGCCGGCTCGCCCGGGGTAATACCACTCTCTCACGAATATCCGGCGTGAAAGAACTGCACTTGGTGCTGTTGTGTTTTGTCCGGCCAGTGAGAGTTCCGGAGGCCCCTTCCCCTCTCTTCCCCTCACTGTTATTCAAAATATATTTGATATTTCGCACTGAAATTTTCAATGTGTATTACAGCGCGTATCTGTGAGGAGATGAACGCAGCCAAAACACGATTGGAAACATTTGGCTCGATAGAAAAAACTCTGAAGTTACCTCTAAAATCTTACTAATTTTATAAATGCGAAAGTTTGTAAGTATGGATGGATGTTTGTTACTCTTTCACGTAAAAACTACTGAATGAATTTGAATGAAATTCGGCATACAGATATTTTATAACCTGGATTAACACATTGGATACTTTTTATCCCGATATTCCCACGAGAACTAAAACCACGCCGGTGAAATTGCGAGCGGCCGCTAGTTTCATATAAATGCACATTACGACAGTGTTTTACGCTTACGAACGTGCGCAACGTTGAAATTTCAACGTCGCTGACCACCTAACCCCCCTTAACGTCCACTTCATAACGTCCTTCATACATGCTCGTCGGCTTAGGGTTATAAAACCTTACTTATAAATACTATTTAAGCATAATTTAGTGTTTTATCAATGTGACAAACGTTATTTTTAATTTGAGCAAAAGAGAGACTAAACTTTAACCGTGTCGCGTTGCGGTGAAAGAATACTACCACCCCCTCACTTCCCTTGGTTGTCGTAAAAGGCGACTAACAGACTAAAAACTGCACATACATCCAACAGCTTAGAGCGGCGATAGCCTCACCACCTGTCACGCTGAGCACATGTGCAGTTGCTATTTGGTGAAAAGGGGACTGCAGAGACTACTGTTTGCGGTCCTCATTGCCTAGTCTCTGACTAACCCTTCGGGAATAATAGTCGTGATTATATTGTGTATGTAGACTAAACTTTAACACTTCATTCATCAAGTCTTAAATGTGTCCCAAGACAAGTTGGATTGAAATTTGCACAGCTAAATAATTCTCATCAATAGTTTGGTGCCAAACACTTAGTTCGTCAAATATTTGCTCCAACCTTAATTGGTACGTCACCCAGGTAGGTCGCAATCAATATTTGGTTACACAGAAAACAAGTTTTGCCTATTTGCCATGATCTAACTACTATTTGAATTAAAAATACGTTATGTAACAAAATATGAATTGTGTACATACCAGTTCTCTTTATATTAAGTTTCAATAAAAAAATTATCTTAGTATAAATAAAATTTTCTAAATTGTCTCGGGTCTGGGTGTTTTCTATAATAAGTATGTATTTAAGTATTTTAAGTATGTTTATCCGTTGTCTAGTAACCATTTAACGAGTTTCTTCGAAGCTTCTCTTGGGCTAGATAATTGGTGTGATTGTAGGAAAGATTTATTTATTTATTATTTATTAAGGTACTTTTTGAAACTTAAAACTTAAACCATTTACTACTTTCACTAAAGAAAACTCTCATGACGTTCTCACTTACAGACTTGGTCTTTGGCGGCTCAGCAAAAGTCCAAACGCCAGCGAGTCTTGGAGCGCAGTATTCGGTACAGCTTGTACAGACTAGCGGTGTCATCCGTAGCTAGCTGCCGATTGTACACCTTAAAAGGAAAAACTACGTCGAAGTGGCATGCAAAATTCTCAAACAAAACACAGAAAAACGACGTTACGTAATCCCCTGTTTCCTCTTCAGAGCTGGACCAATTTTTATAACTTTTTCAGCATCGGTTAAAGAAAGACATATTCTATGTCTGTATGTTTGATTTTTTTTTAAACCAGCCACTTAATGTTTCTGAAGACGCTTTAAAACGGAGAAATTTCGGAAAATTTTTAAGGCTCCTGGTTATTAAATAAATTACTTAATACAAAAAAATCAAACATACATCAATAGAAAATCTCTTTCTTTAACCGATGCTATAAAAGTAATCAAAATTGGTCCAGTTCTGAAGGAAGAAACAGGGGACTACGAAACGTCGTTTTTTCTGTGTTTTGTATGAGAATTTTGCATGCCACGTCGACGTAGGTTTCCTCTTAACGATATTGTGGGTCCTAAACTGAGTTAACTATATTTTAGTTTTCCCAAGCGACTGCGCCCGCAAGCTAGTCACCATTATGAGTTCGGCTGCCGTAAAACCAGACAAAATAGTAATTCAATTGTTAGAAACCTTAGGACTCTTCGTAACAGACAAAGGGTTATTTAGTCGCAAATACAAACAAAAAATTCAAATAAAAAATTTTCATTCAAAGAGACATTGTTTAAGACACTTTTGTTTATTTAAAAAATATATATATTTAACATCTATTCAATACGTCTTTTTTATCTGTGCAAAAGAATGGGCACAACATAGAATAATAACTAAAGCATAGAAGGAGTCCAAATGAGACTCGTATAGTTGTCCTATTTTTTCAAATAGGCCAAATACATTGAAGGAAAAGAGACAAAATAAGTTGCTAAAAACGTCGTAATGTAATGCGAAAAAAAAATTGGATACCCGGTCACCATTTATAATATCGAATTCAAAAGCGACATTCGAATGGTGACCAAACGGAGTGCACACTTGAATGTCATAGTACTCTTCTATCCTTAAGTTATTATTCTATGGGGCGCAAGAAACTACACAGCCTAATAAAGAAGTAACGACAGTTGAATTTGACACGTTTACCTTTTCATCCCATTAACCTTCTGAAGTAAATAAAGCCTTCACTAACGTAGGTAGTTCCTTCCTTGTCTGTCACGAAAACTCCTAGAGGGTGCTAACATTTGAATTTCTATTGTCTGGCATTGCGACCTGAGTTCATACACAAAGCGCAGTTTTCGCGTGTGCGCTACACGTGTAGTGTTTGTAAAACAAAGACTAAATACAATATCGGTAGTGTAGTGCTAAAGTAGGCTGCAATCGTACAATTTATCGTTAATTAGTACGTCAAAGTCACCCTTGGCGGCGCGCTGTTACGCGCGGCTGATTTGCGGCGGGCCGCAGCCGCAGCGCGCGGCTGCAAACTTACATTAAATAACGTATTGTTATTGTCAGATTCCTACTAAAACCAATCAGTTTCTTTCAATGAGCTCTGCTTTGGCTGTCAAATCTAAAAGTTTTAAAAACCAACACCATGCCGTGGGTAGAATTGCTACCACCATTGTTATAACTCGAGACACCGCGAAGCAAGTTTTTTTTTCATAGCCCATCCCTCTAGGTCCCTCGCGTTGCCCGCTGTCATTTAGTTGAACACATTTTTCGTATGAGATAGCTGATTTAGTTATAAATAATACCTCTATGTAGACTACTGATTATGCAACAAACTAGCGCTAACGTTATGACGCGTGCTCACATCGTCGCGGGATGTCAAGCGCGTGTTGCGGCGTGACGCGTGACGACTGACGCGTGAGTCGTGACGCGCGCGGGATTGCGTTTGCACTAGCCGTAGCCGAGTGTCTTTCTAGCGGGGCTGTTTGTTTAGGACAGAATGACCGCGCCACGTAAACACGGCGGGACGTTTGCGCAAAGGTATGAAATTAAAACATTTACATTTTAGTAGGTAATTACAATGTGTTTGCGCCGGTTGAAATATGAAAAAGGTTTGTAAATAGAAACCCTTCGGGATGGGTAATAAGTGGGTGGGTTCAAATAATTACAACTAAATATGAGTTAGCAATGTTTAGAAAAAAAATCCGCATCCTGGCCGCCTTCTTGCGTTCCGTTGCAGCTACGAGTAGGTATATTAAAATCCAATCACCACCATTAACCTATAAAAGTCTACCTGCTGGAATCATGTCTTCCTGTTTGAACAATAGCACCTATGTATTTTGACATCAAGGGACCAACCATCCCTAAGAGAGGTTGGTGTAATAATATTAAAAAATTGCTTATTATACATTTTGTACTAACTTAGCATTGAGCTGAGCTATAAAGCCCAATTTTTGTCTTCCAGTAAAATATCCTTTTAACACATCCGAAAAAAATAATTCCGAGTGCAAATGTTTTCGTGACCGCACTGCGGCCGACGATGTCTGCGGCGTGACACGGTAAGCGCCGTCACGGCAAAGGACAGAACGGCGGGCGCAACGGACGTGTCATAACGTGCGCGGCGTTCTGATACTACGGCACACAGCTTGATAATTGTTTTTCTCGTTTTCCATGCAAATTGAATAGTTAAATGTGTGAATCTTCATAATATTTTACAATTTACAATGACACCTTTCTGTAACACAATATGGATAGCAATAAATATTGAGTATTGAGTAATATTGTATTTACCAACCTTGTTACCTCATTTTGAGCAAATAAATAACGTTGAACTTTGAGTTTCAGTAACGTTTGGTTATTTACGTAATCGCGTTTTTGGACTAGTATTGTTAAATATACTTATATTCAGAGGTCCGATTAAAGCCTCAGCGGAGGGTAACTATACTCTTCATCGACCTATAAATGTCCCAATACTGGCCCAAGTATTTCAATTGCACTTTGGGAGATAGTCATTACTAACCTCGCTAACTTATTGTTAGTAAATAGGTTAATATAAAGTCTTTTTAACATACATACAAATAATAACGAGTATTATCCTCGAAGGGTTAGTCAGACACTAGGCAATAGTCCAATTTTCACCAAATAGCGACTGCACATGTGCACAGCGTGACAGGTGGTGAGCCCATCGCCGCTCTATACTGTTGGATGTATGTGCAGTCTTTAGTCCGTTAGTCGCCTTTTACGACACCCAAGGGAAGAGAAGGGGTGCTAGTTTTCTTACGCCGTTACGCGATACGGCAGATCCTTTTACCAAACCCGAAAAAAATATTTCAATTGCGAATATTTCCGCCATAGCCGTGACCGTCCCGTGGCCACCGATGTCTGCGGCGTGACAGGGTGTAATGTAACAAAACGAATGTGTTAACGTTCCGAATTCTGATGCTATGAAATCCAGCTTGACAATTGTTTCTCGGTTCCCTATTTTTTGCATAAAATTTTATGTCATAATTTAACATGGCGTACTTTTACTTATCCTAATATTTAATAGTTACGCACTATATTAATTAGGCATAACTTTTTAGGCACTTTATTTAAAGCATAACTACCTACTATAAGCGTAATAATTGTTAAACATACTATTCTAAAGCCTAAATTTGCTTACGCATAATAATTTTTAAGTATAATTTTGATAGTCATAATAATTATATACTTACGGAAAAAGTAAGTTTTGTAAACTTTGTGTTGGCATTTAATAAATTACTTTTCTTATTTTAAATAAACATATTGGTGGCTTAGGGGTAGCCCAAGGGCCACCCCCGCCGCACCCTAACCTACTATTATACTACGGTATACAGTTTATGTTTGATATACCTATCTAATACCTACTTTTTGTTTTTCAGATTCAAATAGCTATCAAAAATAAATAAAAAGTATGCCAAGAAACAATTATGTCAAAATTTTATTATCACAAAAAAATATGCCTAACTTGGTATGCCAAATAAAATTAGGACAAAAAAATAGTCAAAAAAAGGGATCCCTTGTTTCTCTCCCAATTTACAGTGGTAACAAATTTGATTTTTTTTTAAGTTTTTGTTAAAGCACCAGTACAAAGTATTTGTGACGGGGCGGCGAGTAAGTGTATACTTACTTAATTACCGCTTTTTGTTCTGGCCGCGTCTCTCGCCGCACTCCGCCGTAAAATGCCGATCAACCACACGAGAATGTATCACTAGAGGTTCAAATAAAAAGTGGCATTTTATTACAGTCATTTAAAAATAAGTGTAATACATTCACTCGTTTTAACGACATGGAGTTTTAATACAGTAAACGTTTATACTCCATACCTTTTGAGATTCAGAGGAAAATCCAGTGTTTAATTTCAATATACTTTATTCTTACCCACCAACCGCATGGGCCAGTTATGGCCCTGTCACTTCATGTGATGTTATCCATGACGGAAAACCTGTGCCCAGCAGTGGGACGTTTATAGGCCACTGATCGTAATTGCTTAAAGGGTTTTCATTCATATTTAGTTAACAATATCCGTGATGAAGTCGAAATCTTTTAAAAGTATTAAACGATTAATATCTTGAGCACGGCTGCTCTTGCTTTCATTTTCATCAAACTTTTCTACGAACTACCAGACTGGATGTGGCTTTCAATTAAAAATACTGCATTGTACTCGCTTCATCTGTTCTAGACAGGCTGACATAGAATAACTTCTATTTTAAAAAACCTATCTTTTTAGATTTTGAATAAGTTTTGAAACAAAGTTATCTCATTCGCTCTCTCAACTGACACAACCTTCCGCAATCAGGGTGAAAATAAAAAATTAAAAAATGTACTTTATTATTCACAAAAACACAAACAAATCATAAATAATAAACTTTAGTAATCTTAAAATGAGCCTTATCAATTAAAGCTATATCTTCCAGACAACTTAGGGACTTCTCCGTCATCTCATCGAACTGAACTACTAAAACCCAGGTTTCCGTTTCGTTCATAAGTCTTTGGTCTGTAACCCACCTGAGGAAAAAAGATTTACAAATTCGAAAATGTTTATAAAACGTCTCACGAGCAGGTTTCTAACCTCTACATTATTCAAGATTTTCAAATTTATAAATTGTACGCAAAAAAGTTGCGTTATAATTATACAACATTTTTATTGGGAAATAGATTTGTTTTACATTTTTTCTGCCTTGACCTGCTCTTTCACGAGAATGTCACCGATCAGAGTCGGGGTACGGGATTCCTCTTCCGACTGTCCCCTTCGCTCGCCATATGCACTATTACCTCTTCTTCTTTCATGCCAAGCTCGTCCCTTCCTGTCCCATTCACTATCGCCTCATGCACCTTCCTTCATCCATCCAGAAAGATTAACATCGACTTATAATAGTAACTCGCAATAAGTTAAGCAGGAGCGCCTCGGCTAAATCACTCGCGCGTCCCCGTAGACGTCGGGCGATTTATTATCCGTCATTACCGCAGCAATATCGCGGTAATGACACGATCTCTGTGGAAACAGTGGATTATACAGGCGCCTCCCACGTAATAAGATACCTTCTAGACTTTGCAAATTATACGGCCGGCAGCGACGCTGAAGATTTATGCTTACGCGTGTTATGTGGTGGTGATAGTTTGTTGGTCGGTGATGGATGCAGTTTTAATTATTTTAAAGAATGTATGTTAAGCATATTCTTTGGTCTGTTACGAATACTGCTAGAGGTTGCTAACAATTGAATGTCTATTGTGTTTGGTATTACGCCAGCTGAGCTAATCCAGGAAACTATCTTACTCCTTTTTCTAACTGCTGCACTCGGAGACTTTAAATAACAACACGTAATCATCCACGTTAACAATTAAAACATCTGCCACGTGGGAAGACCGGAAACAAGTTAATGGGTCGTTTAAAACTGAAGATGATGAATATATCAAACCGAAACCAATTTTTATTGCAACTCCTTTACATTATTCAAAGATAATCATCTAATAAACGTGTAAAGCCAATTTTAATATGCCTAAAGCAGCTTTAATTCAGTCATAAAGCAGTTCTAGAAGCGGTTATATCCCCGTTAGGGCCGGTTCATTCGCCCGGGAGGTCCATTGTTCATAGCTTTTTCTATTGAGTGCCTAATTAAGACATTTGTCATGGGAAGTCTGCAGAGGATCTCCATTGACCTCTCTCCCGATGACCTCAATGGGCTATTACCGGATAATTCTTGTAAATGACGTAGATATTGATTGTATCCCTTTGATTAACTAGCGCTTTAGTGCGAAGGGTATTGAATGTTTGGGACGTTGGGGAAAACTTGTTTTTTAATTTATGCAAATAAAAGGTTAAGGCTTGCAACATCGAAATAAAATAATACGATAACGTATTGAGTATCATCTTAAAAATGTAAGTATTTGTTAGGTGATGTTAATTTCAAAATATAAAATTGAGAAACTGTATGTTAATTTAAAAGTAACCTCATCAGTTTTTTTTATTTTGTTTATTTATTAAGTACATCAACAACATAAACACAAGCATTTGCAATTACACGGTTAGAAACTATCCTAATGTTTATACCAATTACAGATGAGCACAGCATGCTAGAAGAATCGTTATGCGTAATTTAAATTGAAATAAAGTTAAAAGTAAAAATGTAACAATAATAAAAGTTGGCAAAAATTAAACAAAATTGGTTTAAAAAATAGGTCATTATATTGTTAGGTATTTTTACATTTTTTTTTCTTAAAACAATTTGGGTCAAATGTATTTTATCATGATATTATTATATTAATATACATTTTAACAATTGCTTACATATTACACAAAAATAATACTTATATTTATTATAGAGATTATAATTGTAATAAAAAACAAACAAACAATATGTATGTACCTAACAATTTTCCAAACAAGTTACAAAAATGACAAATAAATTATTTTAAACTTAGTAGGTAACCAAATTTTCAGTTCGTTCTGACGAATTATTTTGTACGCAATTCACAAACTGTCGCTCCCAAAACTATTGGACGGAACAATGTTTATACCAATCCCGTGCTACGTTAATTCCCACATTCAATTTCGCTGCGTACAATAAAAAGCTTAATTAAATTCGTATTCCATATCAGAGGCAGGAGCACAAAGCATGAAAATTCTTTTTTCCACATAGTTGAATATTTTTCCCGCCCGAGGCCAAATCTTCCGTGTAACGGAAGATGGTAGCCATGATACTTGCCTAGATGGAGCTTCTTATTACTTCTGTGATGTTTTTTCTACAATGTCTATGTGCTTAGCAAAAATTTGTGTGTGATTTGTTTATTTTGAATGTATGTATTACATACAATTTAGTTATATAAGCAGTTTACCTACAATACTTGTATACTATTATTTTTACATTTTGAGATTAGTGTAGATAAATGTATGCTAAAACTGAGCTTAACTATTTAAATGAATGTTAATTCAAGCGCTTTTGTTTTCTTATTTAAAGTACCTACACATACACATCTTGTAACTTACTCATAATGAAATATATTTTGTTAATTAAAATTCCACAAGACCTAGAAGAAAGATAGTGTAAAGAAACTCTGATAACAACTTCTGAATATCCATAGTTCGATTTACGATACCTGCGAGTTTTCGTATGATAAACTCAGGTGTCTTAAACGCTAGACTTATCCATAACGATAACGATTCAAATTTACCCTGTCAAATAAACAGCTTCATAATATAAATTCTCACCGTGAAATGTTTTAAATTAAACGTCGCTTCCTTAAGCGTAAACAAAGCATTTGCCCCCCCTCGAGTGCCATTCACGGGAATCGGTCCGAGTGGCGATTAATTCCCGTCGGCCGCCCGCCGCGGGCCCGCCACGGGCCCGCCGCAGTTACGCCGCGTCACAGTGACGCGCCCGTCTCGCCGAGTTACCGTCTGTTAGCTTGATGGATTCAAAATAAGGATATATTGATATCGATTGTGGCCGTAATGGCTTTTTATAACGCTGCTTATATGTATTTATTTGCTTATTAAACGAATAACGTTATGAGAGCAAATGATGTGTGTCGGGATGGTAGCAAATGAAAAGCTTACCCCTCCGGGAAACCGCGTGATTTTGTATGTATGTTTTTTTTAAGCTTATTAAGACAGCTCTTGAACTCGATCTCGCCTGATGGTGAGCGTAGATGAGGTCTGCGATGGAGCAAGCTGCCCCAGAAGATGCCTATTAACTCTCGCCTTGAAGGCATTCAGGTTATAAGTTTTTGGGAACACAGACGATGGCAGAGAATTCCACTCCTTGCCAGTGCGTAGCAAAAATGATGGCATGAAGCGTTTAGTGCGACATAGTGGAATTTCTACTAGGTGGGGATGATGTCCTTCAATACGTCTGGAGGTTCGGTGGTAAAAGGGCGATGGTGGTATGAATTCGAAAAGCTCCTCTGCACACTATATGCAACCAATCCAAAGAACTCATTCAGAGTTCTTTGGATTGGTCACCAAATTTCGTTATGGCCAGCTTTTCCGTGCCCCAGAAAGCATGCGTTAAGGGGGGTTATGCAGTCAGCAAAGATTCCGGGCCCTCGCGGGTGATGCGCGGTGCAGGGTCCGCGGTAATTCGTAAGCGCCATTCACATTTTTATCAAAAGGTTATTAAAAATGTTTAGTTCCCTGGAAATCCAAAACAGTCAAGAAGTAGAAAAATCTATATGTTTATGATTTTATAGGACTTATTTTTGTAAAACACGGTCGTAATGTGCATTTACATGAAAATTTAGAGTTATATTCAGGATGTTTTTCTATAGAGCAAAATGTTTCCAATTGTGTTTTGGAAACAGTCATCCCCTCACACATACGTTCTATAATACATATTGCAAATTTCATTGCAAAATATTTAATATATTTTGAATATCAGCTAATAGAAAACAGCCAATTTTTCCGTTTTCACCGCATAAGGCACCTTAAGAAGTCGGCATGGCCCACTTAAGGCCAGCTGTGGGTTATAATAGCCCAACCTCTCATCGAGACTGTCTATGTCGGAAAGCCTTCTTGTTAACAGTTTGATCAATGCTTATAATCTTATATCTTATAGCAACTAATTTAGCAATTTGTTTGTAACATTTATTATTCATAAACCCTTTCTATGATATGTTAGTGTTTAAGTTTCGCTCGTAGCCTCTTTGAAAAATTTTAAGTTAAATAATGTAAAAAAGTATTTATCAATAATAGGTCGTCATTACTACTTATAACTACATATTGTAGCATTATAGTAACCGTGTGGCGTAGCGGTGAAAGAATACTACCACTCCCTCCTTCCCTTGGGTGTTATAAAAGGCGACTAACGGACTAAGACTGCACATACACCCAACAGCATACAGCGGCGATGGGCTCACCACCTGTCACGCTGAGCAGCCGCTATTTGGTGAAAAGTGGACTATGGCAGAGGACTGCTATTGCTGACCTCATTGTCTAGTCTCTGACTAACCCTACGGGGATAATAGTCGTGATTATATGTATATGTATGTACATAAGTATTTTATGACACTTTCTGCTTTAACAAAGAGATCTTTGTACGTAGAGAAGATTTTCTAACGTAATAATAGCGTAATACAATAAATTGTCCATATACTAAATAATCTGTAGACATTACACTTGCGCGGCAAACATCCCGAGTCGTTAGTGTGCGGCCGCCCTAGATATAATTTAATCGCGCGTTCTCGAGGTAATGACTTCAATGAACGGCGATGAGACTCTTGATTGCTATACAGCCGCTTGTGCACAACTTACGCTCACGTAGGGGGCTTATAATAAACGTTAATACCGCTCATATTGTAGCTGATAAAAAAAGTTTTAGTTCTAATGTTTGTATCCAACGTTTGGAAGATAAAATTTTCTTTATTATTTAAATGGCTTTTTGAACTGTTATGGTAATTATAATCAATATTAACAGTATTGTTGCCGTATTTATTGATATCTTCTAGTATCATAATAAGTTTTGCTAGCAATTGTTAACGGTATCGTACCTAGGTAGGTACTAAATTTTAATGAGAATACAATATACTTTAATAAACAAAATGTTTAGGTGTATGTAGATGTATGTGCAAGCAGTAAGAATATCTTGTTGTTGGTGTTTAGTACCAGTCGCTATAAGGATCCGATTGTTCTTATGAGCAATCGTTATCTTCCACAGGCACCGTTGAATCTACATAGCGAGTTAACCTTGCTCTGTATATGTTTAATGATAGCTAAATGCGCGAACAAAGGACGTGTCTATTAAGTTTAGTTGATATTAAAGACGTAATGACATCCACAAATATAATCTTAATGATAGTCAATAGTGAACGGGCAATGATGCGGAACGGTTGTGAAGTTCTATGATAATAGAAAGTAAATAGAGGTTATTTACCAAATAACGTTTGTATCTTGGTCGCAAGTCTTATCTTAAATATAGGTATGATTATTGAATAGGAAGCTTAAGAGTATTATATGTTAGTAAACTAATCGTGATAATAACGCTGCGCTAGGCCGCTCACACACTTTTAAAATAATAATTATTAGAAACCTGGAATAACGGGAATATTACCTTAATTTTTGTTGATTGTGTTTGAGATTGATTGCTAATAAGAGCAATAAACGACTAACGACTGAATTCATTTAACAATTTATCGGTTATTTTGCCTACTAGAGATAGTTTTTTTTTAATTTATAGAGCTTCGGTAAGTCAAATTTCTAACTCTAGTAGGTAGTTAGAAGGAGGGTGGATCGTTTTTTTTAACATTCATCCGTAGTCAGCTCAGTTTACCCGTGATTGTGACGCATGCAGCTATGCCGAAATAGCGATTACTCTAACACTACAAAAACATTTGATAACATTGTTAATGATTGTTGTAATGTGAGTGACCATGGTAATTTAAAAGTTATATTGAAAATGTGTGTTTCAACTTTGAACAATAGAGAAACTAATCTAGCGGAACGGTCTGTTGTAATGTTGTTGTCGGTGACGGTAAAAGTATAATTGAATCTTGCTCTCACTAGCTAACGCGGTAATGACTGAAGCGAGCCAGCTAATAACTGCATAGCAGCGGAACTGGGATAGTGCGGTGACCTGAAATGAGTCTTGGTGGCCGGTTATAAAAGACATTTCAGTTTGTCTTCCATTTGATAGTTGCAGCAGCTATGATATGATACAGTTATTTGTCTGCTACCTTGGTATGTGGCGATGCTATTGGTTACATGATTGGTCCTTTAAATGTCCTATTTCTTAAATAGACAACATAATTATGTAATTTATTGAGTTTGAAGCCAGACCTGAAAATATAATGTACTAAGTTTAATAACGCCTGTCTCGTACCTAAAGAGTTTGGTTCATAAAGTATTTACCCTTTGCACGACTTATGGATATAGACATACATTACAATATAATACTAGAAATGAATTTATTTCGATTAAAGCATTCGTTAACTATTTATGTAGAAGTGTTTACACCTAGCGGTGTACTATACAAACTTGGAAGTATAATATCTTAAAACCGAATAAGCCAATACTATTGAAACTTCCAATGCTCTAGGAAAATACAAAGATCTTTATGTATTCTCAGACAATATTTTTAAACAGCCGCCATTCAACGGAACTCATGCGATTTAGAATCGTCTACGAAAAGTTTCAAGCTTCATTAGAATTGGCTTATTCATTTGATATGATATTGAACTTTGAAGTTCGCGTGGCCTCTGGGAGGCGTGTTTTAATCTATTATGGAAAGTTTTTCATATTTTCAGATGAACAACGTTTATTTTGGAAGCTTTGTCTTCTAACTTTCTAGATTCTCATTTTTTACTTGGAATCGGAAGGGATTCCCCTGGGATGGAGAGATTAAAGTTTGTATCAAAGTACTCTAAATCAGGTTGGGCATTCATATTTAGTTCTGCGTAAATCTTCTACGCATTTATGACGACTAACATAGACAGATGGTGCTAGTTATCTCTAACTATCGGGACACAACAATGCTAATAACATTGTTGCGAAGGCGCCAAGCTTGTGGAAAAGGTGATATCGTTACCCTAATTACATTTAAATTTTAAATATTTTCTTTACTTTAACTAAGTCGAATATATGTGATCTGTGTCAAAAAAAACCATTTACACATTCAACTAGTGTAAAATATACATGTTATCTGTGGCAAAAAAAAAATTTGCACATTCTTACTTAAACTGACATGATCTGCCAGGTAGCCTTAATATAATCTAGTACCTACCTTATTAGCTAAAGCCGTTGCTCTTGTATGTCACGAAATTACATCAAATGACGTCACGCGCCGCTAGGTGTGAAGTGACAATTGTGTTTATCAAGCGGACTGATGAGACGACGAAAGCTGGGATGTTCGCGACGTCAAACAACGTGTACCAGTTAATCACGCGTGTGTAGATGACGGAGCGAGAATTAGGTTTGTAGTAACACTGCTGAGTTGATTTTTAAATAGAAACTGACTACATAAGATTTATTTGCGCCTCAACGTTGGGTTCAGGTCATCTCATATGGAAAATAGCGTAAAGGGAGATTGGCCATGTACTTCGAAATTATGTTTTATTCGATATTTTCGAATATCGGTTCAGTGCCTTCCATAAGACTTACGTTGGTGTATAATTGGTGTTGGTATTTTTACTCACAAGTCTCACAACCAGTAGTCGTAGCGTTCGGTAATTATTATTATTGTAGTAAAAAGAAATCATAATATAAGACAATTATGCGCGGAGTTACGTGAAAAACAAAAATGCAAATTTTGTGAGCGTGCGTTAATTAAGACCGTGTGCCTAAACGGTTGCGGCGTGAGGCATTTAGCTCGTGAATGTCACAAATTCCCCCCAATACAGTTTGAGGTTAGGTGTCACAATTAAATGGCGGCGCGCTTTTCGCCAGTACTGCCATTTTAGCGCTATCGGCGCTAGATCTTATGCTAATACGAATTATAGCGCTTAGTTAAGCGCTTTTTTAATTTTTATAAATTGAAAACCAGTAACTTTGACGAAGCTACCAAAACCTTCGGCTATCTATGGTTGTAAAATAATATTTATTCTAAATTCATACTTGACTTTGTGAGCACACGACAATCCGAAAAAAAAACTCATGGTTTAATTTCTGCTATATTGTTTACGATACCTGCGAGTTTTCGTATGATGAATAGTCGAAATGCAAAGTCAAAGTCAAAATAATATTTATTCAATAAAGTCAATGAATAAGTACTTTGAATCGTCCAATTCTTTTTAACCTACCACCTACTGAGGACGTCAATTTTTGACTGTGGCAAAGAACATTAAATTCAAAGTTTTCATCTCCTCAAAAACTTTCGAGTCTAGCACTTTTAGCATTATTGTAAGCGCTGAACAGCTTATTTCATTAAATCATCTTACAGCACTGTGTTTAGTGGTGGGAAAAGTTATGCACTGCTAGTTCGCGTTGCGGGTGGGTAACGTGACAAGTGTCTCGCTAACTGTTTTGTGCAATTTTGAATATACTTTGTAAAGGCAAAAGAAATAAATAACGAAAATCTTTTGTACTTGAACATAACAATTTAACTGGGTTTAAGGCAAACTAATTAGGTAGTAAAGGTATCCTTCGCAAAACTTTAAATACCCGAAAGAGTTTTTATTTAAAAAAAGTTCAGTTTTAATATCAATTCTGTCAATAAATTGCTACCTTAACGCACGATTGCGCAGGATCATTTAATTATGATATCTATCAATTAGTTCCGCCCGATCAAACACGTTGCACCGTAAATCCTGCCGACATTATTTCCATAAAAATCCCGTGTCCCGGCAGCGGGACGCAATATCCCAAAGCAACTCTCAATATCGCCGAATAATATAAACGGCTCAAGTCACCCGTAGTGGAAATTAATTAAGTTCTCCATAGAGCCCGTCGAATAAAGAAAAATCGGGAGGGAAAAATGAGACTCGACCAAAGTAGGAATTTTAATAAAGCGAGGTCACGTAAACATTGATAGCGGGCGCAGTGACGCGACGGGCCCAATAAAAAATAATATTATTAAATACAAGTCGCATTTATTTGTTTTCGTGCGCAAGCCAGCGGCCGCCCTTAAAGGCGCCTTTCAAACGCGAATGCAAATTTATTAAAAGTTTCCTTTGCGATGTGGGGTGTCGTATTTTTACATGTTGTATTGTTAAGTTTTCAGTAGGTAGAATCAGATGGTGTATTGGATGTATGACCAAAATATTTGATTTGTGTAATTAACAGAATTCATGTTAAAATCATACGCGATTTGAGTAACAAAGCGTAGATGAAAATGAGAAAATGTTTGTGTCAGTAAAACGAAGTCCTTTCGCGGTAGCTGGATTTTTACCCACAATCATTGAAATGGTACATTCGTTGGCTGGTTAATTAACAATATATCAGTTTACCCGCAATTTTAACCTACTAGGTAGACCGGTTTTGTGAGCCCCAGTGTAATTTTGAAATAACTAGCTTCCGCCTACGTAAAATTCCATCTTTGAAAACAATATATAATAACTTTTTACGCTCACAACAATTAACTAGCCTAAGTTAAGCTTCTTTTGAAACTTGTTTAAACGGCTAACTAGATAATGGATAAACTTTCATAATGAGAGAAAAACCCCCGGACCCTAAATCAATTTAGAAACAGTTATTTCTAAATTGACCTGACCGGGAATTGAACCCTCAGAGATGACGCGACGCTAACACGGGCGTCCATCCATCACTCGATCACGAGGGTCGTCTATGACAAAAGTCTTTGCTCCCGGGAATAATATTTGACTTAAGTCATAAAAAATGCCTATTGTAGGTACTGTCGGGACTCCTAAGTATAACTAAGCAAAAATAGATACGTCAATCATAATGGGTATTCCAATATTATTGTTGTATTGTATAATGCGAAAGCATACAAGTTTAATTTGCCTTGTTCCTTTTATCTAACATTTATACCTTTTTAACCGCCTCTGTGGTCTAGTGGCTAAGCATGTTTCAGACCCAGAGGTCCCGGGTTCGATTCCCAGCAGGGAGTACATCTTTGTGTGCTCGGTTTGGTTGGTGGTAGGGCTGTTAAGTCCGCCTGGCTAGCTACCACCATCTTATCTAAGTCTGTCGCCATAACAACGTTGTTTATAGCATTGTTGTGTTCCGGCAGTTTGAGATAAGGTAGCCAGTTCCTCAGTGGTTGAGGATTCCGGGTGAAGCGCGCTTCCACCTTCGGCCTTATCGTCACTTACCATCAGGTGAGATGAAGGCCAAGCGCTTACCCGTTGCCAATAAAAAAAAAAAAAAAATACCTTCTTATTTTAGCTATGTGAAGTTACACACAGATCACAACAAATTATTAATTTATTGTTACTGTGGCGACGAGTCAAACTCGGAGATAAGATAGCCAGTTCCTCGGTGGTTGATTACGGGTGAAGTAGGATTCTATCTTTCTTACCGTAATTTTCCAAGCTAAGACCTTACTCGTTGTTTTGTGTTGTGTAGCGGCTGTAATTAATAATCAATCTTTTGTTTTTCTTTTGTCTTCTAGAGTCATCGACCACATAATATATAAACTAGTTGCACAATCAACGCTATATAACGTCTGAACTAGAAGAGTAAATAGCGTGATGTATAGGCATCCATTCCGTTTAGGTCTGTGGTTTAGCGGTGTGCGAGCAAATTGTAAAAACATAACGAATTGTTCCTTCAAAAATTGCCTTCGGCCAAAACACATATACCTACGTCTCAATTGGCTACTTGACAGTTTTCGAAAAAGTATTTTAAAAATTACAAAATTAAATGCTTATTTTTATACCTCTTACAATATTTTTTTCTCGTAAAAGCTTTATTCAATAGAAAAAAACATATTTTTCTTCATTAATTTCAAATTTCATGCGAAAACGGTTGGTCACGTGACATTTTGCCCTGTGACGTCACACTTCAATAAACAAACAAATTTATCTTAAAACCTCTACCTGACAGATAGTTTTTGATAATTTTGTGAAAAGTGACGTCACACGAAGCTCAATCATGGCCGCCCGTGTTTCGGGTCTTGTAATCCTCAGAAAAAAAAAACGCAAATTTATTTTGTAAAAATAAAATATTTACAAATAAAAAAAAACTATTGGATAGTTATCGTTAAATCATAAACTACCATTTCCGGCATATTTCATATTTAATTGTTACAACTGTCAAATAGTCAATTAAGTTTAAATTTGTGTATTAAATTTTTATAGTGATCGAATACTATACTTAATTAGAAAATTTTGGCAGTTATAGGCTCAAGTCAAATTTAATAATTTCGGCCGTAGATAGAATCCGCGCGCACGCACGCTCACAACTGCCGGGCAGTATCCAAACAGTAGATATTCAAATTAGCCTTATTGTAAGGATTAATTGTTAGTGTCGAGTATATCCTTACTTTTACGGTAACTCGACACGCAGTCGGGCGGGTCGGGCAATAATTAATAATGATGCGACTGAGTGGCCCTAACGACCGCTGACGCTGACCCGCCCCTCGCAATATCGGGTTACAGCCAGAACGGGGATGGATACGTTTAGCTGTGTAATATGTCATCACTAGATATGGTACATTGGAAAAAAGAAGATTATCATTCAAACAAATATCGAGTGTTTCACGAAAGGGTGTAGAGACTTCATGCAGCTTTTCATCTTCTACTTTCCTGACACATTTCTGTAACGTCATTTAAGTAATAATTTAATTACATGCTTTATAATGTTACTTCTTTACGTTCATGATCGTAGAAATGTAGCTCAGTGTAATAGTTTTGGTGGTCTTCAACATAGATAGCTTCATCATTATCAGATGAAGCTATCTAGTATGTTGAAGACCAGAAGAAAAAAATATTAGATTTGTTTTTATTAATATTTTCATTCCAAGTGCAGGTTTGTGTTAACACAATAACATCATTACCAGATGAAGCTATCTATGTTGAAGACCACCAAAACTATCACACTGAGCTATATTTCTACGATCATGAACGTAAAGAAGTAACATTATAAAGCACTAGCGGCTGCTCGCGGTTTCACCCGCGTGGTTCTCGTTCCCGTGGGAATATCGGGATAAAAAATATCCTATATGTTAATCCAAGTTATAAACTATATGTATGCCGAATTTCATCCAATCCATTCAGTAGTTTTTACGTGAAAGAGTAACAAACATCCATCCATACTTACAAACTTTCGCGTTTATAATATTAAGTAGGATGTAGTAAATTATTACTTAACGCTATGAAGCAGATCGCTGATATTAAAAGAGTATTAAATGTAACAAATAGTATATGTTCTTTTTTACATGACCAACTTATAAAATTCAGCGTATTGTGTTAACACAAACCCGCACTTGGAATGAAAATATTAAAAAAAAAACAAAAGTAATATTTTTTTCTTCTTTGGCTAACGAAAACTACTTTCGATAGCATGGCTACTTAAAGTACTTCTCCAACACACCAAAAATAGTCATAGCTTCATATGTCCACGTATAACAATCATTTTGTTATCTATGTGTGTGATAAAGTTAGAATGATCCCAAGAAAACAAGTAAGAGTTCAAATAGTAATTTTGCCAAATTGTCAAAACTTTCTCACCAATCGCCGTAAACAGTCGAAGAGATAACTAGCTCGCAACAATGCGATTGTTTATAATTTTATTACCGCCTCCGAATAATCATAAACAACACTTGTCAAAGATTCACAAAGTTTGGTGCGGCGCAGATCGCGACACAACCGCGGCGGGGGCTAATTATAATATTGTCGTATAAAATTGTCGTTAGAAGTCGACGCGAAGTCCAAGTTGCGCCATTGTAAAAACCAATCTCTTAGCCCTTATTAGGAACGGTTTACACGGAAGGATTTTCACAAACTGTTCGCAATTGCCAATATTTTCACAAACAGTTCGCAATTGTCAATATTTACGCAAACTGTTCTCAATTGTCAAAATTTTCACAAACTGTTCGCAATTGTAAATATTTTTTTATACACTGCGGGTAGCACTTGACCTTCATCTCAAAGAAGGTCAATCCTTCTATCGTCACTTACGAGACAATTAGGCTGACGGTGGAAGCGCGCTTTCTCGGAATCCTCAACCACTGAGGAGCTGGCTATCTTATCTCTAAACTGTCGGGACACAACAATGATAATAACATTGTTGTTATGGCGCCAGACTTTAGAGATAAAATGGTGGTAGCTAGCCAGCCGGATGAGGAGGTCAATGCATGAGCAGCTCGATGGCGCAGCGGTTTCGGCGTTAGGTTTGCAAATGTCTTCCTTAGCAACTTTCTCAATGCCGGGTCCGTAAATGGGTGACCAAATAAAAAAATATGTTGAACTCCTCCTTGCTTCAGAAGGCACGTACATAAAGCCGTTGGTTCGGAAGGCACTTACATAAAGTTGTTGTCAAGCAATTGGGCCTGTGGGCCAGCGTGGTGGGTTAAGGTGGCCCAACTCTCCATGTGTAGTTTTTCATGTGGGAAAGCCCAGCTATGGAACATTTACTGATAACGAATTGTCAAAGGCCGTAGCATCAGCCATTTGTTTATCTTACAAGAACATACACATACATTGATACACTTTAGGATTACAAGTAGGAAACAATGTTGCTTCAATTACCAATAACCGGCCACAACGTGTCTTTTTTATAAAGTCAACAAAATAGAATTCAACTAAATTGCTATTGCTAGCCTCGTATGAGGTTTCATCATGGCCATCGTTGTAACCGACTCGGTGTTTACCGCCTAGTATATGTTTTGTCGAAATAAAAAATATCGGCTTTGTTTGCCGTTGTCGATCGACTAACCTTGGAACTCCTGGTATCAGTATAACTAAATTGTATTTATTGTAAATTACATCAGCTGTATTAGTTTAAATAAGGATTCAATATTGTATATATTGTAATATTAATAACCCAAACCTTTTGTCATTGCAGTATCAGAGTTACTTATGTTAAACTCCTTCAAAAACTATTTCAAACATATAAATTATTATATACCTCGTTCGTACTCGTACCACAGGTTCGTACCTTCTGTCTGAAGCACTTATACTTTATTAAGTGGTGCTGAGTCGCTGCTGTGTAATGTTGATAGTAGAAACATACATATCTAAAAATGTTTTCATAATTTTTAATTAAATAATTACTGTTTTAAATTATTTCGAAAACTTTAACTAAGAGAAAGATTAAATTTTTTAAACAAAGTTTCTAATTAAGACTGTGTTAAAAAAATGTGATCTAATGTATGTAGTACTTACATTCTGCTACAAAGTAACAAATTAGCACTAACCTAAGTAAATATAGTAACGCTACGTAGCCATATGTTAGTTTGCGTAGTTAAGTTAAGACTACTTACGACTCTCGACGTTTCCCGCGCGAATTCGGCGCGGAATATAAATGTCGATGACAATGTAACTTCGGACTGCAATAAAGATGTCACACTCTAAGTGAATGGCTGCGAACGAATGTTTGTGAGCGGAAAAGGAATCCTACATGATAGCTTTTGACTAGTCACTGTGTAGACTTAAAATTGCTACAAGCGATATGAAACGTTTTAAAAGTACATGAGTTAGGTACATACTTATATAACTATGAAGGATAAAATTATTTATGTTTTTTTCATAAACTTGATTTATGTTCATTGCGAGTTTAAAAGAAGTTTCCTTGCATAAATTTTGACTTGTTCATGCTTATAATTTAGATTTTCATTTTATCACATCACACCAAACCTTTTTTATGAGACATTACGTTTCAAAACAAATTTCACACGTGCCATTAGCTCTATTAAAACAAAACGCTACACCTCCGTAACACAACATAATTTTCATAAAAAGCTTTCGGCAAAGTGCGTCCCAGCGTATGTCCTAAAAAATAAAGCATCCCACGGACATTACGACAACAGCGGTCCAAAAAAAGACATTAACCGGCTAAATGCACTCGGCCCGCGCCGTGTAAACCGTCCGTAATATTTCGCGACGACAAAAAATCGCAAGTTCGGTCACGTACCTCACTAATTCGCTCCCCGGGCGATGCTGAAATCATGCCGGGAATTCACTATATTATTCGGTCAGTATAATTTCGCAAGATGAGAGGTCCCGCGTATTTATTAAAAGATAAATTAGCGAGTCAGGATACTTTAAACTGTTTGGGGTGATCCTTTTTCATTCGTATTAATACAAAGAAAAATACTAAACAGTTCAGCGTATTACCTATATGAAAATAATTTAATAGAAATAACAGTGTAAACGTAACAACTTATGACAAATCAGTTTCATTTAATAACTTTGCGTTGGCCAACTATACTGTTAGAGGTATTTTATTTCCTATTCCTAAAGTAATATTTTTTTTGTTTATTTTTGATTTCTGAAGGCTCCAATAAATTCTAACGACCGTTATAGGATCTTACTTCCAAAAAATTATTTCCATAACTTATTAGGTACTTTAGTTCCTAAGTCACATTTCCGGGTGAAGATCACATCCTCGTTTGGCTTTACCATAAAATTACCATCAGGTGAGAATGTAGTGATGAAGGGCAAGCGCTTTTCCGTTGTGAAATACTCGTAATAGACAAAGACCGACCGACGAAGGCGTTTTTTGTAAGAGGTAGTACTACCAACCTCGTCATGAGTCTCATCACTTCTACTTTTTACAACAAACATTTAAATATTTTGCATTCTACTTCTCATTTAAGTACATAAAGACTTTAAACTTTTTACAGTGACGTTAAAATTACATTCCATTACCATTTCAATATTGTTACAGCCAAAATTAAATACAAACTCTACTCAACTAAATCACCCGACGCGACTCAAAACTGCATCGTTATTTTTAATAACAACTCAGATTCGCCAATCCCGCGAACCTCGTCAACACAAACACAACAACTAGACGGACATGTAAATTCGCAGACAACATTGCCAACCAAATAAAAAGATAGAGACACTCGTGACGTTTTGCATAAACAAAACTGAGTTTAAAAATATGGTCCGGTGAGTATCACGCATGACGGCGCGGGCGAGCGCGCGGAACGTTTTAATGTTGGCGGGAGCGGCGCGGCGGCGGCTCACGCCCGGCTTCGTGTCTATGCGCGACGCCTAACTCCTTTCAAACGAATGTCCAGCTTTATCCCGATCCCGACTCATCCCCACAATATTCTTTTGTGAACATTTTTATCCTCTAATTTGTGTAGTACTGCTATGTAAGAATCGCCCGTTATTAGTGTCATCGCTAATAAGAAGTAACAGCCTCCTTTTCCTTTATCGCGCCGACTTTAATTCTTATGAATGCCCGGAATTTTTGGCCTTCGGGCTGACGGGGAAAATTAAAAATACGCGATTCCGACCGGTGTGATGAGGGGGGTGATAATTACGAAAAGTGGGGCCCACCCCGCGGTCAAAGATGAACCCGCTGCGCACAAAAAATGTTTAATATAATATGGTGTTGCCATGCTAAACGTTATCAGACTTGATAATCGCTCCCGAGCCTCTTTGAGTGTCTTAATGAAGTGTATCACGGGAGAGAGGGATTATTATATTTTTATTAAAAGAGCTTCCGCGCTGGCGAGAAAATTGATATTACTGTACCTCAGCGTAGGGACTTAATTTAACACGGCACGTCGCCGGCTCGGGAAAGAAAAACAATTAGGGCCCTTTACAAAAAACAACAAACGGAATAACAGCAATAAAAACGGCGGCAACTCAATCTTGTCCAATCGTTACCGGCCGGAACGACCTATGGCAATATCCGAAACATCCGTTCCGAAATTTCAATACGAGTCATTAACATAAAAAGGAAACAATAACCGTTTAAAATTCGAATCGGTGTGGCCCTTTTTTATTGGTGAAAAATCGCAATTTGCGCGCGAGGGGTCGTCCGAAATTTAAATGTGAATTTGTAGCTGAGGTCGGGCCGGGTAATTAGTACGTAATGAGAGCACGTGTTCGTCTTGTCCCGCCGTGACGTCGCTTTATGCGTTTGTCCTTTTCCGTTTTTATTATGACGGCGGAGAGCGGCGATGCCAAGATATGCGCTCGTTAGCCCGGCCTGAGTGCGACATTATGCGGCTCTTCGCAGATACTCGTACAGCTTCACAAGTTGGAGCGTTTTATTTTTCCCTGCGACATGTTTTTTTAACCCGTCAGTGAGTCTCTTGAAAATGTATCCGATGATATTGTTAATGGGAAGATATAATCTTGGTGGCATTGCGCTCGTTAGCGAGCCTCACGTGTAATGTAGCGCCGTTCGTTATTCGTAATGAAACGTTCGCATTTCAATGCCCACTCGACTCGTTTTACGTCAATGATCACCATTTTGTGACAATAATTGGACCAAATTGTTTTGTATAATATGACACTGGTTGAAGTGTACTTTGTGGTGTTTAACAGAGAACGTGACACGTAAATAACACTAAATGAAAATTTCAATAACATTTTTAACATAGTAACATACTTTGGCTTAAAATTTATCAGATTTGGATTCATTTGACTTTAATAATTTTAATAATGATACCCATATGTTTGTAGTCTATCCTTAATATTTTTCAAAGTTGAAGAAAGAAGAAAATGTAACATAATTTGGGCTTTTTTATAGCTTGTGACATCTTGACCCATGAATAATCCATAGACTTTCTGAAGTCAGAATTTATTATTTTACTGTTTTAAATGTGTACGAGAACGCTTCCTACAAACGGAATTCAAATAGCAAATTATAATAATATGTTAATACACTGTAATGTAAGATTCAGCAATGTTTGTTATTGATCCATGTATTTAAACATACTAAGCCTATGTACGAGCTCTTGAGATTTTTTACTTTTGCACCTAACTAGACTGTAACTGCATTTCAAACAGAGCACGAACCCACGACGCGATACTACGCCGTCTGTACGATACATTTCTCATGAGCGCTTTTGAGTGATCACATAGAGTGTCATAGAGGCTGCCATCGTTCACTCGCCACCCGTTCGCTCAGCCCCCTCCGTCCCATTTTTTCGGTGAAACTTTTGCCAATTAAGAGAACGTCGCCGGTAACAAGGTAAGGTTGGACCGCGAGACACACGGTGTTACATTTCGTGGCCGGCCTTAGAATAATTGAATGACAGAACGAATAAACGAGAAACTTTATTGTGCACGTTGTTTGAGTGATACAGTACATAACCCTCCTGATAATTCATCATAATCAGCCTACAAATGTCCCACAGCTGGGCATAGGTTTGCCCACATGTACTACAGCACTTTGGGAGATTGGCCTATAAACCGCCAGTGACCCGGAATGCGGGTTGGTGGGTCAATGTCAATTAATTACTCTAATTATTTGGAAAATTTGATTTAGGACAGGATTCTCTATTTTCTCTCATAAATCTTTTATCCATAATCTAACGTATCATAATGTTTTGTGATATAATCATCATGTGTCCAAATGATAACTTCCTCAAATTTAATGACAATATCACATGCCATAAAATTGATATCCCAAATACAGTATGCCCTAAATTTATTTGTCATAAATACTACAATCCGTAATATTTAAAAGACAAAACGCTTTTCTATAATAGTTATAAGTCATAAATAGTATTGATATCCATACACTAATTGTCTTAAATTTCTAACCTATCACGTGACCTGCAGGAATATAAACCATGATCTGAATGACGGTTTATAATAATATTGTGAGCATTCGGACTAAAATACATTATACAATATAACACTTAGGACACGTGACTTTATAGCAAGAAAAAATAGAATATCTAATTATTATAGCACCCGATATTATGACAGAGAAGCATTAGAACTAAAGACTATTAGGTAAAATAAAATTTCGTATACGCGAACATTATGGATAGTGATGATTATAGCAAACGCGGTAGGGATTTTGATTTTCGGACGAACGATATTCGAAGATGAAAGGGACGACCTTAGGACAGTGTTAAGTATTTAAATTGATTTAAGTATTGGTGATAACAAAATCTTGTGTGAATAAAAACTGTAAGGTCTCGCTCGGACCGTTCGGTCTATTACTCACTGAAAAATAACGGGAACGGGGGCGGTGGAAAGTCAAATTAAATTTTAAGTAATTGGGAGCGTGACAGCCGTCATGGAGGCGGGCTTAATGAAAAACATCACCGAAGATGTACCTAACGTCTAACATCGAACCCCTAATCAAATTGAATTCATATCACTCGAGTTTTGTTGAACACTAGCGAACCGCGCAGACTTCAAATTACAAATTTCAATATAATTTATTCAATTTAGGCTACAATAATTGAGCGCTTATAAATGTCGCTATGGCATATCGGTTCGTAAGTCCTAACTATGGGGCGGGAGCCTTGTACTGAGAAGAACCGGCAACAAACTCAGCAAGGGCATTTCTTTTCTCCCTTTCTTTTACAGCGTCAATTAGAATTGGAAAATGCCCTCCCTATCATAGAACGACATTTTCCATTACAAGATAAAAAAAACCATTGAATACGATTACAAGACATCACAACACATACAAAAGAATATCCAATAAAAACAGGTATTGCTTTATTTTAAATTAAATTAACAACGTCTTACAGTATCTTTGAAACAAGAAAAAGAAAGACTATTTCTACTACAAATAAAAATAAGATTGCAAGAGCAGACCAGCCTCTACAGGCGGCACCCGTTCACGAGTATGACATGTGAATCAGCCAGCGCTCCTCTCAACCATGTTTTAGGGAATGTAACGACCCAACCTCAGATCATAGAATCCCTTCTATGATCTGAGGACCCAACGCACATGCCCCCACCGCAGAGACACTTTTATTTGAGAGAGCATGACACACTCGAGCAACTCCAACGAAAGCAAGAAAACATTAAGACAACTTTACACGCAACATAATTATTATTGTCTATACTTCGTTCTCGTGAACACAAGTTACTGTTTTCTGTGATTGTTTCACTTAAATAATACAACAAACATCCTATGTGCACCCTTAAGATGAATTGTAAATATTGGTTAAAGACTTTTTAACATGGCATCAGTATTTTAGGATATTACTTACTAGGTAGATCCAAAATAATGAACATTTAAATTTACGGTATAATTTCTTAACGTTGTAGACATTTATGCTAATGCATACTGCACCTAGATATTTTACAGAAAATATAACTAAATCGATATAGGTAGTTAGATAAACTGATTGAAAAATCTTCAAACGTAATACGATCGGGTAATTTGGTCGCAGCGTTCATAGCAGATTTCCTAAGAAAACGACGTAAAGAATAATCAAAGCCTCATCTCGTCGCACAATACCGTTAATACCTGCTCCGTTAGACTCCATAGCAAATACCTATCGGCTGTAGGAATAAATTATTTTATAACATGTTATTTAATATTATGTGAACATCGACTAGTACGTAAAATATTGTTTTAAGTGGTTAAGTAAATTTTGGGCCTATTTATAAACAAGTAAATATTTTTTTTGTTTTTCTTGTATATAATTATGTACTAAGTAGTTATCGTTAAAAGGCCTCCTTCGTTAAAATCAAGCCTTCGTTACAAATTGATGAATGTGTGGCTCAATCACAACGCTTGCCTAATTCGGATTGGTGATCACAAACTCGAGCTATGCTTCGAAAGATCTGAAACACACTTTACTCGGGCAAATTAAAAAATAATTTGTGTTTTTTTCACTACTTTATTTCAATGCAATTGGAGTTTGTATCAAGTTCAAGTGGCGAAACGAAACAGACCTCGAACTTATAGGAGCAACTCTGTTGAAGGTTGTCGCTCTACATTATTTTTACACCATCGCAAAGGTGACGGCCGACCGCAGCCGCAGTAACGACATCCAATAATAGTGTGCGCCCATCGATTTCCCCACCTCCACGAGCAGTTTTAAAGGCTTTTTGTTTAAGTGATCATTAAAACAGGAAAATGAAATGAAAGCGCCGTCAAACCGCACCGATCGGCGGGGCCGCGATAACAATAACCGAAGTGCTTTCCACTAATGATGTAGTCATACGACCGGTTGGCTGTAATAATTGTTGCGCGACCCGGAGCTCTGACTGGAAGCGGCATGTCAACGCTGTTAGACGATCGTCTGACAGTTGGTTTTTTGATAATGCTAAACAGAAATTGAATAAAACTAACACTAGCGAAAATTTACTACAAAAATGTAAAACCTTGCTACTAAAATACTTTTACATCATAGTCATAAGATTCGTCTACGTTCCCACGTTTACAATATTTACATCAAAACATCCAAAAAGTGTTACTGCTTTTTTAACTAAGACCATAATAAACTGAAATTATAAACTTACAAATAAAAATCATTGTAGACAAAACATCCTTCGTCCTTATTTTATTCAGGCTTTTGTAACCCGGACTCTACGTCCGTGGTCTCAAGAAGGCTGTCTTTACGAATGTCAATATCAATACCTTATACAGGTCGAAAATAATGATATAAAAGTATAATTTGTAACGTACTGTAAAGTAATGAAAAGGCGTGGGGGCATTTTCAAATCATAAAAGCCTTTTCTTTGCGATTAATATAAATTATTTATTTACCATTCTATTCTACAACATGATATACATAAAAAAACCCAAGGTAAGTTTATATATAAAGTAAGTCCATGTTGGCACTTCAGATCGATCTCCCTAACTATGGACAACCCATTTGACATTCTAATTCTTTTCATGATTTCAAATTATGTTTTATTCATATATTATTGCAACTTAGAACCTGCCAGTGCACTAACATAGCATAGACTTCACAGTACCTATAAAAAAAAATCTAAAACAAACGTAAACAGAGACGAATCTCAACACGAAACACATCAAATACCTCCCTTTTTACAGTGATAAAACAAAAAACCCAATCATACTAACTAGCTAATTGCGGCATCCAGAGAGCGCGCATCCGCGGCCAATCGCCATTCGTGTCCACCGCTAATCCATTAGGGATGTGACTTTTACACAATGCCCGCCGATGCGCGGCCCAAACCCGAAACAGGCTTTGTCCGGCCCACCGCCGTATCGCCCGCCCATAGGATCGATAGTTCGGCCCATTGTCTGTCAAAATGGAAAGGCTGTTATAGAAAGTGCTTTATTGGTGATTTAATTTGATGGATCCTAATCTTTGGCGGGTGAGCCATGTAGTACTGAGGCACAAAACAAAACACAAAACAATTTAACATACCTACATATAATCATGACTATTATCCCCGAAGGGTTAGTCAGAGACTAGGCAATGAGGACCGCAAAAGCAGTCCTCTGACATAGTCCATTTTTCACCAAATAGCGACTGCACATGTATTCAGCGTGACAGGTCTTGAGTTCATCGCCGCTCTGTGGTGTTGGATGTGTGTACAGTCTTTAGTTCGTTAGTCGCCTTCTACGATGCCTAAGGGAAGAGAGGGGGAGTATTTTTATGGTTTTAGAACCACCGTGCGACAAAACAATTTTAAATACCCACCAACCCGCATTGGGCCAGCGTGGTTGGTTATGGCCCACTATACCAAAGTGCTGTAGTCCCAATAAAAAAACAACTTAAATTACCATTAACCCAGTGTCCAGTCCACCTATGCCCTGCAGCGGTGCGATAGGCTGATGCAGATGATGATATTATGATGAACAGCCGTTCTTAAACCCGAAAGCATTATCAGTGGGAGGTTCCATATTATGATGCTCATTTTGGTTGATGATACTTGAGCTTTGTTTTAATACCACCACCCTTAATAAGTCTGTTTAGAATTATGTATACATTTAAAATATTCTGTAGTGACAAAAGAATGCATCTTATAGCTGCGTATTATTATTTGTTTTCATTACCATTTTGAATAAATTATTATTATGCCCTCTTTAGGGTTCCGTACCTATATTCGATGTAAATACAAACCCTCATCACTCACTTGTCTGTCTGTCACATGCAATTTTATCGAAATCTACTAAGTATATAGATAATATAATATTTGGCACGGACAATAAGAGAGCGTAAATTTTACACTTAAAAAAGTTATTAAATTCGGTCCAGTTTTTTAAAGGAGTTCAGCTACATACACACGTAATAAACAAAATGTATGGATTTAATTCATCATCATCTTATGGAAAAACAGACTAAATAAAAATGATTAGCCTAGCCACAGAGGTTCTACACAAAAACCTTATTCTTATCTAAAATAACAGAAACAAAAGTAGTATGTTTTATTGTTGGTTTTATGACTAACATAATAATTGATAAAAATTAAAAATGTTGAAACTGACTTTTTGAAAGTCATTTGTGCATACTATTTATTTTATTCGTTAATTACTCGTATATACGTCAGCAGTAAACAAACCTACAAATTATTTATATTTGATTCCACTTTCAATTTGAAGAACGCTAGCTTTTCTACTACTTGATACCATGCTAGAACTTAGCTGCTTGAACTTATACAAATATTGAAAATGTTAACTAGTTTGTGTATTCGTCACAAAACACGTTTCGTATGACACAAAGCGAAAAACAGTGAAGTTCCTTTGATTTGAAATCTTTGAAACGTATCGTAATTCCGTAGCGCCGTTGCTTGTGTTAGACAAACATCGACAAAGGCGTTGTCGAACAAAGTGCTTTAATATAAACCGTGTATAAGAAGTCATTACCGTGGCTTAGTGTCGTAGGGTAAAATCACCAAATAGCACGCACTACCAAAGATAAATATATTTTTATTTATTATTTACCAAAGAGTGCGTTTCTACCATATAACAACGGTATCTGATAATAAGTTGTTAAGGACTACACTGTCTTAATTCAGGTCCTTGTCCGTCTGTGAAAATTTCAAACAAATCCGTTAGCCTTTTTCAAGCGATGCGCTTACTAAAGACTAGCATTTCATTTTTATTACCATAGAAGATATAATATTATGATGGCAACACTTGCCTGTCGATACTCGCAACTTACAGTCGACATTAATAATTAATCTGTCTGTAAATAATTTAAGTGTAACTCCTTGGAGCCTAATCCTAATAGGCAAAACAACAGATAGATTGATTATTAAGTTCGGCCCTTAACGTGTGCATGAAATTAATATGCTTGTACGTGGTTCTTATTGTTTCAATGTATGTATCTATTCGCATTGACAGAGACACGTGCTCTGCTAATGCAAATAGATACAAATGTACATACATACATACACACATCACACACGCTTCCCGGAGGGGTAGGCAGAGTGCACAGCTTTCCTACGATCCTATCCTATCCTAGCCCAGGTATGCATGCTTGGCATGGATACCTCCCACCTTCGGCCTTATCGTCACTTACCATCAGGTGAGATGAAGGCCAAGAGCTTACCCGTTACCAATAAAAAATAAAAAATAAAAAATAATAAAAAATGGCAGGCAGGCATGGCAAAATGTTGGACGATTCAAAGTGCTTAAAAAAAGTTTATTTGAATTATTAATTTTTGACTGTGACTTTGCTAACGCGAATACATACTCTTTTGTGGCTTTACCCGATTGGATTCCGCTTTGCGCCTCATTACAGGGCGGGTGACGCGCCGCAGTTTGTTCGGCAAATAGTTCGGCGACACTTTGAAATTGTATACGCAGTTACTAGTTTATTGTAGCCGTTATTGTTATAATAAGATTTTGGTAAGGTTTAACGTGTTGTTTTCTAAATGTGAATTACGTTGTAATGAAACACTTTGTACGGAATTCTAGTTCATAGAACACCCTTAAGGAAATCGAATCGTTGTATGTTCAGCAAAAAGACAACCTTTAATTCTCCGTTTCTACGATTATTTTGTGAAGCTAGTTAATTTCGTAATTGCTGGTGTTCTCCAACTCTGACGTAGAGCCTCGCATTGCACGGGACAACAACTATCTGTATGGGAGCAACTATGAAATCAATGCATTTTTTTCGCAATTTCAGAGTTGCTCCTATACTTATTTGTACTACTCTGTCGAGAAAGTACCGGGAAAAGATTAATAATACACAAAATTTTAGGTTATTTATCCAAATTTATTTTATCGCCTTCAAAGTATGCTCCTTCAGAAACGATACACTTACGCCAACGAATTATCCAATCATCAAAACATTTTTTAAACGCTTTTTCCGGAATTGAGTTCAGTTCTCGCCGCGAATTCTCCTTTATGTCTTCTACCGAATGAAAACGGGTGTCACGAAGTGGTAATTTGAGTTTAGGAAAAAGAAAAAGTCGGCTGAAGTCATATCTGCTGAATAAGGTGGTTGTTCTATGGTATTTTTTTGAGTTTTTGGTCAAAAGTTCGTTCACAATGATGGCCTTGTGCGAAGGCGCATTATCGTGGTGCTAAATCCAAGAATTTTCTTTCCACAAATTTGGCCTTTTTCCTCGAATTTGCTCTCTTAAACGCCGCAGAATGCTCAAATAATATTCTTTATTTTTTGAGCATTCTGCGTTTGACCTTCCGGCAAGAATTCCGAGTGCACAACATCGCGATAGTCAAAGAAAACAGTCAACATGACTTTGACTTTTGATCAACTTTGGCGTGGTTTTTTCGGTTTCGGTTCAGCCGGAAGGCGCCACTACGAAGCCTGTTGATTAATTTGCATGTCAAACTCGTAAACCCACATTTCGTCACCAGTAACAATGCGTTGCATGAATGTTGGGTCGGAATTGACTCGTTATAGCATGTCCTCAGCGACTCTTAGGCGATTGAGTTTTTGGAGAAAATTCAGGTCGTTTGGGACTAGCCGAGCGGCAACATGTTTCATAATCAAGTGATTATTTAAAATGGTTTGGATCGACTTGTGAGACACCGAAAGTTCAGCGGCTATCTCTCTCAAACTTGAATGAGGATTTTCAGTCACCAGTTCCTTCACCTTTGCTATGTTAACATCAGTTGAAGACGTTGATGGCCTACCAGAGCGTAGCAAATCTTCCATCACATCTCAACTGCTTTTGAACGCTTTGTAACACTCATAAGCACGGGTTTTTGATAAAGTCGATTCACCTTCAAGCCTTCTGTAACATTTTCAGTGACTCCCAACATGAAATTCCATTGGTGACGCAAAATTGAGAGACAAACTCTTTATTCGATGTTTTTATCCATTTTGAAATTCGCAATACACACTAGATATAAACTAACTAAAAACAGCACTGTTTTTAATCTAAATACCAGATGCAACTCAAACTCCGCGCCAAAATGGATAACAGTTGTGCCAATCTAACAACAAAAAAAAATTGGTTGCCTGTAAAGTCGGTATACGGGCGAAAGTTTTACGTGACAACGACTTTGAGTGGTAAAATAATTTTAATGTGAATATTCATTCGTATAGTAGGAAGAAGGATGAAATAATAGTAACAATTTAAAACATTTATTTATACAAAGAATTATATGGAAGGGACGCGTGCCTTTCACTTTTTATGTCTGTCTCTCTCGCTCTTAGGCGGGCTAACCATGCCCGAGTGGAAGGGACGCGTGCCTCTCACTCGCTCTCATTGTGAGCGCATAACGTGAGCGGAGCGTAACGCAGTTTCTTGAAGTGTCACCCGGCAAACCAATTTATAAGACGTTGTCACGTCAAAACACAACATTTAATTTGGAATCAAAAACAAATCATCCGTTCCCGAAACTTTTTTGGCAGAATGTATATATATTGCACCGAATAGGATAGACAAGTTGCGGGATTACATACTTACCTATTACCAAACACTTTGTATAGTAAGTCAATGCTACGATTTTTTTTTTTGACTCGTCATAGTGACTACATCTTGCCTGATGGTAAGCAGCCGATGCAGTCCAAAATATCAAGAGCCATTATACAGGGCGTCCTACGGATATGCCACATGGAGGGAAAGTACCGTGAATATTGTAGATGGAACGTTTTACTGAAAGAAGACTTTATTTAAATTTAAAAAAACAATTTAAACTGCATTCATAGATATTTAAATAATTACATGGTTGAACCGGGAATCGAACCCGTTACATGAGAAAAATAATCAACCTATAGCTTTATCATACCAATCGAAAGGCTTCAAAATAAGGATTATTTTTTGCTAAATAACATAGTGTCACAAATAAAAGCAAGACCATGAATTTTAACATTTTTAATACAAAATTAATCAACTTATCAAAGCTAAAAATGAGTCCCTTCCTGTTGAATACAAAGTCGCACTCTTTTGATTATTTAGCTCCCTGTCGATTTTTTGATCTTGTTGTGGTGGATATTTAGAATAATACCTATACATGCACTTAAATTATAATAGGTAAATGATGCGTACTTCTCAAGTGGGTACATTTATTAGTAACAGGTACTTATGATAATGTCAGTTGTATGTCCTTACGGCAATGTCAGCTTTTCATTTTTCTGAATAAAATTTTACATAAAATGTTAAAATGCATGGTTTTACTTTTATTTGTGACACTATGTTATTTAGCAAAAAATAATCCTTATGATTAAGCCTTTCGATCAGTGTGATAAAGCTACAGGTTGATTATTTTTCTCATGTAACGAGTTGGATTCCCGGTTCAACCATATAATTATTTAAATATCTATGAATAAAGTTTAAATTGTTTTTTAAATTCAAATAATGTCTTCTTTCAGTAAAATGTTCCACGCCCTGTATAACAAAGCAATTTTTTTAGCATATTTTAATGAAATAAACATGTTTTTGTTGGATTACAGAAGAAGTGGTTTTTGGTAAGAGTTAGACATGTATCAAATCAATATTTTGTATTGTGTACTAATAATTTTTAAGCAGGGCGAGAACTACAATATCAGTATACTCTTACTAGAATGACTTATTTTCCTAGCAACATTAAAAGCGCAACAAACCTACCTTTATCTCACTATAATATGTACACGTGCACATAGCCCGTGAACCAATTGAGTTAGCTCATCGCCGTGACATTACGTCAACTCATGAGTTTACGAGATACGCCTAGCAGGGGAGAAATCTGCCAAAAAAACCGGCGCACAGCGGAGTAATCAGCGCAAAATGTAGTAGGTCTCACGTACGAATCAACGCGGCACGCGGCTCGAAGTTTTGATGTAAAAAGTTCTCTTTTTATTTGGCGTGTTCGAGAAAGTTCGCCAGCTATGCGCGGTATGTAGGAAGCGAAACGATTGCCCCAGCCGAAAGAGGACCCACCATTTGAATTGAATTGTACGGGCTTTGTCATTTTTAGTTGGGCACAACTTTTAGGGGCTAGTCAGTTTCGCTAACGATCCTCAAGTCTTATGGAGGTAGCACCTTAATGGAGATGGCACGCTTTAATCGGTCCAACAAATATCGGTACCTATATTACCAGATTCGAATAAACACACGCTAAATGACCTAAATATCATAATCAGATTAACAAAAGTCTGCAAAAAATCGCCCAGCGTCTGCAATCGACAAAATTCGGTCACTTGTCAATTACAAATCGATGAGGGAAATGTTTGCTGCTTGTGGAAATGTATTCAACATTTTCCAAATTTAATAACATATATACAACAAAACATAGAGCGGCGATGGGCTCACCATAACGCTGGGCACATGTGCAGTCGCTGTCCTGCCTAGTGTCTGACTAATACTTAAGTGATAATTTAGTCCTGAGTGTATTTATGTATAAACACACTTGACCGTTCTTACAATGTAACATGCACAGCAACAAATTACCAACGCAATTGACAACAACATTGATACAGACAGAAGGAGTCTCGCACATTGTTTATTACGCCAACCGTATGAAGTTTTAACTATATCTCACGATAAAGGCTCCTAATAGAATCCGCCGGTATTTAAGGGCCAGCTAACCCGCCGCCGCGCGGGCAGAATACAAACGAGTTGTTCTAACCCAATCTGGGAATACCTTGGTAACACCTGAACACTGATTTTTGAAAATAAAATTTTATGGTTTTTTTTTCTGTAGCGGCTGTGGAGTACGTGACTTTAATCGCATATGTACGGTGGATATTCTTTAAGAAATTTCTTTACCTACACAATTGGTTTTTATATTAGCTTGCTTTGTTTTAGACTAGCTGAAAACTGTGAAAACTGTGTGTGTGTGAAAACTGGTAATAAGAATAATTTAGTTCTGCACATTACCCTTCAAATAGAATATATTTATTTTTTACAACATCCTTCAAAACCCCGGCAGCTAGTGCAGAGGTACGGAAGGCGGTGACAATAGGGATGTCCTAATCAATTAATCCGATTTCCGTCCTACAGTAACGAGCGACTCTTATAGATGGCATTTGACTTTCAGGTAGAAATAGATATCTTCTATTCCACTCTATTACATTATACTCACGTTCTTATCCATTATTTTGTATTTGTTTCAGGTACTTTATTTATGTTATCCTGTCATCACACATTTCCACGTGTATAAAGGTTGGTTGCAAACTTTGAAAATACTATAAAATACGGGCACAATCGGTTTTATAATTTAGAAACATCTATTCAACGTAGATTTAAAATATATGAACCTCATAAGTTATACATTTAAAAAAATTGTTAAAATATCATAAATCAATTAATAGAATAAAAAACGCGAACCTAATCTCATTATAACGTTTGCTTAAATCTAAATATACAATTGGGTTAATTAAAACTCAAATCAGTATGATTACAAAAATAAACATGGTTGGTGAAATGAAAACGTGTAGATTAACCCTTTTCACGCTTCCGCAACTCGTCCCAAAGCCGACCTCCAAGGGGACCTTAGGAGCGGGACCTTCTTTCAAAGGAAAACCGAACTAAAACAGAGATTGTTTTTTATATTTATCAACGATCTTCTTACCTGATAGTAGCTGAAGATGGATACACACTTCTCTCGTAATCGTCATCTACCTACCAAGAAACTAGCCTCAAAACCGAACACAAAAAGATATATGTACCTATACCCCCTAAAACCCCGAAAAGATAATGTACTATCTGTAATCAGCAACAAACGCAACAATGGGATCTAAGGAGATGTTTTGTTGGGCGACGACGCAGACACGTCCGCGACACATGTCAGCGATCGCGACTCGATAGCGACGACTTCACAGAATGACTATCCACCACGGCTACAGGCGGTGAGTGAGGTGCCGCGTGGTGTTCTGTTCATTGCGCGTTGGGCTGCAAAAGTCTTATTAAACGTCTACAGTAAGCCCGTAATCATCTGAAAAGAAGTGTGAATCGCGTCGAATGTAGCTCTTGGTAAAAGCCGATTCCTCAGATTTTTGGCGAATGCGACAAATGGTAGCCTACTGTGCACGGACCCTGTAAAGTTTCGAAACGTGTAAAATTATAAACAATGTAAAAAATAAATTACGTGAATACATTGAATTAAACAACTCGCCTTTCAATGTATTCACGTAATATTTTGTATATTAATTATACCAAATGTTACATTCAGCACTCGATACAAGATACAGAAACGATATCACACACACACACACACACACACACACACACACACACACACACACACACACACACACACACACACACACACACACACACACACACACACACACACACACACACACACACACCGTACACTATTATAAGTAGCTCTGTCCGGTTTATGGTAGATCATGTTGCTCTCGCATCCGTAGACTATGGTAGATTGAATATTCGCATCGGTCTATATTTAGCCCTTAAAAAGAGATGTCCGTCATATGTTATACCATAAATCGTCTGCTATTAGACGCAAAGACCAACGATAATGAGGACACAAACTTATTATTTTAAATGACCCATTCGCGATAACCCTAATTGATTGTGACTAGAGCAAATATATATTGTTCACCCGGATCACGGATAAGTTAAAGTTCATTGACGTGTGAGCCAGGTCGGATGGGGCAAATGCATTAAGCGTCCAAGCGCATCGATAGTCAGGTATAGAATGAAAAGGCCCGCTAAAGTGCACTTTACCTTCAACTGTACTTTATTGTCATTAATTATATGTAAAAAGAGATTTCTTTCAAAAGTAAGCTTACTCTCAAGCGCTTTTAAATAATCATGATTCTACCACCACCCGGACAGTTTGTGTTTGTTTTTTCATTGCATTAACAAACTCAACAAATTATGCATAACACATGCAATAATAGATTGCACAATTTCCAAGTGTTAGGGAATACCTTCGTTAATTCAAAATTAATCGGTAACTTTAATAAAAATAATTGACTAATCATAGGATAACGGCAGTGCCAATCGCACTAAAGTGACGTTTGTCATTCGTATGAGTTGCGAGTTTGGTATAATCTTGTGACTTGCCCCATCACGAGCGAGTGCCGTCTCGTGATCCCCAAATCTCTGGTACCCAAATACTTAAAGCCGACAACCGCTGTTTGTTTTTTAACTTTATTGTGAATTCATTTGAGTTCGTTAACTCGCGTGTATGTTTCTTTATTTAGGAATAAAGCCTCTCTCCAACTTCCACGCTTGCTTTTCTTGACATCTTCACCCTTTTTTATTGAGTGTTACATTTATTGCTGTAGGCCTTTTTGTGTAAAGTAATTGTAAAATCTCTTTTCACTCTTTATCTGAATCTCTTCCTATTACCGGGAGATTGTTTTAATGTTTCATTCAGGTAGACTTTAGTTACAATACGACAACATTAATAAATCTTTTGCTATTGGTTTTTATACTTATGTTACAAATACCTACCAAATCGCTCCTTTCAACTCATTCTTTAATTTTATTTTTGATATTATTTTTTTATACCGTAACATTTTTTTATAACCATTTAGTTTTATTCTCAGCAAAAATGTAATTTATATTACGGTCACAAAACGCTCTAAGTTAAAAAAAATCATGAAAACTTTCTTTTAATTTAAAATAGTAAAAAAAAGTAGTAGTAATTTCTTGTAACCTTAAAATACTGCATTCCGCCGCAAGGCAAGTTGTAAATAAATCAACAAACATACTTCTAGCCCCGCTTGTACATCACTCAGCGTCAATGATCCCAGCGATTTATTACACGCGCTACAAGACGGCTACGGAGAGGTAAACCGTGTAGCACTGTCTACGATTGATGTAGTCGTAATTGTGCGTAGAACATCAGCTAGTGCTACGAAAATGCCGTAGCATCGTGTATGTAGTAGTGATTTCGTACTACGGATACTTGTTTTTTAAGTTATATTTATTAGGATATTCATATTCAGAGGAGGCCTATATGTCACTAGGACATGCTGACTTGCAGAAAACTCTTGAGGGGCTAGCAGATAATGGCTTAGTAAATAAATAAAGTTAGATTAATCACTGTGCTGATTTACGTTTCTAAACAGGCGTCCCATTATGACTATTTGTCAAACATAACCAGCAGTATTTAAACGCAAATTATATTATCGTGCAGTATTACAGATACATAGTTAATTTTACTTTAATATAAATATTTTCTATACAATTTCAATGAAAGCGTTCCATATAATTTGGTCAATCCATTTGTAATAGTCCTGAGTTCAGTTTCAATTCACCACTTTAATTTGTGTCCAAATTTAATTTAAATGTGCGCAGTCAATCACTGGCAATATGTGCTTTAATTATAATTAATTTCGTGTGGCTATATGTTTTCATTTTCACATTTTCTCATTTCATTTTCTCGTAGTACGACGCTAAACGTGAATTTGTTTATATATAGGATGGTAATGGCGGGTCGTTGTATATAAATACAAAATAAGGTTTTCGCCCGTTCGGTATCTTCGAGCAAGGCGGTTTGAGCTGTATCTCGAGCTCGCAGCGAAGGGCGCTCCTATGTTACACGACATAGGTCTACTGGATAAGCCTCACATTTTAAATTAGCTACTAGTAGTGGTATTAATTGCTAAGTGCTCCGTGGTTTGGAATTAAAAGAATGTTTGAAAGCCGTGTAACTACATGTACAAAAAGCATTTGCCTGGTTGGGGCAGTTTACAGGACAATATTTACTGTTTTACGAAATATTTTTTATTTTTTACTTTATTTGTGTAAAGTCTTTCGGTTTGGCGAAGTACTTAAAGTTCTCTATTGCTTGACGAATTGTTTGATATTGCCAGTCACTGTCCTCTTTTCTTTAACCCACTTACCCTGACCAGGTGTTATACCTCTTGGACGATGTTCTCCTGCAAGTTGCTAAAAGATAATAATGTAGAATGCACTAATTAAGACTATTGTCGTTACTTGTTGTCTTTGAGTATATGAAATTTTATAGTGTACGTTCGTGTTCAGATATAGATAGGTACACAAATGACTACTGTCCAGTAACTTTGTTAAAAAAGTTTCATTATAAAGATAAAGAAGAATGGGCGTTTTTTTATGAAATCTGTCCCACCCCTTGTAAGTTCCCACATGGTAAGTTTCGAAATAAATAGTGTATTTTGTTGTAATGACAGCAAATATGAACGAGCGAATGAATGAATGGAGAAAAAAGAAAAAAAATGGAAAATGAAATAAAAAGATTTTTTTTTTCATGTTATTCGACTCATATAAATCAAAGGAATCTGCGAGGGAGGAGTTTAAATTCAAGAAAAAATCTTGACTTCAATTTTATATTATCATTAATTAATTTAATTTTCTTCCTCTCAATAACTTGTTTCTCCAATATCTGACAGATTTGCTGTCATACAATAAAATTCTTCACTTTTCAAGTACTTTTATTTAATGCATTCTTTAAATTCCCACGAGGCTCATCCAGCGGCTGTACCTCTTGCGCGTTGGCACGGACGATATGAGCACCTTATTTTTCGCACATTACACTTTGAAATTGTTCGAAATATGTTATAGCCGTCATCGTGAGCTAAACTTGTTTAAACATACAACGCAACTGTTTCCCGCGAAACTTGGCGCGTTTTAATCTGCAGCCTGTAAGTTTTAGTGAGGATTTGAGAAGTCTGCTAGCGCGTGTTGCTCGGTAATGTTTTGTTTGCTGTTTGATTAAATAGTTTAGGTATTTGTAATTTGCGTGAGGACCTTGATGATATTATTATCCTTTATCGACGTTTTGTATTTTTATAAACGGATTTAAACACGGACTACGGCATATATAACATTATTTTTTCTTTATACAAAAACAATTAAGGGTAAGTTCCACCCATGAAACTGAACAACTTTCCCCAAGAAACCTATGTGCAAAAATGACAAAAAAAAATGATCTCCCATACTATTATTGTCAACAGATGATCGGACAGTTTTGTATGGGAGGTCGAAATTTTTTTGTCATTTTTGCACATAGGTTTCTTGGGGAAAGTTGTTCAGTTTCATGGGTGGAACTCACCCTTTATTGTTTTTGTATGAAGAAAAAATAGGGTTGTATAGACCACATAATAAAGATATTTCCTGTTTGATTTAAGAAAGAGATATTCCAAAAAGAGGCAGTAAAATTTTATAAATATTATTTATAATTCATCGTTTTTATTATCAACTAGCGGCCCGCCCGCGACTTCATCCGCGAGGACCCCAAAACCCGTTAAATTTAAAAAAAAATCTTTCGCGCCAGCCTTGTCCTGACAGTTACAAGCCCTCCCCCCTCCCCCCCCCCCGGTCCCGGTAATTGCAACGAATTTTCAAAAAAATCATTCATACAAACCTGGTCCTGACAATTAAAAACACAACAAAAAAAGATTTATCCAAAAAGGTGCATCCGTTCTGAATTGATCCGCGTACAAACATTTATGGCAATTACTTTTATTAATTAATATTGATAAATTTAATTTAATTAAGCTTGTGCCGGCAGGTAGGACGTTTGTAGGCTGATGATGATGATATTAATATTTTTCTATCACTGCGAAAATTACAACCGATTGCATGATGTTAAAAACCATTGGTCTTTTGTAAGCCCGTCTGTATTGAATTACAACTTTATGCTGTCTATATCACGACTGCAACTCTTTCACTGCACCTGTGCAATAACTGTACTGTTGCCATAGTCTCGTTTGCCGGTCCGAAGCACATTTGAATTATATTCGGTTGTTTAAGGCGATTAGAGTCTTCAATGACCTTGGACGTTTGAGCTCACCGCCCCGCGCGCCAATACCGCATCCCGCACGAAAACACCGGTCAAAGAATACACGGGCGTAGAATGTACGGAAGCGCACTCCATACATTACTGCCTATTACGTGAGTTTGAATTTATAAATCTAACGAGGTACTTCTAAAATGTATCTTATGATGTCGGTGTACGTAAGTAATTATAATCTAAAGTTGAATTAGTTTGATTGGCGCAAGCGTGTTATTATTTGACAATTCTGGCATTCTGACCGGTCGCATATTTTTTTTAAAGAGAAGCCCACGATCAATCCTGTGCTATATGATTCTTTCTATACTAACTTAAATAGAAGCCAAAAATATACTTCATGTCTAAAGTGTCGCATTACCGGGATATGTTCAATAAAAAATTTACATTTTGACACGTCGTCGTCAACTTTTGTTTAAAATATTCTGTAATCGCGATTTTTATTTTATTTTATTCTGATTACGAAACTGATGTGGTGTTGAAGAAGATGTAGTGAGGCTGGGTTTGCACATTTAGAAAGGAATTGATAAAAAAAGATTGACTGAAAGGATATCTAAAATGAGTGTCCGCATTTACCAAAAAGAGGTATTTAGGACACTTTGCACTTTAGATGTAAACAAAGCCAGTGGGCCAGACGGCGTTCCAGAAACTGCAGACTTGCGCGCCTGAGCTGTCTCCAGTTTTAACACGTCTATTTCGACTCTCTTTCAAAGCTGGCCTTGTTCCTAGAGCTTGGAAGTCTGCTAATGTGCAACCAGTTCCGAAAAAAGGTAGCCGATCTGACCCTTCCAACTATCGACCCATCGCCATCACTTCCTACTTTGTAAATGTTTGGAACGTGTTTTAAACAACAAGCTCCTTGCATACCTAGAAATGAACGATCTCCTTAGCGACCGTCAATTCGGATTTCGTCCAGGGCGGTCTACAGGAGATCTACTAATCTATGCAACACATCTGTGGAGTGAAACGATTGAAAAGCACGGTGAAGCCCTTGCCGTGTCTTTAGACATTTCTAAGGCTTTTGATATGGTCTGGCATGTGAGCTTACTTAGTAAACTTCCAAGTTATAGGATCCCCGTCGGTTTGTGCATTTGGATACAAGATTTCTTGAGGGAACGATCGATTCGAATGGTCTTCGATGGCCAATCTTCCGATTTAATGGCAATTGATGCCGGGGTACCTCAAGGGTCCGTTCTGTCAGCGATGCTTTTCCTGCTGCACATTAATGATCTGATGAAACCCGGTATTATTGGGTATGCAGGTGACAGCACAGTTCTGTTGTGGACAGATACTTTTCCAATGCACGAGCTACCAAGGACGAAACTCACGCCCTGAGAGTTGATTTGGTCAAACGTATTGACTTGGCCCTCCAAGCTGTCTCCGAATGGGGCGAGGCCAATTTGGTCAAGTTTAACGCTACCAAAACGCAAGCGTGTTTATTTAACGCCAAGCGGAGTCCATTCAACCTGACTCCGACTTTTCGGAATGTACCTGTATATATTAGCGACCATTCAAATCTTCTTGGCTTAGATTTGTCACCGGACCTCAATTTCGGCCGCTCTATAGAAAATAATGCCAAAACCGCCGCAAAAAAGCTGGGTATTCTCTCAAAGGTGAGACGGTACTTTACCCCGGGACAGCTTCTTACTCTTTACCAAGCTCAGGCCCGATCGTGCATGGAGTACTGCTCTCATCTTTGGGATGGATCTGCAAAGCACCAGCTGGCTGCCCTGGATTCTATAGAGCGCCGAGCAAGGAGGCTGATTGGTGACGATGAGCTGGTTGATAACAGACTTTAAGTCTGGAACACCGGCGCAAAATGGCCTGCTTATCGGTCTTCTACAGGTTACATTTTGGAGAGTGTGCTTAGGAGTTACATAACCTTATACCTCCTTCCCCGTTCCTTTATCGGACTACTAGACGGAGGGAGGGCTTTCATCCCTATGTTGTAGATATTCCACCCGACCGGACGAAGCGATTTGCTTCTAGTTTCCTTATTAGGACAGCTAGGATGTGGAATGATCTCCCTGCGTCTGTTTTCCCAGAACGCTACAACTTGACGACTGCGGCCCGCGCCCGCGCAGTCCACTCTCTGCAACTAATCGTTCGGAATTCCTGTTTTTCGTAACTTTTGAATTAAAATGTTGTTCGATTCACAAAATTAATGTTGTATTTAAAGAATAAAGGATTCCTTATTTGTCAGTATAAGAATAGTTACATATAACATAGTCGTTTAGGAAAAGTAGGGAATTTAAGTCAAAAATCGCTGTCTCGTAGTTTTTTTTTAAAATATACAATACAAAGACATAGAGAAAAAACCAATGTACCAAATATAGTCATTGAACAGATGTTTCACATAAATTTTTTTCAACTTTTTCTGGCCAGCCATTAATGAGGAGTAGGCTTTACAAAATGCACAATTTTCGGAAATTGAGGGATCTAATCGCCTTAATTGGTGTCGGTGAATAGATGTCTATTAAGGACAATGATGGACTTGATAATTAATTTGAATACCAGCCAAGTACGGTGGTGAATAGTAAGTAAATAGTTGAAAATAAGACCTTTATAACCGTAATGTTAGATAGTTCGTTTTTAATATTCTAGAATGTTGGTTTAGCCAGTACATTCTGGTTAGGTGCCTACCCTGTTCAAAATCCACTCATTAAAAAAAAATTACATTCTAAATACCAATATAATTATATTGCAATACATTTTAAGTATAACAAAAGCCCTCACATTACCAACAAACGGCTTTTGACACCGATAACCGAAATTACTTACGCGTCCAATTACAAAAGAAAATAATTCGTCGGGCCTTTGTTTGCCGTTGGCGAGTCACACTGACCCTGGGAGTGAAACGGCCCACCTTCCTCGGGTAACGGCCCTAAATTTTGAGAGCCTACAGTTTACGGTGGAACAAAGGGCCGGCCGCGGTTGCCCCAACACTTAGATGTATGCCTGAGGTTACATCACCGACTTTCATACACTTAATTTGGAATTAGATGCCATATCTCGGACTCGGTACGTGCAAAACTAAAGAGTGGTCGGACAGTGTTGGCAATGTATTAGTTTGTTTGTGCAGTTTTGTTGAATCCTTTTGGAGGGCAGTGTTAGCGTGTCTAAAAATTAATGTTTTATATTTTAGCGTTTTATTAACGCTTAAATATACTTAAGTAAAATTTTAAATACTGAAAAAAGACGACAACCTCAGGCGGGAATCGAACCACGCACCTGCCGCATTCCGGGCGGCTGCCTTAACCAATTGGCTACCGAGGTCTGGCTTTCAACCGTCGATATTTTTCAGTGCTTGATGCTTATGTTTTTAGTCAACATTGCTTCATCAAATCTTAGAATTATTTTAAAATTTCAATATAGACATAGAATACAATAGGTAAAATAATTGTGTTTGAAATTTTCTACGAAGTCAAAATTGTAAATTGTATTGCTTGTAAAACGTCAATTAAGTAACCAAAAGTTAAGATAATTTCAAAAATTAGTTACCTACTAATTTTGTTTACTGTACTATCCAAAGTTGTGTAACTTTGGCGCGAGTCGTGACAAACTTTATAATTTAGTTAAGCTTTTAGAATTAACTGAGGTAAATAATGTTAGCTAAGCTCGACCTATTTCTGGGGCATTATTGTTTTATAGAACAGAGAATATTGTGACAAAAATACTTCTTCGAAAGTTTGATCCAAAAAAAGTAATTTTTAATCGCCTCTGTGGTCTAGTGGCTAAGCCACCGGTTTTAGACCCAAAGGTCGCGGGTTCGATTCCCAGCGGGGGGCACATCTTTGTGTGCTCGGTTTCGTTAGTGGTAGGGCTGTTAAGTCCGCCTGGCTAGCTACCACCATCTTATCTAAGTCTGTCGCCATAACAACGATGTTAATAGCATTATTGTGTTCCGTACAGTTTGAGTTAAGATAGCCAGTTCCTCAGTGGTTGAGGATTCTGGGTGAAGCGCGCTTCCACCTTCGGCCTTATCGCCACTTACGATCAGGTGAGATGAAGGCCAAGCGCTTACCCGTTGTAGAAAAAAAAAACAAATAAAAAGTAAAATAGAGAACAGCCTACAGACAGTCCCACAGCTGGAGAAGGCCTACATCTTTTTTTATCAAGTCTTCACTACAATGGATGGGTATTGGCACGCTTGCCAAATGCGGGATGGTGACCAATTGAGCCAAAGAATGAGTAAAATTTATACACTATTAACCTTATCTCTCTGAGACTACAAGTTAAGGACGTATTCAACGGCCATCAAAACCGTTGCACTGCACCTCGTCCTAAAATGTAATAGCTGAATTTAAAGCGAAGTAGGTTCCAGGTTATAAAACAAAATTGCAGCTTATGTAACGCGTCCCGTTTATCACCCGACTCCATATTATTACGGTGACTTTTTACCCGTTTACGACCTCTGTTTAAAGTACCTCGTAAAGCAGTGACCGCTTCGGACTAGCTCATTAAGAGACAAATAACGGAATTACACTTTTTAATAATGAGGAAGTGGGAAATTGCTTGGACATTATGTTTTTTACACGTTACGACATGTAAAATAGTTGAGTTATTATTAGTAATAGTACTAGTATTATGCTTTTTATTGCTTATGTACTTGCATCCGTGGTCCGAATAGACCGAATACTTACAAGCTACAAAAGCATGCTAATATTTCTGTTAATAATAACTCTGTGACCTTCAGTCATTGTGTCATTGTTAAACAATCATTGTTTAGAAAAATACTTATACGTAAAAATAATATATTTTATAAATAATGCCTACCAATACCAAACCTTAGGGATCTTCAAGAAACGAGCCTATTCCTTCCTCAAAGGCCGGCAACGCATTCCGGATTTGTCTGATTTCGTGAGTGGGCGGCGGTGATTGCTCTCCATCGGGTAACCCCTGCTCATTTGCTTCCCTACTATTATAAAAAACCTGGGTATTGAAGTAATTATTTCATAAATAAAAAACTTTCATACCAGAGTTATTTAGCCCAAGTTAAGCTTTTTTTAAACTTGTTTTTCAACATTTTGGTTAGTAAATAAATAGATCTAAATACGTACTTATTGATACAATAATAGAAAAACGATTATTTCACAACGATCGACAATTCAACCCGAGACCTCAGAGATAGCGACGACAGAACCGACGGCGTCAACTTACCATTTTAGTGTTTCAAGTGGAAAGAAATAAATCAACGGTACTTTTTGCAATCCGTGATTCGGTAGACACTTTAAGTCGTTTGTCCCGGTTGTTGTCGTAAGATGGCAGTCGTTAAAACCCACTAACCCGCCTTGCAGCAGTAGCACATGTATAGACTAATCATGATGATAATTATGACTTTTTACACAAATTCACTAGCCAATTTCCTAATTAAGTCTGCGCAGAGATTGAGTCATGATCCGTCTTGCTGGCATAGTTCGTACCTAGGTAACGTAGGTAGGAATGTCATTGGAATTTCGGTGAAGCACCGATGAGCGCGCTGTAATTGCATTTGCCCGCCCATCCGTGTACAGGCCTTTGGGCTTCGCTCGTATGACGTTAATACTCATCTGAACGTACGACAATTAGCTTAAATCTGTCGAAAATACACCCGGCCCATAGCCGCATTTTGAACCTGGCCATTTCATCAGTATGCTTTCAACGAACATTAGCGCATAAAATAGAAACGAATGCATATGTGATCTAATGGTAAAACGACCGTTCTGTTACTCGGATGTCCCGGATACGATTATCAATACTACTATTATAAAGGCAAAGGCCTCTCTTCCATTTTTCTAATCTTTGCGATTAAGGGCTCCGATGGCCCAGAAGGAGATGGCGGGACGAGCTAGACTCCAACTGCAATACTACTAGCTGCTAAAAAATATCTTACGTGCTAGTCTGGATCATAGTTTCTTTATGTGCAAAATGTCATCCAAATCAGTGTTCAGTCGTTGTCAAGTGATGCGCGTACCATCGAACAGCATTTCATTTTTAGGGTTTCGTAGCCAAATGTCAAAAAACGGAACCCATAAGGATTCGTCATGTCTGTCTGTCCGTCGGTATGTCACAGCCACTTTTTTCCGAAACTATAAGAACTATACTGTTGGAACTTGGTAAGTTGATGTATTCTGTGAACCGCATTAAGATTTTCACACAAAAATAGAAAAAAAAACAATAAATATTGGGGGGTTCCCCATAGAACTGAAACTCAAAAATTTTTTTTTCATCAAACTCATACGTGTGAGGTATAGGATAGATAGGTCTTCAAAAATTATATTGAAAGTTTTATCATAATTTTTTTCTCAATTGAATAGTTAGCGCGAGAGACACTTCCAAAGTGTTAAAATGTTGGTCCCCCCCCCCCTGTAACTTCTAAAATAAGAGAATGATAAAACAAAAAAAAATATACGATATACCATGCAAACTTCCACCGAAAATTTGTTTGAACGAGATCTAGTAAGTAGTTTCTTTTTAATTCGTCATAAATTAATTAATTAAAAAAAAATACACTAATAATGAAACATCGATCAAAGTTACAAAGAACTACAACAACCTTTATATAATGTTACTTGCTGCTACGGAACCCTTCATGGGCGAGTCCGACTCGCACTTGGCCGGTTTTATAGATAGATGTATTCTTTATGGACAACATGACGGATATCGACTCCCTTGGTCGCGTTTCATTTGCTTCATTTACTCCTATAAGTCTCCGGACCCGGCAGTCATTGCTGGGCAAAAAGATAGACTGGACAAATCCAATTTTGGTGAAATACATCAATTTTGTGTTCGGCGGCGATGAGCTCACCACCTGTCACGCTGAGCACATGTGCAGTCGCTATTTGGTGAAAAGTAGACTATGGCAGAGGACTGCTTGTGCTGTCCTCATTGCCTAGACTCTGACTAACCCTTAGGGGATAATAGTCGTGATTATATGATGTATTTGAGTATACATCAGTTTTGTCCCGCCATCTTCTTTTCGGTCCGTGTTCTCGGCCTTCTGTCCGTTGCTAACCGCGCCCATGTCACTTCTTGCATGTGGCAGACATGACCAGCCCAATCCCATGCGTGCCTAATCCCATCTAATTTAAAGCCACAATAAAACCGTTGTACTATTTACTATCGATGCTTTAACACACGGCGGGCGCGCCACAGTGCCGTTTAATTAGTAAACTCGTCAGCGCTGGACGTCCGTCGATAAATCCAGGAGTAATGAGCGTGTAAGTGAAACTTATGCGGTTATAAAGTTCGATTTGGACATTCGTGAGCCGTGTTTCATGTACATTGGGGCCGCTGTTTTTTGTTTACAGTCTGAATTTAAAAAAAAGGTTGATAAATATTTTGTATTTTTTTTCTGAATAGGTCTTTAACCTTCCATCGCATATAAAAGTAAATCCATAATCCTTTACTAAATCGTAACGGAATAGTGGCAATTTTGATATATACATTTGACTTATACATATGTGTTTAGGCCTTAGAGCATTCAACCAACTGAATTCTCTAAGGTTTAGGCAGAATAGCAATTTTTGTCATGTTGACACTTAGCTCGTATACATACGTACATACATACATTATAATCCCGACTATTATCCCCGAAGGGTTAGTCAGAGACTAGGCAATGAGGACAGCAAAAGCAATCCTCTGCCATAGTCCACTTTTCACCAAATAGCGACTGCACATGTGCTCAGCGTGACAGGTGGTGAGCCCATCGCCGCTCTATGCTGTTGGATGTAAGTGCGTCTTTAGTCTATTAGTCGCCTTTTACGACACCCAAGGAAAGAGAGGGGGTGGTAGTATTCTTTCACCGAGACGCGACTCGGTTATACGTGTATTTATAGCTCGCAAACTTTTATACAAAATGAGTATGTACCTCACGTTTAACTATTTACTATTTTTTTCAGACGTTTTGAGAGCGTTGGTTGTGCATGTAGTTTTTTTATGTAATCGAAGTTTTTTTCAGAAAAAGTTTTGGCTAGATGGTCAATGGCTGTAATAGTACGGAAATGTGAGATGTTGTGAAGTTGTTTTCGTATGTTCCTACGGTTATTTTGTATAGGTATATGACCATGTTTTGGTGTGTGTGTAGATGAAAGTATGTGCACCATAATTCATGTATGTGACGTGTGTGTGTGTGTGTGTTTGTGTGTAATAAAACTTGTAACTATACAATAATCAGGATCATGCTCTACCAATAGAAAAGTTTTACGTAGTTTATTTTTTTTCATTTTTACTTTTTTACGCCTTCATAGCACCCGACGTAAAAAAGAAAACAAACATACACCCACCTTACCAGTTTTTTTTATGTAACTTCAATGAACTCCGTTTATGAAGGCAGCAATGCACAATGGCGCGAACAAATGTATTCCCCATTACGCCGCCCACACACGCCACATTCAATGACAGTAAAAACATAATTAAACTAAAGTTCAAGTGGCTTCTGATGTACCGCCGCTGTAAACGCATTGAGGTATTGTAACTAGAGACGACACAAAGAAGCTATTTATTATTTATTAGAAAAAAACGGATGTTTGTAAATTGCAATTATTGATAGCATTTTTAGGTAAGCCCATTCCTTATTTTTATACAATACTTATTTGTTAAATACTCGTATATTATTATTTTTTTATGTAATTACGTACAGAAGAAGTCAATAGAAGTGATTAATACACAATAACCAATATTGAGCGAGCGAGGTCGACTATTCCAAATGTTACAATTCAAAATGAAAACGTATTTTATATCTTGTTACGCATAATTAATCTCGAATAATAAACGTTGATTGTTCTCCCCAGCACCCCATAACACGACACAGAACACAATTAAAGAGAAATTATAAAACCGTAATCGTAACAAAATGGGAGACACAAAAAAAACGCGACAAAGGCCGCCACGTCACGAAATCATAATTATCACAGGCGGGCCTAAACTGGCGGCCAGGACATCACAGAAACGAGTGGCGCTTTAAAATAAACACACAATTATTCGCAATAAACATCGCATATCGCGCTCTACAATCATTCCCGAGTGTTATTGTCAGGAACACTGTAACAAAACAATTCGGCCATCATTAATATTGTTATGGCGGCCGGCAGCGGCGGCGCTGCAGTAACTGTACGCAACAAACAAATGTTTGCAGTTAAATTTTAATTGACGTTAGAAACGTGAAAAAGTTTTTTATGCCGGCTCGAGTCTTTTGTTTCAACAAAACTCATTTCGGGTCGGGCTTTTGACACCACGCCGATTTATATGTCATTACCATTTGAACTGGGATATGTAGATAACTTCTGCTTCGCAGCAGAAAAAGATAATTACAGTAAATGGAGGGTTTAGTCAGGTAAATTGGCAAAATATGTGCAAGTTTTTTTATATCTATATATTGGCTAGATGGTTCATGGCTTGTAATAGTGCGGAAATGTGCGAGGGTGTGAAGTTGTTTTCGTATGTTCGTATGGTTATTTTTTATGGGTATATGACCATGAGTTGGTGTGTGTGTATAGATGAAAGTATGTGCATCAGAATGCGTGTATGTGACAAAATTAAAGTTTCGCATTGGGCATACATGAGTTTGATGAGTACGAGAACAGTATATTTTTATATCCATAATGGTTTGTCAAGGCATATTTGTGCAAACTTAATATAAAGTTGATAGTTGTGCGCGAGGTTCCAAAGGCGGGTGGGGGTAAACAGAAGGGGGGAGTGGAGCCAAAATAAACAAAGTTTAATGACTATTGGATCCAGCTAGTGATCACAGCGCGCTGGCGTTGTTTTTCCACTTTATTTATGTTTTACAACTGCAAACTGTACTAAAGACTTGTACTACACACTTATATGTCTGAGTGAAACCAGTAAAGTACGGTAAATGACACTTCATTATAAAAGAAAATGATCGTTTTGTTTTTTCATTATTTTTTGCTGTAACTATTTGGATGACTAAACGTATATGTTTTAACTACTCTTAAGGAATATGGGAAAAATACTCTATCCTTACTTTATTAAAGCAACTTATACCTATATTAGTTTTTATATATTTACATTAAATAAGGAAATACTCAGTTTACATTAAGTATTGTATCTATAATATTATTTCAAAAGAACTATAATTTGAATAAGTCCATAAAATATTATTATATGCCATATGTTATCGTTTGTCTCATGCCATGTCAGTACAATATATACCCAATCAATCAATCCAACAAATCATAATGGTACGTTAAGATATATATCACCACTGAAATAGCACAGTTCATCGATTGCTTTATTCGAAAGCAATCGTGTGTGTCACCCGGCGTGTCCCCATATAATTAAGAGCGATGCAAGTCAGGAATATGAAACTAATAAAAAGTAATTATAACTTCGTCATCGGGGACGCCGCTAGTTAAATTGGACCCGCTCAGCGTTAGGTCTATGTGTATTTAAGGAGGATCGGCCAATAACGTACTAGCACGAGTGTACACAAACAGTTTTAATCACGATAAGACGTACTCGTGACGTCATCGGGAGTACACTTCTCGGATGTTGAATCCGATAGCAAGAATAGTAGGTAATGTCGGGTGACATGAGATTCGTCGGAGTGATTTGAAAATTGAATTTGTTGAGAATGAAAGTATAGTCACTGTCTTTTAAGTAAATTATATATTTTGTTAACCTTTATTAGTAATACGAATATAAAATTATGTTTTAAAGTAATTTGCTCAGCGTTATCATACTGTAACATGTTCAAGCAATAACTTTGCCCTCGTCCACATTCTTTTATTTTTTTTAACTGTCATTACTATAAAAAAACATCAAGCTTTAATCAAATTATAATATGTAAGTAATAATATACGAGTATACAAGGAGCTCGATGGCGCAGCGGCTAGCGCGTTCGGCTTGCGATCTTGCCCGCTAAGCAACTTTCGCAGGTCGTTGATGGGTGAGCAAATTTAAACATCTCGAGCTCCTCCGTGCTTCGGAAGGCACGTCAAGCCGTTGGTCCCGGTGGTTGTCGTAAGATGACAGTCGTTAGAATCAACCAACCCGCATTGGGAGAGCGTGGTGGGTTATGGCCCGATATCCCCACGTGCTATTGTCCACGTGGGAGGCCTGTCCCCACCAGTGGAACGTTTATAGGCTGATAATAATACGTTTATTCTTACAAATTATACTTACAAATACGCGGTTGGATGTCTTGCAAATTGTACAATACTTTCTATGGAAACTTATCTATGTACCTATGTTATGTGTGTATATAATTAATTATGACGTATGTATCTGTAAGAGTTAGTATTTATACACGATACCGTTTTTATGTAGCTAGCCTTTAGCAGTCAATCTGTGCTCTTTTAGAATGTTAACCTACAACAAAATAGGGCATCAAAACATTGTACCGTACAAATATAGATATTATGTTTTCGTACTTAATGCAAGTTGAGGAGAAAAAGTAATTATAACTTTGTTATTGGGCCGGCGCGGTGGATTGACAGGGGAGGGGCACGCGCCGCACCTTGCCAAATATTTTTCAATACATTATTAATTGTTCGACCTTGGCAGGTTGGTGTGCATCCTAATATAGGTAAGTTAGTAAGTAAGTAAGTAAGTAAGTAAGTAAGTAAGTAAGTTTTATTGTGTAAGGAATAAGGTACAGTAAAAGCGGGGCATAAAGCTAACAATAGTGTCACTTAATCCTACTTTTACAAGTTTATATACAAATATTTTAATGAAGTGACTTGACTTCGTAACTAAATGTAAATATTTTTTATATTCTCGATAATCTATATTAATAACTATTTGTATGTTATATGTATTATTGGATACTATAAAGCATTTTTCTATTAGCCAAGCTTTTACTAACAACCTAAATTTTGGCAACCGTCTGGCAAATTATTATAAATTTTAATACACATAATAAAAGTATTGTTATATACAAGCTTTAGTTTAGCAGGAGGCTTATGAGGTTTGTTTTTATACATAGAACGAAGATTACGTGTTGTAACCTGACAATTTTCTTGAAACAAACATCCTATATATACACAAATAAACAAGTATCAAAAAAATAGAGAGAGGACAGCGTAAGTAATTTGTAGTCTCTAAAAAATGGCCGAAACAAGTCTGTTTGCTTAAGACCAAATATAGCTCGGACAATTTTTTTTTAACTCAAAAGCCTTATGTCTACGCACCTAGTTACCCCAAATCATAACTCCGTATCGTAAACCAGAATTAATATACCCATTGTAAGCAGTGATAGCAGCTTGTTTAATTACGATTTGACTGATTCGACATAACTTAAATACAAAGGAGATAGGGCAGCTTGTATGGACATTTGGGCCATTACATTAAATTATGTTACAGACATAACAATTATTGCATTTTGAAGGGAATGATGTTAGCATTACAGATGTATCATTATTTTGCATGTACAACTCCGCAGATTAGAGTTATAGAGGATTCACGCGAGTTGCTTGCCTCGATGCTTGTTCTGCTTTTACACTATTTCTTAGTTATTTGTGTAGTTACAAGAATTTGAAGCTTATTTTTTATTGATCTAGATTAAATTCTGTATTCAGGGGTATAATTTAACATAAAATGTCGTGAGAAAATAACTATTTAGAAAGAAAAGCCGGCAAAAAATATTCTACAATGCAGCAAAGAGAATGAATGAATGGATGACAATCGTATTGACAAATGACATAATAAAGACCTGACATGACATTTCAATAATCGTTTTTAAAAATCGATCAAAATTAATATTTTACTTTTCTTTTTGTATTTATTAACATGATTGTTGATACAGATAGTCTACAAAATACAAGGACTAACGTATTGGTATATTTATTATTTTAAATTAAATACTGTTACAATAAGTATTTGCAGTTAGACAAAAGTATACCGAATTCGATAAATCGATTTGTTACTGACTAGATGTGTGTTTACAAAGTATGTTTAAGTGTTATTTTCGAAAATCCGTTTTTTTTGTTTATCTTGGTTTTGCGGAGTGTTACAGGTTTATTTTAGAAACCAATAATAATACAATGAGAAGACCTTATTTTCTATACCATTTTTATTTCTGTAACGAACAACTCATTGTGGCCCAAAATTACCTAACTCCTTTAATTAATTTTGTACAAATATTACTTACATGCTGTTTCCATTCACAGAAAGAGTCTAGAGTAAGTATATAATACCTAAGATGTTTTCTATTGTTTCTCCATTACAATTTATATTAAGTTTTGAATACATTCTATTATTTGTGTCAAACTGTATGTATTTACTTTTTTTTACATTCAATTGCTAGTTATTTTAAATTAAGCCATTTTACAATATTAAGCAAAATGAAATTTATATCTTCTTTATAATCTTTAACAGTTTCATAGCTATTATCTTTAAATATAACTGTCGTATCATATGTGAACAGTATACAATCATGAGATATACTTTTATGCAGTTCATTAATATATAATAGGAACAGCAGAGGTCCAAGAATACTGCCTTGAGGTACACCGAATTTATTATATGAGTACAATATGAGAAGCCAACATCTCAGTCTCCCTTTGACCATGGACTATGTAACCCTTTAACAGTAACGTCAGGTATAAATAACACTCAAAAATTGAGTAATAAACGCGAGATTCGTCTGAAAAAAAGGGTTTCAAGACAACAATAAATATAGGTAGGTACATTGTAAAGTTAAGTAAAGTACTGCCTGAATACTGTCCTACAGAAGGGCAAAGGCCTCCACCATTGAAATCAAGCCATCGCTACAAAAGATGGGTATTGTCTTAATCACCACGCTTGCCTAACCCGGGTTGGTGATCACAAACCCGGGCTATGTATCGAAAAATCCGAAAACACACTTTGCCCGACCAAGGAATTAAAACTTCGGATATCGAGCCGAGCGCTTCAGTAACTAAAAATAACTTGCATACCGTCAACATTTTGTGCACAAACAAAGTCCGTTCTGTCTAATCAGGCTGGTATTTTATAATCATGCAGGCCATTCATTTCAATACGTAGTGTTCGCATACACTCTAACAAAACAATGCTGATTTTATTATCTTAACCGCTTCGTGGTCTAGTGGTTTGACCATCGGTCTCATACTCAGATGTCCCGGGTTCGATTTTGAAGTATTTCTTGCCGAGATAGTTCAGTTACTCCCTGACTGGTGGATAATCTGAATGAGTACGGATAGTACTTGTATTAATACAGGTCGTGTTGACGTAATAATAGTCCACTGCCGCCGCCAACCTACCACCCGAGTGTGGACGTTAATTTTAAACAATGGCTTAATACCAACATTTGCACCCGTGTTGGCCGAACGGTGCGCCCGTAAGCGCTCACAGATCATTGGGCACCTTCCGATATTGTTTGAACGAGTTGCAGCTGTTTTATTAAACAACAGAGCATCGGTGGCATCATGTCCATTGTAATTTCAATGGACTCCAGTGTGGACTGTGGTAAACACGGAAACAAATGAACAACGGAAATTTTAACGGATAACGTTATCAGAACAAATCTAATAATCGTCATTACAGGCAAATTATAGGTACCTAATAATGTTGATACCAAAGAGTTCAAAATAAGAATTGCCAGTGTGGACTTAAACTGGATTTACGACAATATTCCCGGTTGATTTAGGTTAATTTTATTTGACAAATAAGTGTTGCTTTGACACATTTGATGGCAACAATAATCTGTAAGTAAGTATCGTATCGGTTCTTGTTCTTAACTTATTTCTGTATATTATTATAATTTATATTACTCTAATAAGTTATTGTATTTTGAGACAAAACTGTAATATAGAATTCAGAAGTGTAGAAATTACTATAGGTACTGGTCCAAGTCCTCTTTTAATATACATATTAACGATTTTTGTTGGTTACATTAACATTTTCGTCATCTGAAATGAGCCTTTAAAAATGTCAAATAATTTGGGACGTTCCGTTCCAAAGTTCGCACAGATTACAGTACTGGGTCAACAATCCATGAATACGTAGGTAAATAGTGCCATACTAAACTGTTCCCCGATTTATTTGCCGACGGTACTGGGTCGATTGCGTCCACGGCTCGGCCCAACTTAAGTTTGAGGATCAAATATCAATCTAGGAACTCCTCCCTCGCCGCCTGATTGAGGGTGCGCTCGCCGAATAGGGATGCGGGGAAAAATGTGTCAGGAGCACGGCGAGAAGTTTCGGCATTTGTTTATTTCTTTTTTATCAAGTAAACAAATGAAATGAGGTTGTGTTAGTGTGTTTTGTTTTTAGTAGACAACAAAAGAGTTTCGAATGTTGTGAGTGGAATATCAAAACAAAACACTGGAGTGTAATATTTAATGTCACTTTGCAGTTAAATCGTGAATGTACCGAAATAAGTCATAACTCACGATTAACACCTAAAATGTATCATTCCAAAAAGGCGCTTACGGTGTCATTAATAAAGAAGTATTAAGTGCACAAATGAAAAAGCATAGATGCTACGACTCTTTAAGTGCGGCAGTTAGTCTTCATAAATAAAATATAAGACTGTTGTAAAATGTTTTACTGTCTCCTCTCCATTTGCACCTTAAGACTGCCGTAGTACACCGCGCAATGAACGAGAAATCCGCTTGACACGTCACACGACGCTTATGCTTATGACCGAGGCCTTAAAGAGGCACAAACACCAAACAGGAAGAAGAATGTTCACAGAATTTCCAAGCGAACTTTATTGAACTTCCCCGATCAATCTTACTTTCGCTTTTCAACGAATAGATTTCATTTTTAGCGCAGTATTTGTTGGACGCAAACATGATTATTGGAGTCTCCAGACGCGGATTAAAGTTGCCGAACACTATGTTCACAAAAGACATGAACTGTTCGAACGAGGTGCGCTGCACTTTGATGGATAACTTTTTGCTTGTTAGTTTGCGCAAAATGCTGGTTGACATACCTGACATTGTTAGGCGGACCCTTGGACCTAGAAAGCTGAATTTTTGCACAGACGTTCTCTTTATGACGATGGCACGGAATAAGACCGAATTTCTTTATTTTGCTACTTCAGATAAGTGTGTTCACGCTGATGAAGTCGCGGGGTCTAGTTATATGTAAAAAGACGTTTTCTTGTGGACCCACAACAACGCAGAATTTTAGTCGGCTGGCCCCTTTCACCTCAGGGTCACGTGATACCGATTATGTGACGCGAACAAAGTCGCAGGCGGTCCCTAGTATTTAACAAGAACTGAACTTGTTAAGAATAATCTTTTTGGTACCTATATGACTGTAATTTTTTGTAACTCAAAAAGCATTGTATCTATCTACTATAATCAAAATTGTACCTTTTCGAAAATACTTAGGCACGTTACCATGAGCATTGCATCGTCCGCCTTTTCCCTTTCATTTCCTATGAGGCGGCCTTATCATTTTCTGGTACAAATAAAACTGTGCTACATTTACCGCGAAGGCGTCATCTCATCCCAATTTGGGCGTCACTTTTAGCGCGTGCAGAGCTCAATCCACGTAAAATATTGAACAGGCGGTCGCGCGGCGCGCTCCTCTGCCGATGCAAATTGCCTCGCCCCAGGTCGAAACCTCCGGGGAGCGGTGTGCATTCTATTATATGACTTATTCTGGCATAACCCTCTGTGACGTATAGTGTGTGAGTAGCAGGTAATGTGGTAACGTTTGTATTTAGCTACAAGTATTTTTTTCAGCCGGTGTTATTATATACCGTTTAGTCTACATTCAACCCCTAAAGTTTCAACCACTGATAAAAATACCTACTCATTAGTCCAGTCAAAGACTAGGCAATGAGGACAGCAAAAGCACCTATTTCATAATTTTACATTCAATTACATTTTGTGTAATATATTATAGTGTAAAATTATTCATATCTAATTACTAACAGTTAAAAATAAAAATTGCTGCATTTCACTGCTCACTTAAACTTTACGCTTTTTATTTAAGTACTTAACCTTTTTACCGTTGCAACAGTGTGCTAAATAAATTTTTTGATTGCTTTTTATTTCACTATTTGTTGAAGACGCTGCTTTACACCAAAGTAAGATAGGAAAGTATGAAACAGCTGATTTTAAATACTCGTATTTTTGAGATTTGTTTGCCTCTTGACTCTACGACACACACGGAACATAGTTTATCAATTGTAATTAGCTGGCACAACACCAGTTATGTTAGACAATATAGGAAAAAAACGTACTTCACAAGTGTGTAAGTAAACTCTGTAATAAAAGTACGACGCATGTCGTTTTCAGAAATGTAATATGGCTTCAGCCACTACAAATAACACAGATATTTTGTTCGACATTAAATACGTGCAGACGAAAAAACTTTTTTTACTCCATGCGAAATGAAATCGAATGTAAATAGAATTGCGGAGCGAAGGTGCGGCGTGTCGGAAAAAGACGTTCGTGTCGCACTCTGACTAAGTAAAGTAGCGACCGGTTGCCACTTTGTAAAGAGTTGAGGCAGTGTCAAATTTAGTTTTTTTCACAAAAACTTCGAGCTTTCAGCGTTTTATATATTAAATCGAATGTAAATAGAATTGCGGAGCGAAGGTGCGGCGTGTCGGAAAAAGACGTTCGTGTCGCACTCTGACTAAGTAAAGTAGCGACCGGTTGCCACTTTGTAAAGAGTTGAGGCAGTGTCAAATTTAGTTTTTTTCACAAAAACTTCGAGCTTTCAGCGTTTTATATATTATTATGAAGACTAACTAAGTCGTATGAGCTCCTATGATTTTTTTCATATGTATGATACTCTTTAATAATGGCAACGTAAGCGCCTTACCAATAAGGCGCTTACAATTAGGCCCTCGTGTGTAATTCCAAAATGATACATTTTAGGTAGGGACTAAGTAATCGTGAACGTTATTCGATTTTTTAATTCGACAGTAGGTACGTTAAGTAGCATGCTCTTGGTACTTTTTTGCTTCACTTTTTAGTTGTTTATTTCACCAAGATGCTTACGCAACTTAATAAGGATTATCAAACATGGAAACTAGGCTCTCTCTCTCTCTGTCTGTCTATGTCTCTCCAATCAAAGGCTTTTGCTTCTATTACTGTCAGACGGATCATGCATGACACCCAAACCACCTGCTAAAGACCTCAAGAGAATTTTGCGTTGTTGTATTTTGTCAATACAGACTCACTGTTTACTAGCTTTTATTTAACTTGCAATGTTTTTAAGTTTAAGTCTAAGCTGTTCCCTGCAATGAAAAATAAGATAAAGAGCATAAATAAATGATTTCAGTAACAGTTCATTATTAACCATTAAACCATGATAAAGCTATGCAGTTTCTTGCGATCATTCTTCTCCACAGCTAAAAAAGGTGTCTTGAATGGGTGGTAGGGTAAAAAACATAGACAATTTAAAAGTGCTAATTATTGAGTTAATTTGAATAAAAATATTTTGTTTACTGTACAGTTAGAAAAATATATTTTGTATTTTTAAATGGAATATGACTTGTTTTAATTTAAAATGAAGATATTTAATGATTAGTTAGGATGCCTTTACATCACGCCAAAAGTCAGACAATTATAATGGCAGCTTTCTATCAGTTTATCCGACATTTTGCCTATCTGGCTTCATTTGTGAAGCCCTTTTACCTAGTCGGGCTTAGCTTCAGACGGTTATAAGCGACAACCTTGCCGAACGGAGGACGTTTAAAGTCGCCAAGGTCAAACCGAAAAACTTGGACTTAAGTGCTCATAAACAAAGTTTGATAGTCTAGATTAATTGGATTACAATTTTTCAAGTTGACTTTGTGAGGCGTAAGACGCGTCTTTCGCTGCTAAGCTACGTAATTAAAGCAAATATAAAAATTAACTTTTTGATGAATGAGCTGTTCTAACGTTTTAGTAGTTCTATGATGATGAGTGTTAAACTTAATCACTCTTATTTTAAAATGTAGACAAGTTAAAGTTGTTTTGTAACAGCTGAAACTAGTTTCTGTTAATGAAATCAAACAGCGCCAAGTTTAAACCAGGTTTGAATTTAGTCAATCTATATTAATAACAAGAAAAGGTTTTTAATAAAATATTTAGTTTTATTTTCGTAACATCCTCCTCATCTTCCTCATTACAGAGAGTTGTGATTCGCCCTCAAAAATCTCTCTGCACTTACTCTCTCTCCCTCTCTGACTATTTATTTTTCCCTTCAGCTGTTTCGTTCTTTAGCTTCGTGGAGGGGCCTTGTGAAGCTTGGTGTTAAGAGAGAATCGGATTTGATAAGACCATCTCTTGGTCGTTTGCCATCAATCTTGCCTGTCACCATCAGCTGTTAGAAGTAATGTTTTCGCGCGGTGTGGCCTAAGGAGACAGATGGTGGAAAGTCTAGTTCTTTTCTTATAACAACAAAGCACTAGTTGTGCACTCACATAAAACTATTATTCCTATTTTTGTTTTATTACCGATTTGTGTTTTTTTTTTATTTATTTTTTATTGTGGCACGCCATAACGAAGCCACGCACTCTGCCTGATGAAAAGCAGCCAGTGATGCCCAAGAAGTGACAGCGTTCATCACAGCGCTACCACGCTATGCCAAACGCTCACACTATGGCGGCCTGCATAAATGCTTTTTCACGCCCCGCTTAAATAACCCGGGAGAGAAAGAGGAGGGAAACACGTGTGCGGGAAGCGCATTCCACATACGGGCAGTTCGGCAAAGGAACGTTTGTCCAAACTTTTTGGTACGTGTCTTGATGGTCAGCAGGTGGTTTCTAAGACCTGCACGCGTCGATCTGGAAAGGAAAGGAGAGGGAGGGATGAGGTCAAAGAGCTCCTCAGAGCATTCACCGTGGTAAAGGCGGTAGAAAGCACTAAGCGAAGCAATGTCCCTACGTAGCTGTAACGGCTCCACACTGGTCGTAACGTCATCGTTACCGACAGCACGGACAGCACGTCGTTTATAATAATATCTCTTATTAATTTTTTATTTATACTTTTTTTGTTTCATACATTTTTATTTCTACCATCGGGACTCACAACATACAGTTTCATACTGCCATTACTAAGAACATGTTTGAACTCATTAATTTTTTTTCATACTTATTTTCTTCTTAACAGACAATTATTATCACAATTTTCTTATCAATAACGGCATTACTAAGAAAATATTTGAATTCATAATATTGTTTTGATTAAGAAACACGGGGGGCTGGGCGGCCCCCCTGCCTAACCTAACCTAACCGACAGAACTATAGTTTTGACTTTATAGTCTGAATCCCCCCCGACGACCCCCCGAATAGGGTAGGCATAAATAACACTTATGATAAATAAATATATGAAAACAAATATTAGTATAAAACCAATTTATTAATAGTAGCGTTATGTATAATTATTAGAAGTTTCGATCGTTAGTACTATAAAAAATATATGAAAAAAAATTAGTATTGATTATTTTCAAGGTGTATGATTAGTGATATTATTAATTCTAATGATTATCAGTTTCTATCGTTAGTATTAAATATTTGTATAAAGAGCGATCATTATGATGTGAAATGGTATGAGATACATTTTCGGTCTTTCGATAATAGGACTTAAAAAGTTATTTGAAAAAATGCGCAACCCTTTTAAACGCATCCACAGAACTCGTATTTCGCGTGGCGTTTAACAAACTTTTTATTAAAAAGTCGGTTAATATTCCCGCGCAGGCCGCCGGGCGGCAGCGGGCGCACTCGAGTGTCAAAGGGCCCTAATGACGCGCGGTAACGCAAGACGCGGCGCGGCGCTGCGCGTAATCATGCCTCCCGCTCCCGCGACAATACATCATTTGCATATTTTAGAACCAAATTCTTAAAATTCCATGTAAAATTATTTTATTTATTAACTAACGACCGCCTAAAGACCCGTATCCCGTGATGCAGAAGGAATTTCGGAGAATCCTGCTTTGTAAGCCTACGTCGTAGAAGGGACCAAGGGTGCCTGAAAAATATCAGCGTTCTAAGGCTATTAGAGGTAAAATAGTTAGTTTCTTAGTATAATATACCACAAGTGAAATGTGATAGTTTAATATACCATTAAGTAAAATGGAGGCCAATCGCTTTCCGTTGCGACGCAAAAAAAGTCTTTAACATAGCAATGATTCTGCCGTCTGCTCCATAGCGGTGCCACCTAACAACTGTAGTAAAAAAATACATAATCGTGAAACCAACTGAATCCACAAAACTATCCAAATGCAATTTTGCAAGGTGAATTTGACAGCGCCATTATCCTATTTTATACTCGTACAATATTCCTTTGCAGTCCATGCGTGAAAAAATGTAGACGAAACTATCACGGGCCCGCGATCTCATTACAGGAATCCGGCGATCACCTGAGTATCACTATATTTAATCCCCCGGGAGGCGGTCCCTTTTATCCCGGTCTCGGCAGGCCTCCGTCCGTGCGTGAAAAGGTCGCACCGCGACCATGTCCCGACTATCTTAGGTATAAATAAATCCTTATTGAGCATATCCTTTTGAACATGTCCATCGAATGTACCGGTTATGATTTGGAAAGATTTGCAGCTTCTTTTTTTATGGCGCTCGCTCGGTGGAGGCGGCACGGGAAATTTAGTGTATATCCGTATTGCGATGGGATGTGGAGTGGAGTGCTTCATTTGATTTTCGCGTTGTGTTCTCGGTTCGCCACCAAGGCGGCGCACTTCGCAATGTTGTGTGTATGTTTAGGTTTTATTTTATTTTGCTTTGAATCGGGAGTGTGGGTTTCATGTCACTTCATGATACGAGTGACGATAATTCTGACTGTATTCACCAAACCGACATAATTTCACATGATGTACGTTTCACATATGCTATCATGTTCTAGGTTGAATTTTTAAACCTAACATGTGTTACATCAGCACATTTTTATTTACAAAAAACAAAATGTTCAATCTGGCAATCTAGTCGAAATGTTGGATATAAAAAAGTATCTACCTACGTATACCGGTAATTTTGTTATAGGTATATACTACTGCAAATGGGACATCCTATTACGTGCAAAGAAGAACTTCAAAAAAACCAGCAGTTTGAAACAGCATTTTTTTTTGCAATTTCCGAGTTGCACCGATACAAATAGTTGTTCATATGAATAGCTTTGTACACTTTCAAACGCAAAAGTATAAAAGTGTACAAACCTACGTACACACGGCGTCAGATCGTAGGTCGATGTCCCAAAACTGTCAAATTTCTACAATCAATTTTGAACTTTATTGTTTGGTTCTAAGGATCAATATTTATTGGAGACATTTGACAGTTTAGGGTAAGTTGATCTGACGCCGTGTGTACATCACGCCCGCTTCGCTGCGATCCTGACAAACATCCTTTGCTTCACCTACTCTCATAACGTTCTTCAAACATGCCCGTCGGTTAAGAGTGCTCTATAAAGTGTAGCAAGCATTTATATACATGATTACGTGTTTGTGTCACTAAAACATCGTAATTATACATTATTTCGGTTGCGGCCGAGTGTGCGCGCGTGTTGCGTTACGCCGCGCGTCATTAGGGCCCTTTGACACCCGAGCGGCGCGCGCTCGCGGCGGCCTTCGGGGAAATATTAACGAGGTTCAACACTAATACCTCGCAGTATTATTATTAAAAACAACGTTCATTTGTCTCAAATTTTGAGCGATTACTTTTTTTATTTTCTGACCCTATAGCGTTTCGGTTGTGAAATGAGCTCCCCTGCCAAGGTATACTATTTAAGAAGGTTTTTACAGGTTTGGCAAAACAGTGAGTGACAGACACGGTTGGCCTCGGAAGTACTATGTCACACTAAGTCGCTTTGAGCGATCGCACTTGTGCAGCCTAGCTTAACACTTTACTATTATGTCACACTAACTCGCAGCCACTATGTATGAACGATATGGTTAATACGTATGACGGTAATAAAATGTGAAGTTCTCGTAAGTTAAGTTGAGATTCTGAGGCCGAGTGTCTCCGGTGTTGCAACCGTCCATTACAGGGGCTACAGTAGCCGCTTCCTATCAGACAGTACAGTATAGATAAATATACATAAAAATGAAAGCCTTTTTTCTTTTTATCCCAGGGTCCTAAGGGTGCCTTACGCTACTTTTCATTATAAAACAATATTCTATGACGTGAGTGAAGACTTTTGTGACAGTTCAAATTTTTGAATAAAGAAGCGTAATAATTATCACTTTTATAATTAGGGCCTATTCAAACCTGAGCGGTATTCGCTGCCGCTGTGGGTAGAGCGGCAGCGAATACCGCTCAGGTTTGAATAGGCCGTTAAGGTATCGTATTCTAAAACCAAACTCAAACCTGTGCTTGAGTACAGTTAGAAAGGGATAGCCTTTCTTACTGTATTCAGACATGGATTTGATTTTGAGTTTGATTTTAGAATATACGAGCCTAAGCATTGTCATTTAGTTTTATTTTACGTTTCAAGAGAATCAAAGTTGAAATAGCACAATTTACTAGATACCTAGCTCGTAAACAATCTCAAATTCAATAAACAAGTAAAGTAAGTATAGGTAAGCTTTAACTCGATCGCTGTGAGAGGCTGCACAAGGCCGGTGACGTCACGGCCGGCCTCGCCGTGCATCCCAATGAGTATCGCGCTGTAAACAAGACAGACTGTACAGACAACAGGTCAATACCGCTCTAAATGACTATAGACAATAATAAACTTTATAGTATAGGTATAGATTAATATAAACATACACACGAATGCAATGAGGTCAGCAAAAGCAGTCCTCTACCATAGTCCATTTGCACCAAATAACGACTGCACATGTGCTGAGCGTGACAGGTGGTGAGCCCATCGCAGCTAATGCTGTTGGATGTGTGTGCAGCTTTAGTCCGTTAGACGCCTTTTACGACACCCAAGGGAAGAGAGGGGGTGGTAGTATTCTTTCACCGCGACGCAACACGGTTAGACTGATAGATCGATGATTATTTTCTATGTATAATAAGTATGTATTTAAGTATGTTAAGTATGTTTATCCGTTATCTAGTAACCATTTAACGAGTTTCATAACGAAGCTTTTCTTGGGCTAGATAATTAGTGTGAGTGTAAGGAAGTTTATTTATTTATTATATTTATAAACGGCTTTCCAAAACTGTTTACAAATTGAAAACAAAGAGTTTAAATTATAACGTTGCCGACAACTTCAGGCGGGAATCGAACCACACACCTTCCGCATTCCGGGTGGCTGCCTTAACCACTTGGTTACCGAGGTCTTTTTTATTTAAGTATAATTAAGCGTTAATAAAACGCTAAAATATATAAAAAAACATTATAACGTTGCATTTTTCGGTTGTGATTTTTTCAGTTACGCAACTTTCGCAATGGTTCTGAAGATGGGTGACTAAATTAAGAATGTGTGCTCTTATGTGCTTCAAGCCACGTGAAGCCGTTGATCCCGGTTTTTGCAGTGGTAGCCTCATTTTTTTATCCTCTACTGGTAAGCTCTTGGCCTTCATGTCACCCGATCGTTATGACGATAAGGCCGTAAGTGGAAGCGCACTTCACCCGGAATCCCTAAACCACTGAGGTACTGGCTATCTTATCTCTTAACTGTAGCAAAACAACAATACTTTTTACATTGTTGTTATGGCGCCAGACTCTAGATAATATGGTGGTAGCTAGTTAAGCCCTCCTTAACAAGACCTATTACCAACACTGCGCCCGCTTAACGCAGTTTCAGTCCTGACATGCGACGGAATTACCTTTCAAAATAACAAATTAAAACATATGTTTCCATTATCTGATAAGACGCAAAGAGGAAGTGATACACTCGTACATTTAAATAGTGGTACGCACGTGGCACCAGTAACCTGTCATAAGTACTAATCCCGTCATAAATAAAATGACCGCACGCTATCACCGCACATCCCGGCACACGAGGATTTGAGCGGTACACAGACTAAATGCGATGGATACACAAAAATTGTATATATTTTTTATTTTATAATTTTAATGCAAATTTTGTTGCGAACAAATAACAATATGGAAAATGTTGATAAAAATATGATGATGATGATGATCTTATCTATTCTTTAAAGGAATGTGATTCTAAAATAGTTAAGTTTAATCATATAAGCTATCTTATCTAAATTAAAAACAAAAATTCTAATTAATTATGTGCAAAACCGTAGGTACAAAACCTATTCATTAAAATATGAATAGGTTTTGTACCTACAGCAAAATTAAACAAGAATCATAATATTAATGCTATAGGTGGAATCATACCCTTAAATTAAAACGTCGGATTTTCCGAACAAAATACTTTGCTATAAATACTCCTTGAGAGTGATCTTTTCTTGTCATATTCATTTATTTTGTACTTTTTATGCTCCTCACACAATTTCATGTTAAAAAAAGATAACATAAGTTAAACGCTTTTTACGTGTTGTGTACTTCACAAAACACTGATGTGCCTGTCAATGTCAATAAAAGCGAATCCAAACACTTCAGGTCCCCTTTATAAATGAAGCGCTCAAAGCAAATACTTATACCTAGTTCTTACACTTTGTTCGGCCCGCTTTGTGTTCTGTATGAAATCAAATAAATTCGTTTGCGAGCGTATCCGCCGCCTTTTTGTTCGCGTTCGACGCACTGGCCCTTTGTGGATGCTTGCGCTGTGGCGCAGGCAATAGTTGAATCGTTTCACGCCCGTTGTTTTATTTCACGTCGGCGTCGCCCGAATAAAAATCAGTGACCGTAAAGTGAAGAGGCCCAGATATTGAGTGTGGCATCACCTCGTAAATTTCGCAATATACTCGCGAGCACGACGCGCGCCTTCACACTCGCTGATGTCACATTTTCAGTCCAACGGAGCGCGAAATAAGTACATTTTTGCTCACACGCCGTAATAAAAAAATATAATGACATGTTTTAAAAGTAAATCCGGTGTGTGCCATCGGCAGATCGCAGCAGTCGCGCCGTCCGACCGCTGCTTGCTTACCGGGATTTTTGTAAACTTTCAATTTACGATTTTGAAACGGGACACGGTTCACATATTTTATACCGTGGCGTGCGCCAAACTTAGACCGCGAAAATGAGAAATTTATTTTTAAATATTTTTATCGAATTGACTGTAGTTCGTTTACCAGGAGAAAATGTACCGTAAATTGAATTTTATGGCGTGTTATTACAAGCTGTTAAGTTGTTCCTTTCGTTACTAATAAATTTTTGGGCGGCTAACAAATAGCGTGCCATAATCGGACGGCTCGATCTCTCACGCCAGCGCCCGTAAACAGCCACACGAGCCTTAATAGCATAAGTGAATCTCGTTTAAAACAATAGAACATTGCCGTTATTTACTTTCCGACCGAACTGCCGCCGACTGCCTTATAACCTTATAAATTGGAGTGAATTCTTTCACAAAGCACTTTTAATGAGACCTTTACGGGGGCCGAGACTTTGATGCGATAACTTTTTTCGATATTTTCGTCTCTCCATAGAAAAATAGCTATGGCTCCTTGTCGCACCGCTGATTTTTCAGTATTGTCATCTCTGTCGTTCGAGGTAACTGCAAACGAAGATCGCTCGAGGGTTCTGCAATCAATGGAGCGTTCAAATTGAAATAAGATAGCTAAAGGTAGCATGTCTCATAATAAGAAGCTCCCTTGCTACTCTCAGTCTTTCATCCGACAGATTTTCTATGTATGCGCGGCTCATTTCCGTCCCCAGCTTACATATACAACTCGTATGATATCGACTTCCTTTGCCTCTTTGCCGACAGAGATGATTGGCTCTCATTTCAAAGTAAATCAAAGCTATTTGCTGACGACGTTCTCATTTGAAAGATTATGTTTATGTTGCGCTCACGGTCCGCGGCGCAAACAGAGGCTTACGTTTGCACGTGTCATTTAACAATGCTTTAAAGCTTTGGGAGCAGGAAATACTCAAGACGCTTCTGCCAAATCACTTGATGTTTCAAAAGGATTGCTTAATTTGTTAACATCCGTCAAAGTGGTTATTTCGAAGCTTAAATTATTTGTATAATCGGCGAATCATCAGTGAAATAGCACATTTATTAGAAATACACATTAATGTTATTTTTTTATATATTTTAGCGTTTTATTAATTCTTAAATATACTTAAGTAAAGTTTTAAACACTGAAAAAAGATGACAACCTCAGGCGGGACTCGAACCAGGCACCTCCCGTATTCCGGGCGGCTGCCTTAACCACTTGGCTACCGAGGTCTGGTTTTCACCCGTCGAAATTTGTCTGTGCTTGATGCTTATGTTTTTTAGTCAACATTGCGAAACAATGCGGAAGGTGCGTGGTTCGATTCCCGCCTAAGGTTGTCTTCTTTTTTTTCAGTTTTTAAAATTTTACTTAAGTAATACACATGTTTATGTAGATATATTATGCTGGCCTGATACATACGTATCTCATTATAGACCCGTACAGTTTTTTCTCTATCATACAGTCATAGTAAATAATCTGCTATGTTCATAGTTTGAATATAATCTTATTTTTAGAATAACATAGATGTGATAAAAAGTGAATAAAAACTTTAGAAACAAAAGTGCAATGTAAAACATACTATATTCGTTTACAAAAGTAAAGATAAATGCAAATGATCATAGAAACAATTGAAAGCTAACAACATCATAAAAAGAACTGCTAACCGAATGACAATTTCCAGTTGTTTAGCGAAACCGAGAAACGAATTAATTCCTAAATCAATTAGTACGAAATAATTAACCGATGCGCTCGGAGGGTGAGCCGGCGGCGCCGCGACGCTCCTACGCAAGGCATTCTGTAAATTGACACGAACGGCACCAATTTGCCTGCAGGAACATGCAGCCTGCACAATAGGGGACGAGCGACACACTGGAGGCGGTTTACACTGATCGTTAGGTATCTTGACAAATAAAACCAGTTTCCAAATTAGCTTATTGATCTGAAATATACCCATTAAAAAAAAAAATTGGTTTGAGATACTAAAATGTTAAAAGGCTCTTAACACTCTGATATAAGAAAACCAGTTGAACATTTACTTACATTCTTGCCCGACATTCCGACAGTTTCGCGTTCTTTCGCTCAAAATTTTACAACAATGAAGGGGAACTGCTCTCACAATTTTAATTATCACTCCCGAAGCTGCATAGTAATCGCGTTGAGTTCACAGCGCAGCCCACCTCGGATGAAGTTAGCATCACCGCGACGGAGACAAGGAAGTTTCGCAGGGGTTTAATTAGCCCTTAACTTAATGGTGATTGTGTCTTCTGAGCGCATCGGGTCGGCGCTCGCGTGCTGCCCTGGCTCGGACTAATTCCCGCTACGGGCATTGCAACAACGTTGCTTGGACTGAGAAAGTATTAGGGCTCATCTGGACGTTAGGAATGTGTACTGCACTTGGGTTGGAACAGTAATTCATTCCGATTGCTGCAGTTGGTTTGCTGCTGCATTTGTTTATTCGGAGTGTTGCAACAACGTTGCTTGCAGTACCTTGGACTGTGTGTCTTGGGTTTAGGAATGCGAACTGCACTTGAGTTGGAACAGTAACTCATTTCGATTGCTGTAGTTGGTTTGCTGCATTTGTTTATTAAGAGTATTGCCACGATGTTTTTTAAAGTGCCTTGAACTGTAAATGTATGAGGCTCGCGCATTTTTGGCGTTAATCTTGGATCTTAATTATAATAATAAAGCGTCGTAGGCAAACCAAAACCACAAAGATATAAACAAAATTTTATGTTATCACTAAAAATCTTTCATAAAAAAGTAATATAAGCCAATTTCAGCTTTGCCTTTGTCAGGCAAACTTTCTTTATCAATATTTACATCATATTTTTCACGCAAAATACAGAGTTTAATTTAATATTTTTCCATGGATGTAATTTTGTTTCAAATTATGTCCATATTTCGTAGAGCAGTATGTCTCGAGTTATATTTTGCTAAAGCTAGCGCTACAATCGTATCGTCAACGAAACCAAAAGGCTGGCAAACACTTTGTCCGAATCAGCCGGGCGCCGGGTGTAATGCAAACAAAAATCTCACTTTGACACATACATTATTTATTCTTTATATTCTGACAGTGGAAGAGTTAAACTAACTTATCTCCTCAGACGTGCGAAGCCTCCGTAGGTAACAAGAATTTAATATTTCATCGTCCCGCCGCCGTCCACTATTTTTCTTGCCATAAAAGTTTAAAATACTGAATGGCAACTTTCTTAATATCAACAGGAGAAGGTTTTTGACAGAAAATATTCGTCGCTTCTAGTATCGGGGCTCGCTCTTAGCGGAAAATTTCCAGGAAATCAAGATCTTATCATGAAGATGAACCTATTTTCTTTATCCAGTTTTCATTTACTTTACTTTTGTACGGCAATCGTTTAGGACTCTGTTTGTAAATAATGTTTATTTTCTAAATATTTCTAATTTAAATTATTTTTTCCAATAATTTTACATACAAGTGGGAATCTTGACAAGAACATTATCCGATTTATAGGCAAGCGGTACCTACAACATTGTTGATGAAAAGGAAAAGCTACAATTGGAGGGAAAGCTATTAGTTATACTCAAACACAGTCTTAAATAAAATAAATATATACATTTACCAACTTCATTAATGTCAATTTTTCAGTAGTTATTTTATGTTATTGATTACTTATTTATCAATAGCCTTTATCAAAAAACCTTTCACAATATAATACTCAATAAATAAAATGTTTACTAGAAAAACATGTTTTTGAAATGTTTTTTCTAGTAAACATTTTATCCTATATCTATATTACATTGTGAATGCAAAAATCCAATAATAAAGGTACTCAAGAAATGTTACAAATTGGTGCCCGCCTGTTTACCGATATTTTCTCACAAAGTATCCTCTCTATTCCCTCTTGATCTTTGGCCAGCACGAGTCATTTCCAGCGATAGTTGGCGGAGGGCGCTAAACGGCCCTCCTCTCGAGATCACCTCCCTGGGACGGTATGGTCGGGCAAACGGTTTTTATCATTTATTAACAGTGTTTAAGGTTTGCTTAGGGACGCTCATGTGCCGGTTATGGTAAAGAATACTCACAATGTTAGGGTTGGAAAGTTGCGTGTGTGTGTACACGCAGTTTTACAGACGAGAAACGATTAACTTAGGCTTTTAATTTAACATACCTGTGAGATAAAACAAATTGGAAGAGCGGTAACTTTCTGATACAGGTATTTAGGACAGTCAGCTCAGCATTGTGAACACCTAGTTTGTTAATAAAATAATACATTTTAATATTATAAACTTGGGGATATATATAGGGATATATCCCAACATGCTATTGTCCACGTGGGAGGCCTACTGTGCCCAGCAGTGGGACGTTTATAGGCTGATGATGATGAAGAATATTGTAAATAGTTAAAGATTGATTTGCACTGATATAGTTGGATTATTATTTATAGAATTTTGGATTTTTATTTTTATTGAGATACTTAGAATGGTTAATAAAAACCATTAACTTTACCACCAAAATAACGTTTTCAAGAATTGGTTGTGACTCACTGAATCGTACCAGTTGCTTCCAGTTGAAAGGTCTCGAATAAATGTCGAATGAAGGTAAAATGACTTGCTAGGTGTATTCCGCGGGAGCTTACTGCCATTAGATTATGTAAGTTCTTGGTAGTTGGTGAGTGCTCTAACTGGTGCCCTTAGTTATTTGCCTTAGTTTCGCATCTTACGGTAACATGAAACTTTGGAATCACCTTTTTGTTTCATGAAGATTAAGCGAGTTTTATGTAAAATCTGTGTGTGTTTATCAATTATTTATTATTTATGTGCATATTTTACTATTTACCTCGTGAGAAAAGGATAAAAACAGAGAGATGTTGATAATGCCGATTCAAGCGGTATAGGTATGCTGTCAAAGAATTTAATTAGAAAAATACCTTATCTGTTATATTATTATGTCTGTTATAGTGCCTTTATCGGTTTAAAGAATATTTATTGTCTCAAGAAATTTACATTTCACTTATAGGACAATATTTAGCTCAAAATAACTTATTCAATATATTAACAAAACAGTGAGCATGCAACTCAAAGATAACACAAAATGTAATTATATGATATTAAAACTCAATAATCCAAATTTACAAATACGATTACATAAATCTATAGCCATCAGTAAGTTTTGTAATTATTAATGTTCTAATAGATATAGTTTAAGTTTATTTTTAAAGCTATTATTTATAGCTATATATTACATTCACTCTCCTTAATATTTTTAGGTAATTTGTTGTATAGTTTTACGCCTTCATACATTAAATTTTGGGACCCGTACCTTGTTCTAGGAAAAGGTAAGTTAATGTTATCAAAATTTCTAAGTTTTTTCTTTTGGAATTGACTATTTTTCTTAAAGTTTATTTCTGAGTGAATACTACCGTTCAGAATCTTTTTATAAATAAAGAAATATCTTTTCATATCCTTCCAAATAACGCATTGCATAATACTTATGTTACATGCATTATTGTATTCTGGTAGTAAGAGGTAAGATAACCAGTTCCTAACCAGTTATTTATAATTTTATATGCATAGAAATTGTATACAAGATTCCCTTATGAATGTCAAACAAATATCTTCTTTATTTCATCAACGTATGAAGAGAAATTAAACAGGTAAGTTCTTATTGAACAATAACAACAAATTATACAATTAAGCGGAACTAATAACGGTTGACCACATTATCCTAGAAACAAACCACAAACCACGAAATAGCTTAATAATAACTGGAAGTCCAATGATAATTCTTCAACAAAAACATAAACTTTTGTTTCGCAGTAAGTATTACGATAACTTCGAGTCTAATTTGGAAATCTACTAAATTTATGGCCGAACTAGAACAGTTGTTATATTTGTTACTTTGATTTTTGATAGACTTGTTGTTTAGTTACTTTTCTGTTTTATAAATAAGTCTTTTTTCACATAGATAGTATTTATTTATTTATTTAAACTTTACTGCCTAAATCACAGCTAATGGCGGACTTAATGCCATAAGGCATTCTCTACCAGTCAACCAGTTAGGATGTACAGACATTTTTATAGGCGGAGTATCTTGTGACATATTAATTTTATCGCCAATCTGAACTATGTGCGAGTTTTATTCTCTATTCGATCAAGTTTGTATGGCCTCCTAGTTACAAACGAGGCGAGTTGCAACTTTACCATACAAATTCTCATTTTTGAGGAGTATTGATAGCGGCTGATTATTGAAAAAATCCTATCTCTTCCCTTTAGTGTCGTAAAAGGCGACTAACAAACTAAAGACTACACACACATCCAGCAGCATAGAGCGGCGAAGGGCTTACCAACTATCACGCTGAGCACATGTGCAGTTGCTATTTGGTGAAACGTAGACTATGGAAGTGGACTACCTTTTGCGGCCCTCATTGCCTAGTCTCTGACTAACCCTTTGGGGATAATGCTGCCCTCATAAGCCAATAAGCGTTATCTAAAAAAATTGACGTACGTGAAAACCTGTAAGCCTCTTAATAATTTCGTGTTATGCAACACTTTTTTACGGATTAACTCGCGTTTAATTTACTATTTACATAGTTTTTTTTATATTATCCTGACGTTTCCCTCTCTGTGACCACAGACCCTGTAAAGGGTTAGAAACGTCAGGATGATATAAAAAACTATGTAAATAGTACATTAAACGCGAGTTAATCCGTAAAAAAGTGTTTCATTTCAATGTGTAGTGCTCGCCTAAACCTCAGAAAACAATTTCGTGTTAATTTGAGATATGCCACATTTTCATAATGGGTTTACAGTGCTTTCTAAGTGAGAGAGCGCTACTTGGTTTCGTATAACATGTAGGAAATTGGTTAAGCTATCAGATGCAACAAAAGTAAGAATTTAAAGTTTTTTTTGAGATACCGCTTTTTGTATGTATGTACTTTCGTGTTTCGTACAGTGCCCGGTAACCCGACACTGCGTAACTTACATAATTTGCAACATCGCAACCTGAACGCGCCAGCTACGCCAACGAGCCAGACTTACAACAACCGAAACTTAATCGCATAAAGATACCGAACGAATAACGCCCGCTCGAAAATAAACATCCCGCAAAATTGCCCGTAATATTACAACGAAATTCCGTTCACGTGTTGATCACAAACAGATATCTTTCTAAAGCAGGGAGCAGCCTCCCAAATGAGGGTTTATTTAACGCGAACACAAAGTTTACCCCGAAAATGAATAAACTGGTTTCAAAGCAAACAAAGAAATCATTTGTGTTTGATGGAAAGCTTTACCGAGAGCAATTTGACTACACTCGCCAACATTAATTCGACTACAATCGGTAACATTATATTTGGCCCAATTTCTGTTGGTGTTATCACGTTTGCTATCACAAGCGCCCTTATTATTACCCGAAACGGGCAAAATAAATAAAGGGATTTTACCTTCTTTTTTTTTAACTTGCTCGGATGGAACGGCTCAAATTAATTAAGGATGTTGTTTCATTATTTGGGTATTCGTTTGACATGCTTGTTTATGCGAAAACATGATTTCAAGTAAAAACAAATGTAAATATGCTTTTTGGGAGTATTACAAAATGAAACGGCGCTTAACCAGTATATTATACTCGTATAATATGCTTACCCTTTTTTATTACACATTAAAAGGACTGACGATTATAATTATTATGTTCATTCTGTTGTGTAATGCGTAATTAATGAAAACAGTTTCCATAAGCATATTACAAAAAATATTTTAATCATCACATACATATACATCACGACTATAAGGATTAGTCAGAGACTAGGCAATGAGGACAGCAAAAGCAGTCTTCTATAGTCCACTTTTTACCAAATAGCGACTGCATATGTGCTCAGCGTGACAGGTGGTGAGCCCATCGCACTCTATGCTGTTACATGTATGTACAGTCTTTAGTCCGTTAGTCGCCTTTTACGACACCCAGGGGAAGAGAAGGGGTGGTAGTATAACACATAACAATTTACAACGCAATGACATAAAATTAACTTATTAGCTTGTTACGGTCGCTAGTTTAGAAAATACTCTTTTGAGAAAAGCACTTTTAAAAGTGAAGGCTCAATGATTTTTAAAAGTTTATCCACTTAAGAAAATGCTTCTAAGTTTGAATCACTTCAACTACGATAAAAATCTTGATTGAAGACGCAACTTAATGAGATGAGGACACTTGAGAGTATTAGCCCCAAAGTCTGCAAACAAATCCAATATTTAGGCACGGGAATTGATTTTGTCTCAAGACGGGATTAGGCAAAGCTTCTCTCTAGTTCTCCGAGTCGTGTTCAGTTGTTTTACGTTACAAACACAATAGCGACACTAACATCGAAGCGGAGACTCACTCAGGGCGTGCGGGAGATTAGGCGTTATTAGTTTAAAACAAGTCGGGCCGTTATCTCGGCCACCAATCTTGTGTCCGGAAATGTCTTATCAGTGGTGGCTAGTATTGCAAGAAACTCGTCGTTTAAGGCTCATTTTACACTAATCAAGCATGAAAAGAAAACTATAGTTTCCAGTCGTTATATAAAAACCTTCTTAGACCATATACTCGTAAGATACGACTTAGTTTTTAATCTGAGGTTAATGGACTACGACTTATTTAAGTCTTTGTTATAGTATTTTAATTTCAAGACTTGAGGGTTAAAAGACTAAGTCTATAAGTAGAGGATCCGAGTATACAACGACCTTCACCGAGCGGTTAATGGATGAAAAGTATTTTATATCAAATTTAATGTGTTAAAAAATATGTTGCGAGTGGGTTGGCTGAAAAATTTAGTCCAGTATATGATTAATTAAATATTTAAAAATATTTTTTTTAAAATATTGCACTTGTTTTGATAATAGATAAATAACATAGGTACCAATCGAAAGTATGAAGCCTATAGAATATGCAAACGTTTGGTTGACTATTTTTTTCCTGTCATAACATTGGGTAGGCAGGTGTAAACAGGCAAGTTAATATTAGTAATTTGCAACCGTCTGGTTAAATAATAAAATTTATGTTTATATAAAGATAAGTTCATTACAAATACACACACACCAAACCAGAGCAATGTTTAAATTTTTTTTTTTATTTATTAAATTAATCATTAATGGTACTGAACTAAAATTTTTCAGCCAACCCACTCGCGATATATTATTTAACATATTAAATTTGATATATAATACGTTTCATCCATTAACCTTCTCGGTGAAGGTCGTTCTATACTCGGATCTTAGACTACTAGTCGTGAGGATTCAAAAATGAGTTGCCTCATGTTGAAGGCCAGACTTATTGAAACTCTGTAGCAGGGTACTGCTTTTGCGGTCCTCGTTGTACCAGTCTCTGGCTAACCCTTCGGAGACAAAAGTAGTGCTTGAGTGTATGTATTGTTAGACGAAAATTAGATCAATCGATTAGCACATCTCTAATGCCGTACCCCAACACTTTCTTGCATCACTAGTGGCACAATAACAACGGCGAGATGATCGCACAGATAACAAGTGTTTTTACCGACCCCCGCGGCCGCCCCATTAGCATACGGCAAAGCGCTGACGCTGCGAGCCACCTTTTATTTGGAGACTTAACTCACTTAACATTCCGCGAAAAACGAATTCCCATCCATCCCTTTCACACGCGCCGGATAACTGCATTCCTTCCCACTCTAAAAAGCGTTAAGGTATACATTCATTCTCGCAAATGCGCGAGCGTGCCGTATAATTTGATCGAAAACAGAGGTCTACCATCAGCAATTTCAGTAGTACGGCGAATGAGTGACGATGAATGAATTTAATATTATAATGAGGTTAGGCCCAAATAGAGATGATGTTGGAATTGCCAGCTAGGTAAATAAATGTCTTTGCGTCGGCGTATTTGCCTGCTTGTGATTCAGCGGAGGCTCGTAACAAAAATAAGGTTTTTATTTTATGTGCTCCGTTACTTAAAGCTACACATCGTATTTATCATGTCGATTTCATTACTTTGTCCACGAGCAGATTATATAAGGTGTTATTGTATCAATGATTCTTCTTGCCAAAAAAAAGTGTTTTATTAAGTGTGAAATAAATATTATTTACGTATTTGTTATTTACGTTTTGGTGATAACACTGATACTGATAATAATAAGATCGCGCAATCGTCCGCAATTTATTGGACGAGATAATTTTCCACATTAAGCACGGTTTAGCTTTAAGCACTCGCCAAGTTTCGATCTGATACCGAGTTGGAAGCGTTAATTCAAACCGCAGCCGAACAGTTAACACTAAACCTGTCTATTAATAGGCATTTCTCTTCATTCGGCCCGTGGTTGAGCGGCCGTTCCATTTACGGCTGTGTGTGACGCACTCAAATATGATTTGGTATGCCCGAATTAGAATTTCATTAAAAACTTACTACGGGTTACGAACTTTCTATATTTGACATAAAAGTGTAGGTACAATGTTGTATATAATCATGTAGTAATTAATGATTGGTTTTAGGTTATGTATGCTGATGGCTGGAAGTAAGAAAGAAAAGATAGATGGCATGTATCAGGAATAATCGCTGAAAATGGCGTATTGTTAGTATGTCGTCATAACAATAATGTTAGTAATATTATAGTGTTCCAACAGTTAGATATAAGATAGCCAGTCCCCTATGAGTTGAGGAATCCTTTTTAAATGCGCTTCCACTGGTGATGTGAAGACCAAGCGCTTCTAAAAACAGAGAAAAACAAATTAAAAATATAGAGATTTTACGTTCTAATCATGTAGGTAAAGTGTATAAATATGTAAACTGCTTATTATAAAAAAAATCTATTAAATGGCACATCCATAAGCATTATATCATTCAAATACTGACAATTGATTGCAAAAATAGTAAAAAACATATTAACAAAAATAATGTACGTATCTTCTCCGGATATAGCATGAAGGCGCTCGCACAACAATGTGCCAACTCTTTATCCTAAACATACTCAACGATATGATTGGCCATAAACATAATTGAGTACCTAGTTCATATCAATTTTATTCAGATCTCTTATTCCGGTTTATTATCCTTGTCTTATGGCACAGTGAAAAGAGTGACAGTAAAATGTCTTTATCTTTATTTTTATGCAGCTTAGGCGAACAGGATTTGAAATGAAACACTTTAGATGACACACGTAACGTTTCAAATCCTTGCAGAATCCACGGTTCTGAGTCAGTGTAAAAAGTTTCGTATTAATCATTTTGTTTGATAGGCTACCCTATTTATTTATTGTTTCATTTGTTCTAACATAATTTAGCACTAACCGGTACATTTAGAGTGTGTTAATGTAGAGATTATGTATCCAAAAGTTAGAGCAATAAAGACGAAACTGAATTTCAATGCTTGCCCTTATTAAAAATTAGTCAAAAAAGCTTTACTTAGATTATTGTGTTTATTATGTTCAGAATTTGTGCAGCTTCAAAATAGTATATTACGCATTGTTGATGTGAAAAAAGCGTTCAAAAACCTTAGAGTTACCTAATATGGATAGATACTCTAAGGCTTAAACACCCTGTTTTGTTTTTTAATGGCGGCGGCGGCAGTCGTCCAACACTGTCATATCGTGTAGTGTAGCGCTTCGCATTCGGCGCCGAGCGTACTGAATACCGAATATCTTTTTGATTAGCCTAAATGTTGGAATTACGGCGAGCGCGCGGCGCGCTTTCGGATGCGTTTGGTTTATACGATATTATGTTACGACCGTGTTGTGTTTGTAGTTTCAGTAGGTATGTTCGTGTAACAACGCGCGTTGTTTTATAAATTATTGGGATTTGGTAAAATTTTATTGGTACGCACAAAACCTACCTACTTACCCTCTTTCAAAAATCAAAGAATTTTATAAAATTCTGCGATTTCCTGTGTTTGTTTATTTTTTGTTGTTATTATTTTTGTAGAATAATTCTTTGAAAATATGACCCTTATAACGCTGCTTATGAATGGCAACTATAATTTTGAGTCCTTTACAGATGATTTTCAGGCTGTCAATACATTAAAAGTTTTTTCTGTAGTATTAAAACAGTATTTTCGTAGATACTTTTACGTTCATTAAACAACATGCTATCAAGTACCAAATTTGCTCATTAAACAGCGATCCCGAAGCACTCCGGCAGTAATCTCCCTGAGGATTAAAAAGGGAAAAACAGAAAATAAGCACTTTGGCATTATGCCGTCTTTTAACTAGCTTTGCCTGGCCTCTTGCAAAACAGATTTCTCGTTAACCATTAGAGCATTCATTTAATCTTCGGCCCTAACAGTAAACGGCACTAATGCAGAGCAGTTTCATATAGAAAACTCATCTCGATCCCCATAAGATCAGGTTAAGAATGCCTCGCAATCGCCGCAGAGGGCGTAATAAAAAAATATGCTCGCCTCTGTTGCATACAAACGACGCGACTATTCGCAAAGTGCCGCTAACTTTGCCGACATGACCGAATTTTATATGCGCAAATGTAGGCTGTTCGCTCTTAAAAACATTTATAAACTGCTAGTATACGCGTACAGCTTTGCTCGCGTAATTATCGGTCAGTCTTGATTCTTTGAAGAAATTAGTTAAGTAGTTTTTTGAAATAAACATTTACGGATTAATGAGTTGGTTGTCTAGGCAGTCTGCCTTCGGCTGGCACTGGCAGATCCTCTAACAAAATCCCTGCAAAAGTCTATTAGTTGCTCCGTTGTGACGTGATGTTAGGAGTTTTTACTTTACTTTGTTTTTCAGTTCATAAATTGTTTCTGTTTCTGCATCAGCATACTGTGTGACATTTTATAAGTTTTTGTACGCGCTGTATATAATATGCAAAATGACGGTTACACGTAGTTGTGCGTTTGTGGTCACACTACAGTAGTGTCTGTAGGTATATATAAAATATTTCGTTCAAATATATTTTGTTATAATTATACAGTCACTATAGTCTTGGAGAAGGGCTATGTTCGGCGGCGAACGTCTTTAGACCCAAATGCTGATGATTAAAACAGCTCCATTCAATTTATTAGATTATCAGAGTAGAGGTAGAGCAACTATGCTTACATACAAGTGCTCCCAGGCTTACATACAAGTGCTCCCAGGCTTACGTGCATTAATGCACCACACGTACCCGGGACCGGCCCACGACTGATTATGATGTAATCCTTGATAACAAAAGGTAAATACCCGGCGCGCTCAGCGGCCTCACTCACGTATCTAATATTTCTTGTTTAACTTCTCACATATACATACATATACAGATTCATGATTATCCCCCAAGGGTTATTCAGAGACTAGCCAATGAGGACTGCAGAAGCAGTCCACTTAACCAAATGCGCATATACTCACGGCGTCAGATCAACCTACCCTAAACTGTCAAATTTCTCCAATGAATATTGATCCTTAGAACCAAACTGTAAAGTTAAAAATTGATTGTAGAAATTTGACAGTTTTATTTAGGTTGATCTGACGCCGTGTGTACTCAGCGTGACAGGCGGTGAGCCCAACGCCGCTCTATGCCGTATGTATGTAGAATGATATTTTTTTATGTGCAGTCTTTAGTCCGTTAGTCGCCTTTTACGACACTTAAAAGAAGTATAGTATTAATGAGCCGTCACGACACAGCTCCATTAAACATAAAGGTTTTCTCGTCAGCCTTTTAACCCTTTAAAAGGCACAGCATGTTAAAAAATTTCATCGGTTTTTATTTATTTATTTATTTATTTATTTATCTTTGGCACAGTTACAAGACACAAATCATACATTACAAAAAATACAACAAATCAATTAATAACACGTATAAATTTGTACCTCAATAACAACTGCGCACAACATCTAAATAAAATATTACATATAAAAACGGCTAAGTAAAAAATACTAAAAAAATAAACGTATACTTAATTATAAAAAATATGTATCCGCTTCACTTCATACTTTTAATCGTCTTAATAAACATGTTGAGGCTCTGGTGGAAAATATCTAGTTCTTTGCTTACTTTATTATATTGCCTACAAAAGCGCGTGAGAGGGCTGTGATGTGATACATTGTTTTTAGCAGAAGGTACAAGAAAAAGATGCTGCCTGCGGTCAGATCTATTATTAACTTTCAGTGAAACATGGCTTAAGATATCAGTGTCCAGTTTTGAATTGACGATTTTGTACAACATCAGAAGGTCACTGATATGACGTCTTTCGTAAAGGGAATCCAAATTAAATCGGTTAAGCCTATCCGTATAATTTAATAATTCTTTTCTTAAACGCAGTTTTGAAGCAAGAGAACGAACAAAACGTTTTTGTATTGACTCTAACCTGTTGATATGATTTTCATAAAGAGGCGACCATACAACACTGCAGTATTCGAGAGAACTTCTTACCAAACATGTATATAGAAGAACAATACTACGACTTTGCTTGAAAGGTTTTGTTACCCGATGGAGGAAACCCATAGTTCGCTTTGCCTTTAAAACTATTGTGTCGTAGTGTACTCTAAAGGAAAGCTTTGAGTCAAACCAAACGCCCAGATCACGCACTACATCCACGCGCTCCAAGTGAACTCCTTGTATCACATACGACGACTGCAAGTAATGTTTCTTTTTTGTGAACGTGATAAACTGACATTTCTCCACGTTAAGCGACATATTGTTTTCCGTACACCAATGAGCCAAGGTATCAATATCTGACTGTAGTGCGATGCAATCATCAGCAGTATGTATTCTACGATAAATTTTAATGTCATCCGCATAGGCCAGGCACTCACACTTGAGCAGACTCAGAAGGTCGTTTATAAATATTAAAAAGAGTAAAGGACCCAGGTTTGATCCCTGTGGGACGCCAGAATCTGCCACAAATGGAGCTGATTCAAAGCCACAAACCGTAATAAGTTGAGTGCGATTTTGTAGATACGAATGTATCCACCGTAGAAGCGATCCGTGAATGCCCAAGCGCTCAGCTTTAACACAAAGAATTCCATGATCGACGCGATCAAATGCTTTGGCAAAATCTGTGTAAATCGTATCTACCTGTCCCGTCTGATCAAATACAGAGCTCAAATAATGCATGTAACTAAGAAGATTAGTAGAGGTAGATCGAGATTTTACAAAACCATGCTGGTGGGGACTGATAACGGTTTTCACATGTGAGTAAATGTGATCATATACCAGACCTTCAAAAATCTTAGCAAAGCAATTAAGTATACTTATAGGTCTATAATTAGAAACACACTTTTTATCACCAGCTTTGTGTATGGGCACAATCTTAGCAATCTTCCACAAATCTGGAAAACATCCACTACTCAAAGACTTGTTAAAAATAATACCCAGAGGCCGTATTAAACCAGCAGCACAACGATTTACAAAAATAGGCGGGATTCCATCAAGACCAGCTCCCTTTGCAATATCAGTAGACTCAAGGCTTAACTTAATGGTTTTGTCCGTGATATAAATTGAGGATAAAGTGAGACCAGACTGTTCAAACCTTGGTGCATACGTCGACGGATTAGTACTTCTACTTTTATACACAGATGAAAAGAACATTTCAAACAGCTTAGCAACATCAGGGCCACATTCAGCAGTATGCTCCCGGAAGTACATCTTCTTGGGAAAATCATTGGTTACTTTTTTGGCCTTTGTGTATCGCCAAAAAGCTTTAATATCTGAAGTAATATTCTTCTCCAATCGCGATATATATATATATTGTAACAATTGTCCAATGTAACCTTACACCTATTTCGCAGCATAGAAAAAACATCAAAATCTCGTGGATTTCCGTACTTTTTATATCTATGATGATAACGATCCTTTTCTTTAAGCATGTTGATTAAACTATAGCTGAACCAGGCTGGGTATTTGGTTTTTTTAATTTTGCTCTTAGGTGTATGTTTTTCTATTGATTCCCAGAGAATATTATAAAATGTATGGAGGAAATCATTACACGCTAAATGACTCAATTTGTCCCAATCAGTTTGAAGTAGTTCGTCCGTACAAGCCTCATAATTAGTTTTATGAAACATAAACCTGGACATTGCCAACTGCTCGAGTATGTGCAACTTTTCATGCTTAACAATTACCTCTAGAGCCGGGTGGTGTTCGTCTATGCGACTGATTTCAGTGCACTTGCTGACAGAACACGATAGCCCAGAACTTGCCAAAACCAGGTCCAATATCCTTTCATTATGGTTAGTTACGGAATTCAACTGAAGCAAATCAGTACTCGACATGAATTCTTTTAAAGAGGCAGATTTTGCATTAACAACATTTTGCGGCAATAGAGCATCTCCCCAGTCAATATCACCCAAATTAAAGTCCCCTAAAATAAGGTTTTTATCTTCAGAACATAAAGAGATTACATGTTCACAATTATTTAAAAAGCACAAATGATCATCAAATGTTAAATAAGACGGTAAGTAAACAGTACAAATATTTATCCACTTATTATGTAACTTTATGCGAACCCATAAATCCTCCACAGTACTTTCCCAGTCTGGTTTATGCTCCGACAGAATTGTAGTTTTTATTGCAATAAGGACACCACCCCCATAATTTTTTTTGTATTTCGATAACAAGTTCTGCGAACGGTCCCTACGATAAACCATATAACGCTCATCCACGAACTCTGCGCTGCCAACTGTATCATCAAGCCATGTTTCGGAGAGGCATATAACATCATAATTGCAACTTAATATCGACTTATACACGTTTAACAGTTTTGATTTTATTCCGCGTACATTTTGATAATAAATAGAAAATAATTTTAAAGACTCGTATTTTAAAGTTAGTGAACCATAAAATGATGCCCAATTGTGACCGATGAGCGCTTACTCTAGAGAAGACACAGTCTGGTGATTTTTTATGAGGATGAAGCGTGAGTTTTCATCCTTTCGCACAAATATATGGCCATTCCTAACCCAGACAAATTTGTAGCCAAGCTCGCGGGATTTAATTCGAGCGGCAGCATGAAGAGCTTTATTTGAAGGAGATAAATGTTCACCAACGTATATATTAGTTATCTCTCCTGCAATACCAAGATGAGATGAATTAAGTTTCTTGTCTTGATGAGCTTTGTTAAACCTCTGAACAGCGGAGTAAACTTCATCACGGCAACGACTGCTTCGCAGCCTAACAACTATTGCACGGGGTCGCTGGCTGTTCTTGTTCATAGCAGCCACTCGAGTGCAACTTAGTATGTCATCATCGGTTAGCTTGGCTGAAACCACTTTTGCAATCTGTTTAACGAAGTTGACAATATTTTCAGACTTAGATTCGGGAACTCCTTGAATTTCTATATTTGAATCTCTCATATATTGTTCCATTGAGTTAAGTCGATCCGAAAGACTGCTTACAGTTTCACGTAGCTGGGCACACTCAGTTTTTAAAACCTTATTTTCGTTTACAATAGTGTGTATACTCTCCTTAAAATCTTCATACTGATCACTTATAAATTTAACTGACTCTTGTAGCGTATTCAGTTGTGCCTTGATGGGATTGAAGTTTGACTCAAACGACTTTTTCATTAATGAAGGCAGTTCAGAACGCATAGCAGCACTAACCTCTTTCCTTACAATCTCAGATATATCGGTAAGGTTCCCATTGTCTGAGTGCTTGTCTAGACCCTCCGACTCCGACATAGAACCACTATTAACAGGATTGCGTCGCGATGATCTTAAAGTAACATTAGCAGTTTGGGAATCAGAAGACGTTGTTTTTGTTTGCACTGGAGTATTTGTGTTATCCTTTCTCGGCTGCTTTGTATAACACTCCGGGCACTTCCAATTTCGTTTGTTTGATAAACTCATATCTTCAAACTGCTTACGCGTTACACTTGAGCAAAGTAAATCATATTTCTTCTTACAATGTGGGCACTCTAGGAATTCCTTATTTTTAATTGGATCTCGACACCCAGCACACAAAGATTTACCTTTTGAAGGAGACATCATTTTGCTTTATCAATAGAAGAAATTAAAATTTCAAATGAACACTACAAAAAGTTTGCACGTCGTAGGATTCGATCTCGGGACCCTTGCTCTCGGTCGACCAAGCCCGCAAGTGCATACGCCGCTGCGCCAGTGGGACGGTAACGGAAGCGACAAAATAGTAGTGCGTATAGTAATGGGCGCGTCGGACGACGTGACTACAGCTTGCAGAGTTCCAACCCAAGGTCACCTCTAACGACCACAGCGGCAGCGACTATCACAAACTGGCGTTCAATTCGTCATTTGAATTTGATTTTAAACACACTTGCACTTCTCTTTACGAAATCTTCTTTATATTTTAATGTAGAAATTTTACTTGGAGATGATTTCGTTTATAATTTATGCCACAATTTGTAGTATAAATACACTTTTGAATTTAAATTGACGGAGCACAATAAAACACGTCTATAGTTTTCAACAGATACCGCCGGATTTGACGTTATGTTCAGGGGATAAAGTTCAAAATATGGTGGTCGTTATAAGATGAGATATGAAGGGGCTCGGAACTGCTTGGCACAGGCCTTCCCACGTTGTGGTCAGCACGTGGGGAGATTGGGTCAAAATCCACCACGCTAACCTAATGTGAGCAGGTGGATAACTGCTACTTAGAAAAACTATTTACAGTTAGTATGTTCCGTTGTCGATATAATAGTAATAAAAATGGTTAGTTTCTCACTATTTCAAAAGTTATATTGATAGAACTTATAGACTTGCCATAACCATTAAACGAGATAATGGTCATTCCACATCAACATCTGACTCGCTGTATGAGATCTGCTCGCTGTATGAGATCTGCTCGCTCGGTGACAGTAAAAGTGCGCATTAGGAAAAATGGAAACGCGCTGCACGTAAGTAATATCGCTTATAACCACTCAAACAAACGATTCAATGGTGAAGTGATTGAATAATAACTGTTTTATGCAACGGGCCAACACGTCACCTGACGATGACATAAAGTGCTCGTTTAGAAAACTGATAAAACAGTATTCGTGGTTCCGGCTTGTCAGAATATCTGTGGCATGTCTGATCTATTATAGTCGATAGCAAAACCCCGTAATCGCCGCTTAAATTTTCTGCAACTTATGAAACTAATTGTGTTGTAGCGTATTTGGTTTTATCGGTTATAAAGCCAGTATCATAGCATATCTCCAACTACTAAACGACAACTACTTCATACAGTGAACGGCCTTACACTAATAGGTAAGCGTAGTAGTATATGACCCGAAAAGAGGAGGAGCTCAAAGACTTTTTTTATTTGGTCATTCAGTCCCGGCCTTGCAAAAATTACTTTACTGACAAAATCTCAAATCAAACCTTATAGCCGCTGCGCCATCGATATCCTCTACGTATATGACGAGTAACGGTATTTATTTAAAAGATAGTAACCGTTTAAATAAAGACAGAATAATAACGATTTGAATCGGCGAGACGTCAAGACCGGTCTGATGACAACATAATCCGATGCACGCGAGGACGCGACCCGCCCCGCCCGCCGCTGCATCACGTCCCTAATACCGGCCGTAAACTACACGCCGACACACGGGCGTGCAGTTCGTCGAACCAAGTCTCCGGTATAACATAATTTTACCGGTTGGAACAGGTTTATCACAAAATTTTCTTTAAAACAAAACCGAAATAAACCTTAACTTTTCTAGAGAACGCTAAACGTTTTGGAAACTTTAACCTAAATAAACCGGTGTATTCGACAATCAGTGGGTCGGTTAACGCGTTGCAATTTGTCAAGTACTGAATAAAACTAAACAGCGTTTGTTTGGGTACCTACTTATCATCGTGCGTCCGTATTAATCAGATTTTATTGCTCTTATCCGGTTAATAAGAAAAACCTTTATGTATCCTACAAAAACGATTTGCTAGATCGAAACCGTAGCATAAAGGTTTTTCGTTAAGTGCATAAATAATAACGGTTTGAAAACTGAACCGGTATCCGAGCCTTGCGTCGAACTATGAACCAACCGGGTTAATGATGATCGCACGATTGCAATATAATCTACAGCACGTAACGTGTCTCGCGTCACGTAGCTAATACCGCTTCAGTGGTACAGGGGCGGGGCAGCCATCTAACTTTATTATAATATCTAGTGTAGATTAGGACTTTGTTTCATTTTTTAAGCTTTCACTGTTGGCTCTAACGGCGCGGCGTCTAATTTGGTCAGTCTTGAATACCTGAATGTATTAGAGATTTTCTAGTATAAAATAGTTTTAGGCACTCTCAAGCACTCAAGCCGTTTCTCTAATTATAGATGTGGAGAATTGACATACAATACAAACAACCTTCAAAATATTAGTAAGTACCTAAGCTAAATGTGAGAAATAAGGTTCTTTATATTTGTTTTAGATTTATTTCTGGGCACCCTAATTGTGAATACCGAAAGATTAGAAGAGATCTCTCTTATACTGCGAAAGGTAGTGATTGGTGTGACTTAAGATATGAAGAGGCAGATTTTAGATACAACAAATAAAGCACAAGTGCAAAATAACAATTTAAACCTTATCCTTCTTTATTTATAGGTTAATGTTGGTTGTGCAAACAAATCGCGTGTCCAATGAGCACTCGGCCACCCGGGTCAACATCACGTAGCTAATATCGGTGGCGACGGCAAACAGCGGCCACAACAATCGTGATATATTGCGTAACAGAAATAGATCTCATTGTATTTATTTAAAGTTGCTATCTTTGCACTTACAAAGCTTTAGAACTGTGTCGTGACAATTAAATGCAATCAAATCTGTTTATATTTGACACTTTGTTGCACTTGTTAAAAGATGGACTTTTATGAGATACAAAAAATAGATATTACTTTCATTGAAAATACTTAGCCTTAATCGGATCATTTTCGGCAATAGATTGATTCATGCAGTGTATTAATAAGCCATTCTAAATGTTGTTCAACGTCATTATCAACAGCTGAAAGACATCCACTGTTGACAAAAACCCCAACGATCTCCACCACATCCGGTCGTATGCTGCTCGCATCCATTGGCTTAAATGATGACACCTAAATCAGGCGGAGATACAGTAGCATACTTTATACCCAGAGCTTCAAGCAGTCTAATCTCCCTATTCGCCTCTTCTACAAACAGCCCAACTGCAAGAGCTAAATCAAGGCTAAGCTGGCCCGCGCCGCCGGCCGTGTGTAGCGCGCTAACTTTGTACCGCCGCCCGGCAACTTCAGTTAAGGATACCATAAAACAGTTCCGACCAGATAAAGATATATTCGCTATACGTGACGATTTATAAGCGTGGGATTACCCACGATTACCGCGGCCAGGATTAGTTGAAACTGCTACCCGTTTATGGAGTTAAATCAAAGGAAGAGGTGAGTTTAATAGTAATAGTGTTATGGCGTTGATTTAATCTGTCGTATCGGTTGTAGTTGAGATTGTAAAGTTTAATAATTGAGAGTAGGGGGATTTTACCAAGTTATCTATGCGCTATTTGCATTCGATGCAAGTGAAAATGTATCTTTTTTTAACGTATATAATACTTTATCTGAATACTTAAAACCGTTTGCAGAATCTTCAGTCACAAGATATAAAATTAATGTGTAAAATAAAGGCAAGTAATATCTGAGTGAAGTGTCAATTATCGAAGTTTGTAACTTCGTGTGCCAGTGAAGGCCAGTAATGAACATTGTTTTGTATTTTCATTGCAGTATTTATTTTAAAATACAAGCTAGGGAAGCCCAATCGTTTGACTTTTGAACATACCCCATACGTTTGAAACGGGTGCAGTTTAGGTATCACAGCAGAGCGGCACGTTTTCATTTTTGGAAAACAAATGAACGAACCGCCTGTGTCAATAGAAGCAGCGCGCCGACAATATATTCTAAATTCAAAACTGCATGCAAATAGAGCAAGGCGGTTCCACAGTGTCGCAAAAAGCCATGACAGCGTGTAAACAAATTACTTTTTATTCAGTGTTTTGTATGAAACTCGCCACCGATTTGGCAAAGGGACCGCTGGCGGCCCGCCAGCCAGTGAAAGTTCCCAAGACATTGGCCTACCGAATTTGTTTATATACGAAAGTCCTGGCGAGCGAGCCAAGACGTCACGGGGGTAGAAAGTGAGCATTCCTAAACGTAAACATTGCGGGGACGTGCTAGAAATTTTATGTGGGACGTGAGGAGGGGGCTGATTGGTCATTGGATAGGCCGGCGTCGCGGCCGCGCTCCGAATTCATTTGCATTGGTTATTTCTGTATTCCGTAAGTGTCAGTATTTTTATTTGGGATTTTTATTATGACTTCCTACCGTTCAAGCGTTCATAATAGTTCTGTTAACCCAACCTGATAAGTTATACGCTTGTGAATAGAATTCACTCTTAAGCATTTTTGATTTGTCGTAGCTACGGGGGCGTCGTAGCGATCGTAACTCTATGCTACGACAAACGAATATAATCTGAGTAGATCCCTCCTTGTTCGACTATCGATGCTTCAAAATTAATTCTAGCTGTTGCATTACTAAAATTGTTCGAAATCTGTAAAATTTACAATGAACAGTACCGCTTATCTATCGCATAAATAAATAACAATTTACACTAAACATACTGAAGTATTCGTTATATTACGTTGAGGAATTCTCGAGCGTAAAAAAACAAACTTTTATAAGAATTTTTTCACAAATACCATTTTTATTTGCGTTGGATCTGTTACAATAATAAGTTATGATAATAATCCAGCCTTGATGAAATTGGAAAAACAAAAAAGTTCAACTAATTACAAAAAACAACAAAACGCTCGTTTCGTTTTGCAATCTATACCTACTATATCTGAAGCTCACAAAGTAGACAGGGGAACACCCACGTAGATTGTAACTAAAACTAGAGAGAGGTATTATAGCGAAAGTTATTGGCGCCGCGGATGCCTACGGCTTAGCGGGCCGATTCGCGCTGAAATATACACGCACTTATGAGCACTGCGCGGAGTTTAAGCTGCTGAATGAACTCGAAAGTGCGCATATAGTAGTACGTCTACGGTATTAATACTCACACACTGGGTAAATAGAATTACCAGTTGCTGTCGGCAGTAGATTCTTTTAACTTTTATTTAGAGTAACACGGGTTTGAACTAGCTTTTCTTCTAGTAGGTAAATACTAGGTCAATTATAGTTACATGACAGTCAAAATACTTATCTTTATTCTTGAAATTTTTGCATTCACAATGCTATATACCGCTGGCTTGCAGCGTAAATCAAAAATTCAACGAGTCTTCTGGGGTCTCGGTAGCTCAGCGGTTAGAGCAGTGGACCGGCAATCCAAAGGTCGTGGATTCGAATCCCATTCGAGCTTCCTGAGACTGGTTGATTTTTTTCCAGTAAACATTTTATCCTCAGTCAAAATACTTACTTACTTACTATGATGGTTCAGCGACCCAAAGTGCGTCTTGGCCTCCAGTAATAAACGTCGCCGTTGCAGTTCCCAGCGCGGTATCTGGGCTGATCTACCGGTCGCCGGCCGTTCGGCGAGATACACTTAAAATATTTTTAATTAATAACGAAAGTGTTGCTTTCTTTTGTTTTAAAAATGTAATAATCCTGTTATTGATTACCATAAGTAATTGACCATGATACTTCAAAAGGTAGGACTTGATTTTGTATTAGAAAAAATACTTAAATGCTGTGGTTACTTAATTGGATCACCTAATACGAAATAAAATAGTCATGCAAAGGTTTCGAAACGTTTGGATTCAAGAAAGTTTTAGTTAAAATATTAAAGTTAAGTTACAAAACACTACTAAAGCACAATGCCTACGTTTTATCTTTTTCTACCGACTTTTTTCTTATGTGTGACAATTGTGAAAAAATGCAATATACCCGACCGATCGTAAGGCTGCGACATGCGCCGCGGCGAGCTTAAACCATTGAAATATTATAACTACAAACGACATCGCGAAACATGTTTTTGCACACTGGGTTGCGGCCCGTGGGCTGTAAACGCTTTTTAAGTAATATAATTATTTATTATAATTTGGTAAGGAAAAGAAAGCAAGTTACAATATTTCTTCTCTCTAAATACACTTTGCTTAATAAAATTATAATAGTGTAACAAATTATTTAAGGTAGCTTAGATAGCTATTCAAAATATTTAAAGTGATTGTGAGTTCTCTAGGTATCCGCGGAAGATCAGCGTCGGGGTACCTTTGGTGTCTTGACTAATGCTGAGTGGATACCTTTTCTGTGTCACAATAACATAGTTTTTGTAGTAGATATTAATATGGTAGGTAGATTTGTATAAATGTACCCGCAATAATGATGAATAAAGATCAGTACTCAACTAGCAAGCTGTCTTTTATTACATGGTGACAGCGGTGTCGTTAAAACAGTGAAGTCAAAGTACTTATAATAATATTAATTGTGCGAATAGATACATTACTGTGTTACTTACTTATTACGCTATAAATAAGTGATAGGTATCGTTATAATGGAGCATGCTCGCCCGCCTTCGGAATTATCTGTGGAAGGCAGTCCGGCCGCGCGCGCGGATTCATGGCGAAAGTGGTGGAAACTGTTTTCGGTGTTTTTGAAGGCGTCCGGTGTTTATAAGGAGGCAAAAGACGTCCAGGATAGCTTGCTGTTGAATCTCATAGGGGCAGAAGGATATAAAATATTTTCAACGTTCACTTTTACCAAGGACGAAAGCCCGGATGATATTGAATGTTTAAAAAAGAAATTTGACTCACATTTCGGAACAAAGGTTAACGTTACCTCGCTGCGGTTTAAGTTTTTACCCGAAACCAAGATTACAGAATATTAATAGCCTAGATATATAAGTTGGTGAAGGGATCAAGTAGGTAGGTAAGTATGGTTTGTAAACGTAAAACATAAAAGTAGGTTCCTAATTGTTTTAACCTACTAGGTACTTGTTGCCAATTGTTCATTTTTTTTTTTTTACTAAAATTTTTTTTTTTTTTACGCTCACCAATTATCAAGACCAAGATGAGTATTCTTGTGAAACTCGTTTATATGGTAAGATAACGGATAAATATACATAAACATAGAAAAAACACCCAGACCCGAAATCAATTTAGAAAAACAGTTTTTCTCTAAATTGACCCGACCGGAGATCGAACCCGGGACCTCAGAGATGGCGACACCATGAAAACCGGTGTACAAACCACTCGACCAAGGAGGTCGTCGTTGATTATATATCTATATATATATATATATAATAAGTATAGTTACATACATAATACTAATTGTTATAACTTATCTACTTGTTGGCAATTGCATTAGGATTAAGTTTAATATGTTTTATATTATTTTAAGTCCGAAAAGGGAAAGATGTAGTAGATATTAATATGGTAGGTAGATTTGTATAAATGTACCCACACTAATGATGAATAAAGATCAGTATTCAACTAGCAAGCTGTCTTTTACTACAGTTTTGTTTAAAATTGTATAGTTACATGTATGTGTGTGACACGAATAAATTATTTTCATTTCATTAATCCATGCGACTGTGGACCTTGCGGCCACCAATCATTGCGCAAAAACTTTCTTAGCGGTATCGTCTCTAGCAATAATATCGTAATAGTTCAAACGCGAAAATGGAAACTAAGGTCTCGTCCATGCATCGCACGGACTCCTTCGATTACCGGCGGCGTATTGCGTATTCGCAGTTGTGAATTTTTCAGCGCCGATGCGACGCCGCCTTCACGTGACCTAATTTTTCTGTGACACTGATATATAGTCGTTGAATACCCTTTACTGCGTTCAAGCTGCTGTAAAAATATTTGGCTTATGCATTTAATGGCACCTTTGAGATCGATTTACAGATTGGTTTGATTTCTTTTGTTTCTAAAAGTTTTTTACTAAAATTGTATTTATAGTATATTACGTATCTTATCCTAGTGGGGCCTGCAGAGGTCTCCTTGCACTAGCACGTCGACCCATTAGAATCTTTTGTGCAACCCCATCTTATCCATCGGCATCCTCAGTGAAAATGACTGCCATAAGCTTGGCTATGTCTTTAAGGGCGAGAAGCCTAAAATCTTCTGGTTTTGAGTAGGTCGATCCCAGGAGATTCATTATTTTCCGAGCAAGAGAGTCACAGTCAAACATTAGGTTTTTGCATGGACTCCATTTTCTCTCCACATGCACTGGCCAGGTTGCTTATTATTCGAGCTTGCCTTTTACTACCCTCGCATTTGATCTTATTCCGTCCTAGGGCGCTTTCGCCTATTCTAAGGTTACAAAAATGGATTGTCTTTAACGACGCCAATAAGTTCCTTTTCAACACATTGTTAGCAGCCTATGACCTTTACACCGTAACGAAGAGGCATGGTTCCTCAAGCTTTAATGACCAAATAATTCCCCAGAGGTTGGCATCACGCAACCTTTTTCCCTTACTTTTCTAATTTCTCAGAGGTGTTCAAAACGGATAAAAGAAAACATAGACTACGTCTAAATCGATCTCCTTAACCCGTTACTGTCCGAGACATCAATTGATTTTACTATCAGTTGAATTTCTATTGTCTGGTTTAACTGCATGTTGCGGTCAGTATAGGTTAAGACAAGAAAGCAAATCACGAGCATATGTATCATTCATTTTGTAACCTACATGACATAATAAAAATCAATCAACCAAAAATATTTTTATTTAAGAAAACTTAATTGATAAGCACTTTTAAATCGTTAAAAATATTCTTTAGTCTACCACCTATACAGGACGTATTATTTTAGGTGTGGAAAAGAAAGGACGCATGAAACTCAACAGCTTTATTAAGATGCCACAGTCCTACAACGCTACATCTCCATTGAACTTATTCGCAGGAAAAATTAGACTAAGTCCCCATCTATCTCTTTACCTAGAAATCAAAATCGGTCTAGCTTTTCAAGCTTGAAAGCGTAATAAACAAACAAACTTTCGCATTTATAATATAAGTTAGGAAGCATACAGAACGTCATGACCCCAATGCTTAGCCACGTCATAAACAGGCCCGCCCAAATTATAAGTCGCATTCATAGCCGAGCCGCCGACTCCGAATGAGACGTCCGCACGGTGACGCGCCGTGAATTAACCGACAATGTCGGGAGCGGCCTCCTCTAAACACGAGTTATGGTGTTAAGTAATGGAACCTTACACGGCGTCGCCTTTGTGCCGTTTATGCCCTCGTAAACCCGCTTGTCTGTGCCGCCAATGAGATATGGCACCGTTAAGGTTTTTATTCCGCCCTGTATAATTATGTACAGGTGACACTGGAACTGGCAAATAAAACCTGCGAATGACCCCGCGAGGTCGTTGCGTGTGTGCGATGTTGAACCAATTTCCGACACTCGGTATACGACGTTAGTAGCATTGTTGTGTTCCAGTTAGAGATAAGATAGCCAGTTCCTCAGTAGTTGAATCCAAGTTAAGTGCGCTTCCACCATCGGCTTTATCGTTACACGTTAAATAGTCCGTAAAATTAGTTCAGAAAGCATGACTTACTTCTGAATGTGTATACAGAATAATATAAATTAATTGAATATGATTTTAGCAAGCCAATTTAGGCGTAACAGTTGAAGTAACGACGAGTAGGCCTCCCGTATTTAGCGGAAATTCATGAATAACCAAAAGTAATTAAAGGAATATGTTTTCACTGTGATACCTACATAAATCAGGTGCTTAACAATCTGCCATTGTCTAAGCTTGTTCAATATATTATACTAATTAAACGCCTTACTTTGGGAACGAATAGAGCATGCGTGGGATTAGTGCTTAATTTATTTTAATTAGATCATTACTTATTGTTTTCGAAAGTTTACGCGAACGCCACACATTGAAATCAAACACTTTATACTGATCTTCTCGCGTTTATTTTACATACAGGGGTGGGCAGGAACCACAGATTTCCATTTCCTACTACCGTGACCCACATCCTTATTTTACGTATCATACATAGTTACGATCAATGTAATTATACATGGCGTCCGTCCCACGGATATGCCACATGGAGGGAAAGTACCTTGAATATTGTAGATGGAACATTTTACTGAAAGAAGACATTATTCGAATTTAAAAAACAATTTAAACTGCATTCATAGATATTTAAATAATTACATGGTTGAACCGGGAATCGAACCCGTTACATGAGAAAAATAATCAACCTGTAGCTTTATCATACCGATCGAAAGGCTTTATCATAAGGATTATTTTTTGCTAAATAACATAGTGTCACAAATAAAAGGAAGACCATGAATTTTAACTTTTGATGTGAAATTATGTTCAGAAAAATGAAGAGCTGACATTGCCGTAAGGACATACAACTGACATTATCATAAGTACCTGTTACTAATAAATGTACCCACTTGAGAAGTACGCATCATTTACCTATTATAATTTAAGTGCATGTATAGGTATTATTCTAAATATCCACCACAACAAGATCAAAAACTCGACAGGGAGCGAAATAATCAAAAGAGTGCGACTTTGTATTCAACAGGAAGGGACTCATTTTGAGCTTTGATAAATTGATTAATTTTGTATTAAAAATGTTAAAATTCATGGTCTTCCTTTTATTTGTGACGCTATGTTACTTAGCAAAAAATAATCCTTATTACGAAGCCTTTCTATCGGTATGATAAAGCCATAGGTTGATTATTTTTCTCATGTAACGGGTTCGATTCCCGGTTCTAACATGTAGTTATTTAAATATCTATGAATGCAGTTTAAATTGTATTTTAAATTTAAATAATGTCTTCTTTCAGTAAAACGTTCCATCTACAATATTCAAGGTACTTTCCCTCCATGTGGCATATCCGTGGGACTCCCTGTATAGTTAGTATTAACACTTAGAACGCGGCGCGGCGCGCGGCAGCGCAACTAGACAATACAAGAATCCTATTCATTGAGCACTGATCAGTGCGCGACCGCACTTGAAAGGTAACCTGTAAACCTGTAAAACACGACACTTTTACTGGTTGTTATTTATAAATCACTACTCTCTTAGGTAAAAAGTAAACTCGCTAAAAACACAAACAAGAAACGATACTTTTTGTACGTTGTGATATTAGGGCAATACTTTTTAATTTGTGAATAACAGTAACATCACCATAATAATAATTTAAATGCATGATCGACGTCGGAGCACGCTCTCAGTGGAAACTTTAAAATACTATGAAAGCTGTATTACGGGCGCTTCATGAGAATTGAAGTGAAACCGCGCACGCACGGCGGGTAACCGGATTATTGCGAGCTCGGGTGTGAAGCTAATTACGTCCACGGGAGTGACGGACAAAACAAATAGACAGACGGACCTATGCAAATGGAGGGCTGAGATTGTTTATGAAGGCGGCCGAATTTTGTTTAAACGTACCGGTGCCTACGTTGCGCTAGATAAATAAATTTGGACGTTCTTAAACAAGCTTTGCGTTGACGATTTCGTTACAATGCAACGCAAATAAAATTTCGGTTCGAAATTCATCACTGGTACACTACACTGTCTACACATCTCATATTCACTGTTATTTCTTCCATTTTTTAATTAGCTTAATCTTATCTAAATCTAATTAGAATAAAGGCAATTTTTTAAATCCTTAGATAAACGCGTTCAAACTAAAATGTCACTTGTAAAAAAAGAAAAGACGTGATTGGACAATATATTTCATACTTAAACAAACGTATAAGTTCTATCTGTCATTGAAATATCGGCCCTTAGTATGTTTAGTTGACTTGATAAACATAGGGTTTGTCACCATCCCGCAACTGGCTACTTGACAGTTTTCGAAAAAGTATTTAAAAATTACAAACGCTTATTTTATACCCCGTACAATATTTTCTTTCTCGAAAAAGCTTTATTTAACAGAAAAAAACATATTTTTCTTTATTGATCTCAAATTTCGTGCGAAAACGGTTGGTCACGTGACATTTTGCTCTGTGACGTCATATTTTAATAAATATAGAAACTTATCTTGAAACCTGACAGATAGTTTTTGTATATCTTGTAAAATGTGACGTCACTATGAAGCTCAATCATGGCCGCCAGTGTTTCGGGTCTTGTAATCCACTTGTAAATTTGAAATTAATGAAGAAAAATATGTCATTTTTCTATTATATAAAGCTTTTTCGAGAAAAAAAATATTGTAAGAGGTATAAAATAAGCGTTTGTAATTTTTAAAATACTTTTTCTTAGCCAATTGGAAAGTGTGGTGATTTAGCCAGTGCCTTGTAGGCAGCAGTGAGACAGTTCATAGGCTGTATTTATAATAAAGAGATTTAATTGAAATCAATTCTTATTTAACAAATACTTTCAAAGTCTTGAATATTCCATCGCGCACAAACTAATTTGGTGATTCCTTTGTCGCACCATCAAAAGATGGAATAGCCAGCAAGGTGAGGGCCACTGATGCTTCGTCTTGCCAACACTGCATCAATTGTTTTTGCGCCTGGACTCTATTTTTACTAATAATCAAGTGGAGATTAAGATCACTTAAAACAAAATCACTCCAGCGACATCTAGGCCGGCCGACTGGGTGCCGACCAGGCTCTCTTTATACTACGGTTATCTCCCATTCTTATATTAAACAAATCACTCAACTTAATTAAACGCAACTGCCAAACACGCGTAAAAATACATGCCAGGTGACAGCTAATTACGTCGGCGTGACAACAGAGCGGCAAAACAAACACACGGATTTGGTCGGTCCATGTAAATGGCGTCTGTGGCGAGCCGCGACCGCCGCGCCGCAGCGGCGGTGAAACGTGAGTCAATTTCACTTTAAAAGAGAGTAATGCTTTATTTTTAATGAAAAAACAATCGACTACGATTTTGTTTTGAGTTCTGTGACATTCAGTTGTATTTTATACGTGGTGGTAATTACGGTTTTTGGTCTTGTTTTACACGGTATAAAATGTATTACGCGTACCTCTGCGAACTGGAGACGCAGACGGTTAAATGGAACTCTCCCCCATAAGTTTCTCCTTGGGTGGCAAGTATTATGATCATTAGCTCGGTGTACTAAAGCTACGTTGAAAACTGTATACATAATACAGTCGGATTTATCCGTACACAACACAACAATGACACATAGTATATTAAAAAAATAGTTTTACGTCTTTGCAATAGAGAGAATCTTATCAATATTTTCAATAGCTTTAGGTTATAAATATGTAAGATATAAAACTTTACAGGGCACTTAGAGGCCTAAACACTATTTAATTTTACTTTCGGTTTGAGTTGAAGTGAGTACGGCTGACTGCCACCCGCACATTTCCTTAGGCATTTGGCAACAAATTCCTGTCGGCTAGCTCTCCGTAAAGCGGCCTGCACACGACACGTTTTTTCTCTAGCACCGCAAACACATTATATCGCCGCAATGTGTATTTGTGCGGCAGAGATTGTGTGCCTATTTATTTTTTGCCCTCTCCCCCCATCCCCTCTCCGCCCCGGTGACACTCGCATTATTTGCGCGCCCCGGGATGTTTGCGCACGTGTGTACGGAACACGTCGGAGCGTAGTATTTTATTTATGTGCTCCATGGCCACAATCAAAATAATTTATGCTCTTCATGTATGGAAATCTCGGCCTTTGTCCTGCGCCGCGTCCGCCCCGCACCGCTTTCGACGAGTGACTTAATAATATTTGTGTAATTAAAATCTCGCGCGGAATGTTTTCATCGCGCGCTGGGGGTCGGCCGATTTATGCGATTATGGTTGCCCCCCGACGGCAATTAATCGTAAGAACGCACTGATTTTTGGCTTGCGTACTCTGTTGACAAATTGAATGGTAACGGTTTGGAGTTGGCTTTTGTTTAAGCTAAGTAAGTCCACCAATGTCGTACATCTTCTATCCAATCCAACATGGTTACCTCGAAGAAATAGCTTTTTAGCGATATGGCCTCCAATTTAATTGTATATACGTGTGTTCATCATTGTATATATATGTGTTTGTCTTTTTCATGTGGCTGTGTACAATAAAGAATATTTTATCTTATCTTATCTAACTCTTTTGAGGTAATGACCGTATGCCTACAGTTCCTACAGGCGAATAGCACAGGAAAATCTACGAGCAGGCAAACGTCAGCCCAGCAAATGTTATTTAATATAGGTGCGATCGATCGCCACAAGGCGTAATACAGAGCGTCTCATTGATTCCGGATTATCCGCCGAGATTAGAGGCTCGTCTCTAGCCTCCAGCCTCCTTTATTGTACCTACTTTAGTGTTCTAAGGCGGTTGTTGTTTTGGAGAATGATTGCGGTATAAGAGTTTGAAATGAAGTTCTTATTATTACGGTTATGCAATACTATTCTTTTGCTTGACCACCTGACCTGAAATAGGGAAGAAAAAATATGGTTTTCATAAACTCAAATACCTAAGAAAAAAAAGAAAAATAAAATGTTTTATCGCAGAAACGATAGTTACTATTAATTCTAATAAGATTCATCAAATTTAATAAAAATTACACGTATTTATGCATTTCACAACAACACATAGCTACGAGTACTATAATAAAAAGATCATGAACATGATCCAGAGCAACGTTATATAGTATGCACTTGAATTTGATCACCCATCAGTTACCCAGTTTCGTTGCTTACCTCACAATATCGCAACGCCCAAAAGCGCTTCCGAGCTCCTGCCATAATCGTTTAAATCGCAATCAGAGGCGCTACACAAAAAACCTTCTCCGATATTCAATAAGTTTTTAAGAAGTTCGCTCCTTTCAAAGGAATGTTCCACCGCGCCGATAGTCCGCCGCCGATTGAAGTGCCGATGGATTTATAGCGACATTTTACGTAATTCAATTCATTCAGCCATGTGGAGCCGAATATATATCTGAAAGATGAAAGAGTACGTCAAAGATACCTACCTATATATTTTTTTGATATATTCGAGTAGGTTCGAGATAATCTTAGGTAGGTACACTTTTGAATAGAGAGAAAATCTATCGATCACGAATGGACATTGTGAATACGTGAATATTTTTTTTATTATTTTCCTTGCACATAAAACAAGGATACTGTCCACACATATTCTTTTTCTCTAATGGCTTGATGGCTTGGCAATATCAAAGTTTTAGAAAAATAGTAGAAGAATGAGGAATCAGTGTATGTACGAGTTTTAGGATGAAATGTTCGGTTGATAGCGGCCACCGCAACAACACCGACATCGATATTGATATTATTATTCTACTACCTATTATTATTTATTAAGCCATTTTGTGCCGTTCCCAATCTCCGTGGTCACATCGAGACTCGCCCCGGATCGCAACACACTTTGCGCTCGAAATATCCCCGTAATACAACGTACACCGCAAACATGGCGTCGCTCCGCGGGCTAACAAGCCGGGCGAAATGTGCAGTTGAACCGGGCCGGGTGTCGACGCCTTCAGCTTATTGCCGGGTGCAGACCAAATATTGGGCTGTTTGTTCTCTGTTGCCAAATTCGTAGCATCAACGGTGTGAGAAGTGCGCGGCGTCGTCAAAGACGTGTGTTTGCGACGTTGATACAGTTTGGGTCTTTTGCTTTTGCCGTTTTTTATCAAATACGACAGTGGCCCGCCCGCGACTTCGTCCGCGTAAACATCCCGTATACCGCGACAAATGTTAAAAATTATCTTACATACAAAATTTGTCCTGGCAACAAAATAAGAATTAACATTTTAAACGTTCATGGTCACTACAATTATTTTTATGAACAAACGGGATTTTTACCATGTTTGAGTTGTTGGTTTTGAGTCCCCGATGTTTCGGCGCAGTTGCAAAAAAAATCAAGCAATTAAAGTCTAAGATCCGAATATCGAACGACCTTCACCGGGCCGGTTAGTGGATGCAAAGTATTTCATATCAAATTTAATATGTTAAAAAATATATCGCGAGTGGGTTGGCTGAAAATATAATGATTAATTTAATATTTATTTTTTTAACATTGCACTGGTTTGATGTGTGTGCGTTTGTAATGAGATTAACTTCATATAAACATAAATTTTATTTATTTAACCAGACGGTTGCAAATTATTACTAATATTGACTTCCCTGTTTACACCTGCCTACCCAATAGTTATGAAGGAAAAAAAATAGTCAACCAAACGTTTGCATATTCTATAGGCTTCATTATCGTACTCCAAAAATTGTGATCAAATCATTATATCATTGCGTGTATATGTATGTAATTTTGCGTTTATGTCATTTTGCATATATGTCATTTCGCGTATATGTCGTTTTGCGTATATGTCATTTCGCGTATGTGTCATTTCGCGTATATGTCATTTCGCGTAAATGTCATTACGCGTGGCCGAAATATGTCATTATGCGTGTGTTGCGGCGAAAGGCGTTCGCCGTAACAGCGACGGAATATGGGTTAGGCAGGAGATAAGGGAATTTCTGGGGCTTACCTGGTTCGGGCTGGAGCTGGTTGGAGCTGAAGGCAGGCGCGGGGGCGCGGGCTTGAAGGCAGCAACACACAACACAGTTCACTCAGGGGCACTGGTCGTAGGCGTTTTAGGGAGAGGTGAGCTGGTGGTCCTAGCTCTAGGTCACTGCACACATATGACGATGATCACGGGCTGAGTTCTAGGGCGCGCGCGCGCGTGGATTCTCTTTGAAAGGTCGGAGCACACTGCCGTTGCGCGGCGCCGGCGAACACTTCGTCGAGTATAATTGTCAACTCGCTGTGATTGGCCGATCATTCGTTGCCCAGTCGTTGCACCAATATGCACCTTAATTGACCGGCGCAGAGACGGTTATCCGTCGCGCTGTGGCGCGAACATCTTCCCGGGCCCCAGAGGGTAGGAGGGGGGGGGGGGGAAGGAATGGAAGTTAAAGGGGAACTACAGCCCCGATTCGTGCTGTGTTGAGTTAATGTCGAGTGGGTGTGTATATGATGAGCTGGGAGGAATGCACGTGTGTGACTGTATGAGTACAATTGTATGAGGGCTGAAAGCCTGTGTCACGAAGCACAGGGGGCGCGGGGGCGCGAAGCGCCGAAGGCGCATAGGCGCACGGGGCGCGTAAGCGCAGAGGCGTGGGGGAGCGGGGGCGCAGAGGGCGCGTGGGGCGCGTAAGCGCAAGGGCCGCGTCAACGCAAAGGCGTGGGGGCGCGGGGGCGCAGAGGGCGCCGGGGGCGCGTAAGCGCAAGGGCCGCGTCAACGCAAAGGCGTGGGGGCGCGGGGGCGATGAGGGCGCCGGGGGCGCGTAAGCGCAAGGGCCGCGTCAACGCAAAGGCGTGGGGGCGCGGGGGCGCAGAGGGCGCCGGGGGCGCGTAAGCGCAAGGGCCGCGTCAACGCGAAGGCGTGGGGGCGCGGGGGCGCAGAGGGCGCCGGGGGCGCGTAAGCGCAAGGGCCGCGTCAACGCAAAGGCGTGGGGGCGCGGGGGCGCAGAGGGCGCCGGGGGCGCGTAAGCGCAAGGGCCGCGTCAACGCAAAGGCGTGGGGGCGCGGGGGCGCAGAGGGCGCCGGGGGCGCGTAAGCGCAAGGGCCACGTCAACGCAAAGGCGTGGGGGCGCGGGGGCGCAGAGGGCGCCGGGGGCGCGTAAGCGCAAGGGCCGCGTCAACGCAAAGGCGTGGGGGCGCGGGGGCGCAGAGGGCGCCGGGGGCGCGTAAGCGCAAGGGCCGCGTCAACGCAAAGGCGTGGGGGCGCGGGGGCGCAGAGGGCGCGTGCTGATGTCATGCACCGTATAGGTGCGGGCTGACTACATGTGTTTGTGTGCTGCAGGCTGATGTGTGGGTGCACGTGTGTAGAAGTACTATGCTCTTGTGGTGAGCACGCACGAGATTGAGTCGATTGCCAAGGCAAGACCATAAAAATTTCATTACAAAATAAAACGGGAAAAACAACAATATCGTCGTCTAGACGCGGGTGTGTTATACTTAACTAAAGTTATATGTGCAATCTAATTAGTAAGAAAAAATATAACACGAATCGAACACTGTTCTTTGAACACGTTCTTAATTTATTTTTGTAGGTAGGTTAATAATATTTCGCAATGCACTTTGCAACGTCTATCGTGCAGAAAGGGTCATATAAGGTAATGAAATTAGGAATGTTACGCGATAAGATTTAAAAATCAGAAATTAAAATTAAGTTACGTGATAACTACGAAATATGAGTAAATATTATTTTAACGGGTCGAATGACCAACATGTAATGAAATCGTTAATGGGCTGAAATAGTTATCCTATATATATATGATAGTGGACTGTATTAATAATGTGGGGCTGAATGTCTACGGTAACATGTACCTACTCCTGCGACCCCTCATGCGACCGCTGTGCATGCGAGGACACATGCAGCGTTCTGTCGCTGGGTCGCTTTGCCGGAGTGTCCCGCAGTGGGGGCGGGAGCCACCGCGCCGCCGATTCCGGCTGGTAATGCTGTGTGGCATCGTCCGGTCGGTGAAGGGATGTGTGGTGATCTGCGATGCCACACACTCTGCATGCCTTCACCGACTTACATTCGTCCGGGTAATGTGGTCCGAGACAGCGGGGACAGCGCTCGCGCGACACCACAAAATCCCACCGGCCCTGCGTCGGCTGGGCATTGTAGGTAGCGCACGCTATTAATCTGTGCCCCCTAATCCTACAGTAAGGGCAGTAAGGGGTGTTTGGGCTGGCGTGCATTGTGTGGGTGTTGTGTGCAGTTGTGTAGACGTGTATGGGTGGCGGCACGAGTCGAGGCAAAAAGTGAAATGTGTACGGTAGGGTTTAAAAACTAGTGGACTGTATGTATCCGGCTCGTAGGATCAAAATGTTGCGGCGAAAGGCGTTCGCCGTAACAGCGACGGAATATGGGTTAGGCAGGAGATAAGGGAATTTCTGGGGCTTACCTGGTTCGGGCTGGAGCTGGTTGGAGCTGAAGGCAGGCGCGGGGGCGCGGGCTTGAAGGCAGCAACACACAACACAGTTCACTCAGGGGCACTGGTCGTAGGCGTTTTAGGGAGAGGTGAGCTGGTGGTCCTAGCTCTAGGTCACTGCACACATATGACGATGATCACGGGCTGAGTTCTAGGGCGCGCGCGCGCGTGGATTCTCTTTGAAAGGTCGGAGCACACTGCCGTTGCGCGGCGCCGGCGAACACTTCGTCGAGTATAATTGTCAACTCGCTGTGATTGGCCGATCATTCGTTGCCCAGTCGTTGCACCAATATGCACCTTAATTGACCGGCGCAGAGACGGTTATCCGTCGCGCTGTGGCGCGAACAGCGTGTAACCCCTTTCGATTGGTACCTATGTAATTTATCTATTATCCAAACCAGTGCTATGTTTTAAAAAAATATTTTTAAATATTTAATTAATCATAACACTGGACTGAAATTTTTCAGTCAACCCACTCGCAATATATTTTTTAAAATATTAAATTTGACATAATAGTAGATTGTTATACAAGGGGCTAAAATTACCCATTATATACGAGGTAGTTTTACTCCCGAGCTTTAGCGAGTGAGTAAATAGAAACCGAGTTATATATAAAAGTATTTAGTCATAAGTAGAATAATCATGAATAAATACTCTTAATACTGTTTACATAAATCAACAACTTTTTTGAGATAGTATTAGAGGTTATGGTAAAATTAATAATAATTTTGAATCTATGGACAACACAGACCACGCCCACACAGTCCACGCTTCAGCAAGAAACAACTGCATAGTCTGCACATGTGCTTAGGTGGTGAGCCTTTAGCCCGTTAGTCGCTTTTACGACACCCAAGGGAAGAAAGGGGTTGGTAGTATTATTTTGATGAGCCTATCGCCGCTCTATGCTGTTGGATAGTATGTGCAGTCTTTCCATCTCTTCCCTTGGGTGTCGTAAAAGGCGACTAACGGACTAAAGACCTAATAAGGTGCAGGCGTTCTGGAGTGATGCCCTAATAAACATTTGAGGCAAATGAATTTTATCAACCGTAGCGCGTAGCGGTGAAAGAATACTACCACCCCCTCTCTTCCCTTGGGTGTCGTAAAAGGCGACTAATGGACTAAAGACTGTACATAAGTACATACAACAGCATAGAAAGGTGATGTGCTCACCACCTGTAACGCTGAGCACATGTGCAGTTGCTATTTGGTGAAAAGTGGACTATGGTAGAGGACTGCTTTTGCTGTCCTCATTACCTAGTCTCTGATTAGCTTGGGGGATATTAGTCGTAATTATATGTATATATAAGGTGACTGCTAGAAACCGCAAAAAAATTCAAGGGCTGGTCAGGTCAAGCGTTTTACACATGACAAAAATGACAAAAAAGGGAATTCGTGTTTTTTCGTAGGTACTTATCGCCCAGCTGACGGGGGCAACGGCCGGCCGTCTGTTGACCCGTTAACGTAGGTACTTATCGCCCAGCTGACGCGGATGGGTCAACAGACGGCCGTTTGCTTTAATATAAATTATATACTCAAAGACTATCCAATTAAAATTCACAAAATGAGTTATTTCATTAAAAATGAAAAAAAACACGAATTCCTTTTTTGTCATTTTTGTCATATTTAAAACACTTGACCTGACTAGCCCTTGAAGTTTCTTGCGGTTTCTAGCAGTCACCTTATATATTATATGTATGAATGATTTTTATTTATATAGACTTACGTCATCATCAGCCTAAACGTCCTAATATAACAGACTCAGCATGTTTAAATTTTTTTATTGGTTGCCGACCTTATTTCAATTGGCTACTTGACAGTTTTCGGAAAAGTATTTTAAAAATAACAAACGCTCATTTTATACCCCGTTCAATAATTTTTTCTCGAAAAAGCTTTTTAAAATAGAGAAAACATATTTTTCTTCATTCATTTCAAATTTCGTGCGAAAAAGGTTAGTCACGTGACATTAAGCCCAACAACACATGTGCTCAGCGTGACAACCAAGGGGAGAGATGAGTTGGTAGCATTCTATTAATAATGACCCGCCACACCGCTCCACAGAATATAATAAGTAGGAACAATTAAATTATGTTCCAAAATAGTTGGTACATATTTGATGTAATATTGATGTCAATAAACAATTTAAGGCTTCACGCTACTTCTCACCTGTAAGCGGGCTCGTTACATTGGCGCGAGTAATGGTGCATAAGTTTTTAATTAATTAACGGACACGCAATTGTTGCGCCACCGACGTTTTTACCGTTAATTGTGATCTGTAAATACGTGACACCGCATCACGTGACGAATTTAATTTGATGATGACGTGAAACAACTGCCGAGCGCAAGTTAGCTCGACTTTTTTCTTTTTCTTCCTGACAGCTCTTTGCGGCCTGATTTATTCTAAAAATAATTTATTCAAATGAAACACTTTTCGGATCTAGCCGTTCTCATTTTACATTATTACTATATTCTGACATTTAAGATCTGTTATCAAGGTTGGACGGAGGTATTGATCCAAAAAAAAAGGTTCCTTACAAAGAGTAACGAGTTAGCGTAAGCGTTATATAACATTTTTGAGAGTAAACTTTGTAATGTGTTGGACGCACGTTTTAATCAAACCAATTATAAGTAGTATCATGATATTATGCTAATAATAAATGGCGCTGTTCATCAAAAACATCATAAAACGTTGGGATGTTAACAAATTCGCCACAATTATTTCCACAAGTGGCTCTTGTAGGCACTCGTGACAATTTTTAATTTCGCGTCGAGTGATACCGTCCGCGATTTAGCTAATGGATTCTTTTAATGGCCGAATGAATATTTAAACTCAATGGCGGGAATTAAAATGAAATAAAATTAATTTCTCGTCCGCGGCTCGAGGCGGCAATATACGAGTATCTGCCATTACTGTCCTCGATTGGTCCGCCGGGAATATTTGATGGTGGCCACTTGAACATCGATTTTCGGATCCTATTATAATAAAGAACGCATACATATTGTCTGATAAGGGAACTGTCAAAGTTACGCGCCGTTACAACTGAGTGTGCGTCGTGATAAAATGTTGCCGACTCAGCCGAGGGGTCAAACAAATGTATAATATAATAAGATGAGAATTAGAAAAAGTTGCTTTGTTCTATTTTGCTGACATTGCTCGTTTTTTGTTGGTACTTTCTAAGAACGTTTATGTTCCGTTGATTCTTAATTCCATTTACGGTCTAAGTGTATTTTGTAGAGATCTAGCTCATAGACAGAACTAAATCGAAATAAATTACACTTAGGTGCTTATTAGAACACTGTTTATAGCTCATCGATATTTTGCTTTTCCACGCGAACAGTAAATTTCACTATGAAACAAATGTTAGCGAAAAAGAAATCTCGTAACACGACTAAGTAGGTGGGTAGGTAGGTAGGTACTGGCACCGCTTTATATTTCCCAAGAAAAATGGCGCGATATTATTTAAAACATCCCGAGTACCTGGTTGATGACGCTGGCCCCGTCCGATATATATCCGGGTCCACTCTATTTTTAGACAGTCCGTTTATAAATCACCTCGGGCACAATAAGGAAGCACATTTCTCTATAGTTCGCCACTCGGCAGCGCTCATTAATAGTAAAAAGCAGCGCAGACCGCCTGGTAGACAGCCAATGAAATGGGTAATAAAAGTAATAAAGTGTATTGTTTGCTCTGAGATCGATAGCCAAAGAGCCGTTTAATTAATGACCAATCTCCAGAGACTCACCGGCACTTACACTAATTAATTAAAGTCGGCTGCAAACGGAGTGTATAGTGAACTCTCTTGTCGGCGTCCGTCTGACGTCATTGTTTAAAATGTGCGTCCCGCAGACATCCGGCCTTGCCGTGATGCAGGTCAAGAAAGCTCCCTTTCAACTACAAATCTTGTTACCTTTTTTTTGTCGAAACCATCACACGTGTAAGAAAATTCAGATAAAAATCGTATTAGATAAGTACGAAGATCTCCAGTTCTGTACTGTATTTCCAACAATGAGCACAGTACATCAGATGCCTCAGTTCGAGGACACATATACCCATATACTCGTATTACTATGACTATACTACATCTCCTTATGTATCGGTGTCACGATCATTCGTTTTTATAGGGAAGGCGGACGCCTGCGAGTTTAGTCGGCACCGATCACCTTGGCAAACACTCGGACGATTGCTTATACGCTTTGGTGGGATACGTATGAGTCTTCGCTCATTGTATTTTTTCTTTTTTATATTTAGCGTATTGAAACTCTCTCTTCTTGAAATCAACTCATTGTCACTGTTGGTTGGTATTGGCTTAATCACATAATCATAAAACCCACAAACTCGGGCTATGCATCACCCTCAAACTCGGGCTATGCATCGTCAACACCGAAACACAATGGCCTGACCTGGGAATCAAACACAGGACCACCGTATATCAGGCCGAACACTTTGCCACATTAACAACGAGCGTGTATGTGAAGGTATATTAAATAAAAAATCGAATTACGCTTAAGTACGTTTTTTTAATCTAAGCTATATGATGAATAGCTCTAACTATTGCGTAGGAGTATCCCGAATCACTGTAAATCCGCTTATGACTATTTCATAAGTGGATCCGCTGCTTGACAACTTCAAAAATACTCAATCACTCGTATTGTGTCATTCCTTACAACAAAATGTAGAACGATGTCCTCTGAATTCACAATAAGCTGGGAAGAGTAAACTTCAATTATCCTATATTTACCATCAACTTCGCAGCGTAGGCGAAACAGGCTGCGACGTATTTTCCAAATCCCTAACAAAACTCACCATTTATCACGACAGAACGCATTTTGCGTTTTGAAACAGTAAGCATCTCGGCTCGTCCGGACAACGTCAAATTAGTGTTTTTATATCTTTTTGATAAAGAGACAAAGTTGGTGGGCTATCAATCTTCCGTAGATTGGATTTAAGTTAACTTCTGCGAAGATTGACTTCACAACTTTTGCCAGGAATTAATTTCTGTTAAGTGCTCCGTCGCGAAATAGTTTAAAGGGAATGCGTGATAAATATATCTTACCCATGTTCTTGTCTAGACATAATTGGGAAAGCAAATTATGTTTTTATGAAGACATAATTATGAAACCATTTCTATATAAATGTGTTTTATATTATTACCTTGCCTTGTTCTGTCTATAGGTACATATAAGTAGGAATACCTGTTAAGTTAAGATATGTTATTTTACAATAGAAATTCGGTATTTTCAACTTTTATAAACACGAAGTGTCACAATCATTTTCATCAAGTAAAGAAAGAAAGTCAAAGGGCTTTGTTCTAATGTAGGTTTAGAGCTGTACTTCCCACGTCACTCATTTATATTTCAGATTCCTTAAATAGTCTACGTCACCCCCTAACGTGCCGTTAAATATAAATAAAGAACATACCATCTCAATTGCCGCAATAAATGAAAGGAAAACGAATGTAACCAGCTACTCCCACACGTTTGAGAGCAACAGAAGTACTAGGGGTCCATAAACAAGAGGAGTCATCACGAATTCATGCTGCGGTTCTCGCCCTTAGTGCGCTATCACTTATCGAGTTCCATTGAACCGTACTTCCCATGTATTGGCACCGTTTGTTTCGCAACTTCACGAATGCTGTTCTGTTTTTGTTTCTAGCCCATAAATCGTATTACAATAATAAAAAAATACTTTCGGTTTATTTAACGACTGTCATCTTACGACAGCAACCGGAATCAATGTTTTGACGTTCCGTCGTGAATACGGATGAACTCAAGATATTTTAAATTGGTTGCACATCTGATAATTCGACAGCTACTTAACTTGAACAATCAAAGTCAAAGTCAAAGTCAAAATATATTTATTCAATAAACTCAATTAATAAGTACTTTGAATCGTCCAATCAAATCTCAACTTGTGTTTGCCGAAATGGCAAGAAGCTCACACTATAAAAACCCCAATAGTACTAATAAACTAGAGCCTCAAAATAAGTAGCTTAGTCTCTCTACTTAGTTTTACAATACGATTCTAACTTTCATTCAAGTTGCGGAGTTCTCTACCACTGTAATTGCCAAACAATTTTAAAACTTTAAACTATGGAAAACAGAAAGTTCTTTAAGACAATGTGAAACTTCATAATGCGTCATAATAGTTCTCAGCGCTGTTTCAGAAAAGTGTGTCGAGGCATTTATTTATTGGGGATCGAAATTTCAGCGACCGAAAACAGAAGATACCCTCCCCTCAACGATTCGTTATTCACAATGATATTTATCGCCGCAGCTATTTATCGTGGTGCACAAGAAAGAAATAACGGCCATTGTGGCGGTTCTTTTTCGAACGGTGAATCAGAAAAAGTACCAGGGCGCCATAAACACGTGGAGCCATCACGAATTCATGCGCGCGCGGCAGCGGAGGCGCGCCCATTATTTTCACGGTACAACTGGTCATCGGGATCGCTGCAGCCTAGCCGCGGCGTGTGCACGCTGCTCCTCTGTTTTTTAGTTCACCAATCGGTTGTATCGATTCGCGTTATCTGAAGGGTATTGGGTTTATGGCTCTACGACTGCTTTTCGGCGCTGTAAAGTTTATGATTGTTTTCCGCTTGCACCGCGAAAATTGTGTACTCTATCTGGCGAACGAGCGTACGATGTGTCAGTGGTATTTATTATCTGTAATATTGAGATGAGTGTTTAGTTGCCTTAGTACATAAATAGACAAGACAAGCACTGACGTAAACACTTCGATTATGTAATTCGATTTTTTATTATGACATGTATCTGACGTGAACGATAATTACAAGAACTTGACTGAAACCAAAAACATGGTAATGGTAATTATAGTTATGATCGTTATTGTATTGCAACCGTGTCGCGTATCGGTGAAAGGATACTACCACCCCCTCTCTTCCCTTGGGTGTCGTAAAAGGCGGCTAACGGACTAAAGATCGCACATACATCCAACAGCATAGAGCGGCGATGGGTTCTCCACCTGTCACGCTGAGCACATGTGCAGTCGCTATTTGGTGAAAAGTGGACTATGGTAGAGGACTGCTTTTGCTGTCCTCATTTAGTCTAGTCCTAATAATCCTAGTCTCTGACTAACCCTTCCAGGACAATAGTCGTGATTATATGTATGTATATGTATCGTTATTGTAATTGACGTCTTTGAGTACGGCATTTAGCGTAGTCTCGCGAAGTACCTACCTAACTTTAATTTCACTTAAGTCGATTATGTAATCGATCTGTCGATACGTGTACATAACTGTTTAACTAACACTATAGGTTAAGATTCAATGTCAACAACAAAATATGAATTTACATTCGAAAAAAACTTTATTTTATATTATAACAAACAATAGAGAAATTATCAGTGCGTGCACTATAACTTAAATTTCGTGTTTATTTATGAAACAGACACAATTTATAAAAAGCAGTGTGCACTGCCCCTGTCCTAGCTCCATTACACGGGTTTTCTTTTGCTCTAATGATTGGAGCTCGCGGCCCGTCTCTCCAAAGGCTTACTTCTACCTCAGGGAGCACGCCGGCTGATGTTTACTTAACAGCCTGCTATATCATCATCATCAACTTAAGTATATTTACAGAACAGAAGAGAGAAGTATACATGGCGCACTGCTCGGCTTAAGTCTTCTCTCGCGACCAGTTGCTATGGCAATATCTAATGCACGTTATATTAAAAAGTTATCGTGATGTAACGATACATGGTCTTTGTTATCAAAATAAAGTTATTACCTTAGTTTAACCAAACAAAATATATTATATAACTACTTAGATAGAAACAGTACCTTAAATTTTAAAGCGATACGAGTACAAATTATAGTTACCTAAACTACATTGACGTAGTTTTTACTATAAAGTTGTGTTAGAACCTGAAGTAAAATTTTCCTTTGAACTTATCATAACATAATGAAACAAGGTGTAAGTAGTAAAACTTTACTAAATTTCTTTGCAACATGCACATTTTAAAACTACATAAATGGGTTATTTGTCCCTATAGACCGACTCAGAGGGACATTTCCAACGTTCAAAGTTGGTATCAAAAAGCTTTCCACTTTATTAAAAGTTTATGAATTTATTATCCGTCAGTAATTAAATTTCAGCATGCACCTATCTTTCCATTTTACATATTCTATGAAAAAACTGCGAAGTGAAACCATTTTTGAAATTAAAATGTACCAATTCAAAAGTTTAATTAAGCCGCCGCGACAAAGACCTTCGTGTGCGCTTTCATGTTGTCTATGCTCATAAAATGGGGGACTTTACTATGTCTCATATTGTTTTTGTTGTCCAAATTTAAGACTGCTGTAAGTAGGAAGCTGAAAAATAGTGGAATTGCGTGCCTTGGACGACGGACGCTTGATAAGTGAGTGGTGCAAGTGTGGGGAGGCGTGTTGTTTTCAATAAGTAATATTTTGTGACTTTTGTGACTTTTGTGAGTACCTAACGGTAAAGGTAATTTTATACTATCATCTTAACTATAACTTAATTCTATTATTAAAACATAAATATCGCTTTGACTTTTTTATAATTCTACGATTACCTATTTTGATAATGTACAAAAATAAGGCTGTTATTCTTCACAGCTTTTCGCAACGGAACTGGCTCAAGAAAATTAAATTATTGTATGAAATTCTTTATGTTTATTGTTACACTGAACGCAACGCAATATAAAAACAGTAACTTCTAATATCTTTAATTACTTTGCTAGTAATGAAAAAAAATAATACTGCGCGTTACCTTAAAAAATAATATCCACAGTATTTTATGGTAATATCTATGTTATTATGTTATGTTTTGTGTAAATATATAAGTTGACAATAATTTTGCGACTGATGCTATTTGAAAGAATGTCAGTGGATTATATCCTCATTCCGCTCGCCGCCTATGCCACGCACGGTTGGATTAGTAATTATCGCGACAATTAACTGGTTAGGATATGCGCGCCGGCTTATCGGCGACAGTGCGGCGTTACGCTATCACTGCCATGCCTACACTAATGGATGGCCTGCTTATAAATACTCACCCCTTTTGAATAAGGCAACGCTTTTTAAACTATGTTGAAGATTTGGACTGCGATAGTCTGCATTGATGCGCCATCGAGGCTCGAACTTGTAAGTCCAACGAAAATAAATTTTACTATCATTAATCAGTAATTTGATTTATATAAGTACGGATAATACGGACGAACGTCCGAAATTATCAATTAATCGATATATTTTGTTTTCTAGAGTTAAAAATTTGACACAATTTTTATGGAGCTTACGTCTAATTTTATTTGTCATTCATCAGTACACTACGTAGTTAGAAGTGAAGTGAGGCAGTCAATATAATTGGAGGCAGTACGATCTTTAAACAAAGCAAATGTATTAAGACGATGAATGTAAGCCATGTCGGCGGCCACGTGTCCGTTCCCGATAAGCGGCTTTCCCGCCAATTTATTTATCACCGCTCACCGCCGACTGCCGTACCGAAACGTTATTAGTACGCACGTTATTTCCTCCACGACTTATTTATCAACAGCTTGGCACCCGATCAATAATCAATAATACCGTATTACGAGTCGAATGAGCGGTAATAAGGGCCGAATCGGTGACCTACTTCGCCGCTCGAGGGTTAGTGTTAAGACGGCTGGAGGGGCAGATAAGACGGACCAGCCGAGCGGCTAATTGTCCGAATGGATATCACTGTGAACTATGCTATGGGTACTCATTTACGCGCATCGTGAATGGGAATCGCATAAGCGAGAGTGGTGGGAACATGAAGACATGCGTCATTTAAGTTGACGCTTATTTAAGTCCTTATGTTGCGAATCAAAATATTTGCTGTGATCCATTTCTAGAGATTAGTATCTAGCCAATATCAATCGTTTCACAGTTTAAAAATTCAACAGGGCTCAAGTTTTGAGTAAACAATATTACTTTTTATGTGATGATGTCATCCATGCCGATTTCGACGGCGACACTGAGTCTGTTTCTGCCCAATTTTTTTAGTGAGCTCTTATGTGACTAATGTAACCGATACTTGTTACCTAGTTATGTTACTAGTTATATTTATTTTTCTTGCGAGGTTCCTAAATCTCTTCTAATTTAATATTTCCTATCAATCATTTTCTCTCTCTTGTGGTCACCGTTAACAAAACCAAAATATAACTCTGTATGTGTTTGTACCGAAAATTAGTAAGAAGAATAGGTAATCGCTCTTATCGGTTTTAAAGCCAATTCGTCCACCAATCGAACGGCCCGACTCCTGCGTCGGTTGCCGCCCGCACGAGCGCGGCGCGGCCGGCCGTAAAGCGCTCGATATTAAAAAGCAAACCTGTCCGGCCCAGCGGACCATTCGCACAACATTCGTATTCCGCGCGCGGCTATAGCCCCGCTATATCTTTTCACTGCCTTCATAAGGGCGGTGTCGGTGCCCCGGCGCGGTTGCAAAGTGGTTATAAAGTGCTCCTAAAGGCAACACTGTAAGCCGGGTTAACGGAGAGACACTTTGGCTTGTACGTGCGATTTGCTTTTTATGCAGTCGTTTGCCCGTTTGGCGCGATTAAAGATATTGGGTGACTCTTTTTCTGCGTCGACTCGATATGGGAATGCCTTTTTAAATGTGTTATGATAAAGATTTTCGGCTGCGCCTCTATAAATAATGATGTTCATATGGGGAATGCGGGATGCCAACTCAATGGTTCCTTTTATGGCTCCTATTTAAACGTGGGCTAGTAGTTAGTTAAATCCCATCGGTCTTAAGCTCAGAGGGTCAAGGTTCAATTTCCAGTAGCGGGATGGGACTCGTATACTTGGTTAAGGTCACGTACTTAGTATGCCTGGTGAGCTACCTCCATCTTATCTAAGTCTATCGTCACAACTCACAACAGCAAAGTTAGTAGCATTGTGTGTAAGGTATATAACTAGTTCCTCAGTCAGTTCTTAAGAATTCCGAGTAAAGTGCACTTCCACTTTCGCCCTTATCGCCCCTTACCATCAGGTGAGAGGACGCTTCAACGCTGAGGCCTACAAATAAAAAAATATCAAGAGGGGTAATTTAACGCACAGTATTATACTAAACTTCGCTGAGTGCTTTCAATGTTCCAGCCTGCTGGATGGCAAAGGACTGTCTGGCCTAAAGGACTAACCAATTAAGCTAAAAGGAAGCTCGGACTGAGCACGACGTACAGATCAACTTGAGAGAGCGTCTTGGGACGTCCTGGCTGGCACTAAGCATATCGAGTTTATTGGAGGAACGTAAATGGACTTAAGTGAAGCGCCTGACGTCAATGTAACATTTCAACAAATTCCTTCAAAGTCACTTTGAGTTACTCCGCCTTTTGTAAATGTAAATCAATATGAACAGTTTTAAACTTTCCCGTTTTGTTACAATTAAAATATAAAGGTAATCCTAACTCTGAACAGGTATGAATAGAATACCTATCGATACTAATTAGTTGGTGTTGCCCCGACAAAGCTATTATTTAACAAATCAATAAATTTTCGTTGAAAACATGGCTAATTAGTAATGTGCACACAGTTTGGCTGGATACTTTGATTAAAATTAAACACTTAACGAATCAAGTCCTCTTCGCGTTTATAATTACGTTTTGTTTTAGTTTTTTGTTTCGAACCTTTTACAAGATTTGCGGCCAGCACTGTGAGTTATGAACTGATATTTCGGACCCTGCAAATGCGTCGAAACGAACCTTATAAAGTGTGTTGTGTGGCGTGTTAATCAAATAGAAGAGATATCTTTTAAAGCCTTTCGGAACGTTCTATCCGTTTCCCAAAACACCCGTTCCCGAAACATAATATCTTGTGTAACGTGTGTTTTTGGTTTTAATATAGTATAAATGCATTATGCGTTTGTTTAACCAAGCAATAGCCGGACGATTTAGTAGAACGATTGATGATTATGTAGCGAGCAGTGCGCGGGGTTGACTAAATGTAAATTGTGAACTTTTCTATCGGACCGCAACCCCTGCCTACACTACCAGCGACACGTCACCGAGTTATCGGCAGGAATGCTCGCGTGTCCCGGTTACGCTATCAGCGACCACGCTGTTACTGACACCTCTATCCAGTGAGCTAGGAGGTATGCACTCGGGAAACTTTGTTTAGTTTACATTTGGTTACCTTCGATTTTAAATAGATAAATAAAATGAGAGCCAGTCACACATAAGTGATGCATGAATAAATAAAATATAATAAAATAATTTTATATCAGACGAAGGAGTCAGTACAAAAAAATCTTTAATCCCATGTTAGTAACAAAAATTAATTGTTAGTTCAAAAAAAGTAACCTTTATCCTATATGTTGGTAATAAAAATACCTCTTTTGCAAACATATACAATGTGATAGGGGCGGTACTTCTAACCTGTTAAGGCTAAGTACTACATCTAAATTCATCGACAAAAAAAATAATATGGACTTAAAAACAAGTGATTTTTAATCACATAATAATCAAGTACAGATTTTTTTCTTACCAAAATAATGTCAAACATACAAAACAAAATAATGTATTATTTAGCCAGTGTCATTAGCTACCGTTTGCCATTTTTTTCATGTTTCTCCGACGTATAAAACCTTTGATATCGCATAAAGTAAAAATGGTCATAAATTATAGGGGGAGGGGGTAGGACCCCCCATATTATTTTTTTTGACGATGAATTTAGATTTAGTACTTAACCTTTACGGGTTAGAAGTACTACCCCTATCACATTGTATAACTGTAAACATCTAAAATTTTAATCGTCATCATCATTAGCCAAAAACGTCTCACTGCTGGGCACAATAGCTCCCACATAGACATACACTTGTGGCGATTGGGCAAACCCACCGCTCTGGCCCAATGCGGGTTGATGGGTAACATTTTAATGTACGGTAACCGCTTATCACCAAGCGGGCTGTATTCCATAATAGTTTATGAAAAAAAACAAGTCAGCAATCACTCGTCAGACGTAGACTGACAAGTGTTCCACAGATAAAGTTGCATAGTTGTTCAAACTGGCCTCGTGACTACTTTCGATATCGTCTTAACGAAAAATATCTGTTATTTTGTAACAGTGATGGGTGAGGCCCATGGCGTGACCGGAAAGCCTTATCGCCGCGTGACCACCCACGCCTCTATCTCGTATCGCCCACCCATCTAAACGCCACGCCGTTTAAAAGCCCAAATTCCTTTTTTAAAAATAACACGAATCTGTCTTATGTTTGCCACTTCTAGTGAGTGGTCGAGCTATAGCCTTCCTTCCTTTTTTAGAATAATCCTAAATCCTAAATCCTTTTTTAGAATAATTCCATTTGACACCAAAATAAATGACGGTGTAGTACCTACCATTAACAATAAATAGACAAACAAAACTTTGTTTTTTTAATAGTTTTATAAATTCTGCCAGTAGTATTTAGTGATTAGCAATAATACGTCATCAGCTTATGAATATCCCACTACAGGGCACAGGACAACAGCTCATATGGAGATTGGACCATAACCCACCAGGCTGGCCCAAAGCGTAAGTCTGTTGAGAAATAATGCGTTTCTATACTTTTGTCAGCACAAATTAAAAACCTTTATTGAAACAAGCATAAACTGTTAGCGTTAAAATTACTTTTATACTATTCACCGTTTTATAAAATCGTTATTAAAACAACACGATTGGTATACTTGACGTTTTCACAGTACAATTTACAACACTTAAAGCGTAAAATTGGAATTAAATGGGAGTTTTGAGTTCATTTTGTAACAACTCGTATTGTTAAAAATCTTCTCAATTCAATCTACAATATAATCTGAAGTACCGTTATTATTACAAATACTACACATGTACTAACTTACATTTGCAGTATTTGTTGTTATTGATTCAAAAGCGCTTATTAATTAATAAAAAAAAATATTTTCATTTTAATAATACCCGCACAAAGTTGCTTTACTGGTAAGATCGTCAACCGAAACCGCTGCGCCATCGAGCTCCTCATTTAAACAACATATTAACAATGATTGGATCCAAATGAAACCCCATCGACAAGCGAAAACAAGTTGTCAATGCAGCCGAGGTGGAATGTTCCCGAGGTGATTCGCGTTGAGTTAGGGGCGGCGGGCGCGGCCCGATCGTGCGTGAAGGCAACGGCTGGCAAATGTTTAAAACGACTTTACTATCCATTGTTCCTCACTTTCGAAATTGGGCCGTTGTTCTAACTTCTAATGTAACTGGATTGTAAAACAAAGGACGCCCGCTAAACTTCCACGCCGGCGACAGTCTTTTGTTTGAAAGAAGCCGATTTGTATTCGCGCAAAAAGTAAATTAGGAGCGGACGCCATTGTGAGCGGGACGTGGCCGCGATCAGCTGGCTGCGCAAGGACTCCGACCCGACCCGACGGGCCATGAGACACGTCAACTCGCTAGCGAATCGTTCATAGGTTTGAATCGCGCCAAAGCGTTATGATTTCTTTCGCGCCTGTTTGGCTTACAATATTATGTTTACTTTTATGTTACCCTACAAATAGTCGATTACGATACATTTTACTTTAAGAGGGTTTACGCATTTCGGTTTCCCATACAAACTTCCAACAGTCGAAATTTTTAAAAACCAATAGTATGTTTTTATTATCATTGCGCCGAAAGTATTGTTTGTCTTCTGTCGTAACTAAAAATTTCTTAGGTACCTATGTCTTATGTTGCAGAAATATTTTTCAAAGATAACGAAACGTTGAAAAAAATGTCTACTTCAGGCGGGAATCGAACCCGCGTCCTCTGCAATCCGGGCGGCTGCGTTGACCACTCCGCCACAGGTATTGGTTAGACCGCCGAATATTTTTTTTAAACATAAAGTCAAAAGCGTTGACTTATCTTTTCGCATTACGTTAGTACGTTTTCAAATTTTACATAAATCAAGTTATAAGAAAATCTTCTTCTATCTAATAAGTCAAAGTCAAAGTCAAAAAATAAGTTTGTCTTCCAACAATAAAATTCAATGCACCAAAAAAGGTTACTCTCAAAGTCAAAAACATTATTTCCATAAAACGTTACAATGAACGTAACACAAATTAAATAACAAGCGGCGAACACCCCACTACCGCCCCAACTAACAGCGACGAATATTCGTATATGCTAAAACAGATAGTACGTTTCGGCCCACGATATAAATCTCTAGGGGAACGGCTTTAATTAACTATCGTATTACGGTGCAGGTGTACTTGGTAAGAGACGCCTTCTCTTTTTCTCATTCTGAGCTACTAAAAGACGGCTAATTGAAAAGCTAATATTCAAGGTATAACATTAATTATGCTCTGGAGGGTTACTCGGTAATCTCCTTCGCGAAATCCTTATTATTTTAAGTGATACGCTGTCACGATTAAATATTAAACGAGGTATCTGAGGTATAGGATGTTAACGTAATGAGAATCTGATACAGATTGTGGAATACGAGTGTCAAATTTTTCTTTCTTTTGGTTCTTTAAATCTATTTTCTATTTTATGCCATTTTTAATATTTTGGGTAACAAACTTCTAGAATATCTTTACAGGTCGTTTATCAAAATTATTATAGACATTCGTAATACCAGCATTACAATTAAACGTTAGGTACCTACCCAACGCTACCCAGGCGTTACGACTTTGCTACGACAGCCAGCGTAGCAGAATGTTAGAGCTACGAATGCTCGTAGCGTGGAGCCGAATCTCGGTGCACTGCACTAACAATCAGAAATGTCAAAGGAGTTTGCAACTAACTTCTAATAATAAACATCACATTTTCGTCACAGAAACAATAATAAGTTTTGACTCCTCACACTGAATTTTTTTGGCAACATAGCGATGGTCTAGTATTAGACCGCCGGAATTAGACCCCGTTGTACCGATTTCGATTCCCAACCGTTGACACAAATCATTTTAATCAGTTTGGTTGGTGGTAAGATTGTCTAGCTAGATCTCATCTTTTCAGCCTTTTTCCATAACTGCAATGTTAGCTCATCAATCATTGATGCTTAGGGCAGTGCTCCTCATCTGCAGTCTCGTCACTTATCGTTTAAGTGAGCTGAAGACAAATAATTTAAGAAAATTTTTACACTAATCAGCTTTTTTCATTGCCACAGTGGTAGCTCCTCAGTGTTTGAGAATTGCAGGTGTAGTCCGCTTCACGTTCAACCTTACAGTCTCAAGTGATCTGAAGATAAGTAGTAATCTCCAATTTCGTTCTTCCGCGCTGGTCTCATACGGTATTACTTATAAACACTGCTTAGGAAAACATCGCGGCGTGCTCGTACTGAACACATTATTTAGTTAAATATTGTTTTGTCTTTTTTGCAAAATGACGTTTGTGTGATGTGATGTAAACAAAACAATGTTAAACTAAATAATGCTTAATCAGTATTAATGAAAGAGGCCCTTAATCGCGACGCACAATGCCGCGATGAACGGTGTGCCGTGTAAAACACGTAAACGTCTAAAAAACGTCGAGTCCAGTCTTTTGTTTCGTCTACGTCACCGGCGAGGGAAAGCGGCGGGCGGTACTCGACGTTGTTCGTACGTTTACGTGTCCGACACAGCACGTCGTGTACCGCTGCACGCTGCGTTGTGATCGAGAAATCGGGAATCAATAAAAGTTTTTATTTACGATGAAGCCAGGAGCACACCATCATCGTATTAAAACTCATTAGAACCTCCGGAGCGGAGCGGGCTGTCAAACGTCCCCGTCGTCGCACGCACCACCGCGCCCGCGTGACCGGCGGCGGACCAATCGAGCGCTATTGCAATAGGACGCCATTGCAATAGGACACATGGCCTCCTAAAAAGGCACGCTTAAAATGAAATATATTTATGTTAATCGTGACTCACCTCGTAGTATGTTACCAGAAATTGCCGTGTAGAATTTACTCGCCAAACTTATGTCATTTTTTGAAAAATATAGGGTTCTCAAACAAGATCAATTTGGATTTCAAAAGAACAAATCAACAACTCAGGCAATATTTAACTTAGTGAATGAGGTCCTAACATCAATAAATGACAAGAAATACACAACAGTTCCTTGATATGTCACGGGCCTTCGATTTTGTTGCACACAGTCAACTACTGGCAAAACTTGAACATTATGGGATCAGAGGCCCAGCTCTAAGCTGGATTAAAACATATCTACACAATAGGATGCAGGCCGTCGAAGTTGTAAAGCTTGATTCGAAAAATATGACACAAAAATACCAGTCTGATCTTAGGGAAAATAGATATGGTGTCCCACAAGGAAGCGTGCTGGGCCCTCTTCTTTTCCTGATCTACATAAATAATCTTCCCGACTTGATAAACCATCGCTGCATCTTATTTGCTGACGATATTTCCATTATAGTGACAACTGAAAAAAAAATGACATTAAATAGACATATTAATGAAATCAATAATACAATAAATATAATAATAAATTGGCTTAAGAATAATAATTTAAAAATCAATATTGACAAAACTTATTTTATTAATTTTAATAACATATTGCATCAGGCATTCAATATAAATTATCAGGGACTTAGCCTTAAAAATACTAATGTAACAAAGTTTTTGGGCATAGATGTCGATGACAAGTTAGACTGGAAGCAGCAGATAGCAAAAATATGCAATAAAATAAATAGATTTGCTTATGCTCTTTATAAGTTAACCAAAATAGCGGCAAAAAGTACAGCTCGTACAGCATACCTTGCCTATGTTGAGTCTGTTCTACGGTACGGCCTTATCATATGGGGAAATAGTACAGATATGACTAAAGCATTTAGAGCACAAAAAAAATGTATAAGGTCAATCTGTGGTGCTGCACCTGATGAACCATGTGCGCCTCTGTTTAAGTCTTTAAAGGTATTACCTCTTCCATGTCTTTACATCTTTGAAATTGCCAAATTTGTCAAACAAAATACTCACTATTTCAAAAAAGCTAAAGAAATCTTTCCACGTAATACAAGAGATGGAAACAGGCTGGTGTCGGCCATTGTTCCAAGGAGTACGCGAATTCAGAAAAACTGCTTATGGATGTGCATGGTGATATATAATCAGCTACCTGAAAAAATCAAAGAACTTACGATTAAGAAATTCCATAGTGCCTTATATAGATGGCTAGTCGCACACGTCTTTTACTCTGTGCAAGAATATCTAAAACACAAATGCTGCAATTCGTGTACCTTGTGTTGTGATGCCTTAGGTTCTTTGCATTGATATTCGTTTTCGTTGTTGTACCAAATTGTCTAATGATTTAATGTGCGCATTGACATTCTATTTTATAATTTAAATTGTATAACGACTGTGATTTTATTTTTGACTTGATATATAATTCTATTATTAATTAGGGTTTGACATTTAATGCATCTAATTAGGTATTATTTTTTTTAGTTTTAGGCTCTCTCTGTATGACTTTTCTTTTCTGTTTTAAACTTAGGAAAACCATTAGTCTTTTTGTTTGTCCTTGAACTCTTGAACAAATAAGGCAGAGGAGCTGCACCATACAGCCTCAAAGTGGTTTCTTTGGTTGTGTTTTTATTTTATTAATTTATTTGTTTTAGGTTATTTCCATTTATGAATTTAATTTTATTGTATTGTATTGTATTCAATTTTAATTGCATTGCATTAATTTTTAATTTTAATATCCCTATTTTTTTGCATGCTACCGTGGTTGGCTGAATGGGATAAGCGTAAAAATGTAACAACTTTAACAACATCTCCCCCATGTACCCCATTCATACGCAAATAAATAATTTCAATTACAATTTACTGTTTCTAATAACGTGAGCTAAAACAGGGTTACTTTTGAATCGAGCGTAACATTAATCCGACGTCAATATAGACGATGTTTTGTTTTGTTTTCTGTCCATACTTATTGTATAAAAAATTCTACGTAACTGGGGTTACGTATTATAGTTAAGTTTATATTAGGGTTAAGTATTTTGGAAATACTATTTTCAATTTCCATCTCATTCCATAAACACTCTATAAACCAATAGCTCAAAAGTATTCAGTTCAATTCATGCACCTAGAAATTTAGTACTCTCTCTTTGTTATTTAGTTTTGTATTGGACACAATGCGTCCAAACTATAAAGCATATCCAAATAGTTAAAGATGTCATACATAAAATACACACATATTACACACACACCCACATACACACCCACACACTCACACACAAACACACACACACACACACACCCACACACACCCCCACACACACACACACACACACGCACGCACGCACACACACACATACATGCACGCACACATTCACACACAACACGCACAATGAACCTTCAAATATCCTCACATAAATAAATGTAAATATTTTTTAATTAAAACATATAAGTAGTATTCGGGTCCAGAGTTGGAGAGGCTGGTTATCTGTCATACAGGTCTCCTAGCGCAGAAACCAGTCTCTTACATAGATAAATAACAGTTGTCTGCTACTTTAAAATTTTTATATGTATCTGTGCGTAATATCTATGTGAGAGAACAAATAAAGATTTTTTGTATTGTATTTTGTATATCACTTCATATAACACTGCCCAGAACACGCCACAACACGGTGCTGTAACCTGCGAGCTTGCGCCAGCTCGGAGCATTACCCTCTTTGTTCACTCTTTCTAATATAATTAAAGGGTCCCAACGGCGTCTTCGCGGCCATAACGTACCTTTATATTGCGCCGAAGCCTACGAGCTTTCTTAATTTCACTACACGGTGCTTTACGAAAATCTGTAGGGTAGGCAGTAAAAATTAGCCAACACATTCCAGACACTTTCTGAGGCTTGCGAGGTAGCTTAGCCGACAATGTAAACATTATTGCCTTTGCAAAATCAAAAAGGCTATTATTAGTCTCCCGGAGCGCGAGGTGAAATTGGATGCCACATTCGGTCGTGTTATATTATGTATTATCATTATTGACGTCTCAATATACAGGATATCACGTTACAGATTACTTCAGGTGTAAGTTTGGCTATTTATATAAGTTAATATCTGCACGGGTTTCCCAGAAACGCCTTTTCGTGACAAACATTATTTGCGAAGCCTTCACATACTTTTCCAGAAATTTATTATTGGATTCCTTACTCTTAATTAACGGTCCTAACTACGACATCGGAGAACATTAAAAATGAGCGACAACTGCTAATAAGAATTAATCACAAATCACCTCGGCGGATGGCGGCCCGAGTGATATTCACAGCGTATTTTGGAACGTCAAAAATACTACGATATTTCAAAGTGGGAACAAATTCTTGCGAACGATAAGAACGTCAGGAAGTTGGGGCGAGTGTTTCATTCGAGTTGGTATCAGTTCGGGAGGACTGTCTACTGGGGCGAGTGTAAATCGAATGAAAAATACTCGGAGTACGTCGGGATGCAAACAATCTTAGGAGTCCAGACGCCGGCGAGTGCAGCACGAGTAGCTACTGCAGGATCTAATGACCGTTGTCGCTCAGACGGGGGCGTAAAAACTAATTGATGTAACGTCTGAAAGGCGCTGACGCCCGATCGCCGGCGACACACCCATGCGCTATTGTTAGCACGCAATTCTATTTTGGAACACAGACATTTTATTCCAAAAGAGAAATGGCATTCCAATATAAAATCTTCGAAGATACTCAGCGAACGTTAAAGAAGTTGTACGAGAAGTTCGCTCCGAAATCACTGATTGCAGTTGCCAAAACTCATATCTCCAAACTTCGGCCCTAATAGAATATAATAGAACGATTTTGACGGAGCGTTACAATTAAACAAACTCCCGTTCCGGTCGATGTAGTAGATACGAAGTTGTTTACACTGCGCGCTCAACTCCGACATTACCGACTCGCGCCGAGCAAACTTCCCGCGGATAACTTTAAAATGAAAGATTCGAAGCACACACTGTAATAACATTGAATTTCCTCTACATATTCCATCTTATATTAATCTTAGTTTACGTCTGGCTACGTAGCAACGTGTTGGAGTTATTAAAGGATTTTAGAAAGTGCAAGTCTTGGGTCTTTAACAGATTACCTAGGTAATTTATGATCTGTTTGATGTAACGCGTCATCTACTAAACTTTCTCGCGTTACGTAAAGTCAATCTTCTAAGACCTCACTCGGCATAAGAGTATTAGTTTATCCAAATCAGTTAAAGTTACAACTTTTTGTTAGTTAATAGCAAATTTTGTAAAAAATAAATAAAAATCAAATAGACGCAATAGATATTACAAAGATTACCGCTGAATTTATTACCGAAATCACAAATTTTCCCCTATATTGTCCTTAAGCTTTACTCGATTTAAATAGAACGGTTTCTGAATTCCGTCGACATTTCGTAACAAATACTCGCAGATTTACATTAAGAATTCAGCTAAAATTTTCGTTTGTAAATTATGCCATCAATTTTGCACTCAAAAATCAGACGTCAGTATCAAATCTAATTTAAACAATTTAAATACGCCAGAGACATCGAGCCCTAATATTCCAAATGTTACTTGGTGAACTTTGTTCGTCTTACATTAATTCATATCAGCCAGCGCCTGAGTTCCAAAGAACATTGATTACGAAGTACCATCAGCGGAAACTTGGCACACCTCTCCTCCCAACTTCTAATATTTATCTCGGAATATTTTGATATACCGCCGCCGATAACACGCCAATGACGGTCAATGGTATTTGTTCTTTCTCTCCCTACATTTGTATTTTGGCAGATAAAGTTCAGTATCTGCGCTTCATTTTCCAACGTAAGCAAACATGAATTAAGTCCCTTCACATTCTTCATTGAGCTCGCTGAATCTAAATTTGCATATCGGTGATCTTGTTCGTGTCCTAAAAGACAAATACGCTGCTACTGTTGTTTTTGTATTGAGTATCTAACAAGGTTTCTTTATACTTTCCAACGTAATCATAACGAGAAAGGGTATTTTCTGAATATTTGTGGGACAAAACGAGCTGTCAACTCGACATGTTTTCGCCAGAGGTTAAGAACTGTGTCACAATGAACAAAAAAAATTCCCGCGACAAAGGAAACAAAGTCCCCGTAGAGTTGTCCCTTCGGACGGCCTCACCTGCCGACGTGTGTTTGCCGAGATGACGGCTGTCAAACGGGAGGTGCTCGCCGAGACAGACACAAAAGTGGCCCTCAAAGAACCTTTGACAAATTATCTTGTTAAGTTGACAAGTAAACACGCCCGAAACGCCGCCCTGGCGCACAAACGGTTTCATTGAATTGCTATTCTTTGAAGCAATTCAGATAAATACGACGACGTACAATTACGTTTTGAGAGGCCCCGAGTGTCCGAATGGCCCTCGGTGTTAGCGACGTCCGTTCCTCGGAAATCCGCGACAGCGAACTTTTTATACTCTAATCCTCGCTTGTCTTACAATTCTCTCAGTTTGTTGACGCAATGTTTGGCAACACTGCGCACAAATTGTAATGAAAAAGCAATCTTAGTAGCAAACCAAACCGAGAGAAATTTATAAAACCGTCAATGTTAATGCTTTTGCAAATTCCAACGGAATTCCTCTAAAGTCTAGTTACATTATCGTCCATTTGAAGTGTCGCTGTATCAGCACTCGAGTGCCAAAGTTTTTAACGTATAATGCTTCCGATACATAAAACCATCCAATAATATTTGTGTTCGGCGGCGACGCAAACATTTCGGCGGGAGGCGCCCGCTATCGGTCGGCTATAAAGGCCTTTCGCGCGATATAAACTGATCTGTGAGTTTGTTCGCCAACAACAGGAAAACAGATCTTTGGCCGGCGGCCAAGTTACCTGCACCGGTCGCGCCACGCACCGCCCGCGCCGCCCGCGCCGGCTGCCGTGCGATAAAGGGTTAACAAATTGCAGCCAACTTCCAAGCACACGTCGCCGAATGTGAAAGCAGTAAATAGTTCCATGTTTGCCGGCGAAGTTTTGACTTCTTCCCCAGCGCCGAGTGACGTCCTCATAATGGGTTTCCCTGCTTGTGCGGCCATTGTGCGCGCCGCTCGCCCGCTCGGCCGCTCCTCCGATTGTCGCCATTTAAAATGCGCTCCTCGCGCAACCGGCGTTATTATTCTTTCACGCGGCGCCGGCGCTCGCCGACAAATTGTTTTTTCGACATCATCCTGCGACCGTTGTCTCTATTTCCTCAGGCGATATAAACACGACGCGGCTTAAAACTGCCTCCTAATTTATTTGGGACGCCTTTGCGGAAACCGTTTCGCCCATGGTCCTTTATCCATTCGAACAAAGGATAATACGAATAAAATCCAGTTGGGCATAACCGCGGGAGTGCGCGAGACGGAGCGGCCGCCGGCTCGCCCCGTGGAGTTTTTACCTCCCGCGGCCCGAACCAGGGCTGATTCAATAAGAAGTTACTGCCGTACTTAGCTAAAGGAGCTCGCGTGTGCCGTACCTACATTTCAGCCGCGCACCGTATAAAAGAAATACACGTGGGAATAATACGAGAAAGAAAATTTGTTGGCGTTGATTGTTTATATTCGATTACCTCTGCAGCCGCGGCCCAGTTTTAAATGGGCTCGGTTAGCTCGAGAATAATCTCGGGAGTGCTTATGGATTATGCATAATGAGAGCGGTCGGCACCGGGGCTGTTTGTTTTCGTCCGCTGGGAGAAGTTCTCCAAACTAACAAGTAAATACTTTTTAATAAACCTCAAAGAAAATTAAAGTCCTTGTTTTGTAACAGTTAGGTTTGATTCTACCACCTTCATATTTATTTCAGTCACCAACCATCAGAAGCCCGCCTGTTATGTTCAGTTAAGAAATGTTCATACCCTTAATAAATACAACAACAATTACAATACTGAACGCGGAGGGCTAATATGATAACTTAAGTGTCAGGGTCGGTAACGTGCGAGTAGTACCCTTAAATGAACCTCTTACTTACCATCAAGCAGAACGGTAAGGTAGTTTGTTGAATTCATTGATTAAAACATGTGGAGAAAGAAAATCGTTCGTACATAGAAGAGAAGTTATACTCGTACAATTCGTTAGATTTCAGCTAAGCGCTCAGTAAAATATTGCAACTACTTAATCCAATATAAATAAAGAAGCAATCGCAATATGTTGCCGAAAAATAAACCCACATCAAAAGAACGTAGACTAACGCCGAAAGATCAACCGAGCGAGTGATTTAGTTGCGGAGCGAAGTTGGCGGATTCGAATAATCCCATCATAAGCGGGGGATCCATCAGTCGTCATTAAACGGACATGCCCTCCCCCTCCCTCACTCCCGGCACCCGCACCCCCGCGCACCTGTGGGGCAAAGATTGATACCCGCAGTACCACAACGTCTGACAGCTTGTTATTGAAAAATTGAGCGATAATCCCCGCTGCGCCGCCATTTTTAAGATTTTCGCTTGTTTTTTTTTTGCTGCTTTTTCGGCGCACCTTTGTTTCCGTCCCTGCGCGCCGTAGATACAGGTTTTGTTTACCGGTAACGTTTTCACGCGTTCCGATTTTATTTTGAGCAGCTTTTGTAATCAAATTTTTGGTGCCGACTGTAATAAACTTTTCAAATATTTGAAATACAAAAGTCAGTAAGAATATTTTTCCTTGTTTTTGTTTTGTTCCTATGAATTTACCTTTTTTTTAAGTATAATAACTGATGATAATTTGTTTCGGCTATTTTGTCCACCAAAAACAAAATCGTAATTTCAATTTAATAATAATTAACAGCAATAAAGTTGTAATATGATAAAATTAAATACTCTTGTTACATATAGATAAAACACTACTTACAACGTAATGAAATTTCTTCGTTATTTATTATTCAGTTAATACAGGTTAACAAATTATGCTGAATTGAACAAAAATAACTGTATCTTTTACTTGTACAGTGCCAAGCTTTCTAGACAAAAGTGTCAAGAGAAAATAAAGAAAATAAAATAAAAAAATTGGTTGCCTGTAAAGTCGGTATACGAGCGAAAGTTTTACGTGACAACGACTTTGAGTGGTAAAATAATTTTAATGTGAATATTCATTCGCTTTTTATGTCTGTCTCTCTCGCTCTTAGGCGGGCTAACCATGCCCGAGTGGAAGGGATGCGTGCCTCTCACTCGCTCTCATTGTGAGCGCATAACGTGAGCGGAGCGTAACGCAGTTTCTTGAAGTGTCACCCGGCAAACCAATTTATAAGACGTTGTCACGTCAAAAGTTAAAATAAAAGTTACAAAAAACAGGTGTGCAACCAGTCCTTAATAAACCAATCACTCATATTCAAATGTCATACAAAAGTAACTTATTTAATAAAATGTATTGGTTTTTACCACTGCTGTTCTCATTTATGAAATAATAACTAGCTTTATAAATGATGTAACGGATGTGCAATAAAGATTTATTCCATAAATTCTATTCTAACAAGCTGTTGTTTGTTGCAGGCTGCGCATTCGTAAAGTTCAGCTCGCACCAGGAGGCGCAGGCAGCCATCACCAGCCTGCACGGAAGTCAAACTATGCCGGTAAGTACTAAGCACTACGCACTAAGTACTGAGCACTGAGTAATAAGTACTAATCACTGAACACTAAGCACTGAGTGCGCTGCAAACCAGCTACTTACTTTTAATACTCAATATTTATCGCAACCATAATGTTTACAAGGGTACAAATTATGGACCCTTGTCGGGAATCGCAATTGAAAGAGGAGAAGCGTCTTATTTATATAAGAAAAGAAAAACTTACTTTATTTTCCTAGTGGGTACTTTTGCCGGTACTTATTATTGTGTAAAATTAAACACATTTTATTACTTATTAACATTTAAAACAATTTGTTAAATATTAATTATTATTATTTTGTGTTTGGCTAGTTCGCAATAATTCGTCATGGTGCCCTCAAGCTAACTTGAGAGTACTAACGTGTTCTAACTGCCAGTATATTTAAACTTTTGCTGACATGAAACAGGGGGACGAACCACTTATGAGTCCCTTATCATATCGCCATGTAAACTTGAATTGAGAAATTTTATTGAGCTTATTATAAAAACTTCTAAACGTTTGTTGTTATCGAGATAGTTTGCGGAAAATATCAAGATACTTTCAAGCGTGTCAAGATAGAAATTGAATTACTATCAACATTTTGAATATACATAATGGTTTTCTAGAGAATCTAATCCGGACTCTTCACAAGTTCAATGAGCGGAAAATAAAACAGCGTCAAAAGAACATGCGCGTACAGTCACGCTTTATCGTTACACTAATACGAAATACGTCATACGTCACTGCGCCGGGCGTCACACTTCACGTTTCCACTTACCACTGTGTCCAACAGCACTAATATTAACAACAAACAACAGCATCTCGAGTGTTTGCCCGCCGCCCGCGAGAAATGTTAAAAGTGCTCGTTAAACAATGGGCAGCGGCCGATGCGCCGCTTACAACTGTGATCGATGGCTTTGTTAAGCGGTTATTTGTCGGACTGTCCGGCATGGAGCGATGTAAAATGTCAATACACTGGTGCGTGCCGGCGGGAAAACAAGGCTGTTATAATACTTGGTCCTGTTGTATTTGTTGTCAACGGACGGTTAAATACTCCATGTCGCCTGACAACTGGATAGGTGATCTTGGTCATGTTTATTATTATATTTTAATTAATGGCTTCGCGGGATACGTTAAGCCAATTTCAAGTGATAGGAATTTAGTACATGAAGATTGTACGGTACAACTCATTAAAAATGGAGTCTCAACAAGTGTTGTTGCTAAAAGAACACGGGAGAAACTATCTTGGTCATGTTACACGTGATTTAGAAGCAGATAGATGAAGAAGAAAATGGCACACGCAAAAAATACAGAAAAAAGCCAATAAATAATAAGATAATTAAAAAGTTATTTAATTGTAAAATTTTGTATGAAGTCGTCTTGAGACGTTAATGAAAGACGGCACATTCTCCTAACCAGTTACACATACTTGTAGAACATAATGTACGTACATAACACTGCTAGCTAGACTAGATATACATAATGGTAGCCAATAAATCGTAGATTTTTTTAATTTGTTAGGTCGTTTCTAATTAAGACAGCAGTTTTAATCAAACATGTAATCTTTACTTTTATTTACTGAAAGTTTTGCTGGTTGCTCTATTTAAATAAATAAATATTCACGGTACTACGGCACTTACAGAGTTATTTGTAACCCCGGCTGGCCACCACCATCTTACACAGTCTGCCGCCATAACACTGTCATTCACACATCACTGTCACTGCGGTGTCAGCGGCATTGTTGTAGCGTTGTGGGGTATTAATTACTGTCATAAACTATGACAACCGCCAACGGCTTAACTATCTTAGTACGGAATACAGAGGAGCTCGAATTACATATAAATGGATTTCAAAATAATGTACATTTTGTATGCTGAGAACGCCGCATTGGCCAGCGTGGGCTGTAGGTACATCTTTTGTTTATGAAAAAAAGCCTGTACCCAACAGATAGGCGTTTATATGAAGGGCTGATGATGATAATGACATTTCCGATAACGTCATATTGAAATTTGTCTAGTGTGCGTAGTCATAACACGAACAAACCCCTTCACTCCCGACCGAGCTACTGTCATATTCCCACAACATTCTATCTAGAAATAAAATGTCCCGCGTCCCCTATCAGAGAAGAAACAACCATCTCTCTTTCATTTAAAATGAGCGCTTAACGAAACCACAGCGGAACACAGATACAACAATTAGTTAATTAAAAGAGACTTCATTACTCGAGTACCGTGACATAAGTCCCGGAGCAATTTTCGGAATGGACTTCGACGTATTGAACGGCTGAAAGGCGCACCGAAAATGCTTTGGCGCTGACACGGCGTGCGCCACAATGCTCCGGGTGACTTTGCACTGCAACTTTGACTTTGACTTTGCGCTTTGCACGGACGTAAACACTTCCGGTGACGCGGCGTCGGAATACTTTTGCTTTGTACATTTTTTACGAGTTTTAAGCAGTGTGGACATGATATTATGTAGGTACATAAAAATTTTGGTTCTGGTTCAGGAACAATACACGCATTTTGATGGCTCAAACTATCCACTTCCATATGTAAAGCATTTTATATGCGAATTGGAAAATGTTAATAAATACATTTTTTTTTTTTATTTGACTGTGCCAGACAATGGAGAATCAAATACGATCGTTGCAATACATCGTATTGACGCTTGGAACATCATCTTGCGCATTGTGGACTCTGAGGAAATCGTTTTTATACCTTTATTTCAGTTTCTACGTATGCAACAGCAAAAGAGGACGAATAAATATATTAATTAGCCTACACACAAATCAACTATAATTCAAAAAAGACAATTTTAACAAGAAACAGGTAGTGCCTGTAATTACTTTTAAAAACAGCAGAACACAGACACAACAATAAATTAAAAGAGACTTCGACGTATTGAAAAGCTGAAAGGCGCAGTGACAATGGTTTTGCGCTACACTGACACTGCTGACACTGGTGGGCCGAGGCACAATGTGTTTTGCACTGCGCTCACTGCGCTTTATACGGACCTGAACACTTCGAGTCAGGGCCGCGACGAGAAAGCCCGTCTCTGCTTTGTACCTTTTTATTGTTTTAAAGCACATGACACGTGTTCGGTGGCAAAGGGTATGCGATGAGGTAGGTGGCACAAACAAAGTCGGTAACAAACAAAAACGATAAAGGTGTCTGAGCAAAAACACATAATTTTTACTTTACTGTAATAAATACGTATAAATACCGTAGTAAATCCGAGACATCTGAAACTTTACTGTCGTAATAATATCTAATAATGTATAATCTTTACTGTTATAATGTCGTATACAATATTGACTTGCACCAGGCCAAAATTTCCAAAAAAGATTTTTTTTAAATGCAGCCTACTTTGCCACCGTTCGAGTACATTTAACAGCATTCGGGCGAAGGGTTAATAGTGTATGGAGCCTCGTACGTGGAGTGGCGACTGCGACCGCGCCAACAAAAAGTCCTAAAATTGACTGTCCGAAGCAGACGCTTAACTTTTTAATTAGTGGCGCCGTAGCGCGCGCGGGTAGGCTTAGCCGGCGTACGGAGTGTACATAGTAGATCGATGCTCCAATTACGTGTTAAAAGCTGTATTGAGCCCCGGAATGCTGGAGGCTGTACGCTTATAGGCGGACTCAAGCTTTCTATGTTGCAAGGACTTTGTGTAATAGACGGATTATGTTGGACAAAACTATAAATATCTCCAAAAAAAATATTACTGCAACGTGTTGGCCCACGTGGTGGGTTATGATAGCCCAATCTCCCCATTTCCTAGTGGGAAATCCTGTGCCCAGCAGTGGGATGTTTTTAAGCTGATGATGATGACCAAAAAATTTTAAAAATACTAAACTAGCTTAGAACAACCTTGAACGCAAAGATGCATTATAACGAATTACTCAGAGTCGGCACTCTGAGTACTTCGTCATTATGCATCTTTGCGAAATTCCTATATAATCTACAGGTATATCGTGAGGAATGCTTTACACGCAAGCCACTGCGCCATCAAACTCGATAACTAAGTAACAAATAAAATTTATTACATATTTTTTGTATTCATTTTTAATGAGCGAGCCACCTACCATCAAGTTTTCTACTCCCACAAATATCTGGTGACGGTGATAAGGCTACCTGCGGCCAGTTGTGAAACTCCTTCGAAAATAAAAGGATAGTGGCGGAAAATTTGCTAATTTCCCTGAAGTGGATGAAACTTTACCCGCTTCATCAGATTTCCATTAACTAAAGTTGAGACTGACGACACAACTAATTGCGAAGAATATAAATTAAGTCATACCACACTAAATACATAAAATATATCATGGAAGATAAGCTAGAAGGAAAGATAGGAAGATCAAAAATAGCTTATTGTCCTCATATCTGTCGCGAAGACTCCTAGAAGTTCTATTGTATCTGGTTTGCGGGAACTGAACTAATAAGGAATCGATTAAAGGGACGGTGTACAACGTATCATAATAAGAAGTTAAAGAATTGGCTTAAGACAGAAATGAACATGCAACACCGACAAGAGCGTGGCTCTTAAGTTCGAAGAAGAAGAAGTGAGCAATACTTAAGTCAAATCAAATGAGATTATCAAATTGTTGACTGGCACGAGCCATAAATAATTTATAGAAAAAGGTGGGTGTTATTATTTTCAATTCCAGGGGCGTAGTTACGCGAGTGGAGATAATCCTCGCGCCCTAACCTGCGCGTATTCATTAGACCGCCCTTAAGAGTTGCACACACGGGAGATCTGTTTCAGAAGATACAGTGCTATGGAACTGTTTTATGTACATAATAAGAAGTTGTATTTTTTGCACAACACTGACAATAGTTAGGTTAGGTTAGTTATAATAAATATTACTACTACTTTAAACAACATAGTAATTTTAACCACTTTTAAACATGGTTCCACTCGTTTGCGAGAGAAAGTATACGAAAACGTTACGTATAAACGGACCCCAACACATTTATTTTCAGTCTCATTCTAAAGGATTACCTTTGCGGGACACACTCGCAAAAGTGTGGAACAGTGTGTGAAATAAACACGAGCATATCCGTATACAGTGTTTCTATAGTTCCAGTCAATGTGGAAGTCAATTAACGTATGGGTAATTAAACTAAAAAGAGATTAAAAACATACTTTTTATACTATTAGGTAAGAGGTAATAACTTTGATTGAATCATAAATTTAATTGAAGCAATATGAACTTGCTATTATTTAAAACTTTCCTGTCTTTAGTTTTATTGTCACTAACAGGCGAAGAAATGAATAAATTACAATAAAAACGCATAATCGTGTAGTAAACGTCACCAGTGTGTTTCAGCCTTTACAGAGATAGATCCCTCCAGCTCACGCGGTCGTATTGAAGAGATGTATCATACTGTCATTTATATTCATCGCGTGCAAATGTATGCTTTTATAAAAACAACAGCGCGTGTACACATAAACTCAGCGCTTACCGTAATAAGCTCCGTAATTAGGCAGCATTTTTCATGGCAGACTTAACTCAACATACTCGTAATTGAGTTGAATAAAAAGTGGTTGCTAGTAGAACATCACATGAATAAATAAGCGTTTTGTATCACATGAACTACTTATTTTGTTACCTTAGAAAGTTGTAACAACACTGTCAATATATTTGTAAATATGAAATTTCCCTCTCCTCCTACACATTTTTTTGTTTTTATCCAGTTCGGTTAAGCGCTTGGCCTGCATCACACCTGATGAGTGACGATAAGGCCGAAAGGAAGCGCGCTACACCCGGAATTCTCAACCACTGAGGAACTGGCTATCTTATCTCTAAACTGTCGGAACATTGATCTTATGGCGCCAGACTTTAGATAATATGGTGGTATCTAGACAGGCGGACTTAACAGCCCCACCACCAACCCAAACTAAGTAGGTACACAAAGATGTACTCCCCGCTGGGAATCGAACCCGGAACCTATGGGTTTAAGACCAAGCACACAGGCGGTTAAAGCATGCAAGCAAGCTAATTTTTTACTAAATAATTTCTCGCCGAAAATACTTTCAAAGTAAGTAAGAAACAATAACGTATCTACTCACGCGCGCATACAATCTTCGGCGGGGCGCCTCCACCCCAATCCCATAATATTAATTCTAATGAAAGGTAATTCGGCGTAATCGCCCGGCTCGGCACAAAAGCTCGAAGAAGCCACTCCGAGACACACTTTGTTATTATAATGGTTGCACAATCTCCGTGTAATGTACCTCCGATATTCGTCATGCAAATGCTTGTCGCCGGCGCCTTTAATTTTCGAGATGAAATCGAGATTCCCTCCGGCCCGCTTGATAATATTGAGACAGTGTAGACTGTAAAGAATGCAAACCCTGTTATCGGCGATTCAATGCGCACCAGAATACCCGCTTTTATTAGACCACATACTTATTATAAAATATGCTGCGCTCTTGGCGGCGTCGCCTCCTTTCTTATTTTTTAAGTTGGTGGGGTGGGGTTGTACAGCTTTGTGTGATAGTTCTCTGCTCTTCTTGCTAAGATGAATGCATTCCGTAACGATGGTAGTAGAATTGCGAATATTAAAACTACTTTTTCTATTACTTACATAAAAACTTTTTTAAACTTTTATTTTTGTCTAGCCTGGCTAGTCCTAGAGATAAGCCGGGCTGACTAATAATAAAAATAATAGTCATCGTTTCTCTAAGCTCTAATATATTTTTGATTTATTTTATTATTAGATATAAGTTTTTTTACTTTAAATAGATCCGGCTTTGTGGGTAAACTCCCAAATAACCCCTTTGCATAGATTTTTAAACTCAATAAATAAAAATAAATTACAATCTCGCCGACTTTGCTACCTAAAAAGCTTTAACCACAAGCGAAAGTAAAATTTTCCAGTGATTCGGAAAATTAACCTTGATGCCGATAAAGAAACGACAGTCTTTTATGTCTTAAAAATCAAAGAACCTCTTTAAAGTACTTAAGAGCAATTTTTGCTAAAAATAACATACTAATAAACGAGATTACGAGTAAAAGTAAATTTAGACTATTACTTAACTTGGCCCCTTTTCAAATTAAGGTTACACGGATATAAGCAAGGGTCGACGCACGATCTCACACCAATTTAGAGATTTTATACATGTAGGTTGTAGGGTAACAACTATTGAGGGAAAAGTAATTCAACCTTTATTGTGATTACAAAACTAGCCATTGCGTGAGTCAATACTACTTACACACTTGTAACTTAGTCATTACAACAACAAAGGGCATTTTCCAATATCCTGACGCTGTAAAAGAAAGGTACAAAAGGAAACGCTCTTGTTGATTTTCTTGCTCAAGATCTTCTGCCGTAAGCTTACGAAGCGAAGGCGGAACGACTTTCAAAAGAGCTCAAATTGTAGCTATCATTGTTTTTAAAATTAATTATTTTTGATTTAAATGCAAAACAGAAATGAAAATACTCTACCAGTTTGACAACGCCCAAGTTGCATGGAATTGCTTGCATGCTTTCATTAGCTGAAATAACTGTTTTCCATCAATAGGTTATACATGAAACTTAATACGTAATTTATCCTTTATGCGTTATTAACGTTCAAATGTATTAAAAAATATTGAAAGGTTGTAAAAACTACTACCTCAGATGGGTCGCGAACCCACGTCTTTCTCACACCGAGAGGCTGCGTCACCTCTCCGCCATGCAACCGTTAAACTACCAACCTACTACAACTGTGTAGTATGTTAACAAACACAACAAAAAAAAAACAGTCAAAGCCATCGAGCCGTTTTCGAGTTTTGCGCTTTACAACACGTTTGGTGATACATTTTTATTTATATAGATTTGTCAGTATTGTCAGATATCCAAACACATATTTGGAGTGCGCTTCGTTCGATAATGCTTTTATCACAAGAGTTGCTTCGAACTCGGCAGCAGACGCAGCTCGTTGCCGGCTAAGTACGTCTAAATGAGATGATGCCCGCGCAAAGGTCCGCCCGTAATCAAGTGCAAACTACCTTGGAACGTTGACAAGTCGGATCGGCCGAGGGGCTGCCGAAATCAGAATAGAATTCGGAGACCTCTGTGCCCGATAATTCCTTTCACCGTGCTACAAAAGCCACTTCCCCCCCCTCCGCTCCCCCCTGTCCGGATTTGCCGGGGCCGTCCTAATGACGTTTTTGTCTGCACTGTCTCCTGTTCTTGTATTTCGTACAAATATTGATTGACTTGTACGTACAAGGTACGGATTTCGTCCTGTTCGGTTTTGGAAGCTGGGATTTGAATAGTTTAGTAGTTATACAACAAATAGATACCTAGGTATTATATGTGAACAGTTTCCGTTTTCCGTTTTCTTAATTCTTTAACTACGTGCTCACCTGGTGCTAAAGGATGATAAGGGCAAAGATGGAAGCACACACAACCCAGTTTTATTAATTATTAAAGAACCTCTAACATTAATGTATTGGCGACAGACTTAGATATGATGGTGAAAACTAGTCAAGCGTACTTAGAACAAGCACAACCACTAATAAAAGCTATCACTATAATATGTACTTCCACTGTCAATCGAGTGACCAATGATTTCACCACTTAAACCACAGAGGCGGTTAAAAGGCATATTTATAATGTAACTGTATCTATAGCAGAATTTTCACAACATACCTTACAACTTATTTGTTTCAATAAAATACAAAGTATCCCGATAAAATAATTTCACGACACTCCACAGGGTTATCTCATGAACGGTAGATCACACTTGTAACAGAAAGAAATTCGAACTGTCCTCCCGGAGATAATCGCGGACAAGTTTACGAACACTCCTATCTTATCTCTCGGGGACAGCCCTCCGAGCCCGCTGCGAGTAACTCCTCACTGTAATATATTTGCCTTAAGGGATGCAACATATGCGCGGGTCAAGAGAACGACAACTTTTTGTAGGCACCGACCGACCTCTGAAAGAATTCGGTAGAAAACTAGTTCCAAAGCCACTGTACCGGTAGTTGATTGTGTTGTAAATTTCCAACCCACTCTTCGTTCTGTAAGTTACGATGCTCACAGAAATAGTCGACCGAGCAGACCTATCCTGAAATTATCTATTTTTGACAGCGTACCGTTGTAGGTGGGATTGACCGAACAAGACCTGATGTTTACGAGTAGTATGGACTTTTAAACTACTCCTTCTTTCTTCACGACTAGATGACAGGCCAGGACCTACCTCGCTCTTAAATACAGGTTACTCTAATTTAATCTGAACCGCCTGATAAGTCTAACCTTTATCCAGTTTGATAGCAGTTCCCACAAAAGGCAAAGCTTACATGGTAGCGACAAAGAATCCTAATAGGCAGTAACCGAACATGTACATTTTTAAACCATTTCATTTGGTATTCTCATGAAGCAGGAATATAATCCTATTTACATTTGTAAGTCGCTTTAAGCCAACACCAGTACGGCAAAAAGCCAGTAAAAGTGGATAGGTATAGCCGTGTTTCGCAACAATTAACTGAACTGAACCTATATTAAAGTTTGTAAATCAAATTGCGAAATGATTTTACGACGCCCATTCACCGAGCGTTTCTTAACCAAAGATAATAAATAAGTTAATCAAAAGTGACTTTATAAATTGTATTTGTTTGATCTCGAACTCGGCAACTTTTAATGAAAACATCTAGAGAGGTCTCTTTCTTTACTTTACTTTTAAAAGCATGAAAGTCCGAGGCAGTTTTTGCACAGTTCTCTTTTTATAAAATAAATATACATTTCTATTAGCAAATATTTGGCTTCTTGTTTATTTCGTAAAGAAAATTTATGCGATGATTGTTATTTTCATTATTATTCCTTCAACGAGCAAGCACTTGGCCTTCATCACACCTGATAGTAAGTGACGATGAGGCTAAACATTAAGAGCACTTTACCCAGTAAGCTCAAACACACCATTACTGTCCGAATCTAGTATATAATCACAGTCACAAAATATGAAAAAATAAGTTCTCTTGTACTGTATTTGAAAATTTTAGGAAATTCGACACGGGATCTGGGTTATTTACGCGGAGAAACTCACGGGCGGGCCGTTAGTAATCTATAACTAAACTTATCTTCACAACGTTTTACAAAAAATTTACGTTTAACTTTCAAATTAATGTTATGTACAACAGGAATAGATGCTATCGACATGAAATTTAATTTAATTTTAAAACACTGAAAAAGACGACTACCTCAGGCGGGCATCGAACCACGCACCTTCCGCATTCCGGGCGGCTGCCTTAACCATTTGGAAATATTTCTTTCGGATCTCAGAGGTGAAAACTTCTAAGATTTGATAAAGCAATGTTGACTAAAAAAACTTAAGCATTAAGCACTGACTAATTTCGACGAGTGAAAACCAGACCTCGGTAGCCAAATGGTTAAGGCAGCCGCCCAGAATGCGGCAGGTGCGTGGTTCGATTCCCGCCTGAGGTTTTCATCTTTTTTCAGTGTATAAAATTTTTACTTAAACATAAAATTTATTTAAAAAATATTTCCTCCCCTTAAATGGTTTCTCAGCTACGATTTGGCTTATCTACGGTAACATTCCGTAATTTCGTTCTTTACTACTAGGAGTACTTTTCTGTTACAATTTAGATGTTCATAATAGGCCTTAGCTCCGACAACAGCCTTACACGGGAGCCCGGCCGGCGCCCCCGGCGCACACTTGAAAATTCCCTTAATAAGCCCCAAAAGCCCCAATTATTAAAAACAACAACGCGCAACCTGCGCCGACATTGCCCCACTACATTAACGTGAAGCCTGATGTGGAAATTTAAATTAAGTACACGTAAATAATGTTCTCCGTTGGTTTGGTGAATCATAACGCTTTTGTTAACTGTGAAGAAACAAATAAGATTATTTACTTAGTGTAAAAGTGCAGATAAGGTGTAAGTAGTCCCAAGTACGTTAAATCACACCACACCACACCACACCAAGTACGATAATTTAGCTTTAGCTTTTGGTATAGGTCACGGTCTTTCTTCATCACTAGATTTTGTTGACGAATGACATTATTGAATCCTTGTTTTTTATTTGGATCTTTTTACTAATTTAAAAAATGGGTGTTGAGTTCTTTTAGTCCTAGTTTAGGGACGGACTCATTTTGGCAGAGTTTGCAATACTCCGACTAAAATGAGTCCTGAGTTCTGAGCCTTGAGTTCTTTCGTCGAGTCCTAATGTAAAAAAACTCGACTCATAGAACTGAGCCCTTATTATGGAAGTCAAGTTTTTTTTTTTCATATAAAAGAGGGAGGCAAACGAGCAGGCGGGTCACCTGATGGAGAGTAATCACCGCCGCCCATGGACACCCGCAAAACCAGAGGAATCGCAGGCGCGTTGCCGGCCTTTAAGGGAGGAATAGGTTTAAGGAAGGAATAGGAATGGGAGGAGGGGGGGGGCCTCCGGCACCCTCACTGGTCGGACGAAACACAACAGCACCAAGTGCCATTATTTCACGCCGAATATTCGTGAGAGGGTGGTATTACGCCGGGCGAGCCGGCCCAATGCGTGCTGCAACGCAGCGTGGCTCTACCACTCAGTCAGTGTCACTCATTAAGCACCACCCAGGGATCACGTGTAGGGTCTCAAGGGTAAACCTACGGACGCGAGCAACTTTGACCCCCAAAAGTTCTTAAAAACCTAACCTTTTTAATTGTATAATACTAATATAAATTTTGCTAAGGCCTCACCTCCACGGGCGAATTTTTCTATTAAAAATTATAGTAACTCTTTGAACTTCTTGTTTCCTCTTTGGCGCACTCATCGCGTTGGCTTGCTTGTAGAGGTGGTTGACGAACGCCTATATCAACAGAATGGATATGGAACTCACTGTTTCTAAAAAGACTTCGGCATTTGCAATGAATTCGTCTTAAGAGTCTCTATATTATTGTAAACAGACTCGAGTTCTCGAGTCATATTGTAAGGACTTTGAGTCTTGTCTAGGATTGTGAGTCTTATCACTGACAAAAAGGCTTGAGCTCTCATTTAGGAGTCATGTCTCGAAAAATCGAGTCCAGTCCCTGGACATAGGACTTAAAGAACTCGATTCCTGGCCAACACTACTTAGATACAAGTTAGCCAGCTCCTCATTGGTTGTGGATCCGGGTGAAGTGCGCTTCCACCATCGGGTTTATGGCAGGTGATGACCTAACACCAGGTTGGATAAAGGTCAAGTGGTGGATAAAAAAAGAAAAGAGTACTCAAATTGTACCAGTGGCTTTGGATCCTTTATGTGTAACTACGTCCGATATACTTCGATCATCTAAACACTGATCGAAGCCACCATACATCTATATCAACTTCAATTTAATTTCATTCATATAGTTCACTTGTATGGTTAGAGCTGCGGAACCGCTGCGTATTATATTCGAACAAATAACGAATATCACTTATCCACATGAAATCGGACTTCAACAAAAGCCCAAGGTCACAACAAACCGCGTACAGGACCGTAATGTTTGGGAGCTTTCAACATATATTATAGAATAAGATAATATATAAGATATATATAAGATATATATAGAATAAGATATATAAGATATTTAAGAAACAAAACAATTTCAACACAACACAAAATAAAATTTTATTCAAAATTTAAATTCTCGAAGTATTATATATATATATGTATATATATATATATGTTCACGCATTCATCAACTCCCTCGGATTCGTAATCTAGAAAGTGCGTGCGAACCGTCGCTAAATATTCGGCGCGGCAATATTTAGCGCGGCGGCGGCGGGCCGTCCGTAACGGCTGGTAACGGCCCAGCCGTCGGCGCCCGCAATAAGGTTGTATCAAATGACAAATACACATCCTCTGCAAAACAGTTATAAACGCCATCTCGGTGTGGTGCAAGTGGTGAGACAATGCCATGCAATAAGATTAGTGATTATTAAAAAAAAAAATACAAAAATAATAAAAAAATTATAGATAGGATGAAACGTTGGAACAAAACGACTACCTCAACGTTTTACGACTCTATAGTATACTTAAAAGTTATTAATGCAAACATATTAAAAAATATGTATTTAAAGCGAGTCCTCTCGAGCGCTTCTCTCTCGCTCTCTCGACGGTACGACGGTACGGGGCGGGTATAACAGCGAAGCGACGTAAAAAGGCGCGTTTTATAGGTTTTTTGCCTATATAGACTTTATAGGATTAAATGAATTAGCAGGTTCTCTGTAGTACTTCAAAATAAATAATTACATGTAAATATTATGTCGAAACTTTAAAAAAAATGTGTATAGTTCATACAAGATAAATCGATAATGATTGATACTGATAAGGTTTTGGGGATGATAAATTAAACTGCCCAAGTCGAATGCTGTAATTGCACTGAATTTATTGCACACTAATTTTACATGAATGAACGCGATACATTCGCGGCGCGGCGTAAGCAATACGCTAATTGACCTAATTAATAAATATAATGTGCGGTTCCGTACATCCTGCCCTCTAAACAAAGGGAATAAGAAAAACACTCCATTAAAATTTGAGCTAAGTATAAGCAAATGAACAAATAATGCAAAATTTAATAAGTGTAAAATAAATTTATAACAGATGTAAATGGAATGTATGTTGTAAAAAGAAATTTAGTTGTACATAAAATGATAAAAAAGTAAGTTAAAATATAAAACTTAATAACTATATTTTACTGCTTATTCTAATAGGTCCCAGTCCCTTGTTATGATTACTCGTTATCACTATGCACGATAGGGTTCGTAAATCGAGGCACAACGAAAGGCGAAGATGCCTTATCAACGCTTATCACGGATCTTTTAAGCTCACTCGGTACACTACACAGATTGCCCATATTCACTTTCTCACTGATTGTGCTGTAAAATACAGGCGACGACGTCGCGTCTGCTGCTGGTGCGGACTCGGCCCCGGCCGGTTCCGCCGGAGTGTCAGCTGGCGTTCCCCTTGCTGGATTACTAGGCGGTTCTCGTTCGTCGACCTTCCCACATCTATTTTTCAACTTCCAACATAGTATAACGATGCTGGCCGTGAGCAGTATGCTTATGATGATATAAAGCAGGCTATAATGATGAATGTCATGAATTGATAGTTTCTGATCAGATTGTTCCTTGATATTGTTGATCTGCTGTCGCATCTCTCGCCATGCCGACTCATGGTCTTCGATTTCCGTGAAATTAAGTGTTGATGACGAGTTGATAATTTTGTTGAGTACCGCTAACTTAGGGGCTTCAAAATCACTCTGAAGTTTCGTACTATGCATAAAATTATTATGTGCGGAGATACTGTAAAATGGTGACTCTATAGTACAACCTTGACCTACTGTAATAATCCCGTTTCCAACTAATGAGGTCATTGTCATGTCGGATGCACAAAAAATGCGAAGTTTGCATTCCTCACAACACGAGAATAACCAAGCGTTCTGGCCGTGCAATTTGAACCACCGGTCCCCGCCACTTGATACTACTGAATTACGACAAACATAAACATCGTCTTTATCTACGACCTTTATGTCACATATGGATTGTTTTATTTTAAAGTTATAAATAGGCTTATCTAATGCGCATAATAAACTAGTAGGCGTATGGAAACACGAACTCAAGTCTTTATCAGAGAGTAATATTGATGTATCTTTTCTCAAATTGTATGCTATGTAAGGAAAAGTGGAACTCAGAAAATTACAACTTTCACCCTTCTTAAATGCTAATGGTATAATTTTGTTTAATTCAAACATATCAGTTGTTACTAGGGGTATCTTAATTTCTATTATAAAATAATTATCATATAAACTCGCAGATACCTTAAGCAGTTTGTATAGATCTCGCACGTTTTCAAATGGAACGGTCAAATCACCCTTTACTTGAGCTGAAATGATATTTACTTGTTCTTCCAGTTGTTTCGGAGACAACAAGTGCATATTTATTTGTCCCTGACTAATGTCGGTCACGGTGTCCAGAAGGGACTGCTGTGTGCGTTTTAAATTTGATATGGCAATGTAAGCCGATAGAGCGGATGACGTCACATAGAACCTAGTGCGTTCGTCTAGTCTCACATTGTCTAATTCAGACGAAATATTTTGCAAGTGCTCTTTGATAAAGTTAAATTGCTTACGCATGATAATCTCATTTCTCTTAATAACATTATACTCTGATTCGATAACCGTAGTCTGATTCTTTATAAGATGCAGTAAATGATTCTCGTTTTGTGCAATTTTTTCTATGTCACTTTTATACTGGGCCGCAAAGCGTTCGTCTAAAACTCCGAACAATGTGTTTGCTATATAGCCTACCCCGTTAATTAAGCCGCGCTTTGCTCTCTTTGAATTTTGAACCTTAAGGAGTAAGTCGTAATGTTCAATTTCGCTTATTTCGTGTTCTAGTTGATAAATAATATTATGATATTCCGAATTCATGCCATTACTCGATTCTTTTAAATGATTAACATAACTTTTAAGATTATGAACACCTCTGTAATACGTTGACATATTATAAAACACAACGAGTTTCCAATCATCTTTGATATATCGCAGATCGGATATCTTATCAAAATAAAATCCCGATTGATCTTTCAGAGAAGCGACGTTAAATGGTTCCGTATTAAGTTGCATGCTCGGACAGAAAAACATAAACAACAACATAACGGATAACAAAACATGACTAATTGCATTTCGCCCGCGACCCGTTCCTTTTTTAATATTTTGCCTCGGTACATCGGACGCTAAGTTGTCCGGTTGATCTTTAGGTAGATCCGGTAGAGAATTACTCTCATGCACAGGTAAGACTACCAACTTATTAACAGGACGTTGGATTGTATTACTTTGCGTTTTTAAGGTAACCACCCTAACGTGACCGTCTGACCCAGGGTGTAAAGACAAAACTTTACCCATGGCCCATTTCCCGGGGGGCGAATGGTCATCCTTGATAAGGACGACATCATTAATTTCTAGATTTTTTGAAGGCTTTCTCCAACGTGATCTAGTTTGCAGTTGATGTAAATATTCGGATGACCATTTTTTCCAGAAATGCTTATTTATAGATTGGATCAACTGCCATCGTTGGGACAAAGTATTTGATTCTGGCTCTGTTTGTGGCCTTGATAAGAGGGATGCCCCTATGAGAAAATGACCCGGCGTCAGAACCTCATCCTCAACATCTTCCGTAAGCTGACAGAGGGGTCTAGAGTTCAGACAGGCCTCTATTTGATAAAGAAGAGTAGTAAACTCTTCGTAAGTTAAGCGTTGGTCACCGATTATTCTTTTTAAGTGGTATTTTAGGCTCTTTACGGCGGCCTCCCAAAGACCTCCCGCATTTGGCCAAACCGGGGCATTAAAATGCCACTGTATGCTCATATCATTAATATTATTGATAAAATCCGAATTTATAGTGTGCATTATTTCTTGATATTCCTTTTTAATTAGTTTATTTGCACCTACAAAGTTCCGGCCGTTATCGCTGTACACGTGTGCCGGTGTGCCCCGACGGGCGCAAAAGCGACGAAAGGCTGCTAAAAATGCAGGGGTGCTCAAGTCTGATACGAGCTCCAGGTGGACTGCCTTTGTGGATAAACAAACAAACACAGCCACATAACCCTTAACCGTCTTTATGCCCCGACCTTTATTTGCCTTTAATTCCAGGTGCCCCGTAAAATCGACCCCTGAATGACTAAAAGGTCTGGAAGGTGTAACTCGTGCTTCTGGTAAGTCAGCCATCACCGGTTGAATATGTTGGTGATTAAAACGCCGACACGTGACACAACGTCTATTTATTCTAAATTAATTTATACGTCTATTTTATTTCAAATGATGACTGTTTCTGGATTACAGGTTGATTTAAAAATATTTCAATTTGGTTTGTAAAAAGAATTTGAGGGTTGTTATACCTATGCGTCAGAATGTCCCACGCCGTTTCGTAATTCTCGGACGAGATATGCAGATGCTGAATTAAACGTTCAGCCTCACCTTTGACCCTGCTTTTCAGGTGCTGCATCTTTTGCGCTTTCGTGATCGAATTGTTTTCATGAATCGTTTCATTAAAAATATCGTAAAATGTAGGCCACTGTGTGTACTTTCCATTAAAAACAGGAATTTCTATCTGAGGAGTGGATTGCTGTACATGAACTAGAGAGGTTAACTTTTTATTGATTGTTCGTTTAGTATCCCGGAATAATTTTTCAAACTTAGAGAATTCTTCCTCATAACTTACGTTCTCCCCTAACAACAAATGATCTATTTGCAAGTGTAAACTATCAATATTATCCCACTTTGCCGAAATATTTTTTAATTCATCTTTAAGCTCCCAATTCTCTGATAAAGACTCGACATTGATACTCATAAGGAGTCTATTAAAAGCCCTGAAATTAGTACGTTGCAATGCTAAAAGTTCTTCTGCTTTTCCACATGGCACGGTTCCCTTATCCTCTTTACCGTAAATAGTAAAAAGTTTACGCGTCATCAGATAAAAATCACGACCTTGCTCATAAAATTTTTGAGAAAAATAATCTACCGCTTGCTCAGGATGAAGAGATAACTTAGAATGATTTTGTTCGAACTCTCCCCAAAGGTTTTCAAGGGTCTCGATTCTCTTCTGCAGGTACTCCGGCGTCTTCCTCGAAGCGGAGTCCTTATTGAAGTTGACCTTGATGGTGTTTATGGCCTCTAAGAGCTCACGTTGACGAGCTACTAAAGCTTCCATTTCTATGAAGTATACGGAACAATCTTACTTGAAATCTGATGTGGGAAGAGTAGTTGGCTTACTACAGCTGCTCGGCTGCTCCAAAGCTGGTGTGTATTGCCTGTACTGACAATACTGCTGGTGCTGACCACGTTGGACTCCTCACGCACGATACACACGCGCACGGATGATAGATATCCCACAGAGTCCCGGTTCGCGAATCGTGTGGTCCTGATAAAATCTCGAAGGACCAAAAACTTTGTATAGTTCATACAAGATAAATCGATAATGATTGATACTGATAAGGTTTTGGGGATGATAAATTAAACTGCCCAAGTCGAATGCTGTAATTGCACTGAATTTATTGCACACTAATTTTACATGAATGAACGCGATACATTCGCGGCGCGGCGTAAGCAATACCCTAATTGACCTAATTAATAAATATAATGTGCGGTTCCGTACAAAATGTAAGAAATCATCCATTTTAGAATTTTATTTGGCCTGATTTCGGGATTTTTTTAATCAAGTAAAGTACATCTAATTCGTTACAAATTAGCACATTCTTTAGGAATAGTAAATACATAAACCATTTGATTTAGCAAAACAGTTTTGCCCGCATTTACCAGTGACTCGCCTTAAAGGTTTTCAGAATTCGCCGCGATCCACACACGGTGACACAATAACGAGTTTCTGACCTTTTTCCTGGTTTTGAATAATTCTAGTTCTCGAATAGTAGGTAAGTTCATATCTTTAAATGACAATAAAATTCTAATTATATTATCACTTAAAAAAATAAAACTTTTAGCATGAATATACTTGTTCACTAGACTTGTTTAAGACAAGGTCAAATGGTGACGTTGCGGTAATTTTTGGAAAATGGCATTTTTGTAGTCCTAAACATTATGGAGGTTACGAACTGGTTCGTATTAACAGCATACAAAAAGGTAAAGTAAGTAAATGCGAAAAAGAATTGTAGTCGGGCTTTAAGTCCAGTATTAAATAACTTCGAGTCAATTAAATCCGATCGTAGATGAAACAAATGAAAAGTTTGCAGAGGTCACGCCACAGGGACGGCTTACTCGTCCGTCAGAGCATAAAGCTTACATCAAATAATAATAAACTGATGTTCAGTCAGTCCATTTTCAACGCTCGATATTTTATCAGCGAAAAAGCACTTACGGACGAGCGACCAGCGAGCAAGCGCTGATACGGCGTCACTCGATATTTCTGTTCAGTTTACCAAAAAATTACAAGAGCTCACTAAATCTTTGCTCATGTCATTTCACAGTAGCGCTTTAGTTTTACGAGGAGAGCGTTTGTTGAACTTTGTGTGTGTTTTTTTTTTGTAAAATAAGTTATGTGAACGAATACCCATTCGCTATAACCCGTTGAACGTTTCACAGATTTTCGATTCGATTTGTTATTTTCATTGTTCGTTTTTGCTACCTATTTTATATTGGTGCATAAAGTTTACTGAAGTCTAGTAGCAGTCCTCAGAAATTGAAATGTGTTCAATTTGCTTTTACAAAGGGTGATATTTTGATAGGCAAAATAAACAAATTCTTTTATTGCTATACACATTCGGCATCAGTGACATACGAGTACCTATCGCTGAAAATTAAAGTTCTAAGAATAATCGTGACTCACGGAACATTCATTGTTTAAGTTTGTTGTTGTTGCATTAATTATCAATACTGTAGCGACACAGTTTGTTGAATCAGGAAAAATATTCGTAGCCGTAGCATCGTAGCCGTAGCGTCGTAGCCGTATACCGTAGCCACAACAAACAGTCGTAGCCCTACACGCGTGCCTGCCGGTTTTGTCGTGCTAGTTAATAGTTATTGAGATCAAATTGACATTATTTTGTGTTACCTTGTGTACAGTGATTTAATAGACTTTAGGTATCTTTCTATGTTATATTTTTTGTACGAGAACTGTATTGTCTATAATATTCTAATCAGAAGGGTTTATTGCGTGTCTCAACTAAAACGAGATAGAAGTTAGTAAAAGTTTATTAAATCACTGTACACAAGATTACACAAAATAATGTCAATTTGATCTCAATAACCATTAACTAGCTCGACAGAACCGGCAGGCACGCGTGTAGGGCTACGACTGTTTGATGCGGCTACGGTATACGGCTACGATGCTACGGCTACGATGCTACGTCTACGATACTACGGCTACGAATATTCTTGCTGATGCAACAAACTGTGTCGCTACACTTGGTGCCCTATGTCGTTACAAATACTATACCTACCGATTTACTCTCGTGTATTTTGTATCTTATTAATCCTAAGGTTTCGAACCCTATTGCAGTGTCCGTAAACTTTCTCATCTTGGACAGTCCGTATTTGGAAAGAAAAACTATGCAGACTTTGAACCATAGCAACAGCAATGTAAAGCTACGCTCATGTTACGACAAGCATAACCGCCGGCGCTCCCAACTTGAGCGGTTGCGATAAACGCCGTTAGGGGGCACCGCGCACTATTTGCGAAGCTTACGGGCGAGGCGAACGCAAAATTAAGAGATTCTCCGCGGCGTGCAAACAGTGTGAAACGACCCTTATTTAGCGACCCCGCCATTTTAAAATGAAGACGCAGTGATAAGGCGCCATATTTGTTTAGGAATCAGCGTTCTGGATGTAAATGGGTTTAAACGTGAAGTAATTTTGGGAACTCGTTATGAATTCGTGGGTTACGAGGCCCGCTCTCTACTTCCCTGAATGGTAATATAGTAATTTGGTGCTCTCACGAGTATTTGTTTGCGTCAATGTTTACATTAACTTATACAAGGATTGGCTTAGTGGACCAGGCTCTTTGATAGAAGTGAACCTTATTTGTCCGACTGGGTTAAACAAACAAAAGGTCTGCGCATTCCTTCTTTCCAAAAAAAATCATTCTTTAAGATAGTCCAACCACATCTTCCATAAAAGGTATTTGACAGGTTTTTTTTCAAAACACTAGGTATAATAATTATACTCTCCCCTAACTTCTAAGCTCCCCAAACTTATAAAACGTTGGCCCATCAATAACTGCGGGGCAAATACCGATCCCATACCTAGAATACCTGATAACCGCTTTTTTATTGCGTTCAATAAGATGACATTCGCATTATGTACGCTCCGTAAACGTCACTTTCGCCGAACGCGCTAACCATTCCGCAGATTTACAATCCATTGCGGGTAAATAATGGCACGAAAACGGCAGTGGAATTGTCTCTTACGATAATCGAAAATATGTTTTTAGTGCGCCTGCCGACGTCTTTACATCGCTATGCGCTATTAAGCAGCGGGCTCATCATGAAATGGTAGTTTATTTATAGACATCAATTACATGAATCAATCGATCAGGTGTAAATATATAGAATGTTTCATCATCATCATCAGCCTATACTTGTCCACTGCTGGACATTGGCCTTCTCCACCGAGGACGATCCGCGGCCACTCTCATCCAGCTTTTGCCAGCCACCTTGCGAAGATCGTCGCTCCACTAGAATTGTACGGAACCGCACATTATATTTATTAATTAGGTCAATTAGCGTATTGCTTACGCCGCGCCGCGAATGTACCGCGTTCCTTCATGTAAAATTATAGTGCAATAAATTCAGTGCAATTACAGCATTCGACTTGGGCAGTTTCATTTATCATCCCCAAAACCTATCAGTATCAATCATTATCAATTTATCTTGTATGAACAATACAAGAATGTTTAGTAACACATAACCCGCATTGGGCCAGCGTGGTGGGTTCCGGCTCAATTTTTTCATGTGCTACGAGTATTATTATGTGGGCTTGAGCCCAGCAGTGAGATGTTAATTGACTGATGATGTGACGTGACAAAGAACACATAAATTCTTGAAAATAAGAAAAATCTCCCACTATGCTAAGTAATTTTTATACTCAATGTTTCACTCAACTTACCTAATCCAGATGAAAAGAGTTTTCTTCAAGTTGACTATAATTCCTCGAAATTTCGTTGGCATGCATTTAAAGTGGGGTTAAATAAATACAAACTATCTCTATGTTAAGTTTTACGGTCGTCTGGAGCTCCGTGGAGACTTTATTAAATGACAAGCAAACAAACCTTTGCTGCCTCTGCATTCATTATTAACTATCAAATTAGCATAATATGCATATTGTGACATAAGTATGTGGCTGGAGTGTTCTATTGTTCACATTTATTAATTAAATATTCATCAGTCCACACCGAAGGGGTCTGTTTAAATACTAATTGGGACATAATATTTTATTTAAACTAAATTTTGTGTAAACACGATCACATTTCAACAGCCAATAATTTGTTGGAACATAACAATTTAATACTGTTTGCCAGAGTTACATTCAAAATAAACAATAGTGCACGAGCGAATGTGTCGAGCAAATAAAATGTTCGGCGCATACTTTGAGCAGTACTGCGTGACTATACAAAACACTGGGCGCTCAAATATGTTCCATACATCGAAATCTGTCGGCGAGGAACGGCGGAACACAACACTCATATAAAGTTATACATGTGGAAAAGCGTTTTACCAAAATGAAATGTTTGTACAAAAGTCGCGGCCTCCGAGTGAGAGCGGACATTGCATTCAAGTTTCTCGTATCTTAGTTACGTGTATTAAAAATTAAATTAAAATCTAAATATTTAATGTTGGATAAAAAGTGATCTCTATAGTCAGGAGGTTAATAAGAACTTTTGAATCGTCCAAAATCCGTCTGTCTTATCTAAGTTGTCTAAATTGGTACTAATACATCAACTAGTAAAATAATTTTTATATAGCACTTAGGAAAATTGGGCATTCGCCCATCACTCTAGCCAATGCGGTTTGGTTTGAAACAATTGCATTCTGACAACAAACTGGAACCAACAGCTTAACGTGCTTCAGCTCCTCATAGTAAATTAATAAACTTAAGAATAACTGTGACCATCAAGCACTGTGCGAAGTTGTTATTCCTTATTAGATTCCGTGACAAATTAACTTTATATCCGCCCGGGACGGTAGCCTTGTTCCGTTTCTTCTTTAAGAATGGAGGGGGACCCTAAAAACTACCAATTTTTTATATTCCCGAGCTCAGCTCAAAAATGAAGTCATAACTCAAAGAAACCGAGTTAGAGACAAATGCTGGCGCTGGTGCCATTGAGGTATTATAACTAGAGACCACACGACAAAGCATTTTTTGCGCATTGATTTGCGGTCGCAAGGTCAAGCCGCATTTCCACATTCGCGCGAGTCGCCAGTCGAATGGCGAAGCGAGCTGCGTGCTTGATTGTGTAAACGCACGCTCGTCACTCGCCTCGCGACTCTTCTCGCCGCTCGTGACGCTCGCGTTTGGAGCGGTTTTTTGGACGCGAGTCAAAGGGTCACGAGTGACGAGGCAAACTTAGTATTTACACATTCGCTCTCTCGCTCATTGTATTTTTATTGTTGATGACGCAATACGTGCTGTTTATTGAAAATGGATTGGAGTAACGACAGAGTTCTAATGTTATTTTTAATTTTTTTTTACGCAACACACTTAAATAATTATATATACTTAGCAAATGTAAAACGGATGCTGCTAAAACGTAGACGTCGTCCATTCTTGAAAGTTAGTGTAGAAAAGAATACACGCGAAGTGTATGCAGTCACACGTCTCAGTATAAGGTAGACGAATGTTTCGTCGAACATAATATAGTCGAATGGCGAAACGAGTCGTGAGAACGCATGTGGAAATCTGTATCACAATCACTGAGACGTTTGCAGCCCACGAGCCGCAAATCAGTGCGCAAAATTTTGCTTCGCAGTGTTGTCTTTATTTGTAATATCTCAATGGCTGGGGCGCGCTGCAGTCTCCGCTGCGAAGTACTTACCTTACTTTGTCACAGCGCAGCATAATTACACTTTAGGTGCGCGCCTGGCTCGTCTTTGGAATAAGTTGTGCTGGAATAACGAGATCTTGTGACGTCTGCTGTATTGTTTACTCCGTAGTTGAAGTATGTTCGCTTCTTTTACGTAGGCGATCGGCGATCGAAATTCATGTTTTAGACACACTGTTTTTGAAGAGTGGAGTTAAGGATATCAGTTGCTATGATATTATTTTAATGCTTGTTTTTTCAATAATAATTTATTGAATTGTTAGTCGTTTAAATAACTACGCCTATATTAAATTTAAAAAAATGTAAGGTCAATGGTAAATGTCTAACTGCCCTACAAATAAACAAAGAATAACAAAATAGTTATTTCGTGTTCTGTTCCTGTCATGTTAACGTGATTTTAAATTAAAGAGATAAAATACGGAATAACTATTCCGACCTTATTCTCTGTTTATTTGTAAGGCACTAAAGGTTAGGCAATGAGGCACGTTTCACCAAATAACAACTGCACACGTGCGCAGCGTGACAGGTGGCGAGCCCATCGCCGCTCTTTGCTGTTGGATGTACGTGCAGTCTTTAGTCCGTTAGTCGCCTTTTACGACACCCAAGAAAAGAGTAGGGTTGATAGTATTATTATTTGAGTGAGCAGGCACACACGGCTCAAATGCAAACAAATGTATTAATTTTTCCGGCGCCATTAACAGTTACGGAGCCACGCACCGGCTGCCAAATATGCCCGCTTTTGCTACATTTTATTCGCGAAAGCATATTTGCGCGCCCGTTGTGATGTTTCACTAAATTGGTCAATGTCTGGCCGGTAACCATATCTGTAACAGCCATATGAAATAAATATTAGTTCTATATTTTTTATAAATAACTTTACGAAAGTTTGTAAGCCATCTATATATAAGGTGACTGATAGAAACAGCAAGAAACTTCAAGGGGTGGTCAGGTTTTAAATATGACAAAAATGATAAAAAAGATTGCAGACTAACGTAGTACTTATCACCCAGCTGACGCGGACGGGTCAACAGCGGCCGCTGCCCGAGCGTTGTAAATAATCGTTATTTAATAGTTAATTCTTTCATTTTATTTTTATGTTATTACTTTAAAATAAATTAGATACTGGAAGACTATCAAATTAAAGGATAAAATGTTTACTAGAAAAAAAATCAACCAGTCTCACTCGAGCTTCCTGAGACTGGTTGTTTTTTTTCTAGTAAACATTTTATCCTATATCTATATAGCATTGTGAATGCAAAATTTCAATAATAAAGATATCAAATTAAATTTCATAAAATGAATTATTTAATGAAAAATAAAAAAAATCACGAGTTCCTATTTTGACATTTTTGTCATGTCTAAAACACTTGACCTGACGACCAGCCCTTGAAGTTTATCGCAGTCCAGTCGCCTTATATATAATCTTAAGTAGTTTAGTAGTAGCTACACCCTTGTATGTGTTCAAGGTTAATAGATAAATAGATAGATACAACATTTATTTCCATCAAAAAAAACAGACATGCTTAGTTACAAATAAAAACATTCAAATAACATGTTGGTAGTTGGTAGCATGTGACGCAGCGATGCAAAAAGGCAAAAACTCAATACCTTTGCTCACAGAGCAAAGTACTGGTTTTCAGTTATTGCCCAGAGAAACCGCCAGGCCGCGGAAACGGATTTTTCATTTAATGGAAAATAAAATAATAATGAAAAATGAAATAAAATTCAAACGTGTGAATGGACATTATATAAATAAATACTAATTGATTTAAGGATAAAAAATAAATAAATAAAATGTCACAATAAAATAAAATAAAATAAAATGTCAAATTGATTAATATTAATTGAATTGATTGATTTAAAATAGAAAAATAACATTATTATGTGCCTACTAACAGAGACCGTCACCATGCGACCACTGACGCCTATACCCGGCTTTTTTTTGATGTCGTTTAGCTATTTTAAATAAGTGCCCTGTTGCTTAAACATTCAAACACTACGCACACACGACGTCAGATCAACCTACCTAAACTGTCAAATTTCTACGATCAATTTAAAACTTTACCGATTAGTTCTAAGGATCAATATTCATTGGAGAAATTTAACAGTTTGGGGTATGTTGATCTGACGCCGTGTGTACACAAAAGAAATAGCTCATTAAAAAACAACATTACTTGTACATGCACACATCACGGCCGTGTCCCGGATGGGTAAGCAGAGGCCAGAGCCTACCATTTGCTACGATACGATTCATACGTAGTATTACGTAGTATCAAACAAACAAAAAAAAAAAAAACATAGCGAAAAACAAAAAAAAGGTTCTACAACACTCGATTTTTCAAGCTTATACCTCGAAATACGGTAATTAAAATAAATTCAATCTATAGTCATCAATCTAGGTATATTGTCAATGCTAAAATTTCAATAATAAAGAAACTTGTCTTAAATGTTTGTCTATGATAAAGGATAAACTTTTTACTAGAAAAAAAATAACCAATCTCAGGACAGCTCAAATGGGAATCGAACCCATGAATACCATAACGCTGGCGTGCAGCGCATCACAAACTAATAGAAAAAATTCAACGAGTCTTCTGGGGCCTCGGTAGCTTAGCGGTTAGAGCAGTGGACCGGCAATCCAAAGGTCATGGGTTCGATTCCCATTCGAGCTTTCCTGACACTGGTTGTTTTTGTTCTAGTAAACATTTTATTCCATTTAAGACAAGTTGTTAAAGTGCTATTTTTATTTCAGTAACGCGCAAACTATCGTTACTGTTCCAGAATCTCAGCCGCGTCGATTTAAAACCTGCTGATAAAGCGGAATGTCCCCATCGCATACCCTATCGCCGTTCGCCTACAATCTTCGTGCTGGCAACTTTTGATGCGCTGTCGCCTTGCGCCGTTGCGCTTTGGATATCAGCGTAATTTCAGGATCGCGTACTCTCCATACCGTCTTATACAGGCTGTTAGGTATATAACAGGTATATAAGGTATATAATCCCGCAACTGGGCCATTCTTTAAAGTGCAAAGAACAACTATTAATTGCCACTCTTAAATTGCGAAATAAACCATCAGCTGTTTCTTACATTTAGGCGACTATTATATTATTATTTAATAGTTAAATAGGTAGCGCTCACACGTCTTCAATTATAGAAGCCTTTGTCTAGAAGAGAGACAGTATGTAGATCTCGTATAACATGTATAGGAACCAATACATGTTACACACTAATATTATTTCATTATAATGTAGTGAAAGTTTAATCCTACCACATTAAGCTGTTATCTAGACCGGTGAATTATGTAAATAAAATTTACAGTTCATTACTTTATATAAATATAAACAACCTTTAAAAACACCACCTGCCTTGTCAATCTCGGTATCAAGTTTTTCCATCGCGCCTCTTTACGTAAGAATCTTGAGCACATCATCATCATCTTGATTTCGGTTGGAATTATGTACAAAACTCCTTTGTGTTTTCGCTCAAAACAAACAAGGTTAACCTTTGAGGCACCTGAACAAGCAAACTAGGCCCAAGTATCAGACCTCCGTCAGAGCCTCACGTGTCAAGTCAGCTTAACCCGGGGTCAGCAGGCCATCTAACTTATATCAAGAGTCAAGTGAAAACTTCAATCTGCTTACGGCACCGACTACTGCGCTTTGGAGCTGTTTTTAAAACGCTTTAAAGTTACCAGCTGCGCTGAAAATGTCATTTCCGCTTTTCCTTTCAGGAATAAGGCCAGGTGAATTTTGAGATAAAGTGTCCATCCTAGGTAAAATACAATTTTCCTTCACCTATACAAGTGTGCGTAGGAAATCTTCGATGAAACTATAGCGTCGACATGTGAGAAATTACACCGATAAACGTTCCCATCCAAACTTCCATTTTTATTTGGGTCACTCGTTACTTGGCGTGTATCGGGACAATTGTAAATGCGACGGACAGCGTTAAATCGATACGGACGCTACTTCTAAAAGTTTTGTATTAAATATTTTATTGGGGAGCTTACCGAAGTTTATACAGTAAATGTATTACAAAGGAATGTGATTCGCGCGCACTATGCGACATTACTTTTGGTCCCGCGATGTGCCAAATTATCATGTGTATGCCCCGAGCATACATCGGGTCCTTATTGAAAACATTTACATATCTATGTAGGTATCGGCGGGGACGTGCCGCGTCTTACCGCCAGGGCTGCCGCATGGCAAGGAAATTTATTGAAAAATAAATATCTTTACATTTAAAATTTTAAGTGCTTTTTGATCCTTGCAGCAATAGCCGCTGCGCCATCAAAATCAATGGCGTTCAACTTGCGATCTTGCCAGTCAAGCAACTTTCGCAATGCCGTCTCCAAACTTCCAAAACACTTCTTGAGCTCCTTCGTGCTTCAGAAGGTACGTAAAGACCCGGTTGTGGTCGTACGATGGCCGTCGTTAAAACATACCAACCCGCATTGGGCTACCATGGTGGGCTATGGCCTGATCTCCCCACGTGCTTTGTCCATGTGGGAAGGCCTGTGCCCAGCAGTGGGACGGTTGTGATGACGAGAGTGGAGAAGTGAATGCTCGAGTGTTTCAGAAGGACGCAGACGACTGAACTCTAGCTCCTTTTTTTATAATAAAAAAAGGCAAACGAGCGGGCGGGTCACCTGATGGAGAGTAATCTCCGCCACCCATGGACACCCGCAACACCAGAGGAATCGCAGATGCGTTGCCGGCCTTTAAGGAAGAAATAGGTTTTAGTAAGAAAAAGGAATTGTGGGGGGGAAGGGCCTCCGGAATCCTCACTGGCCGGACGAAACACAACAGCACCAAGTGCTATTATTTCACGCCGGATATTAGTGAGAGGGTGGTATTACCCCGGGCGAGCCGCCCCAATGCGTGCTGCAACGCAGCGTGGCTCTACCACTCAGTCAGTGTCACTCATTTAGCACCATCCAGGGGTCACGTGTAGGGTCTCGAGGGTAAACCTACGGACGCGAGTAACTTTAACTCCCAAAAAAGCTCCTTTGTGGTAATGATAATCTATTTGTTTATTTGGACACAACACGCACAGCTTTCGGTTTTGCGGTATACTAGACTTAGTATTGCTGCCATTCCCAACGATAAAAAGCCTTTAGTAAAGGTATCCTAGGAGCATACCGTCAGTAAAAATACCGTCAGAAACTTTAGGTTCAAAGGGTGTAATTTAGTCCTAATTAATGGAAATTAAGGACCTAAATTACATTATTAAAGACGTATGACTTGTTTTAACAAGTCTACTTCAGATACATAGACTGAACTTGAATACTCGCGTAATTTTCATATTTTAATAATCTACAGTATCTCAACGCACAAGTTATAGTGGGAAAATCCAAGATTCCCACCCAACGCGCAACGGTGCCATTTTTAATGAAGTTTAAAAAATGAGTTCTGTAATATGAAACCTTATAACGTAAAGAACAGCTTCTCTAATCCGTGAATCTCAAAGCATAACGTACAAATAATATTTACGAGTCCAACCAACCTATTCTTCTACCTTCCACCTGGAAGGACTTACTTCGTTACTACTTAGTTATTTTTACATAAAAAATAGGTACTCCTACCTACTACTACCTACCTCTCCAAAATATCTTCTAATAAAAGCGCAATTAGTTCTAATTAAGTACATAGGTATATCAATTTAGAAAAGGCAATTTTAGTAAAGTATAGATATAAAAGATATAATACAAAATCTAATTAGCATCAGCTCTTAAATGTATATAGATAAACATCAATCTAATCAAGTATTTTCGGAATTCGCAAAGATATCTCAAGTCTTCATAGAAAGTATCTACCTACATAAAGTAAGCCTACTACAGGGTTCACTGTTAGTGTAGGCATAATCAATCAGTAAATAATTAACTATGTTATTACCTATTTCAAGATTAAAGATTTAATATCGTTTATTCAATTAAGCCTACAACAATTGAGCACTTGCTTTAACCATGACATCGAAATCAGCAATCGTATTCCCTTTCCTAGTACTTTTCATAGTTGAAATAAACATCTAAATAGATTTCGCAAACACTGTAATTTGAATTACAGACCTACTTGCGTTTTCTGCATTTTATTTACCAGTGGATCTCCCTGTGTCCCTCTTACAAATTAAAAGTTAACACGATTTTAAGTTTTTATAAGTATACAGGTTTTCAAACTGCAACCAATATAAATCAATTATTTTTTTCAATACCATTTCTTTGTTTGAAAGTTATGTTATTTCGATAAACGCTATAGGCCGAACACAAGGGTAGGTGGGGCTAGGAGTTGCAGCAACTGTGGCCATTTGCGAGCGAGGCGGTCCCACCCAACCACCTGTTAGTGGGCTGACCTGCTTGCCAAAGTACGGATAATGTCAGCTTAAGCTACGTTCAAAAGAAAAACAACAATAATTTCATGTCTTTCCTTACTACAGGTCAATTTAACATGTTAACAATGTAAGTTAGGTATGATATAAAAATAAATATACATGCTAAGACGAAAAGGAGTTGTATGTATAGTGTCTCCAGATGAATTTCTTAAAAAAATAGAATTTCGTGTTTTGTTAGGTACATTAAATCATTGATCTCCTCTGATCTTATAATGATGACTGTTCAGTGACATAAACTTTGCCGTGAGTACCTTTGAAATACAAACCATTACCAATTCTGACCAATCCTTCGGAGTACATAAATATTTTTCCATAATATCACCGACCACATTTTGTCGTGGATATTGAATGCATATGTGACAACCCTATCCGTTCCTGACATATTGTGAGAGGGGCGCTCGAATATTATCAAACTTGGCGATGAGAATCGAGAACGATTTACTACGGGCTTAAGGTAATGACAGAATATTTTCTATCGACTTTTATAACACGGGAGCGTTTGCTCGCCTCCGCGAAATTGTATTACAAGTGTCCTCGGAAATGAGGCGACTTGTGTCAACTTCACACGGTTTAGTGGGCGACTTGGTGCGGGAACTTCGGAGCGCGCTGGGTTGACTCAATGCTCAAGTCACAGTCTGGTAGCAAATTGACATTTAATCCAACTAGCAAAATTTCCTCTTACACACATCCCAAGAGTATAATTTTACCAGTCTTATGGTACTCCGATAGACTGCTATAAGTGTGGATTTGGGCGCACTTAATAAGTCTATTTACCCTTAAATATATCTTAAAATGGTCTCGAGAAGTGTATTTCCAATCTTACAAAATTCTTGTTGATGCTTTAATAATACCAAACAGACTTACAAATGATTTACAAAGGCATTATTTATGGGCATTTACCCTTATAATGCACTTACTAATGCTGTTCTAAGTATGATATTACTTGTAGTGCTCTTTGCGAGCTTTTAGTAAGACATGTAATCAGATGTAATCACAGTCCGCCGAAAGGATTTCCAAGTGCTCGTGAAACTTTTCTGAATAAAAAGAAGAGTATTAAAAACGTAAGTATTATGTACTGTCCTGTTTAATTCACTTTCCTACAAATTGTGTAAGTATAATTTCATGTTTATTACGCATTACTAACTGTTATTTAATTGCGATGTCGATTTTATCGAGTATTTTGAAATAACAATCACAATATTTTTACGGGCCATTTCAACAATGTATCTTTAATAATAAAAAATATTATATTAAAAATGAAAAATATGGAAATGTCGCCATTATCACCAATCATGCCTTATTGTGGCTTTAACAGAACCAATATAAGTGCATTACCATTGTTTAAGGTTTACACCGCACTTCTAAAATCAAATTCAACCACATTTTTTAATCCACGCGGCCATTGCTCATAACCTTTAGGGTTCTTTATTAAAGTAAAAGTAGGCTAAAAGACAAACAGGGAAATTCCTGGTCGACAACCTTTTGACTTTTTTGCAATGCATTAGAATTCTAATTGCAATTATCTAGTTTCTAAGACATTTGACGTGCTAGTACTCTTTACTATCTTTTACAATAATCACTTCTAAGATCGAGTGATCTTACAAAATGCATTCATAAGAGTTTATTAAGAATCAAGGGTAATTAGGCTTATAAAGTGCGCATATAATACTACTGTTCTTACAAATGTTTTATAAAGTAAACTTATATACATCTTTAAGAATAAGTTATAAGTAACAGACGATATCTAACAAAACACTTAGTAAAGTCACTTCTAAGATAGAGTGGTCTTACAAAGTGCACGTACAAGTGTTAATTAAGACTCAAGGGCAATTAGGCTTATAAAGTGCGTGTATAATACTATTGCTCTAATAAACATTATATAAAGTTTGCTTATATATACGTCTGTTAGAATAAGTTATAAGTGTAACAGCCGATATCTAATAAAATACTTTGATAAGTCACTTTTGAGATTAAGTGGACTTACATAGTGCATGTATAAGTGTTAGCTAAGATTTAGGCTTACAGAGTGCGTTTATAACACTACTGGTTTTATTGATGTCATTTCTCGTTTACTTATATACTTCTAAAAGTATTTTTTACAAGTATATATGCTCTTACAGCTTAAATAGACTTATGATATGCCATTATTAGAGTCTCTATCTGAATCAGAACGTATATAAAATTTATTTAAGGACATAGCTCTTAAAAGCTTTCGTTTCTAAGGGTATTTTGCTAGCTGGGATTGTTTCTCCCACAAAGAGTAAAGAAAGAAGAAAGATGGAAAAATCATTCATTGCTTTCACAATGATCCCTAACTGTCGGAACACAACCATGCTAATGTATTATCATTACATTATATAAACTAAAGTCGCCGTTTTCCTGTGTCTAGTAATTTAATAATTTTTAGATACTTTGTACAAAATGACTGAATTATGACTGGGTCTCTAAGTAGGTTATTTTTTATTTAAGTATTTTATTTTCTTATGTGTATCAACAGTTACAAGACAAGAGTAGCTATGCAGTTATACATCAGAAAACCAATGACAGATTCACACAAATAGAATAGTTAGTTGATGTTATAAATTAATAGTGTAGTGATGTAAATAAAAAGTACTACAAGTCTAGCTAGTTGGACACAAAACAAGCCCTAACACTACCCAAAATAGGAATCGAACTTAGGGCACCAGTAGACCACAGAGGTGGGTAAAATTTTACTTTTACTAGGCAACAATATAAAGAAAGCAAACAGAAATACATTAAATGTAGAAAAAGCGAGAAGTCTGACTTAGCGAGTAATGAAGTCATTATGCAGCCAGCGAAACGACTAGAACGGCCAACACCAACTATTCTGGGGAATGATTGTCCATCGTCACGTCTCACTCGTTCACGTTTTCGTTTCAAAACGTCAAGTCTAGGGACCGCACCGCACCAGTAATAGAAGGGCTGTCCAAATAATTGATCGGATCTTCTGGCGACCCACGTGACCTCTTTATGGACCGCCTTCCCAGTTACCTGTGATCTTACTGCGGCGACCAAATTTTTACCTGACCTGTTTCTCTTCAAAAAGGGGTTACTATTCATTTATTTTTTTTAAAAGTCCAATGCAAGGCTAAGTCTGGCCTGTGAAAACTTTAACGTTGGTTACCATAGAACATAATTTAGCCGATCGCCTTATAATGAAACCTCCACGAACAATATTTACAAATGTCATTATTATGTTGAATGCTAGTATATAAATATTTTGTTCAATTTAATATTTAAAAACAGAATCGAAAAATGAAACGCGGAACTGCGATTTTAAGTACACATTTAACACTTATAGACCGGCATAAAAATGGTGGAATATGTCATGTAGATATATTACCGGCCATGTTCTGAACCTGAACCTAGCAATTTCTTTGTAGGCAAGATTTACGAAGGCAGCCTTTATAAATTATTCTTGTACAAGTGTTTGTCACATTCAATCTGGTCTGACCTAAAAATCTTTACCGCTTGCTCACGAGAACGTTTTAATTAACGCGTCAAAAGTATCCTATTGCACACATACATATGTATGTATCTATTTGTATACATGTGTATGTATCTATTTGTATACATACATACATCACCCCATTTTCCGGTGAGGTACGCACAGATAACAGCTTTCGATTTGGTACGACTGTAATGAGAAGCTGGTGCTGGTTACTGGCTTATTTGGCTTATCATCATTTCTAGCGATAACTAGCGGCTGGAAACGGCTGTTTACATTTCATTGACATATTCACATGATTTTGTTTTTTGTTTTTATTGTTTCTCTTCTGATTTATTTAAATGGATACATTAGACACAAATAGACAATAAACAATGACATTCATACAAAATATGACACAGCAGTGGAATAGGATTATTTTAATAAGTTATTTGGGAGTTTTGGAAATAGGTGTGATCTGATGATGATGATGATCTGAGATGAATCCATGAAATAAGTGTGGACAGATACCTAGTAAGCATTTAGCTGTATTTCTTTAATGCACCAAAGCCTGTTCGCCTGATTTGTTGCGAGATTCCCGCGTTTGGTTTTATTAGCACTGAATAACTAATAGTACTACGTACAGAAGGTTCACTCTCTAACGACTTTCACGCGAAATTGAAACTTATTGTGTGACCCGAGCGTTCATATTCCGCTAAGCAACGCTGACTCGATATCGATTTGACGTCATGACGTCCGTCACAGAGCGTAGGGTTTACGCGCGCGCACAGGGATTACGAGTTAAGCGACGACGCGCGACGTGGAGCGTGCGTGTCGCGAGCGGCAACCTTTACTGCCATACGCCTAGGCGGCGGACTGCCTGGGAGGCGCGCCGGCCGAACGTACCTAAATTGCGGAGTGACACCCCCCTGCTATTAGTTATTCTGTGGTTTGGTTTATAATGACGATTAGGTCCAAGAAAACTAATTAAGCTACCTTTATTCTTATAATTTTCATACACCACCACCTGAACACAAACGTTGTTACATAGTTTCCTGTTCGTCTCTGAATTAAGTAAATAAGTCGTGACTGCCCCACTGCTCAACTAGATTGTTCAACTAGTTGAGCAGTTGAGCAGAGTTTGACGTAAGTATATGTGTGTGACATAGTTTACATGATCGAATATTTTATACTCGATAGCTCAACGGTTGCACTGGCCACTTATATATTTTTTAATTTTTTTTTTCTTTGTTGTTTTTTGTAGGTTTATACGGTGTTTATAAAAAAATAAACAAAAATAGCAGAACATAATAATTGCTACTGTATAACAAAAATAAGAGTTTAACAATAAAAAGTGTAAAAAAAATCGTTTATTTTTTCGATGTTCAAGTCTGGGTATCTACCCGGTATCAAGCGGCTGGTTATTCGTTTCTAGCCGGTGGTTTCGGTAACTACTGGCTTACAAGCCACTGGTTTACAACAGAGGTACGGTACGACACACTTCTATTGCTCATTTACTGTTATAATATTCTTCATACTTGCTCGTCGTTCATGCAACTATATCTATACAAAATACGTCAAGCCGGTACTCCATTGAAAGAAGGGACAACCGACACACTCTTGCATTTAAATGTTAGCTACTATTGACAACAGAGAGCTACAGCAGATTTCAGTTAATAGCATCCCAAAGTTTGTTTTACTTTGCTCACCGTTGCCTTGCTTTGCCAAGAATGTTTATTTGTCTTAAATGATATTACAAAATGACTTTCATCTATAAACACTAATTTAAATAATTTAAGATAATTATTACACAGCCAGAATTCCATAAGGTCATGCTAAAAATAGGGTAGGCTAGAAAAATAATGTATAATTTTTTATATTTTTTTTCTTACTCCTTTGCTACCGTGAGTCAAGTCATGCCATATCAATTCGATAAGAACGAAAGAAACATGTAATTCAAAGAGTGATGAATAAAAGTGTTGAATCGAAGGAAGAGAAGAGAGAAGCCTAATAAATTATAAAAGGGTAACTTAAGGGATGATATGAATGATAAGGTAGTTACTGTTTAGAAGAGGAGCGTAAAAATAATACGTTTTGCTACTCTAAGTAACATGGTATCATAGTTGTAAGAAGAATTGCAGAACAAACATAAAGTTGCCAAAGCTTCACAGAAATAAGAGCACAAAACTTGCAACGTAGCTTACGAGCTGAACAGATTTGAGCGATATTTGTAGAGAGCGGGCCGCATTACCGCTGAAAGTTTATTAACATAAAATAACAAAGGCTAATTATCAGGAGCGCCCCGCATACTATTACCTCCTGCATTAAATCAGCGCTGGCTGTTCCCAGACCGGTGTACACCGCCGTTGGTACACCACTAGTGTGGGTACTGTGCGATTCTGAAGTTTGAAAAATTGTTAAAAGCAAATTTATTTTTATGAGAAAACTTATTATCCCTATGATTTCCTTGCTTTTGGGGGAAATTAATGTTTAACTTAGAAATTAATTGAAGTATCTAAAAGGTCAAATGGCGCCGACAAAATGAATACCTTAGTTGAAAAGAAAAATAACACAGTACATAATAGTAGATATCTAGCAATACTTTGTGACATTGGTACTTCTTGTAGTTACTTCCTTCATTGCTCTTTATTTGGCATCTAATTGTATCGGGATCTTAATAATATCCTGACTTAATTTCTCACAATTATCTAATGCTCAGACATTGGTACAGCTTTAGATAATGGCGCTGATATAATTAGTCTTAATCACTCCTCGTCAGTGAGCGTCTCATCGTTTCACGACTTGGCACGGAATCTCTTTGTTAACACATTAAATCTTCAAAAGTCTGTGTCGAGCATCGCTCCTTAAGCTCCTACATCAATTAAGCCTTGGAACATTACCATGAAGGCCGCAACACGACGGCCGAAAAATCCCTAACATCGGCTAATGAATTCACTAAGGCAGAGTATTGAGAGCATTTCTCGGAGGCCTTATGCAGATGCTGTTTGTCCAGTCATTACTGCCGGGTGTTTGCCGGAGCGGCTGCCGGAAAAGGCATGGGGTTAGGCCATGAGAAACGAGCGGGCTCTCGGAACATCCCACTTTGAACAAACAGTTTTACGGGGCAGTTGCATAGGTCAGGTTAGTTATAGAAAATGTTGTGGGGCGTTACATCATATTAAACTGCCGCTGTCTTTAAATATTGGTTTTAATTTATGTTTATTGTGAATGTTTAATGTAAAAAAAAACACGAGACCCCATATCTATAATTATTTGTTGACTAGTTACTAGCTCCCGAGTCTGCTCTTAAAACTTTTTGGTTAAATACAATATATTACATAGATGTTTCTTAAATATGGTAAATAAACGATGCTGTAGTAATTGATTACAAAACAGCATCCTTAAGCTCAAACGCTCTTTAATAATAATTCGAAGCGCGGATTAAAAGCATTCTTTTAAGAGGTTCATAAGTAAGTGCTAAAAGGTTTTAATGTTTTTAAGCTGACCCAGTTGCTATGCCTTGCGCCACCACACAAGAGGCCATTATGTATGCATCAGGGGCCCCCATTTTTGCATTTGTAATAGGGATCATTGTGTAATTATTCACTCGTTAGTGTGAACCAATCTATACAGAGCGTGGATTAGAAGTAGATTTAAAACGCTAGCCGCGGTTAAGGCTCTATCGAATAGAAAGTGGATCGTTCTTTATTGTAATTTATGAAATTCTTTATAATGATATTGCGCTTGCGAATTAACTTCCAATGTAATTTTAGGAAAGCAAGCAACTTTTCTTTTTCGTTATCTGACTGTATTATCTATACGAATCTGCTCTCGAATCTGCTTGTCAGTGTGGTAGCATATTTACGTTCAACAGAAAAAATATATAACGCTGTAAGTCGTAAATATTCTGCTCAGGCAGGCAATAGATAGTAACTCAATATTGATATTAGAACGAAAATCATACAAAACAATCGAAAGTCAAACGCAACAAAGAGACTGTGAAACAATTGGAGCGAGCTTTGTTTGTTTCTTAGAGTTATTTGATTTAATCAAGGTACAGTACATAGATCAGTGCCTTGGCCGCGCGCCAAGCGACACGTTGCAGAGAAAGCTGGCTCCCACCATTCGCGGCATCTTGGGCAAGCTTACTTCATATATCACCTTCGACACAGCGTTAAGTAAGGTCTAAATTTCCTCTGGTAGAAATTATAGTTCTATCAGTTGCATATTGAACATAGAACTTGTAGCTTTAACGATTACGTCGGAAATATATACATATTAAAGTTCAAGAATCATTTATGGGACAAAGCGTCATGTACTTCAGTAAAATATCGAATGATGATTTAATTAATTTAACCTTAGACTTTAAGACTCAATCGAAGACTATTGAAAAAGTACTGTATCTACACAGTATTTACCGTAAAGTTGCATGGACACATTCTTACAGTACGGTCAACACTCTTTTACCACTGTGATATTTATTCATTTTTGTATAGCATAACTGGCTTCTCCTCTGTACTAAACATACCTCCTAACTAACCCATTCCCGTACCGTCTTCCAAAGATAGCTGGTGCGGAATTTATTTGTTATTCCTCCCATTCGTCCGTTTAGGTAACTATGTGCGTAACCCTCGCTCTTTTGATATTTATTGCGCACATTATGCGTGGGCCGCATTTAATAACCGCGATACTGACTACTTCTGATTCAAATCTGGTAAGGCTTATTTGTGTACCAACCTACTTATGACGGATCTACTTTATTGCTTATAATTGAATTGTATTGTCGATAATATTATGTTTATTTATTTATTTTGTTTCTATTAGCCTAAGCTAGTTTTGACTACAATAAAATAGTAAACCGTACTAGGTATATAATTAACGCAGTTTAACTACTATTGCTATACTTACTATGACGCTTTTACATCCTACTAATATTATAAACGCAAAAGTTTGTATGGATGGATGTTTGTTACTCTTTTACGTAAAAACTACTGAATGGATTTGGATGAAATTCGACATGCAGATAGTTTATAACCTGGATTAACACATAGGATACCTTTTATCCCGATATTCTCACGGGAACGGGAACGGGAACGGGTAGGTAATATTTTAGAAGTTTTAATATTCAATGTCTATTCGAGGTTACGCTTTAACGCTCAAATGTTGCGAGCACGTTGCATAACGCTATCCCGGATATCTTCACAAAATCCATCTTCTTCGGAACTCTCAAAGTTCGTCCGCACCCCGCACCTACCTAACCAATATTAATGTGTCGTCAAACTACGTATGCGCGAGCAAATTACACCCTAAGTCCACTCGGAACTTGATACTCTGCCAGCAAATAATGAAAAACAAAGTTATCCGATCGCCGGGCGTGGCAGCCAGCACAGCACCGTTAAACGTGTCTGTAGCTCGGAAATACAATAGCAGAATATGGCCCCTGGCGCACCAAGTGCTGCTACAAACCGCCGGTTATCGCATAAACGTTAGCGCATTCAACCAATGTAGTATGCAAGTTTCATGCAAAGGCGCGCACTTGAATAACTTAGGTCTGTTTGCATAAAAACTCGAATCTCCGAAATACCCGTTTAGGGCACATTCTGCGGGTTCGCATTAGCATAAAATAACAAGAGCAGCGCGCCCCGCCCCCCGCCGCCCTGCGGCCCCAAGGCCCGATCACTGCCCACTATATACCTATGAATTTCTAACCGAATGCATTTTTGGAATGTCTGCCGCTTCAAACGCTTTCTAATGCACTCGACCATTCATCCATTCGTACGGATTAACGTGGAGATTTGCTTGAGCCGTTGGGCGGTTCTGGTTTTAGTAACACAAATGCAAAAACAAGTGAGTCTGAATGGAGAACAAGTGGCTTTCAAAGATTTATGCGTTAGGTTAGGTTTTAACTTAAGAGTAGGTACAACATTTTTGTGAAGCAAACTTTGAAAACTTTCAAGTCCTCCTTTTTGTAAACATTGTCTCATAAGCCATTACTGGTTGTCGGTATTTTTCTTAAGAGGGTTCAAACATACAAATAAACCCATCCCCACACAAACTTTCAAATTGAAAATTCTGCAACACTAAACTAATTTTAATGAAATCTTGTAAATTTATACTTTCTGTGTCTGTCTTTCATATTATTGTGTATAATTTATTTTTCACCGTTAATTTTTTTTATTTTTTTTTCTGTATATTTTTACCTTTAGTTTGCAAAGTATCATTAAAATTGGCATATGAACTTGGCGCATGCATGGGATACCGAAATGTGTGTTTACACATTTTAGGCATAAAGTTTCATTAGAACTGATAAATTAAAATTAAAATATTGCAATTCGCATGAGGCACCGTTTAGCTAAAACCTCCTTTTTCTCAAAGAAATGTGCCTGATGGGGACGCATGAGATTAATGGGTTATACAAATAATATAGAGTGATACAGTATTTTGATTTATTATTGTGGAGAGGATGTAAGAAACGAATCTGTAAAAGTAATATCAAATACATTTTTATTGGTGAGATATTAAAGTGACCATTTGATTTTATCCCTCTACGACTACGATCGTACCTTTTGTTTTTGTAATCCACATAAGAAATATACGATGAAAAAATAAAGTCGTAACAAACGCACCGTTCGCAATAAAGCTGATCTGCAATCGCTTACTGCCTAACTTCGAGATCCGCGATCGACTCCTGTATTACCCACATAAAACAAACTGCGTACATAATCACGCTCTCCCGACAGACCGGCTCCGCGCTTACACGCCAGCGGCTGCGTGTCATTTAAATATCTGAAACGGATATGTCCCACGAAAATCTTCCCCTCACAATAGACTTACCCGAGCTCGGTTAATGAGACCTCGCCGACCATTACCACAAAAAAACATACCCACATTACATTATAACGACGTTTTAAAAACCGTTCCATCCCGTAGCATTATTCTCTACTAAATGAATTATGAATTCAATGTCCCCTGAACCGCTCCTAAAGCGTTCGGGCCAAACGAATTAACATTAACTCTACTTTGAACAAAACAGTGGCGTTAACGCATCCCTACGTTTGAAAAGAGCACAATACGTAATGCGGGGCTTAGCAGCGCGAACGGGAAAAAAATTGAAACACTTTGAGTGGAAAAAGCGTTGTTTTATAAATAAACAGGCGCGCTATCAGTCGGTGACAGCCGAGCGAGTCGCGCTTAATAAAAGCGTGGGCGCCTGCCCAGTGTGCCCGCGCCCTTATCTCCAGTATGGGAGCGCTCAAGGGTGAATTATGTGGAGTACTTACCGCGAAAAGATGAAAATTAATGAGCTAAAAGTGAGTTCTTGCGATGCCGCGCCGCCGGCAAAACTTAAAGCGGTTAATGCTGTTTGATTCTTTTAAGTTTTTTAGTGGAGTGCACCGTTCGGCTGAATTAATGGCGCCGGCACGAATGGCCGCGGTTTTTCAGCTCTGTTATGCGCTCGCTGCCGCACAGAATTTCCTTTTATTGTTCTACGAGTATACTTTATTGTAACAGAAGACCGCCGGAGCAGTTGGAAAGGTTACACTTTTCAAAGCTGTTTGTAAAGCGTCAAGTCGTTGTGCGGTATCCGTGCTCCTGTTGTACGGCACTGTCTTAGTTTCATATAAAATCTAATATGACTGGCACAGCACAGAGGGTTGGTTCAATAATCGTACACTATTTTTTTATTACCTTTATGACACTTACTACAATGGGTCTGATTTACACGACTGTAAACCTGTAAAGAAAACTAGATCTAATCGATAGATTTTAGGTTTACGAAGAAAATGTGGTTTACTATTATACCATGCATTTAAATTATGATCTTCTATTATGAATGTACTTATGTAAACATTTAAAAAAGAACACAAATCGGTGGGAGCCCTATAGGTAGGTTCTCAAAGTAAAGCAACGAGCAACTCCGCTGCAGCCACTCTCATAATAACCTCCATTATTTACAACAGCAAATTACGCAACTTATGACGTCTTACTTAACACAAATTGATTACTTTATAGCTTACTCGGGTAATAAATGTAAAATTCCAAATCCATTAAGGCCGAAGTTTTGATATTAAGCACGTACCTTAATTTTGTTGATGGAAAACTTGACTCGGTCCTAAACTCCTTATAAAAAGTTTTTTTTTTAAATCTCGTCTAGCGAGTTGAAGGGGCTAATGAAGACAGAACTCAATTTTCTCGCGCGGGTTCCGTCGGCGGGCGGGCAGGTAAAGAATTTCTTAGAATATAGCAGTGTGCCAGTGGCTCGGCGTTATTGATTGGTCGAACGAATCCAATTTGTGAGCGTACAGATGGAAGAAACGCCAGAGCTTAAAGTGCACCGATACTCGGCCGGTACTCTGCAGCGCTATTTTTGCGCCGCTCCGCTTAACGTTTGAAATGCGGAGACGTTATTGAAACTCCACCTATGTACGTTCGGACGTCGTTTTACGATTATTGTTATTGCGTTTGAGTCACTTTCCGCGGAGTTGTAGCGAAGTTACAGTTAAATAAAGAAAGTTGTTTTCTCTTTGAATTGTACGTTCCGTCTCTATAGGCGTAGCTTCGTACGACCTTTAGATACATACTCGTACTTACTTAAATTAGATATTATGTAGTTTATTATTTATGTTGTTTATTGCTTTAGCTTACTGTGTAGGTCATACAATTGTGACAGTAATATGTTACAATCACAAAAATAGTTGAGCATACAAGTGACACTTATTTAAAATTAGGTAGGTAATTTGTGAATTAGATTAGTTGAGACTTCTTTAAAATTTATGACCTCGAATTTCTCTAAATAACTGCGTGGTCTAACGTTTATCTCGGAACATGTGGTAAGATTCAAAGAGCGTGAGATTTAAAAGTGTAATGCAATTACGTATTCTCTCTCTTGGCTTTCAACTTCTTGAGCAAAGAGTGCCTAGAACTGCCTACTAACATTCATTATTCATTTGTCGTTTTAAATCACTGGAAAGATTAAGACCACACTGCTGGAAACATGATGACTACACTGCTGGAGACGAGTGACCTTACCTACATAAAGTCTAGGCAATCTTCAAGTCAGTCCTATAAACTATATATTGGACGACTCTATTAGGATGATGTGCAAAGAGATTTGCGCTACTTCACTCAAACGAATGACGCTTCTATAAATGTATAATTCAAAGCGTGTATGTTAGCAGCTCACTTAAAGAATACTACCAACTAAAGACTAAAGACTGCACATACATCCAACAGCATAGAATCGGGCAATATTCATTGTTATGCGGATGACAGTACGGTGCATCAGCGGTACTTGGGACATCCTGCGGCAAAGCAAGCCGATATCGTGGTGAAAAGGCAAGAACTGGTTGCCAAACTGAACCTGACTCTCGATCATGTCTCTAAGTGGGTATCTGAAAACCTGGCCGCGTTTAATGCCAGCAAAACCCAGGTTAGTGCATTCTCGTCCAAGGTAACTCCCTCCCTCTCCTTCTTTTAATGAAGGGGCTACACTTTTAATGAATGGGCTACACTTTTAATGAATGGGCTACAATCTGTATTCACAAAAGTAGGACACGTCTTTATGAACTTTATACTTTATGGTGAACGCAACTTTAACACCAGTGACGATTTTAAATTATATGTTAAAAATTATTCAAAAGAGTATGGTTGAGGAGCTAAGGCAAACTATCTGAGTTCTAAGATTAAGCATAGTAATAACAAAATAAAACTGACATGGAATATTATAAATAGTGAAACAGGAAATGTCAAAAGTCGTAATAATGAGTACAATTTAAATAGTGATAATAAAACCTTGACTTCTGATGCTGATGTTGCTGCAGAATTTTAGAGGTTTTTTACTGACATTCCAGTTTCACTACAAAAGCCTGGATTTCCTCCCCCACTGAAGCTGAATCTGTTTTGAAGGAGAATGTTAAAACTTGTGAAGTAATTTTAGTTAAAAAAAAATTAACTACAGATATAATAAAAACATTTAATACTCTGAATAGAAAGAAGACCGCTGATTTGTGGGGTAATTCCGTGGACGTCATTAAATCCATAATTATGACAATAGCTCCAGTTTTAGCTTGCATATTTAACGAATGCATTGACTGTGGTGTTTTTCCTGACCTAATGAAACATAGTAAAATAATTTAATTATTTAAATCAGGTAGCACTTCTGACCCCACTAATTTTAGACCTATTTCTGTGCTACCCACATTTAGTAAAATTTTTGAAACGGTGATGCTAGACCAAATTCAAGTTCATTTTTATAGATGTAAACTTTTACATTGTAAACAGTATGGTTTTACTAGGGGTCGCTCAACAACTGACGCCGGTGTTGAGCTCATAATACAAATGCCTGGGAGAATTCACAGGATGCCCTAAGGGTGTTTTGTGATTTATCCAAGGCTTTCGATTGTGTCTTACATGAAACATTGGTCGGGAAGCTTCACGACTATGTATTAGAGATACTTCTTTGAGTCTTCTCATCTCATAATGAAGTAACAGGATTCAAAAGGTCGACATTAATGGTAAAAGATCTCCGGGATCAGTGGTTAAAATGGGAGTTCCGCAGGGTTTGATACTTGGTCCATTCTTGTTTATGGTTTATATTAATGGCTTAACTTATTTTGTAAAAGACAGCCATGAGATGGTATTGATTGCTGATGATACTTCACTTTTGATCAAAGTGAAACGACGACACTCAATTATGACGATGTGAATAATGCGGTCTCAATGATTGTTCACTGGTTTAGTGTTAATAACTTGCTATTAAACGAGGGAAAACCAAATGTGTAAGATTTAATATTTTTTTTTATTTTAATTTAAGATTTAATTTAATTTTGTAAAGAAAAGAATATGAATCCTGTGGACACCACTGTGTTTCTAGGCATCACGTTGGATGCCAAGCTTCCTTATATAACACGTCGAATATACTTAGCTCTGCGGCTTATGCAGTAATGAAGATCCGTCAGTTAACTAATGTTGATACAGCTAGATTAGTTTATTTCAGTTACTTTCATAGTGTAATGTCGTACAGCATTTTACTGTGGGGAAATGCTGCCGACATTCAAATTATCTTTGTGCTGCAGAAAAGGGCTATTCGAGCAATACATATCCTAAAGGATGGTGACTCTCTCAGAGAGAGATTTAAGGATATAAATATAATGACAGTTGCATCACAATACATTTATGAATTGTGATGTAATGAAGAAAATCTGATGTATGTTCATAAAAATATTGAAATGTTTTAAAAACACAGTGATATTCACAAATTAAACACTAGAAGTAAGAACAAATTAGCAGTACCTTAGACTAGGCTTCACAAAATAAATAATTCTTTTAAAGGTCTGTGTGAACGATTTTACAACAAAGTACCAAACAATATTCAGAAATTAGATCTTGATAAATTTAAAATCAAAATCAAAGAAAAGCTTTATAAAAAACTTATTATAAAATGTCAGATTACACAGAAGACAAAACAGCTTGGGTCTGAAATGCTCTAAGTACTCCAACTGCTATTTCTAATTGTCTATAATAAATTTATATAGAGTACCATTTATATAGTTTACATTCAAATTTATTTTTTAACTTGACCTGGTAAAGACATATTTTATTTTTAATTTTCTACATGTCGTTGCTTCTGTGCGCTGTGGTTTCTTGCGCCTGTTCTTTGCCACAGTTAAAAAATGACGTCCTGAATGGGTGGTAGGTTAAAAAAGATTTGGACGGTTCAAAGTACTTAATAACTGAGTTTATTGAATAAATATCTTTTGAGTTTTGAGTTTTAAAACTCTCCGTTACCCACCTCAGCTTTCTTGGCATGGACATCGGCCAGGAACTGAATCCAAAATGCTACATCGAGAGTGTTATCTTAACTGCCTCCCGTAAGTTGGGTATTCTCAATAAGGTGAGGCGGTTTTTCACTTCTGAGCAGCGCTGTTTGCTGTACAAGACTCAGAGGTGCGATCGAGTATGGAGTATTGTTGCCATCTATGGGACGGCTTCGCTAAATACCTCCTCGATGTGTTAAAGTAGAATAAATAGGGGCATAAATCTAATAGAATAGATTTAATTATATCTAAGACATTTACAAACAAACAATATTTATAAAGAAGTGACACCATCATAATCTATTTTCAATCATTTGAAGGATGTCACAAGTAATAGTTATTCCATTTATCTATGGAGGTTCCATAGCTTCATCTTCAAAGAGTTTTGATATACAAACTCTTAACATCTTCTCTTGAAGCTAGGGAACAACAGAGTCTTTAAACGAGCACGCCAATCTGACGACAAAGCATAGCACGTCTTGGCTTATACAGTGCCTTCGTAAACATGTCAGCAATTTGGTTGTCTGTACCAATCTTTGCATTCATCTTAGTCTCATCAGCTATGGCTTCTCGTATAAAGAAATGTAGTAGCTTGATATGCTTTGTTCTGTTGTGGAACTCAGATCTCGGATTCAGTGCAAGCTTGACTGCAGACTCATTATCCACATGGAGAACAGGAGTCATCGTTGATTGTTCTGTCTTCAATCAATCGTTTTAGCCTTAATATTTCTCGTGCAGTTTTGCTGACTGCTACAACTGTGCCCACCATCAGATATGCAAGGGCTCCAACTGCTTCTCTATAAGGAAACGAATTGTCTCCTCCAGCATCTTCTCTCAATTCGGAGTCTTTAAGACGTTGATCAAAATAAACGTCTTCTTGAGATGCTTCTTGAGCTTGTACATCTTCTCTTAATAAGTCATCTCTAGACTCATTTTGTTCTATATCACGATGCTGTAAAATACTTCCAGTTGATGAAGTGTTATTGACATCAGAGTCAAAATCAAAATTAACATAGTCATTAATTGGATCAATCGGTACATTTGATTTAACAGCTTCTTGATCATGTCTCATCTTTGAATCTTCTTCTGGTATGATAGGCTGTGTCTCTGGTTCAGTGGAGGGTATTGGTATATCAGAACTGTTTTCTTCTACCTTAGGTGCCTCCACTGCTGTCTGATCTATAGGTTTTTCCATGATGGGGCGTTCAATAAAAATCACGTCTCTCGATCTGGTAAGCCTATGATCTTCTATAGACCATATTCTATAGCCATCATCTCCATCGTATCCGATAAGTATGCCTTTTTCAGCTTTCTTACAAAGTTTCTTTCGCCTTTGTTTCGGTACGTGTGTATAACACGTCGATTCAATTATCCTTAAGTGTTTGATGCCTGGTTTCTTATTATAAAATAGCTCAAAAGGTGACTTTCCCTCAACTGTTGTCGGTCCCGTTCGATTAAGTATGTAGACAGAAGTATTAATCAATTCCGCCCAAAGAGCTTGCGGTATTTCATTATGTGCATGCATCATTGCCCAAGCAGTTTCTACTATGGTCCTATTATCTCGTTCCGAGCATTCATTCTGTTCCGGCATATATGGCATAGTGAAACGATGTTTTATACCATTCTGTCGAAATGTATTGCATACCTGCTCATTAACAAATTCTCCTCCATTATCAATTAGGAACTCTTGTACAACATGGCCAGCGGTTCTTATCTCAGCTAGAAACTGTTTAAGTTAGCTGTGAACTTCGCTTTTGTATTTCAAGAAGTAGACATGACGATACCGAGAGTAGTCATCTTTGAAAAGAACAAAGTATCGAAATTTGGAGATTGAGTACATAAAAGGTCCACAAACATCAGATTGAATTAGCTCTTCAGGCTTCGTTGCTCGTTCTCTTGTTCCGAACTTCAACTTGTGTGCTTTGCCGTTAATACAACCTTCACATAATTCTGTATTATAGTCCAATTTTATGTCAAATTCCTTTTCTACCACCTTTTTTACATGTCTTTTATTTTGATGTCCGAAGCGTTCATGATACAATTGTAACGATTGTGAATTTGTGACAAGATTTACTTCTTGCTTTGGTGTGAGAATTTTAACATTAAGTTTATAAAGTCCACCGAGCTTTCATCGCTTTCCGTTCACTATTTCTTTACCATTTTCCTTCAATGTACATGATTCTGAGAGGGATTCGAGTATACTATTCTGTAGTTTGTCTTGAGCAGCAAAAACTGAAAATAAATTTCTTTGTAATGCTGGAATATACCATACATCTTTTAAAAGAAGCGGTTCGACTCGTCCATTTACATCAGCATCGAGACGTATAGTTCCTTTGCCAATAGCATTGATTGTCTGTCCAGACGCTGTAGTAACAGTGTGATTATTTTGAAAATATTCAAAGCTTTCAAATAAGTCAGATTTATTTGTAACATGACTAGTTGCGCCATTGTCTACATACCAACTATTTTTATCTGCTTCTGTTGTATCTTCAACTGACAGAACTGTTAAATTCATGTTGTTCACACTACTGGTCGAATTCTTTGGTGGTCTCCCATCGGAAATCCATTTATGATATTTATTGACAATGTGACCAACCATTCCGCAATATTTGCACTTTAAATTATTTTTCTTAAAGTTGTTCTTACTCTTCTCAGATTTTACTACAAGAGCTTTCACGTTACTACTACACTAAGCTTTATTTATTAGCGTTCTTTCATAGGCACATAACTGTATCGTAAGATTCTCAATGTTTTTATTATGTTTTGCCATCAAAAGCCAACTTGACTTAAATGCAAAAAACTGTTCCGGAAGTGTATCCAATATCTTGCAAATTATTAGGATTACTGGTAAATCGTTTCCTTCTAATTCAGTATTCAGGTCGTAGTACAAAGATTTTACTGCAGATATATGTGTGGTTATATCGTGCTCAGGATCTTTTTGGTAGCTGAAGAACTTCATGCATAAGTCATAGCTCTTATCTTCTGTAGCTCCGTCGTATAGCCTAACAAGTTCATTCCATATGTCCTTTGCTGAGCTGAACCTCATCACCTTGTGCAGCATATTCTCAGTCATATTTGCTGAAAGCACTAATTGTGCAGTGTTATCTAACGATTCAAAATTTTGTGACTCTTTTTTAAACTTGTCCGTTATTTCGGGTGTGGCCAATGCTCCTGGATGAGTAGGCATTTTAATTGTACCCTTTATAACATCCGTTGTACCTGGATAACTTTTAAGTAATCGAGTAATCATGAATTTCCACGTTTGCCAATTTTGTCCATCCAATTTGTTTATTTCGATCTTTGTCCCAGCTACAGACTGCATGATGACGATCGTTAATTTTACTTAATGTAGGTACAGTTTGACTTTTAATGTAAAATTCAAGTTTCTTACTTTTATTTCGTTATCCACCCATATAATTTAGCCTCAGGCAACTCTACGCTCTGTTACCATGTTAAAGTAAAATAAAGAGGCAAAAAATTTCATAGTATAGGTTTAATTATATTTAGGACATTTACAAGCAAACAATATTTAAAAAGAAGTGACACCATCATATTCTCTTTTCAATCATTTGAAGGATGTCACAAGTAATGGTTATTCCATTTATCTATGGAGGTTCCAAAGCTTCATCTTCAAAGAGTTTTGATATACAAACTCTTAACACGATGCACTTGATAGACTGCAAAGGCGAGCGGTACGCATTATTGGAGATGCTGAGGTTGTAGCCTCTCTTGAGGACCTGCAGCTGCGTAGAGACATTACATCTGTCAGTGTCTTCTACCGGAATTACTACGGAGAACTTTTTGATCTAATCCCGCCCTCTCCTTTCCTCTCCCGGACTACACATGCTGGTCTTAGGAACCACCATCATACTGTGGTGCAGACAATCAACACTCGTATCAAAAAATTTGGCAAGTCGTTTCTCTGTAAGACCATTTGGCTTTGGTATTCTCTACCGGCGCATGTGTTTCCCAGCTCCTATAGTCCCGGGTCTTTTAAGCGGAGCGTGAAACGGCATTTATGCAGGCCGTCATGAATGGGTGCATTTGTAACTGTGCTTGTGCCACGGTGAGACGCGCTCTCATTATTTTGGGCTGCTTTGGCTGCTTACCATCAGGCAGGATGTGGTTAATATGACAAGTCACATTTAAAAAAAAAAGCGGCGTTAGGTCACCTATCACGCTGCACACATATGCAGTTGTAAAGTGGCGAAACGTGGGCTATGGCAGTGGACTGCATCTGGGTCCTTATTGCCTTGTCTCTGACTAACTCGTAAAGAATAATTCGTGAATTATTCTTTCCTTGTTATAATAACATAATATGTGTGTTTGTGAATACAAGTACCGTATCCAGGCAAATATACGGTTTTGTATTATTTTTTTTATAATTCGCCAACGAATTTGTTTGTGGCGCGCTGTCCTGTCGCGGGCGAACTTTAATCTGCCGTCAGCAATAACACCCGCCGCGATGACGAGTCCGAGATTATATCTTTTATCCTGATTGCCGCCGCGCTGGAAGTAATGTGTTCCTTGTTCCCCTTTTTCTCTTGCCAGTGAGTTTCATGCTCGCTGCCTCGCGGCGATATTGCCGCGTTCTCTGTACCGCCACGCATCGACAATATTATTTGGAATGTAATTTGTTAGTGGCCCGCTTCCGCGGCTCGCTTCAAATTCGGCTACTGAGAATTTACGCGAGCGGAAACGGATTTGGTGCGTCTACCTATTCTTAATTTAATGCTAGATTCAATATCTGGATGTTGTCAGGTATGCCTGTGGTTGTATGAGTACTTTTATTAAAATGTGATTTGCCTACTGTATTACTATGAATTTATTGTCATCCTCAAAGCTATACAGCTGAGCTCATGAATGATAAATTACGTTTACTCAATGCAGTATTAAAATAAATAAAATTTGTTTACGCTCACACCAACTATCTCGCCCAAGATAAGCTTCTATTGAAACTCGTTAAATGGTTAAACTAGAAAACGGTTAAATATACAGTCATGTATAATCACGACTTTTATCCCCGAAGGGTTAGTCAGAGACTAGGCAATGGGCACAGCAAAAGCAGTCCTCTACCATAGTCCACTTTTCACCAAATAGCGACTGCACATGTGCTCAGCGTGACAGATGGTGAGCCCATCGCCGCTCTAAGCTGTTGGATGTATGTGCAGTCCTTAGTCCGTTAGTCGCCTTTCACGACACCCAAGGGAAGAGAGGAGGTAGTAGTATTCTTTCACCGGTATGCGACACGGTTAATAAATATACATAAACATAGAAAAATACCCAGACCGGAAATAAATTCAGAAAAACAGTTTTCTCTAAATTGACCCGACCAAGAATTGAACACGGGACCTCAGAGATGGCGCGACGTTAGACCCGGCGCGCTAGCCGCACGACCACGGAGTTCCCATTATATATCGTATTATATAAATAAGAAAGTAAGTTTCTGTAACCTTTCGCATAATGCACCCCACTGCCCTACTCCTGTAGGTCACGTGATAGGTTAGTAATTTAAGTCTTGAATTAAGTAGACAAGACAAAAATTTAAATAACATTATTTGCTTTAGTTTTAAAACTCCCTAAATCACTTGAACCTCCTCGGCAACGATATTGATTACGTCCCTCAACTTTATTAATAAAGGCTTTAAAAAAACACTGCACCCGGTCTGAGGTGAATGACGGGCCTAAATAACTTTATAATAATTTACCGTGACAGGAATAATTTTAATAGGGATTAGCGATAAAACCCCAACCCCAAGATCACCTGCTGGCCGTATTTCAAGTTTGCGAGAGTTAGCCGCGGCCTATTAATTAAACGGATACTTTGCGTCAAGCTCAATATTCCCCTGCTCTTCTTAATTCTGTTCACATAAACCTTGTATAGCGGCAGTTAGTTAATTTTTACGAGCGACAACATTTACTTTGATGAATTACTAAACTGTGTTTTAAGGTCACCTGAGACTTAAGAATACATAAGAATAATAACTTGGTAACTTGCACAGAACAGAAGAGAGAGGTTTCTTCTGTTTTGTGGTTACTTTTGATGGTAAAAGGTGACATAACAGCTGTTCGCCTGCCAATAAATTTATAATAGCATTAATTTATTTATATATAGAAACAAACAGTCTTACAAGATTATTAACTTTAATACAAAATGTAATGTATGAATGTAAATGTTGTGCATACCTATAATTTAAATACATATAAGTGTAACCACTCCTCAAACTTTATCTGCTGAAATGAGTTGTATGTATTTAGTTGGTAAGCCTTATTAATAATTAAATAAATCAATAAATAAATAAATAAATAAACATTTGTAAATGAAAACCTTATTTTCCTAAATTTATACAATGCAAAAACCACATTACTTAAAGTAATTTAATACACAAAAACAAAAAATAAACAAATGTGGACACAGTTTGTACTTAACCAACTTGTGATGGATTACTATGTTAACACTATGGTTGGGAAACGCCCACAACCAAATGCATACATTTTACAAAATTTATTCAACGACCTTGAAGCAAATCAATCAAAGAAACTTTGAAACAAGCCAACGAGCAGCCAGTAAACAAATCTATTTCGTATAAATTATCATTATAAAATTTACAAGTTTGTTACTGATAAAACTGTTTTGAACATAACAAGTCTTGCCAATAGGAACATAAAATAAATGTTTCTTACTGCACAATCGCCCACATCCACGGGGCACACGAAATAATAAACTGTTCAGTAGTGCTGGTGTGTCGACCATATTGTTTAAAATCTTAAATAGCATCACGGTGTCAAAATAATTACGACGTTGCTCTAAAGACATCATACGAGTATTATAACGCTTGGCAGAAATTACACAATCAGTGTACAGAAAGCCGGTTCAGTAGTCTAGCGATTTCAAAAACTTTTTCTGAATGTTTTCAATCCTATCATTAAGAGTTCTAAAATAAGGATGCCAAACGATGTCTTCACGTCGCGTGACCATTCTATCACAGCCTACTCTCCTGTAGCTTGTCAGCAATGTCGCTCACGCTATTTCAACTTCACTAAGAATTGAGAAAAGACTTAAAAGTAACGATCTTATATTTTCAACTTTAAAGGTACATCTGGACTGTGATTTTTGCGTTAAATTACCAATTTTAGCGTTATGGATCTCAGAAACAAAAATACATTAACAATTATGTCTTATTGAGTAGTGTAGAATAGCTATTAGAATAGTGCGTAACGCCCTCACTTTTTGTAAATTTTGCTTAACTTTTTAATTAAACCCAAAATTGCAGAGAAAGATTTTCATAAAGTGCGCGAAGGCACTTTTTTGAGCTCATCGATTGAACTACTGTTCTAAACAAGTGAAATAAAAAATATAATGTTATCTCTTATATAGTCGAATAGTGCGTAGCGGCCTCGGAATTTTTAGATATCATTGATTTTTAGGAAAAAAATCTTATTCTAAACCAAAAAACTTCGAAAATCGCAATAAGTTAACTGTGAATATCTCCTATTTACGATAATATTATTGAGCAAAATGTATACCAGAGTAATTGTTACTTTATGAGGAATAAAAATTTTATAATGAATTTATTATTCTATTTCGATAAAAACGATAAACACAACTGCAAAATTACTACAAAATGCGATGCGCCGGCCGTCCAAATTCAACTTATGCTCACAGAATGGAGATTTGTAATATTATGCACAAATGTATTATCCTATTTCGATGAAAACGATAAATACAACTGCAAAATTACTACAAAATGCAAAAATGGGCATTTTACGCAAAAATGACATTCGAGATGTAATAGGCCCCTTAAATGTGTTACGCTATGTAAGATTCGAATGAAGCGTCGGTAGCCGAGCTGATAGATGCTCGGGTTGAACGCGTGAAACCGTGGTTCAATCCCCATAGCTCCATTAGCTCTATTAATTTTCTAATAGACTACTGACGTGAACCCACTCCTACACAGCCATGTTGGGATTCAGAATAGGTTAACAGGACTATTATTATTGTGTTAATAATAATCTTTAAAAAAAGAAAAGAGAGTCGTGTCGCGTAACGGCTCATTCAAAGAATACACCAGTACACCGCCCCCTCTTCCCTTGGGTGTTGTAAAAGGCGACTAACGGACTAAAGACTACACACACATCCAACCGCATAAAGCGGCGATAATGAGCACATGTGGAGTCGCTATTTGGTGAAAACTGAACTATGGCAGAAGACTGCTTTTGCTGTCCTCATTACCTACTCTCTGACTAACCCTTCGGGGATAATAGTCGTGATTATATGTTTATAAAAGTGTCGTACTCAGTGGCGTTAAATAACCATAATTTTTATTATTGAAATTTTGCATTCACAATGCTATATAGATTTAGGAAAAAATGTTTACTAGAAAAAAAAAAACAACCAGTCTCAGGAAAGCTCGAACGGGATTCGAACCCGTCACCTTTGGATTGCCGGTCCACTGCTCTAACCGCTAAGCTACCGAGGCCCCAGAAGACTCGTTGAATTTTTTCTAGTAGTTGATACGCTGCAAGCCAGCGGTATTACGTCACTGTGAAGTCTACCCTCACATTCGAAAGAAATACTATTGCAAGTATTTAACAATCGATAAAGACGTAATTGCTTATAAATATCTTTATTATTGAAATTTTCATTCACAATGCTATATAGATTTAGGATAAAATGTTTACTAGAAAAAAAAACAACCAGTCTCAGGAAAGCTCGAACGGGATTCGAACCCGTGACCTTTGGATTGCCGGTCCACTGCTCTAACCGCTAAGCTACCGAGACCCCAGAAGACTCGTTGAATTTTTTCTAGTAGTTGATACGCTGCAAGCCAGCGGTCACGAGTTCGAATCCCGTTCGAGCTTTCCTGAGACTGGTTGTTTTTTTTTTCTAGTAAACATTTTATCCTAAACCATAATTTTATTTAAAGTGCAGCGGTTAGGATACGATACGGTTTATAAATATACGTTTAAATGGAATTCTAAGGATGTACCTAGTAGTAAAAACACTAAAAAGTGAATTAGGTACGCCTAAGAAGTCTGAAAATATATTGAAAATGTAACTTGACGTAGATGAGGCCCCTTTTGCAATTACTACGTCCAAATGCATCCACAATCATTCCGCTTTTAATGCATCAACATAGCTACAATACCAAGATAAATCTTCCGTAAAATATGATACATATAAACAAAATAAATAACTATCAAAAATTACACGACACGCCATTTCTATACGAACTCGCTAAATTACTTTCGCATGCCAATATATATTTTTATGTGCGCCGTCCCGTGAATTAATTCAGCACATTACATGGTACTGTGTGAAAAATACATAAAATAAGGCCGGCCTAATCCGGCGGCCGGCGCGGGTGCAATATCGACGGGCGCAAATTAAGCGCGTCTGCGCGAAGCCTTATGGCCGGCGTCGGGTCCATTTTGATATTTTATTACACACCGAGGGATTACTAGCATTGGGTATTAATGGATAATTTTTATTTAATACCCCTAGTACTGTATGTGTTTACAATAGACGACCCTGTTATGAATTTATTATGATTAGTGAAACAAATGCAATTTTTATGTCCCAGTCGATATTATAATGTAGTTAAATTGTTTACGACTGTGTAGTTACAAAACAACAATTAGGTAATTCTTATTCATTTTATTTTACGAGTATTCAAGAGCTAACTCGGACCGGCCCACTTGAATCTAAAATGATTTGAACAAATTTTCGAAATGCTCAAACGTCGTGACAAAGCGGAGACACCGTTTGATCTAATATTCAATAATGAAAATAGGAGCCAATCGAGACAACCCCCACCTGGCCATCGGGAACAGAAAACTCCTTTCAAAATAATTGGCCGATGAATAAAACAACAGCCTGTTTTTGCGCGCGAAATTCGAAAATAAACAAGTGACGGTTGTAGTGGCTAGGCGGAATATTCCCATTTCATTTGGATGTTTTCCTTTTAAGACGAGCGGGTAGATTGGTGACTCAAACAGTAGGTGTTTTTGTGCAGGTGTTATGGAGGAGATACAACATTTGGAGTTCCAGAAGTGAGGGACCAATTTTGTGATTTCCCATCCAAAGATCAACTTCAGTATTTTTAAAGAGTAACTCATGCAATGGTTCTTCCAGGTAAAGCCAAGGTTACACCTTAAACTTCAATTATTACGCTGTGACTGTGACGGCCCGAATCTTACTTAAAATGAGGAAACTCTGAGTACCTACACACTAGCGTCTTAATTAACCTCCTTTCAGCGCCTTTTCTTTCTATTATAGGCAAACAAATAAAAAAATAAAAGTTAATTTAGTATTAATAATGAAATAAAAATAGGAAACGACAAACGAGAGGAAAAAGGAGAGAAAGCTAAACAATTAGACGTTGGATACATTTTGTAACTCGAGCAAGCCAATTAGACGGCTCTTAGCTAAGCAATTTGAAGAAATAAACAAAGATAATAATAGTTTGTACCTGTGTTTCAATGTCGATTGTTTGAATATCTGTTTGTTTCTTGACAAGCTTAGATTTCATTCCTTCATAGTTATTGAATTACTTATTATAAATTGCTTAAGAATTTGTCCATATAATTAATACTATCAACAATCAATTCGTATAAAATTACACCAAATACAATATACATCGGTGAACGTATTTGGCTTGAAGTGATTTAAAATGGCAACTCCTACAATTGAGCCAGCCAATGAGGCGCAAACAATTAGCGGCCGCTTATAAATAACATTTCCAATTACGCCCCCCACAGCTGTTGCCCGCGACCGATCCGGTGGATCCGACATCTCAGCTTATAGTTGAGCAATCCCAACCTCCTTTATGGCCAGAGTAAACTTTAAAAGATTCCAATTAAGGCGAAGGCGTGTGGAGCGAGGCTTTTATCGTACCTACCCTACCCTCTTAGAGAACAATGCCCTGCCGGCGAGGCCTCAACACTGCCCATTTATATGAGAGAATTAGATCCGGCCATCTATGGGAGCTGTCTAATAAAACCGGGTAAAGCCGAGTCTCCACATTGCGCGGACACACCGTAAAACGTAGTAAGATTCCCGCAGCCCGGAGACGGCCCGGTCGTCTCGGCCCGTAAGGGTTTAGTTTGAGATTTATTGCGGTAATTAACGATTTTAACAATTATTCTTTAGTATCTCTACTGGTACGGAAGCTTTGTTCTACGTAATTATTAGATCATTATACGTACCTAACTGCTACCGTTTTGGTCAAGGTTATAGACGTTATTTTGATATACTTAGCAGTTGCACCCACCAACGTAATCAAGATTAATTAGATTACTGCTACTCAGTATAGTAATCAATCACGTAACATTTTATGAACACTTTCAAATATTTTAGTAGTAAACTTAAGACTTGCACATTTAAAGCTTTGATTATTTGATGTAAACTATTCATGGTGGGATTATAGACATGGTGTAATAAATGTTGTGATTAAAACCTCTAATAGAGTTTGGCGATGTTGTTCTTTTTTTTTATTCTAAACGGGTAAGCGCTTTGCCTAATCTCACCTGATGGTAAGTGACAATAGGGCCGGAGGTGGAAGCGCGCTTCACCCGGAATCCTCAACCACTGAGGAACTTGCTATCATATCTCTAAATTGTCGAAACACAACAATGCTATAAACATCGTTGTTATGGCGACAGACTTAAATAAGATGGTGCTAGTGGTAGCTAGCCAGGCGGACTTAACAGCCCTACCACCAACCAAACCAAGCACACAAAGATGTGCCCCCCGCAGGGAATCGAAGCCAGGACCTCTGGGTCTAATTTAACTTCATTAGACTCTCTGCTTGAAAGCTTTTCTCCGTTGACGATTAGCAAAGAAATCCAATTAAACCGGAGCTAAAAAAAACTAACCTTCCCCACAAGACCACTGTCGAGTTATTCACATCGAGCTATACCGGTCTTCGGCTTAATCGCGCTAATGTAAAACTCTTAAGACGCGACCTTTCACCGCTCACACCCTTTGTCATCGGTTTAAACCGGCTCCAACTAGTTTAATCTCACCATCTCTCCAATCACACCTAGCTATTTGTGTTTCAATTAAGAGGGGCCGGTTCTGCGGTTCCGATGATTAATCGGGGTAATAAATGTAAGTAGCTCCACTGTTTATAACTCGCCGAACGGTTGTTGGATTCAAATGGTTTCGGCTGTTACGCAAAATATTTCGGCCGAATGTTGTTTGTGGGCCGTTCGATGGACGATAAAAATAGGCACATAACGGGAAGCAATAAAATCACTTGGGTTTATTTGCATAGGTTTTTTTTATTTGCACTTTCGTACAATGCAATACCTATAGCTTGTTTACCTTTGTAGGTTATTTAATAAGTTAAGTAGCCTACTCTGATTAAGTACTCAAATGTTATAAATAAAATGTTAAAAGTGGTTTTAAGCAAACTGCTTGGTATAGATAACTTAGGCCGAATGGAAATGACCGATGACGTATAATTACGGCTATTATCCCTAAAGGGTTATTTCAGAGACTAGGCATTAAGAAACTTAACGACCTCTATGGTCAAGTGGTTAGCACGCCGTTGCGCCATCTCCGAGATCCCGGGTTCAATTCCCGGTCGGGTCAATTAAGAGAAAGACTGTTTTTCTAAATTGATTTCGGGTCTGGGTATTTTTCTATGTTTATGCACCTACATTTATCCGTTATCTTACCATATTAACGAGTTTCAAAAGAATACTTCTCTTGGTCTCTAGATAAATTGGTGTGAGCGTAGACATTTATTTTTAATTACTAATATCCGGACTTAAAAACTGGAAGAGTTCACTTTGATCCGAACTCATCACAATATTAGACAGATGATCAGACACATGACACATGGCAGACCGCATTACGAGGACAAGTAATCAAATTAAGAATTCCCAGCGCTAATTACCCAAAAATCAAAGAGATTTATTTCCGAATTTAAAAAATGGAAAAGCTAGAGTGCACTATCATTTTGAACGTATTGTAGAATGGTAACATACGAGTGTGACACGGGGCGCGGCGTGATCAGACAAAGTCACATGGCAGACCGCATTACGAGGGCACACAATCAAATTCGGAATTCCCAGTGTCGCCAATTGCCGCGGGCACAATGCAGGCAATAATCTGCAGCGGGCGCCTGCCGCATCTAGGTATAGCTGGACGTATTTCTGAACCCTTTGTGACGGGATGTCTTATCCAAATTAAATTGAAATGTTTGGTGGTTACCAATAGAAGAGTTATAGATGCAAGCTGTCGCCTGTTAAAATCTGAAGGTTACTGCTACCGCCATTTAAAGGAGATGTTAGTTTATTTGGCTGCCCATATTATTAATCATTTATTTGTGAAGTATTGGGAAAAAACTGCAATGATCTGTCGAAGAATATTATTATCGTTGAGTTATGCCCTTCATAACATACAATGTAAATTTCAGTTCATTTCAGGCTCAGTTTGAAGGGTGCTTTGCTAGTCATCTTTAAAAGAGTAGTCATGACCTTTAATCCCACAATTTACCACTAGTTTCGTGACTGTTAGAGATATTAGAAGTTCATGCCAAGAAGCAGTTGGCTAATTCAGTTTTTCTTTTTCAAGACACGGTGGAGCGAACTGTAGCTAAGCCATTTAAAGCGGTCTTTTGTTTGATGCTTTTGATCTGGCTGGTAGACTTAAGTTTACTAGCTTTTTGGTTGCCATCAATGTAGCCACATTGAGTTTTAAAAAGTTTCTACTTTTATGAAATACTTACATATCCTTAATAATTTCTCTAAAATGCGTAAAACTCTTATTGTGAATCTTATTCTATTGAATTAACATGCGATTATTGAAAAAAAATGTACTGTTATTTCCACAAGCCCATCGAAATGGTTAAAAATTTTTATTAGTAAATAATTTTAACTAACATAGCAAAGACTCAAATGTGATAGTTTTTCTAATTCGTGAAAGGTAAGCCGTGGGCAAAGAACCTAACCATTGAAATCAAATCTTCGCTACCATTTATGGGTATTGGCCTACTTATAGAAGTATGGCTCGTGGTGGCTCGCCTGCAAGTTGTGTAGGTTGTGCAGGTAGTGCTGCACATGTGCTCATGTGCACCGTGACGTCACGCTATCTGTCCCGTGACGTGCCGCCGCCGCCGCCTGCTCGATGATTTACGGTCGCGCCGGTTGTAACTAGGGCTGCTTGTAAGCGGTCAGCCAGACTATGACACTGTAGTATCCTACTACGTTATAGCTTGTATTGTATTAAAAATACATTATTCTACGAAAAATCAACAGTAAATTGGAGATTATGTAAGAAAATTGTCTTACAAATAGACAACTTATTTGCGTCAAACTTTAATGTTTTATACTTACATTGTAATTGCCGTTTTATTTTGATCGCTAGTCTATATACTTAGTTTACTTTTTTCGCAATAGTTCAGCAAGAATTCTTGAGGAGATCCACTCTACTTCTTTAGTTGTAGTTTTGATAATTTTGGACTTAGATTAATACAAAAAGGGAAGATACGGCATTAGCGTCTCGTGAGTGAGCCGCCAAAGTTAGGCCTAAAGCTTAGATTAAAACAAAAAGGGAAGATACGGCATGCTCCTACTTGTAGTCATTCATAATATAGTCTTACTCAACTACTTATGCAAACACTCACACACAAAGGCACAATTTCACTTCAGTCACAATTTGCCGAGCGAACAGGCTACATCGCACTATTGCGGATATTCTACTGTGTGAAAAAGAGAAAGACGCTACTCCGCAGGGGCGTCGGAATCGGTCGTACGTACTCGTCTGTTGCGAAGCGACCGAGACGTCAACGCGCTACTCGCTGACTCCATCGCGCTGACGTTGAAACTTACCGCTTTGTCTCGCTCGCTCGATTTACACTTTATAGGTGTGCGTGTGTAAGTGTTTGCTTAAGTAGTTGAGTAGGACTATATTTTGAATGACTACAAGTGGGAGCATGCCGTATCTTCCCTTTTTGTTTTAATCTAAGATTTTGGACATTATTGTTGCTAAAGTAATGTTCGAAATTGTATACAGGGTGTTTGCTAATTAGTCTATACTAATATTATAAAGAGGAAAGATTTGTTTGTTTGTTTGAATTGAATAAGCTTCGAAACTACTGGACCAATTTAGAAAATTATTTGACAATTAGAAATCTACATTCTTCCCAAGTGACATAGACTATATTTTATCTCGATATTCCTACGGGAACGGGTACCACGTGGGTAAACCCGCCAGGATCCGCTTGTATATTATAATCCCGCAACTGGGGCCATGCTATTAAGTGCAAAAACAACTAAGTATAAGTATGGGAGCAACTCGGAAATTACGATAAAAATCAGCTGTTTAATCAGAAGATCGAATAGTATTAGGTAACACTTTGGTATGGAACAGCTATATTTTTCGAAATTTCAGAGTTGATCAACAAAAATTTTTAATGAAACAATTGTGAAACAATAACGAATCTAATAGTAGAACAATTGACTGCGATTAGCCATCACAATGAATCGCGTCAGTCGCGTCACACACTTGCCTGACTGTCGGCGACAGTGCAAGCGCCGCTCCCCCGCTCCCCGCTCCGCCCGCGTCGCTTCCGCTCGCTCCCCATCTCCGCTCGACCCCCGCTCCCGCTTCCGCTAGCCCCCACGCCGCACCATTAAGTGCCAGTTTGGCAGGAAGCCCTCTTGTCTCTGGGCCGGTTATTTACTGTTAATCTAGATCTGTCCTCTGAATACGCAGAGCCAAATGTACCAGGATATACCATGATACGTTAGATGGTAAACGGAAAGTTGTTTTCGATATTTCGACATAGGATTACAATCACATTTTAGTATTTGAATCGAAATGTTATCTAGATATCGTTCCTACTGAGCCGAATGACTAAATCCAATAACATTAAGGACTGATTGACTATAAAAACTAATTGGTATGAATATAAATAGTTTATGACTAGTACGGTAGGAGTAGGAGTTTTCGATAGCCATGCCATATTTGGCCATTAAAACCTTTACAGTATGTCATCACGCGAGCCCAATGGACAATCGCTGGTAGGTAGAACAATAACAATATTTCCAGCTAAATGGAAAACTAATAAATTGCAGCTTGACGACACAATATTCCAGTGGGCAACGTTTTACGATTGTAACACATGAAACATTTTTTACAGCAAAGGGAATTGCTGTGGGACCTATAAGCTTTCTGTATTACTTACTCATTCGAAGTTGTAAATTCTGCGGTTGTATTTCATTTTTTTCTATTAGTGTTTTGCATTTATTTTCTGCTTTTATTATAGGTGCTCAAAATAAAGATTTTATTTCAATGAATATTGTCAATATCTTAGAGTTACGATACCTTAGAATATATATTCGAAATATCATCACCATTAAGATTCCTGAGAAAGAATAATAGTCCGAATTCAAATGTCACTGTACTGTACACTACCTACACTACACTACTTCTCCATATTCACAACGCGTATTGCAATACCCTTTAGCATATAAATAACCGTGTTCTTATTATAGCGCCATAGTTTGATTTGTAGACCGTGAAAAATCCACGTCAGCGCACTACCGCCGAGTGGTCTTAGGGCCCTTGAAAATTGAAACGCTCGGCCGGACTTCTCATTATAGACACGGTTCGACGTTCTTCGTGCCTCCGTCCTACTCCAAACAACCTTCGCAGTGCGTCAGCATAGTACTACCGACCTGATTTAGGGCCTCATCGTTTAAATATGAGGCTTAAGTTGTGCATGTTAGCTTGCGTTTACTGCGTATTTTATTACGCAATCGCGTCGCTCCCGCGGCGCCGGCATTTCTCTAACGATAACGAGGTACATGGGGACCATTCGTTACAATGTTTCGTCCAATTAACGGGATATTATTAGTCTCTTAATTGTTGTTGCAGAACTTCACTTTCGCTCCCTAATATCTGGCGTAATTTACGTGGCTGTTTGGAGCAGTAACAGATTGGTGCGGATAAGCTCGGCTGAGATAGCGCGCATTGTTGCCGCGTGCGCCGCGCCGTTATCATCATTGGTTCAAACTTACAGTAATGCTCTTTCGGGGATTAGCGGGTGTACTCATGTACTTACTGTGTACTGCGTAGTGCGTTAGTAAGCTCCGTCGTGTCGAAACTTTGAACGTTTTGTGGCAATTTAACGAACTTAATGGCCTCTGTTGTTTTCTTAGTTAACGACACCAGATTTTATAATTGGTTACACAAGATTTAATATATCTATTACCTCTAAAGTAATAGTGTTCTATGCTGAATATGCACAAAGCTTAAAATAACTATTGAAAAATATTTCGATATTAAATTATTATCTAGCTATGTTGTAGTAAGAAGTACTTAGTAGGTATATGAATAGTTATATAGGTATAGTGTATAGTAATGCCATAATAATTAAGTATTTATATAGCTAGGCTGCCTATAACTTACTTAGATGATCTACGAGTATCTATCATACTTTGTTTATCGTACTTCAGCTACTTAGTCAACCAGAACTTCACTATTTTGTTTATTTTTAGATTATTAATTTCGAAAATAAAAGAACATTTCCAGAGGTAAACAAACACACATATTTTATGTACACATTCAGTTAGAATTTCCGACTCATGTACAATTTGCATTGCATCGCGTAAGCACCCATGCCATAATACTTATGCAGTAGTTATATAAAGTTCGTTGCACCCATTCAATCGCAATGAATTATGAAAACGATTCAATTTAATGTTATCGCTTATGAAAACAACGCATCCAACCGTATAAACAGAGGACGTAATATTTAATTCAAATATTGACAGCACTACTGATTCATATAAAAGACAAACACTCGAATGGGCGGGCGAATAAAACTCGGCGCAGTGCAAATAAAGCTTTGCCAGCGGAATGGTATGCCGAAGCACGCGCCGCATAAACGGCCATCGATTCGGGGGCGGGAAAGCGGCCAATTAACGCCTGCTTAACAGTCGGTTCCAGCATTCCGGTCGATTAGCAGGTCGGCTGCGAAACTACGAGCGAGCCGGGAAGGATGCCAGCTTGGCGAGAGCAGACGAAGTTCGCAGGCCGTGCGTCTCGGCCGATGCATTTTTGGACGTGAGCCCAAATAACTTGTTGCACCGAGGGCGGGACCTGTTGCGCGGCCGAGCCTACTGCTGCTACGGGCCGCGCTATTTTTGCCCGCTCTCCGCAAATACATAATGAATGCGAACCCCGCTTAGTTGGCACTGCAATGGTTTTGTTGTAGTTTGCGGGGAACGTTGATAGCGCCCACTTTTGTATTGGCTTCCCATTGTTGGAGCGTTCGTGTCGTGAGTCGTGCCTCGAGGCTCTGTGGGCCGCTTCAATAGTTTTATGTAAGACGGAAGTATTGGCCGCTCGTTGTGCGGGAATCGTTGCTGGAGTACAGCTTTTGTGAGCAAATAATTGTTTTGACATTTTCATAATGCGGACTGATGGGCGCTGGAAATTCAGCATTAACTTTTCCAATTCTTTACTGTTCTTGGTATTTAATGTAATACCTAGGTATTACAAAATGTAATTACATTTGAACCCTGTAGGTAACTGCAAAAATATGTTAAGATAGACATAAGCACAGACATTATGTTAAACTACTATAACAATTATTATTTTCCAATAAAGATTACTACATTAATGAACATATAAAAACTCATGAGGTAAAAAGCAAAAATCTAAAATATACGATTTTTCCATGACGCCATCATCGTTTCTGGTGCCTACGATAGACAAAATGCCATTAATCTTATTTTATGATCAAAATAATGTATTATGTTGCTGTCTGATATTATTTTCCCAATGATAAATGACTTCCATGCATTCTCATCAGAATATTAGCTTTTATAAAATTCGGAAAGCACTTCCATCTTAATAGCCTGCATGACTACCTCTACCTACTACTTTAGCTACAAAATGACGACCTCCGTGGTCGAGTGGTTACACACCGGTTCTGGCGTCGCCACCTCTGAGGGCTCTGGTTCGATTCCCGATGTAAAATAACAGTTTTTCTAAATTGATCTAGGTGTTTTATATGTTTAATATGTACGTAGGTATGTTTATCCGTTATCTAACTAATTTTTAAAAGAAGCCTATCTTGGGATAAATAATTGATGTGAAAGTGGAAAAGTCCGTAAAAAGTTGGGATTTAACGACTGATATCTTACGACAACAGCGGGGACCAATGGCTTTACCTGCCATTCCAACCATGGAGGAGCCCTATATGTTTTTTTTTATTTCCCGTCATCACCCATCTACATACATACATATAGTTAATCACGACTATGATCCCCGAAGGGTTAGTTAGACTAGGCAATGAGGACATCAAAAGCAGTCCTCTACCATAGTCCACTTTAACCAAATAGCGACGGCACATGTCCTCAGCGTGACAGGTGGTGAGCACATCGCCGCTCCATGCTGTTGGAAGTATGCAGTATTCATTTAGTCCGTTAGTCGCCTTTTACGACACCCAAGGGAAGAGAGGGGGTGGTAGTATACTTTCACCGCAACGAGACACGGTCATCACCCATCTGAACTAGCAATATCGCACATTGCAAAGCTTAGACTCAGCCGCTGCGCCGTCGAGCTATGGTGCAATACAAATACACATACACACATAAATTCATGGCTATTATCCCCAACGGGTTAGTCAGAGACTAGGCAATGAGGACCGCAGAAGCATTTTCCAATTTGTATTGACGCTGTAAAAGAAAGGGAGAAAAGAAATGCCCTTGCCGTGTTTCTTGCCGGTTTTTCTCAGTACAAGGCTCGCGCCCCATAGTTAGGACTTTGTGATTATTAAGCGCGATCGCCCCCCCTGGCCTCTAGGCAATTAGGACCGCAAAAACACTCCTTTGATGCCATAGTCCACTTTTCACCAAATAGCGACAGCACATGTAGGTACTCAGCGAGCACATGTAGGTACTCAGCGAGCACATGTAGGTACTCAGCGAGCATATGTAGGTACTCAGCGAGCATATGTAGGTACTCAGCGAGACAGGTGTGCCCATCGCCGCTCACGAACCGACATAGAACGAATATTATGTTACGTCATAAACCGAAACATTACGAATGGCATAGCGACATTCATGTGTTTAATTATTGTAGCCTAAATTAAACAAATTATTGATTTTTTATGGAATTTTGAGGCAGTCCACGTTTTGCCAAATTACTTACTACTGCACATATTGTGCTCAGTGCGATAGGTGGTGAGCCCATCGCCGCTCTATGCTGGTAAATGTGTGTGCAGGTCTTTAGTCCGTTAGTCGCATTTTACGACACCCAGGGGAAGAAAGTATTCTTTAAGTGAGTAGCTATACACGGCTCCTTAGTACAAATATAAAAATGTCGTCATCATCATCACCATCAGCCTCTAAGCGTCCCACTGCTGGGCACAAGTCTTCCCAGATGCGGACAATATCACATGGGGAGGTTGGCCCATAATTCACCACGCTGGCCCATTGCAGGTTGGTAGGTTGTTAAAATTAGTGTAATGAGATGTAGGTTAATTATTACAAATTGAATAATGCTGAAAAACTTTCCACGAGCAGGATTCGAACCCGCACCCTTCTGACCCTTCAGGGTGCGGGTTCGAATCCTGATCGTGGAATATTTTTCAACATTTCTCAATTTGTAGATTATTCGCAACAAAATTTGCGTCAAAACTACATAAACAATATTTATAACGGACTTCGTCTGCGTGAACACACTACACCGTGACGAAATTTCAAAAAACAATACTTCATACAAACCTTGTCCTGACAATTACGAACATAACAAATATAGAATTACCCAAATAGGTGCAGCCGTTCTGAAGTGATGCGCGTACCATAGACAATGAGATGTAATCGACCTAGTTTGTCACTAATCTGTTTCTCCTTCTCGCTTCAGGGTGCGTCCTCGAGTCTGGTGGTGAAGTTCGCTGACACGGAGAAGGAGCGGCAGCTGCGGCGGATGCAACAGATGGCCGGCAACATGAGCCTGCTCAACCCGTTCGTGTTCAACCAATTCGGCGCGTACGGCACCTACGCGCAGGTCATCACGGAACAGGTACATCACCATCAGCCTATAAACGTCCCACTGCTGAGCACGGGAATCCCACGTGGCTAATAGCACGTGGGGATATCGGGCCATAACCCACTACGCTGGCCCAATGCGGGTTGGAGGGTTTAACGACTGCCATCTCCTAGCAACCGGGACCAACGGCTTAATGTGCCTTCTGAAGTACGGAGGAGCTCGAGATGTTTTTAATTTGGTCACCGATCCAACGACACGGCATTGCAGAAATTGCTTAGCGGGCAAGATCGCAAACCGAACGCGCGAGCCGCTACGCCATCGAGCTCTTCAGGTACATACAAACACCAGTTATCCTCAAAGCAAGGAGTAGTGAGCCTGCTCAACCCGTTCGTGTTCAACCAGTTCAGTCCGTACGGCACACGCGCAGGTCATCACGGAACAGGTACGCCAACTACTGTTACCGCGCCAAAGCAGGTGCGTAGCTACCGCCGCCGTATCAATTATACGTGCGTGATAATAAAATATCTAAAGACTTCAGTGGGACAGGAACAGCTATCAGACATGTCACAAAATCAGCTAGAAGGCCAGACAAGCGTCCTGATTTGAATTGTTTGACTAACTTAGCTCCTAGGACTAGCAACACCGTGCGTTGCCGTTCATGAAGCTTCAGTATTATTAGCTTATTACACTTGATCTAGATAGTACTAATGTTTTATATTTTAGCGTTTTATTAACGCTTAAATATACTTAAGTAAAATTTTAAACACTGAAAAAAGGCGACAACCTCAGGCGGGAATAGAACCACGCACCTTCTGCATTCCGGGCGGCTGCCTTAACCACTTGGCTACCGAGGTCTGGCTTTCAACCGTCGAAATTTGTCAGTGCTTGATGCTTATGTTTTTAGTCAGCCTGTCCCGCCTGAAGTTGTCGTCTTTTTTCAGTGTTTAAAAAAAAATTTACTAGATAGTATACTGCTCAAACCACGAAACTATTGTGTTTGGCGACAGAAACCAACCACGCTAAGCCGCTTCACCACCTCCACATTAACGAATTACATCTTACTACAACAATTAGGACCAACGATACAACGTGCCTTCATAATCACAAAACAGCTTTGAACTTTTAATAATTTAATTTCAGTTCACCCATCCTACGATTGACCATTTTGAAGATTGCTTAACATTCACGATTGTAACCCCCACGTTCTGTATCGACAGCAACAAGCGGCGCTGATGGTGGCGGCGACGGCGCAGGGCTACATCAGCCCGATGACCGCGCTCGCGTCCCACGCGCTCAACGGCATGGCCAACTCCGTCGTGCCGCCCACATCTGGTCAGTATCTTCTTATTCTTCTTGTGCCTCTTCAATCATGAAGGTTGGCGGCAGTGCTGCCAGATGAAAAAAGCTGTTCGGCGCTACCAATAATGCAAAAAGCGCTAGATTCCATGATTTTAATAAACAAAAGCGCAATATTGGTAGCACATTTTTTATAACAAAAAATCGATTATGATAGCAAAAGAGAACTAAATTACTAAATTTCTCGCCTATTAGAAACAAGGTTTTCATAGCGCTTAATTTCCCGCAAGCGGCCAAGATTATCAAATGTAACAACATGCTAGTAAACATAGTAAAAACGTGCTAGATCTAGCTCCGAAAGCAGGTTGGCCGCTAGCTTTCCAAACTCTTCCCTGTCCATTGCGAAACGAAATAATTATTCGTCATATTTGATCCCAGTCTACTATCGTATATTCCGCAGCTATGACTTTTTTCCTACGTCCAGCGTGCCTTTTCGGAGGTGGTCATTTAGGGAAGTAGCCAGTATGAGAAAGTTAACATTTTGGGAAGTAGCCAGTTTGAAAAAGTTTACATTTTGGGAAGTGGTCATTTAGGGAAGTAGCCAGTTTGAAAAAGCTAACATTTTGGAAATTGGTCATAATAGCAACCAGACGTCTTGGCATCCAGACGTCAAACCCCTAAAGGCCTCATTCTGACCATGATAGTTCAAATAGTAACCTACCTTGTACAAATTTACCCAATTACCAGTCTGGGAATACACGTGTCTAATGAAGTTAATACTCTGAGGTAACTCTTCTAGTATTAAAGTAATAAAGCTTCTCCTAGCTACACTTCACCCCTTATTTTCAGTTAACAGAGCACTCAAATTTATGCCTTTAATTATTGTTACGATAGTCTGTCCGAAAGCCTAATTCGTAATGTGGGGGAATTTTCAAAATGTGAACATAATCTTGCAAGAAAAATAAAAGTGTCCGCTCTCGAGGCCGGTCCTAACAAAACAAACGCTGTTATTGTAATCCCTAATTTAATTTTATGCATATTATTACCGTTTTTATTTGAAAGTAGAGCAACTGTACGTTTTGATAGGTAATATTTTTTGAAAAACAAAATTGATTGGTGAAATGGACCGTTGCGTTATTTTCCGATAAAGAAAATATGTTAGTTACGCCGTGGTTTGATTAAATTCGTGTTTCGTATTCATTTCACAAAGGGGAATCGTTTCGGTCTAATAACGACAAGGTCGAAGTTGGAAGCGAAACACCTGAAATTCTCATCGACGATATTAATTAGTCCTAAATCTATCTGATCCATGACTTAAAGGAAAATGTTACTCGTTCCTAAATGCTTTCTAATATGTAGACTGATCTAGATTTGAGGAGTTTCTAAAGAACGGTAGATATGGAAGCAGCGTGTTAAATGTTAGGTGTCGGCAGACCATTCCACGATCTGACAATATAATCAACTAGACTGTTTACTACTACTACTTTTTTTAAATAAAATCTGACCCATATATTTTATTATCGATCCTACTCTCGATTTTGAACAAACTTTTTTGTTTACGGGTAACGGGTAAGCGCTTGGCCTTCATCTCACCTGATGGTAAGTGACGATAAGGCCGAAGGTGGAAGCGCGCTTTACCCGGAATTCTCAACCACTGAGGAACTGGCTATCTTATCTCAAACTGTCGGAACACAACAATGCTATAAACATCGTTGTTATGGCGACAGATTTAGATAAGATGGTGGTAGCTAGCCAGGCGGACTTAACAGCCCTACCACCAACCAAACCGAGCACACAAAGATGTACCCCCCCCCGCTGGGAATCGAACCCGGGACCTCTGGGTCTGAAACCGGTGGCTTAGCCACTAGACCACAGAGGCGATTAAAACTAATAATAAACTAATTTAAGGTTTCGCGCAATTTCATCAACACGTTGTACACGCTTGTTGTTGGACGTACGAACTGGCAGCTAATAAACCGAACAGTATTTGAACCGACAGACAATTTCACGGGGCTCGCGATAGGCACGGGTGCGCAGCCGCTGAACGGCGCGCTGCCGTCGCTGCCCTCGCCCACCATGCCCGGATTCAACATGGCGGCGCAGACGGCCAACGGCCAGCCGCCGCCGCAGGACGCCGTCTACACCAACGGCATCCACCAGACCTTCACGGGCCGTGAGTACTCATCACATCACATCACACACATCGCCACAGGCCTTTCCCACATGGACAACAGCCCATGAGATTGGGTTGGTGGCGTGAGTACCTATACTCGCATTTATCCAACTATAAGATTTAACATTTTTAGTTAAAGCATTTGAAAGTTCAGAAAAAATCTTAAAATTGTTGATTATATACCTACCTAGGTGGGTACAAATTTTGTTTTCTCATATAGTAGCTTCAAAAGTGCGCTACAATAATTTAATGAGATTTCGCAGACGAAAGAGTATGACCGATAAGTCAATTTGTAGTGCTAACTCAAGGTACCTATGAAATTTTTAATTTACTTCGATTAATACGTAAATGGGGTGAGAGTTTTACCTGCACAAGGACACACCTATGGCACTTCTCGCTAACTCAAGCGGTTGGTAGGTAGTGCCATTTAAAATAAAACTAGTAAAAATTATTGGTCATATTTATTGATTTAAGAATGTTTCCCTCAAAAAAATGTAAAAATGTAGCATCCAATTACTGGTCTTTGACAGACCAATCAACAAAATCACACTGTTTAATGAACACAAAAATGTTTAATGAACCCAAATAAAGCCAATAAAACAAGATAACTACTGAAAAGGAAGGCCGCAAAAGCACTCAGCTATTTGCTACGACCTGTCTCCAATTTGCTACGACTCGTTTCTCGATCGCTACGGGCCAACTCGCGTTTGCTACGAGCGAACTTACGTATGAAATGAGTCATATCATGGTGACCCAGTAATTGTAACACTAACCTATATTTCCACACAAACATTCTATTCTTTCTAATATTGTCAAACATTCTCATTGATACAGTTGACTATTATCCTTTCTTCTTTTCAGCCTTTCAGAATGTTTGTCAGGCCATTATTCCCCTTTTTGTGCTCTCTTTATCTACTTTTAGCCGGCCACCTTCTTCAAGTCCTCGTACCAGCGCATTTGAGGTCTGCTTGCAGAGTTTTTTCCCCAGGGTCCCCACTCAAATTTTACTCAAATTCCACTCAAAGTTCGCTCGTAGCAAATGCTAGTTGGTTCGTAGCGATTGAGAAAAGGTTCGTAGCAAATAGCAGTATGACTGATAGCGGCTGATTTTAAACCGACTTCTTTCGACTGGAGCTTTTTTAATAATTAACCCTCTTGCACCATAAGCAACGTTCGACGATCATGCAACGCGAAATGAAATGTGGTCAATGCGTTTTTGCTAGTTTTTCGTATACTTATGATAACGAGCCGTGGCGTGTAGCGGCTCACTAAACTGATACTACCACTCCCTCTCTTGGGTGACGTAGAAGGCGACTAACGGACTAAAGACTGCACATACATCCAACAGCATAAATCGCCAATGGGCTAACCACATATCACGCTGAGCACAGTTGTAATTTAGTGAAACGTGGACTATGGCAGTGGACTGCGTCTGCGGTCCTAATTGCCTGGTCGCTGACTTACCCTTTAAGGATCATAGTCGTGAATCATGTAAGATGATACCAAGGTCCTGTGTGGTTCCGCAGCGGTGCCAGTGACGGCGCAAGGGCTGTCCAACGGCGAGGCAGCGCTGCAGCACGCGGCTTACCCCGGCATGCAGCCGTTCCCGGGAGTCGGTGAGTCGCGCCCGCCGCCTGCCCGCTTCACCACCCCCACCGCTAGACAAGTGGCAATCGCTCCCTGTCTATTCATTAGCGTTTGTCAGTGGTCGATTGCTAGATAACTTTGCAGAAACTTGGCAAATTTGGCGTTCATTAACCCTTGGGGTGCCTGGTGGGTAAAACTCACACGGCGTGCTTGGTGGGTCTCTCGAAGGACCCGTTTATAAAAATATTTTATAAACATAAATTAATACTATAGAAATATTTCAATTCATATGTTCTGTTATTTTAGTGATATATTTACAAAATAAAACAAAATATGTATTGAAAAGCTTCATTAACCAATTCAGAATAAAGATTCATTTTGGATTGAAAATGCATCTAACTTTAGGTAAAAAAAATAGCCCCGTGCCTGGTCGGGTTTCTCTGACACAAACGCACTTAACAAACGTGCTACTCCGACGCAAGTGCACTGAAGGCTGCACGGGTAATGGCAAAATTAGCTCTAGTCTATATTGCGAAGCTACTCTTGAGCACCGCAAGCTTGGTTTCATATTAAAAAAAATATCAACAATTACATAAAGTGACGGGTCTGTCAGACCCACCAGTCACCCCAAGGGTTAAATGACTAGCGTTGACATACGACAAATCTCCTACATTCATCAAGATAATCCACATTTCATTATGCCACTTGTCCTAGGCCCCTCTCACCACAGCCACGACCTCGGGCGGTTTGCGACGCCATCGCCACGCGCTATCACAACATGCACTGCACTTTTTCTATTACCGTTGACTAACACCATCGTAGTGCACCGCTCAATGAACTAGAAATTCGCTCGTCGCGTGGCATACCGCCCCTGGTCGTAGCCGAATTATCACGCCGCACGCTTGAACTTGGGTAGCGTGGAACACACCATAAACGAAAATAAAGTACCTAGTGACGTTTAGTTAGCCAGGCTTAAATTCTTACTTATAATATGCAGTACCGAATAACTTTAGGATAACTCTAAGCAAAAAAGGCATGTGTCTATGGGCCCCAGGTCGCTTAGGGGCCCATCTGTTAGGGAAAAACTTATTCATACAATTTTCCAAAGGTAAGGCTCAAAAACAATCAAATTTCGACATACTTATTAAAGTACGCGCTCATAGCTTACGAACGTATTCTTTTACTAGGCACTTAGGCTTAGGGGACCCAAACATGCAGTGCCTATAGGGGCCTACACATAGCTTAATCCGACCCTGCTTATGTTTCGAAATGTTATCATTGGTGTTTCAGCGATCTGATTTTAATATTTTCTATTTAAATAACAGAATAGAGGCATTGATTATTTTGCCAGTTTTTATTGCGCGTCATATATCTCGTTTTTTAATACCAGAACCGATGTGAAGGTTTTTTACAATAGAGTGGGAAAACTTGTACTTGAATCGTATCCAAACTTGATAGTGATGGAAGCAATATAATTCAGTACAGCGCGTGAAATGGATCACATCGTAAGAGAAGTAGTAAAAACTGGATTTCAACAAAGCAATATTTAATCGAGTTCGATAAATAACTACGTAGCCGAGAATGACAATTAGTACAGTTGGATTTCAATTTAAAATTATGGTGATTCCACGGTACCCATTGTTTCTATACCTAAGTACATCCATCATAACGAACTTGTCAAGTATTACTGAGAAATACCTATTATCCTCAGAACAATAACTATTGTTCTGAGCTATTATCATAACAGTTGAGCGTATAGAATAGATAGATAGAATATATCCATTTCCATCAAAAATAACAACAAGGATATTGACAATGTTCGTTTATTATACTGTATAAGTACTTACTGTAGTTTAAAAGTACGTAATCGATGTCATTATTATAATCAATTTGGTGTGCCAAGGGAACGAATTGTTATGATTAACTGTTTTATGAATCGATTAACAAATAAAAGTAATAGTTAAACATCCACGTTACAAGATCATTAAAAAAAAGATTAATTTGTCAATCGATTGATGAAACATTGAAAGACGTGTCGTATCAATAGGGTTTCATGCGCTGTGTATTTCACGCTGTCGAAACATTTGATTTATTCACATAGTAGTTCAGTGTTCAGTGTTTATTGTGATTCTAGTAAAATATTTACGTTCCTGTAATATATTTTTAAAAATATAATTTACTTATTATTATTATTATATTCGTTTCAAACTATTAATTTATGTACCTACACGAATGACTGATTATTGTTTAAATGTTGACTGGTATCAAAAGTGTATTAGGTACCTAATTATGTACCTACTTATAGTATTATTTATTACTTTATTAACGAATTTTGTTTCACAGATGAGCGGAGCAAGTTATATTTAAATGCATAAACCGTATTAGCTTCATAATAAATGTTTACATTACATGTATGCATGTGACGCAACGAATAGGTGTTCATTGTGAAAATGTGCGTATTAATGTTCGACAGCTTACCCAGCGGTTTATGGGCAGTTTCCGCAGCCCATCCCTCCTCCGATGTCGACCATTGCGCCCGCGCAAAGAGAAGGTAAGTGGAGCCCCGAGGCAGCACCAGAAGACCCCACCACACAAGCTTTCGACTTCTGCGCCTGTGTAGTCGGCATGCTGTCTCATTGATACAAAGTCGTTGTCACTCTATTTCCGATCTGTTTTCCAGCGATACGTAAAACGCTTTACTACAATGAATAATTAGAAATGGCAAGTTATGCTGGAAAACGGTTTTGCCTAGTTGTTACTGTGTGCATTATGTTATTGTGATTGTACCTACATGTTATATGATATTGTGACTTCACCAACCTTGTACAGTGACAAACAAAAGTTTCGATAATGAGCTCCGTTTCACATTTCAGTTAATTCCAAGCTTCTCACTACGAGTCTGTCGCTGTACTGTTTAGTTTTCTGCACTTTGATGTTTTCCGTGTTAATGTGTCTCTGCTCTGTGTAGTGTACCTATTCTATTTTAATAACTTCTATGAGTTTACAGATTTCCGCCCTACTTCTCACATTGACTGTAATATAACAATGTGGAATAAATGCTTTATCTAGCTAATCTCAAACCAACAAAAATTATTTGTTGATTTGAGACTGTCATTGGCTACAAAACAATTGTGGGAACCGGAAAAGCCAAGACATAGCTTTCGTGAGCGGGCGTAAATGCTAAAACCGTACAAATAAAGCGCTTTCAATAAAACTTATCTTGGTCTCGGGTAACTAACAATAAGTATACTTACTATCAAAAAACACTCACAACAAACCAATCTTGCTCAAGCTCAGTTTAATCTCTGACAGCGCTCCACTAATTGACCAAGTATGTTAGCATAGTACTGAATGTTGGTGTTTGAGAGCAGATTTGTGAGTTCTTTAAAGATTTTCTGATGTTCCCAGGCTGCTCGATCTCGGGCCCCGAGGGCTGCAACCTGTTCATCTACCACCTGCCGCAGGAGTTCGGCGACGCGGAGCTCATGCAGATGTTCCTGCCGTTCGGCAACGTCATCAGCAGCAAAGTGTTCATAGACCGCGCCACCAACCAGAGCAAATGTTTTGGTGGGTACAACACGACACGCCAATTCAGAAGAAACTAATAACATCCTATCTGAGCCCAAACTAACAATGCTTCTGTGTCAGCGTTTATACTAGCTTAGACTGTAGTAGACAGTTGTGTTTTAATAAAATCTCTTGAATCATATTCCATCTTCTCATTTCATAAAAATGTCACCATCATCAGCCCATAAACGTCCCACTGGTGGCACAGCGTTCCCACATGCACATGGTGTCATCAAGCTTAGACCGACGCGGGCCCAAAGCGGGTTAGTAGGAGACTGATTGAATTCGTTGACCCCAATCGCATAGTAAACATGTGACGGCGTGGTATTTCAGGCTTCGTATCATTCGACAACCCGACGTCGGCCCAGGCGGCCATCCAGGCGATGAACGGCTTCCAGATCGGCATGAAGCGGCTGAAGGTCCAGCTGAAACGGCCCAAGGACGCCAACCGGCCTTACTAACCCTAGACGCCGTCCCTGCGCGTTCACTACGTGACCATGGTGAGTTGCTGACAGGTTTAATGAAAACCTCTTTATCTGGTCGAAGGATTCGGCCAACAAACTGACTGGATGGCGAGTACTGTCACAACTATTTCTGCCGGCAGGATGAGTTGTTTTGCATAGATATACACTCTCGGTATTAGAATACCAACATGTAAATTTCGCAACACATATATTTTGTTTTTATCGCCTCTATGTCGTGTTTAGACCACCGGCGGGGTTTGATTCCCACCGGGGGGTATTATAGGCTTGGTGTGTAGGGTTTATGTAGATAATGTAGAGTGGTCAAGCCAGTGTCAGTAACGCCGCGTGTGTTTGGTTGCAGGTGGCGGCTGGTGTGTTCCCCGCGCCCACGGTGCGCTTGATCGCGTATTATCAACAATTCCAAGGAATTTAATACACATTTATTGTATAGTGAATATCATTACCTACATACTTACCTAAGGAATTATGCAAGCCCACTCGGCGAGTATACTAAATTAGTTAAAAGTAATTTATTAAATCAGCGCGTAGGAATGCTTCATTCTTATCATTATCGATTAATCATTGAATTACTCTATTATATTATTATATACAATTTATTAACTTTGATTAAATTATTATTATTATTATAAAATGACACATTATAATAAATGTTGTCATTCGTAATCATACTTCTATTTCTAAGTACTTAATGTTTAACTGAAACTTTAACATAAATTTATTATACTAGTTATTTGCTTGACTAAGCCAAACTGAATTTATTAAGTAAGTTGAAAATGTAAGAAAAAAATGTATTTTAATGATTGTATATTGCAATGGTCGCCGTCGCCCCTGCTGCCTCCCGGCCGTCGCGCTAACGTAAGTGTTCGGGTAGATCACTAATGGAGTATATATGTCCTATATTTTGTTATATTTATTATGTGTGTGTCTGATAAGCTAATCGCCGGGCCATACCGCGGGACTGGCGCCGCCTCGCTCCCATCGCGATCCATTGTTTGAATGAGACGCGACTTACGGGTCGCATTTAGTGACGCTTCTTACACTCGCTTAGATGTTTAGGCAAAATTATACTTAATTCATTAACTTACGTTGCATCAAATCTTTTAGACCTTCCGTTTCACTCAAACGACGAAGCTTTAAACGTATCCGGCAGATGCGGTACATCGGCGCAGGCCCCGGTACGCCCGGCTCCACAAACCTACATATTAGTGAAATTGTTGTTGACAAAAATAAATGTTGTATTCAACGCTGTGTACAAATCCAAGTGCACTTCAACATGAGACCGAATACTTAGGCCTTCGTTTCGAAAGATGGTGTTATTATGTGTTGTAAATTCCAAATGGGCTGTGATATAAAAAAAAGTATAATATCAACATAATGGACTGTACAGGCCGTTCGTCTATATTGCATTGTATCTATGTGTTACGCTCCTTCAGTCGCGCGCACGCCGCACGCGCCGCCCCGCCGCCAAACGACCTGTTCCCAACCCGAATGTCTGACCTAGCGCACTAGTTTGCCGCTGTTTCGGCTCGACAAATTGCAAAGGTTGTTTTAAAAATTGGAATTTGTAATATTTTCTGAAAATGTATCTAAAAGAATCGTAATTTATTTTTATACATAGTCAAGAGATTTCGGGAAATATCATAAATTCTGAGGAAAGTTGACTTTTCACTCCATGGCCAATGTTTCGACTGGATGATTGTAAATTGAATGACGCGTAGTAGTCGCCGCGGGGTGCGGTGCGGGGTGCGTGCGACGCAACACTCGCTTCATGCGACGTCAATTCTCAAGAGCGCGCTTCCCCAAATTGAGTTCGTGCATACGTGTGTGTCTATAACATATACATATATAAACTATTCGTGTTAAGGTGTTAAATACAATAATGTGACTGCGCCAGGGAGTCAACAGCGGGTGAAACGCGAACCAAAACAGATTACAAAACTAGTGTAATTTCTATACAGACAAAAATAGATTCATAATCAAAAAAGTACCAATATAAATATTAAATGATACTGAGATACCTTAGATATATTGTGTGCGCGCGGGCGGGCGAGTTGCCGCCTGACGCTTCCGCGGCGGCGCATGGTACCGCTTGTAGGCATGTGCTGGAGTCGCGCGGATACGTATATATTGTAACGGCAGCAGTAGTGTAGTGCGGAGTGAGTTAGGGCGGCTCTGTTCGCGCAGGCAGCCGCGCCCGCGCGCACCGCGGCGCCGCGTCGCCCGCCTCTAGTCAAATATTACACTCACCACAAGACATAGAATTTTATATTTACACAAATTATTATATTATATTCATATAGTATTCTAGTTTTAGGCTATTATGATTTACTATTAAGCTGAGTGTATAAAACGGCGGAGGTTGTCGTTTTAAGTGTCTCTAGATAGTTCTTTTCTCTAAATCACGTTTGTGCAATACGTTGTTACGCTTCTTGAAATTGTTTAGCGTCGTTTCTGTTCGTGCGTTCTGTATGGGTTCGTTTGTGTTACTTAGATTTTATCGTCGACGTGGTCTCGTGGCCGACGGGGCGGCGGAGACTGCGGGCGCCCGTTACAAATCGTCGTCGTCCCTAATCGTAGCTAAATAAATTTAAATGTAATGGCGACTGTAGGTTGGATGGCAGAGGCCGAGCTCGGGCGAGCGGAGGGCAGCGCCGCGCGCTTTAGGTTACAGATAAATCGATGCCAAACCGGAACACGTATACTTAGTATATCGATTATCGATAATATCACCTTGTGGGTAATGTAGGAGTAATGCGCCCGGGCCGCCGCGAGGCGCCCGGGCGGTTTAATAATATTGTGTACTTATATCTTTATACTGATTAAAATTAAATTCACTAAAGATATATTGCGGAGACGCGAACGTTTGTAATAGATTAATGAGTCCTCTCTGAATGTATAAAAACAAACGCCCATAAAAGTGATTCTAGGATACAGGGTATGCTTTGCAATTATTTAAATGTATCTAAATGTTTTTCATGTAGGCAGATATTGCCGACTATCTGACTTAGACTGCGGCCGCGCACGGCAGCCCGGCGCCTACCTCGGGTCCACTGGTAGTCTGTCGCCACTTTTTATACTCTCTCGTACTGTCTAGCGTAGCCGACTCATCCTCGTCCTTCCCATTGCAGACTTGACGCTTCGCTTGTTTTCACTAGAACCGACCTCGCCTTCATCCCGAGTTAGTTACTCTTGTGTTACCGAAGTATCCTCATTCACGTGTCATCTCCGTAACTCGCGAGTGGCATGACCGGGTCGCCGTGGCCCAACATGAGCGGGCGTGGGTCATAGACAACCAGCGCCAGCGAACCCGAGTCCTAACCGAAATAGTAGCTCCGACAATGCTAGACTAGCGAAGAGCTTTGCATCGCATACCACAACATAGGTACAACGAGACTAAAACGCCATCAGCGATATGTCACTCGCCAAAACCGTTCAGAAATCAACATTGTTAGTATTACGGAATCGAATTTCTTAAAAACTATTTAACTCCTAAAATTTTATAAAGTATTTATATCGTTCGCATACTTAAAATTGGTCGTAGCGCTCGCGTATACGTGGATATGAATACGATGCACCGAGGACGTTTGACCGCTGCGGGCGCGGGTCGGGCGCGCGGATGGCGATCCGACGCAGCGGGTAGTTTAGGAGTCGGATGGCGATCCGACGCAGCGGGTAGTTTAGGAGTCGGATGGAACGCCGACCGTTATACACCGCGTCGACCCAACACCTTCGATGATAGTTAGTAAGATGAATGCCAATATTTTAATCAGATAAAAAAAACAAACCCTAGAATTCGGAATAATTAATCATATTATGATAACTATTTATATAATAAAAATATGGAGAGAGGCGCATAGTGCTTTTATGAATTGTAGGTCCTAGGAATGAAACAAAACGATCTAGTCATATCTCTTTCTGTTATTTATTTTTTCTATCGCTTAGCATAGTTTAGCTTCAAGCACGTTTTACTATATGATTCTATTAGTGCGGACGTCTTGTGTAATCTTAAATTTATTTCGTATAGGACATTTTACCTTTTGCCTCATTTAACTTATACAGTGTCTAAGTATACACCTCTCTATATTGTTCAAACTACTCAAATTCACTATTATCGTTTTTAATTTAATCAATCATGTTTTTGATAAGTTATCCAGAATATTGTATCGCACTAATGATACATAACTTATTTCATCCATAGTTTACATATACCTAGATACGTTAAATTTAAGATTATAATTGATATAATTTATTCATATAGAAGGTAGAGCACGAGTTATGAATGGTATAACCGTTTGGTTAAGTTAGGAGTTTAAAGTTACCTTAGTAAGAAGAAAGTATAAAGATTTAGATGGAGATGATGTAACCGTCATAGTCCTGGCGTGGCGACGCTGACGTCACTGCTGACGTCACGGCAGCCGACCACTAGGCGGCGCGCGCAGCGATGACGTCAGCGCCCGCGACGCCTCGCGCCGTCCGAAACATCTCTCGATTGTATATTACTCTACCTATACCCACTCTGTCCGATAGTTTCCATGCTTGGAAATCGTACACACAAAACGCCACAAAATTATATTGAAATGTTAACGTATGACAGATGTTGATGCCCCGCAACTGTATATTAGTTCCACAATAATTGAATTGTACATACATGATGTCATATCTTTAGGAGCTTACTAGCCTTTTGCCCCGAGCGCTCTCGGGCGGGTGACAGGGTGTCGCAGTGTTAATGCTAAGTGGAAATCATAATCATTAACCGATTTAGATTGATAACGAGTCGAGTATTTAATAAATAAGATTACATTTTACAATGTGGGCGACTAGGCTGTAAGAAACTAAATAAATATAAGTAGATTAACTAAATCGGCACATATGGAAAGCTTACGTTCAGTGAGTAAATCGGCCGAGGTTTTACTGTTATGTATAATTCTTCAAACATCTTTTAATAAACGTCTGTGGTTTTGAAACACTACTGTCTTGTTACCTACTCTAGCACTAGTCGCCCGAATGTCCCAAAGCCATATTTAGTGGATAAGAGTCGATGCACTCGTACTGTCCCACGCATTGTTCTGGATAACTTATATTGGAATAGTTTTAAGAGTAAACAGAGTACAGCGCCTGCGTTCCGAATTATCTCGTTCGACTGTCGACATTATCACACAAAACCGTAGATAGGAAATTGAACAATTACTTACGAATAGAGATATTAGTTACTGTACATATGAATGATTCTGAACAAATGCTCTATATAGGTAATCTGATATGAATCAGCCTTGACGCGCAGTCGATACGTCGCAGCGGATAATTCCCAAGCAAAGGCGCAGCAGGCTAGCTGTGGCCGCACTAGCTTGCAAGGATGCCATAAGGTGTCTGTGATATACGCTTGTAATTATCGTCCATTGAACCTACTACCTACGTACGTATGTATTTATTTTTAATGAAGTGGCACTCCTTTAAAACTCCTTCGTTCCCATTCACAGTTATGGTCTGAACGATTATAAATTAATTTGTAACAATAAATGTACAGTTTTAATCAAATATTTAATACCTATGTAAAAAGTGGCTATCGCCGTTTGAAACCAGTACAACTAATATGACTACCGCAATGGCGACTACTTTGAGCATGGTACACTATAGTTATAACAAGGTTGCGGTTCACTGATTGCATTAGCACATAATATAGAGCCGTTAAATTTTGAATCTTTAAATGTTAAGAATAACGTGCATTTACCCTTGCCGTATCCGGGACTGTATTCAAATCATAATCGGACACAAGCAGCACTCGGAGCCCACTGTTGTTACGGGTTACCGAACCATTGATCATGTGGGCGTGTTATGAATAGCGTATGAAGACAAACTTGCTTTCATCTCGTCTTATTAGATGTTATTAGAATGTTCTCAGACACTGGGAAGATCACTAAATTGCGCCTTAAACGAAGTGCACTTCATATCAAGAACTAATGATGAGCTCACTACTTGTTTGTTGGCGAGCTGGAATCGCCGCCGGCGGGGATCAAACCGAGTCTGTCGTTCATCACCGTCAATATGTATCGCCTCCCACACCGACAAACGGCCTTCGAATCGTGTACATCACAACAGTACCTATATAAATTATATAATAATATATTATGTAGTATAGAACCACTTTTGCCTTTGCTTGGACTAAACAATAGTTTCGGAGGGAGATACATACTGAACCAGCACAGTTATTTAGTTTCGCATTGTACATTGAACCATGCCGGATGTTTGAAATTATATATATGTGGACAGAGTTATGGAAGTTCAGGACATTTGATAGCTAGCTATTGAAATGTTTATTCTCGTATATTGTTACAGTTCGCCAAAGATTGTAAAGTAAGGGTGTTATAATCACTTTTTTGGAATGTCGCTAGTTAATTGTTCTTTTTAATTTAGTATACATATTAATTTATTTATAGTTCTAGATTAATCTGAAGTACTTAGCCAAAGATGACTGCGTTCATTGAGAAGTTTAAACATTATTATGGAACTAATACAATAATAATTCGCCTACTTTGCATGTCTAATTTAGTTAATGAACGTTTAAACCTATTATCGAGTTATTAATATGTATATTGCTGAAATATTTCAAAACTAAATTACTATTCAATTATTTATTATTATACACTTATTACGTTTAGTATGCTAGAAATATGATGAAGGATAATAAATAATTTTAATTATATTAGGTGTGTGTTTTATTGTTCCACTATCAAATTACATTGTCACAGATCACAACTAATAAATATATATTTAACATAAATCCATCACATACAACATCCTGCACCTTCAATTTTAATCCCAATTTCAATGTGACAAAAATTTACTAGATAAAAAATATTTACAAAAGTACTTATTTTGTTTGTATACTTAAGTGAATATAAATAAATAAAATTTCAGTTAAAAATCTACAGATTTATACAATCTATGGACTGACCAACAATAAGCCGATTTACAAAGCAGCCACACTATTCATGATTATAATTGATAAAGTAATATGACTTATCTCGTCAATTATTTTAACCATGGATCGGAGCTTTGGTAATCAAGTGTAACAACGTTGTAACCCAAGTGTGTCCTACAATGGATGCCACGTTAATAACGCTCAAATATCTTTAAAAGATGGTGAAGCAGCTACTGCTCGTTAATCAAGACCTATGAGACAAATAGTAAAATATTGGCAGAATAAACAGATATAAGGTTAGACAACACAATCAAGTGGGTTCTCAGCGGGAACCAAACAAGCTAGACATACCTTAACAAACAAATCTTCAAATACATCCTGAACACTAAAAGCGCAACGAGCGTACAGACCTTTGCAGCACGCAAACACATTAGGAATCATCAAATAGACTTTTTGCTAAAATAATCCGTTATTTTTCTACTAATTTTCTTCTTCACTTCGGGCGACACGTCTAGCTGTATCTTCTCTTCGCATTCCATTGCGTCGTCCGTACCGTGGTTTGCATTCCTATTCTGTTTCAAAGGCGATGTAATAGGGGAAGTTAAATTCAACCTACCATTCTCCTCGTCGAATTGTTGCATCTTCTCAAATAATCTAGATGTATGCTCTGTCTTGTCACACTCCTTAGTAACATCGTCTGGTTTATTTGGTTTATTCCTTTCGGTGCTCTTGTTAGAGGGCAAATCTTCTTTCTCAGCTGCGTCAACTAATTCACTCATTTGTCTATTAAACTCACTAACACTTTGTTCTATATTGTCTTGTGAAAATAAATCCGGTGACCTGTTGTTCCTCTCTTTCTTGAACGAAGTCGATAGTTCAGGCGAGGTTATTTCCATAACGTCACTCTAAAATACCAAATAACAATTTTTATCAACAATAAAATCATTAAGTACTATTTAAAATATATGACTTGTTGTCATAAGAGAAAATAACACTCACCAACCCAAAATCTTCTATTAATTCAGGTGAATTCGATCTGTTCTCATCTAATAGCTTTTGTTGCAAAAAAGCATGTAACTGATTTAACCGCACATCTGTCATTGTGTACTGCTCAATGTATTTGTATAAGTTTCCTGTATGAGATAAAAAAAACCGTTATTTGTGCAAAAGAAACAGGATAACCACAACTACAGCCCATAATTTAAAAAGATCCAGTAATCCCGGATTATAGACAAGAACACATTACAAATATAAAAGTAATAAACTTGTAATTGTTGGTGGATCTTCAGCAATTTTACAGAAATGCACCCCTAGTCAAACAGCCACTGTTGACAAAGGTGAATTAAATATCATTTTTATGGCCTACTAGATGGTAGTCTAGAGTAATTATTACTAGACATTATGCATGCGTTGATGCATAATTATGCAAAAACCTAATCAATTACGGCGCATAATCTAAAGAACGCACAAAGGTATTTTGAAATCGTCCTTAATGTATCATGTTATTATGCCATATTACTTTGTAGAAAAAAAGAGTCAACTTGAACATCGTACTCACCTACAGAAACATTATATCTTACTAACAAGTTGTATACGTTCAGAATCTCGTCTCGTAACTCAACGTCGCTAAAAGTGTAGTACGCCATTGGTCTTCTAGCTTGAGCACACGCCATGATTTGTATTAAAGACTTCAAATGCGGAGTTCCTCCGAAAGCCCCGCAACCCCAGTTACCAGTAGCAACGCCGGGGTAGTTTAGCTCTCCTGACTGAACGTCAACACCGTATGAAAATCCAATCCAAGCCTGTAAAAGATTATTTATAAATTTTATTATTTTATGAAAAACGACTAGAGCTTGAGATACCGACAAATCAAAATTTACCAAAATAATTTATGTTTACCACTTGTGTGTGTTTGTGGTAACATGCAAAGAAGCAGGGTCGTGCCTTATGGAAAGAAACAAAATCACAAGGATAATGAAACTATATAGGTAGGAAACTACTATTGTGTTTAACGTACTATTATTTATTCTGTGGTTTAACCCTAAAGCACAGAATAAATAATAGTACTACGTTCAGAAGTTGCACTCCTTTGATGTTGAAGAAAGCCGCCGTTTTTATAACCTACCATATTAGATAGGCACCGTGTGCATTCAAAATAGGACCCTAACGCTCTACGCGGAGAGTAGTTAATACTTTGTGGTGCGTTTTGTACCGAACGTACCTACGCCGTCGACTCGTGTGTTAGGGATGACAGCAAATAGACTAAATAAACATACCTACGCAACCTTAGTAAGTAATTTATTCTGTGATTGCACACCAAGTAAAATGTAGTTCTGTAAGTTACTTACTTACCTATTTACCTATTTAACAAACAAACACTCAAAGTCTTAGAAACAAGCAAACACTGCACGATTGACGAGTTGAAGATATAACGAAAACAAAACGGAAACCACATTTTATTACGTTATATATATTCTATTACCTACATCATGATAAGTACTGGCGATTTTAATTCTTACGAACTCACTATAAATATAAGTTACGCAGGTAGGTTAGGTACCTTCTACATCACAACAGTCACAGCACAGGTCACAGACTCACGATCGCACGGCAAAATAATTTACATAAATAAGTAATGACATACCTACCTACCTTTACTTTCGTATTATCTATTTGTTCTGTAAACAAACTTAAGTTTAAAATAAATAAAATATAATTATAGGTACCTTCCAGAATGTTAGGGTTACGTAAAAAAAGATAACTTCGAATCTTTCTGTTTATTTCGACAGCCTTTCACACAACAATTATTATTGTTGCATTACACCATTATCACGGAACTTGTAGATTAAATGATATCGGAGAGGTAGTTATTTTTAAACAAATCGAAATTGCGATCCGAGACCACTTCAAACTATGCCTGTGGGCTGTGCGTGTGCTCGAAAGCGCGCTGAGTCCCTGACTGATTTACAACTCCGAGTTGTCGCGCGCTGTAGGTGCATTTCGCGGTAGGTATGACGGAGTGCAAGATGCCTGCCTAAAGGTATTGTGTATACCTGGATGATGTAGATATAATATGCAACTATCAAAGGAAAATCTTTTTCATACCTAACACAACATAAGACATTTTTCATAGCACGAAAAAAATCACATAAGTTCGTTTATTTAATACGTTATTTTAGCAAAGTCTCAGCGGCGGAATTCTACATGTACCAATTTTATACATGAAATGTAATAGTTTGTGTTGTGAGTAAGTGTGACATAGCATGACAACATTCGACGATTTCTGTTGCTGATCGTATCTTGTCTGGTACCAACTTTACACTCAAACAGTGGCGCTTTTACCTTGTTAAGCTCCCTAGTAATCATTTCCTTGGTATGCTCATGCCGCGGGCTGGAGTACGGCTGGGCATCGATCGCCAGCACGGCGACGCGGCGGCGGCCCGACGAGTCGAATGGGCTGTCGTCTGAATAATCACCCGTCCAATGGAAACTGCTGCCGTAACCTGAATATTTGCTGTAACGCTCGCAGCCTGCAAATTATTATAAGTTTACATAGCAAATTGTCCAAGATGACCATTTGTAAAGATTTGTGTGACACAAATCTTGTAATTACAATTGGCTATTTGACAGTTGTAACAATAAAATATGAAATATGTCGGAAATGGTCGGTTATGATTTAAAGATAATTATTATCCAATAGTTTTTTTTATTAAGATAATTTGTAAAAAAATCATTTTACAAAATAAATTTACGATTTTTTTATCTGTGGATTACAAGGGCGGCCATGATTGAGCTTCATGTGACGTCACATTTCACAAAATATACAGAAACTATCTGTCAGGTTTCAAGATAAAATTTCTATGTTTAGTGAAATGTGACGTCACAGGGCAAAATGTCACGTGACCAACCGTTTTCGCACGAAATTTGAAATCAATAAAGAAAAATATGTATATATTATGTTTCAAAAAGCTTTTTCGAGAAAGAAAATATTGTACGGGGTATAAAATAAGCGTTTGTAATTTTTTTTATACTTTTTCGAAATCTGTAAAGTAGCCAATTTCAAACACAACAATGTAAGAAGAATAGGTGCAGCCGACCCGAAGTGATGCGCGAACATACATTCGTGGCAATTGATTTTTATTTATAATATGATTATCGAGTGCAGGTTACATATTTTTCATTAACAGCAAAGAAAAGAGAAACCTTATTTTTGTGTGTGCATGTGGAATGGCAGACGCTAGTGTGCTTTGTTAGGATTACTTTGTGAAAGCAATAATTTATCTACATACCTATTATCATGAGTGCTTCGTTTGACTTTAACATCTCCGTAAACAACATCGAGATCATCAGCTCTGGACATATAACGAACCTGATCTCTTCTTGCACACATCCAAAGTTTAGGACACCGCCGCCTAAGAATCTGAAAAGGAATAATTAATATTTATATAAACAGATCACTAACATGAGTTACAGGTAATACTAACGAAGTATCAAAGTAGTTAGTAAAATACAAAAGCATCAATCAAATGCAAACATAAGTCATAATCTATGCCTAAAAATATTTCATTATTAAATAAAGTATCCCATTACAAGGCAAAAAAATCTATCTGAAGGAAAAAGTGCCACTTCAACTTGCGTTTGTCTGCCTCCTTGCTTTCACATAGCGTAAGTCTTGCACTTTACTTTTGATAAAAAGCAAACAAACTTTACATGGTACACCAAAAAGTGTAATTCGGCAAGAAACTAATATCTCAAGCTCAAGCGATCCCCAGATCAAACTCACTTGTTAGCAAAGTCCACTTGTATGAGTCCGTGGGCGTCTTCAATGGTAGTGTCCGAGTCTACGTGCAGGGGCAGTGCGGCGAGCGTGCCGGCGGCCTCGGGCCAGACGGGCAGCGCGCCCGGCGGCACCGAGCGACGGGAGAATGTCAAAACGCCGGTAGGGACTGTACTGCAACCGCACACGGGTTAGGCTACTGCCATGGGGGTACGTACGCACACGTCAATAAGCCTTATCAATTATCATCAACACCATAAACCAGGGTTGGCTGATTTAAATCAGGTGATTTTTTTTTTTTAAATCTTTGATTTCAATCGATTTAAAATGTTATATTATCTATATGGAAAATAACAATAAGTAAGTATACTTAGTACTAACAATAAAATACTGTCAAAGGGTTTACACAGAATTAATAATTATTAATTACAAAAAATATTTTGTATGTATTAAAAACTAAAAATCTTATTTTTCTTAGGTTTTTATTTAGCTTTAGCTATTTTTCAATAATAACATTTTATCATGAGCTCTAATAAAAAGCAACTTTCTGTATGAGATACTGAATCATACATTCTGTCAAAAAAGTATCGGGAACGGATGATTTGTTTATGATTCCAAATTAAATTTTATGTTTTTTTTTTTGTTAGATTGGCACAACTGTTATCTATTTTGGCGCGGAGTTTGAGTTGCATCTGCTACTTAGATTAAATACAGTGCTGTTTTTAGTTAGTTTATATCTAGTGTGTATTGCGAATTTCATAATGGATAAAAACTCAAACAAAGAGTTTGTCTTAAATTTTGCGTCGCCAATGGAATTTCGTGTTCGGAGTCACTGAAAATGTTACGGTGAATCGTCTTTTTTAAAAACACGTGCTTATGAGTGGTACAAAGCGTTTAAAAGCGGTCGAAATGTGATGGAAGATTTGCTTCGCTCTGGTAGGCTATCAACGTCTTCAACTGAAGTTAACATCGCAAAAGTGAAGGAAATGGTGACTGAAAATCCTCATTCAAGTTTGAGAGAGATAGCCGCTGAACTTTCTGTGTCTCACGAGTCGATCCGTACCATTTTAAATAAACACTTGGGTATGAAACATGTTGCCGCTCGGCTAGTCCCAAAAGACCTGAATTTTCTCTAAAAACTCAATCGCATAAGTGTCGCTGAGGACATGCTAGAACGAGTCAATTCCGACCCAACATTCATGCAACGCATTGTTACTGGTGACGAGACGTGGGTTTACAAGTTTGACATGCAAACTAGTCAACAAGCTTCGGAGTGGCGCCTTCCGACTGAACCGAAACCGAAAAAGCTACGTCAAAGTCGATCAAAAGTCAAAGTCATGTTGACTGTTTTCTTTGACTATCGCGGTGTTGTGCACTCGGAATTCTTGCCGGAAGGTCAAACGGTAAATAAAGAATATTATTTGAGCGTTATGCAGCGTTTAAGAGAGCAAATTCGAGGAAAAAAGCCAAATTTGTGGAAATAAAATTCTTGGATTTTGCACCACGATAATGCGCCTCCGCACAAGGCCATCATTGTGAACAAATTTTTGACCAAAAACTCAACAAAATACCATCGAGCAACCACCTTGTTCACCAGATATGGCTCTAGCCGACTTCTTTCTTTTTCCTAATCTCAAATTACCACTGCGTGGCACCGTTTTCATTCGGTAGAAGACATATTCATTCGGTAGGAGAATTCGCGGCGAGAACTGAACTCAATTCCGCAAAAACCGTTTAAATAATGTTTTGAAGATTGGATTATTCGTTGGCGTAAGTGTATCGTTTCTGAAGGAGCATACTTTGAAGGCGATAAAATAAATTTGGATGAATAACTAACATTTTGTGTATCATTGAACTTTTACCGGTACTTTCTTGACAGAGTAGTACATCAAATCAGTCATTATAACTTAAAAAATGTATACTTGAAAGGACAATGTTCTGCGCCCATACATTGTTAGCCTAAGAACCAACAATTATGAAAGATTATTTTCTAGGTTCGAAATTGCAAGTAAATGACTGTAAAAACAAAGATTTTTGACGGACACTCATGAGAACCTAAATATCAGGAAAAGATTATAATTATTTTGAGGTTATGTTTAATTAAAGAATTTGAGAAGTGATGTTGCACTGTTTTGTTTTATTTGCCAACACTCATGCACGTTCACTAACACTTAAATAATCCGTCATTATTTCACATTAATATCCGACAAAACATGAATTATAGAAATTATAACAAAAGTGCAGACATGACGCTTCACTTTCCCGCCAAGAAGTCCAGAACGACAACTTTTTTTTCTTGACCAACGATAGGTAGGTACTAGTCCTTCAGTCGTATTATTAAAGTTCATTGTTTATGCTTAAACTGATGATAATGATCAGTGATGATAATATGAACGTTCGGTTTAATGCTAAATACATATATTTCCCCAAACCACTTGAGTTCCTGTTTAGATGTGAGACTTTATTGAGATCTCGCACGGACTTCTTGAGTGAATTAGAAAAGTGATGTTGCACTGTTTTGTTGCATCGCAGATTAGTAACATGCTCCTCATTGGAAAAGCAAAAGAATCTTAAGTGGACTAACGTTTTCAGTTTGGAATAAAAAGCGATGTATCGTATTATATTGATGTTTGGAGTATTTGGCACTAAGTATATCGAGTCAGCCATGCATGCATAATATTAATATGTTTGTTTGTACATATTATAAATATTTTGGTCAACTACATTTAATTCACTGGCTGAATGCACTGAACTCTCAATACCCAACTCATAATAAAAAAAATGATACTCAATATTAATGTCCAAAACGTTCTTTTTATTATTAGTTACTTGTCTAGAAGTGTCCGCCAAAATCTAAATACTGTTATCTGTCGTAAAAAATAAGCTAAGAATTATCATGTATGTCATGTTTGTGTTAGTTCTTAGGCTAACTTCAATAATTCCTTTGTCTTCAACTGTAGCAAATCAAATCAGAAATCAGTCTTGTTAACTTGGATACTAATAATAATTGGTCAAAATGTATCTTTATATTAATCTATATTAATTTTAAAGTACTTGCACTCAGTAGAGACAAAACCAAGCAAAAGTATTCGTGTCATACAGCCTATTCAATCGTCAGTACTAATAATGGTGTATTTGGTTTAGACACATAGAAAATCAAAATAAATCAAAAAAATCAATTAAAATAAAAAAAATCATGATTTTTTAAAATAAAACAAAAATTTAATAAAATATAAGTGGTTAAAATTCTAAATTATGTCTTAGTCAACGCCTCAGTAATAACAAGTGCCCGGCTCGATATCCGGAGATCTGGGGTTCAATTCCCAAGGCAATGTGTGTTTTCGGATTTTTCGATGCTATAGCCCGGGTTTGTGACCACCAACCTGCATTAGGCAAGCGCGGTGATTAAGCCAAACCATCAATTGCAGCGATGAGATGAGAATGATGGAGGCCCTTGCCCCGCAGTGGGACAGTATGCAGGCTGTACCTTACTTTATAGTTTAAAAAAAAATGGTATTGTCACCTTTTGTACAAACTCTTCTAAAATAATGACAGATGCATTTAATTTTTTCTAGTATAGATTCGGATCCTGACGAATTGTACAATCTGAAAGACAATAAAACATAGTAATTTTAGCATAACTTAAATAAACTGTGTTCTTCATTACCCTTAATTATAAGCTACATATTCTACCTGTTAAAGTTAATGTGCGGATATGATGCATATTCTGAGGACTTCTTGTTGGTGTTCCTTCTTGGAAAAGTACAAAAGAATGCATTGGCCAATAAACTTGCTATCTGTTGCTGCGACAATGAGACAGACCTATTCTTATGTTGCCTGTAAAATGAAAATGTATTAGATTCATATTACCTGTATTAAAGTAAGAACACAACACAAATACACATTTAGGTCTACTCTTGTCTACTTATTTATGTTATTTGTTTCATGTATTTGTAGGATCATTAATTAATTAATGATTAGGTATACATGTAATACAGCTCTATCCGTGCGGTGACGGAGAAAGAATACTAATCGCCGCCCCTCTACTCCGTCCGGTGGGTGTCGTAAAAAGCGACTAACGGACTCTTTGGAGCGTTGATCTGCTCAACTGGTGGTAGGGCTTGACCCGTCTGGTTGGTGACCACCGTACGCACGCATGGTGTAAAACCCGTCAAGTGACTGCTTGTCGGTCGCGTTTCGGGATCAGCGAGCGTATAACCGGAGCTCGAGAGGATGTATTTGGTCTGTGAAGGCTTCCGTCACACCAGTGCCAGGAAGACCTCGTTAACCTGCCGACCAGGGAGACCCGTAGAAACGGTTGTCCCGCTGGCCGCCAGTGGCACAGTACCGGGGCCCAAGCGAGCCGAACCAGCTCGTGAGGCTGCTTCACCATGCCACGCATAATCTCGGGGTCCGTCGTGCGTGCCGGTTGGTGACCGAAAGTTTGGTCCCAGCGGCCATTCCGGGGGAGGTTCGGGGGCCCTTCCGTTCGGCAGGTTAATAAAACTCTTCGGGGAAACAGGCCACCACACTTTGACCATGCGCATCGCGGCATCATTTTCTCGATTCACACCTCTCTCTTTTTACTCCTAAAATGACAGCGCACAACAACAAAACTGGTACTACAGCGGTGCACACCCCCACCACAACCTTACCGTTTGAGGTGGAGTTCGCTAACATAGGCGGACTCCATGCAAACCTCAATGCCGTCCACCACCATCTTGAGACGGCACGGCCATCAATGTTGTTCCTGACAGAGACGCAAATAATCCGCCCTGCTGACACCACCTACCTGAACTATCCCGGCTTTGTGCTCGAAGAATCCTTCAAAGCCAAATCCGGAGTTTGCTTATTCGTTCGGGCGGATGTTTGCTGTGGCCGTCTGCGCTGTCTGGAGGACCCTTTCTTCTCCTTCCTAGTGGTACATGTCGACTTAGGCTCTCATTGCCGTGTCAACTCAACTAATTGAACATCTTAGTCGGGTAGCAGATTATGCGCAGGAGCGGTTTCCATCGGCGGAATTGGTGTTTTTGGGGGACATTAACGCCCACCATGAGTTGTGGTTAGGTTCCTCCAAAACAGACCATGCTGGTAGAACTGCCCACGCATTCGCTCTCAGGCATGACTTGACTCAACTGGTGAACCTGCCCACCAGGATCCCAGACATAGTTGGTCATGCGCCTTCCTTACACGACCTTCTGCTGACGATTCGTCCTGCTGGATACCGGGTGGAGATCCGAGCTCCTTTAGGTTCCTCGGATCACTGCTTGATATCCAACACAGTGCCCTTCCACCAAGTCGTGTAAAACGGCCTAGAGCGGATGCCCAGCGCGTTGCACGAGTAGGCCAAGAACTCCTGACGCATCCTATGGGCAGCCGTAGCTACTGGCGTCTGGCCAAAGCCGTGCAATCCAACTTCTGCCAACTCTCGCCGGATTCTTGTTTCGTCGGATTCTTGTTTCGTCGGAAATATTAATATACAATAATATCACTTAAGTAAAGAAAACATGTACTTAGTTATATTTATTATTGAATGAATTACTATTTTGTTGCCACTATCGGATATAACTTAAATTACCTACAAATGGGTTCGATTCATATTTTTTTTTAGTTATTGTGTTTAAACATTCTTTATCTGTTACGTTATTAAACTAAGAACAAATAAATATTTTGATTAATGTACCGAAATTTCTGCCTTTTATTTAATAGATAGGTAAAGCTACGATATTTCTATAGTTTTCCTTCAACAAAAAAATCCGACGAAACAAGAATCCGGCGATACAAGAATCCGGCTAATCAGGAACTAATCAGTGAAAGCTGGTGTTTCTCAAGGTTCCGTTCTATCCCCCACGCTGTTCCTTCTGCATATCAATGACATGCATCCTCTTGGAAACATTCATTGCTATGCAGATGATAGCACAGTGCATGGGAGATATAACGGTCACCCAACGGCTAGGCGGGTAGACACCAAAATGAAGCGAGCAAATCTTGTCTTTGAGCTCGATCGCGTGTTGGACCTCATTTCTAAATGGGGCTCCAATAATCTGGTGGAGTTCAATGCCAAGAAAACACCGGTGTGCGCGTGCGTTCACAGCGTAAAAGTCGCCATTCCTTCCCCTTCCCTCTCTTCAGGGTACATCTCTAGGCCTGCAGAGCAGTATCAACATGCTCGGTATGGATATCCGCTGCGATCTGAGCCAAAAGGACTTTGGAACTGTGATTAAAAATGCCTCACGTAAACTCGGTGTCCTGAACAAGGTGCGGCGATTCTTCACGCCTGATCAGTTGTGTCTATTAACCAAGACAGGTGCGGTCTTGCGTGGAGTATTGCTCTCACCTTTGGGACGGCTCCGCAAAGTAACTTCTCGATGCCTTGGACAGATTGCAGCGCCGCGCTCTGCGCATTATCGGCAATGCAAAGGTCACTTAAACTCTCGAGCCTTTGCAATTGACCTTATCCCTCCTCCCGTCCTCCATAGGAGTACGCGTGCTGCTCTCCGGAGTCACCAATTTACAGTATCTAATATTCCATCACGCACAAAGAAATTTGGTGACTCGTTTCTTTGTCGCCTCTCCAAAAGATGGAATAGTCTACCAGCACACATATTTCCTCCTACCTATGACATAGGGTCCTTCAAACGAGGTGTGAAGCGGCACTTTGTGGGCCGGCAGAGTGAGGGTGACTGATGCTACGTCTCTTACGCTGCACCAGTTGTTCTAGCGCCTGGACTTCACTTCACATAACATCAGGTGGAGTGGGGTCATTTGCCGGGCTTTGGATAAAAAAAATTAAAAAAGCCAATAAAGGGTTGCTATCTAATTATAAAAGACTAACCTTAATAGTGGTATTGGTGATTGCACTAACTTTGGTAGTGCTAAGGTCATCTTAACAATTTCAGGAAGAGTTACATTAAAAAAATAGTCTGCTTCTTCTTCTTCCAAATACTGAAATGAAAATATATTGAGCTAACAGTATATTTTACAGAGCATCTATTTTCTTAATGAGTTACCTAATATTTCTGAATGCAATCAGATATTAATTAATTATTAGAAAAAAATTTAATCATTATGCTTTAACTTAAACTTTATGTAAAAAAATTGTCTTATTAAACCTCTTAGAATTGAAAGAAAAGAATATTGTAGATCTATTATTTAACGAATATAACATCTTGATTGTACACAATATTTGAGCAAATAAATTATTTAATTTGATTTGATCCAAAGAGATTTGAATGAATTTTTTTTTCAATATATTGAACATTAAGGATAAGACCACCCCTTTGGCTCCCTTGGGTGTCATAAAAGGCGACTAACGATAGACTGTACAAACATCCAACAGCATAGAGCGGCGATGCGGCGGCCCTGTCACGCTAAGCACATGAGCAGTCACTATTTGGTAAAAAGTGGACTATGGTAGAAGACTGCTTTTGTTGTCCTCATTGCCTAGTCTCTGACTAACCCTTGGGGGATAATAGTCATGGTTATATGTACAGGGTTAATTTGGACCCCCGGCCAAAAGTAAATATGGGGTAAAAAAGTAATAAGAAATAAAACATTTGATTTAAAAATAATGATTTTTTTCTTTTAATTACAATTTTTCTATAGTTCTAGGTGCGTGCGCTCACCCTCGCGGTCAAAGCGACGGCGCGCTGCCATTGGTGCACGGGGTGAATAATAGCGGTCACGCGCATGCGCTTTGATAACCGCGATAGGCCGTGCGCTAGATGACAATAATTTAAATTGTCTTTAGAAAAAGTTGAGAATAAAATGTAAAAAAAAAAAAATTTTTTCATTAATTGGTTGTAAGTACAGGATCACGTAAGAAAATTTGGCGGGGGGTCCAAAGTGAACCCTGTATGTGTGAAGGTAATATTGCTTTATAGATTTGTGATATTGACGGTAAAGTGCCAATACCTATCATTTTTCGGAAATTTTATTCTTATTCATTAACTTTAAGGTCGGTGTCCGCGTATTTTGATGAAACCACTTATCTGTATTTTTTATGACAGGAAGAAGAGGAAAAAATAAATGTGGAAATAGCTTCTAACTAAATGGAGTTATGGCAATTTCTCCTATCTACGCACAACTTGGTACACTACATAACACTTAGACACAAAAGTTTTTGAGACACTAAATGTTTTTTTTGCTTTGTGTAAAATGTTGTCTTTGTTAGTAAGAAAAGAAGGTATTGTCACTTTTCCGTTGATATTTTGATTTTTTGCAATAATAATGCTTGATTGAACTCGAAGATAACAAAGTTTTGAGAAAAATTATAAATCATAATTATCAACTAGGTACATAGTAATGATTCTAAATCTTCTTCTTTCAACTTGAAAAGGGCAACTAATAGGAATCTGAAGACAGCCAAAACACAAAGTATGTCTAGAGACATTAAAAGTAGAAGCACATTCTGTACATTGAAGAGTTACCGATATGAAAACATTGCAAACTATTGCAATGAGAATGAAAAAATACAAACAAAATATTGCACTTACATGATTGAAAAGTTTATGTAAAGCTTGGAACTTCCAAAGACTTTTAAACTTTGTATTATATGACAGTATGGCATCAGCTAACTCTTTACTGTTGCGTATTGGCTTTGACAAGGCATATTCTATAATTTCCCATCGCTTTTTCAAATGAGTGTCACCATTATGCTGTAATTAAATAAAGGTTATCTTTATTCTCTAAAGACTAAAACTAGATTGTTTACACAGATTGCATTAATGTATCTTTTAATTCAACAAAACACTTATTTTCTACATACATCTTCAATGGGATAAAGACTTTGGCTTGAACATGGCATTCTCACAAATTGGTGATTCCACACATCCTTTCCTGGCTTGGGTTTTGGTGGAATGTCTTCTACAGGCCCTCCGCAGCTAGGGACGTGGTACAACACAGCATGATTGTAAGCCGGCATAATAAGCGGAAATTCAGGAGCTCCCCATGGACTTTGTGACCCACGGATCTCAGTGATCGGAACACCTCTCCAGGTTTGTTCGCTCATATTGGTTGTTCTTCTGAATAGTAATGTAATATAACCAATTGTTAGAACCCGAGAGGAGACGCACTTCACACCAAGCATACCACATACATCTCTACAATAGCCGAAGTTAAGTTTGAGAGAAAATGCTAAGTGTGTCGTCTTAATTAAAAGTTTAAACTCATTTTTGGTTTGATTTACCACGGATCGGATCTTGAAATTTGTTTTGTGTTGAGTGAGTGAATTTGTGACATTTGGTTGTGACAAATTTTTTTTTTATCTGAAGAAACACGCTCAAGTTTGTGACCATACTGCCTAGTCATTAATTTATTTTGCACTAGTATTTAGTGTGTAAGAGAAGGCGCGCTATGAGATGCCACGTCGACGACGTAGTGTTTCCTCTTAAGAGATAGTAGTAGACGTTGTACTATTTTGTTTAGTTTGCCTATATCGCAGTATAAATATGAGCTAAAGCAGTAAGAAACGACGCACGCCCACAGACGCACGTCTTTACAGAGCCCCTAAGCGGACATCGCAGTGCTCTCAGCGCGTGTCGCGTCGAGAAGACGAGTGTTCGTTCACTGTTGTGTATTGCGTGCGCTGTGCGCGCGATTTTAAAAAATGCCGCGAGTGTATTGCGTATGCGTAGTATACAGCTGCTTGAACTCGGCTTCTTCAAAACCGGAGCTTTCGTTTTTTAAACTTCCGGCTGATGTTGAAAGGTAAGAATGATTTATTATTACTAAATAAAAAGCTTTTTCTTTTAAATAAATCGTTTGGTTGTTTAGGTGATATTTGCCGTACTTACTTAAGTATATTTTTTGAGGGTGCGTTATTTTAATGGTGAAAAATAATAAGAATTGATACTACGAAACTTCATAGTTAATAAACTTTGCTTTGAAAATCGATATATGAGGATCTGTGTGGTTTCTGACAATGAATCCGATAATAGAAAGAGCGTGGGAGGAGCTGGGTTGGTTGGAGTAAGATGTAAACATGACACGCACAATGGCCCAATCAAGTGGCTAAGTGCGGAAACAGCCCAGCAAAACTAACTAACTAACTAATAGAAAGAGGAAAGTAGCCGCCATCTCTAACTTATTAGTTATTCAACCGATTGCTTTCAAAATTGATATCTAGGGATCTGTGTGGTTTCTGACAACGACTCCGTTATTAGTATGAGAGAAAATAGCCTACATCTTGAACTTTTTAGTTATTCGACCGATTGCTTTAAAAATCAATATCAAGGGATCTGTGTGGTGTCTAGGGATGGGATTTTACCCGGAAAAAACCCAAAAGGAAAAAACCCGGGAAAATTCCCAAACGGGAAAATATTCGGGTTTTTTCGTTTTATACAAATATATATTGAAAATAAAAATATATTTCCACTACTTAACACATTTCCACAAACAATTGGAATAATAAATACAAACAAAAATGGAATTATGTAAGAACTTTCATAGTAACATGTAACTTTCGGCGATTTTATGACCAATAAATGCGAAAAATAAAAGGGTTACGTAGCGGGGAGGTGAGGTAGTTCCAAGCGGGAGGGAGGGAGTGGCCATTGCGTTATCGGTTCGTGTCGTAACGTGATCTGTCATACGTAGTTTCGCCTCCATACCGCGCGCACTTGTGTTTCTTTGTTTTCTATATTATCGACGACCTGTATTTTTTATTGTTTTGTGATTAAATACGTAATACGCTTTAGGTTGACAACTGCTGCTACACTCACGGACTGTGATACTTACTGCCGCTTAGCAAAACAGTATTAAACGGTAAGTTTGGATGTAAAATTATTAATTTCGCGATCGAAAACCTCTACATTTTATGAACTTAAGGTCACCCATCCCCTTGGTGACCTCGGCGAACATTGCTTAACTTTCGCAATCGAAAACCTGGAGATTTTATAAACTTACGGTCACCCATCCCCTTGGCGACTCCTGGCAATTTTAGGGAAAATTTTAGAGAAACTTTTAATCAAACGAATAAGATGGTATGTGCTGCCTAAACTGAATCCCAGCCAATACGGGTTTGTGCCACAGCGCAGTACCGAAGACTCCCTCTACGATATGGTCCGGCGAATCAGACAAAATCTGGTCGAGAAGAAGATAATGGTACTGATTTCGCTGGACATAGAGGGGGCCTTCGATAATGCATGGTGGCCCCAAATAAAATGTCAGTTGAGGGATAAGGAATGTCCGATAAATCTGCGAAGGCTTGTGGACAGTTATTTAGAAGATAGGAAGGTGACGGTGAAGTACGCAGGGGAACAATTTAGCAAGAACACCAACAAGGGCTGCGTCCAAGGTTCCATAGGCGGGCCCTTGTTTTGGAACCTTATTTTAGATCCCCTGCTAAATGAACTCACCGTCGCCAATGTATACTGTCAAGCCTTCGCAGATGATGTCGTTTTAATAATTGAGGGCAGCACAGCCGGAGAGATCTCCGTTAGAGCCAATTCCGTTCTCTCAAGCGTCCAGAAGTGGGGTGTGTCGAACAAGCTAAACTTTGGGCCACATAAAACCAAGGCGATGGTTTTAACCAGAAAGCTCAATTTCGACACACCGCGTCTGGAGATGGGAGGGACGGCAATTGAAATTGTAGAAGACATAAAAATTTTAGGGGTAATTGTAGATAATAAGCTTTTATTTAACCAACATATTCAATACGTGTGTAACAAAGCCATAGGGATATATAAGGGAGTGTGCAGAGCGGCGAGGGCTACCTGGGGACTACATCCTGAAATAATCAGGACAATATACAAGGCAGTAATCGAACCTGTGATCTTGTACGCAGCAAGCGTCTGGTCCGCGGAAGCGAAAAAGATAGTCTCCAGGAAAGCCCTCGATGTAGTATTGAGAGGCTTCGCGCAGAAAATAATTAGGTGCAACAGGACAGTTTCCCTCAACGCTGCTTTAATACTGTCGGGGCTGCTTCCGCTGGATCTTCGGATCCAAGAAGCATCCCGGCTTTTTGAAGCAATGCGCGGGAAACCCCAGGTAGTATTGAGTGGCAGGAGGGTTGAGCAGCGCGTACCCTTCATCGAGAACACCCACCCCAGTAGGATACTAAATTCAAAATTTACCTGTTTGGAAAACGCGGAAGAGGATAGCGAGGTGGCAGAAGGCTTGCCTAAGATCTACACTGACGGTAGTAAGCTGGAGGGGAAAGTCGGAGCAGCCCTGACCTGTTGGGAGGGGTCTGTTGAGACGTATACCCGAAAATTCAGACTGGAACCGTACTGTACGGTCTTTCAAGCTGAGCTATACGCTATCCTCCAAGCGACCGAAATTATTATTGGCAAAAAATTCGAAAAAGCGGCTATCCTGAGCGACTCGAGGTCGGCTCTCCAGACGCTGATGGATCCAGACTCCTCGCACCCAATCACGAAGGCGATACAGGGTAACCTGGAATTCCTGAGAGACAACCACCAACTAGTCTCTCTCTATTGGATACGGGCCCACGTCGGAGTGAAAGGGAACGAGAGAGCGGATGAATTAGCGAAGGAAGCCGCCCTCAAACTGAAGACCAGAGCGGACTATGACTGCAGCCCCATCTCGTTCGTTAAACGTCATTTACGGGCGGAAACGATCGAGCAGTGGGACTGCAGGTATAGGACCGAAGCCACAGCCGCGACCACCAAGGTCTTCTGTCCGAATGGGGTGGACGCACACAACACGGTGAGGAAGATGTCCATCGACCGAACGGCGTCGCAAATCCTGACAGGGCACGGGGGATTCTGTGCATACCTGCACAGGTTTAAGCGCAGGGACAGCCCCTCGTGTGACTGTGACCCGACCATGGACGAGGACATCTTTCACATCCTACTCGATTGCCCAATACACACCAACACTAGGTACACTCTGCAACAAAAACTAGATACACACCTAAGCAAAGATACCCTGAAGGAGATCATTAGTAATAAGAAAGAAAGAAAAGTTTTTATGGAATATGCCGGAAAAATCGTAAATATTGTTAATAAGAGAAACAAGGACATATAGAATTTAGTAATAAGAAGTATTAAAAAGCAAGACCACATTGTGGCAGGTGTAAAGAAAGGGATGGAAGAGAAGTATTAATTGTAAGTAGAGAAAGAAAACTCTCAAAATAGAAGTATAAATATATACATGTATACTAAATAAAAGAAATTAAAAAAGAAACAAATGTAATTGTAAAAATACTAGATAGTAAGAAATGTAATAATTAGAAATTAAAGTAAAAGAAAATAATGTTTAAAGTAGGAAAAATTATACTAGTACATAAGATAAATTGTAAATTAATATAAGTAAAAAATGTATACTAGTATTAAGAATCTATGTATATAAAAAATAATAAACGAGAGAAAAAAGAGAGAAATAAAAAAGAAAAGATAAAAGAAAGAAAAGAAAAGAGAGTCGAGCTCTTCAAGCTCTAGTTTTATTAAAAAAAGCCCAAAAAAGACCCAAAAGAAACAAAAATGCAAACCAAAAACATGCCAAAAAGCGGGAGCAGCAATTAAAAAAAAAAAAAAACCCCTTCGCGACCTCGGCGAACATTGCTTAACTTTCGCGATCGAAAACCTCGAGATTTTATGAACCTACGGTCACCCATCCTCTTGGCGACCTCGGCGAACATTACTTAACTTTCACGATCGAAAACCTCGAGATTATATGAACCTACGGTCACCCATCCCTTTGGCGACCTCGGCGAATATTGCTTAACTTTCGCGATCGAAAACCTTGAGATTTTATGAACCTACGGTCACCCATCCTCTTGGCAACCTCGGCGAACATTACTTAACTTTCACGATCGAAAACCTCGAGATTATACTATGAACCTACGGTCACCCATCCCTTTGGCGACCTCGGCGAACATTGCTTAACTTTCACGATCAAAAACCTCTAGATTTTATGAACTTACGGTCACCCATCCTCTTGGCGACCTCGGAGAACATTACTTAACTTTCACGATCGAAAACTCGAGATTTCTATGTACCTACGAGTCATTTATAGTGTAAAAATAGATAAAAACTGTATATGCATCTTCCATTTTATTTGCTTATTTTTGTTTACCACCGATTTAGAGGTTATTTTGTAAAATATAAAACAACTTCTGTGAGCCATTTCTTTTAACATTTTAATTTTTAACTTTTTTTACATATTTAGTTATAAATTAGAATTTTATTAGAATGAAAGTAATCAGTAGTTATAACTACTCGATTTTTAGCAATCAGATTAACAACTACTATTTGTAACTTGATTACTGTACTTAGATTACATGTAATCATAACTACTTGTAGTTAACTACTTTTAATTGTAGTTAGTAGTTAGATTACAAAATAGTAGTTAACTATGCCCAACACTGTTGCCACCCCAAGAGGAGAAGCCTCATTAAGTTCTTTCCTTCAACGTGCAGGTGTAAGGGCAACGCGGGCATGACAGCAAATGCCGCATGTCTTGTTCTGGTTCATGTCACTTGGGTCCAGAGTCAGTTAAGCTACTTCCATGTGGGCCACGCTAGGTTATTGCCAGGGGGAAGATTTTCAGAAGGTGCAATGGAGTTAGGTTAGGTTAGGTTAGGAGGTGCACATACATGGGGTGCAAATTTGGGAACCTCCTCGTGGTGCACCCTGGGGTAAGGCCTCTCGGCCCACGTTCAGCGTGGGACAAGGGGCTTTATGCTAATCCCTGGCGCCCCTTTTGGGCGTCGAATAATGTAGGCGGTGCCCCTTCTGGGCCTGCACAAGGTTGGTGGTGCCCCTTCTGGGCCCACAGCCTTCCCTTGCCCCTTCTGGGCCTGTGGGGGGTAAATTGGTGGCGCCCTTATAGGCGTCGTCCTTTGTTTTGCTCGGCGTCCCTTCTGGACGCCGTTTCGAAAGACGGCCGCCCCTTACGGGTTCTCAGGTCGCACGGGTGAGGGCGTGGGCGGAGCTCATGGCGTCACGGGAAGCGTGAGGTGCGATCCTCCCCTGAAGAATGTGACGGATCTGGCAACCCGTGGCGTCCGAGCCGCTGCCGCGCGGAGGTAGCAGAATGCGAGGGCGCGGGGGCGCTCGTACGTCGTGGGAAGCATGCGATCCTCCCCTGAGTGGGTGAGAGATCTCGCTTTCCGTGGCGTCCGAGCCGCTGCCGCGCGGAGGTATCCGCATTCTTTGTGAGGGCGTGGGCTGAGCTCATGGCGTCATGGGAAGCGTGAGGTGCGATCCTCCCCTGAAGAGGGTGACGGATCTAGCAACCCGTGGCGTCCGAGTGTCAGCGCACTCTTGAGGAGACTGAGTTGCGGGAGGTCGTGAACCCTGGCGTGCGATCGGCCCCTGGTACTCGGGTGAGGCTGTGATGCAGGTGGCCGTGACCCCAGGCGTGAGTCCGGCCTCCTGCGACTCGGCAAAGACGCGAGGGAAACTCTCCCTCGCTCGGCCCTGAGGTCTCGTGAGGTAGAGAAATCGGGTCGAGCGCTGCGGACGAGTTTGAAGGCGCGGCGAGCGATCGGACTATCCGGGCGCTCGCCGCCTCTCCGGCACAAGTGATGAGATAGAGTTCGACTTGACAGCTCAGGAGCTGTCGGGTCGAATCCCGTGAGGGTGACCTCAAGGGGTTTCGTTGCACAAGGGATGCATTCGGTTCGGGGGTTCCCTTGAACCAATGGCCTACAGAGTCGGGGCGGCAGAGTGCCTATGGCCGGTCCCGCCTCGACTTTCCCCCGGGTCTTGCTGGAGAGCAGTGGAGGTTTTAGTAGGTATGCCCCCCTCCTCTCGAACCCCCGCCGAGGCCGCAGGGCCTGGACGGGGGAGCGGGAGTTGGGGGGAGAGTCCCATGCGCGTGCGTAATGCATTTCCTCCACTCTAAAGAAAAAAAAAAAAAAAGGAGGTGCACATACATAAAGATGACAATAACGATGAAGATGACGAGCCCATATCTACACCTGGAGTATTACTTAGCCCAAGAGTTAGTACAATTTACGACGAACAACCTTCTACATCGCGCACAATTACAAATACACAAGAAATCGAATTGTGATATGAACGCAATAACAGCAGAATGTTCTACTAATGACAGCAGCGATAGTAATTAAAATTGTACATTAAGCAATAGAAACATATTCTAGCACAATACTTTTTAATACGTAATAAATAACTATGATATTTCGTGCTTTGTTTTATTTCGGCATTAGATGAATTAATAATAATAATAATAATAAATGTTTTTTATTTTCTCATCACAAAGTAGGTAATAGTTTAATATAACACAATACAACATCGGGTGGTGACACTTTGTGAGAGACTGGAGTCTGAGCTGGGATAAACCTGTCAAACAGAACTCCAGGCTCCCCTCCCATTATTTAAATTGTACAACAATTAATCATCTTGCAATGAGAACCCTTATATAATAAAAATGAAAAAACAAAAACAACAATATAGTATGCGTGTGTATGTGTGTGTATGTGTGAGTAAATGCATGTGTGAGGGAGTGTGTGTGTATGTGTGGGGGTGTGTGTGCGAGTGTGGGGTCTGTGTGTGGGGGGGTTTGTGTTTGTGTTTGTGGATGTATACTTGATGAATGTCCATTTGAGTGAGTGCGTACTCAATATATAGGTTTAATAAAATCTTCTACGTGTGCTGGATCTAATTCTAGAAGGAAACTTGAGAGAATCGGTTTTAATTTGTAATTGGTTAATTGTTTTATTTTTAGCTTAGAGTTTATTTTTGTATATAGTTTGGGAGCTACGTAGTTATAGAACCTTTGAGCAAAGCGGCTATTTACAGCAGGGCTGGGGCATCTCAGAGCTCTTTGGTTCAAAATTGGTAGTTTTGGCACCGTAAGTCGATGGTATCTACGCACACACTGGAAAACAAATAATTTGCGTGCTGTCAAAACTTTTGCTTTTTTGTAAACCAGAGTTGTTGGGTGTCGCTTTGGAAGATGCATTAGGACTTTAAGTAAAGCTCTTTGTGCTCTTTCTAGTTGTAGAAAATATGTTGGCATAGCAGCACCCCAAATACAGATACAGTAGCCAATAAGACATTCACCTAGTGCTTTGTATGTTCTCAATAGCAAGTTAAGATCAGCTACCTGCCTTAAATTTTTAAAAACAAACATAAGCTTCCTTATCCTACTTGCCACTAGGGATAGGTGGTGGTCCCATTTCAATTTGTCATCAATTACGACTCCGAGGTATTTTATATTACATACTCGCTCGAGAGTGGAGCAAGTACACGTTGAAACATTTTGATTATTAGGGGTTCGGTTACAAGGGTACGTATGAATCAGAATGCTTAAATTAGGGGCTGGTTCCGATGCTTTAGTCATGCCAAAGTAGAGATACTTTGTTTTGCCTATATTAAGCGACAAAAGGTTTTCCTCCAGCCAGGTAGTGACAGCACACATGCCATGTGCTACCACATCTTGAATCTTTTTAGGATCGGGGCTATGGAATATTAAAGCAGTGTCGTCCGCGAACATCAGAATATCCGCTCCAGGAATCTTGAGTTTACACAACTCGTTTATATAAACTAAAAATAAGGACGGTCCGAGCGTACTGCCTTGCGGAACTCCGTATGTGCAGACGGCGCTACCGTTAAGTTTTCCATCGATCCTAACACACTGGCTTCTGTGCGTGAGGTAGTCCTTAAACCACTGGTACGTAACCTCCCTTACACCTATGTTCTCGAGACGTGCTAGCAGAATTGGTATGGATACTGTGTCAAAAGCTTTTTGGAGATCCAAAAATACACCAACACATCTCCTACCTGCATCAACATGCTGCAACAACAACAATTAAACGACTTTCTAACTTCTAGCGCAGTAAGAAACTATTGGCGTATAATGCTACTGTCATTCACACTAACAGATAGTGTCATCTTGAATCAAGTTTACTTGGTTGGAGAATTGGATTTAATTTTTCAATACAAGATTTGTAGGTCAAGAGAGCCCATAAATCTTTAGCAAGCAGTGAAAATAAATAGGATCGTTTAAAAACAGTCAATTCATTCAATAATACTACCGATGTTCATATTTAAATGAAGAAATAATATGATTCGTGATAATAGCTTGAAAAAACCCAGCATTTGGGTTTTTTCCCGTTGGGTATTTTCCCCTTGGGTTTTTTCCCGTTGGGTTTTTCCCACCGCCCATCTCTAGTGGTATCCGACAATGAATCCGCTAATAGAATGAGGAAAGTAGCCGCCATCTTCAACTTATTAGTTATTAATTTTATTTAAATTAAAAGTGACAACCCTTATGCTTTGCTAGTTAACTCAAAAAAAGCGCTAACTAGCTGAGATACAGCGCTAACTAAACAAAAACTTTTTCAGTTTTACAAAAACAAGAGGACAACCTTAACGCTCAATTGGCGCGTAGGTATATAAAACAAGAAAAAGGGCCGAGCTTCAGTACTGCTTTAGCTTATATTTAAACTGCGCCTATATCATTGAGCTAGTTTATTAAGCTCAATGGCCTATATTCATCACGCTGATCACGCATGATACCTAGTAACTGGATTGCGCACTTCTATTATTACAGATTTACACTCTACCATATTACAATAAGGTAGCTTTTTCTCTGTTCTACATGAAAGTAGATAAACGGTCGAGATAAGATAGCTAAAAAGTAGTAACGTGTCCTTGTCTAATGTTGCCACTGGGAATTTAAAAAAAAAAAGGAATTGGTGGTTCGTAAATGACTTCATAGATGGCGCTTAGCATAGATTAGTATGGCACTTAGTAAAAGGCGGGTCCATGAAGAACAGGTGTATGGCTACGTAATATTTATTCCATTCCAAAATATAAATAGGTCTTTATTTTATTTTATTCTATGTTTTATTTTTTTGATAGACAAGCAAAAGTGTAGAATTTATTACAGCCCTTAGGTAGGAACGGGTCGGCTTTCATAAAACGCCATCTATCGAGTATTTTTGAACTAATTTTTATTTTTTTATTTGGGCTGTCAGAAAAATGCCCATTGATACCTCAGTTGCTTTAAAAGGAAATATTTGTAAATTTTGCAAATAATTAATACTACTGCGCGTGCTTTTTTATGTGGGTTCGACCCGTGTCTGTTAACGCCCGGTACTTACGCGCCACGTCTGGCGCATATAAAGGTCTGTTCAAACCTGAGCGGTATTCGCTACCGCTGTGGGTAGCGGCAGCAAAAATACCGCGCAGGGCCCTGATTCTGTATCGCAATCTATAGATTCCACACCTAAACCTTACCGCGCACAAACGTCAAACGCATACGTTTTTGGAAAGATATCGTAACTTTTTAAGGAATTAGCGTAGTTTTGAAACAAGGAATCGGTACAGAATAAGGGCCCAGTTATATAGTTAACCATTTTAACAAGTTTCAAAATAAGCTTAACTTGGGCGTCCGTGGGGGGTTAGAGCATAGAAAGTAATTTTCGTTTTTTATTGTTAGCTGCTATTGATATCCATCAAGGGTTGTACGGTCGTCGAGGTATGAATATGTTATTATTATTATTACCGTGCTTCGGAAGGCACGTTAAGCCGTTGGTCCCAGTTGTTGACGTAAGATGGCAGCCGTTAAAACCCACCAACCCGCATTGGGCCAGCGTGGTGGGTTATGGCCCAATATCCCCACGTGCTATTGTTCACGTGGGAGGTCTCTGCCCAGCAGTGGGACGTTTATAGGCTAATGATGATGATGATTATTATACTACCGAACTCAAAGACGTATCCTTAGATTAAAACAAAAAGGGAAGATACGGCATTAGCGTCTCGTGAGTGAGCCGCCAAAATTAGGCCTAAAGGCACAATTTCACTTCAGTCACAATTTGCCGAGCGAACAGGCTACATCGCGCTATTGCGGATATTCTACTGTGTGAAAAAGAGAAAGACGCTTCTCCGCAGTGGCGTCGGAATCGGTCGTACGTACTCGTCTGTTGCGAAGCGACCGAGACGTCAACGCGCTACTCGCCGACTCCCTCGCGCTGACGTTGAAACTTACCGCTTTGTCTCGCTCGCTCGATTTACACTTTATTGGTGTGCGTGTGTGAGTGTTTGCTTAAGTAGTTGAGTAGGACTTTATTTTGAATGACTACAAGTAGGAGCATGCCGTATCTTCCCTTTTTGTTCTAATCTAAGGACGTATCACGTTAAAACTTATTTTTCTTTCAACGGTTTCGGGTATGAAAAGAATCTTAACGAAACCGAGAGCCACATAATCTGTCCATTATTACGAAGTTTTTTCTGTACTGGGTCCATAGAATAATAACTGAAGCATTATTATTCTGACACTGGGCCATACCTGGGAACCTTCTAATTACGGAGATATTAAGTGTCAAAGTCACAATATTGTGACTTTGATTTTGACAAAAATAAATGTGAAACGTAATGGGCGATTTTCTGACAGCCCAAATTAAAAAATAAAAATTAGTTCAAAAATACTCGATAGATGGCGTTTTATAAAAGCCGACCCGTTCCTACCTAAGGCTAGCCTCACACAGCCGGAATGGCTTTCTGAATTCAGAATCTGAATTTAAGATTCTGAATTCCGGCACCTTGACTCACACATTCTTAAAAATTCAGATTGATCAGTAGTCTTGTGACTTCCGGCATATGCAAACGTCTCCGAGACGTTAACCGCTTGCTGTTTCAACCGGGATTGACATTTTTTTTCGCTGTTCCTACCAATTGACATCTTCCGTGGTCAAGTGGTTAGCGCGCCGGGTCTGCAGTCGTGCCATCTCTGAGGTCCCGAGTTCAATTCCCGGTCGGCGAGTCAATTTAGAGAAAACTGTTTTTCTTAATTGATTTCGGGTCTGGGTGTTTTTATATGTTTATTTTTATTTATCCATTGTCTAGTTTAACCATATTAACGAGTTTCAATAGAAGCATAGATTGCTATCAAATTTTATAAAAATAAAAATTTATGGTAAATCCTGCTAAAACTGCTAAGCGTTGTTTATAAAAATGCACCAAAACTGCTATATTTACCTTTATAATTTTTAAGAATTGAAGTACATCGAAAATTAAACACTATTAAAGCAAGTCAAAGTCAAAGTCAAAGTCAAATTATTTATTCAATGTAAACCTTTACAGGCACTTATTGACGTCAATACAAATAATAATAAATAAAAACAGTTAACTAACTTATAGTTAAGACTTAACAACTAATCTAACGAGCTTATAGTCTGTGCCAGACAAATGCGCATCGCTACCCCCAGTACCACTGCACGCCGAAACAGAATCGCGTCGAACCGAAATATAAGCCGTGGTCATAGAATTGGCTACTTGACAGTTTTCGAAAAAGTATTTAAAAAGTTACAAACGCTTATTTTATACCCCGTACAATATTTTCTTTCTCGAAAAAACCTTTATTTAACAGAAAAAAACATATTTTTCTTTGTTGATTTCAAACTTCGTGCGAAAACGGTTGGTCACGTGACATTTTGCTCGGTGACGTCACATTTCAATAAATATAGAAACTTAACTTGAAACCTGACAGATAGTTTCTGTATACTTTGTGAAATGTGACGTCACAATCCGTCACATGAAGCTCAATCATGGCCGCCCGTGTTTCGGGTCTTGTAATCCACAGATAAAAAAACGCAAATTTATTTTGTAAAAATAAAATATTTACAATTTATCTTAATTAAAAAAAACTATTGGATAATTATCGTTTAATCATAACCTACCATTTCCGACATATTTCATATTTTATTGTTACAACTGTCAAATAGCCAATTGTGTAAACATACGTATCCTGGTACGATAAAAAATAGCGGGCTAGTGTCTCTCCCCTAGCGACACAAACGGCTAAAATTTATAGGTAATTTATCGTTTTTTTGGGATGAAAGGTGAAAAATTATAAATCATAATGAATTGTTAACTTAAGTTATTACTTAATGGAATAAAATTAAATATGATTTCCAATGGGCGATTTTCCGAGATCAAAAAAAAAAAGAAATTGGTTCGTAAATGACTTCATAGATGGCGCTTAGCATAGATTAGTATGGCGCTTAGTAAAAGGCGGGTTCATGAAGAGCACGTGTATGGCTGCGTAATATTTATTCTATTCCAAAATAGAAATAGGTTCTGGATGTCCTGAATATAAGGTGACTGCTAGAAACCGCAAGAAACTTCTAGGGCTGGTCAGGTCAAGTGTTTTAAACATGACAAAAATGACAAAAAAGAAATTCGTGTTTTTTTGATTTTTTATTAAATAATTCAAGCGTCAGGGCACCTTTGGTGTCTTGACTAATGCTGAGTGGATACCTTTTCAGTGTCACAATAAAATAGTTTTGCTTAAAATTGTATATTTACATGTGTGCGTGACACGAATAAATTATTTTCATTCATTCATTCATAATTCATTTTGTAAATTTTAATTAGAAGGAAATTGGGTATCTAATTAATTTTAAACCAATAACATAAGAAAAATAAAATTAAAAACAATTAAAAATAACGATTATTTACAACGCGCGGGCAATGAACGCCTGGCCGGCCGACTGTTGACCCGTGCGCGTTGTCAGCTGGGCGATAAGTACCTACGTTAGTCTGCAATGTTTTGAATTAGTCGTAGGTATAAGGTGCAGTTATTAAGTCCAACGACTATCGATAGCATCAAGTTATGTTATGGCCACATTTTAACTGTAATTATGATAAGTGTATGAAAGTAATTTCAAATCAATCCTAGTAAAAATCTATTACACCCACAGACGTATAATAGAAGTGTCTGTGATTACACCACACATAATGAGAAGTTACAATTATCTTTCCTTACAAATGAAAGATCAATGGGTAGTTATCTAATGTCGCGTCCGCACGCTAAGCACTTGCCGCTAACTCCAAACCAAATGACCAGATGATCTTTCATGTCCTTGACAACTAAACAGCCTAAAGCATTGTGATAATAAGTATCAGTCTTACCTATTTATTTACACTAAATTAAGTTAAACTAATGTCTCGCAATAAAAGGCAACGTTAATACCTAAAAAGCTGCGTAATTAATAGGTGTTGGTAGGTTCTTACATGGTGTTAAATAGCATTCCAGTTTATTCCAGCGAACAGGAAAGGTGATAAGCTTCCGATCACACTTAACAGGCTTTCAAACTAATGTAATATTACATAAAAATTAAACCTCCGCCAAAATTAGGTACTTAAATAAAATAAAATTTATTAAAGGACGAACTAAAATAACTTTTGTGATCGGCACATATTTATTATTACACTTATTCAACGTGTTTAAAAGAACACCACCTATTCTACCTACAAGTCTTAATACGACTTAACACCCATTTGTTACTCAAATCATTAATTTGTTACTGAACTGATTACTTTATTCACGATAGCCTATTCATAATAATACTAATCCTTCACTAATTAACTCATACTAGTTATTAGTTTAATCGCGCATACACAAATGCACTTCACATACCACAACACAACTAGGTACCTACACTACACAACAAAATTTCCCCGAGGAAACTGAACACACCTGCTGCGCATGAGAATCAGTGAGTTCAGTGACTGTGACTGAGTGACTGACTAAGCACAGACAGCGCAGCGCAGTGCCACAGTGCGATTCTCTAAGTTAAAGTCGTAAAGTTGGTGCCACTGCGATGAGAATGACTTTGTCTCTTTCATATTCATAGAATTGGAAAGAGACAGCAGATCACAGTCATGCGCACAGCGACTATGTGTCGCTCGCATTCGCATGCAGTCCTGACGAGAAATCCGTCAATTTGGCAACACTGTGTGTGGCGGCGTTTCTTCAAAGACGCTTGCGACGATCCATATCTATTTAGGGCTGCCGCTAACTATGAGCGGTTCTTTTTCGATATGAATTTGAATTCGTAATTCATATCGAGTGTAAATTGTGTAATGGATGTAAAGTGAAAGAGGTTTGATGAGACAATGTTGCTTAAAACACAAGTCAAATGCGTTGAAAAATTTTGACATGTCAAAAAATATCTAGATGGCGGAGTGTTTAACGCCGCCCGCCTCCCGGATTGCGGAGGATGTGGGTTCGATTCCCATCTAAGGTAGTAAACTTTTTTCGACGTTTTAATATCTCAATGTTAATAAGATAAGAATTCGTGATAAAAGAAAAACGTTGTTTATTAGAAAAAGAAACGGTGGCGCGAATAATTAATAAATTGATTTCAAGTACCTATGTAGCATCCACATAAAGAGACCTAATTTTGTTGTTGATTTATTTTTCTTGATTCTGAATTCACGTGATGCAGACCAAAAACAGCTAGTCGCACTAGTAGTGATGCGATGCGTACCAGTTTGAATCTCAATCATTACCATCAGTAGCTTGTTTAACCATTATGTTATGATCCTTTTAAACTTTTACGAGTAAACATTTTTGGATATTTTTATAACCAACACAACAAATCCCATAAAACTGTACCTAGTCAATACAGTAACATGTTAATCTTAGAATTGATATTCCAAGTGTGTTAGTTTGCGTACAATGTAAACCTGCTAATGCGTTGTGGTTATGGATAATTAAAGTTTTTGTTTTCTTTTTCTATTGAATTGCAATCCAGATTTATTAACATTTACTTGATAGTATAAGTTTTTTGGTTTACCAAATTAACTAATAAAAATTAACAGATAAATTATTGATCTAATCTAATAACTTTTATAATTGTAAATTCGCTTAATATGCAAGTTTGGACGATAGCTTTAATTATTTAAGTTTGTCTATTCATGTTTGTAAAAAAAATGTGAAAGAGTTTGTTATCAACAAAAGGCCAAAGTTTTGACATGTCAGTAACTTCTAGGATCTAAGTAAGTAAGACTCTGCTTTTAGGTTCAGTGCGATACAAGTGTTTTTGGTTAACAGTTGTTATTTTGTGCTGTTGAAATATTTGTGTGTTATTTGTGTTTGTTATTGTCCGATAGTTATTTTTGGTGATTGTAGTCAGTGTTTAGTGCTGTCTTAAGGGTAAATATGGATACTGACCCTCCGGACCCCGGAGGGGGCAGTGTGATTTCTCCGGATGTTTTTGATTCCCAGTCGCAAGAAACCCCTAGAAGCATGCCTAGAAAGCGTGCCCAAAATGACCCTGATAGTTCCTTAATCCCAGTAAAAAAAACATCTGTTGCTCAAGTTACTGCATCTGCTCAAACAACATATACCCTTCCGGAATATATGAACAGCAAAATTAGCTATTCCGGTGATGATGTCGCTCCTTTTGTTGTTCATGTAGCCAAAAAGGAAGAACTTACACAGGGAACTGTTTTTCGTGCAATACAGATAGGCAAATTCTTGCACTCCAACAACATCAATGGAGTTGATGAGTTGAGAGATGGAGTTAAGAAGGTAGGTCGAAATCGCATCTCTGTGGAATTTAAGTCCGCAGCTGACGCTAACTCTTTCTTGAACCATCCAGCGTTGAATGACTGCAACTATTTGGTAAATATTCCCTCATTTAATGTGTCGCGCATGGGTATTGTCAGAGAAGTACCTGTTGATTGGACTATGGAAGAGTTGATAGAAAATATCCAAATACCCCCGGGTTTTGGAAAAGTGTTCCGAGCAAGACGCTTACATAGGAAGTCCTCTTCTGTTGGCTCTGCCCCTACCTGGATACCAACCCAAACGGTTGTTTTAACTTTTACAGGTAAAAAGCTACCACAACATGTTTATTGTTATTTTACCTCTTTGCCTGTTGAAATTTACCGTTTACCTGTAATCCAGTGTAATAACTGCTGTAGATTTGGCCATGTAAAATCACAGTGCCGTTCTAAGCCTCGTTGCTTTAAATGTGCAGACTTACATGAGGGCGAAGCATGTTTAAGCCAAGCTCCTCCAAAATGTATTTTATGCTCTGGAAACCATTTAGCCACATATTTTTCTTGTCCAGAACACGAGAGGCAAAAATCGATTAAGCTGGTGATGTCACAGGAGAGCATTTCATATATGGAGGCGTCTGCTAGATTTGCCCCAACAAAAAAATCTTTTGCAGACTCAGCACGTATGTTCCCTTCACCCCCAACTCAGACCCAATCCAACTCATCCATAAGGACTTCATCCTATCCTGCAACCACTTCCTACCGCAAAACAGTGGAAATCCCTCGTCATCCCAGGGTTCCTGCATCCAGCTATGGCTATGACAGGAACTTCCATAATGAAATTTCGTCCACCCCAGTACCTTCTCTTCCAAATGGATGTGCTTATTCAAGTACTCCTTCAGTTCCACCAGAACCTAATGACAATTTGTTAGAAATGTTATTGTTACAATTATCTACTTTAATTAACTTTATCCAACGTTTTAATGACATAGAATTACCGTACAATATTAGGCAAAAACTTACTGAGCTTTCTTCTCTTAATAACAAAATTCACCCCAATCCTTCAGTGGAACTGTAGAAGTATTAGACACAAAAAACAAGAATTAATTTATCTCATAAATACTCATAAGCCCGTCATTCTTGCTATCCAGGAGATGTGGCTTAGACCTGGATCCAATTTTAGGATATCAGGCTATGCTTGTTTGCGGGATGACAGGAGCGACGGTAAGGCTGGTACTGCAATTTTTATATCACGAAATTACAAGTTTTCACAACTTACCACCCCATCCCATAATAAAGATCTCTTTAATATAGTGGCAGTTCGTATCATGGACATTACCTTTATATCTTTATATATTCCAATTCCCAGTTTATCCATCTTAATTAACATATCCTCTATAATTTCATCTATTCCTCAGCCGGTTATTATACTAGGTGACTTTAACCTACATAATGTAATCTGGGGCTCCCATAACTCTGAGTCTCTTTCATTTAGACTTTTAGACGTCTTAGATGATTTTAATCTGTGCATATTAAATGATGGCTCTCCAACACGGCGGGTAGCTCCTTCGCAGAATGTGAAAAGTGCTGTAGATTTATCTCTCTGCTCCGCTAGTTTAACTTCTAGTCTTACCTGGCAAGTTCTTCCTAATTCTCATGGAAGCGACCATTACCCCATTCTTATCTTCTTACCTATGTCCCGAAAAGAATTCCCTATCAATACTCATCGACAAAAATACGTAGTATCTCAAGCCGACTGGAACCAATTTAGGATTAATACAGATGAGGAAGTTCGCAATCTTCCTACACTAAATTCGGGTAATGTCCACTTACATTATAATCTATTCAAAAATGCTCTTTTATCTGCAGCTGATAATTCTATCCCAATAAGAAAATCCCCCTCTAAGAATATCTCTTCTCCACCTTGGTGGGATAAAGAGTGCACTGTTGCATGTAAAAAGCGCAAGGAAGCAGAGCGAACCTATAGATGTTCAATGAATGAACACAACTTCATAAAATATCAGAAAACTGCAGCAGAAACAGTACAACTATTAAGAATTAAAAAGAGAGCTGGATGGCACTCTTTTTGTTTATCCTTATCCCCTAAAACTCCGTCAACTGTTATTTGGAAAAATATCAAAAGGTTTCGTGGCTCATTTATAGATAGTAACACCTCTTTAGACTCATCTTCATGGTTAGAATCTTTTAGTCAAAAAATTGCCCCTCCATCCGCTCCCTCTTTGGAGGAAGCTACAACATTCTCAGCTACCTCACCTACAACATCTGACATATTACAGTCCCGCTTTTCCCTTGAGGAATTAACAATTGCCTTATCTGGTCTTAAGGACTCTGCTCCGGGAGTTGATGGAATACCGTATTCTTTTATTGTCAAAAGTGGAAAGGAAACCAAGATATATTTCCTCAAAATGATAAATCTTATATTTGAGTCTGGCATTCCTCCTGATGAATGGAAGACACAAATTATCATTCCTATCTTAAAGACTGGTAAACCTAGTAACGACCCATTAAGCTACCGTCCAATCGCTCTTTCCAACACTATGTCAAAGATTCTAGAGCATCTTATTAAGAATCGTTTGGAATGGTTTTTGGAGAGCAATGAGAAACTCTCCAGAACCCAATTTGGTTTTCGCAAAGGATTAAGCACGATAGACAGCCTCGGTACTTTTGTGAGTGACGTCCGTATTGCTTTTTCGGAACGAAAATCAGTGGTAGGCGTATTCCTAGACATTGCATCTGCATACGACAATGTTCTTCTCCCAATGCTCAGGCAGAAAATGCTACAGCTGAACATACCGGAGAGAATTGTAAATTTTATCTTTAACTCTCTATTTGATAGGTCGATTCTTGTAAGCTCGCACAATTCTACCCTTCCACCTAGAAGGCGAAGGCTACACGTTCAATAAATATTGTGATCCACGGCTATTTATTCCATATCGTGATATTTATTGAGCGTGTAGACTGAAGTATTGACGGATCGCGATACGGATCACAGGATTTCTAGAAATCCGAATTACGGATTGTCAATCCATGGATCGTGATAAATATTGAACGTGTAGACGCGCGGTCAATATTTATCACTTCAGTACGCTCCGCGGCAGCGATGGGTGACGATGTGCCAGTGCCATGCGGGGTTTACGATGCGCCGCCGCGCCGTCACCCGCTCTTGTAGAACCTTTTGCAAATGACCAAACATACCTATAAGAATTTATTCTCAACCTGGAAATACTGCCCGAACTGTGGGATAGTTCATACACTTATTACAAAAAGAAACGAAGACCTAAGCAAGTTAGGTACTGGACAAATATAAAAAATGCATTTATTGACGGTGTCAGGAAAAAAATTAATAGGATAAGCTAAGGGGTCTCGGTAGCTTAGTGGTTAGAGCAGTGGTCCGGAAATCCAAAGGTAATGGGCTTGAATCGCATTCGAGCTTTCCTGTGGCTCGTTGTTTTTTTTCTAGTAAACATTTTATCCTATATCTATATTATAGCATTGAGAATGCAAAAATTTCAATAACATTAAAAATAATACTCTACTGTCCAACTATAGAAAATAATTTTTCATCCATCGCTTTCTTTTCACTATTTTCTTTATCAATATTTCTAAAATAATAGCTATACAGGCTTTAACTTTTCTTGTTGTATCCATGGTAGCGTCCGCACGGTCCGCACCGCACAAAGGAAGCCACAATACTGACGCGATAAATATTGAACGTCTAGGGTATGTCCGTGATCCACTACGATACGTCAATCCAGATCGCGATATAGATCACGATAAATACTTTACGTGTAGCCTTCGCCGAAGAGTTTGGAAGGGCCTTCCCCAAGGTTCAGTCCTTAGCCCTTTACTATATAGCGTGTATACTCATGACTTGGACCTTTCAGTGGATTGCTTTTGTAATGTTCTCCAATACGCAGATGACCTTGCTCTCTACGTAGCAGCAGATAATATCTCTGATGCCGAGAATAGACTTAACTCCGCAATTTACTATCTTAACAGTTGGCTTCTGGATCACGGCTTGTCACTTTCCATTTCTAAAAGTAGTGTGGTAGTCTTCTCGAGGGCTAGGTCTATTCCTGACATCGCAATATCTTGTGATGGACAATCGTTTCCAGTACATGATAGAGTAAAGTTCTTGGGAATGATATTGGACTCAAGAATGTCTGGTGCTCATCACTTAAAATACATTTCTGAAAAATGTGAAAAAAATATTAATGTACTGAGAGCACTTTCTGGAGTTTGGTGGGGAGCTCATCCATCCACCCAAAAGTTACTTTATAATGCTCTCATTCGCAGCCTACTGGATTACGGTTCTTTCCTACTGGAGCCATGTAATAAAACTTCTTTGGTTTACCTGGACAAAATCCAATCTAAATGTCTGTGGATTATCCTTGGCGCGATGAAGTCTTCACCTATAAATGCTATGCAGGTGGAGTGTCTGGAGTCGCCCCTAGAATTCCGTAGACAATACATTTCTGATAGATTCCTCTATAAAAGTTTCCAACTGTCATCTAACCCAATAATCGCTAAGTTACAAACTTTACATGAACTGATTCCTTCCAATGACTATTGGTCACACAAAAATCTACCATGCTTGCTAATAAGTTATAGGAAACTCATTAATTTGCCTTCTCCTGTTTACCAGTGTAAGATCAACCCTCTCTTTGAAACTCCATATGAAGCTTTAATTTATCAGCCGGAAGTAATTCTCGACTTAGGTGTAGAAAAGAGCTCCGTGGCCGCTCAGAATCAACTCAATGAAATAGTATCAACTAAGTGGCCTGAATGGTTGACTATTTATACTGACGCATCTAAAATATCCAGTGATGGTCATGTCGGTTCAGCGGTCTGGATTCCTAAATATAAAATCATACTCAATTTTAAATGCTCTTCGTTGGCTTCAGTCTATACTGGAGAAGCCATTGCTATTCTAGAGGCCCTTAAATTTGTTCAGTCTCATACTATTTCTAAAGTAATAATTTTTTCAGACTCAAAAAGCTGTCTTGAAGCAATTATTAGTAACCAATTTTGCTGCAAAACTAAAGTTCAGTATATTTTGAAAATTAAAACAATTTTATTTGAGTGTCACCAGCAAGGTTTGCATATTGTCCTTGTTTGGATTCCAGGCCATGTAGGCATTAAGGGCAATGAAACTGCTGATGCTTGCGCTAAGCAAGCTACTGTCAACGGTACTTTTACTCATTCTGGCTTATACACTAACGATGTCACATTAATAGCTAAGAAAGACCTCTTCTTGAACTGGTCAGATTACTGGAAAAAGAGCAGCGTTTCTAAAGGTTCACACTATGCCAACATCCAACCAGACATTCCCCATATACCATGGTTTTTTAAATATCGCAGTGCCAATAAGAGAGTGACTTCTGTTGTTTGCAGACTTAGATTGGGACACGTGTGTACTCCAGTTTTTTTGGCTAAAATAAGAGTGAAAGACAGTTCCTTATGCGAGTGTGGGCTTGACGAAGGTACAACAGAACATATATTTTTTAATTGCCCTAAAAACAGCCCCTCCTTATACTCCCTTCTCCCTCCGTGTATCCCTCGGCCTACTAATTTTAAATCCGTATTAGCGTTTGTAGATACTGATTTTGTCAAAGTCCTGTGTTCGTTCATTAACACTAATAATATTAAATTGTAACTGCAAATCTTTATCTGCTTCACTCACTTACTAACCCATCTATTTGTTATTGTTACAGGTATCTCAACAGTCAAACTCAGTAGACAGTTCCTCAAAATTAAATCTTATTTTTTTGACAGTTCTCTTGTATGAGCATAACGCCCTAAAGTTTAAAGCAGAGTCACAAACAAAAACTAAACCACATTGTCTACCCAAAAACTAGACACTGGCTAAATCATAGCGAGCCATCAAATAAGAAATTGATTAAGTAAGTAATGGTTTTGTTTTCTTGTGCGTGCCAACCCTAATCACGTGACCTACACACACGGCTGCTTTGATTTTTTCGGCAGTCAACTTAAGCATTCTGGTGCATTCGCGTCGCGTCGCGTGTGCGTAAAAATGCCTAGGTATACGAACCAGCAATATCGTGAGATGCTATTGCTATCGTGAGAGTGACGAGGTAGTAAGTGGTGCTATATGCGCTTAAACGAAGAGAGAGTTTTTTAGTTTTAAGGTGTAAATAAGACTTGTAAAAACATAGGTGATAAACTTTTAAACACGCCGAATTAGTGTAATAATAATCATGTGCCGATCACAAAAGTTCTTCTAGTTCGTCCTTTAATAAATTTTAATTTATTTACGAAAGTTTAGCACAGCTTTTCACTTTTATTTAATTATTATTACATTAGTTTGACAGTCCAAATCCTGCTATGTGTGATGGGAAGCTTATCACCTTTCCTGTTCGCTGATGTAATAAACTGGAATGCTATTTAACACCATGTAAGTACCTACCGACACCTATTAATTACGCAGCTTTTTAGGTATTAACGTTGCCTTTATTGCGAGACATTAGTTTAACTTAATTTAGTGTAAATAAATAGGTAAGACTGATACTTATTATCACAATGCTTTAGGCTGTTTAGTTGTCGAGGACATGAAAGGTCATCTGGTCATTTGTTTTGGAGTTAGCGGCAAGTGCTTAGCGTACGGACGCGACATTAGAAAACTACCCATTGATCTTTCATTTGTAAGGAAAGATAATTGTAACTTCTCATAATGTGTGGTGTGATAGATTTTTACTAGGATTGAATTGAAATTACGTTCATACATCATAACACTTATCATAATTACAGTTAAAATGTGGCCATAACATAACTTGATGCTATCGATAGTCGTTGGACTTAACTGCACCTTATACCTACGCACATTTCAAAAGTTTGCAGACTAAAGGCGTGGCCCATTGAGTAATAATGTGGCCCATTGAGTAATTTATGTTTTCGAACAATGTTCTGTTCAAAATCTGGCGCAGCGGACCCGACTTTACGTAGGTACTTATCGCCCAGCTGACAACGCGCACGGGTCAACAGTCGGCCGGCCAGGCGTTCATTGCCCGCACGTTGTAAATAATCGTTATTTATAATTGTTTTTAATTTTATTTTTCTTATGCTATTGGTTTAAAATTAATTAGATACTCAAAGACCTTCTAATTAAAATTTACAAAATGAATTATTTAATAAAAAATAATTAAACACGAGTTTCTTTTTTGTCATTTTTGTCATGTTTAAAACACTTGACCTGACCAGCCCTAGAAGTGTTTTGCGGTTTCTAGCAGTCACCTTATATAAATAGGTAAGTAAATACTATTTTTTTTATTTTTTTGGTAGACAAGTAAAAGTGTAGAATTTATTACAGCCCATAAGTAGCCCAGCTTTCATAAAACGACATCTATCGAGTGTTTTTGAACTAATTTTTACTTTTTAATTTGGGCTGTCAGAAAATCGCCTATTATCGTTTTGATAATGTGGTAAGTAATAGAAATTGGAGTTTTTGAAGTAAAATAAAGTAACGGCTGAAATGAGTTTTGGAAAACATTAGTACCTAACCAATAAGGTTGACATTTTTAATTCACATTTTTAATCATTCGAATATCTTTTTTTATAAAAACTTAAGCATAAACAAAACGTCAAAAATTAATAAGCATAAAGGACAATGGGCAAAAGTGGTCCAAGAGTTAAGACTAGGTCCTCCACTAACGATACCTGCGGAAAATGAAAGCTTACACTTGCCATATGATTCCGGCAAAATACCATCAAAATCCGTCCCGGGAACTCCCCTACACGGTCAAGTCAACCTGACTAAAAATAATAAGATTTTACGTTATGTGTGGCGCATGTTTGGTATCAATAAGATACCATACAAACCAAATATCTAAAATTTACTTTTAAAAATACTAAAAAAGCAGGATCCTACTAAAAATGGCACTGAAACAATTCAGAATCTGAATTCCAGCATGTGTGTGCCGCTCTATATAAAATGTATGGGAATAAGCGCGTTCTGAATTCAGAATCTTAAATATTCAGACACGGAATTCCGGACGCTCGTCAGCTCATTCTTCCAGATCGATCTGAGAAATTCAGATTCTGAAAAAATCAGCATGTGTGTGGAGCATACTGATATTGTATGGTATTCCGGCCTTTCTGAATTCAGAATCTGAATTCAGATTCTTAATTCAGAAAGCGATTCCGGCTGTGTGAGGCCAGCCAGGGCTGTAAGAAATTCTACACATTTGCTTGTTTATCAAAAAAATAAAAAAATAGTACTTACAAATTTTTATTCAGTATCTCCAGGACCTATTTCTATTTTGGAATGGAATAAATATTACGTAGCCATACACGTGTTCTTCATGGACTCGCCTTTTATTAGGCGCCATACTAATCTATGCTAAGCGCCATCTATGAAGTCATTTACGAACCAATTTCTTTTTTTTTATCTCGGAAAACCGCCCATTACTAAACTTTCGAAACATTACCAAAATTATTTAAATTTATTAGTTAAACATGCTTATCAAAACGCAATGAATATCGAGCGCAGCCACTGCCGCACACACACACAAATGCACGCATACGTATTATATCAGCTCAAATCAGCTGTACAAAGAGGATTTAATCCAGCTGTACTCGACAGCAGGTGGCTTAGAGCATTCAACGAATGCTCTAAGGCAGGTGGAGATGCACGACTCAGCACGCTTCGGCGCCGCGGGCAATTACCTCACCACAATAGACGCGTTTTACCTGAAATAAAACGCATATTAAATACTTACCTCATTAGAAGCTTATAATATTGAGATAGGCATATCCGTTTCCCGTCGTATCTTTCTTCCGGTATATCGCTGTCTCTCTCGCTCATCCCACTCAGTGGCGTCACCAGGTGGCGCGGTGGGGGAACCAGGAGATTTCACACCCGCGCCCATTTGTTTTGTTCATCATTGCGTCGAAATATGCATTAAGCACCAGGCGGAAATAAAAACTAAGCTTCTAATGAGGTAAGTATTTAATATGCGTTTTATTTCAGGTAAAACGCGTCTATTAAACACTTGACCGTCATTAGAAGCTTATAATATTGAGACCTGTTTGTTACCGCCTGGTGAAAACGCCAATGTGAGAAATAAATTAAACAATAAGTGCGAGAGAGTTAATCATATGATTATGGTTTAAACAAAAAGTTATAAATTAAGTACTAATTATTTACAATTTAAGTAAAGTACGAAAATAATTTGCCAGTCATTGATGAAAAATCAAATAATTTAGCTTGTAAACCATGTAAACCAACATTATTATTAGGAAATAAATATTGTTTACTATTTGATTTCAATCACTTTAGAGGGTAAAAATATTCACGACAATAAACCTTGTGAAAAGTAATAAGTAACTAATCTCCAATTACCAATAGTTAGTATATCCTCAGTGGGTAAATCATATCAATCTAGTTTGTAGATGCTACAGCGGAGCAAAACACAACCAGGTGTGGCTGTAATATCTATCTAGCTACCACAGTGCATGAAACAGGTGACAGGTGAACCACTCGAAGTTTTAAATAAATTAGTTTTGCCATTTTGTACAATATTTATTGATCCTTATAACCAGTAGCAATTTCTAGCCTGTTTGTCTGTAGTCCCTACAGTCAGTTTTTGACCCAAACTGTCGCCATTATATTACTGCATTGTCCTGAACAAAATAATGTTTGGAGTCCACAGCAAGGTAACAAAGGAGCAATGCGACAATAATATTGCAGTGTTACGAACTAATTGATTCTAGGTTTGAAATACATTACAAAGGTCTACAGACTAATATTACTAAAACCTGGAAAAAGGAAGTTTTGTTGTTTTTAAATGTTTAATTAAGATTGATTTTAAAACATGTTTAACTATTACCTCGTCACTAAGATTTCCATACAATTGTGCGCTGCATAAAGTAGAAACGACAATTTATGGTAGTGTATAGTATTGTAAGAAAGATTTAAAATATTAAGAGTAAATCTGCCAAAAACTGGACTGACTGGACCCATTTGGTACGCGTTCCGCGTGTGGATGGCGCCGCTGCTGCTGCTAACGCCCTTCCTGTACTACTGGACCAAGCACAAGTGCTCATATGGTTTTATAATAACCAGACGCTTGAGTAGGGAAATTTGCTTGTGGTTCCATAACGATATATCATTTAAGCACACCAAATTTCAACGTCATGTCTTGAACCTTGGGGGTTGGCAGGCCTGTGATTATGTCTACCAGGCGTCTACGTTTCGAATTCCATACTGTGAATGAGGCAGCAAGGGGTACCACAATCAGATAAATTCCTGTTGAGGTGTGCTAGCACCCTGGGGATGAGGGAAGGTGGTGCGAATTTCCAAGCCAGAGGGAAGCGTTCTACTTCAGGCTGAAAGCATTGTGAAACATCGCTTCGTAATCATTGAGATAAATCTGCATAGTTTACCCACTACTCGAGCGTTCTTGGATACAAACAGGTGAATTACTGGCCAGGCCCACTTCGCGAATATCGTTTGTGTGAATTCTGGCAGTAGATGCCACTCGAGACAGTTCATCTGCATGGCTGTTCAATTTCCCTGGAATGTAATGAATTTTGACCACAATTTGGTTGGTGGTCATTTGTTGGTTGGCAATTTGGAGGATTAAAATAAAATTGTCGAAGGCTTCGTGTTCGATGCTTGTCATTCTAAGACTTAGAACAGCCCGCTTTTCTTTTTGATTGCACTGCAGACTTTGTTCGGATGCACTCCACCTTCTCGACAGGGCAGAATTGTTGAGTTGTGACCCCCCAATCCTGAAGCAACGGTTGTCAAAAAGAATGTTGGTGGAGGTATATGTATTGGTGTTTCTGATAATTTTTAGCTACCAATACATTTAACTACATCGTAAGGTAGAGTCTATTTTACCGCCCAATTTCTTCTCTTAGGTATCGTAAAAGGCGACTAACGGACCATAGATTGCACATACATCCAACAGTATAGAGCGGCGATAGGCTCATCACTTGTCACGTACATGTGCAGTTATCATTTGGTGAAACGTAGACTATGGCAGAGGACTGCTTTTGCGGTCCTCATTGCTTGGTCTCTGACTAACCCTTTGGGGATAACAGTCGTGAGTATATGTAGGTATGTATGGACGCTTGTGATTCCTCCATGTATCCTAGTATGTCCTTGCGGGAGACATTGATTTTGGTAAGCGCCCTGCGAGGGCGGTCAAACAGACTTTTTGAAGTTTATGTGGACACCAAAATAAGTAAGTGTTTCTATTACAATGTTGGCATGTCTGGACAGAACCATCTGGTCTTTATGTCTATAAGATAATAGTCTAAGAAAACATTGCGCTGCTCATCTCAAATGGAAGGCATATAATTTTTAGTAATTCGCCTTTGTAGAACAGACGAAGAAACCATTGTGGGATTTGGCTATAGTCAGATGGTAGGACCTAGGTCTGAGAAAAGTAATTTGTACATCTAGTCTCTTGGCCGTACACAGTCCGGAATTCGTATAATAATTTAACGACTTCAGGTTAAAAATTTGGACGGAGTGACCTTCTTGAGTGCTCTTTGGTACTAAGAACTGGGTTAAAACGAAGTTTAGAAAAAAAAACTAACTGTTTCTAGAAACCTGTTCCTTCATCTGTGTCAGCATTGCAGACATTTTGTCCGATACAAGCGTGTAACAACTGTCGATTGTAACGTTTGGAACCTTGAGCGATGGCTTCAGATAAAACGGTATTCGATACCTTTGTGTTATGATAGAAAACTTGGAGCACCTATTTAGTCCCAACGGTGTCGATAAAGTGCAAATTGACCGGCTCGAAATTTCGGAGCGTCATTGTCTACGTCTTTTGTTACCTCTGTTAGCAGAGAAGATGGACGTTTTTGTCCTGATTGATAGAGCTGCCAAGCCTATGATCCTGGGGATCGAAAGTAAGAACAGCCTCCGTTGTTTATATTATAGCTATGATGTGGTTCGTGGCTGGCATAAGTATGTCCTTGCGGAGGACATAGTTTTTGTTAAGCGCCCTGCGAGGGCGGTTCATAGCCATGATGTGGTTCGTGGCTGGCATAAGCATGTCCTTACGGAGGACATTGATTTTGGTAAGCGCCCTGCGAGGGCGGTTCATAGCCACGATGTGGTTTGTGGCTGGCATAAGCATGTCCTTGCGGAATACATTGTTTTTGGTAAGCGCCCTGCGAGGGCGGTCCATAGCCACAATGTGGTTCGTGGCTGGCATAAGCATGTCCTTACGGAGGACATTGTTTTTGGTAAGCGCCCTGCGAGAGCGGTTCATAGCCACAATGTGGTTTGTGGCTGGCATAAGCCTGTCCTTGCGGAGGACATTTATTATTTAATTTAATTAAAAACGGTTACATAACCATTTACAACAATTAAACGTATTATTCAAATTCAAATAAAATAAGGGACATTTAGCATAACATTAACATACATGCATCTTCTCGCAAAAACCGCAAACACTCAAGTAATATTACCATTGATTTTGGTAAACGCCCTGCGAGGGCGGTTTATAGCTACGATATGGTTCGTGCTGGCATAACCGCATAAGCATTATGCCCTTGCGGAGGACATTTATTTATTAAATTTTATTAAAACGGGTAAATACCAATTACAATAATTAAACATATTATTCAAAATCAAATTAAATTAAATAAGGTACATTTAGCATTATATTAACATATATGCATCTTCTCGCAAAAACGCGAACACTCATGTAATAACCATTGATTTTGGTAAGCGCCCTGCGAGGGCGGGCAAATTATTGCCACGATATGGTTCGTGGCTGCCATAAGTATGTCCTTGCGAAGGACATTGATTTTGGTAAGCGCCCTGCGAGGGCGGGCAGATTATAGCCACGATATGGTTCGTGGCTGCCATAAGTATGTCCTTGCTGAGGACATTAATTTTGGTAAGCGCCCTGCGAGGGCGGTTCACAGCATGCTGTGCGTGTGTCTGTCCCATGCACCAGAAGAACAACGCGATGGTACACTATAAGAAGTTTGCCCTTGCGAAAGGTAACCGTTTGTTGTTAGTACAGGTTTTGCTTGCGAGGCATTCCCAGTACTAGTATTTAATAACTGGCCAAAAAGTTTTCTAACAGGACAATTATATTTTTTTTTTTTTTTTTTTTATGCAACTGTAATCTGTTCAGAATTAAACAAATGTGTGTTTGAAGGTAGAATCTTATTCAAAGTAGCAAGCCTTAGAGGGTCTTTTACATTTTTATGAGTACCTATCCTCTTTTCGTATATTTATAGTTTCAGTCTACAACCTAATCACCACTGAAAATATACCTTTATGAGAGGCATCAGATGTTTGCGACCAACTAGTAAACTGCGCAGACAATGGGCGATTTTCTGACAGCCCAAATTAAAAAGTAAAAATTAGTTCAAAAACACTCGATAGATGTCGTTTTATGAAAGCTGGGCTACTTATGGGCTGTAATAAATTCTACACTTTTACTTGTCTACCAAAAGAATAAAAAAATAGTATTTACTTACCTATTTATATTCAGGACATCCAGAACCTATTTCTATTTTGGAATAGAATAAATATTACGCAGCCATACACGTGCTCTTCATGAACCCGCCTTTTACTAAGCGCCATACTAATCTATGCTAAGCGCCATCTATGAAGTCATTTACGAACCAATTTCTTTTTTTTTTTTGATCTCGGAAAATCGCCCATTATTAAAAATATCTTTTTAGTTTTAAAATACCAAAAGTTATTGGTTGTGCACAAATTTATCAGAATATTGGTGCTTAGGCCCTAGCTGGCTCTATTAGTTTACTTTTAAAATCAAAAATCAAATCTAGATCACTACACGGAATATTTAAATTGTTAACTGTTTTAGTCAGTATTGGTAACACCTGCGAGGTGCAACAATCGTTGTAAGATTTCCTCTAACCTCCGATAAAGAAGACACATTGTCGTTATCGTCATGAAAGGCGGGTAGGTACGAGGACCATGCTTCTTTGAACGATGACGACTAACTCGAACTCAACCTTCGCCGATGCGATCGGGATTGTTAGAAGGACTAGCTATAGCCGCTTAGCTACAATTCATTTTTCTCATTTACTAATGTAAGCACTAATTATCGGTTTCTTATCTAAAATAAAAAGAAAAAGTGCCTGGAGGGTAGATACCACGTATTAAACACAAAAAACACTTTTAAAAATACTATCTTTACTCGAATGCTTTCTTATCTTATAAGAAAAGGTGTATCTACATCTCTGGCGGGTAAAATAAAAAGTTTGAACCAGGTGATAACTTTAAATTATAAATCCAGCGAACGGTAACACCGTTAAGTTAGGAAACTATTCTAAGTACTCACGTGTATTGTAGAAACTCACGAGAACTGTGTTGCAGTTTTAATTAAAAATAATTCTATTTCTTTGTCACAATGTAGTGCACAAGTTACGCCGACGGGAAATTTCACGCCAATGATGAACAAATGGGCGCGGGTGTGAAATCTCCTGGTTCCCCCACCGCGCCACCTGGTGACGCCACTGAGTGGGATGAGCGAGAGAGACAGCGATATACCGGAAGAAAGAGAAGGAAAATACGACGGGAAACGGATATGCCTATCTCAATATTATAAGCTTCTAATGACGGTCAAGTGTTTAATGATATTAATATCATTGCCTCACCATAATTGTTTGCGCCACAGCGCAACGACGAATAACAGCCGTCTCTGTGCCGGCCAATCAGAGTGCAACGACAAATATACCGGACGAAGTTAGCCCGCGCCGACCGGCGCTGGCGCCAAACTAGTGTGCTCCGAGCTATCAAGGCGAACCCACGCGTCGCGCGCCCTAGAACTCAGCCCGTGACCACGTCACATATGTGTACAGTGTGTGCAGTGCAGTGTGTGCAGTGACCTAGAGCTAGGACTACCAGCTCACCTCTCCCTAAAACGCCACCGACCTGCGCCCCCGCGCTCACTGTGTGTGTGTTGCCGCCCTCAAGCCCGCCGCCCGCGTCTAGAGCGCCAGCCACCTTCAGATCCAGCACGATCCATTGCCTACAGCTCGGACCCCGGTAAGTTCCTTTCGACCTCCCGCCTAACCTTCTTTACTCTGCTGTATTTGGCGGTGTCTTCTGACCCGCGAATACATTTTGATCCTACGAGCCGGATACATTCCATACAGTCCACTAGTTTTAAACCCTACCCTACACATTTCATTTTTGTTTTGCCTCGACTCGTGCCACGCCTATACAACACAACACCCAACACCCACACAATGCACGCGCAGGCCGGGCGCAGCCCAAACACCCCTTACTGCCCTTACTGCAGGGCTAGGGGGCATAAACTAATAGCGTGCGCCCGCTACAATGCCCAACCGACACAGGGTCGGTGGGACTTTATAAATGCCCGCAAGCGGTGCCAGAAATGCCTAGGCCCACATTACCCACAGAAGTGTAAGTCGGTAAAGGGTTGTAGAGTGTGTGGCAACGCCGAGCACCACACGTCCCTTCACCGACCGGACGACACGACGCAACAATACCAGCCGGAATCGGCGGCGCGGTGGCTCCCGCCCCATCTGCGTAACACTCCGGAACAACGACCCATCGACAGCCTGCTCCATGCGTCCGCGCACGCACAGCAGCCGCATGGGTCGCAGCAGTAGGTATACTAAATTTCTAAATTTCTAAATTAATTGGTTCACATAACGTTACCCTGCCCCAATAAAAATTTCGTCAGGTAGTCATGAATCATTTGTGAGGATTGCGACTACGATATATACAAGATTATTTAACGCAATTATTTCTGCATGTTGTTTTGATATTGATCTCGTGTATGCATCCGATTGTCTGATCACAGATCTATGTGTAGGGACCTATACGATCGTTGTCTAATGATACATTGTTCGGTAACTTAGTAGTTAAATTATTACGTTACGTAGGGTATTATAACGAGAGATGGTTTCCCGTTTTATTACGTTGCGTGGGGTATTATGACGAGAGATGGTTTCCCGTTTTATTTTTTGCCTTGGCAATCGGCTCATTCTTGTGCGTGCTCGCCACAAGAGCATAGTACTTCTACACACGTGCACCCACACATCAGCCTGCAACACATGTAGTCAGCCCGCACCTATACGGTGCATGACATCAGCTCGCGCTTCTGCGCCCCCGCGCCGCCTGCGCTTCTGCGCCCCCACGCCTTTGCGCTTACGCGCCCCCTGCGCTTCTGCGCCCCCGCGCCGCCTGCGCTTCTGCGCCCCGCGCCCCCACGCCTCTGCGCTCACGCGCCCCCTGCGCTTCTGCGCCCCCGCGCCGCCTGCGCTTCTGCGCCCCGCGCCCCCACGCCTTTGCGCTCACGCGCCCCCGCGCTCACGCGCCCCCTGCGCATCTGCGCTCCCGCGCCCCGTGCGCCCATGCGCCTTCTGCGCTTCGCGCCCCGCGCCCCCCCGTGCTTCGTGTGCACAGGCATTCAGCTCTCATACAACCATACACATACATTCACACACGTGCATTCCTCTCAGCTCATCATATACACACCCACTCGACATTAACTCACCACAGCACGAATCGAGGCTGTAGTCTCCTGTTACTCCGTTCCTCCCCCCCCCCCCCCCTCCTACCCCCTGGGGCCCGGGAAGATGTTTGCGCCACAGCGCAACGACGAATAACAGCCGTCTCTGCGCCGGCCAATCAGAGTGCAACGACAAATATACCGGACGAAGTTAACCCGCGCCGACCGGCGCTGGCGCCAAACTAGTGTGCTCCGAGCTATCAAGGCGAACCCACGCGTCGGACCCCGGTAAGTTCCTTTCGACCTCCCGCCTAACCTTCTTTACTCTGCTGTATTTGGCGGTGTCTTCTGACCCGCGAATACAATAATTTAGTTAAATAAGTACCTACATCTCAGTAACTGTTAACCCTTTAGTTCATAACGTTAAGTATGCATAACACATACGTAACCAATATTCTTCTTCCAATACTAAATCGATTATCTTTCGACTTTTTCTGTTAATGAGTAAAGAACATCACCGTAATCTAAAAAAAATATAAAACGTCATCGTATTGTCAATTTTGACATTGACGTGCAAAATGGCGTCACGACCTCGAACTGCTCCCGCGCAGAGGGTAAGAAATATTGTTTTTTTTTTTACTGAAAATGCTAAATTTCCCTTATAAGTGTATGTTATTCATGTTTTCGTGTTTGTTTTCTATGATTTTTACACTTTGATATTACTAACAAAGCAAGTTTGTTTATGCTATAACCTGTTAAAGTATAATGTTAACTATAACTAACGTTGCGAATATACTAGTGATTGACACGAGATTATGAATGTTAAAAATAACTTACATTGCGAAATGAGAGGGAATGGACATTTTGGTTTTTGTTCGGTAATTGTGGTATCGCAGGGTGTTTGCATGAAGGTTGTCTTTAGTTTGTTCTAGGATAACCTGCGATTGGAGCGTGTAAGGAAGATTCGGGCACTTGTCCCACCACGTGATGCTTCTTCTTGCGATAGTAGTGTGTCAGAAGATGATAGAGATAATATAGTCATTGACAATGACGATTATAGCAGCTCGGAACCTTCCTCTTTAGATTCTTCATTTGAGCGACTTAATATTTTAGACGATCCTGATCCTTATTATGATGATGATACCATTTTGTCTGAAGAATTAATACCATCCACTCCATTTATTAATGAAGTACTTGCTACACACAACTTACCACAAGATTTGCCTTCCATCCAATCAATATCATCCATTTTGTCTGTTCCACCGACTCTTGAAGCTTCCAGTGTACCCAAGAAAACTCGCTCAAAGAGAGTGAATCCTTTACCAAGATTGTTGGCACAGAAAAATAAACCGTTTATTAGAAAGCCCTTGGATTTTAAATGGGAAGGCGGTAAATTTAAATATCCTGCAATATTAGATGAAATAACTTTTACTAAATTTGGTTCTGATTCAAAGTCGCCATCTGATTACTTTTCTGATTTTTTTAGCGAAGAAGTTATCAAAATACTAATTGAAAACACAAATTTATATTCTGTACAAAAAACACTGAGATCTATAAATGTTACTCGTGAGGAATTTTTGGATTTCATTGCAATAAATCTTTTGATGGGTGTCGTGAAGATGCCATCTTATCGTGATTACTGGAAGAAAGACCTTAGATACAACCTAATCGCCGATGTTATGAGCTTGAAACGTTATGAGCAGATACGTCAGTTTCTACATTTTGTTGACAATTCCCAACAAAATGAAGATCGGTACTTCAAAGGTCGGACGATTTTAGAAGCAGTACGTAAAAACTGTCTTAAAATGGAAGAGGAACATCGGTACAGCATTGATGAAATGATGGTGCCGTATAAGGGCACCAGAGCTGGCAACAGGCGGCAAAATATGGCAAAAAAACCAAAGAAGTGGGGGTTCAAAATGTTTGTCAGAGCAGGCGTATCTGGCTGCGTCTATGATTTTGTTCCTTATGCTGGCGAAGACACGTTTATGTACCATTCCTTTACAGAATATGAAGACTCTTTGGGTGTTGGCGCTAAAGTTGTGATAGCTCTTTGCTAAAGTATCAAGCATAAACCAGCAGTTGCATACTTCGACAACTTTTTCTCATCACTCGAACTTATTCATTTTCTACGTCATGAATATGGTATATTTTCCCTAGGCACAATAAGAGCTAATCGCTTAAGAGGATGCCAAGATAAACTACCGAGCGATAAAGAAATGTTTAAAAAGGGAAGACGTTCAAGCAAGCAAGTTGTTTGTAATAAAAATAAGCTGAGTGTTGTGAAATGGCAAGACAATAAAACCGTCACATTGGTGAGCTCGTATGTTGACTCATATCCAATGGAAAATACAAAAAGTTTTTCAAAAGAGGCTAAATCCAAGATTGACGTTCCATGTCCCCAAATTGTGAAACACTACACTCCCATATGGGAGGAGTAGATTTGTGCGACATGATGGTCTCACTTTACCGCACCAATTATAAGACAAAAAGGTGGTATATGGCGTTGTTCTCCCAACCGTTAGACATTTGCGTAAATAACGCATGGATCATGTACACGAAAGATTGTGCTCGATACAATAAAGTTCCAAAGCCTATTTTTAAGGGCTTTAGAATTATGATTTATTATGAACTTCTTTCCAAAGACCGAACATCAGTTGCGACGAGCTCTTCTTCTAAACAAGCTAAAATAAAAAAAATTCAAAAACCGTCTGGACCAAGACCAACTGACGCTATTCGCCGTGATAACTTAGGTCATATGCCTGACTATATAACAGCGCCTGGCAGATGTAAATTCTGTAAGAATGGCATGACAAACGTTATCTGTTGCAAGTGCAATTTAAGATTATGTTTCGTGAAGAAACGCAACTGCTTTAAAAACTATCATGAACATTGAATGTTGATTTGTATGAAAGAATTTCTTTTAGTATGTTCGTATATTAATAAACAATAAATTAAAATGAGAGCAGACGTTTTATTTTTAATTTCCTGCATATTTCGCAATGTTAAGAATACATTACATAATTTTTAACACTATAAAATACTGAGTACTTCGCAATGTAATGTATTTTTAACATCCAGTTTCTAAAACAATGTAAGTAAAAGATTTGTTTTTGTATTTGTCAAATGTACCTAACGACATTTCTGGACAAAGTATTTAAAAAAAAATTAAAATTTTCGTTACTTTTTCTCTTGCGAACTAAAACTAAATACTCTTGTTAACTTATCGCTTCATTTGTATCGATCGGTTTTTTCTTTTAGACGTACCTACTTCTACTTACGCAAACTTAATAATTACGAGCTGCTAGCAGGTCTTCTGCATGTTAAAAGGTAAGAGCACCGTCCTAAATAAGTTATTGAAACTTAATAGTTTCAATAACTAAACTAGGAAGAGCTAGGAGCTCGATGGCTCGGTAGCTATGTGGGTTGCAAAAAAGGTAAAGTCCAATTTCACAAATACAAAAGTTTATTTGCACACGTAAACGATACAAGTGAGTACCTACAGCAAACACGGAAAACAAATAGGTACCTAAATAATTAGATGCGAACGGACAAGCTACTAACAGTTAAAAATTTAGTCTAGGTATACACATTACTTTTACTAAAATTAATGAAATAGATCGACAATGGGCGATATAAGAGATCAAAAAAAAAAAGAAATTGGTTCGTAAATGACTTCATAGATGGCGCTTAGCATAGATTAGTATGGCGCTTAGTAAAAGGCGGGTCCATGAAGAAGACGTGTATGGCTACGTAATATTTATTCCATTCCAAAATATAAATAGGTCCTGGAGATTCTGAATAAAAATTTGTAAGTACTATGTTTTTATTTTTTTGATAGACAAGCAAAAGTGTAGAATTTATTACAGCTCTTAGGTAGGAACGGGTCGGCTTTCATAAAACGCCATCTATCGAGTATTTTTGAACTAATTTTTATTTTTTAATTTGGGCTGTCAGAAAATCGCCCATTATTGTTAACTAGTAGGGTAATAGGTTATCGCTCTTCTATCTCAATGGTCAAAGGGAAATTGCTAAACATTTCACTAGTAGGCGATCTGATTGCTTTCAATTGTATGGAAAAATGAAGTTGCGTTTTATTAGAAATTTTGCGTGATAAGCCGAATGATTTTTAGTAAATTAGAAAGAAATCACCTATGTAAGTGGTATTATGTAATGTATTATGATTTGATATAAAGGCTTATTTTATACTTTGATAGCGAGATACATATTTCCAAGTGCCTTTCATAAATAGAACATTCCTGAGAAGACCGTGAGCGAGCATTGCTATTTTTTCTCTCTAGGTTTTATGCTACGTGTAGCCTTCTAGGAGTACGAAAAATAAAGATTTTTACTCAAAATCATGCTTAAATTGACAACCGCGGAGGTCGTCAATAATAATAATTGTAAACTTATTTTTTGACACGAGTTTTATTAATTTATTTGTTTAATTTAGGTATTAACTTGCCTCCACCGGCACGGTAGCAACAACGTATGTCGTTTTCATTTTAGTGTACCGTCAGTTCTCAGTAAAATGGTCAATTCCGGCGATTTGGGTGTAGTGCCACACAATAATATTACAAGCAGAAACGACACTATTGACACAATGGGCGATTTTCTGACAGCCCAAATTAAAAAATAAAATTAGTTCAATAATACTCTATAGATGGCGTTTTATGAAAGCCGACCCATTACTGCATAAGGGCTGTAATAAATTCTACACTTTTGCTTATCTATCAAAAAAATAAAAAAATAGTACTTACAAATTTTTTTTCACGATCTCCAGGACCTATTTCTATTTTGGAATGTAATAAATATTACGTAGCCATACACGTGTTCTTCATGGACTCGCCTTTTACTAAGCGCCATACTAATCTATGCTAAGCGCTATCTATGAAGTCATTTACGAACCAATTTCTTTTTTTTGTGATCTCGGAAAATCGGCCATTGCAATACAATATCATCCTTAGGTGCACGCCAATGCGGTCTAAAATAACTCTGCACCTGTACTGATGCCTAACTCTTTCAACGGCCGGGACAATCGAAAGTAAATCTTATATCTAAGGCGCTACGAGCGCGAGCCGCTGCATTCACAAAATCCTGCTTGGCAAGCTTGACGTAACCCGGCATAGGGTTTGCCAGATTCTAAAATAAAAAAGCCGGACTCAGCGCTGTATTAGGCCGGACATTTTGCCCTAAAAGCCGGACATAGTGTTTGTGGAAAGCTCAAGACACTATTATAAGCCGGCAACAGTTTTACAATAAAAAACTCAGATGAGGAGTAAAGTTTTAAATTATTATTATTATTTTATGAATTACACATTCACAATCAGTCTTGGCATTTGCACTTACTAGAAACTTGGAAAAGAAAAAACAAAAAAACATTCTCAAAATTTTCGAAAAAAAAAACAAATGGAAAGTACTTCAAATTAAAAATCAACCTGCTATTTGGAATAATTCGGAATGAAATTCTTCATTAACAGATGATTTAAAATAAGCTGTCCACTATTGATGTAACAATAACTTCTTTTTTTTCTATATTGACTCGTCATAGTGACCGCATCCTGCCTGATGGTAAGCAGCCGATGCAGTCCAAAATAATGAGAACGCTCCCCACCGTGGAATAAGCACGGTTACAAGCGCACCCATTCATGACGGCCTGCATAAATGCCGTTTCACGCCCCGTTTAAAATGACCGGGACTATTGGAGCTGGGAAACACATGCGTCGGCAAAGAATTACAAAAGCCGAATGGTTTTACAGAGGAACGATTTGCATATTTTTTTTGGTATGAGTACTGATAGTCTGTACAGTATGATGGTGGTTCCTAAAACCAGCACGTGTAGTCCGGGAGAGGAAAGGAAAGAGCGGGATTATATAAAAAGTTCTTCAGAAAACTGAGAGAAGCAATGACTCTACGCAGCTGGAGGTCCTCAAGAGAGGCTGTAACCTTAGCATCTCCAATAATGCGTACCGCTTGCCTTTGCAGTGTATCAAGTGCATCGAGGAGGTATTTACCGGAGCCGTCCCAGAGATGGGAATAATTGCTCCATACTTGATCGCACCTGAGCCTTGTACAGTAAACAGCGCTGCTCAGGAGTGAAAAACCGCCTCACCTTATTGAGAATACCCAACTTACGGGAGGCAGTTAAATCAACACTCTCGATGTATTGGATTCAGTTCCTGGCCGATGTCCATGCCAAGAATGCAGAGATTTACCGAAATGCGTAACGGAGAGTTCTGAAGAAAGCTAGGAGTAAGGAAGAGAGTTACCTTGGACGAGAATGCACAAACCTGGGTTTTGCTGGCATTAAACTTGGCCAGGTTTTCAGATCCCCACTTAGAGACACGATCGAGAGCCAGGTTTAGTTTGGCAACCAGTTCTTGCCTTTTCACCACGATATCGGCTTGCTTTGCAGCAAGATGTCCCAAGTACTGCTTATGCACCGTACTATCATCAGCATAACAATGAATATTGCCCAAGGACAACATGTCATTAAATGCAGAAGAAATAGGGTAGATGAGAGCACAGAACCTTGCGGCATTCCGGCATTGGCTTTGTAGAACGCGGAGAAACTACCCTCACAAATGACACGAATCCTGCGCTCTTCTAGAAAGTCTGCTGCCTTAAAATCACGATGGTACAAAAAAAGCCTAACAAAATCCGGACAAGCCGGACATGTAAATATTTGGCCGGACACGACCGTAAAAAGCCAAACATGTCCGGCTAAAGCCGGACACCTGGCAACTCTAACCCGGCCGCGTGTTGCTCATAGGGTTGGTTGAATGTAAATACTGCAAATCAATGATATTATCTGCAAATATAAACGCTTGCGCCACGTACCTACCTATAATAAAAAATACATACGCTTTTTCGTGATTTGTTTGTAAATGATCAATAAAATACATTATTATTAAGTAATACTTAACCACCAAACATTGAAGAAGGGGGTTATGCGTACCTACGTATTAATATTCTGTAGTATCTACTTATGTTACTGTCTTACTATGTGCATGTAAAGTAAGTACAGGCGGCAACAGGTCAACCTACCTAACCTACAATCTCGAAATATATTTATTTATGTAGGTAGGTATTTTAAGCGCTATATAAACAGAATAACAGAAAATGAATGCTTAGATATTAGTTGGTTGACTTGGGCGGTCAGAAGAACTTAAAATCTATTCATGCGTGATCGCTGACAAATTGAGTACTTACCTAAATTGACTTTTTACACGCAGTTGGGATAACTGCATTGAATTTCTCTACTTCTCTCATCAAACTAGTTAAATCAATATCGTATTATCATTAATTGTCTATAAATACTACAAGTACCTAGGTACTTGTTTACTTACCTTACAGGATTCTTGGGAAGTCTGTGAAAGGTTAAATCATTTTCTTTAAATTTCGTGTTAGTGCATCCGAATGCAGAACAGTATCACCATTCGCCTCGGTCGCATCCCGCGTACTGCGTGCGCCCTGTGAAATGTCCACCCGGGGGGAACGAGCGTGTAGGTGAATAAGTCGACCTAATTACGAAGTGTCACCCCCCTGGTAGTGCGCTTCCACCTGGCATAGAGTAAAATACTACAATCATCAGATGAAACAAATTAAATTTAAGTGCTTACCCGTTACGAAATAAAAAGAGTCTTTTGAATTGAATAGGTACCTACCGTATAGTCAAGACAGTACTTAATTTACAAATAAGGCCAGACTTTAGGTAAGATGGTAGTAGCTTGCCAGGCGGACTTAGCGCTAAACACTAAACAGCAAAGGCTTCTTCTCTGTTCGTTTAGCTAGCTACCTCTACCTACCACCATTTTAACTAAGTCTGGTGCCATAACAATAACGTCGTTTTCATTGTTGTGTTTCGTTAGTTAGAGGTGAGATAGCCAGTTTATCCCACTGCTAAAATAAAAATAAGGGAATTCCGAAATTACAATTTACAATCAATTGGAAAACTAATTTGAAGTTCTGATTGCAATAATAAACTAAAAGAATGAAGCTCAACCTAGAGTCCTATGAATGACTACGACTACGCTTAGCCAGCCGTCCGTCTAGCGCGCGCGCTGCTTTTGAAAGGGTGTGCGGGGGGCGCGCCTCTGCGCCCCCTAGCTCCATCCTACCGCCCGCCCTCCGCCACGGCGGCGGCTTAAGTCATAGGAGTATCTACTAGTAGGCTGGCTTTTAAATTCTATCAGTTTGGTTTCTTCTGTGATTGAAAGCGCATAGTTTGATAATTACTTGACTTGACTGATTCTTTCGTCTATTTTATTTCTTCTCTTCGCGTTGTGGTTCGTGGTTGTGTAGTTTGTGTGTGTTTGTGTATTTGCGTATTTTCTGTGAAAGATGCCTTTCCAAGCATTTAGTGTTCGCGAATACGTTAATATGGTGCTGTGTTACGGCATGGCCCATGGAAATGCCCCCGAGGCGCTAAGACTTTACGGGATTGAACACCCAACCGCAGTTCAGCCTCGCGACCCGCGAGTTTTCACTCGGGCCAGTGTATATATTCTCTGCTCGGGCTGTTCAGCGCCTGCTGGACAACAGCCGATAATGCCGGTTTCAGAGGGAAGTGGCAGGCCAGTAAGTTTAGCAACAGAACGAGCAATTTTGGACGTGGTGCGCGAAAACCCACGCCTTGGAACGCGAACGGCAGCAAAAGTTTTAAGCAGACGCCATGGCCATCGTGCTCGACATATTTTAGTGTCGTATAACACGGTGCACAAAGTTCTCACGAGAGTCAGGCAACGACCCTATAAAATTCACAGGGTTCATCCGATTGTGCTAGGAGACAGGCAACGTCGAATGGCATATTGTGCGTAGGTACTAGGCCAGAGCCGTCGGTTTGTTTAAAACATTATTTTTACCGACGAGTGCACGTTCACAAATAACGGAATGTGGAACCGCCGAAACGCCCATTATTGGTGCTCGCAAAATCCACACCAGATGCAAGAGACTGGATTTCAGACACGCTGGAAAAACAATGTTTGGGCAGGCAAGTATAGTCCGTAACCAGATTCTGGGACCCGTCTTCTTACCACCTAGAATGGTTCTGCGTATCTAGAATTGATAAACAATTATTTAGCGGATACTCTCGACGATTTGCCACTGGCACAGCTGCAAGTAACTTGGTTCCAGTACGACGGCGCACCCCCACATATCGTGAGGCCGGTCCGCGAGCGGCTTAATGAGCTATTCGGCGACCATTGGATTGGGCGGTATGGACCTCATGAATGGCCTCTACGATCTCCGAATTTAATCTCCCTGGATGTTTTTGTGGGGCCACGTCAAAGACACGGTTTTTGACCGCCAAACAGCTGATGAAATGCATCAAAAAATTGTCAGAGGCCTATTACATCTCGACTGTGATTTTTGCGTAAATTGGTCAATTTTGGCGTTATGGATCTCAGAAACAAAAATACATTAACAATTATGACTTATTGAATAGTGTAGAATAGCTATTGCAATAGAGCGTAGCGGCCTCGCTTTTTGTAAATTTTGCTTAACTTTTTAATTAAACCCAAAATTGCAGAGAAAGATTTTCATAAAGTGCGCGAAGGCACTTTTTTGAGCTCATCGATTGAACTACTGTTCTAAACAAGTGAAATAAAATAACTATAATGTTGTCTCTTTTATAGTCGAATGATGCGTAGCGGCCTCGGAATTTTTAGATATCATTAATTTTATATAGAAAAAAATCTTATTCTAAACCAAAAAACTTCGAAAATTACTATATGTTAACTGTGAATATCTCCTATCTACGATAATATTATTGAGCAAATTTTATACCAGAGTAATTGTTACTTCATGAGGAATAAAGATTTTATAGTGAATTTATTATCCTATTTCGATAAAAACGATAAATACAACAAATATGATTTGTTCACAGACATATGATTTTTAGCCGTACCTAGGTCCAATACGCAGTTCGTCCAAATTGTATTTCAACGCTATTACGGCTTCGTTAAGCTTCTTTTCATACCCTGTATAGGATTCTTAAGGATGAAATAATGGCTGAGAGATGGAAACAAAGCATGCCTGAAAAAGTCACCAAGACCATCTGTTAGAAAAATATTTTTAATCTTTACAAAGACAAAAATAAAAAATATTTTTAATTTAATCATAAATTAGTTCCTGACCTAATTCTAGATGGTTCATGCTTGTTTCTGTAAAATTAATGTAGGTAATTTTAACAGCAGCCGGTGTTTTCTTGTTTTCCATTATTATTATTACTAACACTGTTACTTATGCTGTATGGTATAGTAGGTCCCTTTGCCACACTTTAAAATTAAAGTTGTGATGTGACAGTGACAGATGACATGACATCAGTAAATAAAAAAAATGTAAGCCGGACGAAAAGCAAAAGCGTCTGTTTTAAATCTCAAGAAAAGTATATTGAAAATGAATTTAGAGTTATTAGGTAAGTTTATTTACATTCGATCTCAATACTTAGTTTAACGGCTAAACAATATTACTTAGTGGTTTTCAACCTAAAACGCTATTATTATTCAAATATTTCTTGTTTCAGAATCATTCGGTCAGAATTACCCCGAGGTAAGCGTAAAATTTTAAAGTTAAATACTAAATTCAATAAATATTTATCAGTATTTTTATTTAGACAAAAAAGTTGTGTAGTTCTTTTCTGTTTCTCTCACATCTAAAAGTTCAATGTTTGCCAGTGATTTACAGTATCTTCAATATTAAAAACGTTCGTTATACACCTATAATTATTATTGCAGGAGTTTGATGGGACACTTGACTCCATTTCACTGGCGGCAACATGCGCATTTAACCGCAGAGGCACACTTCTAGCAGTTGGTTGCAATGATGGCAGAATATTTATATGGGACTTTCTCACTCGAGGAATTGCCAAGTCTATATCAGCCCATGTTTACCCCGTCTGTAGTCTCAGTTGGTCTAGAAACTGCAAAAAGGTAAATTTTTATTACACCAATCTTGATTAATCGAAAGGGGAGTAGATAGCGGAACCACAAGAAGCTATGTTTGAATTGGAAGGGTCACATTGTCATGTATACCATTGCTTATGTTTTAACATCTTATGTCTAATGTATAGTGAGCAATAAAAAAATTAAAATTAAAATTTTATAAAATACTGTCCTTAGAGCCTATGATATAATAAAATTCTGGGCACTATCATTAATGTGTTGAACACTAATGTGCTGTTCAGTTATGAAATAATTTTCATAACTCACATAGTAGCTCAAAAGTTGAACAATCTGTATTGTTTTAAATACCACCTTATTATACATAGTGTCCCTTACCGCCGTACTCAGAGACATCAATTAAGTTTAATGACAATTAAATGTCTTTCCTTCTCTATTTATCACTATACATACGAAAGTGACAGCAAGAGACTTAATTGTCATTAAAACTTAATTGACGTCTCTGAGTACGGCGGTTAGAGAGTTAAAATTAACATTAACCAAAAAAAATAAAGTTATTGTCCATAATTTTATTATTTATTAAATTAATTCTAATTAAACAATCAAAACACATGATTTCAATTTAAAATCATCAGTCAAACCAAACCAATCAATGTGTTTTGCAGTCTTGTAATTTTGAACGAAAAGTTGTCTATTCCTCAATCAGTAAACGTCAAAAGCTCCTTGCTACCGGAATCTACCATATTAAAATATAATTTTGTTACTTCAAGTTACAGAACCCATGTGATATTTTTTTGAAAAGAGGTTGAAAATATCACTTAATTACTTTTTTTTTTTATCTAGTCTGTCAACCGTTTGTTTATCTTCTCCTTAAGTTTGGCACGCTCTTTATAGGATGTCTTGTATAGTGTACTTTAATGGGGTCACTAGTTCCCGAAAAGGTGAACAAAAAAGTCAATACATACCACAAATAAAAGGTGCAATTTAATATATTATCTTTATTAAACTTCACAGCTATTATCAGCATCAACAGATCACAATGTGTGCATATGGGATGTGCTAACAGGTGAATGCGAACAGCGATACAGGTTTCCTACACCTATTCTTAGGGTTCAGTTTGACCCAAGAAATGACAAGCGTTTCCTTGTATGCCCGATGAGACATGCTGCCCTGTTGGTGGATACAGAAGGAGAGCACAAAATACTACCCATAGATGAGGATGTAAGCATAAATTAAATTAATTACTGTATGCCTAAATGTTTAAGAATAACTCTATTTATGTGGGTTTTTCTTCATTTTCAGGGTGATATAAATGTTATAGGATCTTTTAACAGACGAGGTGATCATGTTTATACTGGCAATGCAAAAGGGAAAATATTGATATTAGACACTCAATCACTAGCTACAAAGGCGAGTTTTAAAATTACAGTAGGCACATCGAGTACCACTAGCATAAAGAGTATAGAATTTGCTAGAAGAGGAGAGTAAGTAGGTTTTATATTACAATCAAATGCCATCAGTTACTTTAACTAATAATAACTATAACTTTTTCCACTTCATACCAATTGGTATACATAGTTATCTAGCCCAAGTTATGCTTCTTTTGAAACTTGTTAAGAGGCCTATTACATCTCGAATGTGATTTTTGCGTAAAATGCCTTTTTTCGCATTTTGTAGTAATTTTGCAGTTGTATTTATTGTTTTTATCAAAATAGGATAATAAATTTGTGCATAATATTACAAATATCCATTCTGTGAGCATACGTTGAATTCGGACGGCCGGCGCATCGCATTTTGTAGTAATTTTGCAGTTGTATTTATCGTTTTTATCGAAATAAGATAATAAATTCATTATAAAATCTTTATTCTTCATGAAGTATCAGTTACTCTGGTATAAATTTTGCTCAATAATATTATCGCAGATAGGAGATATTCACAGTTAATTTATAGCAATTTTCGAAGTTTTTTGGTTTAGAATAAGATTTTTTTTCTATATAAAATCAATGATATCTAAAAATTCCGAGGCCGCTACACATTATTCGACTATAAAAGAGATAACATTATATTTTTTTTATTTTACTTGGTTGGAACAGTAGTTCAATTGATGAGCTCAAAAAAGTGCCTTCGCGCACTTTATGAAAATCTTTCTCTGCAATTTTGGGTTTAATTAAAAAGTTAAGCAAAATTTACAAAAGCGAGGCCGCTAAGCACTATTCCAATAGCTATTCTACACTATTCAATAAGTCATAATTGTTAATGTATTTTCGTTTCTGAGATCCATAACGCCAAAGTTGGCCATTTTACGCAAAAATTACAGTCAAGATGTAATAGGCCTCTTAAAATAAGAACATACAAAGCATAGAAACAATAAGGCCTCAGTCAGGAATTTATAAAAACATGGTTGCAATTCAACAATGCCAAACTTGTTAAACATATTAAAGTATTATTATTGTATAATGTTTCAAATTGTGTTTTGCAGTTGTTTCCTAGTAAACACATCAGACAGAGTTATAAGAGTATATGATACAAGGACAGTGCTCAAATGTGGCGTCAATGGTGAGCCTGAACCCATCCAAAAATTACAAGATCTGGTCAATAAGTGAGTCCATTGTCAAGTTTTGATAAAGTGTTTGAATGCTCTGCTAATTTTAATTTGTCCACACCAGTATATAATTTTCTTTTTTATTTATAACAAAATTAAGCTTACATCTAGTTACAAAATAAGAAACTGTGTCACATAAACCTGTAAAAGATTTTTCTGGACACCGCTGATCATCGTCTTTCTATATAAAAGTAATTAAAATACAAAATACTCATGCGTGTGGGTAAGTAACTATTCCACTCCTTTGTTTGGTCGACAGCAACGCATTGACAACTTGTTTTGTGGAGGTGAAAACAAAATATTGTGTTGCCGCCTAGTTATAACAGTATTTTAATTCAAGAGTGTGCCATTTTAACTTATTATAATGGCACACTCACATCACTACTCCTTTAAAAAGGGTGTAAAGAGGTTTTTCTCAGGTTGGTAACGCAAAAGCAACACCTCTGATGTTGCTGATGGGCGGCGGTGACCGCTCACCATCAGGCGGCCCGCCTGCTCGTTTGCAGACTAATAAAATAGTGAAACAGTTTTACAGTTGTACCGAAATATTTACTTAACCTGCATAATCAACTTTGTAATATATTCTTCACGTCTAATTATAGTAACCTCCGACTTTTCATCCTTTCGAACACGAATGATTTCTTCTTTGCACCAAATAAACTTTAATGGATCTTCAGTTGTCGTTTAGCTTCCTACAGCAGTTTCAGCAGTTTTTATAGTAGGATAAGGCTTCCCGTACATCTTATCTTATCTTATCTTATCTAGTGGGGCCTGCAGAGGTCTCCCTCTCGTAGTAGCACGTCGACCCATTGGGATCTTTTGTGCCACCCCGTCCTATCACTCTGCCTCCTCAGTGAAGATAATTGCCATAAGCTTGGCAATGTCCTTGAGGGCGAAGAGCCTAAAATCTTCTGGGATCGGCCTACCCCAAACCAGTATTCTGGTTTGGGGTAGGCCGATCCCAGAAGATTCATTCTTTTCCTGGCAAAAGAGTCGCAGTCACACAGTAGGTGCTGCATAGACTCCGTTTCCCCTCCACATGCCCTGCACAGGTTGTCTGTTGCTAGTTGCATTTTGTGGAGCATTTGTTTAGTGGCATAGTGCCCAGTCAGGGCACCGGTGATTAATCGGGCCTGCCTTCTGCTACCTCCGCATAGGATCTTACTCCGTCCTAGGGCGCCTTCGCCTATAAAGGATTTTGAGTGTCTTATCCAGCGTGGTGGGTTATGGCCCAATATCCCGTCGTGCATTGTCCACGTAGGAGGCCTGTGCCCAGCAGTGGGACATTTATAGGCTGATGATGATGCCGGGTAGCTCTTTCCATTCGGTTTTATGCCTGTTTTGGATATGATCCTTGAAGGCTTTGTTGATGGTACTCGATGCTAGTGCCACAAATGGCTCAGGGCCAATATATGGGGTCTCTGAGCCCTCCCTAGCAAGTGCATCGGCCATCTCATTGCCATGGATTCCCATGTGGCCTGGTACCCAGATCAATCTCACCCTGTTGTGCCTACCTAGCTTGTTTAAGGCTTTCGTAGTTTCAAGCACAAGGCTGGAGTTGATTCGAGGTGTTATAAGTGACTTAAGCGCGGCTTGGCTGTCACTCAGGATGAATATGTTACGCTTCTTAGGAGCGATTTCTAAATTCTTTTTAGCGCACAGGAGAATTGCGAAAGTTTCTGCCTGATAAACAGTAGCAAACTTTCCCATACTCTGACTGTGTTTAAATTAAAATCATTGCTAAAGATACCTGTTCCAGTGCCCGACTTCATTTTGGATCCGTCGGTGTACCAGATCAGGCTGTCTTTCTCTGGAGACGGTGGCTGTTTCCATTGGTCCCGAGTTGGGACATGTATACTGAATTTCTTTACAAACATGTACTTTGGGGCAATCTTGTCGCACCTCATTTCCATGATCCTATCAAGGGAATCATTATGTTCCCATTTTGTGGGTCTGGTCTGTCTGGCAAAGATGCGTCCCACAGCCCTGCCACCTTTAGTCTGTGTAGCGCTTTCCTTGCCTCCGTCTCTATGACACTGTGCAGAGGTGGGAGGTCCGCGAGGACCTCCAGCGCTGCTGTCAGTGTGGTTCTAAATGCCCCGGTAATCGCCAGGCATACTGTTCTCTGTAGTTTGCTCAAAGCATTCTTACAGATCTTTAGCCTGGCCCTGGGCCACCAGACGATGCTGCCGTATGTGAGAATCGCACCATCATCATGTAGATCCATCTTATGATTTTGGGGTTGAGTCCCCACATTTTACCATAAGTGGACCGGCACATACCAAAGACCCTATAGGCCTTGACGACAGTCGTATCCATGTGCTGTTTCCAGGTGAGTTCCTTATCTAGTGTTAAGCCTAGATATTTCACTTCTCTGGACCAAGGAAGCTGGGTGCCGTAAAGCGTTAAGTTTCCCAGTTTCGTAAGGTTTTTCATTCTAGTAAAGGAGATGGCGGTCGTTTTTCCCGGGTTTACAGATAGATGATTGGTATTACACCAACCTTCCAGCAAACCCAGGGCACGTTGCATTAGCTCCGATACCGTGGAGGGAAATTTCCCACTGACCGTGATAACTAGATCATCAGCGTAACCAACCGTAAAGAATGGTCCATGGTTCAGCTTTGCTATGATTGAATCAACCACAAGGCTCCATAGCAAAGGAGAGAGAACCCCCCCTTGCGGGCACCCTCTAGTTGTCTGAGCAAATAAGCTGTCCCCTAGTAATTCCGCGTAGATGATTCTACCCTTTAGCATACATTCAATCCATTTGCAGATCGGTTGTGGCACGCCATGATCCCTGGCTGCAACATTAATGGAGTCAAAGGTTGTGCGATCGAATGCACCTTTAATATCTACGAATGTGCAGACGCAGATCTCTTTGTTCTCCAGAGCGGATTCCGCTCTACTCACCACATGGTGAAGAGCAGTTTCTGTTGACTTCCCTGGCTGAAACACGCATTGTAGTCAATGAAGTGGGAATTTTTTCAATGGTCCCGCTCTGATAAATTTGTCCACCATTTTCTCCAAGGCCTTGAGGAGAAAAGATTAAAGACTTATTGGCCTAAAAGCTTTGGGTTCTCCGTAATCCGGTTTACCCGTTTTTGGTATATAAATTACTTTAACACGCCTCCATATTCGGGGTATATAGCCGAACGCAATGCAGGCTTTGTACAGTCTGCAGAGGTGGGGGCCCAGTATGGAGGCGCCCTGCTGTAGTAGGATGGGGTAAATGTTATCAGGCCCTGGTGCTTTAAATGGTTGAAAGCTCCCCAGTGCCCATTTAACTTTAGATTCATCTACTGCCTTTTTCGCTATTGTCCAATCATACTTGGAAGTTCTACTATGCTGCTCCTTCCAGCTGATTGGGTCATGTTCGTCCTGGATGATACTCGATTCAGGGTGTGACGTTGGGTTAATTAATGATTAAAACCCAAGTCCACAAAAAAGGTTTATTATTAAAAAAATATACCGCAGCAGCGGTCGTGGGTGAAGCCCTTAAAATGCGCTTCGCTTGGTCGGCACTCCCCTGTCTTGTTGTTCCACGAACGAGACGGCTGGTGAAGGTGGGTGTCAATGAGTTGGTGGTGACGCAAGTACTTGGTCCCGGAAGTTGCTCCAAACTTTGCTCCCTGGAATTTATAACATCCAGCATTACAACAGGCCCTCCACAATGTTCCTTCTGGCCACCAAAAGTAGAAGACTAAAAGGAGGTGACCAGTGGCTGGTGAAGTGGCTTATTTTAAAGAAACCAGAAAGGAATTTACAATTCTAACAAAATAATTAAATGAGGCCATGAAACAAAATATAGGTAATTTAACGTTTTAAATGATTAAAATGATCAAGTTTTATAAAATGGAAATCTTTTCTATTTGTGTGTAGGTAGGGAAATAAAAAATCCTTACAGAACAACTCAGCCTCGTAAACAAGCAAGTCATTGGAATATGTTCACTGATTAACTACATTAATTTAAGTAAAAGGCTAAACACAAAATAATTAAATCACTACTTATTGTTCGCAAGCTAAAAGGAAAAAAACCTAAGTACTTAGTAGTTATTCGTTCAACACTTACCCAATTGGGGACAGAAAACAACTGAATTTATTAATGGCAACGTAAAACGTACGTTAATTAGCAATTAATAACTATTTCCAACAAAATAGAACTGCTCTTAATACTTTAAAATCGTTTTCTACGAACGAAAATATTACTCCAGTTAGGTAGCTACTACTTTCTGACCTGCGCGCCGTATATGAAACGAATGGGCGCCGAGCGCCGTGAGAGCTCCACGTTAACCGGTCCTGCGTCGAGACAGTAGAAGCGAGTTAAAGTACAAGCGGTTACACATCGCGGTTGACAAAAATATTCAATTTATTTAATTTGTTTAGTTTACCTTTTTATTTCAATTGTTATGTTTTTTGTGTTCATAATTAATAGTCAATGTTTTAATAGTTATAGTGTCATAGTTTTAATTAAATATAAGTATTATAATATCGTTTAGGTTAAGGTTGTATATAATCATTTGGTTTTTTTAAATAAATAAGATAGGTTTACTTTATTGTTTTATTGTATTTTAAAATAAAATAATTTAAATATTAAGCAAATTTTATAAACATGTACGTGCAACGTTACAAGGGAAGTGAGTATCAAACATAACCTTTAGTGTATCACCACCAGTTTCTGTACGAGTTCCATTTGCCCTCGTAACTGTGGACAATGGCCTTTGCTGTAGAAATTGCCTTGGTTAGTCTCATTGCTTCAGGAACAGATTGTATCTGTTCACAATGTTTTCTCCAAGCTGATCTCTTTGCTTTACGAACCGCACTGCTGTAGCGAGTTAAAGCTTTATTGTATTCTCTAAAATCGTTCTTAGCTTAGAAGCGAATTCATTGAACGCCTGTCGTGTCGCTTTTCTAATTTGAGCAACCTCTGAAGTCCACCATGGTAGTAGGCAAAGAATGCCACTGATTTCGTTTCTGGGCAGTTGTTTTGCCAGGCCGTCATCAGTGCTTCTGTAAGTCTGTCAGCTTCAAACTCTATATCCACAGCTGAGTTGAGTTTGTCGCTTTGACCATCTAGATCCCTCCTGAGATCCTTCCTGAAGCCTTCCCAGTTGGTGTTCCGAGGGTTCTTCCTTTGCACAGTTCCTATGATCTTACCTAGTCTGTACCTAAAGCATATGTAGTTGTGGTCGGAAAGTGATACCTCGTCCGACACATGCCAGTTTGTGATGTTACTTACCGCTCTGTTACTAGCAATGGTTATATCAATCACCTGAGCCCTCCGGGCATTGAAAAAGGTGGCCTTATTTCTTTTATTAAGAATTTGCATGGGTGAACTCACCAGATACTCCAGCAGTCTCTCCCCTCTCTCATTGGTGTCTGAACTGCCCCAGATCACATGATGCGCGTTGGCGTCGCAACCGATGATGACATCTTGGTTTTCTCGGCCAATGCAGGTTACCAGTTCCCGCATCTCCTTTGATACTGGATCCGCCTTCTCGAAGGGGAGGTAAGCTGACGCTAAAATTACCGTCCGCCTATCACCCCCTTCCCCCGTAAGGACCCTGACAGCCGTCAGATCCCTGCAACAGAACTTCATTAGAGGCATTGCGTGTAGGTCATTTCTGACATAGACGCAAGTCCTCATGTCATTAGTAGAACAGCTGTAGAATAATGTACCAGAAGTTCCACCTAAACCTTTAATCTGGCCCCTATAAAGATAAGGTTCCTGGATCAAGGCAATATCGAATTTATTCATTGCAAGCTCGCGTGCCAGAAGGACAGTTGCGGCCTTGCAATGATGTAAATCCCGTATTGGAGTACTTGGAGCATTTCAGATCCAAGCTGTTTCTGCAACTCATTATTCAGTGTCACCGCGCCTGGGGTGGCCCGCCCGTGGCACAACACAGGTGGTTATGTAGGGTCCTCCCGCCAGCTCCCGCTTCCCTGTCCAGGCCCAAAGACCTCTACAGGGATTCGTGAGAAGGGGAGCATACCCACTAAAGCTCAAGTACATCCCTCACTTGCTGCTGGGATCTGGGACCGCCCGCCGGTTGGGCAAACTCTGGTGTTTACCACAACAGCGGCGCCAGCTGGTCAACCTACCACAAAATGTCAAATTTTGTCAATAAATTTTGAGCTTTATGTTTGGTGTATAAGGACCAATATCGATTAGAGTAAGACAGTTTTGGATAGTTGTATACAGTCATTGATGCCTGTAATAGGTATATGTATAAGTAATAATTTGTATAATGTATTTGTTTAATGTTTTATATTGTTGGTGTACCATAACCATAAAATAAAAATAAACACCGTATTCTAGAACGACATGGAAGAAGTGCTGCTTCTCCGGCGACGGCGAGTACATATGCGCGGGCTCGGCGCGCCAGCACGCGCTGTACATCTGGGAGAAGTCCATCGGCAACATCGTCAAGATCCTGCACGGCACCAAGGGCGAGCTGCTGCTCGACGTCGTGTGGCACCCCATCCGGCCTATCATAGCAAGCATCAGTGCGGGTGAGTTGTAAAAACGTATCTGTATTCGATGTACATTCGGCCTTAGGCCCTCTATTTAAAAAGGGTTAACTTTAAACCCCCCCGCCAAAAGTAAATATGGGGTAAAAAGTAATAATAATATATTTGACGTAAAAATAATAAATATTTTCTATTTTTAAATATGTACAATTTTTGGCTGCTCTTTAAATCCTATATTTCTAGGGGTGGATTCGACCAAACTGGAATAAGACTTACTCCGAGATTAGTCTATACAAATTCGGCGTTTAATCTAGGTATAAGACCTTATTCCAGTTTGGTCGAATCCACCCTAGGTGCGTGCTCTCGCCCTCGCGGTCAAAGTAACGGCGCGCCGTCATTGGTGCAAGGGGTAAATAATAGCGGTCACGCGCATGCGCTTTGATAACGACTGAGGCGGCCGCGCGCTAGGTGACAATGATTTTAATTTTCTTATGGAAGAGTTGACACAAAAGTGTAAAAAAAAATTCTTTTTTATTTGATTATTTGTTGTACTGCTGATATAGGATCATGTGAAAAAATTTGGCGGGGTATCCAAAATTAACCCTGTATGAGTATAAGTCCCGGATTGTATTCCGAACAAGGTATTATCCTACTATCCTACTAATATTATAAACACGAAACTTTGTAAGTATGGATAGATGTTTGTTACTCTTTCACGTAAAAGCTACTGAATGGATTTGGATGAAATTCGGCATACAGATAGTTTATAACCTGGATACTTTTTATTCCGATATTCCCACGGGAAGGGGAACCACGCGGGTGAAGCCGCGAGCGGCCGCTAGTTATTAATATAACATTCTTAATCGAATTTGGCCGTAGTTTAGCAAGTAGGTTGACTAACTATTTAATATGGTGCAGTGACCCATGGTCAGTTTTGGCCTCTGATAATACCTCCTGCCAGTCATCCGCGTGAAGCCCGCGCAAATCCTAATAGATATCTTTAGTATTTTTACCCATTACTTTTCCATCAGGAGAAATGAAGGCCAAGTGTTAGCCCATCGATGTGTGAAACAATTTGTTTACTGGTTACCAGGCGTGGTATCTATCTGGGCGCAGAACCAGGTGGAGAACTGGTCTGCTTTCGCGCCCGACTTCAAGGAGCTAGACGAGAACGTGGAGTACGAGGAGCGCGAGAGCGAGTTCGATGTGGAGGACGAAGACCGCTCCGTGGACCAGGCCGGCGACACGCACCACGACGAGGAGATCGATGTGAGTGACGTCACCTGAAGCTTTCGGCGACTTCTGAAGTTTTTTCTGTTCATTGTGCTACAAAATGGTTCCCTATTTTTTTTGGCTAAAATTTTATGTCATAATTTAACATGGCATAGAGTTACATATCCTAGTAATGTAGTTACAGTGCGATATAAAAGAGTAGAAAATAAATGAGGGCGCTGTTGTCGTTAACATAGCAACCCTGATAGGTCGACCAAATTGGTCTTGATACTTGTTTTTATTTAATATTTTCATATAATTGGAAAACATCACTTACACATTGCTCTGATATAAAGGAAGTAGCTAAGGCACTTGTGTTATAGAAATCAGAAACAACGACTGTACTACAACACCCAGATCCGAGACAATATAGAAAAGTTGGTTTTCTACATTAACCCAACCGGGAATCGAACCCGGGACCTCAGAGATGGCGACGTCAAGTCCGGGGTGCTCGCCTCTCTCGGCTAAGGAGGTCGTTAAAATAATTAATTTGAGTAGTTTGTATGTAGTACTTAATGAAAACAGCCATTGTACTTAAAACTTATTTTTATTTAGATATAAAACTAATAAATTAAAGTCCAGTTACTCTTCAAGTTTCGCAAATGCTCGCGGCTTCCATCATAGCCAATAAGTTGCCTTAATTGAGCTATTAATTTGCATATTGTTGGTACTTCTTTTTTTACAGTGTAAAAAAATCATTTTCTGACGGATCGCACACATATCAAAGTCATCAAGTTCTTTTGCAAATCGACCCTTTCTGTGTTAGCGGGAGTCGAAAATTTTCCTCCATTTTCGGAGCCTTGTTTAGCTATTCTCCACACAGTACTTTTAGACACCTAGAAAAATAAAAACATATATGCATAAAAAATAACAAAACCAAAATTGTTCAGTCCTATAGACTGAGTTATAAACATAATTGGTAAAACTTTTGAATCGAGTTGCCTGAACCGGGGTGGGGGTGGTGAAGGTAAGGAGTGGGGGGAGGAGTACCCCCCCATTTACCCCCCCTGCCGCAAACAAGTAGTTTTTAAGTTAAGTTAAGTATGGGGGGTTAAGTTGCTCGCGTCCGTAGGTTTACCCTTGAGACCCTACACGTGACCCCTGGGTGGTGCTAAATGAGTGACACCAACTGAGTGGTAGAGCCACGCTGCGTTGCAGCACGCATTGGGTCGGCTCGCCCGGCGTAATACCACCCCCTCACGAATTTTCGGCGTGAAACAATGGCACTCTGTGCTGTTGTGTTTCGTCCGGCGAGTGAGGGTTCCGGAGACCCCTCCCCCCCCCCCTCACAATTGATATGGCAGCGAACTGTAATCTAGATTTACCCCAGGGGGGTACCGACACATCCAGTGTCGGAGAATCCCCCCCTGAGCGTTCTCGCTCAGGCTGCCCTACGTATTCTGGGGAGGGCAAAAGTTCGCCCGTGCCAAGGCATGCTGCAGGCAGGAGAAAGGCGGGACAATTGGCACCCCCTCCTACGCTTCGCGTGGACTTCTGCATTATCAGGGGAATCCACTCTAATTTGAGCGCCGTCCATTACCACCTCGAGACGGCGAAACCGGCCTTGCTCTTCCTCACCGAGACGCAGATATCCCCCCCTCCTGACATCTCGTACTTGCGCTACCCGGGATACAACCTGGAACATGCATTTGTGCCACGAGCCGGTGTTTGTGCCTATGTCAGGGAGGATATGTGCGTTCGTCGCCTTGGCAATCTTGAAGATAGGGACCTCTCCATCTTATGGCTGCACGTCGACTGCGGACGTCATCCTCGCGTCTACGCGTGCCTGTATAGGTCCCACAGCGGTAACATCGGAACTGACCAACTCATCGAGACCGTCCAAACAGCGACAGACTCCCTTCTCCAACGGATCCCCTCGGCCGAGATTGTGGTATTGGGAGACTTCAATGCCCACCACGTCGAATGGCTTGGTTCACGCACAACTGACCACGCGGGTAGAGCCGTTCATGACTTCGCTTTGGCCTACAGTCTGTCCCAATTGGTAACCGAGCCAACACGGGTTCCAGATGTGGAGGGCCATGCACCTTCTTTATTGGACCTTCTGCTGACCTCGCACCCAGACGGCTATCAAGTTTCTGTTGATGCACCACTAGGCTCATCAGACCACTGTCTGATTCGCAGCACTGTGCCTCTCACAGAAACTTCAAAACCGCAACCAGCGGCTAGCCGTCGAGTCTGGCATTATAGGTCGGCGGACTGGGATGGGATGCGAAGCTTCTTTGCGTCCTACCCGTGGTGGCGAGTTTGCTTCTCGCTGGATGATCCTGATGTCGCCGCTGACTCTGTCGTTGATGTGATACTGCAGGGAATGGAACTTTTCATTCCAAACTCTGTGGTTCCCATTGGCGGCAAGTCCCAACCATGGTTTGGTCGTTGCTGCAAAATGGCGTCTCGCCAAAAGCGACAGCATTACCAAGCCTGGGCTAATGCGGTGTCATCAAAGGATCCAAACACCAGTGCGCTCAGAAAGAAGTACAACTTTGCCGCCAGATCCTTTAAGAAGGACATTGCCAAGGCGAAGTCATCATTCATAGGTAGAATTGGCGAGAGGCTAGTGCGTCTTCCTTCGGGGACGCGTGCGTTCTGGTCTCTCGCCAAAGCTATCTTAGGGAATTTTTGTCAGCCGTCCCTACCACCATTGCACAAGACCGATGACTGCCTGGCCTATACTGCAAAGGAGAAAGCCGATCTCTTGGGCTCTCTTTTCGCATCAAACTCGACCTTGGACGATGGGGAAAACTCTCCACCAACCATACCGCATTGCGCTTGTACAATGCCAAACGTTCAGTTCCTGCAAAGGTCAGTTCGTAAGGCTCTTTTTTCCCTTGATATCCATAAGGCGAGTGGGCCAGATGCAGTTCCACCCATTGTGCTTCGGACGTGTGCTCCTGAATTGGCACCAGTTCTAACGCGCCTTTTCCAGCTCTCTTACACCACTGGCGTCGTCCCGAGCTTTTGGAAGACAGCCCTTGTGCACCCGATTCCAAAAAAAGGCGATCGCTCAGATCCGTCTAACTACAGGCCAATAGCTATTACCTCTTTACTCTCCAAAGTAATGGAGTCCATGATAAACCGCCAGCTCTTAAGGTACCTAGAAGAGAACCAGCTACTAAGTGATCGCCAGTATGGTTTTCGTCGCGGTCGATCGGCTGGTGATCTTTTAGTGTACCTTACTCACCGATGGGCGGAGGCAGTCGAGAGTAAAGGGGAGGCACTGGCAGTTAGCTTGGACGTAGCGAAAGCTTTTGACAGGGTATGGCACAGGGCTCTTTTCTCTAAACTTCCATCATACGGGCTTCCTGAGAAATTGTGTTCATGGGTTGCCAGCTTTCTTACTGGGCGTAGCATCAGAGTCGCAGTCGACGGTTCGTGCTCCGACATGAAGCCCGTGAATGCTGGAGTCCCGCAGGGGTGTGTGTTGTCCCCTACTTTGTTTCTTCTGCATATCAATGACATGCTGCATAACAACAGCATTCATTGCTATGCGGATGACAGTACTGGGGATACGCTCTACACCGGGCGAGCTAATATTTCTCTGGAAAGCGTCATCGAGAGCCGGAATAAACTTGTGACTGACACCGAGAACATGTTAAGTCATGTCTCGGATTGGGGCCGACATAACCTAGTCCGCTTTAACCCCTCCAAAACACAAGTTTGCGCATTTACCGCGAAAAAACATCCCTTCGTCGTACCTCTGAACTTTGAGGGAGCTCCTCTTGATACCAATCCGATTATTGGAATCCTTGGCGTCGATATTTCGAGTGACGTTCAGTTTCGTGGTCATTTGGAAGGTAAAGCTAAATTAGCTTCGAAAAAGCTGGGTGTGCTTAATAGAGCGGGTCAGTATTTCACGCCGGCCCACCGTTTACAACTGTATAAAGCACAGGTCAGGCCGCATATGGAATACTGCTCCCATCTCTGGGCTGGAGCACCCCAATACCAACTCCTTCCATTTGACCGCATTCAACGCAGAGCTGCTCGAATTGTCGGCGACGTGGTTATTTCAGGTCGGCTCGATCCACTGGCTCTTCGGAGAGACGTTGCGTCTCTCTGTATATTGTACCGTATATATCATGGGGAGTGTTCTGAGGAATTGTTCGGCTTGATCCCTGCCGCTAATTTCCTTCACCGCACTACACGCAATCGACTGTCATTCCATCCACATCACCTTGATGGATGGCGGTCTACTACTGTGCGTTTTTCAAGAAATTTCTTGCCTCGAACTACAGTGTTGTGGAACCAGCTCTCGGCGGCGGTATTTCCGGACCGTTACGACTTAGGGATCTTCAAGAAACGAGCCTATTCCTTCCTTAAAGGCCGGCAACGCGCCTGCGATTCCTCTGGTTTTGCGGGTGTCCATGGGCGGCGGTGATTACTTTCCATCAGGTGACCCGCTTGCTCGTTTGCCTCCTTCTGCTATAAAAAAAAAAAAAAAAAAAGTTAATTTTTGTATTTGAGGTTATGTATCATGGTAAAACTTTTGAATCGAGTCTCTTTAATTGGTGGGGAAACGGGAGGGGACGAGAGAGGAGTACCCCCCACTAACCCCTCCTGCCGCAGGCTCGCGCGTTTTTGGTCAACATACTTAAAAACCTAATCTAATTAACTCTTTAGACTTTTTTCATGGCGGGGGGCTGCGCCCCCCCCCCCCCCCCCCTTTTGTTCTGTTAATATGGTATTGTATTACCTAAAAACGTGTAATTTTTCGTGATTATAGCCGATTTTGGCAAAACTTTCAAGTGGTTTTTTAAATATTTTAACGCAACAGCGGCAGCTAAAATGTTAATAAACCTTTATTTAAGAACCCCTTAGACCCCCCACAGTGTTAGTGTCTTCAAATTCAGACGACTCGATTCAAAAGCCAACCCACATAATTTACTATACTTCCCACATTCTACCCCATAACACTTCATAAAATGTCCCAATAAATTCAAAAGTTCAAGATTCTCGAGTCGAACTATAATAACCAACATTTTTGTTTGTAATATTATAACCCCAAAACTTTTAAAAATATTTAAAAATACTGATTGTTTCACGGAATTTAGCCGATTGCGCATAGGCATATTTTAGATAATTATACTTTCAACATCTTTTATAACTTACTTACCAGTATAATCTGCTGTACGTTGGTAAATATTGGTAAATATCCTCCAGATTACGTAACAAAGTTCGGTATTGAAATTCTGCCAAACTTCGCAAAAAATACCTTATATATTATGTTACGAGAACTGCCACGGATGGTCATAATCATGTTATCAGTATTTTAAATCCAGGAATGTAGAAATAAGTTCTGTTTATTTAATTTCTACTCTTTTATGTCGCACTATACGCACAATGGTATTTTTTGTTTTGTTCTAAATGTTGTGCAATAATTAAATTTGTTGAAAATTTATTCAGGAATTTAATGGTATCATTAGATTTATCCAGATTTACCTACATTTTGAGAAATCACGTTATTTGTGGCGTGATGAACAAAAATTACAAATTTAACTAAAATGTAAATAGATTATCGTAATTAAACAACATTATCTATAAAGACTATTTCATCCTCTTTCTCTTAATATATAATATGTATCTTACAACCTAACCAAAAAAAACTATTTCAATAAATATCAATCAAAGTGATTAAAAATTTAAAATACCTACACTCGACACTACACGCCTCCACGCTGCACGCCAATTATTTTTTTTGTAGGCTCGACGCGGGATTGGTCTACTATAAGCATAATAATTGTTAAGCATACTATTCTAAAGACTAAAGGACCTATTTTTTTTTGGTACTAAAATAAAAGAAAAATTAACTGCAACCATTTATATACTTCCTTGTCCAAGAGACTAAATGCTATCATTCTGAATATTTTTTAGATTTTTAATTACCTCCGATATAGAAAGAATACTGTATTTTGATAAGTTTTGTACGTTTCTGAACGAATATTCCGGTTTTTTTAAATGTTAACGAACGCAGGGTTATTAAGTAAGTCTATGAGGTCTATGGTAATGTAGAAACGATATCGTTAAACACAGTTAACTTTTTCGCACATATAGTATTTAGCAACGATACACACAACCAAAGACTATATAACCAATTGAGTGCGCTTGCGGGGGCTACCGCATTCGCCAAGCATATGATAAAACGAGTGTATGCGACGATTTCGGCTTCATTGTGCTTCGCGCAACGGCAACGGCCCGAGCCGCGCGTCCGTTATTAATTACGTACAATAAAGATTTAAGACGCATTTTACCATAAAAGTGCCTAGCTGTGCTATAAAACAGTATAGAAACTCAAGTACTGCCTTAAAATATAAAAATCATGGCATAACCTTTCACAGGTAAGTAATATTTAATTATTTACATAAAAATGTGTCAAAATAGCTGGAGTTGACGCGTTAATGTCTTTCTATTAGTCTCTTTCTTGCTAATGCAAATTTACGCGTGCAGTTGTCTCTTTTTTCCTCGATAGTGCAGTACCGTGAAATCCAGCTACCATAATCGATAATCATCCTAAAACATTTTTCCAGATGCACGGCTCACATTTTTTTCAAAAAATCTCAAGGAGTATATGAGAAAACTTTACACTAAGTTAATTCACTTCAAAAACTTGCCTTAAGAGCGCGCAGACAAAAACATGCAAGTCAAAAGTCTACGCGAGAGATACAATTCCCACTCATACATTGAAAATGCGTCTGAGTGCGTGAGCGCGGTCGGCAGACGGCAGTCTGAACGGAACGAGTAATTTTGATACTTTGGTTAATTATTTTGACGATTATTTATTTTTCAATAGACAAGGGTATATTTAGCTAAATAATACACTCTAACATAAATAACTTATTATATATGTTTGTCTTATTGGCATTGATCTACTTCTTCTTGGATCCACATACTCTAGTAAGGACCGTTGTTATAGAATTTTATTAATTTTGGTTTCATTTTCAAATCTCAAAAATCGTCATCCCTTAATATTTTTGCTGTTTTATGGCGAAATTATGGCCCCGGCAAACAGACAGCATTCCTTTTCGCTGAAACATTCAAATTAGGTGTGACATGATTAATGGTGGCTTATTTATTGGAGTAGTAGGTACCTTTTTTTTAATAAACGGGTTGAAGGATAGTATAGTAAGAATTTAGATGTAAAATTAGGTACTGTCATTATAAAGAAAATAAAATGTAATACATTTGAAAGTTAGTTATGCTTATTACCTGATGTGAAGCTGACCTTGAATTTGGTAATACCAATCGTGGTTGACGTTGACGGTTCCATCAACTTTCCAAAATTTTATTTTTCTTGCAGACGCTACCACGGAAGAAATATATCCGCGTAAAGGTCGTGCACAACCTTGTCGGCCTATAGATTAACTTTACTTTAAAATTTAACATCTTAAAAAAACATTTAAGTAAATAATCATTCATCATTGAAACTATTATGTGCATTGTTTATGTTGATGAGTAGTAATAAGTACACACGGCAGCAGACCAGCCCAAAACTGTCAAATTTCTCTAATCGATATTGACCCTTACTTCTAAATTATAAAGTTCAAAATGTATTAAAGAAAGACAGTTTTTGGGTAGGTTGACCTGCTGCCGTGTGTAAATTCATTAATGGTATTACTAAATTAAAATTTAACGGTGTATATCTTAGATATTAAAACGTTGACAAAAATTATTTTCTCCGGTGGGAATCAAACCCATATCCTAATTCATATTATTAAACTACTACGCATACTTACACTCACACTGCCATCATCATCATTATTTATAGAACATTCCAAATTAAAAATGTTGCAATTCATCAAAAGTAAAATATAATAATTTACTCACCAAAGTACTAAGATTTGCTATTCGCGCTATAAATTTGCACTATCTTCGAACTTACGACAATGACGACAACCGTCGTCGGGCAGAGCGTCGAGCGACGTGACCACTCTCTCAGAGGCCTTGCGGCGGACTGATTTGAAGCGAGTAGTACGCAGAGTTTTGTAGTAGTTTTAGAGCAGTTTTAAAATATACATAGAAATTATTATAAAGCTAATTTAGTAAAAAAAAAATTTTACAAAATTTTAAGATCACTTTTTTCTATAATAAATAGCTTTTATCTTACAAAATATAGCAAGTATATTAGAGAAAACAATCATTTTATCACCTTTAATTTCTTTAAAAATTCACAATGTTTGGATTTTTATAATTTTTATCAGTAACCAAAATCGAAAAATGTTTTCAACAAACTATTTTGCTGAGGATCTTTTAAATTGAAATAAAAGTTTTGTTCTTAGGGTGCGTCCACATCTGGCGAATGCGCGGCGAATGCGCCGCTTGTGCGCCGCTTGCGAGCCGCGCGCGCGCATTTTAAGCTCGCGCGCGGATCGCGCTCAGCACGCGCGCAATATACAAGCATTTCATGAAATGCGCGCCAAACAACGGCAGCAACAGCACGCGTGCAGCGCGCGCGCGGCTCGCAAGCGGCGCATTCGCCAGATGTGGACGCACCCTTAGATTTGTTAGCAATTTAAACACATTTTTAAGCTTCGAAGTTGACGCGGAAAGTCAAATTAAGAAAACCTCTGTTCAGTTATCTTGTTATAAATTCCAAAATATCCATAAATTTAAAAATGTTTTCTACAAACTATTTTGACGACAAGATCGCCTAATGATATACGTAATTAACATATTTGTAAAGTAAATATTCATAGATATTAAGAGGTTTGAAAAGTACAGTTTTTGAGCAAAACGGCGCAGCAGGACGTAATCGATAATCAAGGTATCCATGTGCTTGAGTAATTTAAATCTTTAAAAGCAATTAATTAGCAAGATTGTAACCCGAACGCCTTATCTGCTGCACCATTGAGCTATGTTGGATCTTCATTTGCTGGAATATATGTTTTAAGATTGTACGCTTCCGTGTCAGGTGGACGTGACGACATGCGAGCCGGTGCCCGCGTTCTGCAGCTCCGACGAAGAAGGAGAGGATGAAAACGTGCTCTCGTTCCTGCCCATCGCGCCCGAGATCGAGGACCCCGAGGTACGCACGCCTGATAAATTTCCTATCCGAAACCATCGACCTAAAAGAGATAGACAAGAACGTTCATACAAACTGTTTGTTCAAATTCTGGAATGAGAGACCTACAGCTCGCTGCAGCGCTCAAACATTTATGTCGTCTAATCAACAGACAGACAGCGCCGCAGCGCCAGATCGGTCAAAGACCAAGATCAGATGTATCAAGATGGCTTCTATGATTGTAGAAGCACACACCCGTGGCACAGAAATAAAAAAAATATCTTATCTGTTCTATTATTACGATATAACTACCTCATAATGACTTGAATAACATTTAATTTCACTTACTTGACAACTGAATTGTAGTAAATGTCAAGGTGTACACTTTGATAAGAAATAAAGAATTGTTTTCACCGCTCCGCACGGGCCTAAGCCGTGTGAATATCCAAGCCATACTAAAGCAAGGTGCCGGGTCGCCTCCGCAAATGAGTTCAACATAGTGCGTGTTCGGAACGCCCTATCTAGTGTAACAAATTTCTTCAATCGATATTGATCCTTCCCTCCCTAGGAACAAATTTCAAAATATATTGCAGAAATTTGACATTTTGTTGTAGGTTGCACTGCAGCAGTGGAGTCCAGCAGCTAGAGTCTGTACATACGATGCCCTTCCATGAACCGTAGTAGTGCAGCAAGGGTTCAATTCAATTCAATGTCATTTATTCAGTTTAGGCTACAATAGTTAAGCACTTATGAATGTCGCTACGATCCCGCTCTGACACACCACACGAGAGGCACGTTTACGATGGCAGCCATAGACACGCCGACGGCAGCCATAGACACGCCGACGGCAGCCATAGACACGCCGACGGCAGCCATAGACACGCCGACGGCAGCCATAGACACGCCGACAGCAGCCATAGACACGTCGACGGCAGCCATAGACACGTCGACGGCAGCCTTAAGGTACCTAGAAGAGAACCAGCTACTAAGTGATCGCCGGTATGGTTTTCGTTGCGGTCGTTCGGCTGGTGATCTTTTAGTGTATCTTACTCACCGATGGGCGGAGGCAGTCGAGAGTAAAGGGGAGGAACTGGCAGTTAGCTTGGACGTAGCGAAAGCTTTTGACAGGGTATGGCACAGGGCTCTTCTCTCTAAACTTCCATCATACGGGCTTCCTGAGAAATTGTGTTCATGGGTTGCCAGTTTTCTTACTGGGCGTAGCATCACAGTCACAGTCGACGGTTCGTGCTCCGACATGAAGCCCGTGAATGCTAGAGTCCCGCAGGGGTGTGTGTTGTCCCCTACTCTGTTTCTTCTGCATATCAATGACATGCTGCATAACAACAGCATTCATTGCTATGCAGACGACAGTACTGGGGATACGCTTTACACCGGGCGAGCTAATATTTCTCTGGAAAGCGTCATCGAGAGCCGGAATAAACTTGTGACTGACACCGAGAACATGTTAAGTCATGTCTCGGATTGGGGCCGACATAACCTAGTCTACTTTAACCCCTCCAAAACACAAGTTTGCTCATTTACCGCGAAAAAACATCCCTTCGTCTTACCTCTTAACTTTGAACGAGCTCCCCTTGATACCAATCCGACTATTGGGATCCTTGGCGTCGATATTTCGAGTGACGTTCAGTTTCGTGGTCATTTGGAAGGCAAAGCTAAATTAGCTTCGAAAAAGCCGGGTGTGCTTAATAGAGCGGGTCAGTATTTCAAGCCGGCCCACCGTTTACAACTGTATAAAGCACAGGTCAGACCGCATATGGAATACTGCTCCCATCTCTGGGCTGGAGCACCCCAATACCAACTCCATCCATTTGACCGCATTCAACGCAGAGCTGCTCGAATTGTCGACGACGTTGTTATTTCAGTTCGGCTCGATCCACTGGCTCTTCGGAGAGACTTGGCGTCTCTCTGTATATTGTACCGTATATATCATGGGGAGTGTTCTGAGGAATTGTTCGGCTTGATCCCTGCCGCTGATTTCCTTCACCGCACTACACGCAATCGACTGTCATTCCATCCACATCACCTTGATGGATGGCGGTCTACTACTGTACGTTTTTCAAGAAATTTCTTGCCTCGAACTACAGTGTTGTGGAACCAGCTCTCGGCGGCGGTATTTCCGGACCGTTACGACTTACGCATCTTCAAGAAACGAGCCTATTCCTTCCTTAAAGGCCGGCAACGCGCCTGCGATTGGTTTTGCGGGGGTCCATGGGCGGCGGTGATTACTTTCCATCAGGTGACCCGCTTGCTCGTTTGCCTCCTTCTGCCATAAAAAAAACCATAGACACGCCGACGGCAGCCATAGACACGTCGACGGCGTGTGTAAGAGCGCTAAGGCGATTGACCTTTACAGCAGAGTAACAGGACTTTTTTGTAGGAGCATAGCATCTAGGATTCTAGATAATTCATCATCATTATCTTAGTAGTTAGTTTACCATGTTGGTTAATAATATGTTAAATGTCTATATCTAGTCTGTCTGTCTCTCTAGGATGGCTGGGCCGCCACACAAGAGACCGTGACGCCAACCGAAACGCCGGAGAAACTGGAGCCGGCAGCTAAGAGGCCCAAATGCAAGACCTACGACATATCGCTGAAGATAGCAGCTCCTGGTAAATATATATCTACACTGGACGGCAAAGAAAAAGGGTTGGTTAAAAAATCTTCAATATCTTCAAAAGCACTTCAGAAATTCGCCGTCAATCACGCTACGTGAAATGAAAGAAGCCTTGAATGGCAGAATATTCCGCAGCATCGTCTCAAAACCTAGTAGAAAGTATGCCAAATCGCATAAGAGCAGTATTGCGAGCTCGCGAAGGCAACACAAACTACTAAAATGCGTGAAAACGGCACATCTGTAACCAATCTGTTGTACTGAATAAATTGTTTTTGTCTTATCTTATCAATCTACATTTACAAAAATACTGGAAAAACTACACATTTTTATTTATTTTACATATTTTATTAAAAATAAGAAGTTTAATTTAAATTTTTTTATTTAAGCACATTATAATAATCTATAATTTAGTTTTTATTTCATAAAGATAGGTTTGAATATATTGAAGATTTTGTAACCAAATCTTTTTCTTTGTGGTCCAGTGTATATTATATTAGTAATAAATAACTTGCAGTTGTCAAAGTGTGAATGTCTGTAAGAATTTTTGTCTACGGTACAGTCTGTACAGTAAACAGGTCTATGACATATTTAAAATCTTAGCTATAAGAAACTTAAACAAAACATTTTGATATTACTTAAAAAAGTATCAGGTAGAACTCGAACACATGAATAAGCAATCTTCATCCACATCATCAACTCATTCAATTGAGGTTCAGATCAGTTTTTTTTTTCTATATTGTTTTAAATGCTTCCTTTTAACTCTTTAGTTTTCAATTTAAATGTCCATCATTCGCTTGCCCTGTTCCCAAGTTACTTAGCGTCGCGTCGGCGCAGTATGTCTATTTCTTCCATACAACTCGGTCATTCGTCATCAAATCCCTTCTCATTCAGGTCATCCCTCACACAATCCATCCATCTTTCCTTTGGTCTTTCTCTCCCTTTCCTACCTTCAACACTCATATTCATCACTCTTTTTGACTTTGTCAAATGGCGTGCGTCCCTTGTCATTGTGTGGCTCATTTTGGCATGGCCACCATCACCAACTCTAAATATGACTTTATAGATAATTGTCAAGGTATGTCAAAGTATGTCGCCAAATATCAGTTTGTTTGTCGGTCTACCGTTCAAAAGTTATAAGGGGTCATTGGTGGCCATGCCAGGATGAGTGCTCATTCTGGCAGATCGTCGAGTCGAGAGTATGTCGAAAAACTCCAGTTTCTCGGTGCTTCTATAAAGAGAAAAATCAATTTTTCATTTTCCCATAGTAGATGTATAATCGCGTGCATAAAGTTTATTGAAAAAGTCAATTAATCATTTCAATCTGAAAAGTTCCTTGATATAAAGCGTGCAACTTGATTAATTATGTGTATATGAGTGGTTAGGTGGGTACTTAATCGGATGCTTGGATATTGACAAATAGTTCATTTAATATAAACCTTCAGAGGTTTATATTGAATGAAATAAGTGCCTACTTATTGACGTCGAAAACTAATAAAATAACAGTTAACTATAATTTAGTTAAATCTTAACAATAGCTAGATTCAGTAGAATGTACCACCAGTTCGAATATAATCAATCACGCATGAAATTTTGCAAAATGTACAATAGTGTCTACAATCATAATATATTCGCTAATAGCCCGTAGAAAGAAATGTACTGATAAAATATAATAGGTAGTCTAATTTATTACACCAAAATCAAGGCTATATATCAGGTACCGCTTTATTTTTTTCGGTAAACTAATGTTTTGAATGATTATAAGCATCTGATAAACATACATACACATCAAAGTTCCGTTCTTCGTTCACCACTTTATTCGTTAATTAAATCTCTAATAAAAATATTTAAACGCTTGAGTACGCGATTATACTATGTTGCTGTTATTTGGAAAAATAAGTTGATATAACTTTTCATAGAAGCACCGACAAACCCTGGAGTTTTTTCGACATACTCTCGATATAATATTGACTTGTTATTATTACTGTTATTTTTTCTTATATTATTATCTAAGCTATATTGTTAAACGTAGTTATAGTTCGGGCGGGGATCCTGGAGACCTGAAATCCAGGTTTATCCTATCTTGGGCTCCAGTCCTCCCAATATTATATGTTTTTTCTCACTCCAATTTTTACCTGTAAGAAACATTTACTTCGTTGTTTCAGCAAAACATTTAATATTCTGGTGGAAAATAAATAAATTTTATTATTAATATTGGTGAAATCAGATCATCCGTACGACCAGTAGTTTTCGAGATACAAGGTGGCCATGCCAGGATGAGCGCTCATCCTGGCATGGGCACCAATGACCCCTTATAACTTTAGAACGGTAGACCGACAAACTCTGATATTTGGCGACATACTCTCGACAAATTATCTATAAAGTCAGATTTAGAGTTGGTGATGGCGGCCATGCCAAAATGAGCCACACCTTCTCATTACATGTCTATACCAAGACAAACAATTCCCTTTCATCTTTTCTGCAATAGGCGCCACTTTCATACTTCCTCTGATATATTTATTCCTTATTTTATCCATCCTTGTCATTCCACATTATCCACCTTAACATTTTCATCTCCGCATGCAATTGTCTTTCATCTGTTGTCTTTACGGCCCAGCATTGAAATCCATACATTAAGCAGAAGAGGAATTTAAGTTCAAGAGCCATTTGTCTGTTTGTGATATTGAATAGTTATTTGTACTTATAGGTAGTTTGTTATATTTTTAATAAGATCTTTTTTTGATTGACAGCTAATAATTTGTTTCAGACCAACCTTTGTCTTTCGGCGGAAAAAACAAACAAGCTGCAGGGAGTAAAAAAGTTGCTGGCCGACCAAGGAAATAATAAATAATTTTGCAATTAAAATGTATTTTCCTAACCCAAAGCTCAAAAACCCGCTTAGCGCGCTTACCTTACAACAAGCTAACAACAGCTAAATAATTTTAGAAACTAGTAGCATAAATACTTGATTCTAGGCTGTGAGGGTCTAATGTCCTTGCCTCTAAATTGGAAGTGTCCCGCTCGCACAAACAGGCTTACTTACACACACGTAGCAAATATAAAGAGGCGGTAGCTTCGATCATTTAAACAATAGAGGCGGTCTCATACAATACCAAACTCATATAATGTCCCCGCGTAAATACACAGATATCCATATATCAACATCAGAAATGAAATGAGATTAAATTTATGTATCCCAAATAAATTTTCCCTGGATATAAACAAACATGACGTTTGACAGCTTACCAAAAACTATATAGACTGACTAGTGATGTGAAATTTCGATAATTATTATTGATTTCAATCTGAACTAACTCTTGATACGAACTGATCGAAATGAGTGAAATAATGAATCATGTTATTTTTAACTAATAGTCTTAAATTAACAATAGAGTAAGTAAATATAAAACAAATTAAAATGTTCTAAAATATTTATTTCCTTTCTCAGAATCGGAACTTACAGAGTCCACCTCTACGTCTATTACAAATCTTTCGGTTTCAATACTACCAAAGTACCAACCCATGTCTTCTCTTGGGTATCATAAAGGCGACTAACGGATTAAAAACTACATACATCCACCAGCATAAATCGGCGTTGGGCTCATCCCCTATTATGATATTATGAAACATTCATTATCGTAATGCACTTGCTGTGTAGAAGCTTAACGAAATAACGTTACGAATTGTGCTTTATTAGTAGATTTCACTAGAATATTTAATTCGTATTATTGAATGAAAAAAATAATTTAGTTCATAAATCAATGTGATGTATGATTTTAATAATTACCTACTCTGAATCTACTTGGTTAATAAAAATTTCATAGAGTAGAAGATAAATTCAAGTTGACAGCAGACTTGAGACTTTAAATGTAAATGTGAATGAATAATTAATTATTATTTTGTGATTTATTTACCGTAAAAATATAAAAAGGGTAAATAAATATGCATATAAAAGGGAAGAAAAATGTGTGCCGCAGTGTGTGAATGACTAATTATTAATTAGTTTTGACCAAAGAGGTAGTAATAGTTTAATGTCTTTGGTTTTGACGGATTGCTGTGAAAATTATTAATTGTTCTGTGCGATTGTCGGTTTGTTTGCATCCAGGGAAAATTTATTTGGGATACATTATAGATAAAACATTTATTGTAAAGTATAAACCTTAAACTTTGGGCATTAAAGTACAAATTTATAAAATTATAGTTACATCACTTTGGAACTAGGCTCGCCAGATTCAAGGTAGTTGGAATAAAGTTCTAAATTCGAGATTTTTATAGAAAAATTCACAGATCTCGTGCTCTACACGACTTGAAAGGGCATTGAAAATGAACCTAGTTATTATAGATTAATAATGAAAAAATAAATCATTTATTAAAAAAATTATCGACTTTTCCAAAATTTGTTTATACTATCCTAAAGCCATTAATTTTCCGCGTCTATTAACCTTTTGGGCGCAACGCCATAAACGCATTCCTGTGTCCTGCACGCCAGAGCATAAAATAGTCAAAAATACCTACGAAAAATATAGTGCTGCTAAGAGTCGATAAATTGGTAACACACGGCGACCTGTTTTTGTTGTTTTTATATGCAATAAATGACTACTTCCCAAGCAGCACACAAGCGTTTACAACATTAATTTACCAGCTCATTTAGAACTTAAGGTCCCTTAAAAGACGTACAAGAGTGTCAAAAGATACTTTTATATTTATGAGAGAGATATTTGAGTTATTATACAGCTCAAGCTGTATAAAATTAGTTTTAAGGGATCTGCGGAATCTTAAGGTTTTAAAACAGATTATTAAAACTCTGCTATAGAACTTTAAGAGTTTTGTGACACTTTAAGCTAGCTTTATCGTTAAAGGTGTATAGAGGCTGGTTTTTGTATGTGATCACTTATTTACTACTGAACTAAGCGTTATTATGGTATCACTCGATACTTGTTTCTGTACAATGGTGTATGCAACCTCCATTATAAAACTTAATCTTATAGCGTAATTAGGCACTCTTGTAAATACAGTGGTTTTAAAACAACTGTCTACAAGAGTGCTTTAAAACTAAAAAAATAAACTACATCAATAGTACAGCTTTAGCCCACTTTACTGACAGAGTCGTCACGATTGCATCATAGTGTATTTGCTGAAGCTCGCATTTATAATGTGGAAAAAAAGAAAAAGATGGACGACAGACGACTTGAGAACCTCCTCCTTTTTCTACGTCAGTTAATAACGAAATATAAATAAACTAAATGACAGTAATTTTTTATAATATTTTAAATTTGACAACCTACAGTTAAGCGCCAATTCCATCGACGTCCAACGAAGGTTCCGTAGGTTGTTAATGTTTGAATTTAGTTAAAACTTTGGAACCTGATTCACAATGTAATAATGGTGATGCCGAATTTTCAAAAAATATGTAGTTTCGCCAGTGAATAAAAGAATGGGCTACAGAAAGAAATATATATTTATTTAACCGCCTCTGTGGTCTAGTTGCTAAGCCACCGGTTTTAGACCAAGAGGCGGGGTGTACATCTTTGTGTGCTCGGTTTGGTTGGTGGTAGGGCTGTTAAGTCCGCCTGGCTAGCTACCACCATCTTATCTAAGTCTGTCGACATAACAACGATGTTTATAGCATTGTTGTGTTCCGACAGTTTGAGAAAAGATAGCCAGTTCCTCAGTGGTTGAGGATTCCGGGTGAAGCGCGCTTCCATCTTCGGCCTTATCGTCACTTACTATCAGGTAAGATAAAGGCCAAGCGCTAACCCGTTGTGGATTAAAAAAAAACTCAAATAGCTCTAAACGATTTAGCGCCACATGACGCTATAACTATTTTAGGTACTATCAAACAAATACGTATCAAAACGATTGAACAAGGTTGAACAATGTTCCAACTAAACTTACTTTAAATTTCAATTTTGAGGGTCTCCCAATATTTAGAAGCTCAAATAAAGAGTTTTGGCCAATTTTGTCCACTATATTTGAAAGACCAGATATTAAGCCGTTTGTAATTGGAATTTATTTTGGTGTTGGAAAACCAAACAAATTGACCAATATTTAGATGATTTTGTGTACGAAATGGAACACTTAATTAAAAACGGGATATATATAGAAAATGTGAAAAAGAAAGTATCTGTTGCAATAACATGTTTTATTTGATTATATATTATTTTTATTGTCTGCAAGAACATTTATTGTTTGTCTAATATATTATTTTGACTATCTAAAATTTATTTTTGATAATTTTCTATCTGATTTACTTCGTGATCTTCTGGGTTTGAAAAGGGGTTTGAGATTCAAACTCATTACGATGGGGGTCGACAGAAATTGTTGCCAGCTCGCACTCGTCTATATATTGAATAACATATTTTTCAGCAGTTGTCACTTCTGGAAGTATCTGTGTGAATATTGTTGCAGTAGGGGAAGTTAATGATTTCTCTTGTTGATTAACAATCTGGAACCAATCGTAGAATAAATTAAATATTATATTTTAATTTTTATTACCACTTTAAATTCAATTAAATACATTTCATTGTTCAATTTTTAAAATAAAACTCAGGGATAATCAATTCTTACACGGATCTCTAAACAGAATTATAATTTCTCTACCCAGAACTCATATACAGTCTAAATAATAAAAAAAAACACTAATAAAGCTGGTTAAAAACTAAGAGATGTATTATGCAATCCATATCCGCCGTAGTACAGCTAGTAAGACTTTAGTACCCTCCTAATATTGTCTAAGCTGTATAACAAAATGTCGCCATTTTAGAACGAATGAAAAAAGATATTAAAATATAATTAAACCAATGTTTGTTAATAGTTTGAACCGTTTCATGATTATCAGCTACAAAATTTTGTCGCTGTGTCCTACAATCTATTATTTTAAATATAATTTATATTATAACCTTAAAAACAAACACTAACTTACCCGTGTTTAATAATCTTTTTTATGTTTTTTTATAGTTTAACTGGCGCGTTAAAATATTGCCAATAACCAACCACACATTGACAATAAAATTGGATTTGCACTTTGTTTTACTAATTAACACCATCAGATTCCTAAGATTTATCAATACTTGGGATTGCACTTTGAAATATGAACATCATGCGTCATAATTATTGTATTATTCTTGTACGACATGTTTCTCTTTTATTTTCATAATTTTCTAATTCACTTATAACTCATATTTTAAACTTTTATCTTTATAAAATATTATTTGGAGTGTAGTTGCTTTTCCTTACACCGATTAACATCTCTTAAACAGCTACTAAACAGCTTCTGCTTTGCTTCTACAGCTACTATACAGCTATACTAACGCGAAAAGTTTTATAATATGGGCCCTTTTTGAGCTAATAAGGGCTGTATAATCGCTTATACAGCCTTCTTACAGCCTCAATATGCAGCTGTGAGTATAAAAATAAGTTCAAATACAGCTTTTATACAGCTTGATATGCTACTTGGGTTATAATCTGGGATGTTTAATTTATTCTTGTGCCATCTTCCACTCTTTGTATATATGTACTTAGTATATAAATAAAAGGATAGCATTGAAAATAAAATGGTGGTAAACCACAGCACTATTCTCTATAGTGATGTCTTCATTGTCACGACTGGACGACAACGGCGCAGCTGGCCATCCTATAATGCCTCTTCCATAGAGATGTACCCGAGTCGCACGTAATGTATCAATTTCGAAATCGATGCCTAGAAAGACATCGATTAACCTTTTCACCGCCCAACTATTCGTATTAATAGAGTCTGACCAACGAAACGTGACGCGGTCTATTTTTAAAAGTTTTATTATGGCAATACTTTTAAGCTAAAGGTATGTTTTGTGTAGGTACTTTAATTTATCATTTTTATACTTAACTTATTTTCTTTTATTGTTCTCGTCTATTATTTTACATTTTACTCTGAACAACTAATACAATCGTAAATAATTCTAGGTTAATTCTGTATACTTACTTTTTTCTTTCATTAAAAATTAACTCATTGAGTTACTTAATACGTAATGTACTACGTACTAGATAAGCTATCCCAAGCAAAATACTTGTTCTATTTTTTTTAAAGTTAAAACAAAAGCGCGCTGCAGTCCTAAAATAATAATTTATCGTTTTTCAGAACAATCCAAACATACATTACAGCGCTAGACCGCTTTTTTTCTCGCGACCAAAAGGTCTAAAGCGCCGAAACATGGCATGAGTTACGAACTAAAATTGCGGCTCGCCTTAGAAAAACCTTTGTTAAGATTTTTAAGTTGATATTGGTTATTTTAAACTCGAAAACAAAAACTTTAAAAATGTAGGTAATTAGCGGAGTGTAATACGTAATTTAGAAACACACTATCTCGATGCACATTAGTGCGACAAATTGCGACAAACCAAATCTCGATGCCATCTATCTAAACATGATGATATCTACGAGGGGCGTTCAAAATATTCTCGGTATTGATACGTTACAACCTCTTTTATATATATATTTGTTACTGGCCGCTAAGATTCATCCATTGACATTAAAAAGAAGTAAAATTGGAACCGAGATGTTCTTTTGTTTTTCTGCAATTGCCGAACAAACATGAACACCATGAGCGAATTAACAATTTTAACGAAATTAGAGCACCGATCCGTCATAAAATTCTTGACAAAACAGGGTAAAAATCAAAAAACCATAAAAGAGGAAATGGATTGTGTTTACCGTGAGTCTGCTCCTTCTTTATCTACTATTCAAAAATGGTCAAGCGAATTTAAGCGTGGAAGGGAGAGTATTGAAGATGACCCTAGACCTGGCCGGCCTGTAGTGGCTACCTCACAAGAAAATATTGATAAAGTGGAAAAACTTATATTGGAAGACGGCCGAGTGAAGGTAAAATCTATAGCTCAAGTAACCAATCTCTCTATTGGTACCGTACATGACATTATACATGACCATCTTAATATGTCAAAAGTAAGTGCAAGATGGGTTCTGCGAATGCTGACGCTTCTTCAAAAGGATATGCGTGTGGCTTGCTGTTCAGATTTTATCGATCTGTGTGGTGAAAATCCCGATGAGGTGCTGCAAAAAATAGTTACTGGAGATGAAACCTGGGTTCATCATTATGACCCAGAGAGCAAACAGGAGTCCATGCAGTGGCACATTAAGGGTTCAGCTCATCCCAAGAAGTTCAAGGTAATCCCGTCAGCTGGCAAGGTCATGGCCACAATATTTTGGGATTGTGAAGGAGTTTTGCTTATCGATTATAAAGAAAAAGGTGTAAATATCACAGGGCAGTACTACGCTAACGTTATACGTCAATTAAGAGATGCGATCAAAGAAAAGAGGCGAGGAAAGTTAACCAAAGGTGTTCTGCTTCTGCATGACAACGCCCCTGTCCATACTGCTCATATTGCCAAGGCAGCTATTGTTGAATGTGGGTTTGAAACTGTTACTCATCCACCCTATAGTCCGGACTTAGCCCCAAGCGACTTCTTTTTGTTCCCCAATCTTAAAAAGGATCTGCGTGGAAATAAATTTTCTGACGATGAAGCGTTGAAGACGGCCGTGGAGGAGCATTTTTACACTAAAGATAAAAAATATTTTTATGAGGGATTAAAAAAAATAATTGATCGATCTTATAAGTGTATGAACATAGGGGGGGAGTATATTGAAAAATAAAAATATCAAACTTTTCGTACTTGTTTGTTTTTATCCACATACCGAGAATATTTTGAACGCCCCTCGTATCTATATACAAAACTGAGAAGGTACCTACTTGGGATATGGGATATAAAATAACATACATAGAAAGTGTCAATTTCAACCGGTGCAAAACAGTACAAAAATATTTTTATACTTAAATAAAAACAAACAATTTATTATAATATATTAATATAATATTATTGTGATTCATTTTTTATTTATTATTAAATTACGAAGCTAACTTTCTAGTTAGCTTTGTAATTAAACTACAATTAAATTATATCACCGTGCACACGTGTTGTATGCATATGATCCATAGTAGATGACAGTACCTACCGCTACCCTAAAAGGGCTACCACACTGTTGTAAACCGACGTTTACAACAGTGTGGTAGGTTGTTTTCAACGACATTATAATCAACCTTTCCACGACCTTTGTTTGCGGGCGCGCGTTGAAAACCGCTGTGTTGCCACTGCCTTATACACCATTACACACAAACCGCTATCTTTAACCTACAACCTACATACAACGTGGTTACTGGAAAAAGCCAAGTTCGTATAAGGGTGGAAAAAATCTATGGGCCCTGGAGGGGAACTACCTTAAATCCTTTAGTTAGCTCATTTTACTGAAAGGAAACATTCCTTTATTTTTAAAAAGAAATAAAACTGCATTTAAAGATTTTTTAAATTTTGTTTGTCTCATCCGGGAATCGAACCAACTAAAAATAAAAAATAAACCCTCGCTATTTTATTATACGAATCGGTAGGATTGTTGTTCAGGATAAAATTTGTCTAATAAACATATTTATTTGGTGATTGAAATAAAAAAGTGAAAACTAAAATTAATTTTTATTTTATCATCAATAAGAAGAACGTAAACATGAATCATTTTTATAACGTAGACGGACATTAAGAAGAGAAAAGAATCTCAATAATTCAACTGATAAGTTGCTCGAAGTGACCCCCATCGTTCCGGATACTCAAATTTAGTCTACGTTGAAATTCTTTTCGTGTAGCCCTCTGGAAAGTGTTGTGGTGTATGCTCCTAATAACATTTTCTACCGCAACCCTTAATTCTTGTACAGTATTATAACTCGTTTTGTAAACTTCATTTTTTACATGACCCCATAAAAAGTAGTCCAGACACGTCAGGTCTGGACTTCTCGCTGGTCATCTAATCGTCTTGTTTGTACCTATCCAGACATTGAAATTTTCATTAAGGTAAGCCCTGGAAATTCTGCTATTGTGGGCAGGTGCACCGTCTTGTTGAAAAGTGATATTATTTCGTTCCTCCTCCGGTAGAAGGTTTAATTGATTATGTAAAAGGTCTAATATTTCCATGTATTTTGCCGTATTTAGATGTCCTTCATAAATGTGCACCAAAACAACCATATTGCTTCTGATTCCGCACCAAACATTAAAGGAAAATCTGACCTGATTGTTTGTTTCGCGAACACGGAATGGATTCTGACGGGACCAATAATGATTGTTATGTCTGTTATACATTTCATTATTGCTGAAATTTGTTTCGTCAGACCATACAATGTAGTCTAAAAAATTTGGGTTGCGGTCTATTTCTGTTTGAATATTCTGACAGAACTCTAATCTCCTTTGACTATCTCCCGGATGTAGTTTCTGCACCAATCGCCCATCACGAAAACATCTGTATTTGTACTTTTTCAAAACACTAAGTACACGAGTATGGCTGGTGCCTATCTCTTGAGCAACTTCCCTACTAGAAGCTTTCGGGTAACACTCAATGTATGTCAAAACTTTAATCTAAGGTCAAAACACATAAATCAAAATCGGAAAAGTCTAGATTTTGACGTTCTAAACGATTTTTGAAACTTCCAATATTTACTAAATTTTTCACCATTCGCGACAAAACTTTTCTAGATGGTATTTGTCTGTCTGGATACCTCTCACTGTACCACTGTAGAGCTAAATTGCAATCCTTGTTGTATGAAAAGTAAGCTTCTAATAAATCGAAATGTTCTTGATACGCCATTATTACAGAATTACGGAATGAAAGCAAAACAAAACAAAATTTGAAATTCGAACGAATACACCTCTCACTGTACCACTGTAGAGCTAAATTGCAATTCTTGTTGTTTGAAAAGTAAGCTTCTAATAAATCGAAATGTTCTTGATACGCCATTATTACAGAATTACGGAATGAAAGCAAAACAAAACAAAATTTGAAATTCGAACGAATACTTCCCTCAATAAATACACTGGACAGGCTATCACCATTCAAATGACAGCTATTTTTTATGCCAATTTGAAGCGCCACTTAAATACACTGGACAGGCTATCACCATTCAAATGACAGCTATTTTTTATGCCAATTTGAAGCGCCACTTAAATACACTGGACAGGCTATCACCATTCAAATGACAGCTATTTTTTATGCCAATTTGAAGCGCCACTTAGACGTACGAGTGTCCAGAGAACTAATTGTGACGTACATACAATGCAAATGGCTGTCGTGGTAAATAGAAGTGATAGAAGCATAGATTGCGGATTATAATAGAATTGGTTGCTGTTTTAGTGAGTTTTTATGTTTATTTGTGTCAGTTCGAGTTTTCAAACATGAGGAAATGTGTATTTTGCAAACGCCGTTACCAAAAAGGGAGCAAATTGTCATTCCATAGGTATGTACATTTAGTTGTTGTTGGGCCCGTCAGTGATTAAATAGGTTAGATTAAAGCCTATATAAAGAGTGAAAGAGGAAACTTGTAACCCACGACCTACAAGGCAGACCTACTACCAACTGAGCTATAGGCCAGTCATCAATGAATAAAGAGTTTTAATTTTCTTTAAACGTTTTTCATTCATAATCCCTAGTATAGTCACCCCACAGCACAGCACAAAAAATGTAGGTATTTTTGCGCATGAATTCTGAGAAGTATGGTGTTCAAGTGGCTTGTTTTATGAGTTGAAGCTATAGTTCAGTTCAAGTACTTCAAACAAACAAAGATTTATTCTTGAGAAAGGCTTATTTAACTATAGGTAATATAGGCTTATTAAACATACAGAATCGATCCGGAGCGGGTGCCGAGTCAGATATAGCTATCGTTAATAAATCTAAGATGTCGACTTGCGGACATCACTAACTTTAGTTCCATGGACACTCGCATTTGCTTACAGCGCCAAAATGGCGTTTATCAAATAGGCACGAATTTATCTTGCAATCCGCCTGTCCAGTGTATTTATTGAGGTCAGTGCTTATAGTTTTTAAAAATGTTATCGCTCGAATTTCAAATTTGTTGCCCCGCGTTGCAAAAAAATATGTTCCATTTTTAAACTTTTTGTCAGAATGAACGACTAGTGTAAGAAGGAATCGTGCTGTGCATAAATTTATTATTACCATTTACCGATTTTGTTATCCAATACTTCAACAAGGTACTTAGAGATAAATAACATTAGCAAGCTTGTACTTCATACAATGTCTTTAGATGTTAAAGAGATAAGAAAATTATAACGTGTCATTTACTTATTACAAGTGAACAGTACTAGCTTAGAATAATAACGCTATAGAAAGATAGTCTTCATACAAGCGCTCTGTCAAAAATGAAGCACTAAACCGATTCACACACGCGTGACGTGTGCGCATGGCCGTGATCTGCTGTCTCTTTCCAATTCTATGATTATGAAAGAGACAGCACTGCGCAGGCCGCTCCTACCGAGACTTAAACTTAGAGAATCACACTGCAGTACGTTTATATTTTAACCTAATTAACTACAAGATACTATGAAATACTGAAAGCTTACCTGTGAAAAGTGATGTTATTATACTTCTTTTGTTTTTCAGATGTGTTGTGACACAATTTAACTGCACAAACCGTCATTTTTTTTTGTTTTCGCGAGACACGTTCGGCGCGCTGTCACATTGGAGCGGTCCGGCGTAGGGTGCCATTTCTGGCTTCAATTAATGTGCTTCAAAATAGGCGCGCGAACTTGGTTTCTATAGCGTTATTATTCTAAGAGTACTAGGTATTGTTAATAAAGAACTTGTAATAAATATTCAATTTTATGGGTATCTCGCACAACAGATGAGTGTGGGACCAAATGTTTATTAGACAAATTTTATCCTGAACATCAATCCTACCGATTCGTATAATAAAATAGCGAGGGTTTATTTTTTTATTTTTAGTTGGTTCGATTCCCGGATGGAACAAGCAAAATTTAAAAAATCTTTAATTGCAGTTTTGCTTCTTTTTAAAAATAAAGGAATGTTTCCTTTCAGTGAAATGAGCTAACTAAAGGATTTAAGGTAGTTCCCCTCCAGGGCCCATAGATTTTTTCCATCCTCTATATTAATGTACGTACAGCGCGGTATTTTTTACATCTTTAAAAGCTCATATTTAGCTAATAATTATATAAATTCAATCGCGTTTTTCTCATTGCTTAACTTTCGCGATCTAAAAACCTCGAGATTTTATGAACCTACGGTCACCCATCTCTTTGGCGACCTCGGCGAACATTGCTTAACTTTCGCGATCGAAAACCTCGAGATTTTATGAACTTACGGTCACCCATCTCTTGATGCCCTCGGCGAACATTGCTTAACTTTCGCGATCGAAAACCTCGTGATTTTTTTAACCTACGGTCACCCATCCTCTTGGCGACCTCGGCGAACATTACTTAACTTTCAGGATCGAAAACTCGAGATTTTTATGTACCTACGAGTGATGTATAGTGTAAAAATAGATAAAAATTGTATAAGCATCTTCCATTTATTCGCATAAAACGATTACAAACAAAATTCCTATGTTGTGTCGCGATTTCGTGCGTCGATATTACGTATTACACTCTAATTAGCGAAATAACCTTGGCTTACAAGAGTTGCAAAGCGTTATTTTGTTTTGAATATTAATTATAATTTAATTGTTTTATTACATTACATACAATTAAACAAAATGTAATAAAACAATTGTTAACATAAATAATAATATATTTAAAGTCTATTATAGTATAATTATAATAAATCTTCTAAATCTTCTTCAATAATTGAATCAGATTCCGAATATTCGTCGTCATCATCGACGCCTTCCAAAATGCGAAGAAGTTCAATTGAATCGCTCATGTTGCACTACTTTCCTCACTATGCGCTTATGACGTCATCAGTCTATCGTCTATCCGTGACCACGGCGCCCAGAGAACTGATTATTGATGACGCGCTAGGGATGCGCCAGAGTTGCCATATTGGATTTATTAGTTGAAGTTGATTTGACGATTCTTTATTCATGTAGTTTTCTTACATTTTATTTTATTAAAATAGCAATAATAATAAAATAAAATTACACGTTTTTTGGTCCCGGTAGTTGTCGTAAGATGGCACTCGTTAAAACCCACCAACCCGCATTGGGCCAGCGTGGTGAATTATGGCCCTATATCCCCGCGTGCTATTGTCCACGTGGGAGGCCTGTGCCCAGCAGTGGGACGTTTATAGGCTGATGATGATGAAAACAATTATTTAAATAGCGTCGCTAGTGTCGTGTCTTCATGCATGTCTACAGCAACAGCGCTCGAGAGACTGGTTAAGGAGGACTCCGTTGGCTCAGAAAATCGTCAGTGCATAGTTGCTTACGCTACCTCCTCTTTGCTCGGTGGGCTTACATACTGTAGAGAAGTTTTTAGACAAGGTTCGGATCTCGTTCTATACCACGAAAAATGGTTAAATATTGAGAAGTAAAGTACACCAGTATTTTGTTTAATTCATGCAAGATAGGTTTTCAAAAGTAATTTGGTACGGTGAATGGCGGCACTGCTATAAAAAAAAAACAATGTAGAAGAAAACATTTAATTTGCAAAAAGAAATCATATTCATCGATATTTAATAAAATTCGTATCTAGAGTATGTATACAGTAAGTACTTATCGTCTGTATATAAATAAATCTCACTTAAACAGAACCAAAATAATAATACATCGTTTATTCGAGACCAAAAAGACTCATATTACTCTCTTCGTTAGCTGTCTAACTTATTTCATATTTTATATAATACATTGCGTACAATCTACGCGGGCGACGGCCCGCTTGTCGTATAAATAAAATTATCTATCGCGAGTTATATACAGGAGCGCGAGGGCGGATCCGGAGACTCGACGTCGGAGGAAGCGTTCACTTTTCACACTATAATATAAATCTAGACTACCACTGATTCACTCGTTCGCCGACGATTCGGCTTAGTCTATAGTTGCTCAGGATGGTTCGACACTTTTAACTTAAAAATATTTGAAAACTCTGAATCCGCCCTCGATTCGTGGAGGATTACGCGTCGAGGTCGTCCTCGTGCTGGCTGGAGAAGTAGCTGACGAGGCCTCCGAACACGCTGCCCTCCTCGCGCAGCGGCGGCGGCGGCTCGGGCTCGCCGGGCTCCGGCTTTATAGAGAGCGCGGGCGCGGGCGGCGGCGACTCGCGCGCCTGCCCGTTGGTGCCGCGCCCGCTCGGCGGCCGCTCGCCCGCAGGCGGCGGCGGCACCGGCGGCACCGGCGGCACCGGCTCCAGCCGCGAGCGCAGCGCCGCGAGCGGGTGCGGCGGCGGCAAGGGCCTGGCCGCTTCGACGAACGACCCGAGCGGTCGAGTCGGCTCGACATACGGTCCTGGAGGCCGATTCGTTTCAGAGTACTGCCCTGGCGGACGAGTGGTTTCCGAGTAGGGCGCGGGTGGCCGAGTCGCTTCAGAATAGGGCCCCGGCGGTCGAGTCGCTTCGGAAAAGGGACCGGGCGGTCGAGTCGCTTTAGAGAATGGCCTAGGCGGCCGTGCTCCTTCAGAATACGGTCCTGGAGGACGTGGTTCCCCAGAAAATGGCGGCCCAAGCGGTCGAACAGCTTCAGAATGTGGGCCAGGCGGTCGAATTACTTCAGAAAATGGCCTACTAGGCGGACGAGCTCCTTCAGAATATGGACCAGGCGGCCTAGCTCCTTCAGTGTACGGCCCAGGCGGCCGAGCTCCTTCTGAATATGGCCCCGAAGGCCGAGATCCTTCGGAGTATGCACCGGGCGGCCGAGCTCCTTCAGGGTACGACCCAGGAGGCCGAGCTCCTTCAGAGTACGACCCAGATGGCCGTGATCCTTCAGAATACGGCCCAGGTGGCCGAGACCCTTCAGAATATGGACCAGGTGGTCGGGATCCTTCAGAGTATGGACCAGGCGGCCGAGGTCCTTCTGAATATGGACCAGGCGGCCGAGGTCCTTCTGAATATGGACCAGGCGGCCGAGATCTTTCAGAATAAGGCCCAGGCGGCCGAGATCCTTCAGAATATGGACCAGGCGGTCGAGCATCTTCAGAATACGATCCTGGCGGTCGAGCTCCTTCAGAATACGGTCCTGGCGGTCGAGCTCCTTCAGAATACGGTCCTGGTGGTCGAACTCTTTCAGAATACGGTCCAGGCGGTCGAGCACCTTCAGAATACGGTCCTGGTGGTCGAGCACCTTCAGAATATGGTCCTGGCGGTCGAGCACCTTCTGAATATGGCCCCGACGGCCGAGATCCTTCAGAATACGGTCCAGGTGGTCGAGCACCTTCAGAATACGGTCCTGGCGGTCGAGCACCTTCAGAATATGGCCCCGACGGCCGAGATCCTTCAGAATACGGTCCAGGCGGTCGAGCACCTTCAGAATACGGTCCAGACGGTCGAGCACCTTCAGAATACGGTCCTGGCGGTCGAGTTGCGTCGGAATAAGGACCTGGCAGTCGAGGTGTTTCAGTATAGAGCCCTGGTGGTCTAACTGCTTTAGAAAAGGGCCCAGGCGGTCGAGTTGTTTCAGAAAAAAGCCCAGTCGGTCGAGTTGTATCAGAATAGGACCCAGGCGGACGATTTGTATCAGAATAGGGCCCAGGCGGTCGGTTCGCTTCGGAATACGACCCTGGCGGTCGGTTTGCTTCAGAATACGACGCCGGAGGTCGATTCGCTTCGGAATACGGTCCAGGCGGTATATTCGATTCAGAGTAGGGCCCGGGCGGCCGAGTCGCTTCATTGTACGGCCCCGGCTGCCTCATCTTGTCCCCGTAAGGCGCTGGCGGGCGGTTCGGTTCGCCGTACGGGCCGGGCGCTCGGGCCTGATCGCCGTAGGGTGGCCTGGGCTCTGCATACTGCGGGCGGTAGGGCGGGCTGGCGCGTAACACGGGGAAAGGCGGTCGCGGCGCACGCATATACTGTGAGGGCGCGCCGTTAGCATCTTCGCGTTCGCCGGGCAGGAACTGATGCATTTGGTGCATTCGCTGCAGCGTCGAAGGGTCGGGCGCATACGGGCCGTAGGGACCATACTGCGGGGCGTACGGGCCGAGGGGGTACCGCGGGCGCCGGTCCTTATTCTCCGTATGCTTGATCTTGGGATGGTTCCTCGGCGGCTCGGGCGACGGCGGGCGGGGGGACGGCGAGCCGGCGGGGGAGCGGTACTCCGGCTCCGTTTTCACTTCGGCTTTTATTTTGATGGGTTCGGAGGGGGAGGGCGCGCCGGCGGGGGAGGATACCGGCGGGGTGGGGTTGGAGGGCGGGGTGGCGGGCGGGGGCGTGGGGCGCAGCGGGGGGCGGAGCGCTGTCAGCGCGGGGTGGGAGGGGTGGTGGGTGGGGCGGAGTGCCATCGCCCCCGGGGGCGCGTGCGGCTGCGGATGCGTCATCCCGTGCGGGAGGCTATGCCCCTGGGCGCCGGGCTGCGGGTGCCGCGCCTGGTTCTGGGCGAGGCCGTGGTGCGGGCGGTAGGGCGGGTGCGGGTAGTAGCCGGGCGGGTACTGGCGCGGGCCCAGCGCCGGGTGCCCGTACATGCCCATGGGCTGCGCGCGGGGGCCGTACGGGGAGTTGCTCGGCGGGTACATCATTGGGCCCCTGACAAATTAACACATTGTGTGTTTGTTATTGTGTATTGGCTATCGTAAAAGACGACTAATGGATCAATGACTGCACATACATAAAAGAGCATAGAGCGGCGATGGGCTCACCACCTGTCATGCTGAGTAAATACACAGTACATTTTGGTGAAAAGTGGACATGGTAGTGGACTGCTTTTGCTGTCCAAATTGCCTAGTCTCTGACTAAATAGTTGTGATTATAAGTATGTGTATATCTACAATTAAATAATAGTTATCTACATGAAGGATCAGGGTTATAGTTCAAAGATTTTAATTGTTATGCTTCTACACTGATTATTGTATTTTACTAACTCAAATACACATAAAACAAAGTGATACCTGTATTGTTGATTGAGCATGTGGGGCATTCTCGTTATAATGCTGGGCTCTTCTTTAATCGGTTTGTAAGGTTGCGGTGACCCCGCCACCGACAGGGTTCCTGAACGTTAAAACATACATGATAAGCTGTGACTTATTCTATAGGCAGAAAATAAAAATAGGAAGATTGTAGTCGTAGCAGGTGCTTCGAAAAATAGTCAGAGATGGTCGAGAGAAGGCATCACGCGAGTGTCCCCTTTGCCAGCTACTTCTAGTCTATTTTCAAGTAAGATTTATGGCCAGAAGAAAATCCGCTACATATAATTTGGTATGACAAGTATACATTAGAATAAAACCTTGCATTTAGTGACAGATAATTACAGGAAGTTAATAATAATTAATATGTGACACTAAGCGACGCGATACTGAGGTTGCAATGCAGTATAGCAGTTATTGCTATAAAATAAGGTGCACATTTCGTTGAGAGAATTCAAAAACATCTCGTCGCAGCGTCACGTCACGTCGCTTTCTCGGTGTGAACTGACCCTTACCACTTAGAACGCGGTGCCACTAGAACTCTATTCATTGAGCGCTGATATTGGGGTCGCAGTTGAAAGGTTATAATCGCATAGCAAACATCAAAAATATTTATTATTGAGTAGTTCCGGTGGCCGTCTGTGGTCTTCATCAACAGTTCCACTTCACCAAATGGTTCTTCCCTACAAGTGCCCAGGTTGTTGCAAATAATACCTAAATCGCTGTAGGTATGCCTATAATATTTGAAGAGTTCCCTCGATTTCTCCAGGAACCCATCTCCAGATAATTGACCTGATGACTATGGGACCACATGGAAGGTATACCCTTTCAGACAAAGAGAAAATATTCCAAATCTGTCCCAGCGTCTTTAAGTAATCGGGGTACATACATAGAACATATTTATTTCGACGAATTGAGAACCTCCTCCTTTTTGACGTGACAACGTCTTAAATTAGGTTGCGGCTGGGAGTCACTTATGAAAAAGTGTAACGCTCGGTAACGTTACGATGAGTCACCGAACGAGAGAGAGGCCCGCCGAATGCCTTGCGTCTCTCTCCCACTCAACTATGTTTTAAATATAATTCTTTGTTTAAATAAATGTTTTAAATTGTTACTATTATTTCATCCTTCTTCCTACTATACGAATGAATATTCACATTAAAATTATTTTACCACTCAAAGTCGTTGTCACGTAAAACTTTCGCCCGTATACCGACTTTACAGGCAACCAATTTTTTGAAGTCGGTTAAAAAGGTCGAACAACGGTCTTCTGTGGTCACCTTGCTTCGAGAGCACTACTACGATTACAAAGCGCCAACTGTGAGTATTGGCGAGTGCCGCGTCGCGTACGTACCGTCCCTGTGGGTGTACTCGGCGCGCTGCAGCCGCTCCTCGCCCGTCAGCACGCCGCGCAGCTCCGCGCGGACCTACAAGGAGATAACTCTTTGTTATGAGAAGAACTATGGCAATTTACCCACCATTGATTGTGTTTGACGTAGGGCTTCCAATCCCGCATGCCATTGCGGGATCTCGGTATCGGCGGGATCAAGAATTTTCATTGGTGCGGGATCCCGTCATACCGGGATCCTTGATCCCGCGTTTGTTGATATAAAAAGGTTAAAAGTAAGTACTTACTTAGTGACACAAAGCATAGCATAATGACATAGCATTTATTAAAAAAGTACAAAAATTAATGTTTTATATTTTAGCGTTTTATTAACGCTTAAATAAATTTATTTAAGTAAAATTTTAAACACTGAAAAAAGACGACAACCTCAGGCGGGAATCGAACCACGCACCTTCCGCATTTCGGGCTTCTTTCCGCGGCTTTCAACCGTCGAAATTTGTCAGTGCTTGATGCTTATGTTTTTAATCAAGTCAAGGTTAAGGCAGCCGCCCGGAATGCGGAAGGTGCGTGGTTCGATTCCCGCCTGAGGTTGTCGTCTTTTTTCAGTGTTTAAAATTTTACTTAAGTACAAAAATATTAAAAGTTAAATACTGAAATCACTTTGCGTTTTGGAAGTGTTTTCGCAGGAAACACAACATTCCCAACGTATCGTCAGCCAAATTGCTTCGTATCTTGTTGGCAAGATAACCGGCAGCGGAGACCGCTCGCTCCGCATCTACGCTTGTAGGCACTACTGACTTTAGGGCATTGTGAGCTAACGTTAACTATTTTCCCATCGAGCCTCCTAATTCATAAAGTCATCTCTTTCTTTATGATGTTTTCAATTAGAGGTATTCAAGCAGACAATGGACAAAAACTTGTCATTGTAGAGTTTAAAGTCTGCTCTAGTTCCTCTTGCAATGTCAGAGCTTGAGTAGCCGTCTTGTTTTCCGTGTTGGATGTATGCAATGGCGCGTCGCTGGCGTCTCGGTGGCTTACGCGCGCCGTCGTTCGTTCGTCAGTGTCCGACCGAGCGACAGCGCTCGCGAAAGCACGTATACCCGTAACACTTTTTTACTCCCGCAAATCCCGCAGATCCCGCATGTCTAATCCCGCAGTGAGCGGAAGTGAAAAATCGTGCGGGATCTCGGTATACCGAGATTGGAAGCCCTAGTTTGACAGTTTTTAGGAATGTGGTGATTTCTCAATTCAATATTTTACATTAAAACTTTTAATTTATAAGGTCTGTATCTTATTTTGGATCAAACATTATCACACTAATTTTAGTATGTAAACACTTAAAATGTACACCCCCTGAATAGGGGCGGGGCTAACGCCATTTTGTTAATCCCGGCAATGAACTCAAATCTGTCTCTCTCTCAAAACAGCTGACCGCCAGGGCTACCACAGCGTCACTTCTTTTGAAATCTTAAAAAAGCTTTTAATCTAAAATTATCCATTTTTAAGGAAAAGTTCTTAGACAAAAGTTATATACTATCATGTATTAACCCTCCTTTCGGCTTAGTACCCCCTTTCTGACTGACGTTGTATACACAAGATGTCAAATATAAAATATATTTTTTTTTATAAATATTAATATATTTTGACGTGACAACGTCTTATAAATTGGTTTGCCGGGTGACACTTCAAGAAACTGCGTTACGCTCCGCTCACGTTATGCGCTCACAATGAGAGCGAGTGAGAGGCACGCGTCCCTTCCACTCGGGCATGGTTAGCCCGCCTAAGAGCGAGAGAGACAGACATAAAAAGTGAAAGGCACGCGTCCCTTCCATATTATTTCATCCTTCTTCCTACTATACGAATGAATATTCACATTAAAATTATTTTACCACTCAAAGTCGTTGTCACGTAAAACTTTCGCCCGTATACCGACTTTACAGGCAACCAATTTTTTTTATCATGCAATAAATATAAACATGTAAAATGTGGTCACCTGCAGCCTAGGCGTCGCGGGGAACCTCTGCGTGTCCTGGAAGTCGTTGGGGTGCCTGCCGGGCGCGGCGGGGTACGTGCCGGGGCGAATCGCGTCGGGGCCCACGGGCCGCGGCGTGTACGCCATGTTGCCCGCCATCGGGAAGAAAGGCTTCTCCTTCTTAATCCGTTTACTCTCCTGTAAAGCTATCCGCGCTACACGTTTTTCCTCGCGTTCTTTCGCTTTTTGTTCCCGCAGCTTCTCTTTCTCCTCCTTCTTCTGCAGGCGTTCCATCTTGCGCGCTTCCTTTTCGGCTTGTTTCGCTTCGCGCTCTTGTCGTTTCTTCTCTCTTTCAGCCTGCAAATTATACGATCTAGTAGAGCCTCGTCGTTAACTAATATAAAATTTTTTATAAAATGTAAAAAAATTATATCGTAAGAAAGGCATAATTATGTAGCTGTAGTCTATATATACCTAGCTGTATTTTATATATTTTGCCCAAATTTTGTTGTGTACAAAAATGTTTTGTCCGAATTTAAATAATGTCGTTTATAAGTTTTTGCGCAATACTCACTTGATTGGAAGGCACCGGAGTCCCATCAGGTTTTAAATCTGTAAATAGATAGTAACAAATTATATGACAATCTATAATATACACTTTACATTTTATTTTATTGAAGAAGGCTTTCAAGAATCTGAGAAAAAGGGAGTATGTTCCTTAAACTTGCGTATTTGTAGTAATTCAATAATCATAATAATATTATAATGAATCTGACTTAAAATATTATCAGTGTTATTTTACATATACAGACATATACATATCTATGTATGTAAAATAACAATGAGTGAATAAGAATGATTTTTTCTAGGGGGCAGCTGGCAAATGACAGTTGCGATATATTGCCACTGTGACAATCGAGAGGACGGATAGATAGATAGATAAACTATTTATTGCACATACAGTATTTCACATGAGATAAATCTTAAAGCTAGTACGAGCAAAGACGGTTATCGCTAAAGGCGATCACTTAAAGACCACATTTAAACTATAGACCTAAGAAGGAGATAGAGGAAGTGCAAAAGTTGAAATGATCATCCCCTCTCCTTAATTCACTAAGCTTTATTTAGTAGTGGCACCTCGAGACCAACCGTTAGGTTATGCAAGAAGTGTTAGGGTCATTTTCCTAAAGCAATAGTTAATCGTCATGAATTATTATATTTATTATTTAGAACTTCGTTCGAAGTGATTAATATTATCTTTGATAGTGTTTCCTTTTAATAAACCGTCTTTTCCACTTCCTGTTACACAGTGATGTAAAAGACGGTAAGGCGTTTCCGGCTATGCTAAATAAATTTCATATTTATATTGTTGCTTGAATATATTATAATATATTACAAAATGTTATGAAATAACTTTAGAGACCTTCAAAATTATTTAACTTCATTTGTTTTTATTTAGTTCAGTGTGTTATAGCCGTACTTCCGGCGTGATTGCCAATACGTTTTAAATTAATATTTAGCCAGAGTATAATTTTAATAAATTAGATTTTAAAACTTGTTGATAATATTACAATAATTTATTATTTAATTCGGTATTAAAATAAAGTTTCGGCGATTCGACTGCCCTTTTGCGCTTCCGGTAAACGATACGCGCAAAAGGACGGTCGCCGGTAAAAATGGCGGCATTGATTCACCGACGACGAAACGTGCAACTTATGCGATCCGATTGTGTTATCATCCGATGATGTTAAGAATATTGTGCTGAAAATTGTGTAAAGTGAATAAATACTGTTGGGAACCATAAAGGACTTTGAACTTGGCGAAAGCTTATAGAAGTGAGTTGTGTCTGATCAGGGAAAGTGTAGCACCTTTGATCTTGACGCCGACGAGTTTGGCGAGCGCGTCGTCGGGGTCGTGCGGCCGGCCGCGCCCGCGCCCCCGGCCCCGCCCGCGCCCGCCGCGCGCCCTGCTCGTGCTGGGGCTCATCTGCGCGTCTGTAATAGCTTATACTAATGCACCATTTTTTTTTTTTTACGTGTTACGGGTAAGCGCTTGGCCTTCATCTCACCTGATGGTAAGTGACGACAAGGCCGAAGGTGGAAGCGCGCTTCACCCGGAATCCTCAAGCACTGAGGAACTGGCTATCTTAACTCTTAACTGTCGGAACACAACTATGCTATAAACATCGTTGTTATGGCGACAGACTTAAATAAGATGGTGGTAGCTAGCCAGGCGGACTTAACAACCCTACCACCAACCAAACCGAGCACACAAAGATGTACCCCCCGCTGGGAATCGAACCCGGGACCTCTGGGTCTGAAACCGGTGGCTTAGCCACTAGACCACGGAGGCGGTTAAAATCCACTAAAGCTGCCGTATAACACCTTTACCCATCGAACGATTTAGTCACACGGTATGATACTCGAAACTCGATCTCTCGCGCGCTTTGGTAACACTATATGTGATCGTAGTTAAAAGTCAAAACATATCTGCCTCAGTTTTAAATAAAATATTAGATTTGTGCCCAACATTAATTCAAAACAATTACATCAACCAACTTTAACCGACTGTACTTTAGTACACTGTTTTGGCAAGTAACATTAAAAGATGGCGCGTTTAGTCAGGATTTTAAAATAATATGACACTTACTAATTGCTACTTCTTAATTGAGAAAAAAAATAAAATTCAATTGTTAGATTCCTTTAGTTATGATTTTTATTAAAACAGATTTACAAGGTTTTAATTTAACAAATGTTTGAACTGTTTGCCTTCAGCTGCAATGCAAGCTCTACATCTCTTTAAAAATGATTGCGTAATAAGACGGGCGTATCTTCTCGAGTTGATGTATTCAACGGCTTCGGCATTTCTTTGGCGCAACTCATCTAAATCTTGGATAGGTTAAGAGTACACATTTTCCTTTGTCGTACCCCTTGCATTGCAGCTGAAGGCAAACAGTTCGAACATTTGTTATAAAACTTTGTAAATCTGTTTTAATAAAAATTAGGCACAAATTACCAATTTGAAACACTCACTCAGATGCGCCTGTAGCTCCTCAGTCTTCGCTTTAGTCACATCCTCGGGCAGCTTCTCCAGTGGCACCACCGCGGTCTTCTTAATCAGGTCCGAGAGCGCTTTCCGGCGTTCTTCGTTTGACTCCGCCTCCTCCTCCTTGCGCCGCTTGGCGCGATCCGAGTCCGAGTCGGATTCAGCAGACGAGTCTTCCACTTTGAACTCGTCCGAGCTGTCAGGCATGTGTTTGCCGCTCGACTTGTGCATCTCCTAGAAGATGATAATAGTTACGACCTGCTGTATAACGCGCCACGCAAACGTAGACATTTTCTGTCGACGTTCATAAAAACGCGGTTATAGTGTCCGTTAGCAGTAACTGAACGCACTACAAATCGTGTTTTTGAAAGACAGCGCCTTAAACACATGCGGTGCGTTTCTTTATACTATGATTTTAATTATGATGATTCACTGATGACTATGCCCTCCGTGCTTCGGAAGGCACGTTAAGCCGTTGGTCCCGGTTGTTGTCGTAAGATGACAGTCGTTAAAGCCCACCAACCCGCGTTGGGCCAGCGTGGTGGGTTATGGCCCAATATCCCCACGTGCTATTGTCCACGTGGGAGGCCTGTGCCCAGGAGTGGAACGTTTATAGGCTGATGATGACTGATGCCTATAATAACAGTATAAATCCTCGAACGGTACCTGTGTGCCTCAATAAAAAACCAGTTTATTTGTAAACACTAAACTATGACAATTAGCAATGCTCCCGCCAAAGTCACTGGTGACTTTTGTACCAACGAAAATATTACTAAGGTACTTACTCTTTGTACCTCAGTCAAAAAAAATAGAAACAAACAAATACTTAGTAGGCAACAAAACAAAAAAATAACATGACAATGATCACTGGCATAAAAAAATCTTACTTTTGATGTGTTTCTCCTCTCGAAATAAGTTGACTTAATTAGCAATCAATAATTACCTACACGTATCACTTTATAATTGAATTTAAGAAGTATTTAGCCATAAATCAAGACGTAAGTAAAGAAAAAAATAAACAGCGACGAAATCACTAAATTCTAAAGTTATTGATGCAACTATAAAGTTTCTGCGGGCGGGCGGCAAGAAAATGTTGTTTACAGTATCCGCCATTTTTACAATTGAACGACATAATTTTCCCGCTACCGTGTTTTTAGTTAATTTTTTTTTCTCATTTCCTAATATTAAAAAGCCCAGGAATCTCGCCCTTACAGGCTAGTCTTTGTTTTTTTTACCTATATAAATAAAAATCAATTGGCGAAATGTTTGTATGCGCAACACTTAGGAACGGCTCAACCGATAAGGCTGATTCTTTTTTTGTTGTGTGAAGGAATTTTTTTGGAAATTTGCCACGGGATACAGGGTGTTCACCCAGACGAAGTCGCGAGCGGGCCGCCAGTCTACAATAATGATGTTGCTTTGATTATGATCAATGTTTTATTTCTGATGACCCCCTTGAATATTCAGTGAAAATGTAGTTTTTTAAATATCTTACATGGACTCAGCGAGAGAATTTATGTGTTTATTTTTATTATACAAGTTGATCAATCCAAATGGGTCAGTAGGGAGAAATAAAACTATATGAGATAGGGAAATCTGTTATTAGGAACCATGGCGTCGATTACAGATTAAAAAAAAACGCAATCTTTTTTTTATCTCATACGTGCGAACCCAGTCAATATCTCTGTAAATAATGTTATTAATTCTGCAAGTTCATTCGTTGTTATTGTTGATGGTGTAAATAATAAGTCACAAGAAACACATTTTTTAATATAATCTTGTTTAAATAATTAAAAGAAATCCCAAAAATAAGATTATTATTTTATTAAGGGAAATGTTCAAAATGGTAGCCTTTTTGCAATTAGTTCTCTTGGGTAACAAATGGAATATTGCGTTTCTTATTACATCCTGATAAGAGACAGATAGCTTTCCTGAAAAGTTCTATTCATTTCTTTTTTTTTGCATTGTGATGACCGGAACAGCGACCCTGACTGCGCAACTCACGGTCCCGGGTTCGAATCCCGGTAGGGGCAAATGTTGGTGTGGTGAGCACGAGCATTTGTGACCGAGTCATGGATGTTTATTAGTATTTATGTATGTTTCTCGCTCACTAAGTATAGATCCCTCATAGTTCGGGCTATGATTAGTTTGGGGCTGAATGATGGGTGAGACAGTTGTGAAATTTATTTATTATATTGTCATGAGGTTTTATCTTCAGAAAACAGTCCTATGCGCAGAATATATTTGGTGCATAAGCGCGGGCGCAAAATAGAAACAAACTGATCACAGAAGAGCGTATAAATAGGTTTGACGTCAGTGAGTGCCTGTGAAGTCTTATATTTAGAAAGTGATCTGACTTTAATTAAAATTAGAAAGTCTCACATGTACAAGCAACAAGGCATAAATGCATAAACCATTAATTATGATATACAAATAATCAACAAGGTACATAAGTAGGCAGGTAGTATATGATCGCCACGTGAACTTTAAGTCTTCAACTTAAATTTAATATTTTTTTATATTGTAATTAGAGTAGATGTATTTGTATAAGTCCATAAAAACTGTACTTAGATTAGCTTTCTTTTTGTAGAAGTATAGTTGTTTAATTTTTGTTAAAACATGTTTTTGTTAATTGCCTAAAATAAATGAAAATGTAAGCGATTAATACGTTAAGCGCCAAGTGTATCATCTGGTATACACCGCTGTGCTTCTGTCCAAGGGATGGTACACTTGGCGCTTAACGTGTTAAGTACATTGTTTTTCTAGGTACCCTTGAGCGCAAAGTGTACTCCTGTAAAGCGCCCTCGGTGACAAAAGTCCCCAAAATCAATAATCGAGAAGTGCCCTTGGTGACAAACGTCACCAGTCAAAAAAATAAAAAAATAGTTACAATAATCCTATGTTGAAAAATGTTTAAAGTGTTGTGTGTAGCAGTCTTTATGTGTAGGTTGTACGGAACGAATCCCTTGTCCTCTTTAATCTTAAGTCAACAAAAAAAGTAACAGAAGTAAAAAAAATAGCCCGAGCGATACTCATAAATTATGTTTAATGTAAACAAACTCGACGCCGCGCTAAGGAACAATGACACGTGGGCGCTCAAGGACAAAACATGCGATTGGTGGGGTGATCTACAGGTTAGGGTAGAACACAATTTCTTAATGTCACGTGCGCTTAGTGTTCTTACCGTAGAACACATTTACCGCTCGCGTGGCACGGTTCTTCGTTTCGTTTCCGTTCGTTCTAGACGCAATTTTTGTATATGACATTTGGTTCATTAATGAATCTTCCCAAAACTAAAAAGAGATGATCACTCACGTCCTCCGACTCCGTGTTGGGCGTCTCGGTGTAGTTGATCTTGCGCTGCCTTGTGCGGTGCTGCGGGCCGGCGGGCGGGGGGCTGAGGCCGCCGTAGGTGACGCGGCGCACGGCGCGGCCCGCCGAGTCGTGGTGGGCGTGGCCGCTGCGTTTGCGGGACTTTTTGGATGAGCGGTCGCGGTCGCGGCGCGAGGATGATTTGGATTTCCTGGTGTGTGAGTTAGGTTATAACAATAATAAAACCATTTATTTCGGATAACTTAATCCATATCGGTTAGTAGTACAATACATAGAAGGTTGTTAGTAATCTAATTAACTTAAAACTTTATTTATGAGACTCTTCCATAAATGTGAAGAGAACCTCTCGGCTATAGTCATCAGGACGCTATTGGGACTGTCCCGCACCCTACGGAACAGGGATGCCGTCTTTTTGCGTAAAATGACATTAAAGCCATCAGTGCGATAGTGTGCAAACATCCCCGATCCCCGTTATATGTAGAGATCAGATATTCTGATGCATATTTACCTAAAGTTACTGTTAGTTATGTTGGCTATTATGGAAAGCGCTTTTTTATCAATAAAATCTCACGATTTCGGAATCAAGTATATATTTCGAGAGAAGTAATAAACCTAATTTGATACAAATGGCAGTTGCCTTGTTACAACGTGATATGGTTGCTTTTCTCTTCTTTAATTGTCAGGGATTTGATTGTTGTCAAAGTAAAAATCACCTTTTACATTGTAATAATAAGTTAAAGAAATCGAAATTGCGATCCGAGACCACTTCAAACTATGCCTGTGGGCTGTGCGTGTGCTCGAAAGCGCGCTGGGGCCCTGATTGATTTACAACTCCGAGTTGTCGCGCGCTGTAGGTGCTTTTCGCGGTAGGTATGACGGAGTGCAAGATGCCTGACCTTACCGTACCTCTATCAGACAATCTCTACCACCAACCAAATCGAAAACAATTATATAATATATAGGTATCTCATGCTGGGTATCTGCCTAGGCTCTCTAATTCTGAGCACATCACAAAGACACAAATACACTAACTTGACTTTCTTGTTGGACCATTCTTTCGTGCCTCCGGATTCGCTGGAGGTATCATTGAGGACACCTTTCTTCTTCTTCACTTCAGGTGATGATTCTCTTAGTTTAGGCCGATCTGCGTTAAAATCAATTCAGTTTATTATTGATTCACATAGGCCCGAAAAATCTACATAATTAAAAACCAATTGCCATGAATGTAAGTCATAATACAGGATTCATTTTGGACCCCCCGCCAAAAGTAAATATGGAGTAAAAAAAAGTAATAACAAAATATTTGACGTAAAAATAATGAATGTTTTCTTATTTTAAGTACATTTGTTTGCCTGCTTTTTATATCCTATAGGTCTAGGTGCGTGCGTTTAACATCGCAGTCAAAGCGAGCGCTGACGTTAGTGCACGGATTGAATATTAGCGGTCACGCGCACGCGCTATGATAACGGCGATAGACCGCGCGCTAGGTGACAATAATTTAAGGTCTTTGCATACGTAACGGGAATTTTCCGGACGGGACGGGGCATGGCAACACGGGGGGTGCGGGACGAGGCACTCCCGTCCCCGTCCCGCCCGTGTTTCCCGCCACGTATATTTTATTGCTATATTTTTAAATGCAACGATGTCAAGAAATCGTCCCGTTCCGTCCCGTCGTCGTTCCGTCCGGGAAATTTCCCGTTACGTATGCGAAGACCTTTAAACTAAAAAAAGTTGAGACAATGTAATGTAAATAAAATGTAAATAAAAAAAATATGTTTTTTTATTTCATTATTTGGTTGTAGGTACTACTGCTATATGAAAATCACGTAAAAAAATTTGGCGGGGAGTCCAAAATTAACCCTGTATAAGCCGTTCTGAGCCGCCTTACTGTTGCGTTTGTAATTGGCTACTTGACAGTTGTAACAATAAAATATAAAATATATCGGTTATGGTAGTTTATGATTTAACGATAATTATCCAATAGTTTTTTTTATTAAGATAAATATTTCTAAATATTTTATTTTTACAAAATATGTTTTTTTATCTGTGGATTACAAGACCCGAAACACGGGCGGCCATGATTGAATTGAGATAAGTTTCTAATTGAAATGTGACGTCACAGAGCAAAATGTCACGTGACCAACCGTTTTCGCACGAAATTTTAAATCAATAAAGAAAAATGATTTTTTCTGTTAAATAAAGGTTTTTTCGAAAAAGAAAATATTGTACGGGGTATAAAATAAGCGTTTGTAACCTTATAAATACTTTTTCGAAAACTGTCAAGTAGCCAATTGCTTATATAGAATTATAGAAAGCAAAACATCGACTGATCTAGTAGAGTATAAATAATTTTTGAGGTAAAGAACCATCGGGAGTAGCGTATATATGATTTAGGCGACTAATGTCGGTAAAGAAAAATGACGAGGTATAAAAACGTCGAACGACATTACATAAAAAGGACAATATGTAAAAAAGTCGAACAATAAATAACAATATACATATAACAATTTTACTTCAATATTAATAAAAATGTTTAAGTATAATTTAGTCGAAGTATAAAAATGTTTATATATTTTTAACTGTTTTTTTTAAATGTGTCGCGTAGCGGTGAAAGAATACTACCACCCCCTCTCTTCCCTTGGGTGTCATAAAAGGCGACTAACGGACTAAAGACTGCACATACATCCATCAGCTTAGAGCGGCGATGGGCTCACCACCTCTGTCACGCTGCGCACATGTGCAGTCGCTATTTAGTGGAACGTGGACTATGGTGTAGGACTGTTTTTGCTGTCCTCATTGCCTAGTCTCTGACTAACCCTTCAGGGATAATAGTCGTGATTATTATGTATTGTATTAAATATATTTTTAAACTTGTTTTAATTGAATATATTATGTGTGTATTATAAGCAACGGGTAAAAATACAGTTCGAGACTAAAATTTATTATCATAAAAGGTATTTAAATCGCTAATAAAAAGAAGTAAGTAATCGGAAGTAATAACTAATAGTTAGCGATGTAGTTAGATACCTAGTATAATAAGGTAGGCAATTTTTACATCTTGGCATATTTATACTTCGACATTTTTATATTATAGCTTTTTTAAATCTCGACATTTTTATACATCGTCAATTTTTATTTTCGACTTTTTTATTTTTTGACAATAATCCTCATTTAGACATTTTTATACATCGTCAATTTTTATTTTTTGACAATAATCCTCATTTAGACATTTTTATACCTCGTCATTTTTCCTTACCGACATTAGTCGCCTAAATCGTATATAAGGCGTAGGAAATCCATGCGGGGGGTTCCTACGCCATGTATAAACACTATTTACAATAATTAATTAGTAACCTTTGTGGTCCGTCCTGCCGGTGCGGCGTATGGGCAGCGAGTCCGAGGAGCGCGAGTCGTTGGAGCTGTCGCGCTCCGCCGACGACGATATGTCTTCCGAGGACGTTTCCAGCCTGCGAACGTATACAACGTACGGCGTGAGTTAGAAAATATTTAATTTGATATTGGATGATTCCTGGAAAAAAGTTATTGGTATCAGGTCTACGAATTTTTTATATATTAAAACATGGATAAGTGATGTAGGTATTTTGTGGTTTATCGACAGGGGAAGCCGTGCAGTGAACCATTTTTATTGTCGCTGCCTTAGTGGAGACGGCACGGATTACTGACAGTTGACGGCGGCCGATTTGACCGTGCTCAAGTGGCACGGTCAAATCAGCCTATTAACAATATTGTTATGGCACCAAATATTAGATAAGATAGTGGTAGCTAGCCAGGAGTTAAAAAGCCCTATTACCAACTAAACCATGCATAAAAAGACGTAACCTTCGCTGGGAATTGAACCTGGGACTTCTAAGTCTAAGACCGGTGGCATAGCCACTACACCACAGAGGCGGTTAAAAGCGGTTAGGAGGCGGTTTGAAAATAAGCGTTTGACGGCCTCCGTGGTCAAGTGGTAAACACGCCGGGTCTGGCGTCGCGCCATCTCTGAGGTTCAATTCTCGGTCGGGTTAATTTAGAGAAAAACTGTTTTTTTAAATTGATTTCGGGTCTGGGTGTTGTCTCTATGTTTGTGTATATTTATCCGTTATCTTGCAATATTAACGAGTTTTAAAAGAATACTCATCTTGATCTAGATAATTGGTGTGAGCGTAAACAAATTATTTATTACTAATAGACCCGACAGACGTTGTCCTGTCCAAATCACAATGATAACTCAACAGACAAGAAACAGATAAATGTCGCGAAGAAGAAGTAAGAAAACTGAAAAAAGTTTTTAGGAACAAATTATTTTATACCTATATTGCACGACGACTTTTTGTCTATAGTTTTTTTTAAGGATTATTACTATTTTTTCTCACCGTTTAAATCTTTCCTGAACTTTCACAAATATTTCAAAATCGAAATTAGCCAAATCGGGTAATCCATTCTCGAGTTATAGCGAGACAAACGCACAGCTATTTATTTATATATATACAGTCGTGGTCAACTAATTAGGGACATTCAAGATAGTGAAGAGCAATAACCGGTTATGTACATATAAATATAAAACCCTATTGATTTTTCAGCACCTATTATTTGCATAATTTGGTCCGATTACTATACTATAAATGGCTGTAAATAAGAGAATAATTAAATAGAAAAAAGTATTTAATATCAAAGGTTGAACATGTATTAAATTTTAAGGTATAATTATGTAGCTGGACATTTAATTAAGGACAGTAAAGTATAATGATGAATAGAGTTAAACAAAACGAATAATCTCCAGTATTATAATATTTTTAAAAGCTCCATTTTATTACGTGTAAAATCAGTACCCAGTAGCAAAACCTTTGTTAGTAATTACCGCTTGACACCGATGTGGCATAGACATTATCAGTTTCTGACATGTTTCGATAGGAATGTTTGCCCATGCCTCACAAAAAGCTTGATTAAGTTGATCTAAAGTTGTGGTACGATAAGTTGAAACTTTTTTCTTGATTTCGTGCCAAAGGTGCTCAATTGGGTTGAGGTCCGGGCTATTTGCTGGCCAATCTAGCACCGATACTGACTGACTGGTAAGAAACGACTTGACTGAACGGGCGGTATGTTTCGGGTCGTTATCATGCTGAAACGTCCATATAATAGGGAGATGCTCCTCAGCATAGGGAAGCATAGTTTCCTCCAATATTGTTTTGTATTGATGTTGGTCTAAGTTACCCTGAACTTTTCTCACAGGTCCCACTCCACGTCCAGAAAATGAACCCCAAATTTTAATGTTTCCACCGCCATGTTTCACCTGCTTTTTTGTGAATCTTGGATTCATTTCCGCTTTTACAGGACGCCGTACGTATTGCCTTCCATCTGAAGAAATTAAATTAATCTTGGTCTCGTCAGAGAATAATACATGTTGCCATTGGGCGTAGGTCCAATGTCCATATTTACGTGCAAACGCCAAACGAGCATTTCTATGTTCTTTCTTCAACAACGGTACTTTGCGAGCCACTCTTCCGAACAACCCTGCTTCTACCAGACGTCGTCGAACGGTCCTCGCTGATACACCGGCTCTTTCGTCTGCCCCAAACACTTCGTGTTTAATTAAAATAGAGCCTAGAAACGGATCTTTCTTAGCTAACCTGGTTATCATTCTATCTTCTTGCGGAGTTGTTTTTCTCGATCTTTTTGTCCTGGGCACATTTAAAGCTGTGTTATTGCGCCTGAAATGTTGCACTGCATTGCATACCATAGTTTTTGAACAATTTAAATGTTCTGCTATCCCTCGGTATGACCAACCACGCTCGACAAACTTCATGATAATTGTTCGTAGTGTTGGATCGCAACTTTTATTTTTGCCCATATTTCTTCAAAATAATTCTCAAAACTTAAAATTAAAAATCTGGATTGCCGCCAAAACTACCACAAAACAATAAAAGAAGAAATAAAAAAGTATTGAGATTCAAATTTTGAAAATAGAACGCAATATCTCAGTGTCCCTAATTAAATGGCCAGCCAGCATTCTTTGAACAAATAGCACACTGATAATCTATCAGCTATACTGTAAAGAGGTTTAATGTTTAAGAAGTTGTTATTGTTTGTATAATCGGGCACATCAATGACTAATTATACTTACGTGTAAAAGATATGGAATATTGTTAAGACTCGTTGGAAAATAAAAAATAAATTCACAATTTGGCTTAACTAGAGATTGTCCCTAATTAGTTGACCACGACTGTATATACAAGGAGTTCGATGGCGCAGCGGTTAGCGTGTTCGGCTTGCGATCTTCCCTGCTAAGCAACTTTCGCAATGCCGGGTCGTTTGATGGATGACCAATTAAAAACATCTCGAGCTCCTTTGTGCTTCGGAAGGCACGTTAAGCCGTTGGTCCCGGTTGTTGACGTAAGATGGCACTCGTTAAAACCCAATAACCCGCATTGGGCCAGCGTGGTGGGTTATGGCCCAAAATCCCCACGTGCTATCACGAGGGAGGCCTGTGCCCAGCAGTGGGACGTTTATAGGCTGATGGTGATATATTTAATATGATTTTCTCAAAAAGTTTAAAGTCTCATTTAACCGCCGAATGCTACTATTCCTTGAATGAATTTCGTAATTAGCTAAATAGTAAAATTAATTATATATTTTTAGTAGCTTGTGAAATTTATAAGTGTACCTACCTAATATTATTGTACGTCATGTCGACTATGTGCTCCAATATTGCATAAAAATGCTTTGTCTCATTTTTATATAAAATTTAATAACTAAGTTTTAAGCTGTCCTCGAATTTGCAATACCCAAACGGTAACTAAGTTTTAAGCACTTCTTTTTTATTGTCACCATCTTGTACACTTAGTTTGCAATAAACTTTTGATTGATTGATTGATTGATACATAGAGGAGCCCTATGCTCAGCAGTGGGTGGACACGGGCTGACATGATGATGATGATATATAGATTGCCCCGTACCCGGTGTCCTTGAAGTCCTCGTCGGTGTCCCCGTCGTCCTCGGAGGGCACGTCGAGCGAGTTGAGCTTGCGCGGCTTGCGGCGCGCCTTCTTGCGGAACTTCTTCAGCTCGATCGGCTTGCCCTGTCATTAGGAAACGGCGCGTTAGATACATACATTCGTTTATTGTATCTATGAAGAAACGGAAAAACATGAAAAAACATGATCACAGAGCTCCGTGATCGTGGTGCATGCAACTGCGCCCAAATATCGGAGACTCAAATATCTACAACTCAAACATGGTAGAAATCCTGTTTCTTCATAAAAATAATTGTAGTGACCATGAAAGTTTAAAATGTCATACATACGTTGGTAATGATAAAATAAAAGAAGATAACTAAATTGAAAATTAAGACTTATAAAAATAATACACTGTTTCTTTTAGATAGATACATACTTAGATAATGCTATTATTAATATAACAGAAAATAACTAGTAATAAAAATAACACAATGTAACAATATGGCGTTTCAGTGAAATCTTAGACACTAAGCAATCGGAGACTTGCCCTTTATAAGGCAGAGCATGTTTGAACATTTCATTGGGAAATCACCTCCATACCGTCCTTCACAATTAGTACTCCTATTGATGAATACCTGCTGTAGCGCTTCCCGCTCGGCCTCGCGCTGCTCCTCCTCAGCAGCCTCTATGATGGTGGAGATGTCCTTGCCGCGGCCTTGGTTGCCCGCGCTCGTCGTCGGCTCCACGTACTCTTCCTGTACACGACATCGATATTATATATATATTTTCATTTTATTTTGGCACTGTTGCGTTGTAAATTCAGGTCCCTGTCTACCTTTAGAAAGAGATTCGCAGTAATTAAAGTCAACAATTACCTGTAAATACTGTTGGTATAATCATTGTGGCTTGTTAGACTATAATCCATTTTTTCTTCACATTAAAGACATGAAGCCTCGGCTGACACATTACAAGACACACTTTTCTTGCATTTTTAATTGATACACCCTTGAAAATCCGTTTTGGAAAGACTTAAATTAGATTTGAATAAATTGAGATAATTTCTGTTGATATGTTTACATATTGATTTTGACATTTGTCGGAGACAGTTTCTGGCCGCCCATAGACACATGGTGGAGGGGCAATATTGCTATAGAAAAAAAGATTTGGAGCTATCAATTCAATTTTAAATAATAGCCGATGCAGTTCCGATAATAAATTACATAATAAATTAATATGTATAATATTTACTTTAAGTAATTAAATTAGATTCAAATAAATCCGGAAATAGAACTATTTTTTCTATAAGGACTTTTATTTAGAACATTCGAACGGGAGAATTATTCTTTATATGGATATTGTCTCTGCCCGTAGGGGTTACCAGAGAGGAAACTAATACTCCCTAATATTTAGACAGGGTATTAACTCGAGTGGAATTGATTTCAAAATTTAAAAAAGGACGATATTCAGATTGCTAAACATTAACTTGTCTCTAGTTCATGTAGTTTTATTATTGACAGATTCTCTCAGTGTCAGAACGAGAGGTGAGGACGTCATATTTGACGTTTTAGTACTGGCAAGTCAGATGTCTAACGGGAACAGAATGTGATAATTTTACACATTTTTTGGGAAGATTTCGAGACATGGCATTCCGGTTTGAGTGTTAGCGGCGAATTGAAAGTGACAGCGACACGACGCCGTAATGATTTCATTCTCTGGCGTGAGTTGGTGTGCTATGTGTTGAGAATCATTTTACTGAGTAATCCGTGCTACAATCGACCGTTCGTGAAGCCACTGGCAGCCACGCGCCAAGATAAGTGATCACAGCTCGTGCTTCGAGAGGCCCGTCTCGCCGCCAGGATTTAGAGCTGAGCCCTAAAGCCTGGACGCGAGACCTGTTTCTTCGGGGTACCAGCTGCCAGACGAGCTGTCGTCGCCTAGCGGATGAGCAGGCGTTGTCGGTTTTTTTTTTACCCAATAATTCTGGGATCATTGTTTTTTTTATTCTAGAACATTTTTTAAATTAAGGTTTCGACACCTTAACCTTTATTTTCGTTTTACTATCCAACTACACCCAGCGTTGGGGAAGTTGTGAAACATTTGAGGATCTGCGAGTTCGACCTGTGTGAAATTGAACAGTGACGTCGTCTGCAGGTTCGGGTCGACTTTTAGACCCTGGCGCCCTTTAATATTAATTTTATATCGGTGTAACCCCACGGTTCTCTAGTGTATTGGCTTTAAACGTTTGATGGTTTTGATACGGTTAAACTGATTAAAACATTTAATTTAGCATTTTTATAGACGGAGTAATTTAATTCTTTATTTTCAACAACATACTCCGGACGGTACTGGTTTTATCCCAACCACCCCACGACCATAGCTCTTACCACTGAAATATTAGCTGGCTGGTTAGGTAGTAGTAGGAACAGTATTATAAAATTTATTTGAAATTAAAATTATCACCGACCCGCTGGGTCGCTTTTGACTCTTAGGATTTTCTTGTGTTTTAGGGGGTGATGTAGCTTTGTAATAAGGTTTAGATTAATTTAAACAGTAAATTATAGTTGGCAAAATTATAAGAAAGTTTGTTGGACTTTCATTTGAGATTGACCCTAGGGTCAATTTCGACTGATAGTTTTTTTTTGTTATTTTCGGCTTAATAAATTAAAGTGAGTAACGTAAATTATTAGTACCTAACATAATATAAGTAAAAATTGTGACTAACCCCCTCTTTTAAATAATAGTAGTGAAATAAAATTTATAATTTTATTTTATTGTTGTTGAACAAAATTTTAGGGTGTGTGTTCTTTTACAATATACTGCCTAGCTGTTGAACATTTCATGGTTTTATTTTATAACAACCCACTAAAGCTTGCGTTTGGGATTTTCTTCCTTTTCCCCAAAAGGGACAAAATCTCAAATGTAACAGCACATGCAGTTATTCAATATATAAAAAATACTAGCGGTTGCTCGCGGTTTCCGTTCCCGTGGGAATATCGGGATACAAAGTATCCTATGTGTTAATCCAGGTTATAAACTATCTGTGCGCCGAATTTCATCCAAATCCATTGAGTAGTTTTACATGAAAGAGTTACAAACATCCATTCATAGTTGCAAAGTTTCCGCGTTTATAATATGAGTGCGACGTGCCGCCTGACCTTGATGGCGGAGCTGATGATGCGGTCGTACTCCTGCGCGCGGTAGCTGACGGGCAGCTGGCGGCGCGCGCGCAGGCGGTACACGGCGCCCGACGACCCAGATGACGACCACGAGCTGCTGCCGCTGCCGTCTGTACCCACGTTATGTTCATTTATTGGAAGTGTCTATATATTTTTTTTTATTTAAACTTTTGCAACATTTAATATTACACGGCGGACTTAATGCCTGAGGCATTTTCTACCAGCCAACCTTATGGGTGGTGCAGAGATAACATGGTAGGGGCATTTATTGTCGGTAACAAAAAGTGGATGTAATATTTAACTTGTAAATAACATACTAAAAATAAACATACATATAAAACAAATTTACAAATAAATAAATAACTATACAAATATATAAATATACCTACATACACTACATAATATATAATAGATAGGACGTTACTGAGATGATTCTGCCATGGATTTATCAAACAGGAGCATGTGGACTTTCTTTTTGAATGCGTCACGACTCGTAGCCATCCTGATTTCCAGAGGTAGCGCGTTCCACAGGAGTATGGATTGAATATAAAAGGACGAATGAACAAAGCCAGAAGAATAGGAAGGAGAGAACAGGAGAAGGTTATTTGAAGACCTGAGATTCCTGTCGTGAGAGGTCAGTGCCACGAGCGGCACTGTATCTCAATTGGTTCGGGAACCGTCAGTTTTGCGGTATAATAGTGACGCCGCCTAATCTGCCGTAAAGTTTTTTTATTAGACAACAGAATTACTAGCAGCCCTATACTCCTGTAGGTCACGTGATAGGTGAGAAATTTAAGACATTCGCGATTGTCTTGAATTTCGAGCTTATTTTTTTTTATTAGACAACAGAAATCTAACTCCATACAAAATATCTGTTAATGTTATGTCTTCTGAACATTATGGCAAATAAAAAATACGTTACGGTTCCCCAACCGATTGAAATACAATGCCGCTTGTGGCACTCTATACACTTTGTACTAGGATGCCGTAATTACGGCATCGTAACCGAATGTACTAGATGCCGCTTGTGGCACTCTATTTACAGCCTAATTTATTTATATATTATTATTATTATTATTTTTTATATTAAGAGGATTTACGCATTTCGGTTTCCCATACAAACTTCCAAGACGAAATTTTTTAAAACAATAAACCAATTTTTAAAACTGAATTATTGCGATTTTAAACTTTCTAAAGTGGACTTTAAAATCACATTAACTCAGCTAAATAAACGTTTTTTGAAAATGTTTTCAACAAACTATTTAGATCCCTGTGTTTTACTTTAGCATGCAAAGTTTCATCAAAATTGGCTTACTGATTTTTAAAAACTTCGACTTGGAAGTTTGTATGGACAACCGAAATGCGTTAACCCTCCTAAGGCGAATGCTACACGCTCGATATTTATCACGATATTTGGATCGCAATCCAAGATCACGATATTTATCGACTGTGTAGTACAGTGTATCGACGGATCGTAAACTGTACTTTACACAGTCGATAAATATCGTGATCATGGATCGCGATAAATATCGAGCGTGTAGCATTCGCCTAAACCCGGCAAATGACCCCACTCCACCTGATGTTAAGTGGAAGTGAAGTCCAGGCGCGAGGACAACTGGTTCAGCGTAAGAGACGTAGCATCAGTCACCCTCACTCTGCCGGACCACAAAGTGCCTCTTCACGTTTCATATTTTCATGTTACGTAGGATTTATTACAAGGTGGTATAAAAATATAAAAGTAAGTAAACCCGTGACACCCTGTAAAGGCACCGCAAAGTGTGGAGCACTACTGCTTCCTTATATCGGAAACTCTTATTACTAACCTTATTACACTTATAGTTATAAGTATAGAGAGAAGAAAAGAATTTTGAAAAAACTATTAGACTTTGACTAAAATGGAATAAAAAAAACCATATAGTGGACACTCACCAGACTGCGAGTCAGAGTCCTTTTTGTCGTCCTTTTCGGCCTCGGCGGGGGGCTCCGGCTCCTCCTCCCTCCGCCGCGCCCGCTCGACCTCCACCCGCGCGGCCAGCTCATCGTACTTCGTCAGTTCGCTCTCCAGAGATTCTATCAGCATATCCTGAAAACATTATTTTACATAAAAATTGTCATTGTTCTTTCTCTTCGACAGCTCAGGGTTCCTATCTGGAAAATTACGTGTTCAAGTGTTGACGCTAGTCTTGTGAGTACTGAGTGCCGAATGCGCTTCGGCGGGTTCTAATTCGACGTCGAGACCTAAAGCAGATAGTCTCCTGCGCGAGTTTGTAACTGGCGCAAGGACGTCTGGCACTACATGCATAACCTAACGTTTGGTCTTGGGTGCCAGTACAATTATAATTAGTAAAGTAAGAAGTGGGATTGTTCTTTTCTTATATTTTTTATAATTTGTAGTTTGTAAATCCTCTTATTTGTTTCCTTCTTTGAAAATTACGCAAAAGCAGGTTTACGCAACAAGTTATGAAGACACAAAAATATTACTTTTTTAATATTTTACAACAAAAACTTGTAGACCTTAGATGAATGATTGGCCTTGGCGCAGCGAGACCAATCATTAATCTAAGTTGTAGACTTATAAAATAATCCTAACAAAAATATTGGTTTCCTATTCAGTAAAAAAGCATAACACACATAAGCAGAAATTCCAGATAAATAAATCATAATGTGCACTTTCTTCAAAATTCAAAATAGTTATAATAAGACAATGGGAAAATCTAAAGTTTGTTGCATTGCATACGACAATACATAAAATATTTAACAGTCAAAATAGTTTCTTCATAAAAACATAGCGACGAGTATACTAAAGAAAATAATTGAATAATTTAGTCGCCGATTTATTAATTGTCGTGATTACATAACATAAAAAATTTATAAAATTAAAAGAAAAAATAATTAGTTGTTTACTTAAAGTTTACGCGGACGATACAAATTTAAAAGAAACACCGAACACTGATCTATTCACGTGTATTTGACATATTATTATTTTTCTGAAATTTTCGAAGGCTAGTTAAAATAATAATTAATAACGTGATAAGTACTAACTTTACTTGTGGTAAAAAGTTTGCCGTGATAAGCCATCTTAGATTAGATTTGACACTGACAGTTATTAACTTTTTCTGTAACAATTATCAAGAGACTACGAAGGTTGCAACTAGAAGTTTTGAAATCAGAGCAAGTAATAAAAAGAGATCGTATTCGACACGAAATTCTAACGATTTTAAATGGACACTGTGCGCTAACGAAAATCGCTGCAATATTATTTATCCGACATGACTTTGGTAGTAAGCCTTTATCTACTACAGCTACTTACAGGATCTTACATGTACCAACTTGTTTATGCAGTTATTCGTAGACAAAACCTACGTATTATTATTGTGTCACTCCGCAGTTTAGGTACGTTCGGCCGGCGCGCCTCCCAGGCAGGCGTGTGCCATACGCCGCCGTTAAAGGTTGCCGCTCGGCTCGCATGCTCCACGTCGCGCGTAATAGTAATCGTTCTTAAACATATCCAGGAGTGGAAACCCTACGCTAGCGCGCGCTCCTGACGTCAAATCGATATCGAATCAGCGTTGCTTAACGGAATATGAACGTTAGGGTCACACGATAAGTTTCAATTTCGCGTGAAAGTCGTTAGAAAGTGAACCTTCTGTACGGTAGTACTATTACTTATTCTGTGGTATTATGTTTTTTAATATTTAATCGGACTGCTGTGTGTAGAGGTGTGTGGTGTCGGTTCATTATTAAAATACTTCCGACCCATCTCTTCCCTTGGGTGTCGTAAAATGCGACTAACGGACTAAAGATGCACATACATCCAAAATCATAGAGCGGCGATGGGCTCATCAAAATAATACTACCAACCCCTTTCTTCTCTTGGGTGTCGTAAAAGGCGACTAACGGGCTAAAGACTCACAACCTAAGCACATGTGCAGACTGTGCAGTTATTTCTTACTGAAGCGTGGACTATGTGGGCGTGGTCTGTGTTGTCCATAGATTCAAATCATTACTAATTTTACCATAAACTTCAAATAAATATCTCAAAAAAGTTGTTGATTTATGTAAAATAAAATTCACTCATTTTTTCTTTAGCAAATTCATATTTTTATTTTTACTCTTCTTGTATTCGTAATGAAAAGCACAGTGTTTACATCGGGTGAAAGACTTATGTACACCCACCCTGTAGTACATTTCGAGCTTCTCCGTGCTTCGAAGGCACGTAAAGCCGTCGGTGCCGGTTGTCCTCGAAAGTTGACAGTGGTTAAGACCCACCAACCCGCATTGGGCCAGCCAGCGTGGTGGGTTAGGGCCGAACCTCTCCATGTAATGTTGTCTATGTAAGACAGTGAGACATTTATAGGCTGGTGATTTGATTTGATTTTGATTTTTTGACTTACCATGGACTGCACATACATCCAACAGCATGGAGGGGCGCTGAACTCACCACCTGTCACGCTGAGCTATTTGGTGAAAAGTGGTCTATGACAGAGGACTGCTTTTGCGGTCTCCATTGCCTAGTCTCTAGTCTAGAGCTACAGATTAAATTCTATTTTTTTTTAAAGTGAAAAATAAAGAAACTAACATTGGTCAAACATATCCACAAAAATACCGTTGAACATGGTCAATCGACCGGGACCGCGCAATTGAACAACACATCACGATACCACAGGATACCTAGGTTAGGTTACCTTTACGTTACACGTGACCTTTCGTTCGCCCGGTATTTATTTTTTATTGTGCCGGACAAAATAAATAAATAATAAATAATTAATAAATAAATTTTAAAAAATGAAAATGATGTCTATTAACGTTACTGAATGATATGAAAAATTTTGCGCACTTATAAAAAAAAATCCTGTTTACATGTTTGTATGTATGTATGACTTACATGGTTGCAAGGCGGGCAATGCCAGTCGCCCTCGGGCACCAGGAACAGCATGGGCTTGAGGCAGCTGGCGTGGTAGCCGGCGTCGCAGCGGTCGCACAGCAGGATCCACTCGGGCTGCTCGCCGCTGCCGCAGCGCTTGCAGAAACCGTCGTCTTGGCCTACGTGCACTGATTCATAGTAAGCCTAGTTCGCACCTGAACTAGTAATTTAGTCAAGTATAGTCGGTGCCAAATAAATGTGCATAAAAGGTCATTTACCCCACTTGTACCAAGAGATTAATTAGGCCAGTTAATTATCATTATTTATTATGTACGTATTAAAAGTCAAATGGTACCTAAGCACTTGTATAGATTAAATAAAAATTGTGATATATGCCAAGTCTCCGGATCAAGGACGTCTCGTACCAAGATACGTTTGTTTACACAGAATTCTATCGCTGCGGCTTATATTTCGGTTGGACGCGATCCTGTTTCGGCGTGCAGTGGTACAGGGGTAGCGATGACCTTTAATGCACGTTTATCTGGCACCGACTATAGAAATATGTTGCTTCTCTAGTTAGTTTATTTTAAAATTAGTTTATATACTTACTATAATCAAACAACTTCTACTTCTACGACTAAATTTTTGGCATAGGTGCTAACTAGGTTCAAGTTTAGAATTCGGGTGATTCAATTAGGAGGATAGGAAGCCCTCGAGCAAATTATATGGTTTAGGGCCGATTTTTCAATTGTCAGATAAAACTTATTCGTTTGTTAAAGTATTACACAACCATTTTGAAAGGTATTGTCAAATCAAGGCTTTTCTTTTTTGACAAGTGACATTTTAATTTGGACGCGTCATACTTTATCAGATGGATAAGTTGTATCTGGGGATTGAAAAATTAGCCCTTAATAATTTGATTTTTATTAACGAATGTCTCCATCATTGCATTGCTTTAGTCAAAGTACTTTTGAAACATTACTGTTAGCTCTGTTTTATTTTGAGCAAAACATGTCTCGAACTGCTTCTATAATTATGTTGAAGTAATAATATATTGTCTCGACAACAACACTATTAAGCTTTACTTAATAATTGATAATAATAGGCTCACCTTCTTGCAGCGTGCGGGCTCTTTTCAATGGCGCCACTGGCTCGTCTGTCTCCAAGTCAGATTCGGGCGAGAACTCGTGATCCGATTTGGTGAATACCACTGTCAGGAAAATAATGTGTTTATTAAAACTTTATTATTATTGTCTATCTTTTATTGGTGAGGCTTGCCGAGATTCTTCTCTCGCAGTAGCACGTCGACCCATTGGCGTATTCGAGCAACCCCGTGCTATCACCCTGACTGCCGACTGCCTTAGCTTGGCTTGGCAATGTGTTTGAGAGAGCGAAAAGCCTAAAATCTTCTGGGTTTTAGATAGGCCCATCTCAGGAGACTCATTCTTTATTAACCCCTTGTCTGTCGCAAGGACTCCACAAGAAGCAGAGCTCGATAACAATAAAAATTCTATCGTGTCTGGTATTTCAACAGCTGACCTATTATGATTTAATTGAAAAATAAAATATAATAAATAATATTTGGACAATAGTTTTTGTTGTATAATCGGTTGTATACCCCCTTATTTTTTATTCGTTTTAATGAAATTAATAGTGAGTTCCACCTATGAAACTGAACAACTTTCCCCAAGAAACCTATGTGCAAAAATGACAAAAAAATTTCGACCTCCCATACAAAACTGTCCGATCAGCTGACGACAATAGTATGGGAGGTCGAATTTTTTTTGTCATTTTTGTACATAGGTTTCTTGGGGAAAGTTGTTCAGTTTCATGGGTGGAACTCACCCGTAATTTCATTAAAACCTTTAGGAGTCTTTGTGACAGACAAGGGAATAAAAATATACTAATACTAGTGTACACATACCAAGAAGTTCGATAGATCAATATTTCTTTTGGTTTTGCGCGCGCTAGAAACTTGTTTTCCGGTCCTTGCAATGGTGGAACATGCAATGTTATCGCCGTAAAACTTAACCAAATAAAGGCACTCACAGTCGGGCTCCTCGTGCACCTCGAACAGCGGCTCATCCGAGTCGGAGTCCTGATCGGGGCCGGTGGAGTCGGCGGCGCGCCACTCGTCCTTGCGGGCGCGCGGCTTCGCCTTACCGCCTTCAGAGCTGCTGCCGCCGCTGGCTTGCCATTCCTCTTCGTCGTCTTTGTTCTGAGGGTCGTTATTAAATAAATAAAATACAGCCTGTTTACTGTCCCACTGCATGGTAAAGGCGTCCGTCATTGAGAATCAATATAATTTATTCAGTTTTGCTTCGATCATATAAACTAGGAAGTGCTACCAGTGGTTAATTAATAAGAATTAATGTACTGCCATTAGTGGTAAGATAAGAAATTATGTTATTCTGCCGTAAGTTATTAGGTATTCTAATTTGTCCCTTAACGCAAGTTAATAAAGTTTAATTTTAAATATACAATATGGTGGCGTAGTGAAATAGTCCATTAGCGGCAGACTAACATAAAAAGCTATTCTGCCACAACCTGACAGTAAAAAATAATCAAGAAGTAAGTATCACAAATCATAAAGTGTGGCGCTTCTAAGATTTTGGTGTCAAAACTTGCCAATTTCTTTTATTATTTCATATATTTTTCCCTTAACATCAAAATTTTGTTTGTTTTTAACTTCTCTATTGGTTTTATCAGTGACCGCGATTTCGCAAAATTCTCCTTTATTTTATTATGAATTTTCAGTATTCCACTAAGTTAAGATTAGGTATTTATGTTACAGGTTGCTTACTTACTTGCTTACAACCTTTTGGGCGCCACGCCATAAACGCATTCCTGTGGCCTGCACGCCAGAGCATAAAATAGACAAAAATACCTACGAAAAATATAGTGCTGCCAAGAGTCGATAAATTGGTAACACACGGCGACCTGTTTTTGTTGTTTTTATATGCAATAAATGACTACTTATAATCTGGGATGTTTAATTTATTCTTGTGCCATCTTCCACTCTTTGTATATATGTACTTAGTACATAAATGAAAGCATAGCATTGAAAATAAAATGGTGGTAAACCACAGCACTATTCTCTATAGTGATGTCTTCATTGTCACGACTGGACGACAACGGCGCAGCTGGCCATCCTATAATGCCTCTTCCATAGAGATGTACCCGAGTCGCACGTAATGTATCAATTTCGAAATCGATACCTAGAAAGACATCGATTAACCTTTTCACCGCCTAACTATCCGTATTAATACTCTGTTGTATTTACTTATGTTACTATGTCTTACTATGTGCTTTGTTTATATTAAGTAAGTGCAGACGGCAACAGATTTTGTGAAAGGTTAAATCCTTATCTTTAAATTTCGTGTTAGTGCATCCGAATGCAGAACAGTAAAGCTTTTGTTTCACCATCCTGTGAACTATCCACTTGCGAAAATAAAGTTAACGTGAAACAAACTGCCGCGTCGGTCGCTTTCTGCGTACTGCGTGCGTGACACTCGACTAAATTGTCTCCGCGCGCGGACCGAGAGTGTAGGTATAAATAAATCGACCGAATTACGTAGTGACACGGGCCTGCTGATACGCTATTTTAGATCATAAATCCTTATCAATATATCGTTTCTAGTCTACTCACGATACTTTTCGGAACGAGCGTAATGCCGAAAGATAGCAAGTCGATATACCTACTTACCCGCTGTTTTAGACCTTAATGTTTACCCACGGTTACTTACCTATTTTTTTTGAAGGATTGATTATGTTGAACTATGGTTTTAGAGATTTATTTCTGTAAAGAATATTACGCTATTATATTATAAGCTATATTATTATGTACTTTAACTATCGTTGAATTATAAAAATATACCAAACACATTGAGAATTATCCGCTTGCGTGATCTCGAGATGATACCTAAACATCTTTATAGTGATTTCGTCCTTTTTTACGCAACCGTTACGAACTAAAATTGCGGCTAGCCTTAGAAAAACCTTTGTTATGATTTTTAAGTTGATACTGGTTATTTTAAACTCAAAAACAAAAACTTTAAAAATGTAGGTAATTAGCGGAGTGTAATACGTAATTTAGAAACACACTATCTCGATGCACATTAGCGCGACAAAGTGCGACAAACCAAATCTCGATGCACGAAATCGCGAAAAACCAAATTTCGATGCCATCTATCTAAACATGATGATATCTATCTATATAAACAAAACTGAGAAGGTAGTTACCTACTTGGTATTAACCATGGGATATAAAAAAACATACATAGAAAGTGTCAATTTTAACCGGTGCAAAACAGTACAAGAATATTTTTATAAATAAAAACAAACATATTTAGTAAACAATATAATATAATTAAATGTATTAATATAATATATTATTATATTATAATATATATATTATTTATTATTAAATTACAATTAAATTATATCACCGTGCACACGTGTTGTATGCATATGATCCATAGTAGATGACGGTACCTACCGCTACCCTAAGTAAAAATAAAATAATCTACCCGCAATAGTTATGTTGCCGCAAAATAGCTAATGCCATAAAGAGACTCGATGACGCAGTGGATGACGTTCTGTTTACAGTCACAAAAGTTAAGCAAATTTGCGCAGGTCGAGTAACTGATGGGTGACCAGTCAGCGACATCGGCGAATATTTCTTAACTTTTGCGATCGAAAACCTCGAGATTTTATGAACCTACGGTCACCCATCCCTTTGGCGACCTCGGCGAACATTGCTTAACTTTCGCGACCGAAAACCTCGAGATTTTATGAACTTACGGTCACCCATCCCCTTGACGACCTCGGCGAACATTGCTTAAGTTTCGCGATCGAAAACCTCGTGATTTTATGAACCTACGGTCACCCATCCTCTCGGCGACCTCGGCGAACATTACTTAACTTTCACGATCGAAAACTCGAGATTTCTATGTACCTACGAGTGATGTACTATCAACAAAACCGATGCAGTACCATTTTCAAAAAATTTTGCTTGCACAAGATGACCATAGTTCGTTCCGCCCTTTGTTAAACATTGACCAATGACGACAAACCGTTTTTTTAAGAAAGAAAGTGTTGGCATACCCTTTTCCGCCTTTTGTTTTCATTGATTAGCGACAAACAAAACGTCCCTTTTTAACATCTTGACTGTCATCACAATTTTATGATTTTTGAGTTAATAGAGGGATGTTGTAGCAAAAGTTTAAAAAGGATGTTGAGACAGGACAAATGCAAATGAAAATAGCCCTTAAGGTGGTATACGGCAGATTTTGTTGATAGTACAGTGTAAAAATAGATAAAAATTGTATAAGCATCTTCCATTTATTCGCATAAAACGATTACAAACAAAATTCCTATGTTGTGTCGCGATTTCGTGCGTCGATATTACGTATTACACTCTAATTAGCGAAATAACCTAGGCTTACAAGAGTTGCAAGAGTTATTTTGTTTCGAATATTAATTATAATTACTTACATTACATACAATTAAACAAAATCTAATAAAACGATTGTTAACATAAATAATAATATATTTAAAGTCTAGTATATAATAAGTATAATAACAGAAATAAAGTTTAATTTATTAAGAATTTGCATACACTTACTTACCTCTAAATCTCAATAATTGAATCAGATTCCGAAAATTCGTTGTCATTATCGACGCCTTCCAAAATGCGAAGAAGTTCAATTGAATCGCTCATGTTGCACTGCACTACTTTCCTTACTATGCGCTTATGACGTCATCAGGCTTTCGTCTATCCGTGACCACGGCGCCCAGAGAACTGATTATTGATGACGCGCTAGGGATGCGCCAGAGTTGCCATATTGGATTTATTAGGTGAAGTTGATTTGACGATTCTTTATTCATGTAGCTGAGCTACGGTACGCTATGGTAGTGTTAGTTTTCTTACATTTCATTTTATTAAAATAGCAATAATAATAAAATCAAATAACACGTTTTATTTGAATTTTGAATAGGTAATTTACGATAAAACTACCTTCCGCAGTACAGCACTAGCGGTCAAGAGTAGACGACTTTGGTGTGTTGGACATAGTATTTGCTTAGATAAAAATCCATGTTTTATAGTTCAATATTTCTCAGTTCTTATGGCTCTAAGAGACTTGTTTTTATACTCATATGTTGCAGGGATATTCTTAATTGCCGAATGTAGAAAAACAAATACCAGTAATAGTTTTTCAACACATTTATTTAATATTTTTGTAAGCCGGGTTTTTTGTCAACTATAGATGTCGTTGGCGCACAGGGCCCGCAAGTGTTGGTCATATATAGACGACTTTGGCGCTCAAAAGGTTAATCATGCAGTAGTTGCAGTACTGAAGAAACATTAGAACCATGGCAGCAATGCATCTTTTTCACCTAAATAATCTTGACTTTGATAATCACATTGATCCTAATTTAAAAAAAAAGAGATTAAAAGTTAAAATTACGTTGAAATTAATGTTAGAAAGAAACAATTTAGGCCACAGATTGTTTCATAAATAAGAGTCATTATAATTTGGCTTCACGTGTTATTTTGTTTTATATTGTATAAAATTTCTCAAAGATACAATTTAGGCCACAGATTGTTCCATAAATAAGAGTCATTATAATTTGGCTTCACGTGTTATTTTGTTTTATATTGTATAAAATTTCTCAAAGATTGATTGATATTTGATCCACAATACATTGTTATTGAATTAATATTTTCGTTTCTTTTATCCTAACCGTTCTACATCCGACAAAAAATGAGAGGTCGAGACGTGGTATTGACATTTCTTGTTCATGTTCTTGACATTGTGTAATATTTACCCATATTTAGGGAGTGACACTAAAGCTGGCAACATTTTAGTAACGCACACATAGGCGACTTTTTTTGTGCATATGTCAAAATATTGCACATCGAAGTTACCTATATAGTTTACATAGCTCAATGGGTCAACGTCATACCAACTGACATTGGACATCAAAATCGAATTTAAAAATAATTTTTTCCATCCTTGTTCAGCATTTTGTTATCTGCGTATGTCTGTCCTTGTCATGCCCCCGCGAAGAATCAAAGGACGCAATTGCAATGTTTAAATATTATGAAGATTATACCCCTTTGGAGGATAATGTTAAAAGCAAAATGAGCATTACACTCAAAATGAACAAGTAAGCGCACATTCATAATATGCAAAAGGTTTTGAGCAACATTTTCTAAGTCTCAAGTGCCAGTACCTACTAAGATATAAAACAGAGACCCTACAGAAACTTATCTGACTTCTTAGTTCGATCATATAGATCGAAGAGTTTAGGCCATGTTTAAGCTACAGCACTTATGAATGTCATTGTGCCATCGGTTCGCAAGTCTATAGCGCGGGAGATCTTGTACTGAGAAGAACCGAAAAGTAACTCAGCAAGGGCATTTCTTAATAGAAATCAAGTCATCGCTACAATTCTGGCTACAGTGATGGCTTAGTCACCACGCTTGCCAAACGCGGGTTGGTGATCAGTCGATCACAATGATGGAGGCCTTTGCAGGACAATATACACTTTTTACACTTTACTCTACCTTTTTCTTATGGATGATTTTAAGCTCCCTCAACGTGACCTCCTCTACGTGGCGCCTCTCCGCCTCTTCCTTGATCTTCATCTGGGCTATTCTACGCGATTGCCTCACTGGCGCTAAGTCGGAATCCTCGGAGTCACCTTTATCTGTCTTAGCCTTTGCTTTAACCTTCTCTTTGCCTCGAGGTTTCTTTTTCATAATGATTTTCTTCGATGCTTTCTTTCCAGCTGTGTTTGAAACAATAAAAAAGTTTCCATATTAAATAAGTGTTTTCGAAAACTTTTATTTTAACTTTAATGGAAATTGATCTGTAAAGTCTGTATAATTTATTTCTGATTCATTACTCCATTGAATACACGTAAGAGCATGCGGACATGGTTTACCACCAAAGAAACCTGAATCCTCACATAAAAAATATCTCAAATGTCCGATTCAAATAGAATAGCGTCCGTGAAGTTAGTCACAAGTCGCGTCGCAGTAGCGAATATTAGCTATCAGCGGGGCGTCACAGCGCGGAGAGGGCAATGCACCCCCGCCCGCTAGCAGACCGCAACCCGCGTCGGCCCTCCCGCCCTGAGGGCACGCGATGTACCTCAAGCACCGACATTCGCAGCTAAAGAACAACCGCCATCCTAATTGAATCAAACTGTAACTGCTAGTATTTTACTTTAAAAGAATATACACATTACCTATACTATACAGTGTTTCTTCTTCTGATTCATCAGTAGATTGTTTTTCCAAAAGTTTTGCTTCTACTTTCACTCTGTAATATTCGGAAATTTATGATTAATTTGAAATTACAGTCACACAAAGTTATGTAGTAAACAAACTTCTTATTTACGTAGGGTCAACCTCAAAAGCATAATAATATGAACTCTGAACTCTCACACTCACTCAATTAAAATTCTAACAATATATACTTTAGCAAATGAAAATATTTACCTAGATGATTTTGTCATTTTCTTAGGCCTAATCTTTAATCTTTTACCACTAGTTACAGGTTCATCATCTTCACTTTCACTATGAGATTCCGATTTATTTTTATCACTCATAGTCGCATCTAGTAACGACCTTTTTAGTGATTTATTGCTTTTCTTGTCCTTAACACTAGAATGATCTTTGTCAGTACTTTTATTTAAAACACTACTATCATTGTCAGGATTATTTCTTAATAATTTTTTTCTTTTAAATTTTCCTTTACTCGCTTTGATCTTTTTTCTCTGTGCTATAGAGTCAATTTCAACATTTGAATTGTCTTGATTTTCAACAGATTCGTTATTTAAATCACTGTTATTGACTTCTAGAGGATCTCTCTCCATGGAATGTGATTCATTGATGTCACTTTCAGGTGTGGATTCTAATCTTAGCTTTTTAGGCGGTAAAGGCTCTTCGGCCTTAAGATCTTCATCAGGACTTTTCTCTTTTTCAGTGCTACCATTCTCGCCATCTTCATGTTCTACTGAAGAAACACTACTTTTTCTCTTTTCGATAATACTCGTTTTGCTATCATGACTATTTACAGTATCAGCTACAAAATTTTCAACTTCTTTACTCTCACTTTGTTTAGATTTATCAGTTAAAACTGTCTTTTTCTTAACTTTACTTCTACCTTTTTTAATTCTATTTTTCCAAGAGGTTTCACTATCGGTATTGCTTTTATCATGTACAAATAGTTCTGGATCATTCTTATTTTCAGTACTTTTTGAATGGGAACTATCAGCTTTATTAGAATTTCTTATGCAATGTTTCTTTGAGTCAGGTTTTAAAACTTCTGTGGAGTCATTCGACTGCTTTTTTAATGTGCGCTTAGTAACAGTAGGAACACTCGTTTTTAATTTTACAGCTTTCCCTAATTTATTTTTACTACTTGAATTTGTGAGCTCATGAGTATGTTCGCCGTTAAGTAATTCTTCATTACCATTTTCAGTATCAGAATTTTCTGCTGGACTTTTTGCTTGTTCGATTGCTTCTGGGTTTCCAGTGTCATTGTCATATCCACTACCTTCACCATAAAATAATATAACGTCTTCAGTTATTTCTTCGCCAATGTAGGAACTGTCACAGTCAGCACCATTTCCTTCTCCCGTAACTACCATAATGGGTTCTTCTATTGTCTCACTAACTGTTTCTGTGTCTGGACAACTCGTTTTATTATTATGTTGGTCAGTGTCTTCAGGTTTCATAGGATTTTCTTCTGTTTTTGTGTTACTGGATTCTTTATTATCATTTTTTGATTTATCGTCTTCTATACTTAATTCGCTATCCACAATACTTAATTTCTCATTACTTATTTCTTTTTCAAAATCTTTAGTAATATTTTCATTGGCTTTACTTATTTCTTTGTCATCTTTATTATTTTCGTCAGTGTCTTTACTTATATTCTCATCTTTACTTAACTCTGGATCTCTACTTAATTCTGCATTTTCTTTACTAAGATTTTCATCACTTTTAGGTAACTCTTCATCTTCTTTACTTATTTCCTCATCATCTTTACCCAATTGTGCCACTTCTTTACTCAGCTCTGTATCAGCTTTATTCAATTCAGCATCTTCATTACTTAGTTCCTTATCCTTCTCATTTAGTACCACATTTTCTTTAAGCAGTTCTTCATCTTTACTAAGCCCCTCTTCATCTTTGATTTCTTCTGTGTTTCTACTTATATTTTCTACTGTTGAGTTATCTTCCTTTTCATTAGTGGTTGTTGGAGATTTTTCTTTATTTATTTCTATAGATGTTTTTGTTTCATTATTACCAGGTTGATCTTCAAGTTCTGACTCAGATTCGGGGCTTAAGAACTCTTCTTCATTGTCTATTTCTGATTCAAGTTTCTTAGGCTTAAAAAAATAATTTAAATTAATAAAAAAAAGCAATGTGATGTGTAATAGTTTAGATACATAATTCTGATAGTAATACCTCTAGTTGTGGTGGTACATCTACACTACTTGAATCTTCATGAGCGGTATTGGCCACCAAGGGACAAATATCTTCACCACTTTTTAACTGAGATATTACTTTGACCAGTTCTTCACGACTCCTGTTATAAAAAGCATGTATCTTTTATGGAAAATTCTATTTTAAAATTATATACAAAGTGTTTGGTGCATCGTGTGCCAAATCGAATGGGGTGATTAGAGGGGCATTTGGCTACCTCTTCAGCCCCCATAAAAAAATCTTGGTTCAACTGAATTTTTTATGCTGATTTTAAATTTTTTTGGGTGAAAATTTATAAAAGTCTACATTTAAATTTTAATACAAAAAAAAATGTTAGGTCTACCTTTAATTTTTTTTTAAATCATTTTTTGTAACGTTGTGCGCTTCTATCTATACCAAAATTACTAACCAGCAACGTCTAATTTTTGTTTTACAGCTCTGCAAAGTTTTTTAAGTAAAACAAATAAACTTGAAAGTCAACTTTCGATCTCAATTAAAAAAAACTAAAAGTGATCTAGTTCTTCAAATTTTTTTAAAACATCTCTGGACTGTCCCCTTTTCTAATGGTGTGCAATATGCCATGAAAATTATTTAGTAACATCACATATTTGCAAATTCTCTGTACTTAGTCACAATTTTCTAATATTCAACCAGTGAAATAAAAACATGGTTTTGCATAAATAACACTCACAAGGCAGATTACATTTTCTGTCTCTTTCATAAGGTGAATAGTAAACCGCCCGTTGTTTGTTTGAAACAGGTAAAATTTGTTGACTTCTATAAATTTCCACCAAAAAAATTTAAAATCAGCATAAAAATTTTTGTTGGACTAAGATTTTTTTATGGGGGCTAAAGAGGTAGCCAAAGACCCCTTCAATCACCCCATTCGATTTGGCACACAATGCACCAAACACCCTGTAAAATACATTAAATTATAATTTATATAGGACATAATTTAGACAATAAATATATTATATTTGTAATATTTGATTATTTGCATTAAAATCCGCTCAAATAAACTCAAAGATAACGAAACATTAAAAAAATGTCTACCTCAGCCAGGAAGAGGTAGACATTTTTTCACCATTTCTTTATCTTTGAAATATATTTTATTCTATTCTAAACAATCTATGACACCTACAACCGAGGAAAACCATAAAGGAGACTGACAGTTAGTCTACATTAACCCCGGGAGGACGGCATGGCATTCATAAATGCCATAACTATATTTTAAAAAATCCCGTTCTACATAGGTTAAAAAAAATCATATCCATTCATAAAATATGTGATGTCTTTGATATGGATCAAAGAATACCCATAAAAAAAGTGTCTGGTATCAATACAATAAGACAGTACAATACAATAGGTATGATACTGTTAATCAAAAACATGCAAAAGTTTAAAAATAATAAATTACCTTGCTACCAATTGCCAAGTCTCTTCATCTGGATCCTCCTTATATAAACACAAATTAGCATCAGTATCTACTTGATACCAATAAACACAACCATTTTTATCTCGTCCTATTGGATCCAACCGGAGTTCTTTACATTCTATTGCATTTACCGCAGTTTTAAACTTGGGATGACATGTAAACTGATATTCTAGAAGCAACTGAAAAAAAAATCAAAGTAATTTTTCAATACACACAGTAAGTAGGTACAATGTGGCTCAATAATATTATCATGTAAGAATATTTAAAAGTGTTGTTATGATTTGAATGTCCAACTGCTCTTAATAATTTATAATATAATCTAAAGTTGTAAATAATAATGCTCTAATAATAATTTAATATGAGAAATAGAATGGAAAGCACTGTTATGTATAAAAGTTGTTTGTCAAGACATTAAATACCCAACTGTTGAGAAAGAGAATGCTGAATGAGTGGCTAATTACCTTCAATACTTTCAGCTTCACTTGCGTGCTAGCTTTCTTGTAAGAAAATCGCTCTAATTCCCAGGCTTCCTGGTGATTACCAAGTTGATGACAGAATTTTATTAGACACCTCTCCCATCGATTACTCTGCACCGATTTCTGTGCACGCCGCAGTAATCTTAAGTGTAATTCTTTCAACGGTTCTAAAACTGCAACATACGAAACCAATAAGATGTTTGTTTATCATACAACTGACAAATCATTGTAAAACCATTTACCTTCTTGGGTATTCTCGATGAACTCTTGTAGTTTTGCAATTGTCGGAACTTCTAAGCCATATAACTTTCCAAATACGTTGAGAAACGAGTAAATAACAGCGAAATTAGGATCATTCGTACACGAAATTTCTCCATCAGACGCCATCGTCAGAACTTCAATTAGCCTTTACACTGTACATTGTCATAATGATTTAACTACGACTAAGTGATTATTTAACTTATATCTACTGGAAAATTGTAAAAATAGTACATAATTCACGAAAATATCTTCATTTTATTCACACAAAAAGCTTCTTTTTATTTTTTACAAAACTCAATGACAGCCATCGTATCGTACCATAGACTAAGCTTTATTTTTTTCAGCGTAATAAAAAACTATAGGTAAGGAAAAAAGGCACTAACGGTATAATATATAAATAATTATTAGAAAAGTAACGTGGAATAATATTACAATTTACTGTGCTGCGTGTGCCCCATGTGCCCCATGTGTGCCCTTATATTAGAGTATAGTATCTTAGATTGATACTATAATATAAGATCTACTATCATCCTACCGTATACTGCTTTCCCCACCAGACACTCACTTTACGATCCAGTAACGTTGATAAACAATAGGTGAGCGAGCCTATGAAATGAATATTAAATTAATAATTTTAATACTTATCAAAAAGTGTGAGCATTCGTCAAATGTCGGTGTAGTGTTCTTTATCCCACTACTGGGATCTTCGATCAACAAGTTGTATTGTTGATCGAAGACTGGGATCTATAATTCTATAAATATCCAATATTTAAATGTATAAAATGTATAATATTACGATTTATCAATACCGCTTTCACCGCATATCTTAACATAATACTTTCATAATTATTACTATTGATTGAGCTTTAAAACAATTATTACCGAGGAAAGTGTTTCATCAGGCTGTATGGGCTAGATCTCTTGACTTCAACCAAATTGAGAATAATTTAATAAAATTAATAAAAAAAAATCTTTAAAAAAAAACAATTGTAGCTGACTGTGTGTGTGTTTGATTTTCGTTTACTTTCGTGAATTTTCGCTTTGTTTTGTATTAGATTTGGATCTAATAACAATAAATATGTCTTCAGTTTGTTATGGAACTAAAAAACAGAAGCTCAATAACTCATACAGTAATAGTATAGAACGACCTTTGAATGGTTACCAAGAGTCTGTAGCTATTCCTGATATGTGTTACTTTTGTTTCGATGTTTTGTATTGTCAGCTGCACAGTATGGACCCTCCACAAACGCCAAATTTTACTAACGATGCATAGTAAGTAAAGTTTTCACACTTCCAATGGGATCACAAATTCCATTTCAAATGCCCAAAATGAGCTTAATAAAGTACACTTCTTTTGCTTCAATTAAGGTCACCTTTGTTAGACAGGTACCTATCAAAAATTTACGTTATTTAGGAACATCTCCATTATTCAAGAACTGATAAATTTACTTTAGTACAAGTTAACTACTATGTACATTTTGCTTTTTCTTTGTTCAGAAATATTAATTTATAAGAAATTTAGTTTCTTGCCTGCTTCTGAATGCTTTAAGTAACTGAAGAAAAACAATCCAAACTTAATTGAATGGTTGGCACTGATTGGTCAAATTTAGCTATTAGTCCCGGTTGTTAGTAAATGGCTGTTGTGGTCATCAGCCAACAGTAGGTCCCCAATGTTTCTGTTTCCCACCAGTGGGATAAAGGCTGATGACATCAACTGCTAGTAAATTTTGTTTGTAATAAACATGTTATTATTCAAAATTGGTGATATAGCAATGTTATATTTACAGCCCTTTGTTTGTAACCTGGAAAATCGGGAAGGAGGATCGGTTGCGAGGTTGCATCGGAACATTCAATGCAATGCATTTGCATTCAGGTATAATATATTCTGAGAGAATGGTAATTTTGCATTGAATGTTTTTTCATTTAAGTTATTAAAATATTTAAGTAAACCAATAAAGTACTTATTATTACCAGTTTTTAATGCTTTTCTGTAATTCTGCAAGTTAACTTTAGTCACTACAAATAGGTTTTTATGCTATATTTGAGACTTATAAACTGTAACTCAGAACAGCGTCTGGTTTCTTATTATGTCATAAATTGTCTGTTTTGGTTGAAAACCTTACCATTAAGTAGATAAAAATTAAAGACAATACATGTACTTAGATTTAAAATTCTAAATATAGCTTTGGTACAAGAACCTACTGAATAATTTTTTTTATGAGCATGTTATCCTGCTAATAATATAATGCAAAACTGTGGATGTTTGTTTGTTTGTTCTTCAACTGTGTCAAAACCACAGCAATTCCACAAAGGCGAAGCCGCGGACAGAAGTTGTTTTTTAACTAAATGATAACTACTTTGTATGTGGTTGAAGCAGTACCATCTAGTGACAAACTTTTGTAACCAACTTCTTTGCCATACAAATTGTAGTTAAATCGTCAATTTAAACCTTACACTCAGCACACTCCTTATTTATGGTTGTTTAAGAGCTGTACTCAATGCACACTCAATACTCATGGATGATGAATAAATATTACAATATTTATTTCCTAATTTTTTGTCAGACTTCAGCATACCAACCTGCCACAAAATGTTCAATTGATTTTGAACATTATGATTTAGGTATAAGGATCAATATCAATAGAAGCTTTTGGTTGGTGGACCTGCAGATGTGTGTACAATGAGCAGATGTGTCCAGTGCGTAATCAGTATCACAAATAGTATGTGTAATAAACATTCCCTAATGACGTTTACCAGGCCTCCGCGAGTACGCGATAACGAGCGCACTGAAAGACTCCCGCTTCACGCCGATTAGTCGCGAGGAGGTGCCGCGGCTGGCGGTGTCCGTCTCCATACTGCAGCATTTCGAGGAGGCGGAGCACTACCTGGACTGGAAGCTGGGCAAGCACGGCATACGCATCGAATTCCTCAGCGAGCGCGGCAGCAAGCGCACCGCTACATACCTACCTCATGTTGCCACTGAACAAGGTATACCTTTATATTTTACCTAAAACTTTTTCGTGGACTTCTTTTTTTTTTATAAATCGACAACAGAGTATAAGTATAGTTCTTATGGCGGCTGTACACTCTCCTTGAGGAGCTCGATAACGCAGCGGCTAGCGCGTTCGGCTTGCGATCTTGCCCGCTAAGCAACTTTCGTAATGGCGATTCGCTGGATGGGTGACCAAACTAAAAACATCTCGAGCTACTCCATGCTTCGGAAGGCACGTTAAGCTGTTGGTCCCGGTTGTTGCCGTAAGACGACAATCGTTAAAACCCACCAACCCGCACTGGGCCAGCGTGGTGAGTTATGGCCCAATATCCCCACGTGCTATTGTCCACGTGGGAGGCCTGTGCCTAGCAGTGGGACGTTTATAGGTTGATGATGACAGTCTCCCTGAAGGACCGCGAGGTTTGATAAGGGCGAAAGCTACACGTCCAAATGCTACACTCGCTATGTCTCGCCTTCCCTCACCTTGCTTTGCGTGCTCTCTGTTTCGTATCGGTTTTTTGTGCACGAGTCAAAGGGCCTCGCGAGCGCGAAGGTACGCGAATGCAAACCTGTACACTCGCTCGTTCAGTGACTACTCTACAGTTACTTTTTATTTTTAACTCTATTTACCGTGTTCTATTTCGATGCATACTGATCATCCACCATCTCTTTACGTTTACTCTATTTTATTTTACTTTTTTTGTAGGCTATATTTGCACGTAACTATAATAACTCATAGTGCATACAGCCTGGGTTCCGAACCTGGGGGTAATTACCCCCACGGGGATAAAATAGTTATTTTGCGGGGGGTTAAGGCGTAGGAAAGGTTCACTTGAGTAATATTTTCTGAACATTAATAATCGTCAGTCCAACTCTTGGATATTAAGATCATTTCCTGCAAGATTTTTTACGAAGGGGGAAAATCAGTTTCCAGAATAGATCATAGGGTATCAAGATAAAAAAGGTTAGGAACCACTGGCATAGAGTTACAGTCGCCATATTGTAACGCGTTCATCTGGTCCGGCGTACCAACCAACTGAACAGTGAACACAGGAATGTAAAATGTGTCCAAATAAAGAAGTAAATTTAAATTTAGACGATTCAAAATGCTTATTTGAAGTTTATTGAATAAAGAAATTTTCTTTTTCTTTTTTTTGAGTACAGGATAGCACTCGTCACTTGGTCTCTCGTGCGAGAGCTCTCGGCGAGACATGGCGCACGAGAGTGTACAGCCACCATTACATGTTTGTAGGAAGGTATACAATTGAAGCCATCCCTATTGTGCAGGTTGGGACCAAATCCAAACGATCGACTCCCTCCTCCGGAAGGGCGGGTACAAGGCGGCCATCACCGCCGACCTGCGGCGCAGCATCAAGCTGACCCGGTACCAGTCCGAGGTGGTTTCGGCCTCCTACGGCGACTACCTCAGCCAGCGCTGCTAGCAAACGGCGCCGCCGCCCGACCACGGGCACCTCAATCACAATCTAAGACTTGTATATCATCGTATACCTTATTCGTACTATGCTAAGGAACTTAATCCGTGTGGCTGTCGAGTTCATTGTGTTAGTGATAACTTAGCTTCTAAGCGTACGACTCGTGTCCGAGATCCGCGGAGTGGTGACGCGGCGAATTGCATCTGTCGGAATGACGCTCAAAGTGGTGTAACGGGCTCGCGGCGGTGCCAACCGTCATGTCTTATATTAGTCTGTTGAGATTAGTTATTAACACTGCCGAATACATTCCTTACGGAGATGATACGAGGTGCAATCTTTTATACAATGAATACCGTGCTTATGAATTAAAATACGTATACTCGATTAGATTGCAGCTGTTCTCGTTTAATTATGAACACTGCCGATTGTATGTAAGATCGATGCGATCATTATTAGAACTAATTTTACATTCAAACACTGAAAGTTAGACTCGTCGTGAATCGGTTAGAGCACTTTGATCAATATTTTGACTCGGATGATTAATTATCATGTTTAAGTTTTTTTTATTATATAATTCTTTATAATAATGATATAGAGTTGGGGATGACTAGTTTGTAATTTATAATGTAGATGAGAAGCTGAACATTACCCCACTCCAATTGTTATTTGACATAACCAGATATAAATAAACATCTGTCATTATCTATCATGCATGTGTACGAGGCATAAATTTAACATTTCTTCAGATTAAATTCGATTATAGATCTCAGAAAATTTCGCTGATAACTGGGAACACGCCTAGCTACATGATAGATAGAATAACTTAGTTTATATTTAACTTAGGTGCGGTTCCCCTCTGTCTCTATTATAAGGAAATACATTGTAACAATGACTTTTCATTATACATAATAATATAATAAAGAAAGCGAAAATATTAAAAAAAATATATAATTAAAGTAAATGCAACAAAAAAATATAATAATAATTTAAGAGCCATTTGTTATTGTAATTGTAAGTGTGTCGTCTGTATTAGTTTAATTATTTTTAAAATATGGTTGTTGTTATAAGGCTGGCATCAACGGCACTTACTTTATTAAAGCTTCCTATTCACTTAGTCGTTATTGGAAACTTAACAAAATCAAATCTTTTTTTTCTATCTTAATACTTAATCACGCCATTTGCCCCAAATATTGGTAAACAAAATTCAACTTAGTGAATATGTTGCTGGTTTAGGAAAACGACAGTTTACGGCATTCTTAATTATTATGCTTAAATTAATCGTTATGCTTAAATTGAGCGTTACATCTACCGTGTTTGGAGATTTCTCCAAGCTGCCATTTAGTAAAATTTTCGTTTTCTTGAAGCTACAGTTTATCAAATCACTTATTTATAATTCACTTATTTAAGTGATAAATCACCTAAACGATATACAATTATGTATAACATTTTTTATACGAAAGTAAATCTAAACTAGATTATCGAGCGTAAAACGTAAATGTATTTGAACACATTTACTTAAAAATATAAAACCAGGATTTTTCCAATTCGACGTGTTCCTATGTTTTTGTTGAACTTTTTGAATCTCTTTTTCATATCTTCTTTTGTATGTTTTTAAAAAACTTTTTATACTTATTTAATTTGTAATATTAAATAATTGATAAATGTCCATGTTTAATTAATAATATTTAGCACATTTTTTTCATTTTCTACGTTGATTACTGTTAAATCTTGACCAGTGCCTTGGTTCTGCTTTAACATTCAAACATCTCCAATCAGCGACTTGATTTTGACTTAGGAGTACCTATGGGAAAAATGCACAGACAGAATGAGGCACAAGACTTGACGAATAAGTGATTACACTGAACCAGTAGCTTGGTAGAGTTAGTGAACGAAAATTTTACCAAATCGGTTGGCTTAAAGAAAAATGTTTCTACCAAAACTCCGTTGGGAAGTTAGGAAGAAGTAGTTGTAACAAGCGACATATTCTGAAGGATTGCATAATTATCTGACTTCATTTGCCATTTAACAGCGGCAATACGGCAACGGACTTCAAAATGCTATTCCAACAAATATCTTTGCGAGCTATCTATTCAAAATGGTATAATTAAGATTGCGTTTATTTGTCAATTAAGATATGTGAGCCATGTTTAATTAAATCTAGAAGCACATTTACTACGTAAAAAGTCTTTCTTTACCTATGCATGATATCAGCATTTCGAAAAAACGATCAGTCTTACTAATATTATTATTACTTACATAAGTATATCGTAGACGGCTAGAAATTATGAAAATCTCATGTTAAAAGAGCGTATCCTGTGTTTCTGTTGTTGAAATGATTAAACGGCACTAACAAAATGATGCTGCATGTTGAGGATGTCAACAATATGGATTTATTGCTCTGCAGTTTTTATCAGGGTTGGTACGGATGCAGAAATGTTTTATTTAATCTTAATTCAAAACAAAACTGAAACAGTTTAAAGTCTTACTTATCGGCATTTAAGCCTAAAGTTTTATAATAAAAAATACGCACGTATTAACACTTGAACAGCGCTCCTAGCGGACGTAACCGTAAAGTTTTAGTGCTCATAGAAATCTGATTACTTCATTAAGGACGAAATAAAACCTACTGATTCTTCTGTTAGTTTGTGTTCCAGTTCATTAGAAATGAAGCAGCGCCATAATTGCTAAATCGTTAGATCAGTAGTGCATTGGCCCTACAAGTCATTAGACCTGTTTAATTATGTTTCCCCTTTTCTTGATCACCTAAGGGCTTATAAAAACAACTGAGAATAACTAGATAACTTTGTCTTATTTATAAGATACTTTATGAGATTTTATTTAGAATTTATACATTTTTAATCATTAAGCTTGACTTGACATCTTCGATAAACTAACTATAGTTAATCGAAGCTTGACATCCTCAATTTGCAAAAGGTTAATGCACCGAATGCACGTCATTCTTCCAATATTGATTGTCATTGCACTGGAGCGGTTATTTACAAATATTCGTAGAATTAAGATTTGAATGTTGCTGTCTCTATCTTAACAAGTGCAATTCTTTTTATCGGTTTCGACGTCGAGCGTTACATTGAAGCCACTCATAGGGCTAGGGATTTACCTACAGAACGGTGTTTAAAGATAGCCACGTGTTTTAAAACGCACGTTGCGTGTAAAATGTTGCGTCTTTAACTATTAACGAAAAAGTGCGAGCATCTGTTTTATACATTGTCTAACTTTACCCATCGTTTTGTGGTACGGCAGGTAATGTACATCGGTCCACGTTTCATAATAACTATGTACGCCAGCAGGTAAACCTACACAATACTGTCAAATTTATTCTTAATCGATATTGATTCTTATATCCTACTTGGATAAAGTTCAAAATGTATTGACGAATAATTTGTAGTAGTTTGACCTGCTGTCGTCTGTACCTAGTATATAAGACAGAGATAACTATAGACATAGGTATAATAAAGAGTCGGTCATTTAAGTATTGGTGCAAATGTTAGCGGTTACCAATCACGGAAGCGACGAGGTCCTGCTAATAATTATATTATAATCCTTAAATTTGCTGCTTATGGAGCTATTTTTGTAATTGATAAAATGATTTCAAAGTTTTAGTTTTAAATATGTTGTGCGAGGTCGATTCTTTGACTAAAATATTGTTACTCTTTAACTAGTGGATGATAATAAGACATTGCGGTTATACTTAACACAGCTAAAGGCATTCTGTAGAACTTCGATTATTCAGTAGATATTTGTACTAAATGTCCAATATAAAGATAGTTTTATATACAGATCCTAATTTTAATTATAAAGCAATAGATTTTGAAATAATCATGTAAATTAGCAAATTGAAGAGGAAAAGGCTGGGTCTCCTGCAATTACACAAAAACATACAAACAATTATGCAATGGGTTTGACCATTTTTTTGTGTAAACTGCGGTTGGAACATTCACTGAAGTGAAGACCCTACTTTATAGGATTTTACAATTAATATAAAGTGAAAAGGATACATAGTTACTAGTTTTAAAAGACTTAGTAATCTTAGTAACTACACTATAGCAGTAAAATGTAAAATTAAAATAGTACGAAGTGTCTACAGATGTGTACAGAGGACAGTTTTGCATGTGTTCAAACATAGGAAGTGTACTTTTCTGCAGTTGTGTGAATAGTTTGTTGTCCGTTTTTTGTAATTCATAACTATAACTAATATAGGTTACTAAAAACATAAGTTTTTTATTTGCTTCTGAATGTTGATGATTATTGATTACACTTAAATAAAAGATATTTAGTTGATTAATAATAACATACATCTATTTACAATTTCCAACTACATCATATTTAACGTTTATTGTCTCCCTTCTCTTTCACTTTCGATTTTATTTTCTATTTCCACAACTTTTTGTCTCAATGTAATAGTGTTTTTTATTTCAAAATAAGTGAGCACAGCAGAAGACAGGACTTGGAAGCCAGCTAGAAAGGCTAATGTACCGTTGAAAGGCCTTGTTAACTTTCTTAGAAAATTAAAAACTACTTTGGGTCCATCCATTAGATCAGGTATCCTGGCTGTTGAGTATCTATGAGCAAACTGAAAAAAAACATTAATGGTCAGTTCAGCTTTTACATTCAATTGTTATTAATTTATATTTAAAATTTTACAAGTTTATTGCTTTAAAGCATGACTACTATAGATTTGAGTTAAAGTTATTAGTCAAGTAACAGTAAATAAATATTGATTTAGTGTGCATATAAATAAGGAATTGGACAAATACCATCAGGGAAGCAGCTGGCCCTAATACCATTGGGTACAGCACTCCAAGACCCAACTGGACAGCTGTTGAGCGGATCTCATAGCACATTGGGCATGCCTCATCCTTCATTAGTAGCATCCTTGTAGAAACTAACTGAAATTAATAACTGTTGTTAAAAAAAAATTAACAGGTCGCCGAAGTTCAAATAAGATTCCTTACCTACATGCCTGTGAAACAGGGGTGTCAAAATTCCAGGCATAACAGATATGGGAATAACGGATGCCAAGAAGCCGTAAGGACCGAGCTTCAGTTTGTTCCGGTAATGCCTGTTGATTATAATTCCGGAAATAGCATTGACCCCTCCAAGGATGCCAGGTGCGTAGCGCAGAGCCCATCTGGCAAAACAATAATTTTTATTTATTTATTTGAGAATTAATTTAATTAGAAAACGACCAACCTCATAGGTGTCATAAAAGGCGACTAACAGACTAAAGACTGCACATACATCCAACAGCATAGAGCGGCAATGGACTCGCCACCTATCACGCTGAATAAATGTGCAGATTTTTTTATGAAATTTAGACTGGTAGTGGACTGCTTTTCGGGCTTCATTGCCTAGTCTCTGACTAACCCCTCAGGGAAAATAGTTGTGAGTGTATGTATGTATAAGTTAAGTAAAAAAAATTACACTTGTTACATAATAAAATGGTCCCTGAGAGTTAGAATACTAAATATAGGCTGGTTGGCACTGACAATGGTTGTGCTATATCGTTAACTCTGCTGTATTGTATACCCGTATGATATAGAAGTGATTAAAACAAAACTAAGGGGATAGAAATGTACAATAGCGTAACCAAAATTGAGGGGTTGGGGGGGAGGTGGGGACCCCCCTATCTTATCTTAGTGGGGCCTGTAGAGGTTTCCCTCTCGCAGCGGCACGTCGACCCATTGGGATCTTTTGTGCAACCCCGTCCTATCACTCTGTTTCCTCAGTGAAAACGACTGCCATAAGTTTGGCAATGTCTTTGAGGGCGAAGAGCCTAAAATCTTCTGGTTTCGGGTAGGCGAATCCCAGGTGACTCATTCTTTTCCTAGCAAGGGAGTGACAGTCGCACAGTAAGTGTTGCATGGACTCCGTTTTCTCCCCACATGCCCTGCACAAGCTGTCTGTTGCTAGTTGCATTCTGTAGAGCATTTGTTTTGTGGCATAGTGCCCGGTCAGGGCTCCGATAATTGTTCGTGCCTGCCTTTTGCTACCTCCGCATATGATTTTACTCCGTCCTAGGGCGTCTCCACCTATGAAGGATTTTGAGTGTTTCATGCCGGGTAGCTTTTCCTATTCGGTTTTATGCCTTTTTTGGATTTGGTCCTTAAAGGCCTTGTTGATGGTGCTCGGTGCCAGTGCAACAAACGGCTCAGGACCAATAAATGGGGTCTCTGAGCCCTCCCTGGCAAGTGCATCAGCCATCTCATTGCCATGGATTCCCATGTGGCCTGGTACCCAGATCAATCTCACCCTGTTGTGTCCACCTAGCTTGTTTAAAGCTTTTGTGGTTTCAAGTACAAGGTTGGAGTCGATCCGGGGCGTTATAAGTGACTTGAGTGCTGCTTGGCTGTCACTCAGGATGAATATGTTTCGCTTTCTGGGGGTGAGTTCTTAATTCTTTTTTGCGCATAGGAGAATTGCAAAAATTTCGGTCTGGTATACAGTTGCAAATTTTCCTTTGCAACTGTATACCAGGTTGCTTTGACTATGTTCGAAATCATTGCTAAAGATACCTGCTCCAGTACCCGACTCCATTTTGGATCCATCGGTGTACCAGATTAGGCTGTTCTTCTGTGGAGACGGTGGTCCTTGTTTCCATTCATCCTTAGTTGGGACATATATACTGAATTTCTTTTCGAACATGTACTGGGGGGAGATTTTGTCACTCCCCACTTCCATGATCCTGTCAAGGGAATCATCAGGTTCCCATTTTGTATGTCTGGTCAAAGGCTTAGATGCGTCCCACAGCCCGGCCACCTTAAGTCTATGTAACGCTTTCTTTGCCTCTGTTTCTATGACACTGTGCAGGGGTGGAAGGTTCGTAAGGGCCTCCAGAGCTGCCGTCGGTGTGGTTCTGAATGCCCCAGTAATCGCCATGCATGCTGTCCTCTGAAGTTTGCTTAAAGCATTCTTACAGATTTTCAGCCTGGTTGTGGGCCACCAGACGATGCTGCCATATGTAAGGATCGGCCGCACCATCATCATGTAGATCCACCTTATGATTTTGGGGTTAAGTCCCCACGTTTTGCCATAGGTGGACCGACACATACCAAAGACCCTATAGGCCTTGGTAACGGTCGTGTCCATGTGCTGTTTCCAGGTAAGTTCCTTATCCAGTGTTATACCTAGATATTTCAATTCTCTGGACCAGGGAAGCTGGGTGCCGTAAAGTTTTAGGCTTCCCAGTTTCGTGAGGTTTTTCATCCTCGTGAAGGAGATAGGACCCGCCCTTGCGGGCACCCTCTAGTTGTTGAGCGAGTAAACTGGGGGACCCCCCCCTAACCCCCCTTAGGGGTTGGCATTTGATACGAGTACTCTCGTTCTGGGGAAACGGATACCGTGGGGGGGCTCAGGGGGTCTTACTGAAACCTCTGATATCGATTTTGGTTGCCGGAAGGTACCAACGTATTTTTTTCTATTTTTTTCCAATTATTTTATTTTTGAGTGAAATGAAAAACAACACGCAAAAAGTAAAGAATAACGTGAAATGAAACGGCTCTTGTCAAAAATGACGTGTAATGTCATTAGAGAAACGTGCGACTTCTTGGCGGGAAAGTGAAGCGTCATGTCTTCAGTTTTGTTTTATTTTCCAAAATTTGTGTTTTTTCGAACATTAATGTGAAATAATAGTGGATTATTAACCGTTAAGTGTTTGTGAACGTGCATGAGTGTTGGCAAATGAAACAAAACAGTGCAACATCACTTTTCAAATTCTCTCAAGTAGTCCGCGTGAGACCTCAGTAAAGTCCCACATCTTTACTGAGGACTCAAGGGGTTTGGGGAACATCATTTATCATTCATCTTAATCACCACTCATTATCATCAGGGGTAAAAAACAAATAAATAACTAATGACTAGGCAGTATGGCTCAGACCTTAGCCTGTTCCTTCATGGAACAAATATAAAAAAAAAGAGAAACGTGCGGGGCGGAGAAGCGGGAGGACGGCAGCCCCCCGCCATGAAAAAAGTCTAAAAAGTGAATTAGGTTAGGTTAGTATGTTGACAAAAAACGCGCGAGCCGAGCGAGCGAAGCGAGCGTGCCGCGGTAGCGGCCGGTGAAGCGCCAGAAACGACGTTTTTGTACGTGCGACGTTTTTTACATACGATTGTACATTTTAGCCACTAAGGGTCTCAGGACAGAACAGTTACTGCCAAAAGGATATATCATCCTCCAGCTACTTTTACTACTTCTACTTCCTATTGAAACGCATAAAGTTTATCACCATAAACTGACAATCACTTGCCTTAAGTCTTTATAGCATAACTTCTTATCGCATAACATAAATGGCCAAAAGGGGATAGAACTTTTGTGACATATCCACATGCCGCCATTTTGATTTTTTCCTAAAGTTTCCGCGCACGATAAAAGTGGTATATTTTGATAGAGGATACTTTAACAAAAAAAAAATTCCAGTAATATGGTACCCTAAAGTGTCACGTTCCCGAGATATTTGAAGTTAAAGATCGCCATACGAAAAAAATAACAATCGTTAAGAACCTAATAATTACGTATACTTACTCGTATATACGCATTCCTTCCATTGCATTCAAATGAGAGTTCCCAGGTTGACTTAACTATTGATTAGAAGGCAGCACAACCTAGTAGCACGAAAAAGCACTTTAATTAATTACTTGCCTAAGGGTGGATTCGACTAAACTGGAATAAGACTTACTCCGAGATTAGTCCATACAAATTCGGCGTTTAATCTAGGTATAAGAGCTTATTCCAGTTTGGTCGAATCCACCCTAAATTGCATCATATCGCAATTAAACGCTATTTTGTCAAAGTAGGTAACTCGAACCGCGGTGGTTGGCTTATATTCCATTCCATAACCAGTTAAAAATAAGACAAAACACCTAATGTACTTAGATGTAATGTAACAATCGTTTATTTTTACTTAGGTATAAAAATCCTATGGGAATATTAACACTTAGATAGGTGTGACTTTTTAAAGGTTTATAAACAGTGGTTATACAATTGGAATAACTTATTAAATATTCATTATACCTATCAGGTGGGTCGTTCGTCTGGCTATTTGCCAATTAGATCACAATGAACAAAATAGATTAGGTAATTACAGGTAAGTAATAAATAAACACTAAATAGCATACACTTATTTACGGTTTGTGATCAAACAATAATATAGATAATTAATCAGCATTGTCTTCGTCAAGTCAAAATATATTATCCAAAAAGACAGCGGGAGGTGGTATAGGGCCACCGCGGTTCGAGTTACATTGCGATGTGACGCGATTTAGTAGGCAAGTAATTAAGTAATTAAAAAGTGTTTTTTTTTCGTGCTACTAGGTTGTGCTGCCTGTTTGTAAATTCTTAAATCAACCTGGGAACTATCATTTAAATGCAATGCAATGCGTATATACTTACACGTAATTATTGGGTTTTTAATTATTGTTATTTTTACACATGGCGATCTTTACCTCCAAATATCTCAGGAACGTGACACTTAAGGGTACCATATTACTTGATATTTTTTATTTGTTAAAGTATCTTCTATCCATTTAAACCACTTTCACCGTGCCCGGAAACTTAAGAAAAAAATCAAAATGGCGACATGTGGATATGCCAGCTTCCATACAAAAAGTTCGAACCCCTATTTATGGCATAATTTCGATAAGCATGTAACAAAAGGCATATTTTTTATTTGCCATAATGTTCAGAAGACACAATATTCTAAAAGCATACATGCAATAAGAATAACTGACAAAATCCTTTTACTCTTACAGGATAACACTTATTTTGTCTAAGTACTATAATTTCAAAAAGCATACTTTGGTACATTTGATTTAATATACATTTCTTAATTATAATAATCTAATGATATAAAACTTATTGATACTTACAGGGTTAATTTTGGACCACCCGCCCTTTTTTTTACGTGATCCTATAGCAGCAGTACAACCAAATAATGAAATAAAAAACATTTTTTTTTACATTTTTGTCCCAACTTTTCCTTAAAAATAATTAAAATTATTGTCACCTATCACCTACCCGCGCGGCCTATCGCGGTTATCAAAGCGCATGCGCGTGACCGCTATTATTCACCCCGTGCACCAATGACAGCGCGTCGTCGCTCTGACCGCGAGGGTGAGCGCACGCACCTAGAACTATAGAATATAAAAAGCGTGCAGCATGCAGGCAAACATGCAGCATGCAAGCAAGCATGCAGCAGGCATGTTTTTTGTCACGGCTCCGGCGCTGCGAAGCTCCAGCGGTCCCACGCGAGCTTATCATCGCAGATGGTTTTCGCTCACCACCACCGCTTTGGCTTGCTGGCCGTTATATCCACGAGCGTTATACCCACCTGCTCCTCAGCTCGCGGGCCGCCTCGCCCCTCCGCGCCTACGCGGGCTTGAATTACACTCTAGCGTAGGGCAGACAAGACTACGTGGAGTCGGTTTTGCCGCGATTCGTTTCTGTCACTGACTATTTAAGCACAAACTTACTGCTTAACGTATGTTAAGTATGCATTATAGGAATAATAGGAAATAAATTTATGGACATTTACAATTATGCTTTATAAAACTAAGTATGGCTTTTATGTAAATTATGCTGTGTAAGAGTATGTCTAACACTTTGATTATGTATATAGTCAAAGGTCTAACAAAATTATGAATAGTACAATTATGCGTTTTAAAGTATGCTTAATAAAATTATGACAAAAAATAATGGGTAAGGCCGTAAATTTTGCCACTTAGTAACAGAGTAACTTATATACTTCTATGTTACGGTAACGTAAAAGTAACACGAAAGTAGCTAGTAAAGTATGTAAGGCCGATTTCATACTGCATATTTTGTGTAAGACTTATGCCTTTATACTAGATGCATATTGCATGGATAACAAACAGTCTAAAACTTTTCAATATTCAAGAGGTACCAACACAGAAAACAATCAAATTAGTTTTTTATTAAAACTAAGCAAACAAAAGCAACAGTCATTAGTTATTCTTCATATAAAATTTCAAGTAATAAAATACGCAGAGAACAAATAATAGTGTATTTTATCAACAAATAAGTAATAAACCAAAATATAGTAAACAGAAAATAAAATATGTACCGCTAAAGCTGGATGGAAAGCTAGTTAAACATAAGATAATTTAAGAAGGTAGGTACTTACGTTAGGCAATAAAATTACAGATACCTACTAAAATTAATAATTTTTATAAGTAAATAGTCAATCAATCATTAAAGTTAATCAACAAATCAACAGCACACAGCAGCCTTACGCTACTTGTCATTATTTTTAGAAATACCTAAGAATAAGGCAGATTATCAATTTTATTGTGTTGGTTACCAAAAGAAAAAAACAAACACTATAAATATTCAAATGTGTATGAATCTTTACAACACTTCGACGTTACGTAAGTATACAACCAACGTTACCAGTAACATAGAAGTAACGTAGAAGCTAGATTTTTAGGTAATAATTTGCTAATAAATCAATAATTCGAGCCGGAATTAAAACAAAAACACACATCGCGCATTCCTTATTCATTTATGGATGTTTTTATATGAAATATGTGTAATAAAAACTGTTATTTAACACACAACATTGTAACATAGAAGCGAAAATACGGGCACAAAGATATTTAAATTGCGATAAATTCATGAAATTCGCTTATTTTAAAGATCAAAATTATGATTTAGTTGCTTAATCTTAGGTTATTTATGTTAGTTTTTGTATATTTCACTTACAATATCAAAAAACACAATTTTTTAATTACGAATGCTTAGATGCATTAGAAAGACAGCATGTTTTTTGCAAAATTTGGGGGACTAGACGAATTGAACTCACTCTAGTTATTAAACTATACGGAGTATTTTAACTTTGAAATAAAAATGTATGGTCTAGAGAGCTACAAAAGATAATTATAGTTCTTTAATTATAAATTATTATCAAAGTATGAGTCAAAACATTTGTTGAAAAAGTGTAAATGTAGATTTTAATGATTATGGTTTTTATTAATAGGTCTTTCAACGATTCTGCATTATTATGTTTAAGAGTAATAAAAAATTTGCTACAAGCTATATGCTTTTTGAATTGTATGCCATTAAGATGTATGCTTTGCTATGCATGTATGCATGTTTTTAATCAAAGGATGTATGTCAATTAAAATTATGGCAATAAACATTCTGCGTTTCAATGTGTTGCCCTTAATTGCATTTTATTTTAAGCTTCAGTAGCTTTTTTATGGAAAAACTGGATTCATGTGTAACTTCCTAATGAGGCTTACGTATCTGAAAGTGACTCCCAGTTTGTGACAAATTCCCAGGCGTAGCCAATAGCTTCCATCTCTTCCAGCATAACCGCATCTTTTGGCACTTCTTTTGCTTTGAATAATGCCATGGTTAGAGGTGAGGAGTCCTTAAGAAAAAACAATTTTGTAATGGATTATTTATATGAAATAAATGTTAAAAAAAGATGCGGTTTTTTGAATCAAGAAGCATGTTAAGTTGTTCTTTGCTCAGTGAAGTTGTTGACGAAGTTAATTTGACATGAGACTGAAATGAAAAGACAAAAGTGTCATGTCAATGTCATAAAACAGCTGATAAACAGGCTAAGGTCAAAGACCATACTGCCTAATCATTAGTTTTTTTATTTTTTTTCCCTTGGTGATAATGAGTGGTGATTAAGATGATTGATGATAAATGATGTTCCCCACACAGACATATAATAGAAGTATGTCTGTGGTTCCCCATAACCCTTTGAGTCCTCAGTAAAGATGTGAGACTTTACTGAGGTCTCACACGGACTACTTGAAAGAATTTGAAAAGTGATGTTGCACTGTTTTGTTTCATTTTCCAACACTCATGCACGTTCACAAACACATAACGGTTAATAATCCACTATTATTTTACATTAATGTTCGAAAAAATACAAATTTTTGAATATAAAACAAAACAGCAGACATGACGCTTCACTTTCCCGCCAAGAAGTCCCAGCTGATGAGCTGATTACTATTTTTTTTCTGTTGTTCTAGTGATGAGCCCCGCACTCGTGAGATACCTCGTTTGAGTTCCTCGTTGCGACCAAATGAGGGAGTACTCGTATTTCAACTTTGAACCACCTCATTTAGCTTCTCACTATTTTGAGGCTTCGAGTACGCGAGTACAGATACTTAAAACACAGCAAACGCAACAGAATGAGTGAGATGAATTAATAGTGAGTGAGTTGCCTAGAATTGAAAGGTTATGTCGATACCTACTCAATATTTACGATTGAGGGCTCAGAACAATAACTAAAGTTATTGTTCTGAGCCCTGATAAGAGATTGAGGGAGCGCGCTCGACAGGTCGGTTTTTATCACAGACATATACTTCTTATTATATGTCTGTGGTTTTATTAGTTTAATGGTTGATGGAACGACTTAATTTTGTTTAGGTAGTGTTACCTCACAAGTAGTAGGTACTTACCTATTTAATTTTATTTAAGTAAGATAAATGATATTAAAATGAGGCGAAATGAGTAAAATAATAAAAAAAATCTGTAGTAAAAAAAATATTAAAATATTTACATGTTTCCGTGCAAAAATAAAATCATACCACAGACGTATACGTCTATGAATCATACGCACTCACTACGCACTTTATTACCGACTCCCTCCCTCCGAAGAGGATTTAATCCTCGGACCAAATATTACATATTTGGTCCGAGATTTAATCACTACCTTCTCCCTCATTAAGTGCAAACGGCAAAAATGCTCGAATACGCGCGCCTCACTACGCACTCATTCATTGCGTTTATTTCATTCTCTTAACCTCACCTCAAATGAGGGGTTCCTCGCGAGCACCTCACGAGGTAAAACGAACTCCTCACTCATCCTCAATAAAAAAGTGTGAGTTACACAACGCCATTCAGATCTATAACTTTCTCAATGCACAACGCTATGTCGTTCATAGATTTAGGATTTATTCACAGACATAGTGGATTTAGTCAGACTTAAAATAGAAGCAGACCAAACATTACAACAAAAAAGCGTGCCCATTACGCCTACAGACAAATTTCATGCACACATTTACAATAAAAGGGGCTGAACTCAGGCACGCAAGGGACCTCAAGTACCTACATCTATAATAATGTTATACCTACGTAAAGAGGATAATTTTATATTTTATAGACATTTGAAGAAATACTCATTAAATTAAAAAAAATCAATAGTAGAATGCTAAGTTTTCTATCATTGAGTGCCAGGCAGGCTATGTCTATCTGTATCTGGCTGCGACGCCACCTCATTAACTTCATAGGCCTATTACATCTCGACTGTGATTTTTGCGTAAAATGGCCAATTTTGGCGTTCTTGATCCAAGAAAAAAATACATCACCAGTTTTGACTTATTGAATAATGTAGAATAGCTATTGGCATAGTTCGTAGCGGCCTCGCTTTATGTAAATTTTGCTTAACTTTTTTATGAAACCCAAAATTGATAAAGGTTTTCATAAAATGCGCGAAGGCACTTTTTTGAGCTCCTAGATTGAACTACTGTTCTAAAGAAATGAAAAAAAATTAGAATGTTATCTATTATATAGTCGTATAGTGCGTAGCGGTCTCGGAATTTTTAGATATCATTGATTTTATATAGAAAAAAATTTTTCGAAAATCGCTTTAAGTTAACTGTGAATTTCTCCTATCTACGATATTATTGAGCAAAATTTATACCAGAATAATTGTTACTTCTTGAGAAATAAAGATTGTATATGATTTTATTATCCGATTTCGATAATAACGATAAATACAACTAAAGAGTTACTACAAAATGCAAAAATGCGCATTTTACGCAAAAATCACATTTGAGATGTAATAGATCTCTAAATAAAATGCATGAAATACTCGTAGTAGAAAGGTAGGTAAAATAAAAAAAATGAAAAAAGTAATTAAAAACAACATACATACATACTCTGCTGGTATTTTTTTAAATAAAAATAAAAATTACAATAAATAATGTCACAATTTTTAAAACTAGTGATAAGACCGCCGGGTGGTCGAGTAGTCAGCGACCCTGACTGCGGGTAACTGTATATTTTGCAAGTCCCGAAAAAATGATATCCGGGATACTTTTTACTGAGTCTGTTCAGGAAGTAATGATGAAGGTTTCTGAAAACAAATTTTATCATTTTCTGTATATTTCAAAGTAACAGAGTTGAGAGACTGCTCAGACCCATCTTCTTCATGTTATACCCTAGAACCTACTGTACAACAATATAATACTTACGTTAACTCACTTAATGTAGTTAATACAGCACTTGAGGTACTCGGCCTTAAATTTTGCAAATTCCTTAAAACATGATCTCTCTTGGCTTCTTACCGGACCTTTTAGTAAAGATTTAGATAAATTCTGAAAAACAAATGTAAAAAGTTATTATTTTATGCACATTTTCATACAAGAATACATCCCTACGACTACCATAGGGTTAAAGGGGTAGGATAGGGTTTAAGTTAACAATATTATAAAAAGAATTTACTCATATTTAATTTATCCCTAATGAAAAAATATATTGCATACTTAAATCTAATCAATCTTCAAAAATATACCTATTAAACAAAACTGGAGCCTAAATACGGCCCCGTAAAATTGTACAAGTATATTAAACGTCAAACGAGATCAGAGTTACTATTTCATTGATTATTGTTACCACAAGAATCTTTCAGAAACTACTTTACGTTAAGATTTTACGAAATTTGCACTTATGACAATTATTCACTACTTCTACAATGCCGAAAGATTAATAATAATCACACAATGACTAAAAAAACATTATGAGATTAGATGGCACAACAAAACTTACCAATGGAACGTAATTTCAGGTGTTTTTCTATATGAGGAGTTGCCGCACAAGGGCGCACTACACTTCACCATTTTATTTTAGTACTTTTGGCTCATAAACTTTATTAGATCACAAAAATAAGCGAAAACAATCTCCTGTACGTCCTTTGTTTACAAGTCTAGGAAGACATTTGTAATTTTTTTGTAGCTTATTTGTAGCTTGTCAAGATGGCGTTTTGCCTCACGGTCCAGTTTGTCTATGTGTGTGGAAGTGTTGCGACAATAAAAAGAAACGAGATAGTCTCATTAATTTGTGGTTGGAGAGAAAGAAGTAGAAATATTGTTTTATTCTCATCTATGTAGTTGTAAAATAATGTTTGGTCTGCTTCTATTATTTAGTATACGATATACTAACAGGACTGCGCACTGTAACCCATATTTCGGTGCGAGTGAGACCGCAAAAAGAAGCCCTTTGTCACTTTCTAAAGAGGTGACAATCAATTTTTATTTACCATGGACACATAGAGACATTTTAGGTTACTGAGGTCCATTGATACTGGATTTACTGGATTAAATAAAACAAAAACAATTATTTATTGTAATACTTAGTTTATATTATTTATGTTTATTTTTATATATTGAAAGTTGAAAAAAGTTAACTGCCTCATTTTGGAATCGAACCCACGTGAATCCCACGGAATCCAGGCGGCTGCGTTGACCACTCCACCACTGAGGTATTGGTTAGACATGTCGAAATTCTTCAACGCTTTAATGTCTCATAAAACCTCATAAACTCTCATAAAACCTAGTAGTACCTTATACTAGGCTCCATAAAATAAATAATTCTTTTAAGGGTCTGTGTGTAAGATTTTACAACAAAGTACCAAAATGATATTCAGAAATTAGATCTTAATTAATTTAAAATCAAAATCAAAGAAAAGCTTTATAAAAAAGCTTATTATAAAGTGTCAGATTACACAGAAGACAAAACAGCTTGCATCTGAAATGCTCCAAGCACTCCAACAGCTATTTCTAATTGTCTTTATTTATTTGATACTACATTGTATTGTAGTTTTATATTGCATCATTTATTATTTTTTAAATTCAAAATATTTTGTATTGACCTGGTAACGACATATTCTTTTTTTTTTGTTTGTAAATGTCGTTGCTTTTGTGCGCTGTGGTTTCTTGCGCCCATTCTTTGCCACAGTTAAAAAATTATGTCCTGAATGGGTGGTAGGTTAAAAAAGATTTGGAGGATTCAAAGTAATTATTAATTGAGTTTATTGAATAAATATATTTTGAATTTGAATTTGAATTAGGTCTTAGACTGGTGGTCTAAACCACACACAACATATTTGAATATGTTATGGAATAGGGTTGAACATATTTTGTAAAAACAACAATTATTTACTCAAAAGTCTTTTTAAAAATACTTTTAAATCGTCCAATTATCTTTATCTACCTATAATATCAGAGCTTCTTTTAGCAGTAAAGAAGAGTTTGTTGTGCAAGAAACTCCAAAGCTTCATATACAAGTAACGACATTTACAAAAAAGTATGTCGTTAAATTATACAATGAACATTCAAACTTACATCTAAATAAAAATAAGCAGGGGTGCGATTCTCTAACGCTTAATCGTAAGATTGACTGACGATCGATCTCTTACTTCGACACACACAAAGCGGGTCAAAAGTGAGTATCAAATCCGCATTTTCTAAAGTCGACTCTACGCTAACATTACAAAGGTCACTATTGATCGGAATACGTTGGTCGTAGTGAGTGCGAGCTTACGATCGAGCGTTAGATAATCGACATGCAGCTCTCGGTATTATTATTTAAAAAATCAAAACAGTTAGGTACCTACTGTAAAAATTGATAGGACAGCGTTAGTTTTTAATGTCGCACGAGAATGAGTAGAATTGAAGTCTCCTTCTCCTTCGGTTTGAAATACCGGCTGCATAAAACTGAGGTTTTGGTTATTCTTAGCGTCGCTGGTATATGACCGAGCCATTTTTTAGCAAATCTTAATTTTTCGGGAAACTACGACAATAAACATCAAATGTAAAAGTACTTCATATATTTCAACAATAATTTTATAAAGGTCTAACTAAAATGTACGATAGGAAATTAATTCACGGTCACCTTAGCGATCACAAATGTCAATATATACTGACGGATCACAATATTTATCGCTGGATTTCTGGAAATATGATCCTGATCCCAGATCCTAGATCGTGATATTTATCTTGCGTGTAGTGTAGTGTCGCGCGTCAATATTTATCGTGTCAGTCAGGGTTGCCAGATATGAGCTAACTCAATGGGCGATTTTCCGAGATCAAAAAAAAAAGAAACTGGTTCGTAAATGACTTCATAGATGGCGCTTAGCATAGATTAGTATGGCGCTTAGTAAAAGGCGGGTTCATGAAGAGCACGTGTATGGCTGCGTAATATTTATTCTATTCCAAAATAGAAATAAGTTCTGGATGTCCTGAATATAAATAGGTAAGTAAATACTATTTTTTTATTCTTTTGGAAGACAACTAAAAGTGTAGAATTTATTACAGCCCATAAGTAGCCCAGCTTTCATAAAACGACATCTATCGAGTGTTTTTGAACTAATTTTTACTTTTTAATTCGGGCTGTCAGAAAATCGCCCATTAGCCAAATTTTGCCTACCAAGTAGCCTAAATCGCGTAATATTTTTTATTTTGACAAGTAGCCTAATTCGCCTAATATTTTGAGCTAAGTAGCCTATATTAAGCCCAGATAGAGGAGACAAGTAAAAAGAAGACAATGTAAAGCAAAAAACATTTTTTATTTAAATAATGCAGGTAGGTATTTACTTTGCTATTTTTTCATTTTGTTGGAAAAAAAAATAAAGTGCCTAACTACATAGTTAGCATAAAAAAGAGTATTTATTTATTTGTCCTTATTAACGTATCTTTTGTTGCTCTTTGCGATATTTAACAAATATTTGTCTTTTACGTAAATAGAGTATTTTGGCGTTCCTAAAAAGAGGACAATACGGTATTTTAGAGTACGGGTGGCAACCCTAATCACATCTACGTCGTAGAATTTGACGCGATCCGTATTGATGGTGTAGGGTGTGCTGTGATCCAGCCCAAGATCCATCAATAAATTATAGGCAGTGTATAGAGTGCACAGACATATATATGTCTGTGATAGAGTGCCATAAGCGGCACTGTATCTCCATCGGTTAGGGAACCGTAAGTTTTGCGGTATAATAGTGACGCCGCCTAAGCTGCCGTAAAGTTTTTGTTAGACAACAGAAATACTAGCTGCCCTACTCCTGTAGGTCACGTGATAGGTTAGAAATTTAAGACAATCGCGAAGCGCAGCGTAGCGATTGTCTTGAATTTCGAGGTTATTTTTTTTTATTAGACAAAAGAAATTTAACTCCGTACAAAAATATCTTTTGAATAAATATGTCGTCTGAACATTATGACAAATAAAAAATATGTTACGGTTCCCGAACCGATTGAGATAGAATGCCGCTTGTGGCACTCTATACGCTTCGTACTAGGATGCCGTCAAATTACGGCATCGTAACCTTAGAGCATTAAACCAACAGGAGACGACACGCGCACTAATTTCTATGCAAAAAAGTCTGTCATTTCCTGCGGGAGGAAGGAAACACACATAGAAATTGTTAACACACTAATGCATTTTTATATGACGTCGCTACGCACGCAAACGACAACATTGTTAAACACAAGCATAAAATAGACGCACACTGTTATGTTCTCACACATGGATAACCTGTCCGTGCACTAGTCTAATGTCATATTTATGTAAACGTCTATAGAGGTTGACATTATCGATTAATTTTTTTCGATAAGATAAAGATAAAGACAAATACAAAGATGTCAATAATAACGAAAAAGTATTTTTTAGAATATTATTTATTGCGCAAATGCCAAATGAATCTTTATCTATCTATCTACTTTAGATCATGATATTAAAGCACTCTTAATAGACGATTAAAGTTTATGTAGTACCTATATAAAACATAAACTATTCATCCTTCCAAAATACGTATTATGATGATTTTTAATAATATTACAATGATGGGTTTTATTTCGTGTTTTATTTTAAAGCTTAACCTATCTAAAGAAACTCCTAGGAAGAGAAAACTTAAAAACAACTGGAATACAAAAGTGAAAAGATCAAGAGATTGCAAGCAAGAAATTAATATTTAAAGAACAAGGTAAATGATTTAACTGAACTCTGAAACGATTTGAGTGAAGTATTTTATAAAACAGGAAGAACGCAGAATTTTAGAAACATTGGAGTGGGAGAGCATGAACAATGAAAGATAGCGATAAACTTCTTCAAACAAAGTATTCGCCTAAATTAAGGTGTTTCGCACTTACCTTAAATTATTACTCTCCAAAAGCGTATAAATAATCTACGTAAAACCTTTGGAGCGTGCTTACCCCTTCCACAGGCTCTGTCAAAGTGGTACGGCAATATCGACGGTAAACCAGGCTTTACAAAAGAAGCTCTGAATGCTCTAAAAATGACAGCAGAAAAAGTCCTGACAAAATTTACTGTTGCTCTGATATTCAATGAGACAAAAATCATGCAACATAAAGAATCATGACCAGGGATCCAAAAACGCAATGTGTGATTACGTATACGGATATTATGTTAAACATGGGTTTGATTTCGTGACTAATAATCATCTCAATATCCCAAAAGTTGCTTGTTGGGATAAACAAAATATTTAAGATACCCATTGGTTATTTTTTAGTAAAAAGGACTACTGGTAGTCAAATAGCGCAGCTAGTCACGAATACATTAACTCCTGATTAGCGATGCTGGAGTTGAGGTAAAAGCCTTGACTTATGTGACGCTGACTTAGCCATGGGTGAGGAATTTGACTGTTGTTTTGACTAAACCGCCAACATCGTTTCTGGATCCTATTTCAGGTCAAAATGTACATTTCTTTCTTGACCCATCTCATAGACTAAGGTTAGTTCGTAATTCATTCGAACATTACGGCTGTTTTACAACTGTATCGGAAAAAGGGATTACATGGGACCAGTTAGAAAACTTACACTACCTACATCTAATAAGAGGAATTATTTTACATAGCTAACAGATTGAGAGCCAAACATTCATTTTAAAATTAAAATAATGAGGGTGAAACTAGTTCTTTAGTGAAATCGTTGCAGAGGGCCTAGTCAACTGGCAAACGCTCGACCGGTGACAGCGTCAAAATCGCTCATCAAATTCGCTAGGCTACATCGATATCGATAAGCTAAGGGATATAGAACATACAGGCTTGTCTTAGTATTTTTTGTTTGATGATAATGTAACGCTTATGTAAGATTAATAAATAGGTACACACACCGATCCTTTTGAGTTTTAGTGAATTGAATGTCACTTTACTAAGAAATTCGGGTAGACTCCTTGAGACAATTTGAAAAATGAATCAATCGCTTTTTTCGCCGGATGTTCGCCAGGCAAGCACGTTTGTAAATAAGTACTTAAAATGATGACGAGTGACTTACCTACCATAATATGATATTGATATAAGACCAAACCCATTTTTCAGCTTATAATATAAATAAATTAAGACTGAAGACCACAAGCAAACGCTTGCTGCCAAGAATTTCTCAAATATTAACAACTTGACGTCCGTCTGTAATGAAATAAGTGATAACACTAAATGTTACAAACCGCGCGAACATTTAAACAGTTTGATCTTAGATGCGAGTACCCACTAGGTAGTGATTAAAACGTTTGCATCTTGTATGAGCGGCTAAGGCTTTCGGGTTTAGTTGTCTAACTACAACACCTATCACATTACTTTTCTAATTGATTATTGTCCTAAATAAAATAAAATAAAAAACATTGCAAGTACATGGTTTTGCTGGTTAAATTAAAACTAATTTTAAAATATGCAAACTAGCGAAGCAATGTACTTACTGTTACTTGAAAGGTAATGCTAGAGGTTCAACTAATGCAAAAAGTCCCCGCCCGCGCCGCACCGGTTTGTGATCTTGCCAGTTAGTTACGCAACTTTCACATTACCGAGCTAAAGGATGGGTAACCAAATAAAAAGCGTCTCGAGCTCCTCCGTGCTTCGGAAGGCACGTAAAGCACACTGCGGTTGTATTGGCTCAGGGCTTAAGCCTGTTATAGCCCAGTCTGCCTTAGTGCTGTCGTTCATAAGGGAACGTTCAGGACGTTCATAGGATGACGATGAAGAGAACATCGCCTTACTAAAGGATTGTTTCATTGTTACTTATTTATAGCGGTAGGTACCGAAAATAATTGAAATTAAAAGTCAAATCATTTATTAAATATACGCCTTCACAGACACAATGACATGATCGTGGTCTCTACGCGACAAGTTAAAATATTTATTTATTTTACATTATTTATTTCACTGCCAGTAAATATAAGTTGGTTGATAATGTTTAGAAATAAAACATAGGATTATTTATATATTTACCAAAAATAATTTTAAAACAACTAATTTTATATAATTACCTTGGTATGTTGATAATGAATCAAGTAAAACTTTAAGCCATGTTTAATGCAGTTTCATTGTTGGATACGACATGTGGTACACATCCCTTCTTTATTGTGAGCCTGATGCAGCATTAAATATTGGTGTTATTATGATTAACCATGCTTTTTGAAGGTATCCAGAATCTCCTAAGAAATTGGAACAATATACTTACTTATAGAAAATTGTCATACATAAAAAGTTAGTAGGTAGTATATATTTACCAAAAATAATTTAAAAACAATTAATTTTATTTAATTATTTTATATTCACAGGTGAATCGACAGTTCTATAAAAAGTATAACACTGAAAATGTGAAACAGCAAACCATTTACAGATTCACACAAATAAAAATGTGATAGTAACATTACAAACTCAAGCAACAATTACAATCGATTACTTCACAATCGCCAAATTGATAATAACTCAACTATTACAGAGTATGCTAGATATGGAACCTAATTTGTATTATATGTATAACAAGCCACCTTATGTTAAGCCACCTATTTAAAGAAAAAACAATATTATAACAAACACAATAGAACCCACCAGATTTAATAATCGGATAATAATAATGCAAGTTTATACATATAATTACCTTTGTATGTTGATAATGAATCAAGTACAACTTCAATAGCTTAATGTTATGACTAGTAGAAATTGATATAAGTAGGTACTTAAACATTTTCTATAGGTACCTACTGCAAGTAAAATTAAATATCAAGTAAAAAATAACATTAATGTTGTATTTCTTAATATATTCTTATTTCCTTACCTAACTCTCTCAAAGTCAAAGTTTATTAAATATGAGGCTTCACTTTCTCTTATTGACATTAAAACTATATGTGTATAAAAATAAATGCCAATTGTGTGTATAAGAAGGTACTGTTTTTTAGTAGGTACCTACCTAAGTAAATCTTTTTAATAAAGTACAATAAACTTAGAACTAAATTAACTTTATACTTAATTTTTCCTCATCAAATAAACCAAATTACTATTTTATGGATAAATATATTTATGGCACAGACTGCTCCTTTTTGTAGAATAAAAACGTTGTCAACATTAGAGCTCCACAAAAAAAAATCATATAAATAACTAAATTCAACGATGCCAAAGCCATGTTCAATGCAGTTTCATTGTTGGATATGACATGTGGTACACACCCCTCCTTTCTTGTGAGTCTGATGCAGCATTAAATATTGTTGTTATTATCATTAACCATGCTTTTTGAAGGTATCCAGAATCTCCTACGAAATTAGAAAAATATACTTACTTATAGAAAATTGTCATAGATAAAAAGTTAGTAGGTAAGTACCTATGTATTATACAAATTGCTTGATATTGTTTTTTACCAAATAACCATGTTTGTTCACCATTCTGAGGAAGTCCATCCTCCAAATTATGAGTTAACATTTAAGATTTTTGAATCGTCGTCTCAAATCTGCAAAACCACATAAAATAGTTTTATCTTTATGTCAATACTCTTTATTCTAGCAATTTTAACAACACTGACATTTCCTGGTAAATCTCAATATAATAATAGGCATAATACTTACCTTTAATATGTAAGTAATAATTTATTTATTAAAACTTACCGTTTGAACGTAAGGACTGATATCTTTTCCTATTAAGAAAGATGCTTGTCTGTATAAGATTTATAGTCAATAGGTACACCTTACTACACTTAGAGCCTTGGTTTAATACTCTAAGCTACCTGGCAAATTAAATCTTCATTGGAACCTGTAAAACAAATAGGCAATCTAAGTTATAAATTGATAAATGGACATTATGGATAGGTTACATTTAATATTTATACAAAAAGTCCCTTACTGTTGTCTTATTCTTGACCTTTCTTGTCATGATTAAAGGTACTTAGGTGGATTTATTTGGCCCAAATGTTTGTATGGTTCGAGAGCCCCTACAAATTGTTATGCAGCGACTTGCTCTTCGTTGCGGAAAATGTTGCATGACACACATTTATTTGGTCACTCACATCGCAACAACTATATCAGCACGCAATTCCCGGCAGACCTTAGTTAGATATTTGAAAGTTCGTAAACGAGAACTCCGAGAACTATTCACAAGTACAACAAACTCGATTTCGTTAATTTGCTCCAAGTAACGTAGGGAAACATTTCTTCCTTAGCGCCTGAGCACTTGATTATCGCAGTCCACAATAGCCCTAAAATGAGCATTTTAAACAAAACTTTCAACACAACACAACTATTCCTTCATCAGCTGATCAAACAATCGCCATTTTGTGTGAATTTTTATCTTCAATGTTTGAGTGATCGCTAGATTAGCGATTCTTGGCTTGTCAAACTGTCAATTAGGTCTATTTTAGCGTAAATTTTACGTCGTAGGTAACTTTTGCTATGTCAATCCCATACATTCGGTTTATCGTAGCGAAGATTTCGTAGCGTTTAATTTGTTTGCCAATTGACTAGGCCCTCAGATACGCTACTTTATGCAGAAACTCTGTCCACTTACCAGAATTTTCTGATTCAAAGCTACATCCCTAAAATTTGTAAATGATTGTGTTTCATATACTAGATTCTCGAACGAGGCAATGTAGTCTCAAAGAGCTCTTAGCATCGAGAATTATAAAAAGCCTTTGATAGATTAGGTTAAATTCTTGATTATTTTTCATATTTGCTAAGTTTGCAAAACTACAGTTTGACGGTTAGGTTAGGTTAGACTTGTGACCAATAACAGAGAGGGCCCAGGCCCCCCGATCTCCCCGTGCAGTCTTTGTTCTGTTAGTCACCTTTAACGACACCCAAGGTAAGAGATGGGTTGGTAGTATTCTTTTAGTGAACCGCTATACCATATGGTACGGCGGCCACGGACGCCTTCTAAACTAAGACAACTCTGGGCAAAAACCCAGACGGATGGCAACTCTACATGAGAGATGTTGTGATTTTGTATGTAAAGTTGTGAGATGTAAAAACTTATTTATGTCTAATATTTTAGGAGTTACTTATGCTGCGTAAGATGTTTATGCCTATAAATTAATTATCTAATTCGATATCTCTTTGTTTTCTTTAAAGTTTCTCTAAAAATGAAGAAGGAAGACGCGGGCAAAGTAAAGTGAAAAAGTTTTGCCACCTTTAAATTGCTAAGCCATTTTAAGATTTATGTTGCGATTTTTGGAGCCAACATTTATAACTGGGCAAAGATGCGAACGTGATACTAAAAATGATCAAACATTTAGTACCGTCGCATGGTGAGTTAGGTGGGCAAAGTTAGGTAGACTATTTTTGAATTTTCATACCCAAATATTTGGGAAACAGGCCTGACGCAAATGTAATCAAATTTTAGATAATTAATAAATTAATTTTAATAAATTATGTAAATTTCGAACGTTCTTATGAAATTAAATATTTAAGCAGGTACCTAATTGTTTTGTTCTTTACCGCCTCAACTTATATTTCTAACATTTCGGCTCACTCACTCACAATCACTTTAGAATACTAAGAAAATATACTTTGTTTGCTGGATATTCAGTACCAAATTGTTGAAGCCTACCTACCTACCTTAGCTTATCTACGGAACCACAATAGGTAGATAAGTACACACGCCAGCAGGTCAACCTAGCCAAAACTGTCAAATTTCTCTAATCGATATTGATTGATTCACAATGCCAGTGGTAGGTTGAGTTACTGGCGTCTGTCTGATTACAACAAAAAGTAATGCTAATGACTTTAGTAATAGGGTCAAATACTTAATAAATTTTCAACAATGTAGCCCCAGCACTCAAATCCCGTTGGGTACTGTTGGCACTGCTGGTTTCGCGCGACTCTACCTAAAATTGCCCAAGAACATAACTTGAAAAATAAAAGAAATTTTTTAGACTGAAATCAACAGATATTCCTTATTTCAAATTGTTTAACCTATGCTGCCAGTTATGATCACGTACCCTATGTAGTTTCAGTTTTTAGCCAGTAAAATTTGCACCACTTTTACACACCCTACTTTGACGTCGCCGTTGACTTAATGAAATAGGTTAGAATCATTTGACATGGGTACCAGAGCGTTGCCAGTATAAATACTGTAGATTACTAGCAAAGAGTAAACAAGTCTATTGACATAGTACTTTCTTTAAAACTTCGATTTAAAGTTATTTTTGGCCAGTGGTCAAAGTTAGGACGGAAGCGCAAAGATGGAGGATATGACGGTGAAACTTATGAAGTAAAATACTTATAAAGTTACAGTTATTTTTCCAATTGATCACCGTTTAGTAAATTATGTATGTAAATTGGAAGGCCGCCGGCTGGTTCATCGTCAACAATGTCAAAGGTAAAATCTAGTAGGTATACACAATAAAATTAATCTTTGATAATTTCAAAGTTGGCACGACACCCTGTTTCAAAATCCTCTTGTTATTGAGTTGTAATATAAAAGAAGCATTAGGAAATGCTGTGAATAAATTAGACATGTGCGCTTAGGAGCCCACGAAATATGTTTTCCACAGGCTCGGATCCAAATATCCCTAATATTTGCATCTTTTGGAAATCTGAAACATTATGATGAGTCGATATCGATATTTTATACTGTCGTATCTCTAATTGAGTTGCAGTGTGCCAATGTAATGAAATAAAAATTTCCTAATTTCGAGAAAAGTAACGGGCTGTAAATATAAATAAATTAATGAAGTAGACCGATCATAAACATTCAGTCATAAAGTATTGATAATTTTTAAAGCAATTAACTAAAAAAATATTCAAGAAAATAAAAATAAGTAACAATTTATAAATAGTGATCTATCATTCAATTAATAAGCATCTACATAGTGAAAAATAGTTTTAACAATAACGAATGTGCCATATAGGTTAGTTTTTTTGTTGGCACATTTTCTTTGAAAGTTACGCAAAGTTGCAGCTTGTTGTTTTAGTGGCAACACTTTTTGATTGACAATTTTATTCAGTTTTTTGCAAATTTAGTGCATTATTCATTATTATAAAGACAAAATAATACTAACCGATAAAAGGTAACGCTATCCTTTTGTAAATTTGAATTTTCTGAACGCTTTTTGCACGAAAATAGACTGCAATTTGGCATTATTTGCTCCCGTCGTGACCCGTCAAATGTGATTTGCAAATGATGCAGTGACACGCGGAAACTAGTTTTATAAAACGGGTATGACCATTGGGCATACCCTTTTGGCAGAGGGGAACGCCTGCCAGTGGCGTCTCCTGTTGGTTGAATGCTCTAAGATCGTAACCAATGCCCTTTTATATCACAGACATATAATAGTATATGTCTGTGTTTTATATCACAGACTTTTATATATAGACTAGTTACACCTGAACGAATTGCATTTAAAAATGGCGAAATTGTTTCCATGACGTAATCACGTCGAAATGGAAAGAAAATAAATGTAATCATATCATTAGTCTATTGCTAAAAAGAGATAAACATATATTTTAAGTTTCGTATACTCTTTAAGGTAGTTGACCAATGAGCTCATTGAATTTATGTGTTATCTCGGCCGCCATTGTTTTCTCTCTTTCAACCTCTCTCGTCTCTCTCTTTCATAGTAAACGCGTCTCACTCATTCATGCATATCGAATTGGCAACGGGGCAACTGTCCTCACTAAATGAAAATTTCTATTTTAAATTTATTTTTACAATATTACGAGTACGAAAATACGACGATAAGGCCGAAGGTGGAAGCGCGCTTAGCCAGAATACTCAACCACTGAGAAACTGGCTATCTTATCTCTAACTGTTGGAACACAACTATGCTTTAAATTCGTTGTTATGGCGACAGACTTAGATAAGATGGTGGTAGCTAGCCAGGCGGACTTAGCAGCCCTACCACCAACCAAACCGGGCACACAAAGATGTACCCCCCGCTGGGAATCGAACCCGGGACCTCTAGGTCTGAAACCGGTGGCTTAGCCACTAGACCAAGGAGGCGGTTATATATCGCCCGCAGTGCCTTTGGAAAATGAGAAAGGTACTTTGCAACCGAAACCTTTTAATCGCCTTCCGAATACGTCTTCTCCAATGCTATATCAGGGGGGCGATCGCGCTGAACAATCTCAACCAAACTACAATTGAACCTCAGCCGTTATAGTGCTATCGCGTTTGACACACGCGATGGCGCTATACGAATAACGAAGTCGGCAGAACGGCTGCGGTTCAGTTGTGGTTTGGTTCTGATTATTTAGCGCCCCGCTGGCCTGTACGGATGTGTGAGGCTTGGACCATAAAGGAAGATCTCAGGAAACGTATAGAAGCTTTTGAAATGTGGGCATACAGACGCATGATGTCTATATCCTGGACTCAGAAAGTCACCAATGAGGAAGTTCTGCGACGGGTCAACCAGAAACGTGAGCTTTTGCAAGCTATCAAGCAAAGAAAAGTTGCATAATATGGGCCATGTGCTTAGACACGACAGATACGAGTTCTTGGAACCGATAATGATGAGAAAAGTTGCAGGAAAACGAATACCTGGTCGCAGAAGAAAGTAGTGGTTGCGAAACATTCGGGAGCGGACTTTTTCGGAGCGAATTCTTTTGCATTGCCAAAAACAAGTCCAAATATGCAGAGCTGACTGCCATTGATATAGCCACCCTATTGAATTTTGTAGTACTAGTGAAACAACTTCTTTTTAAAGTAGAAGAAATATAAATAAATAAATTACACAGTACACATCAGTTTACGACGAATTACGAATAGACATGGAGTGAGCATTTGCCACTTGTCTATAGGGGCCGTATGGTTAGATAAGAAGATAAGATAGACACTTTGCTTTTCGTTATAGTTAAAATCGCAAGAGGATAGACTGATAGGTAGGTAGTTGGATTTTTAAAATGCTGCAATATTATTTAAAAAAAATACTTGGCCATCTAACCTTACAACCCATAAACAGGAGGAACTGAAACACATGTATTTTTATGGTTCTAAACGCCGATCAATTATTTTTATGTAGTTAGTGCAGGAAGGGTCCTCTAAGAAAAGGACTATGAATATGAAAGTAGATTAACAAGATGAAAATGAACCTTCTACATTAACTGCTCCTATTTCGAAAAAATGTAAAATAATCCTATTATTTATCTGAATAAAGGTTTTTCATCTTTAAGGATTTCTTAAACTTGGGAAAACAAAATAAGAAAACTAAACAACAATTTCAATAATCTTTATTTGTAATGGAAGTATTTCAAAGAAGTAATGTTTAATACCATACCATAATAAAAACTTCAAATACCATATAAAAATAGACTCACGATCCTACTAAATCGTAGCGGAATAGTGGCAGCTTTGACATATACATTAATTGACGTAAGTATGTTTTGGCAGAATTTTGGAAAAAGCTCTTCTTCATGTTGACATTTAGCTCACTAAACGAAATAAGTATCTAAACATCTCACTAGATAACAAACTCTTTTTGTGCAGACGTTTTGAGAGCCTTGATTGTGCATCTAGTTTTTCTAAGTAATCGAAGAATAAAAAGCTTAAATTCTGAAAACGAGAGTACGCACGACACGCTTTTTAAATCTCCTCTTGTTATTGGATTGCATAAATTTGAAAATGCTGTGAGCAAGTGTGCTAGTGCGCTTAGGAGCCCACGAAATATGATTTCCATAAACTCGGATCCAAACATCTCGAATAATTGCATCTTTTGGAAATCTGAAAAATTAATAACAAGAATAAACATTATGATGAAGTCGATATCGATATTTTGTACTGTCGTATCTCTAAAACTGTTTCAATGTGCCAATGTAATGAAATAAAATTATCCTAATTTCGGGATAAATGACAGGCTGTAAATATAATATATTAGTGAAGTAGACCGATCATAAACAAACAGTCTTGATAATTTTAAAAGCAATTTAGTTAAAAAAGACTAAGGAAAATGAAAATAAGCTACTAACAATTAATAAATAGTAATCTATCATTCATTTAATAAGCATCAATAGTGGAAGATAGTTTTAACAATAATGAATGGGACATAAAAGTTGTTTTTTTAATGTTAGCACGTTCAACTTTAAAAGTTACGCAAAGTAGCAGCTTGTCGTTTTAGTGGCAACACTTTTTGATTGACAATATTTCTCAGTTTATTGCAAATTTAGTGCGTTTATCAATAGTATAGACAAAATAATACTTACAGATGAAAAGTAACGCTATCCTTTTGTACGTTTGATGTATCTGTTCGCTTTTTGCACGAAAACACGCTGCAATTTGGCATTATTTGCTCCCGTCGTGACGCGTCAACTGTGAGATGCAAATGGTGCAGTCTCGGACCAAATATTACATGGACAGAGTCTTACGACGTTGCCGCTTTTACATACGTGTATCAAAGTAAAGTATTTGTATCTCTGTCTGTATGACTGTAGTGTGATATGAGTAAAAGAGATAGTGAATGTACGTTTGGCAGCGACGCACTGTCGGTGTGAGACGTGTCATTTCATGACCGACTGCTCGGTCAAAACATTGCTGGATGGTGTGAAATAATAGTGAAATAATAAGAAATCTTAGTGTTTGTGTTATTTGTGTAATATACAATTGACATAATGTCTTGTTCAGCTGTTTATTGTTCGTCAAGAACAACAAAAGGAGGTGTGAAAGACCAGGAATTATCATTTCATACGTTAGTGATTTCTCATAATATGTATGCTTTACTATGAGATTTTTAATAATTAAAACGGCAAAGCATTAATTTTTGCTAATTCTAAATCATACTATATCGTATACTATTCATAAGAATCAGGATTTAAACCTTAATTAAATGTAATTTAAAGGCTTTGTTTTGGCATAATGATTAGTGATGTACGTATTTGTGTATTGAAGCTTTATCGATATTACTAATATTCTTTTTATAATTCTTTTTTTAGGTTTACAAAATGCCCGGAAATAAGACGTGAATGGGTAAAGCTATTAGACGTGATAACTGGGAGCCTACAAAATATTCAAGGCTCTGTTTCAAACATTTTGAAAAATCTTTTTTTACAGTAAAAATTTTACAGTCGTAGTTCAAATTTGAATCTTAATAATATGGGCGGGAATATGAATAGTAAAAAGTATTGCTCTTCACTTTACTACACAAATTTTTTTTTTGTTATAATAGAAGGAGGCAAACGAGCAGACGGGTCACCTGATGGAGAGTAATTTCTGCCGCCCATAGACACCCGCAACACCAGAGGAATTGCAGATGCGTTGCCGGCCTTTAAGGAAGGAATAGGAATTGTGAGGGGGGGGGGGAAGGCCTCCGGAACCCTCACTGGCCGAACGAAACACAACATTACCAAGGGCTATTATTTAACGCCTGATATTAGGGTGTTACTAGACCAATCGATCGACGATATAGGTTAGTCGACTGTAACGTTTTGTTAAATTAAAACTTCTTTTGCGCGGACGCGACGAAGTTACAAAATCTAAGCATCTACCATGAAGGCTTTAAGCGCACGCGAGATTAAAAACTCTTTGCGCCCTTTTTTCCGTCTTCCACGCGCCTCATGAAAAATACGCTTTGTCACTTTTGGCGCCAAAGAAATTACAGTGCGAACCGTATTGTAATTTACGCCTATAAATTATTGATTTTTAACTTAAAGCTTACTTACGTTAACCATAATTACTTAAAGTTTTCCTTGTCCTAGTAATTAAGATATACTATTAGACTAAACTGCGTTACGATTTAATCGGTTCAGCAGTTATTTAAAGTGCCTGATTAAAATCCCTTACTGGGTAAGTTGTGCATTTAATATAATGTGTTATATATAATAGAATAAGTATGTTGTAGTTCTTTTACTGCTGTTTGTAAATAAAGTATGTGTTAATATAATTATTAGGTACTTACTTATATACATTGTTTAATAAAATAAGTACCTAATTAGCTTTTAAATGCCTACAGTTATCTTGTAACCGTTACTGCTTTTATTATAACTGCCACTTCAAGCCAGAACAGTTGAGAATATCTAGGTCACTCCTTCACTCCTTGTACTTACTAGTGCTTTAAGATTACCTACTGGAAATGAGACTAGTGGCAGTATCAGACGTCATCGTTCCGAGTATTAATTAGAACCATTGAGTTGTTAAAAGGAACACCGTACGGGTTGAGATTGACCTCAGTTCATCTTGGACATCCTGGGCCTGCTGGACTTGGAAGTATTATCCCGTGTCTCGCGCTTTGGGAGCCTTGAGCCGACGGTTGAAGCAGAAGTACAGGGGAGTGCCCTACTACGGCGTTCTACCTTAATTAACCTCTAACCTACCCTGACCCTGAGACCTCACCTAGACTTAAATAAATTTGTATTCTGTATATATATATTGTCATTTTACTTATCTTAGTAGAACCCTGTCGATCGATAGGTCTGGTAGACACTATCACATCTGAAAATGGACGCCGCTGCAGAATGAGGAGGAGAAAAAGGCGGCTCCATGTCAAATCCACAAAGTGAGCCAAAGTGCGAAAATGCATAGTTTCCAAGATATTTTTTATTTTGAGGTTATTTTAGGTTATTTTTAGGAAAAAAAAACAAATATTCTACTAAGTTACCATTACCGTACCCCCTCCATCCCCCTACCCCCTACCCCCTCCCAAGATATTTTTCAATAAAGCTAGCTTTCTATTGTGTAATAAAAAAATAACTTAGAAGTTCATGACAATCGTTACGCAAAAAAAAAACAAAAACAAAAACCGCTGCTTAAAAATGTCATTTGGATAAAATAAACGATCGTGGCTTTAAAAAACGGCCGCATCCAGATTCTTCTGCGTTTGCGTCTCCGTAATAATAGTACGAGCAACGAGTCCTTTTCTGAATACATTTCGAAAGAAACTAATGGAATTTAGCCAGGGTTAATCGATCAACGTCGACCGACCGTCGATCGATGGGTTAGACGAACGGTATCCGTCGATCGATTAAAGCTACCACACCTATCGATCAACGTCGACCGACCGTCGTCAATCGATTGGTTAGTCAAACGGTATCCGTCGATCGATTAAAGCTACCAGACCAGTCGATCAACTTCTGGTCTGGTAAAACCCTTAGTGAGAGGGTGGTATTTACGCCGGGCGAGCCGGCCCAATGCGTGCTGCAACACAGGGTGGCTCTACCACTCAGTCAGTGTCACTCATTTAGCACCACCCAGGGGTCACGTGTAGGGTCTAAAGGGTAAACCTACGGACGTGAGTAACTTTAACCCCCAATTATAATAACGAACTAGGTACACACCACATTAAAGTGATTATATCGATATACTAGTCACATCCTTAGTCACGCACACATTTACATATAGAAAGCTGCACACTAACAAAAGACGGACATGCTAAAAATCCAAAGACTCTGTCCATTGTGATATTTGGTCCGAGGGTGCAGTAGTGACACGCGAAAACTAGTTTTATATAACGGGTACCATTGGGCATACCCTCTTGGCAGAGGGGAACGTCTGCCTGCCAGTGGCGTCTCCTGTTGGTTGAATGCTCTAAGGGTTTGGGGGAATATCATTTAATTTTCATCATCTTAATCACCACTCATTATCATCTAGGAAAAAAAACAAAAAAAAACTAATGACTAGGCAGTATGGTCTCTGACCTTAACTTGTTCCTTAACGGAACAAATATATAAAAAAATCTAATAACAAATGCTCAGAAAAAGACAAATGTCACTTTTCAAATAATGTCAATGTCAAGGACTTCTTGGCGGGAAAGTGAAGCGTCATGTCTGCAGTTTTGTTTTATTTTCTATGTGAAATAATAGTGGATTATTAACCGTTAAGTGTTTGCGAAGGTGCATGAGTGTTGGCAAATGAAACAAAACAGTGCAACATCACTTTTCAAATTCTCTCAAGAAGTCCGCGTGAGACCTCAGTTAAGTCCCACATCTTTACTGAGGAGTCCTCAGTGAGGACTCAAGGGGTTTGGGAAACATCATTTATCATTAATCATCTTAATCACCACTCATTATCATCAAGGGAAAAAAAAGAAATAAAAAACTAATGACTAGGCAGTATGGTCTCAGACCTTAGCCTATTCCTTCACGGAACAAATAGGTTAAAAAAAAATCAAATAATGTCAGACTTCTTGGCGGGAAAGTGAAGCGTCAAGTCTGCAATTTTGTTTTATTTTCAAAAATTTGTGTTTTTTCGAACATTAATGTGAAATAATAGTGGATTAATACCCGTTAAGTGTTTGTGAACGTGCATGAGTGTTGGCAAATGAAACAAAACAGTGCAACATCACTTTTCAAATTCTCTCAAGAAGGAAGGTGCGTGGTTCGATTCCTGCCTGAGCAAAGACATTAAACTATTACTAATAGACAGGACATAGCGATCAAAACTTTAATCCACAACTTATTACCAAGTGGTAACAAGTCGCTTAGTATGATGTTATGCGCCCTCTAGTGCAGTCGTGTTTGTGCGTGAACAATTTTCACGTAAACAATAGAAAATATACCAAATTTCGTATTGCGATATTGCAAATCTCGATATGGAAAAAAGGCTGAATGTGATTACAGTTGATTTTCGTAAAAAAATTGTATATTTACCCAATAATCAGACTATAATCATAATTTCTAATAAATTATTCTAGAACATTTACCGTTGCCCTATGCTGACCTCTAGTGGTGAAAAGCTAAACTATCTACTTTTAGGATGTCACCACACTTGTCGAAGCGGAAGTAGATGATTTAGTGGTGTTCAAGTGATGTCGTTTTACCTAACGAATAATGTTTTAGTAGATAATATTTTTATATCGTAAGTTTAAGTTTTATCTAAGTAGTAATATTCTGACTCAATGATCATTGCGTCCCTAGCGCAATGTTATGCAGTGTAACAGTATCGTGCGATGATCGTTTAATTAGAATATTACTAGGTACTTATTTTAAACTCTTCGATTAACAATACCAACTAGATGTCAGGTCGGCGCGCGGCGCGGCTCGTTAAATAACAGCGCACTTAAAAAGTGAGCTCTTATTTTGTTTAGTTTGCTTGAAACACGGCCAATGTAAACACGTTCACAATGCCGTGTTTTTAAAAGTTGCATAAATAATGCTCGAAAATGCAATTTAGCGGCCGGAGTGTCTTAGTTTCGGTAGGTACCTAGAATAAAATATGTTTTAAGCTTTAAACACGCCATTCAAAAGGGCAATGCTGCCAGCCATTTGGGAAACTTGCCGCGCGGCAGCGGTTCTGTTAGAGATATTTTTTATTTATAACATATTTATAGGGTTTTAGTTTTTTAGTTAATTTGTTTTAGTTAATTTATTCTGTTCAATCCCTTTTCGCCACCTTACCTCAAGGAACGCTTTAACTTTCTTAATGACACGCATTATCGTGTATTGAGATCGTCGGAGAACTTGAGTTTGGCGATACCAATGCACTCCACTAGATTTTTTGATAAGTCTTTTACTGTTCAAGCTGCCCGTCTGTGGAATGCATTGCCGACAGACATAAAGCATGCACAATCTTTGGACAGCTTTAAACGACATGTTAGAGAGCACTATCTGTCACTGTCGATGTCTCTATGATTAATTTACCTATTAATTTATTTCCTGTTTTTATTTGTCTTTTCCTAAGATAGAGAAAGTTTTGTATTTATTTATGTAGTTATTTATTATTATATATAAGTATGTAAATATGTATATGTGTATTATGATTATATGAGTAAGTATATGTATAATTTATGTATAAGTTTGTACATAAGTATGAACAATATAATACTAGTACCTAAATAAAACACCATGACTGCCCTATCAATTTTTTAACTATTTCTTCTATCCAGTCCAACATGGTTGCCTGGAAGAAATTGCTTTTTAGCGATAAGGCCGCCAATTGTATGTACTATGTGTTTGTGTTTATATATGTTTCTGTGGTGTACAATAAAGTATATTTTATCTTTATCTTTAGTTTTTAGTTACTCATTAAGTAAGTACGTGATAAGTACTTACTTATGTAAATGTTAATAAAAAATATAAAAAAAAAAATTGGTTGCCTGTAAAGTCGGTATACGGGCGAAAGTTTTACGTGACAACGACTTTGAGTGGTAAAATAATTTTAATGTGAATATTCATTCGTATAGTAGGAAGAAGGATGAAATAATAGTAACAATTTAAAACATTTATTTAAACAAAGAATTATATTTAAAACATAGTTGAGTGGGAGAGAGACGCAAGGCATTCGGCGGGCCTCTCTCTCGTTCGGTGACTCATCGTAACGTTACCGAGCGTTACACTTTTTCATAAGTGACTCCCAGCCGCAACCTAATTTAAGACGTTGTCACGTCAAAAAAGCTTTAAACTAACAAATAATATAAAATTTTAAACACAATTACCGATTTTAACCCACACGCTACAAATGGTTGGCCAACGTTGACCAATAGACGCGCCAACATTTGTGTAATGGATCAGTATATTATGATAATACTTAGAAGATTTGTGATTTTATTACTGGGTGCCATGGTTGTAATAAGGTTGAACTTAAAACTGTTTTATAACTTTTGTCTCAGTTCGTTAGTAGAGTAATGTAGCTGTATAAGTATTATTCAAGTGGACAGAATTTAGCTTTGATTTGGTACGTGACGCGTTATCTAGTTGGTATTGTTGATCGAAGGTTAAACTTAAAAAACATTGAATGGATACATAAGAAAATAGGATATCCAAATTAAACATATACACGCATCCGTTATGACATTAGTGTTTAATGCTAATGTATCAAATAAATCTATGGAATGAAATATAACGTAACAGATTAAGATCGACAAAAATAATTTGATAGGTACAGTCACGAGCACCAATATGTATACACTTTGACTCTTATTCCATTGTTTTAAGAGATACAATTGTTTACATATTTTTGCTCGTGATTTTACTTCCGATTGCGAGTTGTCATTAACACGTAATGTGGTCTATAATATCGATGTATACTTAGGTGTTTTAAAATGAATTACTATATGGATCAACTCGTGTTAATCTGTTAAAGTCAGCCATTTTACCTTATCATTCCTATGAATTGATTTGTTAATCCAATCACATAACCATGTTACATATGCTTTGAAGTAGACTTGATTTTGGTATACGGGAGTGTATAATAATCCTTATTTATGATGAGTGATCGCGGGGGTAGGTTTACTTCAAAAATGAGTGTTGTCAGTATGCTGTTCATAGGTACTAGCTAGGTGCTTATGTTATTTCATTCATTCATTCTTTGTTTATAATTAGATAAGTATGTTGAATTTTTAATAACTTTACACTTTATTACTTAGTAAATAATCATTTGAAACACCCGAATTTTCATTTCCTTCCCTAATTGTCACTTGCTTGTTCCTATGTTGTATATTATACCGATTTTGGTTAATCTTTATCAAACTTATCGATAGGTACGTCGAATTTTTAACAAAACATCCCTACTGCAGGGCGACACCTACCGTGGGGTAGGTGAAACTTATTCTAATTGTTCATAGTATACTTCTTATTATTCTTGATATAAGGTTTTGCTTTTCAACGTTAGATGGCGTAACTTGAGCACCAGCTCAAAGTTTTTGTATGAAATAGTGTCCAATAGCCGCTCTATTACTATTTAAATCTCTTTGTGCCTGAGGTTGTAGTCTTTTTTCAGTGTTTAAAAAAATTCTCTTAAGAAGTCTATGCGTGATTTCAGTAAAGGCCTACATCATTACTGGAACTCAAGGGGTTTGGGGGAGTATCATTTAGCATTTAACGTTCATATTATCATCACTCATTAACATCAGTATACAGTATAGCATAATCAATGAACTCTAACATTACCATAGAATTGTTACATTTGAGGTTTTGTCCCTTTTGGAGAAAAGGAAGAAAATCCCAAATGCAAGCTTCAGTGGGTTGTTATCAAATAAAACCATAAAATGTTCAACAGCTAGGCAGTATATTGTAAAGGAACACACACTAATATTTTGTCCAACAACAATAAAATAAAATAATACATTTTATTTCACTCTTATTATTCAAAAGAGGGGGTTAGTCACAATTTTTCCTTATAGTATGTTAGGTACTTATCATCTACGTTACTCCTTTTAATTTATTGAGCCGAAAATAACAAAAAAAAAACTATCAGTCGAAACTGACCCTAGGGTCAATCTCAAATGAAAGTCCAACAAACTTTCTATTAATTTTGCCAACTATAATTTACTGTTTAAAGTACTCTAAACCTGATTACCAAGCTATATCACCCCCTAAAACACCCTAAAATCCTAAGAGTCAAAAGTGACCAAGCGGGTCGGTGATAATTTTAATTTCAAATAAATTTTATAATACTGTTCCTACTACTGCCTAACCAGCCAGCTAATATTTCAGTCGTACGAGCTATGGTCGTGGGGGGTCGGGATAAAGCCAATACCGTTCGGAGTATGAAGTTGAAATTAAAATTAAATTACTCCGTCTATAAAAATATTAAATTAAATGTTCTAATCCGTTTAACCGTATCAAAACTCTCACACGTTTAAAGCCGATACACTAGAGAACCGTGGGTTATACCGATATAAAATTAATAATTATGGGCGCCAGGATCTTAATGTAGACCCGAATCTGGAGACGATGTCACCATACAACTTCACACAGGTCGAACTCGCAGATCCTCAAATTTTTCATAACTTCACCAACGCTTGGTGTAGTTGGATATAAAAGGAAAATAAAGCTTAAGGTGTCAAAACCCTAATTCAATAAATGTTTCAGTTTAAAAAAAAACAATTATCCCCTAGTAAGGGGTAGAAAAAAAAAACCGTCAACGCCTGCTCATCCGCTAGGCGGCGACAGCTGGACTGGCAGCAGGTGGCCGCTGGTACCCCGACGAAGCAAGTCTCGCGTCCAGGCTTTAGGACCCAGCTCTAAATCCTGGCGGCGAGACGGGCCTCTCGAGGTATCTGAAATTATCAACACGGGGCCTATTTATAACACTACACGCCTAGTTCAGATCTGTTACATAAATTAGGGTCCCGCAGTCTGCTATCTGTGTATCTGGGGCTGCAACCTATCATGAGACAAGTTAACGTTTAGCAATCTGAATTTCGTCCTTTTTTTAAATTTGGAAATCAATTCCACTCGAGTTAATACCCTGTCTAAATATTAGGGAGTATTAGTTTCCTCTCTGGTAACCTACGGGCAGAGACAATATCCATATAAAAAATATTTCTCCCGTTCGAATGTTCTAGAAAAAAGTCCTTATAGAAAAAATAGTTCTATTTCCGGATTTGCTTGAATTAAATTTAATTACTTAAAGTAATTATTATACATATTAATTTATTATGTAATTTATTATTAGAACTGTTTCGGCTATTTTTTAAAATTGAATCTTTTATGTAAAATTAAAAGCTGACAGCTACTTCGTTCCGCTACCGCTAGGCGTCGCTACGGTGGCTGTCATTTTGTCTATGGTGTTATGTCAAATACAAAACGTAAATAAAGGAACTTAATTTTCTTCAAATCCAACGCAAAGTCTTGCTAAAACTGATTTAGAAATATGTTTTGATTGAAAATGCAAGAAAAGTGTGTCTTGTAATGTGTCAGCCAAGGCTCCATGTCTTTAATGTGAAGAAAAATGGATTTAATTCAAACAAGCTACAAGGACTAATGTTTTTTGGACATCTGATCATTCAAAAACAATGATTTCAGGTAAGTACTATTCAACCATTGCGAACCTCTTTTGTAGATTAGTAAAGGCAGACAGGGCCCTGAATTTACAACGTAACAGAATACATAATAGTCACAGATAATAGTACAAGATTACGACTGAAGGACTAGTATCCATGGTCAGGAAATAAATCTGATATACAGTCGTTATTCAAATGGGCTTACTCACAAACAATAGTGGAAATAAATAGTGGATTAATAACCGCTAAGTATTTGTGAACGTGCATGAGTGTTGGCAAATGAAACAAAACAGTGCAACATCACTTACCTCAGTAAAGTCCCGCATTTTTACTGAGGATTCAAGGGGTTTGGGGGAACATCATCTATCATTCATCATCATAATCACCACTCATTATCATCAAGGGAAAAAAAGAAATAAAAAAACTAATGACTAGGCAGTATGGTCTCTGATCTTAGACTGTTTCTTCACGGAACAAATATAAAAAAAAAATATAAAAAAATCAAATAATGTCAATGTCAGTGAAGTTTAGTTAGGGATGGATGATAGTTATTTTATTTTTGTGATGTTATCCTGAATGAATGAATTGTTTATTTAAATTAAATAGAACTCTTATTGGAATGCTATTTATAGTCAAAATTATTTTAAATAAGTAATAAATGGAAACCGTTTATTACACGCAACTAACTTGTCGTCAGTCGATAGGAAGTTTCAGGCAGTCAAAAAAAGTTATAATTTCCATTGATGTATAATTTCTCTACTTATAAATAAATCTATTTAACGTACGACTATGTACAGTAGCATGACTAATAACCAATAGAATAATGACTTACAAACTTAAAATAAAATACTTAATACGGCTGAGTTACGGCACTGAAAAGAACAAGATTTTAAAAATGAGTTCAGAGGCTGGAATAACTATTGAAGAATTCATACGCGCGTGTAAACAACTCTGTGAAGTTTCAGATAGAATCGGCGATGGTTGGAAATTTGAAAACCATGTTGATACAGAAAAATGTCACATAAAAAAGAATAGCTTTCTAAAACATAATGCCGATCAGTCAATATTCCTATTAAAAGCCGAATACGTAATATTCTACAACCTCAGTTATGGTGTACCATCATTTAGTTTCAATATTTGGAATTCATCTGGTGTTTTATTGACTCTGGAAGAAATCAGAAATTTGTCTTTCATTAAGTAAGTTATATTATTTCTTTTTATGTTTTTAGGCTTTGATAAACTGTTAACTTAATTATTTATTGTACATTTTAGACATATGGTATCAAATTAATTAATGAAAGATGGTATTTTAACACTACTTTTTATTGGAAAAATAGAGTTATTTCTAATTTTATTTATTATTTAGTATCAACAGTATAATCTTAAAAGTATCAACTGAGTAACTCAAGTAGTAAGTCAAAATCTAACAAACTAGTAAGGCAAGTAGTAAAGTATCAAATATTACACATTAAAACAGATTTTATTTTGTCAATTTGCCCTTGAACAGAACACCAGTGAAGAGATTATTTATTTAAATTGTTATCTTCGTTATTTTAATTTATCTTTTCTCTTTCAGTATATACAAGGAAGACTTTTACTCGGTTATAACTCAGCAGGAGCATCCAGTATTGTGCAGGCCCTATTTTGTGATGCATCCGTGCCACACCGCAGCACTGCTGGCGGAGTTCAAAAGTGTATCTAAAAACATTATAGTGTCTTTCCTTGGTCTGATCACACCGTTGCTGAAATTGAACTTGCCTTTAGAGTATGGACTGTGAAACTGAAGTGTAAGTAAGGAATACGTAGGTATTTTAAAAATGTTTCTATCTACATTAAAGTAAGTAAATAAATATATATGTATATATTGAAAGTAAGTAATTGGTTAATGATAAAAAAGTATTTGTTTAAGTAGCAGAGTTGTGTATTTTCTCTATATTATTATTTACAAAACAAAATATATGTGTATAATGTACTGTAGTATAAATAAAAAATACTGTACCAGTTGTAAAAATAGTTGTTGTTATTTTGATCATTTTTAAATAATATCTACTCATATTATAATTATAATTTTTTTGTGCTAATCTGTGGTCAGTCCTAAAACTATGAGCAGATTTGTTAAAGATTCTTTTTATAATTAGTGCACATTTTTCTAATAACAAAATGGTCTAGTTTATCTAAAGGTTCCACATTCCTTGCAAATAAGGTAAAAATTCAGTGCAGTGCGATGCGCGCTCGGAAACGGACGCGCTCCATTGTGCAGTAAGAATAATTATTAATTCGCGATTTGCGCGGCAATAGCCGTTGCACGTCAGTGTGACAATGAGTTCCCAACTCATAGTCAACGAGTTGTTGGCGTTTATACAAAACGCCATTGAGACCATGGACGAGGTCAGCATCTTGCAGATCTGCAAGTCCAACTTCAAGGAGGACGAGATTTGCAGTGGCAAGGCGCTGCTATTCCAGACGCTCGGTAAAGCCAACCAGATGCCATCTCGCAGGAGGGATGGAACAGAAAGGGGGTGTCCAGGACATCATCAGCCTGCTGAAGGAGACCGACCCGGACGACGTGCCTTCGTTCGTGGCAAAAGAGCTTTACAAGCTGCCTCCCGTCACGTTCGACCATGTAGATGTCACCAGGCTGTTAAAGGACATCAACTTCCTCAAATCAAGCCTGGCCGAAGTAGTGGAGAAGTTGGAGGCTTCAAATAACACCATTGGTGAGTTGCGCGCCCATGTAGTGTTGCTAACCAACACTGCTTCGGTATGTAGGTCACCCGAGGCCTCTTACGTAAACACTCGACGCGGGGCGCAAAATGCATCCATCAGCAGTTTCGAGTCGGCGCATACGGATGCTTCACCGGCCGCTGTCACTGCGCGCGATGCCCCGCGCCCCGCCGCCCGCCCCTCCGCCCACCCCTCCGCCCCGGTGGGGACGTCACGCGTTTGCACGTCAACACCTCAACGTGCCAACGCAGCTGCGGCCGCCAGCCGACCTGTCGGCACAGCCGCCGCCGCCGCTCCGCAACCTGAGCGGCGACCGCCTCAAATGGAAAAGAAAAGTAGCCTAATCCATGAGGCTACTACTGCGGCACCGCAAGATCATCGTCTCGACGAAGAGGGCTTTGTCAAGGTCGAAAGGAAGAAGAGGAAGCCCGCCTGTCGAAACCTGTGCGGTGTTGCACCGACCGGACCGAACCACCTGCTGCGTCCAGCTATACCGACGATGCTGCTGTATGTGTCCCGATTGCATGACTCTACGAAGGCAGAGGAGATCGTAGAGTACATCAGAATCAAGAGCAAATTCACTCTGAGAGTAGAGCGATTGGAGTCCCGCCATAACGTGAATTTTAATTCATTTGTGGTGAGAGTACCGACCGACCATCTGTCGACTCTGATGAAAGAGGAATTTTGGCCGAAGGGTGTTGTGTTCCGGTTCCGTGGCCGGCTACCGGACACCACGCTGCGTCGCACGGCGCCGTGTTTACGTGCAAATTAGTTTATTTTTTAGTTTTATGTTATAATTGTATGTATGTTAGTCTATAAGGTATTTATGTTGCTATGGGCCATTGTAGCCTGAAATAAATAAATAAATAAATAAAATAAAAAAATAAGATAGGAACAATATAAATAACTTATATACTGTATCTAAATCAGTACTTTGGCCTAAATAATGTTTTTTTCCTAAGTGTCTTTACTCTCTATTGCTATGTTATGCAACTAATTAGAATGTGTCTTTAAGTTTATTTAGCCTTACTCACAATGTATACAAAAAGGGCTACTGAAAAAACATTGGGATTAAAATAAATTAATAAAAAATTGTACTTAGATAACTTTGACTATTGAAATCCTTGGAGTCGATATTTCGAGTGACATTCAGTTTCGAAGTAATTTGGAGGCAAAGCTAAATTAGCTTCGAAAAAGCGGGGTGTGCTTAATAGAGCGAGTCAGTATTTCAGACGACCTCCTTGGTCGAGTGGTTTGTATAGACCGGTTTTCATGGTGTCGCCATCTCTGAGGTCCCGGGTTTGATCCCCGGTCGCGTCAATTTAGAAACTATTGCTTTTCTAAATTGTCTTGGGTTTGGGTGTTTTCTATGTTTTTGTCAGGAATCGTTCGACTATTAGTAACTTATTAATTTACAAGAACTATTTGTGTGCCGCATTCGCTAAACGTCAACAGGTGGACACAATTTACACTGACTTCCGAAAAGCTTTTGATAAGGTCAATCATTTACTTCTTATTACAAAACTTGCAAAGTACGGAGTCGTTGGTAATCTTTTGCGGTGGTTTAGTTCATATCTCTGTCGTCGTAGTTAGTAGCTCTCAAAGGATTTCAATCATCTCCTGCAAATGTACCTTCGGGAGTTCCTCAAGGTTCCCATTTGGGGCCATTGCTATTTATCATTTTTATTAACGACCTCGCAAACAAACTAGTTTGCCCTTGCCTGCTATATGCCGATGATTTGAAATTTTTTGTAGAGATTGCAACCCCTGATGACGCCCTAATTCTTCAAAAAGACCTTCAAACTATATCGAATTGGTGCAGCAATAACAGAATGTCATTAAACGCTCAGAAATGTTTTGTGGTCTCGTTCACCCGTAAACGTAATAAATTGGAGACATCTTATTATTCAGAAAATCATGTTCTTGAACGTAAAACTTGTATTAAAGATCTTGGCATAATATTCGATGACCAGTTATCATTTCGTGTGCACTATGATTATATGTTTCAAAAAGCAAACAGTTTAATGGGATTCATATTTAGAGCGACAAAGTCTTTTAAAAATCCCAGAAGTTTGTTGATATTGTACTTTTCTTTAATTAGATCTGTACTAGAATATGGGGCGTTGGTTTGGTCTCCATTCTACAGTGTCCATATAAATCGATTGGAGAGCATCCAGAGTAAATGTCTTAGGATGATGTGCTACCGCTTGGGTGTTAGTCGGAGTGTGGGGTCTTATAATGAACGTTTATCAAAGTTTAATGTGCAGTCCCTCGAATGTAGGCGTAAAAATATGGATCTAATTTTTCTACATAAAATTATTCACTCATACATTGACTCACATGAGTTGCTCTCTTTAATTAATTTTAATACTACGTACAGGACTCGTCACCCAAACGTCTTCTCACTTTAAGTATGTGTCAATAACACTTCATTTTATAACCCAATAACTCGCATGTGCCGTCTCTACAACGATCTTGCAAAGTCAAATAACAGCATCGATATCATGAACAGCAATAGTACAATGTTTGGTAGATGCTTGCGAGATATACTTTACCTATAGCTGATTTTTATCTAAATGTTTATAATTTGTTTGTTTGTTTGTTTGTAATTTGCAAAGTTTTGTTTATTGATTAGTTAGGTTTTTTGTTTTGTTAAAATTAATAATAATTTCAAAACCATTGTTAGCAGTTATTGCTTATACCACGATTAGGACACATAGTTTGGTTTACCGTCTAGTACTTATTTAGTCTTAATTATTTATTGTAACTTGTTTTGGCTGTATACTGTTTTGTCTTTATCAAAAAAAAAAAAGTATGTTTTAAGTATTTTAAGTATGCTTATCCGTTGTCTAGTAACCATTTACCGAGTTTCATAAGGAAGCTTCTCTTGGGCTAGATAATTGGTGTGAGTGTAGGAAAGTTTATTTATTTTATTTATTTATTTCACGCCGGCCCACCACTTACAACTGTACAAAGCACAGGTCAGGTCACATATGAAATACTGTTCCCAACTTTGGGCTGTAGCACCCCAGTACCAACTCCTTCCATTTGACCGCACTCAATGCAGAGCTGCTCGAATTGTCGACGACGTGGTTATTTCAGGTCAGCTCGATGCACTGGCTCTACGGAGAGACGTTGTGTCAGAGAGACACAACGTCTCTCCGTATACTGTACCGCATTTATCATGAGGAGTGTTCTAAGGAATTGTTCGGGTTGATCCCTGCCGCTGGTTTCCTTCACCGCACTACACGCAATCGACTGTCCACATCACCTTGATGGATGGCGGTCTACTACTGTGCGTTTTTCACGAAATTTCTTGCCTCGAACTACAGTGTTGTGGAACCAGCTCTCGGCGACGGTATTTCCGGACCTTACGACTACGACGACTTAAAGATCTTCAAGAAACGAGCCTATTCCTTTCTTAAAGGCCGGCAACGTGTCTGCGATTCCTTTGGTTTTGCGGATGTCCTTGGGCGGCGGTGATTACTTTCCATCAGACCCGCTCGCTTGTTTGCCTCCATATTAGAGGACAAAGCCGAAAACTTGTTAAATCATTTTCTCAGAACAATCCACATAAACACTTTTTAAGCATCAGAGTAGTTGACATCTGGAATAAACTTAAAGTAGTAAGTAGTTGACATCTGGAATAAACTAAATAAACCAGTTTAAGAACAGATTACACAAGCATTTCTATAAAATAAAGGAAAAATAACGAAAATTCTACAATGGATACAGGCTACTATCAGTTGTATCAACTGCCTGCCTGAATTATCTATAATAATCATTATTATTATATAAAAAAAAAACTTAACATTCGTTATAAAATTTAAAAATTAAAACATTTCTTATTAAACACACTACAACTTTAACATTAATTAATTATCTAATTACAGGTTTCCCTGTAAAACATTTAAAAACTAAATATGAAATGGCTTAATTTTATTTTTGTGGGGTGTGTAAATTCTACATTTTATATATTTTTTTATGATTTATTAATAAGCAACTGCTTGTTGGCTTGTCCCCTTGCCTCTTTATGGTATATATATACAGGAATACGAAGATGAAAGCACACTTCACCTGACCTTAGATTATCAATCACTGAGGAACTTGCTCTCTTACTCCAACATTGTTTATTTATTATTTATTTATTGTTATGCCGACAGACTTACACAAGAACGTGGCAACAGTAAGGCGGACTTAAGCCTTACCACCAACCAAACACATTAACTGAATCCCTCACTGGAACAGGTAACTCTACCTCTATAACCAGTAGTCTGACCACTGGACCACAAGGTCAATGAAACTAAAGGAAAATGTTGAAAAAATTCCACAAGCAGGATTCGAACATGAAGGTATCTTTCTGTTTTGGTGCTCTTCGAATTAAGCTACCGTGGCTCTTATGTATCCAGCCCGCCGAAATTTATCAACACTATTAACTTTTTTCTTTGACCCGGAAGTCAGAAGAGTACCTATCTATAGGTTCGAATCCTGATGGTGGAATTTTTTTACATTTCCAATTTTTAATTAGTGTAACTTAATAGTAACTTAAGCTCGATCGAGGAGCTCGATGGCGCAGCGGCTAGCGCGTTCGGCTTGCGATCTTGCCCGCTAAGCAACTTTCGCAATGCCGGGTCGTTGGATGGGTGACCAAATTTAAAACATCTCGAGCTCCTCCGTGCTTCGGATGGCACGTTAAGCCGTTGGTCCCAGTTGTTGTCGTAAGATGACAGTCGTGACAACCCACCAACCCGCTTTGATCCAGCGCGGTGGGTTATGGCCCAATATCCCAACGTGCTATTGTTCACGTGGGAGGCCTGTGCCCAGCAGTGGGACATTTATAGGCTGATGATGAATAGTAACTAATCGTGTGTGGTTAGCGTCCTACATTGAATACACTAACTTGTTTTTAACATTTACCAAAAGCGCAACGATTGGCGCGTTCTAGTTTTGTTTTATGTAGTTCAGTCAGAATACAATACTACAAGGTTTAGTGGTTCTATCGCCGACGTCTAGCAACTTTCGCAACATGCGGTTCTGGATAGAAGACCAAACATAGCCATTTATTTGAAGCACTTAAATAGGTGTTTCGGAAGTCACGTTACATTGAGCCGTTGGCCTCCATTTCTGCTGTTAAAAGCAGTCTTTAAAACTCACTGCAAGGCTACCAAACACAGGGAAGGTTGGCCATTAATATCTTCAGTGCTTTGTTTATATTGTATTTTCGTATACAATCTAAGCTTAAATGTAACCATTTATATAGTCTTCACTGTATACGCGCAATGAACTAGTAATTCTATTATCACCACAATCCTTCCATGTTAACAGCTGAGTCCTTACTTTTATTTTCATATACACACCTGAAGCGAACCACGAGCGAAGAAGCGCCTGAAGATAGTGAACTACATGAGCTATCATGAAACAAAAAAGTGTCCTTCAAAGTTATGAAATTAACTGTCAAAAACAATCTTGATAAGGTATGCGAATGGTCTAGCTGTACGTCACGCCATGTTCGTGAGGCGTTTATTCATTTATTGATATCATATTGAGCGCTGATAAGATAGTTTTTGCTATCAACATATTGTCGTTTCGACTTCATTGTCGCACAGTCGTTACAGGGTCAAAAGTTATTGTTTTAGTTTTCTGGTTTTAGTTTACTGAAATGTGTGTGATTTACGACACAAGTGTTTGACATAGAGACAATGAGACAGTGCGGTGTACTTATATACGATTGTACACAATGGTTGTGCCAGTCTGTTGCGTGGTTCTTTCAACGAATATTTTTTTGTTTCGATGTAAGTAACATTCCGTTGTACCTATCTACCATAAACTTTTTGTTAGCGTCATAATCACTTCATAAAGACAACTACTGACTTCCATAAACAAAAATAAGGCCCCCAATACAGCCGATAGTGGCCTACCTGTAATCTTTGCCAAAACATTGGCAGGTAATCCAACATGCGTCCACTAGGCTTGCCAAATAGATCGAATCACAAGATATCGAATATTCATTATTTTATTTATTATTTAGAAACTTTTATTAATGGCGGCGGCCGGCGTAAGCACAACCGAAACTCCCGCGCGTATCACTCTTGCGCCGAATTTCTATTCGTCGCGGTCAAGTACCTACTTAATTGACATGCACGTTTGTGGTATTTGATTTGGTCAAAGATAGCGTTTATGATCGTTGCTCATTGGGACATTATTCGACACTTACTGTACGCTTCGAACCTTGGTTTCAGGGATTCTTAATATGCATAGGTAAAAATGTTTTATTTTTACAAACAATATGTTGTAGGTTCAACCAGTTCAAGGTTCTCTTTATGGATATCGTATTAATGTTTTGTGCGCATCTACGTAGTCATGCTGTAGTGGCGTTTAGTGAAAAGTCGCACCTTCATATAGGTACTACTTACTATTAACACCCAATTCAAACCCCTTTATTGCAAATAATGTTGAATATAGTTAGGCCTGGTTAAATTAAGTTAAACAGCAATGTACAATTTATGCTGACTATCTGCATTTACTAACTAAAGGCAGATAGAGTCAGCATAAGTTTGAACACAAATTGTTAAATATCTTTTTGAAATAAGAAGACGTGCATGTGCGCTTTCTTTAGACGCGGGTAAATACCACTTAACCCAGTTTTCCTAATCGGAGCCTTTGCTATATGTTATTATAGTTCCACTACATTAACAACAATTATGTTAACGTTTCGTCATGAACTGTTATTGTATATATTCTTGACGTGATCCATCGTAAAGTCATTTTTGACTTATTAAGTCAGTATTTGCATGACTATGACCCTTCGTATGCATTATTATGACAAAACAATAAAACAACAAACAATAATTGAATATGTACTAAATCAATTAATGTATAATCTATTTATGTGCCTAATGCATTCTGAACGATAACAGTTTAATCAAAATGTTAGGTATCAGATATGAGATACCTAAATACACTGGCCTTCAAAAATAAGTATAAATAAATAAATAAATAAATAAATCTTTCCTACAATTACACCAATTATCTAGCCCAAGAGAAGCTTCGAAGAAACTCGTTAAATGGTTACTAGACAACGGATAAACATACTTAAAATACTTAAATACATACTTATAATACATAGATAATAGTATCACACTTTTTAAATTGTAATAACTTTTAAAGTACACAAGATAAACAAGACACACAAGACTTAAAAATGTTACTATTGTATAATTTACTATATTTCAAAGAAAGCTGATAAAATTGCTATAAAATATTTTTAATTTTAAATCTCTAACTTCTATAGATAAGAAAAAAATTAAATTTTAAAAGTGTGATACTTATTTTCGCAGGCCAGTGTAGTATTACAATTTATATTTATCGTAAATCACAAGGGCTTAAAAGTTTTGTTATTACTCTTGTTGTAAATAAAAAGTAACGCGTATTACTTATAGTCTGTTTGTAAAAAATACTTATACAAAATAGTTTTGTAAATAGACGAAGACAGCTTGAGGAAAAGCTGCTTATTAGGAAACTTTCTCACTGAGAACTTAGTAAAACGTCACATCATTATCGAAGCCCAGTAAATAAAGACGCTCTGGTAATAAATATTTCTATTAATTTGTGTATATGCATAATATTGTATTTATGTATGTAATTAATATGTAGGTATACGTGTTTATTTATAGGTGTGTATTCGTGTGTATTTATGTATATGGTGTATTTAATTCATATAAGTAATATCTAAACATAAGTATTATCTCCTATCTAGTGGATATTTTGTCTAAATTGTACAATGTGGATAGCTCTAATTGGCCTATTAGTATGTAGTAGCACATTCACAATGTTACACAAAATTTATTGTTGGCTGTTGTTATCCCTAATAAAATAAAATTTGTTGTCTGTATTGAGAATGTATCGTTAGATCAAATCATGCAATTTCTGCGTACACTCCGAAATGTCTAAGATAAAATACAGATAAGCTAGTAACTTTTCGTCGATGTTCAAGGCTCTAACGTTCTAATAAGTATGGATTATAAGATTTTTGGCACGTCTGTTGATGTTTCCAGTAAATAAAAGATTTAGTTTTCAGTTGTAGATTACTTTGATAAAGTTTGAGATTGCGGAAATGTAACTTAACCTGTAATAACGTCAATAAAATGTAATGTAACGATTGAAATAAAGTTAAGTATTCGTAAGTATAACTTTTTGCGTTGATAACGCTCTAACATAATTTAGGATACTTATAGAAACGTAAAAAAGTACTACCTCAGATGGGAATCGAACCCATATCCTCTGCAATCCGGGCGGCTGCGTTGGCCACTCCGCCACCGAGGCATTAAGACCAGCCGGCCTAGCATGCGCAACACGAGAACTCTTCTCGACCCGTTTTCTCGTGTTTTATTCATTTATTTCTAATGTCTATCGACACTAAAGTCACATGGATGCGCTAAGAACTCTACATAATACGTAAAAAATAGACTTAATAGTAGTTTTTGCATAAACTGTGATATTTTTGTCTACAATCTAAAATGATTAATTGTCGTCTCTCGTCCGCGACACATCTCGTGTTGCGCATGCTAAGCCTATTGTAGTGCGATTCTCTAAGCGCAAACATCGTCTAAGCCTTGGTAGCAGCGGCTGCAACAGCGGTGAGCGTACTTTGGTATTCTGCTAAGTAATTTTCAACGCTGTTCGACACTAGCTCCGCGCGGCTTTAAGCGGCGTGATAGGGAATCACTTCTTTGACATAATATTGATGTTATAAAATCGGTATTCTGTAAGTAAAACAGCCTCATCTTTGAGCACAGCCGTGACTGCAGCGAACGATGTGACGGCTTATCAACATCTTGATCTCAGCCATGCGCGCAGCGTCTAGGTATGTGTCGCTTAGAGAATCGCATAGCTGACCGTTTTTTACTTGTGTATCATCAAATCTCTTTAAACATCCTAAGAGTATTTACTTGAGGTAGTAACTTTTTTGTACGTTTCAATATACTTAAGTTATGTAGGTAAGTATGATTTTGCATTTTACAAATAAAAAACGTAACACTATATCGCGCGGAACTTGTATGACAATCTTTTCAATTGCTTCTGTGATATAGCGGTAACACAAACACACCGGTTTTTCAAACTGAGAGGTCGTCCGGTCCGGGTCTCCGGGTCGTTTCCTAGTGGGAGTAAGTAAGTATAAGTATATTGTACGCTCGGTTTGTTGGTGGTAGAGATTGTTCTAAGTCCGTCTAGCTAAGCATCATCTTATTAGTCTTGTAAGTCCGTTGCCATAACAACAATATTTTCACATAGGCATTCCACCTTCATCTTACTCACCTGATGTTAAGTGATGATAAAACCGAAGATGGAAGCCCACCTCACCCGGAGACCTGAACTACTGAGGAACTGAATATCTTATCTCTAACTTCCGGAACACAGCAATGCTACAAACATTGATATTATGGCGACATACTCCGCACACATACCTAATCATCTCTGACTGTCCCATTTAGGGATAATTATCGTGAATCTATTACGTACCTATGTATGAAAAAATACTGCCCACCCTAAACTTACAACTGGTGACTAAAGTATCTAACGCATAATTAAACCTAGGCATCGCGCTATTAGACAACTATAACACCTGTTATTTCTACCCTATTACGGTAAAAGCATTAGTTTGCAAACGGCATATGGTGACCTTCTCACGTTTCGCCTGCACCAAGGCAAAGGCAGTAGAGTCATGGTGATGACCAATGGTGGACCGGCTAACAGGCGATTAGCGAGCGCCCGTGCCTCTACTGTCATCATCTAGTGATATGTCGCATTCCTGCATACCAGGACATGAGGGTAAAGCTTGACAATTTATTATATAACAAGCACTTGTTTTTTCCATTCATGCTATGAAGCACGTGTTCTCATTTTTGTTTTATTGTTGTCAGCTAATAGGAAGGCAGTTGAAATAACTACTTATAAAAACTCTCCTTTTATTTCGATGCTCACGTTCTGCTATGCGATTCTCTAAGCGACACATAGACATTGTTCGCTGGCTGCAGTCACGGCTGTGGTTTGCTGTTTTACTTACAGAATACCTACCGATTTTATACCTAAGTAGGTACAACAAATGTCAAAGAAGTGCCGCTGCTATAATACTAGAAATAGGAATCGCACTACTGATGCGATGCGAATTCAAGCTCAAGTTATCAAATCGCATTCTGGAAATTCGATTTTACGCTAACGTAAGTACCTAAGTAGATAACTCGTACTACCCCTTACTTTTGATCGCAACGTGAAGGTTGAAGTTAGAGAAGAGTTTACGTTCGAGCTTTAGAGAATTGACATGCTGATCTCAGCCTGTCTTTCCTTTGCTTCAATTCTTCTCATTTCATTTTAGCGTGCCATTCATAATACGAAGTCACGCTTATTATCCCCTCGTCTGTCACGAAGACTCTTAAAGAGGTTGCGAACAATTGAGTTTCTATATTGTATCTGGTATTACGACAGCTGAGCTCTTAAAAAATAAAGATATTCTTCGGAATTCCGTCAATGTGATTCCCCGTAACTCCGTTGTAGGTTCCTACATAAAGCACTACTTATGATACTATCATCAGAAAATAGTAGCTAAAATAACGTTATATAATGTTATTTTACCTACAATTTTTTGTCTTACACGTCATAATCCTGTATGTTTTTGAGTTTGTACCTGAAACTTCTGCTGGGACCTTAGAGCTTCATTTTACACTTTGCTTCCGAATAACGCTCGTGTAAACATAGGAGAATTTCTTGGTAGTTCTATCTGGAATGGTTGCTTGTACCCGAACAACTTACTTAGTTTGCCAATAAAATTCACCGGGAAAGATTTCTGAGAGCGCTGCATGCGTTACAGGTGTTCGTTAAGGGTGTAGGTACGGTGTTAGAGCACACCTATCGATTTAAACCCTTTATATTTAGTTTTGAATACCTGCACTTTTCACTCCGGAAAAACATACGTAACTTTTCAACTGTTAGTGGTTAAATAAATAGAAAATCGTATCCTTCAACATCGCGGGAGTGCGGGAGTCTTCTCGCCGCGCGCCGGTACACCTTGAGTAGGACACCCTGTATACTCGGTTTAAATAAAAATTAAGGCACAGAATAAAAAGTCGCGGTGTCAAACTGTCAATACAGCACCGAATGAACCTCTTTCAAGGTTTTAAATTTTCAGAAAGTATTAACTGGTAGTTTATTTGGTAAAACACCTGTTTAAGTAATTGTACCACACAGGATTCGATACAGGTGTTCCCCTGAAAGAAGTGACAGGCTAGCCGCTAGTAGGTACATAACACAGATCATCGGTATTTCTGGGAAACTTAGTGACTAAAGATGTTTATAAGGTATTATCAATGAACGGAACGACAGATAACAGCACTGCTACGCAAATCGTGTTATGTAACTACAGCAACACCCAAAATATCTTTTACTGGGATCGGATCGTATAGACGTGGACTGTAGATACCAAACTATTTCCTATTCATGCTTTCAATAAATTCTACAAATCCACGGTAATAGTGGCAAGCGAAAGATGTCTATAAGGTATTATCAACGAACGACAGATAACAGCACTGCTACGGGAAACATAAAGCATATCGATATGCTTTATGTTTTATTTCTTTATGCACTATTACCGTGGATTTGTAGAATTTATGGAAAGCATGAACAGGAAATAGTTTGGTATTTACAGACCACATCTATGCGATCCGATCCAGTAAAAGATATTTTGGGTGTTGCTGTAGGTACATAACACGATTTGCTATTTGCCGTCAAACAAAATTCAAATACCATAGCATTTGAAGCGCACTGAATTTTGAATTGGAACACACTTTGTGGGTGTGGAACTGACGAGAAACTTAAGGTTTTCCCAGGCCGTACAGTGAGTAACGAGTATAAAAATATGACTGCAGGGCAAAGGCCTTCCTTCTTCCTTTCTTCCCTTTTCACAGAGATCTGAGACCAAACCTTTTGGAAAAAGTTCAGCTCGTCCTTTCGCTCGTGTTTTGAAAATAACCGAAGGCCAAAGTAATCCACTCTGAGGTTACTTTTGGTTACTGACGTGGCTTGCCCACTTCCATTTTTTCAGTAACGTCACCAAATAATCCTAGGTTTTTTTATCAGGCTAGCTGGCATTTGGCCATAGTCTGATTGGTCAAAAAACACGAAAACGCTTCTAAAGGCTAAGACCTCGGCTAGGGCTGAGCTTTAGTGTGCGAGTAATACCTACTACTGAACCACGCAATATGCTAAGTATGCTGCAAAACCTAATAACACGCGTTCCGTCCGTTTATGGACTATGAAGCTAAAGCTAGCGCGCCCGTGACTATAATAATATGAAAGTGACATACGTGCAGAAATTCATACTTATCAATTAAGTATATAAAAGATTGCACTATAAATCGCCTGCTATAGACGCAAAGGCATATGACAATGATGATGATTATTGCATCCGCCCGCCCGCAACTTCATCCGCGTGAATACCCCGTAGGCCGTATCCCGTGACGAATTTCCAAAAAACATTCATCATCATCATCATCATCAGCCAGAAGACGTCCACTGCTGGACAAAGGCCTCCCCCAAGGATGCTTGCATCCAGCGGCTACCCGCGACCCTCACCAGATCGTCGGACCACCTTGTCGGAAGCCTGCCCACACTGCGTGTTCCGGTGCGCGCTCGCCACTCGAGAACCGTTCTGCCCCAACGGCTATCGGTTCTACGGGCGATGTGCCTTGCCCATTGCCACTTGAGCTTGGCGACTCTTTGGGCTATGTCGGTTACTTTAGTTCGTCTACGAATCTCCTCATTTCTGATTCGATCACGTAGAGAAACCCTGAGCATAGCCCTCTCCATTGCTCTTTGCTTGACTTTGAGCCTGCTAATTAGGCCCATAGTGAGCGACCACGTTTCGGTACCGTATGTCATCCATCACTGGCAATACACACTGTCGAAGACTTTCGTCTTGAGACACTGCGGTATTTTGCGAGAAGATATTTCGTAGCTTACCGAACGCCCAGCCGAGTCGGATTCGACGATTGACCGCTTTCTTAAAGTTGGACCTACCTAACAGGACTGTTTGTCCCAGGTATACATATTCGTCAACAACTTCAAGAGCACAGTCGCCAACCTTCAGAGGAGTGGTTACGACACGTGAGTTTTTTCGTCTTCTCCATGTTCATTTTAAGGCCCACTTGTTAAGAGACTCTGTTGAAAAAAATTGTTTCTTAAAAACCTGTCCTGACATTTACAAGCACAACAGCCAAATAGTAGTGGTGCGCGAACTTACATTCCTAGCAAGTAATTTATTTTTATTTGTATAATTTTGTTAAGAGGTCTATTACAATATCTCTACTGTAATTTTTGCGTAAAATGGCCAATTTTGGCGTACTTGATATCAGAAACAAAAATACATTAACAATGTTGACTTATTGAATAGTTAAATAAATTCAAAATATTTTGAGCTCCTAGATTTAACTACTGTTCTAAACAAATGAAATAAAAAAAATAAAATGTTATCTCTTAAATAGTCATATAGTTCGTAGCGGCCTCGGAGTTTTTAGATATCATTGATTTTATATAGAAAAAAATCTTATTCTAAACCATAAAACTTCGAAAATTGCCTTATGTTATCTGTGAATTTCTCCTATCTACGATAATATTATTGAGCAAAATTTATACCAGAATAATTGTTACTTCTGAGGAATTAAGATTTTATAATGAATTTATTATCCTATTTCTATAAAAACGATAAATACAACTGCAAAATTACTACAAAATGCGATGCGCCGGCTGTACGAACTTTGCTTATTCTCGTAGAGTGGAGATTATTTATTATCGTATTTCGATAAAAACGATAAATACAACTGCAAAATTACTACAAAATGCGAAAATGGGCATTTTACGCAAAAATCACAGTCGAGAAATAGGCCTCTTAACGCAGTTTTGTATCTGAAAATGCGGCCTCTGGTTCTTATCTGTCAAGTAGGTACTTTGAACTTCGATGGGCGCGGGAAAGCCTGTCACGTGCCCGCAATATCAGCGCGACCTTTCCTCCACACAAGGTTATTGATTCCTTAGCCATAGAAAATAAAATAAAAAACCTTGAATTCATACTTTGTTTTCCATACAATATCCCACGGTGTCAAGTTAACAATCGCACATAATTCATCGCATTCCGATACCTAGGAATATTAACTAGTAATTATATACTTACTTAAATAAGTACCTATGTTATTTTTAGGGTTCCGTACCTCAAAAGGAAAAAACGTAACCCTTATAGGATCACTTTGTTGTCCGTCTGTCTGTCTGTCAAGACGCTTTTCTCGGGATTGCGTGGAAGTATCGAGTTGAAATTAAAACGATATGCTCAGGTCTACAGTCTCTTGAAGCTGTGAAGAAAACAAACTCCTAAGTTAACGTAAAAAAAGATACGGCTGGTTATGCCGCAAAAAACGTATATTTCGACACTCTCAATGGAATCAAAACTTAAGAGTATATTCCGTTGACCTAGAGCTATGAAATTTGGCAAGTATTATATACTACAAGTATAGGCAAAAATGTGAAAACTATACATTGTTATTAAATCATTATAAAACAGGGCCAGGAACGGCGGTCCAAATTTTGAATTGAGTTAACCGTGTCATGTGGGGTATCGTATGAAAGGGCTTCATTGGCACAAGCATAAATAAACAGATTTTTCATTATTTTTATGATGTTTTAGATTTATGACGAAGTATGAAAAAAAACCTCTTTTCTTTTTTCACAAGTATAGGTAGGGTACCTAATTATTTTTGGTGTACGCACCTACTTTGTACGGAACCCTCGGTGGGAGAGTCAGACTCGCACTTGTCCGGTTTTTAAAAAGTGAAATACTTTTTTCATGTGACAGTTTCTCAGGATTAAATTATGTGATTTGTAATAATTCTTATAATCGCATAATATCAATGCGAAGTCATCCGATCTAGACATTTTTGCTAACTCACAAAAAACTTTCAAAGATAATGTGCTAAACCTACTCGACTAATAACTATAAACTATGTATAACAAGTAAGTAGGTAAGTTTATTATATTTTTATAATTTTATCCGTATGGGTAATTTAAGTGAATTTTATTTGATTTTATTTTAATTTTACTTGATAACTATTCAGTTTTACCTACTTTGATATTATTTTAATTGACTTCTGATTTTATTTTTATTTCTGTAAGTATTTATAAGTAAGTAATTAATTTTTAAACGTAGAAGAGTTTAAATGATTTTGCCTCTCTTTAAAAATGCTGTCGGTGCTTATAATAGACTCACATACCTATTAACTTGTTGTTTTGTAATATCTAATTTGTGTCCATGTATATGTTTTTGCTTAAAAATGCTTTAAAAAGAATTAAAAAAATTATTGGCATTATTTTGTCTAATCACTACACTTGCCAAATTTCCTATACATCGCACTACACGCAATCGACTGTCATTCCATCCACATCACCTTGATGGATGGCGGTCTACTACTGTGCGTTTTTCACGAAACTTTTTGCCTCGAACTACAGTGTTGTGGAACCAGCTCTCGGCGGCGGTATTTCCGGATCGTTAAAACTTAGGGATCTTCAAGAAACGAGCCTATTCCTTTCTTAAAGGGCCGGCAACGCGTCTGCGATTCCTCTGGTTTTTCGGGTGTCCATGGGCGGCGGTGATTACTTTCCATCAAGTGACCCGCTTGCTCGTTTGCCTCCTTCTGCTATATAAAAAAAATCCGATTGGTGGTATAGACACATTTAAAAATCCTAAACAATGCTTGACCTGGACAGTGAACCTAAGATTTCCGGATATTGGACTGAGTGCTTTGCTACTGCCACCGAAACGTACATAAATACATATAGTTGTATAATTTTCATGACTGTCTCTAATGTAAACGCACAAAAATATTAAGAGGCCTATTACATCTCGACAGTGATTTTTGTGTGAAATGGCAAACTTTGGCGTTATGGATCTCAGAAACAAAAATACATTAACAATTATGACTTATTGAATAGTGTAGAATAGCTATTGGAATAGTGCGTAGCGGCCTCGCTTTTTGTAAATTTTGCTTAAATTTTTAATTATACCCAAAATTGCAGAGAAAGATTTTCATAAAGTGCGCGAAGGCACTTTTTTGAGCTCACCGATTGAACTACTGTTTTAAACAAGTGAAATAAAAAAAATATTATGTTATATCTTGTATAGTCGAATAGTGCGTAGTGGCCTCGAAATTTTTAGATATCATTGATTTTATATAGGATTTTTTTTTATTTTAAACCATAAAACTTCGAAAATTGCTATAAGTTAACTGTGAATATCTCCTATCTACAATAATATTATTGAGCAAAATTTATACCAAAGTAATTCTTACTTCATGAGGAATAAAGATTTTGTAACGAATTTATTATCCTATTTCGATAAAAACGATAACTACAACTGCAAAATTACTACAAAATGCGATGCGCCGGCCGTCCGAATTCAACTTATGCTCACAGAATGGAGATTTGTAATATTATGCACAAATTTATTATCCTATTTCGATAAAAACGATAAATACAACTGCAAAATTACTACAAAATGCGAAAATGGCCATTTTACGCGAAAATCACATTCGAGATGTAATAGGCCTCTTAGGCAACACGTATGCGTAAAGTACTACGTAGGTACGTAAGCACTCTTTAGATGGTTTACGCATTTCGGTTTCCCATTCGGTTTATTTAGCTGAGTTATTGCGATTTAAAACTCAGCTAAATTAACGGGTTTTTTAATGTAGGTATTCTACAAAGTACTTATTTATATTTCTCTATTTTACTTTAGCATTCAAAGATTCATTAAAATTGGCTCACTGGTTTGTAAATTTTTGAACTGGGAAATCTGTATGGGGAACCAAAATGCGTAAACCCTCTTTACGGTTTGTAAATAAAGGCGTAAGTATAATTCATTTAATTTCATTCAAACATTTCAATTTAATCACCCAAAATCAATGAGATATCAATTACAACTAATTTAATATAACTACATACATATAATCACGACTATTATCCCAGAAGGGTTTGTCATGCCGAGACTATCAATGAGGACAGCAAAAACATGTTCTCAGCGTGACAGGTGGTGAGCCCATCGCCGCTCTATGCTGCTGGATGTATGTGTAGTCTTTAGTCCGTTAGTCGCCTTTTACGACACCCAAGGGAAGAGAGGGGGAAGAATACTACCTGTATTCTTTCACCGCTACGCGACACGGTAAACTAATTTTCAATGTTGCACTGCTTAGTTGTTCAAATAAATGTACATACAAAGATTCACGACTTATATACCGTATATATATACCAAAGGGTTCATAGACTAGGCAATGAAGATCGCAGAAGCAGTCCTCTGCCACAGTATAAATATAAGCTAAAGCAGTACGGAAGCTCGGCCTTTTTCTTGTTTTATATACCTACGCGCCAATTGAGCGTTAGGGTTGTCCTCTTATATTTGTAAAATTGAAAAAGTTTTAGTTTAGTTAGCGCTGTATCTCAGCTAGTTAGCGCTTTTTTTAGGGATGCGCCGATCCGATCCAATCCTTTGAAAGATCGGATCGAGGTCATACGATTTTTTGCCGGATCGATACAAAACTTGAAAGATCGGATCGCTTTTATCGTATGCATTAAAACGCGGTTTGTTTAAAAAAAAATGGGTAGGTACATGCTAAGGTTTATTTGTTACGAACGATACGTGTTCTATCTTTGTTTACATTTTAATTTTAGCGGAAACCTTTGTGGGTAGATTGATAAAGCTGTTAAATTATTATAATCGAATGTTGTAGGTAGGTATTTATGCATAACATATGGATACACATTTAGTCACATGAATACTTCTTTACAAGGTTTACATGGGTTTACCTAACAAAGATCTGAAATTAATTGTGTCTTACTTATTTGCATCCGATCCTGATCGTTTGCTGAAATTTGGATCGACGGCATGCGATCTGATCCGCGGATCGGATCGTGACGTTACGATCCATTACGATCCCAAAAATCGGATCGACGACCCGGATCGCGCATCCCTAGCTTTTTTGAGATAACTATAGCAAAGCATAAGGGTTGTCCCTTTTAATTTTTTTAAAATTAAAAACTAATAAGTTAAAGATGGCGGCTACTTTCTTCATTCTATTATCGGATTCATTGTCGGAAACCACACAGATCCCCTGATATCGATTTTTAAAGCAATCGGTCGAATAACTAAAAAGTTCAAGATGGAGGCTATTGTGATATAGTGAATCACACTATCAGCACGTACTCAATAGTACGTGATAATTAAGGTCTTCCTGATTGACAAGGCGTCCTTCCTCTAGTCACGTATAGATGTGATGTTAATTAGTATTTAAGATGATACACTAGAGGATAAAGATTATTGATTCAACGCAAGACATTGTTTCATTTCGGGTCTCCGTCCCAACGCCATTACATGGCGACCGTGACAGGACGTCACAAGTCCGCGCCGCGAAATCGCTAGTTGAAGTCTACAAAATATCAGGAAAATAGTGCTACACGGGCCTACAAGAAGGACGAAGGAAATAAGAAGAAAAACTGTAAGCCAAAATTGTTTAACTATGGGAAACCCACAATCTAAAGACAATATTATTGTCAGTCAATCACCAACTCAATCGGCGGCAGCATCAACTCCCTTGGCCGTTGGGATGCAACTTTCAGAGATCTTTTTACTGACCATCGTCGTTGTACTAGCGGGCTATATAGTACTTAGGCTGCTACGTTACTTCAACGCACGACTATTAGAAGAGGTAGAACGCAGAGCGGTTCGACGGGCAATTGGACCAGCACAGAACGTGTAAGCCAGCACGAATTAATATAACTATGCTACCAAGAATCTATGTGTGTGTGTGAGTGATTTTTTTTTTCTTCTAAAGTGTGTTCATGGCAAACCTGTCAGAACTCTTGAGTGAGCTTAAGGCTATTAGAGACTCTATTATTAAATTAAGTAAGGACAAACGTTATTCCGCTCAGGGGCAGAATAAGTTTTTAAGAGCAAAGGAAATTAAAAATATTTTTGAACAAATATCTGCAGACTTATGTAAAAAAGGGATAGATGCTGTAGAATTATAAATAACAAAAGCAATATCGTCAAAGTTTTTATGTAATTTTGAGGAAATCGAGTCACTCGTTAACCCGCATCATTCAGAAACGATCACAACCATGGCCACGTTCGATCTAAAAGTCGCGCTCACGCTCCTCCCAGTAGTAGATTGCGACGAAACGCAAATTAACCAACTAATAGACGGAATAGAGTATTATAGTAGTACCCTTAGAAACGAGGACCAGCCTCTGTTAATCAATTTTGTTTTAAAAACTCGTCTTTCTAGCAGTGCTAAAACAAAAATTAATAAGTCTTATGTGTCTGTGGCAGACCTAATAAAAGATATAAAAAATGTTTTAATTCCGATTAAATCATACACAGCCATTTTAGACCGAATGCTACGATGTAGGCAAGGAAACAAGACTATAGAAGTGTTTGGTAGTGAAATCGAAAAAATGTCCAACGATTTAAGTACAGCACAGGCTAATGGAGACGAGTCGGCATATAATTTATTAAAGCCGATTAATGAAAAAATGGCTATCAAGCGTTTCGCTGACGGCCTAAACAATGCTCGTACAAGCATTATAGTTACGTCTAGGTCCGTAAGCACAGTTAGGCAGGCAATAACTATAGCCTTAGAACAAGAAGACTCGGTAGTGAAACCACCAATAAACAATTATGTTAACTAGGTTTCGAACCAGCGATTTGAAAAGATAAATAAAAACTATCATCAACAATATAATAAGTCACGTAACAACAACGCGACGAGTCAGCAAGGTCGGGGTCGTGCCTACTATAACTCGAATAGGTTTCAGGGTCAGCGCAACACCAGGTTTACGTCACCTCATAATAAACGTAGGAATGTACATTTCTTAGTTGACTCAGCAGAACAGTCTAATGACGAGAACGAAAGTGAACGTCAGAGTATACGTCAGAACGAACATCATAGCGATGATTTTTTTCGTTCTGAATAGCGCTGAGGTAGATATTTGTAGTTATGGTAGTGGTAATTACGTTTGTTTTACTTGTAGTCAAACTCAAATTTCTCTATTAGTAGACACAGGAGCAAGCATTTCAATTTTAAAGTTAGATTGGTTAAATAAACTCCGTAGCGTGTCCCGCGACGCAAAGCTAGTAAGGGATGAAATTAAGATTAAAGGAGTATGTGGGGATTTAGTATCAATAGGTTATGTTTATCTAGACTTATGTGTTAACAATTATAATTTTAGGCATAAGTTTTATGTGTTTAGCAACTTCCACTGTAAAAATGATGGAATTTTAGGAGAAGATTTTTTATTAAAATACAGCGTGTATCAAGCGGGGCCAGCCTTAATCCAGGGTTTCAAATTAACCCTAGTTACGACCCTTTCTTTATATACCCTAGTAAGATAAGCTAAATTTAATTTGTTTTTGCATTTATAAACAAAGTTAATCTGTCGTTAATTTATAATCAGAACAAGCTAAAGCCATCACTAGCAGGGTCATGAACTCTGTATGATATACTGCCTACAGTGCAACTCCTGTTTAAAAAACTGCGTGCCCTAGTCAGCCACGCCTCCGCCCCCTACCAGGCGCACAGTTTTACAAACAAGAGGTTTTACTGTGACGGCGGCGGGCGGCGAAAATCAAAAACCTTTGACCATGGCGGCACATTTGACACAAACAACCCGCCTGGGTTGTTTGTCGGCAGTCGCTTGGCGGCATTTTTTGTTGGACACTTATGTAGGCAGCTATTTTACTTTCGTGATTTAATAATTTGTATTAAGTAGGTACTTACCTACCTAAGTAATTATTATCAAAGTAATAAAAATATTTTCATTTTACAGTCACATTGTTTCGACTCTAAAGTAGATAGGTACGCTTACCTACGACTAGGTAGGTACCTACATAAGATAAGTCTAGATTAAAATGACTTATTTTTGAAATAACTCAATACAACTAAAGCGAAGCACTTTGAGGTGTAGTCACAGAATAGATAATTGTACTAGGTACTCTTAAGCTGGCCACTGACGATCAGTTTTGCGCGTCAGTTCTGGCGTAAAACTGTAGCGTCACTCGAAATGGTTTTACGCCAACAAGATTTCCCCACTCACTGGCCTCACTCTGGCTCGTCAGTTCTCGGCCGGCCGGTACAATCAATTTTGAACTTTATTGTTAGGTCCTAAGGATCAATATTCATTGGAGAAATTCACTCACTCACGTCACGGTCAGTCGATAAAAAAATTGTCAAGCTAAAAACTGTTTAAAACATTAAAAATACTTAACAAAGTTATCATGTAACAGTAAACAAAACAAATATTGTTACAATTCACTCGGAAATTGGAAACATGCTAACGGATTACATCACGTATTATTTTAGTCGTATTTCGATGTATTTCTTACAATTTATTACCTACTAATCATTAGTCAGAATAATAATTTTCTAATAAACAACAGTACTTACATTAGATAAATCTGATAAAAACAGCACACAAAGATTCACTTCTTGCCGCTTGGGGCTTGAGAGGTAAAGCGAAGCACGTGTAGTCCACTGCACTTCACAATAAACAGTTTACAAAAGTGGCTCCAACACAGCAAAACACAAGCACAACACCTCAAAACCCGGGTCCCGCATATTTGGCTGGACCTCCGGACTCGTCCCATGAAAGGATCCAGTCTGCTGGAGACGCAAAACCATTCGTCGAAAGCAATCCGCCGATGGCAAGCGTCGCTGCTAAGCTTCTGGTCTGCCGTCGATGAATCTCTCGCGGTACAGTTCACGAGCACCACGGAGACTGCCTTTAGCTGCTCCGACACAAAGAATAATTTCGTAATACTCCTGATTACTTAGAAATGCCATATTGCTTTAATAGGTAGTCGAATCGAAACCAAACAGCAAAAAACTAACTAAAAGTAGGTATGCACTCTGCAAGCTTTCACAAACAACTGCGAAAAAATTGTAGGCAAACATGCAAACAAACCTACCGCACAATTGGGCGTTGCTATTGTGGGGTGTGCCGCCTACTCCTGGTACTTAGAATTCTGAAAATGTAGTTTGCCCGCTCCCACAAAGGCAGGAATATGCGCGCACTGTCAACTGCGGTCTCATGCGACCGCTTGGGTTTCTAGAAGTTAATACCGCCCATAACCCTAGTAGTTTTTAGGGTTCGAAATTTAGACTACAGTTACGAAAACTAGCAATATTTTTAAATTAGTTAAGTCATTTTTTATCACTGTTCAAATTATTAACATTATTATTTTCTGTATTTTTAGAGCCGACATAAATGTTACAATGAAAACTCACATGGTGACAGATTTTTTTGTTTTGTTACTTTTACTGCGTGTAAACGGGTGAGTTTAGTACAGTGCTGAATAAAACCCGTATTCACAAACATTTACTTGTCTAAGCCTCAGAACAATACTGCTTTAGTTATTGTTCAGCAGTGCGATTCTCTAAGTTAAAGCCTTGGTAGTAGCGGCTGCCGCAGCGCTGAGAATTGACTCTGCCTCTTTCATATTCATAGAATCGGAAAGAGACAGCAATCACAGAGTCTATGTGTCGCTTAGAAAATCGCGGTCTAAGCAAAGTAGAAATGCTATGCGAAGTAAGACATTTCTCAGTGCGTTTCGTATGACCTGACCTGGTGATAGGAACACAGAATAATTGACTAAATGAACGTCTTAATTTTCTTTTATAACTAATAAAAGTTGGTAGTCGTAACTTATGTTCTTAGTGAAAAAAATAACAACACGGAACCCTTTAAACTTTATCAAAAATAAATAGTTGAAAGCGGGTGGAGTCAGCACAATAGGCACAAAAATACTAGGGTCACAGCAGAGGCAAAGGAGGAAGTAACACTAGACAGAGTTCATTACTCCAATCAGCTGTTTGATCAGCTGTTTGTTAGTGTTGTCATAATGTCGATAAACTCGTATTATTTTCAAAAGTATGTACTTCCACAATGCCCGAGATATCAAGAAATGTTTTTATGTGTGCCAGCTCACTAAAAGTAACTGATTAGGTACGTGAAATATGGCTGGCCCCGCTTGATACAAGCTGTATAGTTGTAAAATTAACTATGAAAATAAGCTGGTTACATTACAGGATAAGATAAGTCTAGAATTAGGCTTAGGTAAAAACATAATAACGACTATTCCAGGGAGATGTGAGGTCGTAAAATATGTTTCGTCAGAGATAAAGGGCGAATGTGTCATTTTAGCGGAGGAAGTTATTGCAGGCGTATTTGTAGCAGGCGCCGTGGTAGTAGGAGACGGGAAAAAGATTCCGGTGCGATTTTTAAACACACGGGAAGAAGATGTAAAATTAAATAACTTTAGCCCGAAAATTAGAAAATACTCGGATTATTTCGTATGCTCTTTTGATACGGAAAACGGAAAATCTGTCGAGAGGGTTAAACAACTATTCGATTTTCTTAAATTAAAAACATATCTTGGTGATGAAGAGAGACGGTCTATTGAGAAAATATGTGCAAAATATGCAGATATCTTTCATATGCCGGGTGATAAGCTATCCGTTACAAACTTATACGAGTACAACATTAAACTGCAAAATGACGCGTCTCCTGTTTATGTCAAACCGTATAGAATACCGCACGCTCAGAGGGCTGAGTTAATAAAACAGGTAGGTAAATTGTTAGAAGAAGATATTATCGAAGAGTGTACCAGCGAATGGTCTTCTCCATTATTATTACTTCCGAAAAAAGCTGACAGTAGCGGTGAAAAAAAGTGGAGAATCGTAATAGATTATAGACTTTTAAATAAAAAAATAGTAGACGAAAAGTTCCCGTTACCAAATATACAAGAAATTATTGACTCACTTTCGGGATGCTTATACTATTCTCATTTAGACCTCAGTTCTAGTTATTACCAGCTAGGGTTATCACCAGAATGTAGGAAATTCACTTCTTTTACAGCTGATAAGCAATATCAACTGAAAAGATTACCTATGGGTCTCAAAACGAGTCCTAGCGTATTTTCTAAACTTATGTCTATGGCTCTATCGGGTTTAAATTACGAGATATGTTTTCTATATCTCGATGACGTAATAGTTTTCGGGAAAAGCCTATCGCAGCATAATACAAATTTAATGAGTGTATTTGAGAGGTTTAGGTCAGTTAATTTAAAACTAAACCCTTGTAAGTGCGAATTTTTGAGGAAAGAAATTAATTATTTAGGGCATGTTATTACGCCAAACGGGGTGTTGCCAGACAACAGTAAAATCGAGGTCTTGGAAAAGTTCCCAGTACCTAAAAATGTAAATGAGATTCGTCGTTTTGTGGCTTTTGCGAACTTTTATAGAAAATTCATAAAAAACTTTGCCACAATAGTGTACCCACTAAACCGTCTTTGTAAGAAACATGTCGAGTTTCAGTGGACGGAAGAATGTGACGTGGCATTTCAGACCTTAAAAAAGTCACTTAGTTCATTTCCTGTCTTAGATTATCCAGATTTTGGAAAAGATAATGTTTTCCGGTTGCAAACCGATGCGTCAGGGGTAGCCTTGGGGGCTGTATTATCAAATGGAAATAATAAGCCCGTAGCTTATGCAAGCAGACAATTAAACAGTTCAGAAATAAACTACCCAACCATTCATAAAGAGTTATTAGGGGTAGTGTGGGCTATAAAACATTTTCGACCATATTTATACGGCCGAAAATTTAAAATATTAACAGATCATAGACCATTGGTTCATTTATTTAGCATAAAAGATCCTAGTAGCCGTTTAACTAAGTTTAGACTTTGTTTAGAAGAATATGATTTCGATATTGAATACATAAAAGGTTCCGAAAATGTAACGGCAGATGCCTTATCGAGAGTCATTATAACATCAGACGAGTTAAAAAATCTAAATTCAAATTTTTTGGGGGTATTAACCCGTTCAATGAAAAGAACCATGGAGCAAAATAATGAACCCGCTACCTCTGGAAGTAGCAGGGTTGAGCCCCCTGTTGATCATAGGCAACCAAGAGTGGTAGATATTATGCAGAAATCACAAAATGATGTAAGGTTAGATATTTGTTCGTATGAAAACTTCGTGAAGTTGAGGAAAAAGAAAAGATACGTCTCACAGACGGGTGATATGTTATTTAGTGACTCTACTATTTACATAAATCAGGAATCTCTACTAACGGAGGCGCGCCGAGACGCAACGATAGGAGAACTGAGTGCATTATGCAAAAAATATAATATTGTAGAAGTCGTTGTGATTAAAAATGGGTTTAATAAAAAGTTTATTAAAATTTTGACCCAAACTTTCATGAAACATAAAGAATTACCGCGGTTATGTATTATTAATAACCAAGTTGAACATGTTACAAATAAAGACTTGATACGTGTTATACTAAATGATTATCATTTATTGCCGACAAGTGGTCATGTAGGCATAAATAAAATGACTAAGAATATTCGAAAAAAATATTTTTGGAGTAATATGCAAAAAGACATAACTGAATATGTGACTCGCTGTAAAGATTGCCAAAAGCAGAAATTTATAATAAAGAGAAAATGGTAATAACCACTACAGCATCTACTTCTTTTGAAAAATTATATTTAGATATTGTGGGGCCGTTGGAGGTCGATAATTTGGGTAATAAATACATATTAACAATACAATGCGAATTGACAAAGTTTGTAGAAGCTTACCCAATACTTGATAAGTCAGCTGAAACTGTTGCTAGGGTTTTTACTGAAAATTTTATTTTACGATATGGTACTCCCAGGGTTATTGCGACTGACTGTGGAACGGAATTTATTAATTCCACGTTAGAAACAGTATGTAAATTGCTAAATATTGATAAGTTAAATTCAACACCCTATCATCATGAGAGTATAGGTTCGCTAGAAAACTGGCACAAACATCTCGGATGTTACTTGAGAATACAAACACAGAATCAGTCGGCAAATTGGAGTACCTGGATACCATATTGGTGCTTTGCTTATAATAATTCTGTAAATACTAGTACCAAATACTCCCCTTATGAACTAGTTTTTGGGAAAACATGTAACGTACCTAGTAATTTAGTTAGTAAAGTTGATCCCTTATATGTATACGACAATTATCCATCGGAGTTAAAATTTAGATTGCAAAAAGCTCATAATGATGCCAGGAACAACTTATTAATATCAAAACAAAGTAGAAAAACTAATTATGATTTAGATTGTAAGGAAGTACACTACAAAAAAGGTGATCTACTCTTGTATAAGAATGAAAATTATAATAAATTGAATGACTTGTATTTAGGTCCATTTGAAGTTTTAGAAGAGCTAGGTACTAATGTAAAAATATTAAAGAATAATAAAGAATATATAGTTCATAAGAATAGGACTAAGATATTTAGAAAATAAGAGTTTACTTTTCAGGGAAGGGATGCCTAGCCTTTTCAGGGGAGATGTGATATAGTGAATCACACTATCAGCACGTACTCAATAGTACGTGATAATTAAGGTCTTCCTGATTGACAAGGCGTCCTTCCTCTAGTCACGTATAGATGTGATGTTAATTAGTATTTAAGATGATACACTAGAGGATAAAGATTATTGATTCAACGCAAGACATTGTTTCATTTCGGGTCTCCGTCCCAACGCCATTACACTATTTTATCTCATACTAATAACGGAGTTGTTGTCAGAAACCACACAGATCCCTAGATATCGATTTTCAAAGCATAAGTTAAAGATGGCGGCTACTTTCCTCATTCTATTATCGGATGCATTGTCGGAAACCACACTGATCCCCTGATATCGATTTTTAAAGCAATCGGTTAAATAACTTAAATGATCAATATGGCGGCTACTTTTTCTTATTCTAATAACGGATTCATTGTAAGAAACCACACAGATCCTCAGATATAGATTTTCAAAGCAAAGTTTATTAACGATGAAGTTTCGTAGTATCAATTCTTATTATTTTTCACCATTAAAATAACGCGCGCTCAAAAAATATACTTAGTAAGTACGGCAAATATCACCTAAACATCCAAACGATTTATTTAAAAGAAAAAGCTTTCTATTTAGTAATAATAAATCATTCTTACCTTTCAACATCAGCAGGAAGTTTAAAAAACGAAAGCTCCGGTTTTGAAGAAGCCGAGTTCAAGCAGCCGTATACTAAGCAATACACTCGCGGCATTTTTAAAAATCGCGCGCACAGCGCACGCAATACATCTCGTCTCGACGCGATATGCGCTACTGAGAGTACTGCGATGTCCGCTTAGGGGCCATGTGAAGACGTGCGTCTGTGGGAGTGCGTCGTTTCGAGCGTTTGTACGTAGCTTCCTTACTGCTTTAGCTCATATTTATACTGTGCCTCTGCCATAGGCCACGTTTCACCAAATTACTACTGCACATTTGCTCAGCGTGACGCGTGGTGAGTACGTTGGATGTATGTGCAGACTGCATTTACATTCAACAGCATTGAGTGTTAGTCCGTTACTCCGCCTTTTACCACGCCCAAGGAGATTCATAGAGGGGATCGTAGTATTCTTTTAGTGCGCTGCTGTGCCACACATGGCTCAAATATAACTTATCTATTATGTCCACCAGGCTCAAACATAACTTATCTATTATGTCCACCAGGCTCAAATATAAGTTATCTATTATGTCCACCAGGCTCAAATATAACTTAGCTATTATGTCCACCAGGCTCAAATAGGTATAACTTATCTATTATCTCCACCAGGCTCAAATATAACTTATCTATTATGTCCACCAGGCTCAAACATAACTTATCTATTATGTCCACCAGGCTCAAATATAACTTAACTATTATGTCCACCAGGTTCAAATATAACTTAGCTATTATGTCCACCAGGCTCAAATATAACTTATATATTATGTCCACCAGGCTCAAATATAACTTATCAATTATGTCCACCAGGCTCAAATATAACTTATCTATTTTGTCCACCAGGCTCAAATATACTTTATCTATTATGTCCACCAGGCTCAAATATAACTTATCTATTATGTCCACCAGGCCAACAAAGTATTCTCTGCAGCGGAGACACGCCAGATCGAGGTTGGCGTGGTGGACGCGCAGGACAAGAAGAAGCACAACAAAATCAAGACGTCCAAGTACTCGCTGCTGCTGTTCATACCCAAGAACTTGAGCGAACAGTTCCGGAGGGTCGCCAACTTCTACTTCCTCATTGTGACACTCATCGCTATATTTATTGGTAGGTCTTTTTAAATTGTCTCTTTTTATTTTTAATGTAAATATTCACTTATAATGACGTCATAACCAGCAGTGCGATTCTGTAAGGGTTCAATCTAAAAACTCGATCCTAAATCCACAGTGAGTTATCTGATCCGTATTCTATCATTTCGACTCTACCACATGAGAAATACCCAAAATTTACTCATGTGGCTCTACTATACACAAACGTCACTAATGTCCATAACTGCCGCACTCAGAGACGACAATCATACTTAGTTATTAATTTAAGCAACTGTGGTTTTTCATTAAATGAAGGCTCATAAAATGACGTCCAAGCTTTTCTCGGAATAAATACTTGAGATAGTGCCCCTAATTATTTGTACTTATCGTTATTATACTCATCGGTACATTTTGTTGGACTAGATATTGTCTTTTAAAATTGCCGCTAACTGCCGCACTCCGAAACGTCAATCAAAGGTTTTAATTACGTAACGTACGTCACGGGCAGGGCAAATCGCCCGTAGAACCGATGGCCGTTGGGGTAGAACGGTTCTCGAGTGGCGACCGCGCACCGGAAAACGCAGTGTGGGCAGGCCTCCGACAAGGTGGTCCGACGATCTGGTGAAGATCGCGGAAGATATAGCCGCTGGATGCGAGCAGCACAAGACCGGTCGTGGTGGAGATCTTTGCGGGAGGCCTTTGTCCAACAGTGGACGTCTTCTGGCTGATGATGATGATGAACCATCACGGCTTTTTAATTATTTATTTCAATGTGTGTAAACTTAAGAGAACAATATTTATGGTTACTAACTACGAGTACATTGACCATTAGAATTTGTAAATTACCTGGATCTTATCTTTCGGCATAGGTACACAGCTTTTAATACATTTCATATTGCTTTCTTTGTTTAAGATAAAGTCGCCGATTACACTTTATACGTGCACAATAAACAGTATTTAAATATCTTTATCTATTTCCGGTGACTTATGTATTTTACTTATGACTATTTTGTACGTAACCGTACTGAAAATGTAGCTGTTTTTATTTGCCACCTCTGTGGTGTAATAAACCAACAGAATAAGGCTTAGTGTTCCTAAGTTCCTTTAGTGGTAGGTATAGTCTTTAGCTTTATCGTCATTTACAGTCAGACGAGGCCATGCGCTTCAGGTTTTAAAAAAAACTATTAATCTCTTACCTACTTAGTTCGGTATTGCCTCCTATCATGAAGTTAATTTAATAACTAATATAATAACTGGCAGTTCCAGCAATTGATAAAATTGCTCCAATTATGTCTTTTGACATTTCTAGTTCTGCAGTTTACATGACAATTTGACGCTTTAATTACTTACGTTATCTGCTATTATCGATTATGCTATAAATGCCTTTTTACAGGCAGTGCTACGGAGATGTTTTTATGTGTATATGTTTTATTTGAAGATATAATTATGTGTATATTTGAATTGATTTGCACTCGACCGGACCTAGTTTTTTTAATAAATGACCCATAGTCTCCATCCGATAAAAAAGATAAAGATTAGATTGTCATAACGATTGTTATGTTGCGAATGTTAGAGATAAGAAAACTAGTTACTCGGTAGTGGCCATATCGTCACTTACCACCAGGTAAAATGGCCACGCGGTTTGATAGATACCTACTATGCCTTATCCCCCCGCCCCCCGTCCCTCCCTCTAGCTAATTAGCATCAAGGAAAGAGGGACGGAATGGGGAAGAGTCCTGTATGCCCAGTACCCTTATGGCGTTCGGTAGTAAAATACTAAAGAGTGATAAAAAATATATATAAAAAAATATATGTAGAGCTACACTGCGTTGCAGCACTAATTGGGCTGTTTCGCCCGGCGTAATACCACCCTTTTTTATATAGCAGAAGGAGGCAAACAAGCAAGTGGGTCACCTGATGGAAAGTAATCACCGCCGCCCATGGACACCCGCGAAACCAGAGGAATCGCAGGCGCATTGCCGGCATTTAAAAAAAGGAATAAGCTAATAATAATAAGCTTTTCACGGAATATCGACGTGAAACGATGGCCCTCGTTGCTGTTGTGTTTCGTCCGGTGAGAGAAAGTACCGGAGCCCCTCCCCCCACCATAATTCCTGCTCCTTCCTCAAAGGTCTTACACCTTACTCAAGACCGGCAACGCATCTGCGACATCTGCGACTCCTGGTTTTGCGGGTATCCATGGGCGGCGGTGATTACTTTCCATCAGGTTACGAGCCTTCTAGTTTTTTTTTCTCTTAATTATTGGCTTCGTGCGGTCAGCACATTTAGCCAGTGTCAAGTAAGATAATATAGTGAATATTTTCTTTGCATAAAGTAGATGATAATGAACTTTAATCGTAAATGAGGGTTGACTTTTGAATTGAGTCGCCTGAATTTGAAGAAACTAACATTGTGGGGGGGTCTAAGGGGTTCTTAAATAAAGGTTTATTAACATTTTAGCTGCCGCCGTTGCGTTAAAATATAAAAAAACCACTTGAAAGTTTTGTCAAAATCGGCTATAATCACGAAAAATTACACGTTTTTAGGTTATACAGTACCATAGTAATAGAACCGAAGCGGGGGGACGGGGGGCGCAGCCCCCCCGCGAGGGGGGCTCGGGGGGCGAAGCCCCCCGCCATGAAAAAAGTCTCAAGAGTTAATTAGGTTAGTAAGTTGACTAAAAACGCGCGAGCCGAGCGAGCGAAGCGAGCGTGCCGCGGGAGCGGCCGGCAAAGCGCCAGAAACGACATTTTTGTAAATTTCCATATTAAAAAAAAATACATAACTTAAAAATTACTTGTCTGCGGCAGGAGGGGTAAGTGGGGGGGGGCACTCCTTATTCCTCCCCTTCCCTTCCCCCGCCAATTATGGCGACTCGATTAAAATTTTTTACTACGATACGAAACATAACCTCAAAATACAAAAATTAACATAACTTAAAAACTACTTGTTGGCGGCAGGGGGGGTAAGTGGGGGAGGAGTCCTCCCCCCTCCCCCTACCTTCTCCACCCCCACCCCACCCCCGATTCAGGCGACTCGATTCAAAAGTTTTACCGTAAATGATATTCCCCCAAACCCCTTGAGACTCAATAAAGCTGTGGGACTTTATTGAGATCTCACACGGACGAAAGTGATGTTGCACTGTTTTGTTTTCTTTACCAACACTCATGCACGTTCACGAACACATAACAGTAAATAATCCTCCATTATTTCACATTCTTAATCGTTAAACACAAATTATAAAAAATAAAACAAAACTGCAGACATGACGCTTCACTTTCCCGCCAAGAAGTTCTCAGCCTGCTACTGTTAGTTGACCTCCTTTTTAAAAATTTTTTTTTAAATTGTCCTCTTATTACCCTGTGTGTTGTAGACAGTCCAGTGTCGCCGTACACCAGCATACTGCCGCTGAGCTTCGTGGTGCTGGTGACGTCCGCCAAGCAGGGCTACGAGGACTGGCTGCGGCACAAGGAGGACAAGCGGGTCAACAACCAAGTGGGTAGGTCATTGTCCATAAAAATCAAATACATAAAATAATTCTACGCTCACACCAATACCTAGCCCAAGTTTAAGCTTATTTTTTAAACTCGTTATCTCGGTAAAATGGTTAAACTATACAGGATTTTGTTTTATATTATGTGCACGTCTTAGATGAATGATGCGAGACCAATCATTCATCTAAGACGTGCACATACTATTTTATATCATTCAGTAACGTTTATAGACATAATTTTATTTTATTTTTAATTTATTTATTATTTATTTAATTTGTCCGGCACAATAAAAAATAACTCGTGGATATCGGGCAAACGAAGGTCACGTGTAGTGTAACGTAAAGGTAACCTAACCTAGGTATCCTGTGGCATCGTGATGTGTCAGAGTTCAATTGCGCGGTCCCGGTCGATTGACCATTGATCAACGGTATTTTTGTGGATATGTTTGATAAATTTTAGTTTCTTTATTTTTCACTTAAAAGAAATTAAATTAAATCTGTAGCTAAATTAAGTTACTCTATAATAATTTAAAAAGTAATGCGCACAGATAAAAAAATCCTTGTTTGCGGATAAATATACATAAACATAGCAAAACACCCAGACCCGACCGGGAATTGAACCTGGGACCTCAGAGGTGGCGCGACGCCAGATCCGGCGTGCTAACTACTCGACCGCAAAGGTCGTCAAAAATATCATCATCACCTTCATAAGCCGAAGGACGTCCATTGTTGGACAAAGGCCTCGAGGATCTTCACCGCGATCTGTCTTGTGCTGCGACCTGTGACCTTCACTAGATCCACCTTGTTGGAGGCCTGCCTATTGCGTCTTCCGGTGCGCGGTCGCTACCAAACAAACATGTTAACCTTCAAGTGCATCAAAACCAGACTAGCCCGAATTCTAGAAATTTTAGGGTAACGCGACTGCCGCGCCACCCGCCGCGTGCGGTCTATTGTTTTTTGAAGGATTTAACCGCTTCTCTGGTATTAGACCCAGATGTCCCGGGTTCGAATCCCATTCGGAGGTAGATACATATTATATCATGGCTTTTATTTCGTATTTAAAGTTTGGTTGGTGATAGGACTCATTTTAAGTCCGCCTTTAGCTACCATACATAACAAATATTATAATCACGACTATTATCCCCGAAGTGTTAGTCAGAGACTAGGAAATGAGGACAGCAAAAGCAGTCCTCTACCATAGTCCACTTTTCACCAAATAGCGACTGCACATGTGCTCAGCGTGACAGGTGGTGAGCCTATCGCCGCTCTATGCTGACGGAAGTATGTGCATTCTTTAGTCCGTTAGTCGCCTTTTACGCCACCCTAGGGAAGAGAGGGGGTGGTAGTATTCTTTCACCGCTACCCGACACGGTTACGTACCACCATCTTACCTAAGTCGTCCGCTGTTGCCACTAAAGATCCCAATGGGTCGACGTGCTACTGCGAGAGGGAGACCTCTGCAGGCCCCACTAGATAAGATAAATAAATAAATAAACTTTCCTACACTCACACCAATTATCTAGCCCAAGAGAAGCTTCGTTAAGAAACTCGTTAAAATGGTTACTCAACGGATAAACATACTTAAAATACTTAAATGCATACTTATTATACATAGAAAAACAATAATTTCTAAATTAAATTTTGGGGGTTAAAGTTGCTCGCGTCCGTAGGTTTACCCTTGAGACCCTACACGTGATCCCTGGGTGGTGCTAAATGAGTAACACTGACTGAGTGGTAGAGCAACGCTGCGTTGCAGCACGCATTGGGCCGGCTCGCCCGGCGTAATACCACCCTCTCACGAATATTCGACGTGAAATAACGGCACTTGGTGCTGTTGTGTTTCGTCCGACCAGTGAGGGTTCCGGAGGCCCCTTCCCCGCCCCCCCTCCCAATTCCTATTCCTTCCTTAAACCTATTCCTCCCTTGAAGGCCGGCAACGCATCTGCGATTCCTCTGGTTTTGCGGGTGTCCATGGGCGGCGGTGATTACTTTCCATCAGGTGACCCGCCTGCTCGTTTGCCTCCCTCTTTTATAAAAATAAAAAATAAAAATTGACCCGACCGGGGATCGAACCCGGGACCTCAGAGAAGGCGACAGACACCATGAAAACCGGTGTACAAACCACTCGACCAAGGAGGTCGTCTATATCTATAAGATAGTCGTCCGCTATAACATAATAGGTAGCTTTCAATATGCGATGTCGTGTATAGATATTAACAATACAACCCGCCAAACCTCGAGCCTCAGAAATATCCCCTAAGTATATCAAGCTAAGACACGATTTGAAATGTGATGCTATTCCTTTACATAGTTACGTCACGCCCGTTTATCTAGACTTACTACGACTACGAGACATTGTCTTTTCTCAGTTCACATAATTCGTTTAACAGTGGAGACAGTGCACAAAGGTGTAATAAACCAAGTGCACAACTCGAGTATCGCGCCGGGCACCTTAGTAAGGGTGCGGCGCGGCAAGGAAGTGCCTGCCGATCTCGTGCTGCTGTGTTCAGCCGACGAGAAGGGCAAGTGCTTCGTGACCACGGCCAACCTCGACGGCGAGACCAACCTGAAGACGCTGCGGGTGCCGCCGTCTTTGGTCGGGTACACGCCAGGTCAGGATCACTTCACTATTTTTAAGGGTACCTTCAGTGCCGGATCTAAATTGGATCACGATAATAACGCTCATACCAATCATCTAGCCTAAGAAACCTAAGCTTCTTTTGAGTCTTAAACGGATAAACATACATAAACATGAAAACATAGAAAACACAGTCCCGAAATCAATTAAGAAAAAAAGATTTTTCTAAATTGACCAGTACACAACAACACCACAACCAAAATACAATATGACTAAATTAGCCCTACATGATCAGGGTCCAATCGTTGTCGTATGATCGCATTCGTTAAAGACTCACAAACTGGCATTGGGCCAGTTTAGTGGGTTATGGCATAATCTCCTCATGTGGGAAGGCCTAGCAGTGGGACGTTTATAGGCCGTTGATGGATGAATGATGAACAGTGATCGGAATAAGTAGATTGAATTTACGTACTTGCATCAGAATTGTTCATAGACAGCATAATATGGATAGGATAAGATATTTTTTCAAAATCTCTTCGGTATATCGGGATTCAATAAAATATGAAACCTATTAATCTAATACTTAATGTAAGTAGGTATTTAATTTTATACTTTGTTAAGCTTTTACTTTAGGTCTTTGAATACTTACGATAGTTTTTAATATTAAATCGTAGAAAGTGGTAAGAAAACAATCTTGCTCATTTTGATATACATATTTCACATTAAATAATTTTAAAATTCCCACTAAAAATCTTATTAATTTATAAATTACGAAGATTGGAGGAAATGTCGTGTTCATGCGTTTCAGATCATTGACCCTAAATCAACCTACCTACTCCGTTCGCTGATGATGAATGATCAGGACCTTGTGCTCGCTTTGCTTTGACACGGCCACACATGACATAAGTACATTACTTATGTCATGTGTGGCTGTGTCAGTCAGCCTCAGTTCTGCTATTTCAAAATGTCCGTCGTGTCTCGGTGATTGCCATTTTTTGGCACGAAGAACTTTATTCTGTCGTTTTTCTTGTAATCCCATAGACAATTACGCCATTGAGACACGATTATGGACGTTTTAAAATAGAAGAATGAACTTATTTAAATACCAAATCAGTCTAATCGATATCTTCAATTCAATAACACAGCAAGTATTGCACTACTTAACACAAAATATCCCAATGGGTCGACGTGCTACTGTGAGAGAGAGACCTCTGCAGGTAATATTGCAACATTACCACTTGAGAAACACCTTACAATATCTTTATTATTGATTTTTTTTTTCATTTACAATGCTGTATAGATATAGGATAGAATGTTTACTATAAAAAATCACAATCTACTAGAAAAAAATTCAACGAGTCTTCTGGGGTATCAGTAGCTTAGCGGTTAGAGCAGTGGATCGGCAATCCAAAGGTCATGGGTTCGAATCTCATTCGAGCTTTCCTGAGACTGGTTGTTATTTTTCTAGTAAACATTTTTATCCACCCGTGTCTGTTATCGCCCGGTACTAACGCGCCACATCTGGCGCATATAAAAAATGAATGGCGAGGTTTATTCTGTTTTAAAAGTGTATTCCACATTGTAAATATAACAAATAATACTCATAATAATTATTACACCTTTCATGCTTTTATTTATAATTAAATTTATTATTTTATATTAAATCGGGGAAAAAAAGTACTTTCACCTACTTTCATTTTTATTTGCAATTTATTATAGAATCAAACTATACTTTATTATACATAGCCAGATAGCTTATTTAATAAGGATTCCAGTGATATAAGTTTTTTATATAGTCTCTATATAATTTTTTTATGGAAATCGTCATTATACCTAGACCGGATATAAACAGGAAGTAATACGGAAGTAGCTTGACACATGCGGCCATTTTTAAAAAAAATGGCCGCATGTGTCGACACACAAGCGGCTAAGATGGTTAACAACTCCCGCTTCTAATACAGCAGTTCCTCCGCAGACATACTGCCGCAATGCATGCGCGTCGAGATACCTCGGCCCATCGCGGACCTGTACACGTTCTACGGCCGGCTGGACATCCCGGGCCAGGACGCCATGGTGCTGGGCACCGACAACCTGATGCTGCGCGGCTCGCGGGTCAAGAACACCGAGTGGGCTATCGGGTGCGCCGTATACACCGGTCAGTTACTGTATCTTTATATCTTAATTATTGAAATTTTGCATTCACAATGCTATATAGATAACGGATAAAATGTTTACTAGAAAAAAATCAACCAGTCTCAGGAAGCTCGATTGGGATTCGAACCCACGACCTTTGGATTGCCGGTCCACTGCTCTAACTTATCTTTATACTTACTACATGGGTTGCCCGCAGTATGTAATGAGTAAAACATCAACTAAATATTTAAATGGGGCTTGACTACCTATCTCGTTGGCGCAGCGGCTTGCGCGTTCGGCTTGCGATCTTGCTCGCTAAGTCACTTTCGCAATGACGGGTCGCTGGATGGGTGACCAAATTAAAAAAAAAACATCTCGAGCTCCTCCGTGCTTCGGAAGGCACGTTAAGCCGTTGGTCCCGGTTGTTGTCGTAAGATGACAGTCGTTAAAACCCACCAACCCGCATTGGGCCTGCGTGGTGGGTTACGGCCCAACATCCCCACGTGCAGGCCTGTGCCCAGCAGTGGGGACGTTTCTAGGCTGGTGATGATGATGATGAATCAAAAATATTTACAATTTCTTTGTGCAAAATATAGTGTCGTTCGGATTTTTAACCGACTTCAAAAAAGGAGTAGGTTAAGTCGCCTGAATTTTTTATGTATGTTCCACGATAGCTCCGCCAATTGTGAACCGATTTTGAGCATTCTTTTTTTTAAATTTTTGTTGAGAGAGAATCACGGTATAACACTGGTGTCTGTTTCTTTAAAAAAAACAAAACTAAAATACACTAATATTTGTACAAAGAATTGTCAATAATTTTTTTACTAACATTCTTCATCGAGTTTGGCCTAATTGTAGAGCAGGACAGACGCGGAGCAGTTTCTTCACGGGCCCGCACTCATAGTTATGATGTTTCGTACTTTATATAAGGGGACTGCTAGAAACCGCAAGAAACTTCAAGGGCTGGTCAGGGCAAGTGTTTTAAACACGATAAAAATGACAAAAACGATTGCAGACTAACGTAGGTACTTATCGCCCAGCTGACGCGGACGGGTCAACAGACGTGTGGGTCAACGGCCGGCCGCTTTAAAATAAATTAGATACTCAAAGACTATCAAATTAAAATTTATAAAATTAATTATTTAATAAAAAATAAAATGCACGAATTTCTTTTTTGTTTTTTGTCATGACCTGACCGCCCTTGAAGTTTCCTGCGGTTTCTAGCAGTCACCTTATAAACTTACTCGTAAATAATACTTTATACACGCTGCAGTGCAGTTCTGACCTGCTTTTGGGGGACTTTTGTGCGACTTTTGGGGTCGGCTGTTCGATTACTCAGTTAGCGTAGTTTTGCCTTTGGCGTTTATATCTTATCTAGATAGTTAATTAGGTATAGTACACAATGGCATAAAGCAAAAGTATTGGTTGCTTGATAGATGTAATGTAATTTTACAAAGGTTTAAATAAATAAATAGACAAGTAAACAGCGTGTTAGCACTGTAAGCAAAAACTTGGCCGAGACAGCTCACTATAATGGATGTTAGTTTGGCGGATTAGCATTATCGCCGTCATGTATGAGCTAATCTAAATGTTTAACACGTTTATTGATTAAAATAGCTGTAGTTACTGATTAACTCCTATTATCGGCCATTAGAATGGAGACGTTACTTTAATAAAACCTTTATATTTCAAGCCAACTCATATTGTCAGATGACTTAATAGAATTAACATGAGTGTAGAGAGGCAGGGCACTCCTATTGTACGCGTATTGCCAATTTTCAAACCAATTATAATTCAGAAAAGGATTTGAAGTTTGACGTTTCTATAAAACTTGTTCATCAACAAGTAATAATAATAATATTTCTATTCCGACATTTCTATACTAATAATAATCTAAGTATACTAATATTATAAAGAGGAAAGATTTGATTGTTTGTTTGTTTGGATTGAATAGGCTCCGGAACTACTTGACCGAGTTGAAAAATTCTTTCACCGTCGGGAAGCTACACTTGGGTGACATAGGCTATATAATATTTTCAAAAATTCGTCACGGGGTACGGGGTCCACGCGGACGAAGTCGCGAGCGGGCCGCTAGTATACAATGTCGCCCGGGCGCAATTGATCGCCCGAAATATTTTGAATATACTCACATAAAAAAATTATCGACAAAAAACCTTTAAAGAGGGGGTCTATCTTTTACTATATAAGTTACTGATTTTTATAATTTTGGGTAGAGTCCGTGACCTTGTCTCCGATGTTTTTGGCTCGATTTCAGTTTTCTTTGATGTTTCTTAAAGCTTATCACGAAATTTAGCGTAAATAATCCGCAACTGCTATCTTTAATTTAAAAAAAGAGTATTTAGACTAAAACATCAGAGACCACAAAGGTTTTTTAAATTACTGACGTGTAAGTCGTAAACTGTCAGCTTAAGAGAGCTTTTTTATTTAATAATAAGCTACTGCCAGACCTGTAGGTTAATACCTAAGTTATGTTGCAGGTGAAGAGACGAAGCTAGCCCTGAACTCAAAGTACACCGGCAACAAGTTCTCCACATGCGAGTTAGCTACCAACACTTACTTGGTGTTTTTCATCGCGTTACTCGTAATCGAAATACTGGGCTCCTACGTCTCGAAGCTGCTGATCGAGCTCTTTAACAGAGAGAGGGAGGTGTATTTAGGGTTCACCCCCTCGTTCCCACCCGAGTTCACGAACGTCCTACAAGACATGTTTTCTTTCCTGTTGCTGTATTACTACATCATTCCGATGTCCTTGTATGTGACTATCGAGCTGAATAAGTTTATTGGTGAGTGATGTTTTTTGGTACTTTTTTTTCCACTATTTGATAGAGATAAAGTTGTAAAGGATTGTAGCAGTACGTTTTGTAACCAAATAAAAGCATGTTGAGCTTCTCCTTGCTTCGAAAGATTCGTAAAGGCATTGGTCCCGGTTGTCGTCGTAACATGGCAGTCGTTAAAACCAACCCACATGGGGCCAACGTGGTTGGTTATAGCCCATCTCCCCATGTGCTGTTGCCCACGTGGAAAGGCCTGTGCCCAGTAGTGGGACTTTTATAGGCTGATGATGATGAAGCAGTTAGCCACAAAGTTTATGGTGTGTGTTAAAACTAAAAGGGAGTGTCCAACTGTCTTATGTAGCAAATTACCTAAGTCACTTGTATTAAGAGCACTTAGTGTTGGCCAGTACTCGAGTTCTTTAAGTGCTAATTTAGAGACTGGACTCATTTAGGCACAGCTCGCAAGACTCTGACTAAAATGAGTCCTGAGTTCTAAGCCTGGAGTCCTTTCGCCGAGTCCTAATGCAAAAATACTCGACTTATAGAACTGAGCCTTTATTATTATTGGAATTCAAGTTCTTAAAAATACCTAACCTTTTTAATTGTATAATACAAATATAAGTTTTGCTAAGACGTCACCTCCATGGGCAAGTATTTACTTAACTCTTCCATCATATGATCGAAGTAGTAACTCTTTGAACTTCTTTTTTCCTCTTTGGGGCACTCGTCGCGTTGGCTCGCTTGTGGAGGTGGTTGACGAACGCCATCAACAGAATGGAAATGGAACTCACTGTTTCTTAAAAGTCTTCGGCACTAGCAAATAACTCATCTAAAGAGAATCTATATTATTGTAAAAAGACTCGAGTTCTCCATTCATATTGTAAAGGCTCATGAGTCTTATCACTAACAAAAAGGCTTGAGCTCTCATTTATGAGTCCAGTCTCATAAAAATCAAGCCCAGTCCCTAAAGTAGGACTTAGAACTCAAGTCCTGGCCAACACTAAGAGCACCGCATAAAGACCGAGTGTTCGTTCTAATCTGAGGCACTACTCTCTATTAATTCGTCGTACACGGCTGTGTATGTATGTACCTACGGCGCCAATCGCTATTGAAAATAAAAGCTTGTAAAAACAACAGCGTGCGTGCATTGTACGACGAATTACGTCCCGCAACGAAGTTTCGGATGCGCTTAGAGAGCAGGGCCTCTGATTGTGAAAGGAGGAAAATGTGATGAATGACGATGACGATTAGTTGTCTACATTTAAGAGAAAGAAGTTAAACACAATCAAATCCTTGTTACTTACGTTACTTATATGTATGTACCCACTATCAACCATCACATTATAGTGAGTCATCAGGTTGGCCAGACTACTTTTCGTCAGCAAAGTAACCGACAGGAAACCATTAAATGGTCCAAACCATTAAATGGAGACCATTTTGGTCTCCTGTCGGTTACTTTTACTAGTAGACAACTAATCGAGGATGAGACATCGAGGAGGAAAATGTGATGAATGACGATGATCGTGATTCATCACATTTTCCTCCTTTCAGAATCTTTATCTTACAATAATATAGAAAGTGTTAAAAGTACTTATTTTATTTATTTTACTCTGCGTAAACCGGAATTTAGAACATACAACATGTGATAAGATTATGGACATATCATGATGGATATAAATATAGATAGCGCCCAACTAGCAAATTGGTCATATAAAAACTGTGCTATGCGACTTTCGGTTATATAACTGTTGAATTGATGTTATTAGACAACTACGACGTTGTGTAACCGTTATTCCTACAACGATTTAGTCCCGTAACTAAATGGTCCACTAAATAAGTTGATTAAACGTTTCTACGACTACTTTATACAACGTCGTATAATGGTACAAAAATATAGGTTAAGTAAACGTTTTTACGACTGTATTATACAACGTTGTATAGTGGTGCCTGTGTATAGGTTAGGTAGACGTTTTTACGACTGATTTATACAACGTCGTATAGTGGTGCCTGTGTATAGGTTAAGTAGACGTTTTTACGACTGATTCATACAACGTCGAATAGCGGTACCTGTGTATAGATTAGGTAGACGTTTTTACGACTGATTCCTACAACGTCGTATAGTGGTGCCTGTGTATAGGTTAGGTAGACGTTTTTACGACTGATTCATACAACGTCGAATAGTGGTGTTAGAGTATAGGTTACGTGAACGTTTTTACGACTGCTTTATTATATCGTCGTATTATGAAGCCAGGTTGTAGGTCGGATAAATAAAAAAAATATGACACCATGTATAAAGGTTTTATTTATAGTAAAGGTTATCTGTTCATGTTTATTATCTCACGGAACTCTAAAATAATTTATCATGGCCGACCATCTTGGTCGCAAGAAACCGCATAATGCGACCTTTTCATTCTATAATTGATGTATAGAAGTCGTTTCTTAACTTAGACAAGATGGCTGCTATTTTAGTATGTAAACAAATTTTAAGCAATAGTCTACAATAATTTAATTTCAAGAAATTCGAAGGGGGCGTAAAAAAATTCACAACAACACACCTATATTTCACCACAAAACTAAACGTCCCATAAGAACTAGGTGCACTGGACACATTTATCCTTACACTCTGTTCGTGTATAATATTGTTAAACTAAATGTAAAAATAAATAAGTAAACTATAACTTATAAACCGTTTAAATTTTGTATTTGATAACTCGCTCTTTTCCAGCAAACATCACAGGAACGAATGAATGGAAGGAACTTCAGTTCATTCCATTGTGTACAATAAAAGTCGATGTTAAACACTTAACCGATATTACAGTCATCTTCTAATGTCTATGCAATTGATATAGGACTTCAGTGGTTCGATAACAGTCGGTCAAAAACTTTTATGTAACATTTAAAAGTTCTTGACTGACGTTTATTTAACTTTTAAGTAACAATAATGTCGTTTAATATGGGCCTATTTCGCGTTGTATAAACGTCTACGACACGTTTATATGACCCACTTTATAGAACCAAAAGGAAATGTAAAACGTTTTCTCAACTATTATGCAACAATAATTTGTTACTTGGGCGATACCTACATACATACAAACAATGCCGACTATTATCCCCGAAGGGTTAGTCAGAGACTATATAGGAAATGGGGACTGCAAAAGCAGTGCACTGCCATAGTCCACTTTTCACCAAATAGCAACTACACATGTGCTCAGCGTGACAGGTGGTGAGCCCATCGCCGTTGTATGCTGTTGAATGTATGTGTAGTTTTTAGTCTGTTAGTCTCCTTTCTGGTGTAAGTGGTCGACCGAGAACTTCCTCGATTGTACACTTCTTTTGAAGTTTTAATCGTCAACCTTTTTAAAAGTCCCCTCCTTTGTCTAAGGTACTTACTTCTTTACTTGGGACAATGACCTCCGTTGCGAAGAAACAGGCAAACCTCCTCTCGCCAACACATCTGACCTGAACGAAGACTTGGGCCAGATCGAGGTGCTGTTCTCGGATAAGACGGGCACGCTCACCAAGAACCTCATGGCGTTCAAAGCCTGCTCCATAAGAGGACACATTTATGAGGAAAGGGAGAATAAGCTGTACGACACCGAGCGGTTTGAGGAACCGGTGGATTTTGGCAATGTAAGTTTGTATTTGTATTTTAATTTATTAAATCATAATCTAGGTATTCATTTCTGAGCATATTATATTTATTTATAATGACACACCAACAGTGAACACATTAAATAAATTACAGAGAAAAATGTGCAAAAAAAGTATCTGATGCGAACACCAATGAAAGGCGTGTACAACATTCACGTTATCACAATGAATTACAGATAACATAGCGTAAAAATATAAAAAATAAAAACTTGAGTAAATTATAATCTAAAACTAAAAATAAAAAAAATAAGAAGTAGTAAATAAGAAGCTATAAACATTGGTAAGCAAAATTGAACAAATCATAATCATAATCATAAATCATAAATTTATTGTTTCTCATGTAGTTTGACAGAGTGTTACAAATATTAAAATAGAGTATCATACATGACCCAATTTGGGCATAACAATATTGAATTGAATTTAAAATAAGTACAGCACACAATACCAAATAGAATAATTGAAACATTAATACAACAATAATTATTATCATCAAAAACACACAATTTAAGTAGCTAACATGCACCTAAGTCAAATTAACGGGATAGGTACAGTCCATGATATACAAATACAGTAATTTAGGTTAGACTAGACAGTTCAGCAAGCTTTCTATCTGTAAACTAAAAAATAAACCACAAAAATAACATGTACAAATAAAGCAATCAACACCAAGCGATAGTGTTGTTATATTAATATATTTTTTATTAAATCAAAACTTTACCATATACATACCATATTAAAAGTTCTAACTCAATAGAGCTAGAACTAAACTTGGAGCAACAGTGGCGCGCATAATACGCCGACCGACGCCGGCGCACCAAAAGTGGATGAAACAACTCTTTGGGATAAAAGTTGATACGCGTTCTGTAGGTAGGTACGCGTAGGTGTAGGAGGTAAAACCAACAGTCTCAGACCCAAAGGTTCCGGTTTAAACTACAGGAAAGTACTAATGTGCTCGGTTTGGTTGCCCTGACTTCGTCCGCATGATCACCCCGTGACGAATTTCCATAAAAAATCTTCTATACAACCTTATCCTGACAATTACAAATACAACAAAAAAGAATTAGCCAATTAAGCACAGCCTTTCCGAAGTGGTGCGCGAATATACATTTGTGGCTATTGATTTTTATAGTTATTGTAAAAAGATTGTAAGTCGTAGATATTCAACCAATATAACGTTCGTCACAATTAATTGATATCTTCGCTACTTCGATCCCAAACAAATTGTAGTTAACTTTATATGTACGAAATGATAAAATATTAAAAAAAAGCTAGCACTCAGCACACCACACCGAGAACCAATAATGACGATTCCACAATAAAAATGGCACGTGACGTGACGTGCTTTATCTATCACCCAAATTAACGTTCGTTGGCCATTCATTATCAAGAAAGCACATAATCCTATAACTTTTTGCGATAAACAAATTTTAATGTTGTTTCGTGGTAAGATAAATTAATTAATTAAATTAGGCAAATGTCCTTTACACAGAAATACTGAAAACATAACCCCTTAGTACATATTGATAACCAGTTAGTATATTATGTAGATTAAACGTAATTCTTCGATATTATGATAAAATGTTTACTAGGAAAAAAAGCGGTCTCGGTAGCTTAGCGGTTAGAGCAGTGGGCCGGCAATCCAAAGGTCATGGGTTCGAATCCCATTCGAGCTTTCTGAGACTGGTTGATTTTTTTTCTAGTTTACATTTTATCCTATATCTACGTATATAGCATTGTGAATGCAAAATTTCAATAATAAAGATCTTCGATATTATTTTATATCAAAACAGCAGCGGCGCGGCGGCGGAAACTCTCATCTTGCCTCATCGCAGGTGCTAATAAGGCTAAAGATGACCCTAATCATTGAGAAACTCACTATTCTTATATACAGTCGTGGTCAACTAATTAGGGACATTCAAGATAGTGAAGAGCAATAACCGGTTATGTACATATAAATATAAAACCCTATTGATTTTTCAGCACCTATTATTTGCATAATTTGGTCCGATTACTATACTATAAATGGCTGTAAATAAGAGAATAATTAAATAGAAAAAAGTATTTAATATCAAAGGTTGAACATGTATTAAATTTTAAGGTATAATTATGTAGCTGGACATTTAATTAAGGACAGTAAAGTATAATGATGAATAGAGTTAAACAAAACGAATAATCTCCAGTATTATAATATTTTTAAAAGCTCCATTTTATTACGTGTAAAATCAGTACCCAGTAGCAAAACCTTTGTTAGTAATTACCGCTTGACACCGATGTGGCATAGACATTATCAGTTTCTGACATGTTTCGATAGGAATGTTTGCCCATGCCTTACAAAAAGCTTGATTAAGTTGATCTAAAGTTGTGGTACGATAAGTTGAAACTTTTTTCTTGATTTCGTGTCAAAGGTGCTCAATTGGGTTGAGGTCCGGGCTATTTGCTGGCCAATCTAGCACCGATACTGACTGACTGGTAAGAAACGACTTGACTGAACGGGCGGTATGTTTCGGGTCGTTATCATGCTGAAACGTCCATATAATAGGGAGATGCTCCTCAGCATAGGGAAGCATAGTTTCCTCCAATATTGTTTTGTATTGATGTTGGTCTAAGTTACCCTGAACTTTTCTCACAGGTCCCACTCCACGTCCAGAAAATGAACCCCAAATTTTAATGTTTCCACCGCCATGTTTCACCTGCTTTTTTGTGAATCTTGGATTCATTTCCGCTTTTACAGGACGCCGTACGTATTGCCTTCCATCTGAAGAAATTAAATTAATCTTGGTCTCGTCAGAGAATAATACATGTTGCCATTGGGCGTAGGTCCAATGTCCATATTTACGTGCAAACGCCAAACGAGCATTTCTATGTTCTTTCTTCAACAACGGTACTTTGCGAGCCACTCTTCCGAAGAACCCTGCTTCTACCAGACGTCGTCGAACGGTCCTCGCTGATACACCGGCTCTTTCGTCTGCCCCAAACACTTCGTGTTTAATTAAAATAGAGCCTAGAAACGGATCTTTCTTAGCTAACCTGGTTATCATTCTATCTTCTTGCGGAGTTGTTTTTCTCGATCTTTTTGTCCTGGGCACATTTAAAGCTGTGTTATTGCGCCTGAAATGTTGCACTGCATTGCATACCATAGTTTTTGAACAATTTAAATGTTCTGCTATCCCTCGGTATGACCAACCACGCTCGACAAACTTCATGATAATTGTTCGTAGTGTTGGATCGCAACTTTTATTTTTGCCCATATTTCTTCAAAATAATTCTCAAAACTTAAAATTAAAAATCTGGATTGCCGCCAAAACTACCACAAAACAATAAAAGAAGAAATAAAAAAGTATTGAGATTCAAATTTTGAAAATAGAACGCAATATCTCAGTGTCCCTAATTAAATGGCCAGCCAGCATTCTTTGAACAAATAGCACACTGATAATCTATCAGCTATACTGTAAAGAGGTTTAATGTTTAAGAAGTTGTTATTGTTTGTATAATCGGGCACATCAATGACTAATTATACTTACGTGTAAAAGATATGGAATATTGTTAAGACTCGTTGGAAAATAAAAAATAAATTCACAATTTGGCTTAACTAGAGATTGTCCCTAATTAGTTGACCACGACTGTATATGTATAATATATAATTATGTAAAAAATATATAATTTTGTTTATTTCTGCTACACGCGGCCTACTTTCTTTCTCCGAAACCGATTTTCGTTTGCTATTTTCAGCGGTTTCCATTCCTTTCGAAAAATTTATACAAAATAGGTTTGGCATTTAGATTATTATTTTTAGAAAATTGTTTGAAATTTCAAAAATATTGGAAAGCTCTATAAATAGCATACGAAAATCGGTCGAAATTTCGTGTCGGAGAAACAGAGTAGGCCCCTGCCCCCTGCACTTCAACCTGTCCAAAACTGACGATTTTCTCTAATCGATATTGATCCTTATATCCTTTAGTTAAAGTTTAAAATTTATTGAAGATTTTTGACAGTTTGTGGTAGTTTGACCTGGCTGGCGTCTGTACAATGTCCACTGAAAGGAGAAAGTTGTAAATGTATCATAGTGTAGTATGAACTGTATTATTGCATCATTATTGTCACATAATTATGAATCATCTTGTTGGCGGCAAGCTACTTTTAGTCACTGGTCTTTCCAATAGTTATGCACGGTGAATACCTACTTCGATTCGAGAGGTATTTCCGTATGATAAGCATTATCTTTATCTCGTATCAATGAGTTTTTATCATATATAAGTCGTCGCGTAGCGGTGAAAGAATACTACCACCCCCTCTCTTCCCTTGGGTGTCGTAAAAGGCGGCTAACGGACTAAAGACTGCACATACTACCAACAGCTTAGAGCGGCGATGGGCTCACCACCTGTCACTTGAGCACATGTGCAGTCGCTATTTGGTAAAAAGTGGATTATGGTAGAGGAGTGCTTTTGCGGTCTTCATAGCCTAGTCTCTGACCAACCCTTTGGGGATAATACTGCCCTACTAAGCGCAAAAGCGGTATCTAAATGAAAGCTAGTTTCGAGATAATTGAAGTTAAGTAAAAATACGTTTATTTCACTTTATTTATTATTTTGCTTTTTAAATAGATTCTATATATTATGTTGGATCTATTTTTTATTACAATAGTTAAAATGACTTAAATGTATGTGGATATGCCTTATTCATGAGATACTGCTATTCCGCTTAGTACATAGCAGAATAAAATGTGAGTTACCCCTTTTTGGTTAGCTCTTTCCCTACATGTCTGTATATAAAAGAATATGAATTTTCTGTTGAATAAAATATGTACAAATATGTAAAAAAAAAATTATTAAAGTATATTTATAAAGTCTTTTACTGTTTAAGTTTATAATGGTATAAAACAATATAAGAAGAAAAAAAAGATTCAATGAAATCTAGTCAAAAGTAGGGAGTTCTCTCCAAAAGGACATTCTATTATGAGGTATAATATTTTGAAAATTTTTCTTTTTTGCTTTTTGAAATTCCTTCAGGTGTAGTTTTTCTTCTACGGTGGTGGCAAAACTTGATTTTTCAGAATTTTATTTTCGATTGTGCTTGCAGTGTTATAGGGTCGTTATTGAATCTAGTTCTGTATGTCAAATCAAAACTGCCTCTATTGACTTCTACTTCGACCATTTCATTAATAAATGGACGCGGTTTAATTCCTGACAGTTTATACTGTGTCGTGGAATCTTTCCAGTCATAAAAATCTTCTTGAGTCATTATTTTAGGTTTTAAGTTTTTTCCTGCAGTAAACTAAACTAAACTTTCCTACACCCACACCAATTATCTAGCCCAAGAGGAGCTTCGTTATGAAACTTGTTAAATGGTTACTAGACAACAGATAAACATACTTAAAATACTTAAATAAATACTTATTATACATAGAAAATATCCAGACCCAAGACAATTTAGAAAAACGATAATTTCTAAATTGACCCGACCGGGGATAGAACCCGGGACCTCAGAGATGGCGACACCATGAAAACCGGTGTACAAACCACTCGACCAAGGAGGTCGTCGAAGGAGGCAGTAGGTACTAACTAACTGCCTCACAAAAATCTGCAAAATCATAAATTTTATTTTTCATGAGTTTTATCGACAATTCCACCCTATGGTGGAAACTGTCAGCCGACATACAAGTGTGGCCTGGTACAAAATATTTTATTACAATCGTTTTGGCGTTGATGTCATTGGAATTCACAACATAGATTAAGAAAGAAAAGAATGTCAAATTTTTGTTGTGATGAACAATATTGTCAACCCACAGAATAATATTTGTTTAATCTCGATGAAATATAAAAAAGTGGTAGTATGCACTAATGATTCAGCTTTGGAGCGTCCAAACAACCCTTCATACCATAGTACAGGAAAGCTCATCTCTGTAAAATGTATTAGAAATCCGATCGTATCCTTTAAACCTTAAGCGCCAATTTGATTTGTCGCTGCAACCGTATGTCATATAGTTAATATGATTTGCGGGTCAAGTAAGCATTAAAATACTAAGCGTCACAGCGGTAAGCGTCATTTGACGCTTATTGGCTTAGAAAAATTGCTGTTCTTTTTTAAGAGATTTGGCGGTATTCAAATATACAGCGGTTTGTCTACGTAATATTGATATACCTACCTCTAATACCCTTAGTGATTTGAGGTAAAATTGAGATAGGGAAATCTTTGTTAAGGTTTTTTCATATGTTTTGAACAAGATACAGCTAAAAGGCTTAGTTCATAAGATGCGTATTTTTTAAAGCTATCCGATGGCATAAAAATTAACTTTAAATTAAATTTTTTTGAGATACCGCTTTTGCGCTTAGTAGGGCAGAATAGTCGTGATTATATGTATTTGGGTATGTAGTAAAACTAACTGCCACACCCGTGATTTTTCATTCTAAATTTTTGCTTAAATTAATAGGCCTCCTATTACATCTTGAAAGCGATTTTTGCGTAAAATGCCCATTTTCGCATTTTGTAGTAATTTTGCAGTTGTATTTATCGTTTTTATCGAAATAGGATAATAAATTTGTGCATAATATTACAAATCTCCATTCTGTGAGCATAAGTTGAATTCCGACGGCCGGCGCATCGCATTTTGTAGTAATTTTGCAGTTGTATTTATCGTTTTTATCGAAATAGGATAATTAATTCATTATAAAATCTTTATTCCTCATGAAGTAACAATTACTCTGGTATAAATTTTGCTCAATAATATTATCGTAGATAGGAGATATTCACAGTTAACTATAGCGATTTTCGAAGTTTTTTGGTTTAGAATAAGATTTTTTTCCTATATAATATCAATGATATCTAAACATTCCGAGGCCGCTACGCACTATTCGCCTTTATAAGAGTTAACATTATAATTTTTTTATTTCACTTGTTTAGAACAGTAGTTCTATCGATGAGCTCAAAAAAGTATATGATAAGCATAAAGCACTATTTCTTGCAATATTTTTAGTACTTATGCAATTTATTTTGTAATATTTTGTTGGTGTGTTTTAATGTACCTACCTATCTGATCGTATGATATATGACGTTACATAATAATTGATAAGTGTCTGTTTATAAATGTACTAACTGATAAATATAATCAAAGAAGAGATATGTATAAATATATCACCATCTCACTCAAGTCATCCCTGTGTCCCAAAAACCTAGGCCGTTATAATTTCGGGGGTTTTCTTTTAAATCTATGTCATTTGTCTTTCCAGAGTGACGTAAAACTATTTTTCACAATACTCGCCCTCTGCCACTCCGTCCAAATATCGAGCGAGGACATGAGAAAACTCAGCGCGCGGCTGTCGATGACCAGCAATCGGTTAGACTTCTTCAGGAGAAAAAAGGTCAATAAAACTGGTATCTCCAATGGGACTGGTATCAATGGGACTGTCCCCATCGATGACGTCACTTGGCACACCGTGCTAGCAGACAGCGGCATTGGCAGCCAAATCGACTACCAAGGCAGCAGTCCTGATGAGAAGGCGTTAGTCGAAGCGGCGTGCAAGGTCGGCATCAGCTTTTTAGGAGAAGATGGTAACAACCTGCTAGTGAAGATAGGAGAGCACACTGAAATGTACGAAAAACTTCAGCTGATAGAATTCACGTCGGAGCGCAAAAGAATGTCAATCATTGTTAAAGACAAAAATGGAAAGGTGAGTCAGAATTGAATGCATGGATTTTGTATTAAGATAACGTTAATTGAGTAATATTAAAAGCTATTTATTTGACGCACACAACCTGCAAGTGCTTTGCTGAAAACAAAATAGCAAAACATTAGCGGCTTTTAGAAATCTTTTCTTAAATAAATTGATGATGATATAATCAAACTTATATTCTTCCATATTTATTACAGCATTAACTGCCGTACTCAGAGACGTCAATTAAGTTTTAATGGCAATTAAATGTCTTTCATTCTTCATTTAGCACTATACTTAAGGAAGTGAAAGCAAGAGACGAAATTATCATTAAAACTTAATTGACATCACAGCTTTAAGCACTTGATATTTGGTCTTTTTTGTACTGACTGACTCAAAATTGGCAATAATGTGTTATTTTGCGCTATGATAGAATTGCATACTTTATTTATTTCAATAGTTAGGTATGATAATTAGAAAGTTGCAGAGAGCGGGTACGAATCTATACGGTTTATATACGAGTATGTGTGTGATAAAAGCGATCCTGTGTATATTTACATTCGTATCTCAAATAGAAATGGTATTTAATGTTTATTCGTTATCTAACTTGTATCCATTACACAAACTTTGTTTTGTTTGAAGCTTGATAAAAGTTATGAACAATTTTTTTTATTTATGCAGAGAAATCCTTTTAATTGCTCATTACTTAATGCGTGTTTAAACATTCCCTGTAATTACACATATTCACATTTTTGTTTTATCATAGAAAAATTGCATTTAAATAAAAAAATGTGTCATTTGGTCTCAAAAGAAACTAAACTGCTAAAGAATAGGCGTAAAGATGATGATAACGGAATTTGTTATCTAAGTTTGATAGCCAATTTTTATATTAACCCTGTGTATTTATTGAAAAGTGTCAAATCTTAAATAGGTATATAGATTAGATAAGTACCTACTCGTGTAAGTAATACTGAACTAAATTAGTTAAATAGGATACCATAAACTACCTAATATTTATATGAGTTGCAGACACGTATCTGAAATAAAATGTGCTCATACTACTACTACTACTACACTTCCGTTATACACACGCCTGCAGATCAACCTATCCGAAACTGTCAAATTAATCCATAAAATATAGTGATAAAGTTCAAAATTTAATTAAGAAATTTTACAACCTACCACAGGTTGAAATGCTGGCGTCTGTACATGTACTATCGCGGACTCCGTCGCTTTACCAGTCTAAAGGTCAAAATCCCTTGCACACCGCGTCGTCTATTTGGTACGGGCATGTACCCGGGCGGGCGGCGCACTTCACACGAAAATCGCTGCAAAGTTGTAAAGCGACGGTGACCCCGGCCGTACATTTGGAGTCAAAGTTACGTATTTGATAATTAAGTATGTTGGACTCCAAGGTAATATGAATGAGCTTTGAGTAAACTGATTTTTTGTTATTGTAATGTTTTTATTGTAAATGCAAAAATATCACTGAGTACGCTTACTGCCGCGTTATTTAATATTAATTTGACGGGCAACATCAACGTAAATAATAATCGATAATGTAAAATACTTCATTTGCAGATTTGGCTCTTCAGTAAAGGAGCAGAGAGTTCAATTTTCCCTCTCTGCAAAAATTCTGCCCTTATAGAAGAAATAGATCGGGATGTTAACGCGTTTGCTAACAAGGGCTTAAGGACGTTAGCTGTAGCTTACCGAGAGATACCTGAAGAAGAATATCAAAATATTTCAGATAGTAAGTGTTTATTATATTTCTTAGTAGCGGCCCGCCCGTTCGTTCACGCTAACTTAGAAAGACCGTCATAGTTCAGCCATTTAAAAAAATATATTTACAAAATATAAACAAAAACCATCCTCAGTTAACGCTCTATATTTTAGTGAAAACCGCATAAAAATCCATTGCGTGGTTTAGGGGAATAGTGCAATGCCACAGACACAGGAAAACGGCAACTTTACTTTATAGTATGTAATGATTATTATGAATAGTCATCATGATTATTTTAATTTGTTGGCATGACTTTAACGCAAGATGACAGACAATAATGGATCTGCGTGTCATGCTTTGATTATAAATAGTATAATTTACTTAAATATATGATCTGGGGTTACGTATTATATATAACATTAGCATAACATTCTTGGCATGGACATCGGCCAGGAAATTGAATCCAAATTGCTACATCGAGTGTGTTATTTTAACTGCCTCCCGTAAGTTAGGTATTCTCAATAAGATGAGGCGGTTTTTCACTCCCGAGCAGCGCTGTTTGCTGTACAAGACTCAGGTGCGATCGAGTATGGAGTATTGTTCCCATCTATTGGACGGCTAAATACCGCTAAATACCTCCTCGATGCACTTGATACACTGCAAAGGCGAGCGGTACGCATTATTGGAGAGCTGAGGTTACAGCCTCTCTTGAGGACCTCCAGCTGCGTAGACATTGCTTCACTCAGTGTCTTCTACCGTGAGTGTTCTGAAGAACTTTTTGATCTAATCCCGCCCTCTCCTTTCCTGTCCTGGACTATATCAGCACTTGTACCAACAAATTTGGCAAGTCGTTCCTCTGTAAGACCATTCGGCTTTGGAATTCTCTGCCGGCGCATGTGTTTCCCAGCTCCTATAATCCCGGGTCTTTTAAACGGGGCGTGAAACGGCATTTATGCAGGCTTTATGAATGGGTGCGCATGTTACCGTGCTTGTTCCACGATGAGGAGCGCTCTCTTTATTTTGAACTGCATCGGCTGCTTACCATCAGGCAGGATGTAGTCACTATGACGTGTCACATTTAAAAAAAAGTAGTGTGAATTATCTATAAGTTAATAGTGGTAGTAAATTATATGTGGTTACGGTTAGGCTTATACAAGAAACACCGGTGTACGGTGGGTCATAACATAGTATGTTTTTAAACATATTTTATGACTTATCTAATTAAGGTTATTTCAGTATAAACAAAACGTTTTGCGAAGGTACTAATCAATAACTATAAATACCCACCAATTTAAAATACTCCGTTTGCTGTGACAATAATCATGACTATTTGTAATTGCTTCTAAAAGTGAACTTGCTTGAATATAACATTTATGTTTAACTTATTCTTTAATGCCCACTTTACAATGTTCCAAATAGGAATGAAAAAAAAACAAAAAACTAAGTGCCTACCTACGTTTTATTTGTAGCAATGAAAAGGATAGACATAAGGGACGCGGAGTCGCTACAGCTGGCCACTCAGCAGTACCGGGTGCTGGAGCGGCAGCTCACCTTGATAGGCGCCACGGCGGTAGAGGACTGCCTCCAGGACGACGTGGCGGATACATTGGCTGCGCTGCGAAGGGCCGGCCTCAAGATATGGGTGCTCACGGGAGACAAGGTCAGTTGGGGCGACTAATGTTTTCTGCCTTCAGGACGACGTGGCAGATACCTTAGGTACACTGCGAAGAACCGGGCTCAAGTTATGGGTGCTCCCTGAAGACGAGATCACCAATAAAAATAACTAGTCCTACGGTGCTCACGCTCTTGAACCGTGAATTTCTTTCTTCACCATTATTCACCATACCCTGTCACCTCTCTGTACTCTTTTTAATATAATAAACCAATATATATACTCCCTGGCCGATTTCGGCTACGGTGACTGCTAAAAGAAAGAGAAGAAAGTTCCGCTAATCCACAGTATTATGTCTACGTTGAGCTGCCCTATCATGTGCCCTCTGATGACTACAGTAGCCAATCTTATTTGAGAACGTGCGCAAACACTGGCGGCACGTGAGGGCACCGTCGACATAATTATAAAAGATGGCCCGAGGTGGTCTGGCCTTCAGAGCATCGCGTTTTGCATCTAATTCGGCTTTTCTTTGCTCTTCAAAGTTATTTACTTGCACTCGCACAAAACGTCTCCATTCTGGGCGACGGCTTGCAGCATCCTCCCACTCCTGTGGGTTGATGTCGCATCGCTTCATATGTCTCTTCTGAACATCCTTGAATCGTAAGAACTGGCCGCCTTGTTTCCGCTTGCCATCTTGGAGCTCAGAAAAGAAAATGCGTTTCGCAACCCGGTCGTCAGCCATTCGTGAGACGTGACCACACCAACGAAGTTGTCGCCGCATCAGATACGCCTCAATTCCACAAACATTTGCGCGTCGCAGTACATCGGTATTTCTCACCCGATCCGACCACTTGATGTTTAAAATATCTCGCAAGCATTTAAGGTGGAATTTTTCCAGTGTGCGTATGTTTTTCCGATATAAGACCCATGTCTCGGAGGAGTACAAAAGGTTTGGAAGAACTACTGCCATGTAAACCGAGATTTTGGTAGCGAGTTTCAAATCATGTGATCGTAGCATCTTGGATCGAAGTTTGCCAAAAGCAGCAGCTGCCGCGCTTATACGGTTGTTTATTTCGGCTTCAAGGTCACACTGGGATGTAATAGTGCTGCCCAAGTACTTGAATTTCCTTACTTGTTTCAGCTCACTATCGCCAAGACCAATCTTAAAAGGCTCTGTGCCCTCAAAGAAATCCATTGCCATAACTTCCGTCTTTGAGACACTGATTTTAAGACCATACCGACAACAGACTTCGTGAAGATTCGAGACCAGCAACTGAAGATCCTGAGGCGAGTTTGCAACAAAACACAGATCATCCGCATACATTATCTCCGTTACAACTGAGTGCGACACTTTAGTGTAAGCTTTGAGTCTAGTCAGGTTAAAAAGTCCACCATCAGTTCGGAATCGTATTTTTATGCCAGCAGAAATCTGCTCCACGACTTCACCGACTGCTACTGCAAAATAGAGCGCAAACAGTGTTGGTGCTAGCACACAACCTTGCTTGACGCCACAACTTACTGGAAAGTACTCTGTCTGTTCACCGTTGTAAGTTACACAACAGGTCATTTCATCGTGCAGGAGTCGGATCATTCGAACAAACTTTTCCGAGCATCCTAATTTTGCCAGTACGGTCCATAGGGCTTTCCGCGGCACACAGTCAAAAGCTTTTTCCAAGTCAACAAAGCATAAATAAAGCGATTGGCTTTGTTCCCGACTTTTTTCCTGTAGCTGGCGGATGGAAAATATAGCCTCGCAGGTACCCCTATCCGGACGGAACCCGAACTGAGTCTCAGGCAATAACTTTTCCGAAACTGGTAAAAGACGGTTGAGAAGTACTCTGGCGAATACCTTCGCAGGAACGGAGAGAAGCGATATACCTCGATAGGAGTTACAATCAGAACGGTCCCCTTTGTTCTTATAAAGTGTCTGTATACGAGACATCTTGAACTCTGGTGGCACTTTTTCTTCGTTCCAAATGCGTTGGAATAATTGCCAGATTATAATGTGCAGCTTCTCTCCTCCATACTTCAACAGTTCTCCAGCAATATTATCTGTACCAACTGGTTTCTGGTTTTTTTGTTCATTGACGGCAATCTTCACCTCTTCTAAAGACAGTGGTTCATCGAGGTTGGGATATTCTGGCAATGCCGGAATCGATGAAATATGGTTCAGATCAGCTGCTCGATCTACATTGAGCAGTTCGTTAAAATGCTCTGTCCAGCGTTTCAGTACATCTTGCTTATCAGAAACTTTTTGTGTGCCGTCGCGCAATTTTAATGGCACGCTACTCCGCACGGAGGTTCCTAGTAGCTTACGTACTTCTTCATAAAAAGCACCCAACTGGTTTGTATCCGAGAACCACTGAATCTTATTAGCCTTTTCTAGCCACCACCTATCTTTGCACTCCCTGGTGATTTGTCTTAATACCGTCCCACTTTTCTTGGCTTCCTCTGGTAGGCTCTTGTTATTGCGTCTCAGCAGGCCACGGTATTGTTCTAAAGCCGCAGACAAGACACTATCATTTTGGTCAAACCAATCCTCGTTAATTCTCTTTTTTGGGCCTAGTACTTCCGTGGCAACTTTTAGAACAGAGGAAGATATATTTTGCCACTGCGTTAATAGATCACCGTCTTTGACGTCAAATGCTGTTAATATATCAGCCAGGTTACCTTGATACTGTCCCCGTACCTCTGGATCACTCAATCTATCTAAGTTGAGACATTTTGGCTTGGGTTTGATAGATCTACGGGGCAAGTATAGACGTAGTTTGAGCTTAGTCATTAGAAGTCTGTGGTCCGTCCAGCAATTAGCGCCACGCATTACGCGGGTAATGTGCACCTGGGGTATGTCTCTTCGTCGGGTAATAACATAGTCTATTAAGTGCCAGTGCTTGGAACGAGGGTGCATCCATGTAGTCTTATATTTATCGGGCAGTCTAAATAGCGTGTTGGTAATGGTTAGATCAAATTGTGCACATAAAGTAAGAAGTAACAGTCCATTACTATTCATGGCGCCCACACCATTTTTACCAAGCACACGCGGCCACAAATCATGTTCTCGACCAACCCTCGCATTAAAGTCGCCTAGTAATAAAATTTGCTCCCTGGGGCGAATTCGGCTAAGGCATTGACAGAGTTCTTCATAAAATTGGTCTTTCACGCTATCTTCGTTACTCATTGTTGGCGCATAAACGCTAATAACATTCAGGTAATTATTATTCTCCAGGTGAAGACGCAGCGTGATGGTGCGGTCCGAAATGTATTGTGGACATTCTGGTAATTTTTTGACAATAGATGTCTTAATGCCCTACAACAGCTTGCCTGGGTTCAGCCTGGGGCCGTCCTTTCCAGAAAAACGTGTAACCACCTCCGATTTCCTCAAGCTCACCTTGATCAGCTATACGGGTTTCACTGAGGGCAGCCACGTCAATATTGTAGCGACCAAGTTCACGAGCAACTATGGCAGTCTTACGTTCCGGACATAGGTTGCCATCATTGTCAATTAGTGTGCGCACATTCCAGGCGCCAAATGTCATAGTTGATGTTTTTATATTTTTCTTGTACTTTCGACCGCGAAGAGTGGGGTGCCTGAGCAGCCGCGGTTGCTACCCCCCCCAGTATGAAGGGCGAACTTTTTTTTAGGACACCTTTTCTAGCCCCCTCCCCGGCTGAGCGGGGGAAGCAGTGCCTCCCTAAATAGGGCTGCTTCGTCACCTAAAGTGCTGCCCAATCTACACTGTCGCCCAAATGCAGTACAGAAACGACCACTCTCCTTAGGCCGCCTACGTGCAGGTTTTGGACAAAGCCGAGTGTGCACCACTACCCGACCTCTCTACCGCCGCCTATCGCCGCAGGACTTGTCATGCTCGGAGTCCGGAAAGCGGAAGCAGTCAGATGCGCGTGACATATTGAAGTGCGTAAGTAGTTGCGCTGTTACAGACGCACTCTCTCGTCCTTGCCCTCATGGATCCGATGGAGCGGATAGCCGCTACGACCGGGGGAGGGTTCGGATGCAGTCTCTGGCCGACAGTTTCTTCTGACCTCTACCGTCGCCCTCGGCATTCAACGATGCCTTGCTGACTCGCCATCTCCGCCAATATTATTTGCATATCTGCATTGTTTGCCTTTGATACCGAGTCAGTCTTAGTACACTATGCGGTAGGTTTCCGCAGAAAGCCTGTGTGATTCGGCGTTGTTGCTCGCTTAGCACCACCCGGGGGACACGTGTAGGGTAGACCTAGAAAAAGGTGGTAAGTCCTACGGACGTGAGCAACCCGCCCCCCAATATACCAATAAACCAATATTGTAAAACGGAAAATAAGAAAAAGTCATTGACTGCCTTAAACCTTTATTCACTAGCAACTTCATTACAATAACATTTGATTCATTGGTTCATTATAAAAGAATCTCACTATGAAACTCGAATCGACACTTACAGCAAACGCACGCGTTCGTGTGCTTTCGACCCGCGTCCACTTCCAATTCCAGTTAACTTTCGGAGTTTACTTAATCCACCATTATCTACGACGGACCCATTAAGGGGAGGTATTTCGAGCGCTTCCCTCTAGTTCTCTCGACGGTACAACGGTAAGAGACGGGTATAACAGCGAAGCGGCGCGAATATTCGCGTTTTATATTTTAAAAAATTGATAGATGTAATAAATAAAAAACCATCGGTTATAATAACTCAAGTTATTTACGAGCTTCATTTTGGTAAATGACTCATAATATCAAATCACTTATTTTAAGAATAAAACCTGGAAAAGAAGATAAAATGACAAAAAAATATGTAACTTTGTGAATTTATTCTATCGAGCCATCTTTATAAAATCGTGTTTCCATCGGGTGTATTTCCCAGAATAAAGCCTCAACAATATTTCATAATTGTCGCAGATTTTAATTTTATTGTTTACTACTTCAAAAAGTAATTCTAAGAACGCGTTATTTTAATTTTTCACTAACACCTAGCCTTAACTCAGTTTCACTGTAAAAGCCATAGGCGGCGCAAATTATCTTCTAAGCAAATGTTAAAACTGGTACCACACAGACAGGCACATTGACAGTGCACACTGTGCCTGCCTACACTATAAACCTATCAAGCATTTGACTAAACATTTCTCTCCCCAGGTAGAAACAGCAATCAACGTAGCACAGTCATGTGCACACATATCAGAGAACGACCGCCGCATGTTCCTCATAGGCGTGGAAGACGAAGCGGCAGTTCGCGCGCATTTGGCCGAGTGCCGGCGCATAGTGAAAGAGCCCAGCTACAAGGACGTGACTCTCATAGTGGACGGGACCAGCGTCAGTCACATACTGGACACGGTGTTCGCGGAGGCGTTCGTGCAGATCTCGCTGGAATGCCACGCGGTGCTGTGCTGTCGACTGTCGCCGATACAGAAGGCTAAGGTGAGTCAAAGTCAAAATCAAATAGTTAATTAACATAAACCTTCATAGGCACTTATTGACGTCAAAATTATGAAATAAACCGACGTAATGGCGATGTTTTGTCGAAAAATCGGACGGTTTCTAAGATAGCACGGATGAAGCTGCGGACGGAAGGCTAAGGTGAGTAAAAGTCAAAATCAAATTGTTAATTAACATAAACCTTCATAGGCACTTATTGACGTCAAAATTATGAAATAAACTGACGTAATGACGATGTTTTGTCGAAAAATCGGATGGTTTCTAAGTTAGCACGGATGACGCTGGTATAGAATAATTAAAAACACTAAGTAACTTTAATTTTTACTAATAATACTGGAGCAGAATTTGCAATCCCCATATAGAACTACTAAATGCGATAATATCAAATGTTACATCAAATAAAACAAAATAAATGAGTTGAGCACATGTGCCGCGGAGTGGGGCAGTGCACTGCTTGCGGGCCTCATTGCCTAGTCTCTGACTTACCCTTCGGGGTTATAGCCGTGAACCCATGTATGCACCTACGTAATTTTAAATACATGTTCATAAATTTTGTTCATCTGTATGTTTCTCCATATAACATATATATACATACATATAATGACGACTATTATCCCCGAAGGGTTAGCTAGAGACTAGGCAATGGGACAGCAAAAGCAGTCCTCTGCCATAGTCCACTTTTCACCAAATAGCGACTGCACATGTGCTCAGCATGACCGGTGGTGAGGCCATCGCCGCTATATGCTGTTAGAAGTATGTGCAGTCTTAATTACGTAAGTAGCCTTTTACGACACCCAAGGGAAGAGAGGGGGTGATAGTATTCTTTCACCGCGACGCGACACGATTAAACAATAAATTTACTAAGGGTGGATTCGACCAAACTGGAATAAGACTTACTCCGAGATTAGTCTATACAAATTCGACGCTTAATCTACGTATAACACCTTATTCCAGTTTGGTCGAATCCACACTAAGTGTACATATGTTTTATTCCCAGATAGTGAAGCTGGTGAAGGGCAGCAAGTCGCGGCCCGTGACGGCGGCGGTGGGCGACGGCGCCAACGACATCTCCATGATCCAGGAGGCGCACGTCGGCTTCGGCATCTTCGGCCGCGAGGGGCACCAGGCCGCCAGGTCAGGGCCTGTACACTTTGGATACATACATACATACATAGTACTTTTATTGTAACATAATAACACACACATTTACAATGCATTTACATAAGAGAGCAAAAAAAGAAAAACAATGTTACAATTTGGCGATCTTATCGCTTATAGCGATTTTTACCAGACAATCAGTCGGATGGAGAGAACTAATATAAACTAATACACTCTAAGATAGAAGGTGCAAACATTGAAATTATGCCTAATTACACAAAAGAAATAATAGGGTTTAATAAATATATATATACACACACATATCTTAAATATACATAAATATATCATACATAATTGACGACCTCCTTGGTCGAGTGGTTTGTACACTGGTTTTCATGGTGTCGCCATCTCTGAGGTCCCGGGTTCGATCCCCGGTCGGGTCCATTTAGAAATTATTGTTTTCTAAATTGTCTCGGGTCTGGGTGTTTTCTATGTATAATAAGTATGTATTTAAGTATTTTAAGTATGTTTATCCGTTGTCTAGTAACCATTTAATAAGTTTCACAACGAAGCTTCTCTTGGGCTAGATAATTGGTGTGAGAGTAGGATTGTTTATTAATATTATTATATATAATTATACATACCTAAACCTAATAATCTCAGGTAGGAAGTAGCGGACAACGACAGCTATGCAGCAGGATAGGGATAGGATAGTTTATCTTTTTTTCTTTTATTATGTATGGGTTTGTTTTTGATCCCAATCAAGCCCAGGGGCTAAGGCAGGATCCACGATGGAGCAAGCTAACCCAGAAGGTTCCTATTCACTCTTGCTTTAAATATGGACGGGTTATAAGTACTCGGAAACACAGACGCAGGGAGGGAGTTCCACTCTTTTGCTGTGCGCAGTATAAAAGATGTTGAGAAGCGCTTTGTGCGACATTTAGGAATATCCACCAGGAAAGGTAAAACTAGGTCAAATTCCGTCTTACGCATACACCGAGGCCAGGGACGGCTGCGGGTTATGTGCGCCGATCCTCCCCTTCCCCCGCCCAGCCAAAAAAGCTTGACGTACCTAAAAACTATGGATGTAACGATTCCGATTCCGATACCGATATATCGGCCGACATAATCGACAGGCCGATATATCAGCATCGCCGATTAAAATACAACCGATATTAGACAGTTCGAAAAGAGGCGCGAAACGAACGACGCGACGTTGTAGTGTTTGTTTAGCCACAGAATAATATGGTTAAGCTTTGGCTGAGCGATGTAAATGTAATGTTTCGCGCCTAATGTTTTCGTTTTGTCACCGTTATTCTTATTCCTGGATCTGTCTGTTTAGTTATTCACAGTGTGGTGAGGACTGTTATGTTATGTTATGTGAAAAAAATGGCGACGCCATTGAAACGTACAACTTCTATCTGGAAATATTTTCAAATAAAACAGTATGATGACACAAAAGCAACTTGTTTATACAGCAATGTCATCGTTTCTCGTGGTAGTAAGGCAGTTTATTATCTACTAAACCATCGATATCGGTATCGCCGTGTTGGCGCTTAAGGCACCAACATGCGGCGGAGTTAATGGGCTGAAGGCAGGAAGGCTGAAGGAAGGATGTACTTACAGGGATGATGAGTCAGGAACCGTCATGCGAGCTGACCACGGGCGGCGAGGCTTGAGGGGCGGCGATGTAGGTTGGTTCCTGGCGCACAGTCACTTCACTAAACAGTTCACTAGGGGCACTGGTTAAGGGCGTTTAGGTCGAGCTCTTCACTTTAGGTTCAGGAGGCCAATTCTCGTTTTTCGAGATGTAGTCTCGAATCGAGTTTTGATTTCGATCTCTATCTCGACCATAAAATCTCGTTCTTAACATTTTCTTCACGAATCTCCTATTCTCAGCGCTAATCGACTTCGAGTTTGATTCGAATTCGAACTTTATCGAATGGTAATCCAACTAAGTTATTCTGAACATCTCGAACTCGACATTTCTCGAAGGAGAGCCGCTCGAATTGCTTCGAGTGGTCGGCAGTGGTCGAGACGTAATTTCGACTACGAGAAGCTAATGAAACGTCAAATAGTGGCGAAATTACGGTGGATATGGAGGAGTTAATTTCCAATTTTGTCGTGGAAGTGATTTAAAATATTGAGAGAGCTCGCTCTCTTTTTTTTAAAAGGTGTAAGAAAACTTTACACTCCTTAACTGTATATCGGCTTCCAACATTTGAAGAAGAAGCTGCTTCTGCTGTGGCGTTGGGTATTTTTTGTTGACATTGTGACATTGTGTGTGTCTTGTGAATACTAAAATGATCGTTTCGTCACCAAACAAGCACAACCACAAACAAAAAACATAAAATTTATCGACGATACGTCACGTTTTAAACAATACAAGTTGTTTAAGGAAATTAAATTTAATCACAACACATTAAATATAATGATTTTTCGATACTTATTAAAAATTTACTTCTTTAATTAAAAAGCAAGTTCAATACATTTTACCTTTATAGTAAAAATATTTGAGGTACATAGTTGCAACCGGTTTAAAACCGGATGAAACGTGTCAAACGGAACGCATCCCGAGTTGATTGCATTAAAAAGAATGGCAATATTTATCAAAAAAAAACTCGAAGTCTATTTTGATTAGCGCTGAGAATAGAAGATTCGTGAACAAAATGTCGATAATCGAGATAGAGATCGAAATCAAAACTCGATTCGAGACTACATCTCGAAAAATGAGAATTGGGGCCCAGGAGTCACTATAATAAGGGTAGATACCAGCGCGCGTAATTTGTGTGCGTCTCGCGTTAGCTAGCAGACAGACTCGTCGCGCGCGCGGCTCACCAAGCTAGCGGCGGCGGCTCGCGCAGCGGTGGCGCCGCGGCAGACAGGCGGACGCGGTCGTCAACAACCGCTGAGTCCGTCCCGGCTTTGGCGGGAACACGCCGATTATTTACTACAATTATCGGTATCGGTACTTATCGGCAGAATTATGTATCGTTACATCCCTACTAAAAACTATCAAGTAAATACCATCCTTTCTGTGCCACGGAAGGGATGGCTCGGGACCACGAACAGCAAGCACCGAATTCCACCCACGTACAGTTTAACTAAAAAAAGTCTACTAACTATAGTTAGTAGACTTTTTTAGTAACTATAGTTACTAGGACAATTAACGATCGAAATTACAGCTGAAATAGGTAGTTATGATTTACCCAAACAGGTCTACTAGTTCTAAGATAGAACTGGGCGACATTCCAGCCGCTATACGTACTGCTTACCCATAGATTTGAAGTGTTTACCCAAACAAATAAAATGAGAAAACACTACGTCGAAGTGGCATGCAAAATTCTCATACAAAACACAGAAAAACGACGTTTCGTAGTCCCCTTTTTCCTCCTTCAGAATTGGACCAATTTTTATTACTTTTTCACCATTGGTTAAAGAAAGAGATTTTCGATGTCTGTATGTTTTTTTTTTAAACCAGCCACTTAATATTTTTGAAGATGCCTTAAAACGGAGTGATCGCAAAATTTTGAAAGCTCCTGGTTATTAAATAAATTACCGATGCTGAAAAAGTAATAAAAATTGGTCTAGTTCTGAAGGAGGAAACAGGGGACTACGAAACGTACGTTTTTCTGTGTTTTGTATGAGGATTTTGCATGACACGTCGACGTAGTGTTTCCTCTTAATGGTTTTAAAGTGCTTATTAATTTAGTTTATTTAAATAAGATATGCCGTGTCGTGTAGCGGCTATAGAATACTACCACCCCCTCTGTTCCCTTGGGTGTCGTAAAAGGCGACTAACGGACTAAAGGCTGCACATACATCTAACAGCATAGAACGGCGATGGACTCACCATCTGTCATGCTGAGCACATGTGCAGTCGCTATTTGGTGAAAAGTGGACTATGGCAAAGGCCTGCTTTTGCTGTCCTCATTGCCTAGTCTCTGACTAACCCTTCGGGGATAATAGTCGTGATTATATTAGGTAAATTAAGATATTATTATGTCATTAAAAAAAGCCAAACGCATAGTAAGTATGTAGGTACCTATTACATAAAAACTTAAAACAAAGATGAATGAATATTAAAAATTGTTGTTATTTGCAGATCTGCCGACTTCGCGTTTACGAAGTTCTCAATGTTGAAAAAGATCATCTTAGTAATGGGCCATTGGTACTACCAGAGGCTGACTACTTTGATACTCTACTTTTTCTACAAAAATCTAGTCCTAGGAAATGTAATGGTGAGTTTCTTTTTTTAACTAAACTTTAAACCTTGTAACATAAAATATGCTGTCCATACCTCAGATTTTATAATGGCTTTGTTCTGTATTATAAAAGGTAGGTACATAGGTAACTAGTCATATTAGCCGCAGAACCGATAGCCGCTGGTAAAACGTAACGTAGGCGACGACGGTAGAGCGACGGTACTCGTAAGGCGGCTGGCGGCGTTGGACAAGAAGAGACTAACATCGGACTCAGTGGCATGCGTTGGGAGATACCTAAGCCCAACAGTAGACACACGAGCTGCATATGATGATGATAATGATGATGAAGTTCTCTATCCCTATCTGAATGTCTCGAAACAATCAATTTCATTGAAAGCTCTAAGACCGCCACATTGTAACTTTGTGTTTGTTCTTTTGTTTCGTCGCAGCTTTTATCATAGCTCTTCGACATTATTTAAATAGCCATTATTTTTTCCCACTGTGGCTTGGTGCACTTTTTTTGTTTGTTTTGCTAAATGCGAATGTCAAGTTAAAGATCAAATTATTTTCTTTATTTTTAATTATAGTACACACACCTGCAGACCAACCTATCCAAAACTGTCAAATTTCTACGATCGATACTGATCCTTATACCCTAGTGACAAAGTTCAAAATGTATTAAGGCGAGTCCTTTCGAGCGCTTCTCTCTCGCTCTCTCGACGTACGGCGGTACGGGACGGGTATACACGGGTATACAGCAAAGCGGTGCACATAGGCGCGTTTTGTAGGTTTTTATAGGTTTTTTGCATAAATAGACTTTATAGGATTTAATGAATTAGCAGGTTCTCTCTAGTACTTCAAAATCTTATCTTATCTAGTGGGGCCTGCAGAGGTCTCCCTCTCGCAGTAGCACGTCGACCCATTGTGATTTTTTGTGCCATACTTCAAAATAAATATTTACATGTAAAAATTATGTCGAAAATTTAAAAAAAATGTAAGAAATCATCCGTTTTGGACTTTTATTTGGCCTGTTTTCGGGATTTTTTATAATCTACTAAAGTACATCTAATAATAGTAAATACATAAACCATTTGATCTAGCAAAACAGTTTTAGAAACATGTCATTTGTGGTAGGTCGATGTGCTGTATGGCGTCTGTACCTAGATATTACCATTAACGTTTTTCTCAAGTGATCGTTCGTGCGTTGTCCCCAGTTATTCTTTCAAATCCACTCGGCGTTCTCGACGCAGTCCATATACGACTCGCTGTTCCTGACGATATTCAACCTGGTGTCGACGTCGGTGCCGTGCTTCGTGCTGTCCATCACGGAGCAGCGGTGGCCGGCCAGTTTGTTGGTCAAGTGAGTGCATACATACAAGTCTATTATCCCGTGCACGGGAGCGGATTGTAGGATGGATGGATGCGACATTGTAGGAAGGTCGAAGGGAAGGTCTTCCTCCGAGCTGGGTGGTATAGCTCGGGGACCGAAGTCCAACGGATGTTAGTTGGAGGTGCTATTATAGCGCAGGAGAAGGTGAACCTTCGCTACCGCGATGCAGGCTTCCCATACTATTTTATCGTCGTAGTATGGCGACGTCGTTGGTGCGCGTTTGTGGCGCCATCTGTTGACACGGTTGAGAAGGTGTTTGCTTTGTGTCAAATAATGTGCGGTGTATGCGGTAGGTGGCGCCGCCACACCCGAAAGGGTTTTCAAGAGACTCCCAGCTAGCAAAATACCCTTAGAACCAAAAGCTTTTAAGAGCTATGTCCTTAAATAAATTGTATATACGTTCTGATTAAGACAGATACCCTAATAATGGCATATCATATTTTTAAGCTATAAGAGCATATATACTAAAAGCAATACATTTAGAAGTATATAAGAAAACGAGAAATGACATCAATAAGGACGCACTCTGTAAGCTTAATTCTTAATTTTGGTATTATTATTTATTAGAAATGGAGGCTTAGCGTATTGAGAGCACATACCTATATTACATTGCAGATTACTCCAATGACTAGACGGCTCACTTTCTAGAATGGGTCCCGACTGCTTAAATTTTTCTTTGCAACTTTGGCGATTCTTATGTTAAGTGCAATCGGTTTTGACGACTTTCTCGTTTTAGGATTTTTTCATTTCCAAATTACACAGAAACACAGTTTTTTAATTTTGAAAATTACCGTTTTTTATTTTATTTGTTTTTAGTTTAATTATTACATGAGTTTGTATAGTAACCTATATACACATGGCACACAAATACTTTGAAGCTAAAATCCAAAGAGCCGTTCAGGCCGCAGAACGTGCCAAACATTTGATTTTGGCGCCTAAAATCCGTTCAATCATCATCAATCATTTTGTTTTTTTTATATATCCAAATACAAATAAACAAACATACATACTTTACATACACACATAAATACTCTCGAAAAACATAACCCTCCTTCTGGTGCAGTCGGGCAAAAACCATCCCCAGTTATCGCTCTTTCTGATAGTGAAAACCGCATAAAAATCCATTGCGTGGTTTAGAAGAAGAAATGCCACAGACACAGGAAAACGGCGACTTTACTTTTTAAATGTAACGATAATAGTTATTGGCACGCTGTGTACCTACGTTAATTTTGGGTTATTGTGGAATACGTTTGTAAGCTCTTGTAAGGAATGTAATCTGTCAGTGTACAGTACACCTTTTACAAATAAGTAAATAACTATAGCTAGAATAAGGGGGCTTAGGCGGTGAAAACGGAAAATTGGCTGTTTACTATTAGCTGTTATTCATATTTTAGATATTTCGCACTGAAATTTACAATGTGTATTACAGAAGTGTAAGGGAATGAACGAAGCCAAAACACGATTGGAAACATTTTGCTCGATAGAAAAAAATCCTGAAGTTACCTCTATAAATTCATATAAATGCACATTACGACCGCGACCGTGTTTTACAATAATAATTCCAATAAAATCATAAACACATTTATATATATATTTACCTTTTCGATTTCTTGACTGATTACGAATTACCGCGGACCCCGCACCGCGCAACACCCGCGAGGCCCCGCACAGCATCCAACACATTTTCGCTGACCGCCTTACCCTTTTTTTTTTTTTTACGGGTAACAGGTAAGCGCTTGGCCTTCATCTCACCTGATGGTAAGTGACGATAAGGCCGAAGGTGGAAGCGCGCTTCACCCGGAATCCTCAACCACTGAGGAACTGGCTATCTTATCTCTAACTGTCGGAATGGCGACAGACTTAGATAAGATGGTGGTAGCTAGCCAGGCGGACTTAACAGCCCTACCACCAACCAAACCGAGCACACAAAGATGTACCCCCCGCTGGGAATCGAACCCGGGACCTCTGGGTCTGAAACCGGTGGCTTAGCCACTAGACCACAGAGGCGGTTACCCCCTTAACTGAGCTCGATTCCCCTACCCCAGGAACCCGACGCTGTTCCGCAAGATCACCCGCAACCGGCTGATGTCGTGGGCGCACTTCGGGCTGTGGTGCGCGGCGGGCTGCTACCACTCGCTGGTCATCTACACGTGCGCCAGCGGCTTGTTCGCGGTGCCCGTTATTAATGCCGACATGAAGGTGGCTGACTTGTGGTACGTAATAAGCTGGGATTATTTGTAAAGCAACGTGTAAGGTAATGCTGATGACTGAACGCGAGCACAAAATAGAGAGAGGGTCAGAAAGCCCGCTCTGGCCGTTCTCGAAAATAACTACCTAAACTGGCTAGACTACCTAGGGTTGCTACTGTACTAACTCCGAATTTTGAAATAAGTAGGTTAGGTGCTTCATGTTTACACATGTATCTTATTATACCTACATGCCTAAATGGTTTGCTGTCTTTATTATAGAATCTGTTTCGAAGTGGGCCGCACAAACTCGGAGATTTGATGAAAATTTATTTTTTACATCTTCTCTATCAACCAAATTGAGCCATAAGTTAAGTCTGAAAAGAAAATATTTGAAAATGTACTCTGCAACCCTCATTTTTCAGCAAAACATGTGTATTAAGAAAGTTCAGTATTTTTTACGCAAGTAGGTAACATGTTTTTTTCTCCTTAACTTGGCTGGCACACTACCGTGCGTCTAGATAAAAAATATATCTAAGTAAAATATTATTTAGGTTAGGATTTAATTAATGGCATTCTCTCCTCAACTTGGCTGGTACACTGCAGTGTGCCTGGATAAAAAAACCATTAGGCAAAAAAGATCTCTGAACATACAGACGGACGGACAACGAAGTGATCCTATCGTTTCTTTTATAAGTACTTTTGAGGTAGGTACGGAACTCTATTCTTTCGTTAAAATGTTTCTTAAATGAAAATGAAACGATCTCACGGATGCCGCCTGCCTGCCGGACGGGCTGGATCATACTTAGTCGTTATACCTACCTACCTCGTAGGTAGGTAATACCAGGCATGGATCAGCGTAGCGAAGGTAAGTAGGTACTACCAAGATTCATGCGTCTCCTGCGCTTGGGCCGCCCGCGCCCCGACAAAGAGAATTAGATAAGTACCTATTAGGTACCTAAGTACACCTATCACATTATTAACCTAAAACACTGTTGCTATACCTACCAGCGAATGATAAGTTCAGGAAAAAGTACCTATAAGTCCATTTCTGCTGAGTTTGAATATGCAATAAACAATGGATGATTGATCGTTATCAAAACTTATCTATAGGTAGGTACCTACTAACAAGAGAAAACCGAGTTTTACCTACCTTTCAACATCTTTAGGATACGTGAAGAACGTATAATCACAATTTCGAGTTGTATTCAAACATCCAAAGACACTGCAACTGTAATAATGACGAGTATCCATTTTTTCAATGCGTAGCTAACAATAGTAACGTGATAGTAACAATCGCGCGACAGCCGGACTGAAAGCCAGGCTGAGACTGCCTGAGACGGCCTGTAAACGCAACGTCAATGTGTGCGTGAGCAAAATGGCGCTTAGTTCCGAGCGGACCATCTGTCCGGGCGCGCCGCGCGGCCGTATACTTAATTTGTGACGCGAGTGCCAAGAGTCTGCTACCACTGCGGTCATCTGAGCGTCATCAATGCCGACATGATGGCGGCTGACTTGTGGTACGTACCTACATACATACATCACGCCTGCTTCCCGAAGGGGTAGGCAAAGATCACAGCTTTCCATCTGTGTAGTACATAGCCGGTCGTGTATAGGTCAGAAAGCACATTGTCCTAACCTCAGCCAACACGCCGGGGCGTACTTATGTCCGCGATTCACCGCGTCTAGGATGGCACGATAGATATGCCTAGCCTAATCTTAAATCTAGAACTTACTGCAAGTGTCCCATCAGCAGCCTCAGGACAGCGCAGAAGCGAGGAGCGCCTCCTATATCGACCACGCCGCGCCACAACCACGAGCTGTTGCTCTTCACGTTTGAAAACACTTGCACACGATACCCGACACAATGGCTGACCAGGGGGCCCTACTTAGACCAACAAAACCACCTGGATTACACCTTAAAAAGACTATTTATATCAAACGGGAGTGCGACCTTGTGCACTGTCATACGACCTTTTAGCTTAATTGCACGCGCCAGACTGGGGAGGACGCCACTGCGCGCCTTTGGTTTATAACACCATCCGCTACGATCCTGACTCACATCCTTTGCTTCACTTACTCTCATAACGTTCTTCATACACGGGTACTCTTGATCTGACCTTTGACGAGAACGTCACCAATCTGGTCTAAGTACTTCCGCCGAGGTCTTTCCCTGCCAACTATCCCATTCACTTCACTCTTTTGTGTCACGTAAGTCTCTCGACTTAATTAATGTTACCTATAGTTGCAAAAATAATCACTTATTTGCAACTATAGGTAACAAAATTAACATTAATACTATCATTCATTATCATCTGCATACTATAAGCAAAGAAAATATTTGCTATTATCTCTTTTACTTGACACTGTCTAAATATGCTAACCGCACCAAGCCATTATTTAAGAACATACATACTCGTAAATTTATGACTATTAGCCTCAAAGGATTAGTCAGAGCTTGTTAGTTAGAAAGAGCAAAGAGTTAGGCAATGAGGATCACAGAAACAATGAGGGAAGGTAAGGGAAGACATGGGCTGGTAGTTTCTGGATCACAGAAACAATGAGGGAAGGGAAGAGATGAGATGGGTAGGTAGTTTCTGGATCACAGAAACAATGAGGGAAGGGAAGAGATGGGATGGGTCGGAAGTTTCTGGATCACAGAAACAATGAGGGAAGGGAAGGGAAGACATGGGTTGGTAGTTTCTGGATCACAGAAACAATGAGGAAAGGGAAGAGATGGGATGGGTCGGAAGTTTCTGGATCACAGAAACAATGAGGGAAGGGAAGGGAAGACATGGGTTGGTAGTTTCTGGATCACAGAAACAATGAGGGAAGGGAAGAGATGGGATGGGTTGGTAGTTTCTGGATCACAGAAACAATGAGGGAGGGGTAGAGATGGGATGGGCCGGTAGTTTCTGGATCACAGAAACAATGAGGGAAGGGAAGAGATGAGATGGGTAGGTAGTTTCTGGATCACAGAAACAATGAGGGAAGAGATGGGATGGGTCGGAAGTTTATGGATCACAGAAACAATGAGGGAAGGGAAGGGAAGACATGGGTTGGTAGTTTCTGGATCACAGAAACAATGAGGGAAGGGAAGAGATGAGATGGGTTGGTAGTTTCTGGATCACAGAAAGAATGAGGGAAGAGAAGAGATGGGATGGTTTGGTAGTTTCTGGATCACAGAAACCATGAGGGAAGGGAAGAGATGGGATGGGTAGGTAGGTCTTTTAATAAACCGCCACCACACAGCTTATATAGTAGGAGTAATCGTTATAATTCCCTCGCACAGGTCGTTCGGCGGCGCGCTGTTCCACCTGACGGTGTTGATCGTGTCATTAAAGCTGTGGCTGCAGGCGCGCTACCACACCACCATGTTCGTGGCGTCCATAGTGCTGTCGGTGCTCGTCAACATGGCCGTCAGCGCCGCCTACTCCGCCTTCAACTCGTGAGTACTTATGCCAATGGGATACGTGTCATTTTAGCGAAGCAGCGGGTTGCACTAATTATGAAGGTCACATGAACCTAATCCACTTTATCGTTAGCCGGGCGTGCGCGTTCCTACGATCAGTGAAAAGCATATGGATGCTGCGTACATGCGGCCTTGCGCTGCGTATACGCCGGAGAAACACGTACGCCTAACGTTTAGTGAAATCAGGGCCCGAAGACTCTTAAAATTACATCTAGAAAGTTTTGCATTTTATTCAATGACTTTACACACAGTAAATATATAGCGCGTGTGTATAAATTGTTTTACCACGTGACCACGCTTCAGGTCAGAACACACAAACACACTTTGAATCATTTGGTATGACAGAATGGTGTTCTCTTGTTATGTTGTACTAGTAGGCCCGACAGACGTTGCCCTGTCCAAATCACAACAACAACAACTCAACTGACAGGAAAAAGATAAATATCGCGAAAAAGAAGTAAGAAAACTGCAACAAGTTTTTAGCAACCAATTAATATAATTTAATACTTATATTGCACGACGTCTTTTTTATGTTTACAGATTTTTTAAGGATGTTTACTATTTTTTTTTCTCACCGTTTAAATCTTTCCTGAACTTTCACAAATATTTAAAAATCGTAATTAGCTAAATCGGTCCAGCCATTCTCGAGTTTAAGCGAGACAAACGAACAGCAATTGATTTATACACTGAGATTTTTCATTGGTTTTGGAGTCGAAACCCTGTTCATGTTTATTATCAGTAGAAGCTATTTAGCTTGTAAAACTAAAAATATAAGCATAAAAAAATCATTAAAAAAATATCAATATAAAATGTAAGAACCCTTACGGGACGACCTTATCAAAGTCAATGATTGAGGCGCTTCAAACGCTCCGCCTACCCCCCGCTCCGCCGCTGGCGCAGACGGCCGGCCGGGAAAGTTCATAGGGGTCACGGTGTACGAGTAGGTAAGAAGAACGTTACTATGTTTTCGACAAAAAGTCACTTTTACAACTTTTTTTCTTTGCTCGTAAAGCGATTATTATTTCATAAATAGGTTCAACACTTTTTTGTATTATAACATTTTCGGCTCTAAAACCAATGAAAAATCTCGGTGTATACAATTATATAGTGTGTGAGTGTAAGCGTGAATATTTTTTTGCTTTTCTTAGCCAATACGACGGCGACGTGTTGGGCACGTTCACCCGCCTCATGGCGTCCGCGTCCTTCTGGCTGGTGAACGCCGTGGCCGTCGTGGCGTGTCTGGCGCCCGATCTGTGCGCGCGATTGCTCGCGGACAAGTGGGGCAAGCCGCTGCGCCCGCCCGACGCTACGCCCACCGCCTTCGCCACCAGGCTGTGACCACTCAACAGTTACGACTTACTATTAAGAGCCGTTTAAACGTATTAAGTTGTCAAGTAGGTAACTTAATTTTAAGTTAATTTTAACTAAATTCTTGCGTGTAAACAGTCACTTATAAGCTCTTTAGTAGCAAGTGGTAAGTAAACGATTTAGTGGGCAAGTGAACAAGTAGAAGAGTCGAGTCTATTTTTTGAGTAAGTAACCGCCCCTCCCGCGCCGCTTGCATTCCCCGGTAGGCGTGGCTTCTACTAAATTGTCATTTAGTTGACGTGTGGACGCAACAATTTAGTGAAGTCGTGAAGTCTCGTGTGTGACGAGAGCCGGTCTTGCCGCGATGTGTCGCCGCCGTATGCACTAAAGAGTGCTTAAGTAAACACACGTGTAAACGATCGACAACTTAAAATTAACTTAAAATTTAGTTACCTAATTGACAACTTAATACGTGTAAACGGCCCATTAGGCTGATTACCAAAGCGAGGTTTAATGTTAACGCGGCCCATCTCCGACGAACGGGACGAACCGCTGCTCCCGCTCGACTGCAAAACCTCCGCGTTCACCACCAGGCTGTGACCGAAGAGTTAGGACCGAAGAGAGGTTCGATTTGAAGGTCTGATCTGATTACCAAAGCGAAGTTTGCCTCACTTAATGTTAACGCGGCTCATCTCCGACGAATAGAACAAACCATTGCTCCAGCTCGACTGCAAAACTTCCGTGTTTGCTACTAGTGACCACTGAGGAGCTAGGACTGAAGTGAGGTCTGATTTAATATTAGGCTGTAAGAACTACGGACCCAAGTGAGGTTCGATTTAACGGCTGATTTGCCAATTTACCAGGCTGATTACCAAAGCGAGGTTTGCCTCTGACGAGTGGGGCAAGTTGCTGCGCCCACTCGTCCGCACTCCCACCGTGTTTACTACCAAACTGAGGACTGTTATTAGATTCGATTTACTAATAGGCTATGACAACTTTGCACCGAAGTGAGGTTCGTGTTACTGCCAGGCTGATTATCGAGGTTTGCCTCATCAATGTTTGCGCGTCTCTCAAAAACCGCTGCGCTACTAGGCTTTGATGACTGAGGAGTGAGACCTGCAGTGATGTTCTATTTACTATTAGACTGATTAACAAAGCCAGGTTTGCCTTACTTGATGTTGCTAATCTCCGACAACTGGGGGAAACCGCTGCGCCCGCCCGCACTCTTACTTACTACTAAGCTGTGACCACTGAGGAGTAACGACTAAAGTGAGGTCTGATTTAATATTATTCAGTAAGAACTGCGGGCTGAACTGAGGTTCGATGTACCGGCTTATGTGCTAATTCATCAGGCTGATTACCAAAGCGAGGTTTTTCCTTGGTTGTCTCATTAATGGTCGCGTGGGTGATGTCCGACGAGTGCACGCACTCCCACCGCGTCCTACTTTAGTGTCTGGAGCAAGATTCGCCTCTAAATGTTGTGTCACGTGTCTCGCGCCCAACCCGTGCGCGTCTGCTCTCTGGCGAATGGTGCAAGCCGCTGCGCCCTTGCGGTTCTTAAACCGAAAATATTTATTGTTTCGGCATTCTAAACCTAAACATGGATTAATTATAAAAGTCGACATCAAGTGAAAGTCGGCATAAAGGAACCAAACTCAAAGAAACGTGAAAATTTGGCATAAGGGTAATCGTTGTATGATATTTCAGTAAAGTCGACAAACATTGAAAGTCTGCACAAGGGTCCAAACTCGCCAGTACGTCCTCTGCGTTGACTTCCAAGCTGTGAGATCTTTCTTGTTGTTTGAAAGTAACTAGAGCGAGTTTAGTAGTAAGTGTTGAATTTGGGACCAAAGCGTGGTTTTCGCCTCTCTTTCGCTCGCTAGGATAGAATTGAATTAAATACCAAAACGAGGTTTGCCTCACTTATGTTCGCTCAGAACAAATGTTCAATTGTGGACTAGAATGAGGTTAGCTTTTCTAATTGTTCGCTCTGAAAGTGTTGAATTGGGAACCAAACCAAGACTCGTATCTATTTTCCTATTACTCGTTCGGAAAAAGAGTGTGGCGACTAACTGCGTCACCTACGTCCGCCCATCCGATGTGAACATTTTTACATATCAAAGATTAGTTAAGAATACGTTTAGTTATCTATTTATCTGTATTTGACAAATTGGATTTCGGTACTAAAGTGTAGCAAAAAATTACACGTTGAACCGCCTCGCTCAGTAATTTTTCCTGGGGTCCAAGTCTGCTAATTTACGAATGGCATAATTGAATCGAAATTGTATCGCATTGTAATTGTTTGACACATTTGGTATTCTTAAATGAGTAAGAGAATACCAAATGTGTCAAACAATTACAATACGATCCAATTGCGATTCAATTATGCCATTCGTAAATTAGCAGACTTAGGCCCCTGTTTTCTGTGTCTGACGATTGAATAATTATAATTTACCCCAACAACCTGAATTGGAATACCTTCTCCTTCGAGTCTGATACTTCATTATTAAATAATTGATTTGTAATAAAAATGTAACATTTCTACTCTTTCTTACGTCATTTGTAAGACGGATTTAGATGGAAAATTTAATAGGTATATATAACACGGCCTCAGCCGTCCTTTCAGTGATTTCCACAGGGCGTAATAAATATGACAATAAATAATTATATAATATTAAGAACTGTTTTCGATAGTCACATCATGACATTGTTGCATACATTTAACCTTGATGAAATATCGCTCAAGTCGAATTTATGTATTGAAAATAAGATTTATAATGTTATTCTATCACATAGTATCAGAGAAAAGTTAGTAGGTAAGGTACACAAGTACAGATGCTAGTGCAGGTCGACCTACTACAATATGACTAATTTCTTCAACACATTTTGAACTTTATCGTTTGGGTATACTTACGTATCGGTTAGAGACATTTGACATTTTTGGGTAGGCTGGCCGCTGGCGTGTACTTAAATAGGCATAGTCATAAAAGAAAATATTTTTTGTAAAACATAAGCAATAGTTTAAAAGTGTTATAGTAAGTTTATACCATAGAATATTTTATTTAAGTCACACTAAAAAGGTGGGACCAAAAATGGTTTTTTGTAAAATTTTAATATAATTAGTTGTGAGAACGTTACGATAGGTCAGGTCTAGTCAAATAATTAATAAATAAGTATATACATTTTTCATATTGTGAAAAACATGTAAAGCAGATATTTTTATTGTCCTATTTACTTCTTAAATCATGACACACAATCCATACGAAAACGATGCGGGTAGTAGTTAAATACAAGATAATGTTTTTAAAATATTTATGCTAATTACTACAGTGTTGCCTTTTCTGTAATGTAATTTAAATACATATTGTTATATATAAGTATCTTTATTTGTTATTTTTATGTACATAAATTATAAGGATATTAGAAAATAAAATGTGCGCCAAAGTATAATTACGTTGAATAGAAAATCAGGGTGTCTGTGATAAGCTTAATGTTTTACTGCAATGCTTATGTATTATTCACTATAATTACAATAATTTTAGTAAGTATATTGTTAGGTAAAGTAATATTTATAAAAATAAAAATATGTAACAGTTGCTTTTTTTACTAGTTTCTTTTATTTTAAACTTATGATCTTTGGGGGTGTATCTTTTGGTCACTCTCTTGCGTAGGTTCACCCTTGGGACCCTACACGTAACCCACTGGGTGGTGCTAAATGAGTGGTGGACTCACACTGCGTCACAGAACGAATTGGGCCGGCTCGCCCGGCGTAATACCACCCTCTTACGAAATATCAGCGTGAAACCATGGTACTCGTTGCGGTTGTGCTTCGTCCAGTGAGTAAAAGTACGAGTTATATCTCTGCCTCCCCTATCATATTTCCTACTCTTTCCTCGAGGCCGGCAACGCATCTGCGACTCCTCCGGTTGTGCGGTGTCTATGGGCGGCGGCGATTACTTTCCATCAGGTGATCCGCCTGCTTGTTAACATCTTTACTAAAGCCCCCATGGCTTGAGAGTATTCTATATTCTAAGCCCCTTAAAGGCTTATTATCTCATTAGCTCGCTAGACAAGTGACAAACGGAAACGCTTACCCCTTGTCTATTCGCAATTCGTTTCACAAAGCGCGCGCGCGCTGTTGTGTTTTTCACTAGCAAGCAATTGGTACAACGCTGTACTGTAATAACTTATCAGTACTCCGGCGCACTACGAATAATCAGGGGGTGACCGTTTGCCACTTGTCTAGAGTAGAGTGGTAGATCGGAATAATACCTTGACCCTAAGCTAGGCTGTACAGGTTACATCCTTAAAGTAAAAAGAAATCTAAAAAAGGCAGCTTTGACTCAAGTTCTTAGCAAGTGTCATGTCGACTTCTTGGCGGGAAAGTGAAGCGTCATGTCTGCAGTTTTGTCATAATATCTATAATTTGTGTTTTGTCGACTAGGAATGTGAAATAATGGTGGAAAATGTGTGAAAAAATTTACTGTTAAGTGTTCGTAAACGTGCAGGAGTGTTGGCAAATAAAACAAAACAGTGCAACACACAGACGTATACCCAAGTAACATTTTGGCGTTAAAACAAGCTGTAGTGGACCTGTATTTCGGTTCTACTTAGATAATAAGGAGTTAGCGTATCTTAGAGATTTATAGAGTGTAATAACACCTTTATATCTTCGATTTTGGCGCAACATTTTGCAATTTTTAACTCTTTATAGTGGTTCTATATAACCTTTAGTAAAAGAGTAATAAAGGTGTTTTAAGATAGGAAATTTTCCGCTTGTAACTTTATTACACCTTTATAATGGAGTTTATTAAAACCTTGAGTTATATAAAATATCTATGACGGTGTCAGATAGAACTTTGACCGGTATTTTGATACCTTATAACTCATTTGTAGCGATTTCGGTGTCAAAAGTAGATAGTAAAAGCTTTAAAATCATAAATTATATTATTTTAACGAGTTTTTATTTATTAAATGAGTGCTTTAGTTTATCTGCGGACATTGGAATATTTTTTTCACGATATGTAATGTAACGGTACAGAATGAATGGTATCCGTCCGTTAGTAAGGAATGTATGGGAGTAGCACTAAAATAAATATTAATGCGTAGCACCATTAATATAATAAGCATGAAAAGGGAATAATAAACTAGTTCAGAATAATGGTCAGTGAACTAGGGCTTTACCATTATTTTGAATTTCGCGGGGACTGCTCTGTGCGCCCCTTGCGACATAGGCGCCGTCTAGCGTGAGTTATTTACTTGAGCTTCGTGTTAGGTTGGCAATGGGCTTTATCTTTATTTTGAATTTCGCGGGGACTGCGTGGCCTTGTGACATAGGCGTAGGTTGGCAAGCCGGTGCACATACGGGCGGGCGCCACCTATGGTCGGAATACGGAACTTTTTAAAATTTCACAAAATACAGGATTATTGGCTTAACCCGGCGTCGTCCACGTGGAAAAGTGTTACACCGAGATCCACGTTGGGTCAAGATGACCCGGATTTAGATTATAGTCTAAAACATGAATTATCTCAAAATATTGTAAACCGCCACAATTTTGAAAAAGGCAAAACTCTATTTAAGTGATTTGTAAAATAAAAAAAGAAGAATAACCGAACTAACAAACTTTTATTATTTGTTTAACTAAAAGACTCTGAAAGTACATCAAAAAAAATAGGGTTGCAATCTTCAGCCCTTTAAAATTAAAAATATTCCAGTTTTTACTTAAGTTATAGTTTAGTATACAAAGAAGACTTGTATCTATGATAATTAAACAAAAAGTAACATTTATGTCGACGGTATAGACCGCAAAGCTAGTCATAATTTGAGATCAAGTTTGCACAATTTGAGCAAAACGAAATTATGTGTTGAGGGCAGATAAACTTTTGACATTCATGACAGGTATGGGTGGTCTTTCTGTCTTTTTGTACTGGGCATTCTTGACATCTTTTTCTAATACCTGGAAGCTTAGCTGGTGGTTCTGCCGTTGTTTCTCCTGTAAATTCTCTGATCCTCTTGCGCATATTACGTGGTAAATATTGAACGTTTTTGCGCACCGACATATGCTCGTTTATGAGATCTAATCCCAATGCTTTTAGGTACTTACGACGTGGCTGGGATGTTCTTTGGTTCTCTCGGTATATGATCATACTATTTATGCCGGCTATATTGAGTAAAGCATAAAATATAGTGAGAGGCCAATTTTTTACACCTGACCTTTGAGTGATAATATTCTCTGAACGGGTACGTACGTTTAGACGAATTGGCCGTTTCTGCCATAGCGTTCTATCTTTGCCCCTATAAAACAAACTTCTGGGCACCTGTTGTGATGAGGTCTGTTGTTGTTACGGCGAAAGGCGTTCGCAGTAACAGCGGCGAAATAAGGGTTAGGCAGGAGGTATAAGGGAATAAAGTACTTACAGGGATGATGAGTCACAGGAACCGGGGGGGCGAGCTGACCACGGGCGGCGAGGTAGGTTGGTTTCCTGGCGCACAGTCACTACACTACACAATAGGCATTTAGGCGGTCTCTTCACATTAGGTTCAGGAGTCACTATAATAAGGGCAGATACCAGCGCGCGTATTTTGTGGGCGTCTCGCGTTAGCTAGCAGACACACGAGTCGCCCGCTCGGCTCACGAAGCTAGCGGCGGCGGGTCGCGCAGCGGTGGCGCCGCGGCAGACAGGCGGACGCGGTCGTCAACAACCGCTGAGTCAACCGCCATACAGATGGCGGTATGGTTTGAATGGCCGTCCCGGCTTTGGCGGGAACAGTTGTATTTCAGAATTATCTGATGTGGAAAGCTCCGGGCAGACCGACGATGAAGCTAAAGATGATGATGGCAAATCAAAATGCAGAAGCTGAGATAAAGGCACATTATCTTCGTCACTATTAGTCCATTCTTGCTCAGATTCACTTTCATCTAAACACTCACTTAGGTGATCTTCTTCTTCATCATCACTTTCTATATTTTCGCCATTATCAGGCTCCTCTAAGATTGAAATTATTCGTTGTCGTACACTTTCCTGGCGATCCATCACAAATTATATATACATAATGAACAAAAACAACAAAAAAAAAAAATCGTCACGACAAAATGGCACGAAATTGTTACAACTTATGCCACGTTGGGTCAAAATTACCTTTTTCAACTTTAAACGCGTCTTATCTCACGATACTGTCGCACGACGATTGCAGAACAGTGCGAAGCGAACGAAATTAAGTCTTATCTCCAGCTACTAAGAAATTCAATAACTGTGCAAAAGTTATTTTACAAATATCTACAGTTGAAAAACGTCTGGGTCATTATGACCCAACGTGGATGGCGCCGGGTTAAGTGGATGATTATTGAGAAGGAATTGTTAATAGAAGGCTACATTTAGATATTCAAAAACGTAATATTGGCTATCTGACGAGATTTGGTTGGATTATGGAAAAACTTTAGAATTGCGCGGCGAACGGCGGCAATGAGCGAGCGAGAGGTTGGGAAAAAGATAGAAAGAGAGGTAGGATGGTATCCCCACGTGGCGCAACGCGAAGTTCGCGTATAACAAATAATAAGCGACGCGAAGGCGAGGCGCATCGAAAAACAGCTAGCGATTGGTTGAAGGGAGGAAAAGCGGAAAGTTGGGAGAGGGATGTTAGGCGCGTGTGGCGCGAAAGTTAAGATGCTTGGGAAAAGGGAGGAAAATTAGCGGGCATTCAATTTTGAGACGTCGGAGGCGTGGTCCGATTTAAGAGTACGGTAAAACTCATACGGGAAAACGAGCGTCCGAGCCTTTTAGCGCGCTAAGTGATATTCGAGTGGCGATTTTAACTAACATTGGTTGTGAAATAGAAGTGAATATTAGAGTAAAATTCTTGCTATCGCGACTCGAATAACTATAACAGAATGAAGTATTCTGGATCACGTTAGTGGACACGGGTAACGGTGTCAACAAAAGCTAACGTGGTTTCAACAGGCTTCGGTCTGGAGGCATTTGGCTGTATTCAATAATGCCGGCGTTATCTATTAAAACGCTAAATAATACACTATCTTCAAGAGACTAACGGGGGAGAGACAGTTGTCTCCCTAGTGAAAATTGAAGATAGGTCAGACACCAATTAGCTGGAGGTGGGCACGTACAACCCCGTCCAAAACCGTCCCGCCTCCTTACATACAGTGTAGTGTTAGGATTTACACTCTGAGTATACTGGCTCGATTGGTAGTCCATTTAGAAGTCTGTTGCTTGCAGGGGCGACTCGGCTTACACAACTCACCACGAAATTAAGTTAAATGTGGCTTGGGCCTAGATTGCAAAGTACACAAGTAGGGACTGTTAGTTCGACAAAATATAGGCATTTCAAGTGAGGAAAGCTGTAGGAATCTATAGGTAGGCGGTTCTATATAATTGTTATGAGGAAGTGAGGGGACAGTACGGTTTGAGCACGCTGTGCGTACATGGACTGGGTGCGTGGGTCGCGGGGCCGGGCTAGATTAATTCAGACTAATAAGGTAGGGATAATTAAGTTGCGGTGCTAAATAAAATTTACGATGAAGTGATGTGGGTCCTATCTAGGCATGTAATCTGTTACCGTAGGCCGATAAAATTCTAATTGTTTTCCTAAAGTTGTTACCAATTAATTATTCATTTTAAATAATTAACAGAAGTATGATAATATCGTACCATCATTACTTTGGAATACCTAAAAGGTCTAGACTGGTTTCCTATTACAAGAAAAATACTAAAAGTTATAGCAAATAAGCATAGCTGTACTGTGATGTTTGATTTCTAATACTGAAATGACCAAACAGGCATTTTTAGCTTTCCCTAGGGTACAATACGGCCTTATATTGCTACACTCTTCAAAGTATTAAAAGTATACATCCGATACCTATTAGTAAAATATAAGCTGATACTTACTAAACAATTAAAACCAGTTTAGAACTTGGTTGGGTCGTTGAAGCTGCGAATCCACATTAAGACTTTAAAAGCTATGAGCTCCTACTATTATGAAACATAGAAATAGTTGATTGATAACAACCTACTAATTAGCCTGATAATACAGTCTACTTATACCATTTGAGTTCGCCTTAATGGTCCAAAGACCTCTTAAAATATGTAAGTACTTACTTCTAATAATATGAAACATTGAAATATTTGATGGGAACAATCTAAATCAATCAGACTAATAGCTAGTACAGTCAGCTTTATACCTATTAAAGTGAGTAAAAGATAACTTCGAAATATAATTGATTCATTGATTAACAGGGATAATTAACCACCTGATTTACTTACCTACTAAAAATATACTAACTATGATTTAGTAGTCTATCAAATTAACCACTCAAGTCTGAGAGACAGGGGTGGAAGTTAATGGGAAAATAATTAACTGAGGTTCACTTCCTAAAAGTTAAGGATATTGAATGAATCAAACATCTTTTAATAAACTAATGTGATAATCAGCCAATGCAGCCAATCCAATGTAGTTATATTGGAACTTTATAAGATCTGTATAATAAACACTAAGAGTGAACCAAAGTAATTTTACTTCAAATGATAGTATTCCATTTAAGTTCACTTCCTAAATGAGTAGGATATAGAATAAATCAAACATCCTCTAGTAAACTTAAGATGTGATAATCTGCCAATGCAGCCATTCCAATGTAGTTATATTGGAACTTTATAAGACCTGTATAATAAATACTAAGAGTAAATAAAAGTAATTTTACCTGTATTAATAGCATTCTATTTTAGCCACCGTCTGAAGTGGGGTTTGAATAATTTATCCACCCTTTATAGAACTGAATATTAATTTTCTAATAAGACAAAAGGACAGTCAGTTAATATTGTTACATTGTGATCTCTTTATAATAGACACAATAATCAGAGGAATAAATGTGTCCGGTAGAATGCTGGCTTTCCACCTCTGTTCAATAAGTGAAATCATAAGACATAGGTTATTGCATTGAATAATTAAGTTCTTGATGTGAAAAGGATATTTGGATGATAGCAAGCCTTGAGATAAACTCTATTGATTTATGTGGAATAATAAGAATTTAAATTGCTAACACATAGTTCATAATGTAAAATGAAATTAAATTTTGAGGAGAGATGTAAATTCTCAGTTTTAAGGAATTAAAGGCACAAGCTAATAATTAAAGTTAAAGCCAATGTGACGGAGCCATAGTTAAACAATGAGATGAAAGGCACGCTACAGGGCGGCGGTTGGGGCCCGTAAATTGCACAAGACTTCTTATGTATCATGCTACTGTTAATAAATAATAATACCTGCAAGCTAAGCTATCACCTGATTATCTCTGAGTGGTTACAAATCTTCCCCGCAGCTGCAGTGAAGGATTTAGGTCACAGTTCAGACGGAGTCATTGCTAGGCTACACATATCTATAATATGATTTATGGACTGGTAGGTAATTAGGTCAGGAGAGGGTGGTTTAACACAGGGATAAGCCAATTACTAAACTTTCACGAAAGAACTTGAGTTACTTAAATGCGGTTAACAACGGAGGGTTCACTGGACGATCTGGCCAAAATAGTATTTATTATGATATTGCATTGCTTGACTGAAATTCACTGCAAATAGAATTAAGCTATGCTAAGGTTTCATCATCATACAAACACTACGCACTCCACAAAAACTCCAAACACAACCATTAGATTGTAGATAAATTAGGTTAAATAGTTTTAAGAATTAGATAATAAGTTAAGTTAAGGTAAAAGCGGCGATGATGTGTGTATGTATTATAAGGTAGAACAAGGGTGGAGATTTAGGTGAGGCGGAAAAGTTACAGTAAGTATTGTTAATAAACAGTGTTCTTGAAGTGTAAAGTTAATTATTAGTGCGCTTGAAAGTTTAATGTGATTGTGTATCATGTTTCTAATCTAAATTGTGAAGCGCCTTTGAAAAATAATGATTTTAAGGAAAAAAAAGGAAAACAACTAAAGTGATAAAAACCTAAAACCTTTTTTAGGTGCTCAATTTCAAATGTTGGTCTGTTTTAATGATTGTACTTATACATAAACTATGTGAAATAATTCGAAAAATTTTGGTACTTCGTTATTTAAAAGTGATTTTGTATAAATACATTTTTAGTTTAAGTTGACAGAAAGCAAAGACATTAAACTAACTATTTAAATCTCTTTGACAGAAAGTAATCAAAAATGGCGATATTCTTCTTAAAGGTATAGTCTTCTCATAAATAAATTATGACACTCGATTGAACTACAACGCCGGTAGTCAAGAGTACTTTGAGGTATTTGGTTGGCATAAGAGAGTAATTACGCACTTAGCGAAGACATTTACCTGCAGCGGAGAGTAAAACACAGGCTTTAGCTTCTAGCTTTACTTATATACGAGTACCTATAGATTAGGGTTCTTTACGAAATATGAAGCCCTAATCTTCAGGTCACTTTAGGCGCAAAGTAACCAGCTACTGTTTAAACTTTCATCGCAGATACCGTTTTAACTTAAATTTTATAGTTTCAAGTTTATTTTCAGCACTAACTGCCGTACTCAGAGACGTCAATTAAGTTTTAATGACAATTAAATGTCTTCCCTTTTTTATTTAGCACTATACATGAGAAAGTGACAGCAAGAGACTTAATTGTCATTTAAACTTAATTGACGTCTCTGTATTTTCAGTAAAATAATCAATCAGATCAGGCTGTAATACTCTTGGCATTGCAAGTGTTGGGCTACGGTGACCGCTTTCCATCAGGCGGGCTGTAAGCTCTTTTGCCGGCTCATTAACATAAATATGTATAGAACTAATATTAGGTAGAACAGTACTGTACTTTACATCAGATTGTCTATTGTCCTACTAAAAGTCTTTAACTTTTTTTCAGGTGGAAAACGTAATTTACTTTGAAAACCCTCAAGGAAACTTGGCAAATACAACAATAACTTCAGCTACAGTATTACCACAAAATGTTTACGTTCCTTACGAAAGTAACAACCCAGCAGTGCAAGAAACTTTCAGCATCGATATTTATAACATGTCCGAAAACCAAAAACAAATGTTAGAACACCTGAGACAGATATTGGATAACCAAAACCAGATGCTGGAAAACCAAAGCAGCTTGTGGATAGTAACACAGCAGTCTTGGGGCAAACACAAACTCTAATTAAAGTCCAAAACAATGTTTATTATATTGGAAATATAATGGAAATATTATTTCTTATAGACCAATCTTTTAATTTTTCCTTTAATTCAATATTTTTTGCTAATAAATCAGTAGGACAGTCATCTTCGTCCGAGCTACTATTTGGCATAAAATTGAAAAAATCTTTGTTAAAGTCATCTTCTTCAAAATTTTGTGCGGAACCCTTTTGCTCAATATAACTTCCTTCCTCTTGACCATGTTGTATCGCTTACCTCTTTAGTAGGCATTGAGGTCAATGTTAGTAGGTAATTTATTTTTTGAAAAAGTGTTTTTTTTTGTTATGGCCACTGTATCTTTATTAGCAAGACCTTGTCGAGAATTACAATTACTTGAATTGGGTATATCGATATCTTCATAAATTGAATTTATGAAATTCCGAAACTGTTGCTTAATTTTATATCTCACTGCACCTGTCCTTCTTTGTGCTCTCCAAGAATTAATTCGTTTCATTGTTAAAAGAAATGCACAACGTAAAATCCACACATAAATGCACATACACAAAAGATAAATAAAAATATTTTCACGAGCTTAATTAGATACAAGTTCCGATAATGTGAGGTTAGATTTTAGACGAACCTATAAGTGTTATATACATTAAATGGTGTCATTAAAGAATAACAACTTATTTATCTTACACCAAAGCCTTTATATCAGGATCGTACAAAACTGCCATAACTATTTAACCTTTAATTGCCTTTAGTATAACAGGCGTAAGCTGTATATAAGTGATACAACGCATGTAGAGTTTGGCGTTAATACACTCTTAGTTAACTCCGTTGCAAGAACCAATGACGTGACTGAAGTTGAACAACGGCCTTTTGATATATAAGCAACTCCATTAAAGCAGATTTATAGAAAAAAGCATTACAGGGAGATTATAAAGAACTTTATACAGCTTTTAACGTTGCCGGGCGAAACAAGCTTTAACGTCATAAGTATAAAGCTGCCACTGCAACTACACTAACTGTTATAGTACATTATGATATAAGTGCGGTAAGATGAAAATTACAGCCGAGGCGATATTGCTAGCGCGAGCCGTAGGCGAGGGCTACAAGAAAGCAGAGGCTGTAATTATCAAAGCGCACGTATGCCATACGACGTTTTATAACATATTTGTGAGGATAAAAAAAAATCCGAAAATGACTGCGTTTTTTGTTGTTTTTCTAGTGCATGAATCTTTGGTAAACCAACATATATTTTTCTTTGTCCAACAGCATAGAGCGTAGATGGGCTCATCAAAATAATACCACCAACCCCTCTCTTCCCTTGGGTGTCGTAAAAGGCGACTAACGGACTAAAGACTGCATATACATCCAACAGCATAGATCGGCGATAAGCTCATCAAAATAATACTACAAACTTCTCTCTTCCCTTCGGTGTTGTAAAAGGCGACTAACGGACTAAATAATGCACATACATCCAACAGCATAGAGCGGCGATGGGCTCATCAAAATAATACCACCAACCCCTCTCTTCCCTTGGGTGTCGTAAAAGGCGACTAACGGACTAAAGACTGCATATACATCCAACAGCATAGATCGGCGATAAGCTCATCAAAATAATACTACAAACTTCTCTCTTCCCTTCGGTGTTGTAAAAGGCGACTAACGGACTAAAGAATGCACATACATCCAACAGCATAGAGCGGCGATGGGCTCACCAAAATAATACCACCAACCCCTCTCTTCCCTTGGGTGTCGTAAAAGGCGACTAACGGACTAAAGACTGCATATACATCCAACAGCATAGATCGGCGATAAGCTCATCAAAATAATACTACAAACTTCTCTCTTCCCTTCGGTGTTGTAAAAGGCGACTAACGGACTAAAGAATGCACATACATCCAACAGCATAGAGCGGCGATGAGCTCATCAAAATAATACCACCAACCCCTCTCTTCCCTTGGGTGTCGTAAAAGGCGACTAACGGACTAAAGACTGCATATACATCCAAAAGCATAGATCGGCGATAAGCTCATCAAAATAATACTACAAACTTCTCTCTTCCCTTCGGTGTTGTAAAAGGCGACTAACGGACTAAAGAATGCACATACATCCAACAGCATAGAGCGGCGATGGGCTCATCAAAATAATACTACCTACCCCTTTCTTCCCTTGGTTGTCGTAAAAGGCGACTAACGGACTAAAGACTGCATATACATCCAACAGCATAGATCGGCGATAAGCTTATCAAAATAATACTACAAACTTCTCTCTTCCCTTCGGTGTTGTAAAAGGCGACTAACGGACTAAAGAATGCACATACATCCAACAGCATAGAGCGGCGATGGGCTCATCAAAATAATACTACCAACCCCTCTCTTCCCTTGGGTGTCGTAAAAGCTACTAACGGACTAAAGGCCTATGTTGTCCATAGATTCAAACGATTACTAATTTTTAAATTTCATTACCGCACTAGTGCGAAACTTATTACATTACGATACTGAAATCGGTGTAATAAGAGCTTCTTACCGAGCAAATGTGTTATAAAGAATATTCTGCTTTGTTATTTACAGTTCTAACTCAACCTGAAGAGTCAAACTCATTTCATAAGTGAACTGTGTCACCTTTAGTGACAACCGAATCAATAATAAATCAATAATAGCACTAAGCTTAAAAATGACCTGCAACCATTAGCTCAATGCCTGCAACCAACGCCTAATTGTTTGTTGGGTAGGTACTTATTATACGTCTGTGGTGCAAATATCACTTTTGAAGTCCGTGTGAGATCTCAATAAAGTCCCACAGCTTTATTAAGTCTCAAGGGCTTTAGGGGAATATCATATACCATTGTTCATTATCACTCGTTATCATCTTTAAAGGTAATGAAAATATTCACTTTATTAACTTACTTGACACTGGCTAAATGTGCTGACCGCACAAAGCCAAAGAGGGAAAAAACGAGTCATGTCAGCACAGTTGTCATATACGACTAGAGACGGGCGGTGGGTATTTACCCGATGGGTATTTACCGGGTAAATACCCATGTTTTGGGTATTTACCCGGTAAATACCCGGGTAAATACCCAAAACATGGGTAAAAACAATAAGCACGTTGTGGTTTAGTAGTATTTTTTCTTTTCGTCTTTCTTTCTATTCATTTATGTTTAATTGTATGTTTTGGTACAAATAAGGAATGGGGGGGGGGGGGCTGAAAAGAGGGCAGAAAAAGTCGCGTCCGCCATCATGGATCTCGAAATAGATGTTGCATTCGACATCGGCACCGCTGAAAAACATGGTAATGATACCCATATTGATTTTACATAAAAAAGTCACGTCCGCCATCTTGGATCTCGAAATAGATGTTGTATTCGAAATTGGACCCCTGATAAACATGGAGATGATACCCATAGTGATTGAACATAAAAAAGTCACATCCGCCATCTTGGATCTCGTAATGTTGTATTCGAAATCGGCACCCCGGAAAACCATAAAAATAATATCCATATTGATTTTATATCAAAAACTTGCGTCCACCATTTTTGATCTCGATTTTAATAGCTAATTAAATCTTGCCTAAATATTAGCGAATTCTAAAATGGCGTTTATCCACATAAAAAACATTGAAAAAGACTTCACGCATCGCAACGCATGATATGCATTACATATTACATTTCAATTATCATTTAAAAAAAAATGACTAACACATGTTTTAATACAATGCGCCACTCCCCACTCCTGACGCGTACTGTGTCCCCAGTGGAGTTTATGGACAGCCCCAGTTGCGCCGCGCCCCGCCCGCCCCGTACACCCTTCACGATTGCCCTGTCTAGACGTGCCCGTTGGCCGACTGTAAGAATTAATAGAATGTGATGGTACTATTATAACCTAAAAAGTGTCATTTTTCGTGTTTATGGCCGATTTTGGTAAAACTTTCAAGTGGTTTTTTTAATATTCTAATGCAACTGCGGCAGCTAAAATGTTAATAATAAACCTTTATTTAATAACCCCTTAGACCCCCCCCCCCCCCACAGTGTTAGTATCTTCAAATTCAGGCGACTCGATTCAAAAGCCAACCCAATTATTTTATAAAAATCAACAAAACGTTTTCTACGTTATGACAAAAACATGTGCATAAAAGAACAATAATTAGTAACATGGTTCACGAGCGAGCTAGCCGTTAGCATGGACGCAAGTTTGCCTAATTTACCGTTTCAATTATATGTCTCACTCACTCAATACCATATTCTTTGAATTTGAAACGCTCGGCTTTAGACTAACGCACACACAAGGGTCAGCAGATTAAAGGACATACTAACTCATGATGATGACACAAATAAATACTATAAAATAAAATAAAGTATCGATAAACACTGTTTAAAATAACTGAAGATTATTAAATTGACTACATTACACGATTTAGTTAAAAAATACATAAAATGTTAAAGATATTTGCCATATCATGATTTTACCCATGAAATGGGTATTTACCCGCGTTTTTACCCATTTTGGGTATTTACCGGGAATTTACCCGGTAAAATCCCATCTCTATATACGACATCTGAACTTCTTGGCGGGAAAGTGAAGAAATTTGTGTTTTTTCGAATATTAATGTAAAATAATAGTGGATTATTAACCGCTAAGTGTTTGTGAATGTGCATGAGTGTTGGCAAATGAAACAAAACAGTGCAACAACTCTTTTCAAATTCTCTCAAGAAGTCCGCGTGAGACCTCTGTAAAGTCCCATATCTTTACTGAGGACTCAAAGGGTTTGGGGAACATCATTTATCGTTCATCATCATAATCACTCATTATCATCAAGGGAAAAAAAGAAATAAAAAAAACTAATGACTTGGCAGAATGGTCTCAGACCTAGCCTGTTCCTTCACGGAACAAAATAATAATAAAAAATACGAAATCGGTTGTCAATGTCATTGATTGTCAAGTTGTTTTACAAAGTTTTGGTTGTGATAAATTATTTAGGTATTTAATCATAAACTTTAAAACTACATGTTTACTTTAATAATATAGTTACAGAACGGAATCATTAACGTTACGAGTTTTTCCCGCTGTCAGTCGAATGCGTAGTCTCACCGTGTGCTGCTCACTTATCTGACAATTATTAATTATTGCCCTCATAAACGTGGTAGGTCAGACTTTGTTTTATTACGCTGAGATATAATCACTTGCCCACTTGCTCTGCGACCGCGTAACCACGTAGTCCTATCGCCGTTTCCGGTCATTACTTAGTATTTTTATCTCCCATCTAATTGTGTTTGAAATATTTAGTATTTATTAACCGTGTGACCATCGTAGTAATCACTAAGCTACCTACTCAATATAATCGCGTAAGTTATAAATAAAGAAACGCACATTCTTCTTTTTCGTATTAAAAAACATGAAATAAATTTGTAAAACTCATACAAATATTCTTTATTTTTTTGTTTGTTGTAGGTACTTAAGTCAACCAATTTCTACAATGAACAAAATAAAAAACAATTGGTTTTCGGAATCATGTGACATGTGGCCCGGTGCCACATTCTCGTTTGAGGTGACAGAGGTTTTACATGAGGAGCAGAGCCAGTTCCAAAACATCCAGGTATTCAATACCAAGAGCCTCGGGAGAGTGCTTGTTTTGGACGGCATCATTCAGTGCACTCAGAAAGACGAGTTTTCTTACCAGGTATGTGGAGTTTCATAACAGAATGAAATAGTTTTAATTTTAACTGTGTAAGCTATAATACCCATCAATAATGTAGTACTTAATGACTTGTATGCAATCATGGAAGCCAGCAGTTGTTTAATTTAATTATTTTACATTGTAACATACATTATATTTAGTAAACATCAATAATGTTACAGTCTGTTGATCTTAATAAAATAAAATAAGTGTGTAATTTGTACAGTCTTCATAAATGTTATCAATCAACCTATTGTGTGCAGTATTGTGAAATTTATTTTTTGTTCTACAATAATCAAAGACAGCTATATGCAATGAGGATGCCAATTGTTGGTTATTGTTTTTCCTCATGCAACTGTTATTAAATCTTGTAGATTAGATACAAAAAATCCTAGTAATATTATCCATAAAGTGATGCTGCACTAGGATAACGTTACTAGGAATTTTTCCTTAGCTTAAATTCTTCTTTCTTTAAAATAATTAGGAGGTAACAAATTGGTTATATTCCTTCTAACAAACACATTTCTCACTATCTCCCTGAGTTTTCCCAGTCACTTTATTCAAGATATTATTTGAAGTAACAATCTGTTCAGTACAATGTTGGTTATAAAGTCAAAGTCAAATTATTTATTCAATGTAAACCTTTACAGGCACTTATTGACTTCAATACTAATAATAATTAAAAAAAAACAGTTAACTAGCTTGTAGTTAAGACTTAACAACTAATTTAACTAACTAACTATAGTCTGTGCCAGACAAACCCGCATCGCTACCCCCAGTACCACTGCACGCCGAAACAGAATCACGTCGAACCGAAGTATAACTGTCCACAATATAAGGAACATACCACACATACAAATTTATTAAATATATTTTATTATATTTTATATATTTTATTGAAACTGTTGAAAATATATCCATCTATGTTTTAGGAAATGATATCATTTCTACCCCTTTGCTGTCACAAAAACCCTGAAAAGGTTCTGATAGTTGGTGGAGGGGATGGGGGTGTTGCTCGAGAAGTTGCTAAACACCCAAAAGTCAAGGAAATTGTTCAGGTATTTATTCAGGATTATTACAGAACTTTTACTATTACAACATCTCTTACTTAAGTTCTTTGCAAATAAATATATTTCATTATGTTTCAATGGTTTTGTATCATAACCGTGTTGCGTAGCAGTGAAAGACTACTACCACCCCTCTCTTCCCTTGGGTGTCGTAAAATTCAACAGCTTAAAGTGGCGATGGGCTCACCACTGTCACGTTGAGCACATGTGCAGTCGCTTTTTGCGAAAAGTAGACTATGGCAGAGGACTGCTTTTGCGGTCCTCATTGCCTAGTCTCTGACTAACCCTTCAAGGATAATATGTATGTTTATATGGTTTTGCATAACAACATCCGCAATCTTCTAATAAAGACTTAAATGTCTGTAGTAACGGTTTGTCTAGTCTAATCATGTTTTAAGAATCGTTATCACTGACTGCCAATAGACATTAATTTATAAATGTTTTTCCTAACGAGAAGAAAGATAAGAACTGCTTATCTTCCACAAAATGTATTATTAATTATTTTTGTTTAAAATTAAATTAATTAAATTAAATTAGCCTTTATTCACTGGTCTACATGTATAAATCTTATTCTAATGCTTACAATCTATTATTTACGTAAAATTAACTTATTAATAACATCAGTCAGCATCTGAATCGTGACCAGGTTGTCCTCGGACATAGGCCTCCTCCAGAAGGCGCCATTGGGTTCGATCCCTGGCTAATCTACGCCATCCTTGTGGTAGGTCATCCTCCCACCTTTTAGGTTGCCTTCCCCTTCTCCTTTTTCCATCTCTCGGGTACCATTTCCGAATAGCATTTCCTTAGTCCACTTGTCCTTAGAGGATCTAATTGTATGTCCTGTCCAGCGCCATTTTAATTTCTTAATTTTTCTAGAGACATCAATCACTCTGGTGGCCTTTCTTATTCTGGTTAATCTCCATTTGTCTCTCAGCCTAATGTGTAGCATGCTACGTTCCATCCCTTGTTGGCACACTTTCAATTTCTGGCTGAGTGACTTTGTCAAGCCCCAGGTCTGGCATCCATATGTGAGCACCGGTAAGATGCATGTGTTGTACACCTTGCATTTTTCGGACATAGGTATAGATTTATTTTTCATTATCTCTTTTAGAGACCAGTACCGAGCCCAGCTGTTATTGACTCATCGTCTTATTTCTTTGTCTGTCTGTGATTGTGGTGCTATGATCTGGCCTAAATAAATATATTCGTCCACATATTCTACTTGTTGGTTGTGTATTTGTAGAGCTTGTTTATTCTGACTATTAGTCATTGCCTTTGTTTTGGAGATATTCATTGTCAGGCCAGCTTTTCTGCTCTCCAATGCGAGTTGTTCTAGCATTTCCTGTAAAACCCCGGGACACTCTGCAAACAGCACAATGTCATCTGCAAACCGTAGATGGGATAGCATGCTTCCATTGATGTTTAATCCCTTCCTGTCCCATTCCAAATGCCTGAAGACTTCTTCTAATACAGCAGAGAAGAGTTTTGGAGACAGTGGGTCACCCTGTCTAACCCCTTTCTGTATCTTGAACTCTTCTCCAGTTGTTTCCAGTTGCACTTTTGATGTAGAATTACTATATATTTCCTTTATAATTCTTATATATTTATTTTCGATGCCTTGATTCTCCAAGGCTTTATATATATAGTTATGTGATAAGGAATCAAATGCCTTGTTGTAGTCTACAAAACAAATGTAATATGTTTTGTTGTACTCATTGTATTTCTCTACTATTTGTTTTACGACATGCATATGATCCACTGTCGAGAAATTGGCTCGGAAGCCTGCCTGTTCCCTAGGCTGTTCTTCGTCTAGTCTTTGAGTGAGTCTGGTTAGTATAATTTTAGAAAAAAGTTTGTAAATATTGGACATCAAGCTAATTGGTCTATAATTGTCTATTTTATCTTTGTCTCCTTTTTTATGGAGTAGAACTATAGTGGACTTCGTCCATTGATCTGGGATATATTCACTGTATAGTATCTCATTAAACAGGGCAGTCAACGGTTGTTGTATAAGGTCCAATGTTGCTTTTAATAGCTCGTTGGTTATTTTGTCTGCTCCAGATGCTTTTCCGTTTTTTTGGGATAGAATGGCCTTCCTTATTTCACTTTGTAAAATATTCGGAATTTGTTCTTCTTTGTAAGGAATTTCCATTTCTGTTACCGTTTCATGTGACTTGTATAGCTTGCGGTAAAAGTCTGTTGCTATTTTACTGATCTGGGGTCGTTCTGAAGTGACATATTGCTTAGTATGGTTATTGCCTTTCAAGCTTGGTATCCATGTTGAATGATCCTTAAGTTGTTTTAAGGCAGCTTTTACTCCTCCTGTTCTCTCTATTTCGAATCTAATTTTATTTAATCTATTTTGTTTCTTGTGGTTTCTAATGCTTTCTGTAATTTTCTTACTAATGGATTCTATATTTTTGATGTTATTTTTCCTGTCTGTAATCAATTCTCTCCTTTTTTCTATTAGAGTTCTTGCTTCTTGTCCTATTTTGTCATTTTGTGTTTTTATGATTAATTTATTTACCTCTGTCGATAAACCCGAGAGCATTTTTTCGAACTTATTATATTTGTTCTGAATTATAGTTTCATTTACATTAATGTTGTTTATTTTTTCTTTGAATTTTGAGATAATGTCTTTAGGGAGTGGAGTCGCTATATGAAAAGGTGGTGGTTTAATGTGTTTCCTCGGCTTGGATTTGCTCGCTGTTACCAGAGTTGCTCTGACCATTCTATGATTTGTGCTGAAGTTGAATTTATTAATTACACTAACATCATTGAATTGGTAGGGACAATTTGACAAGATAAAATCAATTTCATTTTTGTATCTCCCATCTGGTGAAAGCCATGTCCATTTTCTATTGTGATTTTTCTTGTAGAAGGTATTCATGACTTTTAAGTTCCATTCTAGTGCAAGGTCAACGAGCTTCTGACCGTTATTGTTACGATTTCCCTTACTGTGAAGACCGATAATGGTAGATTCACCCTCTTGTTGGCTGCCTAATTGACTATTGAAGTCTCCCATTATAATTTTATTTTTATGAGCCTCCTCTATTGTTTCCTGCAATTTTGTATAGAAGTTGCTCTTTTCGTCGTCAGTTGCTTGCTCTGTAGGCGCGTATACCTGAATTATGGACCATGGATCTATTTGTTCATTAATTTTAAAATCTAAAACTGCAATTCTTTCAGATTTACTTTTGAATTGTATAATGTTCTTTTTCAGGTGATGTTTGACGATGAACCCTACGCCGTATAGTCCTTTGGTTTCCCCTTTATAGTAGAATATATAATCTTGATATTCTCTCACTTCTTCTCCTAACCGGCGTACTTCACTGAGGCCGAGGATATCCCATTTAATTTTTTCTAATGCCAATTCTAGCTCCACCAATCGGTCATCTGTTCGAAGTGTCCGTGTATTAAGAGTTGCTACATATAACTTTTTGTTTTGTTTATCTATATCAAATTTAGGTGGCGAGTGCACTTTGTAATCTTCTTCTGGAGGGTAGTGGTCTGACATCCCAAGGTGACCAGCCTGGTTGGGACCTTTTGTAATTTTTTTATTTATTTGTGTTTTTTTATTCTTAGTTTTCCGTTTGCTGCTGATGTTTATTAGTTGCTAATTTGTGTTATTAATGTTTTCTCTACTTGTGCGAGATCGAGAGCTGAGAAATGTGTCCATTTTGTTCATCTTAGTCTTATTGACTATTTTGCTTGTCCCCGCAATCGGTGTATTTGGCGAGCTCGTGGGCGCTCTCTTCCTTTTCTCATTCTTTTTCTTGATTACTAATTTATCATAAGCAATAAATCCTTCGTTGCCCTTGTCTAGTTCTTCTTGGAGCTTTATTTTTAATTCTTTCCTCTTCATAAGTATATCCGAAGGATAATCTTCTGTAATATACATCTTTTCAGGCAGATTTTTCTTGTTTTTCAATATTTCAATTTTTCTCCAGAATAAGGTGAGCGACAAGCGTACGGGCCGAATTTTATTCTCAATTTTCTTCCCTATTCTTTGTACATTGTTTAACTCCCACTTGTCCCACACGTCCATGCCTGAATTTTTGCTGACACCGTCTAGTCTAGGACATTAATAACCTTTTTCATGAGGTCCGGAAAGTTCTCTTCAGTTTCTTCAAGGCCGTGAAGGATCAAGTTGTTTTTTCTTGAATTTTTCTCTAGATAGTGCATTCTAGTGTTCAATGCTTCCACCTCTTTTTTCAGTGCGGTGGTCTCTAAGATAAGAGGTTGCAGCTTGGTATCCATAGTTGCGATCATGTTTTGATTTATGATGCTAGTTTGGCGTTCCATCTCTTCTTTCATCTTTGACCAAAGAACTTGTAATTGTTGGTCCATTGTTGACGAATTCTACCAAAAAGTAGGTTTTTTTGTGAGCTTGCAACCCTTTTGGGCAGTTTTGGTTTTATGTACTGGCAATACTGTGTTAAGATGTCAGACGTCAGATGACAGATGACAGTAGACGCCAAAGTCGAAACGTGTAAATAAATTGTCTAACCTCGAAATACGCCACGAATTTCTCAGATGTATCGTCGATCTTCTTACGATTTTCCTGTGATCACTCGAAATTAATGATTCTGTGCCGCACCTTGTTTTAAATATGTGATTTTCTAAACATTTGGTGTACTTTGAAGGTTTTATTTTTTATTTTAATTACGAGAGCTCTTTTCACGTAGCGAACTGTTTGACAGCCGGAAGCGGAAAGTCATTATTATTATTATTATTATTATTATTATTATTATTATTATTATTATTATTATTTTTGTTTAGTTGTTAATAATTTGTATTTTAAGTAATTTATAAAATTATCTTTTACTAATAAAACATTTAAAAAAATGCTTTTGAGAATGTCACTACGCTATTAGTTCATAAGTTTATGGTGAGCGCTTGACATAAAACTTTGCAAGAGATTTCATGCTCCTTTTAACAATTAATGGTGTTAAAAAAATGATAAACCTATAACCTACATAAGGTAACGGCACCAATGATGGTCAGCTTAAGGACATGGTTGTCTTTGGTCATAACTAACAAGGTTTTGAATTAATAGGTAATCAGATTTAAATATAAAATGAAAAACCATTAGGGAATCGTTTTACATACTTTTAATTTATATTCTTTGAACACTTTTTTAATAAAAAAATAAATACTTGAAAACTCAAAATACACCAATGATGGTCATTCAAAATCCATTAATAGGCACCCAGTAATGGTCATGAGTTAACTATAAAGAAATGTACTTACAGTATAAAATGTGCGACATTGTGGTAGGTAAGAATAATTATGTAGATGTGTATGGATTTTGCCCCAGCCTGTGACCCAGCAGTGTGTCTATAATCATCATCAGCCTTTTGTGTGGATATCACAAAAGGCTGATGATGATTATAGATTTGGTAATCGTAATTGCCCTACGATGCAAGTCTTGGGATCAGCTTATCTTCTAGGTAACTGCTAATTTTACTTATTATTACAAGCTTTTACTGTATAACTATGAGCAAAGGCAAATCTTAATCTAAGTTACTTTTTTTATATATAAGAAGAAGAATAATTTTTTATATAGTAAGTTTCGTCTTGGGGTTTGCCAACGAGCAATGGAGCGCAGCATCTTGGGGGTAAAGCGAACTGACAGAGTGCGCAATAGTGAGCTGCGTTCTACAACGGGCTTAACCGACTAGGCTACAAAGCTGCCAAGCTCAAATGGGATTGGGCTGGTCACGTTAGCCGCATGTATCCCGACCGCTGGGCAAGGATCACTACACAATGGGTCCCTGGAGATGGACGCCGCCGCCGAGGTCGGCCTAGAAAGAGATGGCGTGGCGATCTGGACGCACACCAGACTGACTGGCATGAGGTGGCGCAGGATAGAGCTGGATGGAGGGACTTGGGGGAGGCTTTTGCCCAGCAGTGTGACAGTATATGCTAGCAAAAAAAATATATAAGAAGGAGGCAAACGAGCAGGCAAGCTGCCTGATGGTGAGCCGTCACGGCTGCCCATGGATATCAGCAACATCAGAGGTACACATTTAGACGGGGATTAACGCTAACTACATATTATAGGCATACTACCAGTCCGCCCGTGACCACGACCGGTGCAACTCGGTCGAAACGTCGGGTATAAAAAGGTATGCGTAGTATGCCTATAATATGTAGTTAGCGTTAATCCCCGTCTAAATGTGTACCTCTGATGTTGCTGATATCCATGGGCAGCCGTGACGGCTCACCATCAGGCAGCTTGCCTGCTCGTTTGCCTCCTTCTTATATATTTTTTTTGCTAGCATATACTGTCACACTGCTGGGCAAAAAATATGTAGTTAGCGTTAATCCCCGTCTAAATGTGTATTTATAATGGAACGCGAAAGTTTAAAAGTGTATATAACATCAGAGGTGTTGCTTTTGCGTTGCTGACCTGAGAAAAACCTCTTTACACCCCTTCTGAAAGAGTCCATGTCGTAGTTTAATGGGAAAACTTCTGATGGCAGCTCATTCCACAGTTTAATAGTGCGTGGAATAAAGCACTTCTGGAAGCGAACCCTTCGAGAGAACAGTGGCTCCAGGAAATGTGCGTGTGCTTTGTTCCGATGGCGAGCGGTGCGATGATGGAAGGAACAAGTGGGCACCAAATTAAAGAGTTCCTCAGAGCATTCTCCATTATACAGGCGGTAGAACACACACAATGAGCCGATGTCACGTCGCAAGGCTAGGGGTTCTAACCGGTCTGGGAGTTTGGGATCGTTGACCAATCGAATGGCGTGTCGCTGCAAAGATTCCAGAGGGTCAAGCTGGCATTTAGGAGTTCCGGACCAAAGATGAGAACAGTACTCCATGTGAGGTCTAACTTGAGATTTGTACAACTTTAAAAGCTGGTTAGACGTGAAGTACCGTCTCGCTTTCCTAAGAACTTCTAATTTCTTGGATGCCATTTTCGCTTTGTCCTCTAGATACCTGCGGAACTGTAGGTACATCACTTGATATCTCAACACCAAGGATCCCAATGCTGCTTGAGATGTTTAGTGGAGTGCTCTGGAACTGTGGTGCTACGACAAATAGATCCCTTTTGGCGATGAACACGCAAACCTGTATCTTGGAGTGGTTAAACAGAACTAAGTTCGATTCACCCCATTTTGATACCCTTTCCAAGTAGTACTCAACTTTGGACACAAGTTTCAGCCGATTCTCCTGTGTAAAAGTCCGAGGCAATTAGGTCTTCCGATGTACAGGGCGTCTCCCGTACTGTCATCCGCATACCAATGTATACTCTCAATGTTGGCCATATCATTGATATGCAGCAGAAACAGCGTGGGACACAGAACCGAGCCCTGGGGAACGCCAGCATTTACGGGCATGACATCAGAGCATCAACCGTCGACAGCGACCTTATGATGCGCCCACAAAGAAAGCTAGCGACCCATTTATATATTCCCTCGGGTATTCCGTATGCTAGTAACTTCGCGAGAAGCGCTCTGTGCCAGATCCTATTGAATGCCTTTGCAATGTCTAAGCTAGCTGCTAGAGCTTCACCTCGACTCTCTAAGGCCTCTGCCCAACGGTGTGTGAGATGTACCAGGAGATCACCAGTTGACCGCCCATGACGGAAGCCGTATTGGCGGTCGGAAATCAACTGGCGATCCTCGAGATATAGGAGGAGCTGCTTGTTGATGATGCGATCTCTCTGACTTTTGAGAGGAGGGATGTGATTGCTATGGGCCTGGTGAAAGGGTTGGGCTTATTTCCATCCATACTGATTCTTTGGACGCTGTCCAAAAGCTGATCCCTAGTCATAGGAAAATGCTTGTCTTATAGAATGGTGCTAGGTCCCATAGGGCATTCCACTGAACTTTTTCCAGTAATTTTATTGTGGGGTCATACGGGGGAACACCATACTGCTTTGCAGTTGCAGATACTTTTTCTCCTCTTTGTACTGCTGATATAGCCTTCTTCAGCATTTGGTCGTTCGAATATCTCGTTTTAGGTGCCACCTAAAAATAATGAAAACAGGATCTGGGAAATTTGAAGAATGGTTAAAGTCATAAGTTTAACTCGAAGAATAAGTAAACTCTTTGAGACATGCTTTAATTTTTTGGCCCCGCTGGGAATCAAACCCGGCACCCCTGGATCTGATACAAGCAGTCATACCACTAGACCACAGGTGGTTAAAAATCATCATCATTAGTCGATAACAGTTCTGAGAAAGTTTCATTAGAAAACTCGAGCAATATTAATATATTGCTAAGATAATATTAAAACCAGTAATGGTCATCCATTTATGGGCGTTAGGACAATGTTTAAATATTAAAGCCAGTGATGGTCATGCAATAATGGGCATTCGGCCTACGTTTGAACATTAAAGCCAGTGATGGTCATCCAGTTATGGGCATTTTGACCATTATTGGATAATAGACGTTTGCCTGAACCAGTCATGGGCACAGGCTCCAAATTCAACCCTGAGTTATGTAAAATTAACTCAGGGTTGAATTTGGAGCCGGTGAATCCTAATAATGAAAACGCATTCTATGTTTCATTAGGAAACATGGAAATAATCGCAATTTCACAAACATGCCACCAAAGCAAAATTGTAAGCCCATGTACCTCCTTAGTGATTTCCTTAAAAAAAAGAGATTTTTTAAGTTTCTTCACTCGCGGCGTTACGGTTTAGTTCGCCTTTTTTATTTTTAGTGGCCGACACAGATCATTTCTTGTTAAATGACAGCTGGCAGTCTAAGCTCTATGAATTAATTTTGCCGGTATTGAAAGACGAAGATTTACTTCAGATAACAATAATTTAAATTAAAACTGACAATGACCGGTGCCATGACCAACATTGGCGCCACTACGTTACTACTTACCAAGTCATTTTGAATAATTACACACAAACATTTTTGCTCTCAGGTGGAAATAGACGAGAAAGTGATAGAGGTATCGAAGAAGTACCTGCCTTTCATGGCGGTGGGTTTCGAGAGCGACAAGCTAAAGTTGCACGTGGGCGACGGCTTCGAGTTTCTGAAAGCTCATTGCGGGGAGTTTGATGTCATCATCACCGACAGCAGTGACCCAGTGGGGCCGGCCGTTAGCCTCTTTGAAGAGAACTACTACTCGCTGATGAGAAAGCGCTGCGGCCCGGCGGCATCGTGTGCTCGCAGGCCGGCACTATATGGAATGATTTGGAGCTGGTCAGCAGTACGCTAAGGTAAGTCGTCATCAGCCTATAACATTAAAATCTATTTATTTAATCATCATCATTACATATTATAAAGTAAAGTCGCCGTTTTCCTCTGTCTGTGGCACCGCACTATTCTCCTAAACCACGCAATGGATTTTTATGCGGTTTTCACTAAAAGATAAGAGTGTTAACTGAGGATGGTTTTTGTTTAAATTTTGTAACAATTTTTTTTGGAAATGGCTGAAGGTGAACGGTTTTTCTAAGTTAGCGTGGACGAAGGCGCGGGCGGGCCGCTAGTAAACTTATAAAATAAGCTCGTTGAATCGTTCATTAACTTCTTTTTTAACCTATCACCCATTCATGACGTCATTTCACGACCAGGCATTGCAGATTTTGGTTAACTGGCAAGATCGTAAAACATCTTAACCGCTGAGCCATTGTGCTCTTCTCTGGGGCATATTGTAAATGAAAATCTCAAGGACGTTTCACACATTGAGCTTGTCCGCCGCATCCGCAAAATCAGTCCTCTACAGTCCACGGTTTACCAAATAACAACTACACATGTGCTCAGCGTGACAGGTGGTGAGCCGCTCTGTGCTGTTGGATGTATGGTGCAGTCTTTAGTCCGTTAGTCCTTTTACGACATCCAAAGGAAGAGGGTTGGTAATATTATTTTATTGAGCCGCCAGTCCGCCACACACAGCTTCCTACCACATAATATGGCCACAAATGAAACTTTTTCTTTATTTTTTAAAGGTATTGTAAGAACCAGTTCGCCTCCGCGGCGTACGCGTTCGCGTCGGTGCCCACGTACCCGTCCGGCCAGATAGGCTTCGTCATTGGCTCTTTAGATGCCAACGTACAGTTCGACGCGCCGCTCCTCGTACTATCGCGCGAAGACGAGAAGGCGATGCATCTCAGGTACTACAACGCAGACGTGCACAGAGCCGCGTTTGCGCTCCCCACCCATGTGAAGTACCAGTTAGCTTGATCCACACATTCCATTTTAGGTACTTAATGTGCATTTAACGCGTCGGGCACCTTTATCAAAAGTTGCAACTATTGCAAGTCTGTTTTTTCAAATGATGTTTTTTATCATAAATACCGCAACTTGCAGCATATACTTACTCGTAATAATAAGAAAATAAAAATTACGACCGTCCATTCTATTACCTACCTACAACTTCAGAGTAGACTATTAATATGAGTGACTGAGGCGGCCAAAAGGGTACATATGCCTCGCAATTCTAAAATCAAATTTATTTTTAACTGTTTCCAAAGCCGCCCTTATTGATGTGTGTACGTACACAGTCGTGTGTTCAGTTCAACATGAGCCTGGTGCTAATCTCCTACAAATTAATATAAAACTGTTTCAATTAAAACAAAATCGGCGCCCAATTTTGGCGCCTCTTTACAACAAAACGGTAAATTGTAAAAAGTTGCAATATTTTTTTAATACTAGTATTCTCTAGCTAGTACATATTTTTTATTTAGTGGAAACTTTTATTTGGGGACTGACCTGCCGACTGATCTGACCATAATAATGAACTAATTTCGATAGAATCAATATTTTACAAAAACATGGAGTCTGAATAATCATTGGTTAAGATAATAATAAAATTAAAAATGGACATATTATTATAATAATAAAACATATCTAAGGATATATTTTATATAAAGTATTTTCTATATAAAACACTTACTTATTTAGTAATTACTAATTTGTTTAATATCATACCAGCTGCATGTTTTGTTTAATATTACAAATTAAGCTGTAAGTGTTATAGAAATGATTAATTGATGATAAAATATATTATTATGATAGATTTTATATTTTAAACACTGTTAAATTATAACTCTATATGATTCCTTATTGCGAAATACATTCTTATATTTCCATTTGTTTCATAGTTTTTAAGATGAATGTGAATGAAACTTCAAGACTAGTTAATAGAATATGGCTTTTAATAAAAAATAGATTATGTAATAAACAACAATTTTATAGGCTACTCAATGACTTATTGAATTTTTAAATTTTATTCATGTTCTACAGAGGTAAGCGGACATAATATTATGTAATTGTTCCTTGTTATAATGCCTTTTATTCCTAATTATCGTATATAATGTTATTATTATAGTCATATTTTTGTACAATATTTTGTATGTGTTTTTTATAAATGTTAAATCATCCATTGGCAATAAATATATTTTTCTACATACCATAACAGTTTAATATTTAATATACCTACTACTTACGACAAATACAATCATCTTAATGCAAAAACCATATAATGTACTTAGATATGTTAAAGTCTGTAACCGTCCCACTGCAGGGCTAAATGAATGTGTGATCATTGAAACACCGCTACAATTAATGGATATGGGCTAATAAATAATGTTTTATACTAAAACGTAATTAATGTTTCATATCATATTTAAAAAAATCACATATTCCGAAGTCCCCGCAAGAATTGAAGCATTAAAAATGAACACTTTACAAAAAAATATATTTTATTTTGAATAAATAAATATATATTTTTTTATTGATAGATTAGATAGATAGATAGATTCCGCAGTCTCCGCAAGAATTGAAGCATTAAAAATGAACATTTTACAAAAAAAATATATTTTATTTTGAATAAATAAATATATTTTTTTATTGAGATATGCTTCCCTAAAATTTCACAACTACATTATTTACAAGTCGAATTATAACATACAAATGTATAACACTGCAAAACACAGAGAAAACATTTTCTTTTCTTTTACAACCTAAGTGAAGTTCATTCATCGGCGCCCGATGAATTTCACATAGATTTTCGAAATTCCAACTCGAATGCATTTCTCGCCTGCAACCGCATCTTTTAACACCATTACCACAGTATAAATATAAGCTTATTTATACTGTGCCATTACCATGACGATCGGTCAATAATCATAGAAGCTAGTTATGGTACCCCCTCGCCCCTCTGTCTTAGACTAAGAGGGCTTACATAGTCATTTCTACTCTAGTTCTAAGAAATATAATTGTTTAGGCTAGCTCGACGGAGCCGCATCCTGCATGTCTTGTGACTCGAATAGATTTATTATTAAATAGGCCTCCAAATCGGCAACACTCTCTAGTTTTATTTAATTATAATTTTTAAAAACTAATTTAGACTCTCCCAAAACTTGACTGGCGCAGCCGGTAGGATTTGCTCAAGGCTGTGTCGTTATCGCTTTAATTAAACGGGTGTCCAAATTCGCCTGTTAGTGATCGCGGCGCGATTAGCGTTATAGAGTAATCCCTCGAACAAATAAATTAGTCAAGGAAAGTGGTTGCTGAATGCTGAGCATGGGGCGAATCGGTTTGTGAGTACAACTTTTCGCCAATCCTTTCACATTCCCTGTGTTTCTCATTATTTGTGTGTGTAAAACGTTACTGGTTATTTTTCATAAAAATCTGAGGTTGCCTAAATTAAATATAGCATTAAATGTTATTGGTTACCTTGCATTCAAATCTGTAAGTGCCTATTAAGTTAAAAATAAGTAGTTATAAATATAAAAGGTTTAAAAATAAAAAAAATATATCTTTTTAAATACCTTATTTTAAGTAAGTAAGTAATAAAATTAATTAAAATGTCGCAAGAAATTATTGCCATTCCTAATGAAATTTTACGTCTCATCCCATTGTATGGAGGTGATAAAAGACAACTAAACTTATTTTTAAGAAAAAGTGAATATGTAATAAGTAGATATAGAGGTTCGGAAGAACAAAATGTATATGTGTATCACGCCGTGACTAGCCGGCTTACAGACAACGCAGCCGCGCTTTTATCAGAACGCGAAGATATACTGTCTTGGACCGAGTTACGAATTTTATTGGAACAACATTTTGGGGATCCGCGTAGCGAGCAATGCATTAGTTTAGAATTGGAATCTTTAAAAATTAAAAACGGTGAGACTTATTTAGATTTCTGTAACCGAATACAGAGTGTAAGATCGCTTTTAATATCAAAGGTGAATTTATCATCAGATGAAAATATGAAATCCGCGAAAATTACCATTTATAATGACATGTCTTCAAAAGTATTTTTATACAATCTACCTGAGGAAATGGTGCGTATAGTGCGACTACGGTCACCAGGAACCTTAGAAGATGCATTAAAAATAGTACTTGAAGAAGTAAATTTCCACGAACAGTACAAAATGCGAAATCGAATTTCTGGTAATACTCAAAAGCCATTAACAGCCGAAAATCAAGGATTTAAATTTAACAGTTTTCAACAGAACCGTAACATAAATCCTGGATTCACACCAAAATTCAATTTCGGATTGTTACCGCAAAATAAAGGTCCACAATTTAGTCAGCCTAACATGGGTTTCCGCCCACAATTTAACAAGCCTAATTTTAACTACGCGAGTCCACAACAGTTTGGATATCGACCAAACGTAATGCAACAACAGTTTGGGTACCGACCAAACTTAGCATCACAACAATTTGGTTATAAGCCTAACTTTATTAGGACCCCACAACAATTCGGGTACCGTCCATTTACCGCTAATAACCAACCGCAACAATTCGGATATAGACCTCAAATACAGCCACCTCACCATCAGGCTACTGATGTGTCAATGAGGACAATTCCTCTTAGACCACAAGAGGGTTTTAAAATCAACGAGTTAGACAACAATAATGAAAATAATAACTTTGATTACGAACAGACATACGATGAGACCTACTGTGAAGATAACGTTGACTATGGCAGTTATCTCACCGATTAACACGAATATGAATTAGGGACGGAACAAGATAATTCTCAACCAACTGAAAATTTTTCTATAAAAGCCTCGAAGGAAGAAACGAAATCATAGAATTAAATTGTGATCCTAATTTAAAATTACCGTATATATACATTCCTGAAATCGACGCCAAAATGATGATCGATACAGGAAGCTCTAGATCATTTTTAAGCCCGCGAATAGCTTACCAAATTTTTTATAATTTTATCCAATATGAACCGTTTACCGTAATGAGCACGCATGCCTCTAGTAATCACACCGAAGTTATAAATATTCCACTTTTGCCCACATTTAAAAGCAGTGATTCTCATAAATTTTATTTATACAATGTTGATGCAAGATACGATGGCCTTATTGGTAATTATCTTTTACAAAGTCTAGACGCAGTCATCGATTTAAAAAATCTTACGTTAAAAACTAAAACTACTAGTATACCTATAGTAAATAACTTAAATCACACAATTTATTTACCTTCTCGTTGCGAAAAGCGTGTTAAATTGCCAACAGATCAATATTCTGGCGAAGCTATTTTAAATTTTATTCAATTTAATTCCGATGTTAGAATGCCAAGTGCATTAGTAAACTGTGAAAAAAAGGATACGCATGCACAGTTATCCAAAATACATCTGATAAAACCTTACAACTTACCGTAACACAACCTTTGACAGTTATAAAATATGAAAATACAAATTGCTATCTAAATTATACGGAAAATATTACAGAAATAGAGACTGACGCATTACTTGAAAATAATTTACAAAAGCTGCGACTCGATCATGTTAACGATGAAGAAAAAAATAAAATATACAATCTTTGTCGAGAATATAAAGATATTTTTCATTGCGATCAGTTACCATTATCTTTTACAAATCAGGTGAAACATAAAATCCGTACAAAAAACGAAGACCCGATATATGTTAAACCGTATAGACAATCACCCGCACAGACAGACGAAATTAACAATCAAGTAAAAAAATTATTATCAGATAACATTGTTAAAGAATCCCATTCCCCTTGGAATGCTCCTGTACATCTAGTCCCTAAAAAGATGGATGCTTCCGGAGAAATAAAATACCGCATGGTAATTGACTATCGACGGCTCAATGACATAACTATTGATGATAAATACCCTCTACCCAATATTAACGATTTATTGGACAAATTAGGTAAAAGCGTTTACTTTAGTACCATAGATTTAGCTAGTGGGTACCACCAAATCGAGGTAGAAGAGGACGACAGACAAAAAACCGCCTTTACTGCGAACGGCCATTTTGAATTTATCAGAATGCCGTTCGGATTAAAAACAGCGCCTGCGACGTTCCAACGCACAATGGACAATGTATTGAGGGGTCTTCAAGGATTACACTGTATGGTTTACCTTGATGACGTCATCGTATTCTCCACAAGCTTGGCAGAACACATTTACAAATTACGACTTATATTCGACAGACTAAGAGCCACCAACCTTAAAATTTAGCTCCATAAAACGGAATTCTTGAGGAAAGAAGTACTTTACCTTGGACATGTTATAACGGAACATGGACTACGTCCTAACGACGATAAAATAGACTCAGTACTTAAATTCCCTTTACCTAAAAGCACTACTGAAATCAAAAGTTTTCTTGGTCTTGTAGGCTATTATAGACGATTTGTTCCCGACTTTGCGAAAATCACAAAACCACTTACTTCATGTTTAAAGAAAAGAAACAAAATTATTATCAACCAGGAATATATCGATGCTTTTAATAAATGTAAAGAACTCTTGACACATGCTCCTCTACTACAGTACCCTGATTACGATAAGCCGTTCATACTCACTACTGACGCGTCCAATGTAGCTTTAGGTGCGGTATTGTCACAAGGGACAATAGGTAATGACAAACCTGTTGCGTATGCTAGCCGTACCTTGAGCGACACCGAAACTCGTTATAGTACTATCGAACGCGAACTGCTCGCTATAATTTGGGCAATAAAGCATTTCCGTCCATATCTATATGGAAAAAAATTCCTTATTTATACAGATCACAGGCCACTAGCCTGGTTAAACTCTTTGAAAGATCCGAATAGCAAGCTCACGCGGTGGAGATTGCGTTTACAAGATTATAGTTTCGAAATCATATATAAATCTGGTAAACAAAACACAAATGCCGATGCCTTATCCAGAATTAGAGTAAATGCATTAGATTCAGATGATGAAGGACATTCCATGCAAGTGAATGTTGATGAAGAGGACGTAAACTTACAAGAACATATTGAAGATGTTATAAAGAATATAAAACAATTATCAAAAAAACAAAAACGCCGTTCATCTTCCACAATGTCAATTTCAGAGATAAGTAAGACTACTTCAGCAAGTCCGATGACCATTTCAGACGATGTAGAACAATATCCTATTAGATCGCCGTCTGCAGAAAGTAATAAGTCACAAACTATACACTCTGCTATAGAGCTAGAAACAGGTATACCCATCTTACACGAGGCAATCGACACCAAACCCAATCAAATTTTAATATTTTCTTGGTTTAAAAACAAGTTTAATGTAAAAGATATTTCAAGAAAAAGACAAAAGATTTTAGAAGTTTTTATGCCTACAGATAAACCGGAGCTTATTAAGCAATTTTTAAAAGAGTATATTCGACCAAAAATTAAATATTTTATTTACTTCGAAGAGGAAAAACATCGTGCACAGTTTAGCAAATTAATAATAGAGTTATTCAAGAAAGAGATGGTACAGTTATATGAATGCACAGAACGAATAGTATACGTTAAAAATGAGGGTGAACAAAAGGCAATAGTATTAAAACATCACGAAGGCAAAACGTGCCATCGCGGAATTAGGGAAACATTAGTACGAATCCGTAGAAATTATTATTGGGAAAACATGTCAGAAACCGTTGCTGCTATTATTAACGCCTGTGAAGCCTGTCGTACAATGAAGTACGATAGGAAACCTATCAAACCTTTACTTCAGTTAACTCAAACTCAAAATGCTCCGTTTCAAGAACTGTTTATTGATACATTTTCTATTGAAGGAAAATACTATCTGACACTAATCGACGCATTTAGTAAATTAGGCCAAGCTATCGAAATTTCAAATAAAACTACACCGGAGGTTGTAAGAGCTTTAATGAAATATTTCTCTTTTTACGGCATTCCCAAGAAAATAAGTTCAGACCCAGGTACCGAATTCAACAATGAACTTTTAAAAGAATTTTTAAGTTTACATAAAATCTCACTTCACATTGGTACACCTAACAACCCTATGGGTTTAATTGAAAGATTACATTCCACAATCATTGAAATTTATCGAATCGCCAAATACGAAAGGAAATGCACTGATGCCGCATCAGTCATGACATACACTATAATGGCTTACAATCACACAATACACTCTGTAACGGGGTTAACGCCGTTTGAAGTTGTCTTTGGACATACTGATACAGATAATCCATTTAACAATAATTTAGAAAGGTCTTATGTACAACAATTAGTTAAAGATCACTCCAAACGTACAAAATTCTTATATCAATATTTAACCGATAAAATAATAGGAAGTAAGGAAAAGATTAGAGACAAACAAGGTGGAGAAACGGGATTCGAGTTTCCCGACGGACACCTAGTTTACGTAAAAGATATTAATAAGAGAAAAGGTAAAGACAAGGCAAGATATCGCAAAGCTAAGGTTACAGGGAAAACTTGTAAAAATGTAGTTCCACTTATAGTAGGTGATAGAGAGACAAAAGCACCAATTAAAAATATAAAACGCCCTCCACAGGTGGTGTATTCTGACCGTAGCGATGCCGGTGCTGGCCCTTCGTCTGCAAAACCTTGAAGGAAATCCAGGGATCCTGCCTGTAAAGGAAGGTCAAGCTCATCTACAAATAGATAACTGGACAATTATAAAAAACATAAATCTGGAAAACATTTATAACGATTTAACCTATACCATATCAAAATTTAACGAACTTAAAATTTTAGTTACATTAAATGAATCATTTCCTCATGATTTTATTAGTATCTTAAAACATGCGGAATATCTTCGCGATATAACAATAGATAAATATCACCAACTGATGCCACAACAACGATTTAGAAGAGGTCTTATAAATCCACTAGGCTCAATCATTAAGATTATCTCAGGAAATCTTGATCACGAAGATGCAGTTAGATACGAAAAACTAATCTCCGAATTAAATAATAACCAAGTTGTTGTTTCCAAAAAGGTTACTTTTATTTCATCTATGTTAAGTAGTATTGTAAATACAACTGAAATTATTAACAATAACACAATTAACTTAGACACACGTTTAAAACAAGTAGAAACTAGTTTAAATGAATTAATAAATAAGGAGAATGATTGGCTACTATCCTTATACCTAATGGGACTATATAATCTATTTGTTAGTAATTTCAGAACCATCTTTATTAGACTAAGTGAAATTGAAACTGCATTAGCATTAAGTAAAGGATTTACATTACATCAGTCGATTATAAACTCAACAGAACTTTTGGCACATTTAAAGTTAATTTCAAATGTTGGAAACTTGGTGTATATCCCTAATGAAGATAACTTAGTTAAATTAGAAGAAACTTTTATTGTAAAATCATATTTAAAGAAAAACCAGATAACGTTCATAATGGAAATTCCCTTGATAGATAACATTACATATAATTATTTTAAATTGTATTCCTTACCTGTATTCCAAAAAAAATGTTACCTTCACTATATTCCCTAAATACCCTTACCTATTGGCGAAAGGTGTAAAATACTTACCGATTATGAAAGCGTGCCGCAGTCTTGCTACAAGAGACCACTTTCTCTGTACGAATGATGACCGGGCGATGTACCAAGATGTCACCTGTATGGAGCAGTTAATGAAGTTTGAAAGCAATCTAAGTAGTTGTACTCAACATCAGATTCGCATCGAAGACGTAAAAATACAAAGAATCAAACCTGGAAATTGGATTTTATATACAAAACTGAAAGAAACATTAACACAAAAATGTAATGGTGAAATAAATAGATATCCAGTACTCGGGACTTATATACTTACCCTGGAAGATCCATGTGAACTAGAAATATCCGGTATTCAAATTCATCACCACCAAATTTATACAGAAAGGGACTATGTACCTGCAATTCCCGTTATCAATTTACCCCAGCTACGAGCGAAGACGACGCTATCCAGTACACGTGCACTTAACAGGAAGGAGGTTAACTTAGATGAAATTAAATACATGTCGGAAGTGCTAAAACATAGTGAAGTGATCGACAGTGTTTCCAATAGTAAAATAGATTCTAATTTCAGTGTTTTTATTAATGTTATATTATGTCTTTTAACTCTAATTTTACTTATTATAATTTAGTATGTCTTTAGATTTAAAATTATGTCTTTTATGAAAAATTGTCGAAAAAATGTTAAAAATGATTCCGATAATTTTCCATCTGGGGATGGAGGAGTTATGGTACCCCCTCGCCCCTCTGTCTTAGACTAAGAGGGCTTACATAGTCATTTCTACTCTAGTTCTAAGAAATATAATTGTTTAGGCTAGCTCGACGGAGCCGCATCCTGCATGTCTTGTGACTCGAATAGATTCATTATTAAATAGGCCTCCAAATCGGCAACACTCTCTAGTTTTATTTAATTATAATTTTATTAACTAATTTAGACTCTCCCAAAACTTGACTAGCTACATAACTTTTTTATACGGAAATACCCGTTTTTCTACAATTCCAAATCTATAGGGAACACCTAGTGGTCACTATTATTAACCGATTTTATTAAAATTTAGACCCTCGGACCAATTGGTCCGAGTTTAGACCATTTGCGTTTAAGACCAGTTGCGTTTTAGGTCAGTTGCTACTTAGACCAGTTGCGTTTTAGACCAACTGATATTAACCCGCGCGAATGACCGCCCGCCGGAAGGAGCGCGTCAAGCCAATGCAGGCCTGTAAATTTTTGGACGTTTTTTATTTACGCCCAGGTTCTATCTACACATGTATTTAATTAAAGTCCATCACATTTTCGGCAAAACAGGGCCTCTATTTTGCTATTTGAAAATGTATTTATGATTCTGAGGAAAATGACCATAAATTGTGTCAAAGTGTTTTGTCATTTTTTTTTCGTGACCATGGATACTAGTCCTTCAGTCGTAATATTCGAGTTCATTGATTATGCTTAAACTGATCATAATAAGAACGTTTAATGCTAAATGATGTTCCCCCCAAAGTCCTTGAGTTAAGTAAAGATGTGGGACTTTACCAAGATCTCGCACGGACTTCTTGAGAGAATTTGAATAGTGATGTTGCACGTTTTGTTTTATTTGCCAACACTCGTGCACGTTCACGAACACTTAGTGCGTTTCATCAAATAGTTCCTATGCCGTCATTTTGGCATTCCTGTCTTGTTCCTGCCAGTGTTGCCAACTTAGTGAATTTTCCACTAAAAGTAGTGGTTTCGACCTCAGACTAATAACTAAATCAGTTTCGACCCCTTTTTAGTGGCGAAATATTGCTTTTTAGCTGGGGAAATAAGCGTTGATTTTGGGCCAAACCTTGCACATTTGTCTCGGAAGACGCCACTTGGTACGATTGTTCTCTAGGTAGCCACGGAGTTAGCCCCCTCTGGTAGGCACCAGGGGAGGAGGGGGGGGGGGGGTGGGGGAATTATTCGTCTCCCGCATTGCAGTCGGTGCATACCTAGTTCCTCTCCACTTATAGCTACTAGGGCAAGTTTGGTATCGTTTTCGTATAATTTAAGGATGGAGAATCCATTTCTGGAACAAACTTTTTATACCATCATAGAAAAAAAAACGAAAAATTAACAAAAATGTAAAGACGGAAAAAATATTTTTTTTGTAATTGCTTTACTACATCAATACCACGTGGATTTTTGTTAAATAAAAAATATGATGTTATAGCCCATTGCTTCTAAATAAAAAGTTTGTCAAAAAAATATTTTCATTACTTACGCAACCTTGATTTCACCTGTTCGTTAAGGGATTTGATATGGGATGATTACACTTTCGCATTTAAATCTTGCTATAAATCGTTAATATGAAATCAGCTTATAAACGTCCCACTGCTGGGCACAGGCCTCCCACGTGAACAATAGCACGTGGGGATAAAGGGCTATAACCCACCACGCTGGCCCAATGCGGGTTGGTGGGTTTTATCGACTGCCATCTTGCGACAACAACCGGAACCAACGGCTTAACGTGCCTTCCGAAGCACGGAGGAGTTCGAGATATTTTTAATTGGTCAACCATCAGGCGACCCCGGCATTGCGAAAGTTGCTTTGCGGGCAAGATCGCAAGCCGAACCCGCCAGCCGCTGAGCCATCGAGCTCGCCTAAATCTCACTATAAATCGTCAATATGAAATTATATTTGTAAACAGAAGTAACAGCCGTGTTAGGAACGTATAGATATACCGAGAAGAACCGGCAAGAACATGTTACAATCTAAGGCTAGCTTAAGTTTTGACAAGATAACTATTTGTACATAATTATTTTGTCAAAGCTTATCTCTAAGTCATACAGTTAGCTCTTTCAGACACAGGTAAATAATATTTTATTTGCAAAATTAAGATTGCTCCTCATGTATTGTACTCATACATGAACCGCCGGACCCGCACAAATCTGTACACTTTAATTGTCTTTTGTTCCAGTTACATCTGTTATTTCCGCAGGTCACCTTGGACTTGCATCTTAACAGTTCCAAACATGGTTTATGAGCGAGCGGTATGTGGTCCAAACAGGCTTCCAAGTTTGGTCTTCTTTGTACCATTGGTACCATCCCCACTTAGAAGGACATGGCAGGTCTTGATAAGGTTGTACGATTTGACCCTACACATGCCCTCCTTGGTAGACAGCTCGCAATAGATGCTGAGATAAAGCGTCTCGATTGGGCGGGAAGTTTTCAATGTTCCTGTACCCTTTTGTAAATAAATGTTTGCGACAGCTATTCACATCGGTGCAGAGTCAGATCTCAAACAAAAGGATGTTGAGCACACGGACATATTAGGTGGGAATTTACATTCACACAACATTCACTTAAAAATAATTTGTAAGTGAATGTTGTGTTTTACTTACTTGTAGTAGATAGCAATGACAAATTTTTCAAGAACTATGACAATGTCACCTTGAACGGCCAACCTAAAGCCTTCAGTAGCATTTGGATATACGTCCCAGGTTTCAAAAGCAGTTTTTTTTACCTTTACTGCAGAATAAAGAAGTGGTGTCACAGCCAGTAAAGGCGTGAAACATTGGCAAAACAATTGTCGTATCTGGTCCTAAACCAAAAAAACACAAATTTCATACGTGACGTGAGTCATATTGATGCATTAATGTATAGGCTTTCTTACTATACTTAGAGACGCTGCAATCCTATGGCATGACACAAACTGATGCTTTTTTTCCTATTCCTGTTTGAACCCACAATTCTTCCAGTTCAGGCAAATTAGGAACGGCCTTCTGCAACAGCATCGGAAACGTGCACCATCATTCATCAACCTTAAGGGTATAGAAGACTGTAATCAAGAAGAGGCAGACACGAGAATGATGGTCCACGTTCTCGATGCTGTTGCAGAAGGCCACACAAAAATTGTGCTACGATCGGTGGACACAGATGTATTCGTTTTCGAACTGGAAGAATTGTGGGTACATATAGGAACAGGAAAAAAGTATCGTTTGTGTCATACCATGAGATTGCAGCCCAGACTCTAGGTACAGTAAGAAATCGTATACATATATTGCATGAATTTGACTCACGTCACGTATGAAATTTGTATTTTTTTGTTTAGGGTCCAGATAAGACAAAGTTTTGTCAATGTTTCACGCCTTTGCTGGATGTGACACCATATCTTTCTTCTGCGGTATAGGTAAAAGAACTGCTTTTGAAACCTAGGAAGTGTATTCAGGTTGGCCGTTTAAGGTGACATTGACCAGGCGGTAATAGTGCTCGAAAAATTTGTCATTTCTATGTAGGACAAGTAAGTAAAACACAACATTCGCTTCAAAGTTATTTGTCTGTTTTTTTTAAATTCTCTCCCAATATGTCCGACGTCCGTGTGCTCAACATCTTTTTGTTTGAGATCTGACTCCTGCACCGATGTAAATAGCTGTTGCAAACATCTATTTACGAAAAGGGACAGGAACATTGAATTCTTGCCGCCGACTCGAGACGCTTTAACTCAGCATCTATTGCGAGCTGTCTACCAAGGAGGGCATGTGTGGGGTCAAATGTTACAACCCCATCAAGACCTGCCATGTCTATCTGTGTGGGGATGGTACCAATGGTGCAAAGAAGACCAAACTTGGAAGCCTGTTTGGACAACATAACCGCTTACTGATAAAGCATGTTTGGAACTGATTTTTTTTTATTCGGGAACGGGTAAGCGCTTGGCCTTCATCTCACCTGCTGGTAAGTGACGATAAGGCCGAAGGTGGAAGCGCACTTCACTCGGAATCCTCAACCACTGAGGAACTGGCTATCTTATCTCAAACTGTCGGTTATGGCGACAGACTTAGATAAGATGGTGGTAGCTAGCCAGGTGGACTTAACAGCCCTACCACCAACCAAACCGAGCACACAAAGATGTACCCCCCGCTGGGAATCGAATCCGGGACCTCTGGGTCTGAAACCGGTGGCTTAGCCACTAGACCACAGATGCGATTAATGAGATGCAAGTGCAAGGTGACCTGCGGAAATAACAGATGCAACTGTACCAAAAGACAATTAAAGTGTATGAGTACGGTTCATGTATGAGTACAATACATGAGGAGCAATCTTAATAAATTTTGCAAATAAAATATTAATTAACCTGTGTCTGAAAGAGCTAACTGTATGACTTAGAGATAAGCTTTGACAAAATATCTTTGTACAAAAAGGGGGCAATTGAAAAGAGTAACTATCGAGTTTCTTGCCGGTTCTTCTCGGTATACACATTCCTAACACGGCGGTAGCTTCTGTTATAATTTCATATTGACGATTAATAGTGCGAAAGTGTAATCATCCCATATCAAATCCCCTAACGAACAGGTCAAATCAAGGTTGCGTAAGTTAAGAAAATATTTTTTTTACAAAGTTTTAATTTGGAAGCAATCATTCGAGTAAGTAATAATTTTTAGGTTCAGAATTAAATAGGCTATAACATCATATTTTTTATTTAACAAAAATCCACGTGGTATCGCTGTAGCAGAGCATTTAAAAAAAAATTTGTTGTTTTTACATTTTTGTTAATTTTTCGTTTTTTTTTCTATGATAGGGTAAAAATTTTGTTCCAGAAATGGATTCTTCATCCTTAAATTATACGAAAATGATACTAAACTTGCCCTAGTAGCTATAAGTGGAGAGGAACTATGCACCGACTGCAACGCGGGAGAATAATCCCCCCCCCCCCCCCCCCCCTCCTGGTGCCTACCAGAGAGGGCTAACTCCGTGGCTACCGGGCTAAATCAGCTCAGAATGACCTAGAGAACAATCGTACCAAGTGGCGTCTTCCGAGACAAAAGTGCAAGGTTTAGTCGATTATTTCCCCTACTATTTAGTGGCTAGTGGTTTTTCTAGTGGATTTATATCAGTAGGCAGAATCACTCAACCACTCGGTTAATTTTTTTTCATGTCATCAAGGGTCGCAACCACCAGTTTTAGTGGAAAATGCACAAGTTGGCAACACTTGCAGGAACAAGACCGGAATCCCAATATTGACGGCATAGGAACTATTTGATGAAACGCACTATAACAGTAAATAATCCACCATTACACCCACCAACCCGCATTGGGCCAGCGTGGTGGGTTATGGCCCAATATCCCCACGTACTATTGTCCTCGTGGAAGGCCTGTGCCCAGCAGTGGGACGTTTATAGACTGATGATGATGATTTCACATTAATATTCGACAAAACACACATTACAGAAAATAAAACAAAACTATAGACATGGCGCTTCACTTTCCCTCCAAGAAGTCCAGTGTTTTGTCAAAGTGTGTTGTGTTTACCCAAAGATGTCAAAATCACAATATAATTAAACTAATCTTAGAAAAAGCGGAATTATACTATGATTACTTTGTGCCTTCGCGCAATAATTATAAGCTTCCAGGTCATCATATTATTTGCCTCGTACTCTACTCTACTCTAGTACTGGAAAAAAGGGCTAAACATTACTTGTCTATGGTATAAAGTTGAAAAATACGTTAAAAATTATTTTACCTAATACCTAATGATAATTTTGTCCCACGAATCCCATGATTGATAATGGCAATGAAATAACTGTTTGGCTTTAAATTAGTTTATTCTATCTCTATTTGCTTTTCGTCCTCATCGACTTTTCTTCTTTTGCAAGTCCCTTCCATTTCCGCTTCTTGAATGGCCGAGAAGATGGCGCCGGCTTTAACCTTTTTTAATATCTTCTTGTCGTGAAACGGATGCGTATGGGCAGATACTCTAGAAAAAACAATTGAAACATGTGATAAAGATTGGTACTATTATTTTCGAAAATGAATACACTTTAGTAAAACTAAAAGTTTAAGATACAATAAATCGAGCTCATAGAAACATTACAACTAGTTTAGGTCCACCCTATCTTTTCAGTTTTGATTGCCTAGTCTTTGTCTCTGGTGGGTGGTGGCCCGTATTCTTGCTTATCTAAGATTATTCTGGTAAATAAATACCCTTTTGACGTTTAGGGACTAGTTCTTAATTTGTCTTTTTCTGCTTATGACCTGTTCTGTATTTGACCACTTCTTGTTAAGAGGCCTATTACATCTCGAATGTGATTTTTGCGTAAAATGCCCATTTTCGCATTTTGTAGTAATTTTGCAGTTGTATTTATCGTTTTTATCGAAATAGGATAATAAATTTGTGCATAATATTACAAATCTCCATTCTGTGAGCATTAGTTGAATTCGGTCGGCCGGCGCATCGCATTTTGTAGTAATATTGCAGTTGTATTTATCGTTTTTATCGAAATAGGATAATAAATTAATTATTATAAAATCTTTATTCCTCATGAAGTAACAATTACTCTGTTATAAATTATGCTCAATAATATTATCGTAGATAGGAGATATTCAGTTAACTTACAGCGATTTTCGAAGTTTTTTGGTTTAGAATAAGATATTTTTCCTATATAAAATCAATTATATCTAAAAATTCCGAGGCCGCTACGCACTATTCGACTATATAAGAGATTTATGAAAATCTTTCTCTGCAATTTTGGGTTTAATTAAAAAGTTCAGCAAAGTTTACAAAAACCGAGGCCGCTACGCACTATTTCAATAGCTATTCTACACTATTCAATAAGTCATAATTGTTAATGTATTTTTGTTTCTGAGATCCCTTTACGCCAAAATTGGCCATTTTACGCAAAAATCACAGTCGAGATGTAATAGGCCTCTTAAGGCTAGTTTTCTTAAAGACTAGTTCTCTTAAAGACCATTTCTGCTTTTGACCACTTCCTTATTTGACTACCTTGGCGCAGAATAACACGCAAAGACTCGTGGCAGACGGTGCTATAAAATTTGCGAATGAGACAGCGCACATCATGTGCTCTCTCGCGCTTACAGTTTATGGGTGACGTTACAAAGACGCAGTGATGCGCGTTGTTGGTATACTATGTTTATCGATAACAATAAGTTTTAAGTGGTTTATTTTAAATGTGACAAATGTAATTGATTGTTTTGTTTATTATTAGTATTTATTATTTAAGAGCGTTTACGTCCTTTTGCGCCGTTTTGCTCAAAAACTGTACTTTTTAAACCTCTTAATATCTGTTAATACTTACTTTACAAATATGTTAAATACTTATATCATTAGGCGATCTTGTAGTCGAAATAGTTTGTTGAAAACATTTTTAAATTTATGGATATTTTGGAATTTATAACACGATAACTGAACAGAGGTTTTCATAATTTGACTTTCCGCGTCAACTTCGAAGCTTAAAAATGTGTTTAAATTACTAACAAATCTAATAACAACATTTTTTTTTCAATTTAAAAGATCCTCAGCAAAATAGTTTGTTGAAAACATTTTTTGATTTTGGTTACTAACAAAAACTATAAAATTCCAAACATTGTGAATTTTTAAAGAAATTATAGGTGATAAAGTGATTGTTTTCTCTAATGTACTAAATATATTTTAGAAGATAAAAGCTTTATACTATAGAAAAAAGTGTTATTTAAAATTTTAACAAAATTGTTTTTACAAAATAAGCTCTATAATTTTTCTACAAATATTTTAAAACTACTCTAAAACTACTACAAAACCCTGCGCTCCACTCGCTTCAAATCAGTCCGCCGCGAGGCCTCTGAGAGAGTGGTCACGTCGCTCGACGCTCTGCCCGGCGCGGTTGTCGACCTTTCCGTAAGTTCGAAGATAGTGCAAATTTATAGCTTGATTTGCAAATCTTAGTACTTTGGTGAGTAAATTATTACAAGCTTTTATTTAACTTGCAATCTATGTATGTCTTGTTCGGGTGGAATTTTGCAACTCAATTTTGACCCACTTCCCGTTTATTGATTGAGCTGAAAATTTGCATACATGTGTAAATCGCGTGACAATGCAATTTTATGATTGACATGGTGCTGATCTGATGATGGAGATGGAAGGTGGCCATTGAAACTATGCAATAAAATTTCACAACCTAATCGAGTTTGGGCTCGTTTGAATCGTCTTGACGAGTAATTTGTCTTTCAATGGTAACCAGGGTCTGATGATGGAGCTGGATGGTGGTCATAGGAACTCTGTAATAAAACGACGCAACACCATCGAGTTTTGGGCTCGTCTCATTCGTCTTGACGAGTCCTTTGTTTTTAAATGGTTACCAAAGTCTGATCTGATGATGGAGCTGAAAGGTGGTCATAGGAACTCATTGAAGAAATGACGCAACCCCATCGAGTCGCGGCTCGTTTGATTCATCTTGACGAGTACTTTGGTGCTAGATGGTAACCAGAGTCTGATGATGGAGCTGGAAGATGGCCATAGGAACTTAGTAATTAAACAACATAATAAACCCATCGAGTAAGGGCTCGTTTAATTCGTCTAGACAAGTACTTTGCTGCTAGATGGTAACCAGGGCCTGATGATGGAGCTGGAAGGTGGCCATAGGAACTCCGTAATAAAACGACGCAACCCCATCGAGTTTCGGCTCGTCTCATTCATCTTGACGAGTACTTTGGTTTTAGATGGTTACCAGGGTCTGACGATGGAGCTGGAAGATGGCCATAGGAACTCAGTAATTAAACAACATAACCCCATCGAGTAAGGGATCGTTTAAATCGTCTAGACGAGTACTTTGCTGTTAGATGGTAACCAGGGTCTGATGATGGAGCTGGAATGTGGCCATTAGAACTTCGCAATGAAATAACACAACCTAATCGAGTTTGGGCTCGTTTAAATCGTCTTGACGAGTAGTTTGTCTTTCAATAGTGTCCAGGGTCTGATGATAGAGCTGGATGGTGGTCATAGGAACTCTGTAATAAAACGATGCAACACCATCGAGTTTCGGCTCGTCTCATTCGTCTTGACGAGTACTTTGTTTTTAGATGGTTACCAGGGTCTGATCTGATGATGGAGCTGAAAGGTGGTCATAGAAACTCATTAAAGAAACGAGGGAACCCCATCGAGTCTCGGCTGGTTTGATTCATCTTGACGAGTACTATGGTGCTAGATGGTAACCAGGGTCTGATGATGGAGCTGGAAGATGGCCATAGGAACTGAGTAATTAAACAACATAACCCCATCGAGTAAGGGATCGTTCAAATCGTCTAGACGAGTACTTTGCTGTTAGATGGTAACCAGGGTCTGATGATGGAGCTGGAATGTGGCCATTGGAACTTCGCAACGAAATAACACAACCTAATTGAGTTTGGGCTCGTTTAAATCGTCTTGACGAGTAGTTTGTCTTTCAATAGTGTCCAGGGTCTGATGATAGAGCTGGATGGTGGTCATAGGAACTCTGTAATAAAACGATGCAACACCATCGAGTTTCGGCTCGTCTCATTCGTCTTGACGAGTACTTTGTTTTTAGATGGTTACCAGGGTCTGATCTGATGATGGAGCTGAAAGGTGGTCATAGAAACTCATTAAAGAAACGAGGGAACCCCATCGAGTCTCGGCTGGTTTGATTCATCTTGACGAGTACTATGGTGCTAGATGGTAACCATGGCCTGATGATGGAGCTGGAAGATGGCCATAGGAACTGAGTAATTAAACAACATAACCCCATCGAGTAAGGGATCGTTTAAATCGTCTAGACGAGTACTTTGCTGTTAGATGGTAACCAGGGTCTGATGATGGAGCTGGAATGTGGCCATTGGAACTTCGCAATGAAATAACACAACCTAATCGAGTTTGGGCTCGTTTAAATCGTCTTGACGAATAGTTTGTCTTTCAATAGTGTCCAGGGTCTGATGATAGAGCTGGATGGTGGTCACAGGAACTCTGTAATAAAACGATGCAACACCATCGAGTTTCGGCTCGTCTCATTCGTCTTGACGAGTACTTTGTTTTTAGATGGTTACCAGGGTCTGATCTGATGATGGAGCTAAAAGGTGGTCATAGGAACTCAGTAAAGAAACGACGCAACCCCATCGAGTCTCGGCTTGTTTGATTCATCTTGACGAGTACTATGGTGCTAGATGGTAACCAGGGTCTGATGATGGAGCTGGAAGATGGCCATAGAAACTGAGTAATTAAACAACATAATAACCCCATCGAGTAAGGGCTCATTTAATTCGTCTAGACGAGTACTTTGCTGCTAGATGGTAACCAGGGTCTGCTGATGGAGCTGGAAGGTGGCCATAGGAACTCTGTAATAAAACGACACAACCCCATCGAGTTTTGGCTCGTCTCATTCGTCTTGACGAGTACTTTGTTTTTAGATGGTTACCAGGGTCTGATCTGATGATGGAGCTGAAAGGTGGTCATAGGAACTCAGTAAAGAAACGACGCAACCCCATCGAGTCTCGGCTTGTTTGATTCATCTTGACGAGTACTATGGTGCTAGATGGTAACCAGGGTCTGATGATGGAGCTGGAAGATGGCCATAGGAACTGAGTAATTAAACAACATAAAAACCCCATCGAGTAAGGGCTCGTTTAATTCGTCTAGACGAGTACTTTGCTGCTAGATGGTAACCAGGGTCTGCTGATGGAGCTGGAAGGTGGCCATAGGAACTCTGTAATAAAAGGACACAACCCCATCGAGTTTTGGCTCGTCTCATTCGTCTTGACGAGTACTTTGTTTTTAGATGGTTACCAGGGTCTGATCTGATGATGGAGCTGAAAGGTGGTCATAGGAACTCAGTAAAGAAACGACGCAACCCCATCGAGTCTCGGCTTGTTTGATTCGTCTTGACTAGTACTTTGGTGCTAAAAAGAAAGAAATTAAAATGTATTTCCATTTCAGGTTATCGAAGATGAGGTTCCACAAACAACAAATAAGGTTGAAGGTCGAAGACTAGTAGATTTTCAATACTTTTTGGACCAAATTAAAATAGTAACCACAATAGAGCCACAGGATGTACAATTGATAATTTACAAGTGATAAAAGAGCATTAAGTAGGCTTATTATCTACATTTTTAATGAAGTATAACATTTACCTTTAGATAAGTCTAAAAATCATGTAAAATCTTGTTTACATAAGAAAGGTCAAAGTGTATTTAGTTGACAATACAGCCTGGTCATAATTATATTTTCACATTATAGTTTCTTAGTCAATTATTTTTAAAACAAATTAATTTTACGCTTGTATGATAGCCTTTAACAGCAGTGTCTTACAGACAAAGGTACCTACTCAAAATTTATGTTGCGTTTAAAGTAATATTCTCTTACTTTCTTTGGAGTTGCTCGAGTGTGTCATGCTCTCTCAAAGTGTCTCTGCGTGGTGGCATGTGCGTCGGGTCGTTACGTTCCCTCAAACATGGTTAAACGAAGCGATAGCTGATTCACATGTCATACTCGTGAACGGGTGCCGCCTGTGGAGGCTGGTTTGCTCTTGCAATCTTATTTTTTACTGGTAGTATTTAATGGTCTTACTTTTTCTTGTTTCAGAGATACTGTAAGACGTTGTTTATTTTATTTTATATCGAGCAATACTTTCTTTAAACGCAACATTAATTTTGAGTAGGTACCTTTGTCTGTAAGACACTGCTGTTAAAGGCTATCATACCAGCGTAAAATTAATTAGTTATAAAAATAATTGACTAAGAAACTATAATGTAAAAATATAATTATGACCAGGCTGTATTGTCAACTAAAAAAACTTTGACCTTTCTTATGTAAACAAGATTTTACATGATTTTTAGACTTATCTAAAGGTAAATGTTATACTTCATTACAAATGTAGATAATAAGCCTACTTTATGCTCTTTTATCACTTGTAAATTATCAATTGTACATCCTGTGGCTCTATTGTGGTTACTAAGTTTTTTAATTTGGTCCAAAAAGCATTGAAAATCTACTAGTCTTCGACCTTTAACCTTATTTGTTGTCTGTGGAACCTCATCTTCGATAACCTGAAATGAAAATACATTTTAATTTCTTTCTTTCTAGCACCAAAGTACTCGTCAAGACGAATCGAACAAGCTGAGATTCGATGGGGTTGCGTCGTTTCTTTACTGAGTTCCTATGACCACCTTTCAGCTCCATCATCAGATCAGACCCTGGTAGCCATCTAAAAACAAAGTACTCGTCAAGACGAATGAGACGAGCCAAAACTCGATAGGGTTGCGTCATTTTATTACAGAGTTCCTATGGCCACCTTCCAGCTCCATCAGCAGACCCTGGTTACCATGTAGAAGCAAAGTACTCGTCTAGACGAATTAAACGAGCCCTTACTCGATGGGGTTATTATGTTGTTTAATTACTCAGTTCCTATGGCCATCTTCTAGCTCCATCATCAGACCCTGGTTACCATCTATACACCATATCTATGCACCATAATACTCGTCAAGATGAATCAAACAAGCCGAGACTCGATGGGGTTACGTCGTTTCTTTAATGAGTTCCTATGACCACCTTTCAGCTGCATCATCAGACCAGGCCCTGGTAACCATCTGAAAACAAAGTACTCGTCAAGACAAATGAGACGAGCCGAAACTCGATGGGGTTGCGTCGTTTTATTACAGAGTTCCTATGACCACCATCCAACTCCATCAACAGACCCTGGTTACCATTGAAAGACAAACTACTCGTCAAGACGATTTAAACGAGCCCAAACTCGATTAGGTTGTGTTATTTCATTGCGAAGTTCCAATGGCCACATTCCAGCTCCATCATCAGACCCTGGTTACCATCTAACAGCAAAGTACTCGTCTAGACGATTTAAACGAGCCCTTACTCGATGGGGTTATGTTGTTTAATTACTGAGTTCCTATGGCCATCTTCCAGCTCCATCATCAGACCCAGGTTACTATCTAGCACCAAAGTACTCATCAAGACGAATCAAACGAGCCGAGACTCGATGGGGTTGCGTCGTTTCTTTACTGAGTTTCTATGACCACCTTTCAGCTCCATCAAGAGATCAGACCCTGGTAACCATCTAAAACCAAAGTACTCGTCAAGACGAATGAGACGAGCCGAAACTCGATGGGGTTGCGTCGTTTTATTACGGAGTTCCTATGGCCACCTTCCAACTCCATCATCAGGCCCTGGTTACCATCTAGCAGCAAAGTACTTGTCTAGACGAATTAAACGAGCCCTTACTCGATGGGTTTATTATGTTGTTTAATTACTCAGTTCCTATGGCCATCTTCCAGCTCCATCATCAGATTCTGGTTACCATCTAGCACCAAAGTACTCGTCAAGATGAATCAAACGAGCCGCGACTCAATGGGGTTGCGTCGTTTCATCAATGAGTTCCTATCACCACCTTTCAGCTCCATTATCAGATCAGACCTTGGTAACCATTTAAAAACAAAGGACTCGTCAAGACGAATGAGACAAGCCGAAACTCGATGGGGTTGCGTCGCTTTATTACAGAGTTCCTATGACCACCATCCAACTCCATCATCAGACCCTGGTTACCATTGAAAGACAAACTACTCGTCAAGACGATTCAAACGAGCCCAAACTCGATTAGGTTGTGCTATTTTATTGCAAAGTTTCAATGGTCACCTTCCATCTCCATCATCAGATCAGCACCATGTTAATCATAAATTTGCATTGTCACGCGATTTACACATGTATGCAAATTTTCAGCTCAATCAGTAAACGGGAAGTGGGTCGAAATTGAGTTGTAAAATTCCACCCGAACAAGACACATACATTGCAAGTTTAATAAAAATACATGCAATATAATATTATACTTACATATTTCATGCATTACTTACGCCCATATTAAAAAAAATAATCGAAGTACCTATTACGAAAAAGCAAATTCGATCTAACGGATCAAAGTGAGTGAGTTTGACTACAGTGAGCAGAACTAGCCTATTCTACACACACAGTCGCGCGCGCTCACAGCTCTCTTCTGTGTGCGTGATATTTGGACTTAAAAACCTAAACTTGAGGTCTCGCGCTCGGCGTAAACGCTCTTAATATTCATACAAAAAATATTTGAGACTAATGTCTTTGTAGTCGTTGGTGTCGCTCCTCTCAACATGTATTATTAGCCGTTCGCATAAAAATTATTTCTTCAAGTCCTGTTCTTGCAGAGATTCTGCGTAAAGAACACAAGTTCCATTTTCGATAGCAAACTACCTTCAATACATAATGTGTAAAATGTCATAGTTTAAAACTTTAGCTATGATCAATACTATGAGGTGATTTGTGCATATTTGTCAATAAGTCACAAACAATGCTTTTTATCGACAATCCTGTAAAGGACATTGGCGAACAAACTTTTGTCAACTCTTTTTTTAAGCGTCTATAAATGAAAAAAATATGTTGGTATACAGTCTAATCCTAAACAACATGGTCTTGGTTTTACTTCTCTAGTTAGTGCCTTCGCACACGGCGTCGTATCGTTATCGTATCGTAAGCGTGTCGTAATACGCGAGTAGGACGAGGGCAATACGAGCACGTACATTTTCAAACAAGTCCGCACACGAAGCGGTGTCTCCTACGATTCGCTGCTGCAACGCTTCGTGTGCGGACTTGTTTGAAAATGTACGTGCTCGTATTGCTCTCGTCCTACGCGCGTATTACGATACGCTTACGATACGACGCCGTGTGCGAAGGCACTAAGTCTACAATTAAAGATATTCCAATTAAAAGTTTTGGAGGTTATGTCTATCATAATTGGATAAAACAAGTACTTACCTACCTAATTGTGTTATCCTTTCAAGGATTAGCCAGCACAAGCAACAGACCGCGAAAAGTGGAAAGAGGGGAGAGGGCCTTTCCCAGCATTGGGAATTTTTCTTAAATTCTTTATAGGCAAGTATTTGACCGCGATCTCACCTGATGGTAAATGACGATGCGGCCTAGGATGTAGATAATGCCTGTTCATTGCCCCTTGCCTTGAAAATGTCCAGCGGGTCTATCTGCTAAAAATATGGATATGGACATGGGCTTCATTTGACATTTGAAGCCCATATTTTGTCCTTATATGGGCATATTATGGGCTTCAAATGTCAAATGAAGCCCATGTCCATATTCATATTTTTTTAGCTGAAAGGGTAGCTGGTTGTACGAGTCAGGAAACAGATCCGCAGGAAGGGAATTCCACTCCTTAGCTGTCCGCATCACAAATGATGACGCAGAGCGCTTTGTATAGGTGGTATGTTGACAGTGTAAGCGTGAGATCTCAGTCCGCGTCTCGTTCCCCGAAGATAGAAAGGAGAATTTAGGCTTAAAATAATAATAATGTAATTTTAAGTAACTAGTGACTACGCAGTATGGTCTCAGTAGCCTGTTCCTTCAAGGAACAAATTATAAAAAAATACTTCATGCCAAAATAAAAATAAAAACGTGGACTTTTTGGCGGGAAGGTAAAGCGTCATGTCTGCAGTTTGGTTTTATTTTCTATAATTTGTGTTTTGTCAAATATTAATGTAAAATAATGGTAAATTATTTACTGTTTTTTAAGTGTTGGTGAACGTGCATGAGTGTTGGCAAATAAAACAAAACAGTGCAACATCACTTTTCAAATTCTCTCAAGAAGTCTGTGTGAGATCTCAATACAGTCCCACAGCCTTATTGAATCTTAAGGGGTTTGGGGGAGTACCATTTACCATTAAACGTTAATTATCACTCATTATCATCTACTTTATGCAAAGAAAATATTCACTTTAATATAATGGCTAAATGTGCTGACCGCACAAAGCTATTATTTAAGAGAAGAAAAAAAACGTCGTCATTACCCTAAACAGAACAGCACTAACTAGTAATTTAGATTAGTTCCTGATTCGCCGGATTATTGTTTCGTCGGATTTTTTTGTTGAAGGAAAACTATAGAAGTATCGTGGCTTTACCTATCTATTAAATAAAAGGCAGACATTTCGGTACATTAATAAAAATATTTATTTGTTCTTAATTTAATAACGTAACAGATAAAGAATGTTTAAACACCCTAACTAAAAAAAAATATGAATCGAACCCATTTCTAAGTAGGTAATTTAAGCAATTGACCGATAGTGGCAACAAAATAGTAATTCATACAATAATAAATATAACTACATGTTTTCTTTACTTAAGTGATATTATTGTACTTATATTAGTATTTCCGACGAAACAAGAATCCGGCGAATCAGGAACTAATCGTAATTTACGTGTCTTTTAAACTTGTTTTTATTTCGAGACTTAGACAGGTTTTTTCTATGGTTTTAAAAATCTTACGAATTTATTTCATCCGTATTTGTAATAGTGAAATTTATAGACGCTAAAGAATTCATTAAACAATGATTTCGCCATTGTCCTTTGCGCGTGCGCATCTCTGTTACAATAGTTATTTGTTATGCAAGGCTGCAAAGTTGGTTTTTGGTGCGAGTACTTGTATTGAAACCTGAGCAAGCGAAGCATTCTAGGATTGAATCACGAGCGAAGCGAATGGTTCAAATATAGAATCCTGAGCGTAGCGAGGGTTTCAGTCTGCGGGCATGAGATTGGCGACGGCCGAGCGATGGCGTCGCGACGCGACGGCGATGCATACAACAATATGGACACCTAATGGTGACGCGCACGAAACGGGCGATGGCGGGGCGATGCGATCGAGCGATGCACGGGCGACTCGGGAGCGACGGCGGCGCGGAAGCGACGATAACAAACTGGTTTTATTTGGTCGCTCGCGATTACAGTAGTGTTGTGTTGAAAAATATTATGGTAACCTCCTACCTAATAGAAATTGATATTGAAGAATTTAGGTATCTCGTGTATTTTGTCAAAACCTGCTCTATGGGACAGAAAAAATGTTCACCATAAAAACAAAAAGATTGTAAATAAGTTCTATTTTCTCTAAAATGTAATCAAATTTGTGTAAACTCATTCTGGTACACTTAGTTGTAAAATTTTGTTGGATGGCACCTTAGCTCGTAAAAAGGGTAGAGAATTCTCCCAAAGTACTTCTTTCTTCATTTATTGGATAAACACTATCATATCCAATAATAACTCCGTTCTCATTATTAGACTTGGCTCCAATAGTTCTCTTCGACGTAAACTTGTGTTATGATGACGTGACTTGTTGCTCACAACACTACCTATAGAGCGACATTAAGCGTTTTGTGCCCACGCGAGATATCGCGCCTCATCGCCCCGCTCCGCCGTCGCGTCGCCATCGCTCGGCCGTCGCCAATCTCGTGCCCGCAGACTCAAAGGTACGAGATGCAAAATAACTTTGCTGCCGAGTGAAACACACAATTTTTAGGAATACGATAAGATGCAGAAAAACAGCTTAGTTATTAAATTAGTGTTTATTCATTTTACAAATTAAAATTACTGCAATTAGTAATGTGGATAGTATTTTTTTTTATTCAGTCCAGTGCTGCCACCTGTGGCTACAAGTGCCATTATTCAAGAAATGAGGTTGGCGCACTGACATGAAATACGAGTAAGTGTTTAAAGCATTTTCAGTGGACTTGTGGTATAGAAAAGTATGGAACAGAAAAGTTCGAATTTTAAAAACTATACGCTAGCGGATAAAATGCACTTTTGCACTCGGATTTCTAATGAATGACAAACAGAATATTTCTGAGGTTGTCAGGTGAAAAAGTGCTTTATGGCACCGTCTGCCACGAGTCTTTGCGTTGAGTATAATAGTACTATCATATAGAGGGTTCACTCTCAACGACTTTCACGCGAAGTTGAAACTTATTATGTGACCCTAGCATTCATTTTAAAACGCTGTTTCTTTTTCTTTTAAAACAGTAGCAATAGCACAGGTCGGTAGTAATATTTTATAAAAAAATATATATCGGCCTCTAATTGTCCTCAATTTCATTACTGTTAAAATATACCCAATACTATTGCAAATTGGCAGACTATCGATAGTCTAAAACAACGATAGTATTATTGCAAATGAAATCGACAGTATTGATAGTATTGATACTATCGATAGTTTATTCTTCGCGAGCAACAATACTATCGATAGTATTATAGTCATTCGATAGTATTGCCTCGTTCTGAGCTGTCGATGGTATCGATACTATCGATACTATCGATACGGTACATGATTTTCGATGTAAACTATCGATAGTTCGGCAACAACTACTATTAAGTCTATTTTTAACATATTATGTAGAGTTCTAAGCGCATCTATGTGTCTTTAGTATCGACATTAGAGATAAATGAATAAAACACGATAAAACGGGTCGAGAAGAGTTCTCGTGTTGCGCATGCTAGGCCGGCTGGTTACGGTGTGTAAAAATACTCAAGACTTTTTTACCATTAAATTAAAACAAACATCCAATTGACAAAGTATACTTTAATAAACTTAAAAACCAGTAACTTCTTTCATATTAAAATCATACATACTACATTTCACTTCAATTGAATACCTTTGCTCAAGGGGGACTATGTCGCGTTATGGGTCTAATAACGTAGCTTCAGATAAATCATTTTCTTTAAAAATCCAATGTTGGTAATTTCATTGTGTTCTATTTTTTGCAACAATGATTGTATTATTGTTTTAAGTGAATACCTATAATATTGTATGTAAATGTATTTTTTTGTATTTTTGTGTAAATAATAGGTAAGTTGCTGGTTTTTAAGTTTATTAAAAGTAAGTATACTTTTTCAATTGGAAGTTTGTTTTAATTTAATGGTAAAAAAAGTCTCTAGTATTTTTGCACACCGTAACTAAGGTAGTCAATTAAGGAAGTGGTCAAAAGCAGCAATGGTCTCTAAGAGAATAGCCTTTATCAAGAAGTGGTCGAATACACAGGTCATAGCAGAAAGACAAATTAAGAACTGGTCCCTAAACGTCAAATGGATAAATACCTATACAGAATTGCATTGTATTGACATTATTCTAAAACTAACTCGTATATAAGAGTTTGTTTGTAACGTTTAAACAGCTAAACTAATTTAGGCTAATCCTGGTATATGTAGACACGGATAGCGGGTAAAGCGCGCTTCCTCCTTCAGCCTTATCGTCTGTTACCATCAGCACAGAATAACTAATAGTACTAACGTACAGAAGGTTCACTCTCTAACTAAAGTTAAGTTTAGGTATAAGAAATTGCCTACTCTTACGACTTTCATATTCCGAACGACCCGAGCGTTCATATTTCGTAAAGCAACGCTGACTCGATATCGATATGACGTCAGGAGCAGGGTTTCCGCTCATGGATATATTTAAGTAAATATTAAAATAAAAATTTTTACACTGAAAAAAGACGACAACCTTAGGCGGGAATCCAACCACGCACCTTCCGCATTCCGGGCTGCCTTAACCACTTGGCTACCGAGGTATGGTTTTCACCCGTCGAAATTTGTCAGTGCTTGATGCTTATGTTTTTAGGCAATGTTGACTATGTATGTATGTACAATGTTGACGGAGAAGCCTCGCGAGAGTCTGAATGCAGCAAGAGGCTCTCGGCACGAGTCTTGGCCAGTGGAGGCTACAGGAGTGCTAGCCATCCACACTCTCGATTTATTCAGTTGCCCGCTACGTCTACTAAAAGATGGATGTCATTGAATTGACTGCGTTAGCTACTGCCTTTTTTCCTCAGGTTCCCTCTAAACGTTGCCATTAATTATATTTTTTTAGTTTTTAACTTCTGTATAAGTATATTTACTTTGCTTATCCGATTCCACGCGTCGTTAACTTTACTTTTTTCCTTGTGATATGGATTTTTGGGTTTCCAAATGATTGGTTCCATTTGATATAACTCCATAAAAGCGCGAGATTGTGGTTGATTCCCTCGCCTCGCCCCCTCGCATCCTTTGACTTGCATCCGAAAAAACGACACAAAGCGGAGCGACAGCGAGGCGAGGCGAGGGAAGACGAGGGGACACAAGCGCACCGTCCTCACTCTCGTACTCGCGTTTCCTCGTGTAGCCTCGTGGAGAGTCTGGATGGGGAATAAGATGAAGGCCAAGTACAGAAAGGCCAAATACACAAAAAACCAGTAAAGCTAAATACCTCTGTATGACGATATCCTCCTTGGTGACGACGAGCGCGGGGCACCGCAGCTGGCTGACGTAGTCGACGCACCGCCACTGGCGCGTGGCGTCGCGGTTGGTGTGCTTGAGGTAGTACACGAACCGGTTCAGGATCATCTGCAGCGAGCCCTGGTTGGACACGGTGTACTGCATCACGCGCGCGTCTGTAACAAACGGATTGGGTTGGGACTTGGCACTATAGTTGTAAAAAACCATTTAAAACCATTTAAAACTATAATGAACGGTTTAAAACCGCAAAAAAATACCGTTTTAAACGGTTTTATTATTAATATACCTAACAAGATTTGTAAGGCAACGGAGTCAACAGTTTGCACCGTACGTACAGCCAAGATGGTATGGTTTTCTCTATTTTTTGGCCGAAAGTGGTGTGTTTTGACTATTTTGTACTGGCATTCGTATTGATTTATGAATTGTAATATAGGTACAGTTTGGTAAAAAAAAATTGAAATTTGTAAAAAAAGACGTAAACTCCATACCTTATTGCCACTACTAAATTTCTACACTTTTTTGCTAAACTGTAGTAACAATCTGACAAACCTGAAAAAACAGTTTGGTGCTCCTTGATATGAGAAATTTAATAACATAATGAACACAGAGCTTTTATTCAAAAATATAGTTTTAAATCATTCTACCCCGAAAATTTTGGTTTAATACGTTTTAAACAAAAAAAAAACCATTTTAAATGGCCCGGTTGATTTAGTTTTAACCCATTCACTGCCTCCCTAAAAAGTAGTGACATCACCCGCATGCCGCCATACATTGGTATTCGGCCCGCCCATCGTCGGGCACGGCATCTCGATAAATTATTATTGCCCGCCCATCGGCGTTTGCGGCGTGAGGCCGTAGATTTTGACATGAGCTGCTTTTCATAAGACGAAGTAAAACATATAAATTTGCTTATATGATAAATTCAAGCTCATATTAATGTAAAGAAATCCTAAATGTATTAAAAAAGCTTCAATTTTAGGGCTTTTTTTAAAGTCAGGCGTAGTCAACCTTTATGTATCTTTATTTTTTTCCCAGCGTAGCGTTAAGAAGTATATCTTACATTAACTTTGTAAAAATAGAGTGAAAATGTATTCAACATTAAGTAAATAAATTTTTAGGGTTCCGCACCTCAAAAGGAAAAAACTAAACTCTTATAGGATCACTTTATTGTCCGTCTGTCTTTCCCTTCGTCGGTCTGTCAAAACCTTTTATCTCGGAAACGCGTGGAGGTATCGAGTTGAAATTAAAACCATATACCTACTCAGGTCTATAGCCTTATGAACTTTTGAAAAAAATCAAACTTCTAAGTTAACATATTAAAAAGATATGGCCGTTTATGCCGCAAAAAAGTATATTTCGACACTCAAGGGAATCAAAATCAAAATCAATACAGGATGTGGTTTTAAAAAGTTGCCATATTGTATACAAGTGTAGAACAAATAGTTATGATTTAAATAAAAATATAAAAATAAAATATTACCTATTGGTCGGTGTCCTATATCTTTCGTAACATCTCACGTTTCTATTCGAAATTTACATATACTACTCTGAGGTCAACAACCGTTAACGTAAACAAACATTGCCTTCGTGGCTATTTCACGCAACTTCATCCTAGAAACTTAATAGGTACCTACGTTATTTAGTCTAGGTAGGTATGTATGTTACATAGCCACTTCCTAATTAAAAGTTTCTTGGTTCGTGTTCGCGCCACAGCGCGACGGATAACCGTCTCTGCGCCGGTCAATTAAGGTGCATATTGGTGCAACGACTGGGCAACGAATGATCGGCCAATCACAGCGAGTTGACAATTATACTCGACGAAGTGTTCGCCGGCGCCGCGCAACGGCAGTGTGCTCCGAGCCTTCAAAGAGAATCCACGCGCGCGCCCGCGCAAGAACTCAGCCCGTGAACAACCATGTGTTAAGTGTATGTGAATTAAGAGCGCTTTGTTTACCAGCTCAACTATCCCTAAAACGCCTACGACCAGTGCCCCTGAGTGAACTGTGTTGTGTGTTGCTGCCTTCAAGCCCGCGCCCCCGCGCCCCCTGCGCCCCCGCGCCTGCCTTCAGCTCCAACCAGCTCCAACCCGAACCAGGTAAGCCCCAGAAATTCCCTTATCTCCTGCCTAACCCATATTCCGTCGCTGTTACGGCGAACGCCTTTCGCCGTAACATTTTGATCCTACGAGCCGGATACATACAGTCCACTAGTTTTTAAACCCTACCGTACACATTTCACTTTTTGCCTCGACTCGTGCCGCCACCCATACACGTCTACACAACTGCACACAACACCCACACAATGCACGCCAGCCCAAACACCCCTTACTGCCCTTACTGCAGGATTAGGGGGCACAGATTAATAGCGTGCGCTACCTACAATGCCCAGCCGACGCAGGGCCGGTGGGATTTTGTGGTGTCGCGCGAGCGCTGTCCCCGCTGTCTCGGACCACATTACCCGGACGAATGTAAGTCGGTGAAGGCATGCAGAGTGTGTGGCATCGCAGATCACCACACATCCCTTCACCGACCGGACGACGCCACACAGCATTACCAGCCGGAATCGGCGGCGCGGTGGCTCCCGCCCGCGCTGCGGGACACTCCGGAAAAGCGACCCAGCGACAGAACGCTGCATGTGTCCTCGCATGCACGGCGGTCGCATGAGGGGTCGCAGGAGTAGGTACATGTTACCGTAGACATTCAGCCCCACATTATTAATACAGTCCACTATTATATATATAGGATAACTATTTCAGCTCATTAACTATCTCATTACATGTTGGTCATTCGACCCGTTAAAATAATATTTACTCATATTTCGTAGTTATCACGTAACTTAATTTTAATTTCTGATTTTTAAATCTTATCGCGTAACATTCCTAATTTCATTACCTTACATGACCCTTTCTGCACGATAGACGTTGCAAAGTGCATTGCGAAATATTATTAACCTACCTACAAAAATAAATTAAGAACGTGTTCAAAGAACAGTGTTCGATTCGTGTTATATTTTTTCTTACTAATTAGATTGCACATATAACTTTAGTTAAGTATAACACACCCGCGTCTAGACGACGATATTGTTGTTTTTCCCGTTTTATTTTGTAATGAAATTTTTATGGTCTTGCCTTGGCAATCGACTCAATCTCGTGCGTGCTCACCACAAGAGCATAGTACTTCTACACACGTGCACCCACACATCAGCCTGCAGCACACAAACACATGTAGTCAGCCCGCACCTATACGGTGCATGACATCAGCACGCGCCCTCTGCGCCCCCACGCCTTTGCGTTGACGCGGCCCTTGCGCTTACGCGCCCCCGGCGCCCTCTGCGCCCCCGCGCCCCCACGCCTTTGCGTTGACGCGGCCCTTGCGCTTACGCGCCCCCGGCGCCCTCTGCGCCCCCGCGCCCCCACGCCTTTGCGTTGACGCGGCCCTTGCGCTTACGCGCCCCACGCGCCCTCTGCGCCCCCGCGCCCCCACGCCTTTGCGTTGACGCGGCCCTTTGCGCTTACGCGCCCCCTGCGCTTCTGCGCCTCCGCGCCCCCACGCCTTTGCGTTGACGCGGCCCTTGCGCTTACGCGCCCCACGCGCCCTCTGCGCCCCCGCTCCCCCACGCCTCTGCGCTTACGCGCCCCGTGCGCCTATGCGCCTTCGGCGCTTCGCGCCCCCGCGCCCCCTGTGCTTCGTGCACAGGCTTTCAGCCCTCATACAATTGTACTCATACAGTCACACACGTGCATTCCTCCCAGCTCATCATATACACACCCACTCGACATTAACTCAACACAGCACGAATCGGGGCTGTAGTTCCCCTTTAACTTCCATTCCTTCCCCCCCCCCCTCCTACCCTCTGGGGCCCGGGAAGATGTTCGCGCCACAGCGCGACGGATAACCGTCTCTGCGCCGGTCAATTAAGGTGCATATTGGTGCAACGACTGGGCAACGAATGATCGGCCAATCACAGCGAGTTGACAATTATACTCGACGAAGTGTTCGCCGGCGCCGCGCAACGGCAGTGTGCTCCGAGCGTTCAAAGAGAATCCACGCGCGCGCGCGCGCGCCAGAACTCAGCCCGTGAACAACCATGTGTTAAGTGGATGTGAATTAAGAGCGCTTTGTTTACCAGCTCAACTATCCCTAAAACGCCTACGACCAGTGCCCCTGAGTGAACTGTGTTGTGTGTTGCTGCCTTCAAGCCCGCGCCCCCGCGCCTGCCTTCAGCTCCAACCAGCTCCAGCCCGAACCAGGTAAGCCCCAGAAATTCCCTTATCTCCTGCCTAAGCCTTGTTTCGCCGCTGTTACGGCGAACGCCTTTCGCCGTAACAGTTCGATTCCCAGTAGTCATTCAGAAAAAAGTAAAACTACGTACCTATGCCAATAGTATGTAGGTATGGAAATGAAATGAAATTAAAATGTGCCTAAGTAAAACGGTGACTTACCTATGTTAATTTTCTTTTAATTGGTTGAGGACGAAAATGTTTTCTCTCACCGTTTCAAAAGCGGACACCACTCGCGTACGCAATTGCACAACACTTGTAACCTCCTCAGCATACACTAGCCTTTTTACATCACTCCAAAAACAGCGCCTCGTCAGGCCACAGATGACGTGCTGATGTTCGAGGAGCCACCTACAAAACTCGACTCGGCTGGACTGGTCAGTGAGAAGCAAATCCTGAACTCGTCGAAAATGGAATGGGTGCTGCTGGTTCTTCTTCTTCAAGCGCCAAACGATGGTGTGATCAAGGCCAAAGTGCCGCTCAGCATCACGTGTACTGGCGCGTGGCTTGTCGTCGAAGAACTGCAAGATCTGCTCCTGTAAGTTGACGGGCAGGCCCACGTTGTCTCGACCACTGGCGTGCGCTGGGATACTGAACTGCCCGTAATCCAGTAGCAGTTGTGTAGCAGCCAGCATCGTCGTTCGTCGTTCAGCGAGGGCATACATCCGCACCATTTCAACGTAGTCGAGATTGGAATAACGAGACATCGTAGGTAAACCTACGTTTGAAAACGGCACGGAAATTCCCTTGTCAACCGTGCGCGTGCGCTCGCGGGCACGGGTAGCGGGAGACTGACTACAGAGCAGACTCTCGTGCGTCTCGCGTCGTGTCTCGCGTCGTGTCTAGCTCGTCCCGCTTTGAGCGGGTAGCGGGCCACCCGTTTGTCGGCAAGCCGCCCGCGGCGGGCGGCAAAGGACAAAGGATGAAAGGACGGCCGGCGCAAGCGGCGGCATTTGAAGTAATAGGTACCAATAAGCAACGTAGTATATTTATAAGAATGACATACAACAGGAACAAAATAATTTTTGTATTTTTTTAACGTATTTTTTTAAAATTGATTTATAATCATTCACATTAACACAATCGCCTCCTTAAATTTGGCAACTGTTTAAAACCACAACCTGTATATCTTTATTCAGTAAGCTTAAATTAAGCATTTTGAATCGTCTAAATTTATTTTTTTATGGATAGGCATAGGAACCCACCCACCCACCCCACCCATTCAGGAAGTCTTTTAGCTGTGGAGAAGAACGGGCACAAGAAACTCCACAGCTTTAAAATAATATAGAAGTAACGACATTTACAAAATAACATGTCGATACCAAATTATACAATCAGTTATAAAGATAATGGATTAAGAAAAAAACAATGTAAATATATTATTATAACCAGGCTGTTTTGTCTTCTAAATATTCCTTGACTGTGTAATAACCTTTCCTAAGTAAACAAGATTTTACATGGTTCTTAAACTTATCTAAAGGTAAATCTAGTACCTATAGTACTTGGTATTTTATTATAATAGTGTATCCCTTGCCCCAAGAAAGAGCCCAGAACCTTTTGTAACCTAAACAGTGGCATTACTAGTTTTGACTTATTTCTAGTATTGAAATTGTGTACATCACCGTGTTTAGAAAAAGTGTTAATATTGCAACGCACAAAAACTATACAATTATAAATATACTGCGATGCAACAGTAAGAACACCAACTTCCTTAAAAATATTTCTCAAAGAAGTTCGCGATCCCAGTCTATAAATGGTTCTTATTGCTCGTTTCTGTAAAATAAATATAGTTTTAACATCAGCCGCTGTTCCCCACAAAAGGACGCCATACGACATGACACTATGAAAATAACTAAAGTAAACAGTCCTAGCAGTTTCAACATCTGTTAGTTGTCTAATTTAAAATCAAAATTCATAGGGTACTTTCCGTTGACCTAGAACTATGAAATTTGGCAAGTAATATCTTCTTACACTACAAGTACAGGGAAAAGTCTGAAAACTATACATTTGTAATTAAATCTGAAAACTATACATTGGTTATTAGAAAAACTAAACGAAGCGGCTAGAATAATGTTTAAATTATAATTGTAATAAAATGTAGTAGGGAAGATTTCATTATTTCCATTTATAATTATTTTCATAAAACTTAACTGTTGTCACATTTTCTTAGAAAAGTATAAAAAACACGCTAGGTTGTGGCAGAATATCAGCTACAGCTGTTGATTCAGCTGTTTGATGCTGAGCCACATTACCTTTTTGTTCCATATTGTTAGTTTTTAAATTAGTTGTGAAACTTGTAATTTTGAACAAATAAATACTTTTATTATTATTCTCGTATTTATTTATTTTCTTAAGTCAAGGTTTTTTATAATATTCCATATAAAATAATAAACAAAACTACTATAAAACATTAAACATTATAAAAAAACCTAAACCTAGGGTGCCGCCGGCAGCGGGGCAGGGCCCAAACTACCGGTGGTTAGGGCTCCAGAGAGAGGAACCTCCTGACGATACGTGCCCTGCCAAGAAGTACCGCCTTCTGTATCTGGCCCTTGATCCAGCCGTCTAGCGAGAGTCTCTTGAGATGTTGGTCGAGCTCGAGACTCTTCGCTACTAGACCGTTTGCAGATACGACTATCGGGACAATGATAGTAGAGTCAACATCCCACATGGCGGTAACCTCGTAAGCCAAGTCAAGGTACTTACTCAGCTTGTCCTTCTCAGCCTTCACGAGGTTCTCATCATGTGGGACGGTGATGTCGACTAGCACTGCCCGCCGCTGGGACCGATCGACTATCACGATGTCAGGCTTATTGGCAACAATAGTCCTGTTCGTGATAACCGATCGGTCCCAATAGAGCAAAGCACGACCATTTTCAAGAACTGGCTCAGGTGTGTACTTATAGTACGGCACCTCGGACTCAACAAGACCGTATTGAAGAGCAAGTTGCTGGTGAATGATCCTGGCTACAAGATTGTGTCTGTGCAAGTACGCGCCGTTAGCACGATGAGAACAACCGGAAATCATATGAATATGGAGTGATTCTCCGGGACGGCGGCATGCTCGACATATGTCGACCGTACCGTCTTTCATGATATATTTCCGTTAGTTGTTCGTCTTGATAACTTCGTCTACAATTGCACAGACAAAACCTTCGGTTTTCCCAAAGAAGTCCCCGAATCGTAGCCAGTTCACCGACGCGAGCAGGTCCACATCGGGTCCTGTTAAGGCCCGATAGAAACGGCCGTGCAGCTCTTTGCTCTTCCACACGTCCTTGCGATCCTCGGTGCTCAGCACCTGAGGCTTGCTCCAGTTGTCTTTGCCTGAGGAGAGAGGCACAAAGGTCCTGTCAACTGACACCACATCGCGATCCCATACTCGTTGTTGAGGAAATATTCTCGAAGACTGCACACCTCACGGTTGCGGAGGGTCTTGGCATTTAAAGTCTCGACCACCCCATTTCCGCGGGAAGTAAAGTCTCATAACAGACGAGTGTGGGTGGTGCATGCGATGTGATGTCAGTTGCTGTCGAACCTTTCTGTCCAGGGCGTCTAACTCGGTCTGAGTCGACCTTAGTATGCCAAAGATGTATACCAGTAAGGGCATAACCAGCCGTTGAAAGCGCGCACCCTGTTGCCTCCTGACAAAAGACTGTTAAGTACCTTTGTCAGGCGACCAAAGAAGCGTTCCTTCACCGACTGTTTTATACCCCCACTCTCTATATCCAATGACTGTGACATACCAACCTTTAACCTTGGTATACCTACAAATACCTATTTGTAGGTGTCGGCTTCGGAGAGAGATCTGAAAGTCATCGTTTTAGAAAGTTGCAAATTCGTAGAATTTACAACTTTCCTCCGCTGTACGTGCATGGCCGCGCACTTGTCTACACCGAACCCCATGTTGATGGCACTGCTAAAAGTCTCAGTGACTTTCAGCAACGCCACCAATTCATGACGTTTCGGTGCAAACAGTTTGAGGTCATCCATGTACAGCAAGTGCGAAATAACTTCACCCTGTCTCCTAAGCCGATAGCCCAGCCCTGAATCCTCTAGCAATATGCTGAGAGGATTCAGGGTTAGACAGAACCACAACAGACTCAGACTTTCACCCTGGAATATGCCTCGCTCAATCCTTACGAAGTCCTGCGGACCAGAGGGGCTGTCTCCACCACTCAGTTGACGAAAGACTGTGGTCCAGTCTCATGCATCATCATCATCATCATCATTAGCCTATAAACGTCCCACTGCTGGGCACAGGCCTCCCACGTGGACAATAGCACGTGGGGATGTTGGGCCATAACCCACCATGCTGGCCCAACGCAGATTGGTGAGTTTTAACGACTGTCATCTTACGACAACAACCGGGACCAACGGCTTAACGTGCTTTCCGAAGCACGGAGGAGCTCGTGATGTTTTTAATTTGGTTACCCATCCAGCTACCTGGCATTGCGAAAGTTGCTTAGCGTGCAAGATCGCAAGCCGAACGCGCTAGCCGCTGCACCATCGAGCTCCTCCGTAGCTGTCTCAAACAAGAACCTAGAAAAGATCTCAGAGTTGTATTAATTTATTTTTTTAATTTAATTTAATTTTATACAGCTCTAAGATCCTCTTCAACCAGCCCCCTTACTCTTGAAACCGATGGCTATTGGATCGGATTGGTATTGTGAATTTTCGAATTTTAAGTTACGACACCAGCGCTAATTTGGATTCATATTGGGTGAACTAAATGGCATTGAGTTTTCTTTTTTTTTCACTCAATATCCACGCAATATGAATCCATATTAGCTCTGGTGCCGTAACTTAGGAGTACGAAAATTCACAATATCAATCCGATGAAATAGCGATCGGTTTCAAGAGTAATGGGGCTGGTGTGAGGCACCGAATCATAGGCCTTCTTATAGTCAATCCAGGCCGTGGAGAGAGCCTCTCTGTTCCGCCGGACTTGTTGGCAAATGGTCGTGTCGATGAGGAGGAGCTCCTTAGTACCACGGGACCCAACCTTACATCCATTCTGAGTGGGAGCCAAAATATTTTGCGCAACAATGTGCGAATTAATTTTAATTCTCAGAATGGATGTAAGGAGCTTGTAAAGCGTCGGCAAGCATGTGATGGGTCTATAGTTCTTCGGTTCCGTGGTACTACCGGACTTGTGGAGCAGGAAGGTCACACCGGTTGTCATAAATGTTGGCAAGGAACCGACCTCGAGAGCTTTTTGGAATTGCGTCGCTAAGCAGTCGTGTGAGCATCTAATCCATTTTATCCAAAAGTTATGCAACCCGTCCGGCCCAGGACTTTTACAGTTCTGAGCCGTACGGATCGCACAACTAATGTCTTCGGGGTTAATAGTCACTGGCCCCATGGATTCGATAGGATTCGCACGCTCAACGACGCTAATCCAGTCACCATCAGTGTGTTCGACGGGTACCGACCAGATACAACGCCAAAATTATTCATGGTAGTAGCATCCGAACACCGCGTCCGTCGCTCACACACTGGTCGGTTCCTTCCCAACTTCGGTACACCTTCCTTTGGTCATTTTGAAAGAGGCTATTTTGACAATATCGATCCACACGCGCTCTATAGCGACGAATACAGCTTGCCAGCGCATAAACTTTCTGCTTCAGAAAGTCAATGCGTTCCAGGATACAAGCTATGTAGCCCCTGGGTCTAATCCCGGTCCCAGCAAAGGCCTGGTATGCGCGAAATATAAAAGTTCACATAGACAGAAATTAAGCAGAGGAGATAATCTCAACTCGATGCACTAAGTCAAACAGCAAACGAACTTCCAAGACACTCAGCGAAACTAAAGTTGTGATTACCACGAACGTCAAGTTGCGAGTGAAAGTTTTTATGAGGTTTATTTCCAAAATAGGAACTTTGCTAAAATTAAATCATAAATTATACCGATAATTTGTAAAATGGCCGGTGACCACAACAAAGGACGTCGGCACTTTGTTTGTTTTCAAAGTCACAAATACCGACCAGCTCCTTTTGATTAGATCGCCACCCGTTTTATTATCCCGCTTCCTGGTTCCAGACAGTTTATGACCTTAACTGTATTGTTCTGGACTACGACGACTCACTGCATCATGCAATCGTTTAAAGTGGGGTCAGGTCAGTTACATCTTAAAAACTCTACCAAGTTATTAATTTGAATATTTTTAATTTTATAGTTTCAATAAAATCATCCATCACGTAGGTAACTTTATGTGTGCATGTATAACTTTTTATAATAAATTTTACTAAAATTATGGATAATTGTTAAAATTTTACAAAAGGTTGGCGATTTCTGAAACAATGTCTTGCCCGCCCATGGGCGGGCTCGGCATGACAGGTCAGAATTGACATTTTGCAAATCCTTAGAAACCCGGAGGCCGTTTAGGTTACGAATCAATTATAATAAAATGAATCATTACGCAAAATCTTATAATTTTCTAATGTTATTTGGCTTAGTTAATGAAGTTTGAAATCCAATCGCCCATGGGCGGTCTCGGCATGCGAGGTAAAACGTTTCGCCCGCCGATGGGCGGGCAAAGCGCTGAATGGGTTAAACTGGCTTTACATCTATAGTTGGGACTTATCGTTTGACTACACAGTTTTATAATACCTTCTGCAGAATCAGAGTCCTTATTTAATAGCTAGCGGTCCGCCCGCGACTTGAACGCCCCCTGCGATGAATTTCTAAAAATTCTCTTTCATGCAAACCTTGTCCTGACAATAACTAACACTACAAAAAATAGTTAACTAAATAGGTGCAACCCGTTGAGGTGATGCCCTCTTAACCCTTTAACTGGTACAACATCTTATATTTTTTGATTGATTTTCCATCCTATTACAACTGAATACGGTTCAAATTATGGTGGCATGTATATTGCCACTACCGCAGTTACGGGGATAATTCGGGCCCAAAGTTATACCAGCTAAACTTGAGCCACTATTATATAATGCTATATTATTTCCAACAGCATAGAGCGGCGATAAGTTTACCACCTGTCACGCTGAGCACATGTGCAGTCGTATTTGGTGAAACATGGAGTATGGCACAGGACTGATTTTGCGGTCCTCATTGCCTATATAGTCTCCGACTATTTTAACCCTTCAGGGATAATAGTCGTCATATGTAGGTATACAGTGTTTGCTGTAGAAATAATATGTGTATATTATTTCTCAGCAAACACTGGTAGGATTACTCACTTTTAGTATCAATCGTTTTGAGAGTGTTGTCAGTGCTCGGTTCCACGAATACTCGTTCTGTTAAAGCCATGTTGTAACTGTCTGCCTCCGCTTCTATGTCATTGTCGTAAGCAACATCCTCCACCATAACATTAACGGTTTTACTGTCATCTAATCTGGAATCGACAAACATTTTAGTTAACTCTCTATATAACAGTTCTGATAACAATGGTATTTAATTAAATGCTATTAAAATACGTACAGTGTACTGTTCTCGTACTTTAATTCTGAGGCATCGACGATCCTCTGGTTAGAAACTTCGAAGTAACACACTTGCTCATCTAAATCTTCCATTACTGTGTGCTGTGTGCTTTGGTATTGCTGTCGGGCATGGGGTAAGCTTTGGTGTAGTTTCTGAAACAGTAGACACAAAATACTTTTACACTTATGAATGTGAAAGCAATTTTAAGTAATATAAAAAATCACCACCTGTCATATTACATGAGTACATAGTTATTATGTTGAAACATGAGCATAGGACTGATTGCATCATCCTCATTGCCTAGTCTCTGTCTAATCCTTAGGGGATAATATCGTGATCGTAAGATTATGTACTTACAGTTGTGGTCATATAATTACGAACGGGTAGTATTCAATTCCATTTTATGATATCTAATAACTGCACTGATTTATTATCAATTACTTTTAACAACGTAAAAATGTACTATCATGACTAAAGTTCCAACTCATAATCTTTTATACAAATCAAATAAACATCGAGACCATAAACGAACAAGACATTTCGTTTTAAAATGGTTCTAAATTAAAAAAAATTACAAATTTTTGCAGCAGGCAAGAAGTATCCGCACGTACAATTCGTAGACGATTAAATGAGGCAAAATTATTTGGAAGAATCGCACGGAAAGTACCGCTCGTCAACAGGAAGCACCGACGAGCGACTGGATTCCGCTTAAAAGTATGGGAGCTGGACGAAAAATCAATGGAAAAATGTATTATTTTCTGATGAATCAAAGATATATAGACTGAGTTCTGGTGGTAAACTGTATGTGTACAAAACTAAAGTAGATTATTAAATTATTTATTAATAAATAGATTTCATACATTGTTTTTGGTACGAACCGTTCTTAATTCTATGACAACCACAAAAAATCAAAGTAGTTACAGTAAGATGTTTCGGTATATGAAAATTAAAATTTTTGATAAGCTTGATTTCTGTATTTAAAGTAGCACTTTGGCCACAAGCACTCATATAATGTGGTAGAGTTACAGAAAATCCTGATGAATTTATATATAAAAACATAACAATTTACTCTATATGTCATACATTTAATTACTTACTTAAATGTGCTTATATGAACAGATTATTATTAATAATAATAATAAATAATAACAATGATAAATAGAACCATACCATGTCCTCCAGACCCTTGATGTGTAGTTCCCGACCTGCCTCCACAAACTCATCTAGGTTGTCTAGAGACACTAGGACTTCACCAGAGTATATGTACTCTAGAATTAAACATAGGGTTCCATGTGATATTTTCTGAAACAAATACTTATGTTAGCAATGGTAAAGATATTCAAGCAATAAGCATTCCTATATTAAGTTTAGTAATAGTTTATCATCATCAACCAAGGCTGGTTTTGTGCTGCTCGCATCGAGTGGCTACCTACAACAATCTACATTGTGCCCCACGTTGGGCGCCACTGAAGCGGTTTAATCCCCACTTCAGAATAGGAAATTAACAACTGCGAATAGGTTTGCAAAGTTTATTCCTATTCTCTACACAATTGCTCAGGGAGGGGTTCTAGGCATCGCTCACTCTGTCCGCTCTGGAAGGACGGTGTGCAGAGGCGAAAGCAAAGCCGCGTGCACGAATACCGACGCCGACCGGAAACCGGAACCCGCTGAGGTAGACCACACGCAGGAAACCGGTGAGTAGGTAGCTGCGGTAGGGCAGCAGTGATGGCAGCAGACCAGGTGGTAGCAGGAACCCGGGGAAAGAAGGCCAATGCAGGAACCCGGTGCAAGAACCCCAAATTCCTGGGGTTAGATTATTTAGATAAAAAATACGACAGCGACAAGGTACGTTAAGTATTAGGTAGGGCTAGAGCAGCAGAGAGGAAGGTCTGATCGGCGATCAGCTTTAATATATCCGCCGATGCCTTCCAGAACGTACCCCTGCTGTTTTTTCCAAAGCACCCTGCATGACTTTCATTATTACTAAGTAATTACTAATCATAAACCAGACCATGACGAACACAGATGTCTAACTACAGTCTATGATTCCTATAAAATACCAATACCATTTTAAATACTCTTATACTGTAACACACACAGAAAAATCCGTGATTTTCCTCAATATGTCTTAATTCAAAATACAACTACCACAAATAGCCTCAACCCAGGAGTTGGAATACGTTTTCACTAGCACCATCGTAATTTGTTAAACATCACAATATGGAGAGTTCATCTCTATGTAAAGGACTTTGGCAGCTGTCAAAGCCAGATTTGCTTGTGGGTAAATTTGATTGTGTATTTATAATGTTACTTGCGCAGCGAGACCAATCATTAATCTAAGGTTACTTTATAATGTGCCCAGCAGTGGGACGTATATAGTATGATCATTTGATTTGATATTATGGAATGAAAACAACAACGTAAGTACTTTAGGTAGCTGGATTGATTGTATTTAGTCTACAATGACAAATGTCCAATAATAAAAATGACCAATACGAAAAATGTCCAAAAATAAAAATTTCCAATACGAAAAATGTCCAATACAAAAAATTTCCCATTTGAAAAACGTCAAATTCTGAAAACGTTTAAATATAAAAATGACCAATACGATAAACATCATTTAGAAAAACGTCCATTTCGAAAAATTAAGAGAATTAAGATAATACAAAAGATAACGGATAAACAATTACTCTCTATTTTAAAAAAAAGTATTGTAATAATAAACCTCTTTTTATAAATGATCTTTGCATTTTTCTAATTCGCAATTTGTCTGGCAGACAAAATAAAAATAAAAATTAGCAGTACGTTTTTAAATCCAGACGAAATGAGATAAAAATGCGCGTCGTCGTACTGTATGCACCATTGACCTGCACCATCAATGGTGCCGGTGAGACTAATTAGTTTCGTTTGCACCATTAATGGTACAAACCAAAGACATTAAACTATTACTAATAGACAGGACATAGCGATCAACACTTTAATCCATAACTTATTACCAAGTGGTAACAAGTCGCTTAGTATGATGTTATGCACCCTCTAGTGCAGTCGTGTTTGTGCGTGAACAAATTTGACGTAAACAATAGAAAATATACCATAATGCGTATTGCGATACTGCAAATCCCGATATGGAAAAAAGGCTGAATGTAATTACAGCTTATTTTCGTAAATATTTTGTATATTTACCCAATAATCAGACTATAATAAAAATTTCTAATAAATTATTCTAGAACATTTACCGTTGCCCTATGCTGACCTCTAGTGGTGAAAAGTGGTGTGGATGTCACCACACTTGACGAAGCGGAAGTAGATGATTTAGTGGTGTTCAAGTGATGTCGTTTTACTTATCGAATAATGTTATAAGTAGATAATATTTTTATATCGTAAGTTTAAGTTTTATATAAGTAGTAATATTCTGACTCAATGATCATTGCGTCCCTAGCGCAATGTTATGCAGTGTAACAGTATCGTGCGATTATCGTTTAATTAGAATATTACTACTTATTTTAAACTCTTCGATCAACAATACCAACTAGATGTCAGATCGGCGCGCGGCGCGGCTCGTTAAATAACAGCGCACTCAAAAAGTGAGCTCTTATTTTGTTTAGTTTGCTTGAAACACGGCCAATGTAAACACGTTCACAATGCCGTGTATTTAAAAGTTGCATAAATAATGCCCGAAAAAGCAATTTAACGGCCGGAGTGTCTTAGTTTCGGCAAGTACCTACATGTAGAATAAAATATGTTTTAAACTTTAAACTAGTTTAAAAGCACGCTATTCAAAAGGGCAACGCTCTGCCAGCCATTTGGGGAACTTGCCGCGCGGCAGCGGTTCTGTTAGAGATATTTTTTTATTTATAAGATATTTATAGCTTTTAGTTTTTAAGTTAATTTGTTTTAGTTTTTAGTTACTCATTAAGTAATCACGTGATAAGTACCTACTTATGTAAATGTTAATAAAAATAGCTTTAAACTAACAAATAATATAAAATTAAACACAATTACCGATTTTAACCCACTCGCTACAAATGGTTGGCCCACGTTGACCAATAGACGCGCCAACATTTGTGTAACGGATCAGTATATGATAATACTTAGAATATTTGTGATTTTATTACTGGGTGCCATGGTTGTAATAAGGTTGAACTTAAAACGGTTTTATAACTTTTGTCTCAGTTCGTTAGTAGAGAAATGTAGCTGTATAAGTATTATTCAAGTGGGCAGAATTTAGCTTTGATTTGGTACGTGACGCGTTATCTAGTTGGTATTGTTGATCGAAGGTTAAACTTAAAAAACTTGAATGGATACATAAGAAAATAGGATATCCAAATTAATATACACGCATCCGTTATGACATTGGTGTTTAATGCTAATGCATCAAATAAATCTATGGAATGAAATATAAAGTAACAGATTAAGATCGACAAAAATAATTTGATAGGTACAGTCACGAGCACCAATATCTATACACTTTGACTCTTATTCTATTGTTTTAAGAGTTACAATTGTTTACATATTTTTGCTCGTGATTGTACTTGCGATTGCGAGTTGTCATTAACACGCAATGCGGTCTATAATATCTATGTATACTTAGGTATTTTAAAATGAATCACTATATGGATCAACTCGTGTTAATCTGTTAAAGTCAGCCATTTTACCTTAACATTCCTATGAATTAATTCGTTAATCCAATCACACAACCTTGTTACATTTGCTTTAAAGTAGACTTGATTTTGGTATACGGGAGTGTATAATAATCCTTACTTATGATGAGTGATCGCGGGGGTGGTTTTATTTCAAAAATGAGTGTTGTCATTATGCTGTTCGTAGGTACTAGCTAGGTGCTTTTGTTATTTCATTCATTCATTCATTCATTTTTTGTTTATAATTAGTTAAGTGTGTTGAATTTTTAATAACTTTACTCTTTATTACTTAGTAAATAATAATTTGAAACACTCGAATTTTCATTTCCTTCCTTAATTGTCACTTGCTTTTCAACGGAACATCCCTACTGCAGGGCGACACCTACCGTGGGGTATGTGAAACTTATTGAAATTGTTCATAGTTTCTTGATATAAGGTTTTGCTTTTCGACGTTAGATGGCGTAACTTGAGCACCAGCTCAAAGTTTTTGTATGAAATAGTGTCAAACGGACAAACGGATTCGCGGATTGGGTATAATTAATAAATAAATAAATAAATTTTCCTACACTCACACCAATTATCTAGCCCAAGAGAAGCTTCGTTATGAAACTCGTTAAATGGTTACTAGACAACGGATACACATACTTAAAATACTTAAATACATACTTATTATTTATAGAAAACACCCAGACCCGAGACAATTTAGAAAAACAATAATTTCTAAATTGACCCGACCGGGGATCGAACCCGGGACCTCAGAGATGGCGACACCATGAAAACCGGTGTACAAACCACTCGACCAAGGAGGTCGTCAAATATGTCAGTTTATCTGGAAGACCAAGTAGATCGTACAGGTACACTGGTAGGCAGGAAAATATCGCAAGGGATGACTAATGGTTAGAATAATTCTCAGGACAGGCAATGTTTGTTTTCGGATTTTTTCGACGCATAGCCCATAGTTAGTTATCACCAACCCGCATTTGCAGTGAGACAGTATACTGGCTGCACTTTACTTAAAAGTAAAAGTGTACTATGGTAAAGGACTTCTTTTGCTGTCCTCATTGCTTTCCTTCAACCCTTCGGAGATAATAGTCGTGATTATATGCATGTATCCTTATGTATTAGAATTACAAAATTTTTAATTTTGGTCATTTTCATTTTTGGACATTTTTATTGTTGGACAATGTTAGTTTTTGGACATTAGAATAATTACAGTTTTTATTGCAAAACTGCACAATTCCGGAATTGTAGATATACAGAAAAGTTACAAGAGGCCTGCCTACACTGCGTTTTCCAGTGCAAGGTCAGCACTCAAGAACTGTTCTGCTGTAGCATACTGTAGTGGTAGTTACAGCAAATAATATTAATGTTTGCTTACCACTTCCAGTTGTAAAACAATAAACATGTGTTTTCATTTAAAACACTTCTTAATTACTAATATATATTTGTCTATATGGATCGTGTTATACATAAAACAGCCATTGTAGCACTTTTTGCGAAAATGAGTTATTAAACTCAGCCAACTTTTTAAAAGATTGCGGATTTTATGCGAAGCCATGTTGATATCTCAATTAAACGCCGAGATATGAAAATCACAAAGCAGTCATACACAAGATTTTATTGAGTAAAAAGCACTCATGTTAGAGTCAAATAGTGCCATCTTGCTATAAATCAGAAAAATAAATATTGCAGAAAGCAGCCAATTCAGTCAATAATTCAGTGGCTAAGTTCGGCAAAATATTTTTGTATGGATTAAGCACGGACCTGACCAAATTTATAATTTCAAAACACAGCCATCAGCGTGGCTGATTTCTGCAGTTTTTAGATACATAGAAAAATCAATTTATCACACCAATAGGCGTAGTTGACTGAATTAAATAAGAGCTAAGAAAGTACCTTTATGTTAAGTTTTATAAAATTAAACGGACAAAACTCAATTATATTTTTCGTAATGACAGGTGACAAATCTAAATCTTTTCTTTTTTTAATAAGACAAACTATAGATATTCACATCCCCGGTAGTTTAAAGAATTTAGATGCATAAATTCTTAAGTCCTATACTCGAGCTTCATCCTGGGGCCTACAAGGTGTAAGCGTGTCAGCCAATCTTTATTTATAAACAGTCTTAATAAAAGTTTGTCTGGATAATTCAAACGTCTTTGGAAATTATGTTATTAGGAATATATATCCTGTATGCCTTGCTTGTGTCAGAATATCCAACGAACACTCCTGCAATTGCTTTAGGTGCAAATTTGGAACACCTAGCATGAACTTTCAATAGCACGAACGCTTTGGTTCCGAAAGTATGAAGATGATTGCGGCAAGGTTTTCTTAGGACCCATTTTTCAAATAGCGTTCTGTTTTTAAAGCTCTATTCACGCTTCAATTTGATAAAAATTTTGTCGTGTTGATGGCTTCAGCCCAAGCTATGTGCAAGTGCTATTTTAACTGCCTCCCGTAAGTTGGGTATTATCAATAAGGTGAGGCGGTTTATCACTCCCGAGCAGCGCTATTTGCTGTACAAGACTCGGATGCGATCGAGTATAGAGTATTGTTCCGATCTATGGGACGGCTCCGCTAAATACCTCCTTGATGCACTTGATAGACTGCAAAGGCGGGCGGTACGCATTATTGGAGATGCTGAGGTTACAGCCTCCCTTAATGAACTCCAGCTGCGTAGAGACATTGCTTCTCTCAGTGTCTTCTATCGGAATTACTACGGAGTGTTCTGAAGAACTTTTTGATCTTACCCCGCTCTCTCCTTTCTTCTCCCGGACTACACGTGCTGGTCTTAGGAACCACCATCATACTGTAGACTATCAGTAATCGTACCAAAAAATTTGGCAAGTCGTTCCTCCGTAAGACCATTCGGCTTTGGAATTCTTTGCCGGCGCATGTGTTTCCCAGCTCCTACAGTCCCGGGTCTTTTAAGCGGGGCGTGAAACGGCATTATTGCAGGCCGTCATGAATGGATGCGCTCGTTACGGTACTTATTCCACGGTAGGGAGCGCTCTCATTATTTTGGACTGCATCGGCTGCTTACCATCAGGCAGGATGCAGTCACTATAACGAGTCAAAATAAAAAATAAAAAAAAGCTTCATACTGGCCCTTAAGGGGATCCTGCACGAAATTGTGAAAATTTACGTATTTTACAAGCTTTTATTTAGCTTGCAATGTATGTCTTGTTCGGGTGGAATTTTGCAACTCAATTTTGATCCACTTCCCGGGTACCGATTGAGCTGAAATTTTGCATACATGTGTAAATCGCGTGACAATGCAATATTATGATGACATGCTGCTGATCTGATGAATGAGCTGAAAGGTGACCATAGAAACTTCGCAATGAAACAAAACAACCTCATCGAGTTAGGGCTCATTTGAATCGTCTTGACGAGTAGTTTGTCTTTCAATGGTAACCAGGATGATGGAGCTGGAAGGTGGCCACAGGAACTCTGTAATGAAACGACGCAACCCCATCGAGTTTCGGTTCGTTTAATTCGTCTTGACGAGTACTTTGTTGCTAGATGGTAACCACGGTCTGATGATGAAGTTGAAAGATGGCCATAGAAACTCAGTAATTAAACAACATAACCCCATCGAGTATGGGCTCGTTTGATTCGTCTTGACGATTACTTTGGTGCTAGCTGGTAACCAGGGTCTGATGTTGGAGTTGTAAGATGGCCATAGGAACTCAGTAATTAAAAAACATAACCCCATCGAGTATGGGCTCGTTTGATTCGTCTTGACGATTACTTTGGTGCTAGATGGTAACCAGGGTCTGATGATGGAGTTGGAAGATGGCCATGGGCTCTCAGTAATTAAACAACATAACCCCATCGAGTATGGGCTCATTTGATTTATCTTGACGAGTAGTTTGGTGCTAGATGGTAACCAGGGTCTGATGATGGAGCTTAAAGGTGGCCATAGGAACTCAGTAGGTAATTAAGCGACACAACCGCGTCAAGTTTGATTCGTCTTAATGGGTGGACCGTTTTTGATGGGTAGTGAGCGGTGGTGGTTTGGTGGACATGAATAAATTTGGTATACATAAATATTTGTATTCAGCGAGTTGAACAGATGAAAACGTGTCCAGGAATAACTAAAAAATAAAAAATAAATTAAAAGTAAAAACCTTTTTTAAAAAAATAAGCTTTTATTTAAATGCGCCAAAAAGAAAAAAATAAACTTTTACATTAAAACTTTTACTATAAACTTTTAACCGCATTACACAATTTATATGGTATAAAAGGTTGTCGCGAGATTTACAATAATAATACATATACTAATATGTGTAAATAAACAAGTAAATTAAATAACTTGATGTGATTGATTTTAACTAAGTATTAAATTTTTTAAATAAGTATTAAAATAAGATACTTACTTAAATCTCGCGACAACCTTTTATACCATATAAATTGTGTAATGCGGCTAAAAGTTGATAGTAAAAGTTTTTTTTTGGCGCATTTAAATAAAAGCTTGTTTTTGAAAAAGGTTTTTACTTTTAATTTATTTAAGTTACTTGTAGTATGCGCTGAATTAGTTAAATACATTAAAAGAACTTACGTAAGTTAGCCTAATTATTGCACAAAGTCGTGGCCTTGTTAAAATTTGAAACAAATTGCTTAAACAATAACAAACAATACAAAAATGTAATGACTCTTAAAAACATTTTTTTTTGACAACTTTCTTAATTTTACGCATGAAACATTAATTCTTACATGAAAATATTTGTATTGATATTCCGCAGGTCACTCCCATCTTAAAAAAGTAAAATTTTATTTTAATTACAAGCGCGTGATGTTTTTGTACATTTCGCATAATAAAAACATTGCTCTAATCAAATTACTAGGTCTGAAACTTCAAAGCAGAATTGTTCTAATTTTAAATATCAATATGATTGATTTTGCTTTGAAGTCTGAGACTTATGTAAGTTTTTGCGACCACGCGGCACCCTCTTAAATTTTTTTACGTTCTTTTAGGGTCAGGGTCTATCTAGACATGTATATAATTAAAGGTGAAACTATTCCTAACAGCGTTTTACGAGCTTGCAAAATAAGCAACGGTTAGCCGGTTAGTCGGATATATGACCAAATGGTTCAGTCGCAGAATGTACCTTTCGCATAATGCACCCCATGCGCAAAACGTCCCTTTCGCAAAATGTACCTTTCGCAAAATGTAATACCTTTCTCAAAATGCTTTTTTCGCAAAATGTACCTTTTGCAAAATTCAACTTTCGCAAAATGTACCTTTTTTTCTAGATTAACCTTTTTACAGTGTAGTGTGCAACAGCTAATGAAAAGGCAAAAGTTGTGAACAAATTGAACTACCTTGAGTATTTTTAATTTGTATAAAACCTAAAATAAAACTGAATTTATAGCAACATAATTAACGGAATGTTATTCAACATCTGAAATAATATAGGTGCAGGGCAGACCCCGTCTTGTCACTTCGTAGCGAATCCGAGCTACTGCTTAGATCACATAAAAAACCAGATACACAATCCCATACTATAATATTAATTATCGTAGCGGAATAGTGGCAGCTTTGACATATATGCATTGGTACTTTTGCGTCAATAAGCATCGCTCTTGCTTTCTCCAATAATGTCCGATTTTTGCACCGTTCCGGCGTAGGGTAAAAGGTGCGGATAAACGTTTTGCAATCCTATGTTCCTGTAAATAGGCTTGAAATTTTCCGTTGACATACTCCGTACCGTTGTTGTCTGTTTGCAGGTGTTTTATTTCCAGTAAATGTTTCCATTTATTGTTCGTACACTTTGAAATGATCTAGTGTTTCAGACTTATTTTTCATGAAGGAGACGCGTCCGTCCATATCTACTGTAATCGGCAATAAAAGTGACAAAGTATAGGTTTTTTCCGTAAGAAGGTGCGACAGGGCCACATTACGTCACTGTAAACGATCTCCAAACGTTCTATAGTTCGAGGAGTGGTTCTTTGTGGAGAGCTTGGCGCACGAGAAATTTTTGATTGAATGCATGTGTCGCATTCGGACAGAGACTCTTTTTTTATCAAAGTTCAATCCTATCAAAGTCTCGTTGTTGAGCGCTAGATGGAGGTCCTTGCCGTTCATATATGTCAAAGCTTTTTGTGACAGTCTGGTAAGGAACCTTCCTTTGTGTTGGTTGAAATTGTTTCAGACGTAGCTGCGTAATTTTGATAAACTTTTTGCGTTATGACATAGTAAAGACCACTGTTTTTAGACTTTTCTGCAGTCATAAGCAATTTTCCTGCCTTATTGCAAACGAACGCTTTGTCTTTATCAAAAGTAACAGAAACTCCATGTTCAGTCATTTTCGGCACAGACAGTAGATTTTTGCAAAGTCAGGGTACGTACAGAGTATTTTCGAGATTGATAATCCCATATTTGTTGTTCAGTGTTTCTCTGCCTGCACCTTTAATTTCAGTAGAGTGTTGTTCTGAAGCAAAGTTAAGTTTTCTTGAAGTAGTCGTTAGGTTTTTGAAATACTCTTGTTGACCCGTCATATGAGAAGTACAGCCGCTGTCAAGTACCCAGTCGTTCTAGTTGTTTTGGTTTGAAGCACTCTTCAGCGTAGAGGGAGCTTTTAGAATTTGAGTCTTTAATTTTCTTCCAGCAATTAGAGCATATTTTGTGCGTTTTATTCTAAGATTTTACGTCCCGGTTTCTTACAGATTTTGCAAGATACGTAGAGTGAGTTTTAGCCTTCATGTAGTTACTATTAAAGCCTCTTTTGATGTGATACCTATAATGTTAAAAAAGTAAATTAAACTGTCTTGTCGGATTGTGTGTTGGGTGTCAAATAAAAAAGATTTTCTTGAGAAAACGTACTGTTAGTACTTCATTGAATAGTTTTTTTTTCTTCTATACTGCTACTGCAAAAGCTGTTAAACTATACGCTTTAAAAGGTGATGGTCACCATACGCGTAAAGAAAAATAAAAACTATGGAGTTAAATAAAATCCAAATCGCAAAGTTGGATGGTACCAACTGGGTGCAGTGGAGGTACAGAATGACTGCAATGCTACGCGGGATGGATGGACTCATGGATATTGTTCAAGGGAAGTTATGTAAGCCTGAGAAACCAGCGATGAGTGGTGGCGACGGAGATGCCACTGATGCAGCGGCAATGGCTAAATTTAACAACGATCTAGGAGCATACCTGAAGTGGGAAAGTACTGCTCTTTTATTGATTACGAACAATATCACGGATGAAGCACTAGACAAGGTAATCAGGTTCACAAATCCAAAAGATGCATGGGATGAGCTGCATAGACTGTACGACGGTGTGAATGATGATCGTCTGTATAATGTCTGCATGGAATTATTTCATTTCAAGATGTACTCATCTGATGACATGGCGACTCACATCTCGAAAGCAAAGAATTTGTGGCACAAACTAAATCAGGAACTGATTAAAGCGGACGAAAGGAAAGAACTACCTGAGTTACTTTTAATCTGCAAGATCTTAGATACATTGCCAGAAGAATATTTCTCTTTCAAGTCGAGTTGGATAGTGATGTCAAAGAAAGATAGAACTGTGGACAACTTGACCAGTCAACTGTGTGCTCACGAAAGGGCATTAACCATGACGACAACCTCCTAGGAAGATGGATGCGTGTCAAGGTCTTCAGGTGAAGCGCTGGTGGTTAACAGCAACAAGAAAACAGTCAAGAAGAAAACCAAAGCTTTCAAATGTCATTTTTGCGGAGAAATAGGACATTCCGAAGAAGAAACGAAATGGAAAACCTGGTATGACTAACATGATGGCTGTGTTGGTAAATGTTACAGATTGCAAGACAGATCGAGACGAGTGGTATGTTGATAACGGGGCCACGCACCACGTCACGATGAGAGGCGACTTGTATCAGGATTTTACACGTTTCGAGGAACCGCACACGGTAACTACTGCTGATGGCAAGGAAATTAAAGCATTAGGGAAAGGTTCAATTCTGCTGAAGACGAAGAATATAACATTCGTGATAAGCGATGTATGGCATGTTCCGAAGGTTACGAAGAACCTTTTTTTCGGTGCTTACAGCACAAGATGTAAATTCGGAGAGTCTGTTTGAGTCTAGGGGTACTACATGTTCATTAAGCACCAACAGAGAACTCTGTGTGACCGGAAGCAGACAGAAACACGGTGGTTTGTATAAGCGGAATTGCAGACCTGTTCAATCCAAGGAAAGCGTGAGGGTAAATGCAATCGATACGTTACAGCTTTATCATGAACGTATGGGTCATCAGAACAAACGCCATGTGAAGCGAGTCATAGAGCAAGAACTTGATGATTGTTATTATTATTATTATTACTAAAGACAAAGGATAGTGGGAGCTTATGCGAAGGATGTATCTTTGGAAAGACATATAGACGGAAATTTGGTGTCAGGGAAAAAGGTACTAGTGCAGGAGAACGCATACATTCGGACGTTTGTGGTCAATTCCCACTAAGTTGCTCGAAGTCTCGGTACTTTGTTCTATTCAAGGATGAATTCTCTCGATATCGTTATATCTACATGATGAAAAATAAGTCGAAGGTACCTGAATTATTGCGACTGACGCTAGCAGAAGCGAAGACAGCAGGTAACCGAATTAAGGAATTTCTTAGTGACAATGGTGGAGAATTTGATAACGAGAAAGTTCGTAAGGAATTGAACAAACATGGAATACAACAACGCCTAGTTATGCCCTATACACCAGAGCAGAATGGTTGTAGCGAAAGGGATAATCGCACAATCGTCGAGATGGCCAGAGCAATGATGCATGCACATGAAGAGCTTCCTCAAGTTTTGTGGGCAGAGTTAGTACAGACTGCTGTTTACATACTAAACAGAACAGGACCAACTGCTATAGAACAAAAGTCTCCGGTTAAATTGTGGTTCGGGAAGAAACCACAAATAAAACATTTGAGGATCGTCGGCTCAACTCGCTAAGTGCATATTCCTAAACAGAAAAGGAAGAAGATGCAGAAGAAGGCAAAGAAGTGCATTCTTATTGGCTACGATAACGACGATGGTTATAGGCTTTGGCACAAAGAATTCGATTCTTTAGTAAGGTCCAGGGACGTCACTTTCAATGAAAAACCATTAGAATCAAAAATGGATAATGAGGATTCTGAAATGTTGAAAGAAGTGACTGAGATGGAAGTCCCTTTATATATCAGAAAGGAATGCCGAAAGACACCTACATCTATCGCTGTAGAAGTGAGCGAGGACAAACCTACTGAAAGGCATGATGATCTTGGGGTAGAAGATAACCAAGATGTTGTTGAGGCTCCAGCTACTAGCAGCGATGAGGCAGAACTCGAAGATGCGCTGCCTGAGTTATCGGGACAACAAGAATCTATTGAATTAGAGGAGGAGAATGAGGAGAACGATGGCGAGATCATGGAGCAGATAGCAAGACATGGTATGCACTTAAGGGATCGGTCTCTCCTCAGACGTCCGGTGAAATTCAATGATTATAAGATAAAAAGATAAAATATTCTTTATTGTGCACCAAATTATGTATCAACTGTTGGCACAGATTCCTACGTAGAACCGAATACGTATAAGGAAGCAATAGCCTGTCCAGATAAGAAAGTGTGGAATAAAGCCACGAAGAATGAAATTGATTCTTTCAAGTCGAATGAAACTTGGTGTCTTGAGAAGCTACCCAAGGGCCGGAAAGCAATTCCATGCAAATGGATATATAAAGTCAAGCTGAACCCTGATGGAACAGTTGATAAATATAAAGCTCGGCTGGTAAAAAAAGGCTTTAGGCAAAGAAAGGGAGAGGATTATGAACAGACTTTCAGTCCTGTAGCCAAGATAGCAACTATCCGTGCTGTTTTAAGTATAGCAGCAAGTGAGGGTATGAAATTAAGTCAATTTGATGTCACCACAGCTTTCTTATATGGATCTCTATCAGACGAAGAGATATATATGAAGCAACCAGAGGGTTATGATGATGGGACGGGTCGAGTTTGTCTACTAAAGAAGGGCCTTTATGGTTTAAAGCAAGCTCCTTGTTGCTGGAACAAAACAATTCTGGATTTCTTCAAGGAAATTAAACTCGAAGTCAGCGAAGCTGATCCATGCCTATTTAAGAGAGAGAAGGGTAACGGAAAAGTTGATAGTGGGCCTCTATGTCGATGACGGACTAATTGCTGGATCGAATAAGGAACTAATTGATGAGTTCCTTGGGCAAGTAAAAGGAATATTTAAGATTACGACAAAGCCAATCTCGTATTTCTTAGGCATATAGATTGAAACCAGAGAAGGCGGTAATGTAAGAATACATCAGACAGCCTATGTAAAGAAAATTTTGAAGCGGTTTGGAATGCAAGAGTGCAGACCGGTAACCACTCCAATAGTGAAAGAAGATGTAGGTCAATGGCCGGAGAAGGTCGAAGACTACTTTCTTACTAATTATAGACAAGTTGTGGGAGCGCTTGCATATCTGATGGTTGGTACAAGACCTAATATCTCGTACGCCGTGAGTGTGGTTTCTAGAAGCCTAGAGAATCCAACTCAAGCTGACTGCGTGAGACTGAAGCGCATACTTAGGTATTTGCAGTATGCTCCAGACTTGGGTATCCTTTACAAAAGGAATTACAAAAGGGGTAACATAGTATTACATTACATATTACAGTGATGCCGATCACGGTGGAGATATTGTTACAGGAAGATCAACTTCGGGTGTGTTATGCCTGTATGCTAGTGAAGCAGTATCGTGGCTAAGTCAGAGACAGCAGAGTGTTGCTATATCAACAACAGAAGCTGAGATAGTCGCAGCCAGCGAGGCAGCAAGAGAGAGCATTTGGTTAACGCGTCTATTTGGTGGACTAGTAAAGACAGAAGGTCTACCAGTGCTACATGTGGACAATGAAGCAGCTGTACGTTTAGCCGAAAACCCAGAGTTCCATAGAAGAACCAAACACATAAGAATTCGTCATTTCTTTGTACGTGAATTAGTGACGAATGGAAACCTTATTGTGAAGAGGATCAGTAGTGAGCTACAGCTGGCAGATATCTTTACGAAGCCGCTTGCTAGGCCAAGACTTCAACAGCTAGTTATTCAGCTGTCTACACATCGAGAGAAGGAATTAAAGGTGGAGCCTCTTTTGATGTGATACCTATAATGTTAAAAAAGTAAATTAAGCTGTCTTGTCCGATTGTATGTTGGGTGTCAAATAAAAAAGATTATCTTGAGAAAACGTAATGTTTGTACTTCATTGAATAGCTTCTTTCTTCTATACTGCTACTGCAAGAGCTGTTAAACTATACGCTTTAAAAGTTACGGGCTGACCTCGACGTCTCGATGTCGAGCATCGCTCTTCTCAATTATTTTTATTTCGTCAGGTTTTGGTAAAATGTCGCGTGACTCCATGGCTACACGAAAGTTTTTGTACTCAGACGAAAGACTATAATCGATTAGGATAGTCAGTAGATCCTCGTTAATATCTACGTTCATTTCTGCTAATTTGTCTAATGTGTCCATAAATTTGTTAAAGTGCTCACGAACATCTTCAAGTTTTGTTAGTATTAATCGCTTTAGAAGAGTAGCTTTCGCGTGGCCTTTACTTGCATGTTTTTCCTTCAGCCGTCCCATAAGAATTTAGCAGACGTGCATTTTTTGATGTCCTTAAGTTGCGAGGGGGCAACCAGAAGAATAAGTTCCGATTTCGCCTCCCTGTCGCCGTCTATTTCATCGGAGCTTGCAGTTGTTGACAATTGATTTACCACAAACTTCCAAAGTTTGTTTTTTAATAAGCACGGCTTCTGCTTGAATCACCTATGTATCATAATTATCTTTATCCAAAGGTTCAATGTGATGTGTTGTTTTCGACACTTTGCACGAGTTTAATACTTTACGTATTTATTTTAGGATATTTCGCTTTGCTACCATGTTAAGTTTTATTTAAATTAAACGGACAAAAGTCTTGAAAGAAATACAATTTAAAACATGGTTATAAACTATCTGTATGCCGAATTTCATCCAAATCCATTCAGTAGTTTTTACGTGAAAGAGTAACAAACATCCATCCATACGTTCCCGTGGGAATATCGGGATAAAAAGTATCCTATGTGTTAATCCAGGTTATAAACTATCTGTACCTATGCCGAATTTCATCCAAATCGATTCAGTACTTTTAACGTGAAAGAGTAACAAATATCCATACATACTTACAAACTTTCGCGTTTATAATATTAGTAGGAAGGATTCTAATTCTGGATTCTGTAATTCCATCAGTTAGTCACGGGCACAGCATCACCCCTTTCTATTTGGCGACCGTAGGAAATAATGGAAAAACTTCAAAGGGAACGGTCTATAGCCAGATCCAATTTCACGAGAGCCAAAAATAAACTTTTAGAGTACTCTCTCTCAATCATAAAGATTATCCCGAAAGTTACGAAATATTTTTCGAGAAAGCCCAAACGCTGTTCGGCGTGGATGAGCGCATACAAGAACAGTGGCTGCAGGAAGCTGAATGTAACGAGGAGGAAATAGTGCAGGACAGTGAGACAGCAGATGCATACAAGCAAGAATACTTCAAGCTAAAATTTAAATTTGAGAAAATTGCGGCTCGAAATTTGAGAGCGCGTCAGTGCCAACGCAAAACATCTTCGACGACTGCCTAAGCTGGAATTGGTGAAATTCGATGGAAAAGCGAAAAATAGGCTGGGTTTTTGAGCTCATTTAAAAAAATACACGCAGACCAGTCCATAGACGATGACGATAATATGGCCTATCTTATACAAAGCATGACTCTGGAGTCCCCAGCTTACGAGCTAGTCAAGAGCTTTCCACCGTGCGGTGAAAATTACTCTCCAGCAATTGACCAGCTTAAATCAAGGTACGCACGGGACGAGCTGCTCATCGAGATTTATGTCAGGAAGCTGTTATCGTTGGTGCTTCAGCGGAAAGAGAAAACCTCCATGAGTATTTCTTCGTTATATGATAAACTTAAAACGTAGCTCAGAGCTTTAGAAGTCCTCGGAGTCACAAGTGACAAGTATGCCGCCATGTTCTACCCACTAGTTGAATCGGTACTTCCTGAAGAGATGCTGAGTGTCTGGGAACGTCAGAGGGGCAAAGACGCAGGTACAGATACCCTCAAAGACATACTTGAGTTCGTAAGAGTCGAAGTTGAGAGTGAAGAACGTATACAAATCGCGAGAACCATCCTGAAGCTTGCTTAGTTGCTGGAGATGCGAAGGCCACATCTAAATCATCATCTAATAATACGACAACGTGTGTCTGGTGTGATAAAACATCTCACAGCAGTCTAGAGTGCTAGAAGGCGCAGAAAATGACACTAGAATCAAGAAATGAGATGATACATAAAAAGAAGGCATGTACGGTATATTTAAAACCGGGACATGTAGGTAAGAAGTGTAAATCTTACTCCAAATGTATAATTTGTCAGAAGAAACATTCTGTCCTTCTGTGCCCAGAGATCAAGACGACGGGTTCAACGAGCTCTGACAATTCTGAACTGATGTTGGCTAGCAAAACCAACGGCACGACACTTCTTCAAACAATCACCGTCAAGATGGGCAATGAAATAGTGAGAGCTTTCGTCGACACAAGAGCTCAAAGGTCGTGACGTACGACCTGAGAGAGAGAGAGAGATAGAGAGAGAGGAGAAATATCACCTCACAACTCAAATTAGTCCCTGGTGGCGATAAAAAGCTGAAGCATTGCTTGTTCGGGGGAGTAGAAACAAAGGAAGAGTCGCATCAAGTTTTCAGTGTAACCGTGAAGAGCATGACTGAGTAAGTTATTCTCACTCTCAATATGACAGCATTAAGCAAGGAGAAGATTTGCGGTTACGTACCACATATACGTCATGAATCCATCAGCCAGAAGCTTAAACAGCATAAACTCAGTCTGACTGATATTGGTGACAATACACCAGAAATAGGTCTCCTAATAGGAGCAGACTATGCTAGCAGGATCATGACTGGTGAGTGGTGACGTCATACCGTTAAAAGAAGATCTCTTCGCCATTCAAACCAAACTTGGATGGACGCCACAAGGCATTGTCGCTCCAAAAAATGATACAATCATTGCCACGGTGGATTTGCACAGCCAAGATATCAGTTGTTTATGGAATTTGGAAGTACTAGAGATTGAAGAACCGAAAAACAAGATCTTGAAAAAAAGGACAGAGGAAGACGCCATAGAAGCTTTCTAGGAAAACGTATGTGTAAATAGAGAGAGACGGTACGAGGTAGTTTTACCATGGAAAATTGATCGACCTGATCTCTTGGAAAATAAATTGTTAGCTGAGAAACGTTTACAGTCGACAACTAAACGACCAGAATCCTTGAACGAGCTGTATAATTATGATGCCGTATTCAAAGAATGGCTTGGCCTGGGAATAATAGAGGAAGATCGAGACATTACAGTTCCTGGACATTACTTGTCGCATCACGCGGTGATCAAAGAATCAAGCCTCACCACTCGAGTCCGACCAGTGTTCGATGCCTCTGCAAGGGACAATGGCAATTCAATAAACGCCTGTTTGGAAAAAGGAATAAACTTCCTCAAGCTGATTCCATTTTGCTGACGAAATTCAGAATGAGCATGCATACTGTTGTAGGCATTACATCAGACATCAAAAAAGCATTTCTTCAGATTTAATAGGCAGAAGAAGATAGGAAATACCTTCGCTTTTTATGGTGGTCAGAGAAAGGTGATATTGTCGTCTACCGCCACTGCAGAGTCATGTTTGGGTTAACTTGCAGTCCGTTTTTGCTTACCGCCACATTGATTCATCGCTTGGAGAAGTATACCTCATCTGAATACGCAAATACCGCACAAACGTTGAAAGGCTCATTTTACGTCGACAACTGCGTAACGAGCGTAGGAAGCAGAGAGGAAGCGGAAAAGTTTATAAGAGAATCGGAGCATCTCATGAACGAAGGGAAGTTTGACTTAAGAGGATAGATTACAGTCCCAATACAGTGTAAAAATACTGATGAACAAGTCAACCTTTCTGTACTTGGTCTGACCTGGCACACAAAAGCTTTTGGGAGTTGATGAGTGATGCGATCCACTATAACTACCACAGTTTATGAAGAAGGAGTGATGAAGCAAAGCAAAAGCAGGTTTGTTAACAATTGTCTGCGCGTGAGCAAGTATGTACGTAAGCATACGATCGGAGCGAAATGACGTGCGTACCGCGTTGTGTCTCGTTTGCGACTGGCCGGCTAGGGCGTCCGTCGCCCGATCATAATAATAGTTTGCAAAGCCGTATAAACAATAGACGCTCGTTGAGCGGCCAGACCATCGCGTGGCGATACTATGCTGCGCGATGCAAGATATTAATATTATCTTGTGTGAATAGAAATATTGATGTAAATACTTATATAAATATTACTTGTACTTAATGTAAATATAATTTGTGTATATAATATATATTTATTTATATTATACTAGTGTGCTAACTATGTCTGTTTATTTACTTAGCTTAAGTCTAGTTATAAGTTAGTATATAAGGTTGTTTGTTTATATTTAGTTAGTAATTATTATTGTATAGTAGGTAGGTATTTAGGTTAAGGTTTTATTATTTAACTAATTGTATAAATACCTATGAAAAATAAATAGATTAATGTGAGTACACCACAAGCTCATGATTTGTGTTGTAACGTGAACCCACTGAAGACTTCTAAGGAGGATATCACACGACGAGAATTGCTTTCAATCTGCAACCGTGTATTCGTTCGATCTCTGGAACTCTCACTGGCTGCCCTGGCCGGACAAAACACAACTGTGAAATAATGGCACCAAGTGCCATTATTTCACGCCGGATATTCGTGAGAGGGTGGTATTACGCCGGGCGAGACGGCCCAATGCGTGCTGCGACGCAGCGTGGCTCTACCACTCAGAAAATATCGTTCAAAAACACAAACAATGAGAAAGAAGTAGAAAGATGAACCAACATAACCATAAAAATAATCTGGAATAAATTCTGGTCATTCAAAGATTCTCTGTGGAGCAACTAAAAAGCATAAAAGGCCAGTGGTACACGTGCCTCCAATCAAATTAAGTTGTGGTTCCTGGGCTCGATCAGATCAGGAAAAGGCAACCAGGTACGCCGAGCATCTCCAATCAGTCTTCCAACCGCACCCAAGTACTAACCCGGACCATGACAAAGAGGTTAATTCGTACTTGAATTCCTCGTTACAGATGTGTTTACCTTCAAAGTATGTTACTCCAAAAGAAATAAAAAGACAAACAGACTCCTTGAAAGATGGTAAATCGCCAGGATACGATCAAATCGACTCTACTCTACTTCTTCCTGGACAGTGGAAGATAGCTCAAGTAGTGATGGTGCCCAAACCAGGAACACCGCCTAGTGAAGCAAGCTCTTACATACCAATCAGCCTTCTTCCACTAATTGGAAAACTAATGGAAAAAATCATCCATGCGTCAACACTTGACTAAAATAATCCCATCCCATCATTTGGATTTCGAGAACATCACGGCACTGTAGAACAAGTGCATCGCCTTGCTGACACCATTGCCACAGTATAAATATAAGCTAAAGCAGTACGGAAGCTCGGCCTTTTTCTTGTTTTATATACCTACGCGTCAATTGAGCGTTAGGGTTGTTGTAAGGGTTGATTTCCCCTTACACTAAAAAGATTGATTGATATTGATAACTGATAATAAATTGATAAGGCAGAACGGGAATGATAAATAAAACCGTTCAGTAAGAGTGTAGATTTGTCACTAATTTATTAATTGCATAAATCGAATGGTACAATTTGCACACGCTAGCAAAACGTGGCGATTCCGTTTGATTACCCAATAGCTATATAATAATGCACTTATTCTAATTTTATATGTACGACCAACGACACATAAACTCGTACATCCTGCGCCTCCAAGAAGAAATAGTTAATTTTTAGTCCTTTAGTTCTTATAAAAGTCTTTATCTTTAATCACTAGGGATTTCAAATTTAATTGAACGGTTCATAAAGGGGGAGGTCGTCTTATCGACACTTAACACTGATCGACGCACTTCAATAGGGACACTTTGAATACCCGGCACATTGATATTCACTACACTATCCGTGTCCGCCTCAACCTGCGCCTGCTGCCTCGGCGCGGCATAGCGCGGCGCTGGCGCTGGCGGTGGCGTAGGCGGCGGCGGCGCTCTAGCCGCGGCTCGTCGGCGCTTCACCACCACGTACCCAATGATGCTCGAGGCTAGTGCTACCAGTCCAATGGTGATATACCCAAGAGTATAATGATGTACATCATGTATACTCAGCTCACTACTTGATTGTTCCTTTAACTTGGTTATCTCAGAGTTTAACAGATGCCACTCCTTATCATGTGTCTCAGTGTTGGTGATCTGTATCTTTGTAGTGTTCATAATTTTATTTAGCACTGATACCTCTGGGACTGTGAAACGTTGATTGATATTAAGCTTATTGAAGAAGTTGTTGTGCGAATGTATAACAAAGTCATTGCTCTTTAAAGTACATATAGGGCCTAGGTGAATGACCCCTATGCCTTTTAACACCTGTGACATAATACCAGATTGACAAATTATGCGTACTATGCATTCTTCGCAACAAACAAATAGCCACGAGTTATCAGCATGTAATTTTATCCATTTCTCTTCGCAACTTGAAACCTCTGACGCACACGGCGAACTAACGCCGCTTACCAGTTTGATGTCGCAAATTGATTGGTTCATTTTTGATGTGTAAATAGGTTTGTCTATAGAACATATTATCTTTTGCTCCGGTAAGTGGTGGCATGTCTCTAGGTCTAGTTCCGATAAAAATATAAGTGAGTCTTTATTGATATTAAACCCTACGTAAGGGTAGTGCGGAATGATATGATAGTAGGAATAGTTTCGTTTCTGCGGGATAGTAATAATTTTGTCCAGTTCGTAGACATCGCTGCTTAGTATAGGTATTTTGATCTCCATGATAAGGTATTGATTAGTTACTCTCGCTGAAACTTTTAATAATCGGTACATATTAATGATGTTAGTGTTATCTGTTGGTAGTACGAGATCTCCTTGGAGTTGTCTTGAAATAATACTTATTTGTTCTTCCAGTTGTTCCGGTGATATAAGGTGGGAAGAAATATGGCCTTGGTTAATGTCTGCCACAGTGTCAATTAATGTTTGTTGCACGCGCCGAATGTTGGACACAATGATATGAGCTGCCAAGGACGAAGTCGTGAAGTACATAGCGTCTGATGTATCTACCTTGATGTGGTTGACCTCTATGGTTAAATTGTTTAAATGATTTTCTATAAGTGAGAATTGGTTCTTCATGACAGTTTCATGCCTTTTCAGAATGTTGTATTCGGCCTCGATGATAATAGTTTGGTTGCGTAACAGACCTTGCAGGTGGTTCTCATTGTGTTTAATTTTTTGTATATCCTTTTCGTACTGATCGGAAAACCTTTCGTCTAAAACTCCAAATATGAATTGGCAATGTAACCAACCCCGTTTATTAAACCTCTTTTTTGTCTTCGGCGTCTGTTGATGGTAAGGAGCTGGTTGTAATGATTAATCTCATTGAGCTCATGTTCCAATTGCAAGGTCACACTCCTGTATTGTGCACTTGGTCGGGAACAGCCTTCTTTGATATGTGATATATAATTTTGTATATTATGTAAAGCCTGCCAATAAGTACTCATATTATAATACACGACAAGGTTCCACTCGTCCCTAATATATTGTAGATTTGATATTTTGTCAAAATATATTCCTTGATCGTTGTTTAGTGCTGCGATATTATAATTTTGTGTTTGCTGTTGTTGACTCGGTGATACTAAAAGAATTGCAAGTAGGAATATGCTTAGGAAGAAATTTTTAAAAATGTTTTGCTTTCGACGTCCTTGCTGGCGTGATGCCGCTTCAGTATCGGAGGAAGTATTCATCTGTGGATTTGATGAGGGTGATGGTACCAAGGGAACTAGTTTTATAACCGGTCTCTTAATGATATTGTTGTTAGTTTTTAATGATACGACTCTAACACTTCCATTGCTTCCCGGTTGTAGTTCGAGCACGCGCCCCATTGCCCACTTCCCGGGAGGCATGTTATTCTCCTTTACTAGTACGACGTCGTTAATCTCAATGTTTTTGTCAGGCGACTTCCATTTTGAACGCAGCTGAAGTTGTTGCAGGTAATCCGAAGACCAGCATTTCCACAACTGTTTATTAATTGATTGTACGAGTTGCCACCTTTTTGTTAAGGTAATTGATTTCGGGTCAGTTTGAGGCTTGGCTAGCAACGAACCACCAACTAAGAAATGCGCTGGCGTCAGTACTTCTTCACTTGAATTTTCCGTAAGAGCGCAGAGTGGCCTCGAGTTCAGGCACGCTTCGACTTGATGTAAAACCGTGCTGAACTCCTCATATGTTAATTTCTGATCACCAATGACTCTTTTAAGATGATATTTTAATGATTTTACGGCCACTTCCCACAACCCCCCAGCACTGGGGTAAGCGGGGGCGTTAAAGTGCCACTCTATATTCATTTCAATGATGTTATTAAAAAAATCTTTGTTGATGTTAGCTATGATCTCCTTATATTCGACTTGGATAAGTTTATTAGCGCCTACGAAGTTTGTCCCGTTCTCACTGTACATGTGGCTTGGGACACCACGACGGGAACAAAACCTTCGGAATGCAGCGAGGAAGGAGGGCGTACTCAAATCCGACACAAGCTCCAGGTATATAGCCTTGGTCGCTAAACAAATAAAAACTGATACGTAGCCCTTGGTGGTACGAACCCCCCGACCCTTGTTAAGTTTTAAATCTATGAACCCCGTGAAGTCAACTCCACGGTTCGTAAAAGGTCTCGACGGGACTACTCTCGCTTGCGGCAACTCAGCCATGATCGGTTGATATTTATTGTGGCTAAATCGACGACATACGACCAACAGCCGCAACAGCCGCAACAGCCTTTTGACTGTAGACATTCCACTTACTATCCAATAAGTATTTCTGATATAGGTCAGGGTCAGTCTAGGTCCACCATGCAGCGTCGTTATATGCGCTTGATTTATGATTAGTTCGGTAAACCGATTACGTCCATTTAATATGATAGGGTGTTTAGCATTCCAAGTAATATTAGAATTACATAATCTACCACCAACACGCAGCAGCCCGTTTTTATCAATAAACGGATTTAAACATGATAACTTGCTATTTTTGTGAACATTGCCTTTATTTTTGATATTTTCTAAATCTTGTCTAAATTCTATAGATTGAACAGTTTTAATAATGATGCAATAAGACTCCTTCAATTCACTTGATAACAATGTATCTGCCGTCGGTGAGTCACTCCGGCGTCGTATGCGCGCGGTGAAACGTAACACCCATGCTATTGTTTTTGCAATAAAAGTAATAGAACTATGTTTATTTAATTGTTCTATTACTAAATCTGGCTGATAATGACATAAGGCCGTTATCACATTGGATTTTTTCAATTCAATGTTAGGTTGTGGGTAAGAAACTACGGGGATGCAATCTAAATGTATAGTAGTGAGCCATTCTGGCCCTTCCCACCACAGCGGATGCTCTAACAATTGTGTGACGGTGACACCCCTAGTCGCACAGTCAGCAGGGTTGTCTTCAGACTTAACGTAACGCCATTGCGGTGCTTTCACAAGATCTTTAATTTGTTGGGCTCTGTTAGACACAAATTGTTTCCAGCGTGATTGATCGCCGTAAATCCAACCTAGAGTTATCATTGAGTCGGTCCACGCATGGATGTTGATATTTTTGCTAGACAATGTTTTTGTGATCTTTGATAGAAGTTGAGCTAACAAGAGTGCCCCACAAAGTTCGAGCCGTGGAAGCGTCATTCTTTTACTTATCGGCGCTAATCTTGTTTTTGCTGCCACGAGCCTCGACGTGCTCTCACCCTTAGAATTGATTGTAAGGCAATAAACACAACAGGCGTACGCTTTTTCAGAAGCATCACAGAACCCGTGCAAGTGTATGATACCTTCAGTGTTACCCAGGTGTCGTGGTATGTTAAGCTTTGATATATTTGTGAATTCATTACGCATTTGAACCCACTGCTGTAACAAATCTGTTGGTAATTTCTCATCCCACGATACACCTGACTCCCATATCTTTTGAAATAAAAGTTTGGACTTTATTGACAGAGGTGATAACCATCCAAGAGGGTCAAATATCTTTGATATGTCTGATAAAACTTCTCTCTTAGCACCATGCTGAAGTTGAAGATTGTCGAATTTGTTATCATAGGTAAATGAGTCTGATGAAGGATTCCATTTTAAACCAAGGGTTTTACGCGATTCTGAACAACGAAATTCAAAAGGACTATTCAGCTGATGGTTTGATAAATGATTGACTAGTTCCTCTTCATTGCTTGACCACTTTCTTAAGTTCATTCCAGCCCCGCGTAATATATTGATTAACTGATCCTGTATGACCTTGGCCTTTTCTAATGTATTATGACCTCCCAAGTAGTCATCCATGAAAAAGCTGTTGGTTAATGCTGATGATCCCAAGGGGTATTTTCCAGCATCATCCTTCGCTATCTGCTTAAGGGTCCTCATTGCTAAGTAAGTCGCCGCCTTTGTACCGTATGTGACAATCGTAAGTTGATAATCGTCTAGCGGCTCCTCAGGGTTAGATCTCCAGATGACTGATTGCAGACCTTGGTAGGACTTGGATAATGAGATGCAACGAAACATCTTTTCAATATCTGCTGTCATAACATACTTAAATTGTCTCCAATTTATAATGAGAGATTGGAGATCAGCTTGTAGGTTGGGTCCGCGCTCCATCAAGTCGTTAAGGCTGTGTCCGCTGGAAGTTTTGGATGACGCGTTGAATACGACTCTAAGTTTGGTAGATGTAGAATCCAACTTAAGTACCCCGTGATGCGGCAGGTAACATACCGGCTTATCGCTGTCAATGCGCACCTTCATGTGACCCAGGGTGCGATATTCTTCCATGAAATCTTTATATCCATTATAAAATGCTTGATTATTAGTCATTTTGCGTTCTAGTTGATAAAACTGCGCTAATGCCTTCCCTTTGGAAGAACCGAGCCTCTCCTGGTAGTCAGATCTCATTGGAAGGGCTACCTCGTACATGCCATTAGTTAAGCGTCTAGTAGTTGATAAATAGAAATCCTCGCAAAATTGTTCGCCAGCTGACATATCACTGGTAGGGTAAGTAATTTCTTCTACTTCCCAAAATCTTGATAAATCTGATATGTCATGGATAACAACGTTACAATTAAACGTTTTCACGTTACCTGACAAAATCCACCCAAGCCTGGTTTGTTGAGCAATGGGTGCCTGTGACGGTCCCTTGATAAGGCCACTCATGATAATTTGCGAATAAACGCTAGCATCTAACAACAAATCAATCGGGCGTGATACATTGTAGTCCGGATCCGCTAGGTTTACATGCTGCAAGTGTGACCACGATTTTTTCAGGAATGAATTATTAGGTAAACTATTTATAACTTTTGAGATGACTAAAGCTTCAGTGCTAAATTTAAAGTCTTGGTAGATTGAATGACATTCAATGGTCACCAATCCCTTACTTAAATTTGCTCCTTTTCCAATACCTGATATTGACGCATGATATTTTTGTTTTTGTAGGCCAAGTGTTTGAACAGCATTTTCTGATATCAATGATATTTGTGAGCCTTGATCTAAGAGTGCTCTCAAAGTTACCGTCAGCAGATAGAACTTTTAATAAGACTGTTGTCAATAAGATTTCCTCATTGTCGCCCGCCACATGATATGCGCTATGTTGCTGAGTAATCTTGCTTTTATCCATTACATTGATACTGGAGTGTGTCGGAGCGGCAAAGGTGTTTGGTGTAGAAATTTTATTCGTAAAGGCTTCATGTAACAAGGAATTATGGTCACCCTGACATTCCTTGCAACGTTTAGTAGAAACGCACGGATTTTCATAGTGCTTGTACAAGCAGTTTTTGCAAACTTTGTGTTTCATAATTGTTTTCAACTTGATATCCGGTGTCATACTTGCAAACTTCCTGCATTGATACAAGTCATGATTATAATTACAAATTGGACATTTTGATATACGGGTATGATAAGTTTTTTCTTGATATTTATCGCGATTAAAATGATTAAAACTTTTTGATGGGAAGGTCAACGATCTGGGGTTGGTCACATGCCTTGCTACAGATGATGGTGATGATGATGTGCTCTCTCGCTCCCGTTTATACACAGGTTCAAGGGCCATAAATTTATTTTCTAAGAATGATATGAGCTCTTGAAGGCCTGGTAGGTCACGTGGCGACTTACGGGCCTCTTTGTAATCCTTTAAAGTTTCGGAATCTAATTTTTTTGATAGTAGGTGTACAAGTAATGGGTCCCAGGTGTAGGTGTCCACACCTAGATTGTGGATGGCATGAATACACTCAACAGACGTGTCATGTAATCTCTTAATTTCGTGTGCTGACTGTTTTTGTATAGACGTCTGGCCTAAAAAGATTTCCATTTGATGGGTAAAAAGCAGTTGTTTGTTGTCGTAGCGGTGTACTAAAATCTCCCAAGCGGCTTCATAATTTTCTGATGATATGTGGAGATGCTGGATTAGGCGCTCCGCTTCCCCTCTTATTTTGCCCTTTAAGTGTTGCATCTTTTAAGAACTAGTAAGAAAATTGTTGTTATGTATAGCCTCAAGAAAAAGATCATAAAAAGTAGGCCATTGCGAATATTTTCCAGTAAACACTGGTATTTCTAGTTGAGGAGTAGACTGCTGGGTATGAGATGTAGAAGACAGCTTCCGGTTAAGTGACCGCTTCATGTCCTTAAATTGTATCTCATACATGACAAATTCTTCGTCATATAAAACGTCATCTCCTTGCAGGATATCATCAATTTTTAAATGTAAAGAGTCAATGATATTCCAACGTCCTTGAATATTTCGCAGCTCGTCTTCCAGTTCCCACTTTTCGGAGATCTCGTCTATATTAATACCTTTTAGTAACCGTTTAAATGCTCTAAAATTTGTATGTTGCTTTGATAATAATTCATCAACCTTACCACTAGGTGCAGTAGCTTTATCCTGCTTAGGAACCGAGTAAGTCAATAGAGACTGCCGAATTGATTGATACATCTCTTTTGTTCTCTCATATACTTTCTTCGTAAAATATTGGCTGCTTTTATCTTCAAATGCAGCTAACTGGAGATCGTTTTGCTCAAATTCCGCCCAGAGGTTATCTAGTGAAGTAAGCCTTCTCTCTAAATACTCTTGAGTCTTTCTACTCGCAGAGTCCTTACTAAAGTTTGAACTAATACTTTTTACGGATTCAATAATACCGCTTTGACGGATAAGTAAGGCTTCCATGATAATATAAAATGATATGTAAAAGGAACAATCTTACTTTGACTGGTTTGCTTGCCTCGCAGGTGATAGTCACTGGCTCACACTAGCAAGCCTCCCGGCCCGCAGTAGCAGCAGCGAAGACAGGAATGCAAGCCTCCTGGCCTGCACAGCAGCAGCCGCGATAGCAGTAAAACAAGCCTCCTGGCTTGCCTTACGAACGATGAGATGATGCGAGGATACCGGGTGCCGCCCGCACTCGATAATGGATGATAGCTTTGATATAGGGTGATACTGAACGACACTTAGTACCAACCGGTTACACGTATACACCACGCGCGGAAAGTAGGTCGCTTGATAAAAGTCGACACGAGGTCCCTGGTTTGACCAGCCCGCACGAGGAGTCAAAAAAAACTCGAAGAACCAAAATGTAAGGGTTGATTTCCCCTTACACTAAAAAGATGATTGATATTGATAACTGATAATAAATTGATAAGGCAGAACGGGAATGATAAATAAAACCGTTCAGTAAGAGTGTAGATTTGTCACTAATTTATTAATTGCATAAATCGAATGGTACAATTTGCACACGCTAGCAAAACGTGGCGATTCCGTTTGATTACCCAATAGCTATATAATAATGCACTTATTCTAATTTTATATGTACGACCAACGACACATAAACTCGTACAGTTGTCCTCTTATTTTTGTAAAATTGAAAAAGTTTTGTTTAGTTAGCGCTGTATCTCAGCTAGTTAGCGCTTTTGTTGGGATAACTAGCAAAGCATAATAAGGGTTGTAGCACTTTTAAATAAATTAAAGATGGCGGCTACTTTCCTCATTCTGTTAACGGATTCATTGTCGGAAACCACACAGATCACCTGATATTGATTTTGAAAGCAATCGATCGAATCACTAAAAAGTTCAAGATGAGGGCTTTTTTGTCTCATACTAAAAAACGGAGTCGTTCTCAGAAACCACACAGATCTCTAGATATCGATTTTCAAAGCAATCGGTTGAATAACTAATAAGTTAAAAATGGCGGCTACTTTCCTCATTCTATTATCAGATTCATTGTCGGAATCCACACTGATCCCCTGATATAGATTTTTAAAGCAATCGGTTAAATAACTAAAAAGTTCAAAATGGAGGCTATTTTGTCTCATACTTAAAACGGAGTCGTTGTCAGAAACCACACAGATCCCCAGATATCGATTTTCAAAGCAATCGGTTAAATAACTAAAATGTTCAATATGGCGCCTACTTTTTCTTATTCTAATAACGGATTCATTGCCAGAAACCACACAGATCTTAAGATATCGATTTTCAAAGCAAAGTTTAACGATGAAGTTTCGTAGTATCAATTCTTATTATTTTTCACCATTAAAATAACGCGCGCTCAAAAAATATACTAAAGTAGGTAAGTACGGCAAATATCACCTAAGCAACCAAACGATTTATTTAAAAGAAAAATCTTTTTATTTAGTAATAATAAATCATCCTTACCTTTCAACATCAGCAGGAAGTTTAAAAAACGGAAGCTCCGGTTTTGAAGAAGCCGAGTTCAAGCAGCCGTATACTACGCCATACGCAATACACTCGCGGCATTTTTAAAAATCGCGCGCACAGCGTTCACAATACGTCTCGTCTCGACGCGATACGCGCTACTGAGAGCACTGCGATGTCCGCTTAGGGGACCTGTAAAGACGTGCGTCTGTGGGCGTGCGTCGTTTCGAGCGTTTGTACGTAGCTTCCTTACTGCTTTAGCTCATATTTATACTGTGCCATTGCTCAAACACTGGAAAACAAACAATATTGCTCCGCTGTCTTTCTCGATGTTGGACAAGCATTTGATAAGGTGTGGCACGATGGACTACTGTTCAAAGCTAAAGAGACCCTTCCACATTCATTTTTCCCATTGATTGGGTCTTACCTGAATGGGCGCTGTTTGAGGTTAAATATGGGACTGAAACATCACAACTATGCAAAAAGTAGAAGTAGTCTGGGGTTCCGCAAGGGAGTATTTTGGGACCAATTCTCTATCTGATCTTCACAGCCAACTTGCTAACGCATGATGACACTACCACGGCTACTTATGCAGATGACACAGCACTATTTTCAGTACATGAAAACCCCAACACTGCCTCTGCTAATTTGCAGACACTGCATAAAGTTGAAATGTGGTTTGGACACATGGCGCATTAAGGCTAATGAAAGCAAATCAACTCATGTCATGTTTACCTTAGACAAACGGGAACTGTCCACCTGTTGCTCTCCATAACATACCCATACCGCAAGCTGAAGATGCCAAATATCTGGGGATCCATCTTGACTGATGTCTCCCATAGCGAAAACATATATGGACTAAAAGAAAACAGCTTGATCTGAAACTCAAAAACATGTACTGGCCGACGGGACGCAGATCACAGCTAAGACAGAACAGTAAAGTGACGATCTATAAAGCCATTTTGAAACCAATCTGGACATATGGTATCCAACTCTGGAACAGCTAGCAATAGCAACATCGAGATTCTCCAACGATATCAGAACAAAACATTACGTACTATGCTTGACATCCCATACTTCATAAACAACAAGCATAAATAAATAAATAAATAAAAAAAGCATGTACACATGGACCTGAATATCCGCACCGTCAAGGAGGAAATTGCCAAATACAGCGAGAAGTATCAAAGCCGTCTACATGAACATCCAACCAATTGGCGTCAAAACTCGAGGGGACAAGGAGCTTAAGTTTTTCCTGATTAAAAAGACGCAGTATGCCCTTTCTGAAGAACAGATTCACCCACGTGTGATAGGAAATCACTGGATATTCCTATCCGAAAGAGACATCAAACAAAAACAAACAAATGGCTCATTGTTTGAATTAACAGATTGCCATGTAACAGTATAGATAAATGAGAAAAAAAAATCAAAGAAATACTAAAAGGAAACTACAACATCATCCTGAAAAAAGTTGTGTTGTATTTGGCCTCTTACCAAGTCTTCTCTACGGATGTCAAACAAGGACCCTCGGTGACAAAATCAAACAAAAATAAGAACTACCCAAAGGGCCATGGATAAAAGCATGCTAAAAATAAAAAGGAAACAAAAAATTAGAAGCAAAGACATACCAAAACAAAACTAAAATATAAGATTCACTCACTCAAACTCTTAAACAAAAATGGCGATGGGCAGGACACTTAGTCCGATACAAAGACTAAAGGTGGACCATACTTACAACAAAATGGAAGGGTCCCAGAGGCAAAAGAAAAATCAGGACGACATAGTGGAGACGCTTGGAAAAGAATGGATGAAAAAAGTGGATGACAGAGAAGCATGGAAATAGCTGGAGGAGGCCTACACCCAGAGTATGGTTAAAATCTACGAAAACTAACAATACTAACTAAACTAAGAAAATACTAACAATACTAGCAACTTGCAATCTGTAAAAATGGCAATTGGCAACACTAGTATTTGGAAACAAAAGGCTTATTATTAGGTATTATTATATAATATATATTCACTTACATTTAGAAATACAACTGGATGCGGGCAACTTGCTGAGGAGATGAGTTGTTTGATGAAAGGGCTAGCAAGGGCCACTATCACCTGATGCACTTTAACAAAATGCCCGTCCGCCGCTAACGTCATGTCCACAAACTCCCCATTCTGAGAAACATGCAAGAGTGGTTAGCATAACACCATAAACTTTAATTACAGATGATTATTCTTTACTGTTTTTACCTGTTGGAGGCTACTCAAGCCATTACAAATATTTTTTTTATATTCATTCCATGCCAATGCAAACTTTGCTTCACTCATTTTATCGTTGTTATTGTAGTTATCTCTTTTGTAAGTAAATTTAATAATACGACTATGTATAATATTTTCAATAAAAATAGTACTTATTACTTCTAATGGCCGGTTTCTGAGGATGTCAGTTAAGTTTTCGATAACTATTGAACAGTTAAAGTTATGTAGACTTTAAACTAAGTTTAAACGTCACTGCGTTTCTGAATGCGCTGCGAATGGTTCGATAACTATGTAACCGATAACTAGTTCCTAAATCTGTCGATAGATGGAGTTTTTGAGACTAACGATTTTAAAGTTGTTTTATTTAATTGAATTCGTTAATAAATCTAGTTGTATTTAGGGTAATAATTTATTTCTATTTTAAATAAGTAACTAAATACTATTTTCTTTAAAAAATATGAAAAATTAGTAAATTTGTCGTTTATTAGAGGCTGTATGAACGATACTTTTGCCAAATCTATGAGAAAGATTAACGTCAAACACAGTCCAATCCAAACTTATTATTATTTCATTGTTGTCGCTTCGCGTAACTACTAAAAATATTATTATTCTTTACGACTACTTACAATCATCAGATAAAAATTATAATGGAATCTAGAAAACGCAGCAGAAATTTTACGGAAAGAAAGAAGATGCTTCTCATAGAAGTAGCAAAAGAATTTGTGTCTATAATCGACAATAAGAAGACTGACGGGACCACAGTAGACGCTAAGAAAAATGCATGGTTGGCTCTGACAAATAAGTTTAATGCAGTCTCGGAGACTGGAGTAAGATCTGAGAAACAGTTGCATGCTCTTTATGATAATTTGAAGAAAAAATATAAGTGATGACAAGGTAGGTTGTCTTTATTCGGTGTATTCCTAATGTGTAATGATGAAGTCTTGTGATCATATGTGTAAGGCTGTAAGCTGTAGCAGTAGTGTACAGCTGATTTTATTGTTTCACCTTAACAAATTAGCGCAGCTTCTCCTCGGCTTCATTGTCAGCTCGTAGACACAATAGAAATTCAATTGTTATAATCTTAATCTTAACAGACAAAAGGTTATTATCATTATTATTGTTATTCAATAACACCAGATCAGTATATTAATATACTTATCTAATATATTTTTGTCAAAATTTTGTTTCAGTCCGAAATGTACAAAACAGGAGGAGGTACATTTTATCCTAAGACAACAACAGTTGATGAAAAAGTTGTGGCCTTATTGACTCCACAGTTCCAGCCATTAATAAACGAATTTGACTCATCAGCACCTTATTATGCCTTAGGTAAGTCCAAAGTGATTTATAATAGAGTACCATAATATACAAGAGCTTAAAGCGGCGATGGGTTCACCACCTGTCACGCTAAGCACATGTGCAGTTGTTGTTTAGTGAAAAGTGTTGTTTAGTGTGGTCCACAGACCATGGCAGTCTTCAACTAACTGTTTCGGGATAACAGTTGTGACAATATATATATATATATGTTAAAGCATTAGAAACATACAACCATATTTATTTATTTAATTCAATTATATTTATTTATTACAGATACGCAAGAAAATATAGTAGTAACACAAGCAGTAGGAACTTCAGAACAATTCTTCTCAATACTGGATGCTGAAGAAGATTCTGTGTCTGAACTCCAATCAGTGTCAGTATCAGAAAATAACTCTTCAAAAAGAGGCGAATCTTCCAAGAGACCACATTCGCCACAACTAAAGAGCATAGAAAATACTCCGAAATTACACGCAAAGAGAAGTTTAACTGAAACAAAAAAAAGGAATATTATTAATCTTAGTGATTCTATAATAAAAAGAAAAAACCAGAAGCAAGAGAATGAAGATAAGATAACAGCGAAAAGGTTAGAAATATTGGAGCTACAACAACAGCAAGAACTACTAAAAATAGAAAAAAGTACAATATTATTTGATTTAGATATTGAATTAAAAAAAACACTTTTAGAAACTGCAAAAATAGATTTAGAATTTAAAAGAAAGAATTTTCATTTGTGATTCTCCAATTATATGTATTTGTGTAGTTTGTGTGTGTGTGTGCGTTTAAGTTTTTGTCTTTACAATTTAAAATGTAAATAACATGAAATAAAAATAGTTTACTAAATATGTAGATGTTGTTGTTTATTTTGTGTTCCTATAAATGCGTATTATATTTAATGAGGACTTATGTATACCAACCTAAAATATTGTTCCAACAATAACCGTCGAAAATGGTTTCCTTCTGAAGAAACAGGTTGCTCACTCAAGCCCGTACCAATATTTTCTTCAAAATCAGAATCAATTGTCATTGAATCATGTTGCTGTAGAGCTATATTGTGTAACACTGCTGTCGCAACAATTACAGCTAAAGTGTGTTCCAGTTTCAGTCGCAGTTTTTGAGACAGGCATGCAAATCTTCTTTCCATACTCCAAACGTCCTTTCCACTGTATTTCTTGTTTTAATTTGAGCTTCGTTATAACGTCTTTCTGCATTTGTATTTGGATTTAGAATTGCGTCATTATGTACCTTCCACAAGGATAGGCACTGTCTCCCAGGAGGTGACCATCAATTTCATTGTTGTCCAGCCGTGCTCGCAGAAAAGAGTTATGGTACACAGTACTGTCGTGTGTTGATCCATGCCAGCGAGCATCTAGGTCCCGAATTTGTAACTTTGCATCACACACAACTTGTACATTAATAGAAAAATAACCTTTTCTATTTCTAAATAGTTCTCCCTGATCACCTCCAGGAGATTGAATTGGTATGTGCGTGCCATCTATACAACCAATTACATTTGGAAATCCAGCAATATTAAAAAACTGTGTCTTTACCTCCCTCAAATCTTCAAAATTCGGCAAAGTTATATAATTTTCAGCAAGCTTTGCTATTTCTCTGCTGACTTTGTACACCACCTTGGACACACAAGTTTTGTGAACATTAATATCATCACCAATTAGTACTTGAAAAGTACCTGTAGCATAACATCGTAATGCTATGGAAATTTGTTCCAACACAGACAATGTATATTTGCGCTGTGTGATAGGAGCTAGAGCAGGTCTAATTATATCGCTTAAGTGTATCACAGTACTCTTATCAAAGCGATATCTCAACTTAAATTCTTCATCTGAAAACATTTCGAAAGGATTTCTTCTTTGTCTTAAATATCTGGGTACTGAGATATTAGAAATAAACTCCATTACTTCTAAATCAGACTCGGATGAGCTACTCGTATTCATTGTCTTTTATGTAAAATTATTTTAATACTTTTGTACTTGATCTACACTGAACACTGATATTAATAAAGAACACGTAAAATTAAAACCGAATAACCTCCAAGTGAAACGTCAAATAAAGTTATGGAACCGATAAACGGCGAATATTGGCCAGCTAAGTTGATCTAAGTTTAAACGGAGTTTAACTAACCATGTGTTGTTCAGAAACGCACATCTTGGAGTTATCGAACCAATAGCGTTATCGAACCGATAAACTGCCGTTAAAATGACCTCAGAAACCGGGCTTATGACGAAAGTAAACGGTACCTACGCTGTTGACAAAAAATATATCATTCTGACAGCGGACAGGCATGATTTTTTTATTTGTTCCGTAAAGGAACAGGCTAAGGTCAGAGACCATACTGCCTAGTCATTAGTTTTTTATTTCTTTTTTTCCCTAGATGATGTTGAGTGGTAATGGGCGATTTTCTGACAGCCTAAAATATAAAGTAAAAATTAGTTCAAAAACACTCGATAGATGTCGTTTTATGAAAGCCGTACCTACTTATGGGCTGTAATAAATTCTACACTTTTACTTGTCTACCAAAAGAATAAAAAATAGTATTTACTTACCTATTTATATTCAGGACATCTAGAACCTATTTCTATTTTGGAATAGAATAAATATTACGCAGCCATACACGTGCTCTTCATGAACCCGCCTTTTACTAAGCGCCATACTAATCTATGCTAAGCGCCATCTATGAAGTCATTTACGAACCAATTTCTTTTTTTTTTTTGATCTCGGAAAATCGCCCAATAAGGTGATGAATGATAAATAATATTCCCCCAAACCCCCTTGAGTCCTCAGTAAAGATGTGGGGGCTTTACTGAGATCTCACGCGGACATCTTGAGAGAATTAGAAAAGTGATTTGAACACTGTTTTGTTTCATTTGCCAACACTCATGCACGTTCACAAATCCACTATTATTTCACAATAATGTTCAAAAAAACACTAGAAAATAAAATAAAAACTTTTTTTTCTCTTATTTATTGGCTTCGCGCGGTCAGCACATTTAGCCACTGTCAAGTAAGATAATAATGTGAATGTTCTCTTCAGGAAAATAGAAAACCTGGTTGGTCATGATGCGGAAAAATAATGGCATTAATTTATTTTACGGGTAGCCTTACCAAAAAATAAAAAAACCTCGCCAACTGTACACCTCAGAACAATAACTTAGTTATTGTTCTGAGCTGTACACCATTTACCCTGTCTACACAATGACGATGGCCGGCAGTGGGCCAGCCTATGCTACTGTGTACTGGGGCCTTAATATTACGATTGAAGGACTAGTTAGTATCCACGGTCAGGAAAAAAATCCATAAAAAAAAACCGACGCGGTTGTGGTTGTGGTGGGGATGCATCTCTTATGCCCGGTTTCTGAGGTCATTTTAACGGCAGTCTATCGGTTCGATAACGCTATTGGTTCGATAATTCCAAGATGTGCGTTTCTGAACAACACATGGTTAGTTAAACTCCGTTTAAACTTAGATCAACTTAGCTGGCCAATATTCGCCGTTTATCGGTTCCATAACTTTATTTGACGTTTCACTTGGAGGTTATTCGGTTTTAATTTTACGTGTTCTTTATTAATATCAGTGTTCAGTGTAGATCAAGTACAAAAGTATTAAAATAATTTTACATAAAAGACAATGAATACGAGTAGCTCATCCGAGTCTGATTTAGAAGTAATGGAGTTTATTTCTAATATCTCAGTACCCAGATATTTAAGACAAAGAAGAAATCCTTTCGAAATGTTTTCAGATGAAGAATTTAAGTTGAGATATCGCTTTGATAAGAGTACTGTGATACAGCTCCTATCACACAGCGCAAATATACATTGTCTGTGTTGGAACAAATTTTCATAGCATTACGATTTTATGCTACAGGTACTTTTCAAGTACTAATTGGTGATGATATTAATGTTCACAAAACTTGTGTGTACAAAGTCAGCAGAGAAATAGCAAAGCTTGCTGAAAATTATATAACTTTGCCGAATTTTGAAGATTTGAGGGAGGTAAAGACACAGTTTTTTAATATTGCTGGATTTCCAAATGTAATTGGTTGTATAGATGGCACGCACATACCAATTCAATCTCCTGGAGGTGATCAGGGAGAACTATTTAGAAATAGAAAAGGTTATTTTTCTATTAATGTACAAGTTGTGTGTGATGCAAAGTTACAAATTCGGGACCTAGATGCTCGCTGGCATGGATCAACACACGACAGTACTGTGTACCATAACTCTTTTCTGCGAGCACGGCTGGACGACAATGAAATTGATGGTCACCACCTGGGAGACAGTGCCTATCCTTGTGGAAGGTACATAATGACCCCATTTCTAAATCCAAATACAAATGCAGAAAGACTTTATAACGAAGCTCAAATTAAAACAAGAAATACAATGGAAAGGACGTTTGGAGTATGGAAAAGAAGATTTGCATGCCTGTCTCAAAAACTGCGACTGAAACTGGAACACACTTTAGCTGTAATTGTTGCGACAGCAGTGTTACACAATATAGCTCTACAGCAACATGATTCAATAACAATTGATTCTGATTTTGAAGAAAATATTGGTACATTTGGTACGGGCTTGAGTGAGCAACCTGTTTCTTCAGAAGGAAACCATTTTCGACGGTTATTGTTGGAACAATATTTTAGGTTGGTATACATAAGTCCTCATCAAATATAATACACATTTATAGGAACACAAAATAAACAACAACATCTACATATTTAGTAAACTATTTTTATTTCATGTTATTTACATTTTAAATTGTAAAGACAAAAACTTAAACGCACACACACACACACACACAAACTACACAAATACGTATAATGGGCGATTTTCCGGATCAAAAAAAAAAAAGAAATTGGTTCGTAAATGACTTCATAGATGGCGCTTAGCATAGATTAGTATGGCGCTTAGTAAAATGCGGGTTCATGAAGAGCACGTGTATGGCTGCGTAATATTTATTCTATTCCAAAATAGAAATAGGTTCTGGATGTCCTGAATATAAATAGGTAAGTAAATACTATTTTTTTATTCTTTTGGTAGACAAGTAAAAGTGTAGAATTTATTACAGCTTATAAGTAGCCCAGCTTTCATAAAACGACATCTATCGAGTGTTTTTGAACTAATTTTTACTTTTTAATTTGGGCTGTCAGAAAATCGCCCATTGGAGAATCACAAAAGAAAATTCTTTCTTTTAAATTCTAAATCTATTTTTGCAGTTTCTAAAAGTGTTGTTTTTAATTCAATATCTAAATCAAATAATATTTTACTTTTTTCTATTTTTAGTAGTTCTTGCTGTTGTTGTAGCTCCAATATTTCTAACTTTTTCGCTGTTATCTTATCTTCATTCTCTTGCTTCTGGTTTTTTCTTTTTATTATAAAATCACTAAGATTAATAATATTCCTTTTTTTTGTTTCAGTTAAACTTCTCTTTGCGTGTAATTTCAGAGTATTTTCTATGCTCTTTAGTTGTGGCGAATGTGGTCTCTTGGAAGATTCGCCTCTTTTTGAAAGAGTTATTTTCTGATACTGACACTGATTGGAGTTCAGGCACAGAATCTTCTTCGGCATCCAGTATTGAGAAGAATTGTTCTGAAGTTCCTACTGCTTGTGTTACTACTACATTTTCTTGCGTATCTGTAATAAATAAATATCTTTTTTAATTAATTCAATCAATTAATTAAATAAATAAATGTGGTTGTATGTTTCTAATGCTTTAACATATATATATACTGTCACAACTGTTATCCCGAAACGGTTAGTTGAAGACTGCCATGGTCTGTGGACCACACTAAACAACGCTTTTCACTAAACAACAACTGCACATGTGCTTAGCGTGACAGGTGGTGAACCCATCGCCGCTTTAAGCTCTTGTATATTATGGTACTCTATTATAAATCACTTTGGACTTACCTAAGGCGTAATAAGGTGCTGATGAGTCAAATTCGTTTATTAATGGCTGGAACTGTGGATCAATAAGGCCACAACTTTTTCATCAACTGTTGTCTTAGGATAAAATGTACCTCCTCCTGTTTTGTACATTTCGGACTGAAACAAAATTTTGACAAAAATATATTAGATAAGTATATTAATATACTGATCTGGTGTTATTGAATAACAATAATAATGATAATAACCTTTTGTCTGTTTAGATTAAGATTATTACAATTGAATTTCTATTGTGTCTACGAGCTGACAATGAAACCGAGGAGAAGCTGCGCTAATTTGTTAAGGTGAAACAATAAAATCAGCTGTACACTACTGCTACAGCTTACAGCCTTACACATATGATCACAAGACTTCATCATTACACATTCTTCTTCTTCTTTTTGTGCAGTGGCGTTTCCCTTTGGATTTCGCCAATATCCAGTTTTTGGCACTGTTGTTTATTTCTACAGACTCATTGCTTGTATCGGTTTCTCGTAAGAGCACAATGTACAAGTACAGAGGTGGTGAGATCTTAAATTTTGAGGCTGTAGACCCAGTTGATGATCTGTACTCTGTAATGCCTATGGACAAACACAATACTTATATATAACATTTGTTAGTGGCAGACAGACAAATTATAATTTTATATTGTTAGTAGTTATATAAGAACATAAAACATCAATGCAGGGGGGTTTCACATAACTGAGAACAATTTTAAAATTTGTGGGTTTGGGGATACATGGGGGGAGGAGATCATAAAGGGAAGTTGGGTATTTGGGACAGTTAAAAAATATGTGGTCAGGTGTTCCCTTCTCCAGACCGTATTCACAAAGGGATGAGTCCTTAACCCTAATTTTGGCCAGATGAACAGGGGTGCATGCATGGCCTAACCTTAAACGGCTCACAGTAGAGGTGCATGCTTTGGAAGCTTTTTTATATTTAAAAAACCATGGCTTGTCAGGTAAGGAGTGCTGAATGTCCGCGAAATATTTCCCTACGGTTTTGCTTTTCTCCCGCCACTGAGTTTCCCATGTAGATCTCATTACTTGAGTGGCCAAAGGGTACAGATCGTAAGAAAAAACTTTATCATGGTCAGGACATCCAATGGCAGTTGCCTCTTTTGCAATTATGTCTACGGCTTCGTTACCTAATATACCTGTGTGTCCTGGTATCCAGGCCAGAGAGACTTGGTATCCAAGCGTGGAGCATTTTAAAAGAATTTTCCTAATTTGGAGGATTATAGGAGGATTAGATTTACTACGGAAAGGATTGGATAAGATCGCCTGGAGACTGCTTCTGGAGTCTGTGAGGATAACTGTTTTACCTATTTTATGGGATTCCACATATCGAACGGCTTCAAGAATTGCAGTAGCCTCTCCAGTAAAGACGGATGTAACAGGGGGGCATTTGAAATTTAATATTATTTTATATTTGGGAATCCAGACCGCAGCACCAACACATTCCTCGTCAGAATTTGGAAGCATCTGTGTACATCACAAGCCAGTCTTTCCAATTTTTCCGGATGACTTCTTGTAGCTGGAACTCTGCATCTGGTGAGTCTTTGGAGATACCTAGGTCTAGATGGATGTCAGGTTGCAGTGTCAGGGCAGGGAAGTCGGATGAATTTAATGAAGCTACGGAACAGGCAAGGGGACTCTCTGAGTTTCCAGAATTTGTCTAAAACTTTAGACCTATTTCTGTGCTACCCACATTTAGTAAAATTTTTGAAAAGTTAATACTAGATCAAATGCAAATTCATTTTTATAAAAATAAACTTTTACATTGTAAACAATATGGTTTTACTAGGGGTCGCTCTACAACTGACGCCGGTGTTGAGCTTTTAATCCAAATATTTGATACCTGGGAGGAATCACAGGATGCCCTAGGGGTATTTTGTGATTTATCCAAGGCTTTTGATTGTGTTTTACATGAAACTTTGGTCAGGTAGCTTAACGACTATGGAATTAGGGATGCTTCTTTGAGCCTTCTAATCTCATACTTGAGTAACAGGATTCAAAAGGTCGACATTAACGGTAAAAGATCTCCGGGATCAGTGGTTAAAATGGGAGTTCCGCAGGGTTCAATACTTGGTCCATTCTTGTTTTTGGTTTATATTAATGACTTACCTTATTTTGTAAAAGACAGTCATGAGATAGTATTGTTTGCTGAAGATACTTCACTTTTATTCAAAGTGAAACGACGACACCCAAATTATGACGATGTGAATAATGCGGTCTCAAAGATTGTTCACTGGTTTAGTGTTAATAACTTGCTATTAAACGAGGGAAATACCAAATGTGTAAGATTTCTATTGCCTAATGTTAAGCAGGTAATAACTAGTGTACAAATTAAAGATAAGAATGTGAATCCTGTGGACACCACTGTGTTTCTAGGCATCACGTTGGATGCCAAGCTTCAGTGGGGCCCACATATAGCTAAATTGTCGAATAGACTTAGCTCTGCGGCTTATGCAGTAATGAAGATCCGTCAGTTAACTGACGTTGATACAGCGAGATTAGTTTATTTCAGTTACTTTCATAGTGTAATGTCGTACGCCATTTTACTGTGGGGAAATGCTGCCGACATTCAAACTATCTTTGTGCTGCAGAAGAGGGCTATTCGAGCAATATATAACCTACAGGCTGGTGACTCTCTCAGAGAGAGATTTAAGGATATAAGTATAATGACAGTTGCATCACAATATATTTATGAAAATCTTGTGTATGTTCATAAAAATATTGAAATGTTTTCAAAAAACAGTGATATTCACAAATTAAATACTAGAAGTAAGAACAAATTAGCAGTGCCTTATACTAGGCTCCATAAAATAAATAATTCTTTAAGGGTCTGTGTGTACGATTATACAACAAAGTACCAAATGATATTCAGAAATTAGATCTTGATAAATTTAAAATCAAAATCAAAGAAAAGCTTTATAAAAAAGCTTATTATAAAGTGTCGGATTATACAGAAGACAAAACAGCTTGGGTCTGACATGCTCCAAGTACCTACTCCAACAGCTATTTCTAATTGCCTATAATTAAATTATATAGAGCACCATATTTAATTAAACTATTTACATTCAAATTCATATTTTGTATTTTGTGATCTGGTAACGACATATAATATATATATATTTTGTAAATGTCGTTGCTTCTGTGCGCTGTGGTTTCTTGCGCCCGTTCTTTGCCACAGTTAAAAAATGATGTCCTGAATGGGTGGTAGGTTAAAAAATATTTGGACGTTTCAAAGTACTTATTAATTGAGTTTATTGAATAAATATATTTTGACTATTGACTATTGACTATTGTCTGATGATATAAACTCCGACAGTTGGTGAAGTTTGGCAAGGAGTGGGTGAGACGAATTTTGGACAATTTTAAAAAGATATTTGTCGGCTAGGTATTGTCTTCTAATGGCCAGTGGGGGGTCCCCACACTCCACCTGCAAACCATTTATCGGAGATGATTTCATCGCTCCTGCCACTATCCGAAGGCTTTTGGACTGGATTTTATCGAGCGACTTCAAAGGCGATTTAAGACAGGGTTCTAGAAGTAATGAACCATAGTCCAAATGCGATCGGATCAATGCATTGTAAAGGAGTTTTTGACAAAATGGATGGGCGCCCCACCAGGTACCAGAAACGGAACGGAGGATATGGGTATTTTTCTCACATTTTTTGGATACATGGGAGACATGTTGAGTTCCACTCATTTTGGAGTCTAGTACCGTTCCTAAGAATTTCGCATGGCTTTTTAAAGGGATGTCTTGGTTGTCATATTTAACTGACATAATAGGTGTATTCCTTGCGCGACTGAATACAACCATATTACACTTGTCTACCGAAAGCGAAAGACCATGTTCCAGTAGCCAATCATGGAGGTAATCTAATGCGGCGTTAAGTAATTCAGTAGCTTGCTCGGGATCGCTGTGTGAAATATACAGGGCCAGGTCGTCGGCATACTGCAGGACATTACAAAAAGGGGTTAAGGACAATTCGAGGTCATAGGTGTAAATACTATAAAGTAAAGGGCTCAAGACTGATCCCTGGGGAAGGCCTCTCCAAACAGTTCTTGCGGGGTAAAGAGCATTATTGTGACATATCTGTATAGATCGTGACGAGAATAGATTAAAAATTATATTTACAAGCCTCACAGGAATACTCAGATTTAGCATTTTCTGCCTGAGTACCGGAAGCAGAACATTGTCATAGTCAGATGATATGTCTAAAAAGACTCCCGTCACATTCTCACGTTTGGAAAGGCCTATCCAGATATCAGTCAAGAAGACACTTAGACTGTCCATTGTACTCATTCCCTTACGGAACCCAAACTGGCTTTTGGCTAGTAGACCCCTACTCTCCGCTATCCACTCCAACCGGTTTTTAATTAGATGTTCCATGATTTTGGCCATTGTGCAGGAAAGTGCAATGGGTCTATACCCGTTAGGGTCGTTGCCAAGTTTTCCAGGCTTTAGGATGGGGATTATAATTTGGGCTTTCCATTCCTCAGGAGGAACTCCCCTCAAAAAGATGTTGTTGATTAAATTAAGGAATAGGTTCTTAGCGGAAGAGCTGCTGTTAACTAGTAGCGAATAGGGAATACCATCGATGCCTGGGGAGAAATCTTTGAGACCGTCCAGGGCTGTATTAAGTTCCTCAAGAGAGAATGGAGAGTCAAATTCGGAGTAATGGGATGACATTGACGGCGTACATAGTGTAGCCTCAATTTCTGTCGGGACTGAGAGGGGAGCGAGTTTATTTTGGAAGAGTTCCAGCCAAGCTAATGGATCATTGGAGTTTATGTTGTTGTTGCTGGAGGCAGAGCAACGAAATTTCCTAATGTTTCTCCATACCACCGAGGAGGGATCTTGGGGACAGGGACTCACAAAACTGGCACCAACCTAATCGTTTCTTTTTAGTGAGGACTCTGACAGCCTTAGCCGCCGCCGATTGATACTTAATGAAGTTGGCCTCAGTCATGGACAACGAATATTCACGTTCCGCTGCCTTTCGCTTCTTGCACACCGCCGTGCATTCTGGGTCCCACCAAGGTGGAGAAGAACTTTTGCCTTTGTAAATGTTCTTGGTTGGCAGGCAGTTCTCTGCTGAAGACAGCAGGCTGTTTCTGAAGTCAGTATACACTGCTAGGTAGTTGTAGGGTGTGACTTCAGGGAGGTTCTGAATATTCTGGTCTAAAGCGAGTCCATATTCAGACCAATCAGCCTTGGATGTATTAAATTTAAGGCGCGGACGAGGAGCGTTTGGCAATGGATTGGAGCGGGAGTGGCGGTTATCAAAAGTTAGTATGACGATAACATAGTGATCACTGCCATAGGTTGTGGAAAGAATAGTCCAATTGTAGTCAGGAGCGAGAGCAAGAGAGCATAAGCTTAAATCGACGGCGCTTTTGATATTCTGGGACGGGTAAACCCTGCGTGTAGGTGAGCCGTCATTGAGCACGCAAAGATCGAAGCGATCGCAAATGTCGAGGAAGGAATGGGATAAATGGTCGAAATAATAGGAACCCCAAGATGTGTGATGAATATTAAAATCACCTAACACAACCAGAGGGGGGGAAAGGGAAGAGAGTATATCGGAAAACTCAGCAAGGCATGAATGATTGGGGTGGGGGATGTAAATAGATAAAAAGGTCACGTTGGAAATTCTCACAGCTACTGCATTTACATGCTCACTGTGGGAGGGGAGGTTGACTTGGGAGAAAGTTACTGTTCTGGAGATTAGGAGGGCGGAGCCTCCATGCCCGTCGCTTCTGTCGTCCCTAAGGCACGAATAACCTGGGAATCGGACTCGATCGCCAGGTTTGCGACGCATCTCCTGAACAGCAAAGATGAAGGGGTTGAATTTATTAATAAGGTGTAGAATATCATGCTTCTTATTCTTGCTGCTGCGGCAATTCCATTGAAGGATGGGGGCCATTGGAGCAGGAAAGATTGAGGACCTGAAAAAGTTGGTCTCTGAGGTTGTTCGGTAAGGGGACATCACTAAATCTTCCTAGAAGATTGATGATGGTGGAGAGGAGGAGTGAGATGAGGTTGCCGTTAGGGATAGGAGAATCTGTGGGGAAAGCACAACCATTAGGTTGTTGGGACTGTGGAGTTTCAACTATTGAACTATGGGCTCTAGCATCGTAGCCAGGGCTTGCAGATGGGAGAGGTATGCTTGGACAAGGAAACCGTTTTACGGTAGGAAACATTTTGAGACCGAGGGGGGAGGATTTGAGTTGGGTATTGAGGGGCTGGAGGAGGGGAGGGGACTTGCACGGTTCTCGCAGTGTCACCGAAAGACCGTCTAACTTGAGAGAATCTAGCCGATGCCTCAGAGTAAGTGATGTTTTCCTGAGACATAACAAGTTTGATCTGCTTCTGCTTTGAGTGTTCAGGGCATGAAGGGTTAGTAGCCTGATGTGCTCCAGAGCAAAAAAGGCAGGTTGGAGTGTCTTTATTACAAGTATGGCCTTCGTGAGGTTGAGCGCAAATGAATGAGCGTGCTTGGGATCTGCACTGCGACTGTATGTGGCCGAATCTACAACACTTATTGCACTGTATAGTGGGGAGAACATATACTTCGACAGGGAGAGATGTAAAAAAACAGTACACATGTTGTGGTAGTTTTTGGCCAGAAAAGGTTAAAACTACAGTCTGTGTAGGGACCCAAACAGGTGTATTATCATTAAATGTTTTTCTATTAAGTCTACGGGCCTTAACTATGGGGCCATAGCCTGTTGGGATCTCCACTGACTCCACTAATTCTTCTAAAGTCCACTCTATAGGTACTTGACGTACTATTCCCATTCTAGTAATACTATAAGTGGGAATGATTGCTTCATAGTTGTTCCCTGTGAGTGCCGGGTGGTCAAGGAAGGCATTAGCATCCGAGAAGGTTTTGAATTCCACAGAAATCCTGTTTCTACCAACATGCTTAATGCCATCCCTTACCACATTTTTTATTTTATTAATGAACAAAAAGTGTCCAAATTTAATGGGGCGTAATACGGTGCCAGAGGAGGGATCAGTAACTGGTTTGCTTACATGAACGAGGAAGGGTGATGAGTCTTCAGAGGTATATTTCAGTTTGTTGCCTGAGAATTCAGGGCTTACATATGTTGATTGCGTACTAAGGGAAGACACGGGAATATTAGTTTTTCTCGGAGGTTGAGGTAAATTATTATCGGACGGAGCTCGTTTCCGGGAGGTCTGGGTGCTATTACTTACGTCCATTTGGGAAAACGTTAGGAGTGAAAACTGAGCACATGGCTCGTTGTCGCCCCCGCCTGGGTCAGGAGGGTCGGACATTTAACACAAAACAAATAAGCACGAATTTACTTACCAATATACGTATGCTAAACAACCGCCACCTTATTAAACACTTAACAGAAAGACAACAGGGTCAAACATCACAGGGAAAACACAAATAACCACTTGTACAGTAAAACGTTCTATCTCGCACTCAACCTAAAAGCAGAGTCCTCATTACACATTAGGAATACACCGAATAAAGACAACCTACCTTGTCATCACTTATATTTTTTCTTGCTTTTTTCTTCAAATTATCATAAAGAGCATGCAACTGTTTCTCAGATCTTACTCCAGTCTCCGAGACTGCATTAAACTTATTTGTCAGAGCCAACCATGCATTTTTCTTAGCGTCTACTGTGGTCCCGTCAGTCTTCTTATTGTCGATTATAGACACAAATTCTTTTGCTACTTCTATAAGAAGCATCTTCTCTCTTTCCGTAAAATTTCTGCTGCGTTTTCCAGATTCCATTATAATTTTTATCTGATGATTGTAAGTAGTCGTAAAGAATAATAGTACTTTTAGTAGTTACGCGAAGCGACAACAATGAAATAATATTTTGTTTGGTTTTTTTTTATATATAAATTTGTTCCATGAAGGAACAGGCTAAGGTCTGAGCCATACTGCCTAGTCATTAGTTTTTTATTTGTTTTTTTTTTCCCTTGATGATAATGAGTGGTGATTAAGATGAATGATAAATGATGTTCCCCAAACCCCTTGAGTCCTCAGTAAAGATGTGGGACTTTACTGAGGTCTCACGCGGACTACTTGAGAGAATTTGAAAAGTGATGTTGCACTGTTTTGTTTCATTTGCTAACACTCATGCACGTTCACAAACACTTAACGGTTAATATTCCACTATTATTTCACATTAATATTCGAAAAAACACAAATTATAGAAAATTAAACAAAACTGCAGACATAACGCTTCACTTTCCCGCCAAGAAGTCTATTTTGTTTGAATGGGCGATTTTCCGAGATCAAAAAAAAAAAGAAATTGGTTCGTAAATGACTTCATAGATGGCGCTTAGCATAGATTAGTATAGCGCTTAGTAAAAGGCGGGTTCATGAAGAGCACGTGTATGGCTGCGTAATATTTATTCTATTCCAAAATAGAAATAGGTTCTGGATGTCCTGAATATAAATAGGTAAGTAAATACTATTTTTTTATTCTTTTGGTAGACAAGTAAAAGTGTAGAATTTATTACAGCTTATAAGTAGCCCAGCTTTCATAAAACGACATCTATCGAGTGTTTTTGAACTAATTTTTACTTTTTAATTTAGGCTGTCAGAAAATCGCCCATTGGACTGTGTTTGACGCACAGACATATTATATGTCTGTGGTTTGACGTTAATGTTTCTCATAGATTTGGCAAAAGTATCGTTCATACAGCCTCTAATAAACGACAAATTTACTAATTTTTCATATTTTTAAAGAAAATAGTATTTAGTTACTTATTTATGATAGAAATAAATTATTACCCTAAATACAACTAGATTTATTAACGAATTCAATTAAATAAAACAACTTTAAAATCGTTAGTCTCAAAAACTCCATCTATCGACAGATTTAGGAACTAGTTATCGGTTACATAGTTAGCGAACCATTCGCAGCGCATTCAGAAACGCAGTGACGTTTAAACTTCGTTTAAAGTCTACCTAACTTTAACTGTTCAATAGTTATCGAAAACTTAACTGACATCCTCAGAAACCGGCCATAGCGATGCGCGATGATGACTAATTTCATGAATCGAATTAACTACTGATACTAATCTCAAAAATCGAATAACAGATTAGTAATATTCTAATTTCAATAATCGAATAAGTATTACTAATTACTAATAAAATCTAACGATTATTGATATTGAAAGAAAGAAAGCTAAAATATGACTTTAACGCAACAGCATAACAGCATAGTGGCTATTCCTTTTTCAGAGGTGGCTACTAAGAGAGGCCGGCTTTAATCGAAAATGGCGACCAGTGTGTTAGAGCGAGAGGGGATCAAAATGAGTAATAATTAGAAAAAGCACAGACATATAATAGAAGAATGTCTGTGAGAAAAAGTCAGTTACTTGCTTTTACATTTCCGACAGTATTACTTTTATCTATTCTTTTACACCACCGCTGGTAACGCACTGCTCTGTAGGGTAGGTAAAATAGATGAAATTTTTGAAAATGTCGTCACATGAGCCATATGATATTTAGTTCCGTAATAATCCGCGGGTCTTTTTTATAAATTAGTTACCTACTATATCATTCATCATCAATGAATGACCATTCGTTGCAAAATTCTGTATTCGTTATTGGTTGATTCCTACTACTGACTGTTTAGCACCCGATTAGTACTGCTTAGTAATAAAATAGTAATACATTTTAAAAGTCATTCGAATTATCCGAACGATTGTAATAATCGAATGATTCAGTTCAGTTAGTATCTATCTTTCATAATCGCGCTCGCGCATCGTTAGCATCTCTACTAAGTCTGTGGTTGTGGTTGTGAATGATTGTTGATTTGTTTGTTGTTTTTTGATTGTAATTTGTAATTACTCGTCTCGTGAAATAATTTGGTATTTGTCTTAAATTCAGAATAAGAAATGCGGTAATTGTAATGTCTTTATATAATAATTTGTAAAATACAACGATTTCGATAGTCAAAAACTCAACAGACGACTGACAAGACGTGATCAAAAACGACGTTTTCTATCTCAGTTCTAATTTTCTACAAACCATTTATCATGACTCAAACACGGCTATCATTATCATGGAAAGCATTTAAAAATAACTTTTGCGACGGTCTCAGTTCTTTGCAGCAGGTAAATATTTGTTTTATGTCGATTATTATTTCAATTGTTTGTATTCGCTACTATGATAAATTTGCATGCCATTTCCAGAGGGAAGAATTCGTGGATATGACACTTGCTGCGGACGGGCACTTTGTAAAAGTGCATCAGATGGTACTGTCGTTAGCCAGCCCTTATTTGAAAGAGCTGATTAAGTCGGCGCCATGCCCGCATCCTGTTTTGTTTTTAAACGTAAGAGTTATTACTTTAAAGCTATCAGGTTTTGATCACCAACCTTGATTTATCAGCTTAATTTTTACCTAGAACTTACTCTCTTTGATTCTTCATTACCACCAACATTGGGCCAGTAGTTAAGTGTGGCGAGTTATGCGTAATCCCCCACATGCTTTTGTCCTTGTGGGAAGCCTGTACACAGCAGTAGATTTTTTTTTTATTTTTTTATTGGCAACGGGTAAGCGCTTGGTCTTCATCTCACCTGATGGTAAGTGACGATAAGGCCGAAGGTGGAAGCGCGCTTCACCCGGAATCCTCAACCACTGAGGAACTGGCTATCTTATCTCAAACTGCCGGAACACAACAATGCTGTAAACATCGTTGTTATGGCGACAGACTTAGATAAGATGGTGGTAGCTAGCCAGGCGGACTTGACAGCCCTACCACCAACCAAACCGAGCACACAAAGATGTACCCCCCGCTGGGAATCGAACCCGGGACCTCTGGGTCTGAAACAGGTAGCTTAGCCACTTGACCACAGAGGCGGTTAAAATGTTCATAGGATGATGATGATTTATTATGTAAGTGTTTATACTAGATTTTAATATATTTTTCAGCAAATATCATACCAAACCCTATGCTCTATATTGGAGTACATCTACTCTGGAGAAGTGCTGATCAACAAAGAACATTTAAGTGATCTTCTTCAAGCTGGTAAAGCTTTGCACATAAATGGGTTAGAAATAGAAAATGCAGTGAGTACATTTATGTTCTGATAATAAAATAAAACTGTATAATGTCTTAACCCTAGATAGATAACCGTATTTCACTGTACACTAAAGATAACCATATGTCGACTCGATGTGCAAATGTTTGAGTGAGCATATTTTGGATTATGTTTTTACTAGGTTTATGAATGTGATATTATGTCTTAATGCATGTAATTGTGTACTGAGTAAATAAAAAACATTAGAGTTTAATAAAATTTTCATTAGAAATAAAATTAAAAAACAAAACAACATACTTCTTACTTACAAAACATAAACATTTAGGAATCTATCCGTCAGTCTTATAATTTACTGTGTAAACTTTTCAAAATCAATTTTTGTAATCTCTTTATTATTAAAAACCTAAGTGAATATCACTTATTATTAATTTTGGCCTCAAAGGCACTTGGACAGGCGCTGGGATTGTGCTCTCCACAATTGGTAGGTAAATATTTACTACTACTTTACTAAAGTTTTGCACTTACCGAAGCGATACGGGTGGGGCCTGCAAGCTCCGATGGCCGACTGAGTTAAGACAAAAAACAATTGAGTTACATTGATTAAGACGATTCGACATAGGTTATCTATCTAGGGTTAAATTATATGCAGAATCCTTACTAATATTATAAACATGCAAAAGGGTTATTTGTTTCTATCAAATCAAACAAGAGCAATGAAATAGAGAAAGGACATAATTTTTTTACTACGGGGCTTGGTACTAAATTCCAAATTCTTTTAACTTGACACCAATGTAGAAATACTTGAAGAATATGTTATTATCAACATATTTATGACCATATTATTATTTTTAAAGACCTCCGTTTTTTTATGTAAATTATAAACCAACATTGATTTCTACTCGAAAATGGCAACATTATAGTAGGATTGTGACACTTTATGTTATTAAAAATTGAAAAAGTGACGCTTGTCTGACGTTTTTTATGTCAATACGCATCGTAGACAGATGTCAGACTGTCAGTCGCCAGATGATTCCCGGCGGCGCTTTCGTTGTGATAGTTGTAGGTATCGTTGCTAAATACTTTAGGTGCGAAAAAGATACTTAACTGTGTTATGGATATCTTTCTACATTACCATAGACCTCAAAGACTTACCTACTTAATAACCCTGCGTTCGTTAACATTTAAAAAATCGGAACTTTCGTTCAGAAACGTACAAAACTTATCAAAATACAGTATTTTTTTAACGGAGGTAATTAAAAATCTAAAAAATATACAGAATGATAGCATTTAGTCCCTTGGACAAGGAAATATATGAAATGTTGCAGTTAATTTTTCTTTTATTTTAGTACCAAAAAAAATTATGCTTGGATTTTATATAGCTGTACATGATTTGTGTAATAAATAAAAGTATGCTACTTTATTGTAAGAAATCCAGAGATTCTAATACTGATTTTCATTTTCTGCCGAAATGATTAGTTTTTGTGATTTAGGTCTTTAAAGTTTTATTATTTTTCACAACAATTACTATTGATTGACATATTGACGTTTACTGATTGACGATACTAGCTGCCCTACTCCTGTAGGTCACGTGATAGGCTAGAAATTTAATGGCTCCTCTTCACAATCGCCGATCATAGACGATTACGGGCGAGCACGATTGTGTAGAGGGCATACTCAGCCGTATTCGCCGATCATCGTCTATGATCGCCTGCAATCGCCTGCGACCCGTCATTTGTCGGTTTTTCGGTCACGCATCAAAGGGAATCGCGCCGGGTGTTTGCGCAGGTGCCCACACAATCGCCGATCATTCATTCGCCTTTGGACAGTGAAGCGTTGCACACGTGTGTACGGTCGCGGTCAAAAAATGTTTACCACCTTAAGTATTACAATTGTATGCACACATTTAGGTCATAAGTTCTAAATGTCTATTTCATAATAATTTGATTGACCATAGATTAAAATCTTTTTTCTAATGTTATGAGAATTAATCGCTCTAGATGGACCATGACTACTATCAAGTTTTGATATATAGAAAACCTTCTTGAAAAAAACTAATATTTTTAATTTTTAACTACTATCTTTTATTATTTAAATTTTGCATTCACAATGCTACATAGATAACGGATAAAATGTTTACTAGAAAAAACACAACCAGTCTCAGGAAGCTCGAGTGCGATTCGAACCCACGACCTTTGGACCGGCAATCCAACTATTTTATTAATTATTAACTACTATTTTATAACTATAAGATTATGAAGAAATAACAATATAGAAACTTCAATTTTTTTTATTTAATATTTAGTATAACCTCCCTCAGCAGCTCTATGATGCCACATAGTCTATCTCGCATTGATGCAACAAGGCACGCGCATAGATCAGTCCCTCTGAAATCCTCCCATACTCGAGCACAGTGTGATCTAAGAGCATGAGGGTTTCTTTCATTTTGACAGTCCCAGCGTTGAACCTTAAGCCCCCATAAATTTTCAATAGGGTTTAAATCAGTATACCGAGCAGGCCATGTTATTTGCGCGGCAGTTAGTATCGGTCGTCATCCTGAATTATTTCTATGATCTGTTGCCCTTCTTCGCCGTTACGCCGAATCCAAAACCTCAAAGTGAATCGCGATATATTGAGTTCCCATGATTTAGCCATGCCATGGCCATCTTCGAAGAGAAATATTATTTCAGCCCTTTGCTCCAGGGTTAAAATTGCCATTTTATTTCGTTTTATAAATATCTTTCGTAAAATGATGCTCTTGTCGAAACGACGACGTTCAAACAATCATTTTTGATAAATGTCATTTCAACAAATAAAGAAATGAGTTTCAACATCAAAAAGTGGTCAATAATCTCTTTGTCTCGATGCGTCATATTGAATAATAACTTTTGAAAGGTATTAAGTAACTTGATATGGCATTTTAGACTTTAGTAAAAAAAGTGTGATATAGAATCTAATTTCAAAACTGGTAAACATTTTCTGACCGCGACCGTACATAATTTACCCACTTAAAAATACGCACTAAAATGGCAAGTGGGTGGTTCGAAAATGGGTAACCTACCCGTTTTAGCTAGTACCTAATATAATTAAATAACTTTGCTTTATTGAAAAAAGAAAAAACAAGTGCACAATATTTTGGATAATGAGATTTTTTATACCCAGGAACTTTATAATTCACCTTTTATTTAGTAGGAACAATATGTTAAAGCAAACTCAACTGCAGGTTCAGTACATAATGCTTGCATACATACATATACATATAATTACGACTATTATACCGTGTCGCGTAGCGGTGAAAGAATACTACCACCCCCTCACTTCCCTTGGGAGTCGTAAAAGGCGACTAACGGACTAAAGACTGCATATACATTAGACAGCATAGAGCGGCGATGGGCTCACCACCTGTCACGCTAAGTATATGTGCAGTCGCTATTTGGTGAAAAGAGGACTATAGTAGAGGACTGCTTTTGCGGTCCTCATTGCCTAGTCTCTGACTAACCCTTCGGGGATAATAGTGATTATGTGTATGTAAGAGGCAATGAGGAAAAGCATTTTTTTTACAATTTTTTAATGAACCACATTGACATAATGGTTGTACGCCGCTATTTTTTTTTTTTTTTACTAAGCCCGGCAAATGACCCCACTCCACCTGATGTTAAGTGGAAATGAGGTCCAGGCGCGAGGACAACTGGTGCAGCGTAAGAGACGTAGCATCAGTCATCCTCACTCTGCCGGCCCACAAAGTGCTTCTTCACGCCTCGTTTGAAGGACCCTCGTTTGAAGGATATTAAATAAATGGTAGCAGCAGCAACACACTCCACGTCCATCTTGTACGCTTGCCGTTCGACGACTACTACTTACTACAGACGAATGTGTAGACGCTTGCACGATGATCGTGCCGGTGATCGAGGCGAATATAGACGAACTCACGATTTGCGATACTCGCCGACTGTGGAGTGGCGGCATAAGATAATCGCGAAGCGCAGCGTAGCGATTGTCTTGAATTTCGAGGTTATTTTTTTTAATTAAGCGTGTACCAGACAATGTAATTACAGGTAATTGCCTGGACCTTATTTAGTCACACGTCAGTCATTGTCACGTCAATACGATCGTTACCGTTATAAGTTTTGTGTTGTTATTTGGATAAAATTCTTTCCTGTGTATACAGAAATTGTAAAAATTATACTGCAACCATGAATGAAACAAGATTTTTTTTAATTTCACTTGTAATTATTGTAAAAATAAATTTAAAATAGAAATTTTCATTTAGTGTGGACATTTGCCCTGTTGCCAATTCGATATGCATGAGTGAGACGCGTGTACTATATAAGAGAGAGACGTTTCTGTAAGAGAGAAAGAGAGAAAATAATGGCAGCCGAGATGGCGCATAAATTCAATGAGCTCATTGGTCAACTCAACTACCTCAAAGAGTATACAAAAGTTAAAATATATGTTTATCTCTTTTTAACAATAGGCTAATGATATGATTGCATTTATTTTCTTTCCCTTTCGACGTGATTACGTCATAGAAACAATTTTGCCATTTTTAAATGCAATTAGTTCAGGTGTAACTAGTCTATATATAAAAGGTCATTGGTGCCAGACTGTTGTAAACAAGCCCCAAACCGAAATGGAGAATGACCTTTTTTCTTTTGGAGTTAGGCTAGTTTTTTAGCTAGCTAGCGTAACACAGCGCTTTAATGAAATAAATAGTAATCAATAGCAGCAATGCTCTGAATTGCGAAGAATAAATATCATGCGGGAATCTTCATTTTTAGCTTAAGACTTTTTAGGTATTTTGAGGTTATGACAACTGTTATCGTATGACTATCAGTTCAGTTCAGCATTTATTTATCACTTGACTCTTAACGCGGCGTTCTATAGAAATCCTTTTTAACAGTAATTATTATAACTTAAGAGAACACTTTTGATATTTGAATGATTAAGACGCACGCAATAGATATCGAATAGGCTGGTTTGGTCATTCTGGACCTGGACACACATTGTGTGGACATAAATTAGTTTTACAGAAATATGTCAAAATATTACACTATGATAGTGCTAAACATCCTGCTGTAAATTTTACTCTTAAAAATAAAAGCAGGAGCCTGCTAAAATGGCAACACTTTGTTTACCTACAACAAGTGTGGACGGAAAACATTAACGGCCGGCGGTTTTAAACTATGTAGCTTTGTTTACAACAAGTGTGGACGGAAACATCGACGGCGGTTGTAAACCATGTGACCTGGTGGGAGGCTTGTTTACAACAGTCTGGTACATGCTTTACGCCCCGGCCACGTAGACGGGCTAGGCTTAGCGAGGGCGCGGGCGACTTCTGCGGGCGCGGGTGGCATGCCACGTACATTCAGTAGCGGCTACAGCGGCTGGCTAAGTGGAGGTATTGAGGATGGCTCTAACTAAAGTTGCCTTGACAGCAGCTCGTATTTTATGCACGACATTTTAAATTCAAGAGACGGAGTGCATGAATTAAATAAAGATCGTCATAAATGAGGAGAATTTTTAAATCTTTATGCAGATTATCGGAAGAATCCGGACCAATTTTATGAGTACACTAGAATGAGTATTGAAACTTTTGATTAATTATACTTCAACATAATTGAAGTAGTCCATAATTGTCCATAAGTGTCCATAATAAAGTCGCACCGCTCGTAGATTCGTCAAAAAAATATTGTTTCGCTCGATCCGTCCCGCGCTAGCCCGTTTCAACCGCCCGAGAAACCGCTGTGCACCGTGGCCAGTAGAGATGGAAATGATTGGTATTTAGAAATCATAATCATATGATCATATGATTTTTTTTACAGTGATATCACCTGCTATTTTTCATTGAGTGTGATTTTCCTACCATATATCATTGAAAATATTGAAATGAAATGATATGTCAAATGTCATTTCACTTCGTTAGTTTCGATAAAAATCATATGATTGCGACGCGGGCGAGTCACAGGTCAATCGGACGCACTACTCGCACGCATGGATTGCTTGAGTAGATACGTCCCGCTCACTCCTCGATGCTCGCTCGTATGATTGATATAAGTATCTGAAACTATGCATTCCGCAGAGGGGAGTACCACTAAACTTCACTAAAGGATAGCCCTCGTCCCCCCCTTCCCCCCTCCTCTAATTCGTGTACAGCAATTCAATTTTTTTTAATGTTTTCTTTTATTGATTAAATAGAAAATTAACAAGCAATAAATTTGCTGATGGTAAGCAGTAATGGCAGTTTGTAGATTCTTGCAACACCATGCAAATCCTGGTGTACTCTGACCGTTTTTTTAATGTTGATCCAATAAATCTAGTTAGCCATATAAACAAGTTTCAAATAAAGCTTAACCTGGGTTAGATACCTCATTTTATGTAAGATCTAATTATGTATACCTACCTAAATGCTTTTTTGTATGTTATGATATAACTTCTTACAATGAGATCTTGTCTGGGCTGTCAATTTTTTTTTAAGATCTAGGCAGTAAGTAAGATTGTGGCATATTGCATAAGCACGTTATTGTTTGGTTTTCAGGAAGTGGACAATGTTCAAATAGATGATTCTTCCGGAGGCCAAGTGACACTAAGCTTTAATGAAGAAAAAGTGAGTGTTGAAACATTTCTTTATGCTTTATGCTATTTATAATAATTGCTGTTGTTTCATTGCATGTGAAGTAATTTAATGAAAAAGCTTTTTTTGGACATTGCAATACATTTGAAACTTAGATTATAATCAGAGCTTAGAACCTAGTAACTTTAAAATCATTCTTAATGTGCAGAGTTTACCAGACAGTATAAAGCCAGAACCCTATGTAAAGAGCCTATTGGACAAAAATAAAAAGCGAGTGTTTAACAAAACGGAAACATCTAAGAACTCTGGAAGAGTAACAGTTGATGTGTAAGTTAAAATTTCCTGTACTCTTTCTACACGCCAGTAGATCTACCAATCCAGAACTATCAAATTTCTCCAATCGATATTGACCGTTATATTATCTGAACAATAGGGTTTAAAATGTATTGTAGAAATTTTATATTTTGTGGTAGGTTGATCTGCCGACGTATCAAGTGCTAATATTGTAGGTAAGTTTATGATGAACCTTTTAATATTTCTTATTTCAAAAAAGTTTTTAATTACAGAGAGCACATACATACATATAATCAATGATATTATAATAAAGAGGTGTAATATCATTGCTCATAATCACGACTATTATCCCCGAAGGGTTACTCAGAGACTAGGCAATGAGGACAGCAAAAGCAGTCCTCTGTCATTGTCCATTTTGCACCAAATAGCGACTGCACATATGCTCAGCGTGACAAGTGGTGCGCAGGGACCTGAAAACTCCTTTTTTTGATTAAGCCGATTGTTAGGGAATCCCTATCAAAAGGTTACCGAACGATAGGGTTTCCCTATTGATAGGGATGGTCTTTCGTAGCGGAAACTTTTTTGAATAAAGTTAACTGCTTCCAATGGACTTACCCAAATCAAATTGGGTATTTGTACCGGTAATTTTAAGCGCTTATCAACTAATAAGGTTACCCTATTGTCTCCTATCTCGTTTTCGCGCACATCGGGCGGCGGCGGCGGTCTGCAGTGTTTTCTAGATTCACAGTGATATCTGCTTTCAATTATTTATTTATTATTTACCATAGATTTATCCGGACAAAAACTAACAAGCTGCATGCACCGCGCGATAGGTCGTAACGCGAAAGCTACACACGTAAACAGTAATGCAATAAGTCTAATGCATTGCACGCAGAAGCTTGAATTGCTTGTGCGCTTTTAAACACTTTATAGGGTTTAGCCTTAACAGAAGAAGAGAAGAGAGTTTTGGATGCGGTTAGAACTTACCCTAATTAACTGTATCAATTTGGTTAACCTTTCGATGCAGTAAGACGACTTAAAACTTACCGTATTGTTAGCATTATAGTGAAAACAAGTCTATGAATTACCCAATCAAAAACCCCTTGTTTGGTAAGCGGTTCCGGTCCTTGGTGGTGAGCCCATCGCCGCTCTATGCTGTTGGATGTATGTGCAGTCTTTAGTCCGTTTGTCGCCTTTTACGACACCCAAGGGAAGAGAGGGGGTGGTAGTAATCTTTCACCGCTACGCAACACCGTTAAATTTTAGGTTTTAAATTACAGAGACGACATTAGGAGACGTTTAACAACAGTAGCTGATGTCCGTCAACTAAAAGTATATCCGTCACCGTCCATGGATATGGACACAAGTATGATGAATATGGATGACTTTGCATCAGACACGTTTGATGAAAGCTTAGATGACCCCGGCAAGTCTGTTAATGTAGAGCAACGTTACACTGATGTGACAAGTAGTAAGTAAACAAAATGTACTTTAAAAGTAAATGAAATAAGTTAAATTAAAGCTTGTAAAAAATGATACATTAGCTCGTAATAACACTTGGCCATAGTGGGTGCAGTGGGTTTAAATTTAGAATATTACCATTTCAAGTATTGTTTTACAATTGCAAAAGTCCTTCCTTGTTACCATTAACATTTAATTTAATACACAAAATAATAATATACAAATACAATCTAATGTAATGATAGCATTACATAGTATAAAGTAAAGTCGCCGTTTGCCTGTGTCTGGATCTTCGCGTGCTTAGCCTAGCCCCCGTAGCTTTTTATGCGGTTCTCACAAATAGGGAGAGCGATAAACGAAGAATGTTTGTATAATTGTATAAATAACATGTAGATATTTCGTACAAAATAACGTAAATTATGACGGCGTTTCTAGCTTAGCGCGAACGAAGATGCGGGCCGCTAATAACATAATATTAACACCAACTAAATGCACACCAGCACAATCGTGTCATTATCATTAATAATATACTTAATTATATTTTGTATTGCAGATGTAAGTTCCAAGCCCACCATACAATATACACTTTCGAACCAAGGCAACATACAGATGATATTGAACCGATATATCTACTACATACGGTATAGCTACAGGAAAGGAGACTCAGTCCGGCTGTGGCGGTGTGTGGACAACATGCGTGCTTGCAAGTGCCCGGCCAGTGTCACCACCGAAAATGATATCGTTATACAAAGGTATGGTTACAACCCTTCAAACCCCAAGCGGTCGCATGAGACCGCACCTACAAAAACACACTTGACTTTGTACCGTGTTTCATAGACTTACAGACTACTTTAGTATGAACAAGTTTGCTTATTTCGGTTCTGTGGTTCATCTTATGTATTGTTATTGCAAAATATCGCATAGTCTATGCTCGATTCTGTCAAATTTGACGTTGACAGTTAGTGTCAAAAAATCCAAGACTGAGGGGTTAAATGTTATAATATACATATACTCGTGACTATTATCCCCGTAGAATTAGTCGGAGACTAGGCAATGGGGAATGCAAAAGCAGTCTACTGTCTCAGTCCATGTTTCACCAAATAACACTTGCAGATGTGCTCAGCATGACAGGTAGTGAGCCCATCGCCTCTATGCTGTTGGATGTATGTGCAGTCTATAGTCCGTTAGTCACCTTTTATGACACCCAAGGAAAGAGATGAGTTAGTAGTATTCTTTTCATGAGCCGCCACTACAGCTATTTTACACCCTTAATTTTTATTCGTTTAAAAGAAGTTCCACCCATGAAACTGTACAACTTTTCCTAAGAAACCTATGTGCAAAAATTTCAAAAAAATTACATATTATTTATACAATAAATGATGAACCATTAAGAGAAACAAGTGTCCAAACTGACCTGTGTGTACCTACATATATATATATATATATATATATATCCCACAAACAAACTTCCGTCCACTGAAGGCGAAATTACATTTAAAATGGCGTCCACCGCTATTTGACGTCCGCATACCGGACGCCACTTTTTTAATCGGTGACACTTGGCGCCTCTAAGATCAAGCTAGCCGTAGACCAAAAATCGATGGAAGCCAAAAATTTATTGTAGTGGCTGCAAATAAATACTGGATAGTTCCCAAAAAAATCTCAGCAGAGGTGCGGCGCTACTGTCGTGCGTATATCCACAGCCGTATTAAACGCGCTTATTTTCTGACGTATTCATATAAATTTGGCGTCCGCTAATGCGACGTTGCCAGCTTACTCAATGTTTGGTGCCTACTAAAATACAATATTATTATCATAAATCGTAATCTATTATACTTATTTAAATAAACTTATTCGGTTGATAAAGTTTTAGATAACCATTAAAAAATGTATTGTCATAAAATGACTTTTTTTTAAACAGGTGACATTTTAGCTTGATTGCGTAATGCTTTATCAGAAGGATAAGTTTTATCCAATAAATGAAAAACCAGCCATAAAACTAATAAATAATTAATAAAAAATTTAAATGTCTTGCCTGTAACCAATCCAAAACTGTAAAATTTCTCTAATACATTTTTAACCATATATTTAAGGCATAAAGTTCAAAGTCTATTGAAGAAAATTGAACATTTTGCAGTAGGTAGGTTGATGTGCTGCCGTGCGATTCTCTAAGCTAAAGCCTTGATAGCTGCGGCTGCCGCAGCGCTGAGAAATGATTCTGTCTCTTTCATATTCATACAATTGGAAAGAGACAGCAGATCACAGCCATGCGCGCAGCGTCTATGTGTCGCTTAGAGAATCGCATAGCTGGCGTGCGTACATGTTCTTTCATCATCCCACCTGTCGCATATTGTGTTCAGAATGCTGCTAGAGCTGGCGCAAACTGTGAAATAGCAATATACGGGCGCCAGATATCAATATAATAACTCCTCAACAAAGGGCCTACGCCTTTCAACTATAAAGACAATTAAGTTAGGAAGCCACTATCCGAGGCGCAATATGAATTCGTATATCGGATGGTCCGACTTGTCACATATTATGCTCAGGATGTTGTTAGAGCTGGCGTGAAATGTCAAATAGCAATATCCGATATACGGACGCCAGTCATCAATATACGGATGCCAGATCTCAATATACGGACGCCAGATAACAATAGACAGACGCACGGTAAAAAAAAGCCAAGGCCTTTCAAACTATAAGAACAATTAAGTTAGGAAGCCAGAACCCAAGGCATTTACGCAATATGAATACGTAAATCGGACTGTCCGACTAGTTTTTTTTTTTACTGTAAATGGGTTTGCTGTTGATTCCAATCAAGCCGATCCACGATGGAGCGAGCTAACCCAGAAGGTGTAGACACCTGTGTGAATAGATTCACTCTTGCTTTGAAAATACTTAAGATAAGTACTCGGAAACACAGACGAGGGAATTCAACTCCTTTTCTGTGCGCAGTATAAAAGATGTTGAGTAGCGCTTTGTGCGACATTTAGAAATATCCTCCATGAAAGGGTGGTAGCCCGCAGTGCGTCTGGATGTCCGATGAAAGAAAGTGGATGGCGGTATGAGCTCATGGAGTTCCAGGTCTGTAAAAGACCGACAGAAAGGCAACTTTGCGGCGGTGAGCTAGGGTGTAAAACTTGCTCTTCACCAATTCTTTGTCACCAATTAGCCTCTCAGCTCTGCGTTGAATCGTGTCCAGTGCAGTTAGTGGTATTTTTTTAATATATAATTCACCAACGTTTGTTTACACTGATACATTAAATAACTTAATTAAGTTTGTAACAAACACTTACAGGTAAATACACTATGTTAGGACTCTTTCAAGTTTAGGATAATAATTTTTAAGACAATAATAATCTAAAAAAGTAACAAGAAATACAAATATTCAAAATTGAGGTAAATAAGCGCGTAATATCCACAGACATTACGTCTGTGGTAATATCATAATTATCACAAACAATCTGGGACTTTCAAGTTAGTACAGTATAATAGAACGAATTCTGTTGGGTGAGTCAGTATGAATATTCAGTTGGTCACTATGCTCATTGACCAGCTTGCACATCCTTGATATGGGGGAATTAACTCACCCATCTTAGTTTGACCAATGCGATACTATTACGTAAGTAACTTTCTTTTACGCCCATATCGCACAAAAAAATATTTCTCAGAATTAAGGCCCATTTAATTTTGCTGACACCATTCAACAAACTTATCAAAGTCCCTTTGAAACATTACTGAATCTTGCACAGTCTCAATAACTCTACACATTTTCAGGTCATCTGCGTACATATACGTTTTGGAGGATGTGATGATATTAGGTATATCATTAACAAACATAGTGAACCAAACTCGACCCAGATGAGACCTCTGCGGTACACCAGACTTTATTATTTGTGGCTTAGAGTTAACTACTACAGTGAAAGTTCGATCCTTTAGGTAGGATTTCATCCATTTCAATAATGCACCGGAAATGCATGCGGAATGCTGATAACTTTATCAGCAGCATCTTATGAGATAACCGATCGAAGGCTTTACTAAAATCTGTATATACAACATCCACTTGCTTGTTAGCATCCAATGACTTGATTAAACTTTTAGTGAGGTCAACTAAATTAGTACATCTCGATCTAGATGGGATGAAACCGTGTTGATGAATGCTAAAATTTTGCTTAAAGTGACGCTGTACGCAGGGACACACCAGTGATTCCAATATTTTAGAAAGTGTTGACAGAATTGAATTAGGTCTTTAATTTGTAACTAACGCATCGTCATTTGATTTGTGAACGGGGACAACTCTAGCTTTCTTCCACTCTATGGGAAAAATACCTGTTCTCAATGAATCATTATAAAGAGGGGCAACTAAATACTCAGCGCATCTTTTGACAAATATAGGGGGGATCCAATCAGGCCCTACACCCTTATTCTCGTCAAGGCTCTTCAGTTTTTTCAACAGAGTTTTAGAGTCTACAATAGGCAGCGATAGATGTTCACTGTAGTAATCTTTGTTTTTTCAAAAAATCACTAATTTCATAATTTTGAGACGCTTTACTGTCACTATCGATATACACAGATGCAAAGTACAAGTAGTATTTCGCTGAGCCGTCCCATAGGTGACTGCAATATTCCATACAAGATCGGACTTCAGCTTGAAAGAGAGTTAAAAGCTATCCCGGCGTGAAATATCACTTGACCTTATTTAGGACGCCCAGCTTTTTGACTGCAGTTTGCATCCGAAAGGTATCTCTCTACGACAGTACTGTCATCTGCATACCCAACAATTCCTGGTATCAACAGGTCATTGATGTGCAACAGGAAAAGCGTCGAAGAGAGACCCCTGAGGAACTCCGGCATCAATAGCCACTGAGTCAGAGGACCCGCCATCGATGACTACTCTGATCGATCGTTCCGTCAGAAAATCAGCTATCCAACTACAAAAGTACATATAATAATATCTACAGCGGGGACACCATACGCAGGAAGCTTGCGCAGCAGACTTGCGTGCCAGACCCTTTCAAAAGCCTTCGAGATGTCCAGTGATACAGCAAGTGCTTCGCCGTGCATCTCGAGGGCCCCACCCTAGTAGTGCGTCACATCAACTAGAAGATCCCCAGTCGATCGTCCTCGGTGGAAGCCATATTGACAGTCACTGAGGAGGTCATTAACTTATAGGTATAAGACCAACTTACTGTTTAGAACTCTTTCCATGACCTTACAGAGTATGGAATTGATAGCGATCGGTCGGTAGTTGCATGGGTCAGTATGAGACTTCCCTTTTAGGGTACTGGCTGCACATTGCCAAGCTTCCAGCATTTCGGTACGGTTTTTGTCTTTTTTTCTCTTGTTACATAATTATGCTCAGGATGTTTGTTAGAGCTGGCTTAAAATGTCAAATAGCAATATACGGACGCCAAACATCAACATACGGACGCCACATGTCAATATACGGACGCCAGATAACAATATACAGACGCACGGTAGCTCCTCAACAAAGGGCCTAGGTATTTCAAACTATAAAGATAATTAAGTTAGGAAGCCTGAACCCGAGGCATTTACGCAATATGAATTTGTAAATGGGACTGTCCGACTTTTCACATATTATGCTCAGGATGTTATTAGAGCTGGCGTGAAATGTCAAATAGCAATATACGGACGCCAGATATCCAATATACGGACGCCAGACATGAATATACGGACGCCAGATGCCAACAACGGACGCCTGATATCAATATACGGGTGAACGGTAGCTTCTCAGCTTAGGGCTTGGATAGTTAGTAGAACATCATCTTTAAAGGAAAAAGAGAATACACTTATTTAGGAAATCACAACCCAAGGAATGCAAACAGAACCACTTACCCAAAACTGTCAATTTTATCGAATCGATATTGACCCTTATAGCTAAATAATAAATTGTGTACTTCAGTGCAGCGGCTATTTATGATGGCCGCTGCACTTTTAATTAGATCGAGATCAAACCTTAAGGCATCACATTGATGAACCCAAAACTGATGTCAGTTTCTTTAATGAAGTTAAGAGGGTTATCGCATTTCAGTTTCCCATACAAATTTCCAAGTTGAAATTTTTAAAAACCAGTAAGCCATTTTTGATGAAACTCGGCATTAATGTTTTTATATTTTAGCGTTTTATTAACGCTTAAATATACTTAAGTAAAATTTTAAACACTGAAAAAAGACGACAACCTCAGGCGGGAATCGAACCACGCACCTTCCGCATTCCGGGCGGCTGCCTTAACCACTTGGCTACCGAGGTCTGGCTTTCAAACGTCGAAATTTGTCAGTGCTTGATGCTTATAATTTTAGTCAACATTGCTTCATCAAATCTTAGAAAATTTCACCTATATTTTTACAAATTTTTGAACATTCTGTTAAGATGAAGCTGCGTTTATAGATTAATGTTTTTATGTTTTAGCGTTTTATTAACACTTAAATATACTTAAGTAAAATTTTAAACATTGAAAAAAGACGACAACCTCAGGCAGGAATCGAACTCCGCACCTTCCGCAAAAAAAATACTTAAGAAACTCGGCATGCTGAGGTAAAATATAGAGATACTCGGCATGCTGAGGTAAAATATAGAGATCTAAATAATTTGTTGAAAACATTTTTAAAAAACCCTTTTTTAACTGAGTTAATGCTATTTTAAATCGCAATAACTCAGCCAAATAAACGTTTGGATCCCTGTGTTTTACTTTAGCATGCAAAGTTTCATAAAATATGGCTTATTGGTATTTTATTAAATTTATTAAATTTCGACTTGGAAGATTGTGGGAACCGAACCGAAGTCTTGGGAAACCGAAATGTGTAAACCCTCTTAAATAAAAAAAAACTTTGGTTAACAATTTAAAAGACATCTGTCAAATTGGACCCAACATTAAAATATTCGGTGAAAGAAAGAGATAGGTAACGCATTGCTGGCAACGTCGCATTTACAAAATCAGGAGGACGTGAAAATGTCAGCGCATTAAGTAAATGATAATCAGTATATCCAGGAAGCCAAAAATTTATCACCATGAAATGGAGTTCATAAATGTTTGGGCATGACTGCAAGAAGAATATTGCCACAATTAAAATAATCGCAAAATAAAATATCCTATGGAGAAAGGCATCAAAAAACTAAAAAACATTCGCAGAGAGATGATCTAAATTGTAAGCTGAACTGGAGGACGTCGTAATGATGCACAGCATGCATGACACCAAATGCGTAGCTGGATATATATATGTGAAGACCTTAAATGGGAACACCATATTACAGCAATAACTATAAAAGCCATCAGAAAAGCGTTTGGACAGGTTAACATCCAATATGATGCTAATAATTCACAAAGCGTATGTTCGGCCTGTCTTGGAATACGCTTTCCAAGTCTGGAACCCATATTTCAAGAAGCATATGGAATTCTTGAAAGAGTACAGCAGCGATTTTCTAAAGTAGGTACCTAAATGTTTAAAAACAAAACCAATAATGTGAGACTGGAAGTGTTGAAACTCACTACCTACTCTTGAAGAACGCAGAGCAGAGCTAAGCAGCAAAGTAATTGAAGCTTGGAACAGGCTGCCCGAAGAAGTGGTATCAGCACAAACAATAAACCAATTTAAAAACAGGCTAGACAAGCATTTGAATATATACAAATAACCAGACTAAGACATTAAAAGGAGGAAACAGGATACAGACTATACCAGTTGTCTCAACTGCCTGTCTGTTAAACAATAATAATAAAACTGTCCGATCAGGTGACGACAATAGTATGGGAGGTCGACATTTTTTTTGTCATTTTTGCACATAGAGGTTTCTTGGGGAACGTTGTTCAGTTTCATGGGTAGAACTCTCCCATAATTTCTTTAACGGGGGTGCCGCGCGTTCGCAAAAACTGACATAAGTCTCTTAGTGAACTTTAAAGCAAAATCAATCATGATATTTTAAATTAGAACAATTCTGCTCTGAAGTTTCAGACCCAGCAATTTAATTAGGCGTTTACCATAACGCGTTTGTGTTAAAAATAAAAATTAACTTTTAAAGACGGGGGCGACCTGCGGTCCTGCGGTATATCAATACAAATATCAAAATGTCTAGCCGGCCACCAGTGGTTATTTAATAAAAATTAATGTACCGCCGTAGGTCACGTGATAGGTTAGAAATTTAAGACAATCGCGAAGCGCAGCGTAGCGTCTTGAATTACGAGGTTATTTTTTTTTATCAGATAACAGAAATACTAGCTACCCTATTCCTGTAGGTCATATGTATTGTTATTGTTGTCTAATAAAAAAAATAACTTCGAAATTACAAAATACATATTCCAAAAAAAAAGTCTGTTCAATATAGCTTGATACGTATGACAGGTGTCAAATTGTCATGCCTAGGGTTGAGACATTACAGACGTAATTGAATCAAATGATAATTGAAGTTATAAATTAATATCATTATCTGTCGATAATTGTTTTTTGCTTCAAATTATAATTTTGGATGCTATGTAAATCACTTTTCTTTATAATGTATTGGTGTACAACCTAAATCATCACTGTTATTACTAGAGTCACTCGAACAGTCCTGCCCCCTTACTCTTGAAACCGATCGCGATTTAATCGGATTGGTATTGTGAATTTTTGTATTTTTAAGTTACGACACCAGCGCTAATTTGGATTCATATTGGGTGAACTAAATGGCATTGAGTTTTGTATTTTTTTCACTCAATATCCACGCAATATGAATCCATATTAGCTCGTGTGTCGTAACTTAGGAGTACGAAAATTCACATAACCAATCCGATCCAATAGCGATCGGTTTCAAGAGTAAGGGGGCTGTAATAGTATATTTCATTACGAGTGCGGAAAGCCTGTCATTGCAAAGAGTTCCGACAAATGTCTACCCGAGCCGAGGCGCAGCCGAAAGTGAGGGTTGACAGTCAGAACAAGTTGCAATGACGGTTCCGCACGTACACTGAAAAACTATTTTTAATACAGTTGCGAAAAAATGAAGCAATTTAATAAAATAATAAAAACACAATAAACTCAACTAACTAATAATTTTTTCTTCACTCATTCTGGATAGGTAAAGGGAACTATGCCCATACAGCCAAGTCTTCAGTAGAATATTTTTTATTGATATGAAATGAAAATGAAATTTAATGAAATGAAATGAAATAAAACCTTACCTAACTCATTGAATTAAATCTGATATTGAAACAAATTAGTAGTTTTTTTTTGAAATATTTGCATGAATCATAAAAACTTCTATGATTTTTTTTTGTAAAAACTTCGTGGTTGGTTTTTCTTTTTAATAGACATTATTTTAACAGTTGGGAAAGTGAACGCACGAGTTGGGAAAAGGTAAAGAAAAAGCTCGAGTATGTAATAGCCTACATCCCGAACGCTATACGTCCCTGCAATACGCCACTTTTTGAGCTACTGTATTAAAAATTAATTATGAATTGACTTGAATATGGCTCCCACCCCCAACCAAACCGTCACAGATACAGTAGTGCGAAGTTCATTTCCAATTAAAATAAAACAAAGTAAACATCGAAATGCGACCGCATTTAAAGATTTAAATTGAGCCTAATGAAGTATTGTTCCTTTCTAATGTGCCAATTCAATAACGTTTAAAGTTTTTTATTCCTCATACTCGGAAAGTAGGTCTAAAGTTGCATGAGGAGCGGGTGGAAAGTAGTACTGTCGGTGTCGTAAAAGGCAACTAACAGACTAAAGACTGCACATACAACCAACAGCATAGAGCGGCGATGGGCTCATCAATATAATACTACCAACCCCTCTCTACTCTTCGGTGTCGTAAAAGGCGACTAACGGACTAAAGACTGCACATACAACTAACAGCATAGAGCGGCGATGGTCTCATCAATATAATACTACCAACCCCTCTCTTCTCTTCGGTGTCGTAAAAGGCGACTAACGGACTAAAGACTGCACATACAACCAACAGCATAGAGCGGCGAGGGGCTCACCAATATAGTACTTACTATCAACTCTCTCTTCTCTTCGGTGTCGTAAAAGGCGACTAACGGGCTAAAGACTGCACATACATCCAACAGCATAGAGCGGCGATGGGGTCATCAAAATAATACAACCAACCCCTCTCTTTCCTTTGATGTCGTAAAAGGCGACTCTTTTCTTTAGCTAATTCATGTTTTTATTTATAGTTACTTTCCTTGTATTCGTAATGAAAAGCAAAGTGTTGACTTAGGGTGAAAGACTTATTTAGTCCATCGAACCCCGTCTCGGGACTAGAATAAGCTACTTTCACACTTTCACTCCTAGGGTAACAATGTACTATTTTAACTTCAATATAATCGTCATTAAACTCAATATGAATAAGTCGACTAACAAATCAATCAATATAGCAAGAATTATAAATACAACATTAAAGTCAAGTAATTGAACATCAATTGATCTTAAATTGATTTACTATCCCAACACAAGCATTTTTTTGTATTGGAATGACCTTGTGAAGGGATACTTTTTTATTGTAATGTTTAGAAACGGTGTTAAATGTGTGTAATGTGAGTTTATTGGGAAACAACCTAATCTAACGTATAATAAATAATCACGAAAGTAATTGATTAACTGGTGCCACCGGATGAAAACCATCCTCCTTTTTATGGATTATTACCAATAAATAAAACTAATCTCTCACACATTCCCAAAAAAACCAGTATACAATTTAATTATTTTAAAGCTGACTATGAAAACATAAACCTAGATAGATAGTGTCCAAAATTAACTGGGATGATTTATTCTCAAATACTAATGCCGAAGGTGCAGTCTCATTGTTCTATGAAAAAATATATAGTATTATAAAAAATTATATTCCAACTAAAACTATAAAGTCTTCTCGCTTTCCCATTTGGTTTACCCCATCTTTAGTCCATATTTTTAAAAATAAGAACAGCGCCTGGATCAAATGGAAAAAATACCGCAACTTATCTGACTTCGAAACTTTCTCCCTGTACAGAACGAGGTTCAAAAAGGAGTCTGTATGTTACAGTAACTATATTAAATCGGTGGAGTCTAGTATTCAGGATAATGTAAAACATTGTAATTGTAATACATGTAAAAAACAGACAAATGAGTGCTGATGTCCCAGGCAGAATGACGTATGGTGACCTGACTGTTGACAGGCCAGAAGACATGTGTCGGCTCTTTTCCACTTTTTTCCAGTCGGTTTTCGAGCCATCAACTGTCAGTGACGTAAGAATAGATAAAAATTGTATAAGCATCTTCTATTTATTCGCATAAAACGTTACAAACAAAATTCCTATGTTGTGTCGCGATTTCGTGCGTCGATATTACGTATTACACTCTAATTAGCGAAATAACCTAGGCTTACAAGAGTTGCAAGGAGTTATTTTGTTTCGAATATTAATTATAATTACTTACATTACATATAATTAAACAAAATGTAATAAAACAATTGTTAACATAAATAATAATATATTTAAAGTCTAGTATAGTATAAGTATAACAACAGAAATAAAGTTTAATTTATTAAGAATTTGCATACACTTACTTACCTCTAAATCTTCTTCAATGATTGAATCAGATTCCGAAAATTCGTCGTCATCATCGACGCCTTCCAAAATGCGAAGAAGTTCAATTGAATCGCTCATGTTGAACTGCACTACTTTCCTCACTATGCGCTTATGACGTCATCAGGCTATCGTCTATCCGTGACCACGGCGCCCAGAGAACTGATTATTGATGACGCGCTAAAGATGCGCCAGAGTTGCCATATTGGATTTATTAGGTGAAGTTGATTTGACGATTCTTTATTCATGTAGCTGAGCTACGGTACGCTATGGTAGTGTTACTTTTCTTACATTTCATTTTATTAAAATAGCAATAATAATAAAATAAAATAACACGTTTTAGTTGAATTTTGAATAGGTAATTTACGATAAAACTACCTTCCGCAGTACAGCACTAGCGGTCAAGAGTAGACGACTTTGGCGTGTTGGACACAGTATTTGCTTAGATAAAAATCCATGTTTTATAGTTCAATATTTCTCAGTTCTTATGGCTCTAAGAGACTGGTTTTTATACTCATATGTTGCAGGGATATTCTTAATTGCCGAATGTACCAAAAAAATACCAGTAATAGTTTTTTAACACATTTATTTAATATTTTTGTAAGCCGGGTTTTTTGTCAAATATAGATGTCGTTGGCGCACAGGGCCCGCAAGTGCTGGTCACGTATAGACGACTTTGGCGCTCAAAAGGTTAAAAGCGGAAATAGATGAAACGTGGAAAATTATCGCCCTATTGTTACATTTGAGATTTTGTCCCTTTTGGGGAAAAGGAAGAAAATCCCAAACGCAAGCTTCAGTGGGTTGTTATCAAATAAAACCATAAAATGTTCAAATGTAACCATAAACAGCTAGGCAGTATATTGTAAAAGAACACACACTAATATTTTGCCCAACAACAATAAAATAAAATTATAAATTTTATTTCACTCTTATTATTTAAAAGAGGGGGTTAGTCACAATTTTTTCTTATATTATGTTAGGTACTAATTATCTACGTTACTCCTTTTAATTTATTGAGCCGAAAATAACAAATAAAAACTATCAGTCGAAATTGACCCTAGGGTCAATCTCAAATGAAAGTCCAACAAACTTTCTATTAATTTTGCCAACTATAATTTACTGTTTAAAGTACTTTAAACCTTATTACCAAGCTATATCACCCCCCTAAAACACACTAAAATCCTAAGAGTCAAAATTGACCAAGCGGGTCGGTGATAATTTTAATTTAAAATAAATTTTATAATACTGTTCCTACTACTGCTTAACCAGCCAGCTAATATTTCAGTCGTACGAGCTATGGTCGTGAGGGGTCGGGATAAAACCAGTATATACCGTACATACCGCCCGGAGTATGATGTTGAAATTAAAATTAAATTACTCCGTCTATTAAAATATTAAATTAAATGTTTTAATCAGTTTAACCGTATGAAATTCATCAAACGTTTAAAGCTACTACCCTAGAGAACCGTGGGGTTATACCGATATAAAATTAATAATTATGGACGCCAGGATCGTATATTCGATCCGAATCTGGAGACGATGTCACCATACAACTTCACACAAGTCGAACTCGCAGATCCTCAAATGTTTCACAACTTCACCAATGCTTGGTGTAGTTGGATATAAAAGGAAAATAAAGCTTAATGTGTCAAAACCTTAATTCATTAAATGTTCCAGTTAAAAAAACAATTATCCCCTAGTAACGGGTAGAAAAAAAACCGTCATCGCCTGCTCATCCGCTAGGCGGCGACAGCTCGACTGGCAGCAGGTGGCCGCTGGTACCCCGACGAAGCAGGTCTCGCGTCCAGGCTTTAGGGCCCAGCTCTAAATCCTGGCGGCGAGACGGGCCTCTCGAAGCATCTGAAATTATCAACACGGGTCCTATTTATAACACTACACGCCTAGTTCAGATCTGTTACATAAATTGGGGTCCCGCAGTCTGCTATCTGTGCATCTGGGGCTGCCATCTATCATAATCAGGGACTCGCAGCGCTAAGGGTTATCAAAAGCTTCCCTACGCTGTTGCACAACTATAAACTAACCCCATATCACTAATATTTAACGCCATGTTTTAATTTTAGTGTTGTTTCACATTTAACTAGTACACAAGGCACTACCCGGCTACGATATTCCACTAAACAAAACTAAACAATGCTAGACTATTGTTGGATGATGCAATATCTACTTTGCTGAGGTCTGACACGTCCGTCACATGGCTAAGAGCCCTGCGTCGCCAGGCGACAAGGCATGATTCGGACGCTATGAAAAATCTAGTGTCTGCATTCCTAGAGGACAGTCAATTGGTTAGCAGTGCTCAAGCAAAACATTTAGGAACAAGGACATTGTGGTACTTACGCGCTGGGAGATCTTTGCTCGTGGCTGCCAGCGACCGGAACTTCGTTTTGGGCACGGATCCCTGTAAATAAACCGCACACTTGTTGACTATATTCTCATAAGCTAATGACGCCTCAAATCCACTACATTATTACGACCTCAGATTAAAACAAAAGGTGACTACGACTCATGCCTACCTTAGTGAATTGATCTTAATACATCACCCACCACTTCACGCCAGAGATTGAAATCGTTTCGACGTCATCAGACCCGGCTGCTTTCCTTCGCCGGAAGTCTTATAAATCGAAGGCCAGCTTATGACTTCAACTCGTAAAGTGGGGTAATCTCTAACCACGCAGTTCCTTTAGAATTTTTCCTTCAAACTATCAAAACGTCAAATATGACGTCTGTCACAACTCGCCCTCTGCTAACAGAATCTGTCAACAATTACAAAACAAGACCTAGAAAAAAAATTAACGTTTAGCAGTGTGAAATGCGTTTTTCTTTAATTTAAATTAATATTTTGTTATATTTAACTCACTAATTACCCTGTCTTAATATTAGGGAGTATTAGTTTCCTCTCTGGTAACCCCTACGGGCAGAGACAATATCCATATAAAAAATATTACTCCCGTTCGAATGTTCTAGATAAAAGTCCTTATAGAAAAAATAGTTCTATTTCCGGATTTGCTTGAATTAAATTTAATTACTGAAAGTAATTATTATACATATTAATTTATTATGTAATTTATTATTAGAACTGTTTCGGCTATTTTTTAAAATTGAATCTTTTATGTGAAATTAAAAGCTGACAGCTACTTCGCCCCGCTACCGCTAGGCGTCGCTACGGTGGCTGTCATTTTGTCTATGGTGTTATGTCTAATACAAAACGTAAACAAAGGAACTCAATTTTCTCCAAATCTAACGCAAAGTCTTGCTAAAACTGATTTAGAAATATGTATTAATTGAAAATGCAAGAAAAGTGTGTCTTGTAATGTGTCAACCAAGGCTTCATGTCTTTAATTTGAAGACAAATGGATTTAATTCAAACAAGCTACAATGACTAATGTTTTTGGACATTTGATCATTCAAAAACAATGATTTCAGGTAAGTACTATTCAACCATTGCGAACCTCTTTTGTAGATTAGTAAAGGCAGACAGGGCCCTAAATTTACAACGTAACACTATATCCATCTTATCCACCCTGTCGAAGCTTTTCGAAAGGCTGGTACACAATATTATATACCCTCCATTGCACAATATTATTATTCCGCAACAACACGGTTTTGTAAAACGTCGATCCACCACAACCAATTTACTGATATATACATCGTACGTGTTTGAAGGTATAGATAGTAACAAGCAAATTGATAGTGTCTACTAGGACTTTCGAAAAGCTTTTGACAGGGTGGACCATAAAATATTATTAGAAAAAATCGCATACAATGGCATTCGCGGGAACCTCTGGCGTTGGTTCAAATCATACATAACTAACCTTACACAGAAAGTTGTTCTTAGTGGCTACGAATCAGATTTTTTACCAATAAGCTCTGGTGTCCCACAAGGCTCAATATTAGGCCCACTTTTGTTTATTCTATTTATCAATGACATATCTAGCTGCTTTCACTTTTGCGATTTTTTTATTGTACGCAGATGACCTAAAAATCTTCCACATAATAGACAACAGTGATGATCACATTAAATTTCAGGCCGACCTCGATCGCTTCTCTGCCTATTGTGCTGTAAATAAACTTACTCTTAGCATAAATAAGTGTAAATCAATAACCTTCACTAAAAAGCGGCTAATTAGAAATTGTACTTACAAACTCACTGGTGACAATCTTGAAAATGTGCAATATATTAGAGACTTCAAACTGCATCTTGATTTACATGTAGATAATATAATAAATAAGGCTTTTAAAATGTACGGATTTGTTATGAGATCTAGTAAAAAATTCACACAACCCTATACATTTTTAAGCCTCTATAACGCCCTAGTCAGATCTCAACTAGAATATGCCGTGGCCATTTGGAACCCTTTTTATAAGAAATATATTGAAAGTCTGGAAATGGTGCAAAAGAAATTTCTACGTTCAATGCACTACAGATGCTTTCACAATCGTTTGCCCTATAAACACTTATTAAATAAATACAAAATTCTTAAATTTGAGGACAGACGTAAGCAACTCGAGGCAATGATGTTATACGACATATGCCATAACCGATACGATTGCATACCCCTTGTGAACAGATTGTGTTACAGTGTTCCTACCAGAACTCATAGCCGAAATATTTGCCGATTATTTGCCACTTTTCGATGTCGTACAAACGCGGGAAAACGGTCGCCAATGCATCGTCTAGTACACTCATTTATCACATACTTCAACAAAATTGACATTTTGGCGACGACGCCTTTTACCTATAAAAAAATATTGCTGGAAACATTGCGCAGTAGTTATTCTTAGTTATGTTTCAATTAATTAAATAGTTTTTAAATGCCCATGTTATGTTTTTACGTTTTTTAAATGTTAATGTATAGGTACTCTTTAACTACCTGTACTACTTACTTATACTATAATAAAAAAAATGTCTTTTTTTTTCTTTTTTTTTCGAGTGTATTATCATTTGTATATTTAAATGTTTTCGTAAAATATAATATATTTTTGTTATAGTCCCAATGATATATGTTAAGCACGTTTAGATAGGTACTCAGTTTGTTTTGCAGTAATTAATATCACTCTCAACGTCTAAAATGTAAATTTAAGCTGTGGGAAATGATGCTGGTGTTGAAATTAATACTACTTTTTATCTAATATTCTAAGCAACATTGTATTCAACATTGTTTTTTTAACCAAATAAAGTAAAAAAATAAATAAATTGTAGTATGTTAAGTGATGGATTATAAAAAAATATATTATTTAAATGTTGTCAAATAAGTTCATACGCTTTTACAAAGTCACGTCGTCGTTTTTGATGACACCTGTCATAAGTATCAAGCTATATTGAACAGATTATAATAAGTTGTGGCAGAATAGCTTTTTATGTTAGTCTGCCGCTAATGAACTATTTCACTATGCTACCATAATGTATATTTAAAATTAAACTTTATTAGCTTGCGTTAACAAACAAATTGGAATACCTAATAACTTATGGCAGAATAACATTATTTCTTAACTTACCACTAGTGGCAGAACATTAATTTTTATTAAATAACCACTGGTGGCAGGTTAGACACTTCCTACAAATATTTTCATGTAAGAATTATTGTTTCATGCGTAAAATTAAGAAAGTAGTCGAAAAAGAATGTTTTTAGCAGGGACTGAATAACCCAAAAATTAAGGTACCTTTATATAGCGGTATGGCGTCATACCGAAAAATAGCGGTTACCGGAATATTCCGATATCCAAATTTATATCGGTACCGTAATTTTGAGTTTTTAAATAATAAAGGTTTATTTCGGTATGAAAGAGACGGCTAACAACCGTTTCAAGCATAAGCGACTACTGGCTTTCTTATAAAGCTTTAGTTTGGATTGTTCTCGTTGTCAAAACACGTGCGCCGCGCATAGGTTTGAATTTTTTACTAAAAGACAGGATATACCCACAAAATATTCTTTTCGGTCAAAAACACAAACAAGATTAATTTTGCCAACCTCTAAACTTCACTTTCACTCTAAAAGTCCGTTAGTTATGTGTGTGAAAATATATAATAAGTTACCTACTTCTTTAAAAAATATACCCACATAAAAATAATTCTTTAAAAAACTGAAAGACCTACTTATTGCAAAATGCTACTACACGCTGGAAGATTACCTAAAAGATCGCCTATAAAAATATAATAATGTATAATAATAAAATAATTATTGATAAATAAATAAAATAATATGTAGATAATATTTTGTATATGTATATTTATGTATGTAAATATATGTGCATATGTGCATATATATATATATATATATATACAGTCGTGGTCAACTAATTAGGGACAATCTCTAGTTAAGCCAAATTGTGAATTTATTTTTTATTTTCCAACGAGTCTTAACAATATTCCATATCTTTTACACGTAAGTATAATTAGTCATTGATGTGCCCGATTATACAAACAATAACAACTTCTTAAACATTAAACCTCTTTACAGTATAGCTGATAGATTATCAGTGTGCTATTTGTTCAAAGAATGCTGGCTGGCCATTTAATTAGGGACACTGAGATATTGCGTTCTATTTTCAAAATTTGAATCTCAATACTTTTTTATTTCTTCTTTTATTGTTTTGTGGTAGTTTTGGCGGCAATCCAGATTTTTAATTTTAAGTTTTGAGAATTATTTTGAAGAAATATGGGCAAAAATAAAAGTTGCGATCCAACACTACGAACAATTATCATGAAGTTTGTCGAGCGTGGTTGGTCATACCGAGGGATAGCAGAACATTTAAATTGTTCAAAAACTATGGTATGCAATGCAGTGCAACATTTCAGGCGCAATAACACAGCTTTAAATGTGCCCAGGACAAAAAGATCGAGAAAAACAACTCCGCAAGAAGATAGAATGATAACCAGGTTAGCTAAGAAAGATCCGTTTCTAGGCTCTATTTTAATTAAACACGAAGTGTTTGGGGCAGACGAAAGAGCCGGTGTATCAGCGAGGACCGTTCGACGACGTCTGGTAGAAGCAGGGTTGTTCGGAAGAGTGGCTCGCAAAGTACCGTTGTTGAAGAAAGAACATAGAAATGCTCGTTTGGCGTTTGCACGTAAATATGGACATTGGACCTACGCCCAATGGCAACATGTATTACTCTCTGACGAGACCAAGATTAATTTAATTTCTTCAGATGGAAGGCAATACGTACGGCGTCCTGTAAAAGCGGAAATGAATCCAAGATTCACAAAAAAGCAGGTGAAACATGGCGGTGGAAACATTAAAATTTGGGGTTCATTTTCTGGACGTGGAGTGGAACCTGTGAGAAAAGTTCAGGGTAACTTAGACCAACATCAATACAAAACAATATTGGAGGAAACTATGCTTCCCTATGCTGAGGAGCATCTCCCTATTATATGGACGTTTCAGCATGATAACGACCCGAAACATACCGCCCGTTCAGTCAAGTCGTTTCTTACCAGTCAGTCAGTATCGGTGCTAGATTGGCCAGCAAATAGCCCGGACCTCAACCCAATTGAGCACCTTTGGCACGAAATCAAGAAAAAAGTTTCAACTTATCGTACCACAACTTTAGATCAACTTAATCAAGCTTTTTGTGAGGCATGGGCAAACATTCCTATCGAAACATGTCAGAAACTGATAATGTCTATGCCACATCGGTGTCAAGCGGTAATTACTAACAAAGGTTTTGCTACTGGGTACTGATTTTACACGTAATAAAATGGAGCTTTTAAAAATATTATAATACTGGAGATTATTTGTTTTGTTTAACTCTATTCATCATTATACTTTACTGTCCTTAATTAAATGTCCAGCTACATAATTATACCTTAAAATTTAATACATGTTCAACCTTTGATATTAAATACTTTTTTCTATTTAATTATTCTCTTATTTACAGCCATTTATAGTATAGTAATCGGACCAAATTATGCAAATAATAGGTGCTGAAAAATCAATAGGGTTTTATATTTATATGTACATAACCGGTTATTGCTCTTCACTATCTTGAATGTCCCTAATTAGTTGACCACGACTGTATATAGAACAATACCTGTACCAGATTGGATGCAATTTTATTCCTATGTACAATAAGTCCTACTCTCGCCTTACGTAATTATATTTATTTAAGTAGAATCACAGAATAATATTGTAGAACAATGCAACTGCCGTGCACACGGAATTTTAAAAGTACGCTTGCCGGTAGGTATATTAACGCCAACTCAAGCTAGTGTCAAGCTAATAAGCGGACGGACTTTTACTTAACCCTTAACCGATTCATTGCGTATCCCTCTTTTAATGACTTTTGTGCATGGCGGCTAACAAATATTCTGTGACGCCTCCGTGCGTCAGCCGCCACCCATTAAAGTGACGCGCTTGCGCGTCTTCAGCCATGAGTGAACATATTTTGCTTTTTGTTATGATTTTGGCTTGTTTACACGTGATTGCATTCAGTCGGAATCGGATGTCAAACGTAAAGGGTTTGCTAATTCGTTTAGTGTATTGTAAAGTGACTTATCTACGCGATTTTGCTGGAATGGCTGCTAAGTGATTTATTTGGATCAGTGGTTGTAAACCTTTTGTGTATTTTTAGTAGAAGTTTACAAAAGGGTGTGAAAGGAGTATCTTTATTTAGGTTCTATACCGTAGTGTTGCGATGCAGCCACTATAACGAGTCAAAATATAAAAATAAAAAAATACGCATGAGTAGGTGTCGGAACTCTTGTTCTCATTGTTAATGAGCAATGTAGTCCAATGAAATGGAAAATGGGTCGGGTGGTTCAACTTCATATTGAATAATCGCTTGAATTTGAATTTGAAATAAAATCAGTTTTCAATCTAGCCGTTTTTAATAGTAGATTGATACACAAGTTGCTAAAATGACATATTAAAACGAGGTATTTTAACTCCCGAGCTTAATTCGATTGCAAGAAAATAAAATAATCCAATACAATATTTAAAATAAATAATGTACAGCCACTCAGGGCTTGTTTATTTGGTTAATTTTCAAACCTAGTCAGCAGCCAGTACATAGGAACCGTTTTATTAAGGGTTTTTTCTTTTAAACAAGGAGAAGCAGAACAGCAGACTCCGAATTCCACCCTACGACGGCCCGCCAGTGGGGAGGACGCCCGGGATAGTTTGGGCGCCCTGCAGATTCCCATGAGTTTCATGCAATGCGGCTATGGGGTCTCCCACCCCACAGTCACGCAAGCCTCATTGCGGTGGAAGGAGGTGGGCAAAATGCCGCCTTCTCCTACCGACTCGCCTGCGTCGGATCGGGTCCGCATGGAGTTGCTCCTCGCGGACCCTCTCCGCGGCCTCCTTCTGTGAAACAACCGCTTCACTGATCAAGGCCATGGCCCTCCATGATCTGTCGCTGTCTAGCATGGCTTTTACCACGCTAGGCAGCGAGAGTGTCTCCCCCAACGACCGACATCAGACTGTGGCGCTGCGCAGCCCACGACCCGCACTCCTCAAGGGTGTGCGTTTCTGCGTCCTGCGCAGCACCACAGCTGTGGCATTCTGACGTCGACTCCCCTCGGTGCAGGTAGTGTCCAAAGCATCCATGCCCAGACAGCATCTGCTCCAAGTGGAAAGATAGAGTCCCATGTCGCCGCTGTAGCCATCTCCCCAATTCTGGTTGGATGACTCGACACAACCGGGAGCCGTAAGTCGATGACCGCAAATCATCGGCCCATTTGGCCAGCAGCTCTTGGTCAGCCAAATCTCGAGCCTGTTTAAGCTTTTCTTAAGTATGGTTTCTACCCTGTTCTTTAGCCTCTGCCCGCTGTCGGTACAGTTCCGCCAGCTTCACTGCCTCCAACCCCCATGGCGGGATGCCAGCCAGCGCACAAGCTGCAGCATGAGACACTGTCCTGTACCCTCTGATGGCCCTCAACGCTATTATCCGCTGTGCGGCACGAAGATGTTGTTTGTTGGTAGCGTTGAGGGCAGTCGCCCATATAGGGGCTCCATAAAGGGCCATCGAGCCCACTACTCTAGCATAAAGCCGGCGAGTCAAAGCGTTCGGCCCACCAACATTCGGCATGTTGCGTCCCAAAGCGGATGCCGCACTGACGAGAAGAGGGGAGAGTTTGCGAAAGTGCTCCTCGAAGCGCCAACGCCCGTCCAGAATGAGACCCAGATACTTCATCCGGACCCCAACCCGGATCCTATGCTCGTCTATATCTAGGTGGGTTCCAGGCGGCGGTCCTCGTCGAGGCCCATGGAAAAGAAGAGCCTCAGTTTTACCGATCGCTACCTCGAGCCCCAACATATGGATTCTGTCCACCACCAGAGATGTTATGACGATGACCAGTCTCCCTGCCTCTGCGCAATTTCCGCCCCGGGCCGTGATCAGAGTATCATCTGCATAACAGATTACATCAGCCTACCCAAACATTAAAAAAAACCTGTTTCTAAAAAAACAATAAAATGGGTATTGAATCAATTAAACGGTTTATAGAGGTTTTTTCTTCTTTTTATAAGTACCTAAACACACCGGGACAACGCGAGCGCGCGAGTGGCAAAGCGAATAGCGACCTTCCATACGTAGACATGAATTCTATTTGCCTGAAATACCGCTCTCCCAAAGTGAGCGCGCGAGTTTTAAATCGACTTGCGAGCTAATGTCTACACACGGAAGGTCACCATTAGCCTAATCGCCTCGCCAGCAGTAGGTATATTTCGCAGCTTTGGATTAAACTGGTTTATTTAGGTTTTTGAAGCCCTCTCATTTACATTGGAAGCGGTTTTTGTAAAAACCTTATTCAATAACCGGGATTTTTTAAACCGGTTCGAAGCCCTATCGTCACTAATTCAATTTATAATTAGAAAATATTAATAAAGGAAAGATGGCGAGCCAGTTTAAACCTTTACATCGTTGTTCCATAATAAGTCTTAACGCGTCAAAAACGTATGCCGCATAATCGCGTTTATCGTCCGGCATAGAAAATCGATGTAGCGAATTATTTATTACATCAAGCAAATCCTCAATATAATGAAAGTTCTGCTAATTAGCACTCCCTAAAAAGTAATTCTACAAAGTTTCAGTGGAATTTTCTTTATGACGCTATGTGGCGTCATACGCCATACACAAAAGAAGTAAAATTAGGGAACAAAAAGTTTGCAACCACTGAAGTTTTTTAACTGGCGCTATCTCCTAAAACGATCAATACAGGCATAATCTACGTGTCAAATAATATAAGTTCTGTTAATTAGAACTCTCTAATCTAAATAGTCATTCTATAGAATTTCAGAGGAATTATTTATGACGCCATTTGGCGTCAAACGCCATACGTAAAAGATATCAATGAAGCTCCATGGCGTCATACGCAATGAATCGGTATGCATGGCAAATGGCAACACGTAATGATAGACTTATTATACTAGTGCAGTAAGTTGGTTTTCACAGACGAGTAGACTAATGTAAGGCTTACTATTGACATGAGTTTGTAAATACCAATTTCCGCACTAGTGTAAAATGATGTTTACACGCGCACATTTTTTACACATTTTTGCGCGCGACACGCAACAAAAACAGGTTTTTACTCGTCGCCTCGCAAGCAAAAGCAAGTCTCACCCCTCACCCTGCGCCCCGCAACTGTCAATGCAACGTTTTTCGGTACCGATATCGCATAAAGGTTAAATAACGGTAAAGCCTTACCTTTATTTTATTAAGGTACACTTATTTTTTACCGGTAACGTAACCTTATACCGTAACCGCTTTCAGTCCCTGGTTTTTAGGAGTCATTACATTTATGTATTGTTTGTTATTGTTTAAAGAATTTGTTTCAAATTTTAACAAGGCCATGACCTTGTGCGATGATCAGGCTAACTTTCATAATCTAATTCTTTTAATATATTTAACTAATTTAGCGCATAGTACAAGTGACTTATACGATCACCACGGACAAACTATGGCAAAAATAATATTTACTTTTAAAGCGCACAAATAAACAATAAATTGCCTAATAACATTAAAGAAGCTAAAACCTTAAACACTTTAAAAATCTATTTGCTAGGTAAAAATGTACTTCTATCTAAATAAAACTATACATATATCTACTAATTTAACAAACCTATGAGTTTGTGACAAAAAAGGAATTAAAAAAAAACTAATAATAATTAAGTACTAAATAAAACTGATGTAATCTAGGTTTCAAGATATAATAATTGTAAATGCAGGCTACACTCAGATATTTCAATTAGTGCTTGCCGCATCTAGTCGTTGCCGATCTATGATGTTTATTGCACACTGTTGTTGCTGTCGTCGTTGACGCGCCGAACGCAGTCATTATTGCCCCGTCATATTGGTAAAATTATAAATCTACCTACTTTGTCAAGTTACTAACTGTGTTTACGAATTCAATTGTAAATACTACATTTGTACTGTATTCCTTAACCGAAAGCATTTGTCGCTATTCGTGCGACAATAATTAATTTTTATATAATATATATTTATGTTTACTAGTTAAGTTTCTCATTTATAAGTAAATGTAAAATTCTTTTGAGAAATAAAGTCTTAAACCGACTATAAAAAACGTAAATTTTCACAATTTCGTGCAGGATTCCCTTAAACGAATAAAAATTTAGGTTGTTTAACCTATTTAAGATATATAGACATACAAGAAAATAAGATAAATAACTTAGTTTTTACAATTTACACTAAATTAATAAAATAAAAAAGAACCAACAAAATAATATGAATAGTGTGTGTGTGTCGGCCCGTGTCAGTCCACTACTGAGTAGACTTCTCCTAACGCGTGCCACAGAGTCAGCATGTTAGCATCTTCTTATCCAACCGCCGCCAGCCGCCTTACGAGTATCGCCGCACCGCCGTCGCCTACACTACGTTTGCAGAGTCTCCATTCCAGAACACGTCTACCCCAGCGGTTGTTAGTTCTGGGGCTAATATGAGCAACCCACTGCCACTTCAGCGAATATTACATACATACATAAATATAATCACGACTATTTATCCCCGAAGGGTTAGTCGGAGAGACGGAGGCAATGAGGACAGCAAAAGCAGTCCTCTACCATAGTCCACATTTCATCAAATAGCAACTGCACCTGTGCTTAGCGTGACAGGTGGTGAGCCCATCGCCGCTTTATTCTGCTGGATGTATGTGCAGTCTTTAATCCGTTAGTCGCCTTTTACGACACCCGAGGGAAGAGAGGGGGTGGTATTCTTTTACCGCTACCCGACACGGTTTTACAACGAATTTTAACTCTAGCTAATTATTATTACGTTCCGGATTCGATCCTCCAGAATAATACCGAGCAAAATGATTAAAGTAAGCATTATGATAATTAAAGTTTTAACTGCCTTTTTTCCAGGGTTAGAGCTCACAACCATCCGTTCCACGACAAAAGAATCATGAAGAAATTGAACTCCGGCACAGTATTTACTGCGATCAAAGAAGCGGAGGACCAAGGCCAAAAGCTAGCCAACAAAGACGACGTCGCTACCAAAAGTAACAGCGATCCGCTGAAGAAGTGAATGGAATAGAATTTAAATGTTTTTAAGAAGCAGGGTAGACGCGATCTACTTGAAATTAATTATGTTATAAGTGTTTTAAATGTTTCTTTGATAAATATATAGAATACAATATTTTTGATTTAAGTAAACTTTATTTTGTTATTTCAAAAGCAACCATATAAAAAGGGTTTTCTAGTATTGGGTAATATTATTGTATAGGTAATTAAGTACTAGAAAACAGTAAGTAGCCAGCCATATTATTAGTGTAATCAGATCTTCGCTACGACTTGTGGTTTTTGAGATACAAGGTAGGCATGCCAGAATGAGCCTCATCCTGACATGCCCCCTATGACCACTTATAACTTTTGAACGGTAGACCGACATACTTTGACATACTATCTAGGTATAAATAGTCCATATCCATAATCCATCCAAGACGCAAACTATTATTATTGGAAGTCCTTATTTTGTTTCGAGGATCGATTTTGAACAACTTCCTGCAGTAACTTTTGTTGATACAATAATCCCATACTCCAAATCCGTCAGAAACCTCGGTGTTATTTTTGACCAGAACCTTTCGTGGAGACCTCAGGTGGATGCTGTTAGAAAGAAGATTTTCGGGGCATATAGCTCGCTAAACCGCCTGCGTAACTTTCTGCCAACCAGCACCAAAATTACTCTAGCGCAATCTCTTATGCTGTCTATTATCGACTACGGTGATGTCTGCTACACTGATTTGTCAGAGGAATTGCTAAACAAAATGGAGCGTCTGCAGAATGTTTGTATAAGATTCATCTTCAACCTTCGTAAATTTGACCACGTGTCTCACTATCGTTCCAAACTTAACTGGCTCCCAATTCGACGGCGCAGGGACCTACACGCTCTTACGCTCCTTTATTCCACACTTTTTCTTCCAACAGCCCCACTTTACCTTAAAGATTGCTTTTCCTTCCGTTCCTCAGCTTTGCATTGTACTTTGCGTTCCTCTTCCAACCTTTCCTTAAATATTCCTCAACGCTCTACCGACTTCTTCTCCTATTCATTCACTGTCCATGCTGTCCGCTTGTGGAATTCACTTCCTGAAAGTATCAGAAAAGCTCAAACTCCTAGGTCTTTCGGAGATCAAGTTAGAAGTTATTTTCTTTCTTCTGCTTCTAACTAACTGTATATATTTTCTTTCCTTATCTTCTATTTTTCCGTATTCCGTATTTAGTATATAGATAACTATATATTTTTCAATCCTTTCTTTCTTTAGATGCACCCACTCCCCCTACTATTTTATAATATTATCTCTCTCTTCACCCAAGGTTGCCTGGAAGAGATTGCTTTTAAGCAATAAGGCCGCCTAATTGTACTGTACTACTGTTTACTGTTTTTGTAATTGTTGTTTTTTCTGTTTGTGCAAATAAAGTGTCTATTATTATTATTATTATAAAGTCAGATTTAGAGTTGGTGATGGTGGCCATGCCAAGATGAGCCACTCTGGCCATTGTTCTTTTTTACTTGAAGGTAATATGGGTCTCTTTTTCATTTTATTGCTTTAAAGTTCTCTCAAACTGTATACTTAATTTTAAAAAATGTCCTAACGACTTCCTAACTGACTCATCGAGACTTCTTGGCGGGAAAGTGAAGCGTCATGTCTGCAGTTTTGTTTTATTTTCTATAATTTGTGTTTTGTCATATATTAATGTGAAATAATGGTGGAATATTTACTGTTGAACGTGCATGAGTGTTAGCAAATAAAACAAAACAATGCAACATCACTTTTCAAATTCTCTCAAGAAGTCTGCATGAGACCTCAATAAAGTCCCACAGCTTTATTTGGTCTCTATGTGTTTGGGGGGAAATCATTTACCATTATACGTTCATTATCACTCATTATCATCCACATAATGTAAAGAAAATAATAATTACTATTAAAACCTTGGCTACATGTGCTGATCGCACGAAGCCATTATATAAGAGTAAAAAAACCCGACTCACCAACATGCACCTAGCACAAATTCTTGGTATTAAAAAACTAAAATATTGTACAAGAATCAAGAAGCAAATCAAATCAAAAAATATCATTTATTTAGTTTAGGCTACAGCACTTATGAATGTCATTACGCCATCGTTTTCTATTATAATTTGGACAAGAAACAAGGCCGAGCGTTCCCACGTGACACAGCTGTTCACTCCAAAGATGCGGTCACTATTAACCAACAAAATGAAAGTCACAAAAACAAGAGTGATTTGTTTATTTTATGCTAGTTTAATTAATGCTAATGCCCTTCTGCGTGATGGTGTTATCCTCGTAGACCTCCAGCACGTCGGCCAAGTGCTCGTTGTCGCGCGGCTTCTTGAACTGGCGCCGCTTTTGAGTCACCTTCTTGCGCTTGGGCAGCGCGGGCTTCTTGGGCCCGTGGTCCTGCAAAACCAAACAATATTTTTACTTACATCCTACTAATATCACTAACGCGAAAGTTTGTAAGTATGAATGGATGTTTGTTACTCACGTAAAAACTACTAAATGGATTTGGATGAAATTCGGCATACAGATAGTTTATAACCTGGATTAACACATAGGATACTTTTAATCCCGATATTCCCACGGGAACGGGAACTACGCGAGTGAAACCGCGAGCGGCCGCTAGTACAAAATATTCACGACTATTATCTCCAAAGGGTTATCGTGTCCATGTCTACAGCTTCCTCATTCGACATAGAGAAATTCTAAGCATGCCATATTTTTGTGCATATTATGTGCAATCAAACGTTTCAGTCCTAATTTTTGTGCCACCACAACTTCGTTACTATGACTTGTTTTATGTGTGTAAGCTGGAGACACGTGTCACCAGCTCGCACACGCCCGTTAAGACAAACCAGTGAGGTTAGGGTTTTGGACTATAGCTAGAAATTTTGTGCATAATTTGTGCACTAGGAACAAAAAAAACTAACCATAACACTCAAATACTGTTGAAACTACGATCATAAAACTGTGTGCGAGCTGGAGACACGGGTCTCCAGCTCGCACAGCTGAATCTTCGTAATTGATCAAGCTACGGTTATGAATTATACCTCAAAATTTTGTGCAGAATTTGTGCATAAGGCACAAAAATTTTCAAAACTTTAACTCAAAAGGTTTTTGAGCTACGAACCGATAAGTATGTGTAAGCTGGTGACACGTAACACGGGCTAACACATGGTGAATTATTGTAACTGTATAAGATAGCGCTTCGTTTTAAAGATCAAATAATACGTTATAATTTGTGCACACACGAGGCAAAATTTCAAATCTCTGGGCCTCTTACTTTATAAATTATAAGCCAAAAACTGTTTTCCCGCCAAAAAAATCAAAATAATGTCTCGGAAGCGGCTAAGCGCGCCGTTGCCGTTCCGTGCGCTACACCATTGCCACTTTTAGACTAGGAGCCGTCTGTTAAAGCGATGCGCGACGCGACTAATTTAGTTTTACAATAGGCAGGTACCTAATAACCTACCCTACTTTTTATTTTAGATATCTCACACACGAATGTCTTAGTTATTTTTTGTTGTTGAGACAATTAAATAATTAGATTTGGCATAATGATAAACATTATGGAGGAGTGCAGAACGACAAAATGGTTGAATACTTGAGCCTAATTCGATAAAGAACGGATGCTTTCCAGCAAACTAATCGCTATCGACCGTCACAGAATAAATTTTAACCATTGAAAGTAATTTATTTTAATATTAGATTGTATTACTTCCCATGGTTAAATGTAAATAAATAAATAAAAATAAATGTACTCTATGGTGATCGATGACTTTGCGATTAGTCTGCTGGGGCATCCCAATGTAATGCTAGGGCCACATTATCGCGCTAGCGCGAAGATTTGCGTTTTCGCGACACGTCTGGCCAAACACTTCGCGTTAGCGCGTTGTATCATGGCGTTGACGCGCCGCGCTGTTGGTAAATTGCCGCACATCAAGGATTTTGTCGCGATAATGTTCGTGCGGCCACATTTCCTTCGCACACTTTAGTTGACTGCTAGACAACTAGAGGTGTGAACGTGTTGCAAATACGACTATCGATATTATTCTGTTTCGATAATTATGGATTGGAGTAACGATAAAGTATTAAAAGTAATACAATATTACGAATTAATAATTAATAAAAATAATAAAGATGCAATAAATAGTAATTACTTGCCGACATGTAATAAAGCCCAATCACCTCTTCCATTTTTTCCGATAAAATTAGGAGTAAGCGATACAAATCGTATAAGGTTACTGAAACGTATTTATTGCATCAATATCGTCAAATCCGATATCGATGCGTTCTGAAACTATACCTATTTTGGAAAACACTATATCGCGTCAGGAATGCGGTGTGCGTTGAGATCACTATATTGTACGTGATCGAATTCAAGAATATTGTACCGTATCCCTGATATTTATTGAGTTATCATTAATCTGTAGTTTTTAACAAACAAATGTGCTTGTAAAAGTTTAATAAAATAAAATTATTATAAACGTTCGATGCGTTCTGAAACTATATATTGGAAAAATACACGATATTGCATGAATTTTTAATAGTCCGTAGATATGGTCGATACTGTTATCACCGATATTAAATTTATGTAGCTATAGTTTAACACTTTGCAAGCGGGCATTTTATGACGCGCATCTTCCTGTGCGCCGGCCTTTTTCGTCATTATTGTAAATTCTATAGAAAAAGAACTATAATAAAAATTAATTTAATTGTGTTCTATCTAATCGTTCTGCTGCTTACCTATACTAACCTCCAGTTATGGCTTCTTTATGTAGATGTTGTCCATCCGCAGTTGATAACCTAGATTCAATAGTAGGCGTACCTTTGTTATCTTATGAGTAAGTACCTAAAGTTATTTTCAAATGCTAGTAAGTAGGTAGATGTTAAATTTTATATGTACCTATTTCAAACCCAATCCACAGATAACGAAAAAAAAGATACTTTTATTACTTTTAATAAAGCTATTTCAAATTTTTATTTTACTAGTAGTAAGTAATTCTTACTTTTTCTATTTACAAGTTAAAAAGTTTGCAAGTTACCAATTCTTCTATGTGTTGATGGCTGACCGACCCCTTGTCAGAATGGTTGATGGTTTAGTTATCGTAGCGTAGTAACTGTTTTTTAGTTAACGTACCATAACTAAAAATTCTTCATCTCCTATGGGAGTAGTTGTCAAGACGAATCAAACGAGCGCAAACTCGATGGGGTTGTGTGGTATTATTATAAAGTTCCTGTGTCCTTTTTCCGGCTCCATCATCAGACCCTGAACACTATTTCTCGATAAAGTACTCGTCAAGGCGATTCAAACGACCCCGAACTCGTTGGGGTAGCATGGTTTTATTATAGAGTTCCTGTGGCTTTCTTCTGGCTCCATCATCAGACCCAGGACCCTTTTTTCTAACAGAGTATTCGTCAAGATGAATCAAACGAGCCCAAACTTGATGGGATTGCATGGTTTCAATACTGAGTTCCTGTGGCCTTCCTTCGGGTTCATCATCAGACCATGGACCTCGTCTAGTCGTCTCCCGTCAGAGTGCTCATCAAAATTAATCAAATGAGCCTGAATGGGGTTTCATGGTTTTCTTACAGAGATCCTGTGGCCTTCTTCCGGCTGAATCATCAGATCAGCTCAATGACACCATAATATTGCATTGTCATCCTGTTCTGACCTATGTTCAAAGTTGCAAGTCTAGCTCATCGGGAAGCTAGTATAAAATCGTTTGCATTTGTCGACAAATAAATAAACAAATAAACGAGAAAGCTACCTAATAAAAACGTGGTAATAAAAACATACAGGCAGACTAATTTTATCACTACTTATCATATTAATGAGGTTATTGTAAATACTTAAAACTAAGCATAGCGATATTTGATGAACATTCATAAATAAAATAGACTGCTTTTTTTTTAAATTAACCAATTTACTATATCAGCAGTCTCCTAGTCTAAAATTCTCGGTATAGAAACGAAACGATCGAGAGCGCAAATTAAAATGACACTAAATTAACCTAGCTCTCAAGTTCAAACTCGATTGCAATAGTGTAGCGCACGGAACGGCAACGGCGCGGTCGGCGCGCGTTTAGCCGCTTCCCAGCCATTATTTTGAATTTTTTGGCGGGAAAACAGTTTTTGGCTTATAATTTATAAAGTAAGAGGCCCAGAGATTTGAAATTTTGCCTCGTGTGTGCACAAATTATAACGTATTATTTGATCTTTAAAACGAAGCGCTATCTTATACAGTTACAATAATTCACCATGTGTTAGCCCGTGTTACGTGTCACCAGCTTACACATACTTATCGGTTCGTAGCTCAAAAACCTTTTGAGTTAAAGTTTTGAAAATTTTTGTGCCTTATGCACAAATTCTGCACAAAATTTTGAGGTATAATTCATAACCGTAGCTTGAACAATTACGAAGATACAGCTGTGCGAGCTGGAGACCCGTGTCTCCAGCTCGCACACAGTTTTATGATCGTAGTTTCAACAGTATTTGAGTGTTATGGTTAGTTTTTTTTGTTCCTAGTGCACAAATTATGCACAAAATTTCTAGCTATAGTCCAAAACCCTAACCTCACTGGTTTGTCTTAACGGGCGTGTGCGAGCTGGTGACACGTGTCTCCAGCTTACACACATAAAACAACTCATAGTAACGAAGTTGTGGTGGCACAAAAATTAGGACTGAAACGTTTGATTGCACATAATATGCACAAAAATATGGCATGCTTAGAATTTCTCTATATCGAATGAGGAAGCTGTAGACATGGACACAGGGTTATCTACTGCCACAGTCCACGGCACATTAATGATAACTGCACATGTGCTCAGCGTGACAGGTAGTGAGCCCATCGCCGCTCTATGCTGTTGGTCACGAGAACCAATATGTATACACTTTGACTCTTATTCCATTATATTAAGAGTTAAAATTGTTTACATATTTTTGCTCGTGACTGTACGTGCAGTCTTTGGTCCGTTAGCCGCCCTTTACGACACCCAAGGGAAGAGATGGGGCGGTAAATTTCTATTACTACCAGCACAACACACAATATATTTTTATTCATCATCATCAACATCAGCATCAGCAGAAGGGCATCTGCTGTTGGGCGAAACGTCTCCACTGCGGCCGGTGTTGCGCTGCTCGCATCCAGCGGCTACCCGCGACATTAAAAGCGATAAAAAAGTAAGGCCTCCTGAGTTTCTAGCCAGCTTTTTCTCAGTCGAAGGCTCTCTCAAAATCCGAAATGGTGGTACAGTCACCAGCCTTAAGATGTGATGTGCAAAAATGTCTGATCATTGGTGGAAGACATATTATATAGGCATATAATTATATGCCTTCCACCAATGATTAGATATTTTTGCAGGCCGTCGATAGTTATATCTTAATGCTGGTGACTGTAGATTATGTAGGTAGGTAGTTAAATTGGTTGATAACATTTAACTACTGTTAGTTAAGTAATTTTTTTTTAACTGTTAGTTAACTTTTTTATATTTTATTTTTTGATGTCAATACGTAGAGGTACCTGTAAATGTTTATATTGAATAAAGCATTTTAACTTTGATTCACCAGATTGTCGGACCACCTTGTTGGGTGAGCGTCAAGTTGGCAGGCACACCACGGAATTAGATGGTTTTGACTATGTCAAAAAATTGTGTTTAAATAGTGATAAATAGTGACGTATAGCATATAAATAGTGATACTATGGTTCAAAAGATATTTGAGTATCTTGGTGTGCCTGCTAACTTGACGTCAAGATAGCAGGCACATTAAGAAATGCAGTTCGTATCAATGTGATTTATATGTCAAAAAACTGTACATAAATAGTGAATCGAATACACAAAATGTGCTTCAATACAAACCGAGATATTACGGTCTCTAAGTGGGCTGCCAACTTGACGATTCTTGCGATGGTGATTCCAGAGAAACGGGTTGAAGTTTTAAACAAATAAATACATGAAAAAATTGTGTGTGAAATTGTGAATGTTTCAATATCAATAAAAAAAGAATTCTTCTTTGCTATTTTCCAAAAATCTAATGTAAACTTCTACCATACATTCGATTTTAAGTACAATCGTGCACAATTTTATTTATTGACTTAAGATACTGACATAAAGTCTAATTATTTTTAATTCAAGTCATAAAATTACACTTAAATCTATCGTTGTAATGTCAGTTTCTCGTTATTTCTATGGAAACTTATGTCAAGCAATTTGTAATTTGAGTGACTCGAATTAAAAGTCTCGGGATAGTTGTGGACAAGCGAGTGTCGCGAACGACCGAGAGATGGCGTGATTTTGTTTACGTGCGGTGAGCCGGTGATGCGAGAATGGTACGCGAAAAGTTTTATTTGTTTGTGTTGAAATTGATAAGCAGTGAGTACATTTGCATCAAAAGTGATACGTGTTTAAATTGTTAAATAACAACCTACATTTTTATAGGTACTTACGCAGTTTATTTTTTATTATGGTATTTACAAAAAAGATATACCTAGGTATGGTCGGGGTCGCCGTCGCTTTACCACTTTGCAGCGATTTTCGTGTGAAGCGCACCGACCGCCCGGGTACCTACGTGCCTGTACCAAATAGACGACGTGGTGTGCAAGGAATTTTGACCTTTAGACTGGTAAAGTGATGGAGTCCGCCATTGTACCTAATGTGAGGTAGATATTTTCTAAGTCATTCAAAACTTTTCATATTTAGTACTCGACCAACATAATTAATCGCATTAAAGCTAGACGTTTATCACAATTGTTCAATGATTAACAATCTAAATATATTGCACTTCAATTAGTTTACACATGCTGAGTGGTCAGATTTTAAAATGGAATATCGAAGAAGATACGTTTAGTTTGTAAATTATTGAACAACTGTGATAAACGTCTAGCTGACATGCGCCTAATTGTGTTGGTCGACAAATACGTCTAACTTCATAAGTAGGTACTTACCTAGCTAATCTCTCGTGAAGTTAACTAGGGTCAAGTATATTCCTAGTGCATTAAATGTTAAGGTTACCTGCCTAGTCTTTTATGACTAATAAACAAAGAATAAGCTACGAATAGTTATTCCGTGTTTTGTTCCTGTCATTTAAACGTAATTTTTAATTAGAGTAAGGGTGGATTCGATTAAACTGGAATAAGGTCTTATACCAAGATTAAACGCCGAATTTGTATAGAATAATCTCGGAGTAAGTCTTATTCCAGTTTGGTCGAATCCACCCTAAAAGAGACAAAACACGGAATAACTATTCGTATCTCATTCTTTGTTTATTAGTCATAAAAGACAAAGCAGGTAACTTTAACATTTAATGCACTAGGAATATACTTGACCCTAGTTAACTAAACGAAAGATTAGCTAGGTAAGTACCTACTTATGAAGTTAGACGTATTTGTCGACCAACACAATTAGGCGCATGTCAGCTAGACGTTTATCACAGTTGTTCAATAATTTACAAACTAAACGTATCTTCTTCGATATTCCATTTTAAAATCTGACCACTCAGCATGTGTAAACTAATTGAAGTGCAATATATTTAGATTGTTAATCATTGAACAATTGTGATAAACGTCTAGCTTTAATGCGATTAATTATGTTGGTCGAGTACTAAATATGAAAAGTTTTGAATGACTTAGAAAATATCTACCTCACATTAGGTACAATGGCGGACTCCATCACTTTACCAGTCTAAAGGTCAAAATTCCTTGCACACCACGTCGTCTATTTGGTACAGGCACGTAGGTACCCGGGCGGTCGGTGCGCTTCACACGAAAATCGCTGCAAAGTGGTAAAGCGACGGCGACCCCGACCATACCTAGGTATATCTTTTTTGTAAATACCATAATAAAAAATAAACTGCGTATCTATAAAAATGTAGGTTGTTATTTAACAATTTAAACACTATCACTTTTGATGCAAATGTACTCACTGCTTATCAATTTCAACACAAACAAATAAAACTTTTCGCGCACCATTCTCGTATCACCGGCTCACCGCACGTAAACAAAATCACGCCATCTCTCGGTCGTTCGCGACACTCGCTCGTCCACAACTATCCCGAGACTTTTAATTCGAGTCACTCAAATTACAAATTGCTTGACATAAGTTTCCATAGAAATGACGTTAAACTGACATTACAACGATAGATTTAAGTGTAATTTTATGACTTGAATTAAAAATAATTAGACTTCATGTCAGTATCTTAAGTCAATAAATAAAATTGTGCACGATTGTACTTAAAATCGAATGTATGGTAGAAGTTTACATTAGATTTTTGGAAAATAGCAAAGAAGAATTCTTTTTTTATTGATATTGAAACATTCACAATTTCACACAATTTTTTCATGTATTTATTTGTTTAAAACTTCAACCCGTTTCTCTGGAATCGCCATCGCAAGAATCGTCAAGTTGGCAGCCCACTTAGAGACCGTAATATCTCGGTTTGTATTGAAGCACAATTGTTGAAATTTTGTGTATTCGATTCACTATTTATGCACAGTTTTTTGACATATAAATCACATTGATACGAACTGCATTTCTTAATGTGCCTGCTATCTTGACGTCAAGTTAGCAGGCACACCAAGATACTCAAATATCTTTTGAACCATAGTATCACTATTTATATGCTATACGTCACTATTTATCACTATTTAAACACAATTTTTTGACATAGTCAAAACCATCTAATTCCGTGGTGTGCCTGCTAACTTGACGCTCACCTTGTTGGAGGCCATTGAGTTTTTATATAACTTGAGATGACATCACGAAAGTTGATGTTGTTACAAGTTGAGTTGCGGCCCATGGGCTGCAAACGCCTGAGTGAATGTGAGTGATCAAATCGATTCTAGACCTTGCGGTTACAAGTCAGTGTTCAAAAAATTACTTCACGGTGTCTTCTCTACATAGTTATAATACCTCGAAAACTAGGTGTTCCTCCCCTGAAGAACCGTTCTACCCCAACGGCCGTCGCACACTGTTCTACGTAGTATGGGAAGCTTGGCCATAAGTAAAAATTTTAAAAATCACATTTGTTCACATTGGTCGGTAACTGAGGGTAGTTGGATATATTATGAATTAAAGAATACTAATATAAGATATGTATAATTTATGTTCTGTCGTAACGAGCACAGTTTCACGAGACGTTAGTTGCAGTGCAATAAAACAAACAAAATATTGTGTATATTCGTGCCCCATTTTTCTGTAATATAGATAAGATTTATAATTATTAATAATGGATTCTGTTACTGCAGGTGTGTGTTGTTTAGTATGTCATATTGATATCATAAGTTTCATATAAATTAAAATGTTACTTGACTTATTACAATTACTTATGACAATATATAAAAATTATTACAATTTCTTAAAGACGAGCGTTTTTGTTGATGTTCTGTACATTTCTGTGCTATAGTTTGTTTCGAGAAAACGTAGCTTAGTATGTCTGTTATATATTTCTGTTAAAAAATCTACCGCCTTTTACCGCCACTCATACAACTTGTGCTAGAACACGAACATTTAATTAACTGAATATTATGTACCATTTCATGTTTACTATGCCATGACTCTTTACGTTTATTTAACACTGTAGTTTTCCTGTTTTTAAACTTGGTGACTTATTTGTAACTTATAAGTACCATGTAGGTTACATATATTCACGAAGATACGTTTACGTATTTACTATTGATTGACAGACTGATAACTGTATTTCGTTGATTTTTGTCATTTTGCTTTTAGATACTTTATCAATGACTAGGTTAGAGTTGGTCGAATATTGTTTTTCACGTCCAGTGAAGTCGTTTATAAGCAAATTGAAACACCTTACACAACATATACTTAAAAAAAAACTCAATGTCCACCTTAAAAAAATACATGGAACTTTTTTTTTAAATCTACAACGGGTAAGCGCTTGGCCTTCATCTCACCTGATGGTAAGTGACGATAAGGCCAAAGGTGGAAGCGTGCTTCACCCGGAATCCTCAACCACTGAGGAACTGGCTATCTTATCCCAAACTGTCGGAACACAACAATGCTATAAACATCGTTGTTATGGCGACAGACTTAGATAAGATGGTGGTAGCTAGCCAGGCGGACTCAACAGCCCTACCACCAACCAAACCGAGTACACAAAGATGTACCCCCCGCTGGGAATCGAACCCGGGACCTCTGGGCCTGAAACTGGTGGCTAAGCCACTAGACCAAAGAGGCGATTAAAATGAACTAAACACATTCTAAGTAATTTTAGAGCTGGATTCGAAGTACGCTTTTCTAAAGCACAAATACCGATCTAACGACGTAAATGTGAAGTTTTAGCAGTCAACTTCAACATCTGAATTATGTTATGCTGCGTCTATGAATTTAAGAAGTGCCGGTCAGCTTGGAGCTGCTTATATTATCAAAGAAATTGCTATTTCACCAGAATCTTACAAGTTGAAAACATCTGTAAAACCAGTAGAAATACATCAGCTGACCCCAGAGAAAGCCTTAGCCATAGAAAAACACGCATGATAAATGAGGACAGTAAAACCAAGCCATACTGGCTTGGTACCGAAACGGCCCGCGTCAGTACTAATAATCTAAACTTATCTATCTATCAACAGTTCCAATTTCTTACTTTTGGGGCAAATCTGATTCCTCTAGCAACATTACTTGTACACTTGTGTGCGTGTCACCGAGATAGTACGCGTAAATTACTCCTACATCCATTTTTTTCGCCTCACGCCATGACAGTTTTCTAATACGAGACTATCGTTCTATGCGTTATTATTCTTAGGCCTTAGCATTCTTTATTAATGGTCGATTTTCGGTTAATCAGTATAAATTGATAAGGAAAACTTGTGTTTATTGAACTGAAACTGAAACTGAACTTAAAAATTTTACTTGTGTATCTTGAAAAATCTTTTTAACATTATATTTTAACAAAAACTAATCGTGTGTACCGAAATTCGTACATAAACATTGGTAAATAATTTTGGCCAAGCTTCTCATACTACGTAGAACAGTGTGCGTCGGTTCTACGAGCAATGTGCCCTGCCCTGCCCATTGCCACTTGATCTTAGCAATTGGCTATTTGACAGTTGTAACAATAAAATAGTTAAGAAATATTGGTAGTATATAATTTAACAATAATTATCCAATAGTTTTTTATTACGATAAAATAGTAAATATTTTATTTTTACAAAATAAATTTGCGATTTATTATCTGTGGCCCGAAACACGGGCGGCCATGATTGAGCAACACTTCACAAAATAAACAAAAACTATCTGTCAGGTCTCAAGATGTTTGTTTTGAAGTGTTACGTCACATTCCCTCTCCTTACATCACTAAGTTTTATTTGTACTGGCACCTCGAGACCAACCGTTAGGTTATGCAAGAAGTGCCAGACGTCCCTGCGCCTGGAAAATACTCGCGCAGGAGACCATCTGCGTTAGGTTAGGTTAGGTCCTTAACGCCAAATCAGTGCCCGCCGAAGCGCGCTCTTCATTCGGTACTCATAAGACTAGTGTCTCGGGAGAGTCTCCCCGTGAACACGTGTAGTTCACTTCACTGCCTATTGTCCAGATAGGTAACCGGAGCTGTCAAGCTAGCTCACTTCTCGTTGCACGAAGGGCACAACTCGCAGTTGCCACTGCTCGGGTCGTCGACTCCCAAGTGTCCATCTTGGTCGCGGAGTAGTTAGCACACACTTCAGAACCCATCCGGGCGTCTAGCCAGTTCCTACGTCCTACGCGGCTGGCTGGACCGGAGGCTACGGCATCTAGGGGGCCGCCTCTTCTAGTTCTCCAGACTAGTACCGGAGATGTCAACACCAATGTCCAATGAGAACCACCGGACAAAGCTGCCAACTATAAGGGAAACTCACGTTCCCCGCAGGACTTTTCGCTGCTGGCCCCACAGAGACCGCTACTAGGCCTCGCTCGCTGTGCGCGAGTTTGGAAGTCCTGGCACACAATACCAGGACAAACGAACATTCCCAAGCTCTACAGCTAACCACAAGCCACTACGAGTCCAACCCACGTCCGGATCCCGCCGGAGGCGCCGGTCTAGGCACAACCAGCGGGGGGCATGAACCGGAACCCCGTACTAACCCCTGAGAAACACAGCCGGACCCGTAGTTCCAGCTGCGATACCCTATCTATAGGGGTCAGTAGATAGACACAGTGTGACGTCACAGGGAAAAATGTTACATGACCAACCGTTTTCGCGCGAAATTTAGAAATAACGAAGAAAAATATGTTTTTCTTCTATTAAACGCCGCGCGGGTCAAAAACAATTGAATTTCCATTGTTATGTAACCCGACGGCAGTGAACGAATTAAATAAAGTTTTTTCGAGAAAAAATATTGTAAGAGGTATAAAACAAGCGTTTGTAATTTTTAAATTCCGAGAACTGACAAGTAGCCAATTCTTCGGGCTATGTCGGTTTTATTCAATGAGATTTAATTGATAAGCACGTTTGAAGATAAGGAAACGTTGAAAAACTTCGACCGGTCTAACCAAATACCGGAGCGCCCGGATTGCGGAAGACGTGGGTTCGATTCCCACTTTACGTAGTATTTTTTTTCAACGTTATGGTTTTTGAGCGTATTGTCGCAAAAAATCAAAAAAGTATTTCAAAGCACTTAAATCGTCGAAATTTTTTTTAGCTTTCCATCTACCTGCATGGACTTGATGCCTTGCTTCTGCAGGTACTCCTCGATCTTGGCGTCGTCCATCGCGTCCACCGCCGTGGCGCGCCACAGTTTCACGAACTCATCGTCGACCTGTAACGCGGGGTAGTGGGTTAGCGTTTGCTACATAGAACTGCCTTCTTACTCTCGAATCTAATCTCAATGTCGATATCAAGCCGTCAAATAACAATACAATAATAAGTGCGTACTCTTGACGCGCTGAAATTCGGGATCATATTGAAATCGAAATCATATTCATATCGGAAAGATAAGTATGAAGTTTGCTGCCAATCAGTGTTGCCAGCGATGTGTTGTCAAAAGTCACCTGAAATGTACAAAAAAGTAACCTTTTCGTGGGAAAAGTAACCTTTTCATTTTATTTTTGTAGTAAGGGAATAGAAAGAGATGATGGTTAAATTAACTTACAGAATCATGGCTTAATTTAATAGTTATTTCCCTCATAGCTCGCATTTTGATTTAATTTTTCAATATTTACATTGACATGGATTTACCATGATCGCTAGTTGACTACTAGGTAGGTAGAGGAGAGTTAGTTACCGATTTCAACCGCGCGCCAAAAGATCCTTGTCGCACTATAATAATCCTCTCAATTTTTTATCTTTCTATTTTACCAAAACAACAGAACATCCAGGCAAGCAAAGGCGAGCGACTCAAACGAAACGAATTAGGTACTTAGTAAATAGTACACAATAACAAATAAATATCTTTATTATTGAAATTTTTGCATTCACAATGCTATATATAAATATAGGATAAAATTTTTACTACAAAAAAAAACAACGAGTCTTAGGAAAGCTCGAACGTTATTTGAACCCGTGACCTTTGGATTGCCGATCCACTGCTCTAACCGCTAAGCTAAGCTAATGGGTCTCGGTAGCTTAGCGGTTAGAGCAATGGACCGGTTATCAGCGCGAGTCAGTGACAAACCACAGACGTTAAGGTCAAGGATCATAAGACCGCCGGCGGTCGCGAAACAATTGATTTTTAATTGTGTCTGGTTCTACGATCCTCAAGGGGTTAATAAGAAGTCACAAAAATTGTCTCACTCACGCACGGCACGGTCACGATCAATTCACGACTATACACGATGAATGATCGACCGACGTTACAACGAATCCGATTGACCGGCAGGCGATTAAGTGCAACGGATAGATGGCTTTGTTATTTATTGTATAGTTGTAAACACAACCATACACACATACATTTAATTAACCTTTTGAACACCACGGTCGGATATGGCCGACAAATGAAAACGTGCCCTACACGCCACCGTCGTGTATAGCCGACAAGAAAATTGCGTGTTGGGCACTTTTCATTTGTCGGCCATATCCGACCGTGGCGTTCAAAAGGTTAATTAATGGTTAAGAGCAGTGAGACACCTATTTTGAGATAAATGAAAGGCACTTTGTGTTTAACCATTTTGGTGGTGATCAATGATATACTTAAATGCGAGTTTGATGTTTACGCTTTGGAACATAAAACTGCTAAATCGATATTGATAAAATTTGGTACACTTAGAGCGATCAGCGTGACTCTGAAACTAGCCTTAGAGATAGATGAGGTTCTAGATAGACCCACCATAATTTGAACTTTATAAATTAAGACTAGATTGGAAAGTTAATATATTCAAACACCTGCCTTATGAGGGGTTAAAAATACACAGGTTAGATTAGGTGGTAATGGCAATATGTTCATGTGATAATGGTCATTTGGGAGACCTGAGCCCTAGAGTGGGACTTCTATAGTAGTAGTACTCTGAGATAACGGGGATAAGGATAAAAAGTAATGACTCACGTCTAACGTAGCAGTCTTATCATTGTAGAACAATATCTTCTTTTTGTCTGTGGGCCTTGATATGTACAAAATCTCCTGAGCCAAACTCTTCAGTGCTCTCTCGCAGTGCGGCAGGGACTCTTCGACGTCTTCTAGCAGAATACCACCGAGCCCTTTCAAATCCTGTTGTTTTAACAATCTGTTAACAAACCATGCAAAAATTAATTACACATTAGGATTATCGTTTTTTAAATAAATTTTAGCGTTTTCTTAACACTTAATAAATATACTTAAGTAAAATTTTTAAACACTGAAAATAGACGACCACCTCAGGCGGGAATCGAACCACACACCTTCCGCATTACGGGTGGCTGCCTTAACCACTTGGCTACCGAGATCTGGTTTTCACCCGTTGAAATTTGTCAGTGCTTGATGCTTATATTTTTTAGTAATAGTAATTTTACTTAAGTATATTTAAGCGTTAATAAAACGCTAAAACATATAAAAAACATTAATCTCTAACGCAGCTTCATCTCAACCAAATGTTCAAATATTTGTAAAAATATTTCTTTCGGATCTCCGAGGTGAAAACTTTTAAGATTTGATGAAGCAATGTTGACTAAAAGACATAAGCATCAAGCACTGACTTCGTGAAATAATGGCACATGGTGCTGTTGTGTTTTGTCCGGCCAGTGAGAGTTCCGGAGGCCCCTTCCCCCCCTCCCCTTACAATTCCTATTCCTTTCCTAAAGGTCGACAACGCATCTGCGACTCCCTCTGGTTGTGGAACCAGCTCTCGACGGCTGTATTTCCGGACCGTTACGACTTAGTGATCTTCAAGAAACGAGCCTATTCCTTCCTTAAAGGCCGGCAACGCGCCTGCGATTCCTCTGGTTTTGCGGGTGTCCCTGGGCGGCGGTGATTGCTCTCCATCAGGTGACCCGCCTGCTCGTTTGCCTCCTTCTTATATAAAAATAAAAAATTATGAAACATTAGTTAAAGTTTTATTATAATGTACATACTTTAATAATGATTTTTTGTCCTTAATTTTATATACAGGCTTAAATATATATTTCCCATCAAATGTACATTCTATTTTTGGATTATTCTGTAGAGCTTCTGTTTGCAGCCACTGAAAAAAAAAACGTATTCAAAAACGGAACAGTCTATAGGTAAACAAAACTTGAAATTAGTTTGTTCAGAATCGAGAGTAGAATCGATTCTGATGATCAAAATTATGGGTCAAATTTTATTAAAGAAAATAATTTGACTATGCTAGTAGCTTTTTAAATTTATTAAATAATAACTCTTTGTCTTCTAGCGCGTTCGGCTTGCGAACTTGCCCGTTAAGCAACTTTCGCAATGCCTGGTCGCTGGATGGGTGACCAAATTTAAAACATCTCGAGCTCCTCCGTGCTTCGGAAGGCACGTTAAGCCGTTGGTCCCGGTTGTTGTCGTAAGGTGACAGTCGTTAAAACCCACCAACCCCTATTGGGCCAGCGTGGTGGATTATGACCCAATATCCCCTCGTGCTTTGTCCACGTGGGAGGCCAGTGGGACCATTATAGGCTGATGATGATGTCATCTAGCAATGTTGCACTCACAATTTGAATGCAATTGCGGCTGCAACATCGCTTGCACTCGCAGGCTTAGATTGCGCGTGTATATAAGTTTCTAAATTGCAAGAAATGTAAGAAAACATAAAAATTAAAAACTTTCTTTAAAAAGGTTTTGAGCTACCTAGTTACTTAATTATTATTATTATTATTATTATTATTATTAACAGGCAAGCAGTTGTTACAACTGATAATGCCGGTGTCCTGATTATCGTAATATACTTTAAGTATTATAATCTTAAGTTTTTTAAATATATATCTAGTCTATTTTTAAATTGGATAAAATGTTGGAGGCTAAGACAACATCATCTGGGAGCTTATTCCACTCTTTTACCACTCTGTTGCATATAAAATGTTTATAGGGATTGTTGTTAGCAACACGGGTACATAGTTTGAAACTGTGACCTCTGAGGTGACTGTTTTCATTTCTTTCGAAAATCGTGTGTATGTCACAGAGGTCATAATGTCCATTCAGTATTTTATAGGTCTCAATCAAGTCTCCGCGGCTTCTACGGTCTTGCAAAGTTGTAAGGTTAAGCGCATTCAACCGTTCCTCATATGTGCGTCGTTTCAGTGATCTGGGTATCTTGGTAAATCTTCGTTGCACTTTCTCTAACTGCTCAATATCTTTGGCAAAGTAGGGACTCCAAACCTGAAATGCGTACTCCAAAATGGGTCGGACAAAGGTTTTATAGATCTTAAGCATCATTTCTGGAGTCAAAGCACCAAATGCTTTTCTGATTAGATAGATCAAGCTGTTAGCTTTTTTTGTTATGGTGAAAATATGCTCCTCCCATTTTAAATCTTCAGAAATCTTCACTCCTAAATCCGTTTGAATTTTGACTTCAGAAAGTTGAACATCATTTAGGGTATAAGACTGGTGTGGATTTCGATTCCCTATGTGCAAGACCGTGCATTTCGTGGCATTAAGGCTGAGAAGCCATTTCTTTGACCAGTTTGCTATGGCATTCAGATCTGATTGAAGTCTGTCATAGTCAAGCAGCGGGTTCCCAAATAACTTTGTATCGTCTGCAAAAATTCTGATGTGGCTTTGCACGGAGTGAGGAAGGTCAAATGTGTAAATAATAAATAATACTGGACCAAGGACCGAGCCTTGCGGCACGCCACTGAATACTTCACGTTGGTCAGACAGTTCTTCACCTATTCTTACTTGAAAGGTTCTTTGCTGCAGAAATGCCTCTATCCAGTTAAGAAGTTTGCCTCGTATTCCGACATGAGACAGTTTATGCAATAGCCTTTTTATGGGAACTTTGTCAAACGCCTTCTCGTAATCGAGATAGATGACGTCTGTAGGTTGTCTAGTATTAAATTGATCGACCCACAATGATAAACATGACAGCAGGTTAGTCACTGTTGAGCGGCGTGGATAAAAACCGTGTTGGTGCTCAGGAATAACTCGATTTTTGGCTAGAAAGTCTCTGATAAATTTTACTATGATCTTCTCTATTAACTTGCAGACCACACTAGTTAGGCTTATAGGTCTGTAATTGGCGGGATCAAGCTTGTTTCCTTTTTTGAATATTGGGGTGACTATGGCATTTTTCCAACTATCTGGTAGAATACCAGTGTCATAGGACGTTTGCATAATAAGTGCTAGACTTTCGACAAGGTTACATCTCTGCAAAACAGCCACCGGAATACCATCAGGACCGGATGAAGAGTCTGTGTTCATCTCTTTCAGCGCGTTCTTAATTATTTCGTATGTAAATATGATGTCTGCTACAGAATCCTCAACCAGTAGATTTGGATTTAAGTTGGGCAGTGGATCCAATGGTTCTTCTTGGAAAACACTCGAGAACTGTTCCGCGAATAGTTCGGCTATTTCTTGTGATCCAGTAACAGTTAGGCCTTGCTTATTACGTAGAGCAGTTGGTATGCTAACCCTTGATGATACTTGCTTACTTAAATACGAGTAGAATTTTTTTGGTCCAGCATTCAGAAGATCACTCTCATAAGCAATGCGAGCTGCTTTGTTTTTATTTGCCAGCATATTGTTTACCTTTCTGTAATCATGGTATGTCTCATCTAGTCCCGTCAAAATATATCTTTTCCACAGGGTGTGTTTTTGGGTGATAAGGATTTTTGTATCTTTTGATATCCAAGGCTTGTCTGGAGCTTCACGTCGAACTTTAATTTTTGGCGTACACTGGTTAATTGCTTTCTTGATAGTGTCGGTAAAATGTCTATATTGGGACTTGGGGCAATGCAGGTCCCGTAATGTTCCTAAATTATGCAATAACATGTTCATTTTATCATAATCAGTTCTTTTGTGGTTTAACCGAATTTGTGTTTTGGCAGCTTGTTCAGTTGTTGGAAATTGCATTGAAACAATCATGCAGGAGTGGTCGCTCTTCCCAATAGGAGTTTGGTGTTCTATGTCTGCAATGAGTGTTTCATCGTTTGTCATAATCAGGTCCAGTAAAGATGGTTTATTCCCTGGTCTGAATCTAGTGTGTCTGTCCACTAACTGTTCCAGATTATTATCTTTGTACCACACTAAAAAGTTGGTTTCTAGTGGAGTTACGAGGGGCGTTCAAAATATTCTCGGTATTGATACGTTACAACCTCTTTTATATATATATATATTTGTTACTGGCCGCTAAGATTCATCCATTGACATTAAAAAAAAGTAAAATTGGAACCGAGATGTTCTTTTGTTTTTCTACAATTGCCGAACAAACATGAACACCATGAGCGAATTAACAATTTTAACGAAATTAGAGCACCGATCCGTCATAAAATTCTTGACAAAACAGGGTAAAAATCAAAAAACCATAAAAGAGGAAATGGATTGTGTTTACCGTGAGTCTGCTCCTTCTTTATCTACTATTCAAAAATGGTCAAGCGAATTTAAGCGTGGAAGGGAGAGTATTGAAGATGACCCTAGACCTGGCCGGCCTGTAGTGACTACCTCACAAGAAAATATTGATAAAGTGGAAAAACTTATATTGGAAGACGGCCGAGTGAAGGTAAAATCTATAGCTCAAGTAACCAATCTCTCTATTGGTACCGTACATGACATTATACATGACCATCTTAATATGTCAAAAGTAAGTGCAAGATGGGTTCCGCGAATGCTGACGCTTCTTCAAAAGGATATGCGTGTGGCTTGCTGTTCAGATTTTATCGACCTGTGTGGTGAAAATCCCGATGAGGTGCTGCAAAAAATAGTTACTGGAGATGAAACCTGGGTTCATCATTATGACCCAGAGAGCAAACAGGAGTCCATGCAGTGGCACATTAAGGGTTCAGCTCATCCCAAGAAGTTCAAGGTAATCCCGTCAGCTGGCAAGGTCATGGCCACAATATTTTGGGATTGTGAAGGAGTTTTGCTTATCGATTATAAAGAAAAAGGTGTAAATATCACAGGGCAGTACTACGCTAACGTTATACGTCAATTAAGAGATGCGATCAAAGAAAAGAGGCGAGGAAAGTTAACCAAAGGTGTTCTGCTTCTGCATGACAACGCCCCTGTCCATACTGCTCATATTGCAAAGGCAGCTATTGTTGAATGTGGGTTTGAAACTGTTACTTATCCACCCTATAGTCCGGACTTAGCCCCAAGCGACTTCTTTTTGTTCCCCAATCTTAAAAAGGATCTGCGTGGAAATAAATTTTCTGACGATGAAGCGTTGAAGACGGCCGTGGAGGAGCATTTTTACACCAAAGATAAAAAATATTTTTATGAGGGATTAAAAAAAATAATTGATCGATCTTATAAGTGTATGAACATAGGGGGGGAGTATATTGAAAAATAAAAATATCAAACTTTTCGTACTTGTTTGTTTTTATCCACATACCGAGAATATTTTGAACGCCCCTCGTACATATCCATCGTCTTCATTCAACCACTTTACTCCACCGTAATTAAAATCGCCAAATATAGCTACTACATTAGATTCTGAAGCATTTTGAAGTTCCTCCAATAATAAGTTATCTTGTTCCAAGGTAGATTCATGTCCCCTATACAATCCACATATTAAAAATTTATTTTTAGCAACATTTACTTCTAGCCATAGGCGTTCTGTCTCTTTATGTTTGTCACAATAATTGTTGTAAGGTTTTATTAAAACGCCGTGGACCACACGGGAAGCATATATTGCCACACCACCACTTCGTTTAGTAATGCGGTCATCACGGTACAGGTCATATCCAGGTATATTTATCATAGTATTGGGTACATTTGGTTTAAGCCATGTTTCAGTAATTATGATCAGGGTAGGGTTTATGTAGTTCACTCTTGCAATAAATAGATCCAGTTTTGAATTTATAGATTGTATGTTTGTGTAGAATATGGTTATCGTAATCAGTGCCGAGGATAGTTTGTGCTGTGATACTGGGTTGAGTGATCGAGTTAATAGTTTTTTGGGGAGCTAAATACGGGTCTAGCTTTAATTATCTTCGGATGTCCTTGAACGTATTTGATTGTTAGATCATTTTCCCCACTAGCCGTTCGCTGCTCGAGCTCCTCCCGTAAGTGTTTTAAATACTCGCGTTGCAATGGAGTGAGGTCCGCCTTGATGGATGACGGTTTCGATAGTTTCTCTTTGCTGCGTAAAATATCTATTGCTTCACTTTTGTTCTTTAGAATGATTTTTAGTGGGCGAGGTGCGGATTTGGCGTCCGACCTTGGTGCACCCAAACGAAACATCTTCACTCCAGATAAGTTGACATTGTTAGTTATTCCTTGTATCAACTTAGCACACTCTCGGTTGTCGTGTTCTTTCCTCTGATCGACCTTGTCAGAAGATGACTCAGGAATATCATAAATAATGATGTTACGAGCTCTATTTTCCCTTTCGGACAACTCCTGGATGGCAGCCTCAGTTGCAAGCATATTTTGGCGGACGCGTAATTGTTGCACTTCCTCTGTCAAATCATTCAGCTTTTTTAGTATTAGAGGCAGCTGGGTCATAGATGATTTGCAGTTATCGCATAAAAATGTAATAACGCGTGCAACCGTTTTAAGCTCAAACACTCGTATTTCTGTGGGTGATAATCCGTGACAGTCTCCACACAAGACACCCTTACAACAGTCACAAGTTACAGACAGCTTCTTGTCGCTAGGGTTTTTAGTACATTTTGAGCACTTTTCTGTTGGAGAGACATTCTTGGTTTTTGTTTTGGAACTCATGATTGGTGCTATAAAATCCTTAGAAACCCCAAAATGGTAGTTTCCTTTGGCGGCTGGCAACACTGGCTGTGGTTCTCTTTGGTATTGAGTTGTCAACTTGCTCTGTGGTAATGTATCGAGTTGAGGGTACACGCAAAAATTACAAAACTGTTCACTATCAAACGTAGGTTTATCCTGATGTTTAAATGCATTTAAATTGCAAATTATGCTGTAATAACACTTGCACTGAGAATATAAGAGACAAAGTCCAGAGTAATAATTAATTCAGGTGTGAAATCACTGTATTAACAACAATCACAACAAAAACTTTGAGAGCACCTAGTTCACCAACAACAACTTTGACAGATACGATTATATGACGATGATACGATACGACGACGATATGATACGACGAATTAACACATAGTCTATCTTATAGTCCTTGTCTATTATACTTCAATATTATTCTTAGTCTAAAACTGGTTCGTGTAATAAGAAAAAGTTGACTTTCTAATATAATGACGTCATGATTGTTTGACCACTCATAAAATTAGTCAATTAATAGTAATAATAGCATTAAAATAATGTCTATTGTTCATGATCAAGTAATAATTTGATTGCAATGGAATGCACATGCACCAACTTTTGACTAAGTTAAGTATGCTACTGACAATTTTGTTATACTTGTTGGTTTCTACAGAAACAGGGTAAGCCCAAGCCAAATCATTTATCTGTGTGCCATGAACTTGCTTGTTTGATTGACATTTATACCCTCTCTCTATATTTATAAACATACCTGTTTAACTTTGTTGATGACATCGAGCTGGTTGGTTTCATCAAGAATCTCATCTAAATTAAGAGGGTGGTCATCACCATCTTGATGTCTTGACCTCATGTGCCGTACTATTCGTGCCAACACACCAAAGCGGTATGCTGAACTACCAGTCATCGTTTTATAGCTAGAAGAACATAAGTTCACTTGTATTATTATTTTATAGCAAGAAAATTTTGTTAGTCTTATTCATACACATTTACTTATAAACAAACATAAACACTTATTTTTACAGTAGTTAGTTGGTGGTATCTAATTTAAATATGTCGCTATCAATCTTTGTAGCATTGTTGTGTTCTGGTGATAAGATAGCCAGTTCCTCAAAAGTTGAGGATTCCAGTTGAGTGCGCTTCCATCTTTGTTCATATTATCACTTAAATATAAGGTGAGAAACAGATGATGGCCAAGTGCTTACCCATAAATGTTAAAATATTACAAAAAATGTTTGTGATACAAAGAAAGATTCCCTTGTTTTCGTAAAAGTTAGCCATCATTAGCCTATAAATGTCTCACTGCTGGGCGCAGGTCTTCCCACGTGGACTAGAATAGCACATGGGCTATCTAAAACCCAGCATCCTGGCCTAATGCAGGTTGGTAGATTTTGATTGATTGTCATCTTACAACAACCACTGGGACCAACAGCATTAAACTCCTTCCGAAGCACGGACTAAACAAAAAGTTTGTAGAAGTAGTAACTAAAACTACAGATATTTTATTTGGACAACCATCTGACATTACAAGAGTTGCTTAACTTGCAAGATCTCAACATTAATCATTAAATTTATTATTACAATAATATTATATTCTTACTTTGATGCATCCAGCTTGGGCCCAGTGCTGGCTGAGCCCGATGATTTGGATTTCTTTTTACTGTCATCTTTGAATTGGGAGTCATCTCTCTTCTTTTTTTCAACACTGAAACATTTTGGTAAACTTAGAAGCAGACACAGATATTGTTTCGTAGTAAATTCAATTCAATGTTTAAGTATCTTAATTTATTTACAAATTGTTAATGGTAAGTGGATCCTAATTATATTTCTTTATTTTTAAGTAGTTGGTAATTTAATATTAATAATTGTTGTGGCTTAAACTTGATTTGTGCTTTTGAAATAAAAAAGTAAATAAAGTAAATTGAAAGCTTACTAAAGTTGATGTTAATAATGTGTGTAAGAATTGGTGAATAGTAGATTAAAGAACAACAATCATAATTAGGTCAATTGGTTTCTTTTATTCTCAAAAACATAAAATAACAACTTTAGAAAGGTTTACCCATATTCTGAACCTCTATTCCAACTCACGACCTTTAGTCTTCGATTTAGGATACGTTCGTATTTCGATTTCGAACACACATTATTACGACAACAGACGGAAGATGTGGGCCTCCGCGTTAGAGCGAGAGAAAGTACATAATAGGCCCCAACAAAGCCAGCCAGCGAGCGAACCGTATCCGTAGTTAGCTGATGTCCAGGGAAGGATGTAGCTGCGTACCTCGGTGTTGCAAGTGCCTTTTTCTTAAACGCCTCCCGTTCCCGTAACAGTGCCGGATCCATTGTTTGTTATAGTTTAAATACCTTCAAAATAGTAAGTACTATTATTTTACTTTAAAATATAATTTAAAACAAATTGCTTTCATGTTTCCCTTGCACTTCCTTTCAATCAATTTCTACATTTGACTTGACAGTTGTCTTGTCTGACTGACACATACACAAAGTGACATTTAAAAGTCAAAACAACTATTGTTTATACGAAACTAAGGAGTATAAATTTGTTCAGCCTATTGATTTACTTAAAATCAAAGACCTAAAAAGATAGGGACAGGAACTATTGTTCTATAGCTACAACAGGTTATATAAATATTATAATTTTCGACACAACATAATGAAACCTATATTTGTCTCTTTTCATCTATTTATATTTAATGTTTTCTAGTTTCTGGCAATGTTTTTGCATGACGTCACGATTTTAGGCGCGCGTGCCACCTCCGCCATTTTATTTAACATCACTTACACTAGTCTTTGGTAGGTCTTTTTAAACTGCATAAAAGTAGTGATGAGGCAAGCACGGCTGATAAAGATAAACAATACTAAATACTATGTATTACATTGTGCAAACTAATAACTTCGGAGCGTGTAATACGTTTGTAATAAATAATAATTCACGATGTTTAACTGCTCTAATTCATACAATTACTACAATTTTTTTATGTTATTATTATAGGTTACCTAGTAATGAGGTAATGAAAAAGAAGTGGCTTGATATAATTGGGACGGAAAATATTAACCCAAGTATTATCCACATTATTACATTATGCAATAGGTCTTTTTTGCACTGACATGTTTACCTTGACCTGTGACCGTACAGATTTTTGTTCTTTTTTTAATTCCATGTGTTGGATTATATTTATTTATAATAAATTTTTAAGAAGATCAACTGCTTTTTTATTTAGACAATTTATAGGAACAATATGATCGACAAGCATCTGAGGTTCCATGGGTAAAATTTGCCCGCACTGAAAAGAGCAAGTTGAGCTCACTGAATGTAAGTATCGATTTACTTCTAAGCCTGCTCTGGTATCAAACCTACAACTTAGTAAATCGAAACTAGTACTCAGTAGGCCTAACGTGCTCTTTGGTGTATTTTAAAATTACTACGATTCTTAACTAAGACGGTTCTCACATTATCCCGCACTGGGCTACGGAGAGCAGGGGGTTGATCACGCTAAATCATCTCAACCAAAACAACAACCGCAGCCGTTCTGCCGACTTTGTTAGCGCGATCGCGTGTTTCAAACGCGATAGCACTACTAACCGCTGAGGTTCATTTGTGGTTTGGTTGAGATTATTTAGCGCCCTCAGATCTGCTTGTATGCGCGTAGCTGTACTAAGGTTTTTGTGTTTGTATAAAAAACATGCTGTCACGCGCGGCCAACAAACATTTGTGTGGTTGAATAAACGTTTTGATTATAACTTTATGTTTTAAAAGGTAGTCGTGTAGACGTCGTCATTACGTTTACTCAACGGCATTTAGGCCCATTTTATTCAACTTAATGTCATAAGAAAATCGAATGACAGCCATATAAATGCCTTTTTGGTCGCTTAGTCGTCGTATAGATGTTGTCGATTTAACTAATAGTTGAGTAACGTTAGCTGCTGCAATGTGTACTCGACTTCATGACGAGTAATTGTTCATTTATCGACATGTTACCTACGTATTACCGTAAATGTTATAATAACGTAAAAACAATCATAATATACAACAATTTTGGTTTCGCTTTACTTTTCATCGTCGTGATTAAAACACAATCGAAGGCGACGGCCATCTTATTATTATACATTACATTAAAATAATAAAACAACTCTGTTATTTGTCAGCTACAACCATTTCTGTTGTGGAAAAAAGTTTACTGATTAATGTAAGGTAAGTTTTAAAGTAATTTTTCATGCGCTTCATAAATGCTTAAGTATTATTTAATGTTTAATCATATTTTTATCGGTAACTATGTTATGGGACTTCAATATAACTTCCAGACGTATAAATTGTCTTCTTCAAAAGTGTTTCGTCGCCATTCCTGTACTATTAGGGTTCATTGGGTACAAAGTAAAATTGTAAATACAAACAAATATTATAATTATGTACCCATTTATTGTTCCATTATGTTTATTTTGTATGAACCTAATAGTTTTACTTTTGTAGGAAATCCTCATAAATACAACAAAATGATTCAAATGCCATATGGATAAGTTTATATCGAAGACAGATATGAAGAAACTAAAAAACATACTTAAAGTTGGAGGATGTGGTTTAATTATGTTTCAAGAAATACAAAAATAAACAAATCATAAAACATTACTGATTTTTTATTTATATCAGTTTAGAGTGAGTACTTAGTTACCTAATTCATAATGAATAAGTGGAACAAAATAAATAAAATTAAAATTCAATGAACTTATTATGCCAATATTGACCATTATCGACAATGATTATTGAAACATTTCTTCCACTTTTAAAAGACTTCTTGGGTCTAAAGGACCTATACAGGGTATTCTTTCGTTCAGTATTATATTTATTTTCCTTAACGCGTCATGTGGAATATTATAATCGATAGCCAACTTTCTATAATTATTTCTAAAGTCATCATCTATATTGTGTATGTCCTTCTCAGTAATACATTCACTTTCTGAAAGTAACTACACATACTAAGACTGAAATCGTTAGTGTTCGTAATTTTCAGCATTTTAATTAAAAGAATATCTGCAGTTTCATTATTTTCAAATATTTTTTTTACTACGGAACCATCCTGATATTCCTCTCTTCCAGCTTTTTTTTTTAAATTTATTTTGGCTACAAACAGTCATGTACAATAATAATAAATAGTGACAAACAATTGTTATGTTTAAAAAACAATTGTTATGCCCAAAATATGCACAATGCAAAATCATAAATTATTTTTATTTTTATATATTTTAATTAAACGATAGTAGGTACGAAAACAGCGAAATGATCTTTAAATTAAGCATAGTTTTGTAACAATACCATATAATTAAATATTTTTCCTTCGAGCGTAAAGGGACGTTTGTCACCCAGTATTAATTTGTACGCCGAAAACGACCTCTACATCAACTGACTACCTCCGCGCCCTACACGTCATCGGCACCTATACGTTACATACCTACCTCCCGCTACTAAACGAAATATGCACGATTGGGAAAAAAAGCTAAAATATGCATTAACGCCGTAATTAGAGAGTTATATACATTTAAGACTTTATACTATCGCGTTGCATTGCATGAAAACTATTTTAACGGGACTTAACATGATTAATTTTTGTAACAATAACAACATATACCATATCTACTTACTGCTGGACGTTTCGGTCAATCGTGTTAATCGTGCTAGGTCCTGTTAAAATAGTTTTAATTATATGCATTTTTAATTATTTGCATATGAAATATGCAAATGCATAAAATCCGATGTCCATTAATAAGTACTTAACAGATTCGATGATAGTGTTTTAAAACTTTAATACACTATCATTGTTCGAGACAGTGTGAGAAACCGCCTTAGTTAGGAAACGTCTAGGGGAATGTTTTTAGTTTTTGAGTACTTACTTACTTACTTCTTTTACGAAATTAACAATTTTTTATAGGTACCTAAATTAAAACGGTTGTAAGTTGTTTACGCTAGATAGCGGGCGTCTCGATGTCGATATATCGATGTTTTTTTGACATCTCTACTAAAAGACGCCATTTTATATAACACAATGGTTGTAGGTATGCACGTTTTTTTTGTAGGTATTTCTCGTCCATATCTTTTTAGGTCTTTGATTTTAAGCAAGCAAGCAAGGGATGCCAAAAAAACGTCGGTGTTTCGATATCGATAGACGCCCGCTATCTAGCGTAAACAACTTACAACCGTTTTGATGTATAAAAAAATGTTAATTTCATAAAAGTAGGTAAGTAGGTACTCAAAAACTAATAACATTCCTCTAGACGTTTTTTTTACTAAGGCGGTTTCTCATACAGTCTCGAACAATGATAGTGTATTAAAAAGTTTTAATACTCTATCATTGATCTCGAATCTCATAAACATATTATTAATAAGTATATCAGATTCCAGATAATCAACAATTTGTAATCAAAAACAAAAAAACAAAAAGCCAAACCAAGTCATAGTCAACAATTTGTTGACTATGACTTGGTTTGGCTTTGTTTTTGTGTTATTGGTTTTTCAAATAAAATCTAGTCATACTGCGGAGAGCAGATCTGCTGCTACGCGCGGTACCGCACTGTAACGTTTTTTGTAAGTAAGTAGGTACCTACTTCTTTTTATGGAAAACGCGTCTCGGGAGCGTAGAAGCTGAATCTGCTAGTCCGCGCGTGATAACATGTTTTCTACACAAACACAAAAACCTTAGTACAGCTACAAGCAGATCTGAGGGGCGATCGCGCTAAATAATCTCAAACAAACCAGAACTAAACCTCAGCCGTTAGTAGTGATATCGCGTTTGAAACACGCGATCGCGCCAACAAAGTCGGCAGAACGGCTGCTGGTGTTGTGTTTTGGTTGAGATTATTTAGCGTGATCGACCCCCTGCTCTCCGTAGCGCAATGCGGGACAATGTGAGAACCGCCTTAAGAATCGTTGTAATTTTAAAATACATTTTAAGAGCACGTTAGGCGTACTGAATATTAGTTTGGATTTATTAAGTTGTAGGCTTGATACCAGAGCAGGCATATAAGTAAATCGATACTTGCATTCAGTGAGCCCAACTTGCTCTTTTCAGTGCGGGTAAATTTTACCAATGGGACCTCAGATGTTGTCGATCATAATGTTCCTATAAATTGTCTAAATAAAAAGCAGTTGATCTTCCTAAAAAAATATTATAAATAAATATAATCCAACACATAGAATTAAAAAAGAACAAAAATCTGTACGGTCAGCCACAGTTCAAGATAAACATTTCAGTGCAAAAAAGACCCATAGCATAATGAAATAACGTGGATAATACTTGGGTTAATATTTTCCGTCCCGATTATATCAAGCCACTTCTTTTTATTGCTTCATTACTAGGTAACCTATACCTAATAATAACATAAAAAAAATGTAGTAATTGTATGAATTAGAGCAGTTAAACATCGTGAATTATTATTTATCACAAACGTATTGGACGCTCCGAAGTTATTAGTTTGCACAATGCAATACATAGTATTTAGTATTGTTTATCGTCGTATCAGCCGTGCTTGACTCATCACTACTTTTATGCAGTTTATAAAGACCTACCAAAGACTAGTGTGAGTGATGTTAAATAAAATGGCGGAGGTGACACGCGCGCCTAAAATCGTGACGTCATGCAAAAACATTGCCAGAAACTAGAAAACATTAAATATATCTATCTCTTTCATCAAACGACGTTACTGATTAGATGAAAAGAGACAAATATAGATTTCATAATGTTAAGTCGAAAATGATAATATTTATATAACCTGTTGTAGCTATAGAACAACAGTTCCTGTCCCTATCTTTTTAGGTCTTTGCTTATAATACACTCATCAAGTCAGTGTCGTACTGTATTAAAAAATAATTTTAATTGAAGTATGTATAGTTCAGAAGTAAAAGATAGTAATAGTCTATCAATGAATTAAAGTCATTCACAATATCTGTGATTGCTACATCCTCTTGCCTACTCGGCACCAATATATCGTAATCAAGTTTTGATCAGGATATGATTATTAGGACTAAAGGCGGGTCTCCTGCTGCGACACTGTTTTGTGTTTTGTAACACCTAACATCAAACATCTAACAAAATATGTACGTAGGCCACGCCCAAATTTGGTAGATGTTTGATGTTAGGTGTTACAAAACACAAAACAGTGTCGCAGGTTGCAGGAGACCCACCTTAACAGTTTTCGGGAAAAATATTGAAAAAATTTCTAAATTAGAAAGTCTTCATTTTCTCAATGTTCTTTGCAAATTACATTAGTATTCAATTAAGTTGTGCTTTGTATAGTACATAAAGATTAGATATATTAGTGTCCATGTCTACAGCTTCCTTAGTCGACATAGAGAAATTCTAAGCATGCCATATTTTTGTGCATATTATGTGCAATGAAACGTGTCAGTCCTAATTTTTGTGCCACCCCAACTTCGTTACTATGAGTTGTTTTATGTGTGTAAGCTGGAGACACGTGTCACCAGCTCGCACACGCCCGTTAAGACAAACCAGTGAGGATAGGGTTTTAGACTATAGCCAGAAATTTTGTGCATAATTTGTGCACTAGGAACAAAAAAAACTAACCATCATACTCAAATACTGTTGAAACTACGATCATAAAACTGTGTGCGAGCTGGAGACACGGGTATCTGGCTTGCACAGCTGTATCTTCGTAATTGTTTAAGCTACGGTTATGAATTATACCTCAAAATTTTGTGCATAATTTGTGCATAAGGCACAAAAATTTTCAAAACTTTAACTCAAAAGGTTTTTGAGCTACGAACCGATAAGTATGTGTAAGCTGGTGACACGTAACACGGGCTAACACATGGTGAATTACTGTAACTGTATAAGATAGCGTTTCGTTTTAAAGATCAACTAATACGTTATAATTTGTGCAAACACGAGGCAAAATTTCAAATCTCTGGGCCTCTTAGTTTAAAAATTATAAGCCAAAAACTGTTTTCCCGCCAAAAAAATCAAAATAATGGCTCGGAAGTGGCTAAGCGCGCCGTTGCCGTTCCGTGCGCTACACGATTGCAATCGAGTTTGAACTTAAGAGCTAGCAATATTTAGAGTCATTTTAATTTGCGCTCTCATTTATGTACCGAGAATTTTAGACTAGGAGCCGTTTGCTTAGATTAAAACAAAAAGGGAAGATACGGCATTAGCGTCTCGTGAGTGAGCCGCCAAAATTAGGCCTAAAGGCACAATTTCACTTCACAATTTGTCGAGCGAACAGGCTACATCGCACTATTGCGGATATTCTACTGTGTGAAAAAGAGAAAGACGCTACTCCGCAGTGGCGTCGGAATCGGTCGTACGTACTCGTCTGTTGCGAAGCGACCGAGACATCAACGCGCTACTCGCTGACTCTCTCGCGCTGACGTTGAAACTTACCGCTTTGTCTCGCTTGCTCGATTTACACTTTATAGGTGTGCGTGTGTGAGTGTTTGCTTAAGTAGTTGAGTAGGACTATATTTTGAATGACTACAAGTAGGAGCGTGCCGTATCTTCCTTTTTTGTTTTAATCTAAGGCCGTTTGTTAAAGCGATGCGCAACGCGACTAATTTAGTTTCACTATAGGTACCTAACTAACCTACCCTACTTTTTATTTTAAGGCCTCAGTACTAGTGTTGTTGCAATACTGATAGTTTCACTATCGATAGTTGATCTTGAAAAATAGTCGTTAGCGCGAATAGTCCTATCGAAAATATCGAAATGCTGCGATACTATCAATAGTATAGATGGTGAAAATTGGGTAATACTATTGAACTTGGTCGATACTATCGATTCTAAAGTCAAAGTCAAAGTCAAATTATTTATTCAATGTAAACCTTTACAGGCACTTATTGACGTCAATACTAATAATAATAAAAAAACAGTTAACTAACTTATAGTTAAGACTTAACAACTAATCTAACGAGCTATTAGTCTGTGCCAGATAAATGCGCATCGCTACCCCCAGTACCACTGCACGCCGAAACAGAATCGCGTCGATTCTACCGATACTATCGACGTACGATACTATCAATAGTATCGATACTATCTATAAACTATCTACGCGGTTCGATAGTATCGATAGTTTTGCTTTAGAAACTATCGACGAATATTTGATACTATCGAGTGAGTATTGTAAATCTAATCATATGATGTGATAGATGACCTACGTAATTACCAGCTATATTACCTTTTATGAGCAAGCAATGGTATCGAAAAATGTTAGACTATCGATGTTGAACAACTGTTACTATCGATCGAATGGTTTTTTGTTGATACTATCGATAGTATCGAAACTATTGAACTTTAGCAATAGTATTACTTATTTTTATCAATCGATGCTATCGATAGTATTGTCAAGGGTTGATAGTTTCGATAGGACTATCGATAGTATGACTGATTTTCGAAGTCACGATAGTATCACGATCCACGACGCAACAATACTACCCAGTACACATTGGCGTATTTTGGCCCACTGCCGGCCATAGCCATTGTGTAGACGGGGTTAATGGTGTACAGTCGCGGGCAATTTGTCGATAGTGGCGCGCAATTTATCCCCTCTACACAATGGCGATTGCCGACAATGGGCCAAAATACGCCAAGTCGCCAATGTGTGCTGGGTAGTGTTGTTGCGATAGCGATAGTCAATCGATAGTATCGTGTTACTATCGAGACCTCGAAAATCAGTCATACTATCAATAGTCCTATCGAAGGTCCTACATAGGTCATCTATCACATCATATCATTAGATTTACAATACTCACTTGATAATATCGAAAATTCGTCGATAGTTACTAAAGCAAAACTATCAATACTATCGAAACGTGTCGATAGTTTATAGATAGTATCGATCCTATTGATAGTATCGTATGTCGATAGTATCGACAAGCAAGTGGCGTCTTTATCCGAATCCTGCGAAAACAGAAGTAGCGGCTTTCCATCTGTCGAACTGTCTCGCGCACAAAGAACTCGATGTCTCTTTCTGTGGAATGCCTGTTAAACACAACCCAACCCCAAAATACTTGGGCGTTATACTGGACAGATCCCTGACCTACAAACACCACCTCGACAGCTTAGCCCTAAAATTGAAGACTCGGGTAAGCATCATAAGAAGTCTCGCTGGTACCAGCTGGGGAGCCTCGGCCTCGGTCCTGCGGTCGTCTGCACTCGCGCTTGTTTACTCCGTAGCCGAATATTGCGCACCCGTATGGTATCAAAGTGCGCACACCTACAAGGTTGACAACCAGCTCAATGAAACCATGCGGATAATTACCGGACTTATCAAAACAACCCCGTTACCTTGGCTTCCAGTACTAGCGCACATACCACCACCTGAACTGCGCAGGCTCAGCGCAGCTATTGCCGAATGGGAAAAAAGTCAAAGGCCAAACATACCAATCCGGGAGACTCTGGAACAACTGCCGACCCAACGCCTTCCGTCAAGATCTCCTATCTGGGCCGATGAACGTGTAAACGCCCCTTTCAGCTTAAAGGAAGCGTGGCGTTCTTCCTGGGACCGCTTTGACGTGCCGAATAGGTTTTTGATCCCTGACCCAACTGAAAATCCCGCAGGCAGCGATAGCCAACGCGCGCTGTGGGTCAAATTAAATCGGTTCAGATCTGGACTTGGACGTTCAAACCACCATCTTTACAAATGGGGGCTAAAGGACTCGCCAGCGTGTGAATGCGGAGCTCCGAACCAGACACTGCGTCACATTGTAGAGGACTGCCCACTGCACTGTCTCCCTGGTGGCCTGAAAGAACTCCACCAACTAACGCCTGCAGCCCAAGAATGGCTGTTAAACCTGAAAATTAAGGTTTAGGACATCGCAGTTTTGCCATTCGATATGATGATGAGTATAGACCAAGTTTAATAGTATTACCTAATTTTCACTATCGATAGTATCGATAGTATGGCAGCATTTCGATATTTTCGATAGGACTATTTTATTTTATTTTATTTATTAGGACAACCAACAAGGCATACACTACAAAATACTTATGTAAGTGAGCTGTATCTCGTTCTAAGTGCTGACTTAATTAAAGGTTGCCACGGCATGCAAACGTGATGCCACGGCATGCAAACTATTCGCGCTATCGACTATTTTTCAAGGTCAACTATCGATAGTGAAATTATCACTATTGCAACAACACTAGTACTGGGGCCTTAAAATAAAAAGGAAGGTAGGTTAGTTAGGTACCTATAGTGATACTAAATTAGTCGCGTCGCGCATCGCTTTAACAAACGGCTCCTAGTCTAAAATTCTCGGTACATAAATGAGAGCGCAAATTAAAATGACTCTAAATATTGCTAGCTCATAAGTTCAAACTCGATTGCAATCGTGTAGCGCACGGAACGGCAACGGCGCGCTTAGCCACTTCCGAGCCATTATTTTGATTTTTTTTGGCGGGAAAACAGTTTTTGGCTTATAATTTTTAAACTAAGAGGCCCAGAGATTTGAAATTTTGCCTTGTGTTTGCACAAATTATAACGTATTAGTTGATCTTTAAAACGAAACGCTATCTTATACAGCTACAGTAATTCACCATGTGTTAGCCCGTGTTACGTGTCACCAGCTTACACATACTTATCGGTTCGTAGCTCAAAAACCTTTTGAGTTAAAGTTTTGAAAATTTTTGTGCCTTATGCACAAATTATGCACAAAATTTTGAGGTATAATTCATAACCGTAGCTTAAACAATTACGAAGATACAGCTGTGCAAGCCAGAGACCCGTGTCTCCAGCTCGCACACAGTTTTATGATCGTAGTTTCAACAGTATTTGAGTATGATGTTTTTTTTGTTCCTAGTGCACAAATTATGCACAAAATTTCTGGCTATAGTCTAAAACCCTATCCTCACTGGTTTGTCTTAACGGGCGTGTGCGAGCTGGTGACACGTGTCTCCAGCTTACACACATAAAACAACTCATAATAACGAATTTTTGGTGGCACAAAAATTAGGACTGACACGTTTGATTGCACATAATATGCACAAAAATATGGCATGCTTAGAATTTCTCTATGTCGAATGAGGAAGCTGTAGACATGGACACGATATATTATGCTTTTAAGCATGTAAAATATTATTTCAAACATGTAAATAAGACACTGATATGTATATTAATATTGTTTAATAATAAATACTTCAAAATTATTGTCAGCTTAGCAATATAAACAAAAAGGTAACAAAATGTGATAATAAAAAAAAAATGTTCTTAACACAAAAACTTAAGAAGCTTCTAAAATAATCAGTCAAATATTAATAATTATTAATGAAATCAGTAGTTCTGCTTACATGCTATTTAAAAATGAATTTCATGAATTTGTGTAAAACAGTTTCTGTCCGGTAAAAAACATAAAAAATCGCCACAACAGTGGTTCTTTTGGCGCGTCTTCTACTTGTATTTTGGTTCGAAATTTTAGTAGAATTGATCGATTTCATCATCGCTTTTGTTTTCATTATCAGTAATGAGCTTGGTACCTAACTCAAGTTTATACTAACGCATACGCATGACATTTTTCTTCGGTGTTTCTTTTTGTCTTTCTTGCTCTCTGTACTGTAACCAAGAATTCACAATCACAACGCATAAATCAAATAGGTGCGAAATCGCGAATGGTCCATTTTTCGTGCGATTGTGAGAAGGACAAACTAAAAGCATTCGATCAGTAACCTCACCCATGTTTAGATTGTACATTTTGATAAGGTCTCATTACTTTTTCATATCGGCTCTTTCTTGTGTGATTTTCCAGTCTCCAGAATATGCACTCTATTAATGTGCTCTCTACCATTGTAAAAAGTATTTCGTCGTCAATATATTGGTCGTAATATTTATTCAATTCCCTAGTACTTGCATCTATTTTTTTTTACGGGTAACGGGTAAGCGCTTGACCTTCATCTCACCTGATGGTAAGTGACGATAAGGCCGAAGGTGGAAGCGCGCTTCACCCGGAATCCTCAACCACTGTGGAACTGGCTATCTTATCTCTAACTGTCGGAACACAACTATGCTATAAACATCGTTGTTGAAAATGAAAAATGAAAAATGCTTTATTACTTTCTGCATGACTTAGACTAAATAGAACTAGAACTAAAACATGTTATTAAATTATCCTACGTCTAAGACTTATCTTGGTAGTAACAGGGGATCCCAAACAAGGCACAGCCTGATTCTTGGGATACCAATGATAATATAGTAACAGATATTGAATTTTAAGTCTGTACTTAATAAACAATATACTTATACTTATATAAAAAAGGGTAAAATTTTAACGAAAGAAGAAGAGTTTTTCTGTAATATAAAACTAAATTAAGCGTGGCATGTGATCAGTGTGCTTGTGAACAAGTGCGAACAATTAAGTGACTGGTCATCATACTCTAAAAAGGTAAAATTGTTTCTGTTGCTGTTACGGCGAAGGGCGTTCGCCGTAACAGCGACGGAATAAGGGGTGTGGACCCAGGACAGGTCTGGTTAGGTTTCGGAAATGAGGGCATGCGACTTACTTGGTAGATGATTGGTGGGGGCAAGGCAGGAGACGGGGCAGCGAGCTGGCGGGCGGCGATGTAGGCGATTTGTCACGGCACAGCACAAAGTCACTTCACGTTATCACAGGCACTATCATCCCAGGGTCACTATCAATAAGGGCAGATACCAGCGCGCGTATTTTGTGGGCGTCTCGCGGTAGCTAGCAGACAGACTGACTCCCTCGCCGGCCGCGTCGTTCCTTCACCTGCTCCAACTTCGCGATACAACGCTAGATGGCGCTAGGCGTATCTTAATACGCTTACAAGACGTCTCGCCCGTGGCGAGTACAGTTGCTGTGTAGTCTAGTGTGTGTAACCAAGTAAACAATGTGATCTTTGCCTGTCGCAGTGTGGACAGTTTTATGTCACAGAATTTTAAAATACGGTTATATAATGCTGGAAATGAATAAGCCGAAAATCTTCTTCCAAAACTCGATTTCACTTCAGGGGTTGGAACTTAAAAAACACGTTTCTGGAGTAAAATTGCGTAATCTTTACTTTTGAGGAGTTGTGTGTGTGTGAGCTTAGACACGCTCTAGCAATGTACAGTTGCCGAACACGTAAAAGCTGAGCCTCCGTATACAAGGCATTAGTAGAAAAACGGAAAGGTTTTTTAAGCATTACTTTAAGGACTGCTCGTTGAGCTCTTTCTAGTACGATTAGGTGAGTTTTTGCTGCACAGCCCCAAATCCCAATGCAATAATTTAGAAAAGATTGACAAATAGCCACGTACACTGTCTTTAAAATGTCAGGGCTACATACATCTCGAAGCTTTTTCATGACTCCTATGATCTTGCGAATACGAGCGGCTAGTGCTATAATTTGAGATTTAAAGTTGAGCTTTTCATCAAGTACTACTCCCAGATATCTTAAATCCTTGGTTTGTTGGATGAGTTCACAACTGCACTGACTATCTATGGTATCACTGGACTCATAGTTGTAAACATGTATCTTAATGCCCTCCTTAAGAGGTGGACATGTGGAAGCCGTCTTATGAAAGCGGATGCGGAATAAATTATTAATTCAGAGACTGGCAAAGTGAGTAAAAATGAGTCAGGCTTTCTGCTTAAGTTGAATGATGAGCTTATTAAAGATAATCTTAAAGTTGCTGACATTTTTGATTCCTTTTTTGCCAATATACCTATTGAAACAACTAGACATTTAGAATCGTCCTCTACTGTAGCACAAAGTTTATTAAAACTTAATTTTAAGAAAAAAGTACCGATCTTTAATTTTAGAGATATAACATATTTAGACATAATAAAAACGTACAAAAGCTTGAATAAGAAAAGAACGGAAGATTTATGGGGTCTCTCTGTGACAGTTTTGGAGCCTATTATAGAAGTAATCGCACCGTTTTTAGCAGGAATATTTAATAAATGTATCGAAGTAGGTTCATTTCCAGATTTAATGAAAAATAGTAAAGTAACTCCCATTTATAAATCAGGTGATAAATTTAACGCTGCTAACTATAGACCGGTTTCTGTTCTTCCGGCACTTAGTAAAATTTTCGAATCTATAATCTATACGCAAATGAATGCACACTTTAGAATGAATAAAATTTTACACTGTGATCAGTTTGGTTTCACGAAAGGACGGTCAACTATAGATGCTGGAGCAAAACTGGTCAAAAACATACTTGACACTTGGGAATCTTCGCAGGATACAGTAGGTATTTTCTGCGACCTCTCTAAAGCCTTTGATTGTGTTGATCGTTCAACTTTAGTTGGTAAATTATTTCAATATGGCGTTCGTGGTAATGCACTAGAATTAATAAAATCTTATCTGCACAATAGAAGTCAGAAAGTAGGTATAAATAATGTAGTATCAGGAGGTTCGATAGTCAAAATGGGGGTACCCCAGGGATCTATTCTCGGTCCCTTTCTGTTTCTTGTTTATCTTAATGACCTTCCATTCATGGTTAAGGAAATGTCGGAAATAGCGTTATTCGCTGACGACACTTCTTTAATATTTTCTTTAGATAGGAAAGACCCAAAGGTTGGAGAAGGAAAAATTAACGAAACACTTAACAGAGTATCACAATGGTTTTCTGTTAATAACTTAGCACTGAATGCTAATAAAACTAAATTTCTTAAATTTTCTCCACCTAATACACGGCTCAGTCATTTAAATATTGAATTAGATTCGGAAACGTTAGAAATTGTTAATGAAACGTCTTTTCTTGGTATTAGGATAGACTCTAAATTACAGTGGGGTTCTCATATCGAGGGTCTGGCAAAGAGGCTCAGTTCGGCTGCTTTTGCTGTTAAAAATATAAGAAAAATTACAAATCAGTCTACTGCTAGGCTGGTTTATTTTGCTTATTTCCATAGCGTTATGTCATATGGATTACTACTATGGGGAACGGCAGCAGACGTTAGTAGAATTTTCATTCTCCAGAAAAGAGCAGTTCGGTTTATATATCAGTTAAAAGCACGTGATTCGTTGAAGGAATTATTTAAAGATATAGATATCATTACTTTACCGTCCTTGTACATATTTGTAAATATTATGTACGCTCGTAAAAATCTACACCTTTATACCAGAAACAATGAGGTTCACGGATATAACACAAGGAACAGGAACAAACTGTGTGCTCCGAAGTTCAGACTTAGCAAAAGTAGTAAATCTTTTATATCCAACTCAATTCGTTTTTATAACAAAATACCTGACGACATCACTGCATTGGCAGACAACAAATTCAAAACGCACATTAAACGTGTGTTAATTGCGAAAGCTTATTATAAGATCAATGACTATGTTGCAGACAAAAATGCATGGAAATAAGTCTACTCTGTACTAGTGTTTATTATTAGTATTTTTAGTCTATTATTAACTATTCTTTCATTCAATTATTATGAATTGTTGAAATTATTTAGTTTAGTTATTATTAATTTTATTGATGCGTACAAATTGTACTTAATTATGTTTAATAATTTGTACCTACTTAATTAGATCTATGACACTGTAAAGTAACATTGTTACTTAGAGGGAGAAAAAAGTAAGGCCTCCTGAGTTTCTTGCCAGCTCTTCTCGGTCGAAGGCTCTCCCAAAATCCGAACTGGTGGTAGATTGGTTAGGTAGGTAGATTAAGTAGGTAGAGTAGGTTATGGTCTGTGCCAGCTAGATGTGCATGAAGGGTCATTTACCCCATTTGTACCAGTGGGGTGCTGCAGTTTAGGTACGTTCGGCCGGCGTGCCTCCCAGGAAGGCCGCCTAGGCGTATGACAGTAAAGGTTGCCGCTCGGCTCTCACGCTCCACGTCGCGCGTCGTCGCTTAAGGCCAGGTATTTCTCTCTCGCGGCTTCTCTCTCGCTCTCTCGATGGTACGACGGTACGGGACGGGTATAACAGCGAAGCGGCGCGTTTTATAGGTTATATTGCCTATATTTATAGACTTTATATATAGGATTCTCTGCTAATTTATTTGCGAATTATTTGTCTTTCGTTGAGTACAAAAATTAAATGTAAAGTATCAGTATCGTATTTATATATGTGTATAGTGTGTATGAATGTATTGTATGTGTGTATATATATGTATGCATGTATATATATTATATTTTAAAATAATTTTATATCTTATTTGGTGGATTTGGATCGGTCGTATTCGGTTGCATTCGCATCACTGTCGATCGAGTTGGACTTGTGCCGATGCTGCGTCCCTAGCCTGGCTTCTGCTACCCTCGTCATTTTTTGTCCTCGGTCCTGTGGGGGTGGACCGGTGTCGCGTCGTGTCGCGTAGGCAGGCTGGATCGGAAGTGAATATGGCCGGCGCGACGCGACGCGATGTTGGTTTGCCCCCGTAGGATCGGGGGTGGGGAGTGGTGGGGGTGGTGGGGGTTGGGTTGGGGGCGTGGCGTCGGTGCGGGTCTGGTTCGATTGATGGTGATGTGAATGTGGTTGAGTGTGATTGATCTAAATCTACCACTTATTTATTATTATTATTATTATTATTTTTTTTTTATCGAGTGATGTTATTGGATTTTGTAACTGAATGAGACTTTGAATAGATTGGATCCTTAACTAATACATAGTTTTTTTTTTTCCAGAATTTAAACCATTATTTTCTATGTCTCAGATGGTTTGAAAAAACTTAAAGCGCGATCTATCTAGCCTTGAGAGGAAGCACTGCGTCGGCGTGGCGTTCGGGATTCTCATGCGGGGCGCGGGGGAGCGGTGTTTCGTGGTCCCCTGTTTCCTCCTTCAGAGGTGGACCAATTTTTATTTAAGCGCCGGTTGGGGGAGGAGGTTTTCTGTGTCTGTGTGTTTGATTTTTTTTTTTTAAACGAGTTACCTAATGTTTCTGAAGACGCCTTAAAATGAAGTGATTTCGCTTAATTTTGAAGGCTCCTGGTTATTAAATAAATGACTTAATGCAAAGGAATCAAGCATACGGACGTGAAGGGTCTCTTTCTTTAACCGTTGCTGAAGGGGTGGTGGGGGTTGGTCCGGTTTTGGAAGGGGGCTGCGGGGCGTCGTTTTTCTGTGTTTGGTGTGGGAGTTTTGTGTGCCGCGTCGGCGTGGTGTTTCCTCTTAACTCGTAATCCCTACGCGCGCGCGTAAACCCTGCGCTCCTGACGGACGTCAAATCGATATCGAGTCGGCTGTGCTTATCGGAATATGAACGCTCGGGTCACGAGATAGGTTTCAGTTTCGCGTGGGGGTCGTTGGAGGGTGAACCTTCTGTACGGTAGTAGTATTAGTTATTCTGTGCTTGTACCAAGACGAATAAAGAAACAATTTTAAAACACACAAGTTTATGCTTATTAATTTTTGACGTTTTTTTATGCTTAAGTTTTTATAAAAAAAGATATTTGAATGATTAAAAATGTCAACCTTATTGGTTAGGTACTAATGTTTTCCAAAACTCATTTCAGCCGCTACTTTATTTTACTTCAATAACTCCAATTTATATTACTTACCACAGTATCAATACGATAATTGGAAATCATATTACACAATTCTATGACCACGGCTTATATTTCGGTTCGACGCGATTCTGTTTCGGCGTGCAGTGGTACTGGGGGTAGCAATGCGCATTTGTCTGGCACAGACTATAATAGCTCGTTAGATTAGTTATTAAGTCTTAACTATAAGTTAGTTAACTGTTTTTATATTATTATTAGTATTGACGTCAATAAGTGCCTGTAAAGGTTTACATTGAATAAATAATTTGACTTGACTTGACTTGATGAATTTAGTTTTCTTAGTGTTCAATGTCAGCAGATTATCTTGAAGCCGTTTGTGTATAGTGGACATACCTTGCTCAGCAGACTGAAAAGCTTCTCCTTAGCCCTTACCGGAGAACAAAATAGCAGTGTCGTCCGAGTAGCAAATCATTTCCGCATATGGAATGTTCAGGGAGTGAATGTCATTCATGTATATAATGAAGAGTGTTGGACCGAGAATGCTCCCCTGAGGGACACCATAGGTGATTTTATGTACGCTACTTGTGCTCGAACCCACTTTGACAAGTTGTTTTCTTGAAGTTAAGTAACTGCGGAACCAAGCAAGGGCCACTCCACGGATTCCCAAAAATTCCTGCTTAAGGAGTAATATGCGGACGGATACCGTGTCGAAGGCCTTGGCCAGGTCAAGAAATACCCCAATGCAGTTTTTTCGTTTCTCAAGGGTAGAGGAAATTAGGTCGACTAACAAAGAGACAGCGTCTTCAGTTGATCTTTTTCTCCTGAAGCCGAATTGTCTTGCACTAAGCAGGCCAAGGCCCTCCAGAAACGATACGAGTCGTTTGTTAACAAGTTTCCCTAAAATCTTTGAAAACACACTCAGAAGCAGCGTTGCCAGACGTGCGATAATTATCGTAGATCCACGATAATTTCGAGGGGCATGCGATAAAAAATAATAATTAAGTATCGCACGATAATTTGTATAATTCGTCTACTTTCCACGATATTTTTTGTCAGTTCTACGATAATTTTGTGACAAACCTGGTTTAGTATCATTCGTTCAGTCACAGTTTGGAAATAACGAAATTTAAGGTACCTCAGTCAGTCCTTTTTCTAGGCGATGAGCTTTTTTTTTTTTAGCTCGTGACGTTGGATGTTACCATATTTGGAGTGCCCAGTCGTATAAATTCTGTCTTTTTGAATGCGATAAAAACACGATAATTTTGCAGTAAATCTAGGATAGTTTATCTACGGATCTGGCAACACTGCTCAGAAGAGAGATTGGGCGGTAGTTACTGGGGCAGTCCTTGTTACCGTCCTTGTGAATAGGGGTCACTACCTTAATTTTCCAGGCATCAGGAAAGCACCTAGTACTGAGGCTCAAATTAAAAATGTGTGTCAAGGGCATGACTAGGTTGTCTCTGATGGACTTGACTAACTGGTTACTAATTCCGTCAAGGCCAGGAGCACTGTTATTTTTAAGATGTCTAATAATTGAATCGACTTCCTCAGGGTCAGTGGGGGACAGAAAGAAAGATCTATGAACGCAGTTTAAATTGTTTTTTAAATTCAAATAATGTCTTCTTTCAGTAAAATGTTCCATCTACAATATTCAAGGTACTTTCCCTCCATGTGGCATGGCATGTCCGTGGGACGCCCTGTATAGTAGTTATTTAAGTGGTAGTATGCCGGAAGTGAAAAATTTAATACCTCTGGGACAAAATTGTCTGCGGCCCAGTTACTTATCTTCTTGTTCCTCGAGTAAGTTGTTGTTCAGACGTAACGAAGGTGACGACCTAGTACGTAAATTCGAACTTCTTCGCGTGCATGTAGGTTTGCCCACGCCCACGCCTAGTCGTAGACCTTCCGCGTCCCTAGTTGGCACACGTGACGCTGAGGTACTGGGAACTATTTCAGAATCACAAGAAATAGCCGGATGAAAGCACTGGAACTTCTAAACCGACTTCGTCCTCATCAGAACTACTGTTCGAGTCATGGTTACTCTGTTGATGGAACTCGGGTTGAGAATAGGCATGATCCTCATCTGAATTGTCTCCTGAGAAGTCTATTTCGGAGTCATTTAGTGCATCGGTGATATCGTGTTCTGATAGCACTGAAACAAAAGCAAATTATTAAAAATACAGGAATACAGGATTAATATCATTATGTACAACACAAAGTACAAATATAGTTTAAAGGTACGTTTCCAAGACGGACCGCAGACTGCAAACTGCAGCTGCAGGCTGCAAGCGACACTACTACTTTCTATGCATCTCTATGAAATTGATTCCAAGCGCGGCAATACTGCGGCCTGTGGCCGCGGCGCGCAGCGACCGCAGAGCAGAGTACACTGCAGTCTGCAGTCACTGCAGCACTAGTGGTGTCGCGAACCGCAGAGAGTTTGTTTACACGTGTCACGTACAAAGATGGAGACTTTTTCGAAAGATGATGAAGAGAAATTAATTAACTTTGTCTTCATCTTCTAACAAAAGACAAAATAATAAACTATCGGTAGCGTTGTCCGATATTCTGTCTCGCACAAAGGTACTGGAGTGACTGCATCGGGCATCGTTTTATGCGTTGTGCAGCCGTGGCATGCAGCCGCGCTTGGAAATAGAAGCAACCGCGACCGCAGGCAGCACTGCGGTCAACCGCAGCCGCTAGCCGCAATGTCGCCTGCGGTTGTAGTCTGCGGTCCGTCTCGGAAACGTACCCTATCAGTTTAATTATTAGACGTAAGTATCTACTTTTGTACTTTGGAAAGCACGTAGAAAAAAAGGTCAGCATCTCGAACACCATGAACCAAGCTACAAAAATACAACTACGCAGATTGAACTTATTATTCTATTAACTAATTAAAATAAAAAGGCGCGTGATTCATCCGACGCCATTTTTTAGAAAGTGACAGATGACACTTGACATTTAATTTTTTTTCTCAAATGTATTTTTTTATAATTTATTTCGTGACCATGGATACTAGTCCTTCAGTCGTAATATTAGAGTTCATTGTTTATGCTTAAACTTATGATAATGAGAGATGATATTATGAACATTTAATGCTAAATGATGTTCCCCCCAAACCCTTAAGTTCCAGTAAAGATGTGGGACTTTACTAAGATCTCGCACGGACTTCTTGAGAGAATTTAAAAAGTGATGTTGCACTGTTTTGTTTTATTTGCCAACACTCATGCACGTTCACGAACACTTAACAGTAAACAATCCACCATTATATTACATTAATATTCAACAAAACACAAATTATAGAAAACAAGCGGCCGCTCGCGGTTTCACCCGCGTGGTTCTCGTTTTCCGTAGAAATATCGAGATAAAAAGTATCCTATGTGTTAATCCAGGTTATAAACTATCTGTATGCCGAATTTCATCCAAATCCATTCAGTAATTTTTACGTGAAAGAGTAACAAACATCCATCCATCCATACGTTCCCGTGGGAATATCGGGATAAAATGTATCCTATGTGTCAATTCAGGTTATAAACTATCTGTATGCCGAATTTCATCCAAATACATTCAGCAGTTTTTACGTGAAAGAGTAACAAATATCCATACATTCTTACAAACTTTCGCGTTTATAATATATTTTAAAGTTTATGGTACCTATATTTATAGAAAACAAAACTGCAGACATGACGCTTCACTTTCCCGCCAAGAAGTCCTCTCAGTCTCAACTGTAGACAGATCGATGTTGCCAGTAAATAAAATATTTTAAAGTTTAGGGTACCTAGGTATATTTATAGAAATGAAATCGATAATTTTTTTGTTTTCGTACTGTGCGAAGTACAAAAGTAGGTAAGAGGATTTATAGCCCTCTGTAGCGCCATACGCCAATATCCATTCGAACGCGAATACTATGGCACTAACTACTAGCGATTTATTTATTTTAATAACATCATCATAATGCTTACGTATAAAAAAATATAATTATTCTTATTACTTGGGTTATAATAACTAGGGCCAGAGGAACTCCATAGCGCAGGCAGTGGCTAGCGCGTTCGATTTGCGATCTTGCCCGCTAAACAACTTTCACAATGCCGGGTCGCTGGATGGGTGACCAAATTAAAAATATCTCGACTTACTCCGTGGTTCGGAAGGCCGTAAAGCCGTTGGTCCCGCATGTGAATTGTCCTTGTGGGAATGCTTGTGACCAGCAGTGAGACGTTTATAGGCTGATGATTTGATTTGATTTTTTTGAACTAGGGCTATTAATTAGTCAATGACGCTTCGAAACGGAATGTTTTCAGTAAGTAGGTAATTCATAAAGATGACATGATCATTTGTTATTCTTACTACAGTTAAATTGCTATAGAAATTGTTAAAGCACTTCCACAATTAGGAAGGTAGGTACCTAAAAATATACTTACTAAGTTATTAACAGGAAGAGGTTGAAGGGTAGAGAATGCCCATGACATTAAGTCCTTATCCTTAAATAGTAGGTACTTATCCGTGCAATAGGTACCTACTTATCCTTAATAATTTTACCATAATCATCATTTACGGTACCAAGTAAGAGATAACTAGACCTACACGTTAATAAATAATAGAATGATTATCAAAATCTTATTATTAATTTAAACCTACTTAACATCTTATTATAATGCTGATGTAGAGAGTCACGACATAAAATTGGTAGGGTTTCGTAATAGGTGGGTGACTAACAGTAACAGTGCGTGCTGCGTGCCTTATTTTTCTATTGATGTAGCTCGCAGTTGATGGCAGTTTAATGTAATGATAAATTCTGGCTTCCGTTAATGTGATTTTGATAACACAAACGAGCGAGCGATCCAGTCATCTATGCGCATTTGTACTAAACATACATAGCTACCTACCTAGGTATTGTACTTACTTAATATTTATTCTGAAGGCTCCTATGCATTTTTTAGCTTGTTATTATTGTTCTTGTCCTGCCATAACATTGTATTCCTCTATCATTGAGCCTATAATTTGTAGTTGCAATCAAACGCGAATGTGAAGGAGGTACTACCTACTTAGGTATATTACTTATTGCCAATGATGTATCATTGCTTATTGCTATTTTTAAACAAGTAAGTTTATAGAGCGTCAATCGGATAAGTAATGTTCTTAAAAAGTTTTCATGTGGCATAATATTTTACCGTGATATTATGTGCAGTGTGCAAAACAAGTTTGACCGCACGAAGTAAAGCCGGCAAATTATTTCTGTTGTCGGTGTTTTGTCACTGTGGCCGACAAAGTAGGCTTGAGTGGTTGTGTGATAGCGCCGAATTATTTAAGTGAGTTGTATTATACTTTATTTATTACACTATACTCGTACCTACCTACTCTACAAACGCTACCTTACCCATTGCTTTTTGTAAAGTAAAATACCTAGGTACCGAATTCTAATCAACCGAGGGTTTTACTGTGTATCGTCATTTGTTTTATTATTGTCATAAAGTTTTTATTTGCCATTGCTCTAAGAGTAGTTTAAGACCGCACTCTTAACTACGATTAAAAGTTTAGATTTATTTACTAACAATAATTTTTCTACTAATCTAATCAAAGTGTTAGTGGAATTAATTGTTTTTATCTTTATCTTTATCTTTAATCGTTGTTGACATTGACCTATATTATTATAGCTCAATGTTGACAGAATACAATTTAAAACTAAATGTTTGTTTATTACCTACGCCACTAATATAAATTTACCTGCATACTACCTACCACTGCCCCGACCACTAACGACAGCATTGTTTTATTTATTTTAGTGTTTTTAGGAAACATGCAATTGTTTAGTAGGTACTTTAAGTATAAATGTTATGTATACTTACTTATACATAAAGCACAGGCGAATATTATTTTGGCAGAACTGGATTTCCTCACATTTATAAAGTTTTATCGTAATGCAGCGCATTTGCGCAAGTTTAGTGAGTTTTGTTTAATTTTCGTTACACATTAGCAGCATTATATAAATGCAAAATATAATAATAATAATTCGTTTTCGTTAGCATTAAGTATTCCCGCAAACTTTTTTTCCACACTACAGCTAGGGTTGGCTGGAAGAGATCTCTTCTTATCTTCATATTATGTTTACCTTTCTATATTTCTTGGGTAACGTGTTTTTCTGTGTTTTCTATGTCCTCACAATTAAAAATTAAATAAGTAAGTAATCTATTTTTACAAAAATAACACGAGGATCGAATCTCTGAAAGCTTTTAGCCCTTTGTTGGCCGTCTACGTTTTTTTATTTATTTTTGTTATAAATATTTATGCGGCGTACAATAATGTACACCATATGTTTAGGTGTGTCTTTGTATCTTATCCTATCTTAAAATGCAAAGCTGCGAATTAAACCGAAACACAGCACGATAGGGAATTTAGTTTTCTTTTAAATGTAAATTCGTTGTGGTTTTTATAACAAATATTTCCTTCTTAATCGCGCTATCATTTTCATTACAACAGTAGGTTGTTGCGTTGTTAAGGTTTTTCTTATATATAAGGTGACTGCTAGAAACCGCAAGAAACTTCAAGGACTGGTCAGGTCAAGTGTTTTAAACATGACAAAAATTACAAAATAGGAATTCGTGTTTTTCCGCGTCAGCTGGGCGATAAGTACATACGTTGACGGGTCAACAGACGGCCGGCCGGCCGGTCGTTGTAAATAATCCGTATTTTTAATTCATTTCATTTTATTTTTCTATGTTATTGCTTTAAAATAAATTAGATACTCAAAGACTATCCAATAAAAATACACAAAATTAATTATTTAATAAAAAATAAAAAAACACGAATTCCTTTTTTGTCATGTTTAAAGACTTGACCTGACCAGCCCTTCAAGTTTCTTGCGGTTTCTAGCAGTCACCTTATATTAAGTGCCTTGAAAGTCTTGAAACAAGACTCACCATGTACCTATATCTTATTAAATAATAATGTCTATCTATGCTTATGTCAATTTTACTAAACATCATGGTAATAAGTAGCAAACAATGATAGAAATGCAATGATGGTTAGGTAGGTACATAATAAAGGCGATAACCATAAGATGTGTCTATATGACTGAACTACTAGGTGACAAACGAAATATGAACAACACCAGGCACAATCCGCAGTGAGAGGTATCAAATCGCATTCAATAAATTCAACTCTACACAAACATCACAAAGGTCACTCTTGATCGGAACGTGAGGGTCGAAGTAAGAGGCTAATATTTTTTATTATAATATTACCTATTCTTAATAATTAGGTAGCGTGTAAGTAATAATTATTAGCTGCTTAGTGGCGGCCAGCGGGTGCTAATCGTGTCGTGTAGCGGTGAAAGAATACCTACCACCCCCTCTCTTCCATAAGGTGTCGTAAAGGGCGACTAACGGACTAAAGACCGCACATACATCCAACAACATAGACCGGCGATGAGCGTAAAGCGGAGATGCATCGCCTCTCTATGCTGTTGGATGTATGTGCAGTCTTTAGTCTTTTAGTCGCCTTTTACGACACCCAAGGAAAGAGAGAGGGTGCTAGTATTATTTCACCGCTATGCCTTTACCGTTGTGAATCAAAGAAGTGTCGATAAGTTTATTGTTCTCTTATCGGTCTTTAATGAGTTTTGATCGTGTTAACCTTAATTAGTGGCGTGGCCGTTACGAGCTGTGTTCATATACAATTGTTACAAACTGGACTCTACCTACACTGTATGGAAAAGGTACATAACATAATAATTCTTCTATTTAAAATGCCATTTTATAATACTGCAAATGCAGCGTAACAGATAAAGGTAACTCTCGAAAGAAAACGGCTAAGGCTAACTCTGTAAGAGTCGAACCCACGACCTTTTCTAATCCGAGACCTGCACCCTAATCCCGGTTACAGGTCGACGGTCCCTACGTATAATCCCATATGTGAAAATCGCAAATTTTTAAGGAGAGCGGTTTGAAAGTGTCTTTATCAGTAGATAACTTTAAAAGTATACAAGCTGTGATTACCAAATTAGGCAAGTAAATAGTAGGTTAAGTTAAGAATGTACTGAATATATATTTACTCGATTTATAATTTGGATATATGTTATTTTACACTTACTGAACTTTACGTCAGAACATACAAAACATTTATCAAATCAAATGGCACTTACTGAATTTTACATGGGGAGTTGCTCAACGTCAAATTTTGTATGTGGTATTTAATGATTTTGTTTTCGGAAAACTTATTGGTTTAATTTAAGATAGGGTATTAGACAAATAAAATAAATTGTAATGTAGGTATTTGTTAAAATTAACTTTTATTAATTTACATAAAATGCAACTGACACTAGGGTACTTATACGAGGGCCCCTCGCGCAGTGACGCTCCGACGTATCATTCAAGTTGGCACTTCAGACATACTACGGCGGAAAATTTAATTTAAATTGCAGTTAAAGTATTTGACATACATACTTCGAAATCTAGATAATTATTGAACTTTTTCACTTGTTTTGTTTCATAGACCGATAGAGTTAAATCAGTAGAAGACAATAAACAAAAAACTGAAAATCACGGATGTGCCACATCTGGGATTATTTTTAGGGACCGTCGAGGTGCATGCGTAAGAGTTAAAACTGCTTAAAACTAAATTATGCCTCATCTATTTTACCTCGGTTGTATTAAAATTAAATCGATATGAATGGATTATTGCAAGAAAATATTTTCAAGGAAGAAAAGGATCTTCCAAATCGGTCCATAAATAAGGAAGATCTATGGAAGATATGCGCAAACATAAGTAGTAGTACCTACCTACTTTTATGAGTTTTCTAAAAAAATATTGTTTTTGCGTAGATAGTCTTTCAACTCGTCTTTTTGAAGTAGGTTAAGGGTTAAAGCACAAAATAGATAGCCTATTTGTTTTGTGGTTATAGGCGTTGCATGTTTGTCACACTCGTCACACGAACGTTTTTAACGTGTGATGTGAAGTTTTGTAGCGAAGGCGATGTCTCTACCAACTAACCTATTATAGTTACCTAGTTCCCGCTAGAAGCATATCAAGTTGTCGAGATTTTTGTAAGGCTTCGAGGAATGCCCTCTTAAATTAGGTCTGTTAGACGTGTGTGCAGACTCCTACCACAGCTCCTACGAGTAATAGCTACATGAAAGATGCACTCAAAGCTTAGCAATAATATTTGGGTAAGGTAATAATATTTTAATTATTAAACTAATTAATAATTTGTTTTGTTACAGATAAAATGGGACCCAGTAGTATTTCCACGTTTTTATGTAGTGCGCTAATATTATTTAATTGGTAAGTTCAGTATAATATTCATATTTATAAACTTTTTTCTCTTTAAGTAAGATCTTATCAGTCTTAAGATTCATCCCAACTAGCAAAACTTATCGTAAAAAAGTCACCAGCACGTTTCTATTTTAGCTATTGGTCGTGAAAAGGATCTTCAAATTGTCGAGTAAACGATCTGTAGGCTTACTCTTGAAACACGTTGCATTAGTCAATTTCCAATCACAAATCTAAAAATGTCAAAAAACACTTTTGTAAGCGACAATAGCCGCCCCACATTGGAATTAAATTGCGTGGAAATTGATTGAACAAATTATTATCGAGATGGCGTTCCGGAATCATCTTTACTTATCCCAATATTTTAATAATTTTATTAATTTTAATAAACCCAATTTTTTTTAACCGCCTCTGTGGTCTAGTGGCTAAGCTACCTGTTTCAGACCCAGAGGTCCCGGGTTCGATTCCCAGCGGGGAGTACATCTTTGTGTGCTCGGTTTGGTTGGTGGTAGGGCTGTTAAGTCCGCCTGGCTAGCTACCACCATCTTATCTAAGTCTGTCGCCATAACAACGATGTTTATAGCATTGTTGTGTTCCGGCAGTTTGAGATAAGATAGCCAGTTGCTCAGTGGTTGAGGATTCCGGGTGAAGCGCGCTTCCACCTTCGGCCTTATCGTCACTTACCATCAGGTGAGATGAAGGCCAAGCGATTACCCGTTGCCAATTAAAAAAAAAAATATCGTGGAATTGTATTGAGATTGAGTTTGCGTTCAAGAGTAACCCCCCTGTGCACGTTATCTCAACGCGATTTGGGCGCACTTCGCTCTACTTTAAATGCTGTAAATATCGTAAGATTATCATATGAATAGCTAAATAGTCGAAAGAATACAGAGTAATCTCAACTTGAATGTTACGAGTACTATAATAGACATCAGTATATGCCATTATTCCACACATCAGCTTCCCCCAAGTCGGTAGAACCTCTTTCATTCGACTTATTTATTGTAACCATAGCAGCGCGGTTGCAGTTACTCGACTCTTTGATCGTGTGAATGCAACCAAGCTGCACTCATAGACCGTTTTTAAAACGGTCAGTTGTATTTTTTTGTGAAAATGCAAGGAGCGATAATAAATGTAAGTAAGTAAGCCTTACTATGTCTTACAACTTTACAGCCATAATGGCAATAGGTATTTGTAACCTTTTGAAAGTTAGCATACAGGTCTTACTTTCTTATGCGGAATAAAATGGTTCGTCTATATTCCTTACATTTTAGTTATTATTATCATGGGTCGCGTCATTTCTAAGTAAAAAATGAATAAAATTAAAATTATTCTGTAAATTAAAATCAATTCGCCATTAATAGCAACTCACTTAGCATCACAGAGCATGCAGTCAATATTAGCCGAGAAATAGAAATGTGGTTTCCTTATTACAACTTCTAGGACCGCCATTGCAGTTAGTTTAAGGTTCCTTAGGCGTAAAATTTTAAACCATTATTATTGGAACAAAATACTGTAATTTATCCAAACCCCAGAGGAATATATTATGTGTATTTCCACATAAGTCCCTAAAAAGCTGCTAGGCTTTCTATAATAATATGTGTGTATACGTAAATATGTTTTAATCAATAATGATAAACTATATTAATTGATAAGTCCCCAGGTATATAATATAAATTATAATAAAAAGTAGCCTAATACAAAAAATATAAAGAACTTATATATTATAATAAGTTTTTTTTTACATAAAATAGTATAGGATAATGAGTAGATGAAACAAGCAGAAAATCAAATGAAAAACTGCCTGTCATTCAATTAGCTAAAAAAATATCTGCTGTAAATTAATAGTTTCATTGAATTTGCAAATTCATTATTTGAATTTTGATCGATCTTAGGTTGTCATTATCACTATATTCAGAATAACTATCAGAACCCGAGTCCTTGATCAGCGGAGATACCTATTTACGGAACGGGAACACACTTAATTTACTAGTAGACGGTTCACCAATTTCAATATCAGTAAACCTTTTAGTAGTAAGGCTGTGGTAGAAGTGTGAATATTTCTACAGAACCCGCACTAATATTCTTTGATCGCTCTTCACCCGTAGTTACAGCCTATGTAGACGTTGATTGTTTCAATCGTGTATATATTTTATTTGCTTTCCTCTTCTTTTAAGTTTTCCCACAGATTGTAATCCACATTGTGCAAAATAAAAGCGAAAACGGTTGTTGTTGTACGTGATCCAACAAAATGGCGTTAACAGTGCTGTTTTAAAGCTTTTATTGATCTTTCATACAACTTTACGCTGTATGATTGCTTTCAAATAATGTTTAGAACATCTTTGGGGCTGTAATAGGTCACAACTTCAATAGTAAAGTCGAATGAAAGCCTTGCAGAATGCTATCTTAAGATATGAAGTGCTATTATAGTAACTGAGATGCTATTTTGTTGAATAAACAGCTTTCACTCTACAATAATGGGTCCGGGTGTCGCAAAGGGGGTGCAGGAAAAATACACTCTAACTTTTTTTTCACAAACTGACGAAAAACATAGCTATCAAAAAGAGATAGAAAAAATTCCAAAAAAAGGCAAAAAAATTGCGAAAAAAAACTTAGAAAATTTTCAGTTGATTTTTATATGGAGCCGACACTTAGAAAAATTTGCGATATTTTTGTATGCAGTTTGGACTTGTAAAATTTTTCGCTTGGTTCCACGTTGTGTCGCAAAGGGGGTGCAGGACTTAAAAAATTTTCGAGGAAAAATTTAATTTTTCACAAACTGACGAAAAACAGCTCTATCAATAAGAGATAGAAAAAAATCCAAAAAAAGTGCAAAAAAAATTGTGAAAAAAAACTTGGAAAATTTTCAGTTGATTTTTATATGGAGCCGACACTTAGAAAAATTTGCGATATTTTTGTATGCAGTTTGGACTTGTAAAATTTTTCGCTTGGTTCCACGTTGTGTCGCAAAGGGGGTGCAGGACTTAGAAAATTTTCGAAGAAAAATTTTAATTTTTCACAAACTGACGAAAAACAGCTCTATCAATAAGAGATAGAAAAAAATCCAAAAAAAGTGCAAAAAAAATTGTGAAAAAAAACTTAGAAAATTTTCAGAAAAAAAAACGTCGCACGTACAAAAACGTCGTTTCTGGCGCTTCGCCGGCCGCTGCCGCGGCACGCTCGCTTCGCTCGCTCGGCTCGCGCGTTTTTGGTCAACATACTAACCTAACCTAACCTAATTAACTCTTTAGATTTTTTCTTATGGCGGGGGGCTTTGAAGAATTTTCTAAGTTTTTTTTCACAATTTTTTTTGCACTTTTTTTGGATTTTCTTCTATCTCTTATTGATAGCTGTTTTTCGTCAGTTTGTGAAAAATTAAATTTTTCCTGTCATTTCAAAATTTCAAAAATTAAAAGTCCTGCACCCCCTTTGCGACACAACGTGGAACCAAGCGAAAAATTTTACAAGTCCAAACTGCATACATGTCGGCTCCATATAAAAATCAACTGAAAATTTTCTAAGTTTTTTTTCAAGTTTTTTTTTTTAATTGGATTTTTTGTCTCTTTTTGATGGTCTATGTTTTTCATCAGTTTGTGAAAAAAAGTTATGAGTGTATTTTTGCTCGAAAATTTTCTAAGTCCTGCACCCCCTTTGCGACACCCTAACCCAATAATGTTGTAATAATCAAACGTCAAAATTTAGTGCTAAGAAAGCTACTTTGACGACAAATTAGCAGTTCAGAGGGCCTAGTCAACTGGCAAACGCTCCACCGGTGACAGCGTCAAAATCGCTCATCAAATTCGCTAGGCTACATCGATATCGATAAGCTAAGGGATATAGAACATACAGGCTTGTCTTAGTATTTTTTTGTTTGATGATAATGTAACGCTTATGTAAGATTAATAAATAGGTAGTAACCACACCGATCCTTTTGAGTTTTAGTGAATGAATGTCACTTTACTAAGAAATTCGGGTAGACTCCTTGAGACAATTTGAAAAATGAATCAATCGCTTTTATCGCCGGAAGTTCGCCAGGCAAGCACGTTTGTAATTAAGTACTTATAATGATGACGAGTGACTTACCTACCATAATATGATATTGTTAAGAGACCAAACCCATTTTTCAGCTTATAATATAAATAAATTAAGACTGAAGACCACAAGCAAACGCTTGCTGCCAAGAATTTCTCAAATATTAACAACTTGACGTCCGTCTGTAATGAAATAAGTGATAACACTAAATGTTACAAACCGCGCGAACATTTAAACAGTTTGATCTTAGATGCGAGTACCCACTAGGTAGTGATTAAAACGTTTGCATCTTGTATGAGTACATCGCCTAAAGTAACTCTATGGCGTAGCGGCTAAGGCTTTCGGGTTTAGTTGTCTAACTACAACACCTATCACATCTTTTCTAATTGATTATTGTCCTAAATAAAATAAAATAAACAACATTCCAAGTACATGGTTTTGCTAGTTAAATTAAAACTAATTTTAAAATATGCAAACTAGCGAAGCAATGTACTTACTGTTACTTGAAAGGTAATGCTAGAGGTTCAACTAATGCAAAAAGTCCCCGCCCGCGCCGCACCGGTTTGTGATCTTGCCAGTTAGTTACGCAACTTTCACATTACCAAGCTAAAGGATGGGTAACCAAATAAAAAGCGTCTCGAGCTCCTCCGTGCTTCGGAAGGCACGTAAAGCACACTGCGGTTGTATTGGCTCAGGGCTTAAGCCTGTTATAGCCCAGTCTGCCTTAGTGCTGTCGTTCATGTGGAAACGTTCAGGACGTTCATAGGATGACGATGAAGACAACATCGCCTTAATATAGGATTGTTTCATTGTTACTTATTTATAGCGGTAGGTACCGAAAACAATTGAAATTAAAAGTCAAATCATTTATTAAATATACGCCTTCACAGACACAATGACATGATCGTGGTCTCTACGCGACAAGTTAAAATATTTATTTATTTTACATTATTTATTTCACTGCCATTAATTATGAGTTGGTTGATAATGTTTCGAAATAAAACATAGGATTATTTATATGTTTACCAAAAATAATTTTAAAACAATTAATTTTATATAATTACCCTAATATGTTGATAATGAATCAAGTACAACTTTAAGCCATGTTTAATGCAGTTTCATTGTTGGATACGACATGTGGTATACATCCCTTCTTTATTGTGAGCCTGATGCAGCATTAAATATTGGTGTTATTATGATTAACCATGCTTTTTGAAGGTATCCAGAATCTCCTAAGAAATTGGAACAATATACTTACTTATAGAAAATTGTCATACATAAAAAGTTAGTAGGTAGTATATATTTACCAAAAATAATTTAAAAACAATTAATTTTATTTATTTATTTTATATTCACAGGTGAATCGACAGTTCTATAAAAAGTATAACACTGAAAATGTGAAAAAGCAAACCATTTACAGATTCACACAAATAAAAATGTGATAGTAACATTACAAACTCAAGCAACAATTACAATCGATTAAGTACTTCACAATCGCCAAATTGATAATAACTAAACTATTACTGAGTATGCTAGATATGGAACTTAATTTGTATTATATGTATAACAAGCCACCTTATGTTAAGCCACCTATTTAAAGAAAAAACAATATTATAACAAACACAATAGATCGGATAATAATAATGCAAGTTTATACATGTATGTTGATAATGAATCAAGTACAACTTCAATAGCTTAATGTTATGACTAGTAGAAATTGATATAAGTAGGTACTTAAACATTTTCTATAGGTACCTACTGCAAGTAAAATTAAATATCAAGTAAAAAATAACATTAATGTTGTATTTCTTAATATATTCTTATTTCCTTACCTAACTCTCTCAAAGTCAAAGTTTATTAAATATGAGGCTTCACTTTCTCTTATTGACATTAAAACTATATGTGTATAAAAATAAATGCCAATTGTGTGTATAAGAAGGTACTGTTTTTTAGTACCTACCTAAGTAAATCTTTTTAATAAAGTACAATAAACTTAGAACTAAATTAACTTTATACTTAATTTTTCCCCATCATATAAACCAAATCACTATTTTATGGGTTAAATATATTTATGGCACACTGTTCCTTTTCTTAAAATAAAAATGTTGTCAAAGAAGGTACTGTTTTTTTGTACATAAGTAAATCTTTTTAAATAAAGCACAATAAATTAACTTTATACTTAATTTTTCCTCATCAAATAAACCAAATTACTATTTTATGGATAAATATATTTATGGCACAGACTGCTCCTTTTTGTAGAATAAAAACGTTGTCAAAATTAGAGCTCCACAAAAAAAAAATCATATAAATAACTAAATTCAACGATGCCAAAGCCATGTTCAATGCAGTTTCATTGTTGGATATGACATGTGGTACACACCCCTCCTTTCTTGTGAGTCTGATGCAGCATTAAATATTCTTGTTATTATCATTAACCATGCTTTTTGAAGGTATCCAGAATCTCCTAAGAAATTAGAACAATATACTTACTTATAGAAAATTGTCATAGATAAAAAGTTAGTAGGTAAGTACCTATGTATTATACAAAATTGCTTGATATTGTTTTTTACTAAATAACCATGTTTGTTCACCATTCTGAGGAAGTCCATCCTCCAAATTATGAGGTAACATTTAAGATTTTTGAATCGTCGTCTCAAATATGCAAAACCACATAAAATAGTTTTATCTTTATGTCAATACTCTTTATTCTAGCAATTTTAACAAAACTGACATTTCCTGGTAAATCCCAATATAATAATAGGCATAATACTTACCTTTATTATGTAAGTAATAATTTATTTATTAAAACTTACCGTTTGAACGTAAGGACTGATATCTTTTCCTATTAAGAAAGATGCTTGTCTGTATAAGATTTATAGGGTATAGTCAATAGGTACACCTTACTACACTTAGAGCCTTGGTTTAATACTCTAAGCTACCTGGCAAATTAAATCTTCATTGGAACCTGTAAAACAAATAGGCAATCTAAGTTATAAATTGATAAATGGACATTATGGATAGGTTACATTTAATATTTATACGAAAAGTCCCTTACTGTTGTCTTATTCTTGGCCTTTCTTGTCATGATTAAAGGTACTTAGGTGGATTTATTTGGCCCAAATGTTTGTATGGTTTGAGAGCCCCTACAAATTGTTATGCAGCGACTTGCTCTTCGTTGCGGAAAATGTTGCATGACACACATTTATTTGGTCACTCACATCGCAACAACTATATCAGCATGCAATTCCCGGCAGACCTTAGTTAGATATTTGAAAGTTCGTAAACGAGAACTCCGAGAACTATTCACAAGTACAACAAACTCGATTTCGTTCATTTGCTCCAAGTAACGTAGGGAAACATTTCTTCCTTAGCGCCTGAGCACTTGATTATCGCAGTCCACAATAGCCCTAAAAATAGCATTTTAAACAAAACTTTCAACACAACACAACTATTCCTTCATCAGCTGATCAAACAATCGCCATTTTGTGTAAATTTTTATCTTCAATGTTTGAGTGATCGCTAGATTAACGATTCTTGGCTTGTCAAACTGTCAATTAGGTCTATTTTAGCGTAAATTTTACGTCGTAGGTAACTTTTGCTTATGTCAATCCCATACATTCGGTTTATCGTAGCGAAGATTTCGTAGCGTTTAATTTGTTTGCCAATTGACTAGGCCCTCAGTTGCTCTCAAAGAGCTGTCAAAAGACTTACGGTCGAATGAAGGCGATCGAGAGAATCTTGATACTGTTAACGAGTAAATGCGATACGAATTCGTTGAGTCTATGTTTACTCGACATGTTTATATAGCCAAAAAGCGTTGAATTCTCATAAATCGAGAAAACTGCTTTTATTCGGCTTTTTGAAATAACAGGATCTTTCATACGAGTGTTTTTCGATCCAAAGTCGTGAGAGTAATTGCTTATAAGAACTCTTTGCTAGTTGGGATGGATGGGCCACAGACATAATATGTCTGTGGGATGGGCTAATTTTGTTTGTTACGTTTTTACTATTGTTAATCCTGCCATGACCCATAGAGATAAGAGTTATCAATGTTATCATAAATTACAACATTTTTATCAGTGGATAGATTAAAACTGTATTTAGTAGGTGCACAGTAAGTACCAAAACTGCGGCTTATTGGTAGGCATACACTACGCATACACATTTATATACAGGGCGTCCCACGGAGATGCCACATGGAGGGAAAGTACCTTGAATATTGTAGATGGAACATTTTATTAAAAGAAGACATTATTTGAATTTAAAAAACATTTTAAACTGCATTCATAGATATTTAAATAATTACATGGTTGAACCGGGAATCGAACCCGTTACGTGAGAAAAATAATCACCTGTAGCTTTATCATACCGATCGAAAGGCTTCATCATAAGGATTTTTTTTTGCTAAATAACATAGTGTCACAAATAAAAGGAAGACCATGAATTCTAACATTTGATGTGAAATTTTGTTCAGAAAAATGAAAAGCTGACATTGCCGTAAAGACATTACAACTGACATTGAAATAAATACATACAAAAATTGATTAATTTTGTATAAAAAATGTTAAAATTCATGGTCTTCCTTTTATTTGTGTGTACCGTAAGACATTGATTACATTGATTATTTTATATTGATGAATACCTATCTGAACTTTTTATTTTTAATAATATAGTTTTTATTTTTATTTCCTTGTAGGTATTAGTTGTTTTATGTTTTTTATTATTGTAATGGAAAGTGCCCTTCTATGATAGGAAGGGCATTTTTCAATTCTAATTGACGCTGTGAAAGAAAGTGAGAAAAGAAATTCCCTTGCTGAGTTTCTTGCCGGTTCTTCTCAGTACAAGGCTCCCGCCCCATAGTTAGACTTACGAACCGATGGCATAATGACATTCATAAGTGCTGTAACCTAAACATGGCCTAACCTGAATAAACATATTAAAAAAATGTATTATTACGGCCGTTTCCCGGAGGGAAAAGCATAGACCGCATAGCTTTCCATTTGCTTCGATCCTGATATACTCTGAACTTGATAACCATATTTGCCAAAGAAAGTTAATTGTACTTAAATTGATGACCAAGGAACGATATTTATTGTAGGCCGATTCCACTGGCTGAGTGATCAGGGATTAACGGTCTAATTGCGCTGTCATTATACACGATCAAAGGTAAATTACCTTGTCATAAGCTAATTACCAACGTAGTGAGCGCTACTTCTCAAATGAACCACTTTTTAATCGCCTTCAGCAATTATGCAAGAAACCTATAACTATCTATACGCCTTATAATGACGTCAATGTGCTTCAATGTTGACGGATATTACCGCTAGCTCACTATTCGTAATAGGTAGGTACACCAAAACAGAATAGAATAGAATAGAATTTCGTTATTACTTAAACAAGTTCTTAAAATAATTAAATAAAAGTATCAACACTTATAAATATATTTTGCAATGACAATGTGTGTGTGTCAAACCGCATTGCTGTGTCTAATGTCGACCTGACCTGAATTCGACATCCTAACACCATTTCTGCCCACAAGCAGCTTTGTTTTGCATCGCTGTTTTCCGGTTTGAAGGAACTATAGGTACTATATCTGTAAAGAAATATTGGCACCTGTGGTACTGTTACTAGATATTAAAATCTAATAGATATAGAAGAACCGTAGCTTTCCATCGGACCGTAGGGTCAATTTAGAAATACTTAACTGTTTTTCTAAATTAATTTCGAGTCTGGGTGTTTTTTTGTTGTTAATAAAGTATGTTTATCCGTTATCTAACCAATAAAAACAAGTTTCAAAAGAAGCTTAACTTGGGCTCTAAATTGGTGTAAATGTGGAAAAGTTATTTAGAGAAGTACTCATTATTTTTTTATTTATTTTCCGTCAAGCGGGCAATGATGTACCTAAGTAGAAAAGTTATAGATGCGTTGTACAAAAAACAAAAATAGCAAAACCATTTATCGTTTAATAAACAAATTTTATTACTATTTTATTAATATTATTATTATTAATAATAAGCACTTATCGCCTTGTCAGTCAGTCAACTGTCAAAACAGATAAGCTAAGTGATCCAGATCGGATCGTTGTCAGATAAGCGGTTAATCAGACAATAAACTCTATCAGTCCTCCAAAGCTGATAAAATAAATAGTAGTAATGTTGAATACTTTCTAATCTAATAGTTACTTACATAGTTTTACTTTATTTTAACACGCTTTTATTAGGTCGACCTGTATGTAACAAACTATGTAATGGAATCTAAGGTAACTAATTCAACCATCTTCCAAGGGTCGTAGCGTAATGAAAATTGGCAGCTGTATGTAGTTCTAAAGACAATACAATAATATGGTAGGTACTGTCGAACTGACCTGATGATGGAGCCGGAAGATATGAACTGGAACTTCATGATGGAAAATCGTATCATAGCTGTTTTGGATTTCTTAGAAAAGTCTTGTAATGAACTTTGACCACGATTAGGTTTCAAGGTCTGATGGTAAAGCCGGAAGATAGGCATTCCATGATAGAGTATCGTATCATAGTCGTGTTTGCACTTGTGAGAAAGACCATACGTAATGAACTTTGAACACGATCAGGTTTCAAGGTTAGACTAAAAAGTGTAAAATAAATTAATAGTTTAAAAAACACTAGAAAAACACGCTTTTATAAATGCACGTAAAAACAAAAAATAAATTATGAATCGTTCAAGTTGTCTCTATTTCTGAGCTGAAGTGTAAACTATGTGCTTTTAATTATTATTACTTATAATATTTGATTGTTAAAGCGTGGGGCGCTGGGATAGGAAAGACTGTCTTGTTAACAAATACTAATACTAACTTTCTGGCGGAAGCCGCATGAGGTCGCACAAGAGCATAACGTTTATGCCGCCAAAGGGTTACCAAAGGGAACCATAGATATCTCGTCCACGAACAAGAACTCTACATTCTGCCGCTGTTGACGCATTACCCTTATGTAGGTACCTACCACTTAATTTCCTGAAAGAAGAGGCGTTAAAAATGTCGGCGAATGTCGTATCTCCTCGCTGCTGGCGCATTTTTTGTCTGAGTTCGACAAACTGTTACTTTGAACAGATTGTTTGATGTAGAGCCACCTACTAGTCGTGCTGCAACTTCAGTTAGAGCGCCAATCTGTCCTGCTTCCCGTACTCAGCAAGTTACAAAAAGTCTTTCCTTTTCCAGCGCCTCACGCTTTTACAATTAAATATTATAATAATAATTAAAAGCACGTAGTTTACACTTCAGCTCAGAAATAGAGACAACTTGAACGATTCATAATTTATTTTTTGTTTATACTTAACCCATTAAAGACTAGTGGTACCAAACGGGACCATTTTTTCGCGCATTTTATATGGTCGCTGTACGCCTTTGCTCTTGGTATGCCTTTAACGCAGAGACGCGTGATGTGTTTTAAGCTGGCCACTGACGATCAGTTTTGCGCGTCAGTCCAGGCGTAAAACTGTGGCGTCACTGCAAATGGTTTTACGCCAAACAGATTTCCCCATTCACTAGCGTCACGCCGGCTCGTCAGTCTCGACCGGCCGGTACAATCAATTTTGAACTTTAGTGTTTGGCTCTAGGGATCAATATTCATTGGAGAAGTTCGAACTGACGCGAAACAATCAATTTTGAACTTTATTGTATGGTGCTAAGGATCAATATATTCATTGGAGAAATTTGAACCGACTCGATTGGAGTGACGATCACACACTCACGGTCAGTTTGGCGCGACGCGCCGGCTTTACGTGTCGCGCCGTCAGTTAAAACTCTGGAGTGACGATTCGACATTCACGATCAAATTTTGGACTGACGTCAGTTCAACTGATGGGAAAAACTGATCGTCAGTGGCCACCTTTAAGGTGGCCACTGACGATCAGTTTTCCCTGATCCTTATCCTTAGCACCATACAATAAAGTTCAAAATTGATTGTTTCGCGTCAGTTCGAACTTCTCCAATGAATATTGATCCTTAGAGCCAAACACTAAAGTTCAAAATCGATTGTACCGGCCGGTCGAGACTGACGAGCCGGCGTGACGCCAGTGAATGGGGAAATCTGTTTGGCGTAAAACCATTTGCAGTGACGCCACAGTTTTACGCCTGGACTGACGCGCAAAACTGATCGTCAGTGGCCAGCTTTAGTGCAATCGGAGCAAGGAGGTGTGGCCTATTTGTAGAAAATTCGATTTTGACAATTATTGTTTTTAGATAAGTGAAATTGATTGAAGGAGTGAAAGTGTCAGAAATTTCTCGAGAAATTGGACGAGATATTCAAGTAAGTATCTCTATTTTTTTCATTTCATAGCAAAACAACAATATTATTACGAACATGTGTTCTTTATAAGTGTTTTGATCGTGTGATTTAGTTAGATTAGTGTAATTGATAATTATGTCGAAAAATTTGTTTGTTAAACTTGCTGGTACCATACGGTACCCCTAGCCGCTCACCGTGTCTTTTCAATTTTTTTTTTTTGATATTAAAAAACATTTTTTTCTTCCGCTCGTGCAAAATTCCTTAAAGAAAACACATTTTCTTCTCTGTTCAGATGCAATATTCACGAAGCACTGGCTATTTTAAAAGAAGATGAAGATCTCGAGTTTCAGCAGATATTTATAGAACCTGCGGAGCCCGCCGTGCATTCAGATGAAGATTCAGGAGAGGAAGACACTTGTGCATTGATAAATAACCTCAGTGGTCGACAGCTCAGTGCCCCTTGTGAGGTAATATTGGCGACAAAGAACTCACGACCACATCGTACATGTCGTGAGAAAACACATAACGTATTTTCACTACAAATGGAAACTCGCGGGAGGATTTCTGCATGAACGACGTAAACTCGCGGGAGGATTTCTGCATGAACGACGTGCGTCTAGTAGTGCTGGACGTGGTCGTATGTCAGCCGTATTAGTGGACGTGGACGCGGCAATGCTAGCAGTTCCAGGGCTAAGTCATCAAGCTTTAGTTCCTCCGGCGAAGATTCAGATAGTTTGCATATTGATGAACCAGTACGTAAGAAAAAAAAACTACTCTCGCGTGCTGGGGTGAAAAAGGATCAATCGAAGGAGCTGCCTGCATTTCCTGTAGGAGATTACTCTAAGTATTGGGAAAAATCTCCTGTAGAAATGTTCGAGTTGTTTTGGGGAGAAACAGAAATCAATTTGTTGGTTGATCAATCAAATAGATATGCTGCGTTGTTTATATCTGACTCGATTCCAAAACTTTCCTCTTAGCGAAGGACGGCCAAAGTCTACGAAGCATTCTCGTACTGACAATCGGGTCAGTTATAACATGAGGTTCAAAAGCCGTGATCACTTGCTTGTTCTTTCTTCGAGCCGCCATAGATGTGCCGCCATAGAGAAAACTGAAAAGCCCGAACTAGATATGGCGTGCATGAAATGTGATATTGGACAATGTGCTGCATGTAATGACCATTTTCATAAAATAATAAATAATACATTTTTTCCCAACTATGTTTATTTAATACCTGTTCTTGTGGATGGATGTACTAATTTACAATTTATAAAGGTCAAAGTTACAATTTGAATAATCGACATGTTAAGACTTAAGAGGCTAGCGGTATCATAAGGTACCATCATTTTTTGTGTAAACTAAGCCTTACATAAATTTTTAAATGCTTGTAAGTATATTGTTGAGTAGACCATAATCAACAACATATTTAAAAAAAAAACAAAAATCTGACACTTCATAAAAACTCAGTCCATACCATTAAAACCCATGTTAACTATAGCGACCCGCTCGCGACTTCGTCCGCGTGGACCCTGTACCCCGCGACGAATTTTTCAAAATTTTATGTACCTAGCTTTAGTCACCCGGAGAAAGTGTAGCTTCCCAACGGTAAAATAATTTTTTAAATCGGTCTAGTAGTTTCGGAGCCTATTCAATTCAAACAAACAAACAATCAAATATTTCCTCTTTATAATATTAGCATAGATTTGATAAAACACTTTTCATTTCACTCGGACGGATCACATCATGTGATCCGTCCAGAGGAAAGATTTGAACAGACTGTTTACTGAATTATTCACATCACATGAATGAACAGTCTGTCATGGTTGATCAAGAATTTAATGGAATACTTCTGCCCTATCTCTTCCTTTGGGTGTCGTAAAATGCGACTAACGGACTAAACATGTACATACAACTAACAGCATAGAGTAGCGGTGGGCTATTCACTTGTCCCGCTGAGCACATGTGGTAAAACGTGAACTGTGGCAGACTACTGAAAAAATCCAAAATCCAAAAATATTTTTTTAATTACTTACATGATTATCTTGGCTAGTGCTCAGGACCTGTACGTACCAGGGGATCCCCTCTTCCTAAATTAATGTTTATTATACAAAAAACGTTGTGCATATAAGTGAGTGTACATAAGTGTGTGTGTGTGTGTGGTGTGAGTGAGTCTGTGCTAGAAACTATAATTTAAAAGACTTTCTATTTCATCGTATGACTTAGTTTTCAGTCGCTCGACAATGATTTTCTTGCACTATAATTAATAATAGACGCGAATATATGTATGTAACTGTATCTTAATGTTCTGTTCAGTGTATCAGCAACCGGCGACGCGACATGGTGCTGGACGTGCGACGATGGCAAGTGCGTGAAGGCACGACACGACCCGCGCAGCTCCGAGCCCGCGCTCAGCTTGGAGGCCTGCAAGATGTTCTGCAACGAGTACGGTGAGCGATATATGCACGATTGTCTGGTGTAAGTGGACCTGAGTTGTTCTTCGAGTCTCAGGCACATCACTAAAGGGGCATCCCCTCTCCGTACATCACTAATTTTATTTATACTGGCACCTCGAGACCAACCGTTAGGTTATGAAAGAAGTACCTACCAGCCGTCCCTGCGCCAGTAAACCAACTCGCGCAGGAGACTATCTGCGTTAGTCTTGACGCCAAATCAGTGCCCGCCGAAGCGCGCTCTTCATTCGGTTCTTATAAAACTATGTCTCGGAGAGTTTCCCTGTGAACACGTGTAGTTCACTGCCTATTTTCCAGATAGGTAACCGGAGCTGCCGAGCTCGCTTACTTCTCGTTGCACGAAGAGTACTTACAACTCGCAGTTGGCACTGCTCGGGTCTCTCACAATCACAGGATAGAACCCACAGATATATCTTCGCAGAAGAATATGCCCCAACTCAGGCCAGGTTGAATGGATAGAGGTCTGCCAGATGTTCTGCAATGAGTACGGTGAGTGATATACCTATCCACACTTAACTTGTGTAAGTGTATCAGCAATGTCTACGGAAGATGGCATCAGTCATTCGACGACGGCAAGTGCGTGAAGTCACGGCTCGACCCTCGCAGGTCCGAGCTTACGCTCAGCCTGGAGGCCTCCAAGATGTTCTGCAACTGGTACGGTAAGGTCGGTAAGCGATATATGCACGATTGTAGGATGTAAGTGGACTCGGGTTGTCCTTCGAGTCAATTGATAGAAACATCGTCAAGGTCCAATTACAATCACAGAATAAAACCCCAGATATTGATATGCCAATTGCCATCTTATATCTAAGCATGTCGCCATAACAACGATGTTTATAGCATTTTTGTGTTTGAGCAGTTTGAGATAAGATAGCCAGTTCTTTGGTGGTTGAGGATTCCGGGTGAAGCGCACTTCCACCTTCAGCCTTATCGTCACTTACCATCAGGTGAGATAAAGGCCAAGCGCTTGCCCGTAGTAGAAAAAAGAAACATAATATGTCCTCGCAAAAGGCTATCAACGTCTCGGATTCTCGGCCTAGGGTAACTGGATGCAGACCTGCAAGATGTTCAGAAATTACGTTGAGCAATATATCTACAATTTGTCTGGTGTAAGTGGACTCGGGTTGTGCTTGTGGGTGTTCGATCATTCGAATCTTTTGATATACGATCGTATATTACGTACGATCGTATATATTTTGAGAGGACATATTATGTTTCTGGTTCGATGGGTACTCGAGTACACATCGAACCAATGCATATAACGCAAACAAAGCGTTATATCTTTTGGTATACCCGATTTAAACGGGTTTTTTGTCGACAACAAAAAACCCGATTATTTTAATCGGGCTGACCTGTTTCTATAATGAATTAAACAAAGCTGTCTTAATCATAATGACTAAAGCTCTCTATATTTTTTTTAATAATCCAAGTATAGAAAAAACCAGTATGAGACCAAGCTTATCTCCGCAGGTCTCCTGTGGCCGAAGCCTACGGGTGACGCGGACCTGGGCAACTTCTTGTCGAAGGTCAACATCAATAACCTGGACGTGAAGATCGCCAGGCACGGCAAAACCGATGACCTGATGGAGGCCGCGGCACAGGTAACTGGGAGGGTTTTAATCATTTTGAGGTTTCATACTTAGCCAATGACGACTTCGTGAAGCAATTTTCTGCTCACTGATTTGCAGCCGCTTGGATCACTCACAGGTGTTTGCCAGCCCATGGAAAACTTGCTTAAATAATAAAACGATAATTCAGATGATATATTTTGAAGGTACAAGCGGAACTCGAATTCGGCTGATACCTTTTGTCAGAAGGGTGTGTTCAAGTTGCGCTAAGTGCATTTTTTTCAACACTTCCAAATTATAATTTGTACTCAACTTTTCCTGAAACATAGAGTTGGTAATCCGTGTCCTTTTTAATATTTAATCGATCATGCCATAATAGTCAATACAATGTGTTTATTTGTTTATTGGCGGGCCGCCCGCGACTTCTCCCGCGTGGACCGCGTCGGTGTGTATAATATATTCTCTGACCGCGTACCCAAACGACGCGTGCGTGACGAATTTCCAAAAAAATCATTCATTACAAATCTTGCCCTGAGATGAGAATTACAAACACACAAAAAAAGAATAAGCCAAATATGTTATTTGAGGTTAATTAATTATGTATGACCTCCGATAGATTTGAAAGTGTCAGGACACATGACTACTACATTACTATTTTTTTTTCATCATGGTTAACTACTAAGTAGGTACCTACTATGCAACTTGGGCCTATCCAAGTTTTAATACATTAAGCATTCTGTAATCACTGAGAACTTGAGACAATTAGTATCAAAAGTATAGAGCGTGTATATATTTCACACCGCTTTTGAACTTACGGAGAAGAAGGGATGAATATTTATAGGTCCTCAGATTGATATTTCCTAATCTTTTCTAGCTCCCTATACTTTACAAGCTAGGTACTTGAAATTTTTATTTTAAGAGGGTTTACGCCATTCGGTTTCCCATAAAAACTTCCAAGTCGAAATTTTTAAAAACCAATCAGCCAGTTTTGATGAAACTTTGCATGCTGAAGTAAAGCGCATGGATCTAAATTGTTTGTTGGAAACATTAAAAAAAATGTTTATTTAACTGAGCTATTGCGATTTTTAACTTTCTATACTGGACTTTAAATCGCAATAACTGAGCTAAAGTAACGTTTTTTAAAAATGTTTTCAACAAACTATTTAGATTCCTGTGTTTCACTTTAGCATGCAAAGTTTCATAAAAATTGGCTTATAGGTTTTTAAAAATTTCGACAAAACCGAAATGCGTAAACCCTCTTAATATAAATCATTATTTGTTTTATGTTTTAGCGGTTTAAAGGAATGGTCGCCCTAACCATACCTAAAGGGGTAACTCCAAAACTAACTGGCAAATCTCTGGATGTCCATCTTGTCAATGCGAATCCAGACCTTAGAGGTGAGTTGTTATAAAAATTGACTGTTTTAAATGCAATTTCAATATATTTGATTATTTGCGAATCTCTCATCTCATCTCATCTCATATAAACTCAAAGATAAAACTGTAAAAGAAAATTTCTACCCCCAACGCAGCCGCCCGGGTTGCGGAGGATGTAGGTTTGATTCTCACCTGATGTAGACATTTTTTTTTCAAAGTTTCGTTATCTTCGTGTTAAATGTGAACTTTTAATACGTCACCAAGATTTTGTAAATGAAACAGTTTTTACGGATTCACCATTAAGTATATTAGCTGGAAGAAATTCCTTTGTAGAGAAAATCTTACTGTAAAGAGGTAAGTACCTACTTTAAAGTCTCTCCAAAATCTGTTTGTGAATTACCTATTCACAAACAGATTTACAGAAAGGGAGAAACAAAACAATAAGGTGCTGTTGATTTAAATGGAATCAACTGTAGTATTAAAATAAAAACTCATAGGTATTTGCGGAGTGCGTTCACCTCCGATTTGGATGTTGATATTCGATAAGCATTGCGATTATCATTGTGTTGGAACTGAATACACTGAATGCGAGGCGATTGATCCGAATTATCATATAATCTTGTAAGTAAAAAACAAATAATAATTGACATTTTAGCCAAACTGTACGTACGTACGTGTAAATAAGTAAGTACCTATCTAGGTAGGTACTTGTTAGTATTTCGCCTAGTTAGTAGGTACTTACTTGATAATAACAAGATTTTATTTACATTTTGCGGCAGATTACGCTGTTGACATTGCTGCGATTCACGCACCCTTGAAGAATTCTTTATCTATTACTTTATTTTTTCTTCTTTCCTAACATTTATTGTAACCTCAGTCTACTTAACTTAAATGTAGGTATTCTTTCAAGAAGTTTCGTAGACTCTCTACAACCTCTTCGCTCAGGTAGACACGGGTAGTGCCACCACTATACTTACCTGCCGATACCGTAACGGTATTAGCCGATGTCACTGGCTCCCACTACATTAATTCGGCATTTTATCATCACCTGTATTATTTAAAAGGTTTACTTAACCAGATGCTAATTCTCGATAAGGCCTCGGTGGACTCTAAATAGGTACCTGTCCTCAGGTTCATTATCCTCAAACGCGCGTCGAAACGAGAATTTCGTTTCTTTACCGTTCGCAATCACATGAGAACTGGAAGAAATTCGATATTTGATGTCCTTTCAAAATATTTTGTATGTCTTGTTATGATTGGTCGTCAATAAGAAGAACATTTTATGTTACTTTTTATCTGTTTCACTTATAGGTTGTAGCACTTATGATTATCTTGAGTTTGATAAGATATTGTGGATAAAGTAACTAGGTTTTGTTTATGCAACATTTTTTCTGTAAATAAAGTGACGGCGATGGGCTCACCACCTGTCACGCTGAGCACATGTGCAGTCAGTCGCTATTAGTGAAAATTGGACTATGGCAGAGTACAGCTTTTGCGGTCCTCATTGCCTAGTCTCTGACTAACCCTTCGGGGATAATAATCGTGATTATAATAATATCTATGTATAATAAAGTGACTTGTCTTAATCGACTCTTCAACAACTATAAGTATTATACAACGTCAGTCGGAAAGGGGGTACTAAGCCGCGGACAACTGAAAGTGCTACTATCAACTGTTATATTGCAAATATAAACTTTGAGAAAAACATTCATATTTTATGCATTATCATATTTAAAAAAAAATGTACAACCCTGAATAGGGGCGGGGCTAACGCCACTTGTTAACCCCGGCACAGAATAAATAATAGTACACCCCGGCAATGAACTCAATAAACTCAAATCTGTCTCTCTCTCAAAACAGCTGACCGCAAGGGCTACCACAGCGTCATTTCTTTGAAATCTTAAAACAGCTGTTAATCTAAAATTATCATTTTTTTAGGAAAAGTTCTTAGACAAAAGTTATTTACTATCATGTATACTTTACCCTCCTTTCGGCTTAGTACCCCCTTTTCGACTGACGTTGTATATAAAAATTTAAAATAATTATAAAGTTCTCACAATGTTTAGCGGTTGTTTATGTTACAAGATAAGTAACCTTTGTATTGAAAACCCGCTATTTTGTTGTATATTATATTACTAGCGACCCGCTCGCACCTTCTTCGACGCTATCAGGTATTGTCATACTTCAGCCATTTTGAACAAAATATCTACAAATTAATCGTGTTGCGTAGCGGTGAAAGAATACTATCACCATTTTCCCTTGGGTGTCGTAAAAGCGACTAACGAACTACAGACTGCACATACATCCTACAGCATAGAGCGGCGATGGGCTCACCACCTGTCACGCTGAGCACATGTGCAGTCGCTATTTGGTGAAAAAACTGGTATTGATATCCTTTTGGCTAGTCTCTGACTAACCCTTAGGGGATAATAGTCGTGATTAAAAAACCGCATAAAGATCCATTGCGTGGTTTGGAAGAATATAGCGAAGCCACAGCCACAGACACAAGAAAACGGCTACCTACTTTACTTTATAATAAGCAATGATAATGACAATAACGATGCGTGCTTACAAATGGACTACTATTCGTCTAAACAAGACATCTAGATAAAATGTTTAATTACTAGAAAAAAATCAACCAATCTCAAATCACTCTCAATAAACTAGTAAATATTTTATCCTATATCTATCGTATATAGCACTGTGAATGCAAAGTTTCAATAATAAAGAAGAAACAAGTGCGTGACTAACAAAGCAGGGGCCTTGAGAATTGTCACTACACACGTTATGGCTCCTCCATGGAATTACAATTAGCTAACTTTGTTAAAGTTAAAGCGTTTCCACCAAAAAATTATGCTTCCTAGTTTAGCTAAATGAGTCTTTGTCTTCAATTTGTCTATGATGAGAGCCAGTGTCTATGATGAGAGGTATACCTAATAAAATAACACAATACATCTTATTCGTTATGACACACGACTTACTCACGTAAGTGTTATTAGCATAGTTGTTAGTGGACCTGACACAGATTGTCAGAAAGGTGCAGAATCGAAGCCGGCCGTGGTAATTTGATTGCAACATAATTTTCGTTAAATAATAATTTAATGAACTCACGACTACTATCACAGGGTTAGTCAGAGACTATAGTATGCCATAGTCCACGTTTAAAAAAAAACTGCACATGTGCTCAACGTGACAGGGTGAGCCCATCGCCGCTCTTCGCTGTTGGATGTATGTGTAGTATTTAGTCCGTTGGTCACCTTTTATGACACCCAAGGGAAGAATAGGGTTGGTACCTAGGTCTATTATTTTAGTGAGCCTCTAACCACATGGCTGTACCACTCATTCAAGTTAGAGTAATAAAATAGCATAGACAGTTGGTAATACACCTGACCCGCAATGTCAGAAAGGTGCAGGATCGAATCCTGCGCGCTCGTGGTAATATGTTTGCAACATAATTTGCGTTAAATGCTTAATAATTTAATACCTACTATAAAAATATATTTATTAATATTATTTATTACTTAAGTAGGTATAATTTTTTGCAGCGTTCTCTTTGGACATGGACGAGAGCTACGCCCTATACATAGGCCCTAAGAACGCCGCGATGGCGGACGCCGCGGACCTGAACGCCACCATCACGGCCAACAGCTTCTTCGGGCTGCGCAACGGCCTGGAGACGCTGTCGCAGCTGTTCGTGTACGACGAGATCCGAGACCACGTGCTGGTAAGGAACTTCTAAAAGTTAACTTCAAAGTTGCCCAGTGGGGAAGAACAGCATGCTTTCTCTTGAAACCGATATTGCGCGGTGAACTAAATGCAAAACTTAATGCCATTTAGTTCACTCAATATGAATGTAAATTAGCGCTGATGTCGTATCTGAAAAGTACGAAATTTTGCAATACCAATCTCGTTTGTTCGGGATCGGTTTCAAGAGTAAGGGGGCAGTTCCTCACAATGGAAGATGCAGTGTAGTCGTAGTGTAGTGTAGACAGGCCTCTAAAAATGTGGACCGATGAGTTGGTGTCGCGGGTAGCCCTGGATTCGAGCAGCACGAGAGCGGACGTTTTAGAGGTCCTTGGTTGCACACTGTTGAAGTTTAAAAAAGACTGACCTAGACTGTGAAGCAACTACCTACTACTCGTACTACAAAAACTACCCTACCGTGTCAATTCTGTGTGGTGCTTCCATCGTAAACATAAGAAATAATAGCATAAAATAAATAGGACGGTAAGTAAGTAGATACTTAACGCAAAAGGGAACAATAAAAAGAAAAATTTCAATCTAACTCCTGTATGTAGCTTATCAACATATTGACATCCTGTTATTGTTTGCAAGTTGTTGTTTGTTTGCTACACATCCATCACGCTAAACCACGGTTACGTTATTTTCAAACAAATTCCAATTGAAAATCGTTCATCTCGTAACTGGTTTTTATCGAGCATTTTTGATCCGCTTTCCTATTCTGCGCTTCAAAAATTAAAGTTTTCAGACTTATCTCTCATCATCACCCTTTGAAGGTCTCACTACTGTAGGCCTGGGCTAGGTTCAGGCTATCTCACATGAAACATGATTGCAAGCATGATAGCAAATAGACCATAATATAATAGCTATTGCGTTAACCAAATTTTACTGGCTTGGTTGGTACATATCGCTTCAATTTAATAGTAAGTGTCTCGGAGTTTTTATTAGAGGCCTCGGGCATTTGTTTGGGGCGCTAAATGTGGCAGTCACACGCATAATAAAGTAACATGCTAATGTGGTCCTCCGAATCGATTCAAATGTCACCCGCGCGCGACCCGTGTGCAAATCGGAGAGCATGGCAAGTCAACGGCCGAAACCGGTCCGCGAGAAACGCTGCATCGCTCTCGCAAGCTTGAAGTGGTTGAACCATAGGTACTTGAATGATAGCTACTCAACTGTGATACAGATAAAAATTACAGTTAGGTATCTTTTCGTCTAGGTAGCTGAAAAATGTTGATTTTATCATAGACAAATAGGCGTTACCTAAAATACTTTTTAAAGTGTATTTGACATTCATGTGCGCACTTTATGTGCCTTCCTTCATCGAATTTAAATAAATCGATTGCCGAAATGTTTGTACGCGCATCATTTCAGAACGGCTCGACCGATTTGCCTGATTATTTTTTTGTTACGTTCGTAATTGTTAGGACAAGGTTTGTGTGAAATATTTTTTTGGAAGTATGTCACGTAATACAGGGTGTTTGTCACGGGATACAGGGTGTTAACGCGGACGAAGTCTCGGGCGGGCCGCTAGTTATTGATAAAATTTTCATTTTATGAAATGAAAAGTCAAAAGCAGCTCAGGATTTTAAAGCAAATATTTCTTATATTTGTTCTATTCCAATGGCGTTGTTTATACGTAGCTAGATAGGTATGTAACTCCACCAAGTAAGATCTAAACCCCTATACAACGTATTTTAGAATGCTATTTCCATAAAATGTCACTTAATAAGTAGTTAAAGATAAGTACCTACCATAGATTGTGTGGAGGTATAGCTAGGTCACATTTTATCTTTTCGTTTCACTCTGTGGTCTAGTAGTTATTAGTTAGCACGCCGCCGGTTCTGGCGTCATCTATGAATTCCCAGCCGAGTCGATAAAAAAAAACTGTTTTTCTAAATTTATTTCGGGTCTGGGTGTTTTCTTTTATTAACCGACTTCAAAAAAAGGAGGATTTCCTCAGTTCAGTTACGTGTGTTTTTTTATGTACTTATGTTTATCCGTTATCTTATTAGTTCACCAGTTTTTAAAACAAGTTTCAAAAGAAGCTTTACTTGGTCTAGATTTTTGTGAGCATAGTTCATTTAAGTATTTGATTTTATTTTACAGGTGGTGCGAGACGTGAAGATTACCGACAAGCCGGTGTACCCTTACAGGGGGATTCTGCTGGACACTGCCAGAAACTATTACTCAACAGATGCTATCAAAAAGACTATAGGTAAGGCAGACCGTTTATCAAGTCTCGTCCATACAAAGAGACTCATGAAGTTTCTACTACTTAGATTGGCTGTAAGTGTTGCGCCTTGGTAGGATGCTCTCGGTGCTTCTGAGGTTACAACCTCAGTGCCAAGAAAGAAGGCGACAATCTGGAAATGGGTAATTGTTACCGGGAAGGTAGTCGGCAAAAGGAAACGAGTTCGCAGCCTGATGTGTTGTTCCACTTCTACTTTGAATCTGCAGGGTGTCATGCTCATGCTCTGAATGTTTCTGCCCCGCGCTGCTTTTAAGTTTCTGACAAGCTTTTGGTTTGACTTTCGAGATGGATGGTGCTAAACCGTGAAAGATTGAGAGAAGTAGAATATTCTTAATATTTGATTATTTGCTTTAAAAAACGTTCAAATTAACTCAAAGATAACGAAAACGTTGAAAATGATCTCTAGATTCCTAAGGATGTAAATTCTTAGAGGTTTGTAAGACACTGCTGCTATAAAAACAAAGTCAAAAGCGTTGAAAAATTTCGTCAGGTTTAACCAATAATTCGGTGGCGGAGCGGTCAACGCAGCCGCCCGGATTGCGGAGGACGCGGGTTCGATTCCCGCCTGAGGTAGAATAGCTTCGGGAAGGCATTTACCCAGCAGTGGGGCGGAATAGACTATAGAAAAAAAGGTTATAGGTAGATACTGCAATGAAACAACAATCAAAAACGATAAGTGCAGCTGATTTGTTAGGAGAATTTCGCGTACGCATTATTCAGTTGCAGCGAATTTTAGAATCGCATTTTTTAGCGAATCAATATTTCATGTTGGATATATTTTGCGAACGCCTTATTTAGTTGCAGCGGATTTCAGGATCGCATTTTTTAGCGAATCAATATTTCATGTTGGATATATTTTTCGAACGCCTTATTTAGTTGCAGCGGATTTCAGGATCGCATTATTTCTGGGGGGTCCTGCACGAAATTGAAAAATTTACGTATTTTTAAGTCACATTTGTGCTATGCGCTGAATTAGTTAAATACATTAAAAGAACTTATGTAAGTTAACCTGTTAACCTATATTTATTAGTAGTAGATACCTATTCGATAAACACTCAGAACCTGTACTTACCCGTGGTACTACGGTCCTACTGTGGTACCACTTGATTTTTTTTGCCCGTAGTACTGCTATCCTGTCTGGTAGTACCACGGGAGATTTACATTACCCGTGGGGTACTACTTATGAGTTTACAAAAAAACAAAACCAAAAAAAAACAAAAAACAAAAAAAAAGTTCTACTACATTCGATTTTTCAAGCTTTTGTGCCATATTAACTATTTCTCCAAATGGCTAGTTCTAACAATACGTACCATTTTTTTTTATTGGCCGGCACTTTCAGAAAAGTTCCAAAAATAAAAATGTCCTTTACTGCAACTAAAAAAGGAGATCGCGAAATCATCTAATAATAAATTATACGAACATAAATAAAGCTTTCGCTAAAAAATGCGATTATAAAATTCGCTGCAACTGAATAATGCGTTTGCGAAATTCTACTAACAAATCGTGTAGCTTATCGTAATAGGTAAAGTTACTCGTTCATGCTGTGTAAATCACAGATAGATCTACCTTTTTCGAATATTGTTTGTATGTGCTTACCTCCTTTTTTAGGTAGTCCTTAATTTTTTTCGTATGCTGTCAGATGCTATGGCGTCAGTGAAGCTTAACACCTTCCACTGGCACATCACCGACAGCCAGAGCTTCCCGTTCCAGTCCACTAAGCGGCCGGAGCTGACCAGACTGGGAGCGCTCAGTCCAAGCAAAGTGAGGAAAATTTTAAGCTAGCTAGAAATTTTGTTTGACTACGTTTTCTAACACATAATGTAGCAGAGTGCCATTTTGCTGCGTCTTTGGAGACGCAGATGGTTATGTGATGCTTACCCCCATTAAGGAATACCCACTAAAATTCATGTAGGTACAAACGCCATTTATCTCTGTCCCGGTTTCGCTCCTCCCAGCCCACATGGTCCATACCAAATACTTACATGTCCCTCTTAGCGCAGTCCTTAACCGACTTCAAAAAAAGGAGGAGGTTCTCAATTCGTCGAAATAAAATATATTTTTTTAAATGTTTTATGTATGTTCCCCGATTACTTAAAGACTCTTTGACCTACTATTACTTATGTACTACTAGTACTATTTTTTTATTTTTCTGTGTAAATGTAAGTAGGTACGTTTAGGTACTTACACAAAAAAAAATTAAAATAAACGAATAAACCGACTTAAAAACAAGCAGAAAAACTAAAAAGAACAAAATAATTATGTTGCCTTGAATAACTAAATTTAATTCCTACAAATAAAATTATACTTACATACTTTTGAAGACGTATATAAATTAAATAAATAACAAAATATTCCAAAAATAATAGGTACGTACCGTACTTTAGTGTGTTCTTCTAATTTATAAGACAATTTCCAACACATCTTTAAATCTACCTGTAAGACGTGTTTTCCATTATGCTAAGCATACCGCTTAATTAAATTGTATGTAGGCAAAAGCAGAAAATATTTTAAGGCTTGGTCTTTATCTCACCTCATGGTAAGTGACGATAAGGCCGAAGGTGAAAGTGCGCTTTACCCGGAATCCTCAACCACTGAGGAACTGGCTATCTTATCTCTGAACTGTCGGAACACAACAATGCCATAAACATCGTTGTTACGGCGACAGACTTCGATATGATTGTAGTAGCTGGCCAGGTGGATTTAACAGCCCTACCACCAACCTCTCATATACTAACAATGGATGCTGCAGGTGTACACTAAAGAAGCCATCAAGGAGGTGGTGAACTACGGCCTGGAGCGCGGCGTGCGCGTGCTGCCCGAGCTGGACGCGCCCGCGCACGTCGGCGAGGGCTGGCAGGACACTGACCTCACCGTGTGCTTCAAGGTACCTAGTTACAATATCCTACATGTTACTTTCCTAGGGGCCGATTTTTCATTTCTCGAATAAGTTTTAAGGCCGGCAACGCGTCTGCGATTCCTCTGGTTTTGCGGGTGTCCATGGGCGGCGGTTATTACTCTCCATCAGGTGACCCGCTTGCTCGTTTGCCTCCTTATTTTATATATTAAAAAAAAGTTATCCACCTGATATACCTAGTATACAAGATGAACCTAAAATGTCAATGAATACGAGTGGGAATTGTTATTTTAGAGTGAAAGTAGTTTTCGTAGGTTTAAAAATAGTACCACTTACTGAAAAGACTGATAAAATAAAACACATTGTTTTATTTTGTGTGTTAATTTCATGTTAATTTGACTGTCGCCTGCAAACGGCTCTGGAAATGCAGATCCTTTGAATCGAGAACTATCAGAAACGGAAAAGCGTATGCTGTAAAATCAACATTGTTTCCTGATCCATAGGCTGAACCTTGGCAATCGTACTGCGTGGAACCTCCGTGCGGTCAGTTCAACCCTACAAAAGACGAGCTCTACGACTACCTTGAAGATATATACAGCGACATGGCTGGTATGACTTATAGAAAGTTTTATTCCGCTTTTAAACATAGTCTGTGTGATCTAATCTGCAATACTTTTTAATTATTTCTTGTTGCAATGTAATATAAGGCATCTATTTCACAAAATAAATAAAACATAGGTACATAAAACATTCTAAGGCTTTTGAAGTATGACAGTGTTTTGGGGTTGTTAGGTGGGTGTCATGTTCGGATTTAGTCATGTTGATTTTAAGAGTATGAGATTCAGTATTTTACAATTTATAAAGGCATGACAACTTTGACCTCAGGGTCGACAAGGCTGCGGTATGCATGCATGCATTCCGTTCGGCGGAATGATGTTTGTTTGCCGAATAAGTTAAATAAAAAAAATCTTCCTTTCAAAGTGGGTTTGGTGGAATTGAAAAGAGCTACAGACAAGTTTATTCAGTGATGAAAACCTTAAACATTTCTTTGCAATTCCAGAGGTGTTCGAGACCACCGACATCTTCCACATGGGCGGTGACGAGGTGAGCGAGAAGTGCTGGAACACCTCGGAGTCCATCCAGAACTTCATGATGCAAAATCGGTGGGACCTCAACTCAGGCAGCTTCCTGCAGCTCTGGAAGTTCTTCCAAAAGAAGGCACAGGAAAAGGCCTATAAGGTGAGGTTAACTTGTTTCATTTCTGTTTTCCTAAAAGTGATTACATAGAAGCATGCTGAAAGTTTTAAAGTTTCATCTTTTTAATGCCTATTCCCTTGGTTTCTCAGCAATTTGTATGAATTAATTAGTTAATTTTAAGTTTTTCTGTAAATATGTAATCCCATGTTGCGATGTCTTGAAATTGTTTAAAGATTACTAATTTATTTCGCAAAGCTAGTGAGTATGAGTTGTCCTTAAATAAATAGTTTGCTTTAAAATTATTTTCAGGCGTTTGGAAAGAAACTTCCGCTGATTCTTTGGACAAGTACATTGACCAACTATGAACATATAGATGAGTATTTAAACAAGGATGACTACATCATCCAAGTAAGTATATTTATAATTTTATTTAGTTTCGTGAGGTTATAAAAATGTTACTTTAAAATTAATTGTTATTCTCTAAATTTTAATGTCACCGCCTACAAAAATTTATGTACATCTTCACTGGTTGACTGTTAGAGAATTCCTTATGGCATTAAGTCCGCCGTTTGCTGTATTTTTGGCAATAAAGTTTAAATAAATAAATAAATAAAACTACTGGGTGCTACAAAATGGACTAACTACGCATGTGTTACCAAAAGTTAGTTTTCGATTTGATTCTGTTTGCTATTAGTTAGAAGATTGCATGTCAGAGGGAGGTTTAAGAGGAATGACATAAAACTCTTCGGTATCTCACAAACATTACTTCCTCAATCGATAATAAAATAGTTGATTGTATATTTAAATGTTGTTTCGTTTTAGGTGTGGACCACTGGTCTCGACCCTCAAATCAAGGGTCTCCTTGGGAAGGGATACCGTCTTATTATGTCCAACTATGATGCTCTCTACTTCGACTGCGGCTTTGGTGCTTGGGTCGGTACCGGTAAGGATGTTTATAAAAACAATTACCTATGGAAAAAAACATTGATTTAGTTTGCCAGCTTCAGTGATGAAACCAATATTTGCATTAGACCTTGTTGAGAGAACTGAGTCCACCAATAGGATGGCTGACGGACAACTTCACACGTTTGAATGAAATTTCACCACTTATGTTGTCAATAAAAAGTTTCATATGAATATTTTAGGTAACAACTGGTGTTCTCCATACATTGGTTGGCAGAAGGTTTATGACAACAGTCCAGCCGTGATCGCTCTTCAGCATAAGGATCAAATTCTCGGTAAGCTAAATGATACATTTAAAAAAAAGTTTTTTTTTTAAATATGCGAGTACCTTGTAATATGAGCGTGCGGTTAGTATACTCGTAGGAGTGTAACTTAACCAGCTTATCATATCAGCATACTGTGTTTTTGAATTACATGCGAAGTTTTATTTTGGGAATCGCTGCGCGCCGGTGGCAAGAGATTTTCATTTCCTAGTATTTTATTATCAATATACGTGACTGATGTCTATGTATACATATACATAGTGACGTTCATTAGACAATGTGTGCTTTAATTGGCAGTAGATAACATTGTTTTGTTTTATTTTCCTACTTAAAATTGTAAAATAATAATCTAGGGCACCAGAGCAAAATTTGTAGTATCAATCCCATCTAGTATAGGTTTGAATACCCACATATTCTAGGCTGTAAGTCAGATCACAATAAGAAGTCATCTAGGTAGATTTGTCGGGGGTAGTCTTGCTGTGACTGTCACGACAAATATTTAAGCTGTATAGAATATAAGGCAAACATCTGTTATCACTTGTTATACATATAAACAAAATGTCATACATTACTCGATCAAAAACTTCACAGTTTTTATGTTAGCAAGTGTTTGTTACATGACTTGGTTATACACATTTTGCACATCAGGCGGTGAAGCGGCTCTATGGTCGGAGCAGTCCGACTCATCGACCCTGGACACGCGCCTGTGGCCGCGCGCCGCCGCTCTGGCCGAGCGCCTGTGGGCCGAGCCCGCCACCACCTGGCACGACGCCGAGTACAGGATGCTCCACACCAGGTGAAGAAATTTACAACATTTTTTCACATCTCTTTTTTTAAGATTGTAATCTTTTTGTAGCACGTTCGGTTTGCGATCTTACCCGTTAAGCAACTTTTGCAATGCCTGGTCGCTGGATGGGTGATCAAATTAAAAACATCTCAAGCTCCTCCGTGCTTCGGAAAGCACGTAAAGTCGCTGGTCCCGGGTTGTCCTCGAAAAATGGCGTGAAAAAATGGAAAAATGGAGTCGTTGAAACTCACCGACCCGCATTAGGCCAGCGCGGTGGGTTATAGCCCAATCTTCCTATTGGATGTTGTCCATGTGGGAAGGCCTGTGCCCAGCAGTGGGACGTTTATGGGCTTATGATGAATCTCTTTTTAGCCTTTTTCGTCCCACCGCTCGGCAAACATTTAAACACTTCTACTGTTCGTGATCCCTGCATGTTACCCGCCATGCCCCTGTAAAGGCATTGAGTTCATAACAACATAAATGACAATTATATATCAAACATAATTATTATTAAAAAACACCAATGATTGAATGAATTTTATGCTGACGAAACGGTAGTAAAGTAAACTCTTGGCAGGGCTCATGGTCGGAGGTAGCATAAACGGATATATCATAAATGAAATAAGGAAAACGAAAGCTATCTACTCTAAAATATTATTATGTATTATGCTTAGAAACTGTTTGTGTCTAACCCAGAATATTTATTTATGTTTGTACAGAGAGCGTTTGGTGCGCATGGGCCTGCAGGCTGAGTCGCTGCAGCCCGAATGGTGCTACCAGAATGAAGGATCCTGTTATCTTTAAATTTTTTATTGGCATTTTATTATTCGGGCTTTGATAATACTCATTCTTTAATGATGCCAAAATAATGTATGTGCCTAATCCATTCGAAAGCAATAACTCGCTACGAATCACTGTGATTGTATTTTAATATTATAATATGTATTGAAAACGCATTATATATCTTTTGTATACTTAGTCAATCAAGCACATTTTGTGATCTTTTATTGAAACACACTTTGTATTATTAAGTATTGTACAATAATTATTTTACAATTATTTATGCAGTTTTATTTCTCTAATTTATCCCTGATTGTTCCTTGTTAAATTTTACTCTGTGTAGACGGGGTACGACGTACAACGGTAGACTAGTACTTAGTACATCGCAATACTGCCCTGTGGAAAAATAAATTATATCACTTTATTGCTTTCTGAGGTTTAAGCGAGCACTACACATTGAAATGAAACACTTTTTTAGGGATTAACTCGCGTTTAATTTACTATTTACATAGTTTTTATATTATCCTGACGTTTCGAACCCTTTACAGGGTCCGTGGTCACAGGGAGACTGAGGTGTTGGTCGTCTCATTGTTAGAAATTATATGCCCTCATATATCACTTTGCCCTCATACAGGTCCTTGTCCTGTAGTACCTACGTTACATAGTCTGTTGTATCTGTGAGGGATCACAGCACATACCACATTATGTGCTGTATCAAGGACGATATAATATTAGGTATCTTATTTGTCTATGGCTGTATGTAACCTAAACATAGCCTAACCTGAATAAATTACTTAATATTGATTCTTGATTCATAATCAAACTCAAAAACTCTTCGCTTGGGTGCCGTAAAAAGCGACTAACGGCATAAAGACGGCACATACATCCAACAGCATAGAGCGGCGATGAGCTCACCACCTGCTACGCTGAGCACATTGTGGAGTTGCTAGGTATTTGGTGAAAAGTGAACTGCTTTTTTGCTGTCTGAAGGTAATAGTTGTGATATGTATAAATTTATTTTAATACTTATTTAAAAAAAATATACAATACTGTGTGTGTTTAAGTGTACAGTCAGTGACAAAATGGATTCCGTCGAAAAAACACTTCTGTTAACGTTTTGCTAAGACGAAAATTAGTCGAATGTTTGAAATCATTTTATCAAAACCGGATCCGCATATTTTAAGAAAGCCGTAATAGATTAGCACAGAACGTTTAAATGTAACGCATTGGCAGCCATGTAAAATAAAAATGGTTGTTAGACATATAAGTATGGAGTAGATAATCTGACAGATTTTAAACAAAATTTTTATACGCGCTCAAATTACGTGTGGATTTGTCAAATGACTTCATGTGAGCAATATCGGAAGTTTCAGCAAAATTATAAAGTAAAAAATCAAAGTCAAATGATTTATTAAATTTGATTTATTTATTTGTATACAGGCACTTATTGACGTCAAAACTAATTTAAAAAACAGTTAACTAACATGTAGTTAAATCTTATCAACTAATCTAACAAACTATATAATCTACTTACCTAAAGCCGCGGTCCGACGGCCTGATTTCCCACGCGCCCAACCGCGCCAACAGGCCGTGGGAATCAACGCATCCGATGAAGCCTGCCGAGACGTGTCGTCGCCTGAGCGATCCATCGGCCGCACCACGCCGCGCCGCGCCGTGGCACTCCGCGCCAAGCCGCTACAAGCCGCGACAGGCATTGCCGGTCCCACGGTCCGTTTGCGGACGCGCCGCGACAGGCGTGGCAGTTAAGTGTTCCCACGGCGCGGCTTGTCTTCAGGCAGGCCGTGGGACCCGGCCATAACTAATCTACCTTTTTTCCCTGTAAGTAACAAAAGTTACTTACAGTGTAAAAGATACATAAAAACAAACATAATGTTTGCGCCACAGCGCAACGAATAACAGTCTCTGCGCCGGCCAATTAGAGTGCATATTGGACTGCACTACCCCGTCGCACGGACCTTTTGACAATTATACCGGACGAAGCACCGGTAGCTCGCCTGCCGGCGCCCGCGCAAAACTAGTGCCCTTCGAGATCTCAAGGCGAACCCACGCGTCGCGCGCCCTTGAACTCAGCCCGTGACCACGTCACAGATGTGTACAGTGTGTGCAGTGAGAGAGCTACGTTTACCAGCTCAACTACCCCTAACACTAAACGACCAGTGCCCTCAGTGAATTGTGTGTGTGTTGCCGCCCTCAAACCCGCCGCCCGCGCCTAGAGCGCCAGCCACCTTCAGCTCCAGCACAATCCATTGAACTACAGCCCGGACCCCGGTAAGTTCCTTTCCACCTCCCGCCTAACCTTCTTTACTCTGCTGTATTCGGCGGTGTCTCCTGACCCGCGAGTACATTATGGTCCTTCGAGCCGGATACCATACAGTCCACTAGTTTAAACCCTACCCTACACATTTCATTTTTTGCCTCGACTCGTGCCACGCCTATACAACACTACACAACACACACACAATGCACGCGCAGGCCGGGCCCAGCCCAAACACCCCTTACTGCCCTTACTGCAGGGCTAGGGGGCATAAATTGATAGCGTGCGCCCGCTACAATGCCCAACCGACACAAGGTCGGTGGGACTTTATAAAGGCGCGCAAGCGGTGCCAGAAATGCCTGGGCCCACATTACCCACAGGAGTGTAAGTCGGTGAGGGGTTGTAGAGTGTGTGGCAACGCCGACCACCACACGTCCCTTTACCGACCGGACGACGCCACGCAGCACTACCAGCCGGAATCGGCGGCGCGGTGGCTCCCGCCCCATCTGAGGGACACTCCGGCACAACGACCCATCGACAGCCCGCTGCATGCGTCCGCGCACGCACAGCAGCCGTCGCAGCAGTAGGTACACGTCACCTTAGGTATTCAGCCCCACATTATTTATACAGTCCACTATTATATATATATAGGATAACTATTTCAGCCCATTAACTATTTCATTACATTTTGGTCCAATCGAGCGCCAAGGTTCAGCCATAATCAGAACCTAACTTTATTTTAATTTTCAATTTAAATACAGAATGATACATTGTTCGGTAACTTAGTAGTTAAATTATTACGTTACGTAGGGTAATATAACGAGAGAAGGTTTCCCGTTTTATTACGTTGCGTGTGGTATTATGACGAGAGATTTATTTTCCCGTTTTATTTTGTAATGAATTTTTTATGTTCGTGTCGTGTTAAATCGGCTCAGATCTCGTGCATGCTCACCACGCGTGCCAAGTAGCGTGCTTTTATTTTTCGCTCGTGTTAATTTTATATATTTGTTCTGTTTTTAATTTTTGTCTTGGCAATCGGCTCATTCTTGTGCGTGCTCACCACAAGAGCATAATACTTCTACACACGTGCACCCACACATCAGCCTGCAGCGCATACACACACACACACATGCAGTCTGCCTTTTATTTTTATTTTATTTCTTTGCTTTATCGCGGTCGCTTTTATTGCGCTGCGCCACAGCGCGCACGCCTGCGCTTTTTTGTGCCTATATGCTATCATGCTCAGTGCACGACTCACGTGACTACATGGTAGCATGCCCAGTGTACAGCCTTTTTTTGTTGTTGTTTTTGTGCCTATTTGTTGCTATGCTCAGACCACGATTACGTGTCTACATGGTAACATGCCCAGTGTACAGCCTTTTTTGTTGTTGTTTTTGTGCCTATATGCTATCATGCTCAGTGCACGACTCACGTGACTACATGGTAGCATGCCCAGTGTACAGCCTTTTTTGTTGTTGTTTTTGTGCCTATTTGTTGCTATGCTCAGACCACGATTACGTGTCTACATGGTAACATGCCCAGTGTACAGCCCTTTTTTGTTGTTGTTTTTGTGCCTATATGCTATCATGCTCAGTGCACGACTCACGTGACTACATGGTAGCATGCCCAGTGTACAGCCTTTTTTGTTGTTGTTTGTGCCTATGTGCTGCTGTGCTCAGTGCACGATCTTACTCATACAGTCACACACGTGCATTCCTCTCAGCTCATCATATACACACCCACTCGACATTAACTCGACACAGCACGAATCGAGGCTGTAGTCTCCTGTTACTCCGTTCCTCCCCCCCCCCTCCTACCCCCTGGGGCCCGGGAAGATGTTTGCACCACAGCGCAACGAATAACAGCCGTCTCTGCGCCGGCCAATTAGAGTGCATATTGGACTGCACTACCCCGTCGCACGGACCTTTTGACAATTATACCGGACGAAGCACCGGTAGCTCGCCTGCCGGCGCCCGCGCAAAACTAGTGCCCTTCGGGATCTCAAGGCGAACCCACGCGTCGCGCGCCCTTAAACTCAGCCCGTGACCACGTCACAGATGTGTACAGTGTGTGCAGTGAGAGAGCTACGTTTACCAGCTCAACTACCCCTAACACTAAACGACCAGTGCCCTCAGTGAATTGTGTGTGTGTTTCCGCCCTCAAACCCGCCGCCCGCGCCTAGAGCGCCAGCCACCTTCAGCTCCAGCACGATCCATTGAACTACAGCCCGGACCCCGGTAAGTTCCTTTCCACCTCCCGCCTAACCTTCTTTACTCTGCTGTATTCGGCGGTGTCTCCTGACCCGCGAGTACACATAATGTTTATTTATATTAGTTAATTGTAGTAAAAAAGTTAATTTTGTTTTGCTATAACTAGATCTAGTTTTAGCCGATGGGGGTTTGCAGAGTAATAACACCATCTATTCTTGGGATTGGAATGAATTTATTGGAAAACTTAGCCTAATATATACAAATTTTACATGTTAGAACTAGAGGCGTATATACAAATCAGTTTATTACGTGTTCATAAATGAACGCTAGGGTGCGCTGCGTTTGGCATGACTGCTGCTGCGGCTGAAGCGGCTCGCGGCAGTCGCGTGGCTATCGATGCGCGCCGCATATAAATATTCGCGGCGGCTCTTTAAGCTCGCCATTGCGCGGCGGCCATCGGACGAGACACATGTAACATCGAAGCGCGGGAGCGCGCGTCGTATTTATGTCTTGCAGCTGTGTAGGTAGCTACATAGTTATTTCACAGGGCCACACGTAATTAAAAAAAGTTCCAAAATTTACGTATAGTCGCGTAGCCGGAGAAAAATTACTTACGATAATTCTAAAACTTTTCATTTTTGCTGAGTGTTTAGATTAGGTGGATTGTAAGCTATTTTTAAAAAGTTAGAAGTTTTATGACTGTGCTTTAGGTATGGTTTAGGTATTTCATAATATTTCGTGGAACCTAATGTATATAATATTAAAGTTTGAAATGTTGAGTGTTTCATAATAAGAACTATCTTATCTTTGTGTTGTAAAAAGTTTAGAAACATAATATATGTGGAACTATGAAAATCACAAAATCACTCTTTTTGTCTTTCAATAAAATTTTAAAATTTCTGAAATAATATTTAAGACTTTCAGTGGTTAGTGGTACACATGTTGAACAAAGTTTAGAAAGTTAAGTGGTGTGCTTCTTTGATAATTTCATTTTTCTTTCGTAACTCACGCAATAATCAATTAAAATTGACAGAATCGCCCATACATGACCTTTGTAATGCTATTTTATACCACACAAAAAATTAGAAACATACATACAGTGCATTTTGTTTAAATCACGAATAAAACATTTCGCTAAATACGTTTGTTTATGCGGTACGCGGCCTGCTGCGGGCACGGCGCGGGGCGGTGGCGGCGGGCAGGCGCGGGGGTGGGGGCGGCGCGCGTGACGGGCGAAGATAATACAAGAAGACGTTTTGCAGAAAAGTAAACTAAGTACCTTAGCCTACTTATTTTACATCTTAGCTGACATCAATACAAACAAAACACTATTAAATGACAAGTTTCGAGTAGGTGGTTAAGTACAGATCGCGCAATTCTTCTTTCAGATAAGATTATTCTACAATCATCCGAATTAGATGAATGGGATGAAAACGTAAACACGTAATAATAAATTAAAATTGACAGAACCGCTCATACATGCCTTTGTAATGCTAATTTATACCACACAAAAAAATAGAAACATACATACAGTGCATTTTGTTTAAATCACGAATAAAATATTTCACTAAATACGCGATTAGGCTTGCAGGACGTGGGCGGGTGGGTGGATTTGGGCATCAACTAGTCACACCAAAATTTTTTTCTAACTGGTCACACCGCCAAAAGCAGTGTTATTTGTGTCAACCCGTCACAAGTTGATTTATTTCTATTAGGACACATTGTAATTTTTGTAGCTATTGGTCACACTACTCACACTACAAATCTGTTCCTATTCGTCATCCCGTCAAACCGTTCTAACTGGTCACAAAGAAGGAGGATACCTAAACAAATTTCACTACCCGCCAAACGTGTGGTACTTACAACAAATTTTGGGACATACACAACATAAGAAATCAAAAATGCCAATTATTTATTAATAATGTATTTATTTTAATCATATCAAACCATAAATATCCTCCTTGTGACCAGTTAGAACTGTTTGACGGAATGACGAATAGGAGCAGATTTGCGGTGTGTGTGACCAGTAGCACAGAATAAATAATCCAGTAGCCAGGATTTGGCGACATCCCGCGCCCGCTCTCTCACCTACACGCGCCTGTCGGTAGGCAGGCTTACGCCGCGGCCGCGGTCAGTGAGCGAAGAAACTTCGAAGAGAGAGCATCGTGTCAACAGTTAGTGACTTTTGGCAAAATATTTTTGGCAATTAAATGTCTAAAATGCCACTATATATTTTTTTACTTTATTTGGGTAAAAAAAACAATGTTGCTTAGATTATTAAATTTATATAAAAATGATAATATATTTTTTTATTTCGTAACTATCTTTATTTATTTATTCAGGAACAGCAAACAGTTACATTACAACTTATAACTAAAATAAATTTAAATAAATATTAACAGTAATGCAACCCACAACGCTATTCTCAGAGTAATAGAAATTGTTACTAAAGGCTAGAGGGTGCTGAAGTACGAAATAATACAAATTATACACCATATATTATTATAAGATAATGTAACTTTTACTCATAACATTGTAGTAGTAACTAAAGTATAATTACATAGAATACAAGTACAAATATAAAACACAAAATAAATTATCAATTTACATTTAAAAGTTTCTTAAAGATATGTGATTTAAAACCACTGTCATGTAAAAATATGTCGATTGATTCGAACTCTTTATTGTATGTGCCTACAGCACAAAATTAAAAGCGATGCAATCCTCAATGAATTTAATAGTTTTATATGCTTTTAAATCGTCGGCGTACAATAGAAGTTTTGAATTTTAAAAGCATTGTTTTATATTATTTATATATAAAATGAACATAAGCGGCCCAAGGATGGAACCCTGTGGCACCCCTGAAGTTACCGTAACGCTTTTGGAATGATAACCATTGATGATTACTGTTTGAGACCTATTTTTGACGTATGATGTGCCCCACGGGTGACACTCCGTGTACGTGAGAGCTCGAGCGCTGGTGACCTTGAGCGGAACGTGTAAACACTAGGGTTAATCTAAAATGGAATTTAGACTTGTGCCAAAGAAGACGTATGTGTATGTTACATAGTATGTTATGTAATGTAAACCTGTGCAAGGACAATTAAGTAGGAAAGTGAAAGGTAGATCGTACGGATGATAGGTAAGAAGTAGGTACAGACGGATAACGTACCTACTACCTACCTATACTTCTTACGATTTTATACAGTTACTCCATTAAGTAAGTAACTACCAACCTAGTTAGGTACTTGTAAATTGTAATAATGTAGGTAGGTACTTTGTAGGTGACTAGTAGAATTGAAATTATAATACTTAATTAAGTAAATAGGTACCTACGTAGGTACTTACGTAGACATACAGACGCGGGGGGACTTTGTTTTATAATAAATAGGTAGGTAGTGATGAATGATTTAGTGATAATAAGAGTACCTACTTACTTACCTTACTATAATTTAGGAATACTTTTGCATACTTACCTGAAGTTTTTAATTGATTAATTGTTAAAAAACATGTAAGGGTTGTGGAAAAAACTTTAATCGTATGATGTGGCCCTAGGTAGATACGCAATTCTATAGCCTATTGTACATCTTATAAATTACTTTCCTATTATTGAAGGGAGGCCTTTGCCCAGCAGTGGGACAGCGAGGGCTAATATAATAATAATATAATAATAATTATTGTGATTTGTGAACATGATAGGATAATAGATTGATTAACCAAAATGAAAAATTAACAGTTAAGCATACTTAATCACTTGCAGTTTTTATTTTTAATTAGAATATGTTACATACTCATCGTTTACGTTACGTACGTTTTCATCCCATTCATCCAATTCGGATGATTGTGGAATAATCTTATCTGAAAGAAGAATTGCGCGATCTGTACTTTACTACTCAAAACTTGTCATTTAATAATGTTTTGTTTGTGCTAAGATGTAAAGTAATTAGGTTAAGGTACTTAGTATCATTGGGTACTTCTTACTTAGTTTACTTTTCTGTATTATCTTCGCCCGTCCGTCACGCGCGCCGTTCCCACCCCCGCGCCTGCCTGCCGCCACCGCCGCGCCGCGCCCGCAGACTTCCGACGTCCCGCTTAAACAAACGTATTTAGCGAAATGTTTTATTCGTGATTTAAACAAAATGCACTGTATGTATGTTTCTAATTTTTTGTGTGGTATAAAATAGCATTACAAAGGCCATGTTTGAGCGATTCTGTCAATTTTAATTTATTATTGCGTGTGTTACGAAAGAAAAATGAAATTATCAAAGAAGCACACCACTTAACTTTCTAAACTTTGTTCAACATGTATACCACTAACCACTGAAAGTCTTAAATATTATTTCATAAATTTTAAAATTTTATTCAAAGACAAAAAGAGTGATTTTGTGATTTTCATAGTTCCACATATAATATGTTTCTAAACTTTTTACAACATAAAGTTATGATAACTCTTATTATGAAACACTCAACATTTCAAACTTTAATATTATATACATTACGTTACACGAAATATTATGAAATACCTAAACCATATCTAAAGCACAGTCATAAAACTTCTAACTTTTTAAAAGTAGCTCACAATCCACATAATCCATACACTCAGCAAAAACGAAAAGTTTTAGAATTATCAAAACTTCTTTATGGAATTTAATGTCCCACGACCGGACTAGTAAGGAGCTGTCAGATTACTTGCATTGAAATAAAACCGTCTTTAGGGGTTATTGAATTCATTTTTTATTAAAAAAAATTATAATATCGTGTATCGCCACAGTCGTTTTCTATCATTGAGCTATTATTACTACGTATAGAGAAGACACCGCTCATCACTACTGTGTTCCGTTCAAGTGCGGCCAGCCGGCCGCACTTCACTCAGTTGCTTGCTAGCTCTTGAGCGTCTAAACTTGTTTGTTTAAAACGAAAAAAACGGTGAAAACTCATTAAATATGCCCTCGTGTGTGTTACGATATTGCACTAATAACTCTAGTAATACAGCGAAGTGCAAAGAAATAACTTTCCGTCGGTGAGTAACGAGCAAATCATTTTAAAACTTAATTCAAGCAAAATATTTAGCGGAGACGCCATGTTGCGTCATTTGTCATAGGGTAAAAAAGTTAAGATGTGACATTGTGTATGTGAAAAGTGTAGGTAGAATTAGTTGACGTTTCTTTTACTGCGGAAAGTAATAATTTTACACATACTTAGAAAATAACTGACTGTGGTTATTACAAGACGAAAAATAGTTATTGAATTTTGTTTGGGATAATTTGTTACATTTTGTTTATTCAATCTTTACGCCTGGGCCTTAAAGATAGAGAAATATTGATAATATTTGTACCTACATAAGTTCGTAAAATAAGTAATGTCAGATGAAGCAGGAAGACCTCATATCCTATTAATATATTATTGACATCTGATTAAAAAAGAAAAAGATTTTATAAATAGGCTAGTTGACTAAATTTCAAAATCATATTAAAACGATACCTGTTTACCTATTTTATCTAAAATACATAATTTTTCAAAAAATCGATCATTTATAATATTTATTTTGCGTTTTTATATTCCGATTTCAATTTACCGCAAAAAGACCGCCATGTTGAGTAAATGACGTAACGCCGTACCAAACATCCGTTTCGTTCGAGGCTTGTTCTATAGAAATATCACAACAATAAATGACATTTGACACGGTGTGATGTCATGGCTTCTGATTTCCGTTTAATGTCATATGACTGAATGTGTATTTGTCGATTTTTTTCTTTAAAAATATTAATAATCTCAATTTTTTATAATGAATATTTTAGATAATTTGTTTCTATAAATCATAATTGATCATTAGAAACGCCAATCCACCCGATTTATTCTTAGTGGACACAAGCCTATTATTATTTACTTATACATTCTTAGCATTATTTTACTTATTTTAAAATATTACATTTAACAACATTCAATAAAACATAAAAAGTAACTTCCCATTGATTTTTATATTTTAACAGTATTCTCATAATACACGATAAAACTGTACTAATTGTGTGTCGCATCTGCGCGCTCGGAGTTATTCTATAACAACCAAGGCCCCTCCCCAACGTATCACGTGATGCCCGCTGTCATCTAGCGGAGCACAATCTTTGTATGGGACGTCTACTCTATTTAATGTACCTCAATGTTTTCTATCCGCTTTGTCGATTCAAATCACTTCTAAGGGCATCCCTATCGTTGACATTTACTCACGGTGTTACCGCAATAAAAAAATATGCTGTACGATGTTACCATTAACTAAAATACGAGCGCCTGTGATTGGTAAATTTTTTCCTAGGTAGGTAAATTCACTTTGCCCATACGAAGTCGACCACCCCTGGTCGTGATGCGCGGGGGCAAGGCTGCGTTCCGTGGCTTCACTCGAGTGCACTCGAGCGCACTCCGGCGCGCGCTCTACCTGTTCCGTGGCTTGGTGAAATTTTACTCTGACGGCTGTCAGAGCGTTGTTTCATCCGTTCTGTGGCTCAGAGCGCAGCAACCAAACAACCATCAAATCGGATGGTTGTTTTTCACTCTGACAGATATTTGACGTTTATATCATTGTTAAAGTGTCAAATTTTGCAATTTAAGTCAAAACGTCTCGAAAAATTCGGCCTGTTTGTTTCGTATTGTTTTACTTTTTAATAATTAGGTTTAAATATTGTATAAAAGTGGAAAAAATGTAGACAAAAGAAGAGTTTTCTCTCGATTTGGACAGGAATACTTCAGAAGAGGTTATAAAAACAACTCGATCGTTCCGTGGCTCAGTTGCAACTCAAACGAGTTAAACTTTAACCAAACAACTACACCCAGAACGACGGAACGCACTCCGACGGGGATTCTGTGGTTGTATTGTCTGTGTGTGGTGCATAGTACTTGTTGACAGAAAACGCCGCGCCGGCGTCGCGTCGACGCCGCGTGAGCGCTGCAACCTCAGAACAATAAAGTTATTGTTCTGAGGCTGCAACGACGCCGCGTGGACGCCGGCATGACGCTGACGCTCGAAAGACGCTAGTGTGAGGGGTCTCTTAAGAACTTGTCTGTATGAATAAGAGCTCTTTTACCAAATGGAATAAAATAAATAAAAAACATAAAAACGCTAGTTTTTGACGGCTTCTTCTTGGAGTTTTTTAAACTTTTCCGCTCCGGCTTTTAAAGTGATCGGAAGTGTGCTAATTTATTTTACTGAAGATTTTTCTAAATTTTGTGTCCCTCGGACTTCGCCCTGTCTTGAGATTGGCTGTGCCAAACCGCCGCTGGAGCACCCACACCAAGAAGAAATTTTGAAAAATAATTTTGTCGTGCGTGGTTCGAACCCGGATTTCTTGGGTGAGTCGGCGTCTCGGAGTGTCGGTGTCTTATCCGTTGTGCCAAGAACACAGAGCTCGACCGGGCCGAAATAAGCGACCGCTATACGCACTACGCAGTGCCTTCAACATCATCGCTTGCTGCTGATTTATCTAGCTAGCTGTTTGGTGAGAACCATAGAGTAACGGGTGAGAACTATATTTTATTGCTAATAATTAAAGGCTGATAATTATAAGATCACTGCAGCTTCTACGTGTGTAAGGCGCTACCATGGAGACACAAAGTTTATTTGAAAAGACGAACTCGGAGCCCAATCTAACATAGACGACGATACTTCCGAACGAACCTACGAGTTTATCACTACAAGGGCAAAGAGGAAAAGAGGGGACGATGACAAAAATAAGGGTGAGTATGGCGATCTCCGCCAGGAAATGAGTAAACTATTTGAAAAATGGTTCCTTAGACAAGACAGCCAAATGCAACAACAGGAGGCCCAAATACAAAAACTATTCCCAATATTAAAAGGAATTCAGGAAGCTAATACCAGTATTGAAACTACTATAACATTCCTGGCTGAGCAGAACGCTGACTTGAAGAAAAATGTTGAGCGTTTGGAAGGGGGAAATAAGGAAGAAGGATGATTATGTTGCCATCCTTGAGGACCGCCTGGAGGACACCTTGAGAACGTGTCGTAAAACAACTATCGAAATCAAAAATGTACCTATTGATACAAAAGAAACAAAAGACGGCCTAGTGAGTATGGTGGAAAATCTATCTAAAACCCTAAACATCACGGTCAATAAGGGTGACATAAGGGATATTTACAAATCCAAAGGCACAACGGAGAAAAAGTCTGTAATTGTTAAATTACACTCGACTATTTTAAAAGAAGACATGTTAAAGGGGGTTAAGTCATTTAATAAGCGGAATAATAGTGACAAATTATGCGCGAAGCACTTGGGAAATAAAAAAAATCCAGATTGTCCTATTTTTGTCGCAGAGTATCTTACACCGAAGGCATCAAGATTATTCTTCTTATCAAGAGACTTGAGAAAATCCAAGAACTACAAATACTGCTGGACATCCTACGGTCGCATATTCGTCAGAAAAGATGACACTTCTCCCATTATACAAATAACAAATGAAACAATAATTCAGTCACTGTTACACAATTGACTAGTTTATTCACTTAATTTTTTGCAATATTATCTGTTTTCTACTTACTTAAACATACTGCTTAGGTGGTTTTTCAACCCATTTATTTCCATTAGCGAACACTATACATATGTCAATTTACATTTAAAAATTTATTTATACATAAAATATCACACAACATTAATTCTGTCATTAGCCGATTACGATTACCTGTTTTTCTTGCACTCAATCTCCAAATATTTAATTAATCCTCACATATTTTCATTGAATAAAAGCATCTACGCGTACAAATTAAATTACCCATTATATACAAAAATACCCCTACTAAGTAATATCAACCGATTTTCCATAACTAAAAATACAAACGCAAAAGTTACCCCACTACTTTGTTTATTACATTATGATTTTTACGTGTTTCAATTCAATTATTCATCAATTAGTAAGTCTTTAGACCACATGCTGTTAAATAGCTATATATTATTTACTTGTTACTTATCTAATGGTATTTACGACTATAAGTTACAAACTGTCACTTTTCTAAACTATAAACAACCTTTACGACTTCTGATAATACGTTCAATTATTTTAACAGCAAGATATGAATAGTGAAGCTCAATTAATGCATGAATTGGATAACATTATTAATGTAAACAGCTTCACCTGTAGTACTACTGATCTTCTAAATCTTTTACCAGTCGATAAACCTACCTTTTCTATGGTTACTCAAAACATCAGAAGTATTAACAAAAACTATGATGATTTTTCGGCTAGCCTGACTCTAGTTGACCAACATATTGACGTTTTTTGATTAATAAACAATTCTTAAGTGTTGGGAGTAAACTCGCGGAAGAAATCGTTCCTCAGAATAATTCTCAAAGTAACTTCGAGTTCCTTCCTCCTCCTCAACTCAACTCAATCGGAATGATTGAACCGGACACAAATGAAGTAGAGTCGATTATCACAAACCTTAAATCAGACTCTGCCCCTGGCTGGGATAATATCCCAACCAAATTTATTAAATTTGCCAAAACTGATCTAGTCCCTATTATAACTCGACTTTGCTCGCTGTGCTTTGCTAGCGGTGTGTTTCCACAGTCATTGAAACGTGCAATTATTCACCCTATATATAAGAGTGGGGCTAGAGATGACGTTAACAACTACAGGCCTATATCTGTTCTTACTACAATTTCTAAAATTATCGAAAAAATTATAAATAAGCGCCTCATAAAGTTTCTGAATAAATATAACATATTATCAGACGCCCAATTCGGTTTCCGCGAAAAAAAGAGTACTGAAGACGCTGTTCTGGCATTAACAGGTGATATTGTTCACCATCTCGACAATAGAAATAAGACTCTATGTATATTCCTGGACCTAAAAAGGCGTTTGACACCGTCTCTATCCCCATTCTTATTAAAAAGCTGAACCGGATTGGTGTCCGTGGTCAATTTCTTCATCTGTTATCTGATTATCTTTTGAGGAGAACTCAACAAGTAAAAATAGATGATTACTCTTACAGCTCTGTAGAGTTCTGCACACAATACGGCGTCCCACAGGGTAGCGTCCTTGGACCTACTCTGTTCTTAATCTATATCAATGACCTAACCGAAACCAAATTAGGTACTCAATGGTAGAATATTTTCGAACGCTGATGACACAGCTCTTCTATTCCACGGAAAACACTGGGATGAAGTTCATGAGATGGCCTCCGAGGGTCTTCATACTGTCATCAAATGGCTACATGGAAACTTTTTAACCTTAAATTCTAGTAAGACTAATTATATAACCTTCTCTATTCAAAATTCTTCCCAACCCAACAGTAATATGCATCTAACTGCCCATTCGTGTGAAAATCCCTACCCCGTGAATAATTGCAACTGTCATCAATTAGAAAAGGTTACTTACACCAAGTACTTGGGTGTATATCTCGATCAACAACTAAACTGGCATAAACATATCGATATGTGTACACTGCGCGTTCGAAAGTTAATATGGTTAATCAAATATTTAAGACACGTCGCTGACAAACAACTTATTACTTACATTTACACTGCCTTGGTACAATCGCTTTTACTATATTGTTTGCCATTATGGGGCGGAACTCACAAAACCAAGATGTTAAAAATTGAGAGGGCTCCTTAAGGTCATGACCTTCAGAAAAATTACTTCTGGAACTTCTGAGCTGTATCGGGATTGTGAAGTTCTAACTGTAAGGCAGCTTTATATTCTAAAATGTATCCTTAAAACCCATAAAACTATCCTCCCTGACTCGAAAATTCTAAATAAGCGTAATCCATATTCCGTCGTTATCCATCCAACCGTAAAAACTAAATTTGCTCGTATTCAGTTTAATTCCCAATAAAATAAAGTAAACAGAAAACTTAATTATTACAGTAGGCATCACTTTGAATGTAAAAAATTAGTTACTTCCGGGCTAAAACAACTTGATTATGACAGCACTGAATTACTATCTAAACATGACACGTAACGCGAGTATTTGCGTTCGCGTTTATTATTTTATTAATTTATTATTATTTTATTTTATTTTATTTTATTTTATTTGGCTAAACACGTAAGTATACCTATATGTATTGTATAGTTTCATTCCATTTTTTATTTTGTTTTTATTAGTTATTAATGTTAAACATATAGTACCTATATATATAGAGTAAAACATTTATGTTAGTGTTACTAGTAAATTTAAAAAATATATTATTACATTACACCAAGGACGATTACGCACATTTATTTCAACAAGTCATCAACAACGGTCGGTCTCACCTAACCTGTAGTAAGGTGAGACCGCTCTTCCTAAAAACAAGAAGTCATCAAGTCTTAGTGATGACTTCTTGTTTTTAGGAAGAGCGGTCTCACCTTACTACAGGTTTTTAAGCTTAAAAGGGTGAGATCTATACCTAACTCTGTAAAGGCGACTTGTGTTATGAATTTTATTGTTATTATTGTTATTAACTTTGGAGTTCTTGGCGGGAAAATGAAGCGTCATGTCTGCAGTTTTGTTTTATTTTGTAAAATTTGTGTTTTCTTGACTAGTAATGTGAAATAATGGATTATTAACCGTTAAGTGTTTGTGAACGGGCATGAGTGTTGGCAAATGAAACAAAACAGTGCAACATCACTTTTCAAATTCTCTTAAGAAGTCCGCGTGAGATCTCAGTAAAGTTCCACATCTTTACTGAGGACTCAAGGAGTTTGGGGGAATATCATTTATCATTCATCATCATCTTAATCACCACTTATTCTCTCGGGAAAAAATAATTAAAAAAACTAGTGGCTAGGCAGTATGGTCTCTGACCTTAGCCTGTTCCTTTACGTAACAAATATAAAAAAAAATCTGTTTATTTCATTCATTTGACAGCAGCTACTGCTATTGTTTGGGCTGGCTGGAGTTGGATTTTTTGATTAGAATTTCGTATTTGCATTGTTTAACATTGAATCTTTTTTATATTGACCGTTTTAAAATGAATTGTTGTCAAAATATAACTATGCCGAGTTGTGTGTGGTTTGAAAGCGGTGAAAAGCAAAATATCATTGCGTCGATATTTGCTGGTATACTGGTTTGTATCCATGATGATGATTCATAATTTCTTACCACTAGCTATAGCTTAGAAGCCAATTAACCAGTAATTGATTGAAATAATTTGTTTAATAACACCGTTTTTAAGAAAGTAGTATTCTTTGTTTGTCTAGAACGAAACATTTTAGTAGTAGTGTTAGAAAATTCGAAATGAAAGTTGGTATTTCTGTTGACACGAATCTTTGATAATATCTTCAATTAGTATTTGCTACAATAATGATATATTAACTTAACTTCTATTGTAAACTTAATTGGTTTACAAAACAAGTCAAGTCAGGTGTACATCATAATACAGTCATGGGTAGAAAGACAGACTACAGTCCATGTTTTACCAAATAGCAACTGCACACGTGCTCAGCGTGATAGGTGGTGAGCCCATCGCCGATTTATGCCCTTGAATGTATGAGCAGTCTTCAGTTCAAGGGTTGGTAGTTTTTCGGCGATTTTCTAAAGTACCTAAATCTTTAAAAACAAAACCATGTAATGAGAGACTGGATGTGTTGAAACTTACTACTCCTGAAGAACGCAGAAAACAAGGAGATCTGATTGAAACCTTTAAAATATTACATGGACACTACGATCTTGTAGGTTTTGATAAACAGATGTTTTTCAATACTCAAAGAATACACATCTTAGAGGGCACCATCTCAAGCTGTCAAAAACTGCATCACATAATAACCCGTACAAACATTTTCTAAGCAGCAGAGTAATAGCTTGGAACAGGCTGCCCAAAGAAGTGGTATCAGCACAAAAAATAAACCAATTTAAAAACAGGCTAGACAAGCATTTGAATATGAACAAATAACCAGACTAAGACATTAATAGGAGGAAACAGGATACAGACTATAACTGGTATAGTCTGTCTCAACTATCTGTCTGTTAAATAATAATAATAATAAAAATAGTATTCTTTGTGCCGTCATCACACCGCTCATGTGTATCGTGTTTGTCAACCATGTTTAATGTGTCAACAAAAATACTTACTAAAAATTAAAGTTAAAGTCGTTTAAAACATTTAATGATGCTCAACAAATTGTACCAGTGTAGTCACTAAATGAATTATAAAATAAATGTTTTTCAAAGATAACGAAATGTTAAAAAAGATATCTACCCATTAACGTTTACCTACCTACTAAAACGTTTTTTTTTTAACGCAAATAATCAAAACAAAAAAATATTTTTGTTGACAGTTTTTCACAGGATGGTGGTTCATCATCGATGCCGAGGTAAAATATAACAGCAGCATCAAGGCGGCGCACGTGTGCGGCGTGATGGCCACGTTGTCACTTATCATGATCAACTCTGTCTCCAATGCACAGGTCAGTAGCTAAAATTTAAAGAGTAAAATTATGCTCAATGTTGCTCTATATTTTGTTGCTTCGTAGCAGGAACTTGTAGTCAGCAGAATAGCTTGGTTCTTCTTTCTTAAAACTTAGTATGCAGTTTAATCTTTGGTACGGCGCCTAAGGATTTCAGTATACGATCGAGCAAAGGAAATTTTTGCAATGCTGCTTACTAAATGGTGACCAAATCAAATACATCTCGAGCTCCTCTGTGGCTCGGAGGCATGTGAAAGTTATTACTTTGGTCCAGGTTGTTGTCTTAGATGGCAGTCATTTAAAACCCACCAACCCACATTAATCAGTGTGGTGGGTTTTGGCCAAATCTCCCCATCTGTGATGTTTATAGGCTAAAGATCTTAGATCAACAATGCAACTAGATGTCAGGTCGGTGCTAAAAATATGTCTCTGTATATGTCATATTTATAGGCTAAAGATCTTCGATCAACAATACAACTAGATGTCAGGTCGGTGCTAAAAATATGTCTCTGTAAATAACCAACATGCTCAAGCCTCAAGCTTTGGTCTCTTGATCATAACGCAAAACGCTGCCATATGCGGCTCAAACGCAGCGTCACGACACAGCGTTTACCGTCTCTGCAGAGAAGTGGTCAGTTGATTTTGCCGCAGCTACCAAAGTAGACGACAAAGAAGCAGGTCGAGAAACATGTTTTTACAACGGAGGGGTGAAGGTTGTTTGTTAACTTAAATAAAATTAAATTGATTGTGAAGAAAAGTTCATTCAAATTCTATTAAATTTTCTTCAAACAAATCCGTTGTCAACCCGCGACGCACATCGCAGTGTATCAACGAGAACGACGCCGCGCAGTGTGGGATACCCGCTCCCCACTTCACCGCGCCCTTCGCCGCTGACGCAAACTGGGAACGATCAAGAGACCAAAGCTTTAAGCGTTTTTGCGGTAAATTTTAATCGGCATATAAAAACGCAAAATAAATATTGTAAATGATTGATTTTTTGCAAAATAATGTATTTTTAAGATAATATAGGTAAACAGGTATCGTTTCAATATAATAAATAATAATAATGAATCTTTCCTACAATCATACCAATTGTCTAGCCCAAGAGAAGCTTCGAAGAAACTCGTTAAATGGTTACTAGACAACGGATAAACATACTTAAAATACTTAAATACATACTTATTATACATAGAAAATACCCAGACCCGAGACAATTTAGAAAAACAATAATTTCTAAATTGACCCGACCGGGGATCGAACCCGGGACCTCAGAGATGGCGACACCATGAAAACCGGTGTACAAACCACTCGACCAAGGAGGTCGTCATTCAATATGATTTTGAAATTTAGTCAACTAGCCTATTGATGGGTGGTTGCCTGAAGTTAAACATCCATGGTAATTTATTGTAGTAGAATTTTGTATGAATGTGTTTCTATCTTATTTGTTATACTGGTTTCAGGTTCGCGGTGAAACATACACTGGCGGTTGCATGGGCCCCCGCGGTGCCCGCCTGTGGCTGTTTCTAGGATTTGTGATTGGATTTGCATCACTAATCGCTGCCTGCTGGATCCTTTTTGCTAACTATGTCAATGACAGTGAGTATAGATTCTCATAACATTACTTATTTGTATCAAGTAGTCTTATTTATTTTATACAAGCTGTCCCGGCAAACTTCGTACCGCCTAACAAATAATGAATCACGGACGAGTAAAAACAGAAGGACTCCGCTCCACGATACTCACAAGTGAAGTGTGGCGGCCAGAGTCGCCACATAATTTATTATCATCACGTATCGGTTAAAGAGTTTGTAAGCACATTCCTAAACGCGTGCAGATCCGATAAAGATATGTCACGGCATCCTCCCTCCAACATCTACGTAGTATTACTGTATAAATAGTCTTGTAAGGTTTAGATAATAAGTTAGTCACAATGTAGGCACTGTAAATATACAACATCATATAAAGAGACGCAGTCGTTATTTACCATCGCCATGGAACCCATCACAACCTCTCACACATCGCCCGACGGCACACTGGTGACCCCGCTCAAGCTACAAGCAACCTTCCAATGGAGTACCCCGAAAAGAACACGTGAGTCATTTGCAATATCTACACATCAACCATGGCAGTAACATTGTGTTCAGCGACGGACGCAACAAGATTTTCAAAATAAAATCACTACGCCGAGCCACACCGAGCTGCGACTGCGTCATTTAACATCACTCTCACAACCACAACTTTGGCTTCCTTTCCGGCACATCGTATCAAGAACGTTTCATCGACCAAGGCAAAGAAATAAGGTACCCAGAAAAACAATGCGATATAGAATATACTAACGATTTCATAACTGTACACATTACGTTATAAATAAATTGTGCGGTGCAGCGAACGCACAAGAATTTCCGACGCAGCACTTTTCGCCGTTTGCTCTACGCTTGCGCAAATTCAAGATCACGGCATTAATGACTATACTGCTATACGGAAACAATTTTGTACAGAGTTGTGGATTTTTCTATTGAAATAAATAAATAGAATCCAAAGAAAAATAAGCATAATATGTATACAACGAGTATTCACCCGTTTAACCGCCTCACTTTTACCGACTGACAAAGTGGTTTGAGGTGTGTTATTTATAATTACGGGAAGAGATATTTAGAAGCATTATTTTACCAGTCGATGGTTTTATGAGATATTATTACACTTCATAAGACGCTTAAATGCTACTAGCTACCTCCAGGCGAATTGATTTCTCCGGTTATCTGGTAAAGAGCCAAGGAATACGCCAGTTCGAGGATAATTATGAAGCTATAATGAAGTTGTACTCAAAATGAAGATATTCAACAAGTTTAAAATGCTTTGATTGTGCAATAAAAATACAGCACAAAAATGAACCATGTTTGGGTAACTATTGTAATAATAAGATTTTAGTCAATTTTAATTTTTTTTTTTGTTATTTACGTATTTCCTTATAATATATTGAATGCAACATGTCTTATCTCAATGTACTTAATGCTTAATCTTAGTCAAATCTAATTTTTATGTTTTGTTATTATGTATTTTATTAAGTCTATTAGTTCAATTTATTATTAACATGTAATGCGTAATTTAAAGTTCACTGTAAGAATATGCATAATTTAAAGTTGTACTTGTTTATGCCACTTAATTTGTGTGTTTATTATAGTCTTGGTATAACGTGATATAAAAATAATATTATGATGTAACAAACATGAAGTAACAATATTATGATGTTGAGAGGAATTTTAAAAAATATTCGTGTACGTAAATGTAAAACGACCGTTTTTAAACGCAACGTTTTTAAAAGGTATACCTATAATAAGTATTTTGTTCAAATACAAGGAAACAGCTCTCTTAGCAGCATTCAGCAAGCCAGCTAGCCATAAGGTTCCATCGCAGCAACGTAACGCTTCCTGGATCCTCGGCATCACTCGACGGTCAAAATAAATACCGTCGCACTCCACACGTCTCGACTCACAGCAGACATGGTAGCACACGCTCGTCTCGAGTCACGTAGACCGGAGAACGCTCGTTTTGTCAATGAAGACTTGAGCACGCTCATCACGACTTAACGTGGATTAGAGCACCACTGGCATCTCCAAGCTGAAGACCTGATGGTCTTTTATTATTCCCTTTTTCAAGAGGGGGAGTACTGTGGCGGCCAGAGTCGCCACATAATTTATTATCATCACGTATCGGTTAAAGAGTTTGTAAGCACATTCCTAAACGCGTGCAGATCCGATAAAGATATGTCACGGCATCCTCCCTCCAACATCTACGTAGTATTACTGTATAAATAGTCTTGTAAGGTTTAGATAATAAGTTAGTCACAATGTAGGCACTGTAAATATACAACATCATATAAAGAGACGCAGTCGTTATTTACCATCGCCATGGAACCCATCACAACCTCTCACACATCGCCCGACGGCACATGAAGCAACTTTTATGCTGGTGTGTGTGCTGTCGCGGGGCGGTTGACATCACAATGAAAGCCTATCGGTTTACCTTTGTGTAAGGGTGTGCCGTATTTACATATTAATACTAGCTTGGTCCTCCTCCTCGCGTCGTTCTCCTCATTACTGAGGGTCGTGATTCCCCTGTAGAATCACCTTCTCTTTGACGATGTTTCGCCACCTACTTCTGTTTTTGGCTTCGTGTAATGCGCTGTGGAATTCGGTGTTTGTGGATGCGTGGATTTGGCCAGTCCACCTAATGGGACTGCGGCCTCGAGAATGTTTGCCGTCAACTTTGTCAGTGATTATTAATTGTTCAAGGTTGTGCCCTTCCTTTCTAGCTAAATTGCCAAAAAACTCCAGAATTCTACGGAGACAGATGGTTGACAATCTGGTCTTTATATTGAGCTCCCGTAAAATTGACGCGTTGGTGCGGAAGGCAGTCCAGGGAATTTGAAGCATTTTCCTCCAGCACCACATTTGGAAGGCGTCAATACGGATTCGATCGGCTTTCGTCAGAGTCCATGTCTCCGCTGAACTCCGCTCCGTAACTGAATATAGAGAACACCAGTGTTTTAACTAATTTCGTTTTCGTGAGTTGTTACGGTCTTTCCATATTCTCTGTAGTTGAGTCATTGCGCTTTTTGCCATCCTAATTCGCCTTCTGAACCTCTTTTTCGCACGGAGCCCTGTTGTTGATGTTTGCACCAAGGTAGATGAAGTCATCGACGTACTCAAGTTTGATTGCACCTGTGAGCTCCAGCTTGTTTGCGCGGTCTATCATCATCAATTTGGTCTTGGCATGGTTAATTTTAAGACCTAATTCCATGCTCGCCCTCTCCATTCTGCCAAGGAGATTCACCATTTCCGCTTCGCTCGCTGCTAGAAGAGTCGTGTCGTCCGCGTACCGAAGGTTTGTTATTTTTTTGCCGCCTATTGTAACACCACCGTCCCAGTCTTCACGTGTTCGTCTCATTATGTATTCTCCATAGGCGTTAAAAAGAATGGGAGACAGAATGCAACCCTGTCTTACGCCTTTGCCAAATCTATAGGGTTCTGATGTCGATTTGTCTACTCGCACGATGCCTTGGTTATTTTGATACAGTGATTGTATAAGGGCTATAAGATGTTGAGGCACTCCTAGTTCCCGTAGCACCTTTCACAGACTTGACCAGACAACGCAGTCGAAGGCTCTACTTGTTGTTGATGAAGCACAGTAATATGGGGTGAATTAAACTCGTAGGACTTCTCGATCAGTTGGCGAATATTTAAAATTTGCTCGCGAGTCCCCTTGCCCTTTACGAAGCCTGCCTGTTCCTGGGGAATTCGCCAGTCCCGAAATTAGCGAATTCGGTTGTTGATGATGTGTAGTAGTACTTTGCTGGCTTGGGATATAAGTGCCAGAGTTCGATAGTTATCGCATTTTAATTAGGAGCCTTTTTTGTTGAGCGGGAGTATAATGGATTGTGTCCAATCACATGGCCATGCATCAGTACGCCAAATATCTTTGCATATGTAATGAAGGGCATCTACTCCTGCTGGTCCAGTATATTTTAGGGTTTCTGCTGTTAGCTGATCGGGGCCGGGGGCCTTTTTAAACTTGAGTGCAGATATGGCAGCTGTAATTTCTAATCGAAGAATGGGAGGTTCAGGTTTTATTTCCTTCCATAGAATTAAGTTTGTGATGGCACGTCAAGATCTGGGTTTTCATAAAGCTTTTCATCCGTATATTTCTTCTTATCTTTCAAGCGTATATTTATCCGTTATCTTATCATATTAACGAGTTTCAAAAGAATACTCATCTCGGTCTAGATAATTGGTGCGAGCGTAAACAAATTTAATTTAAAAAGAAATTATCTTTCCATCTTTCTGTAATAGCTTCCAAATCTTGGAGTGTGTGGCCCTCTTCATCTTCAATCAACCACGTCCTTAACTGTTTAGAGAGCAGTTTTACCTTCTTAAATAGATCAGCGCACTGAATTTTAAGGCAATGTTCTTTAATTTCCCGACAAATGCCCCGGACAAAGTTGTTTTTGTCCCGGCGGCGGCCTTTCAGCTGGTTCATTCTGCTTAGTTCTGAGTATTTATCTCTAGCCTCTTATTTGACAATTCCTAATTTTTAGATCTTTGCGCTAGTCGGCGGGTCAGTCGCGGATTCCCTAAATCGCAATTCGTCTGATTATCTAAATTACCAGTTTCTCACTTCGTACACATCACAAATCGTCTTAGTCACACGAGCCTTCCAAGTATCAGCTGAGATCCATACTTGTTTGCAGGTATGTGTTGTATGCTTTGCGGTGACACTTTCCAGCGTTCTCCATACCTGGTCTTTAAAATATTGCCATTTTGCATCGACATTTGCGTCTAAAGGGCTCACTTGCAATTGCGCTTTCTTTCTAGTGCTTGTTGGAACGGGGTCGTTCCGTAGGAGTCAGGATGCTAGGATGTACAGGAGAGGTCTTTTTAATTTCTTTTAGATACAAGGCAAAGGTGATGACCAGAAGACAGTGATCAGATCCGCAATCGGCACCAGGAAAAGTCTTTATATTTGTGATTGATGTCCGCCACCGGCTGTTTATTATCACCTAATCAATTTGGTTACGACAACGATCGCCTGGAGATACCCATATGTATATAGACGCCTAGGATGGTGCTGACAGCAGGTGTTCATCACGGTGAGCTTCCTTTCTATGCAAAATTCGAGAAGACGACTCCTCTATCGCTTCTCAGCCCAAGTCCATATTTTCCAACCGTGTTTCTGATGCGATCGTCATTGGTTGTATTTCCTATTTTTGCATTCCAGTCGCCGATAATGAGTGATATATCTCGATTGGGTATTTCAGAGAGAGTTCTCTCGAGACTTCTGTAAAACTCATCACATACACTTTCTTCGGCATTAGCAGTAATGACGACGATGTTCATGGTACAAGGCCGGCGCGTGTTAAGTTTTAAGGTACGGTACGGTCCAATACTGGGTTGTAGTCTGTTACAAAATTGTCTAGGTGTCTCTACCCAGAGATGGCAACCCCGTTGGTACTAGAGTCTGTAGGCCTCGAAAAGTATAAGGTGTTCCCGTTGGAGGTTTTAGAATGACCTTGTCTCCTCATACGAGTTTCGGTTATTCCAAGCAGTGTTAGTCTATGGGATTCCGCTTCCTTTTCCACTATTTCCAGCTTCCCAGGGTTTATTAAACCACGAACGTTCCAGGTAGCAATACGACGGCGGTTTCTGATGGAAATCTTCTTAGTAGGACCAGTAGCATATTCTCTGTTTAGGGCCTAGTGTTCCGTCCTAGCAGAGGCTTCGGTCGCCAATTTCACACCGTCCGACCCGGTAAGCGGCGCCGGTTGTTAGCCAGATCGTCCAACGAATTAGCTCTGTCAGTTGTACTTTCCATTGGGGGGATTTTCTTGGGCTTTTACCCTGGTCATTCCACGGCAGTCTTTCTGAGGGTATTTAGTCTTCATGATTACTGTAAGCCGCATCATGCTATATTGCGCAGAGAATCAATGCGTTTCATTTCAGTATTAGGTGTTACTTTTGTTTTTTCTGGTAAATAAACCTTTTACCCATCCATATCCCTAATTGTCATGCCTTGGTCTTGTCAAATAATAATTTGTAGTAGAATAGTAAATTAAACACAGAATTTATTTTAAGTCATAATAATCAATAGGTATTTATTGTTAAAGATATCAATAAAACAGCGAATAAACTAAACCATCGCGTATCGTACCATTCGTCCCATCGTTGAGGCCAGATTGGTAAATTTCATGGCGCGCCCATTTGGCTCCGGCCCTTTAAACATTTTTTCATTAAATTTATAATTTTTCTATTAAATTGGTAACTAATAGTATTTTTTTTTAATTTATTTTTTATTTGATGAAGCAATGTTGATTATAAGCTTCAAGCACTGACAAATTTCGACGGGTGAAAACCAGACCTCGGTAGCCAAGTGGTTAAGGCAGCCGCGCGGAATGCGGAAGGTGCGTGGTTCGATTCCCGCCTGAGGTTGTCGTCTTTTTTCAGTGTTTAAAAATTTTACTTAAGTATATTTAAGCGTTAATAAAAACGCTAAAATATATATTTAATAAAACACATTCCACCATGCGGACTCGTAAAACCCGCCAAGTGTTCGGTGCTCGACACAGGACGCGTTCCGGGTTCAGAGCCGTAATACCGGAGCTTGGGGAGGTGCGGTGGCGGCAGGGTCAAGGTCCGGTGGGAGTCTTTGTGGAAGCATTGTTCGGTTGACGTGGGTCGATTCGCCGGCCAGGGAGACCCCTAGAAACGGTGGTGCCGCTGGCCGCCCGCGGCATAGTACAGGAGCCCAACTAGGGCTAACCACCCTAGGAGGCTGCTCCACCAGGTCGCGCATAATCCCGAAGTGGCTCGTCGTGCCGGTTGGTGACCGGATTGGTGGGACCCGGCGACTACTTTCGGGGGGGTACGGGGGCCCTTCCGTCCGGCGGGTCGATTAACGTCTTACCGAACAAGTACATGCACCAGTTCATGTTAGTCTCCCACACTTTGTCTTTTCCCCCTTGCCGCCACAGCATCTCCTTTTACTCACGCCCCCATCCAACCACCATGTCAGTGTCTAAAAACAATGCAGGTCAGACAGCGGCATCCCACTTCCCCACCACCAAGTAGCTTTTTGAGGTGGAGTTCACTAACATCCGTTGACTCCATTCAAACCTCAACGCCGTTCACCAACACCTTGAGACGGCCCGGCCTGCATTGCTCTTTCTGACGGAGACACAGATCACCGTCCTGCCGACATTGCATATCTGCACTACCCCGGCTACGTGCTTGAAGAATGCTTCCTCGCGAAAGCCGGAGTATGCCTTTTCGTCAGGACGGACGTTTGCTGTCGACGTTTGCGCTGCTTGGGGGACCCCTCCTTCTCCATCCTATGGGTACACGTGGATCTTGGTTCCGTCAAAATTTTCTAAAATTAGAGGGGTCAGAAGTGCTACCTGTTTTAAACAATGGAATTAATTTACTATGTTTCATTAGGTCAGGAAAAACACCACAGTCAATGCATTCGTTAAATATGCAAGCGACTGGCCAAAGCGGTGCAAGCCAACTTTTGCGCGCCTTCTCTGCCCCCACTGCGGTACCCTGATGGCTCGTTGGCCCATCGGCCGCTAGACAAGGCTAACCTCTTAGCGAAGCTCTTTGCGGCGAATTCGCGCGTCGATGACTGCGGCGCGGAACCACCTACCATCCCTCACTGTGGTTCCTCAATGCCTGACGTCCAAATCAGACAATGTGACGTCCGTGCCGTGCTGCAGTCACTTGATGTGCGGAAGGCTAGCGGTCCTGACGGTACACCGGCAGTCGTCCTTAAAAAATGTGTTCCCGATTTGTCTCCAGTACTGACACGCCTATACCACCTCTCGTACTCTACTGGAATTGTACCGGAGGCTTGGAGAAAGGCGAACGTCCAGCCGGTCCCCAAAAAAGGGGATAGGTCTGACCCAGCCAACTGTCGACCTATTGCTGTCACCTCTGTCCTTTGCAAGGTTTTTGAGCGAATCATAAACAGACAACTCATTCGCTACCTAGAAGCTCACTCCCTGATTCATGATCGACAATACGGGTTCAGACCGAAACGATCAACGGGTGATTTCCTGGCATTCATAACACACCTGTGCGGTGAAGCAATGGACAAGCACGGAGAAGCACTGGCTGTTAGCCTGGACATCTCCAAGGCTTTCGATCGAGTTTGGCATCGTTCGCTTCTCTCCAAGCTTTCGTCATACGGCTTGCCACCTCGCCTATGCGATTGGGTCGCCGGGTTCCTGCATGAGCGCAGCATTCGCGTACTCTGCGAAAGCAGTGCCTCACAGTTTCTGCAAGTGAACGCTGGAGTGCCGCACGGTTCTATAATATCGCCCACGCTGTTCCTTCTGCATATCAATTATATGTTATCCTTGGGTAACAATAATTGCTATGTTCGTAGCAGGGACGGCTTCCACTAACGCACACTGGGTTTGTTGTACAAATACAAATAATACACTCACAATATACTGAGATGACTTTTAATGGCTTTTGTAGGACAATTACGCTGAATTACAATAAATTACATAATAGTATAATAATATGCGGAGCTACGAATATCGCGTGGTTACACAAGATGGAGGCAGAGAAGAGAGAGCGAACGATATATGTACCTCTCTTTCGCACTAAAACCTATAATGAATGCAAAGGCATTAATGATTATGTTGCCAACATAAGTTGCAGCCTTCAGAAAAACAATGATACTAAAATTATTCATATAAAGATACAAATCCTTTGCGTATATAAAGCTCTGCGACTACTTAATTAATATGTTATAGTTATATTTTATATTAATTTTGACGTGTTTTGAGTTTAATTATGAATTAAAAGGTTTTGAATTGTAATCTTAATTAAAAATTTTAAGTTATTCAAAAATATACTATTTCTATTTTACTTTTAATGTTTGCTTACAATATTTATAATACTGAACAAATACAGGTTATTTCTTATAACATGAGACTGAACTTTTACAGGTTACAAGTATTCATTCCACGAGGAAATAGAGGCTAAGTTAAACAAAAATATACTAAAATATGTGCTTCTAACATATAAGGCTAAGCTTATACAGGTTACAAGTATTCATTCCGCGAGGAAATAGAGGCTAAGTTAAACAAAAATATACTAAAATATGTGCTTCTAACATATAAGGCTAAGCTTATACAGGTTACAAGTATTCATTCCGCGAGGAAATAGAGGCTAAGTTAAACAAAAATATACTAAAATATGTGCTTCTAACATATAAGGCTAAGCTTATACAGGTTACAAGTATTCATTCCACGAGGAAATAGAGGCTAAGTTAAACAAAAATATACTAAAATATGTCTTTCAAATATGTGCTTCTAACATATAAGACTAAGCTTATACAGGTTACAAGCTTTTAATCTATGAGGAAATAGAATCTAAGTTAAACAAAAATAAACTAACATATGTCTTTCAAATATGTGCTTCTAACATATAAGACTAACGTAAAATACAGATTCTAAATTTTACTAAAACATGCCTAGTATTTAAAATTTCGTTCGTTTTAAGTTTTGAGATTCGAGATTTGTTTATTTTTACTGAGCGCACCAAACTAATTCTCAGGGTAACAACAGTGTCTGTATTTTAACTTATTATTATTATTATATTTTAACTTACTAACGCAGCACATACATAAGTTAATTTGCTAGTAAAATCTAATTCTCATACATTAATATCTATGGGTAACAAACATATCTTTGTAACAGACCTATTATGCTTATAACCATTGGCCGTCATTACCTCTACTGTGCGGACTTTTCCATCTTTCCCTGGAAACAAATTGGTAACGCGAGCCATTGGCCACTGCAATGGAGGTGTGTTATCATTACATAAAATGACTAAACTGCCGACGCATACATTTGGCATGCTTTTATGCCATTTAGGCTTGTTTTGTAACAAGGTAAGGTAGTGTCTACTCCATTGTTTCCAAAATTCTTGTTTCATATTTGTAATAATGTTCCAAAGTCTAAGGGCATTTACATTTGTATTACTGAGGTCACGCTCTGGGTAAGAGTTGAGAGGCGCTCCTGTTAGAAAATGTCCGGGTGACAAATATGAAAAATTATTGGGGTCACATGACAATGGAGTAATTGGACGCGAATTTAACACGCCCTCGACTTCAGTCAATACGGTATTCAGCTGTTCATAAGAAAGCAACGCTTTACCTACAGTGCGTTTCAAGTGATACTTTGTGCTTTTGACACCACTTTCCCATAGTCCACCAAAAATAGGGCTGTAACTCGGTATGAAGTGAAAATCAATGCCACGTTGAGAGGCGAATGTTTGTACCTGATTTTGGTGAAAACCTTTTCAACCTTTGGTAGACATTGTCTTGGGTGTCTAGTATGGAAACACATACATTTATATCATCTTTAACTTTTAACTCGGGTAAAATCAATGATGTGTCTGATGCATAGTGAAAGGAATAATTTTTATTGTGTAAAAAGTGAGGGCCATGCCACCATAACTCATGATCTTTAAGTTGGCAAGGCTAAACACCCGTACTAAGGCAATCTGCGGGATTATCTACTGTATTTACATATAACCATTGACAGTTGCTATGCGGATGCTCTAAGATTGTTCTAACTCTATTAGCCACATATGCCTGTAGCCTAGTGAGATCTGTGTTTAACCAAGCCAACACGATTTGTGAGTCAGAGAACAGATAAATATTGTCAATTCTGATATTTGCTGATAACGGATTATGTACCTTCTCTATGAGCTTGGAGAGGAGCAGTGCTGCGTTTAACTCAAGCCTAGGAATTGTGAGTTGTTTTCTCAGTGGATTGACTCTGGACTTGGAGCATAGTAACTGAATCCGAGTATTTTCTTCAACATCTACTGTACGTAAGTAAATACAACAACCATAGGCCTCCATGGATGCGTCAGCGAACCCTATCAGCTGATTTGATACTGCATCATGGGAGTTCAAGTAACGCGGCACGCTAATTGAATCCATGTCAACTAAATCCCTACTAAAGTCGATCCACAGCTGTCGGATGTCGTCGGGCGGTGAGGTATCCCAGTCAGTGTTGCTGGCCCAAAGCTTTTGCATTATTAGCTTGGCACGAACCAGTATTGGACCAATGAGACCCAAGGGGTCAAAGAACTTACTGATGTAACTCAGTATGTCACGTTTGGTGTCGTGCTTACTTTGATAGGGCTCTGGACGTGAGGTACTGAGGACATCACCCTTGACATCAAAGCTGATACCTAGCGTCTTTAGGGATAGTTCATGCTTTTGTAGATCTCTTCACCAAAATAATGAGTTTCTACGGGTACATTTTGTAAAACTGTTTCGCAATTGGTTGCCCATTTGTGCAGCTGAAACCCGCCCAGAGCAAGAAGATGAATTAGCTCAGACTGTGTTCTAACTAATTGTTCCATAGAATTATCATTATACAATATATCGTCTACATATGAGTTATTCTTTAAAATTCTTGATGCTAACGGAAACTGATTTTCATACCTATAGGCAAGTTCAATTAGGCAGCGAGTGGCTAGATAAGATGATGACTTGAGACCGTATGTCACAGTATTTAATTTTATGCATCTTATATCAAGCTCAGGTGAGTCACGCCACAATAAACATTGAAGTGAACGTTGTAATGGATCAATTTCAATCGATCTGAACATTTTTTGTATGTCACAAATGAAGAAGTATATTCCTAATCGAAAGGAAATTAAAATCTCAAAAAGGTCTTTTTGTACTACTGGACCATTAAATAAGAGATCATTTAAAGATACCCTTTTATTAGTACGCATAGAACCATCAAACACAGTTCTTAGTTTTGTTGTGCGACTACTATCTTTTAATACAGCATAGTGAGGAAGAAAGTAAACAGGCTCTTTAGATAAGTCGAGACTACTGATATAATAGTCGCCATGTTTAAGTTCAATAAATTTTTTGTATTCTATGAAAAGATTTTTATTTTTTTGTAGCCTTTTCTCCAAATTATGGAATCTTTTTAAGGCCAAATGAAATGAGTCCCCTAGCTCAAAATTAACTTGCTCTAATGAATCTTTAATTGGCATTGAAACATGGAATTTATTGTTTTCAAGCTTAGTAGTTTCACGGAATAGTTTTTCACATTATTCGTGTTCTGGCAATTGCTCTGGGAAGATTTCTGGCACATTTTCAGTTTTCCAAAATACATTCATTGTATCTTTCAAATTAGTATTACATTCTAAGCAAAATAAAGACACCACCTGATTTCTGGAAGCTGCTGAAGCGGCATTGCGACCGGCAACTATGTGGCCGAATGAGGTGTGTAGTATAGATGGCTGCTCCGCTGTGACAGTACTCGGAGTTGCAGGCTGTTGACTGTTAGCAGATGCAGCGAGCTCCGTCTGCGGCAGTAGGACCTGAAAAAAAAATCAGCGCCTAGCAACAAGTGTATATCACCTGGCTTATTGAAGCTTTCATCAGCTAACTTGCAGTGTGGAGGAAATGCAATGAAGGATGAATCAAAATGAACTTGCGGCAATTTGGTTGTTATTTTCTTTACAACATGACAATTAACATTAATTTTGAATGAATAAACTGTGGAATGAACCTCAAGGTACCTATATATATATACCTATTATATTAGTGTTGGTAGGTGTGGAGACCATACCTAACAAGTCAACTACCCTTTGTGTAACAAATGAGGCTTGTGACCCACTGTCAAGGAGAGCTCGGGCTAAAATTGTCTGACCATACCGCGATATTAATTTAACTTGTACAGTAGGTAGAAGAACCTGACTCTTAGGATTCCCAGCTAGTAAGGTTACAGGAGGAGTGACTTGTTGAACATCCATGCCATGCAGTAGCGTGTTGTGCTTTTGTTTACGCGCTTGTGATTTGACAAACAAATTATGCATAACTTGTTTGCGTTTGCAAATTCAAAGCGTTTTTGGGTGCAATAGATGCAAAGGCTGGGCATTTAAATAATTTGTGGTTTGACTTACAATACATGCACGTTGGTAGCGTTTGTGCAACTACAGCGTGGGTTGTTAGACGCTGCGCTTGCAGCTTCTGGCCGAGAAACTCAGTAGACTCTAAAGCTTGAGCACGTTTTTCTAAATAATCTAAAATCTTTTGTGCTGTGGGAAGTTCCTTGTCTTGTCCCTCCATTTGGAAGGCTCGGCCAGTCAGCACATCCAGCTTCCGCAACAAAATACATACTATCATGCTGTCCCAGGAATCCACAGGTTGGCCTAAGTTTTTAAGAGCTGCAAGGTGCTGCTTGGTCTCTGAAATTAGATGACGAATGTTTGAGGTCGTTGACCTTGTCATGTTAGGCATGTCCAAGAGTGAAAAAATATGCTCTTGTATAATCTTGGTTGTATTGTCATACCTATCCTTAAGCAATTTGGGCGCATCCGCATAACTGCTGTCAATCAGTGCTAGATTATTAATTAGTGTATGAGGTTCTCCTTTAAGAAAACCTCTAAGGTAATACAACTTTTGTATAGGTGTTATCGTTGTGTCGTTGTGTATCATAGCAGTAAATAAGTTTATGAATGGCGTATATTCATAGTACTAACCATCGAATGTTGGAATATTTACTTGGGGCAAATTTAGTTTATGACTCGTTGCTTTCTCGCCTTCTATCCTGACGTGTGGCATGGTCATTACTAGCCTATTATAGATGGCGTCTAATTGGGAGATAAGCTCAATAAAATTCTCCTCTACATCGGCGTTGTCCTCACCGTCGTCTGGGTCAAGAGCTAGAATTTTGACACAAGCGGAATTGTAATCGTCGAATACACTTCGTAACCTATTGTGTTTCACGTTAATTTTTTCAATCGACATTTTAGTCAATTCCGCTACATCGAAGCTGTTTATCAATCACGTAATGACTGCCTTGCAATAACCCCTATTAGCAACTAATTCTTTTAAATTTGGCATTATGTAAACGCGAGCACTTAACAAATTTACTAAAACAAAACACTGTTGTTACTCTGCAAATAAAAATTCGGTACACTCAGTAAAAATAAATAAAATGCCTAATGGCGGATTTCGATTTGGTGTGGTGACTCGCGACTCGACTCGTACGCTTCCTTTCTTGCGTTGATGTTGGCTGCACTGACGCGTGTTTGTCGCGGCGATGCGTGATTGGCGGCGACGTGTGGTTGGCCGAATCTTGTCGAATCGGCACGTTGCACGCTGCACTTCCCCGATGACGTCTAATCCGATTGGCAGTAGTTAGTTGGCACAACACAATCGTTTGCCAACTTAAGAACAAAAGGAAGTTCCTCCACTAGGTGTAGCTGACACCATGCAGATGTCGATTGTCGATGGTAAAAACCAAATTTCGATCGAATAATGCTGCTCTTCTTTGTTGCTGCTTCCAACTACTAAAATGCTTGTATTCTTACGCTCGTTCGATTCTCACTCCTATGGCTGGTTCTGAGATTGCGAAGGACCTTGTTCGTCGTTACTTTTCTGTCGGCTCGAAGTACCAGAATGTTCGTAGCAGGGACGGCTTCCACTAACGCACACTGGGTTTGTTGTACAAATACAAATAATACACTCACAATATACTGAGATGACTTTTAATGGCTTTTGTAGGACAATTACGCTGAATTACAATAAATTACATAATAATATATGCGGAGCTACGAATATCGCGTGGTTACACAAGATGCGAGGCAGAGAAGAGAGAGCGAACGATATATGTACCTCTCTTTCGCACTGAAACCTATAATGAATGCAAAGGCATTAATGATTATGTTGCCAACAGCTATGCAGACGACAGTACAGTACATCGGCGTTATTTGGGTCACCCTGCGGCAAAGCAGGCCGATGTAGTGGAGTCGAGACGGAAGATTGTCATTGAGCTGGACGAGGAGTTAGACCGCATTTATAAATGGGGCACTGATAACCTGGTCCAGTTCAATGCCAAAAAAACAGGTCTGCGCTGTCACTGCTAAAAAGTCCGCATTTCTCCCGCAACCCTCCTTCCAGAGCAACTTATTACCCATCCAGACTGGTCTCAGTCTCTTAGGTATGGACATACACAGCGACCTCAACCCGAAGAGCTATATTGAGAGCATTATAACCACAGCCTCACGTAAACTCGGAATCCTGAACAAGGTGAAGCGGTTCTTCACGCCGGAGCAACGTTGTCTTTTGTATAAGACTTAGGTGCGCTCCTGCGTGGAGTATTGCTCTCATCTTTGGGACGGATCCGCCAAGTACTTGCTCGAAGCTCTTGACAGGTTGTAAAGACGTGCTGTCCGTATTATCGGTAACGATGACGTTACGACCAGTCTGGAGCCGTTACAGCTACGTAGGGACATTGCTTCCCTTAGTGCTTTCTACCGCCTTTACCACGGTGAATGCTCTGAGGAGCTCTTTGACCTCATCCCTCCCTCTCCTTTCCTTTCCAGATCGACGCGTGCAGGTCTTAGAAGCCACCCTCATACCGTGCTGACCATCAAGACACGTACCAAAAAGTTTCGACAATCGTTCTTTTGCCGAACTGCCCGTATGTGGAATGCGCTTCCCGCACACGTGTTTCCTTCCTCTTTCTCTCCCGGGTTATTTAAGCGGGGCGTGAAAAAGCATTTATGCAGGCCGCCATAGTGTGAGCGTTCGGCATAGCGTGGTAGCGCTGTGATGAACGCTTTCACTTCTTGGGCTTCACTGGCTGCTTTTCATCAGGCAGAGTGAAGCCATTATGGCGTGCCATAATAAAAAATAAAAAATATGTATAACGCATCTTCATCTTCACCGAATGTTTTCTTTCGGATCTCAGAGGTGAAAACTTCTATGATTTGATGAAGCAATGTTGACTAAAAAACATAAGCATCAAGCACTGACTAATTTCGAAGGGTGAAAACCTGACCTCGGTAACCAAGTGGTTAAAACAGCCGCCCGCAATGCGGAAGGTGCGTGGTTCGATTCCCGCCTGAGGTGGTCGTCTTTTTTCATTGTTTAAAATTTTTCTTAGTATATTTAAGCGTTATTAAAAACGCAAAAATATATAAAAAACATTAAACTACTAGTATTATTTAAATAACTTAACGCAATTAAATGTAAGTACTGTACTGGTGACAAAATTACATAAAATGCGACTTGAATTCTGTAAACGATAATCGATTTACTTGGCGATAGATCTACCATTCTGAGCACGAAGCTATATTTAGGGAATTAACCTATTATTTTTAGAACGAAGTTTTTATTCACGGAATGAACTACGATTTTATTGATAATCGATCTCTTATTTTAGATACATTATTGACATTAATTTGGTACCTAATTCATATCTGAGAATGAAAATATTTCGTGGTATCTATTAATTGGTGATACTCGTTGGTGACAAATATAAACTTTGCTGACAAGAAATTAATATAATAATAAAAAAGAAATTAATACAACATATCAACTGAGTCATCCCATGTAGGTTGCCTGTCCATTAAAGCGGAGCGAGGCTGCGGTGCGGAGAAGCGGAGAAATATTAACCAATAGGATTGCATTAAATTTCCGTTCCGCTCCAGTGGACAATCCTATTGGTTAATATTTCTTCGCTTCTTCGCAGCGCTGCCTTGCTCCGCTTCAATGGACAGGCAGCCTAAAGACTTAATTGGGACAGCTTACAGGCTGTACAGTCACGAGTACCAATATGTTAACACTTTGACTCTTATTCAGTTGTATTAAGAGTTACAATTGTTTACATATTTTTGCTCTTGACTGTACATTACTTTGCTTTCAAGAATACATTACAACATATTGTCTTCATAAAATTAGAAACTCCAATAGTGTTTATTTGTTTCCAGAAGAGTCCAAGTCGACCTGGCCCGGCGTGTGTCTGTTCCTTCAGAATGCGCTCATCTTTGCCGGCTCTTTGGTTTTCAAATTCGGCCGCACTGAAGACTTGTGGGGTTAAATTTACAAGATCTGTGGCAAGTTCGTTTATCTATAAATTATACTGTAGTTAGTAAAAATAATACATGTTTTGTTTAATCATTCAGCGGAGAATCATTGTTTGCAAATACTTAAGTTTCTTTTAAATTACTTATGTAGGTACTATTAAATTGTCTTCTGTTTCTCAAATTTTTCAAGTCACGAGCTTTGCAAATTATGAATGTTTTATTAGTATGGGGTAAATTGTGTTAAATTAATTTGAATGCTTATCGTAATCTTTTGCTATATTTAAAAATAATTATGATTATAGAAGATTGTCTCAAGTGTTGTAAATAAAAGTATAGCATTAGTTTATTTTAGTTATTATTTAAGAATAAGTTATGTGAACTTTAAAAGCTGAATCTTCTTATAGAATTGAGATGGATGTTTTACTTCAGGTAAAATATTTGTATTTAATGTACTCAACGTGTTGAGTTATTCCAAGAAAACAATAAACAATTTAGAAATAAATTAACTTTATTACTTTGATATTAATAAATTACATTGATTGAATGACAGTGTCTTTAGCTATTATGTACTTATCTTTGGGCGTAGGTAACTTAAATAAGAAAATAATAATATCTACCATGACCATAAAATAACTATACAATAATAATATACTTAGTCATAAAAATGTTAGACTCTTTAATATTGCATTTCCAAAGACAATTTGTTCATGTTCTCGAGACTGTAATTGGAATAAAGTCCTATTTCCGAGTAGGTTCCTACAATGTTCCTACTTCAAGGTAAGGTTTACAAAGCCACGGCAGAACTTTAGACTATTTTTGATTGTAAAACAGTAACAGAACTGATCAGGCGTTTTCAAAAATCGCAGCTTTTTAGTTAAGTAACACTTAACGTTAAAGATGACGTCACGAGCACACTTCACGTCAGTAATGAAGTAGCGGTAACGCCCTCTGTTGGCGTAGTATTCTATCTCTAAGAATAAGCGAGCGATTGTCATAAATGATCTTTACGGTAGAGTGTCTGAGTATTTGACAGTCTGTGTGTATAGAAACATGAACATTGTCTTTAGCGGACGTATAGGTGAAGCGAAGAGAGTCCTACTGTCAATTGTCTGAAATTAGTTGTCAACTAATATTAAATTTACATTTGTGTGTGTGTACACTACACTACACTGTATCAAACGGAACAGCGAATACAATACAAAGAACAGCTATATTATTGCTGTAAATGTGGTGGGTACAAGATATTACTTACATTTAGTATCTCACATTTAACCAAAAATTGGTACGTAGAATATAGCCGAGCATTACAAGTTAGTGTTCAAGTATAACATCTTCATCTTTAGACGACAGTTGTTAAATTAGAATTTCTTAAATTGCATTCAGTTATTGGGACAGATGGTTAGTTACTTTATGTGGAGCAATATTTTCTAACACGTGGAAATCTTGCGAAATGTTGCTCCTCAAAAAGTAACTGCGGTGTGGATGGAGCGTTCCGCTACGATTTAGTATGGGGATTGAGTATCAAGTTTTTGTACGAGTATGTGATGCTTCGGCATCGGCGTATGGCTGCGGCTAGTTCCCGTCGCCGTCGGCGCAGACGCGGCCGCCGCGGCCGTCGGGCAGGCACAGCTGCCGCTCGGCGCAGTTGCCGTTGCGGTACTGGCACACGTTGCTCAGCGCCGGGCAGCCGTCCGGGGCGACTGCGACGCCGTAGAGGCGGCGGGACGCCAGCGATATCGGCACTTGACCCTTTTGATGCGTCGCCGTGTCCACGTACTCGATCTTGAGCCTGAAAGATTAGCGAGCATGTACAGTCGAGGATGTTCCCGGTTAGGGTTGCCACCCGTACTCTAAAATAGAAAGAAAGAACATTATTTATTGACCACACAAACAGTGTAACATTAGAAAAAAGTTAAATAAAAAGTTATAACTAAAGTACACAAGTATATACACGGGACAAATAGAGTATTGTCCTCTTTTTCATGTAGTACTTTATCATCTACGACAACAATAAAGTACGCTGAAATACTCTATAAACTGATTGTTACTGGCTCGTTAATGGTTATGAGTATTTATGGGACTAAATAAATTGGTATCCACAGAATTTTGATTGCAAAGAGGCTGTAAATATCTGCTAGAAAGACAAATATTTAAGAGCAACAAAAAATACGTTTTTAAGGACAAATAAATAAATACTGTTTTTATTTTTGTCCTAACAAAATGGGCGATTTTCTGAAAGTCCAAATTAAAAAGTAAAAATTAGTTAAAAAAAACTCGATAGATGTCGTTTTATGAAAGCCGGCCATCAGCCGTACCTACCTAAGGGCTGTAATAAATTCTACACTTTTACTTGTCTACCAAAAGAATAGTAAGTACTTATCTATTTATATTCAGGACATCCAGAACCTATTTATATTTTGAAATAGAATAAATATTACGCAGCCATACACGTGCTCTTCATGAACTCGCCTTTTACTAAGCGCCATACTAATCTATGCTAAGCGCCATCTATGAAGTCATTTACGAACCAATTTCTTTTTTTTTTGTTCTCGGAAAATCCCCCATTAAAAAATACTTTATTAGTCCTAAAAAAGGTGGCAACCCTATTCCCGGTAGACCACTTTTCGGCGATATTCGTTGCACATAATCCTCGCGGACGCTACTGAATGTATGCGCTGGCGGAATGGAGCGCCGGGAAGTTTCTAGATTGTACGAATACGCATTCTGTTCTATTTGTGAAATGTAAGTCAGGTAAGAAGTGTCGTCTATTCTAGACCCTAAGAGAATCACCGGTACCGGAGTTATTCAGTTGGTCCTTCGAGCTGGATCGTGTCAGGTTATTTGTAGTGAAGAATGGCAAACGAGCCAGCGTGTTATTTGATAAAGAGCAATCACCGCCACACATGTACTCTCACAACAGCTAAGGAAACGCAGATGGACTGTCTTAGAAGTTTAAAAGCTGGCTAGGTACATATTATTTTTGCAAAGCAACATGTAACGTCCTTATTGATAATTGTCTTTTTATTAGTTTTTGTGTCAATAAATGTTTCTCTATCTCTCTTTCTCTCTAAAGTATCATGCAATGCACCAGTGTATTCTTAGGTCGTTCAGTTCAAATCACTCACGTTTTCCAATCGCTCCAGTAAAACTTGTTGTCATTTATAGCCAGTCCGAACGGGTAGGAGCAGTTGGAGGCGATCGTCTCCCTCTCCAGCGTATCGATGTCGACGCACTTGACGCTGTGCGAGCCGGCGTCGGCGTAGCAGAGGCGGTCGCGGGCGAAGTCAATGGCCAGCGAGTTGGGCAGCTGGACATCGCTCTGGTCGAGGAACACGCCGCGCTCCGAGCCGTCCATGTTGGCCCACTCGATTTTGGGCCCGGTGCGGTTCCAGTCGGACCAGAACACTTTTCTGCAAATTACATACATAAGTACCTACATACATTTACGACCATTATCTTATCCCGAAGGGTTAGTCAGGGATTCTGATCCCTGACAATGAGGACCGCAAAAGCGGACTACCACAGTCCACGTTTCTAGTCTTTGCATGGTTTGTTTGTCGCCTTTTACGACACCCAAGGGAAGTAGATGGGGCGGTAGCAATTAAAATAGCAATTTTATTAATTTTTTTATATAAAGTGATCAATAAATGCGAAACTTAATGAAGATTTTTTTTTAGATATTGTTTTTTGTCACACTTTCTAGTCATTGCTTTTTTTATGCTAGCCAGCTATAGGTAACACTTAGCACAGCTGACGTATGCCGGTAAATAATTAATATGAAAAAGTTCACATAAGTACACAAAATTTGCAAATTCCGTTTCAAATTAATATTAGTATTAATGGACAAAACGAAATGAAAAAACGAAACTTCCAACGAATTCATTAGAAGCCAACAATTGTACGATAGCATGGTGCAACTGAGAGAAGAAGAGAGTCGCTCCAGCACAGCACTGCAAATTGATTGTTGAAATGTTGGAGAGCTTATTGGGAATGTGGTCTTTGTAAGTATTGGCCATAAAACTAATCAGAATTTTATATTTAACAATACTTTTTTTTACGTCGTTACTTTTTGGAATAATTAGGTAGGTATGTATAATATCATTCACTATAGCTATAGCATAAAATTACACTTATGTTTTACTCAACGTACCCTCTCCCAGGATGGACTGCAATGCCTCTAGGATTAGATATTCCGTTTGTGGCGAACAATACTTTCCTCGCTTTTGTGTCTATGTTAGCGACTTCAATAGTACGTTTCTTAGAATCTGTCCAAAATACGTTTCTGCTAGACCAATCGACGGACAGACCTTCTGGAGATTTGACATCTGTAAAAAAGTAATAAAAATGTAAGTAGGTACAAATTGCGGTAAATATACATTATTATAATTTCTCCAATATTGGCAATATTGACTGACCAATCATTAAAAATTGTTCAAATGATGATCCGTCATAAGCAGCTCGTTTAATGGCGTTTCCAACAACATCGCCCCAGTAGATCCTCCCCGTCATGCAATCCACGTCCACTCCTACCGCGATCTGATAGATGGCGCTGTTCAACGGAGTCGCAATCTCTTGCGCTCTGAAAGGCACTTTGTATACCGATGCGCCGTCACTAGCAACTAAGAAATTTCCAGCCTTCCTTGGGTTCAATTCGCAAAAGCTTCCGTTGCCGTTATACCCGCTGTTACATTCGCAAACGTATCCATCGCTTCGTGTCAAACACGATGCGTGAGCGTCGCAGAAGTAAGGATTTGTTATGCAATTGACTTCTGGGGTACAAGAGTAACCGTCTCCAGTGAATCCATCCCTGCAGACGCACTGGTACGTGTTTTCTATTGGCGTGCACAGGGCGTCGAGGCTGCAGTCGTTGAGTCTTTCACACGTGAGCGCTTGAGGGGCACACTGTGAGATTCCGTCGCCTTCGAAGCCTACGTCGCACTGGCAATAGCTCACTTGCTCGGTTTCATCGTACAGACAAGAAGCGTGCTCGGGGCATACTGCTCCGTTGCATAGCTGACCATCACGTATACATGCGTCGTTTTCGTCCTTTATAAATCCTTCTATGCACTGGCAAACGTACTCGTTGTTCGTGGGATCGGGTCTACACTCGGCGTTGAATTCGCAGTCTGAGTTGTTCGTGCAGCTAAAGTTTGGACGGCATACATAACCGTCACCGTGGTAGCCTGAGTCGCAAACACAGATGACGTCTCCAGTCGCAGTGTCGATGCAATGAGCGTTCGAGCCGCAGGAGCATACAGATCCTGTACGTTCAATACATTCGTAGGCGTCTCCTTCGTAACCTTCTGGACAAACGCAATGTCCGTATTCAGAACTGTAACCGTCAACATTTTGATAAATGCAGACGGCATTGGGTGGGCAATCTGTATCACTGTAACACCTGACTGAAACAAAAGAAGCTGCAGTTCAAATAGTTGTTCTCTTTATAAAATAAAAGTACCTACACTACCCACCAACGCTACCTAAAGCTTCGATGAACTATACTTTAGATATACTTAGCGCGTTTGAAAATGTCAACGCAAAACCGTGCATGAATGGAGAGTAAGCACTGTTTTCAGTGGTTCAAAACCAGTAATCTTAAGCTCTACTCGCAGTATGTATCTTAATCAGCTGTCGTAATACCAGACACAATAGAATTTCAATTGTGAGCAACCTCTAGGAGTGTTCGGGACAGACAAGGGGATAAATAAAGTCCAATATTATTAAAGTGTTGAATAATAATAATTCTTTATTGAATAAACACTGTAAGGTTTTACGGTAGGTAGTCACATTTTACGAGCTCAGTTTTTTATTTATTGACCACAACTCTTACAACTATCATTGCAGAGTTAGTTTTACAAACAGTTGTCATTGCGATTCAATACCTACTGTGAAATGTGCATTTTGCAATATTCAAAAAATAAACCGTTGGTGTATAGCAATACGGTTGTATATATATTACCTATATCGAATTGTGGGGCATTGCAATATTTTGTTTTTTATTATTAGTATAGTTACGATGGTCATTTAAATCAAGCCACTTTTTTTTTGCGTTTTTTTCATAACGTGTATCTAGGGTATAGTTTAACGAAGACCTAGCTAAGTCCCCGTCACGAGAAGCTTTTTATTATCTTAGTATACCTACAAACATTCAGGGGTTCGCAATATTTGGATAAAATAAAAAATACAATTTTGTAACAATTTTTATTTATAAATATTTCATTTTATTTTATATACTTAAATAATATCTATTTAAGAATACTTTTAGATTAATCTAATACCCGCCACTTTGCCCGTTTGTAATACTAGTTAATTATATAATTTTCACTCATATTAACAGCCCACTCTGTTGGAACTAGGAACTTATAAATATCACGGTGCATATCTATTTATAATCTTCAGAAGATTTCATGTATTAATTAAAGTGAATACAAACAATATTACAAACTAGTAAGTACAACCAAAATAATACCTACCTAACCTGCGAAAAAATCAAGCAACTTCATGCGCATTCGTCAAATGTTTACTCTCCAGGAGTCTGGTCAATAAAAGATAAAACATTTACCGACAGCGCTTTATATCGCTTAAATATAATCCGGTTAGTTTCGTTTTATCCATATATAACTATAAGTTCATTGGATTTGGTTAACTAATAATTATCGCTAGGTAATTAGTAGAACATTTTTGTTTACAAAATTGTATAGCTTCTCGTGACAGAGACTTTATATAATTTTAAATTAAAAATACTGTTAGTCATAGATCTTACTTGAAGTGTCGTTGTTTTCAGGAACACTGTCTAGGTTTGTATAACTGTCGAGGCGGCACAAATCATTATTTCTTTCGTCTCTGTAATTCGTGTAGCCCGGTGGACAAACGCAGCTGTAGGAGTCGCATTGTGGCAAGACAATTGTCTCATTGTACTCAGCTTCGTTTGTGGTTACTTCATAGTTGGTTGACATACTGGACATTAGATCTTGTCCCAACCCATTGTCTTTGTCATTGTCTGTAGTCAATTGGTTATCATCATTTTTGGCCTCTTCACATTGATATCCGGTACCCGAGTAACCAGGGTTACACTGACAGTAGTGCATGTTAGTGGTTTCAGCTAATATGCAAGTAGCATGTTGATGACAGTATTTGCACGCCTGATCTTTAGCTTGGACACAATCTCGCCTGCGCTTGTCGTATGTGCGTCCTTGAGGGCATTCACACGATGGTTCGCTGCCTTGATTTTCGACACACTTGGCGTTAGCGCCGCAGGTGTCCCTAGAACACTGCCCAGGACTTCGACAAACTACACCATTTCCTTCATATCCTTCATGACATCTGCATTGGAAGCCACCGTCATGGTTGTAACAATCGGCATTGCTGTCGCAGTTGTGTGTGCCAGCCGTGCACTCGTCTATGTCTACGCACACCAGATTGTTGTCGTGATATATACTTGTAAATCCTGTTTGGCACACACACGAGAACGAACTGCCTTCTACAACGAGAGTGTTGTGTCCTTCCTTGCAAGGATCTTCTTGTCCCAGTGGTGAGATTTTGTTGCTCGTTCCATATCGTACTATGTTGTCTTTGGGCTCGAATCCTAAGTAATTTTTCGTTACTCGCAATGTCAACGGGAGAGTATCCTCTTCAGACGGTGGTGAAAAGCGACAAGCCTGGTGATAGGTAAAGGTTTGTGTTGCAATTTGTTCATATTTCTCATCTGTGGCTTTATTCACAAATGTTCGTTTTGATTCGGATCGGATGATTCCGGGTTCGATTATTGTCAAATGTTCTTCAAATTCTTTTATGTCCAGTTTAGTGCCAGCTGCTATATGTGGCACAGTACCTCTAACATCAGCCTCTAAGCTAATTTGGTCAAATACATCAAGTCCTGAAAATTCCTGGTTTATCATAACTCTGTCTTTTGAAGAAGGGAAGTAAAGATCAGCGGTATAGTTGAACAGTCCACCAGTTAGTTGGTAACCGTTTCTCGCTGAACCTGAAGGTTTAGCGAACAGCCAACCAATAACTCCACCAAGTACATTCAGCAACTGTAAGCTGCTTCCCAATTTCAGCGGTGCATGAGACAAGGCGGCGTACGATCTGCCTTCTGCGACTACGACATACGCTTGAATGTCGACATCATTTAAGCTGACACCGTTGACAACACCGTTGACTTTGCCGTGGACTCTGAGAGGCACGTCGTCTTTGATGCACGATTTGCCGTTCCCGTAGTAGCCGTCGTGGCACTTGCAGCAGATGCCGGTTTGGTAGTCGACGCAGCGCGCCTGGACGTGACACACGCTCAGCCCGCTCTGGGCGCAGGTTTTGGACTCCTCCTCCAATTCAGCTTCATTTTCATTGTAATCGTCAGGAAGTTCGACGTTATCGTATGGTACGCTCCCAACACGGAACACGTATTTGCCCGGCTCATGCGTGTTTGACCATCTGAAAGTGTACAGTTTTTTAATTATTAGAAAACTACCGTTGTACGAGTATTTCTTAAGTTTTGGCGGTTATTTCATTTGGTCATACAGGACTATAAGGAAATATCCTTACAAGGCAATATGAACAAATGAGTAACTTTACTTCTAACTTTCGGAATACAACATTGCTTAAAACATTACACGTAACGTTTGTTACGGTGACAGACTTTTAAACTATGGTGGTAGCCATTATGACAAATTCAGACGAATTAATATTAGGTAAGCCCAGCAGGTACAAGTTACGCCTGCTAGAAACTTTAGAAACTTTTAACAAGGAACTGCTTAATATTAAATTAATCTTGTAACTTACGTGACAACATTCCGGATTTTGTGGCTGCCAGAGCCTCGAAGCGTGAATATACGACCATCCTCCGCGGTGAAGCCGACTTGAGCCTTAGCATCTGGTAAGCTGGACGGTTCAGTCTCCCTCTGGATCCATTGAATCTCACGATCAGGGTACAAAAATTCCACAAACGTCTCTGTACCATTGCTTATGATAGCAACCTGGAAGGTGTTCCTGCGGTCGTGATGCTGTCGTTGATATATGTCGTGAGGTCTGCTGTAAGTGACGTCTAACCAGGTTGAGACGAACACGCTGGTCGGCTTGAACTCATAGTAATCGTGGAAATTGTTTTGGACGGTTTCTTCGGCTTTGAGCAGCACGAAGGGGTCACTGGTTTCCCTGTAGTAGACCGCACCCTGTTCTGATGTATCTACATTGGTGTAGAACGGCGCAATGGCCGGGTATGGCAGCGGGAACTCCGAGTTGAGGAACGTTGGAATGTCGGACCGGAATGACAGCACTCCGAAATTGTTGACCTGTAAATTGGAAATATATTTGTTTATGACTCAGTTGTGTAAATTGCAAAATGTACGCTGGTCGTCGATTAAAGACTTGATGGTTTCCGGATTTTGCAGTTGACTTTAACTTTTAATTAACACTACCTACCTATCTGTAGGTAGTGTTAATTTTACGCTGGCTTGATAAAATTACGAGCGATGTCAGAAAGGTGCAAGACGAATCCTACTCGTCGGTTTTTTAAACTTCTTTAATCGATTTTGCTATCTTCATCATCAGCGTTTAGCCCCAGACCTTCCACAAAAACAACAGCACATTGGTATATCGGTACATACTTCTTCACTTAGTAGCTTTTAAAGACTGCCATCTAACGACAATAATCGGGACCAACAGCTTAACATGCCTTTTGATGCACGAAGGAACTCGGGATATTTCAATGCGGCCATTCATCCGGTGACCAGCGGGTCTATCGGCTAAAAAATATGGATATGGACATGGGCTTTATTTGACATTTGAAGCCCATATTTTGTCCTTAAATGGGCATATTATGGGCTTCAAATGTCAAATGAAGCCCATGTCCATATTCATACTTTTTAGCCGATACAGGGGCAGGCATTGCGAAAGTTGCTTAATTAAAGTTAAATTGATATGTCCAAATTAATATTGGTAGGCACCTTACGTACCTATAATATAAAAAGAATTACATAGGTACCTACCTACCTGCCTACACGTTTACAATAAAAAAATATGTAACATTAAAAAAAAAATAGTATAAATTTGTTGTAGTAAGAACTACACAGTTTTTCTATCTTACTAAACAAACTTGTAAATATTAATAAACAAGTCAATAGTCAATAATAACTATTAACAAAATTCGTTACGAAGAACAATAGGTGGCTGTCACTTTTTTATGTGACTTGTCTTGCAACTTAACTACGATGTTTATTTACATACAATTTACATTGATTTTCCATGATCTACAAGTTCAAGTACGATTTCTTATTACTTACTATTTCTTCTATTTATTTTCATTTATTTATTTGACCTTCCACCAAAAAGTAGGTACCTACAATACTCATATACATTGAAGCAGAAAAAGTAGATAGTAGGAAAACACAACATGCGATAAAACTACAACTACGGTACCAACATAACTACACTCCCATTAAAGCGACAATAAATTGTTGAATTAACTCCAAAAGCAAAGCAAAAATTACCCCAGATGTTCCCTAAGGCAACCGTACCACACAATTTCTGACATACATACAAAGATTCGCGACTATTATCCCCAAAGGGTTATTACTCAGAGACAGGAAATGGGACCGCAGAAACAGTGCACGTTTGACTAAATTACAACTCCAGCTACCTTATCGGCTAAAAAATATGAATATGGACATGGGCTTCATTTGACATTTGAAGCCTATAATAGGCCCAATATTAGGACAAAATATGGGCTTCAAATGTCAAATGAAGCCCATGTTCATATCCATATTTTTTAGCCGATAGACCCGCAAAAGGGCTAAACGTGATAGGCGTTGAGCCCATCGCCGCTCTATAATGTTAAAAATGTCGTAGGATGTACAGTCTTTATTCCATTAGTCGCCTTTTACGACACCCAAGGAAAGAGGCGTTGGTAGTAAGTATTAAATTTAAATTAAAAACTAAATTTGTTTACGCTCACACCAATTATCTACTTAGACCAAGATGAGTATTCTTTTGAAACTTGTTAAAATGGTAAGGTAACGGATAAGTATACATAAACATAGAAAAACACCCAGACCCAAAATCAGTTTAGTTAAACAGTTTTTCTCTAAATTGACCCGAACGGGAATTGAGCCCGGGATATCAGAGATGGCGCGACGCCAGACCCGGCGTGCTAACCACTCTACCACGGAGGTCGTCAAAAGTATTCTTTTAGTAAGCACACACACGCCTCCCACACTACTTCTTACTTATACTAATCATGTAATGAAGACTCAAAGCACATAGACTAAGTAATAGTTACTACCTCAAAGTTGCAATCGCCTCTGTGATCTAGTGGCTAAGCCACCGGTTTCAGACCAAGAGGTCCCGGGTTCGATTCCCAGCGGGGGGGGGGGGGGGGGGTACATCTTCGTGTGCTCGGTTTGGTTGGTGGTAGGGCTGTTAAGTCCGCTTGGCTAGCTACCACCATCTTATCTAGTCTTTCGCTATAACAACGATGTATAAAGCATTGTTGTGTTCCGACAGTTTGAGATAAAATAGCCAGTTCCTCAGTGGTTGAGTATTCCGGGTGAAGCGCGCTTACACCTTCGGCCTTATCATCACTTACCATCAGGTGAAATGAAGGCCAAGCGCTTACCCGTTGTAGAATAAATTAATAAAAAAAAGTTAGAAAAAGGATATTTGTAAAAGTACTTCTATTACATAGTGTAACGTTAAGTAGGTACTTATTTGTTTTATCGCTAACAAGTATCTCGTAATAATTCTATGTATCTTATTTATTTGACGTAATGTTACAATTTATCATTACAATTATTATTAGATGCGTTATGTAAGCCGGCGTGCCGACCCGCCGATAAATGTCTCACATTCTACTCAAAGGTCTTGACTCTTGCTCAGTAGTCACAGATAAAGTTCCGAAAAAATTCAAAGTATGCCATTTCATTGATATTCATTTGAAGTATTGTCTATCGATAAAACTATTTTATCTTTTTTCTTCAAACGCTCACCCACTGTCTATTTGTTATGGGTCGTACAATGCGCGCGCGCTGCTTGTATTTTTCACTAGCAATTGGCTACCCTAATATTTAAGTTACTCTATGCAATTGGCGATTTACTGACAGCCCAAATTAAAAAATAAAAATTAGTTCAAGAACACTCGATAGATGGCGTTTTATGAAAGCCGAGCCGTACACAAAGGCTGTACCTAAGTAATAAATTGTGCACTTTTGCTTGTCAACCAAAAAATATAAAAATAGTATTGTAATTTCAGGACCTATTGCTATTTTCCATAATTTCGTTCACAGTTTGACAGTTGCACTATTATTCATATTTTCTGTTACTATTACACAGTCATACACGTGCTCTCCATGGACTCGCCTTTTATTAAGCGCCATCTATGAAGTCATTAGGGACTAATTTCTTTTTTGACCTCGGTAAATCGCCCGTTGGCCAGTACACAGGGCTGAACTGATATTAAAAAGCTGTGGTTCCTGCCTACATATTATATTCTTGCTTCCTTCCTTTCTTTCTTCAATTTAAATTTCATCAAAAAGTTACTACTTATTTGTAACCAACAGAAATCATTTAGGAGTTAAACTGTTTGATTACTTTTGAGATATGCGTAAGTAATTGATGAATAGATTCTCATCAGCAAATTTTGTTTGGGGCCATTATTCCAGTTAAATAGATTCCGATAAGATAGCGTAAGTTTAAAGGTCGAGTTTTGACCCGGTCTGACGCTAAACGAGCCGCTATTATTCAGTTTACTTCTTTAAATAGATACAGTAGTCGTTTTAAACGTTTTACTTTCTTTGGTGTTTCATTTTCACAATGTTGTGCTCTTATAAGAGGCTTTAAACATTTCAGTATCTCATACAAACTTCAAAGTTTAATATTTTTCAAGACACGAACCCAATTGTGATAAAAAAATGTATGGTTCAAAATACAATAAGCTACGGAGTATTAACTCCTTAGTTTGAAAACTTTCCAGTGTGTTATAAAAATGTAAATAAAACAAACAATCCATACCCACATCCAAACTGAGTCAAATAATGTACTCTTCACGGGAATAGAACCGCTGCGTCAGAGATCGCTGATTTAACCAGTAGACCGAAGAGGTGCAGCAAATAAATTTGCTCGTATATAAAAAAAGTGTAAATATCTCTTACTTTTGCGTGTAAATATTTCAGGCTGTTCATTGTTTGCCACAGCAAACAAGTATTAGTTGAAAAAAGTTCTTCTCATTCTAATGCCAATGCAACAAAAAATAAAATAAAAAGGAACATTTTAGGCAAGTGGAAATGTTCTTCGCTCCTGATACGATAAGATAATAATTAGTAGCTCTGCATGCTCTTTGGTAGTGCGTGCTCTTTGATGGCTTGACCCAGCTACTCCCCTTGTCTGCCACGAACAGATTCTATAGGTTACTAACAATTGAATCTCTATTGTGTCTGATATTACGGCAGTTGAGCTCTTATACCAGCCCATGCCGCCATGACTTTTGCGGGGTACGTATTATAATGCCGAAATTTAAAATATTCATAAGACCTATGAACGGAAGGCCGAATATTAAAATGCCGAAAGTCAAAATCCTGAAAGTTCCAAATCCCGAATGTTCAAAATCTCGAAAGATAGATTAACCGCGTTTTTACAATGTAACTTAAATTTGTAACTTATCACGTGACCTACAGGAGTAGGGCAGCTATAGCTGCTAATAATCTAATCTAATAAAAGTCTAATAAAAAAACATAACCACGAAATTAGGTCTTATAAAATCCGGTATTTTGAATTTTCTGGATTTTGAACTTTCGGTATTTTCAACTTTCGGGATTTTGAACTTTCGGTCATTTGAAAATCGACATATTGAGCGTCGGTATATCGGGCATAGATATTTCATACATTCGGTATTTTGATTTTCGATGTTTTAAACGTAGGTATTATGAATTTTCGGGATTTTAATACGTACCCCTTTTGCGAGTTGGTAAAGTTCAAAATGTCATTGCAGTGCGGTGCAGTCAGTGACCGCGTTTATCCGTCCGCCCACAGGCGCTTCCGTCGTAGCCGTCTGTCCGCCGCGACGAATACGCTATCTGCGCTATCGCTTGCAAATATTATTGTAGGTACTGCATTTGGGGAGACCCAATTCATATTTGAGCCCAATGATCATTTGTGCACCATACGTAGGTATGATGGTGCACAAATGAACATAAGTGTAGGTACAGTTACGACTATTTATCCTCAAAGGGTAGGTGCCTATGTCAAGAGATAGGCCAAAGAAGACCGCAAAAGGAAGTGCACTGTTACAGTTCACGTTTATCAAAATAACAGCAGCTCATGTGCCCAGCAGCGTAATAGGTACCTACGTGACCTTGCGTAGAAAAGTCCATGTTAAGAGACTGTGCCATTTTCTTTGATGTTAATTTTTGATCAGATACTCTGTATAAATGGTAAAAGCTAATGGCTGATGTGGACTGGATACTGCAATTCAACACAATACCACAGATTAAATAGTTTACTGACAACACTGCTTGGCGTTAGAAGTTAGGGTGGTAAAATGATTAATTGAAAAAATAATTAAAGAGTAAACAATAAGTACTTATTTGAAAGAAGAAGTTAAGCTAAGATTCTTTAAAATTGAATTTAAAAAAATTAAGTTAAAGTACTTCGAACGAAGGTGTTTTCGAATATTTTGGTTTATGTAAAGTTGGATTGCAAAATAGTATAATTACTTAATATATTTTAATTCAATTAATATATTCACCAGGAAGTTATTAGTGATGTGGGTTTGTACAGTGAAGCAACTTTTGTATCTACGCTAACTTTTGACAATGCAAATAGAAATAAATCTATTGTCATCCGATAGGTAATTCGTAATTACCCTGCGATTTTAGGGTCAGATTCTTGACTCGGAATAATAAACGAATGGTAGACATGCGTCTTGTTTACGTTTGAAGGTTCGTGGAAGTAAAAATTTATAGCTGGAGTCGTTATTAGAGGAAAATATTTATGTTAAACCAATTTAATTTTAATGCTTTATAAGTACAAATACTCTGTCAATTTTTTATTTTCAGTATAGGTAACTTTATCTTACATATGCGACCAAAAAGGCGGACCAGACTGATTTAAACTTATTTAGAAAACGGTAATTAATAAAATATTACTTGTTAAAATTATGCTACTACAAGGTAGGTACTCTTTGTATTGGTTACTCGAGTTTTAACAAAGTGCGGTCTGTACGCGAATAACAATTTTTAGGAAGTAAATTGGATTGTCTATGAGACTTTTTTATATCTGCACTACGAAAAACAAAATGCAAAAAGACTCTTTATTTTAAATAACAAGAATAATATTTGTGTAAGTAAATTATCTCTTTCGTCTTCCTCCAATAAGATAGAACTTTCCTTTCACTAGTCAAAAAACAAAACTAAGAATCCACTAGTAAAAATAAGATCAATTTGTAATAATGTTATTTTAACACGCTGGCTAATGTTAATTACCTATGTCAATAATACTGTTTATTTAGTAAATACGGAACATATATTCCATTCTCTATTTGAGTAGATACCTCTCAAGCATATAGGTTCTACTCCCGATAAGGATCTTATAAACGTGCTATTTTGGTCTTTTTACCTCTGTAATTTTTTTTGTGGCGTAACAATTGAACTAGGTAAGTAGATAGAAGATAAAAAAATAATACCTATATGAAGACAAAGTTGTATTTCTAACATCAAACAAAAAATTTAAGTGCCTACTTACCTAATAAAATATTATAAAGAAATTTTTTTATTGCTATACAGTAGTTTTTTCAGGAGATTTTTGATAGATCCCAAAGAAAGTACTATTTTTACAAATTGTTAATTTACTTGTTCTGTTTGGTTACTGTTGAATAATATATTATTTATTATTTGAATAATACAGTATTATTTAATTACATAGGTAGTAAGTATGTTTGTTCTTAAATTGTAAAATTTCTAACGGTATAAAGTGAAACTTAATAAAACATTTTCCCCGCTTAATACGACGGAAAATGTACATATATTCTTTAATTAGTGTATAACCAAGAATTAATGAAAGACCAATTTAGGTATATTCCACAAGTTTTAACAGTAAAAGCTCCATTTTTAAGCGAAGAGCATAACTTTACACGGTAATGATATTTTATTATTTTAAGAATTGGCCACACGGTCTAGGTACATTCCAAGTCAAATCAGAAACTAGATGTAGATACCACTCTTTAACTAAAAGTACAAAACGCTGGTTTATGAACTTAAGGCGAGTCCTTTCGAGCGCTACTCTCTCGCTCTCTCGACGGTACAAATAGACGCGTTTTGTAGGTTTTTATAGATTTTTTGTCTATATAGACTTTATAGGATTTAATGAATTAGCAGGTTTTCTGTAGTACTTCAAAACAAATATTTTTTACATTTAAAAATTATGACGAAAATTAAAAAAAAATGTATGAATTCATCCGTTTTAGACTTTTATTTTGCCTGTTTTCAGGATTTTTTATAATCTAGTAAAGTACATCTAATCGCGTAACAAATAAGCACATTCCTTAGGCAATATCCTTTCGTGTATTACTTATATATTTTTTATAAGAGCGTAATTTAATAGTAAATACATAAACCATTTGATCTAGCAAAACAGTTTTGCCCGCATATACCGGTGACTCGCCTTAAGGCGAATTATGTAAAATAAACGAGATAAGATTCGTACGCATTTGTCATAACATAACGTTTCCACGAATGGTCTTAATTCCAGCAAGAGCGATGCGCGAGCAAAGTTCCTATCGAAAGTTACAAAAAAGTTGACTCACATAAATGGTTTCGTACGTCTCCCCATAGAATACTATGGGAACTTTTAATGGCACTTCGGGTGAAGATACTTGACTGCCTTTCGGCAACCGCTGGTCCACCCCGCGCCCGTAAGGGTAGAACTGGTCGCGAGTTATTGCGCCTGCGCAGGCGATCAGAGCGAGCACCCCTAAGCACGACAGCATCGTGCGGCAGTCACTTACACACTGGAACACTGTACCACCCGAAAATATAATCATACCACTAAGCTTGCTTGTTTATATACGTGTTTTTTTGTTTACGCGAACACACGTTTACGAAACAAGATTGACACTTTTCACAAGAAATTATTCCGAACCGTTTGAGGAACGTAGAGAGACATATATTTAGAAATGGTTTGGTGCGCTTGCAGCTATTCCGGATATTTCTGTAACTGAGAATACAATATGTATCTAATGCGGGACTCCACAAACTGTGGTTTTTAAAATTTTAAACTTTGAACTCGGTGTCGATATAATGAACGCTACATTTTGATAACGATACGATCTTCGTGGAACTCCTGCTTGTTACATAAGACGGTGCCAAATAGGTACTTGTTAATCTGTCGACTCAACGCTAATGTGACAATTTAATAAACAGTCGACAAATAGAATTAAATAATTGCTTATGAATGGACAATTCCCAGGAGCGCGTTATCAGCTCTGACGCCCTTTAGTTGCTGTCTCGTTTGAATATCTCGCCCTGTTTTTGAGACCTCAGTAGAATTGTAGTACTTATCTACTAACATAATAAACATGCTTTTTAACTTTCGCGTTTCAATACAGTAACAAATAAATTAACAAATGTTTTTCAAGTAACATTTAACGTTCCTTAAAAAAAGTGTTATTTAGATTATGTGTAGGGATACTTTAATCTTTCGAGTTTAATGCAAAATGATTGGCACCCATAAAATGTTAAACATTTTTAAGTATCTACCTGTTTAAAAATGTATATATTCTATGTAATATCTAAATTCGATGGTTGTCTAAGACTTTATAAACGGATTTGCTCATCAAACTGTCGGACGGCGTTGAAATATTTAGTTGGAGTGGAAAGTTGTATGGCGGCGGCCACTTAGCGGAAGACGCTGCATTATTTTAATTATTCCTTGGTGTTCCATAAGCGTCCAGCAAAGTGGATCGTTGGGCATTGTCACGCGGAAATCGGCTGGGTTCGGGTAGCTCATGAACGGTGGTGAATAATTCCTAGATACCTACAAACTATATTCACATTCCAAAGAGTTTTCAAAAATTGTATGCCCAATGCAGAATTCGACACCGCGACCGTGAGTTTCGCAAACAGAATCGCCAAACAATAAAACAACTATCTTACTCCCCATTTTCAATATCTTTGCACCTTTCATGACAGGAATCTCAGATCTTCATATAATCTTCTCCTTCTCTCTCCTTGCCACTCTTCTGGCTTTGTTCATTCTTCCCTTTATATTCAGTCCATACTGCTCTGGAACGTGCTACCTCAGGAAGACAGAATGGCTACGACTCGTGACGCTTTAAAAAAAAAAGTCCACATGCTACTTTTTGATAGAACCATGGCAGCATCATCTCAATGACGCCCTATTTGGATATTATTTTAGTGTATGTAAGTATATTTATATTTGTAATAGTATTTATGTATATTCCTACACCTTTGTATATATGTTTATTTATGTATATATATATATATATATATATATATATATATATATATATATATATATATGTATTGTATGCTTAAATATATTTTTATTGTTTTTTTTACATCTTTTGTCACCGCAGCTAATTGCACCTACCATATTGTCATCTCTGCACCTCTCTATGGTTGACTGGTAGAGAATGCCTTAGGCATTAAGTCCGCCATGTAATATATTGTTGCAAAAGTTTTAATAATAATAAAACATCTTTAAAGAAACTAGGAAAAATAATTTTTACCGGTGACTGACCCATCTTTTTCCTCGTCTCATATCAAAGTTTGTTGAATCCCGGCCCTTACATTTACATCCTACCTAATATTATGGTCTGGGCCTTCCATTCACATCCTAACTATATCGACGTGAAACATTGGCACTCGTTGTCGTGTTGTGTTTCGTCCGGTGAGTGAAAGTACTAGAGGGCCATCTCTCCCCTCTCCCCCATCACAATTACTACTCCTTCCTTGTAGATTCAACTCTTTCCTCAAGGTCGGCAACGCATCTGCGACTACTCTGGTTTTGCGTGTGTCCATTGGCGGTTCTGATTACTTTCCAACAGGTGACCTGCACCCGTACTCTTGAAACCGATCGCTATTGGATCGGATTGGTATTGTGAATTTACGTATTCCTAAGTTACGACACCAGAACTAATATGGATTCATATTGCGTGGATATTGAGTGAAGAAAATACAAAACTCAATGCCATTTAGTTCATCCTATATGAATCCAAATTAGCGCTGGTGTCGTAACTTAAAAATACGAAAATTCACAATACCAATCCGATCCAATAGCGATCGGTTTCGAGAGTAAGGTGGCTGATTGCTCGATTTCCCGATCGCCTTCCATTTCAAATTAAAATAAAGGCGAAAGTGAGTTTATTTGTTTGTTACACTCACACGCTTAAACCACAATCGATTTTGATAAATTTTGGTATATGAATAGATAGGGCCCTGGAGACGGTTAATAGGCTACCTTTTTCTCGCGAAAAATGAATGCAAGCAAAGCAGCAGGCTAGTACAAAGCAGTAGGCATACTACATTTTAGTGGCGGCTGTTGACCCGAAGTAATTGCTACAAAGCTTGTACTATGTGCTCAGTTCACACCCGACTTGTGGGCCATTCAACTTTCAGGGAATGCATGCGGCGATGTTTTGGCATTTTGCCCCATCTTAGTGGTACGATAACACCGCTAATTCTAGTGTTTAGCCCACTCGCTGCATTATTTTAAGGCGGAATTGTGGATTATGAAAAACTCGGTCAAGTGCATTAAGGAAGAGAACGATGTTAATCTTTATCTATGGACAAGATTTTCTAATAACAACATAAATGCCCCTAAATTGAAAACGATGAATGTAGACGTGAATCCTTCGATGCATTCCATAAAGTAGGACATTAGAAATGTGCATTCTGCGTCTTCAAAGAGTTTCATGTTCGGTTTTAGTGATGTTAATGAAACGTCAGGAAATGCGTGTGTTTATTCTGAATAAATAAAAATGAATCGCCAAAAATGTGTTGCTATACGCAAAACTCGAGAACGGCTCGACCGAATTGACAGATTCTGTTTTTGTTGTGTTTTTAATGATCAAGGTTTACCTATGAAAAAAAGTAAGTAGAAAAACCCAATGACTCAAAATCAAAAATCAAAATATCTTTATTCAGTAAGCTTAAAATAAGCATATTGAATCATCTAAATTTAATTTTACATTTATGAATTAATGGATAGGCATACGAAACCCACCCACCCAACCCACCCATTCAGGACGTCTTTTAGCTATGGAGAAGAACGGGCACAAGAAACTCCACAGCTTTATAATAATATAGAAGTAACGACATTAACAAAACAATATGTCGTTACCAAATTATACAATCAATAATCATAAAACAATTATATAATAAAATAAAAGATAAAAACAAAAGTGAATCTAAAAGTTTTACTCGGGCACTATGAACGCATTAGAACAATGTGTGCGAAACTAGAGGAATGTTAATTCAATGCATTTTTGTCATTGATGTAATCGCTTATAGTGTAATAGCCCTTTTCTAAAAGTCTGTCCTTAACATGTGTCTTAAATTTGTCAAAGGGCAAAATTATAACATCGTTCGGGATTTTATTGTAAATTATGATACTTTGTCCCATAAATGATCCATAAATTTAACCTAAATTTCGACTTCAGGAACTGAAGTCGAAATTTAGAAATTACAAGTTTATACTTATTTCTAGTATTTAGATTCTGTATATTGCAATTGTTTTTGAAATGAGAAATGTTTTGACGCACGTAAAAAATAAATAAATTGTGATGCAACTGTAAGAATATTTATTTCTTTAAACAGCTCCTTAAGGGAGTCACGTGATCCTAGTTTTATATGGACCTTATTGCTCGTTTAATACTCTTTACGTTAGGTAGAGTAAAATTTATATATTTGGTTTTCTGCGCGTTTGATTGAAGATTATTAGTAGTAAACCAATTCAACACATCTGTTAGGGCACTGTTGATGTCATCAAAACTATTTTTATTTCGATCAGTCTTAAATATCAAAGATGTATCGTCAGCAAACAAGACAATATTGCAAAAGTTTTCCGCATAAAATGGTAAATCATTAATATAAATTAAGAATAAATATGGACCTAGTATTGACCATTGTGAAACCCCCATTAGCACTGAAGATCCGGATGATATGGATCCATTCACGCTAACTTTTTGGATTCTGCAGCTGAGATATGATTGAATCAATTTCAAGGCATCAGAGTGACTACATGGAAGTGGAGGTTTTAACCATCTGATTAATTAGGTAACTGCCGTTATTAGTCTCAGAGCTATCGGGTTCGATTCCGAGCCCATCGAACAGTATAAACTTCATAGTTGGTGGTAGGGGTTATTATAAGTATATGGGGTATAAGATGTGATAGGTGATCATTGGTGTTTTTTTTCAAGTTACGGTTTGAGTTAAGTATGGTTAGAAGGTCTCATGGTGATGAGTCATTGTTCCTTTATTGAACATAATTCACCCAAGTGACCAGGAAACGCGCAAAGACACGTATAATAATGTTAGAGACGATTTTTTCTAATAATGACGGTATTTTATTATATTATTTAAGCAAGCATTTTATTAAATATCTATATAGCATTGTAAATACAAGAATAAAGGTATTTTTATTGTTATTTTTCTAACAATAACGACGTGTTCGAAACCTGCTTGAGATTTTTTATTTATTTTTCATTTGTAATTTTTTTGCAACAAAATATGCGCTCAAATTATCTAAACAATATTTATAACAACAGAATGATGGTAGCATTCAATATAAATTCTAAAATAACGCTACAAAATAAATGTGACGCAGATAATTAAAAATAACACTTCTCGGCTTCATAGGTATTTCTATCTTTATTATTATACTCACGTATCGCTTAGAGAAGATTCTTTATGGTATCGACTAAACAAAATAACAAAAGTTCAAATGGAGTGTGTAATAAACTATTAGCAGAAATATATTGTGCCGGGAGAATGAGAAACGAAGTAAACCGCTTACTTCACTGTAAATGATGAAAAATGTTCAGCGCTCAGTTTTTAGCCCCTACTATTGGAAGCAGTTAACGATGTCGATTATCTAATCGAGGTTATGATCGCATCCGCTTTTGTTGACTTTCCTGTGTTGTGTGTGATGTTTTAGTAGTTTGTTAAGTCTAAGGGGCCTATTCAAAAACAAAATTAAAGATATATTTAATTAAATATTGTTTTGTCTCACTTACTCAAATTCGAAAAAGACATTTGTGTGACGTAGACATTACAAAATAAGGCTTACATAGTGTTTATGAATAAGGCCTTAAGAGTATCCCGACTGTCCTATAATGCGAATGTGCCTTAGTGCTCAGTAAGAATTTTTTTTTGTTGCGTTCCGCTATATAGTTATGCAGGTAAGCATAGCTATAGAATTCCCTGCCGGTGTCTGTGTTCCCGAATGCATAATATAGCCCCAACTCTTTGTAGCCCGAGTGAATAGGCTGCATCTGGGCAAGCTCGTTCCATCGGCATCGTCGGCCACTTCTTAATCCTACGGATAAGACCAAGTGGCCAAGATCAAGCCCATTTATTATAAAAAAAACTAGTAATTCAAACTTCCAACAATGTTAAATAATATTATTTATCATCTACTTTGCTAGTGTTTCCAAGTGTAACCTCTACCAATTCTTAGAAAACTATCGTAAACTAAGAGTAGTGGTTGTTGCGAGGAAATTAATGTTCTGATGACGTGGCGGTGCCGCGCGGACGCGATCCGGGATCTAAATCCGATGCCACGACCCACCAAGGTATAGCACCCGAGACGCTTTGTGGAGGTAAGATTTTCACTCTGTGGTGTGGTGGTTAAACCACCCGGGTGCCGGTTTCGATTCTCAGAAGATGGTGTGTTATACTTGGTTTGGTCGGTGGTGGGTTTTTGGCCCCGAGCAGGAATACCAGCGTCTACTGTCCACCCAGGTTTGGCAAACCACACTACCTGATTAGTCTATCGTGGCCGTATAAAAAAATCCTTACTCTCTTTCGAAAACCCTTTGGTTAATAGTAATTTTCTGACTCTATAATTGAAATAAAACACTTTTTTACGGACTAACTCGCGTTAAATTTACTATTTACATAGTTTTTTATATTATTCTGACGTTTCGAACCCTTTACAGGGTCCGTGGTTAAAAAAGTGTTTCATTACAATGTGTAGTGCTCGCTTAATCCTCAGAAAACAATATGACTCTATAATGTTTTTGTCATCCACAAAATTGGTTTTTCCACAGCGCTTGGCCTTCACCTCACTCACGTCGTTGTGTATTACCTACATAGATTATATGTATGTCCTACGGACAAGAGCCTGGCCATACAAAGGCGGTTGAGCGCTACTAACATACAATGAGTGAGAAATCTAGCAATAGGTACTTGATCTATGTACAAAACATTGAAGACATAGTCTTCGATTAAAAGATTAACAAGAAATAAAAAAGAATATTTATTTCATTTGCCGCAATCTAATTAACAGTTGCGAGTAATGAAGTTGAAAGACGGCAAATGGAGGCTTAATCATCTCCCAAGCGGCAACTTTCTGAGACTGAAACAAATGAAACTGAAAATCGCGGTCGTTAACAATCGGCCGAATATTCGCAGCGCCACCTTTCATTGCGGCCAACAACGATATTATTTGCCGGCGTTTTCCGAAAAGATTCATTGTCGGCAGTTTTTCGGCGTCTCCGCCGCGTCCGGTCCGTGAATGATTCCCGGGTTCCGGTCGCGACGGCCGCCTAGCCGCGCCGGTAACGAAGTCTTTGAATGCAAGTCTGCGGTCCCCTTATTTATAGCGTCTAGATATCGCTTGTGCTTTGTTTTTTTATCTCGTAATATTTGGATAATGTTAATCAGTTTGCGATTGTGAAAGTTGCTTACCTGCTTTGCATTGTAGGGAACGATTTTTTTTAGATTTACGTCAAGTTAAGGTAATACCTTATTAATAATAATAAATAATAATAATAATAAATTTGTTTATTTCAGGAAAAACATATGTACCAATTAAACAAGCATAGTGTTAAGTTACAGCTTGAAGAATTGAGTCCCTGACAGCTGTTTAAGGTTTTGCAACCTATTGTCAGTTTCTATTTCTTATTAACTTTATTACTGTTATAAATTTTGTATATGTTAAGTTGTTATTGATAGCTTTGAGAATGTGTGTTTAAGTTCACGAGCATGACACTTAAATTAGCCATCTCTTCTTTAATAAAACTTACGTTATTACAACTCGTGGCACTCGCAACCAAACTTTTCTTAGATGTCGTCATTCTAATCCTCAAGATTAATATTAATTAGATATAACGAAGGTCTGCGCACGTATTGTGCTAAATTATCTTATCCCGCGGGGAATTTGTCGTTCGCAGTATTTTCCTTATTTGGCCTTGTCTTTATTATTCTATGAATTATGTAACTTATGTTGCAAGTCGAAAAATTCAATTAATTAATAGTGTTATCTGGTTGTCTTTTATAAGGGAAAATTGTATCTTATTATGGGAAAATCAACGCAAGTTTATATAGCCTTACAGATGGTAGACCTGTTATCTTCCTGGACTAAACTTACTCACCCAAATATTATTTATTATGCCAGCTCGTTTGTATAAAAAATATCTTAAAATAGAATTTATTGAACTTATGTTTTGCTGGATATTCCATAATTTGGAGTAATGGAGGGTAGTTTTCAATCTAATTTAATCACACATAAAAAAACATTAACATAGGTGACACGAGTAATCAAAAAAAACTTAAACTAGACAGTGTTTCATACAGTGCATAATTAGCATTCACACACACACACCACCGATTTTTTTAGGAGTGTAAGAGGACCTTTCTTTCGAATTTTTAAATGACTTCATGCACATAGGTACCACTTCAATGTGTAATTTTTTCCTGACACGAGTAATCGATGACACATATCTGACAATCGATTTAGAGGAGAGTCGGAGCCCGATTTTTAGTAGGACTATTTATTTATTTAAAATTTATTGCCTAGAATACAGCAAACGGCGGACTTAATGCCATAAGGCATTCTCTAACAGTCAGACAACCAATAAATATTCACATGAATTTTTGTAGGCGGTGACATTATTTAGAGACTTAGAATTTAATTTTAAAAAACACTAGAAAAACACGCTTTTATAAATCTGTCTGTTCAAAGTAACAGTTTGTCGAACTCGAGACAAAACATGTGAATAATGTATAAAATTCCTAGGGATTGTATAGAGTATCTGCTGGTCCACCGGCAATGTGTAAAATAAATAGATTTTGGTCTTTATCTCACAATTTTATTCAGCCTACCTACCTATAAAATGACAATGAAAACAACTTTATTAAATTAACAATTAGGATGTTTCTAAAAAATATCCTTTATAAAAAGGTATTTATTAAATCTTAAGTTACTAGGATCTATGCAAGTAAATATAAGACATGAAAACTTTTTAGTAATAATAAACTTTTATAAGTAATCAATCAATAATTCTTGTAAATACTCTTCAAAAAAGCACCTAAGTAGTATATTTCTATTACTACAGTAAAATCACATTAAAGTGTAAGTAACTAAAACTTCTTCTGTCTATAAGTAACACAATGTAATCTGCTTACAAGTACTTAGGTAAGTACGTAATAAGCATATAAACTTAAGGAACAAAACAATTCTGTAAGAATAATAAGTAGGTAAGTATTGCCTTTTCACGCATTACCGGATGTGTATTCGGTATTGTTTAAAATACCTAGTCAAAGTATAAAATAAATATATGTCATACATTACCTACACGTTTTAGGTATTCTGTACATTGCCTAGGTTTTGTATAGAATACCGGATTATACAGATTGCCGATAACATATCCACAGAATTCAAACTATTTCATTATCTCCGACAAGAAACGGACACCGATTATCGGTCGTGTGCCGATCTACATAAATAGAAACATTGCTACTCTATTAGGACTCAGCGTATTCTTCAAAACACAATACAACAGCAGTGCTGCTTAATGATTCATAAACAAGTGTCAAAGCCTCATACTCTTTGTCGTGAGCTGCAATTTCGGAATAATGACGAATAAAATAAATGCATGATTTTAATCTGGACCGCTCGCGGAGGGCCGTAAAACGTTTACGAGCCTCCACTTAATGGTACGAGTTGTAAACTTAAGGAGATTCGCTCCTTCAACATAACGTGGCTAGATCATTCAGAAATATTTAAATATGTAACATATAGGTCAGATAGCGAAGCGCTTGACCTTTATTTAATTTTCATCTGATGATAATTCACGAAGATTGAAAGATTGAAGGGATCTCAACTCGGAATCGAAACCCTCAACTACTACACGAGGAACAGAAAACTATTATTACCTCTAACTGTCGGAACACAACAATGCTTCTAATATTGCTGTTCCATAACAGACTTAGGTAAGTTAGGGTAGTTCTAGCCAGGTGGAGTTATAGGAGTCTGACCTCCGACCAAACCGAATACAATGTGTACCCTGCGATAGGATTCTTACCACTAGTGTTACCACTAGAATATAAAGATGGTCAAAAATACATTGTTATAACTAGATGTAGATAAGATTGGTATTACTACTTCTTACACAATCAGTGCGTGCATGTAGTCATGTTTAATGCTATGTGAACGATTTGAAAATTAAATAAACAGTTCATTAGAGTTGTCATTAGGAAGATGAAGAAGCCCTTTGCTCATACTTTTTTCGCCACCGAAGTTGTGTCCTGTTAAGATAAGCAGGTTGATTTCTTTAGAACACCTGTTTACTGTAGTGTCCGCTTCTCGTTGTCAGCAGGAGGGCGGAATCTTTGTTCTTTGGAAATTGACTAACGAGGCCTAACTCAAGACTTCCAATACTTTTCGCCTAGTTTGATCAGACAGGGCTATAGTAGTGAGTGCTTTCAATCTAAACTTTTGCTACCAGCCGCTTGTTCTCATGCCTTGGCGCCTCATAGGAGCAGCAGCGCGTCAATCGGTGGTTTTGTTGCCCAACCCTTTGCTAATGCGATTTGTGTTTTACGGCCTACACAACGCGGTCGCTCTGGAGTGCTGGGACGCCGCTCCTTGATTGCCAGCATAAATTAGCCCACTCTTAGTTGTGACGAGTTGTGACGACTATTTTTGTGACTGCCCAGATTGTCTCTGCGGTTTTCCGGCCTAATTGGGTCAGGGAGTAAAAATATATCTTTAGAATTTATGTGGAATGTGACTACGAGACTGTGGTGTTCCTACTATTTAGTTATGGTGTGGAAAATTTGTGTTCTAATACGAACCGTCTCATGACTATGCTTATTAATCTGACGTTATGGCCTGACGGAGATAGTTAGATTGCTTGCGCAGGCTTGATAATTGATACCAGCATAAATAGACGCAAAATGAGGATTGTTCTAATACGAGTCACAGAACATGTTTAGCACTTTATAAAATTTTTGACATGCCCGTTTGAAACACCCGAACTCGCTTTCGAAAACGGGGTAACAAAACGCCAGGGAAAATAAAATTATTATGTCTTTTAGAGAACGGGTCCTTTTAAAAAGAGCGGTCATAAAAATAAATAACGGACATGAATAAAGTCGCGATTTCCGATAGTTTCCCCAAGTTTTACGGGCCAGGGGACCCGATAAGCCGGGGTCAGTCGTTGAACTGACAAAACTGGTGATACTGTGAAACTATCCGCGTACATCATGTTCCTACTAACAAGGTCAAATACATTCACGCTGTGATAAGTGCGCGCGCAATTAAACGAAATGTGAAAACACTTTTTACGATACGGAGCTGTGTGTGTGGCAGCCGTGGCAGCTCACTAAAACAGTACTACCACGCTTGGGTGTCGTAAAAGGCGACTAACAGACTAAAAACTGCACACACATCCAACAGCATGGAGCGGCGATGGGCTGACCACTGTCATCACCTATGTCGCCGCAAAAATATTGGAAATTCGTCACGGGGTACGGGGTACGACGTCCTCTCCTACGGCACAGTATAAATTAGCTTATATTTATACTGTGCCTACGGGCTATTGACGAGGTCGAAACGAGTCGCGGGCGGGCTGCTAGTTATAAATAAAATAAAATAAGTATCAGTTAATAACTTACTTTACCTTTTTCAATAATAATTTTGATTCATATTTTTTTATATCATAATATATCATACTTAGGTACCTACCTATATTGTTTTTCAGTATGGTACTGGCAATAATATTATAATAAGTGCGACTTCGATACCTAAAATTATAGAAATTACATCGCTAAAAACATAAGAAATACATCGAGAAAAAACTGCTTATATTTGCTAATACATAAACTGATAGGCTAGACTAGTAACCGTAATTAAAACAAACGAGATTTCCGCGTTATGACGAATCAGAACTTGTTTATTTTCGATGTGACCAGTTGTACCATAAATCGTCGCGTAGCGGTGAAAGGAAAGAATACTATCACCCCCTCTCTTCCCTTGGGTGTCGTAAAAGGCGACTAACGGACTACAGACTGCATATACATCCAATAGCTTACAGCGGCGATTGGCTCACCACCTGTCACGCTGAGCACATGTGCAGTCGCTATTTGGTGAATTATTTAAGATTTCAACTATTTTGTTTAAGGTAAGTACTGTTTGTATGTTTCCCTGCAATAGAAAATAAAATAAATATAAATAATTAGTTATAATTAAAATCAATGATAAACCATAGTAAAAAGAATAAGTATAATTGTTTGAGTTTTAGTGTTTTTGTTACCAACTTTTTAATTTTTATTAAGTACTTAGCCTATTTTGTCCCAAAAAGAAGAATAAAAATAAAATTATGGTAATTACTAAAATATATAAATAATATCTATATTGTATTTATTTTTTATTAAATGATTTAGGTACAAATACTAACAAACTATAAAAAAAACTATTGAATAACAAATAAAAAAAAAAAATACATCTATCTTTACAACTCAAATGAATAAAAAGTTAAGTTATAAAATAAAAGTAACGAATTACAAATTACTATAAAAACAAATTTAAACAAACAAAAAATTTGTCAGAAGTGGGATTCGAACCCACGCCCTCAGAGAGGACCAGAACGCTCGGACCCGCTTTGAGCGGGCAAGTTACCTTGAGTCTGGCGCCTTAGACCGCTCGGCCATCCTGACACTGAACGATATGGCGAAATTAACGAAAACTTTAGAATTGAAACATTTGTGTCTGAGTTTCGAACGTTTAAAATAATAATTTCTTTTTTTTGTTAAGCAAATTTTACAAAAAGTGAGGCCGCTACGAACTATGCCAATAGCTTTTCTATACTATTCAATAAGTCAAAATTGTTAATGTATTTTTGTTTTTGAGAACAAGAACGCCAAAATATGCCATTTTAGGCAAAAATCACAGTCGAGATGGCTATGGGCCTTTTAACTTTAGAAAATAATAGTTCTACGGTGTTTTTTTGTAAAAAAACTTATTAAATGTGCACATGCCGGCAGATCAACTTGTCCAAAACTGTCAAACTTCGATTTATATTGATCCTTAAACCCTAGTGACAAAATTCAGAAGTACTTATTGAAGAAATTTGATATTTTGTGGTACAGTCAGCATCAAAAGTAGCTTAGAATATGAAAATTTGTAAATAATTGTTACGGTTGAAATTACCAGAATTGTCTGACATAGCTGTTGAGTCAAAAGTACATGACGGTCACTATAGGTAATTACAGAGAAGTTATAATTATGAACACAAAAAAGTCATATACTTCTGAAATGTTAAATGATGAGTATGTAAAGACACGTGACTATTACTTTTGCCACCTTGTTTTTGTTCAGTTACTTTTGATGCTGACTGTACTTACCTACCTAGTTTGAAGTGATGGCGTCAGCTGTATACTACTTAATTCTTTTTAGCTTTATCAGTTTTTATTACTTATTTATTTATTTAACAATTACTTTATCATCGAATTTTGATTCAGCATCAAATCAATAGCTTACCTGTAATAAACTATTGTTTTCAATGTTGAGTGTCTGTATTTTTACCATCTGCAGGTAGCAGTACGACACCAAAGAATAAATTTCTTTGACAGCGTGGTTCTCACGACGCGACGAAGAAAACAAGGCTTCTATCCTATGGTGACGAAAGTTTATTTACTATTATACTGAGCATGCTCTGTGTTTGTTTAGGACCGAGCTTCATCAATCTCCTCATGAGGCTTTTCAAACAAATACCATGAGCAGGAAGAGGAAAAATTACTTCGTTTGTATTACAAACACAAAAAAATATATTGTCAGCATCTTTCAACATAGACTTGTTCGCGTACTTAACTAAACAAGTCTTATTGGAAAAAATCCCGAGAAATAAAATTATGAATTCAAAAAGAATGCACGTGTTTTATGGACATTGTGGATCGTTCATGAGTTCGTTTTTAGGGTTCCGTAGCCAAATGGCAAAAACGGAACCTTTATGGATTCGTTATGTCCGTCTGTTTGTCCGTCCGTATGTCACAGCCACTTTTTTCCGAAACTATAAGAACTATACTGTTGAAACTTGGTAAGTAGATGTATTCTGTGAACCGCATTAAGATTATCACACAAAAATAGAAAAAAAACAATAAATTTTGGGGGCTCCCCATAGTTACTTAGAACTGAAACTCAAAATTATTTTTTTCATCTAACCCATCCGTGTGGAGTATCAATGGATAGGTCTTCAAAAATGATATTGAGGTTCCGAAAATCATTTTTTTCTAAACTGAATAGTTTGCGCGAGATACACTTCCAAAATGGTAAAATGTGTGTTCCCCCCCTGTAACTTCTAAAATAAGAGAATGATAAAACTAAAAAAAATATATGATGTACATTACCATGCAAACTTCCACCGAAAATTGTTTTATTTAAAGTTATATTATGACATTTACCGTCACTTGTTAGATCAGTATAACTTTAACCTTACTATGCGAAATTCTTATGGGATTTTGCATAGAAGATTAAAGTAATGCTCTAAGAGTTGATTATGTCTTCTGTAGTAAGGCCCCAGGTTCGCGACCCAAACGCGATAGCCGCTGCGCTGTAGAGATCTGTGAGGTATACTGTTATCAACACTAAAATGTATGTACGATGTGTTTTCTTTGATAAGTTTTTTATTGATGACATTTCAGTGCTATTGATTTCCTACATCAAACACTTTAAAAGATAAACCTATCGTTAAATAGCCATTCGTTTCTCATAAAGATTATTTTGTTCTTGTCAAAGGTATTGCTCAGTGAAACGGAAGTTGCAAGCCCTGCTCGGCTGGCTTAACAAAGGCTACAACGGATATGCGATCTTTTTAAATATAATAACAGAAATAAACTATATACCTATTACATTATATACATATATAGTGTGTTTTATTTAACACAAAACAACTGCAACAACTTTATGAAAAAAAAATCAAATTGGCCAACCTCCATCATCTCACTTGACGAAGACGGACCGATAAAGCAGTCACTTTAACTATTAAACCTACTTAGTCCAATAAATTTATGTAAGTGCGTGGTCTGTCTTGAATAAGATTTTTTCTATCTCATAAACAGGTACTCTCATAGCTCATTTTTTAATCGTCGGTGAGGAAGCGAGACCGCGTATCTGCGTTTTCGAAATTTTAAAGAAATACGTAAAAAGTCATTAACTTTGCTATTTCAATATTTATTTTTTCCGAATCAACTTGTCTGCTACTGTTTGCGACTTATTTAAAAAGAAAATTAAGAAATTTACTAACAATCGGTACGGCTAGTGCATGCATTTCAATATTGCGACTTTTGCTGAAACGCGGTATTTGCAAACGCTCTTGCGCGGTCTTGCGCTTGGCGACGATAGTGTCAACTAATGAGAGTGACGTCAGTCGTTACTGCAAGCCGGAGGTCCTGGGTTCAATTGCCAGGTCGGGCAGAGAGTGGTTCAGTTTTTCTATACACAGCCCTAAGTTTGAATACCAACATTGATGACTTGCAAAATGAGTTTTGCAAGTCATCAATTGTAGCATTGACTTGTTTTCATTAATGGACTCCTTTCCTCAGCAGTAGGACAGTGTAGGATATCTATATTCTCATCAATTGCTAAACAATGAACAGTTTCTTCTACAACAATTTGTTTTACTTAACTTTGTCATTGCCTAATTGGCTAACCGCACCAAGCCTTTTTCTAATAAAATAAAGAAAAGACTTTGAAATAAGATTATTGAAATTCTGACGTCTGATATGATAATATATTCCTCCTACTGCACACACAAACATATACCTAAGTATTATGTACCTACTTTTATTTTTTGTGGATAGTTTTATCTAAATATTGGTTAAGTAGTAACATTTCGTTTTAACTTTAATTCCGGGCTATGCTATATGACATTTTGTCGTTGTCATGTAGGTATTGGTAGTGTTATTGTGGTATTGAATAGAAACACAATATTTTCTACATAGTAACACAAATTACTTACTACCGGAAAAAATTTGAATACTCAACAAGTGACACCAAAAAAAACCCATCGTAATTATTAGGTTAAGACGCTGAAAACATCAGAGAGCTGAGTGTAAGTTTGTAAATGTGCAAACATTACTATCGCGTTTGTGTTAAGAGTTTTGATTCTCGATCTTATTTACTTAGCATTAAGATCTATCTGTCAAAACTTAACTCAAACGCGATAGTAACGTTTGCACATTTACAAACTTACACTCAGCTCTCCGGTGTTCCGTGCAAGTTAGTTGTTTATGTACTTACTCGTAATGCATCCTACTAATATTATAAACGCGAAAGTTTGTAGGTATGGATGGATGTTTGTTACTCTTTCACGTAAAAACTACTGAATGGATTTGGATGAAATTTGGCATACAGATAGTTTATAACCTGGATTAACACATATAATACTTTTTATTACAATATTCCCACGGGAACGGGAACCACGCGCGTGAAACCGCGAGCGGCCGCTAGTATTACATAAATACTCTAGGGAAGAGTCGTATTGTAAATTACATCTTTGTATTTTTCCTCCCCGTGCTTCGTAAGACACGTGAAGGCGTTGGTCCCGCTTGTTGTCGTAAGATGGAAGTCGGTAAACCACACCCACCTGAATTGGGCCAGCGTTGTGGGTTATGTTATGACCCAATCTCCCCACGTGCTGCTGTCCAGGTGGGAAAGCCTGTGCCCACCGGTGGGACGTTTATAAGCTGATGATAATGAAAGTGATTTTTCTCACAGTCTCCATCAAATAAATCGGCAGGAAACCCTATAATAATTGTCTACTTGACTTTGACAGTTTTCGAAAAAGTATTTTAAAATTTACAAACGCTTATTTTATACCCCGTACAATATTTTATTTCTCGAAAAAGCTTTATTTAATAGAAAAAAACATATTTTTCTTTATTAATTTCAAATTTCGTGCGGAAGCGGTTGGTCACGTGTCATTTTGCTCTGTGACGTCACACTTCAATAAATATAGAAATTTACCTTGAAACTAGTTTTTGATAATTTTGTAAAATGTGACGTCACATCAACGCTCAATCATGGCCGCCCGTGTTTCGGGTATTGTAATCCAAAGATAAAAAATCGTAAATTTATTTTGTAAAAATAAAATATTTACAAATTATCTTAACAAATAAAACTATTGGATAATTATCGTTAAATCATAAACTACCATTTCCGACATATTATTATTATTACATAGCTAATTAAACAAATGTGTAGTGAAGGTAATACGAGTAGAGACTGCAAAGAGTATGACATACATTCCTCGTGAACTTTAAGGTCCTGCCTTTTTTCTCTAATAATGGCTTCTTTTGTTTCCTTTTTTTGTACAGTGTCAGAGTTCAAGCTGCCTCCACAGCCTCCAACGACGACAACCGAAGGTTGTTGACCAAGGTTAGGTGACATGTAGGTAAGTATGTTTATTACCTTTGTTAGTTAAGATAGTGCGTAGGAAGTTTCTTTGCTATCTTACCTTTTTCAAAGGTTAAGGGTGTCACATGTTTAGTGTAATTCATATTATTATCTTTATACCACCTTGTAATAAATAGCAAGTTACATGCAAATGAATAAATAAATAGGGTAGAAAACAAATTGGTTATTGTCATTTATGGATAAACACCTCTTTCTTTCTTTTTCTACCTACTTAGTTAAAATCTATCTACAAATTTTGTCATTAAATTAATTATGTTATTGATAAAATGATAAAATGGAGACTGGTACATTATACCACATGTACAATACTTTTGATATTATTTTAAATTGTGATTCAATCAATGAACTTAATAAGCGAAGATACATTCGGTCGTAAGCTAGCAATAAATCGTAGGTACCTTTACAATTTTTTTTATGAACTACCTATGTAAATATTTCAAGGGATCCAGGTCGTTCACCCCTCCTGACGGGCGGATTAAAACACTAAGTCGCAGTTAATTGAAAAAGCCCCTGAGCAGAACCATTAAGTTTCATAGGCGGTCAGCTTCTTTGAATCTGAGGGGCCCTTACTGGCGGCCTAATGGTAATGTCGATGACCTCTGATGCCTCTAAAGGCTTACCAGGGAGTAAGTAGGCGGTCCTAATGTTGGACCTCTTTTTTAATCGTTGCTGTTGAGTAGCGGTAGAGACCTCTTCCTTATTGTTTTCTCATGTTTACGCGAACATACATACTTACATTACTTAGGCAGTAGGCAGATACCACAACTTTACATTTGCTGCGCTCCTGACACTTTTTTTAGCTTCATTAAGGGCCAGAGCAGACATGCTACTTTTAGAAGCGGCGATCGGCCATTTAATCGCTTTTTAGAAGCTGAATGCAGCGACTGAATCGCTAAAACGCGCGAATCCGTTACTGCAATCGAACACAGAGAGTCGCCAAAACGCGATGCCAGTCGCAAAATAATGCCGATGTTAAAAGTATCATGTGTGCGGTGGTGGCTCTAACTCGAACACTGCACATTTAATCCCAGTAATAACACATCTTATCAATCGCTGTTTGGAAATTTCGACCTATCCCGATCTGCTCAAAATCGGCGTAATTAGACCCATATATAAGAAAGGCAAGCATAATGATTATAATAACTATCGCCCAATTACAATCCTGTCCAGCTTAGATAAGGTTATAGAAAGATTCCTAGGTGATCAATTAAATAAATATTTACAATCAAATTACATCAGTAAAAACCAATATGGGTTTCAAAGACACAAAAGTACTACACAACTCTTGAGCCAATTTTCCGACGAAGTTAATAAAAATCTTAATAAAAAAATGCACGTCCTAGCCCTATTTATTGACTTTAGTAAAGCATTTGATATGCTTAGATATAACACTCTCTATGATAAACTGTCACAGAATGGAGTCCATAACCCTCTTTTAAAATTGCTAATTAACTACCACAGCAATAGGTATACGACCGTGAAAGTACGTGATCAATTAAGTACTAAGACTTTGACCACCAAAGGTACGGCACAAGGTTCCATAATCGGTCCGACTGAGTATCTCCTGTATGTTAATGATATGAGCAAGGTAATAGGGTCGGGATCTGTATACCAATTCGCAGATGACACGTGCATTTTAGTATCCAGTAAAAGTGTCTCGGAAGCGCAACACCTGCTTCAACAAAACTTCAATAGCATATGTAAATGGGCACATGACGTAGGCTTGGTAATTAATGCTCAAAATACCAAAATAGTACATATACGCTCATTACAAAACAAAACACTAATCACACCATCCGTGGTGGCCCATGAACATGCTTGCTTGCACACCAATAACGTAAACGATACGTGTCGATGTCCCATCCTAGAAGTAGTCGATACTCACAAGTACATTGGTCTCATAATCGATAGCCGGTTCCGTTGGGGACCTCACATTAATTACGTATGTAATAAATTAAGATCACTTATTAGTAAGCTTTATGTACTAAAATATAAATTACCTTTTAAAACATTAAGGTTATTATACCTAGCCCTGGCTGACTCGGTCATAACTTATGGTTTAAGCACCTATGGTAGAACGTACATAACATATATTGAAACTATATATAGATTGCAATTAAAAATGTTAAAAATTATTACTCCTAAGTTCATTCTAAACAAACTTAAAAACGATGATCAAGAATTCTTTAAATATTGTAATGTAATGAATGTATACGAGAAAATTGAATACCAGCCACTTAGTGTTGTCTGAAGACGCCTTAAAACGGAGTGATTTCGCTAAATTTTGAAGGCTTCTGGTTAATAAATAAAAATAATAAAAATTGGTTCAGTTCTGAAGGAGGTAACAGAGGACTACGAAATGTCGTTTTTCTGTGTTTTGTATGAGAATTTTGCATGCCACGTCGACGTAGTGTTTCCTCTTAATAGAATATTATCAACCCATCTCATTCCATAAGAGGCGCTTACACGGGCAATTTTTTGGTCAATTATTGCTGGCAATACGTATTGATCAATATGGAGCAATTAGTGGAGCAAAGTGGAGCAACTTCAAAAATTTTCGGCAATTGTTTTGGCAATTGTTTCGGCAATATTGCTGATAATTGCTCCATATATTCCAATTGCTGAATGTTGCCGACACGTATTGCCGAATATCCAGGGAGTCTGGAAATTTACAGCAATTTTGTTTCCTGTCTCGCTTGCACTTATTAATTTTGCGGCGTCTCGCTTCCGCAGGGACAGCGAGCGCTTGGGTGTTTTTTTATAATGGCTTCGTGCGGTCAGCATATTTAGCCACAGTATCAATACGATAATTGGAAATCATATTACACAATTCTATGACCACGGCTTATATTTCGGTTCGACGCGATTCTGTTTCGGCGTGCAGTGGTACTGGGGGTAGCAATGCGCATTTGTCTGGCACAGACTATAATAGCTCGTTAGATTAGTTATTAAGTCTTAACTATAAGTTAGTTAACTGTTTTTTTATTATTATTAGTATTGACGTCAATAAGTGCCTGTAAAGGTTTACATTGAATAAATAATTTGACTTTGACTTTGAGCCAGTGTAAAGTAACATATTAAACTGAATATTTTATTTTATTATATTATTACGACCTAAAGGTACGCTTACACGGGAAATTAAAATTGATCAATTATGAGCAACACTGGGCGATTGTGACGTGAGAAAATATGGAGCAATATACGGCAACAGCAACAAGCATCAATTTGGCGAAATGTTTTGCAACAACAATATGGAGCAATATGGAGCAACTCCAAGAAACTAGGCAATACCAAGCAATACTTTCATACACGTACAAAACTATCGCTCGCCGATTTTCTTGCAGCGGCAGCTTGCAGTGCTTTTATTTTTATGAATCACAAGCAAAGGAAACAGAAAAGGAACAGACATATTTGGGTACGAACGTTTTTAGCAAGACGGAATCAATCATCGTTGTGTTGTGAATTAGATGATATTTTAATAGAATGTATAATGTATGAATGTAATTATAATGAACATAAATAGAAATCGCATACCTACGAACATTTACTATAAGACCTACCACTATAAGTAGTGGTAGGTCTTTAGTCCGTATGCGCCTTTTACGACACCCAAGGGACGAAAAGGGGTTGGTAGTATTATTTTGATGAGCCCATCGCCGCTCTTTGCTATTGGATGTATGTGCAGTCTTTAGTCCGTTAGTCGCCTTTTACGACACCCAAGGGAAGGGAGGGGTTGGTAGTATTTTGATGAGCCCATTGCCGCTCTATGCTGTTGCATGTATGTGCAGTATTTATTTAGTCCTTTAGTCGCCTTTTACGACACTGAAGGGAAGAGAGGGGTTAATAGTATCATTTTGATGAACCCATCGCCACTCTATGCTGTAGTATGTATGTGCAGTCTTTAGTTCGTTAGTCGCCTTTTACGACACCCAAGGGAAGAAAGGGGTTGGTAGTATTATTTTGATGAGCCCATCGCCGCTATATGCTGAAGGATGTATGTGCACAGTCTTTAGTCCGTTTGCGTCATTTTAGCTCCTTGTATAACAATCTACTATTGTTTTACTGTTGCTTTTTATTGTCTCCTATATGGTAATAATATAATAAAATAAAATATTCAGTTTAATATCACTTTACACTGGCTAAATGTGCTGACCGCACGAAGCCATTATAAAAAAAAACACCCAAGCGCTCGCTGTCCCTGCGGAAGCGAGACGCCGCAAAATCAATAAGTTCTAGCGAGACAGGAAACAAAATTGCTAATAATTTCCAGACTCACTGGATATTCGGCAATACGTGTCGGCAACATTCAGCAATTGGAATATATGGAGCAATTATCAGCAATATTGCCGAAACAATTGCCGAAAATTTTTGATGTTGCTCCACATTGCTCCACTAATTGCTCCATATTGATCAATACGTATTGCCAGCAATAATTGACCAAAAAATTGCCCATGTAAGCGCCTCTTATGAGACAATAAAAAGCAACAGTAAAACAATAGTAGATTGTTATACAAGGAGCTAAAATGACCCAAACGGACTAAAGACTGCACATACATCCTACAGCATAGAGCGGCGATGGGCTCATCAAAATAATACTACCAACCCCTTCTTCCCTTGGGTGTCGTAAAAGGCGACTAACGGACTAATGACTGCATAATTATACATCCTACAGCATAGAGCGGCGATGGGCTCATCAAAATAATACTACCAACCCCTCTCATCCCTTCGGTGTCGTAAAAGGCGACTAACGGACTAAAGACAGCACATACATCCTACGACAGCACAGAGCGGCGATGGGTTCATCAAAATGATACTATCAACCCCTCTCTTCCCTTCAGTGTCGTAAAAGGCGACTAACGGACTAAAGACTGCACATACATCCAACAGCATAGAACGGCGATGGGCTCATCAAAATAATACTACCAACCCCTATTTTTTCTTCAGAGTCGTACAAGGCGACTAAAGGACTAAATAATACTGCACATACATCCAACAGCATAGAGCGGCGATGGGCTCATCAAAATGATACTACCAACCCCTCCCTTCCCTTGGATGTCGTAAAAGCGACTAACGGGCTAAAGACTGCACATACATCCAATAGCATAGAGCGGCGATGGGATCATCAAAATAATACTACCAACTCCTTTTCGTCCCTTGGGTGTCGTATGTTGTTTATTTGCTTATACATTCTATTAAAATATCATATAATTCACCACACAACGATGATTGATTCCGTCATGCTAAAAACGTTCGTACCCAAATATGTCTGTTCCTTTTCTGTTTCCTTTGCTTGTGATTCATTAAAATAAAAGCACTGCAAGCTGCCGCTGCAAGAAAATCGTCCTCCATGGCGAGCGATAGTTTTGTACGTGTATGAAAGTATTGCTTGGTCTTGCCTAGTTTCTTTGAGTTGCTCCATATTGCTCCATATTGCTCCATATTGTTGTTGCAAAACATTTCGCCAAATTGATGCTTGTTGCTGTTGCCGTATATTGCTCCATATTTTCTCACGTCACAATTGCCCAGTGTTGCTCATAATTGATGAATTTTCATTTCCCGTGTAAGCGTACCTTTAGGTGTTGTTAAAGGTGATTTATGCACTAAATACTGTAGGTACATTATCCAACAGCATAGAGCTTCGATGCGCTCACCTCCTAGCACCCTGAGCACATGTGGAGTTGTTATTGGTAAAACGTGACCTTTGGCAGTGGAATGCTTTTACGGTCCCCATTGCCTGGCTAGTCTCTGACTAACCCATCGGGGATAAATAGTCGTGAGTATACATATGAATGTATGTAATATTGATCTCTTTTTAGAGACTCGCTTAAATTGAACATATTCGATAGCTCTTGGTTTGGACGAAATTAGCAATTAGATCTTAATAAATTTAAAATCAAAATCAAAGAAAAGCTTTATAAAAAAGCTTATTATAAAGTGTCAGATTACACAGAAGACAAAACAGCTTGGATCTGAAATGCTCCAAGTACTCCAATAGCTATTTCTAATTGTCTATAATTGATTGATACATTGTATTGTAGTTCATATTTTGTATTTTAGGAACTGATAACGACATGTGTGTTTGTGTGGAGGGTGTGGGTGGTGTTGAGGAGCTCGATGGCGCAGCGGCTAGCGCGTTCGGCTTGCGATCTTGCTCGTTAAGCCTCTTTCTCAATGCCGGGTCACTGGATGGGTGACCAAATTAACAAAAAAACATCTCGAGCTCCTTCGTGCTTCGGAAGGCACGTTAAGCCGTTGGTCCCGGTTGTTGTCGTAAGATGACAGTCGTTAAAACCCACCAACCCGCATTGGGCCAGCGTGGTGGGTTATGGCCCAATATCCCCATGTGTGCTATTGTCCACGTGGGAGGCCTGTGCCCAGTAGTGGGACGCTAATAGGCTGATGATGATGAACGACATGTTCTTTTTTTTAAACGGTAGGTTAAAAAAGATTTGGACGATTCAAAGTACTTATTATTTGAGTTTATTGAATAAATATATTTTGACTTTGACTTTGACGTTTGGTAAGTATTCATTTTGCGTATAGTGTGTGCTTCGGAAGGCACGTTAAGCCGTTGGTCCCGGTTGTTGTCGTAAGATGACAGTCGTAAAAACACCAACATCAACCCTCTTTGGAACAGAATGGTGTGTTTTAGGATCACTCACTGCGGTTTAAGGATCGCCTTTTGGATCGAATCTTTACAGTAACACTGCCGATAGACAAAACCAAACTCATACTACGAAGCCCGCCAACAATGCGGCGACATTAATCTGAATAGTCTGTTGTTGCAAACAATAGCATCTCAGTGCACAAACTTGGCTCCGAGGAGTTAGAGTTAAGTGTGAGGCTCTCGAGGAAGCCTTGTGGCGACGTGGAGGGCCTGGAGGGCCATAGACGCGGCGTTACCCGAGTGCCCTCCCTAATACATCTGATTCTATTGAAGTCAGTTGGATTTCTTAAGACTGCGACAGTTTCATTCATATACCTAGGTACCTACTTGGTATGTGATAAAAGTATTTTAAAAAAGGAAATAAATATTATAGACTGCACAAACATCTAACTGAATAGAGCGATGATGAGCTTACCATCTATCACGATGGTATAAGAATTTTCATCAACTCCTGTGTGATAAATAGCAGCAAAGTTGATTTTATCAGGCATGGCGGCTTACAGTTTGTATGGACTTTATTATCCACTCAAGCGTTCGTTAATAAAAAAAACATGGCGGCAAACGTCCAGCTGTTTCCAGAGCTGCTAAAAGAATGTACAGAAGACTACGAACCCTGACTAAGCTGACAAAAAAGCTTAGAACTAAACAAACTATTCAGGCTATATCAAAACTTAACATACGTAAAATAGCAGCAAAGTTGATTTTATCAGGCATGGCGGCTTACAGTTGAAGTATTTAATTTGGTAAATACTAGTTTATTTTATACCACTAGGTTTCAATCAGCCATACTTTTTGCGACACTTTATGTGAGTACTTCTTTGAGAATACGTCGGCAGGAAAGCTCATTCTAGTATAGCCCAACCAAGGGTTTACTAGTTTTATTAGAATATTTTTTTGCGGAAGGTAGTACATTGTCTGTATAAATACACATCACATTTCGTTGCTTTTCAGTAGTGTAACTACAGCCGCGGATGGATATTGGTTTCTAAATGTCGGAGGTAATAATGTCGCTCTCGCTGCTTACAATCATAGACAAATCGTCCTTGTTACAATACTTTATGGTATAGTTTCATTATACAAGACATGCCAAGGCTATGCCACAATGGAGGGAAAGTACCTTAGAGTAAATTAAATGTTGAAGATACACAGATTTTATTGAAAGATGACTTAATTTTGATTCTAAAAACAATCAGAACTGCACTTTTTTCTTTAATAATTGACTGCCTGCACCTATTTCCTGTGCTTTCTGAGATTCTGTATATTGTAATCGCCATGGCGGCAGAGTGTGAGAATAAATCTCATAGTAGCATTTCCGTACAAGCAGATCTCCTAGCAGCAGATCCCCTTACTGATGAAGAGATAGAGAACCGTTTTCCAAATATCAATCTCAAATTATAAATCTCCTTGCAGAAAATAAAATAAACGATTACGGATTACAAACGGATCCGATGATTCATCAAATCCGGATTTCGTGAAATGTTTGTAACTAACGACATTTCTTGCGGATTTTCCACAGACGTATAATAAGTATACGTCTGTGGGATTTACAGAGGTATTTCCCAATAGATAAAACGAAATCCAACGTCAAAATCAGTTGTCTATGTCAAATTCAACTCAACAATGACAAAAGTGACAGTCAATTTACCTACTTATTTGTTAAATATATTAGTTATTTGCATAGCCTCTTCACTTAGAGCATTTTCAGACCGGTACACATGTGGACCTCTTTAAATATTTTTTTACTACCTACTACATGCTGCCACATATGTTTTCATATTTTGATACTATATATGCATTTACTAATCATGTGAGTTCTTAATAAATCCGTTGACAAAGCGTTGCAATCGCGACAAGTGGGAAAAAGATTTATTTGAATTCCGAAAGTGCACCGCTTTTTTTCGCGGAAACCGCGGGATACGTTTGAAAAACAGGTTAATATGGAAAAACATGGTTGGTAACTTATTTATATTTTTCTGTAATTTGGTAAACAAAGTGTTGCTTTCTAATAAATTAATAAAAGATATAAAAAATAGTTGATATTTTCGTAATAAAACATGTTTACTTTTCAAGGTAGGTAGGTACCTACACATAATGTGTGTGTACCTTAGGACGGTAATATTGTACTTTTGCTAGTATAAAACAATTAACAATTTATTTTTACAAGAACGCGTCAAAATGTCGACACCCAGTACCCACATTGCTTCTCACGATGCCGAACCATTTGCACAAAATGCCAAGTGCACCTATGTGTCAAAAGAAACAATATTGAGTTATTCTACACTCAACTAAAATGTAAAAGAGGCAAAATGTACTCCTACGAACCTGACGTACTTACACATAAGTAGACTTACGTTTTTTATACAATAAATGTTTTATTTGATCCCTAATTAACCCTATTTTAGCTTAAAATATCTTTGATTTTGTTTTTATTTTATTTTATTTTATTTTATTCGGCAAATCATCAGCTTTATATTAATGAAATATAACTTACAATAGAACTTAAAAGCTACTAAAAGATTCGCACTGATAAAGGTAGTGTAAAACAGAAAATTAACAACAAACAGCTTATTGCTCATTAGAGTAGCTAACCATAATTACTGATTAATGCACACACAAAAATAAAAAACTATAACTAATAACTAACACTAAATTACTACAATAATATTATTAATCAAGGAACTTCGAAGAAACGATCACCGAGAGATTTCCTCACTGATTGGACACTCGCATTGAAAATATCTAAATCTATAGATTGGGCAACAGTGTTGATCCGCCTGCAAGCTCTGCAAATAAAGGCATTTTTCCGGTAGTTGGTGTTACAAAAAGGGATAAAAAGTGGTACAGTACGACGAAAACTACGGGGGACGTTGAAACTTATTTTAGATAACAGATCAGGACAATCCAAAGTACCAGCTATGATCTTTAAAATTAATATAACGTCTGCTATATCACGACGCACATGGAGTGGCAAAATGTGAAACCTTCTACATAGGTCCTCGTATAAATCGGCACTATATGGCAATTTAAGGCGATAACAAAGATGTTTCAGAAATCTTTTTTGTAAACGCTCAATACGCGTTTTGTAAACGTCGTAACAGGGGTTCCAAACCTGCGAGGCATACTCCAAGATACTTCTAACGTAAGTACAATATAAAATTTTTAAAGTCTTAATATCTTTAAAGTCCCTGGAGCTACGCAACACAAATCCTAGAGCCCTGGAGGCACTTGCAATGACTTTGTCAACATGATGATCAAACGCAAGTTTGGAATCATGTATAACACCCAGATCCCGTGAGAACACCGCTCTAGGAAGCACTTTACCGCCAATCTCATAGTCAAAAACAATGTTATTAATCTTCCTACTGAACGTGACTACTGAGCACTTGATAGGGTTCAAATCTAAATAATTACTCAAGCAATACGACTCCAGACGATGCAAATCACGCTGTAGTCCATGAGCATCATCAATGTTACGAATTTGTTTATATACCTTCATGTCATCGGCAAAGCACAATAATTTAGAGGAATGTAAGCAGGACACAATGTCGTTAATATATATCACAAAAAGCAACGGCCCCAGTATCGAACCTTGAGGCACGCCACTAGGTACCTCAATCCAACTAGAAACATAGTTATTTATTACAACTGCTTGCGTTCTATTTTTTATATACGATGAGGCTTATAAGAGATTTATAAGCCTCAAGGTCTGAAGAGGATAGATATAAAAAATATATCTATGTTTGGTTGTCCTATGTAGTAATGTACCACTTTTATAGATTATTTTCCGTGTCTGTATTTTGTGTACAATAGAGTATATAGGTACATTAGTACTTATTATTCAAAGATTAGTTCCTATACAATATTAATTGTCAATGAGATATTACGGCAGACTCATGCATGACGCTATTGAAGCTACAATTGCGAAATTAGAACAGAATATTTATTTTGAACCATTGATCATTTATATCAAATAATAAAATCATAATTAGGTACTTATATTAGGTAAAATAAGAAACGATTTTAAAAATTCCTCCCCTACCGAAAGAAATTTGCAATCAATCTATTTGATAATTTGTCTACAGAGTTAGAAACTTTACATAATTTGTATGGAGCTGAACTATCGACCGACGTAGAAATATCGAATCTTTACGAATAATCGTATATTCTATAATAATGTGGCTCACGATAAGGGTACAAGATCTCTTTGTAGCTTAAAAGTCTTCGTAATAGAGTAAGAGGTAAGATCAACATTGGAATCAAAGAGACCTAGACTCTTTGCCGGTCGTATAGTAGTTTTCACAGATAAGCTGAAACTCAGTCGTTACAAGTTTATCTTACAGACCAGCTTCCTTACTCTTGAAACCGATCCCGATCGATCGAGATTGGTATTGCGAAGTTTCGTACTCCTAAGTTACTACACCAGAGCTAATATGGATTCATATTGCGCGGATATTGAGTGTAAAAAATACAAAACTCAATGCCATTTAGTTCACCCAATATGAATCCAAATTATCGGTGATGTCGTAACTTAAAAGTTTGAAATTTCACAATACCAATCCGATCCAATACCGGTCGGTTTCAAGAGTAAGGGGGCAGACGTCGCATAATAATAAAGAGCATTTATAACAAACTTACATGGACTCACGACTATTATCCCCAAAGGGTTAGTCAGAGACTTTTTTTTTTTATAACTAGCTGCTCCCGCTTTTTTGGCAGGTTTTTTGTTTCAGGTTTTTTGTTTCAGGTTTTTTGTTTCAGGTTTTTTGTTTCAGGTTTTTTGTTTCATGTTTTTTGTTTCAGGTTTTTTGTTTCAGGTTTTTTGTTTCAGGTTTTTTGTTTCAGGTTTTTTGTTTCAGGTTTTTTGTTTCAGGTTTTTTGTTTCAGGTTTTTTGTTTCAGGTTTTTCTTTTTCTTTCTTTTATCTTTTCTTTTTTTTATCTCTTATTTTCTCTCTTTTAATTTTTATTTACATACATTTCTTATTTTACTATTTTACATTCTTTCCTTATATTATTTTACAATTTTTCCTTACATACTAATATAGTTATCTCTACTTAAAACATTATTTTCTTCTATCTTAATTTCTAATAATTATATTTCTTAATTAACTAATTTTATTACATTTAAAATTATTTCCTTATTTCATTTCATTTATTTAATATACTTACATGTATGTATTTATATTTCTATTTTAAATATTTTCTTAATCTAATTACATTTCTCATATTCTCTTCTATCCCTTTTTTACACCTCCACAATGTGGTCTTACCTTAGAATAATAACGCTATAGAAACCAAGTTCGCGCGCCTATTTTGAAGCACATTAATTGGAGCCAGAAATGGCACCAAACGCCGGACCGCTCCGTAGTGTTCAATGTCACAGCGCGCCGAACGTGTCTCGCGAAAACAAAAAAAAAATGACGGTTTGTGCAGTTAAATTGTGTCACAACACATCTGAAAAACAAAAGAAGTGTAATAACATCACTTTTCACAGGTAAGCTTTCAGTATTTCATAGTATCTTGTAGTTAATTAGGTCAAAATATAAACGTACTGCAGTGTGATTCTCTAAGTTAAAGCCTCGGTAGCAGCGGCTGCCGCAGTGCTGTCTCTTTCATATTCATAGAATTGGAAAGAGACAGCAGATCACGGCCATGCGCGCACGTCACGCGTGTGTGAATCGGTTTAGTGCTTCATTTTTGACAGAGCGCTTGTATGAAGACTATCTTTTTATAGCGTTATTATTCTAAGGGTCTTGCTTAATTAATGTCTCATATGTCTAGTCGTCCCTATTTCTTTTGTTCACTTTATTTACAATTTTTCCGGCATATTCCATCAATAACTTCCTTTTTTTTTTACTAAAGATCTCATAGATAGTCAGAGACTAGGCAATGACGACCGCAAAAGCAGTCCACTGTAGGGATGGATCGATTTTTAAATCGATTCTAATCGCAATCTAATAAATCGCTATCACAAAATAATTGAGTTTTAAAAGATCGATTTCTCAAAAACCTATTTTTTTTTGTAGTATATTTTGTTTGTAAACTTTGTATTTACGTGTGTCATGTTGTCATGCTAACAAATAAAAAATTACGCATGTACCTTTTTTGCTGTTATTTATTAAAAGAGGCGAAGAAAACTGATCACACAGCCATCTCGGGAGTTTTTGAGTAATTCAGTGAAAAACTATTATTTCTTTACATGTGTTTGAGTACACTCAACCTAACTGTAAATCATTTAATGGTTCCTATCAAAACTGAAAAAATCGAACAACGATTTTCTATTTTAAAATAACGATTCACAGGATCGATTCAATATTACATATCGATTAAAAAGTCGATTTTTTGGTTTCCGTGAAATCGATTCTTGGATTAATCGTTCTCAGAACATCATCTCTAGTCCACTACCATAGTCCACGTTTCACCAAATTAGAACTGCACAGGGCTCACCGTGATAGCCTGATAGGTGGTGAGTCCATCGCCGCTCTATTCTGTTTTATGTATGTGCATTCTTTAGTCCGTTAGTCACCTACGATACCCAAGGAAAGGGATCGGTTGGTATCTAGTACCAACCTATTATTTTTGTGAGTCGCTATATCACACTGCTCTGTTACAATAACACAGTTAGCAATATGCAATCTCACATTATAATCTTATCGGCGGGAACCAATTCTGCGGTAATTAACGGATAACCTGATGCTACGCGAATCTGGTTGCTAATGACCGGGGGGAGTACTATCTGCGCTATCGGATGGAGGTCGGCGTGGGTCCTGTCCCGGGGCTATTAAGGGACGATTTTCGGTGTTGTCATACTGACAAATAGTTCTGGGGTGGGATATGTGAATTTTACCTTGATTCTTTCTATTCCACTCAATTACTTAACTGTAATTAGCATTTAGTCGCTTCCTTGTCTGACCACTGTCTTTTTTTTATACTAAGCCCCGCAAATGACCCCACTCCACCTGATGTTACGTGGAAATAAAGTCTAGGCGCGAGGACAACTGGTGCAGCGTAAGAGACGTAGCATCAGTCACCCTCACTCTGCCGGCCCACAAAGTACTTCTTCACGCCTCGTTTGAAGGACCCTATGTCATAGATAGGAGGTAATACGTGTGCTGGTAGACTAATTCATCTTTTGGAAGTGCGACAAAGAAACGGGTCACCAAATTTCTTTGTGCGTGATGGAATATTAGAGATTGGTGACTCCGGAGAGCAGCACGCGTACTCCTATGGAGGAAGGGAGAAGGAGTGATGAGGTCAAAGAGTTCTTCAGAGCACTCGCCATGGTAAAACGGTAAAAGACGCTGAGTGACGGAATATCTCTACGCAAATTGCAAAGGCTCGAGAGTGTTAGTGACCTCTGCATTCCTGCAGACCTCTTTATTTCAAACTTTCCATGGTGGTAGGATTTTGCCCAGAACCTGACTGGATTGCCACGATGCTAATACTTATTTCTGCCGTTAAGCAGCATTGATATTGTTGAGTTGAAGTTCCTAGAAGTTACGGCCACAAATGCATAACAACTGAAGTTTCAGGATGCGTGCGTGATGCTTTGGGTGTCGTGCGCGTCCATGCTATGGGCTGCGCTGCGGTGGCCGCGCACCATGAAGCTGGCCATTCGTTTGCCAGCTTAGGAACATAAAATAAAATAAAAACTAAATAAAGCTTTCCTACACTCACACCAATTATCTAGCCCAAGAGAAGCTTCGAAGAAACTCGTTAAATGGTTACTAGACAACGGATAAACATACTTAAAATACTTAAATACATACTTATTATACATAGAAAACACCCAGACCCGAGACAATTTAGAAAAACAATAATTTCTAAACTGACCCGACCAGGGATCGAACCCGGGACCTCAGAGATGGCGACACCATGAAAACCGGTGTACAAACCACTCGACCAAGGAGGTCGTCAATCGTCAGGAGGTCGTCAAAAATAAACAATAATTTGAAATTGCTAAGCAGTACAACGCTCTCTCTAAAGCAGAAACTATTGATGTTTTCGCTGATAATGCCATGAAGATTAAGAGCTATTTTAGTTGCGATCAATTATATGGAAATACTAATTGAAAATTACGTTATTAATTTTATTCGTAAATTCAGTAATTTAATTTGATTCATTCTTATTGTAAACAGTCATTTAAATATCAATTTAAATTAATTTAGTACTAATTTTGTCTGATATTTGTTTTTTACTTAGTTTACTCGCTCATTTTTGTTGCATGTAGTCCGCACCTCAATTGCAGCGACATTTGGCTTGTGTTATCCTAAGTGTATTTTTGTTGTGTAAATTTTGTTGGTGCCATTTTGTTGGTGTTCGATTAAATAAATAAATAAATGCGATATTGCCACCGGTGCCCGTGTAATCATCTTCGAATACGCATATTGACGAGTGAAGGAATTTCCATTCGTTCAAATCGCCCTCACATACGTACTTACATAAAACCACGACTATTATGACCGAAGGGTTAGTCCGAGACTAGGCAATGAAGACAGCAAAAGCAGTCCTCTACCATAGTCCACTATTCACCAAAGAGCGACTGCACATGTGCTCAGCGTGACAGGTGGTGAGCCCTTCGCCGCTCTATGCTGTTGAAAGTATGTGCAGTCTTTAGTTCGTTAGTCGCCTTTTACGATACCCTACGGAAGAGCACTTAGCACAACTGACGTATGGTGGTAAATAATGAATATGAAAAAGTACACATAAGTACACAAAATTTGCAAATTCCTCTCCAAATTAATATAAGTATTAATTAACAAAACGAAATGAACCCAACGAATTCATTAGTAGTTAACAATTGTACGATAGCACGGTGCAACTGCTCAAATAGTTGGAATAACCTTTTCAATTTACGTATGAAAGGTGAAGGCGACGCCGCTTCAGGCGGATGGAAATTAACCCGACCTCATGAGATGGCTCAAATCCTTGAACATCTCCCGTCTCGCTCGCACACCCCAATTCGGCACATTAAAGAGCGAGAAGGCCCTATTAAAATTCCCTGCAATAGGAAAATGGTAGGATTTGTGAGTAATTGAAAATACCTCTGTATTGAGTGGTGCGACTGAGGTTGGTGAAATAGAGCTCCGGTGTATTTACTAGTCTTTTGTATGAATTTAATCAGATTCTCGCTCCATTTTGCACAGTTAATTGGAAATATCGCGAGTAGTTTTTGTATTGGATGTTGCGACGGTGTAATTGACGCGCGACACAGTTCGGCAATAATGGCGTCGTGTTTTGTTTTAGGTTTAATTGCAGGGACATAAGCAGATGTAGAACAACGTATGCTGATGATGTAGTTGTTGGCATTGAATAAGAATCCTTTGGCTTACACAATAAGAGATATTACCTATTCTGTGGTAAGCAGATTGTTTTGCTTGATATTAACATGTTGGATCGGACCTAACCACGCATTTGGGATGCGTGGCGAATAATAATTATAATAACCTCGAACCTCGTGAAAGCCGAGAAGGACAAGCTCAGTAAGTAGGTACCTTGACTTGGCTCACGAGGTTACCGCCATGTGGGATGTGGATTCAACCATTATTGTACACATTGTCGTTTCAGCAAATGGTCTTTTAGCCAAGAGCCTCAATCAACACCTAGAGAAGCTCTCGCTGAAAGGTTGTGTCAAGGGTCAGGTGTAAAAGGCAACACGGCACGTATTGTCAGGAGGTTCCTCAGTCTGCAGCCCTAACCACCGAAAGATTGGGTCTATCCCCGCTGCCGGTGGCAACCTAGATTAAGTTTTTTATAAAATTTTATATTGTAAATATGTTTTTAATATAAAATAATGTAAAAAAAAATAACTTAAGATACAAAAAAGAGAATAAAAATAATAAAGAATATATTTGTCTTCAAACTAAAATACAGAGTACCCAATATCCGTAAATTGTATCGAAGATTTCTAAACTGACTTCGTTAATGAAGAACAGAATTGATTTCGTTAATGAAGGCTTTTGCACAATAGGCTCTAATTACCTAGTTACTTATGGGGGATATCGTTGCTCGCGTCCGTAGGTAGAAACCTTAAATACCCTACACTTGTCTCCTGGGTGGTGCTAAATGAGCAATAACGCCGAGTATCGGGCGGCGGAAATGATAACCCGATCCCTCTGGCAACGATGCTAGAGGCGGCTTCTACAGGCCGTGAGGAGCTAAATGACCTCAAAAAGTGTAGAGCCCGCCAAGACGTGTGGCCGACGTGGTGGGTATCGGGCTAAGCAAACCTCCATGATAAGCTCCTCTTCAAAATGGCCCCTAGTCCCCAGCAGCTCCGCTATTCCGGATCACGGCAGCGGTCCTGGTTACGGTGGAGTAGGGGGTGCAAAGAATCTCTGGGTAAGGAATGGCTGCCAAACGAAACTGACCCTGGCTACATACAATACACGGACTCTGAGATTGCAAGCAAAACTGGAGGAACTGGAAACTGAACTTGGACTAATAAAATACGACATAGTCGGTCTAAGCGAGGTAAGGAGACGAGGAGAAGACACCGTATTGCTCCAGTCGGGGAACCTGTTCTACTATCGAGGTGAAGAACAGAAATCAGTGGACGGAGTAGGCTTTTTAATTCGACCTTATCTCCAGCGATACATCGAAGAGCTGGCAAGCATATCGCCGCGCGTAGCGTACGTAGTCCTTAACATTAACAAAAGATATTCCCTCAAAATCATCCAAGGGTACGCACCTGACTGCAATCATAATGACGAAGAAGTAGAAACATTCTACGAAGATATCTCTGCAGCAATGGAAAAAGGGAAAAAATGTCATTTCCAAATAATAATGGGCGATATTAACGCTAAGATAGGCAAAAGACGGGGTAATGAGAGCTTCATAGGACCGCATGGCGTGGACAGTCGGAACGCCCGCGGAGAGACGCTGGTGAACTATCTCGAAGAAAACCATCTCTTCGCAATGGACTCCTTTTTCGAAAAGAAATACAAGCGGAAATGGACGTGGGTTAACCCTGACGGGAAGACAAAAAACGAGATAGATTTCATCCTCTCAAATCAGAAGCACATAATTACTGACGTCACGGTGCTCAACAGGTTTCAGACTGGTAGTGACCACAGGCTAGTACGAGGTACCATCACTCTTAATACAAAACTAGAGAGAAAGAGGTTTATGCGAAAGAAAGTGAGCAAACTTTGCATACGAGAGGGAATCGTCACTAACTTCGAAAAGACGCTTAAAGAGTCTCTACGTCGTTCACCTACGCAACATTTCGAAGATAACCTCGAAATAAAATATAACAGATTTGTTAAGACACTCACTAACTCTGCAAAAGTTCACTTTCCGAAAGCCCAAAAACCTAAAGCGGATATTTCAGAAGAAGTTAAGACCTTGATGGAGACTCGCCGTAAAGTAGCATCAGACCATTTCAACAGTGAAGAACACCGTTTGTTGAATAAAAAGATTAATAAGACCCTCAGATACCATATTCGCCGCCGAAACACTGAACAAATCCAAAACCTCATTGAGCGTAACAAAGGGTTCAAAGTATTTCAGAGAAAAGGCGGAAGTGGGCAAATTACAACACTGAGGAAACCAAACGGTAAATTAACATCTAATGCAAATGACATCCGCAAGATCACCGAGACGTTCTATAAAGATCTATATGCATCTAACCAAGCCGAACCTTGCGATATGGAATAAAGAGACAGGCGTGCACCTCTACGAAGACACTTTACCGAAGACTTACCAGAATTCAGCTCGTATGAGGTCAAACAAGCTTTAAAACGTCTCAAGAAAAACAAGGCACCTGGTGAAGATGGTATCACTTTAGAACTCTTAAAAGCAGGTGGAAGTGCAGTGGTGGCAGAACTAAGGATGCTATTTAACGAGGTCCTCTTTACTGGTGAAGTACCCTCAGACTGGAAGGATTCTATAGTGGCGCTTTTCTACAAAAAAGGCGATAAGGCCCTCTTACAAAACTACCGCCCAATATCACTGCTAAATCAGGTATACAAGGTTTTTTCAAGAGTTCTTACCACACGGCTAACGCAGCGCTTAGACGAGCAACAACCCAGGGAGCAGGCAGGGTTCAGAAGAGGCTTTGGCACAGTCGACCACATATTCACCTTAAGGCAAGTCATTCAAAAGGCAAATGAATATAACAAGCCACTGTTTCTCACCTATGTTGACTACGAAAAGGCTTTTGACTCTGTAGAACACTGGGCTGTGTTTCACTCCCTCAAGAGATGTCAGGTTGACTACCGATACATTCAGATCTTACAAAACCTGTATAAGTCTGCAACTATGAAGATACAGCTGCGAGAAAATACTGACCCTATCTCCATCTATAGAGGGGTACGGCAAGGGGATGTTATATCTCCTAAACTTTTTACTAGCGCCCTTGAAGACTTATTTAAAACCTTAGATTGGTATGGGAAAGGTATGGATGTCAACGGCATGTATCTTAACCATCTTCGTTTTGCCGACGATATTGTAATAATAGCAGAATACGAACACCACCTGCAAGACATGTTGGAAGACCTTTATATCGCTTCCTTACGAGTCGGACTGAAGATGAACATGGGAAAGACCAAAGTTATGGCTACAGCTGATCTGACAAATGCCCCGATCACACTGGGCGGCCGAGGGATAGAACAAGTATCCGAGTATGTTTACCTTGGGTAACTCATAAGGCTCGGAAAGGACTCATTAACCAAAGAAATAAGCCGTAGAATTCAGCTTGGATGGGCAGCCTTCGGAAAGCTAAACACTGTGTTCCGGTCCGATATCCCACAGTCACTAAAGACCAAGGTATTCGACCAATGTGTACTCCCGACCATGACATACGCATGTGAAACGTGGACTCTCACCGCCACGCAAGTTTGGAGACTCAAAGTCGCCTAGAGAAAGATGGAACGCAGTATGCTGGGATTAACCATGCGCGACAGAGTAAGGAATGATACTATAAGACACCGCACAAAAGTGACCGATATCGGGAACCGAGTTGCAAGGATGAAGTGGACTTGGGCCGGTCATCTCTGTCGCCGTGATGATGAGAGATGGAGCAACTGCGTTCTATTCTGGAGACCAAGAACTGGGAAGCGGAGCATCGGCAGACCTCCAGCGCGTTGGTCCGATGACATCAAGGCGGTCGCAGGGCCGATCTGGACCAGATTCACTGGCGACCGGGCTGGTTGGAGGAGGACTGGAGAGGCGAACGTCCAGCAGTGGACGATGATACGCTGAAGAAGAAGAAGAAGACCTAGTTACTTTACTTCACTTGCCCATCCGACGACCTGCCATTGCGAATGTTTCTTATCTTGCAATATCGCAAATAGAACGCTGCGCCATCGAGCTCCCAAGAGAATAAAATAAAATTTAAAGAATACTCTTAGTAACACTGTGTACTCTCACTCACTCTGTACTCTTAGTACTACATTCAACTACAATTCAACTGTAATTAACTGTAACTGATAATGAATCCATACGGATTCATTATATGAACCATTAACTATTAATGTAAACTGCTTATTAGGGAAGACTGTAAAAACTTCAGTCAACTACAATTCAACTGTAATTAAAAAGTTTTTTTTAACCACCACGGATAAGCACTTGGCCTTCATCTCAGCTGATGGTAAGTGACGATAAGGCCGGAAGTGGAAGCGGAACCCGGATTCCACAGGCTTTCCATTTGCTATACGACCATTACGTTACCACAACTAAGTTACCTAAACACGCAGTTGATAAGTGTTTCTTCTTCTTCTCAGCCTTTCTGAATCGCGTAGATAGGCCTCCTTCAAATTACGCCACACGTCCCTATACTGTGCTCTCTCCATCCACTTAAAACCGGCTAATTTCTTCAAGTCATCGTATATACCAACGCATTTGAGGTCTGCCTGGAGCATTGAGGTACAATAAACAGAGAAGACACCGCGAAGCAAGTTTGTGCGCAACTAAGGTGCAGCCGCAAGGTCCATAATCGCTTGAATCACGCGCAATCACTGAGGCGTTTGCAGCCCAAGTGCGGCCGGCAAGCCGCACCTGGGCCCTTATTCTGTAACGATTCCTTGTTTCAAAACCACGTTAATTCCTTAAAAAGTTACGATATCTTCCCAAAAACGTATGCGTTTGACGTTTGTGCGCGGTAAGGTTTAGGTGTGGAATCTATAGATTGCGATACAGAATCAGGGCCCTGAACGGAACACAGCAGTGGTGAGCGGTGTCTTCTCTATACCTACGTAGTATAAATAGCTCAATGGCCTGGAGGTCGTTTCTCTCCCCAAGGTCTCCACTCTACGACCTCTTGCACCATGAGCCATGCTTGCTGGCGACGATAAGTGTTTAATAATGAGTACTTAATCATCAATCATAATGAGTGTAGCTACTACTTTGTATTACAATGTACCGTATTTTTTAAACAACATTTAACACCATCAACCAAATGACCGCCATTTCTAAAAGGATCCCTTCATAATAGTATGCGCGCTTCCGCTCCATACCACAATTTCACACATGGTAATGTCCGCTTTGCACCCTTTTTCGACGAATTAAATCGCAAACTTTATAAGGCCCGTTGTATATAAAATGCAAATAGAAAAGGTATGTCGGTATATTGCCCTCGGTAGGGTTACCAATGGGAAAGTTATGAATTTATTTCTATGCCAATTAGAACAGCGATTCGTGTAGGTCATTTTGTAAAGCTGGTAAGGGCAAGCTATAAGTTGAATATAGAATATCATTATTATTATTAGACATGGGCCGAACATAGGTTTCACCGAATACGAATATTCTGCCGAATGTTCGGTAAAACTTTTACCGAACCGAATATTCGGCATAATTGATTCCTTTACGTAAACAATACAAGTCTGAACTTATTCACGCAAAGCGCGCGGATGGAAGCCGTACCCTCCCGCCCGCTACCCCCGCTGTACCCGATGTTTTAGCTACATTAAGTAGAAACTAGAAATATGATTCTTTTTTGTTTAAATCTTGTAATTTAATCATGCAACTCTTGCTAAAACAAAAAACTCACTTTATTTTTCACAATAAAAACCTGATTTTATTAAAAAAATATTTTATCTAAAAGACTTCACTGTAGCTTAATCTCAAGACAACCACATACTCATATTTGGTTTTTAATCAAGAAACATCTTTTTTATCTGCTGTTATTGGAAATAAAGCTACAGTGTCAACAAACACATAAAGCCTTACTGTAGGTACCTCATAAAAATAACACATTTAACACTCAACTCATACATGGCTCAATACAGTAAAAAGTTAGAGTACCACTTTGCCGAACATTCAGTAATTTAGCCGAATATTCGGCCGAATACGAATAATCGGAAAACCTGCCGAATATGCCGAATACCGAATATAGAACGAATATTCGGCCCATCCTTAATTATTATCAGTCCGTAAAAGTCCCACTGCTTGGCACAGGCCTTCCCAGCGGGCGCAGCACTTGGGGAGGTTGGACCATAGCCCACCACGCTGGCCCAATGGAATCATCATCATCTAAATGCGGGAATAGAAAAATTACTGGAATATACATTAGTAAATATAAAACCACTAAAAAAATATTATTATACGATTCAATTGTTTTGTGAATCAGTTAGAAGTGACCTAACGGATGACGTCACCAAAATGTAGATAGATTTAAACTTCATAACGAAAAACCAATTAATTTTGTTTTTGCTTTGAGACATTAAAAAATACTCAGTATCTAAGATTCTAAACATGAGTTCCATATAAACGTAAGTTTCAATCGACTTTGAAATCACAGTAATTTTTTTTGTTAAAAAGTTAAATTTCTACCTTTGGTTTTTGAATGACGAAGTACAGACTGAGGAGCTCCAGACATTTGAATTTGGTCGGTTGGTCACCCATTCAGCGACCGAGACGTCAACGCGCTACTCGCTGACTCCCTCGCGCTGTCGTTGAAACTTACCGCTTTGTCTCGCTCGCTCGATTTACACTTTATAGGTGTGCGTGTGTGAGTGTTTGCTTAAGTAGTTGAGTAGGACTATATTTTGAATGACTACAAGTAGGAGCATGCCGTATCTTCCCTTTTTGTTTTAATCTAAGCCTACATGTCACAAATAAATACATTCTATTCTATTCTATACTGTGTGAGTACACGCACACCTATAAAGTGTAAATCGAGCGAGCGAGACAAAGCGGTAAGTTTCAACGTCAGCGCGAGGGAGTCAGCGAGTAGCGCGGCCGCGTGTCGGTCGCTTCGCAACAGACGAGTACGTACGACCGATTCCGACGCCACTGCGGAGTAGCGTCTTTCTCTTTTTCACACAGTAGAATATCCGCAATAGTGCGATGTAGCCTGTTCGCTCGGCAAATTGTGACTGAAGTGAAATTGTGCCTTTAGGCCTAATTTTGGCGGCTCACTCACGAGACGCTAATGCCGTATCTTCCCTTTTTGTTTTAATCTAAGATTCTATACTAAAACCGTGTCCTGACAACTTCGATCAACAATACCAACTAGATAACGCGTCACGTACAAAATCAAAGCTAAATTCAGTCCACGTGAATAAATACTTTTTCAAAGCAATAAACTTACTCCTGTCACTTAAAAATGAAAAGACGTCCATAACATTTAGTGGTGAAATCAACCATAGTAGTAGTAGGATATTGGGGGGTCTGGATCAGATAAGATCCAGCCCCCCCAATATCCAATAATTGATATCTGTGATCACTCTTGTATATTTTCAAATATTGTATTTCTTTTCACGAACTGATCTTACATTCGTTTATTCATCATCGTTGAAATTAAAGTATCCACTATTTTCTTTAGCTGTCACGAGGTAGCAGGTAACGGCTACGTTCTTTACAGCTGATAGTTACAGGTTGGTCTGTTTTCAACTGATCAAACAACCTTACTTTATCAAACGTCCATTAACTACTACTACTACTACTATCTACCATGTCTACAAAGGTTTTGTTGATTCTTATCACTCGAGCAGTAACCTGTAACCCCTCATAATAAACTCGTGGCAATGTTCTTTTCAAGTTACTTGTTATTAGAATACCATCATACTGGTCACCACCGATTATAGTGATGTGATGGAGACCACAAAGCTGCCTTTTAATTATCACTGCTTCCATTATATCCCCAATTTGTAGAGTCATTTATTTATGTTTTAGTGAACTTGTTATCTATTTGGCGATATATTTCAATCTAAACCAAAACGACCTCAACATGGCTATACTATTATTTCGTGAATAAAATGCACCTTAAGGTAATTCTTGTTTGACAATTAATAAAAGAAAGGTTTTATCATTGTTTGAATCCATCATTTTGTTTATTTAAAAAAGGATCTTATTTTCTATACACCATTTATATAAACATAACGCATTTTTAAGTGCACATACATGGTTATGGTAGATACAACTTTTAATATCTAGTGAATTAAAATATTTTTTATGAAGGGTTTCAAGATTAGGGCCACTTTTGTCTTCCAAGTTATATACATCATCAGTTTCAAGTATTTCTTTTAACCATAACACTTTTTCGAAGCCTTTAGTGTAAATATGTTTGTTTTTGAAGAAATCACGCAACATGAGCTTATAATTAAAGTAAGGCACAAAGCCGTCACTCCATAATATTCCTCTATTCCTTTCAATCCACGCTACATTTAAACGTTCTTTCTTCGTTAAATCATAAAACGGAAATGGAGCTTTGATCATAAATACGAAGGCGTGATTTTTTGACACGATCGCAATTTCCTTTGGTATAAATTTATTGTCCTCGCTTTTAAAACCTTGTACATCCACAATAACGCTCATGATAATTTTCGAACAATATTACTTAAAGGCTTATATTCGAAAATACGATCGTTTATGATCAGACAGTAAGCAGTAGTGTTATTAGGTATATCTTCTAAGGACTCTATTTCTAATCGCACATCAACTGGGCCAGTTTTCAGTGTATCATTTTGTCTTGAACAATCAATAACAAACAATGGAGCTTTTTCTTTAAATGAGCGCAAATCAAGCAAGGGGTCTGCTCTCAAGTCGTAATATGACTGACGAAAATTGGCATACATCTCATATAATATATTATATTTTCCTTCATCAAATTTCAAATTAAGTGAATCGTATGGGAAGTATTGCGAGTTTAAGAATAATTTTATGTTAGTTATTTTACAGTGATCAAATGTTGATGAACTTTGGATTTTGTTACATTTTCTATTAGTTTGCATTCCAAATACAATATATCTCGGTTTTTCTAACTGAGAAGCAGTTTTAATAGACCATGAATGTTTAGTCGTTCTAGGTAATAATGGATATTCATACAAATCCCAATTTCTGAATGGTAGATGTATAGGACGATCTTTTTCCAAATATTTAAGTAAGGATAGTTTGTCGCGATCAGAAACTCTAATATGAGGAACACGCCATTGAACCTTTTGTATTTCTATATTGACATCATCGTTTTTTTCCATGATAACACTATTTAACGCTGAATTGCTCCTTTGTAATATAAGTTCATGTCTACAATTAATAAGTATTTTTTTATAATCTTCCGCAAATCCTAATATTTTATTTAACGGAATAATAACATTAAAATGACCATCTTTTTGGGTGTGTCCATTTATGTGCCATCTTCACAGTGCAGCAACTTTGCTATCTGCTTCATTCATTGATATATAAGATTTCATTGTAGTTGTTATTCCAGCATTTTTTATGTGATCTATTTCAACACCATTAAGTTCGTATTTGATATTTTGAAATAAAAATGAAATTGGATTGTTTATGAATTCAATATCTTTTTGTATGTTTTTTCCTAACGCATCTTTGCCGGTCACACTTGCATAACCTTCAATATAAATCGAGCTTGCTGATGGTAGCACATAAACATCTTGCTGATGAATTGGTATTCTGATTTCATCATTCTCTTTGTAGCTAGGATTGTACGGGTTGTAGCTATGGATCTCATAGCTTTCAATAGAATCGTCATGTTGTGGTAAATCAGCGATTTGAAGCATTGTGTAGTTTCAGGCCCAAAGCAAGCAGAAATTTTTTATTTTTTAAAGTTATATTTTTTCTTCCGTCTAAACGTCTTCTTTCTTTCGATACAGGCGGTAAAGTATTTGTCTTAATATTGTTAACTGGGTTTTTATTGAAAATAATCATGATCTTTCAGCTTGAATAAAAGAAATACTATGCAACGTTTTTTCTAATATCAGACACTTCGTCGTCAACTGATGAAATAATACTGAGAGTTATTAAGAGTTGTCTTTTTATTTATTTATTTATTTTTATCTCTATTTATATTTTACAATTGTTATTTTTCCAAAATAAAGTTAAAAATTTTAGACACAAATGTCCACAATTATATATATGATCTCCTTGTAAATTATCATAATTGTACCGAATATCTTGCCCGACATATCTAACAAATTCTTTCGGTGGTTTCAGATTACCGTAACTGTCAAAGTACTCAACATAATCTTTTATTTTTCCATAGGCTACCCAATGAGTACCAGAATTATTTGATGAATCTAAATTAATAACTCCGCATTCCATAAGTAATGGTTTAACTGGTAATTCATCTCTCATAAACACTCCTCGAAAATAGGGAATATTTTTCGAGTACTTCATAATGTCTATATTTGTCAGTGCTCTTTTGGGTAGCCGAATATTTAGTTTTTTTTCTTTGCAACATAGATACCTAAACCCCTTTTATGTGGCTTAAGGTATAATCCTTTTCCAATACACAAAGCTTCCATTCGCATATTATGTCTTTTCGCTTCTGCTAGTTCTTTTTTAGCTGATTCGTAATCATTGATAGCTTTAGTAATCCCGGCAATACCGCCAGCTATACTCCCGCTAGCAGATAACCCAGCAAATATTGGTATCAAAGGTAGAAAGCCCCCAGTTTTTGGCACAGGTATAACTCGTGGTAATTTAATTGGTACGTCGGATGCTAATTCTTGTGCAGCGGCGTATGCTAGCTCCATTAACATTTTTTTGCATTTAAGCTTTAGATTACTTATATGTTTTTTAGTATGTGCAACAATGTTTTTGAAAGTTTTTTTCAAACCCGCTCCGGAATACGATTTACTATTTACTTTACACGTTGCAGGTAAGTTTTGCATCTTCTTTACATCAATAACAACACGGCGTTTCTTAACCATTTTTTTTTTAATGAAAAGTTTTTTTTTTGTTACAGTTGTTAATACACGAGTCTTAATTGTGTAAAGAACTAAATACAAATGAGTGTAACGTACAAAGTAACACAATTAAATACTTGCATAATGCTGTTACGTTGAATACAATAATAGTTTGACATTTCTCTATAAGGTGTTTGTTTTATCGATCCAGCTGTTTTCACTTGAAGGAAGACCTAACCACTTGACATAAACTTTGTCTCCTTTCCTCTTTAACACTTTTTCAACGAGATAAATTTCTGGGTACTTCGTTTTTTTAATTTCCTGTGAGTAAAATGCTCCTAAAATAGGTCTAGATTTTGCATCTTCTAATAAATAAGTCGTAGGATTTGTATGTTGCACTTTAATAATTTTAAATATTTCAGTAGACCAGTTAGGAGTAAAACCTTTTTCGAAACATCCTTTGTGTTTGCTGATCCTTACATAATCGCCGACCTGAAACCTGTTGCACTTTGCAATTTTCTTACAATTCAAAAGAGTAATGTATCTTCGTAGTATTTTTGTTTTGTTATGGTGGTTAACTGCTGCTGGTGGTTTTCCTATGGTTCTATGATATGAATGATTGTATTCATAGATTTTATTCTTGAGTGTATCATTAATCCACTTATAATTTCCTTTCAAACTGAACTCTTTAAAAAGTTTGGTTTTTATAGTTCTTATGAATCTTTCTACGATCGAAGCCTTTTTTGTAGAATACGTAGAATAATGATTTATGTTATATTTTTCTGTAACTTTTTTAAATTTATCATTATAAAATTCTGTACCCATATCGGTCTGCAAGTTTTTTGGTATACGTCCTTTTGCTAACAACGTTTCAAACTCTTTAGGTACAGTATTTTTATCCTTTTTTTTAAGTGGAATTGCCCAAGCATATTTAGAAAAGCCATCAATTATCGCTAATATATATTTGTAGCCCGCATTAAATTTAGATAATGATTTCATATCAATTAAATCTGCTTGCCACAGATCATCTATATCTTTTAATATGACATTTCTGCGTGGAAAATGTATTCTAGCATTTTTATGAATTTCATTCACGATATCTGCTTTGCTCATATTCCTTGTAAATATTTAATAAGTTTTTTTTTTTAATAATTATTATTATTATTATTTGTTGTAGTTATATATTTATTTAAGCTGAAGTGCCATTCATATACACTAGGGAAGACTGATAAGGCAAATGTTTTATTTAATCGTTTCTACTCTTTTATAATCTCGGCTTCTTTTAACTCTTCAATGATAGATATAATTTCATTATCATGATTGCTATTACCAGCACTTTTTGAAGCTATTAACAATTTAAGCCTTTCTATTAATTCATTTGGGTCATCCCAATAGATATAATCTGTGTTACTTTTGTATTTTTTAAATGTTGGTAAGCTACCACCAATTTTTATTTCTGTCGACGGTTTAGAATGGAATCGGTTAGCATCATTTAGTTGAGAAAACAAAGGCTTAATTATCTCGCGGTATTTAACGCCTTTGTCACCTTTTAATTGTCCGTCAGGATTAAAGTCTCGTTTATGTGCACTTGTCTTATCAAGCATATCTTTATATACATTTTTATCTTGTTCCGTTACCAACTCAAGGTTAGGTTTATTACGTATTAAGAGTTCCTTTAGTCCAGGGGTAAGATTGAAGTTTTTATCATCAATAGTTATTACGTAAATTTTATCTGTACTGAAAACATCATTTTTGGTCGATATACGCACGGCAGAGTTCCCCATCATAAGCTTTTTGTTTTCGCTACGAACACCAAATGGAACATTTATATTCTCATAGATATATATGACGTCGTCTTTCCCTAGAGATAATAAAGTGTCATTGTTTGCTTTCGCTAGTTGTTTCTCTTCATCATTATAATCATAATATGGTAGTTCTTCATTAGAATCAGCATTTACAAATCTTCGAATTCTTCATATTCTAAAGAAGAGTCTGTTTTTCCACTCACATCAGTTGTGCCTATGTTGTTTAAAATATTGGGCGAAGGACAACTATGCCTTCTATTAACTTTGATTAGGGTCGATAAAGGATCGGTAATAGGTTTGAACACCTTTTTTAATTTTAGGTTATCTGCATCTTCATTAGTTTGAATTAATTTTATTTTATTTTTAACATTATTTACTGATTTTATAAGTTGTTCTTTAATACCTGTATCCATTTTGTAAATGTTATTTATACATCTATTGTACTTGAGTATTTAACTTAAAGTGAAATATTTTGATAGAGAAATTGTTTATATAACATTGTCAAAAGTAAATAAATGTATCAAAACCTTGTCTATATCGTCCGTTACTTATTGCACAGTCTTTATTAATCAATAAAAAATTGTATTGGTCTCGCCATATACTACAGCAAAGCTGTTTAAATGTATTCCAGTCAATATCCGTATTTACATGTTCATTGTATATGTGTTTCAAATTTGTATCATCTTGTTTAAAAATTATTAATAAATTTGTATTATCTCGAATCAATTGTTTAGGTATTTTAGAATAGGTCTGAGACAAATAAAAACAATCTATCTCTCTGTGTCTCCCCATAGCAAAATAATTTCGAATATTTGTTTGATTCTCACAAACGACATCATCAAATATCATTATTGAGTTTATCAAAGCGTTATTGGGATGAATAACTTCATTATTTTTATTAAATATAAAAAACTGGGCTCCTGGTATTCTGTTCATAACTTGGCGTAAAAAGCGATACTTTGGTTGGAAGTTTGTCTTGGAGTATAAATAAATGTGTTTAAATTTTAGTCCATTTTCATGCAAAATTAAATTTAGCATTACATTAGTTTTACCACAGTTAGAAGGACCACATAATATACAACGGATAGTATTAGGCAAGAGCGAGCTATGTTTTACTTTCCGTATATGACTTTCTTCTACTTTGATATTATTTATTTCTAAAGACGGCGTTTGTTTAACAAACTTCATCATGGACTGGAACGATAGAAGTGCCGTCACTCTTTATATATTAAAACACAACAGCTCAGTGGATTAGTAATTATTTTAATTAATATGAGTGCTTTATTAGGGTTTATACAATTAATTCTACATTTTCTTTAAAAGCTATGCGATCACTTGTTAATGGAAGGAACAGTTACCAGCTACCAGCCAGTTTTCATTAATATAAGAAAAATAAGTTTCACAAAATAAGAGTTTACGATCATTATTTATTTATTTTATATACTTTCAAACACGCAAACCCAGTAAATTAAGTCAGGAAAACATGGTAAGACTTGTTTATTTTCATATGTTTAAATTTCAATAAAACACATTCATTACACTTTAGCAGGTACTTTATTTTTATATAAGTAAATGTTATGTTCAAATATTACAACAACGTCATACAGCTTACAAATATCAGTAATTTATGAAGACAGTATACAAGTTACTCAGTTTATAATATTTCAGTATGAATACAATATACAACTTACATATTACAATAACAAATAAATTGGCTAAAACTAACAATAATCTCAATGAGCTTACATATTATACGCTAATATGTTATCAATATATTACAGCTAATATAATACGATGATAAATCAATTAAAAATTGTATTACAATGCCCCCACGGCAAAGTTTCAATTTGATTAGAAAGAACTTGTCTTTTATCATCATTTCTATTAAAGACTACTTTATTTACTTCCTGCGTATACAATATGTGTTTAATAGACTTAATCATATTCATCTTATAGCTTCTGCTTTTGTCAGTCAGAAGGGCCTTATTGTAGTCCTTTAATTTGAGTCGTTTAGTTACATATTTACTTACGCCTTTTGCTTTTTTAATTTGCGTTTTATTGCAATTGATAAAGTAAAGTTTTGGTCTTAAACCTATAAATTCAGTAATAATTTCACCACCGAGTTCATCCTTAAACAAACCTGGAACTTTAGAATTCACTCTTGGCATATTTTGGTGATTGTTAATATTAAAATTACTGGTATCGTATCTAGGGAGGTTGTTTTTCATGTCTTTGTAAAAATCTTCGGTTTCTATATAGTAAAGAAGGCTGTCTGTATCAGTGTAACAAAGTTTTGCATTGTCTTGATATTGTTTCTTTATGAATTGATAGTGAAAGTTATATAAATGTTGTTTTGCATACTCTAGAACTGAAAATCCTATGTATATAGGCTTATCTAAAGTAATTTTATCTGGATATAATTGAATAGCAACAAAATTTTCGGAAAATGTTGTGATACTTTTTAAATTAGGCTTTGCAATGAGTTTTTCAGCGCCTACGTGCTTGTTTGTTATATTATTGCAATCATTCCACATCGACACTAATTTAACGTTTGCGTGTTTACGTTTATTCTCAATTGTCTTACCGAAAATGGCGTTATTTAACAATTTAAAAAGATCTTTTTCAAATGTTGATGTTGATACTTGACGTAGTTTAGTGTTTAAATTCATATATTTTTCTAAGAAAGCATCTTGTCTGAATTTAATAACTCTATGGATATTTTTAAGGATAAGTCCGTGTTTGAGACACTCTTTTAAATGAATATAATGGATTACATAATTAAATTTGTGATATAAATTAGCAATTAATTTAGGCGATTTACCACCCGGAGGTGTGAATTTTGTCTGGAGCAAAAGGCAAATCTTTATGAGCATTATGTATATGTTCTGGATATAATAAATCCACTTCTAGTATGAATCCATAATCAGAATCATCAGGAATATTAAAAACATCGAATGATTTAATTTCGTTTTTGGTTAAGAAATTGAACTCTGAAATAGGCATTTTTTTTGTCATTGCAAAACCATACAGATTATTACAGTCTAAGTATATCAAATATGATAATGGTTTTGTAACATCAAAAGTCGATGAGTATCTATTATTCGATTTAGCATGGCGAAGGGAGCATTGCGCCAATCCACCGCGTATTCCTTTTTCTATTAATTCATACATTTCTACGTCACTTATCAATTCAAGTTGCACTTTGGTGCATAGTAACATTGCGTCCCAGCTTAGACTAGGCGCTGATATATAATATGCTGGATCAAGCTTGTAATGCTGTAAACATGTGTTTCTAAACTTTTCAAATATATCACACAGAAGCATAACATCTGACTTTAAATATAAGTCCGTATACTCCCCCAGTGACTTAATGTTGAACGTTTTCCACACTAATTTTGATTGAGAATATTCTGTATCACTTATAGATTCGGATTTTAAGCTATTATAAAAACAATCTTTTGGGGGAAGCTTGCAGTCATTGTATTTTTCCCAGGAATCTATATAATCATATGGAAAAATTCCTTTACGTTGCATCAATCTAATTTTTTCTGGTGTTTTAAATTCTTTAGATAAATGTACAAAATCTTGTTGAGATAAGTTTTTACTTAAGATTTCTAAACTTGAACTAAGAAATTGAAAAGAATCTATAAATTTCATTTGAATAGGATGACTATAAGTTGAGCTCTCAATAGTTTTCGATACACTTGTATATTTTTCTTTGGTTTTTGGTATTATTGAAATTGGCCCTCTATACTTCATCAATTCTTTAATAATAATATGGCTGTCATAGCCTGCAAAATTGTGAAAAAATATCGGAATGAACGGGCACACTACATATATTAAATTGCAATAAGAATGTGCGGCGCCTCTGTACCGAGACGTCACGTGGTCATGATCTTTCACCTTATCATCGAGGAGTAAGTTATTACAGATATGACACTCAGTTGCAGTTTCGAATTCACGTTGTTCTTTTTTAGTCAAAGGTAACATAGGTGATTTGAATGACAAAATTTTATTTAGTTTCTCTAAATCGGATATTAAGTACTGTATAAACTTTTCGTCACAGTCTGGTCCTCTATATGAAACATACTTATTAAGACGGCTATCGTAAGAACAACAAATATAATAACCAAAACAAGACGGCTTATGAACTTTGTATATTCGTGTGTTTTTGGTATTATTTTCAACTTGATTATAATTTGTTAAGATGCTTTCAAAATCTGCATACACTACGAAGTTAATTTTTTGTTTTCTTTCAAAGTGTTTAAAAGTTAATATACTATTAGGTGCTGGTAACATTGTTAGAATTCCAGAACATTTGTGCTCTTTATATTTAACTTCACTCGAAAAAAACTGTAAGCAAGATTCACAACAATACATTTTTCCTTTATGACTATTAATTTGATGTTTCACTAATCTTAAGAAATCTTTTATTAGGCAATAGTGACCTTTTCCGCTTTGTTCTATGTATAATAGGTTAATATGATTTGACTGTCTTATATCTGTTTTATATAACGGACCAGTAACGTTGTTCTTTTCATTTAAACCATATACATTAATACTTATATTAGGATTATCCTTTTCGAATTTTTTTATGCTATGAAAAGATGGTGGAAACGTCATGTGTTTTATATTAAATAGTTTAGAATAGTGCGGATATGAAGCAGGCCTACAAACATTATTCTTAGCAGGAAATAACGCCGCAGTTACGCACCATAAAAAGCAATGATCATCAGTATTCTTTATATTTAAACAACTCTTAGTATTTTTTATGGGTTTCGGTAAATCTATGTACGTGCCACCTCTTAATGGACTATACTTGTTTATATTGATTTCTAAGTGACTCATTAAGAGGCAAGACCAGCCAGAATCACGGTGTTGAAATTCTGAAAGTTTTCGTTCAAAAGTATATACGGCTTTGGTATAGAGGTCGTTCAAGTCAGTAGTTTGATAAATTGTTTGATATTTTGTAATAAATGATTTCAATTGCTGTTCACCTGATTTTGGTTGAACAAAGTAAGCAAACAATTCAAAACATAATTTAATGCAGTGGTGCTTAATCAAGGCATTCTGTATAACTTTTACAACATTGTTTTGATATGTCAATAAAAACTGTTCAGGTGTAAAATATTCGTCTGAAGGTTCAAGCTTATAAGTAACTATTCTGTCTTTGAACGCTGTAGATATTGTATGTATATTTTTATCATCAGTTTTAAGTATAGAATTCGATTTATGTATATTGGTTCTCGTATGATATTTATATTCATTATTTGGCATTTCAATTTGACAATTATCACATTTCTTATAATTTGTATTTCTTCGGAGAGCTGATTTTACTGTACCTAAGGAAAAAAAACCAACATTTAAGAGGATACATTTAATGCAATTAATAAAGGGTAATACATAGCTCAAAAGAAAAAAAAACTAATAAAAGTTACTAATGAACGTAGGAGAGCACCGACTGTATTCTTTGCGCGTTGCCAATAAAAAATTGGCCAAATGTTGCCAGGCCTCAGTGTCGTCGTTGGTGCGATTCTTCACAGTTACAACTGCTTGGCGCCATCTATTCACCGGCAGTGTGCGCTCAATTTCGTCGCACCGGTACACTTTCAGATCTATGAAGTGGGTGCCCGGCTTATTCTCAAACGACTGCCGTGAGTGACCATTAGCCAGCCGACGTGATAAATATGATACTATGGAGGAATGTTTACCGGGGGCTGGTGCTGGTGGCTCGCAATCATCGTCACTGTCAGAGCCGAAAAGCTCGGCGGCGGTGGCCGGTAGCTTCTTGACGGCTGGTACCGGTCTGATGGTGAGTTTCTTCGCCTTAGAGCTGCTTGGGGCTGGAGATGACGGAGGTGTGGGAGCACTGCTGGATGCTGCTGTTGGTGCCTTGCGTTTTTTCGGCCTTTTCACGTCATCGACTTGCTCACGAAGCTCATCTTCAGACGGAAAAAGTTCTTCAGCATTTGTCTTCGACCTAAAAAGAAGAAAATAATGTTTTATGAGCGGTCAATGGTCAATTAATTCAATGATTAATACCTTCGATCAACAAAAGATCGCAGATTAATACCTAATATTTAATTTAATGGTCATACATTAACACTGAAAAGAGTACTATTCATAATTCAGTATTCACTAATGTGCATTAAATGTTTGAATACAACTGAAGTAACAAACCGTATAATAAAACACGAGCCACAGTTTCCCATTCTGATGTGATGAGTCTATCATGAAAAAACAAAAAAAAGTTGCCGGAATCGAACCCGCAAACATTACAGTAAAAGACTTTCGCTAGTTTTTATATTATTATTATATGCTAGTTGGTACTTACATGTTTGTTTCCAGAGAGTCTCGAGTCTCGCACAAGATCAGCGTCAGAGGAATGGTAAAGCCTGCTTCAGACACCCGGCTTTTATACCATTAAAACACGTGAAATCTTCCCATATAAGTCCCGGCAATATGATTTAAAATCGCTGAGTAAGTAGTTAATCTATTTAGGACAAATCGCATTGTAAGGGTTATCGATGAACTAGCTACACCCGCGACTTCATCCGTTACGATTACGTTTACGATTGTACAGTTACGAGCACAGATATGTGAACAATTGTAGCCCTTAACACAATGAAATAAGAATCAGGGCTTGCATATCTAAGCTCACGGGTGTACAGCCAGCATTAATATGTACAGCCAGCATCAACTTCATCGGTGCAACATAAGTCGTTCTATACTTGCGTCTTGGCAATTAAGGTAAACTAACTTTACTGTATGTGATTAGAGTATGTTTTTGACTAACATTGTCAACGTTTTTAACTCATGCAAGAAGACACTTAGTTCTTACGCATTAAAACTTATTTTACTATAATGGGTAATTCTTCTCGATCATAGTACCTAAGCTTTAATTAATATAATGCTTACTATTGATGCTGCCTTTGATCACTTTGTGATTCTTATAACGAATGAAATAAGATGCATGAGATGTCACAGTGTATACTTATTTCTGATGCTGTCTGTACCTGCAAGGTTTATGTGTAATGTAAAATGATGCGCCACGCTTGTATTTGCAGCGCTAATTTGTTACTATGCTCAAGTATTATGATTATGTATGACTTACCATTTCTACTATAGATTTTATGTCGTAATTGAAACCTTAATGACAATTTATTTTATTTAATTTTCGGGTATAAATATCAAGAAATTTAGTAAGAAATTATCATTGTAACTGTCTACTTTCAAAGCAGGCGCACGAGGCTCTATCTGCATCAAGAAAAAAAAAAATGTCGGTAAGTAACTCATTATTATCTAACAACGTTACGTTGCCGTTTTTACTTACATAGATGAATTATAATGTACATTTTTGTTTTAGGACTTATCAAATCATAAGACATTAGTCACGATATCATTATTGATCGAAATAATTAGTTGTCCCGAGCTCGCGGTACCCAACCGCTAAAGCAGTAGGCCGTGCTCGCATGCGAATGATGCTGATTTAATAACTCAACTGTTAATTTTATAAAGTATTTTTGTTTTTCTTTCACAGGATACAGACGATCTCTTCAACTTTATACCCAATAATCAAGAAAGCAACCGCCTTAAAAGAACGAAGAACACCAAAGCACTTACTGTCATCAAAAGACCAGCGCAAGGAACAAAACTCGTTCGCGTAGAAATACACGATATCGACAATTTTGACAACATAGATCAATCCATATGTATTTGTAATGCCGATATTTGTGCTCAAAAAGTCATAAAAAATATTTTTATGGATGAAATTTATAAATTAACGCGAGAGTTAGTCGTTAAAATACAAGAATCAATTGATGTCTTTAACTAAGTATTGTATGTAGGTCTATACATAATTCTTCCCAAAGCGGTCTAGGTATATTGAGTGCCTGAAGTTTTATTATAAATAAAATGTTGTATTGTTAATATTGAATAAATTAATTAAAATAAATATATATTACGTTCTCCCACATTTTCGTGTTTTATTTTACCGCACTATAAAGGTTCTCATAAAAGTAGGTTTATACACTTTGGTATATTATTACATTAAAAGTATTTAAATGACGCAAAATCGCGTAACACACTTACGATTTTGACGAAGTATATTGTTGATTAAATTCGCTTAGTAGCATAGCATTTAAAATAAATTTCACAACTATTACACCAACTATTCACCCTCAAACAAGGCATAGCCTGAATTATGGTGACTGAATAAGGGATAAACATACATAAAATTCTAATAAACATCCATAACTCGGTCACAAACGGTCGTGCTCATTACACAAACATTTGCCCCTACCGCGATTCGAACCCGGGGGCCGTGGGTTTAGCAGTCAGGGTAGCTGACCACTCGACCACCCGACCGTTTAATTTATACATTAAGTAACTTCTTAGAAAGACTTAATCGCCCGCTGTCGTCCAAACGTATTTTGTTCCCACTTTGATTATTCACAATAAGGTAATTTTCAACAAAGTTTTGTAAATAGGTAGGTACTGATTTAAATTTGTGATTTGTCTGTTTTCATGAAATCATGCTTTTAAAAATTGTTCTTTAAATCTTGAATGACAGATAAATAGTTCTAAGATCGTTTTTACGATATTGTTTAAAAGATAATTTGATTAGTCAATCAGTATCTAAAATACGGGCTAAATACCTAATCGCAGTGTGGTGTCATACGGTGCATTGGAATGTTGTGATAGTCCATATCGATCGCCTCGTTATAAAACACCGGCCATAGTGTTACTCACTACAAAGCTGAGAGATATCTCTCGTAATTTACATGTGATAATAAATAAGCGTAACAATGATTACATTTAGTTACCGCCAACTATCTAGATTGATGTGGTTTTGGTTAAAAATATAGATGAGTTGAATGATCAAAGATATCAATTTATTGGATATTGGGGGGGCTGGATCTCATCTGATCCAGACCCCCCAATATCCTACTACTAACCATAAGGGGCAACAAATAAAGTACTTTTTCCTGTTATTGCCATGCGAGAAAATAAGAGCTCACTTCTCAAGTGCGCTCTTATTTACCGAGATACATTTTTAGCGCCGACCTGACATCATGACAATTGAATTTTATTTATATAGCTAGATTACTGTCTGTGCGGTGACAGCCCTGCCCACGTACAAGGGCCCTCCCCCAAGGGCACATTGATAATTATTACACGGTAGCGGGTTCGAGTCCCGTCTTGAGCTAAGGGCTCCGCTGGGACGGCCCGGTGAGGATTATGCTCGTATTAATTAATGCCGGGAGTAGCCGACGTGACTCTGATACTTATTTGTTTTATGTTCTGATGACGGGGGCTTGTTCGACTGGGGGATAGTACTGAGCGTCTGTCTCTCTGGTGGGCAGCAGCAGCTGACAGGCAAGAAAGGAAAAAACGTTTATGCATAGCTGCATAGAAACAAATGGTTGAAACAAAAACAGTTCATCGCTAAATGCAGAATAAAAATGATTTTTGATTCCTTCTTTTTAATGGAGCACGCTGAAACTTGGTATCTGCATCTTCTCTTATTTTCGGAATTAGAGATTTGGTCACTCATGCGTATTTAAATAATTCACGCTATTATTAATTTATATGTACGCATATAGGCAATAATAAGTTGTATTAACAATAGTGTTTTGCCCAATGTTGTAGGTATAACATTACCCCCTTAATAGACTTGCAACACTTAGAACCAGAATCTTAATTCTAAAGGGTGTCTCAACAAGAACTTGACTTCGACAACGCGCGCGCTATTTTTGATTGTCAAATTGTTTAGTCAGTTATGTTTTCTAGTTGTTAAATTAACACATTAGACATGTAAAACAAATGTGTTTAGAAGAATTTCTTTTTATTCTACACCTTTTAAGATTTTAGCGCAAGTCACATTAACTGTGCTGCTTAAATATTTACACTTTTTGCTGTTTGCCGCACACAGAAACAATTTATAATTAAGTAAAATTTTTAAACACTGAAAAAAGACAACCTCAGGCGGGAATTTGTCAGTGCTAGAATTGGTGCTAGATGCTTGTGTTTTTTAGTCAACATTGCTTCATCAATTTCGACGGGTGAAAACCAGACCTCGGTAGCCAAGTGGTTAAGGCAGCCGCCCGGAATGCGGAAGGTGCGTGGTTCGATTCCCGCCTGAGGTTGTCGTCTTTTTTCAGTGTTTAAAAATTTTACTTAATTATAATTAAGCGTTAAAAACGCTAAAATATATAAAAAAACATTAATTTATTATTATTGAGTAAGTACACCTGTGAGTAAGTATGTACCTATGATTTTACTAATTCTAACAATAGCTTATACAATGTTATGAGCATTTATTACGAATATTTTTCTAAAGATACGAAGTACGAAGATACGAATACATCATCGATTCACGACTCTTATCCCCAAAGGGTTAGTCAGAGACTAGGCAATGAGGACCGCCAAAGCAGTCCCCTGCTATAGTCCACGTTTCACCAAGTTGCAACTGCACATGTGCTCAGCGTGATAGGTGGTGATCCTATCGCCGCTTTATGCTGTTATGTGCAGTCTTTAGTCCGTTAGTCGCCTTTTACGACACCCAAGGGAAGACACGGTTTGGTAGCATACTTTTAGTGAGCCGCTATTTGATTCTACTATGGCTATATCACACGTCTCTAGATACTCATCCTACGAATATCCTTCCTACTAAATATCATCACACTTCACACTTATTATTATAAAGGCGAAAGTTTGTGAGTGTGTATGTTTGTTACTCTTTCACGTAAAAACTACTGAATGGATTTGGATAAAATTTGGCATACAGATAGTTTATAACCTGGATTAACACATAGTATGCTTTTATCCCGATATTTCCACGATAACGGGAACCACGCGGGTGAAACCGCGAGCGGCCGCTAGTAAATCAATAATGTTAATTGACATCTCTTAGTACGGCAGTCAGTTTTGTAGGTCAATCATTTTATTAACAGCGTTAGTTGTCCGCAACTTAGTAGATACAAGTTAACGTGTCATAAAGTTGTTGGATCCACGTCACCGATTATAAACTTAAATTAAGTGCGGTTTACACTCAAGCTAGTGTTATCAGCGCCTGACGAGGACAAACTTCATACGCAAAGTTACGTTCTATGTCACCCCATAAACCTTGGATTGCGGGAGTTAATGTAACGGTCATCCGTCATCATTAAATCTTGACCGTGTCTGAAATTACCAAGGCGTATATTGGAGTTTGAACTTTATTGTTACTCACAGTAGGGTCGAGTAGGCTCGGGGTAATATAATGTTTCACAGTTCACACTGCAGAATCTACTTACATTAGACAAGTAGTAACTTTTCTAATAGCTTGGAGTAAGTCATAGGCGAAAAATTATGCAAAACAATCAAATTATTTAAAAAAAAATCAGTTAATTGTGTGCCAGTATCCTGTGGATAGGATCACCGTCATCATCAGCCTGGTAAAGTCCCACTGCTGGGGTCAAGCCGTCTCACAAGCACATGCGGAGATCGGACTTTTTTTAGTCCTATTCCTTCAACATCATCGGTGTTCTTTTTTCAAACTAATCTTCGCTCTTTCTCTTCAGTTTTATCTATACATAGAGTCATACCTCTCGCACTTTCATTTAAAAACGGCGATAAAACCTTAGTTCAAAACTACAGACCAATTGCAATTTTGTCTGTGCTGGCTAAGGTTTTTGAGTCCTTAGTATGTCCATATTTGCTTAGCCAAATCAAACCAGTACTCTCCGATAGCCAGCATTGTTTTATAAAGTCCCGATCGCTGAAGCTCTTGTTGAAGCGGTAGATAAGCGAGTACAAGTCGATGCGATATACACCGACTTCAGCAAAGCTTTTGACAAAGTTAATCATACCATCTTAATTAATAAATTAGCTTTTTATGAAGTGTCGGGGTCGGTGTTGAGCTGGTTTGAATCATATCTTAGCCATCGCACCTTAAAAGTTGTGTTAATGGTTGCGAGTCGGCTTCATATATGGCATCCACAGGTATTCCGCAAGGATCTCATTTGGGACCGTACTTGTTCATAGCGTTTATTAACGACGTCAGTCAGTGTTTTAAACATTCGATCATCTACCTATTTACAGATGATCTAAAGGCAATTCGAAAAATTGAAAACGTTAAAGATTCAGTATTATTACAGGAAGATTTAGACAGGTTAGTAGCTTGGTGTTTAGAAAATAAGATGCATCTCAATGTAAAGAAGTGCCAACACATTAAGTTTACTCGCAATAAAAATATTATGCCCACATCTTATACGCTATACGATGAAACTTTACAAAAGACTGACTGTATAAAAGACTTAGGGGTTCACTTTGACAGTAAACTGAAGTTTGATAGGCACTTTGATGAAATCATTGCTAAGGCCTCGAAAATGCTTGGGTTTGTCATAAGAGAGTGTCGGAAGTTCAAAAAACCTTCCACAAAGAAAATAATGTATAACTCACTTGTGCGTAGCGTAAAGGATACTGCCCTGTTGTTTGGTCTCCAACTTACTTGTGTCATAAAAACGAATAGAAAGAGTACAAAAACGGTTCTTGTGGCATTTGACCTTCGCAAGTTTTAAAACTAGGCAACTGAAATCTTATAAAGATAGATTAGAGCATTTCGAAATGGTTGAGCTCTCAGTTCGAAGAGACATGTTTGATCTAGTTTTTATAAAAAAGTTAGTGTGTGCCCAGCTGGATTGCCCTGAACTACTACAAAGAGTTGGTTTTAGTGCACCCCAGCGAAGACAAAGATCACAAAATGTAAAAGTTTTCCATGTTCAATTGGCTCACACCAATTTGAAAAAGCATTCCTCACTGTTTCGCATGTATGACATGTATAACAAGTACCAATGCGACATTGATTTGGCCATATCATCTGTTCCTCCTCCTTAGTCGTTCACTCTTGACAGAGTGGTCGTGGTTGATGAGGTTGATGACGTTGCATTTTTATTGGCTAAAACAGCCCTCGCGATGCGCCTCCACTTGTTGCGGTCTTCAGCGTCTCGTGAACTCTGAACTATCGAGGTTTGCGTCGTTGCTTTGATGGCGTCTGTCCAACGCGTTGGTGATCGACCGCGTGACCGCTTGCCCTCCACCCGTCCCTGGACAACGAGTCGCTCCATGGAGTGTCTGTTTCTAACAACGTGTCCGAAATACTTGAGGATTCGTGTTTGCACAGTCGACGATAATCTCTGTTTGATTTTTAATTCTGCCAGGATGCCAGGACTGAGACGTTGGTCCTAAACGCAGTCCAAGGAATCCGCAGCAGTCGCCGCCAGCACCACATCTCAAGTGCATCGATTTTCAGCCGGTCTTTAAGGCGAACCGTCCACGTTTCTGCACCATAAAGGAATATCGGGAAGACTAAGCTTCTCATTAGGCGGACTTTCGTGGCTTTGGTGATATTACGGTTGCACCATACTCTTTTCAGCTTATCAACGGCAGATCGTGTGATAGCACATCTCCTTCGAATCTCGTGTTCTCCAGTGTTTGTTATAGTGGAACCGAGGTATACATAGGATTGGACAACCTCACAGTTGCCAATCGTAGAGATTTCAGGATGGTTTAGTTCAGCTCGGTCCACTATCATCATCTTGGTCTTGTCTCTGTTGATCGCAAGTCCGAAGGAGAGGCTTGTTGTTTCTAAACGTGTCAGCAGGTGTTCCATGTCTTCTTTCGTTTGTGTGAGAAGAGTTGTGTCGTCGGCATACCTCAAGTTAGATATCCTTCGACCTCCAGCTGAAACGCCTCGGTCCCATTGTTCCAGAACTATTCTCACTAAACATTCCGTATAGATGTTGAAAAGAAGTGGAGAGAGTATGCACCCCTGTCGCACACCAGCTTGTGTATGAAAACTTTTTGAGTCAACGTCGTCTATCCGAACAGTCGCAGTTCCGTCCTCGTAAAGTCGGCGTATGAGACGAACTAGGTGGATAGGTACTCCCATTTGGATGAGTACGTCCCATAACATATGCCATTTCACGGTATCGAAGGCCTTGCGAAAGTCGACAAAACAGATGTAGAGTGGGATGTTAAACTCTCTAGATTTTTCGATTATTTGTCGAACAATTAGGATCTGTTCTCTTGTTCCTCGACCCTTGACAAATCCCGCTTGCTCAATTGCTATTTCGGGATTCAGAAAAGCTTGCAGTCTGGTATTGATGATATGAAGGAGTACTTTGCTGGCGTGTGTAATTAAGGCTATAAGCCTGTAGTTGCCACATTTCTTCGTTGATCCCTTTTTGTGCAGTGGTATGAACACGGAGTGTGCCCAGTCTTGAGGCCACTTTTCTGTCTCCCAGACGCGGTTGCAGATAACATGCATAATATCAACTCTGTATTCACCCATTGCTTTAAAGATCTCTATAGGAATGGCGTCATCTCCTAGAGCTTTATTCCTCTTCAGGCGATCAATTGCGGCTCGAACTTCACTTTTCAGGATTGATGGTTCCATAGTATTCTGTGAAAGCGTACTAGTGTTACTCGATGGTGTTATGCTGCTATCGCTGAAAAGTTGCTCGCAATACTCCCTCCAGACACCCACAATATCCTTGATTTCTGTCACAGTCACTCCGTTTAACCCCTCAATAGCCCAGGTTTTCGGCTTGAATTGACGGGTTATGGTTCGAATCTTCTTGAATAAATCTTTAGTTTCGTGACGCTCTGCGTTTTTTTCTAACTCCAGGCAGATGTTTTTGAGCTGGTTATTACGATCTCTGCGAGTAGAAGATTGGATCCGTGCACCCATCAAATTTAATTCCTGTACAGGCGACCCCCTTGCCTTCATCTCACGACGGTGCTCTACTAGACGCCAGGTATCGTCTGACATCCAGTGTTGGTGCTTACCTTTAATTCGAGTCGGCTGTGATGAGCGTATAGCTTTTTTTATGTGCTCTTTTGCGGACTGCCAAAGTGAGTCGGAGTCGTCACTGACAGCTAGTGACCTCCATGTGCTGTTATCGTCTGCCAGTTGGTTCTTGAAAGACGTGTAGTCGACTACTTCAAGCCTCTTGTTAGTTTTGCGAGTTACGGAGTTGCGTAGCTTGAGTTTGAGGTTGCATACGAGAAGTTGGTGGTCAGATTGACAGTCGGCTCCGGGCAATGTGTGTGCGTTCATAATTGAACTTCGCCATCTAGATCTAATAAGTATGTAGTCAATCTGATTCCGGTGTTTTCCATCAGGGGACGTCCAGGTATACAGTGTTCTGTGGTGTCGCTGGAATACTGTATTCATAATGGTGAGGTTGTTGTTGGCTGCGAACTGGAGTAGTCTCTCTCCTCGATCATTCCTTTGGCCGAGACCATAGTTGCCTACAATATTCCGCAAGCCCACATCCATTCGTGTGTCACCCACTTTCGCGTTAATATATCATCTGTATATATACATATATATCTGTATGTATATCATCTGTTAGCCAGATTAAAAAAATTGTGCTATCTGACATCTGTGTAAGTAGTTAGGTTTTGATAAAATCGTTTTAATTTTTAATTTTTTAATATTAAGTAAGTGTACTTTGTTATTTTTATGTATATTAAGATTGTTTTTTTTTAAATTAAGCGTGTAATGTAGAAAGGTGTTATCTGTTATTTCTAAAATATTTGTTGTATATGTTGCCTCAATGTTACTGTGCATGTTGTGTTCTCCTATAAGTAGTGAGACTTTCAGCACTTATTTATTTTGTTATAATGTAAAATAGTTTAAAACAAGTGTACTTATTGTTGGGGAACCAAATAAAGAAAAAAAAATAAAAAAAATTCTCACGCTACACTTTCATACTTCCATATTTGTTTAATACTTCCATATTAAGAGCGCTTGGTGCGTATGAGTGGAATATCAACCAAGTAAGGGTGGTAACCCGCCGTACGTCTGGACTCCCGATGGTAGAAAGGGGACGTTGGAATAAGCTCGTGTAGCTCTACAGCACACTCTCCGAAGAACAACCTGTAAAATACCGACAAGCAAGCAACTGAGCGACGGTGAGCGAGACTGTGAAGCTTGGTTTTCACAAGCTTATCGTCACTTATAAGTTTCCTGGCTCAGCAGTGCGATTCTCTTAATTCCTTGCCTTGGTAGCAGCGGCTGCCGCAGCGCTGAGAATTGGCTCTGTCTCTTTCATATTCATAGAATTGGAAAGAGACAACAGATCACAGCCATGCGCGCAGCGTCTATGTGTCACTTAGAGAATAGCATAGCTGCGTTCCACCGAATCGAGCGCGGTAAGTTGATATTTTGCTGAGCCGTCCCAAAGGTGGCAGCACTCCATGCACGACCGGACTTGTGCTTTATTTAGAGTTAGAAGCCTCAACTTCATGCCGAGGAGATCGAGGTTGTCAGTAATTGGTACATCCACACCCCGGAATGTGTTATATGCGATTGGGAGTTCCGCTCAGCTCGGGCTCTTATTAATAAACCTACCTGTTATACCTACCACGGTGGTAACCCAACATAAATACTTTCAAAGGAGAGTCATATGGGAAAATTAATTTATGTGGATTTAGAATGAAATAATAAGAAAGGTCGCGGCCAAAGTTACTGGCTGTTGATGATGTAGAATTGTAGACTAACAATGGACCAGGAAACGAGACCCTTGGTTTCATCATGTTAATTGAAACTCTTTGGTCACGTCCGAGAAATAATAATATCGCTATTAAACATAGAGCATTCAACCAACGAATGCTCTAAGCCATTTAACCGTTCAATAGACAACAGAGTTCCATAGAGTTCCTTTTTACGTTAAACTATTTAGAACTTTACGAGTAAGTTTATGTTACGTAAGCCCACCAACCCCGCATTGGATCCGCATGGTGGGATAATCTTATCTTTATTATTGAAATTTTAGAAAAAAAAATTTTTTCTAGTAAATATTTTATCCGTTGTCTCTAAAGCATTGTGAATGCAAAAAATTCAATAATAAAGATATTTATAAGCAATTACGTCTTTATCGATTGTTTGTTAAATACTTGCAAGAGTATTTCTTTCGAATGTGAGGGTAGACTTCACAGTGACGTAATACCGCTGGCTTGCAGCGTAATCAAACTACTAGGAAAAATTCAACGAGTCTTGTGGGGTCTCGGTAGCTCAGCGGTTAGAGCAGGGGACCGGCAATCCAAAGGTCGTGGGTTCGAATCCTACTCGAGCTTTCTGAGACTGGTTAATTTTTTTCTAGTAAACATTTTATCCGTAATCTTATCTTATCTTAGTGGGCCCTGCAGAGGTTTCCCTCTCGCAGCGGCACGTCGACCCATTGGGATATTTTGTGCAACCCCGTCCTATCACTCTGTTTCCTCAGTGAAAACGACTGCCATAAGTTTGGCAATGTCTCTGAGGGCGAAGAGCCTAAAATCTTTTGGTTTCGGGTTAGGCTAATCCCAGGAGACTCATTCTTTTCCTAGCATGGTGGGATAATACTCCAATATCCCCATGTGCCGTAGGAAGGTCTGTGTCCAGCAATAGAACCTTTATAGGCTGATGATGATGTTAGTAAAACAGTGCCACACAAAAATATAGTTCTAAATCGTTGACATTATTTAATGTTGACATTTTTTTTAAAATTTTTACCTAATTCTTATTTTATTTATTTAAAAAAATGTTTATTTAACTGAATTATTGCGATTTTTAACTTTCTATAGTGGACTTTAAATCGCAATATCTCAGCTAAAAAAAAACCGTTTTTTTTTAAAATGTTTTCAACAAACTATTTAGATGCCTGTGTTTTACTTCAGTGTGCAAAGTTTCATCAAAATTGACATATTGGTTTTTAATAATTTTGACTTGGAAATTTGTATGGGAAACCGAAATGCAAACCCTCTTATGAGGCCTATTACATTTTGAATGTGGTAAAATGCCCATTTTCGCATTTTGTAGTAATTTTGCAGTTGTATTTATCGTTTTTATCGAAATAGGATAATAAATTTGTGCATAATATTACAAATCTCCATTCTGTGAGCATAAGTTGAATTCGGACGGCCGGCGCATCGCATTTTGTAGTAATTTCGCAGTTGTATTTATCGTTTTTATCGAAATAGGATAATAAATTCATTATAAAATCTTTATTCCTCATGAAGTAACAATTACTCTGGTATAAATTTTGCTCAATAATATTATCGTAGATAGGAGATATTCACAGTTAAATTATAGCAATTTACGAAGTTTTTTGGTTTAGAATAAGATTTTTTTTCTATAAAAATTCCGAGGCCGCTACGCACTATTCGACTATATAAGAGATAACATTATATTTTTTTATTTTACTTGTTTAGAACAGTAGTTCAATCGATGAGCTCAAAAAAGTGCCTTCGCGAACTTTATGAAAATCTTTCTCTGCAATTTTGGGTTTAATTAAAAAGTTAAGCAAAATTTACAAAAAGCGAGGCCTCTACGCACTATTCCAATAGCTATTCTACACTATTCAATAAGTCATAATTGTTAATGTATTTTTGTTTCCGAGATCCATAACGCCAAAATTGACCAATTTACGCAAAAATCACAGTCGAGATGTAATAGGCCTCTTAAGTTTCTACGCCGCTGTCTGGCAAAATACGCTGAACTACCTACTTAATTATGACAGCCTATTTTTTAATGAATAAATTTATTTATTAAGAAATAAATAAATTCTTTCATTCATTCATTCAAACATTCATTAATGGTATATTTTGACCAAACGCTTGCACGCAACATAAGTAGGTACTCGTAGGAACACTTGCACCATCAGTCGAGTGTGGCCATTAAGTCGGTCACCCGTCTCTGATATCAAACTGTTTTATTGCGCGGAGGCATGATTTAATGAAATCTTTAATATTGAAGATAAGGCGCCCCGCAAGGTCCCTCGTAAATTGCCTGCAGCAATATTCCCTCCTCTAATGCCCGACTTGAAATAATAAGCCTCTCCGCCTCTTTCTTTATGTGAATTGTTCCCTGTGTTATTGTTTGATGTTCATTTTAATTAATACCTCTCGTTTTATATTGTTTTGAGTGGATGCTACGTAATTTTGGTGTGGAGTGTTTGCGTTAGATCTTTAATTGGGTATCAGTCTATTTATATTGTGTACAGGTTCCATTATAATTGATTTAACCTACTTATTGGAAGTGTAGATAACAATTAGGGATGTCGACAACTGTAAACTAACTCCAAAATATTAAACATAAATGATGATCCCCACGAGCTGATGCAAATGTGGCGTGAAGGCCTGTGCCCAGCAGTGGGACGTTTATATACTGAAATGATGATGAAACATATGATAGCCCAGTTCTTCAAAAAATATAATAATTTATTAATTTGAGCTCAATACAAAATCCTACCTAGTAAGTGGTAAGTAAACTTTAACAATCAAATAATAAATTTTAATGTCTAAGTAGGGTACTTACTTAAAAATCCAGCGTGATGTTGGACAGGAGGCGAAACTGACATAAGAAATATGATCGAAGGACAATAATGAGTAAAAAGATGAGTGATTTAATAAATTAATATATATATGTACATACATACATATAATCACGACTATTATCCTCCTACGACTAAAATTAGCGAGCGACTATTATCCCCGAAGGGTTAGTCAGAGACTAGACAATGAGGACAGCAAAAGCAGTCCTCTGCCATAGTCTACTTTACACCAAATAGCGACTGCACATGTACTCAGCGTGACTGGTGGTGAGCCCATCGCCGCTCTATGCTGTTGGATGTATGTGCAGTCTTTAGTCCGTTAGTCGCCTTTTACGACACCCAAGGGAAGAGAGGGTAGTAGTATTCTTTCACTGCTACGTGACACGGTTATACAATGAAAATACAAAAACAATACCCCAAATCCAATGAATACATTACAGATAAACGCACTATCCGTTTCAGACAACACTTGATTGCCGATTATAAGTTCACGAAAGTTCAATCTCAACGGTGTTTTCCATCCACAGGGCAATAAGGTGTAATTGTAAACTGTGGGTAGAATTACATGTATGAGTGATAGCCGCAATCGCAGACCGTCTGCGGTCGTAAAGACCGGTAGTCGAGCCCTACCGCTGGGAATCTCGGCTCGGACAGGCCATGGCACAAGAGACGAGCGATTCTCTTCGTTATTTGAACTTGTTGGTAAAATCAGATATGGTGCTATGAAGTTCGTTGTCGAATCATTGATAAAATCGGGAATAGGACTATTATGCTAAATTATGAGCCATTATTTGTACCTAAAATTTTGAAATGATGTATGTTTATCAACAGTATAATAATAACAACCGCTTCGCGTAGCGGAGAAAGAGAACTAACAACCCCCTCTATTTTCTTGGGTGTCGTAAAAGGCCGAAAATAAAGACTGCATCCATATTGGATACAGCGGCTATGGGCTAATCACGTCCTGTCACGCTGAGCACTTGTGCAGTCGCTATTTGGTGAAAAGTGGACTATGGTAGAGGACTGCTTTTGCTGTCCTCATTGCCTAGTGTCTGACCAACCGTTCGGGGATAATAGTCGTGATTATATATGTAATATTAATTCGCATTGTAGTTTTGAATGGGGTGATTGTTTTATAATTATACAATGTTAATAAATAAAGCAAAAAATTTTCTGTATTCAGCCAGGTTTACATAGAGGTACCATATTTTTATATTATCTGTATCGTGTTGTGATTGTCAATTCTTAAATATTGACTTAGTATCTACAATATTTATGGTATGGTATATGGTAATATAATGGCCATAATACATTTGAAAATTTAACATCGCTGCCCGTGAAAATAAAAAGATCATCTTGAACACAGTTTAGGAGCTCACGGTCTTTTAAGAAGGCAGATATATCATGTTCATCATTATTTTGCAGAAGGGTAGCACAGGATACGAAACGTCAAAAAAGTATTATGCAAGATGAATGTGAATAGATTCGTATAAAGCGGTTTATTTCAATTGCTTCAGTAGATTTCTTTTTCTCCATAAGGCCAACCCTAGCCCTAACCCTAGCTTCGATCAGCACTATCCTTTTTTATTATAGGGTTACAAAAAGATATTTACAATATTGACTTACGCAGTTATATATATCTCGGATGGAAATTACATACATTTTAGTTAATCCTTCTTGATGTAAACACGTCATGTATATTACACCTTGAGGTATCTACACACCTATATGCTGACGCTTGTGACTTGCACCACCCTTAAATTTGCATGACGTACCTATGATGGCGTCCCTTACCCTCGCGGCTTGAACCTCGGCCAAATGTCGCTATACCTGGGATTGGGATCTGACCGTTGTAAGAAGACCTCTGCACTCATTTTATTGAGACCTATTTCGCCCTATCAAATCCGAAAGTAAAGGTCAGAGAATGGTGGCCAGTGATGCGTAAATCATAATCTAGAGGGCAGACTGCTGATGCATGGGGAAGCGATTCCAAATGTTCAAGAATGAGTTTCTTGTGGTGGATACAATGTTTACATTTAAACCTATATTACTACTTACTACGAAATTATAATAAAGGAGATAGGTAATTTTGGGCCACAATGAGTTGTTCGTTACAGTAATTAAAATGGTACAGAAAATAAGGTCTTCTTATTGTATTATTATTGGTTTCTAAAATAAACCTGTAACACTCCACAAAACCAAGATAAACAAAAAAAACGTACATTCGAAAATAACACTTAAACATACTTTGTAAACACACATCTAGTCAGTAACAAATCGATTTATCGAATTCGATATACTTTTGTCTAACTGCAAATACTTATTGAAACAGTATTTAATTTAAAATAATGAATATAGCAATACGTTAGTTCTTGTATTTTGTAGACTATCTGAATTAACAATCATGATAATAAATACAAAAAGAAAAGTGAAATATTAATTTAAATCGATTTTCGATATGTCATTTGTCAGTACGATTGTCATCCATTCATTCATTCTCTTTGCTCCATGCATTGTAGAATATTTTGTGCCGGATTTCTTTCTAAATAGTTATTTTCTCACGACATTTTATGTTAAATTATACCCCTGAATACAGAATTTAATCTAGATCAATAAAAAAATAAGCTTCAAATACTTGTAACTACACAAATAACTAAGAAATAGTGTAAAAGCAGAACAAGGCATCGAGGTAAGCAACTTACGTGAATTTTCTATAACTCTAATCTGCGGAGCTGTACATGCAAAATAATGATACATCTGTAATGCTAACATCATTCCCTTCAAAATGCAGTAATTTTTATGTCTGTAACGCAATTTAATATAATGGCCCAAACGTCCATACAAGCTGCCCTATCTCCTTTGATATTTTCGTTATTTTCCGCATCTGGAATACCTAATTGATTAATTCTAATTTTACCCAACAATTGAAGTAATGAATTAATTTAAATCATAGACGGTTTTACGCAGCATTAGGTCAGAAATTCTAGCCAAACACTACATTTAGCCTAAAAATACCGTTACCACTATTTTTTTTCCAAGTTTGCAAAACCAGTCCTCCATTAAAACACACTATTGAAGAAACGAAACGTGAAATATCGACAGTCATTTTGTGGCTACCTTGCGGCAGCGACAAACATAGAGCGCGAGTATATTTTATTTTAAGTTTACCGTCCAAAAAGGCCTATTAAGTGGCGCGCTCCTCCGTTACAAACACCCGGCAATGGCTGTTCCTATTTTAAGCGCAGACCGAATTGATAAATATAGAACGCGTCAGCATCGATCCGAGCTGGGCGGAATGACAGCCTTATTCTTTATCAGCGCTTCGTTGAAATCGAATTTAGGATTAGACATTATCGAGTCGACAAACGAGCTTAATTATGGTACACTTGATGGATAATGGCCACAGCAGCCCATATACGCTTGGGTCTCCAAGCCAACACTAAAGCTTTTGATCTGACTCTTCCCTTTGTTTGTTTCTTGAACTTATAGTTTAAGTTCCTTGGTTTGTTCTGACAGTTTGCTTTAATATGCTCTCTAATTTCACTGGAGTATCACTTCTGTTAGATTCTGGGCAGTATCTTACCACCAGTCTAGTATGTTTTTAACTATACATCTGCTTATGTGTGTTTTTCTGTGTTGGAGAGCAAACGCTCTGTGTAGAATTGAAACCGGGAAGTAAATGTTTGTAAAATATCGTCTCCTGCGCTATTTCTCGTGTGGAACCTATTATTCGAGACAGAACGGAACATTTTAAACCAGTAAATTTTATAACGTTTTTATGTATTATTCTCGTATTTTAACATATAGCATAGCATATAGAATTGTATATTTTATAAAAAAGAAGAAAAAGTACAAATATGTTAATTTATACTAGAAAAAAAATTTCTTTGGCCTTGGTAGAGTTATCGGCGCTAGCATCCCTGAATGGAGATCAGAGCAGGTTCAGGCAAGTGCCGCCAGCTGAGAAAATAATGTTTTATTGTATTGTACACAAGTATTGCTTTTCTCATAATGACATTACCTTCAGCAAACCTGAAAATTGAAACATAAAAATGGATATGGTACGTATTCAATATTTTTTATATCGCGCCACGTAAAGGAAAACACATTTAAGTTTAATCAATAAAATAGCATCCTTTTAACCAAAGAAGACTTTAAATAATTCAGAAAAATAGCTAAGAAACATTTCAAACGAAGCATTTTCTATTTTAAAATTGAACAAATTCGGGGAACATTCGAAAGGTAGTAATAGCAATAAAGGCTTGTTTATTGTATCGTGGTGAAATTCGGTCTGCTACAAAAGTCCTTATCGTGTGCAAAGCTGGGATAAAAAGTAGTCTATTGCACCATTGGACCCACAAACCGACTATATCCTTCCGGGCTGTTTGGAACTAATCTCGAAATACCCGTTACTTAATACGACCTAGATCTAAAAGACCTCAATTAGGGTTTCATTCTCTTATGGAATGAAACCCCAATTGACTTACTACCAAAAAGAGCGGTTCTCAACATATACTATTGTCGATAAGACTCAATTTCAAATGGGGGTTAAGTTGCTCGCGTCCGTAGGTTTACCCTTGAGACCCTACACGTGACCCCTGGGTGGTGCTAAATGAGTGACACCAACTGAGTGGTAGAGCCGCGCTGCGTTGCAGCACGCATTGGGTCGGCTCGCCCGGCGTAATACCACCCTCTCACGAATTTTCGGCGTGAAACAATGGCACTCTGTGCTGTTGTGTTTCGTCCGGCGAGTGAGGGTTCCGGAAACCCCTCCCCCCCCCCTCACAATTGATATGGCAGCGAACTTTAATCTACATTTACCCCAGGGGGGTACCGACACATCCGGTATTGGAGAATCCCTCTCTGAGCGTTCTCGCTCAGGCTGCTCTACGTATTCTGGGGAGGGCAAAAGTCCGCTCGTGCTAAGGCATGCTGCAGGCAGGAGAAAGGCAAGACAATTGGCACCCCCTCCTACGCTTCGCGTGGACTTCTGCAATATCAGGGGAATCCACTCTAACTTGAGCGCCGTCCATTACCACCTCGAGACGGCGAAACCGGCCTTGCTCTTCCTCACCGAGACGCAGATATCCCCCCCTGTTTACGTCGATAGTAAAGAATAGTTCGAAAAGTTACGGATAGATGGCGTGGATAGCGCTCTAACCTGAATCGCGGTATCGTTGTGTTTTGTCGAAACCGTAATAAGGCGGCCATACCTTTTTTTATTACACACTTTTTTAGATCAACTTCTTGGTTTTATTTAATTTAACCCTGAAGTCTCCTAGTTCCAGTACATTAGTCACTCATTATTCATTGGTCCATCTGAGACCGGATTTTTTTTTGAGTCTACGTACTCTGTAGTGGATCGCTACAGCAAAGAGTACGCATCGTCGTGAGCCGCTTGAAGCGAATGCAGCCGCCGGAAGTGCTTCGCGAGTTGGAGTTGGAAAGCGGCGAGACGAGTCATCGAGCTGAGCTATCAGCGTGGACGTGACGTCACACAAGGGGACCAGCCAGAGCGTCAACCGTGACGTCATTGACACCGTCATTAGAAGATACGAGTGTGAGTTAGTGAAGTGATACTGTGAGTACAATTTTGTTCCTTATTTTCATTGAAGATCAAACATAGATAAAATAAACATTAGAGTGAAATTGCAAAGAATTTTGAACCTTATCTTCACGTGGCTATCAACTTAGAAGAATTTCAAGATTTTTATTACTTATGGTTTTAGTTAAAGTTGTAGACTTGTAACATTTTAACTTTGTATTTAGGACTTAGAATAGTTTAAGAAAAAGCGGTGAGACGGGGAATCTATGCCCGATTTCGGTCAGAATATTTAAGGCAAAAGACTTGTAATTTTTCATTGTTTGTAAAATTGTTGTTACTTTCTAAGATTGTTTTGTTTATAACTAGCTGAACGAACGTAGTTGTTAAAGATGGAAAACATAATAAACGTTCAGAAAGATCTACAAAGAGCTATAGGAAAGGCAGCAATTAATTTTAAGAAAAGTCCAAAGGATCGTATTACAGTAGAATACCTTGAAACTAGATTGGAAAATGTAGAAAGAGATTGGCAGCTATTTCATGCAACTAATACTAAATTAATGCAAACTTATAAATCTGAAGATATCGAAGCAAGTTCCTATACTACTCAAAACATGTATGATAACACGGAGGACGCGTATGTTGTGTACAAATCTTCTTTAAAAACCGAACTAAATAAAATTTTGTTGCATGCTAAATCTGACTCTTCTAACTTCAAAAGTGTTAAGGATGAGGATTCCACCAGCTCGTTTGTAAAATTACCTAAAATATCAATCCCTGTTTTTTCTGGTAAATATTCCGAGTGGCCGACATTCAGAGACTTATTTATTTCACTTGTTGACAAAAATAAAACATTAGACAGAGTACAAAAAATGCATTATTTAAAAGGTCACCTCTCCGGAGAGGCCGAGCAATTGATAAGACACACACCTATCACTGGGGATAACTATGCCCAGTGTTGGGATCTCTTAGAAAAAAGATACAATAACAAACGGTACCTAGCAAATAGTATATTAAAAAGGTTGTTTAGCCAGAAGCGTTTGAATGTCGAGTCGGCGGCAGGATTAAAGGAGCTGCTGGATACCACATCCGATTGTGTAAGTGCATTAAAGAACTTGGGCGTAGGTGTGAGCACGTGGGACATTATTCTAATACACATCGTTACGTTTAAACTTGACCCTGAGACCCGCAAAAATTGGGAGTTAAGTGTTGCCAGTACTGATTCGGATATGTTGCCTACTCTTAATCAGTTCAATGTTTTTATAGAAAACCGGTTTAGGGCATTAGAGTGTTTAGACACAAGGAGGCCAAACACTAATCAAATGCATGTAACTAAGTCTTTGTTATCGACTAACCAAGCGTCCCATTTGAAGTGCGAGTTTTGTTCAGAAAACCATAAGCTTTGTTTCTGCAAAGGTTTTGGAGACTTAACTCTAGAAAAGAAAAGAGAGTTCGTCACTAAAAATAAAATTTGTTTTAATTGTCTTGGAGGTAATCATACAACTTACAATTGCAAAAAACCTACTACATGTAAAATATGTAATAGGCGCCATCATTCATTGCTCCATCCCCAGATAGTTTTTGATAATCGGGTTCAGTCCTCTGTAAAGGTAGATAAAAATCCTAATAGTAGTAATAGTGCAACAGCCAACACTTCTTCAGTTGTGAGTTGTTTGTCGACAGGAAAACTAGAAAAACCTAAGCAAGTTTTACTAGCTACCGCGTTAGTAAATGCCTTGTCAAAAACGGGTGACATTCAAGTTATGCGAGTGCTACTCGATCAAGGCTCACAAGCATGCTTTATCACAGAAGCAGCTGTGCAGCTTCTGAGACTTAAGAAAAGAACAGTACACGGGGTTATTTCTGGATTAGGAGAGAACAAATCGGTTATAACTAAGGGAGAAGTTACCTTTACACTGCAGTCCCGAGTCGATCCTACCTTTGAAATTATAATTAGAGCCTTTGTATTAAACAATATTACCTCGTATATTCCTGGAAACCACACTGGATCGGTTGACTGGACTGACCTGAAACTTTTAGAGCTGGCAGACCCGAAGTTCAATATATCTAACAAAATAGATCTTTTAATCGGAGCGGAGGTTTACAGCTACCTTCTGAAAGAAGGGATAAAAAGAAGTCCATCGGGATCTTTGATCGCGCAGAACACCACTTTGGGGTGGATAGTTTCGGGTGCAGTTGATGCAGACTTGGGGAAGGACAACCACATTGAAGGTTCGCGTGCTAGAAACATTTTGACGGTTATGCACGCACAAGTTAACGAAGATGACATTCTCAAGAAGTTTTGGGAAATTGAAGAACAAGCATCGAATGTAAAGAATACCTGGACAGAGGAAGAACACCGTTGTGAGGAGATATTTAAGTCTACTACAACTAGAACACCTGAGGGGCGGTACGTGGTAAAGTTACCATTACGAACAGAACCTCCGCAGTGCACAAACCACGGTTCAAGAGAAATAGCTGCATCAAGACTGAGATCTTTAGAAAAACGATTCATTAAGGACAAAAATCTGAAAGAACAATATACAGAAGTAATAAGAGAGTACATAAAGTTAGATCACATGAGACCAGTTAATAAAACAAATGTAACTGAAGCAACCTACTTACCTCATCACCCTGTGGTGAGAAACGATAAAAGTACTACTAAAGTACGTGTGGTGTACAACGCATCCGAAAAGAACAATAAAGGTATTTCATTAAATGATTCTCTCCTGATAGGTCCCACCATACAGCCTGATTTGCGTCATACAGTTCTACGGTGGCGAATCCACCAGATTGCATTAGTAGCAGATATCATTAAAATGTACCGCCAGGTCTGGATAGCAGAGGATGATGTAAGGTACCAGAGAGTCCTGTGGCGCGAAGAACCTGAAAAAGAAATAGAAGATTATGAGTTATTAACAGTTACATTTGGAACCGCGTCCGCACCTTACCTTGCAGTCAGAGTTTTACACCAGGTAGCAGTAGATGAAGGCCAGGAACATCCGCAAGCAGCTGAGAAGATACTCAATAACTTTTACATGGATGACTTGTTGACTGGCTGCTCGACTGTTAAAGAAGGGGTTGAGCTATACAAACAAATCAGAGAAATATTAGGAAAAGGAGGATTCAAGTTACAAAAGTGGGGTAGTAATAACACTAAGCTAATCAAGGAGATAGATGAAATGGAAAATGGAAGAGAAAGTACAATAAACTCAAAGGAAATAGGAAAAGAAAAGAAAAAGGGTTTACAAGAGCAGGACAAAAAGGAATGGGAAATAAAACTGGACAGTACAATAAAAATACTAGGACTTACCTGGAGCCGCGATGATGACTTCTTCCACTGCTCAGTGATTCTTCCTCCAGCAACAGCACCTAAAACAAAAAGAACAATTATAGCAGATATTGCAAGATTATATGATCCATTAGGCTGGATCGCACCTATAATTATTACAGCAAAAATTTTCATTCAGCAATTATGGTTGACTGGGCTGGGATGGGATGAACAGCTGTCTAACAAATTAATTGAAGAATGGAGTACTTATCGTCAGACCTTGTCAGAACTTACCAAAATCCGTATACCACGTTGGCTTGGCACTGCTTCTGATGATCTTGATGTTGAGCTACACGGGTTTTGCGACGCTTCGAAGTCTGCTTACGCTGCGGTTGTTTATGTTAGAGTAGTTCAGGTGAGCGGCCATATAAAGGTCTCTCTTTTAAACGCAAAAACAAGAGTAGCGCCGATCAAGCAGGTTAGTATCCCGAGGCTAGAACTTTGCGGTGCGGTACTATTGATGAGACTTTTAATTGAGACCGCTAATGTTCTTGGTATTTCTAAGAACAAGATTAGAGCATGGACAGATTCTACTATTGTTTTGGCGTGGTTAAACTCTCACCCAAGCAAATGGAAAACCTTTGTAGCCAACAGAACGTCGGAGATCTTGACAAACATGGATTCTTCGCAATGGTTTCACGTCTCGACGAAGCACAATCCAGCTGATTTGGCCTCACGTGGTACTTCACCAGGTGTGTTGGTTGATGAGAGTGATTTATGGTTTTTGGGTCCAGAGATGTTACGAGCACAAAACGTGGAATATAACAAGCCAAATGACTTAAAGGCCAATGCAGAAGAATTGGTCAGAGCACATATGGTCACAGTCCCAGAAGAGCCAGAGACATCGATGTTTGACCGATTTTCTTCATTGCAGAGATTACTAAGAGTAATTTCTTACTGTAGGAGAGCACTTAAAAAAGAAAAAAGCAATTCCTATTATTTGCTCAAATCTGAACTGGAGGAAACCCTACAGTCTTGTATACGACAAGCACAAATAAAAGCCTTTCCCTCGGAATATTCACAGTTATTAAAGCACGGAGTTCTACAAATCAAATCTAGCACATTGAGTTCACTATGTCCGTATTTAGACGAGAACAAGCTTATTAGAGTCACTGGTCGGATAAATAAAGCAGAAGAAGATGAAGCCTTCAAACATCCAATCGTTTTACCAAATAAATGTCATTTCACCAAACTAATTATAGCAGACGCTCATAACAGAACCCTGCATGGAGGCTCTCTACTTATGACCAATTATTTGAGATCTGCATATTGGATAATTTCTGGAAGAAATCTTATTAAGCGTCATGTTCGTGAATGTGTGATTTGCGCACGGCAGCGAGCGGATATCAAATCCCCATTCATGGGGTCATTACCATCAGTGCGCTGTACGCCAGCTAGACCATTTCTGAACAGCGGTGTGGATTATGCAGGACCCATAAGCATCAGAACCTCTAAGGGCAGAGGTCACCGATCCTATAAGGGATACATTGCACTATTTATATGCATGTGTACCCGAGCTATTCATATTGAGCTCGTGAGTGATATGACCACTCAAGCTTTCCTAGCAGCATTCCGGCGGTTCACCTCTCGACGAGGACATTGTTCTCAATTATGGAGTGACAACGGCACCACGTTTGTGGGGGCTTGCAAAGAGTTGCAACAGTTGACCTCCATCCAAAGATCCATTGCCCAAGATCTTGAAGTCCACGGCACCTCGTGGCACTTTATACCTCCACATGCTCCGAACTTTGGAGGACTTTGGGAGGCCGGAGTTAAGTCGACAAAATTCCATCTCAAGCGGGTAATTGGAGATCAGACTTTGACTTTCGAGGAGATGAATACGCTCCTTAGTCAGATAGAGGCTTGCTTAAATTCGCGACCTATTAGTGTGATTTACAACGACGATCCTAGTGAACCACTCCCTTTAACCCCAGGACATTTTTTAATAGGACAGCCTTTGGTGACCGTTCCAGAACCTAGTTACGAAAATTCAACATTGAGCTCTTTAAGCAGATGGCAACTTATCCAGAAAACTGTTCAAAATTTTTGGCGACGTTGGTCCCGCGAATATTTAGCTACAATGATGAACCGTTATAAATGGACTTCACAAGTAACTGAACCCAACATAGGCCAATTAGTTCTAGTCAAAGAAGACGATTTACCACCCAGTCGTTGGCTTTTAGGACGAATTATGGAGAAACATCCCGGTTTGGATAATATCACACGTGTGGTCAGCCTACGCACCAAATCGTCCATTATCAAAAGGCCTATAAACAAGCTCTGTATTTTACCTATAGCTACTTAGTAAGTTCAATATCTATATGTTCGGAGGGTGACAAATATTTTATTGTATACCTAATGAAATTATTTCTTTTAATGTTCTTAACTATTTCTAATTTCTGTTATACAAGCATTGTATCTTTGTGTTTCTAACATTAAGTTTAGTTCATAAGCCGACAGGTTTCTTTATTGTTATAGGACATTCCCCAATAAATGTCCTACGGGGGCGGCATGTTTACGTCGATAGTAAAGAATAGTTCGAAAAGTTACGGATAGATGGCGTGGATAGCGCTCTAACCTGAATCGCGGTATCGTTGTGTTTTGTCGAAACCGTAATAAGGCGGCCATACCTTTTTTTATTACACACTTTTTTAGATCAACTTCTTGGTTTTATTTAATTTAACCCTGAAGTCTCCTAGTTCCAGTACATTAGTCACTCATTATTCACCCCCTCCTGACATCTCGTACTTGCGCTACCCGGGATACAACCTGGAACATGCATTTGTGCCACGAGCCGGTGTTTGTGCCTATGTCAGGGAGGATATGTGCGTTCGTCGCCTTGGCAATCTTGAAGATAGGGACCTCTCCATCTTATGGCTGCACGTTAACTGCGGACGTCATCCTCGCGTCTACGCGTGCCTGTATAGGTCCCACAGCGGTAACATCGGAACTGACCAACTTATCGAGATCGTCCAAACAGCGACAGACTCCCTTCTCCAACGGATCCCCTCGGCCGAGATTGTGGTATTGGGAGACTTCAATGCCCACCACGTCAAATGGCTTGGTTCACGCACAACTGACCACGCGGGTAAAGCCGTTCATGACTTCGCTTTGGCCTACAGTCTGTCCCAATTGGTAACCGAGCCAACGCGGGTTCCAGATGTGGAGGGCCATGCACCTTCTTTATTGGACCTTCTGCTGACCTCACACCCAGACGGCTATCAAGTTTCTGTTGATGCACCACTAGGTTCATCAGACCACTGTCTGATTCGCAGCACTGTGCCTCTCACAGAAACTTCAAAACCGCAACCAGCGGCTAGCCGTCGAGTCTGGCATTATAGGTCAGCGGACTGGGATGGGATGCGAAGCTTCTTTGCGTCCTACCCGTGGTGGCGAGTTTGCTTCTCGCTGAATGATCCTGATGTCGCCGCTGACTCTGTCGTTGATGTGATACTGCAGGGAATGGAACTTTTCATTCCAAACTCTGTGGTTCCCATTGGCGGCAAGTCCCAACTATGGTTTGGTCGTTCCTGCAAAATGGCGTCTCGCCAAAAGCGACAACATTACCAAGCCTGGGCTAATGCGGTGTCATCAAAGGATCCAAACACCAGTGCGCTCAGAAAGAAGTACAACTTTGCCGCCAGATCCTTTAAGAAGGACATTGCCAAGGCGAAGTCATCATTCATAGGTAGAATTGGCGAGAGGCTAGTGCGTCTTCCTTCGGGGACGCGTGCGTTCTGGTCTCTCGCCAAAGCTATCTTAGGGAATTTTTGTCAGCCGTCCCTACCACCATTGCGACCGATGACTGCCTGGCCTATACTGCAAAGGAGAAAGCCGATCTCTTGGGCTCTCTTTTCGCATCAAACTCGACCTTGGACGATGGGGAAAACTCTCCACCAACCATACCGCATTGCGCTTGTACAATGCCAAACGTTCAGTTCCTGCAAAGGTCAGTTCGTAAGGCTCTTTTTTCCCTTGATATCCATAAGGCGAGTGGGCCTGATGCAGTTCCACCCATTGTGCTTCGGACGTGTGCTCCTGAATTGGCACCAGTTCTAACGCGCCTTTTCCAGCTCTCTTTCACCACTGGCGTCGTCCCGAGCTCTTGGAAGACAGCCCTTGTCCACCCGATTCCAAAAAAAGGCGATCGCTCAGATCCGTCCAACTACAGGCCAATAGCTATTACCTCTTTACTCTCCAAAGTAATGGAGTCCATTATAAACCGCCAGCTCTTAAGGTACCTAGAAGAGAGCCAGCTACTAAGTGATCGCCAGTATGGTTTTCGTCGCGGTCGATCGGCTGGTGATCTTTTAGTGTACCTTACTCACCGATGGGCGGAAGCAGTCGTGAGAGTAAGGGGGAGGCACTGGCAGTTAGCTTGGACGTAGCGAAAGCTTTTGACAGGGTATGGCACAGGGCTCTTCTCTCCAAACTTCCATCATACGGGCTTCCTGAGAAATTGTGTTCATGGGTTGCCAGCTTTCTTACTGGGCGTAGCATCAGAGTCGCAGTCGACGGTTCGTGCTCCGACATGAAGCCCGTGAATGCTGGAGTCCCGCAGGGGTGTGTGTTGTCCCCTACTCTGTTTCTTCTGCATATCAAAGACATGCTTAATAACAACAGCATTCATTGCTATGCAGACGACAGTACTGGGGATACGCTCTACACCGGGCGAACTAACATGTCTCTGGAAAGCGTCATCGAGAGCCGGAATAAACTTGTGACTGACACCGAGAACATGTTAAGTCATGTCTCGGATTGGGGCCGACATAACCTAGTCCGCTTTAACCCCTCCAAAACACAAGTTTGCGCATTTACCGCGAAAAAACATCCCTTCGTCGTACCTCTGAACTTTGAGGGAGCTCCCCTTGATACCAATCCGATTATTGGAATCCTTGGCGTCGATATTTCGAGTGACGTTCAGTTTCGTGGTCATTTGGAAGGTAAAGCTAAATTAGCTTCGAAAAATCTGGGTGTGCTTAATAGAGCGGGTCAGTATTTCACGCCGGCCCACCGTTTACAACTGTATAAAGCACAGGTCAGGCCGCATATGGAATACTGCTCCCATCTCTGGGCTGGAGCACCCCAATACCAACTCCTTCCATTTGACCGCATTCAACGCAGAGCTGCTCGAATTGTCGGCGACGTGGTTATTTCAGGTCGGCTCGATCCACTGGCTCTTCGGAGAGACGTTGCGTCTCTCTGTATATTGTACCGTATATATCATGGGGAGTGTTCTGAGGAATTGTTCGGCTTGATCCCTGCCGCTAATTTCCTTCACCGCACTACACGCAATCGACTGTCATTCCATCCACATCACCTTGATGGATGGCGGTCTACTACTGTGCGATTTTCAAGAAATTTCTTGCCTCGAACTACAGTGTTGTGGAACCAGCTCTCGGCGGCGGTATTTCCGGACCGTTACGACTTAGGGATCTTCAAGAAACGAGCCTATTCCTTCCGTAAAGGCCGGCATCGGGCCTGCGATTCCTCTGGTTTTGCGGGTGTCCATGGGCGGCGGTGATTACTTTCCATCAGGTGACCCGCTTGCTCGTTTGCCTCCTTCTGCTATAAAAAAAAAAAAAATGCACCAAGTCTCATTGAAACTTATTGCCAAAACGTCTCATTCCCAAAATACACTGAATTCTAGTATCAAAGTACTCGATTATCATAAAAACTGATGTGCAAAAACTCACGCTGATCCGCTTTAACATGAAGGATGGACAAACACAATTTCGTATTATATTCGTATTATATATATATGTTAGTGATGTGATTTTAACTTTTTTCATGGGCCACGCATGATCCCCAGAAAATAAGGTATTACTCGAACAAATAAATAATATCTCGGACTCGGAAATTTCCTACAGAATAGAATAATCTTAACGTGCCTACTTAAATGTACTTACCTATATTAATATAATATTACGTTTAAGGAAAATAACGGACGAAAATTTAATATACTTACCAAAATGCTTACGAGTTAACCGTAGTCGCGTAGCAGTGAAAGAATACTACCACCCCCTCTCTTCCCTTGGGTGTCGTAAAAGACGACTAACGGACTGCACACACATCCAACAGCATAGAGCGGCGATGGGCTAACCACCTGTCACGCTACCAGTCGCTATTTGGTGAAAAGTGGACTATGGTAGAGTTCTGCTTTTGCGGTCCACATTGCCTAGTCTCTGACTAACCCTTCGGGGATAATAGTCGTGATTATTGTATGTATGTATGTACATTCTGTCAAAAAAGTTTCGGGAACGGATGATTTGTTTATGATTCCAAATTCAATGTTTGTTTTTTTTTGTTGTTAGATTAGCACAACTGACACAACTGTTATCCATTTTGGCGCGGAGTTTGAGTTGCATCTGTTATTTTGATTAAATACAGTGCTGCTTTTAGTTAGTTTATATCTAACTAGAGTGTATTGCGAATTTCATAATGAACAAAAACATCGAGCAAAGAGTTTGTCTTAAATTTTGCGTCACCAATGGACATTCGTGTTCGGAGTCACTGAAAATTTTACAGAAGGCTTACGGTGAATCGACTTTATCAAAAACACGTGCCTATGAGTGGTACAAAGCGTTCAAAAGCGGTCGAGATGTGATGGAAGATTTGCTTCGCTCTGTAGGCCATCAACGTCTTCAACTGAAGTTAACATCGCAAAAGTGAATCGGAATTGGTGACTGAAAATCCTCATTCAAGTTTGAGAGAGATAGCCGCTAAACTTTCTGTGTCTAACGAGTCGATCTGTACCATTTTAAATAATCACTTGCGTATGAAACACGTTGCCGCTCGGCTAGTCCCAAAAGACCTTAATTTTGTCCAAAAACTCAATCGTATAAGAGTCGCTGAGGACATGCTAGAAAGAGTCAATTCCTACCCAACATTCATGCCACGCACACACATTGTTACTGGTGACAAGACGTGGGTTTACGAGTTTGACATGCAAACTAGTCAACAAGCTTCGGAGTGGCGCCTTCCGACTGAACCGAATCCGAAAAAACCAAGCCAAAGTCGATCAAAAGTCAAAGTCATGTTGACTGTTTTCTTTGACTATCGCGTTGTTGCGAACTCGGAATACTTGCCGAAAGGTCAAACGGTAAATAAACAATGTTATTTGAGCGTTATGCAAATTAAGCAAATTCGACGAAAAAGGCAAAATTTGTGGAAAGAAAATTATTGGATTTTGCACCACGATAATGCGCCTTCGCACAAGGCCATCATCGTGAACGAATTTTTGACCAAAAACTCAACAAATACCATCGAGCAACCACCTTATTCTTCAGTTATGGCTCCAGCAGACTTCTTTCTTTTTCCGAAACTTAAATTACCACTTCGTGGCACCCGTTTTCATTCGGTAGAAGACATAAAGGAGAATTTGCGACGAGAACTGAACTCAATTTCGGAAAAAGCGTTTAAAAAAGGTTTTGATGATTGGATTATTCGTTGGCGTAAATGTATCGTTCTAAAGGAGCATAGTTTGAAGGCGATAAAATAAATTTGGATGAATATGTAACATTTTGTGTATTATTGATCTTTTCCCGGTACCTACTTTCTTGATAGAGTAGTATGTAATTACGAGTTAAGAATATTTAAAAGCGACGACTTTCCACATTAAAAAATCATACAGGCTGAGTTATCATTAAAGTTAATTGAAATCTCTGAGTGCAGCATTAAGTGACGGTCTAAAGTACGACGAGATTTTAAAAGTCCGGCAAATTACTCCACTGTGTAAGTGGAGTCCAGGCGCAAACACAACTGGTGCAGCGACAGAGCCGTAGCATCATTCATCCTCAGCCTGCCGGCCAACATGGTGCCTCTTCACGTCTTGTTTAAAGTACCCTTGTCATTGGAACAAGGGAATCGCGTGCTGGTGGACTTTTCTACCTTTTGGAGGTGCGACAGAGATGGAATCACCAAATTTCTTAAGGCGCTATGTAATATTGGAGAACCTACTTTCCTTTCTTTGCATTTACTTTAAAGGCTGTTGGTATTACCGGAATAGCGGTGCAGCGGCAAAGCGGCAGCCGTCCGGTGTGACTTCGCACTGCCGCTCATAGAAACATCAATTTTATAATAATATGATTACGTTCATAGTATATAATTTTTTCTTTACAAAAAAGCGCTTTGTCTTCATTAGAGACATTTTTGTATTGAAATACTGAGTAATCATTTGTAATTAACATCCCTAAGTGCGGCAGTAAGTGATCTATTCTCACCTTATACCGTCCCTAGTATCCATTATAGCCTTATGCTGATGGCATTTTCGGAATAGTGGTGCAGCGGCACCACGCGACAGCCGTCCGAATGTCAATTAGCACCAGTCAGCCGGCGCCAAGGTGTACGTAGCCGTATTACCCATTGTGCGGATTGTTACGGTGTGACTGAGGTTCAGTGTCGATCCAGTTCGGAATGAGATACTAAGCTAGGTTTCGGTTGATGCTTAAAATTAAAGTCATCGTTATACTTGTAGTCACAATAAAAGTCATAATAGAACTAGTTAATTATACATTTTTTCGTAAAAAAGAAAAAAGGGATAATAAGCAATAAGGGATAAATAGTTTGTAATGGAAAGTGTCCCTCTATGATAGGAAGGGCGTTTTCCAATTTTCTATTTGACGCTGTAAAAGAAAGGGAAAAAAATATAGGCTTTTGCTGAGTTTCTTGACGGCTCTTCTCAGTGCAAAGACTCCCGCCCTGTAGACTTACGGACCGATATTCATAAGTGCTCAATTAAAGTTTCTTTTTTATAATTATGATAGACTTGTATTTGACCACTTACTCACCTGATGGTAAGTGATGATTGTGGTTTACGGTTTATAATGCTTGCCTAGAAGGTGCCTGTTTACTTGCGATTTGAAAACCCCAATAATCGTTGTCATTACATACTATAAAGTAAAATCGCCATTTTCCTGTGTCTGTGGCTCGCTTTCACCTTCTAAACCACGTAGCGCATTTCTACGCAGTCTTCACTGAAGAAAGATCTATAACGGACGATGGCTTTACAATATAATTTGTAGATATTTTGTATAAATGGCTGAAGTATGGTGTTTTTAAGTTGGCGTAGACGAGGGCGCGCGCGGCCCGCTAGTACTCAAATAATATTGAATCTTGAATCAAGATAGGTAAAGCCAGTCAAAACAAAATGTGTAATTTTCCCGTGGGTTGTTCTGCCGCCGCGCAGCGATGTGCGAGAATGCGTCTGGACCGGTGCTCCGCCGTACTGCACGTCGCGCGTCGTCGCGGGCACGCCTGTCACGTGACCGCTGGCCGCACGTGACCCGTACGAATCATATAGATAGATAAATTATTTATTTGCATAAAGAACCCTCATGCTTAGGTACAAATAAAAAATATGTATAACCTGTTGTTTGGTTTTTTTTATAAAAGAAGGAGACAAACGAGCAGGCGGTTCCCCTGATGGAGAGTAATCACCGCCGCCCACGGACACCCACAAAACCAGAGGAATCGCAGCCGCGTTGCCGTCCTAAAAGGAAGGAATAGGGTTGAGGAAGGAACAGCAAATGTGAGGGGGGGGAGGGGAACTCACATTGGCCGGACGAAACACAACAGCACCAAGTGCCATTACTTCACGATTGATTAATTGTATGAAAAACGTCTAGTTTGGTCTCTTGTTCCGTCGCAGTATGCGTCAGCGGCGGGGAGGGGAAGGGGGGGGGGATGATGGGCCTCCGGAACTGCATGGAATATGGCAAAAAAAATATCAGCAGTAAAAGTACAGCCTGTATACTTTCCCACCGCATGGCAAAGCCTCCATCATTGAAATCGAAATCAAGTCATCGCTACGATTGACTCCAGTCATTTGGCTTAAGCCAATCACCATCCCACGACGCTTGCCAACTTCGGGTTGGTGATCACAAACTCTCGCTACGCATCGAAAAGTCCAAAAACACACTTTGCCTGACCTGGGAATTGAACCCAGGACCTCCTGATATCGAGCCAAACGCGTGACCACTCGTCCACCGAGGCATTTCGTATGTAGTCCTAATTATGATCAGCAGTGCTATTCTGTAAAGGATCCATCCAAAACTCGATCCTGAATCCGCAATGAGTTATAAAATCCGCATTCTCTAAATTCGACTCTACACGAACGTCAGAAAGGTCACTCTTGATTGGAACGTGAGGGTCGAAGTAAGAGGCGAATTCACGATCGAGCCTTAGAGCATGGACACGCATCAGGTTCGTTAGGAATTCAGCTTAGTGTTTAATATCTTTGTCGTAAGATGGCAGTCGGTAAAACCCACTAGGTTCTAACAACCCGCATTGGGCCAGCGTGGGGGATTATGGCCTAATCTCCATATGTGCTGTGGTCCGTGTGGGAGGCCTGTGCCCAGCAGTGGGACGTTTATGGGCTGATGATGATGATAAGTAGATTTGTCAGTAAAATTTTGGAAATACGTAAGTGCCTACATACATATAATACACGACTGTTATCCCCGAAGGGTTAGTCAGAGACTAGGCAATGGGGACTACAGAAGCAGTCCCCTGCCATAGTCCACGTTTCACCACAATACAACTGCACAAGTGCTCAGTGTGATAGGTGGTGAGCCCATCGCCGCTCTATGCAGTTGGAAGTATGTGCAGTCTTTAGTCCGTTAGTCGCCTTTTACGAACCCAAAGGGAAGGAGGGGTTGATAGTATTTCTTTTAGTGAGCCGCTACACACGCGACTTATAAGTAGGTACCCATGTCTTTACTAATATTATAAAGAGGAAAGATTTGTTTGTTTGAATTGAATAGGCTCCGATACTACTCGACTGATTTGAGAAATTCTTTCACTGTTGGGAAGCTAAACTATCTCCGGGTTACATAGGCTATACAATATTTAAAAAAAATCGTCACGGGGTACGGGGTCCACGCGGACGAAGTCACGAGCGGTCCGCTAGTAAATTGTAAAGAGGAAAGATTTCTTTGTTTATTTGTTTGTTTAAATTGAATAGGCTCCAAAACTACTGGACCGATTTAGAAAATTCTTTGACCATTAGAAAGTTACATTCTTCCCAAGTGACATAGGCTATATTTAATTTCGATATTCTCACGAAAACGGGTACCAAGCGGGTAAAACTGCTAAGATCCGCTAGTTATAAATAAATCAGTAACACTTAATTTCATCACCTACTTATTTTTATTGAATGAGCCATAGTTAGGTACCTACTCAGCACTCATTGATCGACCATCCTCATTGATGCTAATGTTTGTTTAATAGTATTCCATCCCCGTATTTAATTATTCTGTCAGCTAATTAACCCAGGATTTGGGACACGCGCTAGTTAATTATGGACGCTGGCAAGGAATAGATAATGTGTTTGAAAAGATTACCTGTTGTATAATTAGGTAGGCGTAGAGTTATCAAACTATAATTATATATTTACGTGGCCAAGTTGCTGTCAGGTACGAAGGTTTATTTTCAATAATTAGAGAGTAAGTACGAGTACATACCTACTGAAGTAAAAATGAAGTGATTTTTTATACAGGAGGATATCCCCTGGGGCTCTCCCCTTTCCTGAAGGGCCTTTACAGACACACGTTTCAAGTACCTACTCTAATATATAAGGCGACTGCTAGAAACAGCAAGATACTTTAAGGTATGGTCAGGTCAAGTGTTCTAAACATGACAAAAATTACAAAAAAGAAATTCGTGTTTTTTCATTTTTAACTAAATAATTCATTTTGTGAATATTAATTGGATAGTCTTGTATCTAATTCATTGTAAAGCAATAACATAATAAATATAAAATGAAAAGCAATCTTGATAAAATAACAATTATTTACAACGCGCTGGCAGCGGCCGTTGACCAACCCGTCTGCGTCAGCTGAGCGATCAGTACCTACGTTACTCTGCAATGGGATCGCATTTTTGTCATGTTTAAAACACATGACCTGACCAGCCCTTGAAGTTTCTTCGGTTTCTACCAGTCGCCTTATATTTACAACAATTAATTGCAATCAACACTGCATTTTTTTTTAAAACGACTAAGTATTCCCCCTTATGTGCCGCCAGGGTGATCTCCTCTATAAAATAGCAACTCTTTATTCAATCACCGTAGTTCACACCAGTAAAGTAACCGTCCCTTTAAATTGTCTGCAACTCGTAGGTATACACTATCGCGATTTTCCAATTGAATAGTGACGTAACGAAACACGTTACCTCGTCAATGCATCGGCGGAACCTTTTTTAGCGCACAAACGCTCCCCAATAGCTGTTGGCAGGCTGTTGGCGAGTTTTATGGTGCTTCAGTCGCGCGTCAAAAACGCGCACGTGACGGCCGACGCGCAAATTAGATTTGTTAGCGGGCGCACTCTATGGCCCGGCTGGACCACCTTTTTCGTTTGCCCTCCACTTTTTGTTGAGGTGTGTGCTCCAGGTTTTATTGTTGGTTCCGTTTATTATGTGTTGTGAACTAAACCGCCCGCGCCTTCGTCCACGCGAACTTAGAAACACATACTTCAGCCAATTTGTACAATTTTATAAACATTTTTTTTATTGGCAACAGGTTAGCGCTTGGCCTTCATCTCACCTGATGGTAAGTGACGATAAGGCCGAAGGTGGAAGCGCGCTTCACCCGGAATCCTCAACCACTGAGGAACTGACTATCTTATCTCAAACTGTCGGAACACAACAATGCTATAAACATCGTTGTTATGGCGACAGACTTAGATAAGATGGTGGTAGCTAGCCAGGCGGACTTAACAGCTCTACCACCAACCAAACCGAGCACACAAAGATGTACCCCCCGCTGGGAATCGAACCCGGGACCTCTGGGTCTGAAACAGGTAGCTTAGCCACTAGACCACAGAGGCGGTTCGTCCTTTATTGATTTTTCTATCAATGCAAAACCGCGTAAAAATTTATTGCGTGGTTTAGAAGGAGAAAGTGGAGCCACCGCTACTAAGTTGTGGAATAAAATTGTGTAAGTACAAAAATCACACCCGGTTTATTTACATATAAAAATGTATGTAATATAGGTGGTGAGCCTATGGCTGCTTTATGTTTTTGGATGTATGTGAAAGAATACTACCACCCCCTGTCTTCCCTTGGGTGTCGTAAAAGGCGACTAACAGACTTAAGACTGCACATACTTTCAACAGCATTGAGAGGCGTTGGGCTCACCATGTGTCACGCTGAGCACATATGCAGTCGTTATTTGGTTAAAAGTGGACTATGGTAGAGAATTGCTTTTGCTGTCGTCATTGCCTAGTCTCTGACTAACCCTTCGGGGATAATAGTCGTGATTATATGTATGTGTTTATGTATATACTCTTAATAGGGTTTGCGGTCACAATTGGGGTCAACGCCCTCGCCTTTGTGGTTCTGAACAGACTAGTAAATCTGTTTGAGGAATGGAGCCTGACTTAGCCAGTTGCTGTGACCCTCGGGAGCGCTGCGATTGTCATGGACAAATATAGCGACGCGGTGGTTCAGATCGGTGTCCGATTTGAGACTATAGCATACTAAATACCCTGTAATTTGGATCGACTTATTTGTACTAGCCAGCTTGTAAATTTGATATAATTTATTAGAAATATTCAGTTACAATTACAAAACAAATAGACGCTAATATAGGCAAATGCGATTTTATTGCAGAAAGCGATTGGTTTAAAACCCAGGAACAAGACAGCTATAAAGTGCACAAATTATAAAGAAAATATATTATGATCGATATTTTTTAACCGTGTGGCGTAGAGGTGAAAGAATACTACCACCCCTTCTCTTCTCTTGGGTGTCGTAAAAGGCGACTAACGGACTAAAGGCCGCACATACATCCAACAGCATAGTGCGGGGATGGGCTCACCACCTGTCACGTTCACTGGACATGTGCAGTTGCTATTTGGTGAAAAGTGGACTATGGTAGAGGACTGCTGTTGCTGTCCTCATTGCCTAGACTCTGAATAACCCTTCGGGGATAATAGTCGTGATTATGTATGTATTTTTTTGCAATTCACAGTTTGCAATCACACAATTCACAAAATTATCAATTACCAATTTTTTTTAAAATAACTACTGAAAAAAATAATAGGTCCAATTATGATTTTAGTTTAACACAAAGCTAAGTAATGGAGGATAATTATTAACCCATGCACCCAAGACATAGCTCAAAGGAAAGCTTTTATTTCACAGGCCATTTAACATTGAGGCAGTTAATGCCAAAACCGTGGGCGAATTATGATTTATGGAATTATTTTAGGAGGAAACAAAGGATAGTAAAAGTAGAAAAACTATATAGTAGTTCTTCATGTTTATTGGCGTACTCAAATACAAAAACTTACCACAAAATATGAAGAGAGGATTTACATAGGTAGTATTAAGTAGCAGTAGTTATAAGTATCTGACAAACCAAAGGCTTTGTAATTCATATACTATAGTTTTCTTATATAAAATTAATGCCTACTTTGTGACATTACCTAATTCTAATATTGTTAATTTAAAATTGCATGTCCAAAACTGGACAAAATACGCTTGATCATCATGACATATTCTAGGATTTATATTTGACATTTATTTCAATATGTGTGATGAAATTGTAATTCATATACTATAGTTTTCTTATATAAAATTAATGCCTACTTCGTGACATTACCTAATTCTAATATTGTTAATTAAAAAAATTGCATGTCTAAAACTGGACAAAATACGCTTGATCATTATGACTGTATATAAGAACTAATATTTGTCTACCGTATTTTTATGGCAAATAAACTATTTCATTTTATTTCATTTCTTTACCTAGGAAAGTATGAGTGTCTTGATTGTGGTACAGAGCACTTTCTTAGACTACCAGTATAACATGATCATATAGTATATTATATTACTTATTTTTTTATTTATCTTTGTATGTATTTTATTTTTACTTTATTTTTATAATTGTTTATTATGTATATATACTTATTTGTATTAGTTTCCATATATATTTATAGGTCTGGGTAATTGTGTCTTTTTTGTTGGACTTTGTGTCACTCCTAATACAATTATCTCAAACATTCTCTTGTTTGACTGGAAGAGATCTCTTTTAGAGATTAGTCCACCTTTGCACACAATGTCTCTTGTTACTTTTGTTACTGTATACAATAAAGAATATAATAGTACATATATCACACCCGTTCCCCGGCGGGGTAGGCTGTGATCACAGTTTAAAATCATCATCATCATCAGCCTTACTTGTCCACTGCTAGACATAGGCCTCTCCAAGAGCACAATCCGCATATTTTGCGAAAATCGTCGCCCCACCTAGTCTGAGGGCGTCCTAAGCTACAGTTTAAAATACACAATTCTTTTAAATGTTAAAAGGCAGCAACCGAGCAGGCAGGCCCGCTGATGGGAATCAATCACCGCCACCCACATCCATGGTGTCCAAAACCAGGGGAGTCCCAGATGGGTTGCTGGCCTTGAGAAAAGAGTAGAACCTTTGAGCAAGGAGTAGAATTTGTGGTGGGGAAAGATGGGCCTCCGTTAATTTCACTCACCGGACAAAACCCGATATCAACGAATGCCATTTGTTTCACGCTAATATTCCGTGAGAGGGTGGTAGAGTAATGTAACGAAATGAAATGGAACTTAAATGAATAAAATGGTTCATTTGCTTTCAAACACGGTATACAATGAAGTTGTTACAGAAAAACCAAAGTAAGTCAAGTAGTCGACATGCAAACATTTTTGATAATATTTATTTTTTTGATAAAGATCTAACACTTACTAAATATTATTTATAAATCGACAATAAAATTACAGTTAACCAAATTACAGTTGATTCATAAATTTCTATTATCTAAACCCATAAATATCAACATTGCTCTAAGTAGGTAGTCAATTTAATAAAATCCCATTCAAATAAAAATGTATGTTTATTATTATTAAATTATTTTCAATTAGGTAAGTATATTAAATAAAATAGTCAACAAAAATATAAAAGAATACAATAACTAGGTACATCAGCGGATATCGAAACTCATATACTCATTTAGGTCATAAAACATTTATCAATCAACCAGTTTCTAAGTTTACGTAAAAATGAAATGGTAAAATAATTGATTTGTACTGAAAAAATATCATTGCTGCTACATGTTACATTCAGACATCTGCGAATCAATCTGTGCCGTTCCCAGGAGTGAACTGCACGCGACCCGAGACATCCTTTGAGGCACTGGCTGATTGCCTATTGATTTGAACTTAGCACTGAAACTTGATTGCGCCTGTTTCCCTCAACATGTTTAATTTTGTCCAAGACTAATGCTCTTCTTTATTAGGTTTTTTTTGTGTAGCGAAAGCTGCAACCAGTCTTTATATGATATAAACATTGATTGAGTTAAACATTGATAGCAAAGTCTAGTTTATTTTTACTTTGGGAAGCGAACTTTAATTTATGTTTCATCGTTATTATCAGCTCGTGTCAGTCCACTGCTGGACTTATGCCTGCAGTTTTATGTTGAATTAAGAGAAATTGCTGTAATAGGGACATACTAATTCTTATCATTTTCTAAAAACTTCGCAAGTCTTAGAAAATGGTAAGATTAAAATAAATAAGTCCATTTAGCTAAATTTTACGAGTTATTGGCTCGTCCAAAGAGTGCTAAAATATATTTTAAAGGCACGATCACTCTTAAAAATAGAAAAATCATCACATAAAACCATCCTATCTCGTCAAAGGAGATATTTTCCATTAATATTTAATCAACGATCTCTCAAACTGCACGCTATTAAATAACGGAGCCTTCGATGATACGCAACACGCCTGGCGCCTATAAACTTTATATTAAACCTCAAAAGTAGTGCTTCAACGTAAATAGACGATGCAATTTTACGGCAAAACTTGGCACTTGTTTATCAGTTCGATCAGTAATTAAAGGCAACCTGAACTTTAATAATATCGCCGCGCGGTCTCTGAGGCGAATCACAACTTTCCTCTTTGGAACCAGACTCTTAAAATGTTTTTAAATATCGATGCCGCCGTGGAAATATTTAAAAGGTTCGCGTGTTAGCTTAATAGCCTAAACAAAATAAACTGATAAATAATAATTAAATAATTAATGTAGCTGTACGTCTCCACACCAACAATAGTTAAAAGCATTGTTAGAAGTTAGAGATAAGATAGACGTCACAGTTAAGATTCCAAATGAAGCACGCGTTTATGTTCGGCTTTTTTGTCCCTTAGGTACTTTAGATGGGAAAAATATGTAATATCTTCCCGTTGTGGAATAAGAAAATCACGTCTATTTTAGTTAATTATTTTTCTATGTTCATACAAAACAAAGATACCTAATAAAGTGATAATTTAACTAATGCGGCCGAAAGCGACAGCCAATCAAATCTATATTTTCAAGAGCTTTTTAAAATCATTTATTTGTGATATTTATGTAGCATAGCCAACTAAACACTTAATTCCGCAAAGCATTTACCATTCAGGGTGGATTCCACCAAACTGGATTAAGGTCTTATACCTAGATTAAACGCCGAATTTGTATAGGTTAATCTCGGAGTAAGTCTTATTCCAGTTTGGTTGAATCCACCCTCAGTCAAAAAGGATGTCAGGCTGATTTTTTCCGCAGTCTAAGTAAATTATTTATTCAGGCAGGTTGTCTTAGTTTGTGCAATCCCTCTCGAATCTTTCCCAAAGTCTGCAACAGGAATAGCTACGACATTAGCTCCGTGCATCGCGAGTGCGAAAAACACAATAAATAAATAATAGGCACTCACGTGGTTGAGTTTCAAAGTGCCCATCACCTTGTTAAAGTTTTACGATATAAAAAGGGGTGTGTAATATCTTTGTCTGCGCTCCGAATGGCTGCCCTGAGCTGACTGACACTTTAATGGAGTAGGAGGAATTTATTCAGTCGCCCGCCGCATTTTGACTGTACTCTTTGAGAAGGATAAAGGGAAACGTCAAATAACGGTGTAAGTTTAAGGTACAGCTTCCGTGGAAGGGTAAACGATAGAATAGTTTGTGAAGATTGCTGTCTAACCGAAACATTTGGAAAGTTTGTAGACGGCCGAGTCGGAAGGAGGTTGGATATGATAATGACAAAAAAATATGTTGTTTAATGTAATAAACTAGATAAAGCCGAATTGAAATCCTTCTTATTGTTAAAGTCGGTTAAAAAAACGGTCGAAATAAATAATGGCTGGCTTAGCCCTTTTACAATGCCTCTAAAGGTAAACCTATTATTTATAAAAAAGACTATAGTATGTCCTCCGTGATTTATAACAAGAACCTTCATAATATATCTGTCACATTGAACACTCTTATGTAGAAGTAGCGAACCCAGTCATAATACTAAACTAGGTACCTTAGTTGCAATCTTAAGTAGACTGCTATTGAATATTAAATTACTAATTTAAGCCACAAGGGGCATATTCAGACTTAAAATTGGAACTCATGAAGTAGATTCAAAGGGGCTTCCGTTAAGTTTTCTAGGTAACTTTGTTCTTTAGTGAGTTGGCTAAGATAACAATAATAAAGGTAGAGATGTTTGTACTTCTATGGCAACAGTATGGCTTGCGTTTAAAATTTACATTATTATCATATTACAATATTGTTCGTATGCATGCATATGAATTTTTCATTTGATAATGTTGAGTAAATACTTAGAAAGACTCGACCGGATCATATGTCAATTCCACAGGTTTAGTAGGTATGCAGTTCCGAATGATTGTATCGACGAAAGCTGTGGCAAAAATCTTTCTGCGTGGTACGCTGGAGCGAAATGTCTTTAAGCGAAATCCATGAATCAAAATGACACTCTCACTCTCAAAGGTGAAATAATTTTGGGCCATATCCTTCATACGCGACAGCATACCATTCAGGCAGAAAGATTTTCGCCACATCGTTCGTCGCTGCAGTGCCATTCAATCTCATGTATTTTAAATACACATTTAGAAGGGGATTAACGCTAACTACATATTATAGGCATACACGCATACCTTTTTATACCAGACGTTTCGACCGAGTTGCACCGGTCGTGGTCACGGGCGGACTGGTGTCGCGATGTGCTGCCTCCGAATGCGCGGCTGAGTCTTCGTCCACCGTCACATTTTTTATCCAGCTACCGTCACACACAACACTAACGGTGTCCCTATTACGTACACAGGCCTTATTCTGGTGGTTAGTCGATTGCGAAGTAAAACGAAGTTGCGTTTTTGCAAATACTGGATTCCACGCTGTAGATAGTTTGTGACCGTCTTCCCGATTAAAATTACTAGGATGCATTTTGATTTCAATCGCTTCACGCACTACCCTTGAATAAAGTGGCGATCTGTACTTGCGTTGGATGAAATTCAATCTAGTGATTTGCGCCTCTTTCAAGTAGATGTTCTGCAATCGCTGATTTATTAGACTGGCGGTTTTTGACAGCTGCGATATGTTTTTTGTCCCTTTGGCCTATGTAGGAACTACCACAGCTGCAGTCTATTTTGTAGACGCCCGCCTAAAGAAAACTCATGTATTTTGACTCAATAAGTTTTCGCCACAGGCAGCGTACCTACCACACAACATTTGTCGCTACAACGTCATTCTATCTAAATTGCGTACTGGGCCCCATATAGGTAAGTGGTACAATTAGGATTATTTTAAAATGGTTCAGAGAGTGAGCTTATTATTATATTCTTTAGTGCACAAAAACACATATACAGAAAATACATAACAAACAATGGTGAGCACAGGTGGACTTAGCTCTGAAAGAGATCTTTTCCAGCCAACCGAAGGTGAAATAGGAGATTGGTGAACAGGTGAGAGCGACAAAAGTGCAAAAAAAAAATAAGTTAAACAAAATAAAATAAAATAAAGCCTAAGATAATAATAATATTTACAATACTTAAATATAATATCTTATTATGACCTACTACATATAAATATATAACTATAACAATAACTAATGTATATACAGGATGTTTCCTGTAAGGTGTCAAGTCGATGCGTGGTGATAGGGGACTACCATTAAAAAAAATTATAGCTGAACGTACATAACGTTCAGCGATTTTTGGTAGTTTTCGAGCTATATTTTTTTTCCTTTTCTAAGTATTTTATTACGACATCAGTTTAAATTATTTATTTGTAACTTGTTTTGATATTAGGAAGATGATTACTTAGTTAAAATCATTCGTCATAAAAGTAAATAATATAGCTCGAAAACTACCAAAAATCGCCGAACGTACATGGGGTTCAAAAGATAGGTATGGATAGTTCCCTATCACCACACATCGGCTTGACACCTTACAAGAAACACCCTGTACATAAACAATAATAAAATAATAATACATCTAATAAGTAATATAATAGTAATACAATAATAAACGATGAATTTAAAAAAAAAAACATAGTCTAACTATGCTTACTAAAATAAGAACTTTTGTAACTTAACTTTATATTGTTATGAGGGTTTACGCATTTATGTTTCCCATACAAACTTCCAAGTCGAAATTTTTAAATACCAATAAGCCAATTTTAATGAAATTTTGCATGCTAAAGTGAAATACACGGATCTAAATAGCTTGTTGAAAACATTTGTAAAAAAGGTTTATTTAACTGAGTTATTGCGATTTTAAACTTTCTACAGTGGACTTTTTTTCAGCTAAATGAACATTTTTAAAAAACGTTTATTTAGCTGAGTTAAGCTAAATAAACGTTTTTTAAAAATGTTTTCAACAAACTATTTAGATCCCTGTGTTTTACTTTAGCATGCAATGCAAAGTTTCATTAAAATTGACTTATTGGTTTTTAAAAATTTCGACTTGGAAGTTTGTATGGGAAACCGAAATGCGTAAACCTAAGAGGGTTACTTCTTCGTTAGTGCAACGCAACCTTAACATAAGATTCTGTATTAGTTTATCACCATGGGATTGAGAACGTAACTTTCAGTCCAGATCCGCTGATAAAGATAAACCTTACTTGGAGTAGGGTAAGGTAAAAGGCGGTTAGTTGAAAGTCGTCAAATTCGCATTCCAACTACACTCGAGCGATGGCACTGAGTCCAAGTCTTTAGGGAATTCCGTTTAAGTTTAAAAGCTCATGACACAGTGTCTTATTATGTTCGAAGTTGAACATCGTACCTAAGAAGGTATAAGTTAGCAAACGTCATATTAACGTCTCTACGTATTTTTGAGGCTTCATGTTAACTTTTATAGTTTTCTTTAAGTTATATTGTGTGCTTCTGTAGAAAAGGGACGAGGGTCATAAAACATTTATTTATTTACACAGACAGATCAGCATATTGTTACGTAGCCTTTATTTGTAGCTGTAAAGGAAAATGTATCTGCTATTTCCATTTAAAAAAACTTTAAAAAAAACTTAACTTTTTAATTTGCTTATACATATCAATCTTTTTTCGTTGAGGTCCGTAGCATGTCGTAGCGAGAAAACCGTATTTTAATTTGCTACGAGCTACGGAGTCTGGCGACTACGGCTCGTAGTATAAAAAGCAACATATTCAAATGACCGTTTTCTTTAGCTCGCAAGCAGTGGCTGCGTGCTGAGTCAACCTTTCCGAGGTTGTGTTTGTTATCGCTTATGGAGTCCCGCCTATTTCAAATTCACTTCGGAATCGAAAGATTATTTACAAAGTATTCGAATATCTATTCGAGTACCCGGTTGAGTGGTATTTTCTTTCTATAAAGTAATGTTTTTTAGTAATGCTTTTTTCGTAGGCAACATTTCTGCTAACAGCTGTTCTAAGTTTGCTCCCGTGAATTTTAACAAATTTATTATTTTTCGATGTAAATATTGACCCCCTTTCAATTATTCACCTGATATTGCACAACTAAACGTTTAACAAAGTGTTTTTTGTGTCTCTAAGTGCTACTTATTGTGAATCATAAAACTTCAATCGAATCGGCGAATGACAGTTCATTATTCGAATTGTTGTTGGTAATTATTGTGTTATTTCATTGTTTTATTGCATTATTGCATTGTTTTCTCTTTACAACGTAGTATTTTTATCATTATTTATGCATTCTAAACAAACATACTTTTAAAGAGAACATTTTAGTTAAGTACACCTTTATTTTATTTGCTAAAAAGTACTTCTCTTTTTTTTTTAAATTTAAGTTAACTTTATAACATTGGTTGAGTATCTCCCTGGTTCTATAAGTACATTAAACATTTTATCAATTCAAAATGTATACTGGTACTAGAAAGGCCTTGGCTCGTCAGGAAGAGTCTAAGCTCCACCTGGCTTTGCAGGAATTGAAGGCATCCAAGGAGTTAGTCAAACAATTGAATAGGGAAAGAGATGACAATGAAAAGGAAATGTTGGACTTACTGGATAGAAACAATAAATTGAAAAAAGAGATGTCTTCATTACATTCTGAGTGTAATTGTATTAATGAGGAACGGGACAAGCTTCAGTTGTTAGTAGACGGGTTCGACCAATGCAGGGATGAGTATGAGCAGGCCCTTGTGCGTATCTCTGGGTTGGAAAGGCAGTTACATGAGGCTAATTGTAGTATAAGTACTCTAGAATGTGACAAATTACAAGTAACTGCCATACAGAACCAAAGTCTGTTCGATGAGTTAGTTAGCTGTGCGCCTGAAATAGTTTCTGCTTCATTTAATATTAATCCTTTGGTAACGATTGACTTAACAAAGGAGGATAGTATTTATTCCAGTGCTACTATCCAGCCTGTTAAATGTAGAAGAAATAAATTAAAAAAATATATTAAATTAAATAAATGTATTAAGAAAACTCAACTTTTAATGAAATATATGAAGAAAAATGTAACATTAATTAAAGAAAGATTACAATTCGTTAATAAATTAAATGAGTGTTCATCATTATTAGAAAAAAATAAATTAAAATATGACATTGAAATTGAAAAATTAAATTATAAGTTAACTAGTTTGCAGGAGTCATTAACAAGTATGACTACTTGGTATGAGTCCTCAAAGAAGGAGATTGGGGAATACATACTGGCCCTAAATAACCTTTTGGATAGTTCTCGGACTGAGAACTTTGATAATGAGTCTAGGCAATCCCTGGCGGCAGGCCTGGCTGCCTCGGAGCATTCCATGTCCATACCAGTGTGTGATCCCTCACCTCCTAAGCAGCTATGCCATGGTTTGTCCAGTTTGAATTCCAATATTTCTTACCAAAAAGACAATAAATGTACTAAAAGTAGCACTCTAACGTTTAGTAATGAAATTGGAAGAGGGTTGGGTCAATTTTTAAACACTGAGGGGCAAACTGTCTTAAATTATTGTATGCCTGGTTTGACATACCATGATATAATGGAAAAATTGATTTCACATGACCTTAATAATGTAGAAACTGTTATTATTTTAATTGGGAAAAGGGGAAATGTGAACAAAAAAGTATTAGTTAACTTTTATGAAAAATTACTTTCTTTAAATATTCCAAAAATTATAATGTTCACACCTTACAGTAAAAACTTGCCACACGAAGAAAATAATTATAGATTTAAGCTTAATTTGACATTGAATACAATAGCTTTCTATGAAAAAAAAGTAGAATTAATAGACATAAATAAATTATTAGATAATAATTTTATATTGACAAAAGATAAATATTATCTTAAGACTTATTTTAAGCGACAGATAGCAAATTCGCTATCATTTTATTTTAAGTATTTAGCCAATAACATGGCTAGCTCAGCGGCTTCTATTGAGCTGCAACATACTGACATGCCAATTCAGACTTTGGAATATGTTCCAAATAATTTAAATTAGATTATAAGACAATAGAGGACACCTCTAGCAAATTATTGAAATTTAATTATAAGACAAAAGAGGAACTATCTTGCAAAATGTTTGCAAATAAAATGAAATTAAATCAATGTAAAAATAGCTTTATAAAAAGCCCCGTTCAATCATTAAATTTAAAAAATGTAGAATCTTTGAACATTGTTCACCAGAACATCCAAGGAATGATGGGCAAAGATTTAGAGATTGAATTGTTCATGAACTGTAATAATATTGATATTCTTTGCATTACCGAGCACTGGCTTAGAGACCATCAGTTCATGTTCAATTTTAAGAATCATTTGGTAGGAAGTTCGTTCAGTCGAGGAAATGCAATACATGGTGGCTCCTTAATTATTGTTAGTAAAAAGTTTAAATTAAAAGAACGCAAAGACATAGTGAGCCTCTCGGTTGAGCGAACAATAGAAATAGCTTGTGTGGAGTTGGAGCAGTTTGTTGTGATAAGTGTCTACAGACCTCCTTCAGTATTGTATGATCTTTTTGAAAAAGTTATGGATGAGACATTGCGTAAGGTCCGCAATGTAGGTAAAACAATAATTGTTTGCGGTGATTTTAATATAAATTTGCTAGAAAACTCCACATTGTCAACTAAAATTAAAAACTTTTCTATCATACAATTTGAATAATTTATTTTTGGAGCCGACAAGAATAACTGCCACTTCGGCCACCTGTATTGATAACATATATACAAATGTAAAACCACTGGCTAAGCAAATTATTAATAACCTGGACTCTGATCATTGTGGCCAAATGGTCAGCTTTCCACACCAGCGTAAGCAAGTGATGAAAAGTATATCACTGTTGTGCCAAAAACTGCAGGTCGGCTGGAGCGCTTTAAAAGCAATCTAGATACAAAATTAAATTATTTAGAATACAATGACAACCCTGATGTCTTTTATAATGATTTTTTTAACATATATTGCTCAGAATTTAATAAATCTTTTGTTCCAAAAAAGATCTCGGTTAGTGGTACTGCATCTTTTAATGAATGGGCTACAATTGGTATTCACAAAAGTAGGAAACGCCTTTATGAACTTTATGGTGAACGCAACTATAACACCAGCGACGACTTCAAATTATATGTTAAAAATTATTCAAAGTTATTTAAAAGAGTATGCCGATTAGCCAAGGCAAACTATCTGAGTTCTAAGATTAAGAATAGTAATGACAAAATAAAAATGACATGGAATATTATAAATAGTGAAACAGGAAAGGTCAGAAGTCGTAATAATGAGTACAATTTAAATTGTGATAATAAAACCTTGACTTCTGATGCTGATGTTGCTGCAGCATTTGAGAGGTTTTTTACTGACATTCCAGTTTCAACTACAAAAGCCTTGATTTCCTCCCCCACTGTAGCTGAATCTGTTTTGAAGGAGAATGTTAAAGATTGTGAAAGTAATTTCAGTTTTCAAAAAATTTGTGTTATAGATATATTAAAAACATTTAACACTCTCAATAAAAAGAAAACTGCTGATCTGTGGGGTAATTCCGTGGATGTCGCTAAATCAGTAATTATGACAATAGCTCCAGTTTTAGTTTGCATATTTAACGAATGCATTGACTGTGGTGTTTTTCCTGACCTAATGAAACATAGTAAATTAATTCCATTGTTTAAATCAGGTAGCACTTCTGACCCCTCTAATTTTAGACCTATTTCTGTGCTACCCACATCTAGTAAAATTTTTGAAAAGTTGATGCTAGACCAAATTCAAATTCATTTTCATAGAAATAAACTTTTACATTGTAAACAGTATGGTTTTACTAGGGGTCGCTCAACAACTGACGCCGGTGTTGAGCTTTTAATCCAAATATTTGATACCTGGGAGGAATCACAGGATGCCCTAGGGGTATTTTGTGATTTATCAAAGGCTTTCGATTGTGTTTTACATGAAACTTTGGTCAGGAAGCTTAACCACTATGGAATTAGGGATGCTTCTTTGAGCCTTCTAATCTCATACTTGAGTAACAGGATTCAGAAGGTCGACATTAACGGTAAGAGATCTCCGGGGTCAGTGGTTACAATGGGAGTTCCGCAGGGTTCAATACTAGGTCCATTCTTGTTTTTGGTTTATATTAATGACTTACCTTATTTTGTAAAAGACAGTCATGAGATAGTATTGTTTGCTGATGATACTTCACTTTTATTCAAAGTGAAACGACGACACCCAAATTATGACGATGTGAATAATGCAATCTCAAAGATTGTTCACTGGTTTAGTGTAAATAACTTGCTATTAAACGAGGGAAAAACCAAATGTGTAAGATTTGTATTGCCTAATGTTAAGCAAGTAACAACTAGTGTACAAATTAAAGATAAGAATGTGAATCCTGTGGACACCACTGTGTTTCTAGGCATCACGTTAGATGCCAAGCTTCAGTGGGGCCCACATATATCTAAATTGTGGAATAGACTTAGCTCTGCGGCTTATGCAGTAATGAAGATCCGTCAGTGAACTGACGTTGATACATCCAGATTAGTTTATTTCAGTTACTTTCATAGTGTAATGTCGTACGGCATTTTACTGTGGGGAAATGCTGCCGACATTCAAACTATCTTTGTGCTTTAGAAGAGGGCTATTCGAGCAATCTATAACCTAAAGGCTGGCGAGTCTCTCAGAGAGAGATTTAAGAATATAAATATAATCACAATACATTTATGAAAATTTGATTTATGTTCATAAAAATACTGGAATGTTTTCAAAAAACAGTGATATTCACAATGTAAACACAGTAAAAACACAGTAAAAACAGTAAGAACAAATTAGCAGTACCTTATACTAGGCTCCATAAAATAAATAATTCTTTTAGGGGTCTGTGTGTAAGATTTTACAACAAAGTACCAAATGATATTCAGAAATTAGATCTTAATAAATTTAAAATCAAAATCAAAGAAAAGCTTTATAAAAAAGGTTATTATAAAGTGTCAGATTACACAGAAGACAAAACAGCTTGGATCTGAAATGCTCCAAGCACTCCAACAGCTATTTCTAATTGTCTTTATTTAATTGATACTACATTGTATTGTAATTTTGTATTGCACCTTTTTTTTTTAATTTATATTTTGTATTGACCTGATAACGACATACTCTTTTTTTTGTTTGTAAATGTCGTTGCTTTTGTGCGCTGTGGTTTCTTGCGCCCATTCTTTGCCACAGTTAAAAAATTAGTCAACCTAAGGTTTGCATATTCTATAGGCTTCATACTTTCGATTGGTACCTAAGAAATTTATCTATTATCGAAACAAGTGCAATGTTTAAAAAAATATTTTTAAATATTTAATTATTCATATACTGGACTGAAATTTTTCAGCCAACCCACTCGCAATACATTTTTTAACACATTAATTTTGATATAAAATAATTTTCATCCATTAACCGGCTTGGTGAAGGTCGTTGTATACTCGGATCCTCTACTATAACGGTTGATGATGATAAAAGCTTTTGACATGTATATGAAACATATTATACACGGCTATTATCCCCAAAGGGTTAGTCAAAGACTAGGCAATGAGGACCGCAGAAGCTGCAGTCCTCTGCCATAGTCCACATTTCACCAAATAGCATATGCGCATGCTCTGCATGACAGGCGGTGAGCCCATCGTCACTCTATGCTGTTTGCTGTTTGACGTATGTGCAGTCTTTAGTCTGTTAGTCGCGTTTTACGAGACCCAAGGGAAAAGAGGGGTTGGTAGTATTCTTTTGGCGAGCCGCTATAATAATAATAATAATAAATTTATTTATTCAAGTACAAGACTCATTTTGTTAGTAACAATTGTGCTTATTCTAGGTTAGTAACAATAATTGCATTGGATTTATTTTAATTTTTACAACTGTCTGCACATGACTCATCGCCGCACCACCCCGGCAGAAGTTGAGCAGCAATGACCCATGTACCGACAGTCCAGCCTGCTTGCAATCAGGCGCAGAATGCTGTTGGTGCTGCCCCGCACCCTGCGCACCAGGGAGGCACACCGCTTCCGCATAGTCGCGTAAAAGCAGTCTACTCGCGCCTCTGCAAACATCCCCGACGCGCTATAGTAGCGTGGCAGCCGCAACAGCACCCTGAACGCGTTGTTGAATTGGACTCGCAGGGCGCTGTAGGCCCGACGAGTGCACTTGGCCCACAGGCTGCACGTGTAGAAAGTCGTACAGTAGGCCCTAAAGAGAGTAATTTTCACATCATTTGTACAACGTGCAAACCTGCGAGCCAACATGTTTGCCCTTACCGACAGCGCCCTACGCTCCCTTTCAATGTCAAAGTCATCATTAAGATCGGGAGTTAATATATGGCCCAAATATTTAAACTTGTGCACCCTTTGCAACTCACACTTGTCCAAAATTATTGGCGGAAGTCGATCAAAACGCTTACTCCCCACCTCAAAGAGCATCACCTGGCTTTTCTGCACGTTATATACTAGTCCATGAGACTTTGCATATTTCTCACAGATGGATACAAGCTTTCTCATGCCACACACAGACGCACTTAGCAACACCATGTCGTCCGCATAACTAATGTTATTTACGCTAACGCCATCTATGTAGCAGCCGACCCTGGTGCCGCTTAGCTCGCCTATCAGTTCATTCACATACAGGTTGAAGAGCGTTGGCGAGCTTATCCCCCCCCTGCCTCACTCCGCACTCCAACCTGTATGGTTGAGACAACAAACCATCCCACCGCACACGGTTGACCTGGCTCTTATACCAATGTTTGAGGATGCTTATAAGCTCTTTTGGCACTTTGGAGTCTTGGAGCTTTTGCCATAACAGATCATATGAAACAAGGTCAAAAGCCCTAGAAAGGTCCAGGAAGCACGCAATAACAGGTGTTTTACGCTCCTTATAGTAATTAACAGCGTGCTTAACAGACAGGACAGCTGTTTCAGTTGACAGCCCAGGCCTGAACCCAAACTGATTATCATGATGTGTGATATATTTGTTAAGTTGCTTATTAAGCACGCTATCAAAGACTTTCGATATTACAGTTGCAAGTGAGATAGGCCTATAATTATTTTTGTCGGATATATCTCCTGTCTTATTTTTAACTATCGGCACTACTATTGTTTGAATCATTTTACTGGGTAGATAACTGTGCCCCAAACAAAAACTATATAACATATACAAGACTCTAGATAAATGAGATCCAGCAAATTTTAGATGTTCTATGCTGAGTCTGTCGTGGCCAGGGGATTTAGCTCTAGACATAGATTTTATAATGACTTCAATATCTTTAATAGTACATTTTATCTCCCTTTTTACTTCGAACTCAGCATCTAGCATCGAGTGCGAGGGCCCTAAAGGAGAATTTACAAAAAAGTGATCTTTGAACATGTCAGCAATTTTTTCAGGATCATCTTCCTTACCAAAGCTCACAGGGAGACCCGGCTTACATTGTAACTTGCTCGTATGCTTCCAAAAGGAGCGAAAATCGTTTTTCGAATGATGTGAGGCTAGTAGATCCATCTTTATTTCATTCTCGTGATCTTGGCACCATTTCAATCGCGATTTAAATTGCCGTCTAGCCTCACACATTTCCTTATAGATACTACCACAAGATGGTCTACCATGCCAAACCCAGAGACGAAACTTAAGCCTAGCCTCCCTGTGTGCCCCAGCTACATGTTTGTTCCAGCCTGTTACGGTCTTTTTTACCCGTCTCATACATTTACGGCTTACTACAGCCGCTTCGCTCAAGGCACTAACAATTTTATTATACAGGTTATCAATAACAGATTTATGTTCGGGATTACAACACATATTATCACAACAACTTCGAAGTTCGTTTGGAAAGTCAATTAACCGTAACCTATCATGACATTCATTTTTAAACGTATCTATTTCCTGTTGGTTTCTTTCACCCCATATAACAGTGTTTGGTTTTAAAATTTGTCTTTGTAATTTCTTAGGTAAAATAACATTTAAATTACATTCTATGAATAAGGGAAAAAGGTCCGACCATGAAATATCATATACGACATATGCTGTAAGTACAGAGTGAGCTGCTGCTTTAGTAGTGATGCAGTGGTCAAGCCAGCGCTTCGAGCCATGCGCTTCACTAATGAAAGTGTGTGTCGTCGAAGACACACCTAATATTTCAATGTCCATACAACGCCACTCTTGATCTACACAATAGTCTAACATCTCGTTATAGAATAACTCCGTCGGGTGTGCATTAAAATCACCCAACACATAAGCGCAGTCTATACTACAGCTATCAATTATTGTACTTACCAAACTAAGTACATCCGTGAAGTCCGTTAAGTTTGTCACTGCATCCGTTGGCATGTACACGCTCATCACTAATAATGACTTATCTTCTAACACAATTTTAACGGCACATATACGGGGGTTATGACATTGAAGAACAACCACATCACGAAATACACTCCGTCTCCACAATAGGGCTACCCCTCCGTGGGGCCTTCCACGTAACATTCCTGCCGTAGTATCTACCGCTGATACACCTGTGCAGCTGAACTCGTCACTTATACTATTAAGGAATGGCAACTCGTCTGGTAACAACCATGTTTCCTGCAATGCTATTATATCTGATCTCTTACACAGGTCACGTATAGCTTCTATAGAACGTTTAACATTCTTGCAATTAAATGTTACAAATTTATAAATGTTATCATTCATTAAAGATTAAACAAAACGTCGGAAATGACAAAAATATACCACACGGCTCTTAAAAATACGTAGTTACTTTTATATAGCCTTTAACTGGGAGGCTGTGAGGGCATCGCCTCAGGGAGGGCGCGTTATCTAGATCGACGTCCTCAGTCGCGACGTTGCATGCGATATTGAATCTGGGCTCATTACGGCATTCGGAGGATCGCAATATTGAACTGCGAACGTTAATCGTTATAAATAAATACACATTTAGACGGGGATTAACGCTAACTACGGAGGCAGCACATGGCGACACCAGCCCGCCCGTGACCACGACCGGTGCAACTCGGTCGAAACGTCGGGTATAAAGAGTATGCGTAGTATGCCTATATAATATGTAGTTAGCGTTAATCTCCGTCTAAATGTGTATTTATAATGGAACGCGATAGTTTAAAAGGTATACGTTATAAATAGATTGGAATGCTTTTCGTTTTACCATTCATTTGGAGCCGTAGGCGTAGCTAATCCTAGTCATGTGCCTTAGTCCCTGACTTACCTTTAGGGAATAATAGACGTGACGTGAATCGATGTATGTATGTTGTATTAGTTTGGTGGTTAATGCCCGTAATTAAAAACAACTCGAGCTCCTTCGTGCTTTGCTCCTCCTAGACCGATTCTGAGGTAAAGTTTTCATTTAACTGAACTATAAATATAGGACAGAATAAAATTACTTACAATTATAGTAACAAACGATTAAAAGTGGATTTATTGTCGGTCCTCATTGCCTAGTCTCTGACTAACCCTTCGGGGATAATAGTCGTGATTATATGTATGTAATATGTTTGAGATAATTTGGATTTTTGTCATGTTTATTTATTTTATTGAAACCGAAATATTTGTATAAAATCTATATAAATACATAATCACGACTGTTATGTCCGAAGGGTTCAATTTTTTCGTACAAATTGTCTGAATACTTCCTAAATTCTGGGCATATCCACTTTTTAGGATTTAAGTTCAACCGAAACCTTACAACAATTTATCGAATTGCTATTTATTTATTCATTCCATTACATGCCAGCTAACAGACTACATGTCCAATACACAGGCAAGTTATACATTAAAAACTAAATACAATAGAGAATTCACCAATAGGAAAATAACAATTAATACACAATAAAAAAATAATTACATTTCGAAATTTAGAAAATTAAGTTACTAATATGAAAATTAGGAAATTTAATTATTTAAAAATAAATTACATAAACATATGAAATACAACTTAAAATACCTAATGTCAATAAAAAATCCAATTTAGCACATATTAAGAAACTGGTGAATCACTGCCACCAGCCGTCCCAGACCATCCGCAAAAAGATCTTAATCATTGTATTGAGCGAGCATGTCCCCAATCAGGCTGTGCGCGCGCACGGTGGGTGCTTGTGCGGCATGGTGGGTCCGCGTGGCGGGCGTTTGCAGCAGGCGCGGCCGGCGGCGCGGCGCCAGTAGGCCTGAGGCGTCACGAGGGATTCGCAAAGGCACTGAGAGGCATGTTCTCCCGAGCACATACGGGCAATCTACCTTATGGTATAATATGGAGAGGTAGTGCACCATAAGAAGCAGTTTTCTTCTGGCGGCAAGCGTATCAAGACCCACCATTCCGTATACAAACAAGGATGGATAAAGGAAGGGATAGTACCCGTGAATCCTTTTAAACAGCCAACGAGCAAACTTTCGTTGAGTTTTTTCTACCATGAGACTATACTTGTTTTCATGGGGGTCCCAAATGACTGATCCATATTTTAGTTTGCTGCGCACATACGCATGGTAAAAAACTTTATCCAGCAATTCACCATTAAATATCTTAGCTATCTTAGCTATCTTAGCTTTCTTAGCTATCTTAGCTATCTTAGCATCTTAAAGAGTAATTGAGTTCATTTTTCTGTTAAATCGAATAGAGTATTTGGGCACGTTGATCCAGGTTGCAGTCGTAAGATGATAGTCGTTACAACCAACCCACGCGGGTTAGGCCAGTGGGTGATTCATAGCCTATACTCATGTTCTTGACCATGTGGGAAGGTCTGTTCCCAACAGTGGGACGTTTATAGACTGATAATAAAATATAATAAAAATAACCTGTCTATCTGTTGGTTTGCCTGATAGAGTTAGTAATAGTAATAGTAATACTCGTATGTCAAATATTTTACTCTAGTGGGTGAAACAACAGATACATAGGTTATTGACACCGGCCGTAAGTTGGTAACGCTTCACAGGTGAGAGAAGTTCTATGAAGAAATGTAATTTTTGTTTTGATTAGTTTGTATTTGCATTTAAACGTTGAGGCTATATATTGGCTATATATATTGTTATATATATTGGATTAACAATTAATGATAGAAACTTTAGAACTTTAGCGTTTCTTAATAATGTTTAACGAGGTTTAACGCAAACCTTAAAATATAGGTATCCTTGGCAGGCTGGCATTTTTTTTTATTATTCGACGTATGTTTTAATATTTCTAAAAGAGAAATACTCTAGATACACGTCTCTACTACTTACTTACTTCAACATAGCGCTTAGTTTTTATCTCCTTTTACAATAAAACGATAATGGCGAAAACAGATGCTCAATTCACCCAGAAGCCTCTACTAAAGAGGAATATCTTACGGCCAAACTGTCGTAACAAAACAATGTTGTAAACACTGTTGCCTAGACGACAAACTAAGATAGTCTTAGCTTTCTGCTTATTACGTCGTTCTAACTCTATGAACTGCCAAGCACTGATTGAATACTGACTTGAGTGCCTAGCGGGATTGGTGTTAAACAAGTGGACATCGCAGACCATGGACCTCCCCCCTCCCGCCTTCATAATTGATACTCCTTGCTCAAAGAACCTACTAATTCCTCAAGGTCACATTCTCGCATCTGCGACTCCTCTCCTTTTGCGTGTCCATGGAAGACGGTGAATATATTCCATCAGGTGACCAGCTCGCTCGTTCGCCTTATTTTCACATTAAAAAAAACAACAATAATGCATCATCAAACCTCCTTCATTTTACATAGTTCCTGCTCGTGTGTTTGTTTGCTATACAACACAATTAGGTAACCCCCGAATCGTTTAAGCATTCTATTGTGTCTGCGGCCGGCGCCGGTTGACTTAGGCACTTTTGTCACGCGTCGCCCACGCGGTATCCAATTCCCGCCATTACGTGCTTCAAGTGGCCATTTTGAGATAGTTTACGAGTACGAGGCTGCCTTCGCGCGCCCTTAAGGTGGACCCTTCGAGATTCTGTTACACGATACCTACCGAGGATTCGGTACTCGATGTACGTTTAAAAATAGTTTATTTATGACGCAGGTTGTGGCTAATTTGCTGGTGTTTCGCAGTTTCGTACAAACGTAAAATCTGACACAATATTCGCCAAACACATTGAATATTACAAAATATAGAACAAAAAGTAAAAACTTTGTATACGAAATAAATTGCTGAACTTTCAATTTACAATTAAATTTGAGAGTGGCAAGTTTATTAACTGATATGTTGATTATGTTAATAAAATTAAAAGATGTCTCATTATAATTATTGATGTAGCATTTAACGTATAGGTGACAGCTAATAAATAAACAAATTATAAGTTTACTATAAAGAAACAATATAAGTGTGTCAGGTCCTAGCAAGTGGAAAGCTGTAATCACTTTCCGGGCATGGTCTTATGTTAAAAATTATAAAGTAAGTACTAACTATATTGTTAATATTAGTTAATAACCGTGTCGCTTAGCAGTGAAAGAATACTACCACCGCCCTCTCCTCCCTTGGGTGTCGTAAAAGGCGACTAACCGACTAAAGACTGCACACTCATCCAACAGCATATAGCGGCGATGGGCTCACCACCTATCACGCTGAGCACATGTGCAGTCGCTATTTGGTAAAAAGTGGACTATGGCAGAGGACTGCTTTTGCGGTCCTCACATTGCCTATAGTCTCTGACTTACCCTTCGGGGATAATAGTCGCGATTATATGTATGTTGTATATTGTTAATAAGTTTAGGTGCAGTGGTTTAACATAGATTTTTGTATAAAAAGTGAACTTTTTAGTGCGTTTTGTAGCAAAGTGAAGTTAGAGGAAGGTCCGTAGACGGCATGACAAGGCAGAGATAAGAGAGATCGCCGGATAGGACGCTGGAAGGGACCAACAAGGCCACCATTGTTTATGAATGCATTAGGATCGAGAGAAAATGTTTAAAAATGATCATTCATGGAGCATTTTAAAATTAACAAATTACTTGAATAAATGAATATTCAATTCAAGGCTACTTTTTCTACTCAATTATGTGTTTGTTTTTTAATTATAAATATTATGTTTAACAACTTTCGCGGAACTAAAGCTTTAATTTCGAACATAGTTGTCCATACCGTCATTTTGAAGTCAGTCAAAGTGAATCATCAAATTAGAGTTATAACTATGAAAAGTGTGTTATGATCACAGTAAATGTAATGCCGTGCCTACCCTTTCTGGAAGCGGCCGTGATTGGGCGTGATGTGTATGTACAAGTATTTTAATCATGGTAAAAATGCCGAAATCCTATTGCCTGTCCTAATAATATTATACGCGAAAGTTTGTAAGTATGGATGGATGTTTGTTACTCTTTCACGTATAAACTACTGAATGGATTTGGATGAAATTCGGCATACAGATAGTTTATAACCTGGATTAACACATAGAATACTTTTTATCCCGATATTCCCACGGGAACGGGAACTACGCGGGTGAAACCGCGAGCTCCTGCTAGTACTACATACTAGTGAGAGCTGTGTGGTGGTGGTGACTCATTAGTTAAAGAATACTACCAACCCATCTCCTCCCTTGGGTGTCGTAAAAGGCGACTAACGAATTAAAGACTCAAACTCAAAATTTCTTTATTCAATAAACTTAAAATAAGCATTTTGAATCCTCTAAATTTATTTGGATGGATGGGCACCCGCCCACCCACCCCACCCATTCAGGAAGTCTTTTAGCTGTGGAGAAGAACAGGTCCAAGAAACTCCACAGCTTTAAAATAATATAGAAGTAACGACATTTATAAAACAACATGTTGTTACCAAGTTATACAATCAGTTATAAAGATAATGGATTAAGAAAAAAATAATGCAAATATATTATTATAACCAGGCTGTTTTGTCTTCTAAATATTCCTTGACTGTGTATTAACCTTTCTTAGGTAAACAAGATTTTACACGATTCTTAAACTTATCTAAAGGTAAATCTAGTATAGTACTTAATATTTTATTATAATAGTGTATACCTTGCCCCAAGAAAGAGCCGAGAACCTTTTGTAACCTAACCAGTGGCATTACTAGTTTTGATTTAGTTCTAGTATTAAAATTGTCTATCGTTATTTGGTGAAACGTGGTTTGTGTATATACTCACATTAACCGGTAAACGAGCGCGGTGTAATGTTCTTTAATTAATACATTCATACATATAATCACGAATATTATCCTCGAAAATTTAGTCAGAGACTAGGCAATGAGGACAGCTAAAGCAGTCCTCTAAAATAGTCCACTTTTAATAAATAGCGACGCACATGTGTTCATCATGACAGACGGTGAGCCCATCGCGCTCTATGCTGTTCGATGTAACTACACTCGGCGTCAAAAAAATCGCACCTCTTAGAAAATCACTTTCAAATGTCATTTACTCTTGATATGCACATGCAGTCGCATTAATTATGATTTTATTTACAAGGTTACTTAATTAACTTAATAAAAAACATTACTTTTCATTATCAAATAAAACCTAATGCAACAAATAAAGTGTCACAAAAATTCGATGCAAATTTTGCTACCCGTGAGAGTTGCTAGTTGCGCTTCCTTTGTGGGTATAAAACGGTCAACACGGGTTCAATGTGGGTCATTCGCTATTCAACCGTTGAAGAGGACACACGCACAGATTTTGATGGATACCACAGCTGATAAAGCCGCTCAAGTGGTTGCACTACTGCAATCAGGGGTGCGGCAGTGTGATGTCGCCCGGCAACTGAACCTGAGCCGTTATTCCGTTCGAAGAGTGTACCAGCGCTTCATAGAGACCGGTGGCTATATCCGCAGACACGGTTCGGGTAGACGTCGCTGCACTTCGGAAAGAGACGACCGGTTCGTTGTGTCGAACTCTTTGAGAAATCGTTTCTCCAACGCTGTTGAGTTGCAACAGCAGCTCCAGGCAGTTCGCAGACGCACCGTAAGCGTATCTACGGTTAGAAGAAGATTGAAGGAGAAGAAGATAGCGGCCCACAGAGCTGCTACGGGTCCAAAATTGACTGCAGCGCATCGGCGAGCCCGCTTGCAGTTTGCTCGTGACCACGTCGATTGGACCCTTGAGCAGTGGAGAGCTGTTCTCTTCTCAGACGAGACGCGAGTGTGTCTTTTCTGCAACGACCGACGGAGAAGAGTATACCGGAGGCAGGGTGAACGTTTCGCCCAAGCCTGCATCCAGGAGACGGTGGAATATGGTGGCGGATCCTGCATGTTCTGGGGCGGTATGTCTGCTGCCGGCAAAACCGACCTTGTCTGCGTCTCCCGGACTGGAGGTGCTCGCGGACAAGGGTCGCTGACTGCTCGCCGCTATGTCACTGAGGTCCTGGAAGTGCATGTGGTCCCCTTTGCCGAATCTTTTGGCGAGGGGTTCACATTAATGCACGACAACGCTCGCGCTCACACTGCAGGCATCGTGAGCGACTTCTTGCAGAGGTCCCAAATCTCTGTGATGCAGTGGCCAGCGCGAAGTCCGGATCTGAATCCTATAGAGCACCTCTGGGACCATCTTAAACGTAAGGTTCGATCTCGGGATCCAGCTCCTTCGACTCTACAGGAGCTCCAAGACGCGGTGATTGAAGAATGGGGGCTTATCGCTCAAGAAGAGCTCCTGAAGTTGGTGAGGTCCATGAGGGACCGTATGGAAGCCGTGATCAGGGCAAGGGGGGGTAACACTAGATTTTAAGTTAATTTTAAGACACTTTTTGTACATTTTTCTTTGTAAATTATCTGTTGTTAATTAGGACTTAATTAAGGATTTTTATTATTTTATTAATTTTAATGTTGTTTGTATAATTATAATTAAACAGAAAGTTAAATTTAATTGTTTTTTGATACTCCTTTTTGTTACCTTTCTAATGATACCCAACACTATCCTCTACATAAGGTTTAAGAATTTTTAAAGATGATTTTTAAAAGGTGCGATTTTTTTGACGCCGAGTGTATGTGCAGTCTTTAGTCTGTTAGTCGCCTTTTACGACACCTAAGAGAAGGATGGGAGTGGTAGTATTGTTTTACCGCTACGCGACATATTTTTATTTAGTTAATAGTAGAATTATTAAACGAAAAAAAATAACCGAAATCCATGGCCACCCTTCAGAAGCAAGCGTTCGCTTTTCTTTCAAATTTGACGCGGGCGGCTCGGACCTATTTTAAAAAGATATAAACCCGGTGGGGCGGCCGGCGCAGATTCGAGCTCTCCAGCTGTTATCCCGGAGTGCCGGTATTTATTGTAATGGCGGGGTTTTATGCCTGTACTTACTCATTGTTTTGGTGGTCGACTCTACACGTGGCGGAGTGTTCATGTGGATAACAATATCGGCTGAAATTAAGACGGAGACAAATTAGAGACTAACTAAGTTTTCATCATATTTTTGTATTGGAATAAAATATAAATGAACTGCATACAACGTGGTTTTAAGGTTATTATATGTCTAAGAGACTAGAAGAAGCTACAAGAAACTCGGTAAGCGCAAGGTCCTCAAACAACATAGTACAATAAAATATTTAGTATTAGATAAAACATCACAACAGCAATAATAAACATTAAATTGCTTTAATTTATTTATACTATTAGTAGGTAGGTTTATATTATTTGTTTATTAAATGTTAAATTGGCTTAAAACGCAAGTAAAAATATTGTAATTAAAGATACGGAAAACCGGGGTCTCCTGAAATAGTTATTACTTGTTTCAAATACTTAACAGGTTGGTCCCAGCCACTTATGTTAAACTGAAGTTTTTTGTGTGAACTTTTACATTTTTTACTTATTTCTTTATACTATTTACTACTTAGTCACGAAATTTCCAAATTAATATTTTTCAATGTTACATTTCTTTTTCATTATTTACTTTTTGAGTGACGTCATTTCTACGGCATAAAGAAAGTTGTCCTTCCCAGCGAGTTGCTTATCACGCGTTGTCCAAGGTGCCCTCCATAATAGAGTTGGCCAGATGATTTGTCGGATCGATCCCTATTTTCGGAGATTGGATTTGTAGATCGTCCCGATAGCGAGGGAGGGGTAAACGGTTACCGGGGCGGTGTTATCGCTGATTTGCCTATATCGATTCGGATGCTTCTTTTGTATAGAAAAAGTCCACAATGTCCGAAGTGTGGACAGAGACCACAGCGATACGTATGCCACGATCCTGCCACGATTCTTATTGAAATGGAACACTTTTTTACGGATTAACTCGTTTTTAATTTACTATTTACATATTTTTTTATATTGTCCTGACGTTTCGAACCCTTTACAGAGTTCGTGGTCACAGGGATACTAACGCGAGTTAATCCGTAAAAAAGTGTTTCATTTTAATGTGTAGTGCTCGCTTAAACCTCAGAAAACAATACACTTCCCATTCTTTATTTAGGCTGATTTCACAGTCACGCGTTTGACCAGCGCCGGCCACAAGCGCGCGCTACACTACATAGTAGTTGCGCGTTTGAACTGCGTGATGACTATGAAACGCAACTACAATCTAGTGGAATTGTAAGCGCGCGCGTGTGGCCGGCGCTGGTCAAACGCGAGACTGTGAAATCAGCCTTACTCTTATAAAATTTATTCGTTTAAAATATACATTATTAACCGTGTCACGTAGCGGTGAAAGAATACTACCACCCCCTCTCTTCCCTTGGGTGTCGTAAACGCGACAGACTAAAAACTGCACATACAACAGCATAGAGCGGCGATGGGATCACCACCTGTCACACTGAGTACATGTGCAGTCGCTATTTGGTGAAAAGTGGACTATGGTAGAGGACTGCTTGTGCTGTCTTCATTGCCTTGTCTCTGACTAACCCTTCGGGGATAATAGTCGCGATTATAATTATGTAAGTAGGTACTAAAAATACCGACCACACCGAATTACACCCAAATCTGATCGGCGGTTAGACGTTTTGATATCTGTATCATAATTATCATCATTTCAATTACTTATTTTATATCACTAGCTGTAGAGTAGGATTATATTAGTTAAGAGTATGTTACAGTCAAAAAAAAATATTTGTGTAAATCTGTCTTCATTGCCTTGTCTCTGACTAACCCTTCGGGAATAATAGACGTGATTATAAGTATGTATGTAATATAATTTATGCAAAGTAATTTTTGAACTTAGATTATCTAACCTATATCTTCGGTGCCACTTTGAAAACTACTAGTACAACACACGAGACAGTTACAACAATCACAGTATAACAAACATAGATAAAAACAACAGATTAATATGAGAACACTTATTAAAAATAATAGCAATAGGTACTTAACGCATTACTGTCTCACGGCCGCTGCTAAAAAGGTAGCCAATTCAGTATTTAGTCAGGTCCAATGGAGCCTGACGCTGGTTTTCAATGGGCTCCTTCGATAATTTTTTTTTGACATATGGATGCCAATACTTTACAATGTACTTTCTCAATTAAATACTAAAAACTTAAGTAATATAAAACAGATAAATATGGAACAATAAACAGTTTTCTCTTTAAGAGATGGTACTTTGTGCCGAGAAGAAGGAATACAGACCGATCTGTTCATCTGGTATTGTTCAGGTGCGCCTGAGTCCAGTAGTTCTGCAGTGGTATTGGAAAAAGGCCGATGATGATAAGTTGTCAAGAAAAATATTTTATTATGACGTTTATTTTATATTGATGACCTTCTTGGTCGAGTGGTTTGTACACCGGTTTTCATGGTGTCGCCATCTCTGAGGTCCCTGGTTCGATCCCCGGTCGGGTCAATTTAGAAATTATTTTCTAAATTGTCTCGGATCTGGGTGCTTTCTATGTATAATAAGTATTTTAAGTATGTTTATCCGTTGTCTAGTAACCATTTAACGAGTTTCATAACGAAGCTTCTCTTGGGCTATATAATTGGTGTAAGTGTAGGAGAGTTAATTATTATTAACAAACATTTAAACGAGGATTAACGCTAACTACTTATTAAAGGCATCCTACGCATATGTCAGCCCGTGACCACGACCAGTGCAACTCAGTTGAAACGTCGGGCATAAAAAGGTATGCGTAAGATGCCTTTAATAAGTAGTTAGTGTTAATACCCGTCTAAATGTTTGTTTATAATAGAACGCGAATGGAGGTGGCTGCTTTATAGATTCTAACCAAAAGGATCTTTTCACGCTCCCAGCTGCCCACGACACGGCCATCATCAGCAAAGATCCCAAATAATGTTTCTATTCGTTTATTTTTACCGAATTCACGAGATTTTCACGGGTAAGTGAGACTCCAAGGCTCTATGTGAAACATATGTAATGCGACCGCTTCCCCGCCGCGTTCACGTCATATGAACTGTCAAACAGCGCACACACAATTCATACAGCAGTGCGTTATCTAAAATGACCCTCGTAGGGCCGTATCGCAATCGCCGCCAGCGACGCGAGAATACGAGTGCCTGATTCCCTATTTTGTCGGGAGAGTGAGTTCCAGCCGTATGATAATGTACTTGTGTAATAGAACTTTAATGTGTTTATGTTTTATAAAGTAAAACTCTTTACACGCAATAATAAGTACTATATTATAAACATGTAGTATAACAATAATAGATTAGATTTTCTCTTAAATATTGTATTTTAATAGATGTACTGAATGAGTAAAACTGGAGGCACCGCCTGGCGTGCATGAAAAGATTAATGGATTTGAATGAAGCGAAAGAAGTGTGTAAGGCGTGAGATTTTGTGTATATGTATTTGTATCTATATTGTATATTAGGCGGTTAAAGTTACTCGCGTCCGTAGGTTTACCCTTGAGAGCCTACACGTGACCGTGCACGTGGTGGTGCTTAATGAGTGACACTGACTGAGTGGTAGAACCACGCTGCGTTGCAGCTAGCATTGGGCTTGCTCGTCCGTCTCACGAATATCCGGCGTGAAATAATGGCACATAATGCTGTTGTATTTCGTCCGGCGAGTGAGGGTACCGGAGGCCCCTCTTCCCTTAAGAGGCCTATTACATCTCGAATGTGATTTTTGCGTAAAATGCCCATTTTTGCATTTTGTAGTAATTTTGCAGTTGTATATATCGTTTTTATCGAAACAGGATAATAAATTTGTGCATAATATTACAAATCTCCATTCTGTGAGCATAAGTTGAATTCGGACGGCCGGCGCATCGCATTTTGTAGTAATGTTGCAGTTGTATTTTTCATTTTTATCGAAACAGGATAATAAATTCATTATAAAATCTTTATTCCTCATGAAGTAACAATTACTCTGGTATAAATTTGGTTATTAATATTTTCGTAGATAGGAGAAATTTACAGTTAACTTATAGCGGTTTTAGAAGTTTTTTGGTTTAGAATAAGATTTTTTTCCTATATAAAATCAATGATATCTAAAAATTCCGAGGCCGCTACGCACTATTCGACTATATAAGAGATAACATTATATTTTTTTATTTCACTTGTTTAGAACAGTAGTTCAATCGATGAGCTCAAAAAAGTGCCTTCGCGCACTTTATGAAAATCTTTCTCTGCAATTTTGATATATTTAAAAAGTAAAGCAAAGTTTACAAAAAGCGAGGCCGCTACGCACTATTCCAATAGCTATTCTACATTATTCAATAAGTCATAATTGTTAATTTATTTTTGTTTCTGAGATCCATAACGCCAAAATTGGCCATTTTACGCAAAAATCACAGTCGAGATGTAAGGCCTCTTAAAGGCTGGCAACGCGTCAGCGACTCCTCTGGTTTTGGTGTTTACTCTCCATCAGGTGACCTGCTTGCTTGTTTGCCTCCTTCTGCTATAAAATATATATTTATATATATGACTTACTGATATGGCAGTTAAATCACTTAGGCGGTTTTGCGGGACACATATTGATTTATTTGTTGTTATTGTATGTACGTAACAAATGATAAATAAATAATAATATACTGAATATAATAAAAACAAAATAAAAGTAGCATTGGAAAAATATGTGTAATCCAGCGCTCTTCGCTACAACACAAATTGGCTTAATCACCAATCACCACGAGCACGATCCGAATGCGGGTTGGTGACCATAAACGCAGGGTATGCATCGAAATCTCCGAAACACACTTTGTACGACCTGGGAATTGAACCCTGGACCTCCGGTTATCGGGCCGAGCTTAGCCACTCGGCCGACACTCGGTTAGTAAAAGTACCTAAGTACCTACTAAACATTTTATATGAAAGCACTTTACTTTTTAAGAGTATTCGGCTAGTCTCGTAGTGGCATTACGTTGTTCTATTCAGATGGTTAGATACTATCTGGATGTCCCCGTGGTGTTCATATCGCGTGGCCCCGGGGCGATGGTCGAGTCGTTCGTTTTAATACGTGTTTCAGCTGTAAAGGCCGCCCCTTTACTGCTCGTATCTAACCAACTGAATAAATATTTCTACATATCCGGCTCGAAGGACCATGTAGCAGCTTACTTTCGTTGAATCGATAAGGGGCTGGATATTGTTAATTCTGTGGCAATAAATAAATACACAGAGACTTCTGGAAATATGTGTTTATTGTTCTGAGATGCCGATGTGTGTGAGATGTAAACATTAGGCATAATTACCAGTATAATACAGCTAATTGTAAAATATTAAGGTTTGTTGACAACATTTAACAACATAACTGCCTATATGGCCTATAGCTCGTGACCGTAGCGACTATGTAGCCTAACTAGTCGCTTCCGGTTAATAGAAGTTACGTTATGGCTATTTCTTTTTATCAAAATGTTTCAGTGTTTGGCATTTGGCGAAATGAAAAGTGGCATAAGGATTTCGGCGCGATGAAAATCAATTCAGAAATGAAAATCAGTATTATACAATATATTTTACTATTCCAAGCAGCGACCCAGAATCATTTCGTAAGTTCTTGTAGTGAACCTTTCGTTGGTAATAAGACACAGGGTGCCAATGGGATTTATAATTCTTGTTGTTTTTGAGTATCCGAGTAGCAAGCGCTTATGATCACGGATATACTCAGCATTTCATCGGATACAAAAAAAAAACAACAAAACGCACTGTAACGCTCCCATTAATAGTTAATATATTCGTAATGTTTGATTGTATGCGTTTATAACGCTCTAATAAACTCGAAAATAACGGAACGTTGAAAAAAAAATACTAAAGCCTTCCCATCTGAGGTAAATACCTAGTCATTTTCTTTAACGTTTTGTTATCTTCGAGTCAATATATTGTTCTAATGATTTACTATTGAAGTGGTAAAAAAATACAGTCATGTTGTTAGAAATGGTGTCACCTCATTGAATTGTTTACTACGAATTAGTCTGCAATATGAGTGACAGAGCCTTGAGATGTTTCCGTGTATTATTATTAATATGCAGCATTATGTTAGTCAAGGATGTGAAGTCATATTTAAATAAGTATTTAACAGCGTATCATTACATACTATAAAGTAGAGTTGCCGTGTTCCTGTGTCTGTTGCACCACCTTATAAACTACGCAATCGATTTTTCCACCGTGTTTACTGAAAGAAAGATCGATAAAACCGTGACGCGTATCGGTGAAAGAATACTACCACACCCTCTCTTCCCTTGGGTGTCTTAAAAGGCCGATGTGCATGCTCACCACTTGTCACGCTGAGCACATGTGCAATCGCTATTTGGTGAAAAGTTGACTGTTTTTGCTGTCCTCATTGCCTAGTCTCTGACTTGATTACCTTTCGGGGATTATAGTCGTGAATATACTTATTATGTATGTGATCCAGCCACCCATGGACCTGGTTAGGCCTTCGATCATGGGTGTCTGAAGGAGGCTGCGATTCGCATCGTTTAAAAACTTATTAACTAATCCCTACCACAGACACTTATCCTAGGGTACTTACCGACTGATCCGATGGTCAGCTTGCCTTACTACCCTAGGAAGGGAGGGGTAAGTGGGAGGAACGGGTTAGGATTAGTCGCAGCCCAGTTGCCGTGGTGTGACGCCTTGCCTCTGGTAGTGTAATTCGCCTGCCAACCCCCGAAGGCTGGTCCAAATAATACCGTCCGATACACCGACCAGTGTCCACTTAGTCCTAGGCCTCCCGATAGGCCTCTTAACCTTAGATTAAAATAAAAAGGGAAGATACGGCATGCTCCTCCTTGCAGTCATTCAAAATATAGTCCTACTCAACTACTTATGCAAACACTCACACACGCACACCTATAAAGTGTAAATCGAGCGAGCAAGACAAAGCAGTAAGTTTCAACGTCAGCAGCGAGTAGCGCGTTGACGTCTCGGTCGCTTCGCAACATCGCAACAGACGAGTACCGTACGACCGATTCCGACGCCACTGCGGAGTAGCGTCTTTCTCTTTTTTTACACAGTAGAGTATCCGCAATAGTGCGATGTAGCCTGTTCGCTCGGCAAATTGTGACTGAAGTGAAATTGTGACTTTAGGCCTAATTTTGGCGGCTCACTCACGAGACGCTAATGCCGTATCTTCTCTTTTTGTTTTAATCTAAGCTCTTAACCTAAAATGCGGCCATGTGCCGAATCAAACAAAGTCAATCAACGCGAGCGCGTACCCTGCAACAGGCCTGCAATCCGCGCACCTTAATCGCGCTGGTTTTAACCGTACAAGGTCTGGCGCTGTGGCTTCAAAGCAGCGAACCGTATTTACGGACCGACCACCATTACCAATTTTTCCCGAAAACGAATGCCGACCGACATGACACTTTTACCGTTTGTCAATGTCAAGACCGTACATGACATTGACACTTGACAGTTTCTTTTTTCTATACCCTTGCAGTTTTGCAGTTCATTGCTGGTTTTAAACAGTATGTATATAAGATCGATAAAGGACGATGGTTTAACAACGAGGACCGCAGATGCAGTCCTCTGCCATAGTCCACTTTTCACGAAATAGCGACTGCACATTACGCGACTCGGTTATACGTATTCTAAAGATATCTACTTATTCTCTATCCTTCCTTTCTTGCTTTACTCACCTTTTATTCTTTAATATTCTCTCTATTTACCCAAGGTTGCCTGGAAGAGATTACTATTGAGCAATAAGGTCTCCTATTTGTATTCTCTTGTCTGTGATTTTTCCAGTTTTCTGTAATAGTTTTTTGTGCAAAATGTATTATTACATATTATTGTATACTCTTTATTCACTGTACTTTTATATATTTAGATATTTTTTTAAATACTTATTAACTAGCGGACCGCTCGCGACTTCGTTCGCGTGGATTCCGTACCCAGTGACGAATTTTTGAAAATATTATATAGCCTATGTCACCCAGAGAAAGTGTAGCTTCCCAACGGTGAAAGAATTTTTCAAATCAGTCCTGTAGTTTCGGAGCCTATTCAATCCAAATAAACAATCAAACCTTTCTTCTTTATAGTATTAGTATAGATAGATTTATTATTGTTTACGCTCTGACTGCCTTACTGAATAATCACCGTAGATCGGAATTGGCAGAAATGATTTTGCCAGAAATTTGCGATTAAATAAAGAACAAACAAAGACGCGACATGTTAATCCTGGTCTGTGAAAAATCTGCTACAAGGAAATGACGTCTACCAAACTTTCCAGATTTTTTAACCGTAAAATCACTGCAGTGTTACTTATTTCTCCATTTCAGTTGAAGAAACAAGGAACTATTTAAAATAATAGGGGGCAGTTTGAGTTCGAGTCACGTGCAAAAGTAATTTTAAAGGGAATCAGGGTCCCCGAAGGGAGTATAGCTAAGTATATTACGATAGATTCCATTTGTAACAGATGGGGTATTGTTTTGTGTGTTTGCCTGTGTTATTTAATAATATGAGGTTGTTTACTATAATTGATAGAGTCGATATTAACATTTAGTTTATAATGGAATCATAAAAAAACAACAATTGTCGTTGTTTCCTTATATACTTAGTGTAATTTGAATTAATATAAAAATAATTTTGAGGCGTCGTCGTCGTCAGTAGCCGAGCGGATAGATGCTCGGGTTGAACGCGAGAAGTCGTGGTTCAATCCCTAAGCTCCGTTAGACTACTGACGTGAACCCACTCTTGCACAGCCATTTTAGATTAACAGGATGAGTTAACGGGACTATTATTAATGTGTTAACCGCACATTAATAATAATCCTACACACTACTACAATATAATATACAAGGTGACTGCTAGAAACTGCAAGAACTTCAAGGGCTGGTGAAAAGATTGCAGACTAACGTAGTACTTGTCGCCCAGCTGACGCGGACGGGTCAACAGACGGGTGGGTCAACGGCCGGCCGCTGCCCGTGCGTTGTACTTAATCGTTATTTAATAGTAGTTAATTCTTTCATTTTATTTTTATTTAGTTATTGCTTTCAAATAAATTAGATACTCAAAGACTATCAAATTAAAATTCATAAAATGAATTATTTAATGAAAAATAAAAAAGCACGAATTTCTTTTTTGTCATTTTTGCTATGTCTAAAACACTTGACCTGACCAGCCCTTGAAGTTTCTTGCGGTTTCTAGCAGTCGCCTTATATACATTCACACTCTCTAGGAAAAGATAGAGCTAATATATAAATAGGTACGAGCCAAACTGCATAATAGCACAATCCAAGTGTCCACGTTCAGCCTTCCACGATCTAGTACAAAAGACAATGATCCAAACAGACCATGGACCACCAGGTCACTGATCATGGCCTGCTTAGAATTAGCTGCGATTCGCAGCGTTAATCTTATAAGTAACCTTATACTAAACTTAAATACTAAACTCACCGGTCGGTGGTGCGGCGATGGTTAAACCGCCTTGCAACCTGAGGATGTGAAGGTAGTATGGGTAGGAAGGAAAGGATGATCGCTGCCCAGCTGCCGTGATGCGGTGTGACGCCTGTCTCGTGGTAGCGTACCTCGCCTGCCGAATCCTCGTAGGCCAGTCCAAATCACACTCGCACACATCCGTTGCACCCCGGCCAATTACACATACGTGTTATTCCGAAAACAGACCGATATTGAAGTGAACTGACATACGAATGTCAATGTCACCGCCATGACACTTTTATTATTCTACCCTGTTTATTGTCAAAATAAATAATTAATACACCTATTGTAATTTTCATTAATGTTTATTGTTTTGTATGTAAAGATCATTATTTATTTATTTATATAAATTTTAATTTTAATGTGTAATCAATAACTTATCTAATTGTATTTTTATTTGATTGTATAATATAATGTGATTTTATTTTATAATTGTAATGTAATGATCCATGTTGGTCGAATAAATGAATTTTATTATTATTATTATTCTCGCATTTATTTCTTTCCATAAATCTAGGTTTTTTATAATATTCCATATAAAAATAATAAACAAAACTACTATAAAACATTAAACATTATAAAAAACCTAAACCTAGAGTGCCGCCGGCAGCGGGGCAGGGCCCAAGCTACCGGTGGTTAGGGCTGCAGAGAGAGGAACCTCCTGACGATGCGTGCCGTGTCAAGAAGTACCGCCTTCTGTATCTGGCCCTTGATCCAGCCGTCTAGCGAGAGTCTCTTGAGATGTTGGTCGAGACTCTTCGCTATTAGGCCGTTTGCAGATACGACTATCGGGACAATGATAGTCGAGTCAACATCCTACATGGCGGTAACCTCGTAAGCCAAGTCAAGGTACTTGCTCAGCTTGTCCTTCTCAGCCTTCACGAGGTTCTCATCATGTGGGACGGTGATGTGGTGATTATTATTATTGCTGGTTTTAAACAGACAATATTTCTCAATAACATTGCAACTCCAACAGTTGCAATGTTATTGAGAAATATTGTTTAATCTAGGAAAAATACATAAACTACTCTATGTTTGACGATGAAAGTGACGTAAGGTATAGCCGATCTTGACTTCTTAAAACTACACAAGTACATACATATAATTACGGCTATTATCCCCGAAGGGTTAGTCAGAGACTAGGCAATTAGGACCGCAAAAGCAGTCCTCTTAAAACTAACATTATCTACAGAAAATGTAAGTAAATGGTTCGAGGGCACGAACCCGCACCTTAAGGCATTCTGGCCAAGCTTTAGGGTACTGTGCCTTATAGAATCTATCATTAGATTCTACATACGGAGTGTTTGTAAAAGTGCTGACACAACTGAACGAATGAAATTTACAAAGCAAGTACAGAAAGGTTTATATCTAACCTAAATGAAAAAAAACCTGTTATATCCCTTCGCCTGTCAGCACTTTGTGATGGTAACGTTATCTAGATTCCTCGTCATTCCCTCAAATAAAAAATAATTAAACATTAACCGCTATAGTCATAACTTTAAAGCAAAAAAAAGGGAAAGCGCATACTCAATTCCTTGGGGTAGCATAAACTTGACTTCTGTTTCTGTTTAATTACACCCTGGCGCCGCCAGAGGGCGGGCCGAGTTAAAAAGTTAATTAGCTTGAATTTTAATTGTGGGGGAGGCGACGGGCCGCTATGGCCGGTTACGGTTCGGAAACGTTTTGTCGGAAAGCCGTTGTAATCGTTTTGAACTTGGTAAATTAGCGGTCATAATGCAGATTTTATAAAAGTGTGTATTTTAGTATATCTCGGGGATTGTGTGAGGATATCTGTAAAGAGACGGTTCGAGCAGTTGACTAATTGTTGAACGTCTGTCAGCCTCACAAACCTGCGTACTCGTACGTCTACGGTTAAAGAATTTATCTATCAAAATACAAATTAATTATTGTTTATGTTCGTTTGTAATTTCAACACTCAGATTTAAGTGCTGGCGAACGTAGCGTTGGTATAGTAAATACATGTGGTTCAATAACTTCTATTAACTATAGTTTGTCAATTTTATTAACGGAACAATACTAAATGCAATCAAATCGAATAATGAATAGTTTTTATGCTCTTAAAAAAAAGAAGATTCACTATCAAAAATTAAACAACACTAAATTAAAACTGACGACTGAAAAATAGATATAAGTAGAAATGTTACAGAGTTGCACGAATTCTACATCGATACGCAGACACCTGCTTCCTTAACTACGACAGTGTTCTTTTAACGTGGCAAAATATTCCAACGAAAATCTGTGATCGCCTTCCTTCTTCGTGCACTTTTGTCTAGAACAGGCGAAACTCTTCACTTCCTTAACTTAGGTAATATTGAATTAATATGCAAAACATTGTTTAAGTAAACAACGAATGCATTTAACTTTTACAAGCAATTGTCTCCGTTTGCTGATTAACATTTTTTTTGTTTCTTGTATTTTTTCAGTAAGTATTTGTTTCTTTGTGTATTCTTTGCTAAGAGCCTGAGCAACGCCGCCGCGCCAGTTAAGAGGAAACACTACGTCGAAGTGGCATGCAAAATTCTCATACAAAACACAGAAAAACGAGGTTTCGTAGTCCCCTGTTTTCTCCTTCAGAACTGGACCAATTTCTATTACTTTTTCAGCATCAGTTAAAGAAAGAGATTTTCTATGTCTGCATGTTTGATTTTTTTAAACCAGCCACTAATGTTTCTGAAGACTCTTTAAAACGGAGTGATTTCGCTAAATTTTGAACGCTCCTGGTAATTAAATGACTTAATGCAAAAAACTCAAACATTGAGACATAGAAAATCTCTTTCTTTAACCGATGCTGCAAAAGTAATAAAAATTGGTTCAGTTTTGAAGGAGGAAATAGGGTACTACGAAACGTCCATTTTCTATGTTTTGTATGAGAATTTTGCATGCCACGTCGACGTAGTGTTTCCTCTTAAGTTCCTAAATACTTATTTAGTAGTAAACCTAGGGTACAGCCTAGGCTATACTTTAGCTAAATAGATAAAAAGCGTAACGGATAGATGCTGGGGTTTAATGCAAGAAGTCGTGGTTCAATCCCTGTAGATCAGTTAGTCAAACTATTAGATTAACTTCGTGGCGTTAGATTACTTGTTTGCATTCACGTGACCCGAAACGAAAAATATATATAAAAAAATATTAACGTGCAAGTACTCCTTACTAACCCGTTAAATAAAACAAAACTTTTTTTTTTTTCGATGTTGTTTAATAATAATCTTAATGAATGGCTTCGCGGGTTACGCATTAAGCCAATTTCAAGTGGTATTGCTTTTAAAAGTACATTAAGTTTGTACGGAAAAATGATTAAAAATGGAGTGGAAAAATCTCAACACGTGTTGTTGCAAAAATAACAAGGGATGTTGTTAATTTCTGTTTGCTTCTGTCTGTCATTCCATTTTGAGAAACATTGCTCTATGATAAATTTACCATCATCCATTTCATTTGCTTTAGCAAAGAACTAAAGTTAAACAGAGAGTCAGCATTGAATCCCGTTTGAAAATTTATAATTAAAATGGAGCGTGAAAGTTTAAAAGTGTACCAAGTAGTGTAATCACAAGAGGGAGGTTCCTAAATCTCGCGAGCGAATAAAAACAATTTGAATTTCAATGCAAGAGGCGAACCCACCGCAGAAGCGTCGGCAGCGATATATTATATAAAAATGTAGCACCAAGTTTTTTAGAAAAGTGAACTAACATCTACACAATGTGATTGTGAAGGTTTTATTCTTCTGAATATTGAGTAGGTACGGAAACAGTTTGCGTACGTCTTCCCCTTCCGCTGCGCAAAGCTTAAGTGATAGCGTTTCGTATTATTTTTTCTATTTATCTGGTGGTATTGTTCGTTTTGGACATTAAAGAAACACTTTACACACTAAACCTAGAAATTTGTCCATTCTACACTGTTTGTCAATATCATAATAATCAAACTTCACTAAACCGGTTCATTGTGCCTTTCTATAGCTATCAAACGTATTGGTGTATAATTCTTAAGTTAAAACTAATTTTAGGTAAAAAAAATCTTCAGCATGAATGCCGGGGGCTGCTGTTCTTTTACCTATTATGGAACCCGCATCGGTGTAAGATATATTCGGTTCACTCACTGTTTGACCGTCATGTTCAGGCATCCTATCCCCTTGGCATGGCGCTAGGAGTCTGTGTAAAACTAGGCCTCATCGTAAATAAGGGTTTTTTAGTGTAAAGTTAACAACGTATTGTTCTATTTTGAAGCAATGGCAACTGCAACAACAAGCTTCGATACATTTGAAAGTGGTAAACAAAAGTATTTCACGTTAACTCAGTCTAGTAGTGAATTAATTGGTACTTGGTGTGATGGCAAAACTCATTGTGGGGATATGAAAAATAACTTGGTTTTTCTCTCTTTCAGTTAAGGCTCCCGCTCTAAAAAAGAGGGACGCTTGAATAAAGAGTACAAAAAAAGGAGAAAGAATACCAATCGCAGCCCCTCTCTCCGTCCGGTGGGTGTCGTAAGAAGCGACTAACGGACTCTTTCGAGCGATGATCTGCTCCACTGGTGGTAGGGCTTGACCCGTCTGGTTGGTGACCACCGTACGAATGGTGTAAAACCCGTCAAGTGACTGCTTGTCGGTCGCGTTTCGGGATCAGCCAGCGTATAACCAGAGCTCAAGAGGATGATGCTGCGATGTATTTGGTCTGTGGAGGCTTCCGTCAAACCAGTGCCAGGAGGACTTCGTTAACCTGCCGACCAGGGAGACCCGTAGAAACGGTTGTCCCGCTGGCCGCCCGTGGCACAGTACAAGGGCCCAAGCGAGCCTAACCAGCTCGTGAGGCTGCCTCACCATGCCACGCATAATCTCGGGGTGGTCCGTCGTGCCGGTTGGTGACCGGAAGGTGGGGTCCCGGCAGCCATTCCCGGGGGGGTTCGGGGGCCCTTCCGTTCGGCAGGTTAATAATACTCGTCTGTGGGAAAATTCCTGGGGAAACAGGCCACCACACTTTGACCATTCGCATCGCGGCATCATTTTCTCGATTCACGCCTCTCTCTTTCCACTCCTAAAATGACAGCGCCTAACAACAAAACTGGTTCTACAGCGGTGCACACCCCCACCACAACCTTACCGTTTGAGGTGGAGTTCGCTAACATCCGCGGACTCCATGCAAACCTCAATGCCGTCCACCACCATCTTGAGACGGCACGGCCAGCAATGTTGTTCCTGACGGAGACACAAATAATCCGCCCAGCTGACACCACCTACCTGAACTATCCCGGCTTTGTGCTTGAAGAATCCTTCAAAGCCAAAGCCGGAGTTTGCTTATTCGTTCGGGCGGATGTTTGCTGTCGCCGTCTGCGCTGTCTGGAGGACCCTTCCTTCTCCCTCCTAGTGGTACACGTCGACTTAGGCTCTCATTGCCGTGTCTACGTCTGCCGATCCCATAACGGCGACATGGAGACAACTCGACTAATTGAACATCTTAGTCGGGTAGCAGATGATGCGCAGGAGCGGTTTCCATCGGCGGAACTGGTGTTTTTGGGGGACTTCAACGCCCACCATGAGTTGTGGTTAGGTTCCTCCAAAACAGACCATGCTGGTAGAACTGCCCACGCATTCGCTCTCACGCATGACCTGACGCAACTGGTGAACCAGCCCACCAGGATCCCAGACATAGTTGGCCATGCGCCCTCCTTACTCGACCTTCTGCTGACGAGTCGCCCAGCTGGATACCGGGTGGAGATTCGAGCTCCTTTAGGTTCCTCGGATCACTGCTTGATATCCAGCACAGTGCCCTTGGCATCGCGCCCGCCAACAGCGGTTTCGAAACGCCAGATTTGGCACTACGCGTCGGCAGACTGGGACGGGATGCGGGAGTATTTTGCATCCGTCCCTTGGAGGCACTGCTGCTTTAGTGGGAAGGACCCGACCGCTAGCGCCACTGCCGTTGCTGATGAGATAGTATTAGGAATGGAATACTATATTCCACACTCCTATGTCATCAGCAAAGGCAGACGCAACCGCTGGTTCAATCGCGAGTGTGCCAGCGCTGTTGAGAGCAAACAGACGGCATACCGCGCTTGGATCAGAGGTAAAGCTCATGGGGCTCCCGAAACTCGCTCGCTAAAAGCAGCCTATAATAATGCCACCAAGTCATGTAAGAGGGCCTACATTAGAGCGGATGCCCAGCGCGTTGCACGAGTAGGCCAAGAACTCCTGACGCATCCTACGGGCAGCCGTAGCTACTGGCGTCTGGCCAAAGCCGTGCAATCCAACTTCTGCCAACCCTCGCTGCCACCACTGAGATGTCTTGACGGAACTTTAGCTCACAAGCCGCAGGAAAAGGTCGATCTCCTGGCCAAACTCTTTGCGGCTAACTCCCGGATCGATGACTGTGATGCACAGCCACCCTCAATTCCTCACTGTGGCCACACAATGTCTGATATTAAAATCAGGCAGTGTGATGTCCGTGCGGAAATGCAGTCAATCGATGTCCGGAAAGCTAACGGTCCTGATGGCATCCCAACAATAGTCCTGAAAATGTGTGCAGCGGAGTTGTCCCCTGTGTTAACGCGTCTGTACCGTCTCTCGCAACCGATCCATAAAAAAGGAGATCGGTCAGATCCGACTAATTACTGCCTTATAGCCGTAACTTCAGTGTTGTGTAAGATTCTAGAACGAATATTGAACAAACAGCTTATTCGATACCTAGAAGATCACTCCCAAATTCACGATCGTCAATATGGGTTTCGGCCAAAACGGTCAACGGGTGATCTTCTAGCGTACGTCACACATCTCTAGGGTGAGGCTATTGACAAGCGTGGCGAGTCACTGGCAGTTAGCCTTGACATAGCCAAGGCTTTTGATCGGGTCTGGCACAAAGCTCTTCTCTCCAAGCTCCCGGCATACGGTTTGCCCGCTCAGTTCTGTACCTGGATTGCTAGCTTCCTGCATGAGCGTAGAATCCGTGTCCTTTCGGATGGATGCGCTTCGTGGTTCATGTCAGTGAACGCTGGTGTTCCTCAAGGCTCCGTTCTATCCCCCACGCTGTTCCTTCTGCATATCAATGACATGCTTCCACATGGAAACATTCATTGCTATGCAGATGATAGCACAGTGCATGGGGGATATAACGGTCACCCAACGGCTGGGCGGGTAGACACCGAAATGAAGCGAGCAAATCTTGTCATTGAGCTCGATCGGGTGTTGGACCTTATTTCTAAATGGGACTCCGATAATCTGGTGGAGTTCAATGCCAAGAAAACACAGGTGTGCGCGTTCACAGCGAAAAAGTCGCCATTCCTTCCCCTTCCCTCTCTTCAGGGTACATCTCTAGGCCTGCAGAGCAGTATTAACATGCTCGGTATGGATATCCGCTGCGATCTGAACCAAACGGACTACATCGAAACCGTGATTAAAAATGCCTCACGTAAACTCGGTGTCCTGAACAAGGTGCGGCGATTCTTCACGCCTGATCAGTTGTGTCTATTATACAAGACACAGGTGCGGTCTTGCGTGGAGTATTGCTCTCACCTTTGGGACGGCTCCGCAAAGTACCTTCTCGATGCCTTGGACAGCTTGTTGCAGCGCCGCGCTGTGCGCATTATCGGCAATGCAGAGGTCACTAAAACTCTCGAGCCTTTGCAATTGCGTAGAGATATTGCGTCACTCAGCGTCTTTTACCGTTTATACCATGGCGAGTGCTCTGAAGAACTCTTTGACCTCATCCCTCCTTCTCCCTTCCTCCATAGGAGTACGCGTGCTGCTCTGCGGAGTCACCAATTTACAGTCTCTAACATTCCATCTCGCACAAAGAAATTTGGTGACTCGCTTCTTTGCCGCACTTCCAAAAGATGGAATAGTCTACCAGCACACGTATTCCCTCCTACCTATGACATAGGGTCCTTCAAACGAGGCGTGAAGAAGCACTTTGTGGGCCGGCAGAGTGAGGATGACTGATGCTACGTCTCTTACGCTGCACCAGTTGACCTCGCTCCTGGACCTCATTTCCACTTAACATCAGGTGGAGTGGGGTCATTTGCCGGGCTTAGTATAAAAAAAAAATCCCAGACAATCCCACTTACAGTCTCACGACGTAAGTAAGTAGTATATTTCGTGAAGTAACTCTATAAAGAATAACAGTACCGCTTACGCCTGCATATTGCACCATACCACCAGAAGGGAGGCACCAGATGCCACATGGGTGACAATAAATTTTATCGCCTCTCTGTGCGTATTCCGCACTACAAAACCGTAAGCTCGGATTTGATACATAAACGAAACGCTATATTTTATCTAAATGCCTTACTCTGCAATGCTGGTGCGTATTTACCGTGCAGCATAAAGTACCTACGTGCACTGGGAACTTTAATGGTACTTTATTGTCATATTATCGAGTTTTGGAAGTATGTACCTAATGTTTTTGTCGCAAACAGAAGAGTCTCAAGTAACAGTAAGTTATTTTTTACATCTGTCGTCTTTGCTATTAAGTAGTTCTGTCCTACTGTGTTCATCCTGTACTGTGATAAGTCTTGTGATAAGTATAAGTATATAAGTGTAATATACTGTGATAAGTCTTGGTTCTACAAAAACTACTCTTTTAATACTTCGTAAAATTTGCTGGAGTATCCAAGCTTTGCCTAATGAAGAAGGGGTTAACGAATACGAATAGTATCGTATTGTTATACGATCACCAGTTTTACTACTTTCTTAAACTGTTTGTGTTTTAAATCGTTCAAATGGTAATCAATTACTAATTGTAAGTAACTTCCAAGTATGTCTTAAGCTTTAAAACGATGTGCTAGATTAGCTAAGTTACTGGCCTGCTTGTACGCGGCATTTTATATGTAGTACGGTTAAGTATTCATTTGTTAAAAGTTAATAAACGGAAAATGTCGCTACCGGTTTAGCGCTAAGTCTTTTTTATAATTCCTGCGCAAGCCGCTTTCAAACGCTTAAAAATTACGATTCTAATCTACATTTTTACTGGGACGAACGGGTCATTACGCTGTATCTATACCGTTTTTACTTTCGCCGTTAACAGTCATCATATTTTAACATCACTCTAATCTCGGCGGCGCCTCCGACGTACATCATTAACCGCTCATAAATTTTAACAAACACATCCTGCGAACGCGATTTAGCCTGATTTACTACTTCATCCACGCAGTTAATGTATGAGCCTCTTCGCGAAACTGGCTGCGTAAATTTTATGGGCGATCTTCTAAAATTTTTATTGTAGACAATACGGTTGGTGTCATAAAGGCGGATGATGAGTTTCCAGCGGAATAACGAACTCGGGGGATAACGATCGTTAAATTTCAGTCGTAAAGGTTGCTCCGATTTGCCTGACGACTGCCTCGGGCTGCTGCGTGCCGGTTATGGTTGGATGGGGTTGGGGTTGCATAGCACTTTCCATTTCACTCTTTTTTGTGTGCTCAAAGACGATTTGCGTCTTAGTTTCCTAATAGTTCTTTAACGTTTTGCAGTCGTTCCGGTTTATTAAGTAACTCCTCAGTAGCATCTAAGTTATCTTAAGGTTGTAGTATGGTAGTTGCGGTCCCTGAAAAATGTAGGTGAACACCGATACGAAATCGCAGCTAACTTTAACAGCCGCCAAGAAGATTTTTTTTTTTATCGAGATCATTAATAATAATATAATAATAATCTTTATTCATTTCTCTACAAGCATAGTATCTTAACTTATTTAATGTGACATTTTATGGGAATATAAATTTAATTGCTCTTTAATAAAAGTCCTTCCGCGATAAAAATAAATAGAACAAAAGGACATAAACAAAAAAAATACAATTTAAAACAAAACACTACCATGTCATTTGTTTGGAATAACCCACAAATGCGGATCGCATGTTCAACTGTTACTACAAACTGTAACTGTACAGCAACGTCCAGCCGATTGCAGCATCAAACTAGTTACCGGTTTAATGGCGGCCACTAACAAGTTGGTAATAAGTCCATTGTCCGGCAGTTATTTACGCCGGCGGGCGGGCATAACTCACGGCGGATCGATGCGGCGGCGCGGCTAATGGGCCGTGTGCGTCCCGCCGAAGCTGGATAGCCTATCTGCACCATGTGTCTCGGTTGGTCTTCTCCCATCTTTGGTCTCGTTCCTATTATGTATAGAGACTGCTCCTACGATTGTTTATGGTGGTTACGAGTCGCCCTGGCTGCACGTGAGAGGTAGTACAGTACAGTAAGTAGGTTAGTAGGAGTTTTTAGACGGTATGCCTCCCTTGGGGGAGTCTATGCCCAATAAGGCCCGTGCCTTTTTTAACTTCTTCCTGGGCGCAGTGGAGTGTGTATTGGTTTTTCCTTTAAAAAAACGGGCTAAGCAGTTGGAACGGTTCTCCCTTGTTTCACATAACGGCACGTGAGAGGTAGTACAGTAAATCAGCACCATGTGTCTCACTAGGTTGTCTCTCAATACTCTTGGTCTTGTTCGTATCTGCTTACCTTGTAGGTAGACTCCTCCGGCGATTGTTTATAGTAGCAATCACCTTGGCGGCACGTAAGGGGTAGTACAGGACAGTAAATCTGCCCCATGTGCCTCGTTTGGTCTTCTCTCAATACCCTTGGTCTTGTTCCTGTCTGCTCACTGCTCACCTTGTAGGTAGGCTGCTCCAGCGATTGTTTATGGTGGGGCTGAATCACCCTAACGGCACGTGAAAGGTAGTGCAGTACTGTAAATCTGCATCTGTTGTCTCGACTGGTCTTCTCTCATCTTTGGTCTTGTTCCTATCAGCTCACCTTGTGGGTAGACTGCTCTGGCGATTGTTTATGATGACAATCACCCTGGCGGCACGTGAAAGGTAGTACAGTACAGTAAATCTGCACCATATTTCTCGCTTGGTCTTCTCTTAATATTATTAGTCTGGGTAAACTAACAATCGCCGGAGCAGACTACCTACAAGGTACCCACCTTGTAGGTAGTCTGCTCCGGCGATTGTTTATGGTAGTCCCGAATCACCCTGGCGGCACGTGAGAGGTAGTAGAGTAAGTAGGAGTTTTTAGACTGTATTCCTCCCTTGGGGGTTGAGTCCTTAGATTTCTTCCCTTCTTCTCTTTTAGACTTTACAGTCGACGAGAGTCGACGACCCATGTTGTGGAAACTGCTAAGTAGTTGTGCTCTTCGTACAATTATGAGTTAGCGAGATAGACAGCTCCAGTTACCTATCTGTGGACTTCGGAATACACACTGGACAACTCTAATGAGGCACTCATCTTAATTTACGTTGATTGATAAGGTCCCCTGCGTCCTATCTATAATTCTTGGTTTCTTGTAGATTATTACTGATGTTCAACAGAAACAGAAAAGGAGAACGAAGGGTCTAGCAGCTCTTATGACGTTCCAAAGTACCTACCAACTTTTGGTATTACTTTGGTGCACGGATAAAACATTTTATAGCATTTTATTTTTAACAGCACGTAAGTGATGTGATTAAGCAGATAATCCACCAACAATACAGATTGCGAAAAATGTTTATTGAAATACTTTTGCGAAACGAATCTTCTTCATCGGTACTTTATGTGCAAATCTCACTTGGATTATTTAAGAAAACAAACACGATTTCTGTTCATTTTTAAGACATTGTTTAGTACTTGCTGATTATTTGTGATTAGATTTCATAAACAATCAAGTTAAGTTTTTTGATTGACAATAGAATTTTAAAAATCTTCAAAATCAATAAAGCAAAATCACAATTAAAAACAAAACATATAAACCTTATTATCCTTTGTAGATATAGATCTACAGGAGTTCTTGCAATAAAGACAATATGTACCTTATGTATAGCCTTAATTTTATAAGTTTAAAAAAAAAGTAAAACAGCGTGAACTGCTTGGTTTTTAACATACAATATGAATAATATCAAAAAACTTAATAAACTAGTACTTTTATCATTATAACAGGTAGCTATACATTGTTTAAGTAATGTTATTCCACGCTGGAATAATATTATGGCATTTGTTTTCGCTCAAGAAAACCAGCGAAGAAATCTCGATGTTTTCTCGCCCCTGTGAAATCGCAGGTGAGCGGCCACACGTTCCGCTAATCCGCCTAAGCCTTCGATCCGAATAAATTGTCGACAGGCGTTCGACGCCTACAACCAATCCCTTCGATTGTGGCGAATCTCTGAAGAAGCGATTCTGGCAGCTTATTGAGTCAGGGGGCAATCGACGTCTATCGGTTTGGTTTTATCCTAACTATACAAGATGTTTATAAAATTTGTGACCAAAACTTTTATTGGAAACATCAAAGTGACAAAAAAATATGAAGTAATTATTTTTATTTTATTATTGGTAACGAATTATGAATGTAAATGTGTTTTGTTTCTATCTTTGACCATCATTCACGTCAAAACAGAGTGAGGGATCAAAGTGATTTTTATAGAGAGAAAGTTGGACGGAGTAGTAGTACGAAAATATAAAGAAAGAGAGATAGACAATATTACAAAACAGATAAAACAGACGCAAAAGAAGTAAAGAAAAAGGCCGCACTAGCACAAGCCGTAGAGAAGAGATAGAGTTAATCAGTAACAGCGTGTCGAGTTGTTATACAGTATCGATATGTATCGCAGGCAATTATAACGATTTTAGATACTTTGCAACAGTTATGTATTTCATTCGATATTTTGTTACGAGATTAATAACAACGCTGAAATATTATTGATTTTGTTGAGTTATTATTTCGCGAATTAATAGTATAATGTCACCGCATATCGGTTGGTAATGAATCGATACTTAACTCAGTAATATGGATTTAAATGGTTCATCTCTAACAAACAGTTATGTCAATGTCATGTTTATTCAACTCAAGTGACATGTTGTAATCAGCTCACTTTTGGCTCACTTTCTCACCTTCCTTCGTGTTGTGTTGTGATGGTATAGTACATTCGTTGCGTACTTTACAGGCATTTAATAAAATAATAATTTTGAAAACCAACCAAACAAGAAACTCATGCATTGACATTGTCAATTTAACAATGACAGTTTATTGACAGTCAAATACTTTTTAAAATCGGGTATGTTCTCATCTTCAAGCCAAGAATAGCTTCGTTCTCTAATGCAATTAGGAGTATTTTGAAAATTAAATATAAATAAATCGGCTTGCTTTTGAATTTAAATAATAATGTAAAAACATTAGGTACGTTTAAAAGGCTTTATCGATTACAAGTCTCATTATGCCGGCTGCTTCTTAGGGGGTTTTTATTCCGTCTCCTTAAATGTTATTTATATTCTCTATAATCTATATTATTTATCTATATAAATAGGTATTCTTGGATACTATAAAATATTTTTTCTATTAGTCAAGCTTTTACAGGATTCATCTTTTATTCATATGTACACACGGCGTCAGATCAACCTACCCTCTGTCAAATTTCTCCAATGAATATTGATCCTTAGAACCAAACAATAAAGTTCAAAATTAAATATGTTTAATTAGCCTGGTAGATTTAGATCAATCATATTCAATTACATTCACATCACTATCAATCGAATTAGACTTGTACCGATGCTACGTCCCTAACCTAGCTTCTACTACCCTCATCATTTTTATCCTCGATCCTATGGGGGTAAACCAATATCGCGTCGTGTCGTGTCGGCCATCTTCACTTCCGATCTAGCCTGCCTACGCGACAGGGCCTTTGAGTCGAGCTCTCGTGTTCCTCATTTATCGGTCAAGTCATACCATCTTCCAAGTGATCGCCGCGAGTTTACTACTGTGATCACGAACTTTTGCCGTGGAAAGTCAAGCAAGAGTGAGACGCGCGTCCACTACAGCCAGCACGCGGGAGCAACGTCGAACCAGGTTAGCCCCCTAAAATCCCTCTTCTTTGATCGCCCATGTTTTGGTCCTTCGTCCCGATTCCCATCTTTTCCGTAAGCATCGGAACATATTATATTCAAATATCATTAATTGCATAAAAATCTATTTTTAGAAAATATTTTTTGCATACCTTCAATAGTTTTACAAAACTATCTTGGGGATTTCCATTTCGCATACTAGCAGCACTGAACATCGTTCAATTAAGCTGTCAACTGTCAAGTGTCAGTCATCTGTCAACTGACATTAATAATAACCTCTAGTTTGTTTTGTTTATTTTACTTGCGAAATAAAATAACTTATCAATTATGGCGAATGAATTGAAAATAGCCACTGTTAAATTCAACATGGCTTATGATTTCGTATGCGAGCTTTATAAACTGGCTACAGTGCTTGTGCAAACCATTCCTACAACACCGCAGGAATTGAGTAAATTTCGTGTTCGTTTCGTTGATCGTGAACAGTTTGATACTAATTTTACGTTGTTAGTTGCTGCTTCACAGCCCGATGAACAGAGAGGCACTATAGAATCTTGCTTTACAACGTTTTACGAGAAATATTACACAATTCAAAGTATTTGGTCTGACTTAGGTGTATTGGATTCCAAAACAACTAATGGTCCTGTGACACAAGAGGTAGTTTCTAAGTCTAGTTGCGAATCAAGTCGTTTTCATTTACCTAAAATAACATTAACACATTTCAAAGGCATTCACACTGAATGGCCCAATTTTATATCAATATTTGACAGTTTAATTCATCAAAACAATGAAATATCTTCAATACAAAAATTCCATTATTTATTGAGTGTTTTAGAACAAGAACCTCTTAACTTAATTAAACATTTAAGCATAACTAGTGAAAACTATGGTGTGGCCTATAATCTCTTACAAGAACGTTATGATAATAAGCGCTTGATAGCCGACAAACATTTAGATTTGTTACTATCAGTTTCATGTTCCAACTTAAAGAATTTAAAACGTTTTCTCAACACCTTAAAAGAAAACACACAAGCATTAAATACTCTTGGATTTGATGTCAATTCTTGGAGTTTTCTTTTATATCATATAATATCTAAAAGGTTACCGTTGGACTTAAGAACTAAATTTGAGTTTACTTTACAGCAAAATGAGATACCGCGTTTTGGTAACTTGTTGACATTTTTAGAACACAATTTAAGGGTTTTAGAAGCAACTAATTTCACATGTGTAAATAATAATCCCAAAGCGTTAATTCCTCATGCATCCACCTTACATGTAACTAATTCAACTTGTTATTATTGTAGTGGTGATCATGCAATCTATCAATGTTTAGAGTTTGAGAAACTGAAAGATAAGAAATTATTTATAACTGAAAAAAGACTTTGTTACAACTGTTTAAGGCCACATAGTATTTCACAATGTTTATCTAAGCGTTGTTGTCAAGTATGCAAGAAACGTCATCATACAAAATTACATAATGAGTTTAAAGCAGCGGATTCCTTTGTGAAGCCCGAACCCTCCTCTTCGAAACAGGTGTTACTTAACATAGAACCATTGTCTACCGGCCTCTTAGGTACTGCTCTTGTTGGAGTCCAGGATGTTGATGGTCAGGTACATGTTGTTCGTGCGTTAGTAGATCCTGGTGCTCAATCATCTCTTATAACTGAATCTTTAGCACAGCAACTTCGACTGCGACGTCGTAAGTCCTGCGATCTGTTCGGTGTCGGTGAACACCGGCAAGCTACCCATGGAAGGGTAGATTGTTCAATCTAGTCTCTCACAGACGATTCCGTTCCTGGTTTGTCCACTGAAGCCATTGTACTTAAGCGCATCACGGGATATCAACCTGCAGCAATGGTCAATCCGATTGTGCCAGAGAAATGTAGCGACCTTCAGCTTGCTGATAAGACTTTCAACATTCCGGGTAAAATCGATCTACTTTTGGGTGTTAATCTTTTCAGTGACATTTTTAGCGGTCCAAAGTTAAAATTAGGTAATGGTTTACCTACAGCTCATTCAACCATCTTTGGTTGGGTCATCATGGGTTCGACCCCAGTGACTACAACTCAGTATCAAAATATTAGCCTACTTACCAACGAGTCTAGGTTACAACTTACTATAACTAAATTCTGGGAATCAGAAGAGTCTCCTTTGCCGCCGATTCCAGATCCTGATGACATCATATGTGAAAAGCACTTTGTTAACACACACAGTAGAGATCCCAATGGGAGGTTTGTAGTTAGGCTGCCGTTTAAGGTAGAGTCCTCTCAGCTTGGTGATACTCGGTTAATTGCGTTAAAACGGTTTCACAATTTAGAGCGTAAACTTATAAAAGAGCCTACACTTCGTGAGCTCTACATTCAATTTATGAAAGATTATGTAGAGTCTGGACATACTGTTAGTACCTTCTCATAGTGCGGTTGACAGATATTATATTCCTCATCACGGCGTGCTCAAGGAGAGCAGTAGCACTACAAAGTTGAGAGCTGTTTTCGATGCATCTCTACCCAGCTCTACCGGTGTTTCCCTCAATCAAATTTTGTTGTCAGGCCCTAAGCTACAACAGAATATACAGGATATCATTTTAAGGTTTAGAACTTATTTAGTGGTCTTCACTTGTGACATCAAACAATGTTATCGAATGGTCAGGTTACATGATGATGATCAGCGGTTCCAAACTATCTTCTGGCGCGAATCTCAAGATCAACCGTTGCAGGAGTTCGAGTTAACAACCGTCACCTACGGCGTCACTAGTTCTGCATACCAGGCTATCAGGGTGATTCATGAGTTGGCGAATCTTAACGACTCTACATATCCTGAGGCTGCACGTGTCCTACGGGAGGACACCTTCGTAGACGATATCGTGACAGGGTGTGACACGCTAGAGGGTGCTAAGACGCTACAGCACCAAGTCACTGACGTGTTGGCTCAAGGTCGTTTCCTTCTTAGGAAATGGTCTAGCAACTCTGGCGAGCTACTCAAGGGTTTACCTGCAGATCATTATGAAACACCTTATCGATTCGAGGATTCCGGTGACAATATTTTCAAAATCTTAGGTATTGAATGGAACCCCTCATCCGATAACTTTCTCTATCACGTCTCTAACATGAGTAAGACTCTAACCAAACGAGGTGTTCTATCGAACATCGCTCGTCTCTATGATCCTTGTGGCTTTATCACGCCGGTAACATTTTTCGCTAAATCTTTTATGCAGCGTTTGTGGCTTTTAGAGCTGGGTTGGGACGACACTCTCCCTTTCGATGTCCAGCAAACTTGGCTGAAGTTTGTTGACGACTTCAAATCTTTAAATCAAATACGGATTCCACGCCACGTTATGGGTGATCCTCATTCTAAATATCAACTTCACGGTTTCAGCGACGCATCGAAGCGCGGATATGCCGCATGCGTCTATATACGCTGTGAAAGCGGTGACGGTGACAGCGTTCAAGTTCATTTGTTAATCGCTAAATCTAGAGTCGCTTGAGTCAGGCAAAGGCAAACGATCCCTAAGCTCGAGCTCTGTGGAGCAGTCCTGTTGGCTCGCCTTATGGACCATGTGTGTAAGGTCTTGCACTCCAAATTAAAATCCATACCAATAATTGCATGGTGCGACTCTAGCATAGTGCTAACTTGGTTACGAACTTCACCGCACAAGCTTCAAACTTTTGAAGGAAACAGAGTTTCCCAGGTTCAAGGCATCATTCCAAACGCTACCTGGCGGCACATTCCTTCACATCTCAATCCCGCGGATTGCGCGAGTCGAGGCTTGCTTCCTCGCGACTTAGTAGTTCATCCACTTTGGTGGAGTCCTTCTTGGCTCAAATCTGGTTACAGTTCATGGCCTTCCACATGTCTACTGCTTGACCCTATGGATTTGCCAGGCGTGAAAGTAGGTCCAGTTGCTGCACATGTCGTGCAAACTGTCGACACGAAAACCCACACGGACTCTACATTTATATTTACTCCTCCTGTTGCTGCACACTTAGTGCAAACAGGCGAGACGGGACCGGATAAGCACTCTACATCGGCTGTTGCACCTTCCTCAGACGAAGTTGTCCAACACGTCATTGTAGAGTACAGCTCTCTATCCAAAGTTACACGAGTACTCGGTTGGTGGCTTCGTTATATGCATAATGTTCGCTCACCAAAGGATAAACGAGTAGGTAATTTGACGATATACGAACTAAAATCAGTGTTGTCAACTTGTATCAAATCGGTTCAATCGACAGCGTTTGCCGATACTATAAAATTGCTGCGTCAACGTAAGCCTATCAAGGGCAGCCTACGTCGCCTCCATCCCTTTCTCGATGATCTAGGTTTTCTTCGAGTTGGTGGGCGACTGGTCAACGCCAACTTGCCTTTCGATAGTAAACATCCATTTTTGTTACCTCAGTCGCATCCTTTCACAAATCTTCTCATCGATCATTATCATCAGCTCTACGGTCATCCAGGTCCTGCTATTTTAATGGCTATCCTATTGCGTAGGTATTGGATTGTGTCAGCTCGACGTGTAGTGCGGCACAGGATTTTTCAATGTCAACGCTGCTACAGACTAAAGGCGAAACCTATGAATCCATTCATGGGCAACTTACCTGCCGATAGAGTCATCAACCCTTCCAAAGGGTTGGGTTAGATTTCGCCGGACCGTTCAACGTCAAGCATTCCAGTGCTCGCAAACCTAAAATCTTTAAGGCTTACCTATGTGTGTTCATATGCTTTGCAACCAAAGCGATGCATTTGGAAGTAGTCTCCACCTTGTCTACTGACGCGTTTTTGACATGTTTAGATAGATTTGTTTCGAGAAGAGGGTTACCTTCTGACATATATTCCGACTGTGGCACAAACTTTTTATGCGCACGCAACTATCTTAAGGATATTTATCTGCATAAAGCTCAAATCGATAGAGACTCAGATAAAGTTCAATCTCATCTAGCATCTCATGAAATTCATTGGCATCTTAACGTTCCCTCGGGACCACATCTTGGTGGCCTCTGGGAAAATGCAGTGAAGTCTTCTAAAACATTACTCAAGCGTATCATAGGCGAACGTGTATTAACGTTTGAAGAACTAAGTACAGTGTTCTGCAAAATCGAATCTATACTAAATTCACGACCTATCTGTCCATTTGGTAGCGACCCAAACGATTTAGAAACTCTGACGCCGGGTCATTTTTTGATTGGACAACCGCTTCTTGCCTTACCGGAGCACGATCTAGAGCACATTGCTACTCATCGTCTAAATCGTTGGCAATTGCTACAGCAAATCACCCAACATTTCTGGAAACGCTGGCACAGCAAATATCTACACACGCTGCAGCAACGTGATCGTTGGCTTAAGCCTGAACGTAATTTACAGATGGGTGACTTGGTGTTGTTGATGGAGCCTAATACACCTCCGTTGCTCTGGAAAAAGGCTAGAATTACCAAACTCTATCCGGGGAATGACGGTATTGTCCGGGTCGTAGACATTAAAACAACCAAAGGAGTTTTCAAGCGTCCTGTAGCCAAGTTTTGTCGCTTAATTCCCAAAACCTAGATATTTCAACATTTATCAATTAATTTAGCATGTAAGTAACTATAGTAAGATAACATTTACACTTTTCAATCAGCTTTCAGTTAACTTATTTCAAATTTGTCTGTTTCAATTAAAAGAGCTAAGTCGCTCTTTAGGGGGCGGTATGGTAGATTTAGATCAATCATATTCAATTACATTCACATCACTATCAATCGAATTAGACTTGTACCGATGCTACGTCCCTAACCTAGCTTCTACTACCCTCATCATTTTTATCCTCGATCCTATGGGGGTAAACCAATATCGCGTCGTGTCGTGTCGGCCATCTTCACTTCCGATCTAGCCTGCCTACGCGACAGGGCCTTTGAGTCGAGCTCTCGTGTTCCTCATTTATCGGTCAAGTCATACCATCTTCCAAGTGATCGCCGCGAGTTTACTACTGTGATCACGAACTTTTGCCGTGGAAAGTCAAGCAAGAGTGAGACGCGCGTCCACTACAGCCAGCACGCGGGAGCAACGTCGAACCAGGTTAGCCCCCTAAAATCCCTCTTCTTTGATCGCCCATAGCCTCTAACAGTTGTCGTGTTCATTAGTGAATATGGTATTGCTACATTGTCGTATGAAGCTGGCACCGACTCCAAAAATATTTTTTAAGATTATAAGATTGAGTAAAATAAAGGTTAATATTACAAGTAAATTGAACAAACTAAACTACGCAATTATTTTTTACGTTTTAGTGCATTTATTTCAGTAATATTTTTTGGAGTCGGTTTTTTATTGTAACAATTTTTGTTTATTTCTCGCTTTTTAGTGAATCGTTCCGATCTATTTATCGAAAGCGAATATTGGTAAACCTACAATACGCGCTACTTGTATGAGACAGCGCCGTTTAAATGCGACAAGCGAAGAAAACGAGAAACGCCTATCACAAAGTAGGAAATCAACATCCAAAACAGACGGCAAGTTACCCGGATTTACTCGTGAATGCTGTATAGACCCCCCTACGATGATGACTTGCGAGTTACTAGGGTTCACCGTTAGGCAAACTAGAGGGACGTTTTTGACTTGCTCCAGTCGTAGATCGTAGCCAAGTCACCATTGATCTGCTCAATCGCTTCTGAGAGGTTCTCAGCCGAGGCCTGAGAGTAAATTTGTAAGTCATCGGCATAAAGATGTTAAGAAGAATTTAGACAAGAAGTGACAGAATTAATAGTGTGAATAGTGTATTTTTAAATCCTAATAGAAATGTTTCGGAAGGAGTGATAAAAAGTGGCTTATGTCACTATTGTTCTACGTCCGCGAGAACACCCCGTTTCCCGTGACGAATTTCCATAGACATACATACTCGTACATACATACGTACATAACACCTTCTTCACGGACGGGTAGGCAGAGGCCACATCATTCCACTCGCTATGCGATCCTTACAGACTTCTTTCGCTTCATCCACATTCATTAATCTCTTTATACGCGCCGTCGATTCAGGGGTACTCTTGACCTGACCTTTCTTTAAATCTTCCTCGATTTGATCCAGGTACGTGCGTCGAGACCAATACAACAAATTTGATGAATTAGCCAATTAATAGGCGCGGCAGAGGTGATGCGCGAACATACATTCACTACAATTGGCTATTTGACAGTTGTAACAATATAATATGAAATATGTCGGAAATGGTAGTTTATGATTGAACGATAATTATCCAATAGTTTTTTTTATTAAGATAATTTGTAATTATATTATATTTTTACAAATTTTAAATTTGCGATATTTTAGCTGTGGATTACAAGACCCGAAACACGGGCGGCAAGGGGCGGCCATGTTTGAGCTTCATGTGACGTCACATTTCACTAAATTATTAAAAACTATCTGTCAGGTTTCAAAATAAGTTTCTATATTTATTGAAATGTGACGTCACAGAGCAAAATGTCACGTGACCAACCGTTTTCGCACGAAATTTCATAAAGGACAATATGATTATTTCTATTAAATAAAGATTTTTTCGAGAAAGAAAATATTGTACGGGATTTAAAATATGCGTTTGTAATTTTTTAAATACTTTTCGAAAACTGTCAAGTAGCCACTTGATTTTTATTCATATAGATAACATAATAGGTAAGGACTATAGGATTTATTTTTATTTTACAATAGTAAGTGACGATAAGGCCGAAGGTGGAAGCGCGCTTCACCAGGAATCCTCAACCACTGAGGAACTGGCTATCTTATCTCAAACTGTCGGAACACAACAATGCAATAAACATCGTTGTTATAGCGACAGACTTAGATAAGATGGTGGTAGCTAGCCAGGCGGACTTAACAGCCCTACCACCAACCAAGTTCCGACAAAAAACACAAGTTCCAAGTATTCGTAATATGTGATATTTTGCGTTAATAACGCGATAACGTTCGTTATGTTGAAGTTCCAAGAACCTTTTAATAACAAACAGAAGAGATTGCGAGTCTGTGATATCTGGCAAGGGGCACAGCGTAAACATTTGTGAGTGCTTGCTTATGGTACATGCGACTGCTTTCAAATCCTGAGAAATCTTTGGGCTTAGGAGGCGTTTCGACACGTTTCCAAGATTGGTACAAGTCACAAAGGCACTGCCTTTTAGAGTCTAAAGGCCAAAAGTACCTTTGTGACTGGTACCTTTAGAGTATCTTTAGAGTCTAAAGGCAGTAGTAGGTCCATTGCCTTGTTTACAGGGTTAGTTCTGTTTCGAGTTTCGACTATGACATTTAACACGGGTTCTGTTTATTTAAATAGTTTTCTTTTGATATGAAAAACTTTTTGTATTTAATTACCATTTTATTATTTATTTTGTTAAAATACATAAAACAAATAAACAAATAATAAATTTTACCTAGTAGAATAAAAACAATAGAAACCTTGCATGCAGTAGATAACTTTTTTATATTAAGAGAGTTTACGCCATTCGGTTTCCCATACAAACTTCCAAGTCGAAATTTTTAAAAACCAATGAGCCAATTTTCAAGAAACTGCATGCTAGAGTAAAATACAGAGATCTAAATAGTTTGTTGAAAACATTTTCAAAAAACGTTTATTTAACTGAGTTATTGCGATTTTAAACTTTCTATGGTGGACTTTAAATCGCAATAACTTATCTAAATAAATGTTTTTTTTAAATTTTTTCAACAAACTATTTAGATCCCTGTATTTTAGTTTAGCAAGCAAAGATTCATTAAAATTGGCTTATTGGTTTTTAAAAATTTCGACTTGGAAGTTTGTATGGGTAACCGAAATGCGTGTAAACCCTCTTAATCGAGTGCGGACTCGAGACGTCAATTAATATTAAGGCGTTATAATTAGATACGTTTTCGCAATAAAAAATAAGTGATAATTAATATTAATTGTCATCTCTGAGTGCGACAGTCAGCTGTCAAACAAGTATATTGTAGCCTAGAACGTTTGTATATACTTATGACATAGGGTCCTTCAAACGAGGCGTGAAGAGGCACTTTGTGGGCCGGCAGAGTGAGGATGATTGATGCTACGTCTCTTACGCTGCACCAGTTGTCCTCGCGCCTGGACCTCATTTCCACTTAACATCAGGTGGAGTGGGGTCATTTGCCGGGCTTAATATAAAAAAAATATCAATGGTAGAGCTGTACTCACGAGTAAAATCCTGCCTTAACCGATTCACAGTCCCGCAGCCCACACATGGGCCATAACAATTGATTAACCTGTTGTTATATTTTTTGGACAGTGAACCTGTTAATCGCTAGTGTTTAGAACTTGCGCCCCCATCACTCTAGGATAATGCAGATTGATTCCGCTCAACTCTAAAGAGGCAAATTCGATTTGCGACCGAGCGAGGTGACATCGGATTGACGCGATGAAAAATATGAGGCGCTCCGTGAGATTGCTCCTTCGCCATGTAGTCAGCGGCAACTGTGTTTTTGTGGTGCGAGAAATATCGCGTATATTTAGTATCAGCCTATAAACGTCCCACTACCAGGGACTGAAAGCGGTTACGGTACCTCTAAGGTTACTTTACTGGTATAAAATAAGTGTACCTTAATAAAATAGAGGTAAGGCTATACTGTTATATAACCTTTATGCGATATCGGTACCGAAAACGTTGCATTGACAGTTGCGGGGCGCGGGGTGAGGGTTTTGATCTCGAGAACAAAGCAAACTAATGCAAATTGATAATAAAAACCATGATATTAGTCCTTTAAGCTTGAAATGGTTGTTATCCGTCTCTTTCATACCGAAATGAACCTTTTTTATTTCTATACTCAACATTACGGTACCGAAATAAATTTGGATATCGGAATATTCCGGTAACCGTTATTTTTCGGTATGACGTCATACCACAATATTAAGGTACAAGATTTTTTGGGTTATTCAGTCCCTGCCCACTACTGGGCACATGGCATGACACAAAGCCTTGCCACATGGTCAACAGCAGCTCGTGGTGAGAAAAGTAGAATATTTAATTTGTTTTAATATTTAAAATTCATGTGTAACTTTTTGGGCGGATGTAAGCATACGCCACTATAAGGCACACACCAAATGTGACTATCTGTTGACATTTAAAACAATAAATAGGTCTCGCGCGTTGCCGACCCCTAAAGTTTTAGTTAGTTTCAGAATGCTTTGCTAAGTCGTTGTTCCCGGTCCTGCTTGTTGTCGTAATAAGGCAGTCGTAAAAACCTTTTGTTACTTAAAGGGAGAAAAAAGTAAGGCCTCCTGAGTTTCTTGCCAGCTTCTTCTCAGTCGAAGGCTCTCCCAAAATCCGAACTGGCGGTAGATTAGTTAGGTAGGTAGGTAGTTAAGTTAATTGATAAGATTTAACTACGGTTAGTTAACTTTTTTATATACTTACATATTTTGTGACGTCAATGTTGTTTTATTAAGTTTATTTTGAATTAAGCATTTGACTTTGACTTTGACGTTGACTTTGACGTTGACTTTGACGTTGACTTTGACTTTGACCCACCAACCCGCGTGGTGCGTCATGGCCCATGTTCCCCATGTGCTGTTATCCACGTGGGAGCGTCTGTGTCCATCAGCGGGATGTTTATAGGCTAGTATGGTTTCAATTCACTTTCATTGCAAGATTTCATATTGGTTCGAGCAAAACTCGATTTTGTTTTTACTTTCCTTATATTCGTAATGAAAAGCACAGTGTTTACCTCGGGTGAAAGACTTATTTGGTATGCCAGCATATAAGTTCCTATAAAATTACTATTTATTGTTAGGTTAATATGATCACGAAAACGGGCCCTTGCGAAAAAGGGCCATATCACGAAAGGGCCAAAACACGAAGGAGCTGTACCACGAAAGGGCCTTACCACGAAAGGGCCGTAGCACGAAAGGGCCCTACTGAGTATCCGAGACAGCGCGAAAGGGCCTAAACCGTCCTTATTCGTGGATCTATAACCTATTTGCCTCCTTTATACCGATTACGCTATATATATTTTTTTTATAGCTTAAGGAGGCAAACGAGCAAGCGGGTCACCTGATGGAAAGTAATCACCGCCGCCCATGGACACCTGCAAAACCAGAGGAATCGCAGGCGCGTTGCCGGCCTTTAAGGAAGGAATAGGCTCGTTTCTTGAAGATCCCTAAGTCGTAACGTCGGTAAATACCGCCGCCGAGAGCTGGTTCCACAACACTGAAGCTCGAGGCAAGAAATTTCTTGAAAATCGCACAGTTGTAGACCGCCATCCATCAAGGTGATGTGGATGGAATGACAGTCGATTGCGTGTGCGGTGAAGGAAATTAGCGGCAGGGATCAAGCCGAACAATTCCTCAGAATCTAACCGTTGTCTCCGTTATTTCACTGAATTCTATTGACAAAATATGATGGAGATAGTTATGAAGACCCTTACACTATTACTCATGATAAGCCAAAGGCGTTTACGTATAACTTCCTTAACGTGACTCAACTAAGGGCTCGCAATGAAACAATGTTAAAATAAATAGATTTTCGTTCCATCCGCCGCCATTACTATTTCCAGTTTTCTGTGCGTGTCACGTATCCGGTCTCATACATAACACCATAAGGACAAAGCTTTATTGTCCACCTAAATTAACCGTCCTATTGTTTCGGCCATAAGGTTTATGTTCGCTTGTCACGGTAAAGATATCAGTTCGATTCGGCATTTCGTCTTCCCATCACGTGCCGGGTTCGACTCCCTGTATTATTTTTATCCGCATTTTATACTTATTGCGGCGTGTTGTGTGACAGTGTCGGCATTATTAAATGTCCCGTCTGCTTATTTATCAGGGCAGTAACATTGTTATTATGTTAATAGAGTTACCGGTAACATGAGTTAAGGCTGCAGAGAATTCAGGACAGTAACGTCAGCCTACACGTTTGTTTCAGAAGTCAAGAATAATGAAATATTAAGTACACCTTCCTGGATTATGTTTACTAGCTTTCCTTCACAAAAGATGATTTTAGTTGTAAGTAATATTTTTTAAGATTATTTAGCATTAGGCTTATTTATAATAATCTTCTTATCGCATTCAGATAACTAATATGCTTGTATCTTTATTATTTGAAATTTTGGATTCACAATGATATATAGATATAATCGAATCGCTCGAATGGGATTCGAACTCAAAGATCATGGGTTCGAATCCCATTCGAGCTTTCCTGAGACTGGTTGATTTTTTTCTAGTAAAAATTGTATCCTAATGCGCTTGTGTTAGGAATGGGTGTACGACATGTAGGTAGTCCAACAGAGCTTTGGGGTCTGAACCCACGACTTCTCTCATTAAATCTGAACAACTATCTGGTCAGTTCGTTCGCATCTGCCGACGCTATAATTTATGGGCATAGCTTGTTACGGAAACTTATTTTTTGCAGTTTATAAATTGTGTTGAACCCTATCATCTGGTTTCACTGCAAACCAGTGTTTAGGTTTGATCACCATAATTTTGTGTTTATATGATTTCGGTTTTAGTAAAGTTCTTCTTTGTTTTTTAATTTTTATGCAATGCAAATTAATGTCTCTTCTATTGTAAGTAACCTTGTTTGTATTTTTTTTTAATCTTCGTTCGCAAATAAAAACTGATATCGAAAGTATTAAAATAATAATTTGATCAATCAGTGACAAGACAGTAAATATTCCCTTCTGTTCGATTTTCAGAGTAAAGAAATACATTTATTACCATGCGACGGTACACTTCGCCTAAATTATTTTCCATTAATCACGTCGGGCCACGATACGCTATCAGGAAACAGTCATAAATTCCACTAATCCAATAGCACCTGAAACCCCATCGTTTCCCCTTCCGACTTCCTAACGACATGAAAACATAAAAAAGGAATCTTTTTTAGCACTCGATAAGCGTTATGGGCAAAGCAGCTGCCACTTTAACAAATTATTGGGAGATTTTCGCAAAAAAAGTTGTCACCCCACAAGAAGAGGGTAAACGTCGTATTTGATAGCTCGATTTTCATGGGGGCGTACAGAGAATGTTAAATTACAAGAGAAATGAAAGATAATAGGCTCCCCCCTCTTAACGGCCGAAAGTTCCACTTTACATGGAGGGAAAAAAGTTTATATCCCAAATGATTCCGAGATTCAACCCCAAAGGCGATGGGAAGTTGCGAGCGTCTTTATTTATTCATGGGTTTCGCTATAAACGCTCGAGCTACGTTCCTCGTTTCAGTGAAAATTCCATCTTTAATTTCTTTTTGAAATAGCTTCTGCATTGTTTTATTAGGCAGACATAAATATCTAAGTTATGTTACATACACCGGTCAAACTTTCAATTTATTTATTAAATAATGTTGAATACTCTTTTAATTATTAATTTCGTTTTCTTGTGTTTAGTTAAAATTTTGTAGCTTTCACTTTTGCATGGTCGTCTACGAGTGAGAAAGAAAACAAAAACACGTCAATTGAAAATGAACAATTTATTGTGAACTAATACGAACGCATAGTAAATTTTTGGATATATATATTTATAATATTAATCGTATAATAACAGAACATTGACAATATAAAGCGATAACCGAGTTCACCAACATTTCATAAAGCCATAATGATTGCAATCAAGTGTTAGTATTATGTACAAACGGACAGGCCGATATCGAAACAGTGAACGTTTTATAGTCACAATATCAAAATATTAAAGCTATGTAACATATGGCCAATGAGACAACAGTCTTAGTCCTATAAACAAGTTAAGTCAATAATAAATTACATACATTTTCATTCCAATCTTTTTTGGATTGCAATGCAAGATAGAGCTTAAACAGAAAACAACGATCCTTTTTACATTTATATTGATCACTTTTCTTAGAGAGATCAAAATGAAGTCGAATAACTTAGAAATTTAGATAGTTTATAGAAAATATAGAGATTATTTCATTCATCGATATGGCGTAGACAGAGTGAGGAAGACAGAGGAAGACTCTTCATCTTGCTTTGGGGTTTCTTATATAAAAGCTCTAATAACAATTTTGCTGATGGTACACTCTTACAAAATAAAGAAGGATTTGTTCTTCATTGATAGTATAAAAGTACAAAATGAGCAAGAGACAATAGATTTAACACAATTGATTTGAGGTTCGTTGCATAACATTTCTGTATTTACTACGTTTACCTAATTTTCACAAAGTTATACTAAAATTGTTTAGGGCACAGAAACTAGAAGCTTTCTTCAGGTTTAGAAAAATACAGTGGTAACCTCATTGGATAAGTGCCAAAGCTTTATTATAAATACGCACATCTAGAGTACAAAAACAGTCTCCAGATTAAATTCGGTAACGTAGCTTATTGATACGTAAACATTACTTAGAATATTTCATTTAATAAAAAGATTTATGACGTAACATGTTGTTTCAGAAGTCGCTTATTTCGGGGTCTGTGTCAGCGTATTTGCATGCAAAGGGGTTTCTCAGCCAAGAGCAGAAGGATCGGTCGCTGTGTTGTTTATATTTTGCAGTAGTATGTTTCTTGGCGTGCGCTCTCGCTACCGCTGCTCTTCTTGTTGGGTAAGAATCCAAAGATGATGCATCAGAATCTCTGGGAACGGAGTCGTATCCAGATTCAGCGCGTCGGGATGTCGCTGCTGGACTGTGCTTGCCTGTCCGCGGCGTTGATTCATGCCCACTGTCGTAACCATCTGGTTTAGAACTCGCTACGACTCTCGCTATACCTCTGTCACCTTTTTCACTTTTCTCTAGCCGAGGTTCGGTAGTCACTACAGGTGGCGTGACTTCGAGATGTAAGTTCGATTTTAGCTCTCGAAAAGTAGTCGCCGATGGTGCTCCACTACCCGGTATCCTCCTTTCTTCACGCAGGTTAGGATCGGATGCACCATCCGGATGCCTCAGTGATGCTATCCGAGCATCAGTAATGTCATTACCCCTGTATCTTTCAAAAGGACCATAGCAGTCGTTATGAGTAACATCTAAATCTTGATATGCACTACAAACTCCTACCGCACTCCCTGGCCTAGACATTGACCTTCTACAACTATCACATATTTTATCACTAGGTCGGTATGCTGGTTCACTATAAACGGAGCCATCTCCGTGATATTCCTCTGTGTCACGAACATTAGATAATGATAATGATTGAAATTGGGGCACAATGGTTCTTGATGTAGGCAAATCTTCATTATCTAACATGCGACGGGAACCATATAATTCCGCTAAACCTATAATTTCATCAATTCGTGATCTAGAAGACTGTAAACTCTGATGTGGATTTATGTCACCTATAGGTTCACAACTAAAATTTTCGACATAAAAACCCATTGTCTGTCTAAGGTACGCTTCATTTCTAATTTGGCGTTCCACTTCACTATACAATGACAGTGTATCAGTAAATGTCGATGCTACAGTTAAATTTTCTTGGCTAAGAACTCTTAGAGGATGATCATCACAATCGTCTTGGTAAACTTCGTGAAATAGATTCTCTGAAAAGCCCATGCAGAATGCAATGTCTTCTTCGGTTACTTGAAGGCAACAATCCTGCATGGGAACAGGTTCTAAAGGTTCTTCAATTTCAATTATTTCTAAAATTTCATCATCATCCTCTTGGACTGGACCTTTGCTTATCCCGTGAGGGTCAATGTCTCTACTATGATTTGAAACCAGTTCATCATCCATTCTTAATCTTTCTTTATATTTATGGTCCAAGCTCTCCATTGATACCTCTCTACTATTTAAACTACTAGGTTGCATGATTGGTAACGCTGGTGGAATCTCCGCTGATTCTTCACTATCATCATCTTCTTCTAATTCTGTTTTAGAAGCAGATTGCGAGGCACCTATTTTTCTGGACATAACATTTGGATCACTAAAAGGTGGACCTATATTCTCTTCTTCAATAGACATACCTTTAGATCCAGCTTTAAGCCCGGTTCTTATAGTAGATTCTTCGACATGTATTCGTCTAGCAGCGTCTCTCATTATTGGTTCTAACCTAAGTGCAGCTATTTCTTCTTCCGACATTCGTAAAACAGGATCTTTGTTAGCCTTATGATTTGGTGAATTATGTCTAGACTTGTTAATTTGAGATGTTTGATTTTCAACCCATTTTCTTATCATATTCTTCTTATGATTGTCCATATATCCGTAGCCAATATTTTCATTTACTTGAGTGCTAAGGACGCTAACTTGAAGAGGTGCTGTGCTCGGTTGCCCCGGAGGAAGATCGAATGGTAGGGGGTGTTTTGTTTCTTGCATAGGACCATCGATCCATGTTTCTCGTTTTTTGCTTTGTGTTTCTTTGATTATATGTCGCGCTTCCACTAATTTTGACTTGGATATTCTAGGGCCATCAATCCATTGTTCGTCGCTTGTTCCTTTACCGTCTTCTGAAAACTGCTTCAGACAAGCTTTTTTTATAGGCGTGGACTTGGAAGCTGCAGAATGAACCGGTGATGCTTTAGGCGTGTTTGTACTCGGTACTACAGTTTTCAAAGGTGACGATTTTGGGGACGAATGCAACTTATGCACGGGACTTCTTTCTTCTACTACTTTTGACAAAGACGATTTATGTCTTTGTTCTGCGGCTGAGCCTCTCAATGCTTTACTTAATACACATCTGTTGTCACCCGAGTTAATATGTGGTATATAGACAGGGGGATGTTCACCATCAGTCGCATCGTCCAAAGGTCCTACGTATATAACAGTATCAGCAGATAGATCACTACTCGACGGGTCTGGTTCGCTGCTGCTGGGCTTAGATCCGTCTTCGCCCGAACTACCCCCAGACCCTGCATTATTATTACCAGAGTATTTTACTTTTCTCCGCCTTAATCGGTGTATTCTTGATGCTAATTGTAAAGTGGTTAGCGTGTCAGAATAGTTTTGCACGTTCGGAGATACGTGCACAATCATAGCGGTGTGGCATGTGAGTGAGCCAAGGCATTCTTTCAGTACATGTGTGAGATTGTGATCCCTGTATGGTAAGTGCCTTTGACCGTTAAATATGGCCAGTAAAATGTTTCCTAAGCCGGATAATGGAATTCCACCGTTAGTTTTTCCTCGTTCGGAGTTTCCCAGGTCGATAAGGTGTAAGCGGCTTCGACCTCCGGCAACTGCAAAAAAAGGAGGTGCTTGTTGTTAATCAGTTTATCGGTACTACGCCGTTAGGAGTTTAGCAGTGCGCTACGTGAACAATATTAGTTTGGTATTAAAACAACTAAGACATTAAACTTCTAAAGACGTTAAATTAAGTCTTCATTTTCCTTTTTCAACTTTTGAAAAGCGCAAAGAAACCGCTTCAACAATTTTAAAGTTTGCACGGGTATTACGTAGTTCATAAAGTTTGTCGACGATAATGGTTCGGCGTGTTATTCACTTTTAAGAGAGGATGGTTTTAAAAAAGTGAAACAGATACTGGCAAACTGGATATTTAATTTTAATTGCTTACAAATTTTAAATTTCGAACGTTGTCGATGGTGTTAAATCATAGCCCACCACGCTTGAGGTTCTAGTCACCTCTGTGGTTTAGAGGTCAAACCACCGGTTACGGACCCAGAAGTCCCAGGTTCAATCCCGGAGAAGTATACTGCGCGACAATCAGCACAAATGTACTTCATAGTAAGCTCACATCGACAATTGACACTCTATCTACCCACTACCCACAGCTCATCAACCAGCTATAGAATTCTTCGTTAGAGATTAATGATAGTACTTATCCTCACCTGCGCCTTTGCCGCCCACACTGTACTGGTACACGTGTAATGTGTAAAGCAAGTGGCTGTCCTTCCCCTCCTCCCTTGCTCCCCGCGTGCCCAGCGCTGCGTCTAAGTAGAAGGCCGCCTTTTCTGCACTGTGGACTCGCAACTCTGCTTGGTTTTGGAGGTGTGTGCCGAAGAGCGGGTCGTCGCGAAGATACACCCCAGGGGACTGCTCTGAGTCTGTTGGGAAATTGGTATGATTAATATTTTAACATTTGAATTAGTTGTTGTGTTGTGTAAATAAACTACTTTGCATTATTTATTTCAATCATTTTCTGACAAGGCATCTGATGCGAATATTGACGCGTCCAACGTCTATGGCATGGCAGTAAGGCACAGAAAGATAACATTTAAAGAAAAAATAAGCCGTTCTAAAACTGTACACCCTTATAACTAGTTTTGCACAATTTTAACTATGAGACCAACTATGAAGTCATGAAAAAAACAGCAGTACCATTCGTTTTGATCAAGTTATAACGTATGTGAGAAACAGCTGTTTTATCCCATAATTCCCTTAAAAGTTGTGCAAAATTACGAGCAGAAACTATCCTTAGAGTGATTGTTCCATTTAAGAAATAATACTGTCTAATTATTTATTACCATTCTGATAAGGCGCCAGCAGATCCCTGATCTGGTTGGTGTTAGTGCACAGCTCCACCGCAGACACTCTGACGGAGAAGCGAGTGCCGCATTTGTGACGCTGCTCAGCGATGCCGCGGAACAGCCAAGAGATGGCGCTGGGTATCGCGCCCAATGCTGCTGGCGCGTCCGGTCGCCCCAACATTGTGTAGGATTTACCTGGTTGGACAAAACATACGTGTAAAGTACCTACAGCCTGTATAGAGCCCCACAGCAGGGTAAAGGCCTCCATCATTGGATTCACGTTATCGTTACAATAGATGGGTACCTATGGGCTTAATTACCACGCTTGCCTAATGGGGTTGGTGACGACGGGTTGTTGTGGTTGCATATAAGAAAATCAAAATTTTGTCGAGCAAATTTATAAAGAACAACGAACAAAACAACAAAGTTGAATATACCAAAAGTTTGATTTAGAAAAAATTTATAATCCCAATGTATGTGACTTCAAATGAACGACTGATCAAAAGTTGCTAGATGTAATTTTAAAATAGCAAATCATTACTAATCTAATTACATAATTACAATGCAATGTTCACATCGAAATGCTTGCATTTGTTAAATTAAAATAACATACCTACAACAAAAAACGTCTTCTTTTACACTATTATGAGGTCATAATTATGATTGAGGTGGGGATGGTACACTAGCTGCCCTACTCCTGTGGGTCACGTGATAGGGTAGAAATGCATACATTTCGTGGTTATTTTTTTTTATTAGACAACAAAAATACCTCCTGTAGTAGGTCACCTTTGTATTTTGCTTTTAATATGAGAATGAGCCAATATGGACCCCATACATACATACATACACATTCAAACGGATTGTTACATGCATTCAATTGACTATTAAATTAAAAAAAATATTATCTAAGTTCTACCCGCATTAGTCTACATATTATTGTAAACATTACATAGCAAACCGGTCATGTTGTGTAAAGGCTTTCTGTATCCAGACAGGCGCTATTCGATAATATTAATATTATTTTTACCTTTTTCAGTTAATCCATTTGATAATTAATAATTTATCCAACAATTCTTTTGACCTTAGAATGATTTGGTCAATAGTGTAATAAATAATTTAAACATTGAATTCCAGACTTTGGTCAGTTGAACTTTTGGTCAAATGACTATTGTTATTTTAAACTTTGTTCTTTTGTTCGTTGTTCTTAAAACATTTGCTCGACTAAGTTTTGATTTTCTAATATGCAACCGTTGTTGTACATTCGCCACAAAGTTAGTTTGCCACGTTTTTGTAACTCCATATATTGAAAGTAAATTCGCCACAGGTAGGTAAGGGTTATTGTAAATTCGCCACAAGTCTTCATAGTACATCATTTTTGCATGTAGTATATAGTGCAAGTACCGGTAGCAAGGAAAGTTTGTTTTGAGCGCTCGAAATGTAAAGTAGTAATTTTATTCTAAAATTATTGTTGTTTTTACTTCACTTATTGTTTGTTAATTCTGCTGTCTGTGTATAAAATAAGAGTGTGGCGAATTTACTTGATAAAAATAGAACTGTGGCGAATTTACACATACTTTTTTCTGTGGCAAACTAACTTTATGGCGAATGTACAACAACCCGTGACATTAAACACCAGCCCCTGTATCGGCTAAAAAATATGAATATGGACATGGGGCTTCATTTGACATTTGAAGCCCATAATATGCCCATATAAGGACAAAATATGGGCTTCAAATGTCAAATTAAGCCTATGTCCATATCCATATATTTTAGCTGATAGACCCGCTGGTCCAGAGTTGGAGAGGCTGGTTATCTGTCTCCGTCAGGTCTCCTAGCGCAGAAACTCGATCAACTAACTTTAAGATTTTCCTATAAGTATGTATCTGTGCATAATATCTATGGGAGAGAACAAATAAAGATTTTTTGTATTGTATTTTTGTATCATACGTAAATTTTAATGTTATAACTAACTAAAGCAGCTAGTTATCTAAGCCAGCTTTTGTAAACGAGGTATCTAAGTTTATACGGAAACTGGATTAACTGTGAATCCTTCAAGTACCTACTTATTGCACCGCGCAATAGTTTCCTAGGTAAGAATCCGGCAATAATTAAAACTTGGTCTAAATTATTCAGCTAGTTAGCTTAGTGACGCGTGAAATAAGGCTGTGCAACCACTGAAGCAGCGCTTTAAGAAGCAGACGCAAACATTTAGGTTGGAGTAGGTCTAAATATGATTTACACGGTATTTTTTGCTTCCTTCTTTTATTATGCTTTAACAAAATGGTGCCGTCTTAAAAAGAGATTCGTCTCGTCAGAGTGCGTGAGTGAGAACAGCGCTAGTCACAACACTCATTCGAGCAAGTTACGTTCAAAAGTCATCATAATAACTAACATTATAAATACGAAAGTGAGCTTGTTTGTTTGTAACTCTTTCATACCTCAACTATACAACCGATTGTCACGATGTCAAGGGTACAGAAAAGGAAACAGAATACTTTTATCTTGGAAAAAGGTTCCCGTGGTATAATAATGTACCACGTGAACGAAGTCGCGGGCAAATGGTCCTTACTTAAAGGGAAAAAATTATTAAAACCGAAGAGCAGCATCGCACCGCACATCGAACCTTTGGTATCTTGATAATTGCTGAGTGATGCAATAGTAACAGTATCTTTACTTTAGGTTAGCGGCCCGCCCGCCGCCCCTCCGCCACGCTAACTTAGGAACACCGTCGATGCAGCCATGTTGTACAAAACATCAACAAATTATAAACAAAAACCAGGCGCAGTTATCGCTCTTTCTATTAGTGAAAACTGCATAAAATCCATTGCGTGGTTTAGAAGAAAAAAGCGGAGCCACAGACACAGGAAATCTTTATAAATGATGATGGTGTTACATTGAACAAAAAATTATATATTCATAAAATTTATAAATAAATAAATAAAATATGCTTTAATTGCACACAAGAACATATACAGAAAAAAACATTTGTACAGAGAGAAAGTACAAAACAGGCGGCTGGCCTTATTGCTAACAATCATCGCTTCCAGTCAACCTTGGGTGATAAAAAAAAGAAAGAATTAAATGGATGCAAGAAGAAGGAAATAAGAAAATAGGAATATAAGTTGTGTTGTTTAAAATTAGATAGACAAGATGAGATTAATAATAATTATATAAATGAGATAAAAGAGATCATACAATATTATATGATAGGAAATAAATAATGCTATGAGAATATACTTAAGAAATGACTCTGGACCTGACCCTTGAACGAATTCAACGTGCGAGCACTCCTGATGCTCTCTGGTAGTGCATTCGAAAGCTGGACAGCATGTACAGAAAAGGAGTAGGATAGGAAATCTGTAGAATGAAAAGGAGTTATAAGAGCAAAGTTGTAAGCAGAGCGTAAGGAACGGCTAGAGGAAGAGGAACGGAAAGAAAAACAATTTCGTAGATAAGGAGGATAAGTTGGTAGAAAGAGGACAGAATATATATTTATATTAGACTATTGTGCTGATTTCCTAGCAAAATCATCTGTCAGCTACCACTGGACGCCCGGCACCTGTTGTTGTGCTAAGTTCGGTGTTAGTGGGATCTCAGCTGAGTTCCTGCGAGCTCCGTCGTCGGAGGCGGCGGCGGCGGGCTTTCATTCAATTTGCATTTAAAGTCATAATCCTCCGAGGTGGGGTAAGTCGCGGTGTCGGTTAAAGCCGACGCTGCCGTGATACGGCGGGTTACAGATGGCGCTCGTTACTGAAGGTAGCTATATCAAATATCTACTGAAGGTACCAACATTTAATGGAAAATATTTGTTGCAGGTTTTTAAACATTATCATTAGCTTATTATAAACGTCCCACTGCTGGGCATAGCACAACTGCTTCAACATACAACCCATAACGTTTCGTATTCCGGTCGATTAAATTAGCATGTCTCTTTCTGTGTTATCTTTCCACCAAATATTTTATGCTCATTGAAAATAAATTGAATGACTAATAAAAATCTTCAAGATTTTTAAGATTTTATAAGGCGTCTAGGTAACGAGGTACCTTCATTTACTGTGTTTAAATAACCTTAGGTAGATTACTTTTTTATACACAATTTCAAAACCTGCGTAAGTAGTCATAAAATAAAACAGTAACGAAGTAAGCGTCTATTGCAGGAAGAGGTGAGCGAGGACATAAAATCTGGGTCGCAATTTTTTTTTTCATAATATGCCATAAACATTTACATTGCATTTTTATTGGCCAGCGCAAAATTGTATTAAAGGTATATTTACTATACTTTTAACGATTATACGAATCGTTTTCTTATCATTTTTAATAAAATAATAATTCAGAGGAATAATTTTCCGCCATTCCATCGCTAGCGTTCGTTATTGCTGTGTAGAATATAATTTTGTGTTCAATTTTAATTGACAAAAACTTTGTAATAATAATAGTTTTATTTAAATAAAACGTACAGTTAAAGATTAATTATTTAACAGATTGTTCCTAACTGTTAAACTTTTCATCCGCCTCTGGGCTTTTTTACACTTTTAACAGGATCGGAATCACAGAACCGAAATCGGAGTCCTTGTTTATCTATAATTTCTCTACTTATCTCTACTTCTCTACTCTCGCACTTTTATTGAAGACAAAATGAAGGTGATTTAATTACGCATTTTAGAATAAAAATAAATCTATCGAACGGTACCGTATAAATAATACTTTATCGTTATGCTCAATTTATTAAATCTGTCGTAAATCACACAAAATGGACGACTTGATTCAGTGCCTCCTTAGATTAATCAATGTTACATTCGCAGCTTAAGTTAATACTTTAACTTTATAAAATCCTTATAACTCAGTAATCACTAATCAGCAAAGCAGAGATTAAGGCTTAATTTGTTGCGAATTAATAGAATAACGGGCGAGCATTACTGTATTGCCGGGGGAAGGTATTATCGCAGTCTGCCGGATTACCTACCCACCCAGCCTCTTTTGGGAACCGATTGCACGATTCGCAGCTACTAACGACTTTGGAGTTCCGATAGCAACTAATTAAATTTTAAATTATTTTATCAGTTATTATTAGAACATTATTAAATTGTATCCCATCCAAGTTAGCCTCAATAATTTTGATGGGAAAATAATTAGACTCCTGTGAGTTTGACGTATGCGTTTATGCAAAACTAAAACTATGATAGTGCTAGTAAAATGAACCAACTCGATCACAAAACGTACTTTGCTGCTGAGAATCGCATCCTCAAGCTTTGTGTAAAACGCCAAGTTAACCTTAACTACTAGACTAACTAGACAGGGTCCACAGAGTCGGTTAAAAACTAATTTAGTAATAGATTAGTAATCATAAACGCAAATAGATCCACGCATATAAACTTCCTCATTTCACTGGCCAGTGTTCGAGTGAGTATTAGAAAACAACAGCCCCCTTACTTAGAAACATCTCCTATTCAAAATTTTATGATTATCAAATCTTAAGTGATTCTTTTTAAGTAGCGTTTATAAGTAATGTTTGTAATGATTGATTGTTAGGAGTATCTCATAAAATCTTTTATAATAATATTCGATAACAAAAACTGGAATTACGACTAGCAATTTGGTTTAAAAAAAATCAACTCACTCCATTCCGATCTCCCGTGCAGACATAACTTCATTTGTCTACTCAAACACGAAACGTTGACTCAAAAACAAGTGTAAGCTCCCAAAAATATGAAAATGTTTTCAACGCATTTCTGAAACCAATCGTCACGAGCGCCGAACCCGACCACTCAGGCGGCCACTATAAACCACCCAGTTGCCACCTCCGGGGGCGAATTTGCATTGGAATGGAAAGACTCGGAGCACTTAATTGAAAGTTTGATAAATAGGAAGGGACCTGCAGAGCAAACAGCAGACTTGAACTTTGCATTTTCATTACCGCGCGGAAACTTCGTTAATGAGTACGTGGTGCTGCCGATGTATCTCCTCAACGAGCGTGGCCATTGTTTTTCTGCATTCCTCATTTGTATTTCTACCATAAAGTTACTAAGCATACCTAGCGGAAAGTAACTTTATGATTTCTACATAGCGCTAGCCTTTGACGCGTGCAATTTATTGTCTTAACTTAATTAACGTTAATTATCGTTAATTATCTGACGACCGCCATGGTCGAGTGATTAACACGCCGGGTCAGGCGTCGCGCCATCTCTGAGGTCCCGGGTCCAATTCCCGGTCGGGTCAATTTAGAGAAAAAATATTTTTCTAAATTGATTTCGGGCCTGGGTGTCTTTTCTATGTATAAGTATATTTATCCGTTATCTTACCATATTAAAATTTTCAAAAGGACAATTAACTTGGACTAGATAATTAGTGTGAGCGTTTTAATTTATTAATTAAAAAAAATAATTAATTAATTGTGAACATCCGATACTTATAAATATTAAAAGAGGCTATTTAAACTAAAGATGGTCAATTGTGGTTGTATGGCCTTTTGAAACTTTAAGGACGAGCTCGTTTAAATCGACACATTTTTTATCATTCAGGACGTCTTTAATAGTTGTTTGTGGAACTCCTGACAATACAATTATTATCATACAAAAACGCGATTTTCCGGGCGTTCAGTTTCCGCTACCTGACACTGCAACCCTGTTTACGTGTGACGGTGTCCCGTGCCGGCAACAGGAAGTGTGTAAACAAGTCTTCAAGTGTAATTCCTAGAGCAAACCCACTCACCTAGTCCTGCGTGTCCGAAGCAGAAGAGGCAACCGTCGGTCCCGTTGATGACGGCGTGGATGACGTCAGTCAGAGCGCTCGAGCAGATTTCACTCTGAAACAAACAAACACATCACTTTACTAATAAGTTTTGCGTTAAATTCCATTTAAATATCTGTGTACCTTGTAAAGTACTTCATCATTATTTTATAATCCACCATTTTTTAAATATTATTAGTTTAGTATACCTACCCATGGCCGAGTTTTTAATTGTCAGATAAAAGTTATTCATTTGTTAACGTATTACACAACCATTTTAAAATGTAGTGTCAAATCACGTCTTTTCTTTTTTGACGAGTGACATTTTATTTTGGACGCGTCATACTTTATTAGATGGATAAGTTTTATCAAGGGATTGAAAAATTAGCCCTTATAATATTAATTTAATTGTACTGATAAATAATAATGTTCAAAAGCTTTTTCTCTGCTCAGAATTTCAAAACTGTTGTCTACCGATTAACTTGTCTAGTTAATGTTCAATTTCCCCATTTGTTAAGTAAATTTTGTAAACCTCGCCCAAAAGCTTCTCACGGTCTCAAAGTCGGCCGCGAGCGCAGTCGGGAATAATTCAGTGGAACCCGGCACTTACAGGTGTTTACGGGGGGTCGGCGCTGTTTTCTTTCGGCGTAGATAATTAAACGGACTAAGGCGGGGCGTCGAGATTACACCGACGACGGTGGCTGTGGGGCATGACTTCGAAGGACTAGTAGACTTATAATCTTATAAATATTGTTTATATATTTTTATCTCAAATTCAATAAAAAGGCGCCTTTTGCTTTCAAAGCATTTAGTTATAATGTACTACGTACTAGAGGACCTATCCCAAGCAAAATACTTGTTCTATTTAAAAAAAAGTTAAAACAAAAGTGCGCTGCAGCGCTAAAATAATAATTTATCGTCTTTCTGAACAATCCAAACATACAGCGCTAGACCGCTTCTTTTCTTGCGACCAAAAGGTCTAAAGCGCCGAAACATGGCCGCCGCTCATGTCTCGGCGATTTCAATAAATAATTAGTCAAATGCATGTTATATCGATAATTTAGTGCACATTTACAGGTAAAAAGTGATTCGTTTAGTTTTCTTTGTATTTTCTGAATTCTTTAAAAAGTACCTTAGCACACATGAAGGTATTTAAAATAGAACACAGAATACACAAGTATTGTTGCGTCTAGCGTCTGCCACAGACTAATATAGTTGGAGCGAGCTGGCTCTAACGCGTGTAGCAAACAATCTAGTTGTGACGTCTTCTCTAGTACGTAGTACATTACAACTCAATGTTTCAAAGTAAAAAAAAATAAAAAAGTAAATAGTGTTGAATAATATCGGCGGACTGGGTAAACCCCCGGTAGCTCAACTGGAAAAAGCACCTGGCCTGGCTAGAAGGGTGCGGGTTCAAATCCAGCTTGTGGAATTTATTTCGACACTTTTTTAATTTATAATGTATACGACTTATGTTTTTTGTTAATAAGGCAAAGTTCATATTCAGGAATACAATTACTGCAGAGTGAATATTAGTTTGCAAGTATAAACTTTTAGATAATGTTATGTACTGTGAATTATTGTTATTGTTAATCTAGAATTTTCCATTTCGATTGTCCTTACTTGAAGCAACAAGAAATTAAAAAAGTTACAATGAAATAATTAATCATTCTCAGTAATTATTAAGCATGGTCACCCCAAGCAAAGGCTCCGTTTACTTGGCACGGAAATACTGAAATTGTTTTGAATGAAAATTTTAATGACCTCTCGGGTCGCTAATTGAAAATACTTAGCCGGAACAAGGGCGAGGGTCTACTTCATCAATTCCATCATCACCTATAATCGTTTGAGTCAATTTACTCGGACGTAAAGAAATTTTGCATCGAGATTATAAAGGTAAGGCCGACTATAGTTTGAGATTGACTTTTATATAAAACAAACATTTAAAGTGGGAATAAACTTACTACTTATACAATACATACTTACGCATACCTAAAAAGGTGTGCGTAGAATGTTATTATAATGGAACGCGAGACTTTTGGCTAGGTAATGAGGACAGCAAAAGCAGTCTTCTACCATAGTCCACTTTTCACCAAATAGCGACTGCACATGTGCTCAGCGTGACAGGAGAGTAGGTGCAGTCTTTAGTCCGTTAGTCGCCTTTTACAACACCCAAAGGAAGAGAGGGGGTAGTAGTATTCTTTCACAGCTAAGCGACACGGTTTTAATTAAGTGATAAAACGATTATCACTTATCGAATACGATCACGATTACGATTATTTGTTTTTAGTAATAAATTAAACAAATTATCGTTAAATCAACATAAGATTTATAACCATAAGAAAAATCAAATAAAATTTATAAAAAATCAGTAATTAAAATAAAAGTACTTTAAATTTTTGTTCAAAAAACAACATTTCTAGCTTTTTGAGCATAAATCTATGTTACGTTTTTCGGTTTGAATTAATCGAAAGTAGAGAATAACCTCTCCGACGCCACAGACGATGCCGATGGTTTGATTGAGAGATATTTTCTTGCTAACTGTTTTAGAAAGCAATATTGTGTAGTTTCTTGATGAAAATAAATTCAGAAGTAATCGCTAAATAATCGATAAAGTCAAAGTCGCAGTCAAAATATATTTATTCAATAAAGTGAATTAATAAATACTTTGAATCGTCCAAATATTTTTTAACCTACCGCTCATTCAGGACATATTTTTTTAACTGTGGCAAAGAATGGGCGCAAGAAACCACAGCGCACAGAAGCATTAATATAAGCAAGCAAGATAGTTTAGACGATTACGATTAATCGTTAAATATCAATAATCGTCTATTACGATTAATCGTAATAGTAATCGTTTCAACACTACTTTTAATACGGTATTAATAAAATAATAATGTCTATGTATCACGAGCACCAATATGAATACACTTTGACTCTTATTCCATTGTTTTAATAGTTACAATTGTTTACATATTGCTCGTGACTGTACTAACCCACTGTTGGGCATTTGCCTTTAACAGTAAAATCAAGTCGTCGCTTCAATTGATGGGTTATCATTCTACATCTATCATCACAAATTTATTATCATCTAAGTATAGTGAAAGTATATTGTATTTTTCCTGAAACTGGCTAATGCTTTTAATAAACATAGTCCATGTGGAAAGAACTGTACTCAACAGTATGACGTTTATAAGCTGAAAATGAAAAATCAAAAAAAGAGTAGCAAACAAAGCCGATTAATAAATAATTTTCCCGTGCTATACTCGTATAGTGAGCGTTCAGTGCGGTAAGATAACCTCGCCAGCCGGCTAGTGCGTGCCTTTGAAAGCTCTGTTCCGATCTGATATATATCCGTTGAGAGTTCCCGTCGTCGATCTGATATGCCACTAGGTGATGCCGTAATAGTGCTGAAATACGGAAACCACGGGCGGGAGTTTATCTTAAATTTTGCTTTTCTTTTACAAAATAAATTGCTAGTTATACATTTTTCTCGCTAAGCTATGATGTGCCTATAAAAGGGTCTATAATTGATACTATTGTACTAAACCTATCAGTTATTGCGAAAATATTATTGATGCATTAAAGTGTCTTACCTACCAACCAAACTTGTCCAACCGACTTGGACGGCTTTGGCAGTCCTCATTGCCTAGTCTCTGACTAACCCTTCGGGGATAATAGTCGTGATTATGTGTATGTTGGTATGTATGTATGCATTAAGGTGTTGAGTTGAGTATTTAAATTTCTGCTTTTTGTGTAATAAATGCTTCATGAAAATCACCAGAAAACTGCTAAGTTACCAAATAAAAACCGGAAAATGCCAAGTTCCAGAAGTCAGTAGCAACCACATTACAATATTAAAAGTTGATAAACGTTTCCCGATCGATACAATGCGATAAAAATTTCGAAAACACATCTTCAAAGATCATTTATCAGATAGAGGATCAGACGCGTATCTTACTGCCGAGCTGCAGTATTGCACAAATGTCCGGCCTAGCCACGGCCTAGCCCTATCCACGATAGAGCACGGCTGTATTGGCCTAAGCCCGCTAATCTTTCAGCCTACTGCCCGACGTCCAAAGAGTTATTGCAAGGATCACATCTCTCTAGCTACGTTATTCTATAGACGAGTTTCTAAAGATTGCGATTTAATAGCACTCGTATTTTATTCAGTTTATAAATTGAGCTCTCAGGCAATTTACCTCACTAGTGACCTTGTACCGAGAAGATCCGGCAAGTAACTTAACACAGGCATTTTATTTCTCTCTTTGATTAACAACGTCAAATATTGAAATATTAAGTAGGACACTATCTATTACCAGAAAGCATTTAGAGAAAACAACAACAACAACAACATGTAAAGCAACAAGCAAAATTCTTGAATTCTTGAATGATACATCATCAAATGTAAACAGCAAACCGCATAGATTTTTATAAAATTATAATGTAGCTATTGATAATCCAGAAATGTCTATCGTCGAGTGCGCATTTGATCCTGACTGAGCGATCAGTGTGGTTGCTAATCTCAGTAAGCCCTGTCAGTCTGCTGTCCATTGGAATGTGCATGAGGTAAGTATGTGCTCCAAACTGTCAGTGATATTATGTTACACATGTAATTTTTAGAGGGACATTAAATTATAATACCGTCAAAATCAAGGCATTTATAAGATGTAAGATAATTCGAATGAGGACGTTCTGCATAATATGAAGCTGTTTCAAAAAGAGGTTCTGAGGTTTAGAGCAAAACCGTGATGGTTATCTCTGTCTCTGTTTGGTAAAGTGTTACAGTGTGTATGGTAATTGTAAACAGTGAAACAAATTATAAATTTCGTTTCGGAAATACTTTTTTATCGTAAAGTGTAAAGCAGATTGCGAATAAAATAAAGACAGTTCTATCAATAACGTATTTAGAAATCTGAATGCAAGTTTAAATCTCATTTTGAATTCAACGCCGTTTAAACTTAAAGTGGCATACAATGATAATTATAAAAGGTCATTGGTGGTATAGCGCTAGAAAACAAAGCAGATAATATTGTGCAAGATAACGGGCAGCCATTATATGCCCTCACTTGAGTTCTTTCCCGTTTCCAATGCTGAGAATACAAACAAAAGTGTTAATTTGCCTTAAGCCACGCTTCCGCTCTAGTTAAGATTGTCTCAAGGCTCTATTATGAAGGTAACTATTGCCCCTGTCCGGCAGACGGCACTGAAGCGTGTTAAACTTCTGTCTACCCACGTCCAAGGGCTATTGTATTTCCAAACCCCCGGAATCATTGGGCAAGATTTGACAACGTATAATGCTTTGTTCTCCCATTTCATTCACAATGGATGAATCATGGCTTTTAGTCGAGTTACGGAATTAGTGACCAAATTGCGGAGTGTGCAGAGAGATTAAGTTATCATAGGTACTTGTATTAAACCATTGGAAATAGAAATAGAAATATCTTTAGCATTAAATAGGGTGCATAATCATGATGTTTTAAGTAGATACATAACAGGAGGTGATCGCTTGGGATACTTGAATTGAGCTTGCAATAGAATTTTAAAAAATATAATCAACTGCCGTAAAGCCAGACACAATAGTAATGCAATTATTATTAGGTTCTCTCAAAGACGAGAGGATAATTAAACTATATTAAAAACTAATGACCGCTTAGCTACCGCGACTAAAGTTTTAAAACTGTTGGTTGAAGTAGCCCAACCACCATTCAGCTGTATACAGTACAGCTTTCACATGTATAATTGCTTTCTTTAAAACTATCTTGATAAAATATATGTAAATGCTTTAATACAGCAAAAGGATTTAATAAAGTTAATAAATTCTATAAACCAGCTAGAACACGTTGCGAAACCATTTTAAAACCCTAATTAAACTTAAGGCTGTAAGTTGACTTATATTATTCCTTTAAACTGTTAATAAGTACTAAGAAGTTTTGTATTAGAGACCTGACCGATTCCAACCGTGTTGGTTGGGAGTGGCTATTCTTGGTTACCAATTAAAGTGTTTTTATTGTAAAATACTTATTTCACGTTCCATTTCAAGTTAAAGTTCATATTTCCTATTGTTATTTTACTGTATATTCATAAAGTAGGTTTAAATGCAATCAGTGTGGGTCTGCAAATTAGAATAGACCCCTGATTGGTAATTTATGGCTCTCGTCGGCGTAGCAGATTGGATATAGGGGATTATATCGTATTTATTGAGATAGTTGAATTCATGCGGTTGCTATATTGGAACACGTACGTTATTTAGGAACTGGCTTACTCTATATTTGCACTTTTGTAAGTAAGATCATGATTATTTTTTTCATATTATAAGAAAAAGAGGAAGGTCTTGTGGAAAGGAAATATTTCATTTAAAAGTACCCATTCAAAAAGATAATAAGGGCTCGTTTGAGATAACAGTAACAAATGAAATGATAGTTTTTTTTAAATAAATTTAAAAACAGATCGTATTAAAAACAGCGTCTAAACTTTCGTTCGACCAACAAAAAATAAGTCGTCGTGTATGAGAACTCAAGACTTTTTCTGTAACAAAAGAAAACGCAACATTACAGTGATGAGTATCAATGTAATTTTTAATTTAAAGATATATAAAAAGAAATACCCAATATTCAGCCAATATTTCTTTTTTAATCCCGATTCCGATCCCGATTCCCAAAGCGACCACCAACACACCACGTCGGGAATCGACGTGCAAAGCAACTTCGATTACAATATGCGCAAATTAATCCCTAGATCGGCAATGTACGGCTAACACGGCACTAGATAAAGAGGATTATGCCATGTTAATGGGATTGCTGGATGCGGCATGGGACGAATTCCTGCTGCATTACTCTGTAACGGCTGAATTAGGCGCAATAAACGCGGGATCATCTTGATTTGTAATACGTAAGTACGCTTGTAACTTTCGACTTACTGAATTTAAGAGTTTAAATGGATCTTTATGAAGTGTTCAACCGAACAATGCCTCGTATAGTGCTCCCACACAACAGATTTATATTGTTGTAAAATAATTCCTAAATAATATTTAACCAACCGTTTTCCGTAGCGGTGAAAGAATACTACGAACCCATCTCTTCTCTTGGGTGTCGTAAAGGGTGACTAACGGACTAAAGACTACACATACATCCAACAGCATAGAGCGGCGATGGGCTCACTACCTGTCACGCTGAGCACATGTGAAGTCGCTATTTGGTGAAAAGTGGACTATGGCTACTGCTTTCGCGGTCTTCAAAATCAAAAAATCAAAATCAAAATGTCTTTATTCAGTAAACTTAAAATAAGCATTTTGAATCGTTTATACTTAAATTACTTCTCTATATGGATGGATGGGCACCCACCCGCCCGAGCGTCAACGCATAATTATGTGCGTTGCCGGCATGACCGGCAGTGAATTTGATAATTACACTTTTTGGGTACACTTATTAACACAACTGTACCCAAAAGTGTATCTATTAGGAAACGCTACATTGGTTTTTAAAAAGTGGATCTATAAGGAATAAAGGCGAACTTTTTTCAAAAGTTTATCTACGAGGAAAGTGTACCTACGAGGAATAATTCGCTGCACCTATTCAGGTCGTCTTTTATTTTTATATGTAATATTTAATCAAAGCTGTGTAGTGGCGACTCATTAATAAAGACCAATCTCTTGAAACAACAAACCCACTTCTCTTGGGTGTCGTAAAGGGTGACTAACGGACTGAAAACTGCTCATACAACCAACAGCATGAAGCGTGGACTCACCATCTATCACACTAAACACATGTGCAGTTGCTATTTGGTGGAACGTGGACTGTGCCCGTGTGGACAGCCATTACGGTTCTTTGCGGTCCTCTTTGTCTAGTATCTGATGTATGTTACAGTTTATGACAAAACATTGCATAATTATTATAAGTTGTTTTTGCATGTTGTGTAACATTTTCTTAACCATAACTTTTATACAATATGTCCAGGGATGTAGTAATAAAACTTTAGGAGCAATATCTACAATATATTTCATCGACAAAAATACCCCTTATGGGGGGGTCAATTCCACAAGACTGCAGAGACTATTGGTTTGATTTATACGTCGTGTAGGCTCGATTTTGGTGTTTTTTAAATGCAAAGGTGTACGGTAGCTAATACAATACAAACACGCTATCAAATAACTCCTTTTTTAATTACAGAAAGGAGAAATTATTTTGTTTACAGCTTTTGTGCGCATTCGGGCACTTTTTGAACAACAATAACAAAACACAATTGACCCCCCTTATGGGGTATTTTCGTCGATGAAATATATTGTAGATACTGCTCTTAAAGTTTTATTGCTACATCCCTGGACATATTGTATAACAAACTACAATTGTTATTACGTCAGACTTTGTCGAAAATCAATTTCACTATCTATGAGTATGCACAAAATGTCTGAAAGTTTTCTCCAATGTAGAAGCGTACATAAACATAGTCATAAAAAAAGGAATATAGCGAAAAACCAAACACATTGTCGATACAAGCTAACGGTTTAAGAGCGATTTGAACAGTACAGGCTTTATACGATTTAACTTTTTAACCACTATAAATTCCGTTACAACGTGAATATTTGCGAAATACCTAAAGTTTTTACATGAACGTAGGTAAATTTTGCACGTTCGAACCTTTAGATTCCCTCAACATTTGGGAAAAAACCTGTAAAACTAGTTACCGAAATAGAGTTACGATCGGCTAGTCGAACTATGCTCCCGCTGGCAGTGTGGAATTTTATCAGCACGAATTTGCAAAGTTCACCCGTTGTATGTGAAAAAATGCATAGTAGTTACCTAACCACAAAGTTTTCGATATTCATTGAGGCAGGCGGCGGCGCGCCGGCGTTTAGTCATAACTATTAACTTACCTACTAGACTGTTAGAGCAGGTTTTAAATTTTTAACAACTTTATCCAACACGTCGCCTTGGTGGTAAAGCGCCTTGGCCCGATGTTCGAAAGACCTGGATTCAAAGATCTGGTAAAATATGCTTCGATTTTCAATGCACCTTCATAGCCCGGGCTTATGATCAACCAATCGGCATTTGCCAGAAAAATGGCCATAAAAAGTAAAAATACATAGGCTTTGTTATCATAGGGTTTAATGTTGATCTTGTTCGTGGTCAAGTCCAAAATTGAGGCCGGTCTTTATTTTCTCGGTCTTTATTTCTTGTTCTCACAATAAATACCTTAAAAAGAAGTAGAATACTAGTTTTTATGCCTCAAATTGCGCTAAAGTTTTGTTATGCGGGCAGATAACTGACTGTTTGTGTTAAAAAGTGGCATTCTTTTTGATAAACCACTACTATACATACCTACTACATTTCGTTCAATTCATCGGGGTTAACCCGTGAGAAGGCGCGCTATGAGCAATTTGCTCACACATAAATTTAATTCAAAAAAATTTTGTCTTTCCCTTGCCACACCAATTCAAGCACTTAAGTAGCTTCCTAAATATTCACCCCCTCTCTCCTGACGCAATTCTCGATCCGCTCAGTGGCGTTGCGACCGCGCAGCAAGGCGTTTGAGGAGGCCGTGTACCAACGTGCGGCAATTTGCTCATCACGCGCCTTAGCAATTACTTTGCACCGAACATGTAAAATACATGTGTTCAGTATGTTTCGAGAGGCACATTAGTGTAGATTTAATGGATGAATAACACTTTTTAGTTTTTGTTATGTAACAGTTTTTATTGTGATTTTTATGAATCGTGCCAAAAAATTTAATTAATACTAGGTTGTTTTGTTATTTGCGTTAGAAGTTGCTATTATGTTTAATAGTTTTGATTAAAATACTTGTTTTCTTACTTACTAAACCTTGTGTTATTTATTTAAATACATTATAAGCCAATAAATATAGAAAAACTAAAAATATGAACATTTATGATAGTGTGAGCAATTTGCTCGCGCGCGCCTACTCGTGTAAGAAAATTAGGCGCGCCTTCTCACGGGTTAACTTGGGAGCATAATATACTTGATTACCAACATTTTCACTAAAATTATCGCCATATCAACAACGTTGTTAAAATTGTTATCTTCCGACAGTTAGAGAATTCCTTCTTTCTGGTGAGCTTCTGTCGTCACTTATCTGAGGAAAATTTCAAAATCGTTCCATAAATATAGGAGAATTGTTATCGTGTTGAAAACTTGGTTCACATATAAAAACTGTGATTGAAGGTTGAAGGACTTTGGTAGGGGCAATATTCGCTTGTCGACGACATTTTTGGTGCATGAATTTCGACGGGACGCGGCGGAATACTTCCTGCACAAGTTGTGACGTAGAGAATGGAGCGCTCGAGCGTCGCCATTTTTAAATTAAACATCGGACAAAATTGTTTGTTCGAGGTTATGTTTCAGATTGATTTGGGTAATCTGCATGTCGAATGTTATTCAACTGATTCGCCTTAATGTCTGGAGTTAGACAATTTATTGTTAGACAATAAGTAGAACGGAACAGAGTACACAATTTATTAGGAAATACTAACTAATTTGCACATACTAGAGCGTTAAGTAATATACCATATTATACCTAATGTGTGTATTCCTTGAGTATGTGCAATAAAGTATTCTCTATTTATATATTTAATTTCTATGACAGGTAATATATCAAAGGTCCTTAATCAGCATTTTTTTCTGTCTTTCTGTCTTTGGGGCCGTCCCAGAAAAACAATAATTTCTGCCGTTTACGTGTCATATTAATTATCATTTAATTTCAATCTTGTAACATATATGCGAGATGGCGATATAATAATATTTTATTAATAGGTCAAGGATCATAAGCCCGCCGGTGGTCGCGAAACAATTGATTTTCAATTGTGTCTGGTTTTACGGTGCTCTAGGGGTTGATCTGTTCTAATCTGACATCAGAATAGGTATAGTTACGTCCTCATTTTACCAAGTGACAACACTATGGTAATAGTAACTGAACCAATTCTAAGAAAAAAATATCAAAAAGGTTCTCTAGTTGTCTCCATGAATTCTATTAGCTGTTTCACGTGAAAAGCTTGTTGTATAATTCCACCGAAATGTTCCCATTTTTCTTGCATTCGCGTGTTGTGAGAGGGATGCCAACGGAGAAACTGTCACACTAAATATTCCAAGAGTTTAAGCCTTTGGATATCTCTTACATTCTTTGTTCACTGTTTAAGCGTACAAAGTTGTTATATGAAATGGGTTGACTTGCATTTAGCGTGGACTTTTAAGTTGAGATTTGGAGCAACATTTATATCGAAATGCTTTATTTTTTGCATTGTCTGTTTTTGTCTTGATGTAATTTATAGTCAAAATAAGTTGAATAGTAAAAAAAATGTTTTATGAGTAGGACGTCCTGAAGAAATGACTAGAGCTCGTCTAGATAGATACCATCATACCTATTTCTGCCACCTGGCGGTATTGACAAAACTTCAAGGGCTGGTCAGGTCAAGTGTTTTAAACATGACAAAAATGACAAAAAAGGAATTCGTGTTTTTTTATTTTTTATTTAAATAATTCATTTTGTGAATTTTAATTGGATAGTCTTTGAGTATCTAATTTATTTTAAAGTAATAACGTAAGAAAAGTAAAATTAAAAACATTAAAAATAACGATTATTTCCAGGGCGCGGGTAACGGCCGGCCGGCCGACCGTCTGTTGGCCCGTCCGCGTCAGCTGGGCGATAAGTACCTACGTTAGTCTGCAATGAGACCATTTTTGTCATGTTTAAAACACTTGACCTGACCAGCCCTTGAAATTTCTTGCGGTTTCTAGCAGTCACCTTATATACTCGTATATATATTTTTCTCTTATAGTTCCGGTTTGATGGATTTGTAACATTACAATGCATAAAGGGCCTGTATGTTAGGCAACGCATCAGTTACTATCACAGAGCGTGGTAACCATTTCCATCAAGCGGATGCATGATGATTTATTTGTATCTGTTTAAATGTAAATATGTGTTCCCTGTGTCATCCTAGATGTATTGTAGGATACATTAAGTCTGTTTTCAGCAAAGACAACAGCTTTTCATGTAAATTTAATTATGATTTCTTTCAACCAGTATTGGTGTTGAACCTTGTTACAATGGGTTTATCAACCCATCGAGCCGCATTGGGCCAGCCTGGTGGGTTGTAGTGGTCGTAACCCAATCTCCTCATGTGCTATTGTCTATGTATGCATCTCCTGACAAGTAAGTATGTATCTCCTAATCAGACATTATGAAACAGGCCTAGAAGTATAATATAGTTACTTGCTGTTTCTTATAGGTAGAAAAAAAACTTTTAGACCATTTGTTCAGCGGCTGCCACACTTCTCCAATGCCTTAAGAAGAGTGTCAGTCTGGAGCATATCAAAAGCTTTTTTACAATCATAGAATATCGCTACGACAAATGGTTTTTCAGTCAAGTTACCTGCGGGTCGTCTTGTGAGAATATAGCATCGAAAGCGAACATCTTCGGTGCTGCCACCCCCACTCTCCTGTCTTCTGGGGCGGTGGCGGCGGTGGGAGCGTTTTCGCACAAGCTTACTTGCTTCTTGCGCTTGTCTAGGGAGAAGGTCTGGCTGCCGCTCGTGAAGGGACCCTCGCCCGACGCTCCCACTTTCAGCATCACTTTCACCTGGAACAAAAGAAATTGGACGTTAATACTACTATTGGTAAGAATTAAAGTGGCGGGGCTCCGTGATTTGTAAATGATAAACAGATTGGTGAATAAGAATACTGCTATCGAGTTCCTTAACTTCTAGTATTGGTGAAGTGGTTAAGAACATTTTTATTTTTAATAATTACCAAAAAGTTGATGCTTTTACTTATGTTGGTGAACCAGTAAATTAATATACAAAATAAATATACTACATATCTATGTTATTGAAATTTTTGCTATATAGAAATAGGCTAAAATGTTTAAACAAAACAGTCTTAGGAAAGCTCGAATGGAATTCAAACCCATGACCTTTGGATTGCCGGTCCACTGCTCTAGCCGCTAAGCTACCGAGACCCCAGAAGACTCGCAGCGTAAATCACAAACTACGTAGGTACCAGAAAAAAATTCAACGATTCTTCTGGGATCTCGGTAGCTTAGCGGTTAGAGCAGTGGACCGGCAATCCAAAGGTTCGAATCCCATTCGAGCTTTCCCAAGACTGGTTGCTTTTTCTAGTAAACATTTAATCAAAATATACTACAGCTAAAACAATGCGTGCTATGCGGTAACATTATAGCGAGTACATTACGACGTTACGTCCCGTCCAATTGCTTCCCGCATTTTCTTATTCGTTTTGTCGCCGAAGTGTTTGGCACATCACAAGCTTATTTTGGCAAAAAGCACAGCCGCAACATTAAGTAACCCATTTAGTGATGTTCTCAGGCAACTCAAAGGGGTCTTAATGTATTGTTAGGCAGTCGGTGTTTGTGTGCGCGTGGATTTACTTCAAAGCTCGTGGCCACGGTTCGTTAAGCACAGATTTAGTGAGTGTTTGGGACGATCACTATGTTATTTTGTCGGAAATTTCACAGCGGGACGAGGTTTTGAAGGCTGTGAATGGAGGATTCTTAGTGTCACGATGGCATAGGGATTTTTTTAGCTTACATTTTGGAGCGTCATTATGTTTTTAGCGCTAAAATATAAATAAAGGTGTTTCTGTTGATTCGGGCCATGTCATTACGATGTTTATGTGTCCGTGAAAAGAAAAATATGTGTTGTAAAACTACTTATTGATTTGTTGTTACAGGATGACTTTATTATTATGTATGTGTGGGAAACATAGCCATTATGCTATTTGTAGAAATAACATAATAATAATAATAATAACAGTAAGATATATTTGTAATGAAGACATGCTTACCAATTTATTTGTGTGAATTTGTAAATGGTTTGCTGTTTTATATTTTCAGAGTTAAGTATACCTTTTATAGGACAGTCGATTCACCTGTGAATAAGTATAAAATAAAATAAAATAAACTATCTCGCTATGAAGAGAAACGTGGATTGTGGCAGTGGCTTACTTTTGCAGTCCTCATGTCGTGTCGTGAGTGAGTGTTATTCAGACCTGTCGCTGGGGCCACAAGAAGCACGTGAAACAGTTGACACGCGCTCGTGCGTCCGTGATTAGTTGTGAGTTGTGAGCAAATTTGCGGAGCGCCCGCGCCCCCTGATCGTGATCAGCGTAATTAGCTATGAATTAATTACACATGTGAAGTTGATTTCCATATAGTAGTAACAATGTGTCAGAATGTTTTTAGCTTTATTCGCAGTTCCTCAACTGTTTCTTGTTCTACAACGGAAAGCAATTGGCTTTATCTAAGTTAATATTAAGGAGGTAAGGTAAAAAGTGGAAGTATACCACTTCACATGGAAGAAAAGAAGGAAGAAGGAAAGATGTTCCTAACATTAAAGTTAAGTTCAGAGAGTCAGAAAAATAACTAACTTAAATAAGATAAAATAAAATATCTATTGCATAAAACAATAACATAATAATAATTAATTAGCCGTTTGCTTCACACCTAGGCAAAAAACATCATTAAGATTAAGTCTTCGCTACAAATGATAGGTCAAATGTACAAAAGACGGAGTCAACAGATTAAGGGTGCGATTTCGGACAATAACGTCATTCAATGTGAATCGGTATCCTGCGGGCCGGTTTGGACGCCCGCACCAAACCGTCCGTCCTGTGAACGCTCGCTCCCATATGAATGGAACCTAGAACAATCGCAATTAGGCCGCATTCAGACCTGGAGGCCAATGTGATGTGCTAACGGAGCGTGCTCTATCGATTGATTGAACCCGAAGACAGTTGGGAACAAGAACTACATAACCTAATCAATTCTTTAGAAACAATATAACGTCTAGTCTGTCTCGATTCTGTCAATTTATAAACGTTTCCAATCGTGTCTCAATAGTCTGATTTTGACATTTGGAATACATAATTGGAAAAAATAATAATCTAATTAATCGAAGACTGCCTAAACCTTCACCTAAACTTGAATCAAGATTAGCGTTACATTTAAATAACGCAAACTTCTTCTTATAGATGTCCCAGGCTTATTAAGTTTTATTTTACATAGAAGGAGGCAAACGAGCAGGCGGGTCACCTGATGGAGAGCAATCACCGCCGCCCATGGACACCCGCAAAACCAGAGGAGTCGCAGATGCGTTGCCGACCTTTAAGAAAGGGATAGGGTTAAGGAAGGAATAGGAATTGTGAGTAGGGGAGTAGGGGGGCGCGGGGGGGGGGGGGCTCTGGAACTATCACTGGCCGGACGGAACACAACAGCACTTAGTGCCATTATTTCACGCCGGATATTCGTGAGAGGGTGGTATTGCCGGGTGAGCCGGCCCAATGCGTGCTGCAACGCAGCGTGGCTCTACCACTCACTCAGTGTCACTCATTTTGCACCACCCAGGGGTCACGTGTACCCTACACGTAGGGTAAACCTACGGACGCGAGTAACTTTAACCCCCAAAGTAAGTAGTAGTAAGTTAGTAAATAGTCGCAAAATAAAAGTTATAGCTTGTAATTTGTAAATAATATTTATATACTTACTTAGATTTATGTTTATATTATCGTTTATGTTATGTAGTCCAGGTGAACCTAACACGCTAAATGCTGCATCCCGATCCCCTCCATTACTACGCATTTCGCAATAAACCTAGTCACGGATACAGGATGTCAATGAATAATTAGTCGAACAATCAATGTGCATTACGCTTGAAGCCAGCTTGTAATTTGACTTTGGTCGTATGATATAGTTATACCTTGATGATCCAGGACAGAGAGCCCGGATGTTATCTCCAATTTTAAATCTATACACAGACTTCGAAGTATCTGAAACACAATATTCATGATGACAAAAAAGCTTGAAATCCATATAACAATTTCACGATCACAATTCGTTTTTACTGAACCTTTCAATCTACTAAATACAATTAACTGGCATATTAATCACTGTAAGTAAAAATCAAAACGAAAACAAAACACATACACTAAAACAAATGAAACAATTTGACCAATGTTCAGACCGAAATGCTGGCTGCGTTCCCCCACTGAATAGCTACGTTCATTGTGCAAGACTGCCAGCTCTTGTGATTAATAGTAGCCGATCAACCCTTCCGCTCTGTTTTATTGTATAACTTTTTATTTTCATGACTTCAATATTTTATCTACCGTGTCGCGTAACGGCGAAAGAATACTGCCATCCGCTCCCTTCACTTGGGTGTCGTAAAACGCGACTAACGGACTAAAGACTGCACATACTTCTAAAAGCATATAGCGGCGATGGGCTCACCACCTGTCACGATGAGCACATTTGCAGTCGCTATTTGGTGAAAAGTGGATTGTGGTAGAAGACAGCTTTTTGCAGTCCTCATTGCCTAGTCTCTGACTAACCCTTCGGGGATAATAGTCGTCATTATATGTATGTATGTTCAATATTTTATCTACAACCTACTAACAGCTGTTATGAATTCTATTTGTGCTTTGCTTTATTTTTTATACATACCATACATAACGCCTGTTTTCAGAGGCAGAGATCTCTGCTTTCCATTTACTTTCATACAATTCTTCATACATTATAGGTATTTATTTATATTGACAGATATTTTTCTTTCTTCTCCTTCCTTTGTATTGCGACGAACGAAAAGACCCAGCCAAATAACCTAACTAAGGGTGGATTCGACGAAACTGGAATAAGACTTACTCCGAGATTAGTCTATACAAATTCGGCGTTTAATCTAGGTATAAGACCTTATTCCAGTTTGGTCGAATCCACCCTAAGGCAGACAGCATAATTATACAAACTTATCGTAAGAACTGCTCTAGTTGTTCTAGCAAACATTTTCTCACGTAGGTCTATCTAACCACATTACAGGTGCGGTGTGGCAATTAATAATTAGTCGCATAATCAATGTGCACACGCTAGTAACAGCGTATTGCGTACGTGCCGGGGGCGGCGATGGCTGAGGAATGCCATTACACTATTAACAGATCAGTGTTGCGTCCCATCATAATTATGTGAATGTTTCGTGATCCGAATTAACGGTTGTGTTAATGCGTGAATCTAGAGAACGCAAGGAAATGGAATTCATCAACAAGGAATCGGTTGAATGATCTTTATTATTAAAATTTCGCATTCACAATGCTATATAGATAACGGATAAAATGTTTACTAGAAACAAATCAACCAGTCTCAGGAAGCTCGAGTGGGGTTCGAACCCACGACCTTTGGATTGCCGGTCCACTGCTCTAATCCGTTATCTTTATAGCATTGTGAATGCAAAATTTCAATAAAAAAAGATATTTATAAGCAATTACGTCTTTATCGATTGTTAAATACTTGCAATAGTATTTCTTTCGAATGTGAGGGTAGACTTCACAGTGACGTAATACCGCTGGCTTGCAGCGTAATCAAACTACTAGGAAAAATTCATCGAGTCTTCCGGTATCGGTAGCTCAGCGGTTAGAGCAGTGGACCGGCAATCAAAAGGTCGTGGGTTCGAATCCCACTCGAGCTTCCTGAGACTGGTTGATTTTTTTTCTAGTAAACATTTTATCCGGTTGAATGATATTATAAATACACTCACGACTAACTATTATCCCCAAAAGGTTAGTCCAGAGACTATGCAATGAGGACAGCAAAAGCAGTGCCACAGTGACGTTTGACCAAATAACAACTGCACATGTGATCAGCAGTGTGATTCTCTAAGTTAAAGCCTTCGTAGCAGCGGCTGCCGCAGCGCTGAGAATTGACTCTGTCTCTTTCATATTCATAGAATTGGAAAGAGACAGCAGATCACAGCCATGCGCGCAGCGTCCATGTGTCGCTAAGAGAATCGCATAGCAGCATGATTGGTGGTAACCCCATCGCCGTTTTATGTTGTTAGATGTATGAGCACTATTCAGTCCAATAGTTGCCTTTGACGACATCCAAGAAAGGAGATACATTACACATAATCACGACTATGATCCCCGTAGGGTTAGTCAGAGACTAGGCAATGAGGACAGCAAAAGCAGTCCTCTACCATAGTCCACTTTTCACCAAATAGCGACTGCACATGTGCTCAGCGTGACAGGTGGTGAGCCCATCGCCACTCTTCAGTCCGATAGTCGCGTTTGACGATACCCAAGAAAGGAGATAGGTCGCTAGTATTCTTTTAAAATGCTATACACAGCTCTTGCGGTAGAATGATGAATCGAAACACGATTGACTTTTAACTTTGTTTTGTTGTTTATTGGCAAAGATTGACAAGGCTTACAGTACTGACAGTCTGACTGACACAAAAATATCGATTCCTATTATAGCGTGGATGAATTTTTTAGATTTAGTTTGCTAAACGGTAGTTTCTTTTTTTAAAAATTTGTCTCGTTATGTATAGTGTAATGGTACACATAGTGTGAATCGTAGATGGTGACGAACTTGTAGCGTAATTAAAAATATTATGTCCGTTATTCCGTAACTTTGTTGCCTGGTAAAATTACGATTGCCTGATAATGATTTGACGAATATAGCATGCAAAATGCATTGAACTAAAAAAAATTAATTTATAAAATAATAAACGGAATATTTTTACGCAACGAAAATGTTCATTCAACAACTGCGACGCCATAATATCGCATTGCGGACCAGCGCGGGCGGCTAAAGCGGACTGTCAAAAACGCTTTTAAAATTCAATTAGAGCCAGGATCGGGAGCCAATGGAGCGCTTGATTCAGGCGGATGAGGGCTAAGCCTCCCGGCTGACGGGCCTGCTGCGATAACCGCCCCCCGCGCCCCGCCGGGTTGAAAGGACTGATGTGGCGTTCGCTAAACAAGATATCGCAAATGTAATGTTGCATAAACCTATCTGATACACCTGTTTTCGAAAATAAATAAAATAATTTGAGGACGGTCGTATATGACTACGTCTTACATCCATAGAGAAGGTCGATGGTGCAGAAGCTAAGGCGTTTGGTTTGTGAATTTGCCAGTTAAGCGGTAGACTGTTGTGAAACCAGACACAGACACAAAAGAAATTCGGTTGTTAGTAGGTAACCTCTAGGATCTTGGTGACAGGCAAGGGGCTAAACGACTTTCGCAATGCACTAGATGGGTTACCAAATAATAATATACATCTCGAGTCGGTTGTAGTAGGTAACCTCTAGGATCTTCGTAGCAGGCTAGGCAAGGGGCTAAATGACTTTCACAATGCACTAGATAGGTTACCAAATAATAATATACATCTCGAGCTCCGCCGTCCTTCGGAAGACACGTAAAACCGTTGGTCCCGGTGACCCGGTTGTTGTCGTAAGATGGAATTTGTTAATACCCGCATTGGGCCAGCGTCTTGGGGGCATAACATTTAAACTTCGTGTTCCAAAATAAATAAAATATTAATCAGAGATCACGTAACCGACGTTTCGGCCGGACCGTCACATGCTGAACAATAGGATACCTACTCATAAGTCAATATTTTCTTTTATAAAACTACTTACATATATGCTTGTGCAGTCACTATTTGTTAAAAAGTGGACTATGGCAGAGGACTGCTTTGGCGGTCCTCATTGCCTAGTCTCTGACTATTTTAATGTATGTATGTATGTATACGTCGTGACCATTATCGTGAAATTGGCCATATCATGAAATGCTCAAAATATTTCATGAAATGATCATGTTCGTGATGTGGCTCATTTCACGATATGGCCAATAATACGATATGGCCACGACATATACATGTATCTGAACCATTCACGCATATTTACAAAAGTTTCGAATGAATTTAATATCTTTGGCGGTGTTTGATTGAAGTAATTTGCAAATAAAAAAGTAGGTATTTATTATATGATTGGCTTTTAATCAATTGAACCCAATTTATCGAAATCTAAAAACAAAAATATAAGTGGATAGGTACTAGTGTAAGAAAAAGATATTTTTAATAACCAAAGTTATAAACTTTAAATGTACAGGCAGGTTGTATTTGGGAGGCAGGGCGGCTCTGATTAATGTTAGGCACACATCTCGAATAACAAGCGACGTTGTGTCACGCCAATGAGGGAATGTCAATCTATCGTGCGTATTTAACGGGAGATCTTTATTAAATATTTAAACTGCCTCCCGTAATTGGGTATTCTCAATAAGGTGAGGCGGTTTTTACTCCCGAGCAGCGCTGTTTGCTATACAAGTCTCAGGTGCGATCTAGTATGGAGTATTGTTCCCATGGGACGGCTCCGCTAAATACCTCCTCGATTCACTTGATAGACTGCAAAGGCGAGCGGTACGCATTATTGGAGATGCTGAAGTTACAGCCTCTCTTGAAGACCTCCAGCTGCGTAGAGACAGCTTCTCTCAGGGTCTTCTACCGAAATTACTACGGAGAGTGTTCTGAAGAAATTTTTGATCTAATCCCGCCCTCTCCTTTCCTGTCCCGGACTACACGTGCTGGTCTTAGGAACCACCATCATACTGTGCATAATATCAGCACTCGTACCCGAAAAATTTGGTAAGTCGTTCCTCTGTAAGACCATTCGGCTTTGGAATTCTCTGCCAGCGCATGTGTTTCCCAGCTCCTACAGTCCCGGGTCTTTTAAACGGGGCGTGAAACGGCATTTTTGCAGGCCGTCATGAATGGGTGCGCTTGTTACGCGTGCTTGTTCCAAGGTGAGGAGCGCTCTCATTATTTTGGACTACATCGGCTGCTTACCATCAGGCAGGATGTAGTCACTATGACGTGTCACACTAAAAAAAAATAATTAAAAAATTGTTACAGTAAAATTTAAATAAACACATGTTCCTTCTTACACTTCTTATCTGTCGTTTATTTGTTTAATGTTAACTCTTATTTTCCTTTTTTATTTTATTTAAGCGTTGGTAGAACATAAATATTTCAGGTCGTATGTGAGATATCGTAGTTCAATCCCATAAAAACCTAAAACAAACTTAGCTTTTCAAATGGATAAACAGCACTATTTTTACCTATATCAGATAACAAAGATCCATTTTTGTTTGTAACAATTTTACTTATTAATATTAGTACCTACAGTATAATTAATATTAATGTGATTTCTTATCATATTATAAAAAAAAACAAACGTGCTTTAAGAAAACATTAGTAACGTTAATTACTAAGGTAAGGAAAAGTGTCTCCCTCTGGTACAGGTGCTTCGGCATCTAAAAGAGAAACTCTTCACCAAATATTGTTATCACTTAAGGAGGGGGTGCCACGCGATCGCAAAAACTGAGATAATAATACTCTTAATGAATTTTAAAGCAAAATCAATCATATTGATATTTATAATTAGAACAATTCTGCTTTGAAGTTTCAGACCTAGTAATTTAATTAGAGCAATGTTTTTATTCTGTGAAATGTGCAAAACCATTACGTGCTTGTGTTAAAAATTAAAATTAACTTTTTAAAGAAGGGGCTGCCCTGCGGAATATCAATACAAATATTTTTATGTAACAATTATTGTTTAATGCGTAAAATTAAGAAAGTTGTTGGAAACATTTTTTTTAGGAGTCATTACATTTATGTATTGTTTGTTATTGTTTAAAGAATTTGTTTCAAATTTCAACAAGGCCATGACCTTGTGCAATGATCAGGCTAACTTACATGCATTTAACTAATTCAGCGCCTAGTACAAGTGACTTAAAAATACGTAAATTTTCACAATTTCGTGCAGTACCTCCTTAATATATTTTCTTGAAATTATTAGACATCAGTCACCCACCGCGAGACTTAATTTCTACTCACATTTTTAACCTTTTTGCATAATTATGCACTTGCGTGAGTTTTTAGATGCTCTGTAGGTACCTGCATGCTAATTTATTTTGACACTTGCATCGTATGGCGCGAGGCGTGCTCAGTCGTTCGTACACTGCATTGATGGGCAAAGCTGAAAATCCTAACTGACGCGCTTCCAAAGAGGATGTATACTATGTTCTATACGTGTATGTCTGTTCAGCTGGAGATTACACTTTGTTTTTTGCGGGTGCTGTGTGTTATGCAAGAAGCTAACGTAAGACTTTAAAATATCGCATTGCATTAAAACTATTTTAACGCTGACCACGGCCGCAGCATCGGCCGAAACGTCAAGCAGTTAGTAGATATGTACTTACTTACAAAAATTAATCGTGTTAGGTCCCGTTAAAATAGTTTTAAGAAGCTAACGGTTTGTACTTAAACTTTTTTTATTTTTTTTTAATATTTTGAAGGTGCTATATATGATAATAAACTATTGTAATAATTAAAAATATTTAGATCGGCTGGAAAATACTTCATAACGGATAATTCCAACTTTATTTACAATTGTTTATAGGTAAATAGTTTTCGCTACGTGTGTGTGTATGTTATAAAGAACACATAAAGTTCTCCAAAACAATTTTACTAAATAAATAGGTAAGCTATACCGTAATAAATGGCAAACGACTCCAAGCTCGTCGCTGTGACGCTATAAATCCTGAATTTTAAAACGCGACGATAGTATCCTTCCCGTGCCGCCATCATGGTAGTTACCAGGTGGCCAGGCCCCTCTCGCGATGCCGCGATGATAAACTTTACGACACCCGTAAATTTCCCGTCACATTTTATGTTAGATTTACGTTTAAGCAAACAGAGTGAGGATCCCGGATAAATCTTTGTGTGCCACTGGGCGAAGTCGATAAAACGTCATCGGGTGAACGCCGGCGAAGATGCGGTAAGGGCGCTGTCACATATAGTGTATGTTTTAGTGAAGGAAGCCCCTTGGCCTTTATCTCACCTGGTGGTAAGTGACGATAAAGTCGAAGATGGAAGCGCACTTCACCCGGAATATTTAACGACTGAGGTACTGGCGAAGATCTTACTGTCTGTCTATCGGAACCCAACAAAATGCTAATAACATTAATGATGTGGCGACAGACTCAAATAAGACGGTGGTATGCTCCAAACTGAGTAATACGAGTATACTCGTAGAATGTAGGTACCTATCCTCTGTCGTGAATAGTACCCGGGAACTCTGCGTATAAAATTTATTTCGAGAGAATTATGTGAGATAGAAAACTTAGAAGAAATCTTGGCAAAATTATTAAAAAATTAAATATCCAGCCATTTTTTACGGAGCATTTTTTTGCGAAACTTGATTCTTGTTAGGAGTATTATAGATTGTATACCTACCTATATATAAGTAAACGATGGCTTGCGAAGATAGGAACAAATCATTTTCTCAATCCACTTCTATCACCTTTATAGTTAAAAACTACATAAACGAGTACCTATCTATGTAAGTGCTCATATAATTCTTTAAAAATTTGTTAAAAGAGTTATTTTCGGTGTGAAACAGGCCTACTCGAATATTTAAGGCCAAGAGTAACAAATTCGTCTCCATAATGTATACAGCCAATTTTTCACGATGAGATTGAAGCTGGTCGTATGACAAACGATAAGGTGCGTTCGACGTTTGGGACGAAATGTCCTTGTTTCTTATGACCTTACACTTTGATCACCTAAATAGATCGAAGATATTACATTTTGAAAGTTATGAATATTAAATCCAATTTATCTATTTTATTTATTAAGGATAATTAACCAAACAATCTTAAACACATTCAAAAATACCTAATAAAAAAAAGTTACGTAACACATTTTTGAGTCACGTCTTTCTTTACTACTTGACTAACTTTGGAAATAACATAAGAATACCACTTTTCAGCCATCAAGTCTTCGATAAATAGTTATAATTTAAATTTGTTTAAAGATAGTACAGTATTGCTTTAAAAATAAATAACTTCAATAAAGCTGAACAGCAACAACAAATATCGTATAACCTCATTGGTAGCTATTTTGTCGACATTATTCGAATTCCTAGACCCACTTGCGACTGTTTCAAAGTAAAAATATTTTATTAAAATGAACTTATTTAAAAGTGCTTTTAAATCGTCTAATCATTTCATCGTCAGGTATTGATCAATGCTGTTGAAGTTCTAAAGAAGAATTACATTGCAACTGTCGAGCCCTCTACATATTACTTATTAGGTAGGTACTATTGTCAAAACTTAATTTAATAAAGACTTTAAACTCCTGTTAAATATAATGCATGGAAGGTTGACATGCCCTCAGCAGCGTAACACAATGTCGCTTATTATTCAAGATGTGTGCACGACATTAATCAGTGCGCGAGAATTAATATTTACAACAACGGTTTGCATAACGCCGCGCTGCCTTCCAAATACAACCTGCTGGTTGTTTTGACTTTACATTACTACGACTAACATTTTTTATATTCCAAAACCATCAAACATTGTCGTACCTCCAAAGAATGGAATACTATTCGAGCACACGTCGATCACGGAAATATGAATTAATGTATGTAAGTATATGTAATTTCCCGAAAATGAGTTATATACTCCGTTGGATTCGGAATTTTATGCGCCATCGAATGGTATACTTCAAATGTTGATATCTTGAAAAAAGAACTAGTTTATGTCCCTTACATTACACATTTTAGGATGTCCTAAACAAATTTTTATCACAAATTTTGACGTATCATGCACTTGTACAAAATGTTATTTTAATTTTAAGGTATGTTTCATAATAAATTATATATGGCCTTTACCCTAATCAAGTTTTCGTCGTACCTATATTTCTACCGTGTTGAATCTAAAACGCAGAAAAAACACATGGGGAGAGGCAGATGATAAACGTGGTCGTGGTTATTGCAAAATTGCCACATGCCTTTTACGCATCTCAAAGAAATTTATGGTAGAGGGGTAAATACATTGTTACTAGAAGCACTGTAAATTGCAAGTACAGTGCAAGATTATTTTGATGGTCTGCCCTTACTTTACAAAAAACTAATCCCGAGGATTACTTAAGTATTCCTTATGAAAATAAAATCAAAGACACTTCAAATGACACTGATGAGGAATACCCTAGTAGGGAATAAGTTCCTCCACTTAATTAAATGTTTATGATTTTCATTCTTATTATTAATCATATCGCGACCTGTTTCAGCTTATTTTGGATTGTTGATAACGTTGTTATGTTGTTTATAATGTTTCGTTGAATTGTTGATAGTGCATACTGCTGCAGTTAATAATCAGGTTGTACTTAGTATTTTCGCTTTAGGCACATTTTTCCTAAGTCATATTAAATTTAGTCATTGAGTAAGCTCTAACCATCGTTTAATGCCTTGATATTTGACGAGACATTTAACAATCGTTCGTATTACCTACATAAAATTTACTCTACGATTAAATTTTACCTGACTTTGGAACAATCGGCCTTTAATTATCATGGTTAAGTATAAATTAGTATTGTGAACATTGTTATTATCTTTGTTCTTTACACTATATTACTAAAATTTAAAATTGAATTGATTTTTTAAAATTATAATTTAACCGTTATTAACTATTTACTTACTTATAAAATCTATTGAACTTGAAATTTTGGAAAATACTTTCTTTAAGTTATATATTTTAATGATTAATTTTAGTTACATTTTATGTTTTTACAATAAAATTCACAAGGATAGCAATATTTTTTTTTATCGAAAGTAAATCAAGTTAACCAATTTGCTTTTGAAAGTAGAATTTTATTATAGAATTTGGTTAAGATACAGCAATAACTAAACCAAAAAGGGTACTTTACTTCAAAATTTACTAATATTATTTTTGTCTATATGACCGTTACATTAATGCAGAGTATTTTGTGTTAAATGCAATTAAGGTTTAGAACGCATTTACATTTATTTTTAATGTAAGAGACATGCTATTTCGGAATCCATAAAGATACTCTTAGTTTTGCTTGCATAGCATTATAGAGATCTCAAACCTAAGCAAATTTGCCATAGACAACAAGTAAGTAGAATAAAAAGTGAAAAAAATACAAGCAATTATTATAAATAATATTTGTTTTTTGCTTCTCCTGAAAAGTAGACCTTTGTCCCTTACATTAATTCATATTTCCATAATCGACGTGTTGCCTCGTTCTTATTTACCTATAGGGTCTTTGGAAAAAGGTGTGAAAAAGCTAGGTAAGAATATAGGTCGTTAATTCGGTCAAATCTGCTTTACTAGCTGTCGGCGCATCTGGACTTCGTTACCGCTTAATCATCAGGTTTAGCAAAGGCATTTTATCTTTTTTACTCAGAGATATAATTTTACTAATGTGGTTATTTAGCATTTTAGCCTATTAACATTATCGGCCTATAAACGTCCCGATACTAGGCACAGGTCTTCCACACGGACCACAGCACATCAAAAGAACGGCTTAACGTGCAATTTGGTCACCCATCCAGTGACCGTACTAGCCGCTGCGCTATCAAGCTCCTCCTTTTTCCTATGCGTCTATACACACTCTGTAACACTAACGTTATTAGTAAAGTATTGCAAAAAACAATTATATTTCAGATTAAAAAAAAATCTAATAAGGTATTGATCGTATTGGATTTAGATTAGTTTGACGCTACCGATTCCCCTAGCTCACGCCCGTGCCGTTGAGCATCGCCCAATTCTTTCCCAGTTCGCAGGAATCCCGCTTAGCACATCGGAGGCGCCGCTCGCCACGTTTCATTAAGCTCGCTTAATTTTCTGCATGGTCGCGCGCATGCCGCGCCGCGCGTCACATTTGTGCAGTAAGTAGATACTAATGCGAGTCTATCAACAAGTTCTGAGCTAAAACATTTATGGAATGTTTCACGCGTCTGTGTTTGTCGAGCCGTGGGACATCCCCTCTCCTTACAGCACAAGTTTTATTTGTACTTGTGTCAGACGTCCCTGCGCCAGTAAACCAACTCGCGCAGGAGACCATCTGGCGTTAGGTCTTGACGCCGAATCAGTGCCCGCCGAAGCGCGCTCTTCATTCGGTACTCATAAGACTAGCGTCTCAGGAGAGTTTCCAGGTGAACACGTGTATAGTTCACTGCCTATTTACCTGAGATTTTATCGGAGCTGTCAAGCTCGCTTACTTCTCGTTGCACAAAGGGCACAACTCGCAGTTGCCATTGCTCGCGTCGTCAGCTCTAAAATTAACTCCCAAGTGTCCACCTTGGTCGCGGAGTAGTAAGCACACTCATTTCTGGGAACCCATCCGGGAGCCTAGCCAGTTCCCACGTCCTACGCGGCTGGCTGGACCGGAGGCTACGGTATCTAGGGGGCCGCCTCTACTAGTTCTCCAGACTAGTACTGGAGATGCCGACAGCAATGTCCAATGAGAACCACCGGATAAAGCAGCCAACTTAAAGGGAAACTGACGTTCCCCGCAGGACTTTTTACTTCTGGCCCCACAAAGACCGCTACTAAGCCCCGCTCGCTGTGCAAGAGTGCATGGAAGCCCTGACACACAATGCCAGGACAAACGAATATTCCCAAGATCTACATCTCATCTCATCACACTACGAGTTCAAACCACGTCTGGAATCCCGCCGGAGGCGCCGGTAAAGGCACAACCAGCGGGGAGCATGAACCGGAACCCCGTAGTAGGTACCCCTGAGCGTCATACAGCCGGACCCTTAGTTCCAGCTGCGAAACTCTATCTATAGGGGTGAGTAGATAGGGACTCAGCCATGGGACAGTATATAAATATAGATATCTTGGATCATGGTAGACAAACTCTTGGGAGAGTAATACCGAGAGGTCCGTGTGCATATAGAGGTTGCCCGTGCATCTTTCGAAACTTTGAGAAAAGTTTTATGCAGTCGGCAGATGTCTATTAACCCTAAAGGAAGACATCCGGAAAAGGATCGAAGCGTTCGCGACATGTGGAGCTATCTATCGTCGTATGCTTCGCATTAGTTGGACGAATAAAGTTTTAAACGAGTAGGTCCTTAAACGAATGGGGAAAAAGGTAGAGCTGTTACGCACCATCAAGCAGCGGAAGGTTGCTTACTTGGGCATGTCTTGCGTAATGATAGATATCAGCTGCTTCGCACGATATTGTTGGGAAAGATTGTTGAAAAGAGGATAGATGGAAGAAGGAAAATGTCATGTCTTCGCAACATCAGGGAATGGACCAGTATCAAAACCGTGGAATAATTATTCATACTAGCTCTGGATAGGGAAAAATTTAAAAACTGACTGCTAACCTTCAGTAATGGAGAGGCACTCTAAGAAGAAGGTTCAGTATATTATAGGCTATAACTGCATTTTTTGAACTTTTAGCACAGCAGCTAAGGCATTCGGTCCGTGGCATCGCCATGCAAGCAATGCAGGCTCAATGGATGGGTAACTACATTTAAAATATCTCGAGCTCTACGTGCTTCGGAAGGCACGTACAGTTGTTGGTCCCGGTTGTTGTCGTAAGAGGGCCGCATTGGGCCATCGGTGAGTGGGGTTTGGCCCAGTCTTCAAATATGCTGGTGAAGGCCTGTGCCCAGGTGGGGCGCTTATACACCCTAATTTTTAAGTCGTTTTAATTAAATTAAGGGTGAGTTCCACCCATAAAAAAACAATTCGACCTCGCATACTATTGTTGTCAGCTGATCGGACAGTTTTGTATGGGAGGTCGATTTTTTTTTGTCATTTTTGCACATAGGTTTCTTGGGGAAAGATGTTCAGTTTCATGGGTGGAACTCACCCTAAATTTTATTAAAACGAGTAAAAAATGAGGGTGTCATAATCAAATGGCTGTTGATGACGATGGGATGTTTCACGGAAATTAATGCGAAGTATTTATTGGAGCTTTCCTAGCGGTATCTTAAAATTAACATAATAATAACTAACATATCTATTTTCATAATAGCTGTAGCCATAAGTATCAAGTTGTAAAGGAAAAATAAATGATTTTTATTCATCAAATGAAAAAAAACTGCAAATCAAAAGTTATTATCGTGCTTTCAAAAATACCCTTACACATTTAAAAAATCATAAATTTATTATTTATGCGGTCATTCGTTCATTCGCGAAATCAACCACTGCCACAGAGTGGAGATACTGCGCATCTATCGCATTACCCGCTGCTACGTCGCCCGCGGCCCAATTCCACAAAATTTAAATACACCCCCGAATATCCGAAAATATCCGAGGGTAACCGACAATGCCCGAAATAACCGTTCGCTCGCGGCAAAACCGCAGGTATATACGGGAGCGCGGGAAAACTTATTTCCCCTCTCGATGTTGCAATATGCGGATTTTGATTGTCGCCGGGATTATGAGAGCCATTAAAACTCAATTAAAGCTTTAAAGGAGGTGATATAGCTTCCCGTTTTTTATGTTGTCTGGGCATATTTAATATTCATGTTGCTTTGTGCTTTTTAATTATAGGTAAACCAGCGCTATTTGTTGAAATTTTACAAAATCGTACACATTTTATTTTGTCGTTTTCCAGTATAACTGTTTACTTTTATGAATAACCTAAGCATTTATAATTTAAGTAGGTAATTAAGTCTTCATCTTGTATTTAAGATCAGGGGCCAGACGAGTGTGTGATGTGTGTTTAAGAATGCAAACAAAAAATGTGTAAGTTAACAAAACAAATGATGAATACATAATTTTTCACAAAAAAAAACAAAACACCAACGAGATGTCCCGCGAGATAATTTAAATCCCTATCACGGAGGCAAATGAGTTGCTGCGTTGTTTACGACAACGCCGCTGGAGGAAGCAAAAAAATGGCAACCGTCTTTCCATTTCGTTTGTTGACAACGAGATTTGTTTTTTCTCGTCTCACTGTTTGTCATCCCGTGACGAAGATTGTGTGACGTCACAATGGTAGCGCCCCTAATTTGTATGTGCCTGATTATGTTTGCGCGGAGCTGGGCTTGTTATTTCTTAGAAATGCAAAGCTCCCGTTAACAGGAGATCAGGAGAAAAAATTGTTTACTCGAAGACGTTTTCTTGGAAATAACGTTTTGACGTTCAATTTAATTAGACCGCTTTTACTTATAGTTTAAGACGATGTTGGTATGCTAACAATTCAAACGTGCTTTAATATTTTAAGACAATATAATTTCATACTTTTTAACAGTACTTACTGTTTTATAAGTTTACACATTATATTATGTTGTTTTAACCATAATCTTATCTAGTATGTCGCCTTTAAAACGATGTGAACGCAGATAACTTGTAGGTACCTACTTCTACTTCCGTAATAAAATTTCCGACACTATTTTTATTTATTTTTTTATGAATTGTAGGCACTATAATATGCACATAATGTTTGCGTTGCAAATGAATAATAAAACGTATAACCATAATCTTAAAGAATAAAATTAATCATCAGACGCATTAAGTTACATTACAAACAAGTAAGTAGATAGGTAGGTATCGGAATAAATAAACAACCAGCTAAAAAATGTTTAACATAACTTCATCAACAGGGTCCTTCAAAGGAGGCGTGAAGAAGCACTTTGTGGGCCGGCAGAGTGAGGGTGACTGATGCTACGTCTCTTACGCTGAACCAGTTGTCCTCGCGCCTGGACTTCATTTCCACTTAACATCAGGTGGAGTGGGGTCATTTGCCGGGCTTAGTATAAAAAAAACACTCCAATTTTCTCGGTACTTTATTTTGTTAATATTGTTGACTATGAATAATATATGAATAATACAATGCAACCAATGCAAGTCCCACTGCCATAAATAGTAACATTAAATACCCCGACACTAACAATAGGCTCTTAAGGCTCCTGCATACCAACAGCAGGTCAGAAACAGCGCGGGGCAGATGCAGTGCGGTCACGACACACTGCAGTTTGAAGGCTTACCGCATTACTACTGCTCCCAGCCGTGTGTGAATGTGGTGAATATAGTAGTAACAACAGCGTCGGCGATTGACCGCGTAGAAACTGCTCCGCGTTTGCTCTGCGCTTATCCCGCCTTGCGTCACCGGTGTGACTGTATAGCGGCTTATTAATTAATGTAATTTATAAAAAAGTATTATATTGTATCACAAAAATTATAAAAAAGCCGTGACACCCCAAAGTAACTGTTCTGCTCTGCTCTGCTCGGCTAGTAGACCGCTAGCTCTAGCTAGCCCGCGGTCATAATTGGTATGTCGTGGTAGTTTGGTGTGTGATGGATACTTCCTTGTATTAAGCACGATCCCGCGATCAATTTGTGCTGTTTCTGAGCTGCAATAGGTGTAAGGGAGCCTTTATTATAAACGACTATAGTTCTTCCTTCAGTCACAGCGGTTCGGATTAAGAGTGTGGCCTATGAATAATGCATGATTCACTGCGCCGTTGGGTAGCGACGCTTAAGTGACTTGTGGAGAAATGATGGAAGCTACTGTGCTCCCTTCGGGGATTTCGTTTTGATTATGACACGAGGCAACAAGATACAAGCGCTGATTGTGACAACGTTTGACATCATCGTTTATTATAATATATGAACGGGTCGTCTTTTGAATATTTTATTTGGATTTTTATTGGTAGGTAAAGATTTAATGGTTTTTAGGGGTTGAGAACCATTTTTATTACAAGCTTTTATTTAACTTGCAATGTATGTATGTATGTCTTGTTCGGGTGGAATTTTACAACTCAATTTTTTTTTCTTAAGTGGGTGCCGCGCGATCGCAAAAACTGACATAAGTCTCATAATGAACTTCAAAGCAAAATCAATAATATTTATATTTATAATTAGAACAATTCTGCTTTGAAGGTTCAGACCTAGTAATTTAATTAGAGCAATGTTTTTATTCAGCGATATGTGTAAAACCATCACGCGCTTGTGTTAAAATTAAAATTTACTTTTTAATAAAAGGGGGTGCCCAGCGGAATATCAATACAAATATTTTCATGTAAGAATTATTGTTTCATGCGTAAAATTAAGAAAGTTGTCGAATAAATATATTTTTTGGAGTCAATAGATTTATGTATTGTTTGTTATTGTTTAAAGAATTTGTTTCAAATTTCAACAAGGCCATGACTTTGTGCAATGATCAGGCTAACTTGCATAAGTTCTTTTTATGTATTTAACTAATTCAGCGCATAGTACAAGTGACTTAAAAATACGTTAATTTTCACAATTTCGTGCAGGACCCCTTAAGCATAAGCTACATACAAAAGATAATAACTCTTGGTGAAATACAAAATTAACTATTTTTCGAATAATGCTGCGACAGGTAGTCATCCGTGATCACGACAACTCGGTCGAAACGTCGGGTATAAAAAGGTGCTTTTATTATAATATAGTTGTGTGCGTTAAACCTTGCTTAAAAGTTTTGCTTATACGACTAATGGAACGAGAAAGATTAAAAGTATATTTCAATGACACTTTTAGTAAGTTAATTATCTCTGGCAAGTTAAGTAGTAGTACGGCTTACAATAAAGATTTACCACGAAGCTCCTGACTTTTGCTCCTTCTTCGGTGACGTCACGCAATAATTTACGCACACGTTATCCTCTTAGAGCCGAACAAGTCCTAATAACGTTTGGTTTATATTAAATCAAAGCATACGTTCCTGCCCCCTCCAATGAATTATGCAAATCGCATTCGGTGGTTAATATTGTAAACGACACTTTCGCCCCCATTCTTACAGGGGAGGAGTTAAAGTACTGGAAGTACCGATTTTCTTGCAATCTAAGCCCTCCTCAAAACATTTAGAATATTTACACTTTTAAATTTTTACGTCTCATTACAATATTATAAAAGTCTGCAAGGATATCATAGCAAATGAAAAACTGTGGTCTTTGCCCTTAATTTTTATTATTTATTAAAAATTTCGACCTCCTATACTATTTGTTGTCAGCTGATCGAACAGTTTTGTATAGAAGGTCGATTTTTTTTGTCATTTTTGCACACAGGTTTCTTGGGGAAAGTTGTTCAGTTTCATGGGTGGAACTCACCCTAAATTTCATCAAAACGAATAAAAATTAATTAATTCAATAACACGCGTCACGTATAAACAAACTGTTTAGTTCATTATGTGGTTACAGGCTGACTGACCCTTCACTGCATCTCGGTCGAAACGTCGGGTATAAAAAGGTACGTTCAAGATAGATAGATAGATTCAAAAACAGCAACAAACAGGGTAATAACATTAATAATAGCTACTCAAAGTAACATTTCTTACTAAAAATACGGCAGCTTTTTATAGAGTCCCATCTAGCGGTTACCGTGGATACATACTCGTGCAACCCCTCATTCGCCTTACCATAAGATGCTATCTCAGGCATAAATTCTTGACGCCGCCGCGGGCCGGGCACAGGTGAAAATTATCAAAGGGGAGCGTCAGATTTTAACCAAACATCGGCGCTACCTTCTGGGTAGCGTCTGCGAGGCTCCAGTTATACGTATGGTTAGTGTTTATGTGTGGTGTCTGCTTTATTTCCACGGCAATCTATGGCGTTATAAAAGCTGTATTTGAATAGTTGAATAAAGTTGAACTGCAGCTTGAAGTAAATTGTAGGTTTATGTGTAAATATGAAAAATAAAAAAGTTAACATACTTAACGTGTATTGTATATTGTATGAATCATAGTTAACCCTAAACGTTATATGATGTAGTAGATAGGATAGGTTGTTTTAACCCAGAGGTGCCGTGTTTAATTCCCAACAGCATTAGGTTTGTTTAAAAGTCCATTTGACTAGCTACACATAAGTCTGTCGTCATAATCTTGGTAACATTGTTGCGTGCAGTTACTCGTAGAGATTAGGTTCCCGAGTAGGTTAGGATTCTCCAAATGAAGTGAGTTTCCACTTCACTTAACAGTTTATACGGTAAGCGCTTTTCCGCCAACGAAACAAAACGCCTATTACATAATCAAAATCGTACCGAACGCGACTATCTCGATTCGGCGTAATTAAATAAGAGTCAATTGTTGTAAATTTACTTCCGGGTTTAACACGGGACTCGACGTCGCGGTGCGCGCGTCGACTCCGCCGAGCCGAAATTGATAGTGGCGCTGTAAATTTGGAGGGTAGTCGTACTATGGCCACAAATGACCCCATAAAGTACGGAAGGAAAGCAAATCCGTTGAGAGTTTCGTGTTTCTTTTCTTATATTTACTTTGTACAATACAGAACAATTTCCAATTAATTTGGAGGGTAGTAGGACCACAAATAAATGACCCCATAAAACACAGAATGAAATAAAATCCTTTTTTTTTTTTTCGTAAAACGTTTTTTTCCATAATTATACTTTACTTTTTAAAATACAGAACAATTCCAATTCATTGGAGGGTAGTATGATCACAAATGACCCCATAAAACACGTAGTGTAAGCAAATCCGCTGAGAGAGTCGTGTTTCTTTCATAAGTTAGGTATTTGTTCTTTTTATTTAACCTAATACTATTACCAGCACAAACACGGTAGTAGAATATTGAGAGAGACTGTCCTACACATACTGTAATAGCAAATAGAGACTCTTCAGAAATATGGAATTTTATTTTAAAACGTACTTAAATTAATTACAAATTACAATTAAAAATACAAAGTCCAGTCTAGTCCAGAAAACATAGTGGCAAATTTGTAGCAAAACCTTTTTAAGGGGCTCCTTAAGTTAATAAAAGTAACAAAACAGCTATAAAGTATTTTTAAGTAAAGCTTCAAAAAACCCGACAGACCACTGAGCTTAAGCTTAATGCGACAGACATTACCAGCCATATTGAACATAGGTCCTCTATTCTAAATCTATCTCCCCACGAGAGCGAATCAAAACAATGTCACATCATCAATTTTCGCCCCGCACGGTGCAGACAACTTTCCAACAGACAAAGTTCTCCAAACTTGGAAAAAGGTTTCCAAGGAAAAGTGCGAAGAGGGAATCACGCCAAACTCCCTATTACCCACATCTTCGACGCAATCTGTTTAAAAGTTGTCGGGGCGATCGTTAAAATTGCAAGTGTTCGTTGGAGATGGACCAAGTTGTAAATTTAAATCACTAAGTCTACTAACTTGCTGCAACTTGCTCAAACTTACTATGGCAAATTGGATTACGGTGGCGTGCAGGCTAGTTTGACACGTTGCAGCGACTAGCTTACAGCACGCGGACTTAATGCAGGTAGCTATGAATGTTTCCTGGACTAAAGCTTCTGGGAGCTGAGATGTAGGATGCTGTTTTTGGACCTCACCAGTGATCTTAAAAGAAAATGACGAAAAAGACAATTTTGTGCCGTGCTTTTTTTTGTCGCAACGGTTGATCTTTATTTTTTATTTTTATTTTATTTCATTTAAATAGGGCAACCAACAAGACATACATTAAATAAAAGTATAAAATACATGTGATTGACTCATAACTAAATGCTGTCTCAATTATAGGTTACCACGGCATGCACAAACAGAACGAAACAGAGTTAAAAAATATCAGAAAAATACTAACTATAACACATTCAATATTCAAAATAAGCATTTGAGACCATCAATCAATCTTTAATCATTTGATCTTGAAATAAAAAATAATTATTAACAGTGTCGCGTAGCGGTGAAACAATATTACCACCCCACCCCCTCTTCCCTTGGGTGTCGTAAAAGGCGACTAACGGACTAAAGACTGCACATACATCCTACAACGTAGAGCGGCGATTGACCACCACCTATCACGCTCGCACATGTGCAGTCGCTATTTGGTGAAAAGTGGGCTATGGTAGAGGACTGCTTTTGCTGTTCTAATAGGGGATACGTGATATATTATGTATATGTATGTAAAAAATAATTACTTAAGTACACTTTGAAATATCATCAATTTCGAATTCTTTACAATTTAATAAACAAAATATTTTTTTTTAAGATTTAGAGAATTTTTATTTTTCTCAATAATTACAGATAAGTTGAAAAAGAGTCGATGAGAAGCACGAAGTGTCCTAGTACTTATAATGTTGTCAAGTAAGTCGAATGAGAATTACTGTCACTGGTTTCGTGTTTGAAAATCTAACTCTATTTTCGATAATTAGTTTAAAAAAAATCAACTAGTTTTAGATTCAACTAAATTATTTTGAAGTCAAACAGCGCAAGATTTTGTCCTGGTAAACAAATTGGCATTTTGAGAACCGCATTCTTAGTATTTTTAATAATAATTAAGAAACGAAAAAATCCGGCGATTAAAGTTTTGCTTTGTTTTAAATTTAACTTAAACAAGATTTTAACTGCTAAACACATAGAAATTCGCCGTGAACTCATAGGCGCCCAATACATCGATACAACTTTAGATTAATACATGAAATATAATTTATCTCGTAATGATATCACGAGCCACATTAATTTGGAAAGTTGGTCGGCGCCGCGCTTTGACAAAGTTTGCGGCACAGAATTCCCGAATTCGGTGCAAATTGAGCGTGATGACATATAGCAATTGCATTTTGCTGGAAGCTTATTATAAGTTAAATAGATATTAGAAGTATGTGTGTAGCTCATGCTAAGACTTGGTTGCATAGCTATTTCACTCTGCCCACAAATAAAGTAGATCTTAAGGCAAGGTCTCCTACGACACTGTTTTGTGTTTTCTAACACCTAACATCAAACATCTAACAAATATGGGCGTGGCCTACGTACATATTTTGACATATTTTGTTAGATGTTTGATGTTAGGTGTTAGAAAACACAAAACAGCGTCGCATGAGACCCGGTTTTACTAACAGTGTTGTGTTCAAAAGAAGAACTCACATGTTTATTTTTTAATTACATATTATAATAAAAGTAACGTTTCCAACAAAAACATTATAATACGCTTATAAGCGAATATATAGGTAAGCGTTGAAAAGCTGTGGCAAAGCTTTACTGTTCATGTAAATATTTAATTTTGAACTTATCCACTTTTCTAAAGACGCATTGTAATGGTGTGTTATTATTATGTCAGCATCGGTTTTAAACTAGGATAACTTTTCTCCACGTTGAGCTTTTAGAATGTACGTATAAGGTAAGCAGGCCTTGTTAATTAAATCAAAGCCTCGTGACACTCCGACGATACGAGAAGGTGGAGCTGAAAATAGCTGTAAAGTAGTAATTTAAAATTAAATTGGAAGCGGGAAAGGCAAAAAAACACAAATCGAGGGGGTAAAGTGCCTCATTACCGAGACTCCAAGGGCGTTCGGGAAAGTTTCGCAACCGACTGAAGTAGACAATTGGAAATGTTTAAGGAAATGTTCCAAAAGAGAAGTTTTGTTGGAGCGAGCATGCGATACGTATCGGAATTTAAAATTATTGGGAGCGCTACTTGTTAGAGCTCGATGGCATGGCGAACGATTTCGAAAGCTAAGCAACCTTTGAAATTGGCAGTTTACGGATAACCGTATTGTGAGAAAAGCGCGTATCAGAATGTGTGAATGTGTATCAGATAATTCGGATATGAACTCTTCGATGACGCCGACACGATGTGTAGTGATTTGCAGTAAGTAATTGGGTTTAAATTACCGAACACTAACTAAAAACTAAGAATGGCTGTATGTTACGCCTTTTTCAAAACGGGGTCCAGTTATTATGAGACTAAGAAGCTGCCTGGTTGTTAGCAGCTGTTAAGGAAGACTTCCTGTCACCGGAGACTTTCATAAGATGTGCATTTTAACGAGAATGCCTTCACTGAAAACGACAAAAACATAATATTAAGTTATGTCGTTTGAGATTCTCAGAGTCATCATCATCACCAATAAATTTCCCACTGCTGGGAATAGGCCTTTCTACACATGGGCCATGATATGAACCATAGCGCAAATGGCCCAATGCGGCTTGGTGAGTTTTAACCGCAGAATATAATCTTCCTTCTGTTCTGTGGTTTCAACGACTGCCATCTTACGACAACAAGCGGGACCAACAACTTTACGTGCTTACCGAAGCACTGTAAGCTTAATATGTGTTTTTTTTTTAAATTTGATCATCTGTCCGTTCTTGCTTTGTGAAAGTTGCTGGACTGGCAAGGTCGCAAGCTGAGCGCAACACTCGCTGCGCCATCAAGCTCAGCCACCATTCCCAGCGTAGTTCTCCAAAAACACTGAACCCTGAATAAAAAAAAAATCTAAGAATGGCGTAAGTAAGTTACACAGTTCCACTAATTAAATAAAGTTTCCTCCACTCACGCACCTGTCAGCCGGGGGTCCGGTCTGACAAGTTTTAAGAGCGATTACGTGACTAAGCGCCCGCGCGGAGTACTTCTTCGAGCCGCAAATTAAACAACTTTGAATTTGCGTGCTCACCCGGTCACAGCGCAGACGATCGTTAGTTGCTTTGATGGGGTAGGCTTTTTGTGATGCCAACAGATAAAAAACCTCGGAAATTGGAGTTGAAAGGAGGAAATGACGAAGCTAAAAGGACGTCTCTCTGGTGATACTACGACAAAAGCTTGAGGAGCTCGATGAAGCACGTGGCTTAAACGTTTGGTTAGGGATATTGCCAGTTAAACAACTTTCACAATGCCGGGTACTAGATGGGTGACCAAATTAAAAATATCTTGAGCTCCTCCGTGCATCGGAAGCCACGTGAAGCCTTTGTTGTCGTAAGATGGCAGTTAGTTAAAACGCACGAACCCATGAGGAAGGCCTATGCCAAGCAGCAGGACATTTACTGGCCGTTGGACATGATGACGTAGCTCATAGAGTTCTCACTTCTAGGCTCAGACAACATGAAAAAAATGTTCACACGACTACATCATTATGGTAATTTTTGGGCCATACTCTTTTTTTATATATAAGAAGGAAGCAAACGAGCAGGCAGGTCACCTGATGAAGAGCAATCACCGCCGCCCATGGACACCCGCAAACCCAGAGGAGTCGCAGATGCGTTGCCGACCTTTAAGGGTGGGTTCGACCAAACTAGAATAAGGTCTTATACCTAGATTAAACGCTGAATTTGTATAAACTTATCACGGAGTAAGTCTTATTCCAGTTTGGTGGAATCCACCCTAAGAAAGGAATAGGGTTAAAGAAGGAATAGGAATTGTGGGGGGGGGGGGGGGGGTCCGAAAGTCTCGAAACTCACAACGCAATCCCAAAACATTTGTTCCCATAAGAGAAGATTATACAGACACGTTCCGATGATGAAGAGGTTCTTTCACTAATATTTTATTTATAAAAGTTTTGTGAAGAGTGTTATAAAGGCTAACTTCAACAATGGCTGAGGCCGTTGCTTAGTTAAGAGTTGTAACTTCCATACATTCCCAAGTTGGGAAAAAAGGTGGCGCGTTGGCGGGAGAATAAGTCTAGGAAAATTTTCTACTTTGACACGAAATGTAGCACTTTAAGCAGTGTGGGTTCGGAATTTTGAAGTTTGCTAGGTTTACTTGTTAGTGACTTTGGGACAGAATGAGTGAATGTATGGAAGTGAAGGTAACGCTTGAGTGAAAAGTACAGACGCCACCTGATCTACCTACCACTAAATGTCCATTTTGACCTTTATCGACTGTAAACAATTGTATCCCTTAATACAATGGAATAAGAGTCAAAGTGTACACATATTGGTGCTCGTGACTGTACAAGGATCAATATCGATAAAAGATTTAAGGTAGGTAGCGCTGAAAGAATCTACCACCCCCTCTCTTCACTTGGGTGTCGTAAAAAGCGACTAACGGACTAAAGACTGCACATACTTCCAATAGCATATAGCGGCGATGGGCTCACCACCTATCACGCTGAGCACATGTGTAGTCGCAATTTGGTGAAAAGTGGACTATGGTGAGGACTGCTTTTGCGGTCCTCATTGCCTAGTCTCTGATGTTATTGGTGGATAATCACGACTATTATCCCCAAGGGTTAACCCTTATGTATGTATGTTTGTTTGCTTAGGTAGGTTGACAGCTATCATGTGTACTTCTGGTGTTACATATGTCATAGGCTTCGGTAAACGCTTACCATCAGGTGTATAGACATGACTGAATGACACGAAAGTAAAAAAAACTGAAAAAAAACTGACAGAAAAGAACACGCGTGCAAATCTATATCAAGCATTTCAATGCAAAATGTTACGTTCGCGTAGAGTTAAGGAAACAATATCAGAATAAGAGTTTCATTTTCTCACATAAACTTCATTCGTAGCCCTTTTGCATTTACTGTTGTTTCAATAACCACGGATTGTATAACAAAAAAGAAAGTATTAGGCAGACATAAAAGCAATCAAAGGAAAGCTTCATCAAGCTGAGACGCTCCCCGCGTAAGGCTGCTTTTCCACTGGAGCGAGGTGTCAAAATCCACCAGTAGAATTACACTATTTTACACAAAGGCGGCCTTTTACACCGATCATATTGGTGGACTCTTCCTCACGCAGCGTTGTTCGCCTTAGGTGACTGATTCTTATTACTTATACTTATTCATACTGATACTTATTCACAAGTTTGATTTTTCTTATAAAAGTGACATTTTTAACGCGTCAATGTCGTAAATCTAGACAGTAGAAAAATCAATGTTAGTAACCGGCTCCCGGTGTGCTTCCGTTCAGGGCTTCATTAATTGCTATTAAAGTGCGAGTTAGGATAGCGGTGCCGAGTCTAAGGACAAAACCTACCACTAGGACAACTTCATGTTTCACCGCTTGAGGCAAAATGGAAATGATTGGTATTTAGAAATCATTATCATATGATCATATGATTTTTTTTATCACAGTGAAATCACCTGCTATTTTTCACACCTGCTATTTTTCATTGAGAGTGATTTTTTATCATTGAAAATATTAAAATGAAATGACATGGTAATTGAATAATGATTATCATGTAACAGGACACGTTTGGCGAGGACGACCGCCCCCGCACGGGAGAAATGTCACTTTATTTCGTTAGTTTCGATAAAAATCAGATGAATAGTGAAATAAAATTGTATTTAATTTCATTCATACACGCACTAGTGAGAAATCATAATCGCTGTGATTGCAAATGACAATAGCAGGGATGTCATATGAAAAACTAAATCATATGATTTTTCACTGCTATCAATGATTTGTTCCATCTTTACTTTGGTGTATTTTTTTAACTTTGTCTACTTTTGGGGATGTAAGCGCGTTAACAACGTCATCAGGTCAGCTCTGTTCCATACATGAGATAGCTACGCCACTTGCGCTCACATAATTGGCTCGCAATCTTAGCACACATCCATCGCTTCAACGAGGAATGTAAATAACATAGCATCGATACCACTAGAACTAAGCTAAGCTTCGAAAATTAAACGATACTATTGATAACAAAATATGTCTTGTTTCACAGCACATTTGCGGTGGAATCGCAGCTTAAAGGTGGCAGCACACTTGCCTGGTAGATTTATTGCACGCTGTGCCTAAAAACTTGCGTCATTATTAAGTTCGGTCGTATGTCGCCCGTCGCGCGTCACCCGCAACAGCGGCGGCGCGCGTTGACGCGCGGCTGTCGCGGAACGACGTGTTGTCGCTAAGCGTGACACAAGTAGTGGTGCGCGGGAAAGTGATTTCATATTGGTTAATAAACAAATTAGCATCATCTTTTTTGGCCTTTCTCAACCCACTGCTGAGCCAGCTACTCTATTAGCCACATCTATTTATGTCATTCGTCTCGGCATCGTGCAAGATTATTCCACATGCAACCCAATAAATAAATAAAATACACATACCTTAATAAACCCATTAAATATAAGAAAATATTGAATTACACCACTTAAATCAATGTGATATGTGTGTGTGTGTGTGCGTGTTTTTCATATCGGAAGGGTTTTACAGAAAATTAATTGGTTTTTAAAAGTTAATTCAAATTAGTAAATTAGTATAGTAAAACTATTCATTTATCAGGCAACGAAATCCCTTATTTGAAGAAAAGAAAATTAATAATACCTACTATTAAACATATAATATCATAACATTGTGAAAATTTACGTATTTTTAAGTCACTTGTACTAGGCGCTGAATTAGTTAAATGCATTAAAAGCATTTATGTAAGTTAGCCAGATCAATGCACAAGGTCATGGCCTTGTTGAAATTTAAAACAAATTCTTTAAACAATAACAAACAATACATAAATCTAATGACTCCTAAAAACATTTGTTTTTGATAAAATTCTTAATTTTACGCATGAAACAATATTTCTTACATGAAAATATTTGTATTGATATCCCCCTTCTTTAAAAAAGTAAATTTTAATTTGTAACACAAGCGCGTGATGATTTTGCACATTTCGCAGAATAAAAACATTGTTCTAATTAAATTACTCACTAGGTCTGAAACTTCAAAGCAGAAATTGTTCTAATTATAAATATCAATATGATTGATTTTGTTTTGAAGTTCATTAAGAGACTTATGTCAGTTTTTGCGATCGCGCGGCTCCCACATAAATATGTAGATATCGCTATCGGTTTCGTTGTAAACGTTAAATGGCAATCGATAAATCTCAGGTGTAAAAAAAAAACCGATGTTTCATATCAGCTTAATTTTAATTTAAGGAGACTTGATTGAAAAGCACTTTTGAATGGAATCAATCAAGAATATAATTTTAGCCTACAACCCATTCAGGATGTCTTTAAGGCCTTAGTCTAGCTTTGGAATCATACAGACTGATGATATAAATAATATTAGTACAAACAAAAGACTGCACATACATCCAACAGCATAGAGCGACGATAGGCTCACCACCTGTCACGCTGAACACATGTGCAGTCACTATTTGGTGAAAGTGGACTATGGTAGAGAACTGCTTTTGCTGTCCTCATTGACTAGTTTCTGACTAACCCTTCGGGGATAATAGTCGTGATTATATGTATGTATGTATTATATGTATGTACTAACAAAACAACGAAAACAATAAAGTAGTAAAATAGTTCACATTTCATATTATGTTAAAAGGAACTGAATACATATGTCAGTCTTGCTATTGTGTTCGCGTCTGTACAAGGTGAATTACGTACGTAACAATGCTTTATGTGAAGGGACGGGTTGTTTACAACTGCCGTTGCGAGCGGCACGCGTCGTGACCAATAGGGCGGGCTATAAAGAAATTTTCCCCGAAATTGCCAAACTTCTTAGAGAATTACTTAGACGGCTGTAACTCTCGTGAGTCGTTAAGCTAAACACTCGACGTGTGTGGTCATTACAATTTAGACTACAAACTGTTCTGTTAGTACTTTCGTGCGCGATGTTACTCTTAATTAAATCTATACGCATTTAAGTCAATTACAGTATTTATTTAATTATTTTATTAAATTTAGTATGCATTGTAAACTTATTAATTCTTAAATGTCTATTTGCTTGATTAATTATCGTTAGATAAAATCACGGAGCAAATACGAGTAGGTAGTTATTGGGCATTCTACCCCACCTTCATTCGTTCGGGCTCGTGCCGAGCCCTCACTCACTGCGGTGGGGTAGAATACCCAATAACTCATATTGGTGATCCCTTTCAGATTCCTATCAGGTGACGGTGCAAGCCTGTGGTAAGATCACACACCGAACACCTCCTAACTGTTCGGTTGGAGGAAACCATGGTAAGTAACTCCCTGCGGCCCGTGGGTAAGATCACGCACCGAACAGATTCCTATCAGGTGACGGTGCGAGCCCGTGGTAAGATCACACACCGAACACCTCCTAACTGTTCGGTTGGGGGAAACCATGGTAAGTAACTGCCTGCGGCCCGTGGGTAAGATCACACACCAAACAGATTCCTATCAGGCGACGGTGTGAGCCCGTGGTAAGATCACACACCGAACACCTCCTAACTGTTCGGTTGGGGGAAACCATGGTAAGTAACTCCCTGCGGCCCGTGGGTGAGATCACGCACCAAACAGATTCCTATCAGGCGACGGTGCGAGCCCGTGGTAAGATCATACACCGAACACCTCCTAACTGTTCGGTTGGGGGAAACCATGGTAAGTAACTCCCTGCGGCCCGTGGGTAAGATCACGCACCGAACAGATTCCTATCAGGTGACGGTGCGAGCCCGTGGTAAGATCACACACCGAACACCTCCTAACTGTTTGGTTGGGGGAAACCATGGTAAGTAACTCCCTGCGGCCCGTGGGTAAGATCACGCACCAAACAGATTCCTATCAGGCGACGGTGTGAGCCCGTGGTAAGATCACACACCGAACACCTCCTAACTGTTCGGTTGGGGGAAACCATGGTAAGTAACTCCCTGCGGCCCGTGGGTAAGATCACGCACCGAACAGATTCCTATCAGGTGACGGTGCGAGCCCGTGGTAAGATCACACACCGAACACCTCCTAACTGTTTGGTTGGGGGAAACCATGGTAAGTAACTCCCTGCGGCCCGTGGGTGAGATCACGCACCAAACAGATTCCTATCAGGCGACGGTGCGAGCCCGTGGTAAGATCATACACCGAACACCTCCTAACTGTTCGGTTGGGGGAAACCATGGTAAGTAACTCCCTGCGGCCCGTGGGTAAGATCACGCACCGAACAGATTCCTATCAGGTGACGGTGCGAGCCCGTGGTAAGATCACACACCGAACACCTCCTAACTGTTTGGTTGGGGGAAACCATGGTAAGTAACTCCCTGCGGCCCGTGGGTAAGATCACGCACCAAACAGATTCCTATCAGGCGACGGTGTGAGCCCGTGGTAAGATCACACACCGAACACCTCCTAACTGTTCGGTTGGGGGAAACCATGGTAAGTAACTCCCTGCGGCCCGTGGGTAAGATCACGCACCGAACAGATTCCTATCAGGTGACGGTGCGAGCCCGTGGTAAGATCACACACCGAACACCTCCTAACTGTTTGGTTGGGGGAAACCATGGTAAGTAACTCCCTGCGGCCCGTGGGTAAGATCACGCACCAAACAGATTCCTATCAGGCGACGGTGTGAGCCCGTGGTAAGATCACACACCGAACACCTCCTAACTGTTCGGTTGGGGGAAACCATGGTAAGTAACTCCCTGCGGCCCGTGGGTAAGATCACGCACCGAACAGATTCCTATCAGGTGACGGTGCGAGCCCGTGGTAAGATCACACACCGAACACCTCCTAACTGTTTGGTTGGGGGAAACCATGGTAAGTAACTCCCTGCGGCCCGTGGGTAAGATCACGCACCAAACAGATTCCTATCAGGCGACGGTGTGAGCCCGTGGTAAGATCACACACCGAACACCTCCTAACTGTTCGGTTGGGGGAAACCATGGTAAGTAACTCCCTGCGGCCCGTGGGTAAGATCACGCACCGAACAGATTCCTATCAGGCGACGGTGCGAGCCCGTGGTAAGATCACACACCGAACACCAACCTACCTAATGAGACAAAGCTAAACTGCTACTTGCTTAAACGAATCTACTTCTGTCTATAGACAGCAATACATGGTCAGAAAAAAAAAAAAAAAACTTTACCTTTAGCATAACCTTACCAAATACCAACCTTACCAACCGTACCAAGTATAACTTTACCATTACCTCAGCTACCACATACTTGTATGTAAACTTAGTATGTGATAGCCTACCTTTAAAGGATTTGGGATGGGTTGTATTGTATTTATTAATTATTTTATATAAATATTAGTCATACAAACATTCATAAAATATAAATTTTTATCTTTTCTTCAACGAGACACGCCGATAGCAGGTTCATCCATCAACATCTGAAAAAAAAAAAAAAAAACATGTTTAATTATGTAATTAAATATGTCTGATATTGTTCAATATTTATTTATTCAAAAACTTACAAATTATAAGATGAGCTTCCACTTGGTTGAAATATTTGCACATAGGTTGAAAAGATTCCACTCTCCAGGACCTTAAAATAAAACATGGACATTAAAATCATTTGTGACGGACACAAAAATATGGTAAGTACTGTAAAATTAAACTTCCTAAAAGATTTAAATACATTTTATGGGTTTTACAACAATTTAACTTCAAAAAGCTTGGTAGGAAAATACTATCAATGCCAGTGAATTTTCTCCTTAGATGAGAATTTTATTATGAGAAATTATTCTTGTACATTATAGATACTTCAATCATTGAAACATCGAGTAAAAGTGAAAAGTAAAAACCATTTTTATATTAAAATTACTAACAAGGCAACGAAAATTATTAGCTTTGCATAATACTGCGACTCGAAGCATTTATTCTGTGAGATTTTTCTAGATTCAATGAATAAACAAAAGTGTTTAAACAATATTTTTGATATGTTAAACATTTTTTAAGACGAAAAAAATTATCTTATTATGTATGTACTTACATGATTTTCTTCTTTTTACAATTCATATAGTTCTAGTTGAATTAAGACACTTTCTATATTAATTATAGATTTATAAACACATGCACTTGGAGAGGCATATGTCCCGCAGTGGACTAGTATAGGCTGATGATGATGATGATGAAACACACGTTACGTAGCGTAGCGTGTCGGTGCCTTGCGCGTCGCATAATGGTTCAAAACGTGGGAAGCGAATGAAACGAATATGAACCCCACGCATTGCACTAGAGCTGCTTCTTGCTTAGATCACATCCGAGTAATCGATGCTCAAACATAAATCGATGTTGTGTAATCTATATTTCAAATTTGAAGTATCAATCAATTAGTATGAAATTTAAAAATAATAACAAAACTAGTCTACATAAAAAGGAGAATCAGTACCTATCAAAATATAGTATCTTTCTTGTTATTTCTATTTCGTTTAGATAAGATAAAATGATAGATACTTACCTTACCTAAAAAAGAACACAATTTCATGAACTTATAGAACTGTTTAATAATAAATAACACATAATAATATGTAAGTATACAAAATTATCGGCGCTATATTTTGAAGTTAACTCCGATATATAACTCAATTAAAAACAAGTATTAGTATGAAAAGTAAATAGGTATGACCTACATACAAATCGATGTTTATTATCGAAAACTCGTAGGAACACGTCTCTACTAGTTATACTGCAAAGACAGCAATTACACAAACAGCGGCTGCGATAATATTACAAAGACGATTGTTTGATCGAATAATATTGCAAAGTAGTAAAAAATAATGTGAAGCATTTAAAATGTCAATTATGTATATTTTAATTTCAATATAATAATATTTCCAAGGTTTGCTTCTCTTGTCTATTTGTTCCAGCTAATCTCTGAAACGGTTGGACTGATTTTGATGATACTTTAACTAGCAGATAGCTGATATTATATTATAAGGCTTAATCTAGACTACATTTTTAGAAAGTTTTATGTAGTAGGTACCTACATAGTTACTTAATGTCTACGCGAACGAAGTCACAGTCAACAGCAAGTCATAAATATAATTAAGTTTAATAGAATAATGTGAAGCATTTAAAATGTTAATTATGTATATTTCATTTCAATATAATAATTTTCCAGGGTTTGCTTCTCTTGTCTATTAGTTTCAGCTAATCTCTGAAACGGTTGGACTGATTTTGATGATACTTTGACTAGCAGATAGCTGATATTATATTATAAGGCTTATTCTAGATTACATTTTTAGAAAGTTTTATGTAGTACCTACATAGTCACATAGTTTCTACGCGAACGAAGTCACAGTCAACAACAAGTCATAAATATATTTTTAATTTATAATAATGACTAAGTGCTGTCTTATTTCTTAGGATAAAAATACACATTTTAAAAATACAATAAATATTATTTTTACGTCATTAGAACTCACGCTTGACCACTTTTTGCTGACAATGGACTTTTTTCTGCATAAAACCACTGGCATCGAAAAAAAATCATTATAATTTTCATGAATTTGGGTGTGCTTGTTACACAGTTATAATTTTAATTCGATTTTAGTGATAAATATAAAGTCTATTTTTTAAACGGTTCAACAGTGTGTTTAAGTGTTATTCTGCGAATATCTTCATCAATTTAACAATGTGCGTAAGTAAAATAAAACCTTTAAATATTTATATTTTTACAGCGAGTTGTGTTTGCGTATAAGTTTGTGTTTTCGATAGTCAATTTGCATTAATTATCAAATACGAAAACTTGTATACCAACCAGTTAGCCAACGAAAACACTTTGTTGTTACGTTTATCCGTTTGAATAGGTGTACCACGCGAAATAAGCTTACAGGTTCGAGTGTAGTCTAAAACATAATTTATTTATTTCATAGGTCTGACTCCGAGTACGAAGCATCTTCTGTGATTTCGGAGGTACCTCCTCCTAAAAAGAAGAGCAAGAGCAAGTCTTCACCAGCCACAACCAAACGCAAAACTGTTAAAACCTGTGAGACTTCGCCTCATGAGACTGTCTCTGGCTCCCGCAGGTAAATTTGTTATTACTTATCATTATTAACTCCAAGTCTGGTTTAGTAGTAACTTATGAAAACAACTCAACTGTGTTCTTTATAATTTATTTATTTATTTAATTAAAACAGTAAAAACCAATTACTTTAATTAACAAAAAAAATAACATTAGCTACATTCAAAAGAATTCATAAAAATAAAAAATAATACAACTTTAATAAGTCCAAATTATATATATATATATATATATATATATATATATTATATATATTTAGTACCTTGCCACAGTACAGTGTTATGAAATTAAATGTTTCTAGAACAATGCTTTCGTCAACACATCAGTGGTTGAGTGGCAAAGCGCTCGGTTCGATACCTGAATGTTCCGGGTTCAATTCCCAGGTCGGACAAAGTGTGTTTCGGATTTTTTTTTGCCTTTGCCTAGCAGTGGGTCATAGACCTCTTCAAGTACATGTCCTTGTCGTCGCTGTCTGACACCGGGCTGAACAATACTTTACTTATATCTAATATACTCATATAATAATTTACAGAAAACAGCCGAAGCGTGACCTCTTCAATATTTTGCGGTCGGAGGAAACTGCTAGCAGCCGACCGAAGCCGAGTGCTGGAACAGCGACATCATCGTTTGCCAGCCGGGTCTCGACAGGAACTTCTCGTCGCACCGCAGTGAGCAGCGGTGAATTTTTTGTAGACCTGAAGGTCTACAAAACGAATGACTACGTGTCAAACCCCGTCGAGGTTCGATACAAGACAGCGCTAGCGTCGGTAAGGTTGCAGTGTGACGACACCTCTCCGTCTTGGGAAGCACTGCAGGGCTTCCTGGCACAAGCCTGGGAGGTATTTGAGAATTCGGAACCGGTTTACTATTCCGATAAAATTAATTTTAAATAATATTATAATTTTTATAGGTTATAGGTACTTATTTTATTATTATTATTAGGTCCGAACTCTGAATGTAGCACATACTATATTTAAGTAATATATTCATTTGGTTAAGACATTGATTGATCATTTAACTCATCGGTTAAAATATATTTTAATCGTAATTAAAATGCCTTTCTGTACGACATGTAACACGTCAATCCATAGTAAATCGTGGGTGGGTCATTTGAGAAGTAATTTGCATAAGCAAAATTGTGAGTCAATAAAACATAGTGAAGGTATTGAAATAGTTACATCCGCATTTCGCAATCGTATCGTAACATATAAAATAGTAGCCATACAAGATTTTCAGTTAACGTCAGTGGATAGGTTTTTAGATGGAATACGTAACAAATTAAAGTCGCTCTTAGATGAATTTCTTATAAAACATACATGTGCGAAAATAAATTTTGAATTATTTGCAACATTTTTACAATTTAAAGATAATTCACAATCAATTAAATCGTTCGGAACGAAAAATAAAATATTATACTACAATTACGACTTTGAAAATATGTACTCTGAGGCAGTTAATTACCTAAAAAAACGCATTGAAGAATTTGAAGATCGTGATAGTGGATGGACATTTTTAAACAATTTGCATATTGAGGTCAATCTTAACAAATATCAGCCACTTGGAGGCTCAAGTTACATTCCATTGCCTAAATCAATTCAATTAAAAAAGGCATGTCTTAATATTGCTAATAAAGATCAGTGTTGTTTTTTATGGTGCGTGACAGCTGCTCTCCACCCAGCTAGGACACATGCAGAAAGAGTTTCATCTTATCCTCATTATCGTGAGTTGTTTAATATTTCTGGAATGTGTTTTCCGGTTACTTTTCGCGATATAAAGATCTTTGAAAATAATAATCCAAATATAAAGTTTATAATTTATGGCTTAAAAAATAATAAAACAATTATAGGTCCTCTATATAAATCAGACATTGATATGAAATGCAAAAACAAAATTATACATTTATTGTTTCTCGAAGATGGTAGTAACACTCATTACTGTTTGATTAAAGACCGTTCCAGACTTTTTAGAAGTCAAATCACTTCCCACCACAACAAGTTATACTTCTGTGATTTGTGTCTTATATTTTTCAATACTTCAGAAGAAGTCGATAGCCATTTGTGTAGCGGTGTAGTGACAGTATTACCCGATAAAGGTTCGGTTATTAAATTTAAAAACTATAACCGTAAACAAAATATACCATTTTGTATCTATGCTGATTTTGAATCAATGTTGCAAACTAATTCTGATACCACTTGTTCTACTAGTAACACGACAACGTTACATCACCATGTACCTGTAGCGTTTGCATATTATATTGTTTGTTGTGATGATTCGAGTTATAATCGTTACGTATCACATCGAGGACCTGATTGTGTTATGCGATTTGTAGAGTTAGTACTAAAAGATGTTAAAAAAATATATGAAATAGTAAGTTCAAACGCTCCGATGATATTTACCGACAAGGACCAATCCGATTTTAATGAAGCAACACGATGCCACATTTGTCAAAATTTTGTGTTTTCTGATAAAGTTCGCGATCACTGCCACGTGACTGGTCGATTTCGCGGAGCAGCCCATCCTTTTTGCAATTTGCAATATAAACGACCTTCATTTGTTCCTATATTTTTTCACAATTTAGCTGGATACGACTGCCATTTATTTATTAAAGCGTTAGGTGAGGCTCCTGGAAGCATAAAAATAATTCCAAAAACTAAAGAAAATTATATTTCATTTACAAAGTTTGTGCCAGTTTCAAATAACGAGTTTTTTCAACTTCGTTTTGTAGATTCATTCAAGTTTTTGGGAACCAGCTTAAGCAAATTAGCAGATACTTTGGAACCAGAAGACTTCAAATATTTAAAAAAAAACTTTCCTTGTGAACTTAAATTAAAGCTGCTCACTCGTAAGGGCATATATCCATATGAATATATGAACTCTTGGGAACGATATCAAGAACAGTCACTTCCAGAAAAAAAATATTTTTATAGTTCACTCATTGATCAAGATATTTCTGAAGATGATTACCGTCATGCACATTTAATTTGGTCAACATTTAATATTTCAGATTTAGGAAGTTACACGGATTTATATTTGAAAACTGATGTGCTTTTATTAGCAGATATTTTCGAAAAGTTTAGACGGACTTGCAAACATCACTATCAATTAGATCCAGCTTTCTACTTAACCGCGCCGAGTTTATCCTTTGACGCGATGTTATTAAAGACAGGGATACAGCTCGAACTTATTGATAATTTAGCTATGGTCCGAATGTTACAGAGTGGTATCAGAGGTGGTGTTTGTTTATGCTCTCATAGATATGCTAAAGCAAATAATGTATTTTTACCAGATTATGACAATTCTGTACCTAGTTCTTATATAACATATATTGATTGCAATAATTTGTATGGTCATAGTATGTCTCAATACTTACCATTGAACAGTTTTCGGTTTCTAGATCAACATGAGATTGATAATTTAGATGTTTGTCAAATTTCAACAGAGGCAGAGTATGGTTTTATACTTGAAGTGGATTTAGAATATCCAAAGCATTTACATAATTTACATAACGATTTACCATTTTGTCCAGAAAAATGCATTCCACCAGGAGGAAAAAATCATAAACTCGTTCCTAATTTATATGACAAATTTTTATATGTTATACATTATATTCATTTAAAAACTTGTTTAAAACATGGATTGATACTGAAGAAAATTCATCGGGTTATCACTTTCAGACAAAGTCCGTATCTGAAACAATACATTGATTTAAATACAACACTAAGGCAAAATAGTTCATCAACTTTTGAACAAGATTTTTTCAAACTTTTGAATAATAGTGTGTTTGGAAAAACATTAGAAAATACTGAAAAACGTGTCAAAGTTCATTTAGTTAATCAGTGGTTAGATCAGGACAATGTAACTAAAAAACGAAAAAGTGCACAACAGCTTATTGCACGTCCAAATTTTCATAGCTCCTCGGTATTTACAGAAAATTTAGTAGCAGTGCAGTTAAAACCCGAGCAAATATTTATGAATAAACCAATATACATTGGCTTCACTGTTTTAGAATTATCAAAAAGCCTTATGTATAATTTTCATTATTCTATTATTAAACCTTTTTACAACACCAATGTGCGGATGTGTTACACGGACACCGACAGTTTTGTTTACCACATACAAACAGATGATTTTTATAAAGATTTAAAAAATAATTTTTTACCTTACTTTGATACAAGTAATTATTGTAAAACGAATCAATTTGCCTTACCAATTCAAAATAAAAAAGTTCCAGGTTTATTTAAAGATGAAATGGGAGGAAAAATTATATCTGAATTTGTAGGGCTTCGCTCAAAGCTATACTGCATTAAAACTACAGACAGCACAATTAAGAAAGCAAAGGGTATTAAAAAAAACATCGTACGTAAGTTCAATGTCACGGATTATGAAAAAACACTTTTTAATGGAGACATTGTTCGTAGAACAAATATTCTGTTTAAATCAATTAAACACGAAATTTTTACATGTGCTGTGAATAAAATTGCCCTATCTAGCGATGATGATAAGCGGTTAATATCAAATGACAAAGTTTCTACTAAAGCATGGGGACATACAAGTATATTGAATTTTTAACATTTTTCTTGTTATAAATTTTTTAATTGTTGAGTTATATTTAATATTTGTAAATTTAAAAAAGATATGTTATGTCTTAGATTAGTAAATTCAAAGTGCGAGTATATCTTCAATGATATGTTAATATGTGCTACATGCTTTAATAAAGTTTATAAATTATTAATAGAATAATAATGTTTGTCTTGCTTAAAATATAATGTAATTATGCTACATCATACGTACCTACTAAAGTTCATAAAATATTAATAGAACATAAGTTTGTCTTGTATGGTAAATATCGCTTTCCCCGAGTGGTGAAACCTGGAAATAGACAAGCGCTGTTTAATGATTGTTTAACGGCATAATAGTTTTTCATATGTGTACTTATCTGTACTGTTTAGACCTATTTCAAGTAATTTTAAGGGTATTTATGTGTTTCACTTACTGGAAATGTCCACCGTTTCGTAACACGTTGTTGCTCAATGATGTTACAATTTAATATAATATCATTGTTGTTGCTGGCTTCATCAAGTTTTTAACAACATAAAACCAAGGAACGAGTGAGCAATTATGTAGAATTGTTATTTTTGGCTTGTGTATGGAACGCATTGATTTCTGACCACTAATTGTGAGGATGTAATCATTACATTACGTAATAAATGTTAAGCTTAGAGTCCATGGACAAGAAAACAAAATGACATAACAGTATTTTTCAAACTACAGTTCATATAGGTTAAGGAATCTGGTACATTCTGCCAATGGTTGTTTTGATTGTCTGTTAGTTTTCTCTATGTATACTTTTATTAGTGTTTTATGTAAATCTGTACCTATGTTTTTTTATATTAATTAAATTTAAGTTTGCCTTGTATAAAATATAATGTAATTGTGCTACATCAATATTACGTACCTAATAAAATTCATGTAATATTAATATTTGTTTTCTTTATAAAACCTTAATACTTCATCATCATCAGCTCATTTATGTCCCCACTGCTGGGACATGATTCTTCCCTATGGATGGATAGGGAAAACGGGTCAAACCACCACGCGGGTCAATTGTGGATTGGTGGTTGCTGATTATTGCTAATGCAGCTGGGACCAGCGGCTTAACAAGCCTTCCGAAGCACGGCGGAGCTCGAGATTATAAGTTTTTGGTCACCCATCAGACGACCTACTTTGCAAAGTTGCTTAACCTTTCTACTTACCTTATAAAATTTAGGTTCTAATCATCATCTACACAATTATTGTTTTTTCATGATATCAAGAATGCTATAAAGACAAGTGCGAACGTGAACTGCACAGCGACACAAACATGCATCATTGTAATAAGAACCACACCAATAAATCTGTAATGATGTGTGAGTCAATAGCTAACAAAACTGCATATTGTGCAATTAAATTACGATATCAATAATTCACTCTGTAGTTGAAAATAGGTAACGAGTTCGAGTCCTGACAAGTTTGTGTTTCATGGCATGCGTTTGCTGCTGCCTCAGCAATAGGAGTTATTTTACATACACACTCACACCTAAGTCAATGCCTATATAAGTACTTACTTAGAGTATAAAATAGCATCATATTGAAATACAAATTTATTTACATAAAAACATCGGAGTAAACAGCAACAAAGCAGCGTTTCAATAACATGGTAAGTTATTTTAAAAAGTTCAACGTGATGATTAAAATGTTATTCTTCTCTATAGTAGATTTACAGTAAATAACTCATTTTTATTTTTTATTTTTTCAGAATTCCCAAGGCAATAGTACCCAAGACATCGTGCCAAGCCAAAGCTTGCTCCATGTGACAAGCAAAGGCCTTGAACGATCACCTTCTCCGGTTTTGCAAGATGCGCAAGACCCGCTAGAGGGATTCAGCCAAATGTTCCCGCCTTGGTTGGTAGAACGACCGGATTCACCGTTACTTCATAAGATTCGCAAACAACAAACGGCTTCCAAAAGGCAACCGAAGAAAAGAAGCTTTTTGAAGAATTTTCATGGGCAGCAGCAATCGTTTGTTTTAAAAAGTGATAAAACTAAAGGACGGCGGCTGATAAAGATCCAAATAATAGACTTAGAATCACAAGTGTCTAGTGAGTCGGACGATAATAATACTCTCCTTAGTGCACAATATGTGGTAACCGATGACGTGGACCAAATTATGGACCAAACGGAGAGTGTTATAAACAATATCTCAAAGAAGTTGTGTGGGTATAGCTATAGTTTTTAAAACTATCACTAGACAATTATTTGTAAATTAAATTTCTCAAGTAAACGTTATGCGTAACAATTTTGTTACGTATAAGTCTACAGAGATACATTTTATTAATAGAGTTATGATATATCACAAAATAGATAATAAAAGTCGGCTATAATTATGTTTAATGTATTAGTTTAGTAAGTTTTCATGTATTTCTTATTTTTCAGGAATAAATCTAATTAAATAAGATTGTACTGTTTCATTAATGATTACCTATTTAAGTTTAAAAATAAAAACACAAAAACAAAATTAGTATTTTTTATTTAAATTATTATTTATTACAATTTTTCAAACGATAACTGTGAAAAGGTACATTTTGCATTTTAAAATTAAATTAGTCTTATCCTATGATTTAAAAAATACTTTTTTATTTTATAAAAGCAAATTTTATTTAAACTTATAATTACATTTTAAAGAACATTATAGTTATGAGAATACCACATTTTTAGACACAACACATTTTTTAATGCACAAATTTTTTTATGATGGACACAATTCAAAGTTTTATTTTCCTTTTCACAATAATCATTAAATAACGTTAAAAACTTGGGACAACCTTTTTCTCCTAGTTCTATTATTTCACAATCTTGACATAGCTCTCGAATCCACTCAATTTTTTCCAATCCTTTGATTAACACTTTTTTTCCACTTAAATACGGAACAATTAGCCTTCGAAATTCATAATAATCGATGAATCCTTCCCTCCAAGTGAGTCCACGATTTTTTTCCAACCATCTTACTTGCTTTTTTTCTTCAACTATGAGTTTTTTAAAAGTATAGGGAGGTTTGATTAAGAATGTCTGTGTATGATCTTTAGTTGCTATTGCTAACTCTTTAATAATAAATTTATTTTTAAAATCTTTAAATCCTTGCAAATCCACGATTATCGTATTACCGTTCATGATATCTTCTTCACAATATTGCTTAAAGGTTTGTATTCAAATATACAATCGTTCAATATCAGACAATATGCTGCGGTCTGATCAGGAATCTCTTGATCTGCTTCGATTTCAACTCTCACATCAATTGATCCTTTTAGCGTTTCGTGTTGGCGAGAACAGTCAACAACAAATAAGGGTGCAATATCTTTGAATTCTTTTGGGCTCATCAACGGTTCTGGCCGACGTCCGTGATAAGAATGCTGGAATCTAGCATACTGTTCATATATTAATGAAAACTTATTGTCTGCAAAATTGATATTCAGTCCTTCATAAGGGTAATATGATGAATTTAAAAATACTCTTACATCACGTATTAAGCAATGATCAAACTCTGCCAACGACATTACCGCATTATGTTTACGGTTCGTTTGTAAAGCGATAATAACAAATCGTGGTTTCTCTATTTGTGACGAAGTTTTAATAGACCAAGTGTGTTTACGGGTTTTGGGAAGTAATGGATACTCATACAAGTCCCAATTACGAAATGCTACGGTTATAGGACGATCTTTTTCTAAATACTTTAATAGATTTATTCTTTCACGATCTGACACCTTAATGTGAGGAACTCGCCAAACGATTTTACTTATTACAATATCCTCCACAACTTCACCTGCATTTAATTTTAAAACATTAAGATTTGTATTGCTTCTCAAAAGTACTAACTCATGTTTACAGTTCATTACAATTTTGTCATAATCTTCTGCAAAACCTAATATTTTATTCAATGGTATAGATGTGGAAAATACTCCATTGTTGTCAGTGTTTGTACCTGTAGTAGACCATCCCCAAACTTTTGCACATTTGGACTCATTTTCATTCAGCGAAAGATAAGACTTGATAGTTGTAGTAATTCCTGCATTTTTAACTTTATCTATTTCTACTCCGTTGAGTTCATATCGGATGTCTTGAAAAAGAAATAACGCTGGGTTATTCACAAAATGCACATTCGTCGCACTTTCTTTTTCTTTAGTAGTGCTGTTGTATTTGTAAACATCCGCTCTGCCCTCAATATACAAACTGCTGAGTGCAGGCAGAACGTATAAATCTTGCTGATTAATGGGTATTCGTATTTCATCGTTCTTGTTGAAACTTGTCACGTATGGTTTGTACGAATGGTACTCAAAACTTTCAATACGGTTATCATATGACGCTGGTTGACAAATATTTAAAATATTCATTTTAACAAGCCTATTAATTTAAGGAATTCCTTATTACTTTTAGTTAGCTTCTTTTTTATACGGAGCGTTGTTCCTTTAGGAGATGACCTCTTAGAACTGACTTGAACAGTAGATGGAGGTAAGTTTATATTAAAATTTATCATTTTTTTTTAAAATGTAAATACAACTGTACTTCTTCACCACGCAAATTGATTGGCTTATTTTCAGCGTCTAACAACCTTATATTAATTGCACTTATTGTACTTTGGTTGACTGGAAAATAAATTAAGTTTTTAGGTATTTCAATAATTCTATAACCTGGTGGTACGTTTGGTATAAATTCATAAATTATATGACTTGCTTTTCCGTTCACAAATGATCCACTGATTACATCGCATTCGATGCGCACGATAGTTGTTGATAAAATGCTGACAGGATACCGAGAATCAGTACTTATATTAGCCTTTACTGTTTCCATACCAAATCCCAAAATTTTGCTTAGGGAGTCATTTTTATCGAAGCGAACATCTTCAGTACAATAAATTCTTGTTTTTAATGTATTGTTATTGCAAGTTAATTTTAATACAGCATTCTTGATGTTACTTTTAAGAAAATCACAAATATCTTGAAGTTCATATGATCCTTCAGGTATTTCAATAACTCCATCTTTACCATAATAAAATTTATTATTTCTTTCATCAATATTAGGAATGGAGTTAAAAGTAGAAAAATACAAGAGTCCACACTCATATTCTCCTTGTAATTGTAAAGTAGGGGAGTAGTTTGTTATCAAGGATTCTCCTCTACCAGTTATTGACACAGTGAAAGACATTTTTGTACTGACAAAGTTTTTTATTTCATACTTATTATAAATGATTTTTCCAAAAGTTTCTTAAAAATTTTAAACAAAGGTGACCACAGTTTACTGTATCAAATGTTTGATACTGTACATAATTATAGTTCATAGACATGTTTCTTAAGTAATTTATCAATTCTAATGGTGGCTTTAAATTACCAAAACTATCATAATATTCACAATAGTCATTTTGTTTAACGTAGGCTACCCAATGAGTTCCAGGATTATCAGATCTATCTAAATTTATTATAGCACACTCTATTTTTCTTGGTTTCAAAGGTAATTTATCTCTCATAAAAACTCCTCGAAAGTATGGAATGTCGGTAGCATGTTCTAAAATATCTAAATTAGTGAGAGCTCGTTTAGGTAGCCGATGAATTAGTTTTTTGAAGGATTAAGGTATAAACCAGCTCCTTTTTTATGAGACTTGATATACAGTCCTTTTCCGAGAGCAACAGCTTCCATCATCTTGTTATGTCGTTCAGATTCTTGAAGGTTTTTTTGAGCAACCTTGTAATCATTGACAGCTTTTGCTATACCTGCCGCACCTCCAGCAAGTGAACCAAGGGCTGATAATCCAGCGAAAATTGGAATAAGAGGCAAAATGCCTCCCCTTTTCGGAATAGGAATACATCGCGGCAAGCGTGTACTTTTTTTATTAGTGAATAGTTTTTTTGCAGCAGCATATGCGAAGTTTATAGCGATATGGTTGTCTTTAGATTTGATTTTTTTTAACTGATTTTTTATTTTTTTCACCTTTGACATAAACGACCGTACTCCAGAACCAGCTTTAAGTTTTGCTTTCATCGCATTTTTTACAATCCATGATGCAACTTTTTCTCCTTTTCCAGCATTCTTTGATTTCAATCTTTTCTTAGCCATATTTAAAAGTTCTAAATCTGCTTTATGTCGAATATTCAAATCGTTGTTATTGTAGGCAATGTCGTGGTGCATACAAGCTTGATCCAACTTATTTACACCCCGATCACCTCTCAGTAAGCGTTTCTGAAGTTTTGTGCCAGGACCACAAAATTGGTATCCCGGTAGATGTAACTCAAACGGTAGATTATTTATGAGGTTATTAATAATACCACTTCCTTCCTTCATCGATTTTTTCAAACTGATTGCATACAGATAGAATGCATAATTTATATCATAAAACCAATTCATTCTTGTTAATCCAACTATTCTCTTTGTCACTAAGACCCAACCATTTCACAAAAAGCTTATTTCCTTTTCTCTTTATTACTTTTTCGATCAAATAAAGATCTGGAAAATTTGTTCTCTGTAATTCATATTCGTAAAAAGATCCCAAGATTTTCTGTTTATGTGTATCTTCTAAATGATAAGTCGATGGGTTCGTATGATTCACTCTCACTATCCTAAATATTTCTGTGGACCAGTTAGGAGTGTAACCTTTGTAAAAATCTCCTTTGTATTTACTAACACGCACATGATCACCAATTTGAAATTTCGGTTTCTTATTTATCTTATGTCTTTGTGATTTAATAATATTAGATTTAACAACCATCTGGTTTGCTCTATTAACATCAATAGGTTTAAATTTTGTGATACGATGAATAGTATTATTATAACATTGCACCACATGATTCAAATTTTTTTCAATCCATTGATATCGACCACATAAACTGAATAGTTTGTAAATGTTACATTTCAATGTCCTTATTACTCGTTCTACTATAGATGCTTTTTTTGTAGAATAACTGGAATAGTGATTAATATTATAATTTCTCATTAATTGTTCAAAGATAACATTGTAAAACTCTTTGCCTTGATCTGTTTGTAAATTTTTAGGTTTTCGAGATGAATTAGTTAATATATTTTGCATTGCATTCGAAACACAATTCATCGCTTTTGATTTCAGAGGATACACCCACACATACTTTGACAATGCATCAATTACTACTAAAATGTACTTGTATCCTTTATTGAAATGTGAATATTTTTGGAAATCTATAAGATCAGCTTGCCATAAATCATCTATTCCTTTTATTATTGTACATCGACGACTAAAATTCTTTCTTGCCGCTCTGTGGAGTTCGTCGACTATATCCTTTTTACTCATTTTTACTTTGTTTTGTCTTAATCATGTAATCTATTTCAGACTTTGTATAAAACGTAGTAAACAAACGTTCTGAACTTGCTGTTTCTAAGTTCTTTATGTAGACTTGAACAAGACTATGAACCTTATTTATTTCATTTCTGAGCTCTTGAACAGTTTTATCCATATATGCTTTATTTACGGCTTCATCGTCCTTCTCTGGTGACGTCAGACCTTTCAATTTTGAAGATTTCAAATCGTAATGACCCGTTTCTGATTTTTTTAACACATCATTCAAAGTATCAATGTATTCTGTTAGTCGTAAACGCTTGTGAACGTGATGGCCAAATTTGTCTAAATTCATTACCGTGTTTATACGCTGTGTACTGTAATTCAACTGCTGAAATTTAAAGTTGCATGCTACTTATATTTTTTTTTTTGTTAATGATGCCAGCTTCATAAAGCTCTTCGATTATTGCAATAACTTCATTATCCAAACCAGTGTTACCTGCATTTCGTGATGCAAATAATAGTTTTAACCGGTCAACTAGCTCATTTGGATCATCCCAATAAACATAATCAGTGTCTTTCATAACTTTTTTTAAAAGCTTAATACCTTTTCCCTGTGAAAGACTTTCGAGACTAGTAGCTGCATTTCGTGAGAATTTAAACATTGGCTTAATAATATTCATGTATTTAAATCCTTTGTTGCTAATTAATTGTTTTGATGGATCAAAATTACGTCTGTGTGCATTGGTATCGATTAGTAGCATTTTGTAATTTTGTAAGTCATTGTCTGTGATAACATCTAAATTAGGTTTCTTTTTGTACAATAATTCTTTTAAGCCAGGAGTTTTCTTAAAGCTTTGGTTCCCAATTTTCAAAATGTCACCATCGTCGTAAACGCGATTTTTTCCAAGCATCAGTTTTCCTCGATCGTTTTTAATCCCATAAGGTACGTCTTTCATTACTTCAGATGATGTAGACCATGACAGCGATTGATTTTTATCGTTGGGTGATGACTGAAGAGATTTAAACGATCCTTCGCTTACATTGTGTTCATCACAAGGTACACTTAGGGTTTTGTTAGATTTTTGATACAATTCATTATCAGTATCATCTTCTTCTTCAGTGCTAATTTCATTAAAATCATCGCTAGAATAGTGTAATGCCTCGCTTTCATTACTTTTACTTTTTTTTGGAACAATTTCATTATTCAAACCTTCTTCATGATGCTGCTCATTGTTTTTGTTTGCTAACAGGTTAAGCGGTTCAACGATGGGTTTCAATATTGTTTTCAAGGTCATGTCACTTGTATTTTTTAAATCCTTTATCATTTTAACCTTTCTTTTTACAGCCTTTGCAGATTTTACAATTTTTTGTTTAAGATCTCTTTCCATTTTAGTAGGATTCCACTCGGTTCCAAATCATGAATGAAAGTGGTGCAATATCAGTACAACAGCCATTTATGTATTTTAATCTGGCACAATAAATGTATCAAAAGCCATTCTGTAACATCCATTATTTCGTACGCAGTCCTTATTGATTACAAGATAACTGAAAGGTTTATTCCAAACAGTTGAGCACATTTTACGGAATTGAGACCATGTCATGTCTGACCCTACATGTTCATCATAAACATGTTTTAAGTTAATATCGTCTTGTTTAAATAATATTATTAGGTTAGAATTGTCCCTTACCAGTTGCTTCGGTATTTTGGTATAAGTTTGGTTAATATAGAAACAATCAATGTTCTGGTGACGTCCCATCGCAAAATAATCTCTAATATTATTTTGATTTTCACAAGCAACATCGTCGAATAAAATAATTGAATTTGGCATAGCTTCGTGTGGACTCAAAATGTCGTTGTTATTACTGTATTTGTTATAAGATGTGCCTGCAACCATACCCAACACCTTTTCTAGGTATATGTATTTAGGCTGATATAAAGATTTTGAATACACGTAAAGGTTACGAAAGCGTGGACCATCTTCATGTAATAGCAAACTTATAACTAAGTTGGTCTTCCCACAGTTTGATGGACCACAAACAATACAACGTATAGTGTTTGGTAATAAATTACCATGACGCTTTGGCTTATTTGAAACCGGAGGACATATACACTCTAATTTTAATGATTCCTTTTGTTTCACAAATTTCATTACAAAGTATGAAACCGACCGCAGTGTTTAGTGTGTTTCAATAAAATGAGCTTAAAGTATATTTCTACAATATTTAAACAGTCCTGTATATAAGAAAGGGATCACCAATATGAGTTATTGGGTATTCTACCCCGCCGCAGTGAGTGAGGGCTCGGCACGAGCCCGAACGAATGAAGGTGGGGTAGAATGCCCAATAACTACCTACTAATACGTGCTAAATTAGTTAATAGGATAATACACTTAATTAGAATATAATAAATTAGTCGAAAACTATTATTTCGTTATGTTTTTTAAGTACCTACTCGAAACAAATAAGTTTTTACAAATTATGAATTTAGTTCAAACAGATTTTTTAGTAAAGAAACAAAAGGAGCATCACTTAATTACACAACAGGCCACAAAAAGTGGATGCAAAAGAAAGCGCACAATACCGCGGCGCATTATTAGTTCTGCTGAAGTGTGAACTCCGACCGCAAAGTTCAGTGCTCTCCCCGGGGCAGATACGCTTATTAAAGAGCTGAACAATAAATTTAAATAAAGGATAGTTATGGAGTTTTCGTGTCCGCCAGTGTAGGTGACTAATAGGTGTTAATGCGGGGCGCTTTTGCGAGATTAGTTAAGGTTTTTTTTTATATGTTGTGTCTGAGCTTGCATTTTAATTTTAGAACAACCGCAGGCTGATGTGTTTATAAATAACATTTTGTGGTAAATTGTAAAATGGAACTGAATGATGAAAAAATTTCACGAATTTTCACGCAAAGATCCGTTTACTTTGTTCGTTTAAAAAGTTCGGACGTCAGTTTCTGAAGACCAGTGTTATGACAGTATTATAGAAGTTACCTAGCTATTACATAGACAAAAACTACCTACTTACAAAGTTAGCGAATAAATCTAAAAAAAATAACTTATTTTTTTTGGGTGAGCTCAATAAAATAAGTAAAGTTACCTTGATAAAGTAAGGTGTCTATAATGGCACATTCATGTAACTGTAAAAAAAAACTTCTCCAAAAATGTCACACACTCCGAATACAGTAAAATATTAAAATACGAATAGAACAACAGAGGAGTTATTATTACCTGTCAATACTGTAACTGTAAATCTTCAAATTCATCTCTAACGACACAATAAACAAACAGTACAAACAGCTTAGCTACGAATCCGGTTTCTGGTGCGCCTCTCTCGTTTCTCTACTCATCCGTTCAGAAGCTGTCAATACGAAGAAAGGGCAGCCAATTGCTTCGGCGATCGATAGCGGGCCGTTTGACTCGAAGAATCGAGCCGATGCATCTGAGATTTGTTTACTATTCGAACAAGAAGACTACGACTTGTATGGCATCGAACAAGCGACGATGACGTGAAAAGTGTAATAAATATGAAACTTGTTTGGTTTAGGTATTTTTCAATTTTGCTTACTTCCTTACTTAATAATTAATGAAGAATAAATGAAAAATTCATATATCTGAGCAAAAAATAAAGTTTTGCACAGATTCATTGCTGTAACGTACATAATGGCCAATTTATGTGCCGTGCCGAAACAGCACAATATACCTACATAGAATATTTTTTATAATAAAATTATATAAGTACACAGTGTATGACATAATACAATAATATACCTATAATAAAATGAAATGTTGATATACTTAATATGTATATTTTCTAAACATATTGTAATTTGTGTAAGTACATATTGTGAAATGTCATTATTTCAGGAGGAAAATGGCAATAGGGGCCCTCCATGGTTGCTGTGCTCACTCAGGGCGTCACTTGTACACAAACTCTGTTATATGTTTATAAACCTTAATAAACAATTTAAGTTTTTTTCAATTATTCTGAATTGAATCGAACTGCGCCTTTTGAACGAACAAAGATGGGTTACAATTGTTCCACAGAAGTTCTCAATGGCAAATAAAACTCGCAAGAGGCACTCCGAGTAAGAGTTTTTCTTATCGACGAGTATCCAATTAATTCCCAGTTAACTACTGTCACATCCGATATCCTCTCTGTGGTGTAGTGGCTAAGCCACCGGTCTTAGACCCAGAGGTCCCGGGTTCGATTCCCAGCGGGGAGTACATGTTTGTGTACTTAGTTTGGTTGGTCTTGTTAAGTCCGCCTGTCTAGCTACCACCATCATATCTAAAAGTCTGGCACCATAACAACAAATAGTATTGTTGTGTTGAAACATTTTAGAGACAAGATAGCAAGCTTTTCAGTGGTTGAGAGTTCCGGTTGAAGCGCGTTTCAACCTTCGGCCTTATCGTCACTTCATGTAAGAAGGCCCAGTAAACGATAAAAAAAAATACTACGCCTTCTGAACGAAGTGGGTTACAATTGTTCCATATAAGTTTTCGTGATCGAACTACCTTGCACCAGACGCTCTACAAGTTTTCTTTTCTAGCCTGTCAAGCCACTAAACTAAAGTAACAAGTCAATTGTAGACAATTTTAGCAATAAAACTCTATTTTAATACTTGACGCGGTGTAACAAATAATAGTAATAAAGGCATACGCATACCTTTTCACATATCGTGAACTTTTAATAAACATCAGTCAGCTCGTGACCAAGACCACTGCGACCTGCTACCCTATCGACTAAAAAATATGGATATGGACATGGGCTTCATTTGACATTTGAAGCCAATATTTTGTCCTTATATGGGCATATTATGGGCTTCAAATGAAGCCCATGTCCATAGCCATATTTTTTATCCGATAGACCCGCTGGTCGAAACGTCGGGTACAAAAAGCTATGCATAGGAGGCCTTTTAAAATCTGTCTTTTTTTATAGCAGAAGGAGGCAAACGAGCAAGCGGGTCACCTGATGGAAAGTAATCACCGCCGCCCATGGACACCCACAAAACCAGAGGAATCGCAGGCGCGTTGCCGGCCTTTAAGGAAAGAATAGGCTCGTTTCTTGAAGATCCCTAAGTCGTAACGGTCCGGAAATACCGCCGCCGAGAGCTGGTTCCACAACACTGTAGTTCGAGGCAAGAAATTTCTTGACCGCCATCCATCAAGGTGATGTGGATAGAATGACAGTCGACAGTCGAACACTCCCCATGATATATACGGTACAATATACAGAGAGACGCAACGTCTCTCCGAAGAGCCAGTGGATCGAGCCGACCTGAAATAACCACGTCGTCGACAATTCGAGCAGCTCTGCGTTGAATGCGGTCAAATAGAAGGAGTTGGTATTGGGGTGCTCCAGCCCAGAGATGGGAGCAGTATTCCATATGCGGCCTGACCTGTGCTTTATACAGTTGTAAACGGTGGTCTAATAGTATATGTTTGTAATAGAAAGTGAAAATTCAAAAGTGTAAAATTCTATTCTATATTACAAACTGGTACAGTATTGGGTGACGGAACTCGTGAAACCAACTTGCTAAGTAGGTTGCATGCTTCGACCCCATACAAATTGTAATAAAGTTTAACTTCATCGGTTTATGGAAACTGGATTTTAATGAAATAACAAGTAATAAAAGTACAAGAACTGTGCAGGGTCAGCAACGCGTGCGTATCATTCTTAACCCAGGCGTCTATGAGGTTCACTGAAAGAATACTTACTACCAATCCCTCTCTTCCCCTGAATGTCGTAAAAGTCGACTAACGGACTAAAAACTGCACATGTAACTCTTCATAACTTTATTTATTTCTTATTATATAATATTGCATGATCTATTTTATCTCATTTATTTCATTATTATGTTTTATCTTGTCTATCTAGTTTTTAAACAACACATCTTACATTCCTATTTTTTATTTCCTTATTCTTGCACCCATTTTATTATTTTTTCTTTTTATATTTTTATCACCCAAGGTTGCTTGGAAGAGATTGCTTGTTAGCAATAAGGCCGCCTCTTTTGTACTTTGTCTCTGTAAAAATGTTCTCTTCTGTGTATGTTCTTGTGTGCAATTAAAGTATATTTTATTATTAATATTATTATGTATCCAACAGCATAGAGCGGCGGTAGACTTACCACCTATAACGCTGAGCACATTAAAACGTTGACTATGGCAGTGGACTGCCTGCGGTCCTTATGGCGTAGTCTTTGAATACCCCTTTGGGGATAATAGTCGTGAGTCTACGTATGAACGTTTATTTATGAACTGCGGTGGCGGCTTTCCATCAGACGGGACTGTGACCCAATAAGCCGGCCCAGTAAGATACAAAATAAGAATAAAACAAAAATGTATGTTACATCGAGGAGCTCGATGGCGCAGCGGCTAGCGCGTTCGGCTTGCGATCTTGCTTGCTAAGCCACTTTCGCAATGCCAGGTCGCTGGATGGGTGACCAAATTTAAAACCTCTCGAGCTCCTCCGTGCTTCGGAAGGCACGTTAAGCCGTTGGTCCCGGTTGCTGTCGTAAGATGACAGTCGTTATAACCCACCAACCCGCATTGGGCCAGCGCGGTGGGTTATGACCCAATATCCCCACGTGCTATTGTCCACGTGGGAGGCCTGTGCCAAGAAGTGGGACGTTTATAGGCTGATGATGATGTATGTTACATTACCTAATGCTTTGTCTTTTAATGTACTAAACCTTTTATACTGCAGCCTTACAACCTTTCAGAATTATATTTTCTTTTCTTTTTACACAAAGCTGCACGGGCAAACGAGCCTTTGTAAGGCAAAAATGTCCCTTGTAAAAAAAAAATCATTATACGTACACACATTTCGCAGCGCGTGTCCCTATGCACTTAGCTTTATCTGCGCTGAGCTACGACCGTTTTGCGTTTAAAAATATTGTATATCACACGATATACGATTATTGTAATGCTTATTACCCGAAAGCCGTTGACTCCAAACTATTTATTGGGTTAATTGAATTAATAGGCAGCAGTCACGACACTCCCCTTCGCGGTGAGGACAGTCGATCGTAAATACGCTGTTTAACGGCTGCATGTATCCGTTATTACACTTTACGTGTTATTGCGGGCACTTGATGTTGTCAATGACGTGGAAGCGTAGACGGTACGGTGGCAGTTTGAATACATTTTGTGGTCATTGTATTAGCATACGTTTTGTTATCACCGGGCGTTAAGTAATTTTTATGAAGAACTTATTGTCTTTTACAAATAGGGAGGAGGCGGGATACAGTTGGTGGTTGGAAAAATTGACTGACGTATTCGTTCATTGAGAAAATCAAGTGAAGTGAAAATACACATCAGTCGTAGTATTATTATTTATCAGCTGATGCAGATAACTAACTTTTGCCCGCGTTCATTAGTTCATCGCGGTAAAAATTTGTTCGGCCTTAGAGCCCCCTCTATCTTTATACCAAAAAAAAAGAAAATCGGTTTAGCGGTTTGAGCCTGAAAGCGTAACAAACAAACAATATAACTCATTTTCGCATTTATACATACATACATATAATCAGGACTATTATCCCCGAAGCGAAGGGTTAGTCAGAGACTAGACTATGACGACAGCAAAAGCAGTCCTCTACCATAGTCCGATCTTCACCAAATAGCGACTGCACATGTGCTAAGCGTGACAGGTGTTGAGTCATGGCCGCTCTATGTTGTTGAATGTGTCTTTTTTTATTTTATAATAAGCCCGGCAAATGACCCCACTCCACCTGATGTTAAGTGGAAATGAAGTCCAGGCGCGAGGACAACTGGTGCAGCGTAAGAGACGTAGCATCAGTCACCCTCACTCTGCCGGCCCACAAAGTGCTTCTTCACGCCTCGTTTGAAGGACCCTATGTCATAGGTAGAAGGGAATACGTGTGCTGGTAGACTATTCCATCTTTTGGAAGTGCGACAAAGAAATGAGTCACCAAATTTCTTTGTGCGTGTTGGAATGTTAGAGACTGTGAATTGGTGACTCCGGAGAGCAGCACGCGTACTCCTATGAAGGAAGGGAGAAGGAGGGATGAGGTCAAAGAGTTCTTCAGAGCACTCGCCATGGTATAAACGGTAAAAGACGCTGAGTGACGCAATATCTCTACGCAATTGCAAAGGCTCGAGAGTTTTAGTGACCTCTGCATTGCCGATAATGCGCACAGCGCGGCGCTGCAATCTGTCCAAGGCATCGAGTAGGTACTTTGCGGAGCCGTCCCAAAGGTGAGAGCAATACTCCACGCAAGACCGCACCTGTGTCTTGTATAATAGACACAACTGATCAGGCGTGAAGAATCGCCGCACCTTGTTCAGGACACCGAGTTTACGTGAGGCATTTTTAATCACGCTTTCGATGTAGTCCTTTTGGTTCAGATCGCAGCGGATATTCATACCGAGCATGTTAATACTGCTCTGCAGGCCTAGAGATGTACCCTGAAGAGAGGGAAGGGGAAGGAATGGCGACTTTTTCGCTGTGAACGCGCACACCTGTGTTTTCTTGGCATTGAACTCCACCAGATTATCGGAGCCCCATTTAGAAATAAGGTCCAACACCCGATCGAGCTCAATGACAAGATTTGCTCGCTTCATTTCGGTGTCTACCCGCCCAGCCGTTGGGTGACCGTTATATCCCCCATGCACTGTGCTATCATCTGCATAGCAATGAATGTTTCCAAGTGGAAGCATGTCATTGATATGCAGAAGGAACAGCGTGGGGGATAGAACGGAGCCTTGAGGAACACCAGCGTTCACTGACATGAACCGCGAAGCGCATCCATCCGAAAGGACACGGATTCTACGCTCATGCAGGAAGCTAGCAATCCAGGTACAGAACTGAGCGGGCAAACCGTATGCCGGGAGCTTGGAGAGAAGAGCTTTGTGCCAGACCCGATCAAAAGCCTTGGCTATGTCAAGGCTAACTGCCAGTGACTCGCCTCGCTTGTCAATAGCCTCACCCCAGAGATGTGTGACGTACGCTAGAAGATCACCCGTTGACCGTTTTGGCCGAAACCCATATTGACGATCGTGAATTAGAGAGTGATCTTCTAGGTATCGAATAAGCTGTTTGTTCAATATTCGTTCTAGGATCTTACACAACACTGAAGTTACGGCTATAGGGCGGTAATTAGTCGGATCTGACCGATCTCCTTTTTTAGGGATCGGTTGCAAGTCGGTCTCTCCAAGATTCCGGCACACAACCCGAAGAGAGCGAGAGACGGTACAGACGCGTTAACACAGTCGACAACTCCGCTGCACACATTTTCAGGACTATTGCTGGGATGCCATCAGGACCGTTAGCTTTCCGGACATCGATTGACTGCAGGTCCGCATGGACATCACACTGCCTGATTTTAATATCAAACATTGTGTGGCCACAGTGAGGAATTGAGGGTGGCTGTGCATTACAGTCATCGATCCGGGAGTTAGCCGCAAAGAGTTTGGCCAGGAGATCGACCTTTTCCTGCGGCTTGTAAGCTAAAGTTTCGTCAGGACATCTCAGTGGTGGCAGCGAGGGTTGGCAGAAGTTGGATTGCACGGCTTTGGCCAGATGCCAGTAGCTACGGCTGCCCGTAGGATGCGTCAGGAGTTCTTGGCCTACTCGTGCAACGCGCTGGGCATCCGCTCTAATGTAGGCCCTCTTACACAACTTGGTGGCATTATTTTAGGCTGCTTTTGGCGAGTAAATTTTCAGGATCCCCATGAGCTTTACCTCTGATCCAAGCGCGGTATGCCGTCTGTTTGCTCTCAACAGCGCTGGCACACTCGCGATTGAACCAGCGGTTGCGTCTGCCTTTGCTGATGACATAGGAGTGTGGAATATAGTATTCCATTCCTAATACTATCTCATCAGCAACGGCAGTGGCGCTAGCGGTCGAGTCCTTCCCACTAAAGCAGCGCTGCCTCCAAGGGACGGATGCAAAATACTCCCGCATACCGTCCCAGTCTGCCGACGTGTAGTGCCAAATCTGGCGTTTCGAAACCGCTGTTGGCGGGCGCGATGCCAAGGGCACTGTGCTGGATATCAAGCAGTGATCCGAGGAACCTAAAGGAGCTCGAATCTCCACCCGGTATCCAGCTGGGCGACTCGTCAGCAGAAGGTCGAGTAAGGAGGGCGCATGGCCAACTATGTCTGGGATCCTGGTGGGCTGGTTCACCAGTTGCGTCAGGTCATGCGTGAGAGCGAATGCGTGGGCAGTTCTACCAGCATGGTCTGATTTGGAGGAACCTAACCACAACTCATGGTGGGCGTTGAAGTCCCCCAAAAACACCAATTCCGCCGATGGAAACCGCTCCTGCGCATCATCTGCTACCCGACTAAGATGTTCAATTAGTCGAGTTGTCTCCATGTCGCCGTTATGGGATCGGTAGACGCAGACGTAGACACGGCAATGAGAGCCTAAGTCGACGTGTACCACTAGGAGGGAGAAGGAAGGGTCCTCCAGACAGCGCAGACGGCGACAGCAAACATCCGCCCGAACAAATAAGCAAACTCCGGCTTTGGCTTTGAAGGATTCTTCAAGCACAAAGCCGGGATAGTTCAGGTAGGTGGTGTCAGCAGGGCGGATTATTTGCGTCTCCGTCAGGAACAACATTACTGGCCGTGCCGTCTCAAGATGGTGGTGGACGGCATTGAGGTTTGCATGGAGTCCGCGGATGTTAGCGAACTCCACCTCAAACGGTAAGGTTGTGGTGGAAGTGTGCACCGCTGTATTACCAGTTTTGTTGTTAGGCGCTGTCATTTTAGGAGTGAAAAGAGAGAGGCGTGAATCGAGAAAATGATGCCGCGATGCGAATGGTCAAAGTGTGGTGGCCTGTTTCCCCAGGAATTTGCCCACAGACGAGTATTATTAACCTGCCAAACGGAAGGGCCCCCGAACCCCCCCGGGAATGGCCGCCGGGACCCCACCTTCCGGTCACCAACCGGCACGACGGACCACCCCGAGATTATGCGTGGCATGGTGAGGCAGTCTCACGAGCTGGTTAGGCTCGCTTGGGCCCCTGTACTGTGCCACGGGCGGCCAGCGGGACAACCGTTTCTACGGGTCTCCCTGGTCGGCAGGTTAACAAAGTCCTCCTGGCACTGGTTTGACGGAAGCCTCCACAGACCAAATACATCGCAGCATCATCCTCTCGAGCTCTGGTTATACGCTGGCTGATCCCGAAACGCGGCCGACAAGCAGTCACTTGACGGGTTTTACACCATGCGTACGGTGGTCACCAACCAGACGGGTCAAGCCCTACCACCAGTGGAGCAGATCATCGCTCGAAAGAGTCCGTTAGTCTCTTCTTACGACACCCACCGGACGGAGAGAGGGGCGGCGATTGGTATTCTTTCTCCGTCACCGCACGGATAAGGCGACTAACGGACTTTAGTCCGTTAGTCGCCTTTTACGACACCCACGAGAAGAGAGGGAGTGGTAGTATTCTTTTACCGCTACCCGAGACGGATTATAATATTATTTCCTAATTAGGATTCGGCGTAAATTACCCGTTTTCAAATTAACAGTATTGTTACATATTAATAACAATTTGGCTGAGAAGTTGATTTGAAGGCATGTTTAGCGCGAAACATTATGTTATTATGTGTAATCACCTTCGATCAACAATATAACGTAATTACTGTGTAATTTCTAATTACCTAGCTAACATGAATTGTCGACTCCATACAGTGTAAACAATTAGAGTGATTTCAGCGCTTCACATTGTTGTTGCAAATAGGAGCATCGGAATAATAGCAAATAGATCTAATTTTTTATAACCATTATTCTATTATGCTAAATGTTAAGATCTAACAAAACGAGAAAACAGTTAGCTACCTACTTACTCATTTTACCTATGATAATCATGTAACACCTTTCTGACATACTAAAAGTTAAAATGTTAAGCTTAGGTAAACATTAAAGTTGGATGTTAGTTTGTATTGTTCTAATGTTAGGACGTTATATTAAGTTACTAGCCACCAAATCAAATGAACAACTGACCTAACCAAGCAAGCCAGATAGATAAAGTTTGGTTGGTCTTAGCAAGTTAACTCTCACTAACAAAAGTTACTTATTATTTCATTAAAGCAACGCAAGTCGCAAGTTCGCAACGCAATCTTGATTTCGCCTTGAATACTAAATTTTAGATAGTACTTGCGTATTCCTAGATGGCAGCCATTATACAACAAAACCGTCACATTAAAACAACTTAATTGTCCAAGTAATTGTACATACACACACATATTCACGATTTATATCCTTAGGATGGATTCGACCAAACTGGAATAAGGTCTTACTCCTAGATTAAACGCCGAATGTGTATAGACTAATCTCGGAGTAAGTCTTATTCCAGTTTGGTCGAATCCACCCTTAGTGCCTTACAAATAAATAGAGAATAAGGTCGGAATAGCTATTCTGTGTTTTTTCTTTTATAGGGTGGATTCGACCAAACTGAAATAAGACCTACTCCGAGATTAGTCTATACAAATTCGGCGTTTAATCTAGGTATATAAACTTGCATGAACAATTAGGTGTAAAAAAGTTGTTTTCCCGATGGATCCCGCATTCGCTCTGTGAGATGCAAAAAGCGGCTCGCGTTACTTGGTGCGTCAGAACTTTCGAGAGGAGGATCTTCAAATGCTGTATGGACCTTATTCCAGTTTAGTCGCATGCAGCCTTATTCTAATTTGAAATTACGTTTACATGACAGGAACAAAACACGGAATAACTATTTGTAGCTTATTCTTTGTCCATTTATAAGGTACCTAAAGGTTAGTCAGAGACTAGGCAATAAGGACCGCAGAAGCAGTCCTCTGCTATACTCCACGTTTCACCAAATTACAACTGCACATGTGCTCAGCGTGATCAGTGGTCAGCTCAGTTATATGTTGTTGGATGTGTGTGCGTCTTTAGTCTGTTAGTCGCCTTTTACGACACTCAAGGAATGAGAGGGGTTGGTAGTTCTGTTGGTGCTGTCTCTCTGAGTGTGATTGTTGACCTAGACTCTAGATCCATTGACAGACTCTAGATTCTAGAGATAACATTGGGTATCCTTTTATATATTGAGCGTGTGTTTGTATTGAGGGTAACTGCTAGAAACCGCAAGAAACTTCAAGGGCTGGTCAGGATGACAAAAATGACACAAAGGAATTATATTTTTAAATTTTTGAATTTTAATTGGTTAGTCTTTGAGTATCTAATTTGTTTTAAAGCAATAACATAAGAAAAATAAAATGAAAACAATTAAAAATAACGATTATTTACAACGCGCGGCCAACGGCCCCCGGCCGGCCGTCTGTTGACCCGTCCGCGTCAGCTGGGCGATGAGTACCTAACACGAATTCCTTTTTTATCATTTTAGTCATGTTTAAAACACTTGACCTGACCAGCCCTTGAAGTTTCTTGCGGTTTCTAGCAGTCACCTTATATAAAAATAATAATTAGCGTCGTAATGTTATTCTTCTTCTTCTTTTTATGCAGTGGCGTTTCCCTTTGGATTTCGCCAGTATCCAGTTTTTGACGTGACAACGTCTTATAAATTGGTTTGCCGGGTGACACTTCAAGAAACTGCGTTACGCTCCGCTCACGTTATGCGCTCACAATGAGAGCGAGTGAGAGGCACGCGTCCCTTCCACTCGGGCATGGTTAGCCCGCCTAAGAGCGAGAGAGACAGACATAAAAAGTGAAAGGCACGCGTCCCTTCCATATTATTTCATCCTTCTTCCTACTATACGAATGAATATTCACATTAAAATTATTTTACCACTCAAAGTCGTTGTCACGTAAAACTTTCGCCCGTATACCGACTTTACAGGCAACCAATTTTTGTAATGTTATTAAAAGGCTTCCCAAGAACTGGCAGGCGTAGCTGTCACTTAAATCTTTCATATACAAAACAATAGGGCCGTTGCTGCATCATTGCCTTTGTAAGTTCCGTGTCGGCTGCTCGTAAGCGGGAAAAGCGCTTTTTTATCAACAACGCATTGATTTAAGAGCTGAACAGCGCTGCTCACAAATTCACGTAGGTACTTACCAGTCATTATTATGGCATCATATTGCTTGTAGAGCAATTTCGTAAGAGAAGCGATTTATTTATTTATAAACAGTACCTACAGCCACAATACTAAAAACAAAGAAAGTGAAACAGTTCTGATATGACATTAAGGCTATATAGCATTCATAAGATTTAACTATTTAAATATGAAATGATCTAATATCAAATTAACGAATTTTTTTAATAGGAACATATAAATCTTACAATGTTTTTTTGCAATATTTTTAAAATGGGTTCCCTTTACTACTTTTAATTATCCGACATTTTAGCCGAGTTACATCGGTCGTAGTCACGGCACAGAATAAATAATAGTACTACGTGTCACGGGCTCACTCCTGTAGAGACTATGCCGACAACTCAGCCGCCTTCATATTTGCATTGTGTTAAGAAAAACTCTGAAAATTAAAAAAAAAAACTGATTTTCCACACAAATTTGCAAATGCTATTCGATCTAAATATCTAAATAGAACAGCAATATTATTTTTCTACATTTCAAAATTGCTCCCATATAAATAGCTGGTCTTTGCACACAAAAATAAAAAACTGAATAGGATGATTCAATTGCGAGATAATATACCTACCTATCTATTACATAATATACTCTGTATTAACCCTTAATTATCTATCACAGTTTTCTAATACTTAGCTGTTATCATTCGCCTCCCACAGTACGTTGGACCACACATTTAACCTTGCGCCGGCCGCGGCGGGCCCACGGGACCCCAGACTAATTAATTTCGTGGACATTTGCGGCGGTAATAAGCTTATCAAACGTAGATTTGAACGGACAATGGAGCCGGCTCGATTTTACGCGCACGAATATGAAGGCAATTATCGGCCTAATATGGGACGTTTTGTATAAATTAGTTTGATCACCGAAACATAATAAAGACGGCTCCGGTGTTCCCGTATTGCCCGTTTAATGGGTGTGGGGTTAAACAGTTTGTCGATGGGATGTTTCATACAATTGTTGTTTTAATTATTTCATATTGGCGAATGGAAGTTTTAATGAGTGTAATGGCTGTTGGCAACCGTGTCGCGTTGCGGTGAAAGAATACTACCACCCCCTCTCTTCCCTCGGGTGTCGTAAAAGGCGACTAACGGACTAAAGACTGCACATACATCCAACAGCATAGAGCGGCGATATTTGGTGAGAAGTGGACTATCACTAGTCCAGAGACTAGTTGGTCAGAACCAACCCTTCGGGGATAATAGTCGTGAATATATTATGTACCTATGTATGTATAACACCGAAGATTGAACCGCACCGGGTCAATATTAATTTAGTATCAGTAAATATCTCATAACTTTCTTTATCGTCGGCTTGGGGTACTTTTGATCCGGCCTTCCCTTATTCCAAAAAATATCAGTAAGATAAAATATTTTTAAATGTAGATAGGTGTAATGCAATAATGTTTCTAAAAATATATGATTAAATATAGGTACGTTATTTCGGTTTCAAAACAAATCGGAAGAGCCTTAAGGCATTTTGCCGTTCGTATGTCTCCAGTAAACGTCCATATGATTATGAAAGAAATTTCATTAAATCGCGGAAGGGTTGCGAGGAACGGCTTATAAAAAAAAGGAAACGAAGAAGGATTTCAATGAATTCAATTTCTTTCGACCGGGTAATCGTTCGGAAGATTGTTATGGACTGGAAAAATAAGGCTTTTAGCGTGGTTATTGGAAAGGGGAGAGCAAATATGATAATCTTTCGGCTGCCACAGTAATAGAGCGGGCTTAATTTCGCATCAGATCTCAGAAATTATGGGAAACATAGTTATTAAAAATATATTAATATCGACTTTCTTTTTTTCCACACCACCTATTTCCCTAAGACCAATTATCAAGCCCAAGTTAAGCTTCTTTTGAAACTTGTTTTTTATGGTTAGATAACGGATAAACATACCTAAATATATACAGATAAACAAAAATATATTTAAACATATTTAATATACCTAAAGATAAACAGAAATGGCGACGCCGAAAATTGGTGGTTAGACTACCTTTCTCAAACCCAGAAGTTCCAGATTTGGCAATTCCAACATAGCCATAGGATACATGTTATTATCGATTTGGTTGGTGGTAAATCTTGTTTTTAGTCAGTTTTTAACCATTATTAACTTCTGTAAGGCAAACAATCGACCCAGAGCCTTTGGGGTTTGTGACCGGTGTGGTATAAACACAAATCTACAGAAGCGGTACTAATTGTTTCTAAAATTCTCTAACCAAATAACTCTGCGAACTAAGTAAGTACTTTAATTTTATAATGCAAATACGCCCGAGGTTTAGTACAGAGCAGGTGAAACCGCCAATTAATATTAACAAACAAAGCGCTTTGGAATTAACCAGCTGGAACAGCTTGCATTATTAGACTAGCTTTGTTTGAATACGTTATATCATAAGGTCGACATTGCTTTTGTACAAAAAGCTAAACTTTGTTCCAAATATTACAATAAGCTATAAAAAACATTGAGTTATATTGTACTAGTAAAAAAAGCTTAACTGAGGCTTTCATGGCATAACCTAAAGAGACGGGTAGGTCATCAAGGCTTAGTGGCCGGAGAACCGAGGAAGAAACCCAAGAGCTCATAATATGCCCAAATAAGGACATAATATGGGCTTCAAATGTCAAATGAAGCCCATGTCCATATCCATATTTTTTAGCCGATAGGACCCGCTGGTTACTCTTCATTGTCGTGTCCGAATATCCAAGTAGAGCCATCAAGATGTGCTTACATTGTAAAATTGTTCATAGCTACTATAATACATGCTCTGTCCTAATTCAGTTTAGCGTGGGATACTAATGAATTTACGTGCCTAGAATCTTGGAGCTGCTATAATAATTCGCACGTTTAATATAACTTAAGCAGGTTCGCGAGTCGACCAGAACGCGCTAAATAGCAACGAGTGAACGTGTGTGTATAAATAAGTTTGCTCCTGAAATCAGGCTAGGGCCCCACTGTCACCTCTTAGAGCATACATACATATAATTACGACTATTATCCCCGAAGGGTTAGTCAGAGACTAGGCAATGAGGACAGCAAAAGCAGTCCTCTACTATGGTCCACTTTTCACCAAACAGCGACTGCATCTGTGCTCAGCGTGACAGGTGAGCCCATCGCCGCTCATGCTGGATGTATGTTGCAGTCTTTAGTCCGTTAGTCGCCTTATACGGCACCCAAGGGAAGAGAGGGGGTGGTAGTATTCTTTCACCGCGACGCGACACGGTTAATCTTACTACTCTTAGGGCAGTATTACTTGAATCTTACTATGCCAAATTCGTATAGGAATATGCATTGTAAGATTAAAGTTTTACTGCTCTGGTAACGCCCCTGGTCCTGCGGTCCTTCTTCATGGAGGGAAGGGTTCAGGCTTCATGAGCCTTTAGAAGTACGAGAAGCTCATAATATTTTGGTGTGTACGTTTAGTTTTGATTCGGCATTGCGACAGTGTCTTAACATGCACAATTCTATCGATGTGGCAGAATACTCGTGCAACGGGTACCTATATGGTGGAACCATAAATAAGATTGTTCCTAAAATCAACCCGGCCCAATGCAAATTGGCGGCGTATTGCTGCTAGCGGCACTTTCTATTTTGAATATCAATAGTCAATAGTCAATAGTCAAAATATATTTATTCAATAAACTCAATTAATAAGTAATTTGAAACGTCCAAATATTTTTTAACCTACCACCCATTCAGGACATCATTTTTTAACTGTGGCAAAGAACGGGCGCAAGAAACCACAGCGCACAGAAGCAACGACATCAATCGGGTGGCTCGACCTTGCGAGGAGCTTACTTTACACGATCGCAAACTAACGCGATCCAGTAACGATAGTATGGGCAATATATATACATATACAATACAATATATATATACCGTCGGCGTCGTCACTCTGCCAGCAGGCTGGCTAAATATTATTTATACCTTTACACGACTAAGCTCAAGATATTGTAATTTAGACATTCATCCGATAACGGATAAAATGTTTACTAGAAAAAAAATCAACCAGTCTCAGGAAGCTCGAGTGGGACTGGTTGATTTTTTTCTTGTGAACATTTTATCCGTTATCTATATAGCATTGTGAATGCAAAATTTCAATAATAAAGATATTCATCCGATAGCTCGACTTTGCGAAAGTAGCTTAACGAACGATCGCGAGCAAACGAGTGCGCGTGTAAGCATAATTAAGTTTCCATCATCACGCTAGCCCAACAGCTTTATTTAGTTTTTGAAGCACAGCTAAGATCAAGCTGTTGTAATTTAGACATTCATCCGGTAACTCGACTTTGCAAAAGCTTACCCAAAGCATAAATTAGTTTCCATCATCAGGCTGATCCAATAGCCATTATATAGCTTTAGAAGCACTGCTAATATTATCATCATCATCATCAGCCTATAATTCATTTATTAAATTTAGGCTACAATAAATGAGCACATAAGAATGCGTCGCTGTGCCATCAGTTCGTAATTGCTAACTATGGGGCTTTGTACGGAGAAGAACCGGCAAGAAACTCAGCAAGGGCATTTATTTTCTCCCTTTCTTTTACAGCGTCAATACAAATTGGAAAATGCCCTCCCTATCATAAAACATTTTCCATTACAAACATAAATAAAACACTTAATACGATTACAAGACAACACAACACATACAAAATAATATCCAATAAAAAACAGCTGTTTTTTATTATGTTTGTAATGGAAAATGTTTTATGATAGGGAGGGCATTTTCCAATTTGTATTGACGCTGTAAAAGAAAGGGAGAAAATAAATGCCCTTGCTGAGTTTCTTGCCGGTTCTTCTCCGTACAAAGCCCCATAGTTAGCAATTACGAACTGATGGCACAGCGACGCATTCATAAGTGCTCATTTATTGTAGCCTAAATTTAATAAATGAATTGAATTGAAATTTGAAAATTATAAATCTCCCATTTATGGGCACAGGTCTCCCACGTGGGGCTTCCACAGCACGTGGGCAGATTGGGCCAAAACCCGCACGCAGGCCCAATGCGGCCATCATACACCTACCAGGACCAACAGGTGCTTTCCGCAGCATGGAAGAGCTAAAGATGTTTTTTTAATTCGGTCACCCATCCAGTGACCCGGCATTGTGAAAGTTGCTTAACGACGATCGTAAACCGAACGCTTCAACCGCTTTCATCGATCTCCTCCAAGCTATCCTCCGGCTAAGCTCAAGATTTGTAATTTAGACATTCATCCGATAGCTCGACTTTGCGAAAGAGCTTACCCAAGCGCGCTGGAAAACGAGTACACGTGTAAGCATAAATAGGATCGGCCCCGCATCAGCTAAAAGCTTCGTCGATACGCGACAAAAAGTGCAAAAGTGCGGTGACAAAGTGGCCGGCGGGTTGTGGCTCGTTGTTTACATTTTGCTGCCGTTAAGCCGCGCGAAACAGGCGTAATAGCTTAATATTAGGCTGTTACTAGCCAGAATGGACGCTCGCGAGCGAAAACTTTATTCGGTCGTTTGTACCCAGGTTATTGTCAACGGCCCAAATGCCGGATTCGTCTGAGATGGCTGCCGGTTAACCTTGTCAAATTAGAGTATGTTAATAATTTGTGTTTCATATAAGTATTTGAGTTTTATGCTTTACGCTTTCAATTCCCTATTACTATACATACTCGAATAAATTTTATATTATTTTACAATATTAGTTGTGAAAGCTGGGGTTAAGGTCGTAGCAGAAGAAGTACCTACGAATAAATATATAGTAATAATGTATAGATTATTTAGTTTCAGTATTGAAAGCCTGTGTGACTTTTAACAAATTAGGTGAAAACGCAACTAGAATTTAATACTATATTTCGAATTTTCTAATTAAGAATAATCTTGCTATCGTCAATTGTTTTTAATTACAATTTATTTATAATACAGCATCACCATCACACAAACATAAATTTAAAACAGCTATGTAACAACTTGCGTTGTTATAAAGCTATAAGTCCTCGGAGGTTGTGTCGAGGGACGCTGTTCGATGTTTGCATACAGCTAGCAAGTGCTACAGCGTTAGCTCAGCTAACTGGACGGTAAGCTCGCCTAAAACTTGTATATAACTTAATAATGTTGTTACTCTGCGGTGCTATAAAATGTAGCTGATGAAGCTATAGAAAATTGAACTAAGTTATAAAGAGTTCGGTGATATCGGTTAGCGCGTTCGGGTTATATCGTTAAAAACAATTAAGCAACTGATAAATACCTGGATAGGTGTATTTTCGGGAATTAAAATTATACACGTCAATTAGTTGCGTTCTATTGAGCTGCAAGAGTAAGTACTATAGTGTAAGTTAAGATTATTTAATTTAATTATTGAGTGATTGATCATGCAATATTAGGCAATTGCTATCACAGAACAGATTCGGGCTCTGTGGTTGACATCAATGTCAACCTGGTGTAAGGTGCAGGTCTCTGACGTAACTTACACGCATCAGATGGCAGCCAGTATCAATGACATCATCCATCTGAGTACCGAACACATCCACAGCAGCTTAACTTTTGCGATCGATCTAAAGGTCACATTACTCGTCCACAGACCTTAAATAAAGAATTCACATAATGTGGGATTGGGTTAATTGTATTTTTAGTCTTACTTTTACATGGCCATGTTACAAGTTTATCTGTTTTTGTTCAATACTTTTACTTACTATGCTGTACTTGTTTAAATAAATTAATTGTATTCTTATTCACTGTTATAAAACTCGGGCTACTTCACGCGCACATCATAACTCTTGTTACCCCAACAACAACAAGTTCGCTCGTGTTTCAGTTAACAAAACACGTTACATCCGATGTCGAGTGTTGCAATATTCAAACAAGAGGCGCGATTGGCCTCTGCGGGCCCTGGCCGAGCGCCAACCTCACATAATTTGATAAAAGCAAACTAGCCCAGAAGTTGGGCTTTATCTAGCCTTTTAATATCTGAGCATCTCTGCATGCGAGCTTTTAATATGTGGAAAGCACGGATTTGTCTCGCTACGGCACACGCTACGGTAATCGGTAGGTACTGAGTTTCAATAGTCTGTAAGGATTTAGTACCAATTGAGGAGAAAATATTACGATACTCTTTGTGCGGGTTTACTTGCAGTTATATTGCATATTATTTTATCATGACGTTTCGAACTCAGCTAGCTTACTCCCAAGAAAATATATATGCACTTTATACGGATTTCCTAACCCCTTGCCTGTATCATGAATCACATGTGATTCGTAACAATTGATTTCCTATTGTTATAATTAATATTTAAAAAATGATAAACTTTCCTACACTCACACCAGATATCTAGCCCAAGAGATGCTTGGTTATGAACCTCGTTAAATGGTTAAATACTAGACCACGGATAAACATACTTAAAATACTTAAATACATACTTATAATACATAGAACACACCCAGACCCGAGACAATTTAGAAAAACAATAATTTCTAAATTGACCCGACCGGGGATCGAACCCGGGACCTCAGAGATGGCGACACCATGAAAACTGGTGTACAAACCACTCGACCAAGGAGGTCGTCAAATGACAGCGTGCTAAGAACATCCTGCTAAGATAGGTTGCCCTACGGTCATATTGTCTCCTTGTGACCCTGCATAGGGTTCGAATTAAATAAATAAATTAATTAATAAAAAGTAATTAATAAATAAACGTAGGTACAAACACAATCGTCCATGTTGTAACAAAATTATAAAGTATCCCGGTTTAGATGTGGTCTAACTTACCTTATTTGTATGGTTGTGCTATTAACATATTTATTATGAATAACACTACTGCTAACTAAAAAAAAAGGAAGTTAATAGGTTTGTGTTAGTAGTAGTACGGAATTATTTTTATTTTTATCTACCTCTCCATAGTTTCCGAGAAAAGGGATATCATAGCCACGCGAGTGATCCTCAAAGGATTCCGCACATTTCTTTTATAGGACTACTATCTGAATAAGCAAATATAAATGGCTACCTACAACCATACAAGAGGCTTAATATGCACCTACAAGTAAATAAAACGAACGCGCTAACCTCTGCGCCTGGCCGGCGGCAAACAAACGGAATATGAAATAAGATTCTAAATTAGTCTGTCGCGGACGCCTTTGTGCACTTTTAGCGCGAAACCGAATAATGAAAGCCTACCTAGGGGGAGTTTCAATGTAACTAGTGAACCTATACTTTTGCACTAACCTATTAAAAAAGGTTGAATTCTGATTCGGTATCATGTCGCTCAATAGACAGTTAAATTTTTCGTTATTCTAGTCATATCTAAAAGCATTCTCGTGGTAAGGGATATCGATCCAGTTTTTTTTCAATTTACAAAGTATGAGTTGCTTTTTTGAGTAAAAAGCCGGTCAGTTGAACTTGAAATAATTAAATAAATAAATTTCACAACTGTCACAGCAATCATTCAGCCTCAAACTAAGCGTAGCCCGAACTATGGTGACTAAATAACGGATAAACATACATAAATTCTAATAAACATCCATGACTCGGGCACAAATGCTCCTGCTCTAATAACTGTATTTCTAAATTGATTTCAGACCTGGGTGTTGATACAGACAGATAAGACACTCTGTAAATCTCTATTATGACATCAAGTACATTTTTTCATTTATGTTAACAGTCAAGAGGCGTCAGAGGCGTCGCGTTGGTAGCCGAGCGGATAGATGCTCAGGTTTAATGCGATAAATCGTGGTTCAATTCCCACACAGTCATTTTAGATTACAAGGATGGGTAACAGGATTATTATTAGATGTGTTAAACTCACATTAATAATATTCTTTAAAAAAAAACTGAAACTGCACAGCTTTATATACAGGATAAAAAAGTAGAGGACTTTGTCGAGACTTTTTTATTGCCACTATATCTTCATGAGTGGTACTTTAATGGATAAAATAATCAGCTTCGTAACTATGATAAAAGTTAATAAAATGTTGGTCTAAAATGAAAAATTTACATTTGTTGAATTATGACTTAAATATTCAACTTTATTTTAAAAATCTGAACAGATGACTTTATAATTCCTAAGTAGGCTTTAAAAATGCGCCAGACTCTCAACTTTCATAATCATTTAAAAAATGGAGTAGTTATATGGCTAAAATTTGGCTTCAAAGACGGCAAAGTGGAGTAATAAATATAAAATAAATAGTTTTGGCCGCTTTAACATTCCTAACGTTAATTAGTTTGTTAAGTAACCAAAAATGACTGCAGGAAAGCTAAGATCCAAACATTTGGAGGTTTTTTTTAGTAAAAGTTTCATGAATTTTGCGCGATCCGGTCTCGCTTGAAAAAATCTCGAAAGCCCCAATAACTGCTACTTTTTTAAAGAAGTTATAAAAGCCAAGAGTCTGGCGCATTTTTTAAGACTATTTAGAAACCATAAAGCCACCTGTTCTGATTTTTAATTTAAAGTGGATAATTTAAGTTATAATTCGCCAAACGTAAATTTTTCACTTAAGACGTTGGTCTTCATTTTCATAACTCATAACATTTTCATAACTTTTATCACAGTTACGAAGCTGATTATTTTGTCCATTAAAATACCACTCATGAAGATATAGTTGCAATAAAAAAGTCTCGACAGTCTTCTACTTTTTTAAGTTTTTTTTTAAAGTTGTACATATCGAAATATCTTAAAAATTCAGAAAAAAAATCATAACTCGAAAACTGGGGGTGATTCGGATACCCCACGACACGAGGGACCTATTTTTTTCGTTTGGACGTTAACTTTTTGGCCATCTTGTATAGCACTACTTAATGATTTTTAGTATTCTTACGTATTCTTACTTAAAGCTTTGCTTCACCGGCTTTTCTTTGTTTTAAAGTGGAAACGAAGACAGCGCAGCAGTAAATCAGAGCTGTGTCGCACAGCCGTCCTCACATTGCTAATCTGCAACCTCTTCATTCCTCGTTTAAAGGACTCCACGTCGTAGGAATATATCATTATTAACGGAACATAATCATGTAAAGCGAATAACAAAACTGTTAATTGGCTAGCGCATAGGAAAGCAGCAATGTAAACACATAAGCAATTAACGTCACGCCAATTTGTTTTCGTGCTTACAAGAAAACGTAAGTAAGTAAATTGGTTTTACACATAAATTATGACCATCGCTGTTCAGTTTAAAGTTATATGTAAAGAAGCTAAAATGTTATAAGCTTTGTTTGTAATCTATACTTACTTATATTAATATTATAAAGCTGAAGAGTTTGTTTGCTTGAACGCGCTTATCTCAGGAACTACCGGTCCGAATTGAAAAACACTTTCAGTGTTAGATAGCCCATTTATCGAGGAAGGTTATACCCTATAATTTATTTAGGTACGGGTACGGCTAGTAACCCGTGCGAAGCCGGGGCGGGTCGCTAGTCCTTACATAAAGAGAAAAAACAAACTTATTTCATACAAAACAGAATTCGAAATCATTTAGCTGAGAGATACTTATCACAAAACATTTTGTACTTATACTTCAATCTGAGTACAGATTTTTCGCCCCGTTTAATTATAGAAATAGAAGCCACTAAACGCGTGTGTTTTATACGGCTTTTTAGCGAGAGCTTTTAAATAATTAGATAGTTAAAACCTAGCTCACCCGAGTAATAAATTATTAACTTTGAAAGAAAATTATGCTATGTATGTATATTTGCAGCGCGGCCGAGACGAGTTTTACCACACTTTACCATACCATTTACCATATTTCATGAAATTATAAACGGCGGCGCTGAACTAGACACTGTTTTGTTAATAACTCTTCTATAACTCGTTTAGCTTTTAATCTGCGCTCAGTATTTTTTTATTTCTCTCTTAGTTTGCGGTGTTCACTTACTCCAATTATTTTATGATAACAGTTTTTACCGTTTTCAACTCTTATCTCATTGTTATTAGCTTATTATATATGCTATGCTATTAGCTTCTCTTTATGGCTAAGCTAGATCATTCATGAATTTTTAAAGCAATTTGAGATATTCTAGACAATGTTGCAAGCAAGTTTTAAATTTAATTAACCCCTTGAGGATCGTAAAACCAGACACAATTGAAAATCAATTGTTTCGCGACCGCCGGCGGTCTTATGATCCTTAACCTATTAAGAGTAAGATTCGTGCAAAGTGAAAAAATATTGCAATATTTTAAACTTAATAAATCAACCTTGAAAATAGCATTAATAATTGATAATCATTTTTCAATGTTCTTTAAATACCTATCCCCCAGCCCCAAAAGGTACTTACATACTAAACATACCTTTCATATCGGCGCAGAACCTTTTGTGATAAAAACAAAATATTAAAACACAATATAAGAAAATATTCGGCCATGTCCATTGTCCCTCGGGAATTCCAGGTAAGGTCTCACAGAATTCTGGGCCAAACAAAGATTAATAAACTTCTGGGCTTCTTATATCGGAATATAGGTCATTACTGTACAAACAATTCTGTGGACTACAAATATGAAGTAAGTACTTAAAACCAGAATATCTGTGGACTCTACCCATTCTTTTCAAAAAGAAAAAGTTAACAATAAAAATAACAATAATTACTCTAAAACTTTGGTTTCCATTGTTATTAACTCTGCGGTAAACAAATTTGACTTGATGATGATTTATCCAACCGATTTTAGTCATGGTGCCCAATACGAATCTTACATCTTGTTTTGTAAATGTCGTTACTTCTATATTATTTTAAAGCTGTGGAGTTTCTTGTGCCCGTTCTTCTCCACAGCTAAAAGACTTCCTGAATGGGTGTCGCCCATCCTTCCAAATAAATTAAGACGATTCAAAATACTTATTTTAAGTTTATTGAATAAAGAAATTTTGAGTTTGAGTTTGAGTTTTTACAGCCGTAAAAATAATGCAAATAATGGCCTCCATACAAATAATGGCTATTTTATTAAACTCTTTTACTTTTAACTCTAAAAGCAAAATAGCCGAAGAAGATGGCAATCATCTGCTCATCTTAGTATGCTGGCATCAATACCAAGCGCACGTGATGTAATATGAATAATATGGATATTAAATTGCTAAATAAATTATAAGTATTTATTAGTAAGTATAAACTGCGCGGCTTCTGGCCAGAGGCTTCCAACATCAAAGTCATGTCATCGGTACGATGTTTACATTAAAACACTAATTATTATTAACCAAAATACCTACAACATTCTACGCACTATCTACTACCTAATCTACTGCTAATAACTACTGATTGCTAATCTACTACTACTCTACTTTTTTAAACAAATGAAGCTACTACAATTGTGGAATAATCGTGCAGATTCAATTAAATCTACTACGTTCTCTTTATTTTTGCAGAGAGGAAGATAAATAGGGTAAAAAAAACAACGGTAACAATCCCTAAATTGATATGTTTCTCTCCCATCACATGTACATCAAAGAAAAAGAACTAGGTCTGTAGTCCGTATCAATAACGGGACCCTCTGCCTACTGTATAAATCATCTGTGCTCCGGAGGGTACGAAAGTATGGCGTAAGGTATAGGCAATAGCGGGAATGTACGTTGCATAATTTCAACGCTCTGCAGCAAGGTAGCTCAGCAAGTCTTATTTAAGAATAGCGACCGCCTGCGACTTCGTCTGTGTGAATACCCGTATTCCGTGAGACCATTGAAGTTTCTTCTCCGCTCTTCTTTTTTGTTTACAGCGTGTGGAAAATTTCGGCTTTCTAGATCAAAGTTTTTGAAATGAATAATAAGAATAAGAAACATTTATTGACTGGGAAATGGGCGTTGATGTAGTTAGTTAGTGAATAAGTCAGGACTTTTCTTAAAGGACATACATTCATACACTCACGAATATTATCCCCTAGGGTTAGTCAGAGACTAGGCAATGAGGACCGCTAAATCAGTATTTTGTGATATAGTCCACCACCAGTAACCACTGCACATGTGCTCAGCATGATAGGTTGTGAGCCCATCGCTGCTCTGATGAGATGGGTTGGTAGTTTTTTTTTAATGAGCCGCCACCATACAGCTAATAATTAACCATCTTAGGTATTTACAGGCTTAACCACATTTTTATAATTTACAAAAAAAATTTTGATTACAGCGTATTGCCGTCATTTCTAATTTCAAGACTCAATTTGCTAATCACCGATCAAAACCGCTCCCCGCTCATAACTTACACCGCGAACGAATAAAAAAAGGGTCCAATAATCAATAAGGAGTTTAATCCCGCGGGCAGCGGCCGCCGATCTCATTGGCCGGTACAAATTGACAGGGAATAGGAGGGAATAGTGGGGGAACACACTGGAACACTGTCCAGCACCAGTGCGATTGACGTAACTCGACGTTAAACTGAGAAACTTCTTGACGACGCCCGAGTCTTGGGCGCCCCGATAAAACTGCGAACGCAACTGTGACGTAAAGGGACTAAGGTGACAGGCTGTATTTTGTTCATGGCCCTTTGTAGCAGTTTATATAAAAATAATTAATTTCATCAAATAACAGCATTGAATTGAATTTGAATTGAATTAAAACAAAACAAAATTTATAGACGAAACGAAACTAAATAAATTATTAAGCAAGTAATCCTTGGGTTAATATAACTTCATGTTTACAGTTTGTAATTGATCTATGTATAGGTACAACATTTGTCATTTTCCGATTTAAAATAAATATCACTATAACCCGCAAGACATGTACTGCTGGACAAAGACCAAGGATTCATAAGGATCTCCACCCACCGCGAACGGTCTTGTGCTGCTCGCATCTAGCGGCTACTCGCGACCTTCACCAGAGCAGCAATGCGATTCTCTAAGCGACACATGGACGCTGCGTGCATGGCTGTAATCATAGATGTTACAGCCGTCACATCGTTCGCTGCAGTCACGGCTGTGGTCAAAGTTGAGGCTGTTTTACTTACAGAATACCGATTTTATACCTACAATAAATGTCAAAGAAGTGAGTGATTCCCTATCACGCCGCTTACAGCCGTGCCGAGCTAGTTTCTAACAGCGTTGAAAATTATTTAGCAGAATACCAATAGTACGCTTACCGCTGTTGCAGCCGCTGCTACCAAGGCTTAAACGATGTTTGCGCTTAGAGAATCGCACTACAGATCGTAGGTTGACCTTGTTGGAGGCCTGCCTACACTGCATCTTCTGGTACAGAGAGCAACTCGTATTTTTATAAATAGGCCATGTTAGTTAATGTCAAAATAACAAATTAAAAATAATTTTGGCAGTCACATTAATTATTTAGCTTCTGCAGCAGCCGCAGTTGATCATCTAGACATCTGGCACCTGGCACGGAGTGTACGTAATCTGAGACTAAAGTGCGAAAATTGTTGCGTTTTCTGATTTATGATTTAAAACATTAAGTTGTAACACTATCTTGGAGTTAATTATTGTTATAATTCTTGTCATAGCCAAGTATTACTTATACAATCATTTTAAAAATGTTCGTATTTTCTAAAATGTCTTTTTTTTACTAGTGACAGTTTAATTTGATCGCGTAACACTTTATTATTCGTAATACCAACGTTTTATCTCAGGACTGAAAAATCTACCCATAAAGATATTTAGAATGTTAATTAGCCATTTGTTCATTTACCATCAGGTGAGAAGCCAAGTGGATAAAAACACAACAACAAACAAACAATTACAAACTCAGCTTGTGTAAAAAGTATTGTATACCGCTTGTCAAAACAAAAAGTAACTATCCCAAACTATGTGAATTAAATTGAACAGTCCACTAAACTCGAGTGGGGCCCGCCCACCGCTGGCCCGGCGGGCCCCGGGGACCGGCCAATAACATTAGGCCTAATAACGCGCGAGATTGTTTTGACACACGATATGGGATTTATAGACATATCCGGTGGCCGTTCTTGCCGACTCATCTCAGTACGACGTCTCCAGTGTGTTAGTGTTTGCAAGTGCTTAATTATTGTAGCCCAAATATATGTTATTGCAATGAAATTTAAATAAAAAAATTAAGGAGCATGTTTATTGTAGTGGTATAGACTTATGTATAAAATCAAAATTTCAAGAAATATGAGGCTTGCCTATTCTAATTACGATTTTAAAATTAACAGTAAGTAATTCTAATTCTAAATATAATAATTAAATAGAATAAAAATTCTAAATTCTAATTCTAATAAAAATTATCTAGCCCAAGAGAAGCTTCGTTATGAAACTCGTTAAACTAGACAACGGATAACCATACTTAAAATACTTAAATCTTAGATCAAAACAAAAAGGGAAGATACGGCATGCTCCTACTTGTAGTCAATCAAAATATAGTCCTACTCAACTACATATGCAAACACTCACACACGCACACCTATAAAAGTGTAAATCGAGCGAGCAAGACAGAGCAGTAAGTTTCAACGTCAGCACGAGGGAGTCAGCGAGTAGCGCGTTGACGTCTCGGTCGCTTCGTAACAGACGAGTACGTACGACCGATTCCGACGCCACTGCGGAGTAGCGTCTTTCTCTTTTTATCACAGCAGAATATCCGCAATAGTGCGATGTAGCCTGTACGCTCGGCAAATTGCGACTGAAGTGAAATTGTGCCTTTAGGCCTAATTTTAGCGGCTTACTCACGGGACGCTAATGCCGTATCTTCCCTTTTTGTTTTAATCTAAGACTTAAATACATACTCATTATACATAGAAAACATCCAGACCCGAAACAATTTAGAAAAACAATAATTAAATAATGACGACCTCCACCGGTTTTCATGGTGTCGCCATCTCTGAGGTCCCGGGTTCGATCCCCGGTCGGGTCAATTTAGAGAAAAACTGTTTTTCTAAATTGATTTCGGGTTTGGGTGTTTTTTCTATGTTTATGTATATTTATCCGTTATCTTACCATATAAACGAGTTTCACAAGAATACTCATCTTGGTCTAGATAATTGGTGTGAGCGTAAACAAATTTATTTTATTTTATTTTTATTAAAAAAAAAATACAAAATTGACCAGACCGGGGATCGAACCCGGGACCTCAGAGATGGCGACACCATGAAAACCGGTGTACAAACCACTCGACCAAGGAGGTCGTCAAATAATAATAACTTTCACACACTCACACCAATTACCTAGGTCAAGTTAAGCTTCATTGAATCATTGTTTTCATATTTAACTAGATATTCTAAAAAACTTATAAAAACAGTTATTTCTAAATTGATCCGACCGGAAATTGAACCAGGGACCTCAGAGATCAGCGTGCTGACCACCCGACCTCGGGACCGTCTTTAAACATATTTATTTGATTTCCATCTGTGCACCGAGGCACACAAATTGAGCGATTCTTTACAATCATGCAAGCGCACGCTACAGCCAAGCGCAAGAAAGCTCAAAGGCATTCCGAAACCTCCAAGGTTCACCGGGAAATGTGTTGGTCCCCAAACTAAACAACCACCTTATCGTGACAACAGAATCGTGACACTTTTTGTCATTGAGATATAAATAGAGCAGTTATCTAATACAAAAAAATGTGCTCATGCTACTAGGGCCAAATTCGATAAAGAATGTTTACTTAAAGAAATTATTCACAATTTTTATTTTTATTGTTTCACTCACGAGAAAACCATTTACAATAGTGTCACTCTCTCAAGAAACAGTGAAAATCCGAGTGAGAGTAGATCTGTGCACAAAGAATTGTAAATAATTTGTTTATCCCTTCTTTCAGCACAAACCAGACATAATGGAAATATAAATTTTTTCGATCTTCTTTCGGTTGTTACGCCAAACAAGAGGTTATAAACATTCTTCATGGAATTTGGTACTAGTACAGATGACAGAGGACTACGCGTGGGGCGTAGGGTACGGGGCTTTGTTGTCAAACGTTTGCAGCCTATAAGCCGCAAATCAATGCGCAAAACCTTGCTTCGTGGTTTCGTCTCTAGTCGTAATACCTCAATGTTTTTTGCACGCCATTTCAGTTTATCCTCGGCTAGATTGCTTCTTGAATTGCAAATTTTGCTGACTTCCACGAACGGGTGGACTGTTAATTTTTTCTATATTGCCTCCAAGGAACCGAAGCGGCGTGGCATTGTTTACGCCCGGCAAGCCGGCTAAGCTGGGCACTTCCAATCGATGTTGTATTTTCCCGTGCTATTGGAAAGCTTGAAGTGGCTGGGAAGTCGTTGCGATGGAAATATTTTAATCGCAATAATTTTCATTGGTTTTAGTACTAAATTTACTATCATCATTATCGGGCTTTAAAGTTCCCACTGCAGTTTTAGGGTTATTTACATGTACGGCACATGGGGAATTTGAATCATATGTTTGGGTCAATAGCGGGTAGATTGGTTTTACCAAAACTTATCTAATATGTTACCTGTCAGGCTAGTGCTATAACAAACTTTTTAAAAATGTATAGTCTTTAATGTTATTGTTTACATAATTTTATTGTAAATTTTGTTGCCAACAAATTACCTGCACCTGGCCCGGATTGCCAGAAGTGTCCGGGTTCGAATTCTCGTGGACATTTTTTCAACACTATCTTTTTCAATTTGTAATGTATCTCTATCAACTTTTTATTTCGCTCATAAGTCTACATAGTAAACTTCGTTAGAATTTGGAATTTTTAAGTTGAATTTGACTCCGTCATATTACCCTTTTTTTAAAACACCACCAACGTTTTTAACTTCTTAAGTATTCAAGGACAATTTATTGAACACTTTTATGGTATTAGAGTGTTTATTTAGTACTTTATGTCGCATACCGCAACAGTGATCTTCGTCACTATTCTGTCTGTCTGTCTAAAATCGGCCACTCGTTATTTTCCATTCTCCAACGTCTCAACAGATAATAAAATGGTGATTTCAAATAGAAAATCACCTCGTTTAAGAGGTGTTAAATATACCCTTCTGCGTCTTGTTAGCGCGTCACTTATCGCGGCCGCCCGTAATTGGCTGCACGCGTAAATAACAAAATAAACAGGCGCTGGCGAGACGGACCGGCCGGCGCATAAACAGGTTAACGATGAGTGTCAAAGCTGGCCGTTTTAAAATGAAGCGTGTTTAAAAAATTTTGTCGGAAGATGGAAATATTACCATGATATAAAGTGTATCTGCTAGTATTATATGTCTTACGCCCGAAATTAATAAACTACTTATCTATTAGATTTTTTAGCCAATTAGAGTGACAAATTTGACATAATTTGTAAAACTCAACTTTCAACCGCCTCTGTGGTCTAGTGGCTAAGCTACCTGTTTCAGACCCAGAGATCCCGGGTTCGATTCCCAGCGGGGGGTACATCTTTGTGTGCTCGGTTTGGTTGGTGGTAGGGCTGTTAAGTCCGCCTGGCTAGCTACCACCATCTTATCTAAGTCTGTCGCCATAACAACGATGTTCATAGCATTGTTGTGTTCCGGCAGTTTGAGATAAGATAGCCAGTTCCTCAGTGGTTGAGGATTCCGGGTGAAGCGCGCTTCCACCTTCGGCCTTATCGTCACTTACCATTAGGTGAGTTGGAGGCCAAGCGCTTACCAGTTTCCAATAAAAATAAAAAACTCAGTTATTTTATTTATTTATAAGGCCAAACAGTTCTTAATTTCGGGAGTTAGTAGACATGTATGGTACAGTTAATACCTTCTGGTACACATTTTATGTGATACAGTTTTTAGGGGTGCGTGCAACAGTGTTTATCTGTTTATATTTTTATGTAGTTACAGCTACCTACAGTGTTTTTTTAAAAGATTATTGTTAATGTGCGTTTAACACATTAATTACAGTCCTGTTATTACAGTCTTGTTTAGTTAGTAATGCGTTAATAATAATAATTGTTGTTAGTTATACTGAAATAATTACATAAAGTTACTTTAGGTACTGAAAGACATGCTACCAAATAAGTATGCTTATTAGCATGCTTATTACAAGCGTATATATACGTAATAAGCATGCTAATTACTAGCAACGCTTTGACACACATACTACTAAGTAGCAATTGCTCAATAGTGGCATGCTTTCGTGCTATGAGCATGCCTATCGGTACCTTTACTTAGGCACCTATAGTAACTTTATGATTAATTAATAATAATATTGTGAAGGCTTGTTTTCCACACGTAGTATTTTTGAATATTATAAATATTAACCCTAAAATGGTGATGCAGTTTATTAAACATTTACTTCTAGATTAAACTACCAAAAACCGTAAAAAATACCCGTAGAAATATTTTCGCTTGTGCATTACTGTCATAGCTTTAGTGATGCATTTCTATGATTGTGATTGGCAAATAATAGAGCTCCTATTGCCAACTCGTAAGGCTCAGAATGACAATCGCTACGCCACCTCAGACGTTTCCTGACAATTTATTTGATACGTGTTTGCGTCCGCGACTGGGGATTCGGCTGTGACCGCACTGCGGCTCGTTAGACGCCGCCGTCTTATGACATTAGCGGTCTGACGGACCGGCACGTACCGCCCGGGGTCGTTTGTATCGCATTGTGAAAAATTGTCGTGACTATTTGCAGCCAAAGCAGAGTGCTTGATGACGCTATCGCAAATTATCACAAAATCGAAAAGCATTTATATAACATTAAAATAGTTTTTAATAGCAAAAGTTTACATGTTAATTTTAACTCTGTGTGAATTAAGAGGCCTATAACATCTCGACCGTGATTTTTGCGTAAAATGGCCAATTTTGGCGTTACGGATCTCAGAAAATAAAATACATTAAATAATATGACTTATTGAATAGTGTAGAATAGCTATTGGAATAGTGCGTAGCAGCCTCGCTTTTTGTAAATTTTGCTTAACTTTTTAATTAAACCCAAAATTGCAAAGAAAGATTTTCATAATTTGCGCGAAGGCACTTTTTTGAGATCATCGATTGAACTACTGTTCTAATTCTAAACAAGTGAAATAAAAAAATATAATGTTATCTCTTATATAGTCGAATAATGCGTAGCGGCCTCGGAATTTTTAGATATCATTGATTTTAAATAGGAAAAAAATCTTATTTTAAACCAAAAAACTTCGAAAATCGCTATAAGTTAACTGTGAATATCTCCTATCTACGATAATATTATTGAGCAAAATTTATACCAGAGGAATGTTACTTCATGAGGAATAAAGATGTTATAATGAATTTATTATCCTATTTCGATAAAAACGATAAATACAACTGGAACATTACTACAAAATGCGATGCGCCGGCCCTACGAATTCAACTTATGCTCACAGAATGGAGATGTGTAATATTATGCACAAATTTATTATCCTATTTCGATAAAAAACAATAAATACAACTGCAAAATTACTACAAAATGCTAAAATGGGCATTTTACGCAAAAATCACATTCGTGATGTAATAATAAGGCCTCTTAATAAGTCACTCAACAGTTTTTAAGGTCTTTCGACTGTTTCACATAAAATTAGTGGTCTCGACGAGAGAGCAACATTTAAACAGGTTGAACCGGCGAGTATTAGGGTTACGTGATGCCCTTTCTGACGATATACCGATTGACAACCGACTTTTTAGAGATAAACGGTTAAAAACTATTATGTAAGTACATCCAATTGATATATTTTAATAATGCCGGTAGCTGCAAATTCCGTAGCTTAATGGCGTTCTATTGTCTGTCCGGCGGAGCTAACTTGATTAGTGCTGACTCGTACTAAGCTGTCTCGGCGCGACGTGCGCCGAGTTCGAGATGAATTTAGACTAAAAATAACCCTTTCAAACTCAATTGAGTTGGACAAAACTCGCGATGACTTTAATTTGCATGGTCGTTTCAGTTTCAAGCACTTTCAACAGGAGCTCAATAGTACATGAGCTGTGTAAGTTTTTTTTTAAATAATTATTCTAGGGTAATTTCTAGCTGAATCCTGCCATCTCACAGACGAGAGGATTAACAACCTGAAATTTAGTTATTTATAGTGGTTCGTGAGATTTCCAGGTGTACTTAATATATAATACACTATTATGGCTTTCAGTAATACTAACAATACGTCTTAAAAATTATAGATTTTTACTATTATTCTTGTCTTACCAAATTGTTGACACCTGAATTAAGAAAAGGTAAGTTAAAATCGTACTGTAGCGATTTATATAAGAGAACACAATTATATTTTTCTATATTTAAACAGAAAATAACACTGGTAAAAAAATTGGTTGCCTGTAAAGTCGGTATACGGGCGAAAGTTTTACGTGACAACGACTTTGAGTGGTAAAATAATTTTAATGTGAATATTCATTCGTATAGTAGGAAGAAGGATGAAATAATATGGAAGGGACGCGTGCCTTTCACTTTTTATGTCTGTCTCTCTCGCTCTTAGGCGGGCTAACCATGCCCGAGTGGAAGGGACGCGTGCCTCTCACTCGCTCTCATTGTGAGCGCATAACGTGAGCGGAGCGTAACGCAGTTTCTTGAAGTGTCACCCGGCAAACCAATTTATAAGACGTTGTCACGTCAAAATGTATGTGCAAAGTGATGTTAAGTTTCGAATGTTCTACTATAATTCTACCTTTCGCAAAATTCTGCACGTTCGTTATAACTTTTTGACTAATATTGACGTAAAAAGTATATGCTTATAGCTAGTCTATCGCACAGGGAATATTTACAAGTAGGTATCGACATCTTAAGTCCATTAAGAGGTCCGGACAAAACTCTTCAATTAGCGCGGCTATAAATTGCGAAGGATAAGGCAGCAAGGTGGCACGGCCCGGGGCGATTGTCGTTGTTTTTGTAAAGGGAGAGAATAACGCTGAAAATTCTGACGATGTTACTGAACTTAACATACTTGTGGAAGAGTTTAAGTTTGGTGATAATATTAACAGTATTAATGAAACTAAAATGGATGCCTTCATTGGTACTGTTAACGATTCTTTGGATTAAAATTAACGGAACTTAAATTACTATGTAGTGTATGTAGGTACATACACCCCCCCTCTCCTTTATTCACTAAGTTTTATTTGTACTGGCACCTCGACACCAACCGTTAGGTTATGCAAGAAGTGCCAGACGTCCTTGCGCCAGTAGAACACTCGCGCAGAAGACCATCTGCGTTAGGTCTTGACGCCAAATCAGTGCCCACCGAAGAGCGCTCTTCATCGGTACTCATAAGACTAGTGTCTCGGGAGAGTTTCCCCGTGAACACGTGTAGTTCACTGCCTATTGTCCAGATAGGTACGTAGGTACGTCGTACGGGACTGTACCTAAATACGGTAGTGTATGTAGGTACAGTCACACTCTACATTAGGTTTAACCGCCTCTGTGGTCTAGTAGCTAAGCTACCTGTTTCAGACCCAGAGGTCCCGGGTTCGATTCCCAGCGGGGGGTACATCTTTGTGTGCTCGGTTTGGTTGGTGGTAGGGCTGTTAAGTCCGCCTGGCTAGCTACCACCATTTTATCTAAGTCTGTCGCCATAACAACGATGTTTATAGCATTGTTGTGTTCCGACAATTTGAGATAAGATAGCCAGTTCCTCAGTGGTTGAGGATTCCGGGTGAAGCGCGCTTCCACCTTCGGCCTTATCGTCACTTACCATCAGGTGAGATGAAGGCCAAGCGCTTACCAAAAACGCCCAAAAACGCTTACATAAAAATGATGTTGTATATATCTATATTAATAAAAATGAATTGCCGAAATGTTAGTACGCTCATCGCTTTAGAACGGCTCGACCGATTTAGCTGATTCTTTTTTGTTGTGTTCGTAATAGTCAGGGCAAGGTTTGTGTGAAAAAGAATTTTTAGAAATTTGCCACGGGATGCAGGGTGTTCACGCGGACGAAGTCGCGGGCGGGCCGCTAGTTAGAAATAAAATTGAACATTTGTGATAAGCAGATCCTGTATAATATGTCCTTCCTTTACTTCATTATGATACCTTTATCACCTATTTTCTTTATAAGTCTATACTAGTTACTTCGTACGTGTCACTTTTAAGAATATCCAGTGACCAAATTATTTAAGGTCTTGTTAAGTTATTTTACTAAAATATTAGAGAAAAGCGTCCAAAATCTTCAACATGCAGAAAAGTGCCGGAACTTGTTTAAAAAAATCTGGTTTTTTTTTCAAATATGTCTTTTACGTACGTAGAATAAAAGTGAGTAAGTTGTCATGTCAAAAAAAAGACTGAGTTGATGAAAAATTATGATAGTAAAGGAAAGTATACTAATTTATAATTTCTTTATTAAAACTCGCTAAAACGACTCAACTTTTATTATACTTATGAGAATCGTCCGTGCCATTTTTTAAAGTAAAGTGAAACCTACAAGCCTTGTCACAATGATTTAAGAGCTACCGGTTCTTAGGTACTAATTGGTCCTCTAATGAGACAACTGACGATCACCGCTAATGAGCCCTTTACGGTGCCCGGCTTATCCGAATCGCTATCGGCTTATTAAGGGGATAGTTCGTATTGCAAGTGTGTCTTCCGCTTTCGGAGAAATTGCAAACCTAATTTAATCGAAACGTGCACTTAAAGGGAATTATAAAGTTGAACCGTTGTAAGACCAAGTACGAAGTTAAATAGTTTATGTAATTTTTGTAAAGTTTTCTTACAAGTTTTTTTTACTGGCCCTTTACTGGGATGTTGGTGGTTTGTTTCTTGTTTTGTAGTTATTATTAACATCTGATATAATCGTTTAAAAAAAGTAAAGACACAGAATAATAATCATCATATTAAGGTACTTTTAATCTACCGTAGGGTACTTAACGGATTAGGTAGATAATAAACAATAACATCTAACATAGTTGCGACAAGACATGAAGGATTCTACACGTGTACTTGAATGTTTGTGAAATCTGTCGCTTTTTGACTGTCTTTGTTTAGTGTTGTTAATATCAGCGTCAGGTTAACCTTCTAGCTGGTTTTATTACATTTATTAGCGCTTTATTTTCTATTTCAAAAATTATTTAAACGCATACCTTTCCGACGCCCGTAGTCTCTTTGACGCCGAGCCGCCTCAGCAGCGCGGGCGGCGGCGGCGGCGGCGCTCTGTGCAGCGCGGCGCTGAACCCGCTCGCCGCCGGCCCGTCCTCGTCACGCCGCCGCCGCTCGCGGTGCGGCGGCACACCGGCGCACTTGGCCGTCGAAGACCTGGAACAAGATGACAGGTACCTTAACCATACATACCTACATTACAAAGATTCCCGAGTAATATCCCCAAAGGTGATCAGAGAGAAGGTGATTTTACGGAGGAATCACGACCTTCAGTAATGAGGAGAATGACGCGAGGAGGAGGATCTCCAAAGGGACCAAGCAATGAGGACGATGGAAGCAGTCTACTGCCGTAGTCCATGTTTCACCAAATTGTAACTGCACATGTGCTCAGCGTGATATGTGGTGAGTCTATCGCCGTTCTATGCTGTTGGATGTATGTGCAGTCTTTAGTCCGTTAGTCGCCTTTTATGATACCCAGGGGAAGAAAGGGGGAGGTAGTATTAATTTAGTGAGCTTTGAAAAAGTTAAAGTAGGTACCGCTATGTGTGCCGTGACACGGCGGCGATACTTAAAAACCTTAAGCATAAGAATCAAGCATATGCGTTGCGTGCGATGGTTTACAGCAGATGTCATCATGTCATCATTCCTAACTTAAATGTACAAAAATATTGTTATATGTATTTCTAAAATGGACTATTGTCTCTTCTATTCTCAATAATACAGACCAAATTCAGAAGACGAATGGACTGACGGACGATTCCAAGACCGAACCGACTGTCGCAAACTTCGATTACATAATGTGATTGAAGGTCGCAGACCTACAACGAAGTACCCCAAAGCAAAGGAAACCCATTGAAAAAGAGTTTGGTGTAATTGAAAAGAGCAAGGAACATTAATATTGTTGACCCATCGCTCTCGGCGAGAGAATTCGAACTGGAAATAAATGGGCGCTACGTGCTGTCTCCGGTGACCTTTTTACATTTTTCAAAAATTCGCTTCACGTCAATACAAGACGGCTGTTAGGGCGCTCGCACACGGGTGACTTTCGTTTATTAAAGTTTGAAATATTAAGGTGATAAATTAATGACAAAAATCTAAAACTTTATTTATTTTAAAACTGAGTTTGTAACAATATTGAAGAAGCACAGAACATAAGAAACAAAAAAATAGAAAAGTCACAACATCAGGCCGGCGCTACTATTTCGAAAACATTATCTCATAATAATCGTATTAAGTGTTCATTTCAATAAATGATGACAGAATTATCAAAATACATGTTCGCAAATTGTAAGTGACTCTTTTAACTACTCCATCATAGATTCAATACAATATAGTGCCAAATTGAACTCCGGTCGATAAATTGCAACTAACGACAAATTCAAAAGGAACCCGAAATTAATTGAACTTACACGACAAATAATTTATTTGAAGCAGTGTGCTCACAAATTAAGCTCCATGCTCAGGGTTGCCAAGTTCCGTCTTCTACGGTCACGATCTTTAAGGTAAATGACCAAACTATGACTAAATAATAGCATCGATCTTTATGTATGTAGGAATAATTTTACAACGCACATAATATTTTTTTGTGTAGAGACTTCGGTCTTCTAAATGTATGACATTACTTCTAGCGCGACAATCCGTGATTCAGTTAAAGGCTCATCCAACGTGTTAACAATCTCGTATGTATTTATTGCATACACAAGTGTATGTGCATAGTTAGAGCGGCGTGTTTAAAGCAAAACACACTATTAGGCGTTGTCTGCCGTCGAGGGACGTAGGTGGGGTGATGGATGGCGGTTACGTGACAACTGACGACACACGACACCGGCAATAGGTACCTACTCTTTAACGAGCAACCAAACACTATGGAGGCTCAGAACTGACTTAGCAGAAGGCGCATTTTTATATGGCTGTCAAAAAAGCAGGAGCTTTTAGGTATGTGAACGTTGTTGTTAAACAATTTAATATCCAATTACGATCTATCACTTTTTTAGTTTCACAATAAAAAATCAATTTAATATTGTACTCATTAGAACTCAACAAAAGTTACGTTAAATTTCGAATTCCTTATAGTGATGAACGTAAAAATAGTAATGCAAATTCTGTGGGAAGATATTTTCAGTAAAACTTTAGATAATTCTACAATTTCATATATTATATTATTTAACGTAGTTTTATACTTTAAATCTATTGTTTAGAAGTCTAATAAGTAAACGAACCCGTTGATTTAAAAGTGAACAGGCAAATCCAATGTCAAATTTTCAACTTTAAAACATTTCCAAGCGTTATTAAACGCTTCAATCGCAGACTAGAACACGCGAATACGTCAAATCTATCTGCAACGTATCTTCGACGTTCGAGTAACGATTTTAAAATTTCAATTCCATGAAGGTAGAATACGTTCAAGCTGCATGCAAATCCGCTGTTCGTCAAATTCTCCGCCGCCGTCGAACGTCTGGAGGCGTCCTAAGCCGTGATGGATGGCGCTTACGTGACGACTCACGACACGGGCCGTATTTTATTTTAATGCCGACGTTACGCCGCCTCTGGAGAGGCTTAAAATTGAAAATTCTCGCTGCCATATTATCGGAAAAGGCGCATTCCTGATGGTATGAAGAAATGTGTCCTGTACGTTTTGATGCGCTAAATTAACGAATGACTTTGTCTTTGTTATGTTTTGGGATTGTAATGACGTCATGTTTGACAAAAAACGGCATTCAAAGTGACAAAGGAAATATAGGAAACCTCTTTACTATGGCAGTAGTAGGCGTTTGAACTCCTCGCGCTCGAAAACCAAAGTAATAAAATATACTCGAAAATGGTACTTATGTACTCATTATTGACTAAATTAAACACCATTAAATAAAAGTTTACCTATAAAACGTCATTGTTTAGTTATTACGTATTCAATGGTAAAAGATTTCTTCTTTTTCAGTTAAGGGAGCTTTAGGCATGCGGCCCGCCTGGTAATAAGTGGTTAGCTTAGCTTACAAAGGTTTGCTACGCCATTAATATCACTCACACGTTGTTGACTTGTAAAAATCTATTTGTAAATACTATTTACTTGAACAACAACAGACTCACTCCACCTTTTCCTAAATCACATAACACAAACATGATAGCTTTCATTTGTTTCTACAATTGCCAACACTTCCACTTTAAACGCATACACAAATACTGCTACGTGACAATTTGCGTTTGCACAAATCTTGTCAGTTTTAAGAGTGGTTCTTGTAACATATACCTACATATAAAAGATACACATAAAATGCGAAATATTCATCACCGTCGCAGCAGTCACAAAGAACAATTGTCAGAACAAACAGACGCGATAACTCTAAGACAAAGAGCGGCACACAAGCGCGCAAGTAGTCACGAGAAGTTTGAAAGAAATTGTACACACGGCACGTCCGATGTAATCATGTTGACTTTGAGATAGTCTTTATGACGTACGAAAGGAAACTTGTTTTCGCTGTACTACTGTTGAACGTAATGTGCTGCTGTGTCTCCTTAACTGTAAGAAACGTCGTATTTCAGTACATATGTCGTAAACAGGTAATTGACAGTATTGTTAATAAGAACACAATGACAAGAACAACTAAACATTTGAGATGACAATATACGTTTAATTTGTAAAAGATGAGTTAAAAAAGGTTTAATATTAACTAAGGTGTTTTTTATTCAGGGGAAGCGCTTAACCTCACAGACGTTACAGACCTTAAGAGGAAACACTACGTGGAAATGGTCTGCAAAATTCTCATACGAAACACAGAAAAACGACGTTCCGTAGTCCCTTGTTCCCTCCTTCAGAACTGGACCAATTTTTATTACTTTTTCAGCATCGGTTAAAGAAAGAGATTTTCTATGTCTCTATGTGTGATTTTTTTGCTTTAAGTCATTTATTTAATAACCAGAAGCCTTCAAAATTTTGCGAAATCACTCCGTTAAATATTAAGTGGCTGGTTTAAAAAAAAATATCAAACATACAGATATAGAAAATCTCTTTCTTTAACCGATGCTGAAAAAGTAATAAAAATTAATCCAGTTTTGAAGGAGGAAACAGGGGACTACGCAACGACGTGATTCTGTGTTTTGTATGAGAAAGTTGCATGCCACTTCGACGTAGTATTATTCCTCATAAGGACAAAGGTAGCGCGCACCTCAAACGCCAGGAACCCTCAACTACTAAGGACTATTAGTAATGATCTGATAGCCAGTTGCTTTCTATCTATCATTACCCGTGTACAAAACAAATATTAATAAAACAAACAATAATTGTGTGCAATACTACAACAACTAGTGTACAAATTAAAGATAAGAATGTGAATCCTGTGGACACCACTGTGTTTCTAGGCATCACGTTAGATGCCAAGCTTCAGTGGGGCCTACATATAGCTAAATTGTCGAATAGACTTAGCTCTGCGGCTTATGCAGTAATGAAGATCCGTCAGTTAACTGACGTTGATACATCCAGATTAGTTTATTTCAGTTACTTTCATAGTGTAATGTCGTACGGCATTTTACTGTGGGGAAATGCTGCCGACATTCAAACTATCTATGTGCTTCAGAAGAGGGCTATTCGAGCAATATATAACCTAAAGGCTGGCGACTCTCTCAGAGAGAGATTTAAGAATATAAATATAATGACAGTTGCATCACAATACATTTATGAAAATTTGATTTATGTTCATAAAAATACTGGAATGTTTTCAAAAAACAGTGATATTCACAATGTAAACACAAGAAGTAAGAACAAATTAGCAGTACCTTATACTAGGCTCCATAAAATAAATAATTCTTTTAGGGGTCTGTGTGTAAGATTTTACAACAAAGTACCCCAACTAGCAAAATTTCCTCTTACACACATCCCAAGAGTATAATTTTACCAGTCTTATGGTACTGCGATAGACTGCTATAAGTGTGGATTTGGGCGCACTTAATAAGTCTATTTACCCTTAAATATATCTTAAAATGGTCTCGAGAAGTGTATTTCCAATCTTACAAAATTCTTGTTGATGCTTTAATAATACCAAACAGACTTACAAATGATTTACAAAGGCATTCTTTATGGGCATTTACTTTTATAACGCACTTACTAATGCTGTTCTAAGTGTGATATAACTTGTAGTGCTCTTTGCGAGCTTTTAGTAAGACATGTAATCAGATGTAATCACAGTCCGCCGAAAGGATTGCCAGTGCTCGTGAAACTTTTCTGAATAATAAGAAGACTATTAAAACCGTAAGTATTATCCACTGTTTAATTCACTTTCCTACAAAATGTGTAAGTATAATTTCATGTTTATTACGCATTACTAACTGTTATTTAATTGCGAAGTCGATTTTATCGAGTATTTTGAAATAACAATCACAATATTTTTACGGGCCATTTCAACAATGTATCTTTAATAATAAAAAATATTATATTAAAAATGAAAAATATGAAAATGTCGCCATTATCACCAATCATGCCTTATAGTGGCTTTAACAGAACCATTATAAGTGCATTACCATTGTTTAAGGTTTACACCGCACTTCTAAAATCAAATTTAACCACATTTTTTAATCCACGCGGCCATTGCTCATAACCTTTAGGGTTCCTTATTAAAGTAAAAGTAGGCTAAAAGACACACATGGAAGTTCCTGGTCGGTGGTACGTGGCGGAAAGGTGGTACCTTTTGACTTTTCTGCAATGCATTAGAATTCTAATTGCAATTATCTAGTTTCTAAGACATTTGACGTGCTAGTACTCTTTACTATATTTTACAATGGTCACTTCTAAGATCGAGTGATCTTACAAAATGCATTCATAAGAGTTTATTAAGAATCAAGGGTAATTAGGCTTATAAAGTGCGCATATAATACTACTGTTCTTACAAATGTTTTATAAAGTAAGCTTATATACATCTTTAAGAATAAGTTATAAGTAACAGACGATATCTAACAAAATACTTAGTAAAGTCACTTCTAAGATTGAGTGGTCTTACAAAATGCATGTATAAGTGTTAATTAAGACTCAAGGGCAATTAGGCTTATAAAGTGCGTGTATAATACTATTGCTCTAATAAACATTATATAAAGTTTGCTTATATACGTCTGTAAGAATAAGTTATAAGTGTAACAGTCGATATCTAATAAAATACTTTACTTAAGTCACTTTTAAGATTAAGTGGACTTACATAGTGCATGTATAAATGTTAATTAAGAATTAGGCTTACAGAGTGCGTTTATAACACTACTGGTCTTATTGATGTCATTTATCGTTTTCTTATATACTTCTAAAAGTATTTTTTACAAGTATATATATGCTCTTATAGCTTAAATAGACTTATGATATGCCATTATTAGAGTCTCTATCTTAATCAGAACGTATATAATTTATAATTTATTTAAGGACATAGCTCTTAAAAGCTTTCGTTTCTAAGGGTATTTTGCTAGCTGGGACCAAATGATATTCAGAAATTAGATCTTAATAAATTTAAAATCAAAATCAAAGAAAAGTTTTATAAAAAAGCTTATTATAAAGTGTCAGATTACACAGAAGACAAAACAGCTTGGATCTGAAATGCTCCAAGCACTCCAACAGCTATTTCTAATTGTCTTTATTTAATGGATACTACATTGTATGTATTGTAATTTTGTATTGCATCATTTTTTTTTATTTTTAAATTCATATTTTGTATTGACCTGGTAACGACATACTCTTTTTTTTGTTTGTAATTGTCGTTGCTTTTGTGCGCTGTGGTTTCTTGCGCCCATTCTTTGCCACAGTTAAAAAATTATGTCCTGAATGGGTGGTAGGTTAAAAAAGATTTGGACGATTCAAAGTACTTATTAATTGAGTTTATTGAATAAATATATTTTGACTTGACTTGACTTGACTACCACCCCCTCTCTTCTCTTGCGTATCGTAAAAAGCGACTAACGGACTAAAGACTGCAATGCGGGTTGATGGGTTTTAACGACTGTCATACGCATCTTATGACAACAACCGGGACAAACGGCTTAACGTTGTTATATTTTTTAAGTTTCGTTGTTCTAAGTAAAAACATCTCGAGCTCCTCCGTGCTTCGGAAGGCATCCGAAGCACGGAGGAGCTCAAGAAGTTTTTAAATTTGGTCACCCATCCAGCGACCCGGCATTGCGAAAGTTGCTTAGCGGGCAAGATTGCAAGCCGAACGCGCTAGCCGCTGTGCCATCGAGCTCTTTCGAAATTCAGATATTAGAACAAAATGAAGTCCGCACTCTAATTAGGCACCCACGTAAGATATAGCACATCCCTACGCCGCCGTTTCGAGCGCGTGGCGTGTGTGTGGAGCTCGCGTGCTCGCCATACTTTATTGCTCACAACTATTAACATTCTTCTACGGGAATGTTTAGATAACTCGGCGGCTGATAGCGGTTTCGGTGGAATCGTTAATGGAAGCCGGAGCCGAAGAAAAGTTGCGGAGAATGACAAAGCGCGTTTGGAAGTTGGGGATGACCATTTTGACACGATCGTTGCGTTCGGAAACGCCATATAATTGTAACTTTGTTTACTATTAGGTAAAGAACAACTATGTTTTGGCTTAAATACAAAATTCTATCTAATTACTTATTATAACTTACGGATCCTTTATGTTTAAAATTAAAATTGCTTTTATGTTGCCTTTACGTATTAAATAACAATACGGTTTAACTCTGTTTTGTATACTGTGTTAGCATTTGATCAGTGTATTTTTTGTTAGTATAATATGTGGATAACGCCGCTGGTTACACTGTCAGTAATTAATTTGAATTTAAGACTATGAAGTAAGAATACAGTGTAATTGTTTGTTGTCCTCAATAAATAAATTAAAAAAACTAATTTGTCTTATCGCGGTGTAAAAATAAAAACAATAATGTTCTAGAGTAAAGGAAACTCTTTATAGAGGTTATTTTCAATGGCTCGTCGCGGTGACTTGCACATTCGGCTGTGTGATCTTAAAAGTTGAGCAACTTTTTTAAACCGGATAACCGGATCGAGTTACCAAATCAATATATTTCAATATCTTTATTATTGAAATTTTTGCATTCACAATGCTATATATATAGACATAGGATAAAATGTTTACTAGAAAAAAATCAACCAGTCTCAGGAAGCTCGAATGGGATTCGAAGAGCAGTGGACCGGCAATCCAAAGGTCGTGGGTTCGAATCCCATTCGAGCTTCCTGAGACTGGTTGATTTTTTTCAAGTAAACATTTTATGCAATATATTTTAAGTTCTTCTGTGCTTCTTATGAGAATGAAGCTCATTGGTCTTAGTTGTTGTCGAACAATAGTCGTTAAAACCTTCTACTTCCTGGTTCAACGCGAACGTAGTGAGTTACCTATACACCTAGACATTTTAGTGGTTGTTATCCCGCGGCAGAACGATTTACCTATAGTAGTACTATCGAATTATGCAAGTTATTTTTGACAAAAAAATTTCGACCTCCCATACTAATGTCGTCAGCTGATCGAACCATTTTGTATGGGAGGTCGAAATTTTTTTTGTTATTATTGTCAAAAATAACTTGCATGATTCGATAGTACTACTTACTAAAGGTAAATTGTTCTGCCGCGAGAAAGCAACTACTAAAATGTCTCGGTATATTTATGACCCGATCTTCTAATGCGCTACTATTAAAGTGGGAAGTTCTTTACCCAGCAGTGGGACGTTTATGAGCTGATAATAATGATGACGATGATGACGCTGATACGCTGGTTCCGTATTTCATTTAGCAGAAAAATTACATCTGGCTTTATTAGTCTTTTGAAGTCTAAGCGATTAATCAACCCTACAACCCTCTTATTTGTTAATAACAGAAATAAATATAGTTATAGTTCGCTCGCAAGCTATGCGACATCACGTACTTACATCATGACTCAAAACTTTATGGTATGGAGATCACCATTGAACCTTAATCCTCAGCCCTAAGCTCACATGTATCAAAGGGGGTATCGGCGAATCACAAAAGCGTACCCAATACTGGACAAAATCTATTACTCAGCTTGAAATAACGCTCGAGACATGGCAGATAGAAATCAGGCTGTTTCAAAGGATACTGCTGCCCGTATTATTTCACGGCCCGTCGGCTATGCTGAAAACAATCTGCAAAGGTCGCCGCTTGACATTTGATGCGATACTCCTTGGAGCGTGATGTTTTGGCCCGCCATGTTTTATTACTTTCTTCGACGTTTAGAAAATCATTTTACAATTTGTTCAACTCAGTGTTGACTTGGAGGCATTTACTTGCTGTCGCGTGCCAATAAACATGCTCCCAGTAACAGCGTGGACATTACAAATTAAATAAATTAATGTTGTTCACAGATAGAAACGATAACATACGTTTTTTAAATGTTACTAGGCCGGCAAATGAGCTTACGACCCACCTCGCCTAGCGCCTGATCATAAGCGGCTATCTTGTGTGACTGTAACTCTCTTGCTAGGAAAATAATGAAGATGGGATCGGCCTACCCGAAACCGAAGAGGTTCGTCGCCCTCAAAGGCATTGCCAAGTAAGACAGTAAATTTCACTGATGAGGCAGAGTGATAGGAGGTTGCACTAAAGATCAAAATGGGTTGATGTCCCTCTCGCAGTTGCTACTGCGAGACCTTTACAGACTCCACTAAGATAAGATAAGATAAGATAAGCGGTTACGTAGCCCAAGGACGCGCGCGCTGCCAACCATGAAGCATCACTTGTTATGCCTCTATGCTTTGTAATTTTATTGGATCTAGAACTCCACAAGCCTTTAAAAACGCAGCAATGTAAAACTGCTTCGGCAGAAATAGGTATAAGTGGTCGCTATCCATTCGGATTCTGGGCAGAAACCTACCATCGTGCTATTGCACGGTATGTAAGATAAGATAAAAACACCTTATTTAGTAGGTACAACACAATACAATTAGGTAGGACAATTAAAACAGAAACTCCAATGGTACTTAAAAGGTAAAGTAGAAATAGAGATACATATGTGTACATGGCTCATATGTATCTCTACTTAAGCAATTTAAATGGAACTAATGTTATATAAAGCGTTTAGCGAAAAATTTTGATAGATAAGGAATTGTCTCTACTGATTAGGCTATTTACTATAAAAAAAGTACGAATATAATAATATTGTATAGCTATTGCAATATGCGTAGGGCTCAAATTTGGGCACAAGTCATCTACTTAACATGTTTTTACTAACCACTTACAATTCCTGATTGACTTATTAATTGTAATGTTACCAATGTTACCAGTGTATCGTGTATTGGAATAAAAACAACAAACACTGATTATTTCATATTACATTTAGATGAAAAAAAGCACTTAACTTATTTGAATTTCTTGCAGCTATTTTTAGTTGCACACAGCAAATTCTCTTCTAAAACAATTTTCTAGCAACAGGGTATTTTTTCTTACACTGTTGTCCAACATTTTGACAATCAAACTTTATTTAATTAACCTTAAAATTAGTCCGCACCGTCGTCGTCACGGCTCACGTACACACGTAGGTACGTCGCGTGACCCGGCCACTACAATCTACAATTAATACTCGTAAAGCATTTAACCAATTCTTTTGTATTTTCCTTCATTACACTTTAATGGTGCTAAATGGCCGCATAAACGTTTTATTTAAGTTCGTGATTTGAATTATGCGTCGCAGCGTAAATAACGCCAGAGGGCCGTCCCCGAAACATATAAATTTGGGGACACATACTACGCATGTAAAATGAAATTTATTGCGTGCGCATTGTATTTAAGTATTTTGCAAATATGCGCTTAATCTTGTTATGCTACCAATGGCTGTATGTATCCATGCACAAATTTTAATATCGTGATTGAATTAACTGATTTATACTTCCTCATTTTACTATCACAGTTAAAAGGGCTCAATGAATTGAGACGCTTTTATAAAGCGAAATAAAGCTATTTTTATTAACAAAAAGAAACGAGAAATTTTATTACGAACAGTTCATCACACAAATCATACTTTCCTTGCTTCTTATTTTTCTTTAGCTACGGTTATTAAACTATACAAATTAAAAAGTTTGAATAGCATATCGGTTTGAATAACGTTCCGGTTAAGTTAACAATAAGCTGGCAATTTGATCGTGAACAATGAGGTCCCGAATAGAACCTTTCAATGAATAACTCAACTTGACTTAAACTTGAAACAGGGGAACCAGTTAGTGGGTACTTTTAACAGTCCGCCCGAACACGAATCGCGAAATAAAACATAATTACTATTCAGCCGACTCCAACCGAACTATGCCGGCAACTACGCATTCCCAATGTCGTTAGCGGAATATTAAAAATATTCCACCAAAAACTTTCGCACGCCATGGAAAAGTTTGTATTCGAAAATTTTCTACTCCTACACCTTTTATTTCTACGGCTAGACGATTTTTTTTACTAGCAACACTGTGGCAGTCGGCCAGCAACCGCCAAACGTAATAACGTCCGACCATTTTGGGTGCACACTAAACTCGACCTTAATGCATTGTGATAAGGAAATTATCTCGCTCCCGTAACTGTACGATTGAAGGCGGCAAACCAGTATTGTTTGGTAAAATGATGGCAATAAATATAAAGGAAGGCCTTTAACTGAGCTATCCAATAACGTTGAAGAGCGCTTTTCAACCGGCTTGCAGCCACTAGACACATTTTAGCTAGTTCATTACTCTGTTTGATCGTAACAGGCAATCGGAGTGGTCATGGGCATATCAATGTTCGTGTCACAGCGATTGACCTTTCAATAGAGTGCCATATCATAAACTCTTATTGTCTTCAAATAGTCAGTCAGAGTAATCAGTTGCGATCGAGAAGTGTTAAAGGACATTGAAAGTTAACTTGCCGTGGATTCATTCAATCATCAATTGATATCGCTCCGTTAAGTTTGATGTATTTTACAGTTTTAATGATGTTTACAAGTAGGAGTACCTACAAACATTATAAGCACATTTAAACATTTTAATGTTATCTAATAATAGTTATCTTCTAAATAACCATCTTAATAATAAACAATAATTTTACAAATGTAATTTACAGACAGAGCACATCTATATTTAGAAACTATTGTTTTTCTAAATTGTCTCGGGTCTGGGTGTTTTCTATGTATAATATGTATGTATTTAAGTATTATAAGTATGTTTATCAGTTGTCTAGTAACCATTTAACGAGTGTCATAACGAAGCTTCTCTTGGGCTAGATAATTGGTGTGAGTGTAGGAAAAAGTTTATTTATATTATTATGTTCCTTTATTTTGCAAAAGCTGAAATGAGTTATTTCTGTTCTTTGAATAAGAACATATTTTCTTTCCTCTTTATCTAACGCCCTGATCGTCCATCCTCTTCATAAAAATAAAAATGAGACTTTTCTTTTTCAGACTTGCTAAATATTTTCGTAGAGCATCATTTATCCCGAAAACTAACGTAAACGCCTCATTTCAGACTAGACACAATACATGTGACCTCTTTTCATATTTTTGCTACAAGCAAGAAGTACAAACTAAAGTTGAAACGAAGTTCCTTTATAAAAATGTGTTCCATTACTTCCATTTTCCACGTCATAGCAAATCGCAAAATAAATGACAAGAAAGATAGATGTCTTCCGTAACAAATTACGTTGAAAACTCGACTGAAGATAAAATATTTTAGAAGTGACAAATCTTTGTGACGTCCGAATGTTGGTAACATTATAAAACCATTAATCGTATGCATTTTGGGAGTGTTTGTTATTTTATGATGAATGAGTTCAAGTAAAATCCATAATATATCAAACCCGTACAACAATACGACGACCTCCCTGGTCGAGTGGTTTGTACACCGGTTTTCGTGGTGTCGCCATCTCTGAGGTCCCGGGTTCGATCCCCGGTCGGGTCAATTTAGAAATTATTGTTTTTCTAAATTTTCTCGGGTCTGGGTGTTTTCTATGTATAATAAGTATGTATTTAAGTATTTTAAGTATGTTTATCCGTTTTCTAGTAACCATTTAACGAGTTTCTTCGAAGCTTCTCTTGGGCTAGATAATTGGTGTGACTGTAGGAAAGTTAAATTTTTTAATTTTTTTTAAATAGTACAGTCAGCATCAAAAGTAGCTTAGCATATGAAATTTTCAAATGATTGTTACGGTTGAAATGACCAGAATTGTCTGACATAGCTGTTGAGTCAAAAGTACATGACAATATACTTTTGCATTATTGCCTTAACCATTTATTATGAACACAAAAAATGACAAATAATTCTGAAATGTTAAATAATGAGTATGTAAAAGTAGACTATTAACCAAGGGGATAAAGCAGTGTCTTCTGTCGCGGATGACGATTTCAATCGCGAGCGTAACGAAGGACTCGAGGTTTACTCCCGAGCGTAGCGAGGGTGTTTTCGCGAGGGATTTAAGACGAGTCCTGAGTGTAGCGAGGAATATAAGTTCACCCAAGACTAAGACAGCTGTATCACCGAGGAAAATACTCTACTTTTCGTACCATTTGCGAAAAAATTAACAAAATAATAACATGAGAAAAAAAATGTCATAATAAATTCCTAGACTAATATTTTTTTGTCGGAAAAGCAAAGGCATCAAGCTCATACGGTCTCGTCGGTTTTCGTAATTTTATTTAATAATCATAACTGCATAATAAATGCGTATTCCTTTTTCAAAAAGATGTATAATGCTTTATATACAATCTCAATGGTGTAAACACAAATGTAGTTCAGTATAAATTTCGGTAAGTATTCCAAATTTAAATCACATTCTCCTCCTAGAGGATGAATGAAATTCAGTACAATTTTCTTTACCTGTTTTTAACAGATTAAAAATGACTATGTTATGTTCGCTTTTTGTGGCATAGAATGTCACTTTTTTGAGCAAGTGGTACGAAAAGACACTTACACGTGACTATTACTTCTGCCACCTTGTTTTTGTTCAGTTACTTTTGATGCTGACCGTACATACCACAGCTTACCAATTTGTACAACGATTAGACAGTATGAAATGAAAAGTGTAGGATTTTATTGCAACGGAATAAACTTGAATCAGGGAAAAACAAGATCTTTATTAAGTATCTATGCAGCATGTAACATGGGTAATCTGGTATAGCAAACCACTCTTAACATAGTTACCTAGTTTTGAGGACCTCAAAACTAGGTAACTGTGGTTTGGTTTTTTGGTTGCAAAAAGCGAAAACTTTAATGGGATCAATTTATTTTTAACTGTAGCAGTTCCTCGTAATACTCACAACTCAGACTTACCAGAAGAGGCCACTGTTAGTCCCACATGGGGACTCACGATAAGTTACCCTCTCATTCTCGTGTCAGTTAGCGAGACAACTTTATTTATAATATCCCACTTGTACCGCGGATACATTACACAAATGGCCCCGAATATGTACCTCTGAAGTCTGACTGTGAACACAGACATTCCCGCACGCAACGTATGTCGTGAATATTTTATATGAGAAATTGCTAACATCCTGCGCCGCCCGTGAGCTATCCATGAGCCGCGATACAATTCCGCCGTATTATGGAAACACTTGCATAAAACATGGCTTACATAATCTTTTTTCTTTGTAAAAAGTTGAAGGTGCTACAAAGAGACTTGTTTAACTGAAACTGGTGTGTCTAGCACGAACGGCAATCGAATTGGAGAACTTGCAAGTTATACGAGAATTTGAACTGGTAATCACGCGATCAATCCGATGGTATAAATGGGACAGTGTGTTTCTTTGTAATGAAATAAAAAATATTTTGTTCAGTATCACATACAAAATGAGAATACTGTTACAATTTTACAGAAGTGACACGTAAAGTTAGGAGCAACGAATTTACTTGACCTTTTATTCAATTTTGATAAGTAGTTAGAGAACCTAAGTTTAATGGTACTCACCTTTCATACTCGTATTTTTTCTTTGGCAATACAGCTCTGGCTAAATAAGTTATTAGAGACAGGCAAGTCGCGGGTGTTAGCTAGTTTCAAATAAACACTGTTAACTTTTAGTCAAATATACATTTTTAAATTTCAATTTTATGGCTTCGTTAGTATTGAAAGTCTATAGATGTTCGTGCTGGGGCTTTTAAATGTATTTTTGCAGACGTCTTTTACATAATGCCAATCGAAATGTCGAAGACTTTATCGGTAAATACAAATGTTTTCCTAAGGCTAACGACCCCAAATGCTAAACCACCACCGTTGCAGACAGAAGCCCCGGATTCAAATTGCAGCGAAGTGTACAAGTTAATGTTTTTGGTTCGATTAGTTCTACCACTATCTTATCGAAATAAATAAATAATAGAAAAAAATGTTTGTGTGTCTCTAAGATACTTGTTGTTAAGAAATTTGTTGTCATAACAACAATGTTAGTAGGATTGTTATATTCCGTCAGATAGAGATAAGAAGATTTGGATTCTAGTAAAAGTGCGTTAACACCGTGTATCGTCTCGTACCGTCAGGTGATATCACAGACCAGAGGAACCAGAAGAGTAAGATAAAGATTCGTAATATTTGATTATTTGCGTTTAATAACGCCCAAATAGACATAGTTTTTTCAACGTTTCGTTATCTTTGAGTAAGATGAAGGTTGAACGCTCTTGGGAGTTAAAATGAAACTAACTTAAACAAAACAAGAATCATAATTTTAGACAGTACCAAACCAAATGGGCCAAACCATAACGCCGATAAAGCGAAAACAACTCGACGAAATAAAATGTTTCACGGCACATTTTTAACATGACGTATCCTCCGCAAAGGTACAAACCGCTATAAAACAGCGTATTAATAAAAGGGCCTCGTCCCTTTGTGTACAAAACTCTTCATTAGAGAGATCATAGCATTGTTGCGTGCGGGAGTTGTTCCTTTCATAGACGGAATCGGGCGTGGCTTTTTTTTAAACTTTTGGTACACCAAGTCATGAGAGATGTGAATATTTGCAATATTATTATGAAAAATTTATTTAAGGAAGACTAACTGGCCGTTTTGAATAGCATAGAATATTATTTTATTTATTATCTTAATATCCAACAATGTAAATTCTATTATTAGAAACGGTGTCTTTACAGCTACGAGTATGAGCGCGTCCCCACTTGCGCTGCCTCGGGACGAGGCAGCCGCTCGGCCCGAGGCTGCCTCTAGTGGACACGCGCCACTGATAAAGGTTTTATAGTAATAAATAAATTATTATTTTTATTTTTTTATTTAAAAAAGGACATCCAACAAAGCATACACCAACACGTTCTTACATTACAAGCCTTATGTATATTACACTGATGTTGCTACAATTAAAGGATGCCACGGCATGCATATACATCAAAAAATATTTTTTAATTACTAGTCATTTACTAGTAAGTACTTTGTTGTTTGTCAAAAATGCTTTGCACTGTTTTTGACTATAACAGCAGAGTTTACTGATTATAACAGCAGAGCAGTCACTGGACACTTTTTTAAATTTATTAGGGTCAACAAATAGTTTTCCAAAAATTATTAGTTCACAGCTTATGTAATAGAAATATTTACAGATTGTTAACTGAGTGTCTATGTTTGTAAAAGTATGACGTAAATAGTCATGTTGAGAGTTTCTTTGGCTCATCCATGAAAATATGATAGGCAAATACCCTGCGCTTAGTTACCTAATCCTTAAAAACAAAATTAACACATGTTCAGAAAAAGTTTTAAAACCTACAAACGGGATTCGAACCCCTTGAACGTTTGGGCACGCACGATCGTTCTACGACATGAACCTTTTTCGCTTATAACTTGCACCACACAAAGTCCATGGTAAATTTAGCCCTAAACTGTATACTCGTGCTTATGTATACGTCCCTGATGGAAAACTTTCGGTAAAGGGTATGGGATCTGTATTGTTGGAAAGTATCTATTAGTATGGACAAAAGAATCGTTTGTGTGGCCGATGTACACGCTCATGGGAGATAATAATTTCGACTGGAGCGGCGATAATGCGCGGGATTATTAGGATTTGTGATGGTGCAATTAACAGATTTCTCGAATTTTATAATTTCGAGACTCAAGTCATTTTGCATGACTCGAGACTATTAGTCTTGTGAGTCATGAGTCCTTTGAGTCTTTTTAGTTCTTTGAGTCCTTTGACTCTCTTATTTTATTTAAAATGCCATCATCAGCCTCTTACTGTTGGGCAAAAGGAGCATGGGAAAATTGGACCATTGGGCGCTGGTCCAATGAGTAGTGGTGGGTTATTGAAAATGTAGGTATAGTAATTACGTAAGTAAGCTGCCACTTCAACCCATCCATAGCCACATGCAACACCAAAGGTATAAAATAGCGCATGCGTTACCGACCCCTTCATTTAAATTTCCATATAATATATATACTTAAAAACTAAGTTTCAGTAACTCCTTCTTGGAACCCCTGCCCACAGTTCTGGATTTATAGCCTCTTTTACCCTCACTGCAATACGACTCTGGAACGCCTTGCCCTTGGATATCAAAAAATCTGTCAGTAAAATATGTGTGTTCAAGAAAATAGTACGTGAGCACTAAATCACTTCATTAATTTCATAGTTTCTGACATTGTATTGTATATCTTTTTAAATAACTATATATATTAAAATTTTTGTTTACTTATATAATTAAAAAGATACGTATTTTACTAGAACTTACTTATGATTTTATTTAATATCTTAATAATATATTTATTTACTAATAATAAGGTTTTTAGTCGGGTCTTTTTTTGCAAGTTTCTTTTCTCTGAACACCCTTAAGTACTGGTTGGCTGGCAGAGAATGCGTCAGGGCATTAAGTCCGCCTTTTGCTGTAATTTTGCAATAAAGGATAAATAAATAAAATAATATCCAGATATTGTTTTAAAGGAGGTTTTTTTAAGATTTTTTTCTGTCAGACACTAATTGTCAAAAGAAGTCTCCGTGTAATATTTGGTCCGAGCTCCGTTCCATCTTAGTGCGGCGCACTCCGTGTGCTTCCATCAAGACTATTTAAAAACAAAGTGAAGTAACTGGTGATAAAAACATTTTCATATCTACTTTACTTTTAATAAACTACCAAAGAGTTATAAACCTTTTTGGCTGAAGGGTTGATAATTCACTCGGCACATTCCTCCCCTTTGACGCTTATAAAATACGCGCGTAATCTACCTTGGAGGTCCCTTCTCCCGCAGTAAAGAAGAATTCTGCGCTTTTTACGGCCCCGAGTTACGATGATTCCAACTTTTTGCGCGGACAGATTTACACTCCACGTGTATGATATTTACTGCACGGCACCCGCCTGCTTTTACTACGATATATTACTCTTTGTTACAAAAAAATGTTGTGCAATTCTATAGTGTTAGTTGAATGGAGAGTAGTAAGCTAATATAAAATAGGCGACTACTAACACAAAACTTCTAAATTGTATCTTCATATATTTTTTTCCTATTTTTAATTTCACAACTTGAGTGTTACACACTAAGGTGTAACTAGTTGATAAAATATATTTTATAAAGTACTTTGTATATTTGCTCTTATATGTCTACATGTTTGTGTTATTAAGTTACAATAAAAGTATTATCTATCTATCTATATTAGTAGGATTTAGAACTAAATAACTAACGTTTTTAAAAAAAACTTGTTACAGACATTTCAATTACATGTCCGGGTTTGAGATCACCAGCCCGCATGTCATATGCGTTTTGATTTAAAAAGTCAATATCCATCAATTGTAGTGATTACTTGTTTTCAGCGGGACAGTACACAGGCTGTATTACTACTACCACAGAATAACTTAAAGTACTACGTACAGAAGGTTCACACTCTAACAACTTTCACGCGAAATTGAAACTTATCGTGTGACCCGAGCGTTCATATTCCGTTAAGCAACGCTGACTCGTTATCGATTTGACGTCATGACGTCACAGACCGTAGGGTTAACGCGCGCGCGCAGGGATTACGAGTTAAGCGATTCGGCGCTAGGTGTTCGGTGCGTCGGCCGGCTCGCGGCAACCTTTACGCCTGCCTGGGAGGCGCGCTGGCCGAACGTTCCTAAACTGCGGAGTGACACCCCCCTGCTACTACTTCTACTTTTTTACTACTTCCAGAAACAATATGAACAATAAAATCAACTAACAACTGTACTAGTTTAGATTAAAACTCTTGAACGGGAATGCAACAAATGAAATAAACTCACAAACTCGCATGTAAACGTTTATATTAAAATGGTATACGAAGGTGTCGGTATCGCAGCCCAGCTAAAAGCACGTGGGTGCGGGGCCCGCATAGAGACGTCACAGAAAAATATGGCGGCACCGGAAGTGAATACAAATACACGAATAAAAATAAATGTGCAAGAGGAATTCCGCCCGCGGAAATGAGAAAAACCATATTCGTAAACCTGCCCCGATCTGCTGGCAGACGGTTTGGGAATTCCGTTACTAAGGGTTTGCTAAGTGAATGTAAGGCGAGAAAATTATGAGTCGAGAATGAGAATAAGTTCCCTCCTAAAAAAGGAAATATTGTGTTTATAATTGACAAGGTTTGTATGAGATATTTTGTTTTTGGTAATTCGTCTCGTGATAGTCTCGTCTGGGGTTTTCAGGCGGATGACGCGCAGGCAGGCCGCTAGTATTATAAAAATGAATCGAAATATTGGCCGGTACATTTCTGATACTTGTAGCATGTAGACATCTGATAAGTTATTAATTAGCCTATACTGAACAGATAAAACACCTCTCTAACCATGTAAATATCTGTAAGTTTCAGTAACCAGTAGTACTTACCTACCGTCGGATCCCGGTCCGTCAGACTACGGGTAAACTGGATCGCGGTTTCGGCCCTACAATTACGTATGCCTAATGTTATTGAAATGGTGATGGCGATGAAAAGCTAGGTAGCAGTTCCATAAAAAAATAAGGCATGACATACAAAACTACAAACACTGTTTACCTAAATAGGTTAAACATAATTTGTAGTTATGTACTACTACACTATTTCAGAGTTGCTTCCAAACAAATAGTTGTTTACTGCACTCACAGTCGCGGGAGTATACTTATGTGCCTCTTTCCAAACACCCTGTCTACACCTACCACATAGTTGACATTACATTTCAACAGCAATAGACCTGGAGCTTCACGTCATTACGTTCTTGATACATAATCTGACAGTTAGCAGCGAGCAGTTTAGACAGCCTCAAGCGAAACAATAGCCCAAAGCTCGCCATGAGCTTATTACTGGCTCCTCGACTGTCATATCTCCGAAGTTTCGGATGAAGATAAACAGAATTAAGCTTTGTTCCGCTTCCGCCGCGAATAATGGGATTGCGGCTATTGTTTCGTTAACACGTGTAGGTATCCGAAAATCGGTTCGCAACTTCGCATGCGTTTGAATATCCGGTTGCGGAAATTGAAAAATAAAGTCTGTTTTTTATATGTGTGCTTGTTTATGGAACGGATTGTTTTATAAAAACGCTTCTTTTTTGTGTTTTATTGATTTTCACCATTACATACCAAGCTGCATTAAGCAAGCGTGGTGATTTAAGCTAATATACCCACCCATCAATTGGCTATTTGACAGCACCCATCAATTGGCTATTTGACAGTTGTAACAAAAACATTTGAAATTTGTCGGAAATGGTAGTTTATGATTTAACGGTAATTATCCAATAGTTTTTTTTTTATTAAGATATCTTGTAAATATTTTATTTTTACAAAATAAATTTGCGATTTCTTATCTATGGATTACAAGACCCGAAACACGGGCGGCCATGATTGAGCTTCGTGTGACGTCACATTTCACAAAATATACAAAAGCTATCTGTCAGGTTTCAAGATAAATTTCTATATTTAATGAAATGTGACGTCACAGAGCCAAATGTCACGTGACCATCGTTTTTGCACGAAATTTGAAATTAATAAAGAAAAATATGTTTTTTTCTGTTAAATAAGTAAAGGTTTTTCGAGAAAAAAAATATTGTACGGGGTATAAATTAAGCGTTTGTAATTTTTAAAATGCTTTTCCGAAAACTGTCAAGTAGCCAATTGTAGCGAAGACATGAATTCTATGATGGAGGCCTTTGCTAGCTGCGAGGCTGTATACAGGATATTTTTTTTTATCAGTGCGTATATTTTTTTATATCATTGAGTAACGTTAATAAACATCAATTTTTTTCCGGCACAATAAAAAATAACTCGTGGATACCGGGCGAACGAAAGGTCACGTGTTGGTGCAAGTGTATTGACCAGCCCGGCCGCCTGGTATTACGTGTTAGAGTTCAATTTCGCGGTCCCCGTCGATTTACCATGATCAACCATATTTTTGTGGATATGTTTGATCAATTTTAGTTTATTTATTTCTTTTTTTACTTAAAAACAATATTTTTTTTAACTTTAACACAAAAAAATAACATAGAATGTGTAGCTCTAGATTAAGTTACTCTATAATTAAAAAAAATATGCGCACTTATAAAAAAATAATTCTGTATGCTATTTCTATACTATTTCACTGAGAACCGCTTTGTATTTAACTCAACTTATGGCAAGAAACGGTAAAGCATGGAAGTGTACGTCAACTGGATTACTTGACTACTGAGGAATTGAGTATACCTAACGTTGTATTCATGGTAGCAGATTAATAACATAATGGTTACTAGATTACATCATTTTGTCCGAATTCTCAGCAATGTTCCTTATTCCGACAAGATTTCATCTGATCTTAATATTTTTTTTAAATGATGAATGTAGTAGGAACGGGCTTGGTTAATGCCGACTTCTAAAAAAAACCTCAGTCAATAAACCAGGTTACGCTATACAACGATGGGCGACTAACAAAAAATTCTCTCCAAGATAGAAAAGATCGTTTTACCACAGGCCTCACCGCGAGTCGGCAAGTGAGTTTAAATTGCTTTTGAGAATAGCAAGTCATTCTAAAAAGTCACCCCTGTCACAAACCTAGGGCGTTCCGAAAAGCGGGCTTCGAAAGCTATAGATAGGTATAATGTGAATTGATGCATTGGTTCGTAGTACATATCAGCTCAGCGTGCATTCCCTTCCACATTCACACATATACACCGTGCAATGTAGCGTCAGTCTTCTGTTTTTTGTCTTTCTTAGGCAGGCGTGGTGACGAGGTGCCTCCGTTTTATTTCCCCACGAATTTGCATAATGATATTTTTGTCGCGCCTGTACCAGCGGAGATTTAGTGCGGATCTGAGAGTCGACATCCCTGGAATATGAACTGGTAAATCACGCGGCGCCGCGGGCCTGTGTGGAAACGTTTCGTACCGACGCATTGGTGCTTAGAAGTCTTTTGTTTTAAACGTTTTAATGTAAAATTCGACGCATTGATACTTCTGGTCTTTTGTTTAAAAAGTAACGGTAATGTAGGTACAATTTTTGTTAAACGTGATTTTGAGCTACTTGACGCATTTATGTTTAGAAATCTTTTGTTTAAAACGCTTTTTTTACGTCCACATTTTGTTCTATCTAATGTCAAGTTGCTGATAAGTTATTATGTGGCTAAAATCTTCTTTCGCTTGCCCTGTTCCCATATTATTTGGGGTCGGCGCAGTATGTATTTTTCTTCGATACAACACGATCAATCGTCATCAAATCATCCAACTTCTTCTCATTCATGTCATCTTTCACACAATCCATCCATTTTTTCTTTGGTCTTTCTCTTCCTTTCCTACCTTAAACGCTTATATTCATCACTTTTTTAGTCAAATGGCTTTCGTCCCTTCTCATTACATGACCATGCCAAGAGGCCTCCGGAACCCTCACTGGTCGGACGAAACACAACAGCACCAAGTGCCATTATTTCAAGCCGGATATTCGTGAGAGAGTGGTATTACGCCGGGCGAGCCGGCCCAATGCGTGCTGCAACGCAGCGTGGCTCTACCACTCAGTCAGTGTTACTCATTTAGCACCACCCAAGGGTCACGTGTAGGGTCTCAAGGGTAAACCTACGGACGCGAGCAACTTTAACCCCCTAAATTGTATATTTCTCCTTTGTATATGTTCCCGCCAAAGCCGGGACGGCCATTCAAACCATACCGCCATCTGTAAGGCGGTTGACTCAGCGGTTGTTGACGACCGCGTCCGCCTATCTGCCGCGGCGCCACCGCTGCGCGACTCGCGGCCGCGCGCTTCGTGAATATACCGCGCCGACTCGTCTGCAAGCTAGCTAGCTACCGCGCACGCCACAGCCTTTGGTTAATAGTGACTCCTGAACCTAATGTGAAGAGAACGCCTAAATGCCCATTGTGTAGTGTAGTGACTGTGCGCCAGGAAACCCACCACTACATCGCCGCCCGTGGTCAGCTCGTCTCCCGGCTCCTGTGACTCATCATCCCTGTAAGTACTTCACTATCCATACCTACCCAGCCCACAACCTTTATTTCGTCGCTGTTACTGCGAACGCCTTTCGCCGTAACATTTTGGACCTTCGAGCCGGTAATATTAAATACCGGCGACCTTCCCGTAACCAGAACCTAACTTTCGTTTAATTTTTAAATTTTAATACAGTCCGCTAAAGATAATTATTTCCGCCCATATTCTTATTCTATGTCTAAATCTTAAATCTAATTCCTACCATCATTTCTAAATTCATTTGTTTCCGTAACTTTACCTTTATCTCGTTGCGAAACGGCCTGCCCCAATAAAAGTTTTTGTCGGTACTCGTAAAACAATTGTGTTAGTATAGCTGGCCAACGTACACTTATATTATTTTATTTTTATTGTTGATTTTGTGTATGCATCTGATTGTCTGATCACAAATCGAAAGTGTGATGCAATGTTGTAATGTTGTTGTAATCTGAGCGGGCTTGTGTGTGTACCCAAATGATTTTTGCCTAATGATACGTTGTTCATACTCCTAACTTTAAATTATTACGTTACGTATGGTATTATGACGAGAGATTGCATTGTTATTTTTCCCGTTTTATTTTTTAAGGAATTTTTTATGTTCTTGTCGTGTTAAATCGGCTCAGATCTCGTGCATGCTCACCACGCGTGCCAAGTAGCGTGCTTTATTTTTTCGCTCGTGTTAATTTTATATCTATTTTTTTTGTTTGTTTTTTTATTTTTAATTTTTGCCTTTGCGATCGGCTCATTCTTTGTGCGTGCTCACCACATGAGCTTAGTGTGTTTCATTTAGTTTCATCAGTTTTTTTTATATCGCTTATGGCTATTTGCGTGCGTCGCCTTCGCTTCTACACACGTTTGCCCACTTGTGGGACACAGACAGAGTGTCCCAATTTTATTTTTTAATTAAGTTTTTATTATTTGTTTATTTTTAATTTTTTTTTGCGACCGACTCATTCTTTGCGCTAGTTTCCGCTACAGGTCTGCCCGACTGTGAGCGCCTTGCCCAATAGTGGGCTACGGATGACGTGACTTTTTTGTTGTTTTGTTTGTTTTTTGTTTTGCGGTCGGCTAATGTTACGTACGCGCGTTCAATAGAGACACAGACACACACATACACACGCGTTTGCCCACCCGTGGGCCATATACAAGGCGTCCCAACTTAGTTTTGCTTTCTTTATTGTTGCGTTAATTTTGGCCCATTTGCCATTACATTAGTAAACAAATACGTCCAGCCCAACTATAGAATATATACAAGGTGTTGTCCTTTTTACTGCCTTTAAATTTTTATTTTTATTTTTTTATATTAGTTTTTTGTCTCCTTTCATTCGTCGCGATGCCGACCAAGTCACAAGCCGCGATATTTAGGGAGGCCGCCAAAGCTATACACCAGCTCCTAGAGGTGGGATCAAGGATCATTGCTGGCGACACCAAACATTCCATAACGGAATTTAACGTGCGTTTCGCACAGATACAGGGCATAAAGGACAAGCTGGACTCAGTGTACTACAACATTCTCGACGAAGAGAACTTAGACGAGGGGGTTGAGAGGACATACACTGAGAACCACACAAAAGCCTCCGGGGCATACCTGGGGATACTTGTGGCTAGGGAGGAAATCTTACCCTCTTCCACGTCGTCCCCAACCCATAACGCTCAGCCCAGTCTCGGCGTCAATACGCCTACAGCCGTCCTCCCCAAGATAGCGCTGCCCAGGTTCAGCTCAACGGTGGAGGACTGGCCCTCCTTTATTGCACTGTTCAGGAGTTTGACTGACGACATGGCGACCTTGTCGGAAGCAGTCAAGCTCCACTATCTCTTCTCAAGTCTCAGCGGTGAGGCATTAAGCATGGTGTCCCACCTAAAGGTCACCAATGAAAAATTTGCCGTGGCCATGGACATCCTTACAAAGCGGTACGAGAACCGCCGGTTTCTCATCGATAGTTTCGTCGACATAATCCTGGGGCTGCCGAGCATCCACACGCGCTCTAACATACGCACACTTTTCCTCACTCCGCTGGTGTCCGCCCAGTGTGCCCTTAGTAATTTGGATCTGCCCATAGGAGACGACTACGTGTTTTTGTCGATAGTGGTGCGAAAGCTTAAGGCTGAGCTCCGCACGTTATTTGAACGCAGACACGGGTCTAGCAGCACCCTGCCCACGTTGAGTGACCTCATCTCCTACCTCGAGGAGCACGCGCGCTGTGTGGAGACAGAGTTCTCCAACATAGCCCAGCCGCAGCCCATTCACGCCCTGCCCGGCCCTTCTCGTAGCCGCGCGCCTCCACAGTTGCCCCATCGCACTTATGCTCAGATGGCTCAGCAACAACCCTACCATTACCGTGGCCGCTCCTCAGCTCCATCGCCTCACCGCGCCTACGATCAGCCTACTCACCAACCGTCACGCCCAGCGCAGCAAATGCGTTACCGCCCATCCACCTCCCCGGCTCGCAGTCAGCCCTTCCCCGTCTACTCGGCCTTCCAGCAAAGCTGCTCCTCATCATCGTCCTCGTCCTCTTCCTCACGCTCGACGTCCTACTGTCCCTATTGTGCCACTAGGGGACATACGCTCATGACGTGCAGATGGTACAATGCCCAGCCAACACAGGGCCGTTGGGACTTTGTACAGGCACGCGAGCGCTGCCAGCGTTGTCTCGGCCGTCACTACGAGAGCGAGTGCAGGTCAAGGGGGGCATGCAAGGACTGTGGGAGCACGAACCACCACACGTCCCTCCATCGACCAGACGGCCCAACGCACTCAGCTCATTCGTCGTCTGTACATGTACCCCCACCACAGCTGACAGAGCACTCGAGGGAGCGTCCCAGACACAGCAGGCGGCACGAACCCGCACAGGCTAAACAGGTGCGACCCAGCTCTGCTCACAGAGCCAGCCCGCCCAGGTCCGGTTCGCCAGGTAGGCCCTGCGAACGCCGCCAGCAATTATGACTCCCAACTATCACAGAGCACCCTAGCGAAGAGGTAGATTTAGCCCATGCCCAGTCAACCCATGCCCACACAGCTGATACATACTCAGCTCATACAATTTCAGCTGATACTCAATCAGCTCACTCACCTTCTGTGCCCACTGGCACACCCATTTTGTTGCCAACCGTCTCACTAAGAGTCGCGGACGTACATGGCCATCTTCACACAGCCAGAGCTTTATTGGTCTGTGGCAGTATGCTGACATTAATAACGTCACGCATGGCACGACTTTTGAACCTGCCATCAAAACCCACTTCTTTAAAAATTACAGGAGTTGGGAATCAGCACAAACATGAGTCAAAGGCGGCAATAACAATAGTATGCTGACCCACTCACAATGATACTCCTACAATCACTGCCACAGCTCACATTTTAAAAAACGTCACTGGCTACCTTCCCTTAGAGAAGGTACCAAACATTTCCCACGTACTAGGCCAGCCACCCGTGCCATTGGCTGACCAGCTTTACCACACACCAGCCCCGATCGACCTCTTATTGGGGTCGGACGTTCTTGGCCAGGTGTTGGACGGGACTAAGGTCTCGTTGGGCCCGGGCAAGCCCATAGCCTTCGGCACGATTTTCGACGTCGCGTTGATAGGACACATTGAGGACTTGTATGCGCAGCCGGCGCAGCAGGTTAATTCAGCTCACGTCGTCAGCTCACAACCAGACTCAGCTGAATCAGCCCAGGACATACGTCAGAGTTTGGAAAGGTTCTGGGAGTCTGAGGAGCCCCTCCCTCAATCTCACACTCATAATGATCCCCTGGAGGAACAATGCGAGGAAATCTTCCGCTCTACCACTACACGCGATCCCTCAGGCAGATATACGGTCGCTCTGCCCTTTCTAAAGGACGCCCCTCAAATAGGTAAAACTTACCCTATCGCATTACGCAGATTCCTCAATATTGAGAAGAAGCTAATGGCGAACCCGTCTCTGCGTTCTAAATACGTCGACTTCATGGCCGAATACATCGACTTAGGGCACATGGCTCCCTGTCACCCAAATACATTCGCCCATAAACCTCACTTCCACATCCCTCACCATGGCGTATTTAAGTCAGGGTCGGACAAGCTGCGCATTGTTTTTGATGGTAGCTGCAAAAGCTCCAATGGTGTCAGCATAAATGAATGCCTACACACAGGCCCCGCCCTTCAACAGGACATTGTGGACATCATCATGTCCTTCAGAACGCATCCAGTCGTTTTCAGCACTGACATCCAGAGGATGTTCAGAAATGTGCTGGTTGCCCCAGACCAGAGAAGGTATCAGCTGATACTATGGCGGTCCTCACCAGATCACCCTCTGCTCACCTACGCCCTCAATACAGTCACCTACGGCTTAAGATCAAGCCCATACCATGCAATCCGCACTCTGCTTCAGCTGGCTGATGATGAAGGCCATCGCTACCCTGGAGCCGCTCAGGTTCTTCGCAAGTCTATCTTCGTTGATGACATCTTGTGTGGTCATGACACAGTTGAATCCGCCCAAGCACTTCAGGACGAGTTGATAAGTCTGCTAGACCTAGGCGGCTTTCAGCTCAGTAAGTGGACATCTAACTCGCCTAACCTGCTCGAGAGATTTTCCGACAACCAATGCGACATGCCCAAGGACTTCGACATGAACCCAGAATCCACGTCCATTAAGGTCTTGGGTATACAGTGTAGCCCTCAGTCAGACGAGTTCACCTACCGCATCTCTCTGCCCCCCATCACACATGTCACAAAGCGGTCTATTTTAAGCACCGTAGCCTCACTTTATGACCCAAACGGCTGGGTTTCTCCCGTTATCTTCCGCGCAAAGCTGCTGCTTCAGCAATTGTGGCTACTGAAGCTGGAATGGGATGAGCCCACTCCCTCTGAAGTACAAACGGAGTGGCACCACATCTCAGAGGATCTGCCGCTGTTGTCTAGCATTCGCTTCCTTCGGCACATTTGTGCAAACAAAGGCTCAGCTGCATACTCGCTTCACGGGTTTGCAGATGCCTCTGAAGCCGGGTTTGCCGCCGTTGTTTACCTCCATGAGTTCGATGCCTCCGGAGATACTTTGGTACACTTGATTGTCGCCAAGTCGCGAGTCGCACCAATCAAGAATCGCCTCACAATCCCCAAGTTAGAGTTGTCGGCCGCCACTCTACTCTCCCAGCTCATGATCCGTGTGTCGGTTCAGTTATCGGCCCATATCAGTATACAACAACACATATGTTGGTCAGACAGTACGATAGTCCTGGCCTGGCTCAATACACCGCCTCACCGTCTTCAACCCTTTGAAGCCAACAGGGTAGTCAAAATCAGCTCAGGCTCACCAGAATGTACCTGGCGACACGTACCTTCCGAGCTCAACCCGGCAGATTGCGCAAGCAGAGGGATGTCTGCGCAATCCCTGTCAGCCCACGACCTATGGTGGTCTCCCACGTGGCTTGGACAGCCTTGTGAGTCTTGGCCTGCGATGCCCTTAGCTCTGGGCCATCACGCCCTGCCCGGCCTTAAGCCCAAACACGTCCCGTCACTGGTCACAGTGCCCGGTCTTGACTTTGACCTGCTCACTCGGTTCAGTTCACTAGACAAGCTCGTCGGAGTGACAGCTTGTCTAAAACGCTTTCTGCACAACTGCAGACACCACCCAGATTCGCGACGCTCAGGCCCCTTGTACGTCAGTGAACGAAGAGAGGCCCTACTTTACTGGGTGCGCAGTGTTCAGCACAATGAATTTGCAGAGGACATCCACCGCCTTCAAACTGGCAAAATCTGCTCCGTCAGACTCCAGCGGCTGTCACCTCTCATTAAAGATGAGCTCCTTAGAGTTGGTGGACGACTGTCCCATGCGTCTATCCGATATGACGCGCAGCATCCGCTCATACTTCCCAGCTCTAGCCCACTTGTAGACCTGATCATTGACCACTACCACAAAATACACTGCCACCCTGGCGCTGACACCTTACACGCAATCCTACGCCAACAATTTTGGATATTGTCCGCGCGCCGTATTATTAGACACCGAGTCTTTAAATGCATTAGATGCTTTCGATGCCGAGCCCAGCCGCAAGCGCCCTTCATGGCCGACCTGCCAGCCGATAGAGTTACGCCTCAGCCAGTATTTAGTCAAGTCACGACCGATTTTGCCGGCCCATTCCTCGTTAAATCTAGTACCCTACGTAATGTTAAACTCTTAAAAGCGTACTTTTGTATATTCGTGTGCCTCTCGACTAAGGCGGTTCATTTGGAACCGGTCTCGGACCTCAGCACGGAAGCGTTCCTCGCGGCATTACAGCGTTTTATAGCACGCCGCGGTGCCCCGGTTCTCATCCGCTCGGACTGCGGTACAAATTATGTAGGCGCTAGAAATCAGCTCATCGAAGTACAAAACTTTCTTGCCTTGAATAATGACACGATTGCGCACAAGCTCGCTGGTCAGCACATTACTTGGTTGTTGAACGTCCCTAAGGGACCATGGTTCGGTGCGTTACATGAGATCAACGTAAAATCAACAAAGCAACTTTTATATCGCGTAATTGGCGAACAACACCTCACATTCGAGGAATTTTCCACACTTTTAGCTCGGCTCGAAGCGGTCCTTAACTCAAGACCTCTCTGCCCACTTTCGTCTGATCCCTCAGACTTTGAGCCGCTTACAGCCGGACATTTCCTCATAGGCCGCCCACTAACGGGCCCTTCCCGAACTATCCGTGGAAGATAGGCCGATCTCCACACGTAGGCGATTCCAGATGGTACAGGCCCTTTCCCAGCGCTTCTGGACGCTGTGGACCCAGTCCTACCTTCATACCCTCCAAACCCGCTCCAAATGGTTGTCCCCATCCTCCCCTCCCCGAGTTGGCGAGCTCGTCCTCATCAAGGAGGACAACCTGCCTGCCCTCCAATGGAGACTGGGGCGCATTGCTCGCACCCTGCCTGGGAAGGATGGCGTCGTGCGGGTGGTAGACCTGGACACCGCGAATGGACATCTTCGGAGGCCTGTATTCCGGATCGCCAGGCTCCCATTGGATGAGCCCACCCTGGCCCCCGGAGGATGTTCCCGCCAAAGCCGGGACGGCCATTCAAACCATACCGCCATCTGTAAGGCGGTTGACTCAGCGGTTGCTGACGACCGCGTCCGCCTATCTGCCGCGGCGCCACCGCTGCGCGACTCGCGGCCGCGCGCTTCGTGAATATACCGCGCCGACTCGTCTGCAAGCTAGCTAGCTACCGCGCACGCCACAGCCTTTGGTTAATAGTGACTCCTGAACCTAATGTGAAGAGAACGCCTAAATGCCCATTGTGTAGTGTAGTGACTGTGCGCCAGGAAACCCACCACTACATCGCCGCCCGTGGTCAGCTCGTCTCCCGGCTCCTGTGACTCATCATCCCTGTAAGTACTTCACTATCCATACCTACCCAGCCCACAACCTTTATTTCGTCGCTGTTACTGCGAACGCCTTTCGCCGTAACTGTATATTTTCCCCTTTAGCTTTTTAGCTAAAGCTAAAGCTAGCCCTTTAGCTTTAGTTATGTGGCTAAAATACAGAACCTAATACTCTTATCGAAATGGTTGTGAAAATACATAACAAATAACAAATTAAAGTCTCTTTAATGGCCTAAAACATATTATCTTATGATAAGAACAGCCAAGAATCAAAATTGTGCGTACGCAGCATGCATGGAAGTGAGGGCCAAGTGCTTTATAGATATTGTATAAAAAAGTTGCTTCGCTGCAATAGGTACTTCAGGTATATTCATTTCAGGAAGCGACAGTAACACCCAACAAACAAATGGAACACGACCTTATGGAATCCATTACTCATATCGTCGACGAATGATTTTATTATCGAGTGTGCGACCACCGGGCCGAAGGAAATCGCACAAAAACATGTTTTAATAAATAAAATAAATTAACAATATATCAGACGGACCGGAAAATGCCGCGCAGGTTGCATCGCACTGCGGAAATGGCGGTACTACGGTGTATAGTATAGGTACCTCTTACCTACGCATAAGCCGGGGGCGAGGGAGCATTGTATATACGTTTGCTTACGTTTTATTAAGTGGGAGACTTTGTTGACACTATAATATAGTGGACTATAATAATTTTTGTCTTCTTTTATGTTGTAATTACCAATTTGGTCGAATTTTGTAAATATATTTATGTGTATATAGTGAATAAATGAATGTCTATGTCTATAAAACAATAGTTCACAGTCTGTATGTATGTATCCATACAGACAGATATGACAGTATGATACAGACAGATATGATACTTATAATATATAGATTCAATAGCCCCCACGTGCTATTATTCACGTGGGAGGCCTGTGCCCAGCAGTGGGACGTTTTTAGGCTGATGATGATGATGATACATATATTCACGACTATTATCCTCAAAGGGTTAGTCAGAGACAACGCAATGAGGACAGCAAAAGCAGTCCACTGCCATAGGCCACAACTGCACATGTGCTCAGCCTGATAGGTGGTGAGCCCATCGCCACTCTATGATGTTGGATGTATGTGCAGTATTTGGTCCGTTAGTCGTCTTTTAAGACACACAAGGGTGGAAGTTAGTAGTATTCTTTAAGAGCCGATATACCACACGGCTCCTATAAAAATGTCTAGTATCTAAATGAAATTTAAAGAAAAATAGGCCTAAACCCACTACGCTGGTCCAATGCGGGTTGTTGGGAATTTAACGACTGCTTTTTGGGACAACAACCGGGATACGGGGGTGTTCACACGGACGAAGTCGCGGGCTGGGCGCTGTTTAGGAATAATTATTAGCCCACGCCATAGCCATTAACCGTGTCGCGTAGAGGTGAAAGAATACTACCAACTAGCACCCCCTCTCTTCCCTTGGGTATCGTAAAAGGCGACTAACGGACTAAAGACTGCACATACATCTAACAGCATGGAGCGGTAATTGACTCACCACCACATTTGCAGTCGATATTCTGTAAAAATGGACTATGGTAAAGGACTGCTTTTGCTGTCCTCATTGCCTTGTCTCTGACTAACCCTTCGGGGATAATAGTCGTGATTATGTGTATGTGTATGTATTAGCCCATGCCTACACGTATTCTACTCTACCATTACTAAAGATTGAGCCATACAATCTACACCTGTTCCAATGCGGGTTGGGGTATTTAACAATAGGCCACTAAGAATAAATCGGGTGGATTGGCGTTTCTAATGATCAATTATGATTTATAGAAACAAAATATCTAAAATATTCATTATAAAAAATTGGGATTATTAATATTTTTAAAGAAAAAAAATCGACAATAATACGCATTCACTCATATGACATTAAACGAAAATCAAAAACCGTGCCAAATGTCATTTTATTGTTGTGACATTACACTAGAACAAGTCTCGAACGAAATGGATGTTTGGCACGGCGTGACGTCATTTACTCAAAAAGGCGGTCCTTTTAGCGTTTTTGCGGTAAATTTAAATCGGAATATAAAAACGCAAAATAAATATTGTAAATTATCGTTTTTTTTTAAATAATGTATTTTTAGGATTATATAGGTAAACGGGTATCGTTTTATCATGATTTTGAAATTTAGTCAACTAGCCTATTGCCATCTTACGATAGAAACCCGAGCAAAAAAAAATATTTTAGTCGTACGAGCACCTGGGGCCCAAGTCTGCTAATTTACGAATGGCATAATTGAATCGCAATTGGATCGCATTGTAATTGTTTGACACATTTGGTATTCTCTTACTCATTTAAGAATACCAAATGTGTCAAACAATTACAATGCGATACAATTGCGATTCAATTATGCCATTCGTAAATTAGCAGACTTGGGCCCCTGCTTTTCAGCTTTTACATAGTTCTCATTAATTGTTGCCAAGCCCTTGCACTATACCATATGAAACCTTACCTCTGTCATAAAGCATCGTAAAAATACTGTTTTCACTGCGGCTCTGAACGATTTCAGAGCAACAGTGAATACGGTGTTTTTTTCACAGCAGTGCAGTGATTAAAAAGAGGGACGGCGGCGCGGCGTTGACGTACACACATTTCATACAAATTACTGATATACATAAATAATTTACCGCTGGTTTGCTTTAAACATGTGCGGTGTGGTGCTTACGTAGTGACGCAACACTTTGTTTGAAAGCGCGCTGTTTGACTTTTGCTGGAAACTATTTGGGAATATGTCACTGGTAGGTTTAGGTACTTATTTATTGTGGAAATTATTAGGTAAAGTTTAGAAACCTTGTCTATTAATTTATTAGATCACCAAGAATACAGTGAGAGTTCCAGTAGTGAGAGTTCCGGAGGCCCCTCCCCCCTCCCCCTCACAATTCCTATTCCTTCCTTAACCCTATTCCTTTCTTAAAGGTCGGCAACGCATCTGCGACTCCTCTGGTTTTGCGGGTGCTGGTCCATGAGCGGCGGTGATTGCTCTCCATCAGGTTACCCCGTCTGCTCGTTTGCCTCCTTCTTATATAAAAAAAAAACATAAAAACAAATCCTGTTGCATAATAACTGTTACTGTACTGTTACATAGTAATAATACTATTGTAATTATGGAAATGTATTGAGGGAGGGGTAGGTATTTTTTTAAATGTAAATATGGCATGTATTAATGCCATGCCGTCCTTTAGGGGAGTTGTCCTACTGCTGGTCTCAAGCCTTCCCACAAGGACAGCATTGACATTACATGGTGGTTGGTTGCACTGGTAGTAAAAAGTGACAAAGTACTAGATTACTTCATCATCATCATCATCATCAGTAGCCTATAAACGTCCCGCTGACTGCTGGGCACATGCCTCCCACGTGGACAATAACACGTAATATTGGGCCATAACCCACCACGCTGGCCCAATGCGGGTTGGTGGGTTTTAACGACTGTCATCTTACTACAACAACCGGGACCAACTGCTTAACGTGCCTTCCGAAGCACGGAGGAAGCTCGAGATGTTTTTAATTAGTCACCCATCAGGCGACCCGGCATTGCAAAAGTTGCTTAGCGGACAAGATCGCAAGCCGAACGCGCTATGCGCTGCGCCATCGAGCTCCTCCTAGATTACTTATTATTTTTAATTAAACTCTTAGAAATATTGCAATAAACCTATAAATCACAAAAATAATTAACCATCCTACACCACTAGGCATCAATACCAGCGCTACACACAGGTATTTTATAAGAACTAAGTGACTTTAGTAATAAAGTCATAATTTTATTGTATGCCGTCTCAAGTACATCTTATACATACCTATATAATATTATAATTTAATATTAATTAAGAAGATTACTAAAACGCGCGTCTTGACAATGTTTCGGAACCTTTGATGTGTAACAATATGAAAATGTTTGCTCTTACAAGATATTACAAGATACTGAATTATAAAATAACGATGAGGTAAGTATCACAAATAATTTGGGAGACAAGTAAAGCCATTGGTTCCTGTTGGTGGCAGTCTTAAAACCCAACAACTCGCATTGGACCAGCGTTGTGGGTTACGTTACGGCCTAATAAATAATATAATAATAAACTTCCCTAAAATCACACCAATTATCTAGCCCAAGAGAAGCTTCGTTATGAAACTCGTTAAATGGTTACTAGACAACGGATAAACATACTTAAAATACTTAAATACATACTTATTATACATAGAAAACACCCAGACCCGAAACAATTTAGAAAAACAATAATTTCTAAATTGACCCGACCGGGGATCGAACCCGGGACCTCAGAGATGGCGACACCATGAAAACCGGTGTACAAACCACTCGACCAAGGAGGTCGTCAAATCCACGTTACATGTCGTTAAAAAGGCTGATATTGATACAATTCAATAGATTTTTAAATTTTTTTTAAACGAGTTGATGTCGTTGATGTCCAAGTGTTATGGAAAAAAGAACTGGGTGCTATTATTTCAACTTTAACCCCCCGATCATAATAATTCATATATTAATAATAACCATGTCGCGTAGTACTACTCGCCTACTACCTCTCTTCCCTTGGGTGTCGTAAAAGGCGACTAAAGGACTAAAGACTGCACATACATCCAACAGCTTAGAGCGGCCGCCGCGGCGATGGGCTCACCACCCGTCACGCTGAGCACATATGCAGTCGCTATTTGGTGAAAAGTGGACTATGGAAGAGGACTGCTTTTACGGTCTTCATTGCCTAGTCTCTGACTAACCCTTCGGGGATAATAGTCGTGATTATAATGTGTGTATGTATGTATTTAAAAAAAAACTATTTTAATCGAATGTATTGTGACTTTGACTTTGACTTTGAATAAGAGTGACCTTTATTATTATACTACCTACAACTTGTAATATAATCATATAAGTTATTGTATTACAACTATTTATACCAACAGATGCTTACGTAACAAAACTTGTTATGAGATGCACGCGGGCTTAAACCATTCATGCAACAGTATAAGAGCCCTAAATGCACCGTTTGTAAATAACAACCATATTTTCATTGGACACGAGTAACGTGGCCCGCCCAGTAAGAACAAAAGTCGTTGCCAAATGCCTAGATTTATTCAGAGCAGCGTGAAACGGAACGCGTTAATCCTGATAAACTAGCGTGATAATCGCTAACGTTCGTTCCCTCTGTTTGTTTTTATTTTCTTTGATACGAAATGCTTTAAAGTGAGTAATTAAGAAAGATACATGACAGACTAATAACTGCAATTGGGGGATTTGTTGAATAGTAACGTGTGCTTCTTGCTACATACCTTGACATAATATTACATTTGACTTATATGTCTAATCCCGCCCTCTCTTTTCCTGTCCCGGACTACATGTGCTGGTCTTAGGAACCACTATCATACTGTGCAGAATATCAGCACTCGTACCAAAAAATTTGGAAAGTCGTTCCTCTGTAAGACCATTCGGCTTTGGAATTCTTTGCCGGCGCATGTGTTTCCCAGCTCTTATAATCCCGGGTCTTTTAAACGGGGCGTGAAACGGCATTTATGCAGGCCGTCATAGATGGGTGCGCTTGTTGCCGTGCTTATTCCACGATGAGGAGCGCTCTCATTATTTTGGACTACATCGGCTGCTTACCATCAGGCAGGATGTAGTCACTATGACGTGACACATAAAAAAAATGTGTTTACTTAGCTCGCACACTACTAAAGTAAATGAGTACAGTCACGAGTACCAATATGTAAACACTTTGACTCTTATTCCATTGTATTAAGAGTTACAATTGTTTACATATTTTTGCTCTTGACTGTACCTAGACATGACGTTAGGTAGGTACTCTTTTTGTGCAGACGTTTTGAGATCGTTGATAGTGCCTTTAGTTCTTAGATGTGATGAAATCACTCGTGCTACGATTAGGTACGGCTATGGCGGTTGGGTATGACAGGCACTAAAGTGTAAAGCTCATAAACCATAGGTTAACACATTCCAGCGCGGTACTCTACAAACCAAAGTTTAGTAAACATATACCCGTACTGTTATATGCAATATTATTTTTCACCAATAAGTCTACTTCAGTGACTGCTGTAACCGTATATCGGTTATCGTTTATCGGGGCTCTCGGCGAAGCACTGACTCGGCGTCGAAGTACCATTCATACATATACGGTCACCACCGTACTCTGTGTGTGTATTCCATGTGCATGTGCGCATATGATACCCAAAACAATCTTTTTGGAACTTGTATTCTTGACACTAGGAATTCAAGCCTCCTGTAAAGAATGACAGAGATACTGCTTTCTATGAAATCCTAATGTAAATTTTACGGCTGTTGCAGTAGCAATGTTTAGAATGATTTTCGTGAATACGGCGGTACCCGTACTGTCATTGTATGAATTCCACTTCTACGGTCTATGCCGATACCGCGGTGGAACGTGTTGCTTTCTCTGAGGCTGACCGTACAGTAACATTTTCAATAATGCGTCAAAATTTCATGACGAGCCGAGTGATTACCTTCGTTTTTGATTTAGCACGTTGCAGTTGATACATTGTACAATGTACATATCTCGTGACTCGTGATACAGACGCGGGCGACATCACGCGTACAATCACAAAATTAATTTGGAACCAGTCGAATTTAAATCAAAAGTTGTGTGTGCCATTTTGTACGCCTGTGGACGCACACGGTATAGTATTATATATATGTATATGTAAATACATCGTATTGCTAACACAAATTTAAAAACGGAACGGAAAGAATACAAATATCATAGATACCTAAATATAAAAACCAAAAGCCAATTCTAATTAAACTTCCTATACTTAGTTAAAAAAGGTCTAGTAAGTTAGTAGACAACATAAAAACGTTTAATAAAATGAATTTTTCCTCCAAGGTCCTTCTTAGAAAATAGTTTTTTCAGTTTTCATATGAATACATTTTTGATAGGTAATATCTATGCAGTAAAGTAAAATTATGTTTAATTTCTTATTTAGGTCTAGCGTTCAGCCTGTTGTGCCACCAAACAGTAGTTTAATTGCGGATGAAGCAAACATTTTGCAATGCATTGGCATATTTGTTCAGTGGTAACGCCGCGGGGCGCGCGTAGCAGTAATGGAAGTACCTAATGTTTGCAACAACGATTGTTGTAAACCCACAACGCTTGAAGAAGCAATGAAAGGCTTATTTAGTGCTTGACGCTTAAAGAAGTAACTTTCTATTTTTATTTCCTTCATAATTCCTTCTTTTCTTCCTGAAAGATCCTAGTCTTCAAGGCCGGCAACGCATCTACGACTCCTCTGGTGTCCAAGAGCCGCGGTGATACCATTCCATTAGCTGACCCGCCTGCACGTTAGCCTCCTCTTAATGTAATAAAAAAGGGCGCTTTCATGTTTTCTTTATCATTCCCTCTCTCTGGCTCACAGATACAACATCACATGATAAAAAAATGTATACGAGTTTATACGAATTCCTTCTTAACCACAACCGAGACCAACAACAACAGGCACGTTGCCTTTCAAAATATGGAGGAACTAAACAGAAATTGGTCACCCATCTGATGACCCCACATTTCAAAAGTTACTTAACTTGCACGATCGCAACCCGCTGCGCCATCAGTTCCACATTTTTGCCACAACGTGTGTTATGGCGCTGATGTAGTGCGGAATGGCTGACATCCAGTGCGGCGGATTGCTATGCAAAATTTTAATTAGATACTACCAACTACCACCCAAGCAGCGCTGGCTGAATTATTAACGAACATTGCACGCGTTGTCAGCCGACCGCATTCGTAACTATTCAAATAATTATATATGATTTCGAAATTACATGAAATCTGTAAATTTTTTATAAATAGTTCAATGGCGAGGCATCTTGATTTGACAAAGCATAAAGCAAAGCATGACCTTAATACTGGTGATGGCACAGAATAATATACAAGGTGATGGTAAGGTCGAATTGTAAAATGCAACAACTGTAGGAGCACAACAACTTTACTAACATGTTTAGAATGGCAGACTTATCAAATCGGTAGAGCTTAAATGTCACCTCTCATCATCATCATCATCATAAGCCTATGCTTGTCCACTGCTGAACATAGGCCTCTCAAGAGCACGCCACGATCACGAGCACCTCTCATCCAGGTCTTGCCAACCACTTTGCCTCGCTCCACCTAATCTGTGGGAGTCCTACGCTACGCTTGCCGATACGCGGTCACCTCTATCAAACATAAAAAAGAAATATTTCAGAATACTATAATGACACTTGTCTAAACTTAGTATCTATGTAAAGCTTAGTCGATCGATTCCAAGTACAAAGAGCTACGCAGTAACGTACTGTTATCGTTACAGCGTACTTCCACACACATCAGCAATGCTAATAGCGTCGGAGTGCTAATTAGAATGTATAAATTAGACATTTGTACACAACCGCTGTGTATCTATGCGGCGACGGTCAAACAATAACGTGCGCTGTTTAAAGCGGCACTGATTTAACCTGATGTTAGTACCTACTAGTTCACTATTATACCTAAAGGGATCGTCAACGCAAACTAACAGCGATATATACTTTGCGTAAATCAAAATATGAACTCAATCTGCACATCCGAAACTTCATTGTCATCACCAATCAGCCTATATAAAATGATTTTTTTATCAGTGCGCATATTTTTTTAAATTATAGAGTAATTTAATCTGGAGCTACAGATTTAATTTAATTTTTTTTAAGTGAAAAATAAAGAAACTAAAATTGATCAAACATATCCACAAAGATACCGTTGATCATCGTCAATCGACCGGGACTGCGAAATTGAACTCTGACACATTACGATACCAGGCGGCTGGGCGGGTCAATGCACTTACACCGACACGTGACCTTTCGTTCGCCCGGTATCCACAAGTTATTTTTTATTGTGCCGGACAAATTAAATAAATAATGAATAATACATAAATTAAAAAAAATGTAAATGATGTCTATTTACGTTACTGGATGATATAAAAAATTACGCTCACAGGCCTTCCACATGCTCGTACAACTGCACGTGAGGAGATAAGCCATAACCAACTCACGCTTTCCCAACGCGAATGCAATGTATCCGTACCTTCGTTGACTCGTATTTGCCGTACGTCCCTCTTCCGGGCACAGGTCTTATCACATGGAGATGCCATCACATGGAGATGCCATAACCCACCACGCTGGCCTAATGCGGGTTGGTGGGTTATTACCATGTACGTAATACACATTTCGAGGACCTCGATGGCGCAGCGGCTAGCGCGGTTGGCCTGCGATCTTTCCCGCTAAGCCTTTCACAAATTGCCGGGTCGCCTGATGGGTGACCAATTAAAAACATCTCGAGCTCCTCCGTGCTTCGGAAGGCACGTTAAACCGTTGGTCCCAGTTGTTGTCGTAATACTGGCGTCGTTAAAGCGCACCAACCAACCCGCATTGGGCCAGCGTGGTGGGTTATGGCCCAATATCCCCACGTGCTATTGTCCACGTGGGAGGCCGGTGCCCAGCAGTGGGACGTTAATAGGCTGATGACGATGAATATACATACGCCATTGGTAACCCATACGATTTTATTTTATTTCTATATTGTGCAACATATCCAGCATTATGGGGGTAGGAATGTTTGTTTTTGTAAAATCCGAGTGCATCCGAGCGACAGTGCACTATTTGTCGAATCCGCAGCGCGCCCTTATCGTCCAAACATTGGCACACATTCAGTGCATCTAATGGGAATGCAAATGCGCCGTTTATTGCGCTGCCTGTTTGTATGCGCCAGCTGTATCCGACGAGTGGAGATTGTAGTCACTCTATGTTTTTAGTTTTATTGTTTAGAATTTTTTTATAAGCAATAAGCCTATTTACTGTCTCACTGCTGGGCAAAGGCCTTCATCGTTGATATTGACTCATATTCAGTGCATCTAATGGGAACGAAAATGCGCTGTTTATTGCGCTGCCTGTGGCCTGATTCACGTATTTTGTAATAGTCAAAATGTTGGCGTCGTTTACTTAATTCACCTGCGTTAATGCACCCAGGTGAATTAAATCGCTTACGTTTAGAAGTCGTCCTATTGAAAAACAGTTATAAATCCGAATTCACCTGTCATTTCGATAGAACGAATAACTTGATCGGATCGCATTTCAGCGATTTGTCAACTATTTAACGTGTTGCCATTACAATTTTACCAAATAAATTCAAATACTTTTTGTTAACAAAACATGCAGAAAAGTTTATTATTTTTTTCCAACGACTTGGAAATTGTCTAATTTTACGTGTAATCACTGACATCCGATCAAACTAAACGTCAAAATAATAGGTGAACCCTGCGGAGGCAACAATCGAACTTTGATTAATGCACGTGAATACACTTATACAAAACCGTCATAAACAAAATCGTTCGATTGATACGTGAATACGAAAAATGACTTCAGCGATCAAATCGCTTGCATGTCGTTGAAGTTTTGTTACGTGAATTAGGCTACTGTTCGAATGCGCCCCGTGTCGTAGCCAGCTGTATAAGACTAGTGGGGATTGTACTACGTGTATGTTTCTGATTTTATGTTTTAAAAAACTGTGCAAGAAAAAAGCGTATAACTGTCTTACAACTGTTAAAAAATGATCATTGATATTAACTCACATTCAATGCATCCAATGGGAATGCAAATGCGCCGTTTATTGCGTTGCCTGTTCGTATGCGCCTGACGTAGCCAGCTGTATACGACGAGTGGGGGTTGTACTCAGTGTATGTTTCTGATTTTATGTTTTAAAAACTCTGTAAGAAAAAAGCGTATAACTGTCTTACAACTGTTAAAAAAATGATCATTGATATTAACTCACATTCAATGCATCCAATGGGAATGCAAATGCGCCGTTTATTGCGTTGCCTGTTCGTATGCGCCCCGTGACGTAGCCAGCTGTATACGACGAGTTGGGGTTGTACTCAGTGTATGTTTCTGATTTTATATTTTAAAAATCTTTGTAAAAAAAGCGTATAACTGTCTTATAACTGTTTAAAAAATTATCATTGATATTAACTCATATTCAATGCATCCAATGGGAATGCAAATGCGCCGTTTATTGCGTTGCCTGTTCATATGCGCCCCGCGTCGTAGCCAGCTGTATACGACGAGTTGGGGTTGTACCCATTATTTGTTTCTGATATTATGTTTTAAAAAATAGTAAGAAAAAAGCGTCTAACTGTCTACTACTGTTAAAAAAAATGATCATTGATATTAACTCATATTCATAATTTAATAGGAATGCAAATGCGCCATATATTGTACTGCATGATCGTACGCGTCCCATGTGTCGTAGTGAGCTGTATACGACCAGGGTTTTAGCCACTCAATGTTTTTTGCTGTTATTGTTAGAAAAATATTAACTAATAAAATCAAATATGTAATTAAATATAAGTAACGAAATGCATTAAATTCGAAAACTCGTTTCTTTCAATGAGTAGTGTTCGCGTAAACTTGAGAACATTTGAAGTTATCAGTCGAGTGCACCGTTTTACTGCGCTTGTTAGGAAATTGCTCATAAAAACATCGTAAAATCGAAACGTGGAACTATTGAATATTAAAGTTATATATCTGTTTCATACCGCTGCAGAACTGCGATGTAGGGAAATTTTTCTCAAATACGATCGCTTCGTTTTGACAAGAGGAACAGAACCAGGATAATTTGACTTCATGAAAGGTTTCGATGTGAAGCACTTTTTTTGCGTAGATACCTATGTAACTACATTGGTTACTCTGCGATTTCTGGGCCAATTTACGTGTTTACTTTTTTTATTTTTTCTTCACCAGTGCCGACAAGTTTTTTGATAACGCGTTACGAAATCACGTTTGTTCATGCTTTGCTTACACTCACTTTCTTACACACTTACATTGGTACACGGGTAAAAATCATCATCTTTAACATCTTAATAATGTTTAACAATTTATATTCGTAAAAATATTATCCACTCAAAAAACATGTTTTTAAGACCAACTCTATGATTTCACAGGCTACTGTTATATTTACAGGGTTACATATACAGGGTTAAAGGTTAAGTCGACCTATATTCTTTAAGGGGATGTAGTTTCCATCATTTCTGGCTGATTTGACTATTAAACACCGTAACTTCTCAAGTTATAGTAAGTACACTACTTTAAAGTTTTTTTTAATATAAATTACCGTTTTTTCTATTTTGTGTTTTGTGCCTCTAACTTATTTAGTTTTGGTATTTTTGTATAGAAGATTAGTTGCTTAATTATTCTGAACACTAAAATTGAAATTAGTTGTACCAACTGATTCGTAGTAGACGATGAACAGTATAAAAAAGAAATAAATTCCGAAAAAAATATCATTTGTTCTTTGATATTAAAAAAAAGTCTTTGACAGTTGTGCTGCAAATAATAGTAAAAATATCTACGGTTCCTTAGCTGATAGAAATATCAAGGTAGAACAAGCTAGGGTAAGGTATTATCAGGATTCTCGGGAAAAACTTTGATGAAAGACTCCCAGGTAGTAATCAAAATAACGGTATTACGTTAAGTTACTCCCTGCGCCTATTGTCCTTTATGGAATTTGTACGATGGTTTGGGGTATAGGCATTCATAGTCAAATCAGTCAGAAATGATGGAAACTACATCCCCTGAGAGGATATAGGTCGACTTAACCTTTATCCTTTACTATAATATAATCAAATCAAATATAGGCTCAAAATTTACCGATATCATCTTAATGCTTATACTACATTTGTGTTTCAATCATAGTGGTGCTGTTCGTTCCTATTGGATCACAGATGGTTACCAGACGAACGATTGTCTGAAGCAGTGACTGACAGATTTCGAATCAAAATCTTTGATGCTAGGCGTTCCTCGGGCCTCATTTCTCCTGTGCCTTGTTAATCTTCGAAATATTAGCGCAGGATGTCAAGAATTATACCAAAAATACGTTTGATAATTTCAATGAAATTGTCCTATAACCATAATAAAAGTGCAATAAAATATGAAGTATTAATTCCGTTAAATCACTGATTTATTCAACATATAGGCAAGAAATCACTGATCTATTAAGCTTATGGACATGCTTATAGACCCAAATATACGAGTAAGCACATTCAAAAGGAGCGAAAGATGTGTTCGGTTGGCATTTTTGTATTTAAACATTTTCCACTAAACTATAACGTTTTGGTTGGTGGTAGGGCTGTTAAGTCCGCCTGGCTAGCTAGTTAGCTACCACCATCTTATCTAAGTCTGTCGCCATAACAACGATGTTTATGTACGTACAGTTTGAGATAAGATAGCCAGTGCCTCACTGGTTGAGAATTCCGGGTGAAGCGCGCTTCCACCTTCGGCCTTATTGTCACTTACCATCAGGTGAGATGAAGGCCAAGCGCTTACCCGTTGTACAATAAAAATAAAAATAAATGTGTTAAAGAAGTTTATAACTAACTGTAACTTTTCCTTTTCAGTAACTACCTAACCGATTCGCGTTAGCTGCATTACGATAATTTAATAAATTTTGCAAAATTTAATTGTAAATAAACATATATAGGTATCAAATGAAAAAGCATACGAGTACTAGGAATATTCAACTTATCGTGACCATTGTTTTCAATGGGCAATTGAACAGTGTGTTAGTCAAACGACTTAAATTCCAGTAAGTAAGACAAAAAGTAGGAATTCCGACGAAAAAGGCTAAGGACAAAGCACAGGGACGTACTAAATTACAAGTTTCTTTCCTCATTTCACGGTCATTAAAACATTTTTCCTGAATGCTCCGAAAATCGAGTCGAGGAAATGGGTTTATGCTAGAAGTTATATCGATAATGTATTTTAACATTGTTTATTGTTATAAGTTAAATGGAAATAATAATTATTGCATTATAACTTAACTCAACGACTCTCAAATAAAACAAAAGACAACTTAATGAAAACGTTTTTAAACTACGAATTTAAAAAAAAATACTTGAATCAAGTTTTTACCGTTTCACTGTAGCATGAGTAAAATGTAACACGTTGAATGCTTTCAAGTATAAAATTCGAAAAAAAACAAATGAAAATAGACGTAAAACCGTATTTACTTTTCACTGAAGCAAATGGTTTTCAAACATAGAATTCTAAAAAATAACAAAACAAAAGAAGACGTAACGTAAATCTCAAATCAGTGTTTACTTTTCAATGTAGCATCACAAGAAAGAAGAAGTATCTAAATGCGACACGACAAACGCTAATGTCTCATCCTTCGCATCGTTTCCTCGTGACGTTTCTACGGTACATTAGCAAACCTTCGGAGGGGAGCCGGGTTCGGTTCCCGGCGTGCACGCGGCGTGCACGCGGCGACACCCGATGACACATCTCGGAAATGTTTCATTACAATATTTTACAGATGTTGATTACGTTCCAGATATTTTTGTTTCGAGACCAATGTTCAGAGCAGTGTAAGTCGGTCATAATATCGCGTCGGGTTTATAAAAAGGCGTGCCGCATACTTTGCAGTTTGTAATAATTCTGATTAACATTAACATCCGGTAAACACAAACAAACTTACTTATACTTTTATACATATTATAAAGTTAGGTTTGGTTTAAACCTCACGAATTGTGTTTTATTTTTGTTCAAAGTAATTTAAACACAGCAAACGTAAAAGCGTGACTGATGTCAACGGGTGGTGGTGACTCTACCATCAGGCTGCCCTGCTCGTTTGCCCTTCAATAAAAAAAATACCGTATTTAGGAATAAAAAAGTCACACTTTAACAATGATGAACCTATTTAAAGAATCTCCCATCCAATAAAATTCGGCAGCACTCATGTTAATGGCGTTCTGACGAGTAAATCACGCACGAAAGCGCCACCGTCACTCGATCTCATACATTATTACAGATAATCTGGTGGCTTGGCCTACTTACGCCCCCACAGCCCTTAGCGTCTAATGCCGTGTTGCGCGGTAATTAATATAAAGGCAGACACTATTTATTTCATTAGTTGTGCGACTGTGACATGCCGTATTTCTGAGTTAGAAGTTGGTTAGCTATGTCGCCAGTGAAGGTAGAGTCGGGTGGGAAAGTCAGTTATTCGATATGACATGGTTTTTTTTTAATGTAAGAAGGAGGCAAACGAGCAGGCGGGTCACCTGATGGAGAGTAATTGCCGCCGCCCATGGACACGCAAAACCAGAGCAAAACCAGAGGAGTCGCAGATTCGTTGCCGCCTTTAAGAAAGGAATAGGGTTAAAGAAGGAATAGAAATTGTGAGGGGGGAAGAGGCCTCCGCAACTCTCACTGGCCGGACGAAACACAACAGCACCAAGTGCCATTATTTCACGCTGGATATTCGTGAGATTCGTGTGGTTTTTTTTTGTGTATGTGAAAAGAAGGTAATCGAGCTGGCGCATCACCCAATGGAAAGTAATCACCGCTGCCCGTGGACTCCCGACAAAATTAGAGAGTCGCAGATGACGTAGCCACGAGGAAGCAGTAACTACCTTCAAAGTCAAAGTCAAATTATTTATTCAATATAATAAACCTTTAACTAACTTGCAGTTAAGACTAAACAACTAATCTAACTAACTAATCTACTCTACCTACCTAACTAATCTACCACCAGTTTGGATTATGGGAGGGCCTTCGACTGAGAAGAAGCTGGCTAGAAACTCAGGAGGCCTTACTTTTTTCTCCCTCTAAGTAAGAAAAGTTTGAGGAAGCAGTAGGATGTTTGTGGAAGGAGTAGGAATTGTAAAGGGGGGGGGGGGGGAGAAAGAATACTACCACCCCTCTCTTCCCTTGGGTGTCGTAAAAGGCGACTGAAGGACTAAAGACTGCACATACAGCCTACATCATTGAGCGTAAGTTCATTACCTGTCACGCTGAGCACATGTGCAGTCGCTATTTGGTAAAAAGTGGTCTATGGCAGAGGACTGCTTTTGCGGTCCTAATTGCCTAGTCTCTGACTAACCATTCGGGGATAATAGTCGTGATTATATTATGTACCTATATAAATGTAAACATGAATGTACTTATCCAGTGACCTGACATTACTTAACATGCAAATCGCAAATCGAACACCATAACCTTCCACACTCTACTCTAAATCATAGAAGGCCATAAAGCATTATTCAAACAGCCACTTGTGTTCCCACCAGTACCATTTCACCTGCGAACGTATGCACGTTGAGGCTGGAATGGCAAAAATTAACTACATAAATTGCGCGAATCGTAATTTATGTGTGTTTGTTTGTTTTATACGTCTGCGCGGTAATTCCGGCTAGGTAGCGGTTCGCGAGTGGAGTTTCTTGTAAAGTAATTAGCTATGGAATCGTACATTTTAAAGTTTAAATAGCAACGCACCTGTGACTCTTAAACAAGTATAAACATAATATATGAGTATAATTGTTAATTAAGAAAAGACCTCGGTGAACGTTCTCTGACCAGCCCCCTTAAATAAAATAAATGAAGTTACTTAAATTAGCTTTTTAAAATACAAAAAAATCAAAATTTCTTTATTTAATAAACTTAAAATAAGCATTTTGAATCGTCTAAATTTTTTAGATGGATGCATGGGCACCCCCGCCCCACCCATTCAAGCTTTTAGCTGTGGCGAAAAACGGACAAAAAACTTCACAGATTTACTTTAATAAAGAAGTAACGACATTTACAAAACAATATGTCGTTACCAAATTACACAATATAGTAAAACTCTCGAGCCTTTGCAATTGCGTAGAGATATTGCGTCACTCAGCGTCTTTTACCGTTTATACCATGGCGAGGGCTCTGAAGAACTCTTTGACCTCATCCCTCCTTCTCCCTTCCTCCATAGGAGTACGCGTGCTGCTCTCCGGAGTCACCAATTTACAGTCTCTAACATTCCATCACGCACAAAGAAATTTGGTGACTCGTTTCTTTGTCGCACTTCCAAAAGATGGAATAGTCTACCAGCACACGTATTCCCTCCTACCTATGACATAGGGTCCTTCAAACGAGGCGTGAAGAAGCACTTTGTGGGCCGGCAGAGTGAGGGTGACTGATGCTACGTCTCTTACGCTGCACCAGTTGTCCTCGCGCCTGGACTTCATTTCCACTTAACATCAGGTGGAGTGGGGTCATTTGCCGGGCTTATCATAAAAAAAAAATAAAAAAAAATATACATATTACTAATATGTTATGCTCGTACATGCACTATGTCCATACATATTTGTCATTTACATAATCTTCCACTTTATAACAACCTTTACTTTTACGTTTTTTTAACATGGGCTTTAAATGTATGTAAAGGCATTTCAGTAATATTTAGTGGAAGTTTGTTATAAAACGTTACACATTTAACCAGGAAAGAGCCACCTGTTTTATAAAGTCTAAAACTAGGGACGGCAAGCTTATTTTTCCTACGAGTGTTTAAGTTATGAAGATAACAATTTTTAATTAATGTTTATTCATACTTCTTGACATGTAAGGTTTTCAAAAATAAATTGTGATACTCGTAAAGATAAAGATATATTTATTTGCAAATATGGGTACATGATTCGTGGTACAAAAAATTAAATTGATTCAGCCATATTTTACCACTAGGCATGCAAAAATATGTTAAACATAATAAAAATATTATAAATTCTGATTTATTATATTAATAAGATAAGTAATCAATTATTAATTGTTTCTCATTCAGGAATTCACTTACACTATAATATGCTCTATCTGCTAATAAAATTCGAAGTTTATGCTTAAATTTCAATAGAGGTAATTCTTTCCAGCACTTGGGTATTTTATTATAAATATCTGGAGCCATGCAATAGACACTTTTGCGCATAAGTGCTGTCTTAGCTAGAGGTCGACATAGTAGACTATTGTCGCGCCTATTCCGTGGGACTACGTCGGCTAGGCGTTCAAAACGACTTGGGTTAGACATTACAAAGACAGCTACTTCTAGTATGTATAGACTTGGCAACGTTAATATTTTATATTGTTTAAAGTATGGAACACAGCTATCAGTAGTTTTAAGTCTAAACATCGCTCTAATGCACCTTTTTTGTGCCTTGAATGCTGTTTCTTTTCCGGTCGAGTTACCGCAAAATATAATAGCGTATCGTAAGTGTGATACAATAGTTAATATATATATTTTTTAAACACTTCTTTAAGTGAGTCTCTAGACTTGAGGTTGTATATGGCGCGGACTGCCCTTTTCTGTAAAATAAATACATCGTCAATATTAGCAGCGGAGCCCAAAGAATTTACTATTCAAAATTCGTATGGGAATCATGATCAAGTACAGTGAAAATATATAAAATTGCTGAAATGTACCAGTGCACAACTTTTGGGGGCTTACCATTACTTTTAAAGGCATATTTAGTATAAAGTCGGTTTTAAAATATTTGGCATGAATAAATTAGAGAACAAAAATTAATTAAGGTCTGTTTACACACGTTTTGTTTATTATTTTATCGTTTTTTTGCGTCTTCAAATGGCATAGGTTTTATTAATTTAGCTCTGCTACATGACTATACTACGGCTTTAGGTTAATGTAGACGAAACTCTTGGCCTTTAATTAGAATATTTCGTTAATTCGTTATTCGCAAATGCTCTTAGTTTATTTATTCACGCAATTAAATCGCTTTCGCATAATCCTTTTTGCCGCACTCTGTTATTTTTCTCCATTTATTAAAAATCATAACAAGAGACTTTTCAAGTACAGTCAGTAACAAAACGTTTGTGAAAAAGCAATGAAAAAAAATATTCATCAGGCGAAACCACATAAAGTTTCAACTAAGGCCGTCGCCCATTGTCGCGTTCCTTTTAAAGATTAATAACGAGAGGGACACAAGGATGGAGACATTAAAACCTTTCAGGCAACAAAAGTATTTCTCGAGATAAAATGAATAAGAAATCAGGGGTGGCTAGCAGGTCCGCTCCGTCGAAAGGATGTAGCTACTGCAAACGTTTTCATGGACTCTTTTTTAACTAGCTAGCATGGTGAACTTCTTTATTTGTAATCAACTTTTGTTTTTGGTTGTACTTTAGGTTCATTCAAAGAAATCCGGATCTTACTACCCTCGGTGGAAATCGTATACGTAGTCAGCTCATACTTCACTTTTATAAATAAGTTTCTATTTAAACTAGATCAAAAAACGAGATAATAAGATTAATTTACATACACCAAAATCGTACTAATTAAATCATATTCATTATTAGCTAATTATGTATTTTAATACAGTACCATAAATTCATTGACCTGATTTCACCAATATCAAAATTACACGAGAATAGCTACCCGAGTATAAATTTACTACCTAGATTTATCATACGTTTAACTTGTATTTCATTTCACCACGCTAATGTAAAAATAAGTTACTCTCGCATAGTTACTCTGTGCTATTGAACGAACATAAGCGGATCGAACGAATGAGCGTATTAACCACCAAAGTATAGTTGCAATTTTTCTCGTACGAGAGCAAAGGCGCTTTACACTTTTTTATTTTCTGGTGTAACATTGTTTGTTTGACGTGACGTTTCTGACGATGTCATCAAAAAAAATGTTGTTGTTTTAATCTTCTATGTAATTTGTTCTTTCCTTGAACCATCTCGGGAAAGGGCCTAAAATAATCTTCGTCACTGCTATCAGATTCGTCAATCAACAATCTCAAACGACGCGGCAATTTTAAGTTACAATATTAATTTGAAGGCTGCTTCAAATGACATTAGTGACATTATTATTCTAAGAATACGGGCTAACACGGCCAAAATTGGCGGTATAAGAATTTACTCTAGTGTATAGTGACTTTATCATTAGGTAAAGCGTTGGTGAAACGTAAAGTTCATTTACACGCGTGTAAATAAGGATTTATTCTTAGAATAAGACTTATACTACTTTGGTGAAATCCACCCTAGTAACATAACGTTATAATTATATAAAAGCCTAGACGCCTTTTTGTCTTCATTATAATTTTATAACTCTATAAGTATGTATTTTTGTTGGAATTTATTACTTTGGTGGCAGATTAACCCTATTTTATATTGTATTCCTTAAATTCAATATAAACTTTTACAATCAGGATGTAGTAAAAGTTTTTTAAAGATTTTTCTAATGGTTGTTGCGAAAAAAATTCAGTCGCCAATTTCATAGCCCCGAGCCAAAGCAGCCAGTAATTTAAAAATGCTCGAAATGTCCAAAGGGTGCTGGGGGGGAGTGGGGGCGAAAGACGCTCACCTGGGATATTTTTCTTTCGTCCCATGAATACAAAGAGGCGGAACTGGTTAGCGTGGATCAGCGAACTTAAATCATCCTTTATCTACCATTCGGTTATGGTGCGACAAAAAGATGGTATTCAAACATTTTTCGTTATTAAAGGATGATGGAAACAGTATCAATTCTAAAACAGGTTTAATATTATTCCACTTTTTAAAATAACCAAGCTACTTTTTGTTTGGTTGTCAACTTAGTGAATTTATCATATGCTCTTGCTATTACTTTGAATATTGTTTCAAAATAAAAGTAATAGCGAGAGCTTTAGATATATTTACTAAGTAAGTACTAAATTAGTTTATTTATTATTATTAATAAATTTATTGACGTTACTAAATTGTTTGTGCAAACTCCTTTCTGCCGTAGGATATATTTTTCATAAATTTAAAAAGCTCTCTTCAAGTACAGTTATTTCTCTTTCGTCGCATGAGTTACAAAGATGCTGAACCTATGATTAGCCGTGGATCAGCCAACTTGATTATTTTTAATCTAGCATTAAATTTTTTCTACAAAATAATGTGTTTTCTGTCTCTAGTTGTTTAGTCTCCCGCATGTTCAATTAACATTTCCCTTTAGCCATAAACATTCACGATCGATTTCTCCGTCCATTTGCCTCCGATAATGGTATCTATCGAGAATAAGTCGTGTCACAGATTCCCGGTGGAGGCGAAACTTTTTAACGAAATTAAAATTCCATGATTTGGCCCAGTAAGGGCGGGGCGGCATCAAATCATCGGTTCTCGCTTCTGGCTGATTACATTATGCAAATGAGTGCGCGCCCCTCAAGTTTGTCATCTACACGCGACGCGGATGCTGCGCTACAAGAACTGTCAAACGTTCAATTGGCGTACGTCTTTTGTTAACGAAGCGCAGCGACGCGCGACGCTGTGTGTTATCAATAAAGTTTTTTAAAAGTACTTATCTTGAAAGCAAAACTGCTTTCTCACTTTTGCTAGATGTGGTTATAATAGTTTAATTTAATATAAACATGGTTTTACCTTATACGTTTACTTTTTACGTTACTTTTTACGAATTCGTAAAATGAAAGTTTTGGTGCAACCGGCTGTTAGTGTTTAGTGTATTGTTATGTTTATTTTCCACGAGTTTTGTTTTTCTATAATGCAGTGTATGCTGTTTTTATTTTTAATCACCTATTTTATTTGTCTTACTATTTTTTTTAAAGTCTCTATCTTGTAGAAAGTTTATTAAGAAAATGTTTTATTTTGATAATGCAATGTATTTTACAAAAAAAAACTTTTCTAAAAGTAAATGAAATTTTTTTGACGCCAATCAACAGGCTCAGTAGCTGGCCAGGCGGGTCTATAACAATCAACAATACCCAACTAAGCACATTACATAAAAATAATTGTATTTCGTAAGGGTAAAGTAAGACATAAATTCAATATCATTAACATCAGATGCCCTAATAATCGAAGCAAAACATGATTCAACATTTTCCCAGAAAGCTTCAAGCTTCTTAAAACATCTTCCTAAAAATAGGCAAGCCCTAATTAAATTGACAGCACTAATCCCTTCCAGCGGCATCAACTCCGCAATACGGTTTCCTTAAACAGATCTCTTGTGTAACGAGGTTTCATCGCCCTCGTATTGGGGACATTCCGAGATTAGCGAAAAGAAAGTATCTCTATCTCTCCGTAGCTATCTAGATACATATCTATTTTAAAAAAATCTTATTTCTCTCTCTCCGGGCACAGCTGCCGCCGACAGCCGATGGCGCACAATTGGTTGTTCTTTTTGCAGATGTCTTTACCGCAGAAACTTATTTGGTTTGTGGACTGCGTGGGATTTGTGAAAAATGATTTTTAAATAAATAGGTTTGATTGTGAATTGTGATGGTAAACGCAACCGGGTGTATAGTCCTTCTGAAGGGTTAGGAGTTAACAAGATGTGTTAATGTGTACATCCAGTAAAATAGTTGCTTAGTTTGCGAGATCGCAAGCCAGCTTCTCTGTAAAAATTACGTAACCGTAATAAAGACATTTTCAAAATAATACTTACCAAAAATTGAAAAAAAAATTATAACGTTATATTTATTTTGGTTTGGACAATATATTTAGCAGTGCTCCTGATCTGGTATGGCCCTGTAATCGTATGTATACCCTAGATAGTATACTTGCTTAATAAAAAAAACCTTTACATCCTATATTCAATAAGTATTTGTACACAACGCGAAACTTTTCAACACAATTCCAACAACTGTAAGTGGGTCAAAAGATATCAAAATTAAGCATAAAGTTCGTCGCGTCAGCAAGTCAGCTGGAACTGCCTTGGGCCCCGAGACGGCTCACTCCGGGTGCTAACGAGGCCGTCTGAGACCATCCATGAATTCTAATGTTCGTGTTAGTGAAGTTCTTTTTAACTTCGCCTGGAAAAAAGTTATGTCGTAGTAGGCGCCCAAAAAGTTTTTCCACCTTCGATGGTAAGTCCCTCGGCGGTAGACAGAAGTTGTGAGTTGCATAACATAGGAACAATACTGTTTTTGTAGAAATCTAAACACGATTTTGATCTTAATGTCATCAGGTGGTAAGTGATGAAGAGACAGAAGATAGATGCTAATAAAAATATTAAAGTCAAATTGAAAACAATATTAAAATGTTAAGCCCTTTTAAATCGTTCTAAAACATATTTTTACCTAATAAGTAATCCCACTTACGGTACTTCAACAATTCAGAACGTTTTTTAGCTTAAAAAAAAATTACTGTTTTGCGTGAAATGCAAATTGAACAAAAACTAAAGTTTTTTTTTTTGTTGAGCGGTTTCAAACAAATTAACCCTATTGTTAAGTATATTCTATATTAAACTGATCACAGCTTGAAAGAAAGTTGAGGGCCATAAATCATTTATGAGGAAAACCGTAGGCCGTCTGTCAAAACAGAGAGGTAAAAAATTATATCTGTCTCAGTGTCGGTACCCCACATATCAATCATACACCGAGATTGGATCACGTCGGAACCCTTGACGGTCTTATTTAGGTTACGCTATGACTTATAAGGAAGCGGCGCATATATCTCGACTTTATTAAGCGAATCTGTGTTATGTAAAAATTTGTTTGTTTACATCTTTTGCTATGGTCTCCTATCTCACCAGGAAATGTGCGTGATATATTGTATGTATTAAATACGCCATGGCGCTTGTTTAATCTACACTAAAAATCTTTTACCGTGTCGCGTTGCGGTAAAATAATACTACCACCCCCTCTCTTCCCGTGGGTGTCGTAAAAGGCGACTAACAGCATAGAGCGGCAATGGGCTCACCACATTTAGTGAAAAGTGGACTATCGTAGAATACTGCTTTTGCTGCCCTCATTGCTTAGTCCTTGACTAACCCTTCGGGGATAATAGTCGTGTTTATTTATGTTTTATGTTAAAAATCACAGAATCAAAAATAATCAGTCAAGATCGATGATACAATTCCATATTTCAATAAAATCGACTCTTATTTTGTATATTTTGCGTGACAGATAAAACGCCATATGCTGCTTTAAGGTATCAAGGCACATTTCAAACAAAAATTCAAACTGCTGATATTCATACAAAGCTTAAAGCAGGATTATTGACAATGAACTAAAATGTTAGCACATATTTACCTTTATAACTAAAATGCGTGTCGTGTATTTGTATTTATAAATCTGTCCTGATGTATAAATACACACATCAAAAGTGTCTAGGGATCAAGCATTTTTATGCGGATTTCTTGAGATTGAGATGTGGCTTTGTAATAAATTTATGATTTTATAAATTTATATGGATCTTTTTTGGTGCATTTCATAATTTGAAACAGGAACTTTCAATCAATTTCTAGTAAAAGATGAAAATCAGCTGTCAATATTTTCCCTATAAAAACATACAACGCATTGAAGACATTATTAGTGCTACTGTTTCCCTACTACTGATTAAAACCAACGTTATTATGGAGCGGCGACGTCATTTAAGCAGGGAAGAAATGCTCAGAGCCGTGGGAATGATAGAAGCTGGTTCCCGGCAACGTACTGTGGCTTTAGCTCTGAATACAAGTCAGAGTGTTATCAGTCGACTTTGGACACGTTACCGAAGCACTGGTACCGTGGCTGAGCGCCATGGAGGACGGTATCGCTGCACCACAAGAGTGCCACCACCACGAGACAAGACCGATACATTCAAATCACAACTCGAAGAGCTCCAACAATAACCGGCATGATGTTAGCCGTGAGGCTTCATCACTCTTCAGGGAACTTAATTAGCGACCAAACAGTCAGAAACCGCTTGCATGAAGTGAACCTTCATTCCCGAAGACCGCTAAGGGTACCACCTATAGCAATGCACAATCGTAGGATTCGATATCAATGGGCTCTTGAACACAGAAATTGGGCAGAAGAACAATGGCGTTTCGTGTGCTTTTCTGATGAGTCTCGTTTTGGTATAAGACCGGATACAAGACGTATACGACACTGGAGAACCCCTGGACGCCAACAGCGATTAAAATCCTGCCAGGAAGTCCATCCTTATAGTGGTGGAACCATCATGGTATGGGCGGGTATTTGGATCGGCGGAAGAACTGAGTTGATTTGGATCAGAGGCAACCTCAACGCTCAAATTTATGCTGAGACGATTGTATCAGACGTCATCGTTCCTCTACAAGTGCAAATCGGTCCCTTATTTCAGTTAATGCATGATAATGCACGACCGCACACCGCAAGAGTTGTAAGACAGACTCTCGCCGCAGCTAACATCAATGTCATGCCCTGGCCTGCTCAGTTGCCAGACTTGAACCCGATTGAGCATGCATGGGATATGCTACAGAGAAGAGCTCTGCCGAATATGGAGGGTATCCAGTCGCAAGAAGACCTTTTTTTGTTGTTGCAACGAACATGGGCGGCCATTCCACAGCGTGATTTGGATGAACTCATTTTGAGTATGCCAAACCGATGTTCTTGTGTTGTTAGTGTTCGCGGTAGAAACACGGATTATTAATTGTTTAAGTTACCCAATAAAATTTTAAAGAAAACTGTTATTTCAGTCTTTTTTTCGAACTTTAATGTTAGTGGTTCAAATGTCAAAAATCCCTTTATTAGGAAAATGGCAAATTTCTTTATTAATGCAATGGTGACTTGGTTTATCGTTACTGTAGACAAACGAAAACACTTTATTTGATGAATCCTTAAAGAAAATTTTAATTAATATCAATCAGGAGAAAAGTTATTGCAAAAATATATGTTGATCCCTAGACACTTTTGATGTGTGTATTTTGTAAGTAGATAGTAATTATACGAAGCTTCAATAACTGATCGTATAAACAGATTACAGAAAACCGAGCAAATCGGCAATAACAAAAAACCAACAAAGAAAGAAACAATCGGCTGTCGACGAATCCGCAATAAACACGCGAGCTCCTTCCTCATCCGAACTTGTTTGTTATATCTCTTAACAGCCATAAAATCAATAAAGAAAAAACAAACGCTCCCCAAATCGCATAAGCCGTTACGGCAATATCGAGCCAGGTGTTCCGCGTATCACCCCGCCAATACATCGGAACAAATGGATGGACGTGAGGAGAATGCCCGCAATGACCCAAATACTCCCAAATACGTCGGACGCGGCTGGGAAGAGGCAGCGTAAACAATTACGATTGGCTGCATTAAAGGGTCGGTAATGACGGCCTGTCACGACACCTAATCAATGTTGTACGCTCTTTTCTTGGGGTTAATTAACCGGTTGTGAGACGTGTTACTTATCGCCTCTGCGATCTGAAAAGCAGTTAGTTAACTTTTGGCCCGTTTTCTTAATTTTATAAAAAAAAATTAGTACCCTAAGTCCGGCTGTATGGTGACCACCGTTTATTTATTAAATTAATATTATCAGGTATATGATTACTACTATTTACTATGTATTACGCAAATAAAATACAATTTTACTGGTTTGGTCATGTAGATAGGATGAATGAAAAAAGTATTAAAAAAGTGTGCATGTGAAAGTGAACGGGATAGTTGGAAAACGAAGAGGCGGCGAAAGTACTTTCTCCTGCGGGTCTATCGGCTAAAAAATATGGATATGGACATGGACATGGCCCATATAAGGACAAAATTGTCAAATGAAACCCATGTCCATATTCATACTTTTTAGCAGATACAGGCGCTGGTCGTAGATGTTCTCGTTAAATTTCAGATCAAGAGTACTAAGTAGAGAGGATGGCAGGATATTAGCAAATGGAAATGCTGTGGTTTCCTACACCTCCGGGTAACACGCGTCTTGTATGTACAGATATTTCCATAAAATTCCATAATGTTTGCCTGCGCAACACGAGATATATGTCTCGGACGATATTCTCTCTTCCTTCGATGGCGGGAATGACAAACTATCTCAGTTACAGTTGTCAAAACTCGATAAAATTATGTTGCCTGTTAGGGTTTGTTTTTTTTTTTTTTTATAAAAGAGGGAGGCAAACGAGCAGGCGGGTCACCTGATGGAGAGTAATCACCGCCGCCCATGGACACCCGCAAAACCAGAGGAATCGCAGACGCGTTGCCGGCCTTTAAGGGAGGAATAGGTTTAATGAAGGAATAGGAATTGGGAGGAGGGGGGGGGGGGGGGAGAAAGGGCCTCCGGAACCCTCACTGGTCGGACGAAACACAACAGCACCAAGTGCCATTATTTCACGCCGAATATTAGTGAGAGGGTGGTATTACGCCGGGCGAGCCGGCCCAATGTGTGCTGCAACGCAGCGTGGCTCTACCACTCAGTTGGTGTCACTCATTTAGCACCACCCAGGGATCACGTGTAGGGTCTCAAGGGTAAACCTACCACAGACAAAAATACCACAGACAAGCAAAAACTACCATTATATCTATTTTTGACATATCGTGTATAGACATAACACGAGAAATTTTCTCGTGTTGCGCATTGTTAGGCCCGCAGGACCTCTGGATTTGAGGCTTACCAACAAACCAGGAGCCCTACTGTCACCTCTCAGCAAGCAATTATTAATCTTACTAAGTATGATTAAAGTAATAGGTACTGCTCTAATGTTGGTAAGGCCCCAGGTGATTAGAATTATCCTCATCCCGATATTTCCCGGAGGATATTGCCGGCCCAGCGAGCCACGCGCGCCGACTGTCCTCGACTGGGCCCGCCTGGGTTATTACACGCCACAACTGTGATTCGATAATTTGCGGGCTGGATGTCTGCGGAGATGGCTGGCCGTCTGTTTGCAAGGAAGAAACTGCAATAGAAAAGCTGTTTTTGTTTGCTTTAAATAGCTATTTTGTATTTACAACATACACCACTCGGGACCTCTTTCCTTAGGTGTCGTAAAAGGCGACTAACGGACTAAAGACTGCACATACTTCCAACAGCATAGAGCGGCGATGGGCTCACCACCTGTCACTATGAGCTTAAGTGCAGTCGCTTTTTGGTGAAAAGTGGACTATGGTGGAGGACTGCTTTTGCTGTCCTCATTGCCTAGTCTCGGACTAACCCTTCGGGGATTATAGTAGTGATTAATATGTATGTAAAATTATTACGAACTGAATGGTGTTTTTCGTTATTAACCATTCTTCGTGGACAGATAAGCAGCTACAGCAAGAAATAAAATGAAATTAGGATGTGTGCTAAAAGCCTCTCGCAAGATAAACTGATGCCATAGAAAGCGGAATCAACATCCTCTTTTAGTCGTAAAAGCTTTATTGTTTTATAAGGTAAAGTAATTCAAAACAATACTATTACGTATTTATTATTCCATCAAGAAAGCTATTATTCTATTATGTATCGGGACGACGTGCAATAAATACAAACTATTAGATTCCGCCATTAAGCCAGATGCATACTGGATGCCATTAAATTACAATGAACCTATTCCATGCCACAGCCATTATCTGGAGTAATGAACTATGTTGCATATATTAACGCATACTTACAATATATATTGTGCTACATACACACATAGGTTAACAACTATTATCCCAAAAGAGTTAATAAAATATTATGTATGCACGTAGGTAATTGTCAATAGTTTAATGCAATATTAACTCAAAACAAAAAAGAAAACAAGTATAAAATTCTTCTATTATTAAAATTTTTTTTGACAATGCTATTTATATGTAGGATAAAACGTTTACTAGAAAAATCCCATTCGAGCTTTCCTGAGATTGGTTGTTTTTTCGAGATAACATTTTATTCTATAAGTATAAAATTATCCCAACTATTGTATCATACTTTAAAATTTGTGTCCCCAAAATCATACTCGCAGGTCTACTTATAGAATACACCTTTTTATGAACGGGAGCTATGAACAATGTTCCACAAGATACAAAAATAACCCCATACGGCACGTATGTTCTAAAACAATCTATTTAAGTATACCATTACTGAAAGTAGCTTCGTTATTAGTCGAACCTCTAACTTACACGCACGGGGTCAAAACTAACAACCCCTTAAAATTTGTTTTCTATTTTTGGCCGGGAAATGAAGGGCGCACATGAATTGCCTTAGCTCCTGTAATAACAACACCAACCAAACGTTCAATTAACAAATGTTTGTAGGGCAGATTAGACGTTAAGCGGAAAGTGGGAAGGATGACAGAACACGCTAGACACGGGCTAAAGTGAGCCGCCCTCAGAATGATGCTTTGGGTTGTTACAATAGAATTATAACTAAAGCATAGAAGGAGTCCAAATTAAACTCGTATAGTGGTCCTATTTTCTCAAATGGGCCATAAACATTTAAAGAAAAGAGACAAAATAAGTTGCTTAAAAAAGTCAAACGAAAAGCAAAAAAAAAAATATTGAATACCCGGTCACCATTTATGATACCGAATCCAAAAGCGATCTACAAAATGTGCTTCGAAGGGTTGTCAAACGGAGTGCACATTCAGATGTCATAGCACTCCTTCAAATGTCATAGCACTCCTTCTAGGCTTTAGTTATTATTCTGAGGTTGTTACCTACTCTGAGGAGCCGCCAAACAAGAAATTAAAGTATTTTTTTCTCAAATAATAGCTTAGTGTGGTTAGCACATTAGCCAGTGTCAAGTATAAGAGATCGTTTAAATTTAAATTAAATTTGTTTACGCTCACACCAATTATCTAGACCAAGATGAGTATTCTTTTGAAACTCGGTAACATGGTAAGATAACGGATAAATATACATAAACATAGAAAAAACACCTAGACCCGAAATCAATTTAGAAAAACAGTTTTCTCTAAATTGACCCGACCGGGAATTGAACCCGGAACATCAGAGATGGCGCGACGCCAGACCTGGTGTGCTAACCACTCGACCACGGAGATCGTTAATATTTTCTTAACGTAAAGTAGATGATAATTATAGTGTTTATATGAATGTTTAATGTTAAATGATAATCTCCCAAAACCCATTGAGTTTCAATAAAGATGTGACACTTAACTGAGATCTCATACGGAATAGAAATTGAAGTTCTTATATTTGACACGTAAGCGCCTCCTGTTTACAAAAGTGGTAAGTTACAATTTGTCGATACAAGTTCACATGATTGAATTGTGAACAAAACTTGGCATCAGCATTCTCAGGCAGAATCGATATCTTTTGAAGCGTTTCGATACAATCGATCGCCGGTCTGCGTTGGTTGTAGAGTCGCAGAATACCTAAAAAGGCCCATTTCCGCCCCTCCTCTCCACAATTACAACTCCTTCCTCAAAGGTCCTTCTACTTAAGGACGGCAACGCATCTGCGACTCCTGTTTTGCACACCCGTTCATGGGCATCGGTAATTACTTCCCATCAGAAGAAAAAAAATAATTTAATTACAAAAAAATTAAATGTTTTCTGTTATATGCAATAAAACACGAGCATCTATACGTTCGGCTACCGACGACGCCTCAAATTAACCGGAAACTGATACATAGTAATTAAAATTTGTAATATTTTCGGGTGAAAATGAAACTGGGGAACAACGCCACTAACCCAGGTGATCAGCCTAACCGTTTGCATCTTTTTCACATAAAAAGGTATCTACGGAAGACCAGCGTCGTAGCATTACGTGATGCTACGACACAACGGTGAGTAGATGCCTTTTCAGTGTCGCTTATTAATATTGTTATTAGTAATTTTTATGTTGTGTTTTTTGATGCTGAATAAATTTATTCGGCATCAAAAAGCCAGACTCTTTTAACCGACATACCAAAGAGTACTTCCTCAGGCTGGACTCTTCATCCTAACCTTATACATTGAGCTATCACTCTGTAATGTATTTCCTCCGTATTTAGTCCATTTAGTCTATTTCTATCTAATTTTCTGATATTCATCAAATCTATATTTTATTAACATAGTATTTTTCTCCTCATACGTACTGTGCACTAGCCCTTAATTGTTTCTTCAATATGGTTTCTTTTGCCCAAAGGTTGCCTGGCAGAAAGTGCTACCTTAGCATTATGGCCGCCTTTTGTCGTACTGTTTTTCTTTGTATTGTTTTAAATTGTTTTTATAGTGCAATAAAGTATTTTTCATTTATTCATTCTTTCATTTCTATTCTATTCTATTCTAAAAATAAATGTGCTCTCCCCCTATCATGTGCCGTTTTGCGGTCTTCCTTGCCTACTTTTTGACTAATCCTTTGCCCTGTTATTAAGAGGTTTTTAAAAACCTATAAGCCGATTTTAACAAAACTTTGCATGCTAAAGTAAAATACAAAGATCTAAATAGTTTGTTGAAAATATTTTTTTAAAAACGTTAATTTAGCTGAGCTATTGCGATTTAAAGTTCACCATAGAAAGTTTAAAATCAAAATAACTCAGTTAAACAAACGTTTTTTGAAAATGTTTCTAACAAACTATTTAGATCCCGGTATTTTACTTAAGCATGCAAAGTTTCATTAAAATTGGTTTATTGGTTTTTAAAAAGTTCGACTTGAAATGTTGTATGGGAAAAAACGTCACACATGATGACAACATGAAAAAACGTTTGTATGGGAAACCGAAATGCGTAAACTCTTTAATAAACGAAGATGAACGTTACACTTTGGATAACATTCACGCTGTCTCTATCGGTCTTTTTTAACAAAAACGAGGCAGCCTCACTTTAAACCGAGGTGTAACATTTGGTACCATTTTTATTAATAAGACGGATTAGGTAATACGAGAGTAGTCGTGGGTGTATCTTCTTTCGCTTGCCCTGTTCCCATGTTATTTGGGGCCGGCGCAGTATGACGATGAATTTATTCTACAGAAATGGGCAGTCCGCGCCATATACAACCTCAAGTCTAGAGACAGTGACTCTCAGACAGAGTCTCTAGACTTGAGGTTGTCTAAGGGGCAAAGAAGTGTTTAAAAAAATCGATATATTAACTATTGCGTCACAGTTTATTTTTGAAAACCTTATGTATGCCAAGAAGTAAAAGGAGAAGGAGGATGATGATGTAAAAAATTGTATTTTAAATGTTCTATACAACAAAAAACAATATGAAAAGACATTTGTTGAAAATTGTGATCTTCATAACTTAAGAGGCCTTATTACATCTCGACTATGATTTTAGCGTAAAATGGCCAATTTTGGCGTTATAGATCTCAGAAACAAAAATACATTAACAATTATGACTTATTATATAGTGTAGAATAGCTATTGAAATAATGCGTAGCGTCCTCGCTTTTTGTAAATTTTGCTTAACTTTTTAATTAAACCCAAAATTGCAGAGAAACATTTTCATAAAGTGCACGAAGGTACTTTTTTGAGCTTATCGATTGAACTACTGAATATCTGCTATCTACGATAATATTATTGAGCAAAATTTATACCAGAGTAATTGTTACTTCATGAGGAATAAAGATTTTAAAATGAATTTATTATCCTATTTAGATAAAAACGATAAATACAACTGCAAAATTACTACAAAATGCGATGCGCCGGCCGTCCGAATTCAACTTATGCTCACACAATGGAGATTCGTAATATTATGCACAAATTTATTATCCTATTTCGATAAAAATGATAAAAACAACTGCAAAATTACTACAAAATGCGAAAATGGGCATTTCACGCAAAAATCACATTCGTAGGAAAAATAAGCTTGCCGTCCCTAGTTTTAGATTTCATAAAACTGGTGGCTCTTCTTGGGTAAATGTGTAACGTTTTATATTTATAACAAACTTCCACTAAATATTACTGAAATGCCTTTACATACATTTAAAGCCCATGTTAAAAAAACCCTCATGAGTAAAAGGTTATTATAAAGTGAAAGATTATGTAAATGATAAATATGATGTATATATACGAGCATAACATATTAGTAATTTGTATAACTTGGTAACGACATATTGTTTTGTAAATGTCATTACTTCTATATTATTATAAATCTGTGGAGTTTCTTGCGCCCGTTGTTCTCCACAGCTAAAAGACTTCCTGAATGGGTGGGGTGGGTGGGCTGGCGATTCAAAATGCTTATTATAAGTTTATTTAATAAATAAATTTTGAGTTTGAGTTTGAGTTATGTATTTTTCTTCCATACAACTCGGTCATTCGTCATCAAATCATCCAATCCCTTCTCACTCATGTCATCCCTCACACAATCCATTAAACTTTTCCTTGGTGTTCCTCTTCCTTTCCTACCTTCAACGCTTATATTCATCACTCTTTCAGTCACATGGCTTTCGTCCCTTCTCATTACATGACCATACCAGTCATGAGGTTATATGCATTTGTATATACGAATATATAATGAGGATGACACCTAAAAATAACCCACGAAACACAACAGCGCAGAAGATAACGTAGCCGAAATAGGAGCGCGCAACACAACGGTACGTACTACGGTACGTGATGTAAATGTCAAAGTTTTTCGCGTGAACTCGCTGAAAATTATATATTTCACACGTGCCCCGCGCGCCGCCGGGCTGCATCCCAAATAAGGACGCGGCTGAAAAATTTGGAAAACACAGTGCGCTATGTGGCCTGCTAAAGGAATTTTGTTACGCATGAAAATGTGTGTCGCACTGGCGTAATTAGCGATGCGCCGTTTTTTGTTTTTTAAATATTCAAATATAGAATTTAAAGAGTAGATTCGATTCTCGTGAATAGTCGGGTCGGGACTACCCATATAAGCCGACAAGTAGCAATGAAGAATGTTATAGGAGTTAGTGAAACAAAAGAAGTGTGTCGTGATCGTGGAAAAATAAGCTTAAATAGAAAGTACATTCTTATAAACAAAAAAAATATTATCTAAATCAGTTCAGCAGCCTTTGACTAATCGGGGAACAAGCATTAAAAAGCTAGTCGAGGACGTCCTTCTTTTTTTGAAGTATGTTATTTAGAATATTTAGGATTCACCTCCATTATATTTAGAGGTGAATTTATGCATGTTAGTTACTTTACTGTTTCATTTTAGTATAAGTTATGATACAGCAATAATTTATTTTCTGTATAATTATACTTAAATCAGTCTCACATTTGCAGTCCGTTCGTAATTACACCGCCGTTTTGTCTCCAACAAAGCTCAAAAAAAGTTAACTTCGGGTAAGTATCTACCTGATGAATACGAAAACAATCCCGTTAAAAGTCTAAATCCCACCCCTAAACACGAAACGTCATAGTTCACTAAAACCCAGTAGTAAATCAAACAAAATAAAGTTTTCTCATCTAGACTCCCCCAACCCCCTACTTTCGACACCTCGTAATTCATCTCGACCGATAAATCGACTCGTAAATTATTCCAAAATGCACCTTTGAACCGCTAATACGAAAGCGCGCCGTAATGTCCTTCTATCATTTCAAAATAAAAATTTATAGCAAAGTGCTCGAAAACGCCGTGTAATAACTCGATTTATGCGCGGATTAGATTGTTCAGTGGAAACTTTATGGTCGCTATATGTTAAATAACGTATGGTAACACCCAGTGGAAATTTAAAAATGTTGTGGCATTATTTGTTGAGCAGAATAACGCTAAAGTTTGGTTCGTTTTAAATTTTGTGGTAAATATACTGGAAAATACGTAATATGTTGAAGGTTATTTAAGAAGGTTGATAAGAGCCAATATCTCAAATTGCTTATGTCGAATGTTAATGAAATTATTATATGGGGAAGTAGACGACCAACATCTTAGTTACTGTAAAATCCTGCAAAGAGTTCAAAAAAAGGGTGAAATTAAACGTAAATAAAAACACAGTATATTATAAAGTAATTCAAATAATCACAAGTAACATATATTAAGATTATTTTGTTTACAGCTAGGTTGAGATGATACATTATATTGTAGTATAATCTAATATATTTATATAAAAAATAATATAAAATACCTACGAGTATAAAGTATAGATATAGTGAAAGACGTTCATAGCGACATTGTCAATAATAAACCGCAATGCTAATAAAACTTAAGACTTTATCGAAACGTGATCTCAATCGATAACTATTTCATTAAAACACACAGCGAAATATAATTTTATTGCGTCCCAGACCGGTTTAGATAATGAAATATCTTCGAACTTTAAGTGAACGATAAATAAAAATAAATTGACAGTCTCCTCCGAGACGGCGGTGGCGACACGACGGAGGTATTACAGGCATCCCACAGGACGACGTGCCTTGACTTTGGATTGAAATTAAGTATATAATTTTTTCCTATTGTAATTATATACTTACATACATATTTTCACGACTATTATCCCCGAAGGGTAAGTCAGAGACTAGGCAATGAGGACCGCAAAAGCAGTCCACTACATAGTCCACGTTTCACCAAGTAAGAACTGCACAATACATGTGCTCTATTGTAATTTATCGTAGATATAGGATAAAATGTTTACTAGAAAAAAACAACCAGTCTAAGGAAAGCTCGAACGGGATTCGAACCCGTGACCTTTGGATTGTCGGTCCACTGCTCTAGCCACTAAGCTACCGAGACCCCAGAAGACTCGTTGAATTTTTTCTAGTAGTTGATACGCGGCAAGCCAGCGGTATTACGTCACTGTGAAGTCTACCCTCACATTCGAAAGAAATAAGTACTATTGCAAGTATTTAACAATCGATAAAGACGTAATTACTTATAAATATCTTTATTATTAAAACTTTGCATTCACAATGCTATATAGATATAGGATAAATGTTTACTAGAAAAAAATAATAATATAGATATCATCCATCAATCCTTTCAATATCCTAAATTATGAAGGTTACATTACCAGTCTCGTGAAATTCAGTCTCTCTTCTCTCAGTACAAACTCTACAAGTATCAGAATTTATTCTAAAACCAGTTAGCTATTTCGGTATGATTAAAGAACAAAATCATTCATGGGTAATGGGGTATTAACCCATTATTAACATAGCGCTGCTTCGATAACATTATAATATTATTATAGTTAACTTATACTCAATCGAATAGTGAAAAAGACTGCAGTATTTTTATAGACTGCACTATTTATACATTTTGCAGCGTCGGCAACGCGGGATTTATACTCTGATGCTTCCGTCTTCCAAATCCACGGACTAGAGTTACTGTTTTCAACAGGCGAGCCGTACGTCCCTAGTATTAGAAATATAAAGATTACCCCTACACTCTTGTAATATATTCCTGACTCAGACTTGACTTTAAGTCAGTCGAGTAAGAAATTTATATGCATAATATACGCATAATCTATGTGGAATGATTATAAGTATGTAGGTACAAAGATAAAACACATGATAATAATTCCCTTAGTAGTTGACGAGCTCATACAGTTTTGATGTAAAATTAAAAATCCTGTCATTTACCACGTATTACACGCAAAAGCAAGTTGACTCGCGCCGTTTGGCCGCGAAATTGCGGCGACGCGCGTCAAATTCGGCGGATAATGAACTCATCACGGTGCGGCATTAAAAACCGGCCGAGGGCGAGAGGTTTTGTGTGATGAGGTTCCGTAGTAAACGCAAGTATCGATTCGACCAAAAAGAAAGGAAACGTAGAATAGTTTCAGTATTTTAAAATTTGAAATGCCCTTGCTGAGTTTCTTGCCGGCTCTTGTCAGTAAAAGTTCTTTTACTGCCAAAAGGCTTAAAGTATTTGTTGGCGCGTAAGGCACCAACATGCGACGTAGGAAAAGGAGTAAGATGGGAACGGGCTTACCGGGATTCCGTTTGGTAGGCACGGGATCGTGCTGAAGCGCAGGCTTGAGGGCGGCAACACACAAACACTTCAGTAGGGGCACTGGTGTTCGTTAAGCGTTAAGGGGGAGCTGGTAGTCCTAGCTCTGTCACTGCACACACTGCACACATATGGTCACGCCGGGCTGAGTTCAAGGGTGCGCGACGCGTGGGTTCACCTTGAGATCTCGAAGGGCACTGCTTGGGCGGCCGCGTGATGCCCGCGGTCTAATAAGTTCGTCCGGTACAGGCGTCATAGCGTCCGTGCAACGGGGTAGTGCACTCCAATATCCACTCTAATTGGCCGGCGTAGAGACGGCTGTCATTCGTCGTTGCGCTGGCGCAAACATCTTCCCGGGCCCCAGGGGGTAGGAGGGGGGGGGGGGAAGGAACGGAAGTTAAAGGGAGACTACAGCCTCGATTCGTGCTGTGTTGAGTTAACGTGTAGGTGTGTACATGATGAGCTGAGAGGAATGCACGTGTGTGATTGTATGAGCAAAATGGGCAACGCGCTAGGGCGTGCGCTGGGCATGTTACCATGCAGGCACTGAAAGAGTGCACTGGGCATGTTACCATGGAGGCACGTGAGTCGTGCACTGAGCATGATACCATATAGGCATGTAAAAGCGTACACTGGGCATGTTACCATGTAGACACGTGAGTCGTGCACTGAGCATGATACCATATAGGCACGTAAAAGCGTACACTGGGCATGTTACCATGTAGGCACGTGAGTCGTGCACTGAGCATGATACCATATAGGCACGTAAAAGCGTACACAGGGCATGTTACCATGTAGGCACGTGAGTCGTGCACTGAGCATGATACCATAGGGCACGTAAAAGCGTGCGCGCCGTGGCGCAACGCGCAACGGCGCAATAAAAGCGACCGCAATAAAAACAAAAATAAAAAGCAGACTGTATGTGTGTGTGTGTGTGTATATGTGTTGCAGGCTGATGTGTGGTATACGTGTTTGTACGGGCTTATTGTGTTGTGCAAAGGCGTGGGCTGATGTCATGCACCGTATAGGTGCGGGCTGACTACATGTGTTGTTTGTGTACTACTAACAACTAATTAATTTTTATTAGGGCACGAGATATAACTAGTAAAGTTACGGGAACAAATGAATTTAGGAAATGATGGCACAAAAGGAAAATAAAAAATGACTATCTTATGGGCTGAAATAGTTATTTTATATATATATAATATAGCGGACTGTATTAAAGGTAGGGGGCTTTACTGCTGCTGCGACCCATGCGGCTGTTTTGCGTGCGCAGACGCATGCAGCGGGCTGTCGATGGGTCGTTGTCTCGGAGTGTCACGTAGATGGGGCGGTAGCCACCGCGCCGCCGACTGTGGCTGGCTCTGCTGTATCGAGTCGTCCGGTCGGTGAAGGGACGTGTGATGTTCGGAGCTCCCACAGTCCTTGCATGCCTTCACCGACTTACACTCGTCCGGGTAATGTGGCCCGAGACAGCGGGCGCAGCGCTCGCGCGACACCACAAAGTCCCACCGGCCCTGTGTCGGTTGGGCATTGTAGCGGGCGCACGCTATGAGCTTGTGCCCCCTTTCCCTGCAATAGGGACAGTAGGGCGTATTTGGGCTAGGCCCGGCTTGCGCGTGCATTGTGTGAGCGTGTTATATGTAGTTGTATAGGCGTGGCACGAGTCGAGGCGAAAAAATCAAATGTGTAGGGTAGGGTGTGGACTGTTACTGGAATGTGGTATCCGACTCGTAGGATCATAAATGTTGGCGCGTAAGGCACCAACATGCGACGTAGGAAAAGGAGTAAGATGGGAACGGGCTTACCGGGATTCCGTTTGGTAGGCACGGGATCGTGCTGAAGCGCGGGCTTGAGGGCGGCAACATACAAACACTTCAGTAGGGGCACTGGTGTTCGTTAAGCGTTAGGGGTAGCTGGTAGTCCTAGCTCTGTCACTGCACACACTGCACACATATGGTCACGCCGGGCTGAGTTCAAGGGCGCGCGACGCGTGGGTTCGCCTTGAGATCTCGAAGGGCACTGCTTGGGCGGCCGCGTGATGCCCACGGTCCAATAAGTTCGTCCTGTACAGGCGTCATAGCGTACGTGCGACGGGGTAGTGCACTCCAATATCCACTCTAATTGGCCGGCTTAGAGACGGCTGTCATTCGTCGTTGCGCTGGCGCAAACAGTATTAATAAATGCTCTTTTTAACGAGAAATCCATAGGACGTACTTAAGTCAGCATTATATTTGTTATTAGTTCATAATTATCATAGTTCTTAAAATAATTAATATATTCAACGATAGTATTTTCAACTGCATGGCTCGAGTCTGTGGCCACCAACACGCATTTGGTATCTAGCATATACTTTATATCAGTCATCTATAAAATAATTGCTATAAAGCAAAAAATGTAACACCATTTATTTGTTATAAATTTTAGCGCACGGTACCCTAAAAACGATATCGGGCCAATGCGACGCGTTTAATAACCAGGGAGAACCCATCAGTCTCTCCGCATAACCGCGGATCGCATATTAAGTAGTAAGTCGTTTCACTTATACTAAGTGCTTTACTTATAACCTCAATATTACTAACAATATTGTCCGTTTTATTATAATTTTTTGTACGTTTTATGTATGATAGAGAGATTATACAAAACAAAGTAGAATTAAGAGATGATACAAAAAAAAAACATTAAAAATTGTTTGCCTGTAAAGTCGGTTTTACGGGCGAAGATTTTACGTGACAACGTCTTTTTCTCGGTAGAATATTTATTGATATGAATATAATTAAATTGCACAATAGGAACAAGGAATTGAATGAAAATAAGAATTGCACAAATTTATCATAGTTGAGTGGGAGAGAGACGCAAGGCATTCGGCGGGCCTCTCTCTCGTTCGGTGACTCATCGTAACGTTACCCAGCGTTACACTTTTTCATAAGTGACTCCCAGCCGCAACCTAATTTAAGACGTTGTCACGTCAAAAGTTATCAAAAATATACGAGTACTTACCTACATTTACGTAATAAAGAAGGGTCAGAAGAAGATAAACGCAACTCACGATAATATAGTTAAAATAAATAAATTATCCATGAATTCTCCTTCACTGTTGTGTGAGGTGTATTAGTTATCCAGTGAAAATAGTACTATTATGTAGTTATCCGGTTAGGTACGCTATAAAGGCCAAAGGTTTGTCAGACAGTAGGCGTTCAGTTTATTAGGCGCTGTTGCAGCGCGGTGCAAGTATCAAGGCTTTTAAAGGAAGAAGGGTGGTAATTGTCGTAGGCAGGAAACATTAAATTTTATAGGGAAATAATATAGATGAGCCTAGAGACTAAAGATATGAGGTACCTACCTAACTATATAAAGCGAGCGTTTGCTCGTACCTGTTGAAAAGAAAAAAAAGGAACAACAAACAGTTGTCTCTTAAAAGCATCCTAAAATCCTCACCGACTTACAAAAGTTGCGATAGAAACAGTAAAAACAAACGAAGAGTGTGAACAAAAACCGCTGAAAGCGCGTCTAAAAAAACAAACAGTTTCATATTTTTTAAAAAGGCTACAGCCGTAGACACAAATTTCAATTAAAGCGTACTGAACTTTATGTAAACCGTCATTAAGAGTAGTTTTAGCGTGGGCGCGACAAACAGAATGAAACAAATGGTACGCGTGTGATCTTTCGATGCAGTTGTATCGATTTTACATCCGGCCGAACCGAAAATATATCACTTACCGAACGCGGCGGCTGCGGTATTTACACAAATGACCTGGCGTTGCATAATGCTTTGGAACTTTGGAGGGTTACAATCCGGTGCATTATATACCGTAACAGTATTGCGAACGTACTTAGATCAGCCCCCTTACTCTCGAAACCGATCGCTATTGGATCGAACGGTATTGTGATTTTCGTATTTTTAAGTTACGACACCAGCGCTAATTTGGATTCGTTCCATAAATTGTTTTCTGAGGTTTAAGCGAGCACTACACATTGAAATGAAACACTTTTTTACGGATTAACTCGCGTTTAATTTACTATTTAAATATACTATATAAAACTATGTAAATAGTAAATTAAACGCGAGTTAATCCGTAAAAAAGTGTTTCATTTCAATTCGTAACATAAACTTAGACAATTAAACCAAATGCTCTAAGACCATAAACCAACAAGCATGTATGAAGAACGTTATGAGAGCAAGTGAAGCAAAGGACGCGTAGGATCGTAGCAAATGGGAAGTAGTTGTGACGACACAATATTAACGCTATAGAACCAGAAAGAGAAGGAGACAGATTTCCTCCCAAAAGATTGACTTGCTGTAAATAGAGAAAAATGGACAAAGCGATGGGAGATGATTTATAACATTGTTGTGAGAACCTTTGTGTGAACAGTAATAAACAGAACATTTGTGCGCAAACGGTGTAATCATTTATATCTCCCATCTACTGCTGCTGCCATCACCACCAACGTGACTTACGGTATATTGTGGTCTCTGGCTACGCCTCTGGAAAGAAGGCGTGATGTGTGTACGGTCGAGGTCACAGTCGCTTTACCATTATGCAGCGATTTTCGTATGAAGCGCACCGCCCGCCCGGGTACGTGCCCGTACCAAATAGACGACGCGGTGTGCAAGGGATTGTGACCTTTAGACTGGTAAAGCGACGGAGTCCGCGATAGTACATAATTATTTATATATTATTGTCACTTTAGTATTGTTTAACGCTATAGAACTAAAAAGAGAAGGCCGATGGAAACGGACTTCCTCCCGAAAGATTGACCTGCTGTAAAAAAAAGAATGGACAAAGGGATGGGAGAAGTTTCCTGTAGTGGAATACAATATATATGTACATAAAATCACGACTATTATCCACCAAAGGTTGGTCAGAGACTAGGCAATGAGGACCGCAAAAGCAGTCCTCTGTCATAGTCCACTTTTCACCAAATAGCGACTGCACAAATGTGCTCAGCGTGACAGGTGGGGAGCCCATCGCCGCTCTATGCTGTTGGATGTATGTGCAGTTTTTAGTCTGTTAGTCGCCTTTTACGACACCCAAGGGAAGACAGAGAGTGGTAGTATTCTTTCACCGCTACACGACATTTATAGGTATACCACCAAATCCATGTGGCCACCCACAACGTCTTATTCACGCCATATTAATTTCAGCCTTAATTTCCTATCGTAGAGCTGTCAAATGACAAATGACAATCGTTAATCAGCTGTCAATTGGTGGACCGTCAATGTTGCTGTATTATCTGTGAGCAGATAAAACGCACATGACTGGCATCTGTCCAAATTGTTGATAGAGTAATTACTATGCGCGGGACGAGCGTGCCACTACGAAAGTAATGACTGGATAGAGAGCGTGTAATAATAAACTTTGCGGTTTTAATTGAATTCGCTGTAGCTTTAATGAACTGGTTTGACTTCATGCATTTGAGCATTTCACTAAAGGCTGTGGTTAGAACTGTAGCTATTCAATTGTTTCACAACTACGGTAGTTAGTTGTATTGTCATTATGTAGGAGGTAGATGGTGCAGCGGCCAATACGTTACGTATACGTAGGTTTTTAGAGTGGTAGAGCCACGCTGCGTTGCAGCACGCATTGGGCCGGCTCGCCCGGCGTAATACCACCCTCTCACTAATATCCGGCGTGAAATAATGGCACTTGGTGCTGTTGTGTTTCGTCCGGCCAGTGAGAGTTCCGGAGGCCCCTTCCCCCCCTCCCCCTCACAAATTCCACAAATTCCTTTTCCTTCCTTAACCCTATTCCTTTCTTAAAGGTCGGCAACGCATCTGCTGCGACTCCTCTGGTTTTGCGGGGGTGTCCATAGGCGGCGGTGATTGCTTTCCATCAGGTGACCCGCCTGCTCGTTTGCCTCATTCAGATATTAAAAAAAAAAAAAAAAAAAAAAACGTTTGATACCGTACCTAAGTTAAGCAACTTTGCCATTGTTCTCACAGAATGGGTGATCATTAGGCTTCCCGTTTATAATTATAACTAATAATACCCCGTAAACTATAACGAATTTTCATAAAAAATATTTTATTCACACCTTTACGTCCCGACTATTATTAATTATTACAACCATAACAAACCGGATTTAGCCAAATAGGTACAGTCGTTATCAAGTGATGCGCGAACATACTTTCGTGGCAATCGATTTTCATTTATATAGAATAGAATACCAAATAAATCAAATCTTATCCTACTTTAAGTATCTAAAAGTTTGCTCCAACTATCTATAGGTACCAGGAGAGCAGACGCACGTAGAAGTTCTCTCAACTCCAAAGTAGGCCAGCCCCATCGAAGCTCGCCGCTCTAAGACGGCCAAAGCTGTAAATCTCAGTGCAGTTTATGTTGGCAAGCATCGTGAGATAAGCTGTGGCGTTCAGCTGCCATGGACACTGCACGAATCGACCGGCTAAAAGGTTACGACGAATCCATTGAAGGAATGTTGATACGCACAATCATGTTGATAATTTACCGCATCCTTGTCACATACTCGTAGTGTCCTAAACAAGTACAGATATCCGTCAAGCGGTATAAAATTAAAACTTCGAAGTATTAGCACACGAGGCAAATCTCCGGGATTTTTTGTGTGTATAATGTTTTTTATGCTTATATTTTTGTTCAATAAATTAAAAAAAGAAACATATCGAATAATAATAATATTAATAACCTTGTCCGCTCAGACAAATATCTAGCCCAAGTTTAACTTCTTTGGAAACTTGTTTAAATGATTAACTAGATAACGGATTAACAAACATAAACATAGAAAACAAACCAGACCCGAAATCAATACTGAAAAACAGTTTTTTTCTAAATTGACCCGACCGGAAATTGAACCTCATAGATGGCGCGACGCCAGAAGAAGTTTGCTAACCACCCGACCACAGAGGCCGTACTCCATGTAACGATTGAGGTGATGATGATAAGTTTGGTGAATGTTATGCCAATTTTAGGGTTCCGTAGCCCAATGACAAGAAACGGAACCCTTATGGATTCGTCATGTCTGTCTGTCCGTCCGTATGTAACAGCTACTTTTTTCCGAAACTATTAGAACTATAATGTTGAAACTTGGTAAGTAGATGTATTTTGTGAACCGCATTAAGATTTTCACACATAAATAGAAAAAAAACCAATTAATTTTGGGGGTTCCCCATGCTTAGAACTGAAAAATTCTCATAATTTTTTTTTCATCAAACCCATTCGTGTGGATACCATATCTATGGATAGGTCTTCAAAAATGATATTGAGGTTTCTAATATCATTTTTTTCTAAACTGAATAGTTTGCGCGAGATTTTCTGAGTGGTAGAGCCACGCTGCGTTGCAGCACACATTGGGCGGGCTCGCCCGGCGTAATACCACCCTCTCACTAATATTCGGCGTGAAATAATGGCACTTGGTGCTGTTGTGTTTCGTCCGACCAGTGAGGGTTCCGGAGGCCCTTTCACCCCCCCCCCCCCCTCCCAATTCCTATTCCTTCCTTAAACCTATTCCTCCCTTAAAGGCCGGCAACGCGTCTGCGATTCCTCCGGTTTTGCGGGTGTCCATGGGCGGCGGTGATTACTCTCCATCAGGTGACCCGCCTGCTCGTTTGCCTCCCTCTTTTATATAAAAAAAAAAAATACACTTCCAAAGTGGTAAAATGTGTCCCGCCCCCTGTAACTTCTAAAATAAGAAAATGATAAAACTAAAAAAAAATATGATGTACATTATACCATGTAAACTTCCACCGAAAATTGGTTTGAACGAAATCTAGTAAGTAGTTTTTTTTAATACGTCATAAATTCATTAATTTAAAAAAAAATACACTTTTATTAAAACATCGATTAAAGATACAACGAACTACAAGAACTTTTATATGATGTTACTTGCTGCTACGGAACCCTTCATGGGCGAGTCCGACTCGCACTTGGCCGGTTTTTTTTAAGATATTGAACCGGCTAACAACCATACGACCCGCCTGATGAAAAGCGACCACTGCCGCCAGTGGATTTAGTACCACCTTAAAACCGGAACAGATTATCGCAAAACAATGCGCTTGGCAGAAGAAATAGTAGAATATATTTAAAGGTAAATAGTTGCTTTAAACGTTTACACGAAGCAATTAGGTAGACGAATAGTTGATTATCAAAGTAAAGAGTTGTGGCACTATCGAGCAATACGGTGGGGCGTGATGTAATGATCACAAAATTACAAGTATCTATCAGGTGAAGAATTAAAATAGTCCTTGTGCAAGTCTTACCTTGGTGTCTCCCTGGCTGGGCTGGACTGCGTCTCCTGGTGGGTGAATGTTGCCATTTTGCGGCGTTTTTTTTATAGCAACTTAAAGTGTTACATCACTTCAAAAGTTTCTTGTCAATATTGCACTTCAATTCAAAGTATAACAACGATAGTAAATTAGTAGGAACATTACCAGTGTGAGCTGTAAATGCACAAGGAAAAGATTATCATCACAAAGTTAGGTACTTTTCTTAGGCCTATGTTTTTATATTTTAGTTAAAACCTAGTTAATTGCTGATTTAGTTGATTATTTAAAGAAACTTTTTATTACACTGTGCACAGATTTCCTTTTTATTTTTGATACGTAATAATAAAACCTAAGTAAATTACGATGTAACTGTGTATGTCTTAAACTATAAAATAAATCATTCCAACTAACAAAAAAATCTTAACTAAGAAAACCAGTCCCCATTGCCTAGTCTCTGACTAACCCTTCGGGGATAACAGTCGTGATTATATGTATGTTTCTATCCAAATAAATATGATAATTATAGTTTTCTGAGGTTTAAGCGAGCACTACACATTAAAATGAAACACTTTTTTACGGATTAACTCGCGTTTAATTTACTATTTAAATAGGTTTTGACTATGTAAATAGTAATAAACTATTAGTAACTATTAACTTGAACGCACCCGGTTAAATATAAAAATGATTGACGGTATTCAAATAAATTCTAACAATGAGACGACCAACACCTCAGTCTCCCTGTGACCACGGACCCTGTAAAGGGTTCGAAACGTCAGGATAATATAAAAACTTTGTAAATAGTAAATTAAACGCGAGTTAATCCGTAAAAAAGTGTTTCATTGCAATGATAATTATAGTGAAGTAGGTACATCCGATTGTTATTTGGTTTAAAAATTTATGAAAGAGATAATTATTTTAAATTTTAATTGTTTGTTATTAACTTATTCTGTATAAAAATATTTGCATACATCACACCGCGTTCTAGAGGGGTGGCAGACCACATCTTGTCATAATATTACGATCTTAATACACTAATTAAAATACTTAATGAAATTGAATCCAATTGAAATCGAATAAGCATCATTAAAAGCGTCTACACACGTTAAATTCCGGCGCGTTTTGACGATCCATAAAACGCAATATTGTACGCCGTAAAGTTGGCTACAGATTGTGGATTTATTATTGAAGTTAGAACGGTTGTTCAGTTAGGACAATGTGAACTGATAGGCGGTATACTAACTTTGTTAACTAATTTGAATTAATATGACTTCCCACAATAAGATATTTTACAAAATTTGCATGTAATTCAAGTCAAATTTTTAACTGTACCTAGTAGACAAAACAACAAATAGATAGATTTTTATCTTCGGCCGTGTAACATTAACACGTGTATTGTATGTTTAATATATATCTAAAATGGCCCTTAAATTAAAATGTTAATAGGTAATAATTTTTTTATACCTACAAACATACAAATAAAATTTTTACCGTAATATTTTTTTATCTGTGGTTTTGTTAGTCAACGTTTTGTTACTTAAACATTATATATTATATACGAGTAGAATGTCTTTAACAAACACATTCTAATAATTTATTTATTTATTATAATGTTTATTTTTTAGGTTATACCAATTTTTATGTTTGACTCTTCTCAAATAATATGTAGGTCAAAAGTCGTAGACAAAAATAAATGTATTGAATCATGCCTACCTAAAGCGAGCATCAAATCGTTTAAAATAGTTTTTATATTTACTTAACTTTGTTTAACAGCGCGATTTTATGATTACAAAAATATTATGATAGTATATAGTACGTATATTTAAATGATACCATTATATTTAAATTGACTTGCTTGAAGACTACCGTTCACCCAAACACTACGCCACGAACGAGCAATCAAACGCTAAGTTTACAATCGCATGATTTAGTTGTAAAAGCCATAAATCTCCCAGGCCATAATTCCTGATTTGTTGAGTATTCAATAAGGATTTGTTTTATACGCCAATTTGATGGCCAATTCCACTGGCTATACGAATTATAAAGCGAACAGATGTCGCAATGAGAAAACTAAACCTACAGCAATAGTACCTATATTTATGCATACCAAACATTATGACACTGGAAAATAAACTGTTATAAATCACATGTGATTCACGGATAATGGAAAGTGTTAATAAAAGTGTATGTTGGGATCGGGTGTTGATGAAGTAGCTGTTGAATTTGAATAAAGGCTCTCACAGTAAAACTAGATACTGGTATAAAAACTGTACTGAGCAAAGAAAACAAAGTTGGTAGTGCACCTGACCCCAAAAAGATGCAGGTTCAAATCTTATAAGTGGAAATTTCAAGTTATGAGTCTATTAAATAAAAATATTGAAAATAAATATCACTCCAATGTTTTGTTACGTTAAAACAACATGTTTTATATTATGCATAATTAAGCATTTTACATACAAAAAAATGTACATAACAATGAATCTATCGTTTTCACAGAGGTCTACGGGTTGATTTCTCAGGGGTATCTACTGTCTATCAATATTCATTTTAAAGTATTCGGTTGGTGGTGTAGCTTGTTCTAAGGCCGCCTGGTTACTTACCAAGTAAGTCTCTCGTCATAAAAACTATTGTATTATGTTGTAGCATTGTAAATTTTTGTTATTTTTTAATTGTGTCTACGAACTAACTAAATTTTCTTAAGCACAAAAGTTTAATTAGAATAATGAGTATGATTTTATTATGAGTTGGTGTCTGTTTAAGAAACTTAAAAGAAGTAATGTTTACACAAAGTTTTGTACAAAGCATATTAGCTAAATACTTGCTGAATAAATTAAAACATTCTCTCAAAGAAAAAACATTCTGGCAATTTGAGAGATGAACCCGCTTCCGATAAAATAAGCCCGGGTATACCAGGCCGGGTAATATCTCAGGAATTTAGACGTTGGCTAATGGGCGACATTCCTTCCTCGATTGCTAAGAAAACTTACGTTATTATTACAATGAAACGAATGTACTTCTTTAAAGGTTTTTTTTTAATAGAAAATGGACTTCGTGGAAGGCAAAATGGGTTGGACAATTTGGACATGGTTATGCTTGACGAAATTAAAAATTATGTAAAAAAGGTAGGTTACTACCTACCCTTAGAGCATAAACAAATTTTATTATCTTATACCCAATTAACCTAATTAGAAATAAACAAATAAACAAAAAAATGTTTCCTTCAATTAATATTTGAAGAATGCTTACACGTTTTTAAAATCAGTTTACAAGATTAAAAACTAACTAAAACGTAATAGAAAACAAAAAAATAAGTTAACAATTTAAATACACATTATCAGCGATTAAATGAGTATAAATATGTTCTTGTGACCCTAATTAATCACTTCATTAATTACGTCCCTTTCAAAAGTGTGACAGGTCATCACCTCCCATTTCTCAGGCTGACCCTTACGGATGTGGCGTAAATAAACCAAGTATTACGAGACAAATCTGCAGCGACCCTCGTTAGGGCTCGCCCAACGAATTTCGATCAAGGCGGCTGACGGTCAAAACGATAGAATCATTTATAGCGCTCGCTAAGTTTCCTGGCAGATTTGTATAGCATAATACAAAACTGTCAAAGAATTTTAAATGCTATAAAGTTATAGTGCCGTTTAATAATTAAGTAGAGGTGATTCGAATTCACGTTATTTGCTTACGGCTCTTCAATTATTACTATTTACTGTCCAATAAAATGTGAGAGTTTTTTTAATGAATTCATCTTTACTTCATTAAAAATACTAACCTTAACAAACTGTTTTTATATAGGTACTTACTTCTAGTGTTTTTTTATGGTATCACATCAATGTTTACTTACTTATCAGTTTTGAGAGAAAATAATTAATATAAGTTATTCTAATTATTAGTAGTTAAAAGGTTGCAAGCGGGTATCTGCTATTAGGCTGATTTCACAGTCACGCGTTTGATCAGCGCCGGCCACGCGCGCGCTTACAATTATCATTACACTACCTACATAGTAGTTGCGCGTTTGAACTGCGTGCGTTACTATGAAACGCAACTACTATCTAGTGTAATTGTAACCGCGCGCGTGTGGCCGGCGCTGATCAAACGCGTGACTGAAATCAGCCTTATACTTTTCTATTTTACAATTGTATGAAAATACTTCGTATCTGAACTTTAACATAAAAATGTTAAAGCTCAGATACGATACGAAAGTTGCAGTTGAATTGTGTCAAAATTCTCGTCGACATTTTGCTAAGACACTGTGTGGCGACGTAAAGACGACAGTGCCAGAATAGGAGCCCTGCTTATCATTCCATAAGACGGCCGACTTCGCCGGCAAGTTTAATTAATTTATGAATTAAAGGAATGGCGCTTATCAAAATTTCAGTGGCCGGTCCCGCCGAGCGAGGTGACGAATTAGCCCCTTCATAAATAAATTTCTCAACTCCGGTTCGGTTAATTTGTCCCTTAGACTTTTTAGAAATTCCGCCATTGTTTGGCCTACTTTTTGTGCTGGTGAGAATGAACTTTTGGTATTTAAAAATGATTGAACGACTTAATTTGGACATGGTATGGCAACACTTTTTTTAAGAAAAGAATTTGCAGTTGGCAACTTTTTTATACTGCTAGGAACTAGGCCTTTATTATCTTACCAGATTGATGATACTAAGGCCAGGTGAATGCGAATTTCTCCAGGATTCCTCAACAACTGAACTAGCTATCTTATCTCTTACTGTCGAAACAAAAGCACAGCCGCATTGATGTTATGGCGACAGGATGAGATAAGATGATGATAGCTAAGCCCTACCACCAACCAAAGAGTTTACAAACATGTACGCCCCGCGGGGAACCGAACCAGGGACTTTTGGGTCGTAGACCGAACACTAGTAGACCACAGAGGCCAGAAACTCTAGGTCGTCTTTGAAGGTTAGGAACCTTGGCTCAGGTTAACCGTATTATGGAATTGGATTTTGCATTGCCATCGTTTATATGCAAATGCTTTCAATACAGCTGGACGTAAAAGCATCGGACTGCGTCTGCTAGTTTGTTGCATAGGCTGGAAATCACTGTGGTCGATAGAGCTTCGGCTGCTATATTTTATGTATTTTACATACATACAATACATTCTGTCAAAAAAGTTTCTGGAACGGATGATTCGTTTATGATTCCAAATTCAGTCTTTTGTCTTTTTTAGTTGTTATTAGATTGGCACAACTGTTATCCATTTTGGCGCGGAGTTTGAGTTACATCTGTTATTTAGATTAAATACAGTGCTGTTTTAGCTAGTTAATATCTAGTAGAAGACTTAGAGGAGAATTCGCAGCGAGAACTGAACTCAATTCTGGAAAAAACGTTTAAAAAATGTTTTGATGATTGGATTATTTGTTGGCGTAAGTGTATCGCTTCTAAAAGAGCATACTTTGAAGGCGATAAAATAAATTTGGATGAATAACTAACATTTTGTGTATTATTGATATTTTTCCGGTTATTATCCCCGAAGGGTTAGTCAGAGACTAATGAGGATAGCAAAAGCAGTCCTCTACCATAGTCCACTTTTCACCAAATAGCGACTGCACATGTGCTCAGCGTGACAGGTGGTGAGCCCATCGCCGTTCTATGCTGTTGGATGCATGTGCAGTCGCCTTTTACGACACCCAATGGAAGAGGTGGTAGTATTCTTTCACCGCTACCCGTATTTATTTATTTTAATGGAAAAAAAGGCAAATGAGCAGGCGGGTCACCTGATGGAAAGGAATCACCACCGCCCATGGACACTCGCACAACTAGAAGAATCGCAGATGCGCTGCCGTCCTTGAGGTAGGAGTAGGAATTGTGGAAGGGGGAATGAGGGGGAGGGAGCAAGGAGATATGGGCCTCCGGTACTTTTACTCACCGGACAAAACACGAGTGCTATTGTTTTACGTCAATATTCCGTGAGAGGGTGAACTCTCGCCTCCCCCTCTCCCCCTCGAAAGTTTTTAAAGTTTTTAATTTTGTGGATGTAATGAGCAAAATGTACCTAACATTTTGCTCAACGAAAGTTCATTCTACAAGAGTGTTAAATAAAGCATGCAATGTCCATAATGACTAGGGCAGCATGATACAACTTTTGCATCAACCCAGTAACTCTGTTTCATGCAGGTTCCACTATCCCCGTACGCCATGCTGCATCGCAAACAGCGAGGGGCGATGCGATTTGCGGGCCGTGTCACTTGGCTACGCAAATACGACTTGGCTAAGTACTGGGCGTATATTCGGCGGGTATGGTGCAACAGAAACGGTGATGTATGACTTCGGTGGTTACCTATAGTTTGATTTTCAAACACTGTTTTTGCGTTGAAATAACGCCTTTATGTAAAAGTTTATAAGTAAGTAAAACTATAAAAAACTATAAGATAAAACTATAAAAAAATATTATCAGATGTAGCATAATGACTACCTCTAGGTGGGTGAGATGTGACATATTATTGTTTTAACAATAATTCATTGTAGTGTTCCACGTTTTAAGTAGTGAACGCTTAAAGAACTATAGCTGTACCTTTCTATTGCCTGAAAACCCAGACACGTAAAAGCGCCTTATACAACCAATGACAAATACAAAAAGTCCTCTACTACTGAACCATTTCCTATGTTTATTTAATCAAGAAGCTGTCCTACGGTCGTTTTACGATTATGGTACTTCATAAAACAGCTTGGGTTGTAAAATTCATTAGCGTGTGTTGTTGGATATCGTGTTTATTGCACGCCGTATCCATTTTAAATTATGACGAGTGAAGGGGCGTTGCAAGCGGTGAGTTTAGGTGAATCGAAGTTCTGGAGTAATGTACAAAAAAAGTGCTTAGGTACTTTATACATATTACCCACGACGATACAACACGACACAGTCCACTGCCATAGTACACGTTTCACTAAATAGCAACTGCACATGTGCTCAGCGTGGTAGTGGTGAGCCCATCGCTGCTCTATGCTGTTGGATGTATGTGCAATCTTTAGTCCTTTAGTAGCCTTTAATAACACCCAAGGGAAGAGATGGCTCAATGTCAAGAATCAATATTATTCAAGTTTTTTTTTAATGTGACACGTCATAGTGACTACATCCTGCCTGATGGTAAGCAGCCGATGCAGTCCAAAATAATGAGAGCGCTCCTAACCGTAAAACAAGCACGGTAACAAGCGCACCCATTCATGACGGCCTGCATAAATGCCGGTACACGCCCCGTTTAAAAGACCCGGGATTATAGGAACTGGGAAACACATGCGCCAGCACAGAATTCCAAAACAGAGAAACGACTTGCCAATGTTTTGGTACTGTGCTGATATTCTGCACAGTATGATGGTGGTTCCTAAGATCAGCACGTGTAGTCCGGGACAGGAAAGGAGAGGGCGGCATTAGATCAAAAAGTTCTTCAGAACACTCTCCGTAGTAATTTCGGTAGATGACACTGAGATAAGTAATGTCTCTACGCAGCTGGAGATCCTCAAGAGAGGCTGTAACCTCAGCATCTCCAATAATGCGTACCGCTCGCCTTTGCAGTCTATGAAGTGCATCGAGGAGGTATTTAGCGGAGCCGTCCCATAGATGGGAACAATACTCCATACTCGATCACACCTGAGTCTTGTACAGCAAACAGCGCTGCTCGGGAGCTCGGTTAGGCCATGTTTAGGTTACAACACTTATGAATGTCATTACGCCGTCGGTTCGTAAGTCTATTTATGGGGCGGGAACCTTGTACCGAGAGAACCGGCAAGAAACTTAGCAAGGGCATTTCTTTTCTCCCTTTCTTTTACAGCGTCAATACAAATTGCAAAGTGGCCTCCCTACCATAGAAGGACATTTTCCATTACAACAAAAAAACATTTAACACAACACATACAAAAGAATATCCATGCCTGCAAAAGTATCTGATTATTGGTGAAAGGCTTAAATGTGCCTATAATATGCCTTTCACCAATGATCAGATATTTTTGCATCATCACATCTTAATACTGGTGACTGTACTCGTAAGTCTGTATATGGGGCGGGAGCCTTGTACTGAGAAGAACCGGCAAGAAACTCAGCAAGGGCATTTTCTTTTCTCCTTTCTAGTAGTATTATAGTTAGTATTCTATTAAGGAGCCATCACCACATAGCTCCGTAGTTTACATAGCTTACTTTATGCCCATACCTATGCAGTTTTACGTTTTAAAATTAAATTTTTAATTCGGAAAGTGGCGAAAAGTATTTACTACGAACAGAACTTTAATCCGTAACATATTTTTCATTTTAATACCATTACCTATAAAGCATTGCCCACAGTAAAACTGCAACGCTTTTAAAAAATTCATAGAATAACATTCCAACTTACTTCAATAAAATTCAAACTTTGACCCCCAGGTAATCAATTTAAAACCTGTCAATACTATTAGCTTTGTCAACTGTCAAATCGGTGGTGGGGTGGGGAGGTTCATTCAAAAGCGTGAAAAAATGAAGAAAGCCCTGTTAAACCGACCATTGGGCTGCCGGTTTTACATTCAGAGCGCGTTTTATCGGCTCGTATAACGGCGTTTTTCCTAGGAACTTCTGCACTTACTATAATTGTGCCTTCTTGTGCAAGGGGTGTGTGTTTATTGCTGCAAATAAGGTTCCTTTTGCGTTATTTATTATTACTATTATTATTATTATTTATTAAATTTGTTTACGCTCACACCAATTAAGTATCTAGACCAAGATGAGTATTCTTTTGATACTCGTTAATATGGTAAGATAACGGATAAATATACATAAACTTAGAAAAAACACCCAGACCCGAAATCAATTTAGAAAAACAGTTTTTCTCAAAATTGACCCTACCGGGAATTGAACCCGGGACCTCAGAGATGGCGCGACGCCAAACCCGGCGTTCTAACCACTCGACTACGGAGGTCGTCAATTATAATGGATTGTTTACATATTTATTTTGTCTTTTCTGGTCTAGAGAACTTCTTCGTTGGTAAGTAGTGGACTGTATAATCCTATTCAGTTATGTTTGTATTACTATTCGAATTTAGTAAATAAGGTTTTATACGAATCAGTCATGCGTTATTTTCAGCGATCTTAATACTAAAGCTCTTTTGGGCATGGTTGGTACTTAGATGGGTGGTAAAAAAAAAATGTTTTTTTACATAATGCTTTCGAAGATACGTCACAGCTTCTATAATAAATGATTTCAACCGTAAAAGAAAACATGTTGAAGAAGGCTTCAATTTCGTAAAGTAAACCATATAAGGATTTTGATTTTTAATAGCTACCCATTAATTTTACAGCATCGTTTCAATTACAAAATATATATTTAATAGCAGATTATTATACTGAAATTATATTCATAACTTATTTATAGCAGTGAAATTGTGTGTGTGTGTAATTATTATTTTAATCATGGTTTATATTTACATCGCTTTTTAACTGTTAATATTTAAATTATTTCTATTTATAACATGGGTATGATCATTTTCAAATCATATTACCACCATATTTATTATTGTATTGAATATTTATTTGAAGTAAAAATAATTAAAACGTGTTTTTGAGTCTATACGATTTATAGCGAATGATGACAAGATACCAATAAAAAGAGCTTTGATGAGACTTGTAATGTCATCAATAGCCTTGAACTTAAGGCTCACCACATATTATCTACCATCGCTAGAGCCACTCGATGGCATACGCGATCTCGTATTGGTTTGGTTCCGCACACGAACAACTGGCTACTTCGATTTGAGTTGCTTGAATTTGCTACGTTGTTGCATTTGGCATTCATTACCAATAATACGCCATTATTAGTCGCTTAAATAAAATAAACTTTCAGCTTTTTTTTAATTAACAACGTTAATTTAATAAAAAGCTGAAGCTGGAAGCTGGTAGCGTTTGGCCTTCATCTCACTCACCTGCCCCCTTACTCTTAAAAACCGATCGCTTTTGGATCGGATTGGTATTGTGAATTTTCGTACTCCAAAGTTACGACACCAGAGCTAATATGGATTCATATTGCGTGGATATTGAGTGAAAAAAATACAAAACTCAATGCCATTTACTTTACCCAATATGAATCCAAATTAGCGCTGGTGTCGTAACTTAAAAATACGAAAATTCACAATACCAATCCGATCCAAAACCGATCGGTTTCGAGAGTAAGGGGGCAAATGGTAAGTAACGATAAGGCTGAAGCGCGCTTCAACTAGAATCCTCAACCACTGAGGTACTGCCTGTCTTATCTCTAAACTGTCGTGACACAACTATGATATTAATCTATTAGGTGAGATTTATATTTACTTTTAACCCTTTGAGGATCGTAAACCCAGACACAATTGAAAATCAATTGTATCGCGACCGCCGGCGGTCTTATGATCCATGACCTATTTATATACCTACCTACCTATATACCTATAAAGTAAGTAAATAACAAATTCATTTAAAATTTTAGTCGCCATAGCCATGTGCGGTCAGCCTAACCGTATAATAGACAACAGTTTCCAACACCGCCTTGAGGAACCCAAAAAAGCGTTATAACGTCGGAATTGGCTCGTAAAATAGAAATGGGCATGTTTAGGTGTTAAGCGTGGGGCTTCCCATTCGGATGATTGATCTCGATTCAGTTACGGAGATGTACCGTTTTAGTTTGATTAAAAGGCACAGCGTTTATACACAACGCTATACTTATAGCTTTACAGCTACAAGGTTGGCACCGTTTATGCCTCATTTCTATGTAGAAATATGCAGATCATCGTCATCGATTAACATCCCAGCACTGGGCTTCCCCACTTTCCTAATTCTACGGCTTATCAATTCTTTACCTACCTCCACGCGTAATGCTATTACGAAAAATAACATTAAATATAAATTAAAAAAGTACTTCCTGAATGAATTGAAATAAAATGCATAAGTATGTTTAGTAACTGAACACTGTCGAATCCTGATTTTCATTTTTTATATTGATTTTCTTTTTTTTTGTGAGAATAATAAAGTAGTGAGTAATGTGATAACATGAACCACTGTCTTATTGTTTACGTAAGTACATGAATCTGTTTGGTACTACACACAAACTTACGAGGTATAAGTAGTACTTCTCTGTAAATAATAAATGTTTAATTATGGTTCTGTTAATAAATAATTAAAAAAATAAAATAAAATAAGTGACATAAAATTTGCATAGATCGGGCCATACCAGCCCATCACACTGGCCCAAAACGGGTTGGTTGGTTTTAACGTCTGCCATTGTACATACATATAATCACGACTATTATCCCCGAAGTAGTATAGTCAGAGACCACGCAAATCAGGCAATAAGGACCGCAAAATCAGTCCTCTGCCATAGTCCACTTTTCACCAAATAGCGACTGCACATATTGTGCTCCGCCTGATAGGTAGTGTGACTTTGACTAGAAAAAAATCAACCAGTCTCAGGAAGCTCAAATGGGATTCGAACCCATGACCTTTGGATTGCCGGTCCACTGCTCTATTTTATCCTATATCTATACAATATGGTACTTCTAACCCGTTAATGTATGTCATGTACGTTTCGTATATTTAAGATTATTTTTGTGAGAAAAAAATCATTACTTAATTATTTTGTGATTTAAAATCACTTTTATATAAGTCCATTTTTTTTCATAAAAATTGTATAGTATTGTGAATGCAAAATTTCAATATTAAAGAATATATAATTATATATATTGTTGAAATTTTTAGGGTTTTGGTTTTTTCCACTTAATAATATTGTAATAAAATTGCGATTGTTTCAATAGGCTTTGAAGTAAACAAAATTTTACATACCATTTTATTATCTTCTCTAATTATGTATTATAAATACTCGATCCTGTAAAGTTCACAACATTTTCTCTCCCATATACAGCCTCCAAATCCATAAAAAACAAGTATACAACTCATCAACCCGCTTTAGGCCCACGTGGTGTGTTCTTGCCCAACCTCCCCATGAACTCATCAACCCGCTTTAGGCCAACGTGGTGGGCTCTTGCCCGACCTCCCCATGAGCTGTCTACGGGGAAGGTCTGTTCCCCTCAGTGGGACGTTTATAAGCTGATGAAGATGATGATGATGTTATAAACAACCGGTTTCAATTATTTAAATATTATGTCTAAGAGAGTTTTTTAAGGATTCGCTTTTTTAAAACAGTTTTATGCAAAATAATAATTTAAAAACGCCTTCTAGTACTACTTAGTTCTACGAATAATTGTTACATTATTTGTCGATTTCATTAAAAAAGTTTTTTAATATTATTATGTAAGCAACTGTTAAGTTTTACATTTATTGAGAGCGATTAAATAAATTTTGTTTTCTAAAATAGGTTAGAAGCCACATGTCAATAATGTATGTTATTGTATTCTCGGAATCGTCGTCGAAAAATAGCAATTGAAGATTTATTTTAATTGTGTTAAGTGAAAATCTGTGCACAGCAACTAACTGTAAACTGTTGCAAGGCCCTTACAAATTTATTTTTATTACGTTTGCGTCTAATAATTACTAGCTTTTTATTATCCTATCCTATCCTAGACCTACTTTATGGCAATTAAGTATAGATAATATTTTCAGTTTTGAGCTGAAAGCGATTGATCACAAATGAAAAACTAGTGTTAAATAAAAATATCACTTTTAGTTAACAAAATTTAAGTTACGTGTTTTGAGATCATACAAGAGCCTAACAACGTTTAATCCGAAAGTTAATTGAAGCATTTTTTTTATAATTACACGCTAACGAAATGCCTTCAGTCACGCATCGTGGCAAAACCTTAACATTCACTAAACGAAAAAAAACCTCCCGTTCACAACCGCAAAACTATCTCACCGACCAACCTTCTAGAAATCATAAAAATAATTATTACACTAACGAACCCTATCACTGCACGCGCGCAAGCTACGGCGACATACGACCGTCCGTCGCCTCTCGCGTCCGACTCGACACTGAGTGAACTTCTTCGCTCAGTCAGGCCGGATGCATCTCCTGAATGCCGCCTTGCGCTTATGGGCGCCTGGTACACGGGCGCGCGGCGGAAAAGAGTGCGTTTTGTTAAAAAAAAAGCATTTGCTTGTTTATTTAGCTTGTAGATTGATTTTATTAATGGTTAAAGAGGAACTGATAAAATTAAAAAATGGGTAAATGTGATCAAAGGTGGGTAAGTATGTACCAATTGAAACATTCTGTTTTAGTCGGTCTATATTAAAAATTATCTCTTAATTGACTTTTTTAGTCTCGGTGACTGAGTAAAGTGCTCGGCCCGACATACGGAAGTTATGGGTTCAATTTTTCAGCTCGGGCAAAGTGTGTTTCGGGTTTTGCGGTGCAGTAGCTCGAGTTTGTGATCCTCATCCCACAAATAATAATTGTTGATTTCAATGATGCAGGCTTTTGCCCAGCAATATGACTGTTTAGTCTAATCTATATAAATATATATCAATTGGCACGAGTGCATGTTCCCGCATCCATTTTTTAGGGCTGCACCTATGTAGTTATTTTTTTTTGTTGAGTTTGTCATTGTGAGGACAAGGTTTACATAATATTTTTTTTCATACGCTAGTACTGTGTTAAAGTAAGTTTTTAAAGATTCTATAGATAGAAGAAGAAGAGTTCCTGTTGGCTGCCCCTAACCTTTTGTATAAAATAAATAGTATTTTAACCCAACACCAATATGAAATAATTGTCTTACTATTTGATTTGGTTTTTTGGCTTAAAATTATTACTGTCAGTGGTTTCCACAACATTAGTTTTTTTCATAATATCCGAGGAGAGCCTTTAAAAAATACTCAGTTGCTCTATCGTATCGCAGTAGTTCTATCGTAGAGTTTTGGAAAGTTTTCAGTAACTCATTTACCTAAAAACCTACACTGAAAGAACAAAAAGGTTGATTTTGCACGGGTTGGCGACACATTAGTTGAATTAACAAAGTGATGGGTTAAAGCAACATGAACAAATTGTTGTTTTCACAGAAAAGTTTTTGTTGATATGAATACAGTTGTTTTTACCTATTTGTACATGTTGGCGTAACAATTCATGCATAATTCAATAGGTAATTGTTGATTTTACTGTTCAAGTTGTTGACATAACCATTTTTAAAGTTAAATTTACAAAATAAATACGTTAAAACCACAAATGATATATGTAATAAGTTCAAATTACCGTAACTGATCGACAATACAGTTTTTGTTCATTCAACAAAACTCAAGAGTAGGTGCTATATTAACCCGAAAATTTTGTTGAAATATGGTAAACTCTACTAATAATTTCTTTCCGTGTAGTTAACATATGAAACTACCCTTTATCATCACAATCATCATCAGCCGAAGGACGTCCACTGCTGGACAACAGCCTCTACTACGGTCTCGTGCTCACTAGCTACCCTTGCATCGCAAAAAACCAAATCGCGCAATTACGAGTATTTACTCGGATTGCGGAGTAATTAGAACTGTAAGATCCGGAATTTGGACAAACAATTTCCTTATAATTAAAGGGAAAGCGAAGAATCTGACTTTGGGGGACTCATTTGCAATCCTTTATTGGCTTCTTCGGGAACTCCTTTTCGATGTAAAAATGTCCTTTGATGGTTTAAGGTAGATGAAAGTGTGGAGAGAAGCAAAGGAATTCAACGTGACCTATTTACGATGGAATGGATAATTAAAGTACGAATATTTCCTCAATGAAGAAATGACAATGTAAAGTAGAACATTTAATATCGATGAGGGAAACTCTAAATTAAGAAAGTAAAAATATTGATTATACTTTGAGTAGCTTATATGGCGCAGCGGCTAGCGCATTCGGCTTGCAATCTTGCTCGCTAAGCAACATTCACAATGCCGAGTCGCTGGATGGGTGACCAAATTAAAAACATCTCGAGCTCCTCCGTGCTTCGGAAGGCAGGTTAAGCCGTTGTTGCCGGTTGTTGTCGTAAGATGACAGTCGTTAAAACCGCATTGAGCCAGCGTGGTGGGTTATGGCCTGTGCAATATTTCCACATGCTATCGTCCACGTAGGAGGCCTGTGCCCAGCAGTGGGGCGTTTATAAGAATATTGAAAAAAAAACATAAATATTAAAACAATACTTATTTTACGTTGTTACGATATGTTTTTTTCTAAATTAGTTAGTGAAAAACATGTTTTTAATTGCGTAATTAGAATTTTAGTTTTGTAATTTTAATTCAAATTAATTATATAAATTGCTATTGTCCCTATTAGACTGTGTTCCCTTTAATATATTTTGTAACAAAAACAATTATAACGAAAGAAAATAAAATCTCATGCGAATAAACTCTATACTTACACCAAATTAGGGATTGCTTGACCTGACATTTAACACTGTAATAGGTTGAGCAACTGAACCCACTATCGACACGCAGTGTCAAAACTATAACCCTTAAATCGCTACGACACAACAATATAGCACTAGTTGACAGCGGAACAGACACCAAATGGGGTATAAACGATCATTATTGCACGGGAAAATTTGTGAAATTTGTACGTTAATTTGTATTGCCAGACAAGACTGGAATGGCAGCTAAATGGAGCTACAGTAAGCCTAGATGGACTCTAATTGGCTGTACAATGGAGAATATGATGGTAATACACCGGCAGAGAGCGTTCTGTTTCGCTTTGTAACATCTTTATAAGGGTTTCAGGTAGCATTTTATGATATTTTTCCCCCATGTCTTTGTGATCGTACTGTTACTGTGTTTAGTGTCAAACTCGAACGTCACTGATTTCTGCAAGTGAAAAGCTGTCGCTGATTAAAACCAAACCTCGAACAGAAAGCTGAAATGTTAGAATTTCTTAATTAAAATCAGTTTTATTGCTCTCTGGCTCACCCTTTCAACATTGCTCCCGACGACGAAAGAAATTAAATATACCACTTTACGACCTCAACCCTGAACATAATTATTATCAAGACGCGTTCAGAATCCATTCCTTCGGGGGCACGAGCTTACTCTAATAACGGTTACCCATAAAAAACTGCCAGAAAGAAAGTATAAATATCAATGATGCATTAAAGTAGGTTGAATTTGTTTGCACCTTAATATTTACCTGTCCACCGAACCGTTTAATTCTGACCCCTCGCAGTACGTACAACCCTCTAATGCTGCGCCACGTCATTTCGAGCACTTGTAACAGATTTTTATAGCTGCAAATATAATTTCTACTTTAGCTCAAGGTACTCCGAATCTTAAACAATTTTACCGTTTATGAAATAAGATCTGTTTTAGAGCGTCTCGTTCTTTTCTAGCGGTGGAATGGAATGTTGTTTTAGTATGAGGGGCGAACATACTTTGACTGCAGGATGCGTCCACCCTAGTAATTTGATACCCTTTAAGCCGTGGGAAAAGTAGATTTATAGACGTTTTGTAGTAATCATTTTTTTTCTTTGGGCGAGTAAAATGATATTAACTTGTGTCGAATTGGGGTCAGTCACACCCTCGTGACATTGTGACTGATGTTTGGGCTTACAATAAATGGAGGAATGTAAATCTTCATTCGTTTTGTAGGTAGTTAAAGCGAAGCTAATACAATTCTAAGCAAAAAATGTTAATACATACAATGAAAATGTATAAGTCTTGAAGTTTTTTTATTTGGAAAGATTGACCAGATCTTAATAAATACCAAAGATAACTTACTTATGCGAACAGATTCAAGGGTATCCTAAAATACCTACCTGAGCAAGGTTTTACAATCACTTTGCTGTTGGTTTAGCTGGAATGCGTCTTCTAGTAAGCAGCTGGCACTCCAGGGGCTCTACTGTCACCAAATTCCTATACATATATAAAGTAGTATTGTTCTAAGAGGTGATAACTATTTAGCCTTACTATTATATTATATTATATTTATATTATAGGTACTTATTATTGCCTAAGTTTTAATAAATCGTGCACATTGTTTTCATGTACTGGAATTAACTAACTTTGTGTTTAGTCAAAGCTATTCCTTTTATAAGTTTTTTTGGGGTATTGTATTAAAAATATCAACTATCTAACTTTCCTGCTATAACTACCAACAGTTTTACAAATAACGTGTTACGCATAAAAAACATAAAACAGTCACAATAACAAAAACGCTCGTGGTGTGCAATTTGAGTGAAATCACATCACTTTACCAATCTCGGGAGAAGTCAGAGCGACATCTTAAATGGGTTGCTATAATTGTCCTGAAGAACAACAAACAAACCAATCAAATTCGATTACACAACAAACTTACTCGGATAGCACATCGGTCGACGAATGATTTTGTGCAATACTGCTTAGGTGATAAAGTTCAACTTCCCTCTCTCTGGTTTCTGGGTAAACTCAATGTCAGGTTTTATCATATCACTCTGGTTCCTTGTTTCTCGTTTCTACTTAATTGGCTTCTCCATTTAAGGGTCTAAGATTACCGGCCACTAAAGTATATTTATATTGGCACTATACTTGAATGGCGTTATCTGTTATTCTGTGCCCTTTTGAAGACGTACCTGAAACAAAAAAAGTGTTGTAAATTTTTTGACCAATTCGTATTTTGGCGTGCGTATAATGTGTTAAGTAATTTTAAATGTCATTTCCTTTTTTGCAGCGAAAGTGATTACGGTATCCTTTTAAAGCGCACGGTAAGTAACTAAAGTCGTTGAACATTTAAGACCATTGTCTTAAGACCTAGAACGAAAATGTTGTAAAAAAGAAGACAAAAGAGAAGTACGAAGTTGACAATCGGCTGATATTTTTTAGTAGCTTTGACAAAGTTATTAAGTGTTTTAAGTATTTTATTGCTAACTGTATTTAAATTAAGAAAATATAATATTTAATTTTGTACTAAGTTGTTAAGTCTAGATGAAATATAACTTTACAAACAAAATAAAAAAAATTTTTGTTTATCACATTTCTGATAAATAAACCCAAATTTAGCGATAACCGCAATTTTGCTTCTGTAATTTTGTACATTGCAACACAGACTCGACATAACATTTTGTAAATGGCTGGTACCATACTGATTCTATTTGTATTACCTCGTTTAATAAAACCAAATGTGCTCCGAGCAGCACCGGCGTAACTTTGAGATTTCATATTTATATTTGAAGAAATTTGATAGTTACTTAAAAGTTCCGCTTGTTTTACATAATACTTATACGTTTATCGCCCGTTTTCCGGCGGGATAGACCACGGCATTCCATATTATGATGTCACATTTATTTAGTCAAAGTGAAAAGATATTTATTCAACAATATTAATTGAGTAATAAGTACTTAGAATCGTCCAAATCTTTTTTAACCTACCAACCATTCAGGACGTCATTTTTTTACTGTGGCAACGTGTGTGTGGAAGGGCGCAAGAAACCACAGCGCACAGAAGCAACGACCTTTACAATATATATATATATATATATGTCGTTACCAGGTCATGAAATACAAAATATGAATTTGACTGTAAACTATGTAAATGGTACTCTAATATATAAATTAATTATAGACAATTAGAAATAGCTGTTGGAGTACTTGGAGCATTTCAGACCCATGCTGTTTTGTCTTCTGTGTAATCTGACACTTTATAATAAGCTTTTTTATAAAGCTTTTCTTTGATATAGATTTTAAATTTATTAAGATCTAATTTCTGAATATCAATTGGTACTTTGTTGTAATATCGCACACACAGACCCTTAAAATAATTATATTTTTAATGAAGCTTAGCCTAGTATGAGGAACTGCTAATTTGTTCTTACTTCTAGTGTTTAAGTTGTGAATATCATTGTTTTTTGAAAACATTTCATTATTTTTATGAACATACAACAGATTTTCATAAACGTATTGTGATGCAACTGTCATTATACTTTATATCCTTAAATCTCTCTCTAAGAGAGTCACCTGTCTTTAGGTTATATATTGCTCGAATAGCCCTTTTCTGCAGCACAACGATAGTTTGAATGTCGGCAGTATTTCCCCACAGTAAAATGCCGTACGACATTACACTATGAAAGTAACTGAAATAAACTAATCTAGCTGTATCAACGTCAGTTAATTTCATTACTGCATAAGCCGCAGAGCTAAGTCTATTCGAAAATTTAGCTATATGTGGGCCACACTGCAGCTTGGCATCCAACGTGACTAGAAACACAGTTAGCTTAACATCATACAGTCATGTTAGTCGATTTAGGGTATTCTTAATTATAGTCATGTTATCTGGAGTAAGTTGGAGTTGGAGTAAGATCGCCGAGGTTGAGAATGTTAAAGTGCATAAAATGTTCACTACGTTACATAATACGTCCTATTTCGTGGACATTATCTTTTAGGCATTAAACCTTCTTGCTATTTGTACCTTATACGGGTGGGTAGTTCACTTTCTTCTCTAAAAGTACTAAATAAAGTTGCAACATGCAAAACAAATTTGTACTAAACGAAGATTTTTCCCTAACACGCTAAATAGCGGAATAACATTTGGAGACAATAATTTCATAGGGCGATAAGAAAAACGGAGGGTACCTAAGTGTCCCAGGACGGGGGCCAGGGGGTTCGCGTTCGCCGACGCGTTGTAATTCGGAGCTACCTGAACATGAAAGTTTGCATTTGTTAGATAAACAAAAATGGTTTTGATGCAAGAGAAAACAACGAAAGCTGAAGTTAGTCAACCTACTTATTTTTTTTGTATATTTTCCTGTTGGGATCCAGCCTGGTCTAACCTGGTCAGGTCGTCAATAAATGGTAATGAGTTATGGTAGATATATTAAGTAGGTATAAACATACATATAATCACGACTATTATCCCCGAAGGGTTAGTCAGAGACTAGGCAATGACGACCACAAAGCAGTCCTCTGCCATAGTCCACTTTTCACCAAATAGCGACTGCACTGTCATGTGCTCAGCGTGACAGGTGGTGATCCCATCCGCTCTATGCTGTTGGATGTTTGTGCAGTCTTTAGTCCGTTAGTCCAAGGAAAGAAAGGGGGTGGTAGTACCTATTCTTTCACCGACACGGGACACGGGTATGGTGGATGTTTGTAAATTATCAGTAAAGAACTCCGAGAATTTGCAAAACTGACGTTGCACTGTTTTGTTATTAGCCAAGACTCATTTACGTCCATGAACACTAATCGCTTATTAATTCAACATTATTTCATATAAATATTTCGAAAAACACATTTGTTATTTTTTTAATAAATACAAAACTGAAAACAGAAAGGAGAACCGGCACTTTCCATAGAAAAAATGCTTAATTTGTATACAAAAGAATTTGGTCATAAAGTAAAGCTAATATTATTTGCTACCTAACCCAAGTTTTGTCTTATTTTTATCGAATCGCGGATAAGAGTTATTTAATTATTAATATTTATTAATATGGAAACACTAATTCTTAAAAAAACAGACATGGTACTTTAAAAATATCTAACGTGGCTGCATAAACCATAGTTATTTTGTTTTTAAAAACGGGAAATGTCAACAATGCCGACACGTCATGTTTGATTTGACAGCTAGCGGCTGTCATTTGTCAACAACTGTCTTTTGTTGACAGATATTGCCAGATAGATAATGAATAACAGATTAAAAAAGTATACAACTTAAGCATAAAACGCCGGGTCTCCTTTGCACTTTCCCGTCAGGAAGTTCTGCCCTAAAACATAAAAAAATAGTTTTTTTTAAATCTTAAAAAACTCAGTTACGATGCCAAAAGGTTTATGCGAAGCGTCATCAGTGCGCGGCAGAAATAAGCTGCCGCTTGAAGAGGCGCGGACATTTTGAAATTAGGACGCGAGGCTATTTGCACTCGAGCGGGAAACAAAAGCCGCGCGCCTCACGCGTGCCTCTTATTGAGGGACGCCTCGGGCGCGACTTGTGCCATTCAGCCGGGGCTTAACGCTGTGCAAACTACTATACTTATAACTGGCTGCAGCACAAAATAGTTTCGCTTTAAATTATAATTATTCGCTTTAAATCACAAAAGCTCAAGCTCCTAGGTCTTTTGGCGATCAAGTTAGAAGTTATTTTCTTTTTTCTGCTCCTATCTAACTGTAAGTAAGTATATATTTCTTTCCTTATCTTATACTTTTCCGTATTCCGTATTTAGTATTTAGATAATCTATTATTTTTCAATACTTTCTTTCTTTAAATGCACCCACTTCCCCTATAATTCTATAATATTCTCTCTCTTCACCCAAGGTTGCCTGGAAGAGATTGCTTCTAAGCAATATGGCCACCTAATTGTACTCTCTTTTTTATAATTTGTCCTGTTATTGTAATTGTTTTTTTTTGTGCAAATAAAGTGTTTATTATTATTATTATTAATGATGATTTTTTTCTCTTTCAGTATCTTGTTAGCCAAAAGCTCGATGGCGCAGCAGCTAATTCGTTCGGTTTGTGATCGTCACTGTCACCGTAAAAACAGCTAGTGCATTGCCACGTTTCAATATCAACTGCACATGTGCTCAGCGTGAAGGTGGTGAGCCCATCGCCGCTTTTTACAGTTGAATGTATGTGCAGTTCTAAAGCGAATAACGGATTGTATGCTTTAAAGATTATGAGCTATCTTTTTAATTTGGTTACCCATCCTGTGACCCTACAAAACGATAGATGCTTAAACGGTGACGATTGCAAACCGAACGGAAAAAATGGGTTAGTGATTCTTTGAATAATGACACGCACCGCCACACTCAATATGTTTTAAAAAAATAATATTCAGTAATGAAAAATTATGCTACTTAGTTCCGCCAACAGATCGAACTCAATAGTTCGCATACCGATACTTATTAAATTACGTCAGCTACCGGGCGCGAGGGTAATTAGTTTAATGCTTTCCCCTCTAACTTGTTGGAATTCTTCCTTTATTCGCTTCCAATTGTGTTTTACTTTTTCTGGGTAACTGGAAGAAACATAAGACCGTTGCCAAAGTAGGCACTTAAACGCTTTTGGGTCATTTTATTTTTTCGAAGATTTCTTTGCAGTTGGTGCAATTGGTTTTCCTTCGAGATTTTATTATGCTTAATAAAGTATTTATTTTATCCACTACAAGTAAGCTACTGGCCTTCATCTTACCTGATGGTAAGTGACGATAAGGCCGAAGGTAAAAGCGCGTTTCACCCTTAATCCTAAACCACTGAGGAACTGGTTATCTTATCAACTACAAGATGGTGGTAGCTAGCCAGGCGGAAACAAACCCTACCACCAACCAAACCAAGAAGTTTCGTCCACTGGGAATCGAACCGGGTACCTCTGGCTTTAAAACCGGAGGCTTAGCAACTAGATCACAGAGGCTGTTAAAGTCAGACGAGAATATACAGGGTTAATGTTGGACATCCCGTAATTTTTTTTACGTGATCCTTTAATAGCCGTACAACCAAATAATGAAATAAAAGAAATAATTATTTTTTTACATTTTTGTCTCAACCTTTCCTTATTATTATAATAATTATTATTAGCATTTATTGTCCCACTGCAGAGCAAAGGCCTCCCTTCCCTTCTTCCATTCCTCCCTACTTGCAGCGATCTGAGACCAGTCCTTCAGGAAAAAGTCCAGCTCGTCACGCCATCTCCTCCTGGGCCTGCCGCGCCGCCGTTTCCTGCTATTCGGTACCCAGTCTGTTGTGGCTACTCTGGCCCAGAGCTCGTTTGGCATACGGCAGACATGGCCTGCCCAGTTCCATTTTAATTGGGCAGCTTTCCTTTAGAAAATTAAAATTATTGTCACCTAGCGCGCTAAAGGATACAACTAGAACTATAGGATGCAAAAAGCAGGCAAAAAAATAATATTTTAAACAATAAAATTCATTATTTTTACGTCAAATATTTTATTATTAGATTAATGTTTTATATTTTAGCGTTTTATTAACGTTTAATTATACTTAAGTAAAATTTTAAACACTGAAAAAAGACGACAACCTCAGGCGGGAATCGAACCACGTACTTTCCGCATTCCGGGCGGCTGCCTTAACCACTTGGCTACCGAGGTCTGGCTTTCAACCGTCGAAATTTGTCAGTGCTTGACGCTTTTGTTTTTAGTCAACATTGCTTCATCAAATCTTAGAAGTTTTCACCTCTGAGATCCGAAAGAAATATTTTTACAAATATTTGAACATTCGGTTAAGATGAAGCTGCGTTTATAGATTAATGTTTTATATTTGAGCGTTTTATTAACGCTTAAATATACTTAAGTAAAATTTTGAACACTGAAAATTTTATTATTACTTTTTTTACCCCATATTTACTTTTGGCGGTGGTACAAAATAAAAACACTGTATATGAATTCTATGAAGTGTCAGGGTCTGCCTGCCCCTCCTGGAAACGGGCGAAGTATCAAGTCCGAAATTTGGGAAGGCCTGTGCCCAGCAGTGGGACGTTTGTGGGCTGATGATGAACAACTGCATATGAGGAGAATTGGCCATAACCCACCACGTTGGCATGCTGGTTTAGTTGGTATAGGGACTTTTACATACATACATATGATCATCACTATTATCCCCGATGGGTTAGTCAGAGACTAGGCAATGAGGACAGCAAAAGCAATCCTCTACTATAGTCCGATTTTCACCAAATAGCGACTGCACATGTGCTCAGCGTGACAGGTGGTAAGCCTATCGCCGCTCTATGCTGTTGGAATGTGCAGTCCGTTAGTCACCCAAAGGAAGAGAGGGGGTTGTAGTATTCTTTCACCGCTACAAGACACGGTTATTTCACCGTTTATAGGCTCTTAATTATGATCTAAAACCCAAAAACGTCAACAGTTTCATTACTTGGCGGCTGCCGGTAGTAAGCAAATGATGTACGCGCGTGTAACTCATAAAGTCCAGTTTCAAATTTTGACTCCCAAAATGACTGCGATGAAGCCTATTGCACTACAATAAGTCAAAATGACGAACGACTACGTAAATCTGTTTAATGCGGCGGACTACAGGGGGGCTATTAAGGAAATCGAGTTTAACTCCAATGGCTGTTAACGACATGATGTGTCATTCATCGGAACTTAATATATGACAGATTATTGGATTTCATTTTTGTTAACTTTATTATATCTAATTTAAGAAATTATAGAATTTAGAGAAAAGTACTCTTAACCCCTTGTGGATCGTAAAACCAGACACAATTAAAAATCAATTGTTTCGCGACCGCCGGCGGTCTTATGATCCTTGACCTATTAACATGAGTGTGTTTTCATTTCATTATTATTTACCTTTTTTATTTAATAATGTCTTTCACACTTAAATAACGCTGCATAGTTGCATACATAGTAATTGGCCTCCTCTATTGTAGTGTAAATTTATTTTCACTTGCCTGAGGGTATATGGAAATAAAGACTCCTGAGTTTCTTGCCAGCTCTTGTTAATTGCAAGTTGAAGACTACACTAGAATCCGAACTGGTGGTTGGTGATTATTCATCACATCATTCGCTTGCCCTGTTCCCATGTTATTTGGCGTCGGCGCAGTATGTATTTTTCTTCCATACAACTCGGTCGTTCGTCATCAAATCATACAATCCCATCAATCAATGAGGGCAGAGGTCCCAAGTTCCCGGTCGGGTTTATATTTAAATAAAAACTGTTTTTCTAAATTGATTTCAGGTATAGGTGTATTTTCTATGTTTATGTATATTTATCCGTTATCTTACCATATTAACGGCATCTTACCATTTGACGGCCTCCTTGGTCGAGTGGTTCGTACACCGGTTTTCACCGGGTTCGATCCCCGGTCGGTTCAATTTAGAAACTATTGTTTTTCTAAATTGTCTCGGTCTGGGTGTTTTCTATTCATAATAAGTATGTATTTAAGTATTTTAAGTATGTTTGTCCGTTGTCTAGTATCGTCTCTTGGGCTAAATATTTGGTGTGAGTGTAGGAAACTTTATTTATTTATTTCTTTATTAACGAGTTTCAAAAGAATACTTACTCATCTTGGTCTAGATTATTGGTGTGAGCGTAAACTATTTTTTTTTGTTATTTTTGGTTTACAACAATTATTGTAGGTCGTTATTTCGATGTGCATATTAGACCCCCAGACTCGATAGTTAGAACACAATCGCAATTCAGTCGGACAATTTGCCACCGTTTTGTGTCGGCGCCTCGTGAACTTTATGAGCGCATTTGTGCATTGTTTTCACAACACTGTCGTCAGTTAAGCTGCGATCTCGAAATTAGTGCAAACATAAAGTAGTTGCTGTTGAGTTGTGTATACGGAATAACGGATATGTTTGGTTAATGTTTTAACGGTTTCAGTAATTCAGGTAGTTAAGCGGTAGACTGTAGACTGAATTGAATTGTCAGCAATATCGTGTCAGCGTCTTCGTGACAGGCAAGAGGATACCTATTTTGGCGAGTGATTTAAAAGTCAAGTAACAAGTAACTAGCTTTGTTTGATAAATGTTTTCTAGAAAAAAACAACTCTGTGACTGCACTGCACTGCACTGAGAGCAGTGGACCAGCAATCAAAAGGTCGTGGGTTCGATTCCCATTCGAGCTTTCCTGAGACTGGTGGGTTTATTTTATAGTAAAACATAAGATCTATACATATAGCATTGTGAATGCAAACATTTCAATAATAAAGATAACTCTGTTTGGTTTAAATGTTAAATAAATGTTTTGCAGTAGCCATTTCGTAATCTATGTAATTAGTATTTAATACACTTAGTTTAAGAAAAACATTGATAAAGTTTTAGAATATAAGTACCTATTATTTTGTACTTCGTAATTCAATAATGGGAATACTTATACAGATATTTTGTTAAATTGACTCGTCATCATAGTGACTTATCCTGCCTAATGGTAAGCAGCCGATGCAGTCCAAAATAATGAGAGCGCTCCTCACCGTGGAACAAGCACGGTAACAAGCGCACCTATTCATGACGGCCTGTATAAATGCTGTTTCACGCCCCGCTTATTGAAATATAAAACCTAAATACATACCCTAGGTACATAATTATTATAGTACATTCCAAATGCCTGTCTGCTCCGTGTAAGTCGTTTTTAGCAAATGCCTAAAAATATCTATAGAAACTTTAATCCCTAATCCAAAATTAGACAATTACTAAAACAGATGCTCTCACTTTTTCTCCAGTATACTTTTAGACAGAGATTCAAAATTTTAAACACGAGTTTTACTATAAACTGTTTTGTAGTAGGGCCTTGTCACTGCCAAATATCAGTACCTAAGCCGCGCAATTAATCGGTTGCACAAAAACTTTAGGCAGAGCCATCATGAATCATGGGTGAAAATTTATGTTTAAGAAAGATGTCGCCCGGGTGGGGCCTTGTTTTGAGCAAGGCGCCCGTTTTTGCCCCGGGCACCCGATAATCCCGCCGGTTACAAATGCGTCCGGATTTGTGATACACCAGGATAAGTATAGTCGCTTGTATAGGTAGTGCTGGAGGCCTCATTTTTTATAATCGTGGAAAAAAGCCTTGCATTTTTAAATACTTATCGTATTTATGGTCAAATATTGTTATATCAATGTTTTGAGTTATTTTCTCTTAAAAAGTGATAGCATGCTACTTATGCGTGTCGGTGCGTACGCAAATATAAATTAAGTAGGACAAAGGACAAAGGCCTTTCTACCTCCGTCGCTGCAGAGGATCAATCTGGTTGGAATGAGTCAGGACGGCGCACAGTGCGTAAAAAATCAGATTATCAGATGCAATACGCCTGAGACGTATTTTTGGCCATAGCTCCAAGGATTTTAAAAGGATCGAGATAGGAATAGTACCAAGAGTTGAGAAAATTATCGAAACACATGTGAGCGTTTGAATTTTGAAAATCGGCTTGTAACTTTTTTTGGAATTTTGAAAAATATAAAAAATTCGGGGTGTTTACTAAATTATTAATATTTCAGAAAAAAACATACTTAAAAAAAAATGTAGGGTATTAGTTAAGCTACAGAATGGCGAAAATATTTTGAAAATCGGTTAATAATTGTGACACCTTAGATTTGAAAGTAGTGGTCCCTTTAGATTTGAAATTGTAGAAAAAGGGGTACCTATTTCCGTATAAAAAAGTGATGTAGCTTCTATGATTATTGACCGATCGTCATGGTAATGGTGTTAAAAGATGCGCATGCAGGCGTGAAGTGCATTCGAGTTGGAATTTCGAAAATCAAAGTGAAATTTTCCCTTAGGTTGTAAAAGAAAAGAAAATGTTATTCTCTGTGTTGTGGAGTGTTATACATTCGTATGTTATAATAATTCGACTTGTAAGTAATGTAATTGTGTAATTTTAAGGAAGTAGGTATACCTCAATAAAAAAAAATATTATTCAGTTTGTAATGTGTTATTCAAAATTAATTTCACTTATGTCGAGAATGTGACTTTTACTTTTGTATGAAAAGAAAATGTTATTCTCTGCTGTGCGGTATTTGTGTGTGACCTAGGGTTGCCAGATCGGGAAACTAAATTATCTTGAAAAAATTTTAAAACGTCTGGATTTTAAGGTTATTATCTGGAGAAATATTTTTTTAGAATCAAAATTTTACTTTCTATTTTTAAAATCAACAATTTTGACATAATGTCCAAACCTTATTGAATAATTAACAATTTTGAGATCAATCAAACTCGTGCTTCACTATTTACCCTATTGACGTTGCCACAAGTAGGTATTTTGTGTTTCATTTTACTGACTCTACCAATTTCGAACCCTGAGGAGTTTTGAGAAAAAATTTAAAATTTAAACAATTTACATAGAAATTCAGCCTAATTATTAATTCGGCTTTAGAGAGAAGCTATAAGGCGAGGAAGTTATAAGGCGAGAAAGTTATAAGGCGAGAAAGTTATAAGGCGAGGAAGTTATAAGGCGAGGCGCGGCGGCCAGCCGGCCGCCGCGCCTCGCCTTATAACTTGTGCGTAAATCTTTGCGAAAACTATTTGTCTGAAGATTTTGTATTTTGTCTGGATCTGGACATCATATAAAATATCTTGAGAATCCAGACGAATCCAGACCATCTGGCAACCCTAGTGTGACCTGTAGGTAATCCCTTTCGATTTGGAATTGTAGAAAAACAGGTATTTCCGTATATAAAAGTGATGTAGCTTCAATGATTAATGACCGATCGTCATGGTTATGGTGTTAAAAGACGCGGATGCAAGCGAGAAGGAATTTCGAAAATCTAAGTGAAATTCATCGGGCGCTTTCGCGCCTTAATTGGAAACACTACGTTGACGTGGCATGCAAAATTCTCATACAAAACACAGAAAATCGACGTGTCGTAGTCCCCTGTTTCCTTTAGAACTGGACCAACTTTTATTACTTTTTCATCATCGGTTAAAGAAAGAGATTTTCAATGTCTGTATCTTTGATTTTTAGGCATTAAGTTTATTTAATCACTCCGTTTTAGGCGTCTTCAGAAACATTAAGTGGCTGGTAAAAAAAAATCAAACATGCAGACAGAAAAGCTTTTTCTCTAAACGATGCTGATAAAGTAATAAAAATTAGTTCTGAAGGAAGAAACAGGGGACTACGAAACGTCGTATTTCTGTGTTTTTTATGAGAATTTCGCATCCCACATCTACGTAGTGTTACCTCATAAGAATGAACTTCACTTATGCTGTAAAAGAAAAGAAAATGTTATTCTCTGAGTTGTGCAGTGTTATTCATTCGTATGTTACAATTCGACTTGTGAGTAATGTAGTTGTGTAATTTTCGGAAATATACTTTCCGTCTTGTTTGTCTCATATTTCGAAATAGAACATATATAACATGACACAACACACACAAAAAATTTCTTATTATTAAACTTGTAAGTAATGCGCTATTCAAAATAAAAAAAATGTTTTTTCGTTAATTTATGTATTAATTTTCAATGCTGCGATTCTTGCGGGGACTGCGAAATCTGTGAATTTTTTTATGATGGTGTTCCATGTCGGCAACAGAACATAGTATCTACGTTTGCGCAGCGCCTTAAGGTATAAGTAAAAAAAAGTTTTAACTGTAGACAATTTCACTATCAGTTCTCACAGCGTTCAGGCTGTCAAGGGGAGATGTCTGTCCCGCATTGCTCGTAATTTAGTATTTTTCTTCAATTAAGCTGCAGCAATAATACCGAGTACAAAAAGCAATCCTATTAATCGAGGCAGCGGCCGTTTGTTACCGGCGTACGACCGGCAAATGGACAAATCAGATTATTTCACCCACTATGAGTCGGTAGATAACAGCGTGATTGGGGCTTAAAGTGCAAGCGATAGCGTATATAAAGCCCACCTAACCGCATTGTGCAAGCGTGGGTTGTGGCCCGATCTCCTCTTGGGCTGCTGTCCACATGAGAAGAAACCCAGCAGTGGGACATTTATAAGCTGATGATGATAATGACATTGCAGTGATGAAGTGATTTACGAAAATTCCATTTTAAAAATAAAGCTTTTTCATCCTCGATCATGTGTTTAGATGATCGAAGTTTTGTCTGTTTAAATTATTATTTTAACTTTGCTAGACTAAACTTAGTTTTAAAAACAAACTAGGGCAGATGCTGCGGTAAAGTATACCTACTCTACTATTTAATTTACTCATTAGTAGGTACTATTGGGCCATAACCCACCACGCTGGCCTAATGCGGCTTGGTGGGTTAATACATTATTAATCAATAAAAAAAATGTTTATTCTAAAGTCAATAAAATCTTAGATGTTTTATATCTATCTATTAAATAAGGTATTGGATCTGGCAATAATAAACGTGTTTTATGGTAGATAAAATCATAATTATGAGCAGAACAATCTACTTACTTATATATATAAAAATCAATTGACACGAATGTTTGTTCGCGCCTCGCCTCAGAACGGCTGCACCTATTTTGTTTTGGTTTTCTTTTTTTGTTGTGTTTATAATTGTCAGATCAAGGCTTGTATGAAAGAGAAATATTGGAAATTTGTCACGGGGTACGGGATCCACGCCGACGCAGTCGCGGGCGGGCCGCTAGTCCTTAATAAAAAGAAATGTGAAAGTCATCTTATATGGGGATACCATCACTTATCGCTCACAACTTGTGCCATCACAAAAGTGCGACGCTATAAATTAAGAGATTCCTGCTAAGTCCCCATCAGTTCGCGCGCCCCGCGGCGCCACTCGCCGCTAAGCGAAGACATCGGACCACTTCGCTGGGAATTATCTTAGCCAGATTATCCCTATGGCGACATTTTTCTTTTACCTCGTGACGATTGGGGGAAGATGTTTTGTTCACAACGAATCTTAGGAATCTCCGTTTAAGCGGGAATTTGTGTTTTTACGGCTTAGAATGTAATGTTTGAAACAATATTGCATTAACGGGACACGCGTTTCTCTGCACGATTATACGTTTTAATTGATACAATCTAAAAGGAAATTCTTCCATCGAGGAAGCCTACCAATCCGAATTGAGCCAGCGTGGTGGGTTATGTTCCAGTCTCCTTAAGTGGTGTCCATTTGGGAAGGTCTGCATGTGTACGGCGGAACGATTATACTCGTAGACTGATTATGACAAGGAATTCAGAGAGATAAGAAATAGATTTTTTTATGTAAGGTAGCCGGAAAATGAGCCCGACTATTTAATGGAAAATGGTATGCGTAGGATGTCTAGTAGTTTTGCGTTAAATCCCATTTAAATATGTGTGTATTTAATGGAAAGCCACTACCGCACCCTATATTAATAAAAGAAGTAAATGAAAAGCTGTGGTCTCTGGCTACCACTCCGGAAAACGGGAGTGATATATTGTACCTATGTTTGCACGTTACGAGTACCATTAAAATTATACACTTTGACTCTTATTTCATTGTATTAAGAGTTATAATTGTTTATATATTTATGCTCGTGACTGTAAATTATAAAGATACTAAGCAAATCGGGCGCCATCAGTTCATAGTACCTATTAATATTATGCAATTTCATTTGCAAAGCAATTACTATTCAGAAGAAAGAGAAGCTCTAGACAACATAAAAAATTAGCTATTTAAATAATAATTTTTTGAACGGGTGTAACTTTGAGTTTAGGTAATTTGCCCACTGCTTAGTGTAGAAGCTTTATTTTAAAGAAAGATTTAACATGCAAAATAATTATAACCAAAAACTTTCATTATTAGCCAACTTCAATATGTAAAGTTCATTGTTTAGTTGTCTCTTTGTTATTGTCCTTGGTTAGTATTAAAAAGCTATTGATATTCAGTATTCGCCTCTCACGTGCAAATCCCCGAACCGCCTGAGGCCAGCAGAGTCCATTATATCCGCAAATAGTCCCAGGATTCCGCTTTTACTGTGTGGTAAATTTTTACGGATGTGACACAAAATTTTAGCTCTCACCAATGCACGGATTTTATAATGTACCAGTATACCAAAGTCCACGTCTGTTTCGGTTTTTTTCAATTAGAATACTGTATTCGCAAAATTGGCCATATCATGGAATCGCTCCGTAGCAGAAGGTATGCTCAAAATAATTCATGAAATAATTTATTTATTTATTTATTAAAACTTTTGCAACAATATATTACATGGCGGACTTAATGCCTAAGGCATTCTCTACCAAAAAAACCATAGGGTGGTGCAGAGATGACATGGTAGGTGCAATTAGCTGCGGTGACAAAACATGTAAAAAAAATAATAAGAATATATTTAAGTATATAATATATATATACATTAATAGACATATACATAGGTGTACGATATACATAAATACTTTAACAAACATATAAATATACTTACATACACTAAATAATATATAAAAAGGGCGTTATTGAGATGATTCTGTCATGTTTGTATCACAAAGCCAGAAGAGTGGCAAGGAGAGAGAAGGAGAAGATTATTTGAAGATCTGAGATTCCTGTCATGAGAGGTGCAAAGATATTGAAAATGGAGAGTAAGATAGGAAGGAGCATTAGGAGAATTTAGGAAGGAGAAAATAATCATGGTCTAACCTAACCTAACCATGAAATGGCCGATTATGCACTGAAAGAACAAAAAGGTTGATTTTGCACGGGTTGGCGACACATTAGTTGAATTAACAAAGTGATGGGTTAAAGCAACATGAACAAATTGTTGTTTTCACAGAAAAGTTTTTGTTGATATGAAAACAGTTGTTTTTACCTATTTGTACATGTTGGCGTAACAATTCATGCATAATTCAACAGGTAATTGTTGATTTTACTGTTTAAGTTGTTGAAATAACCATTTTTAAAGTTAAATTTACAAAATAAATACGTTAATACAACAAAAGATATATGTAATAAGTTCAAATTACCGTAACTGAACAACAATACAGTTTTTGTTCATTCAACAAAACTCAAGAGTAGGTGCTATATTAACCATAATTTTTTTTTGATATATGGTAAACCCAACTAATAATTTCTTTCCGTGTGTAATATGGCCACGACATCTACATTTATTATCACGCCCGTTTCCCGGAGTCCCGATCTGGTTTTTGTATTTGTTTTGCAAACTTAATTTAAAATTTAAAGTTAAAGTCGATTAAACACCCAGAAAGCTCTGGGTCCCTCTTCACTGGTAGCAGTATCAACTCTTTTTGGTTTTTCAATCAACACATATTTTGTTTAATTTACTAATGAGTATACTATTCTTCACACACTATTTTCAAAATTATTAACGAAAACTTTATCGGGACCCTTACACATAGGTAGAGTGAATAGTGGAATCAAATATTTTTAAACCGAAGTGAGTTCAAACAAATCTTGGATACAGCATCTTTTGACAATTCATTTCAAATACTTTTAATGGAGACGGCCACCGCTGTCTAATGAACAGTTAGAAAACCAATGGCACTGCAATTTTGTTATTTTTAATTATTTTCTTTTAAACCTGAATTCAGCAATGCAAAACAAGGCAATAGAAAAATAAATTAGGGTTTTATATAAGCTATGCTTGACTGCAAACGATTTCCTAATCGAACTTTAAGTTAGCAAAGTTTCACCGTAGCCTAGATTAGCAGCATTGTTTTGCGAAAGTGTAATACAAAGAAGGAGTAATCAAACGTCGTTTTATAGAGTATGAAACAAAACATTTGCACATTATACAGCCAACTGGTAACGATTAAATGTGTTCCGCTAATACTGTTCTAAGCTAAACTCTCTGGCTGGTACCATAACGTCCTCCCTTATCAGACACTGAATTGCAAATTTAATACACCTATTTGCATCTGAAAGAAGCTACGCAAAGCCGTTCTTGTGTTCAGTGATTTGTTTCGTTTATCTGAAATCCTTTATCTAAATTACATGCGTTCTGCTATTTAGAATATATTAAAACTAAATAATGGTACAGTCAACGGTGCCAACGTTTTTCGTCTATTCGCTTACTTATGTGTCTAGAGTCGCAATTTTGAATATATATTGCCTTTAAGCCGCTTAAAATGTTATTGTGTATCTTAGAACTTTATACAATGGACAGAACTATAATAAAACTGTCAACATTAGGGTTGCACCGCATATTTAATGTAGATTTGGTGCTAATACTTGAATAAGCAAGCATAATGTATGTATTAATTATTATTTGTTGTATTAAATAATGAATTTTTCTAAAAATTCTGTCTGTTCTGTGCGTGAAATTAACCATGGCTAGCACTTTTATCACAAATCATTTTTTATCCTAATCCTAAATTCACCTACCTCTTTAAAGTAGGTAGAGACAAAACATCTTTTGATTTCACAAAACTCCCGGTCCCATATATGACACACTTAATAAGTACCTATAATAATACTCACCAAATTATTTTCTATTGTTAAAATTTTATGAGATCGAACCTGTTAAGTGCACAACAACACAAGCTCTCTAAAGCTCTCCAACGCTTTAGACGTTGATAACTATGATATAATATATTTGGTTGATAAGAGTTTTTGTAACAAATCATTAATCTCGTAGGTACAGAGTATAAAAATGATTAAAATAACACTGAATTAATAATTATGGTTATATTTAAGGACATTAATAACAAACACATTCGACATACCCTTATAAATTGTATTACTCTCATTGAAATAACAATTTTAAAATTAAAAATACATTGTGTGGCCGGAAGCGAGGGCGTCACGGTCCACATTAAAAAAATAAACCTGCCACAGCTGATTACACAGCGTAATGATGCACTCATGGCGACCTAGCTGTGTTTACCATGGTAAAAGCTGTGGTCAAAAACAAAAGTCATGTCTGTTGAGTTGATATCAAACATTAGTTTGACCTGTGCTTTGACCTATTGGTATATCACGGCTGTTTGTCAAAGTATGATATCACAAAAGTATAGCCTATTACTGTCTCACTGCTGGGTAAAATCCTCCATCAGAATTAAGTTTTCGCTACAGTTAATTGGTATTTCCGTTGGTTTACGGCTTAATCACGACGCTACCCAAATGCGGGTTGGCGATCACAACATCGAAAAATCCGAATGATACTTTGGCCGACGTGGTGTGTGGCAATTAGTGCACTGCTTTTGCGGTCCTCACACTGTCTAACTCTGTCTATTCTTAGTCTGTGGCTAGCACTTTAAGAATATTAGTATACATACTGACCGTTACTGAGAATTTCACCGATCTGATCTAAGTACGTTCGCCCAGGTCTTTCAACTACCCCATTCACTCGATTCCATTTCACTTTATAAGGTGACTGCTAGAAACCGCAAGAAACTTCAAAGGCTGGTCAGATCAAGTGTTTTAAACATGACAAAAATGACAACAAAGGAATTCGTGTTTTTTTCATTTTTAATGTAATAATTCATTTTGTGAATTTTAATTGGATAGTCTTTGAGTATCTAATTTACATTTAACCATACGGCCGTCTGTTGACCCGTCTGCGTCAGCTGGGCGATAAGTACCTACGAAAAAACACGAATTCCATTTTTGTCATGTTTAAAACACTCGACCTGACCAGCCCTTGAAGTCTCTTGCGGTTTCTAGCAGTCACCTTATATAGTGAAATGGAATTAAGTGAATGGGGTAGTTGAAAGACCTCGGCGAAAGTACTTAGATCAGATCGGTGACATTCGCAGTAACGGTCAGGTCAAGAGTACCCTAAACCGAGGAGCATGTATGAAGAACGTTATGAGAGTAAGTGAAGCAAAGAATGTGTGTTAGCATCGTAGCAAATGGATAGCTGTGGTTTCTGCCTACCCCGCCGGAAAGCATTAGAATGTTTGTATGTATAGAAATAGGATAGTATGAACTAATTCAAGATCGCTGTCAAAGTAGAGGCAAGTGAATCTGTCGTCAGTAGCCAGTCAAATTGTAAGTTTAATCCCGGCGCCATTTATCCGGAGCGCGCGAGCGTGACGGTTCCGCGCGCTGTGCCGCCACCCCCGCCGATGCACATGTAAACTTTAGCCGTGCTCATACAATTATATTTGTATGATGACATTAAGAGGTGCTTGAAGTTTGTTCGGGCGTTACAAATGTTAAGCTTATTGTTTAAGTTTTAGTGTAAAGGAAATCTCTTCTTTAGCCCTTTTCTACCCAATGCTGAGTAAAAGCCACTTCCATGCTTTTCCAAACGGTGTGATCCTGGGCTTTTCGAATCCAGTACTTAAAGGAAATATAAAGGACAAAAATGCCGCAAGGCGAAGAAGAGAAGAGAGATAGAGTGTGTCGTCAAGCAGGTACAGCATCTTCCGAAACCTCAGTACAGAAAAGAATTGTGTGTCATTTACATCCCCCAGGGTAGTGATGAGCTTTGTCACAGACACATTATTATTATTCAGCCTGGTTTGTCACACTGCTGGGCCTGGACAAAGGCCTTCCTACCCTCATTCCACTCTTCCTGATTTATTTAATTTTACGTCGTTCGTCGTAAAATTAAATTTATCAGCAGTTGAATACTGGTGAATCCGTATATTATATTACCCTGTCCGTATGCTCCCAAAATGGCATCAGGTGAGATAAAAGCAAAGTTCTTGTAAAAAAATGACTACATATTTGAATAGTATTTAACTCAAAATTCTTGGTATCTCTATGTGCTGTTGTATATATGGGAAGGTCTATGCCCAGCAGTGAGACGTTTTTAGGCTATACATAAAAAAGGGACAGCAAGAGACTTAATTATCATTAAAACTTAATTGGCGTCTCTGAGTACGGCAGTAAGTATATCTAAGTAATACGCATACCTTTTTATAGCAGACATTTCTACCGAGTTGCAACGACCGCAAAATCAGGGGTCAGTTCCATTGTTTTGCAAAGGCCTCTTTGAAATCAAGTCATGGCTACAATTGATGGGTAACCTTACATTACATTGTCAGAGACTAATGAGGACAGCAAAAGCAGTCCTCTACCATAGTCAACTTTTCACCAAATAGCGACTGCATGTGCTCAGCGAGACAGGTTGTGAGCCCATCGCCGCTCTATAGCTGTTGGTTGTATGTGCAATCTTTAGTACGTTAGTCGCCTTTTACGACATCCAAGAGAAGAGAGGGGGTAGTAGTATTCTTTCACCGCTACGGGACACGGTTAAACCTTACATTAAATCCTATTTTTTCCACAATATTCTTCTACAAATGTGGATTCCCATCTAACTTGACCGTACAAATTTAAAACATGGCATTATTTCCATCTGCCTAGTGCCTGTGTAGATGGAATATCGTTGGCATGATCCGCCGACTTCGCTCGACTCATCTCACTTACAGTCAGCAATAGGGTTGTCATATAAGTATATTTTTTAATATGTAGGTACATGAATTATTTTTAACAACAACTTTTATAATCTTTAAAAAAACTATGTTGTATAGCCCAGTTTCTATACACTTTACGGTAAAAGCGAGAGTGTGTTTTATTTTATTTATTTTGAACAAAAAATAACTTAAAAAACTTACTTACATAAAAAGTGGGTAGCAGACATAAAGCAACCAAAAAGGCGACTTATCACAGTAAAGTAATATTATCGCCAACTAGTTTTCCATTTTACAGTGCTTCAAGAACCAAGTAGAATATTAATTATCCCCTTAAAGCACAGTCGAAGTCTACTAAACTGAATTATTCAGAATTAATTTGATAAAGCCAGTGTCTTGTCGGCGGCGTGGTAATTCCAATGCGGCGATGGTATTACTATTGGCGGAATATTATTAGTTTTGCTATTGACTTAGCTCGTCACGTTGTCTAGTTATAGGGCTGACTGCTAATTACATTATACGATAAATATGACAGAGACGATCGTAATTGGAAGATATTATTATGTTGCTTTCGATGTAAATTGTTGTGCCTGAGAGAAAATGTTTATTTCGAATTCAAATGTTTTATACGCTGTATAACTTTCGCGTTCTAAGTAAATGTGTAATGTGTGGCAAATATTAAACATGATTTTACATAGTTACATACAGTCGGCGGCAGATCAACCTACCCAAATCTGTCAAATTTCTTCAATGAATATTGATACTTATAACCAAACAGTAAAGATCAAAATTGATAGTAGAAATTTGACAGTTTTAGGTAGGTTGATCTGCCGCCATGTGTACATACATGCGCATACATATAATCACGACTATTATCCCCGAAGAGTTAGTCAGAGGCTAGGCAATGAGGACAGCAAAAGCAGTCCTCTACCATAGTCCACTTTTCACCTAATAGCGACTGCCCATGTGCTCAGCGTGACAGATGGTGAGCTCATCGCCGCTCTATGCTGTTGGAAGTATGTGCAGTCTTTAGTCTGTTAGTCGCCTTTTATGCCACCCAAGGGAAGAGAGGAGGTGGTAGTATTCTTTTACAGCTCCGCGACACAGATAACACGGTCACAAATATTAAACATGATTTTACCTAATTACTTCGTTAAAATGGCGTAATCGCGACTGGTGCGACTCGTTCAAAACGTCGGATACTTAAAAAGTTATGTTCAGATAGGTACAATGGCGGACTCCGTCGCTTTACCAGTCTAAAATCCCTTGCACACCGCGTCGTCTATTTGGTACGGGCACGTACCCGGGCGGTCGGTGCGCTTCATACGAAAATCGCAGCAAAGTGGTAAAGCGACGGTGACCCCGACCGTACCTATACTAAAGTACTAGGTAATACCTACACCATTTCGACATTGAAGTGTATTTCTTATTTTTTAATGCGAATCCCAGGTTCATGATAATAACTAAACTGTATTCGGCAAGCGCAAATACCCATCAACTGAAGCGATTACTTGATTTCGATCATAGAGGTCTTTATCGTGCTGTGAGACATTTAATTATTATCTTACATAAGTAACATTAGATTAATGTTTTATATTTTAGCGTTTATTAACGCTTAAATATACTTAAGTAAAATTTTAAACACTGAAAAAAGACGACAACTTCAGGCGGGAATCGAACCACGCACCTTCCGCATTCCGGGCGGCTGCCTTAAAAACTTACATAAGAAAAAAAATTTTAATTAAGCAACATTAATTTAACACTTAAAAGTTACACACTTACACATTTACACACTTTTCAGTTGAATATTAAAACAACAGTAAAACTATATAATAAATGAAATTATCATATTTTTACGGCGTAATTACTCTGTCGAGCGACAGCCCTGACTGCGAAAGCGCGATGAATAATAAACTAGCTCTATAATGGACGGGAAAATTACTTTATTAGAATATTTCATGGGAATGGCATTGCAGAACAAAAATTGTTCCTTAAATCGTCGGAGAGGTTCCTTCGTATCTTACTATTATCTGGAAATAATAGGGCGTACTTAATGTGGGATGTTATGAAAACTATTTCAAGACTTTATGAAAGCTGTCTAGAAGGTTTTATTAAAAGATTGTGTCACCACACGGTTTATTATTGTATACCTAACTAAAGTACACACGGCGTCAGATCAACCTACCCAAAACTGTCAAATTTCTAAAATCAATTTTACACTTTATAGCTCGGTTCTAGGACCATGAAAAAAAAAGGACCATAGGTGATTCTGTATGAACCCTGTCCCCACCCTACAACAGTCATGGGGTACGTGTCAATTTGTTCATTGGGACTCAAATAAGCCTAAAGTACCTGTGTTAGTTGCAAAAAGTATTGGGTTTATTTATAATTTAAAAAAAAACTTTTATTGTTTTCTTGCTTTAGTTAGAGTAGCTCGAGTGTGTCATGCTCTCTCAAAGTGTCTCTGCGGTAGTGGCATGTGCGTCGTCGGGTTGTTACGTTCCCTAAAACATGGTTGAGCGAAGCGATGGCTGATTCACATGTCATACTCGTAAACAGGTGCCGCCTGTGGAGGCTGGTCTGCTCTTGCAATCTTATTTTTTTTTTTTTTTATATATTTAAAAAAAAATATTTTTCTATATATCATTCGGACATTATGTCACTTTGGACATTCTGACAATTGGCCCAACATACCCCGGAGTCCTAAATCACACGTATTTGAAGAATGTCGCCATAGTAAAAAAATATCTAACCTACTAGACCCTTCAAATGACACTAATTTCAAATCTGTTGGATGGTGGGGGACGTTTCTTCCCATGGTCCTTTGACAGTTTAGGGTAGGTTGATCTGACGCCGTGTGTACAGTCTGTTTACTGTCCCACTGTATACGGGCTGTACTTTACTTTCATCAATTGTTGACTTGATTTTATGATGGAGGCCTTTGCCCTGCGGTGGGACAGTATCTGTCCTTCACATAGGAGCTCGATGACGCAGCATTCTTTCCTACCCCTCAGCCCCCAAGCGGTCGCATGAGACCGCACCTTCAAAAACACACTTGACTTTGTACCGTGTTTTCATAGACTTACAGACTACTTTAGTTTCGGTTCTGTGGTATATTTTATGCATAGTGATCGCAAAATATCGCATAGTCTATGCTCGATTCTGTCAAATTTGACGTTGACAGTTGCGCCAATTTTTGTGTCAGAAAATTTCCACGAGTGAGTGGTTGCTACGTTTATTTATTTGTTTGAACTTTTGCAACGTTACATTACATGGCGGATTTAATTTCTGAGGCATTCTCTACCAGTCAACCATAGGGTGGTGCAGAGATGACATGGTAGGTGCAATTATCTGCGGTGACCAAAGTTGGATGGGACTATTAAAAATATTAAAACATATAATACGTAAGTATATAATAAACCTAATATACATACTCACTTATTATATACCTTCATACACTACATAATAATATAATATATAAATAGGACGTTTTTGAGATGATTCTGCCATGGTTCTGTCGAAAAGGAGCAAATGGACTTTCTTTTTGAAAGCGTCACGCCTCATCCTGACTTCCTGATGTAGCGCGTTCCAGAGGAGTATGGACTGGATATAAAAGGAAGAATGTACAAAACCAGAAGAATGGGAAGGAGAGAGAAAATTTTTGAAGATCTGAGATTCCGGTCGTGAGAGGAGCAAAGATATTGGAAATGGGGAGTAACATAAGGACCATTTGGAGAATTCAGGAGAGAGAAGGTGTGGAAAAGGCGCTCCAATATCTCCGCTGACGAATGGGCAACCATTTAAACTCAGACTATGCTGTGAGATGTGGTCATACTTCCTCAGATTGTAGATGAATCTGATAATGTTATTGGGCAATCTGTCAAGCTTATCAAGCAAGACTGAGTTTAGGTCGTAATAACACACGTATACGTTCGCACTGCCGCGTCACTGGATGGGTGACCAAACTAAAAACATCTCGAGTACCTCCGTGTTTCGGACGGCACATAGACCCGTTGGTCTCGGTTGCTGTCGTAAGTTGGCAGTTGTTAAAACCACCCGCATTGGGCTAGCGTGGTGAGTTATGGGACATAATGACCCACCGAGTGGGCCCAATGCCACATCATTATTTGACTTGTAACCCTTTTCCCTATGTACTGTAATAAGGATGATTGGGGGCGTGGGATTGAAACTGTCCTTTTGTTACTATACGACTTCATATTTATTTACAAGGTTATATAGATAATTATATTACATTTTACATTATTAAAATAACATGGTAAGTCTACCCACGTTGGCACTTTAGATCGTTCTCCTCAATTCCCCGTTTGACATCTTGTTATTTCAAATTATATCTTTTATTTATATATTACTACAAAGTAAAACCTGCCGGCGCCTCAACATGGTATAAACTCTACAGTACTATCGCGGACTCCGTCGCTTTACCAGTCTAAAGGTCAAAATCCCTTGCACACCGCTTCGTCTATTTGGTACGGGAACGCATACGAGATAGCGGCGTGCTTCATCCGAAAATGTCTGCAAAGTGGTAAAGCAACGGTGACCCCGACCGTACTTTTGTACTTGTGGAAAGGCCTATGGCCAGTAGTGGGACATTTTGTTAAAACATTGTGTCACCACACTGTTTATTATTGCATCCCTACCTCCTCAAATGTGCTGCCTGTTTGTATTCATGTACATTACAATATAACATTATATCTACCTCCTTAGATGTGCTGCCTCTTTGTATTTCATGTAAGTACATTACAATATTACGTTATTATCTGGCAAGATCAAAGCTATGTGGCTCTTAATATTGGTTTTATAAGAATATATACTTTATTGCCTTTGTAATAAAGGTTACAAACTGTAAAATTGTTAATGGGACATTTTTGAATCTGACAAATCTCTTTAAAATGAGCCACGTTATCATATGACAAGACAACATTTTCATTCATTGATTAAATTCACATGAGCGTTTACAAGTATGGTCAACGTAAAAAATGCGAACTATTTTGAATACCCCAAATTTTCACTTTTTTCACGATCCCGCATCCTGATATTCAATATTCTTTTGCCACACAACCACAACGCATCTAGAAGGTTCTCTTTACGATCTATCAGTCCACACTGTAAAATAAACGCATTTCACCGTGGTTTCAGTTATTAAGCTTCCAAATTGGACTGCTAAAAACCTTGTAGAATATGAAATTGCGTATCTGAAACTTTTGAATGTAAACAATTATTTTTTATGCCGACTATTAACACGACTATCAACACTTTAATACCATGTCACATCATGTTTAATTAATGTATTTTCTTTCATCTTACGTTTCTTCATTACATCAAGTACTGACGGAACGATCGCGCTCGTGCAACTATTATGTATGAACGCAGCAGTTCGTATGACATGGACTGGCACTAAAGTGTAAACCTAATTCTGAGGCCGACTGTTCCTATGACTTGATACTAAAGTGTTATGCTACTTCTGAGGCCGACTGTACCTGACTGAAGCAGATCACCCACCCATCTTTATTTAAAAGCGCACGTCAAACGCTTCCAGCGACGCCGAACAGCTGGCAGTGACTGACGGACCAACACTCCCATTGTTTGTGCCGAGTTCAAAGCCCGTATGTTCGGGAAGACACGTGACCTTTTTAAAGAAAACTGTATGTACTTTATTAAAAATTTCAATTTTTATTCGTATTTTTTGCAAAGGATATTGTAAAGGATATAGGGAAACGCATGAAAATTATACAAGTGATGTAATTGGAAACTGTACCTAATACATACATACATAATATAATCACGACTATTATCCCCAAAGGGTTAGTCAAAGACCGGATGGGGACCGTAAAAGCAGTCTTCTGTCATAGTCCACTTTTCACTAAATAGCGACTGCACACGTGCCCAGCGTGACAGGTGGTGAGCCCATCGCCGCTCTATGATGTTGGATGTATGTGCAGTCTTTAGTCCGTTAGTCGCCTTTTACGATACCAAAGGGAGAAAGGGGGTGGTAGTATTCTTTCACCGTTACGCGACACGGTATATCGCCTACAGCTGCTGCATATTAGTATTTAAAAAGTAAAATTATCGGCTACATTTGTTTCTAAGGCGCAAGAGCATCTAACATCATCTTCAAAGTGCTCTACGCATAAACAAACATACCAATCTCTTAGTAAGAAGTTGCTGCAACTTTGTGTAAGCAAACACAGTTTTTCCTTGCACGTTAATTTCCATCTGAATCACTATGTCCAAGGAGCTCTATAGCATTAGACAGACATATTCAAATACATATAATCACGACTATTATCCCCGAAGGGTTAGTCAGAGACTAGGCAATGAGGACCGCAAAAGCATAGATGACATGTGGACTGCCATAGTCCACCTTTCACCAAATAGCGACTGCACATGTGCTCAGCGTGATAGGTGGTGAGCCTATCGTCGCTCTATGTAGTTGCAAGTATGTGCAATCTTTAGCCCGTGAGTCGCCTTTTACGACACCCGAGGGAAGAGAGAGGGTGTGGTAGTATGAGTATTTATTTTTGTAATTTTTGTAATAGATTTTCGTAATTAACTGTTAATTTATTAAAATACTGCGTTTTCTAAGCATTCCGTACGTATATAAAGTTTTGATATAGCCTGAGTAGTTGTTTAGTTCTAATTTTTTTTGTCAGCTCAGTAAGGGTTCGTATTCTTCTGTACACTCTTCTAGCAGCTCTGGAAACAGCTGGACGCTGGGCGCCATGTTGTATATAGGGGCTCGGACGCTTAAGTGGTTAGTTTATATCTAGTGTTTCGATAAAAACATCGAACAAAGAGTTTGTCTTAAATTTTGCGTCGCCAATAGAATTTCGTGTTCGGAGTCACTGAAAATGTTACAGAAGGCTTACGGTGAATCGACTTTATCAAAAACTAGTGCTTAAGAGTGGTACAAAGCGTTCAAAAGCGGTCGAGATGTGATGGAAGATTTGCTTCGCTCTGGTAGGCCATCAACGTCTTCAACTGAAGTTAACATCGCAAAAGTGAAGGAAATGGTGACTGAAAATCCTCATTCAAGTTTGAGAGAGATAGCCGCTGAACTTTCTGTGTCTTATGAGTCAATCCGTACCATCTTAAATAATCACTTGGGTATGAAACATGTTGCCGCTCGGCTAGTCCCAAAAAAACCTGAATTTTCTCCAAAAACTCAATCGCAAACGAGTTGCTGAGGACATGCTAGAACGAGTCAATTCCGACCCAACATTTATGCAACGCATTGTTACTGGTGACGAGACGTGGGTTTACGAGTTTGACATGCAAACTAGTCAACAAGCTTCGGAGTGGCGCCTTCCGACTGAACCGAAACCGAAAAAACCACGCCAAAGTCGAACAAAAGTCAAAGTCATGTTGACTGTTTTCTTTGACTATTGCGGTGTTGTGCTCTCGGAATTCTTGCCGGAAGGTCAAAGGGTAGATAAAGAATATTATTTGAGTGTTATGCGGCGTTTAAGAGAGCAAATTCGAAGAAAAAGGCCAAGGAAAGAAAATTCTTGGATTTTGCACCACGATAATGCTCCTTCGCACAAGACCATCATTGTAAACTAATTTTTGACCAAAACTCAAGAAATACCATCAAGCAACCACCTTATTCACCAGATATGGCTCCAGCCGACTTCTTTCTTTTTCCTAAAATCAAAATACCACTTCGTGGCACCCGTTTTCATTCGATAGAAGACAAAAGGAGAATACGCGGCGAGAACTGAACTCAATTCCGGAAAAAGCGTTTAAAAAATATTTTGATGATTGGATTATTCGTTGGCGTAAGTGTATCGTTTCTAAAGGAGCAATACTTTGAAGGCGATAAAATAAATTTGGATGAATAACTAACCTAATGGATATTAACAAAAAGAGAAAATCCTCTTTTCTTAAAAAACAAACAGAGGCCGTGCTACACTTTTACATCCAATTGCATAGAGCGGCGATGGGTTCACCATGCACCTGTCACGAAAAGCACATTTGTGCAGTCGGTATTTGTTGAAAAGTGGACTATGGCAGAGGACTGCTTGCGGTCTATAATGCCTATTGTCTGACTAACCCTTCCTTGATGATAGATGTCGTTGTTCGATAATTTAGGATGGGCATCGTTTTTGGTTTCGGCGCGTTCATTCTATCTGTACCGAAATGTTTGTACGCGCATCACTTTAGAACGGCTCGACCTATTTGGCTGATTCTTTCTTTGTTGTGTTCATAACGGTCAGGACAAAGTTTGTGTGAATTATTTTATATGGCATACAGGGTTTATTTACCGCTTATTATTTATAATAATGACTCTATGTATAGCCAGGAAAAGCATTAGCAGTGGTATCCCCTCAGACTACAGAGGCGGTTATCTCACCATAAAACGACAAACATCACCACAATACGATGAAATTAAACATTCCAGAATATCGGTAGTAAAACGCTAACCACCTGTTAATGCCGTTTTTATTAATCGTAAATGTTACCTTTAACAACGTTACGGTTGTACACGGTAAAATGTTTGGAATATCTGTTAATTTACCGACCGTAAAATATGTTTCGGTAAATGATAACAATGTTACTGGCTCGCTTATCTCTAATAAATGTCAAGAAAACGTATCCTGTTTGCTCGTAAAAAAAACTCCATTAATATTTTACTTCATCCCATCTTTGCTTATGGAAGCAAAAAGTATTGTTAGGTATTACTTTAGATAAAAGTCTTCGCTTCGTCGTTCATTTTGTTCACAGTCTGTTTCAACTTTCAACATTATTATTATTGGATAAAATGTTTACTAGAAAAAAATCAACCAGTCTCAGGAAGCTCGAATGGGATTCGAACCCACGACCTTTGGATTGCCGGTCCACTGCTCTAACCGCTGAGCTACCTAGACCCCAGAAGACTCGCTGAATTCTTCCTAGTAGTTTGATTTACGCTGCAAGCCAGCGGTATTACGTCACTGTGAAGTCAACCCTCAGAGACCCTCCACACTGGCGTCTTTCGAGCGTCAACGTCATGCCGGCGTCCATGCGGCGTGGCGTGCGGCGTCGCGTCGACGCCGCGCGAGCATTGCACTGACGCCGCGTGAACGCCCCGGCTCGACGCCGACGTCGAAAGACGCCAGTGTGGGGGGGGGTCTCTTACAGGTCGTGGGTTCGAATCCCATTCGAGCTTCCTGAGACTGGTTGATTTTTTTCTAGTAAACATTTTATCCTATATTTATGTAGCATTGTGAATGCAAACTTTCAATAATAAAGATATTATTATTATTATTCAGCCTGGCTTGTCCCACTGCAGAGCATAGGCCTCCATATACTTATTGGAAATAGTTCCAATTTTCACGATTTAGGGCTGTAGCTTGTCAGTCCTTACAATAGAATTCCAGTCGACCTAGGCAAGAGGCAAACGCTCCGTCTATTTGTTATCGTACAAATAATAATCTGTATTGTATTTTTTCACTTGTGATACAAGCGGCTTTGAAACAAGTTAAGTATTTAAAGGTAATAAAAATTATTAATTTTAGAATTATAATGTCTTTGCTACGTTCACTAAACACATTCACACACAAGACGACCTCCTTGGTCGAGTGGTTTGTACACCGGTTTCCATGGTGTCGCCATCTCTGAGGTCCCGGGTTCGTTTCCCGGTCGGGTCAATGTATTCTATGTATAATTAGAATTTTAAGTATATTTATCCGTTGTCTAGTAACCATTTAACGAGTTTCTTCGAAGCTTCTCTTGGGCTAGATAATTGGTGTGAGTGTAGGAAAGATTTATTATTATTATATATTATTCTAAATAGGGTTGCCAGGTGTCCTGCTTTAGACAGAAAAGTCTGGCTTTTTACAATCGTATCCGGCCATATATACAGAAGTCCAGGCCGGCTTTACTTAGGCTTTTGGTCAACCCCGTCGTGCTTGCCAAAAATGAGGATTGCACGCGAGCGAGTGCCGTGGCCCAAGCACAACTTCAAGTATAACAAATTACTCAAGTAGAAATGTGCCTCGGATGAATAACAGTAAAAAAAAAACATTTTTTTCTTTTAAAATAAAATATGTCTGTCTTTCAGGGCATCATGTCCAGCTAAATATGAATCGTTGCCCGGATTTTCTATTTTTGGGTCTGGCAACCCTAATTCCAAATATCGTTGTTTCTCGGCTGTGCTGTGTTGATCATTGATCCCATTGTCATAAGTCCATCACCTATCTACAGGATGTTTACAAATATACTATTCAACGTGAATATATTTTTATTAGCAATTTCAGAGTTGCTTCTATACAAATAGTTCTTAATTAAACTCTATCGTAGTCTCGGATCAAATTTACTTACGGAATACAAAAATCCATATTGCATTCCGTAAATGTAATTTCGCTTGAGCATTTAAAATGTAATTATATTTTAAATAAGTTAGATATCTACAAAATAGAAAAATAACACCTAAGAACAACATTATTTTCTTTTAAATCCCACATCTATCTCCTGGCTATCTGTTTAAACTAAGCCAAGTACAGTATTATCGTTTAGATAACGATATAATCGTCAAAGTGTGGAGGGCGGTGGACCGTCCCATTTCCTTTATTAATTCAAGTGCCACCGAAAACAAGCTTAATTGTACTATTCCGTGATTATAAAACGCACGATCAAACCCTTGTTTACGTTTTTAAACGAAATAAAACGCACTATTTAGGTCGTTAGATGTGTTTAATGTGTTAATTTGTTGATGAATGCTACGAATGTGATACATTTAGAAATTTAAAAATGTCGGTATAAGTATGTAAGTAACAATTATTATTGTATAATTTTTTGTAACTAATTAGGCAAATCATGTGTCTTTGGGTGGAATTAGACTATTTTGTTTCGACTACTCGTATGTAATTCCGATGAACGTGTACAAGAGTGTACAAACATATAAATAGTTTCCAAAAACTTATAGGTGTATAGTTACCTTATCTCTAAAGTGTTACCTATATCAAATTAGGAAATAACTTTTCTTAATAACGTATTTGTAAATCAAACTGATCAACCACATTAATCTTAACAACTCCTGGCAATACCTACATATCTATTTCAACAAGCATAACACAGTTTAGCTTAAAAATATGATTTATTCATAACTCAGCTAAATGCAATTGAATACTTATTCAATGCGCCTAAGCTTGTTATTTCTATGCATAGAATTCTGCGTCACGATTTTAATGATTCATGCAAAGGAATATGTAAACGCAGCGATGTCAATGGCAATGATGCAATGATGAAACGCATGAAAATTATACTACCGATGGAATTGGAGAATGTACCTAACAGAACAAAATTACTGTTTTTTGGAAATCCTATTTCTGTTACAAAGTGGCAAATACGTTTACAAATAAAACTTAAGTAGATATCAAAGGCGGTAGTGGTAGGATTCTATATCTACAACACAACACATTACAATATGGACAATATATCTATCTATCTTCTAAAAATTTTAGTCAAAATAATTTTTATGTATTACTAGCGGCCCGCCCGCGACTTTGTCTGCGTGGACACCCTGTATCCCGTCACGAATTTACAAAAAAATATTTTACACAAACCTAGTTCTGACAATTTACGGACACAACAAATTAAGACCCATATATAACTGCAGCCGTCCTGAAGTGATGTGCGTACAGACATTTCAACATTTTTTTATTACTCAATACTCAATATTTATTGCTATCCATGTGTTACATAGGTGTTATTATAGTTAATTTACTCTAGATTGTTATAATAACATTTATTTATTAAAATTTCATTCAAACGGTTTTCAAATATCTTGTCATTTTCTTCATTAGATATTGTGGCAGGGAGTTTGTTATAAATTTTTATAGCCATGTTGAAGGTGTGAGAAGAGCTTAATTTTAGGCGGGATGTTGGAATAACTAATTTATTTCTATTCGCAAACAATATTTGAATGGTACTTATATAGATGAACTTATTACAAAGTTTTAAAAAGGAAGTTTAATAACTTTTCATATTTTTTATTAAAATTATAATTTTGGGTTTGTTTGTCCTTCATTTTATTTTTTGCACGATTATGCACAGTAACTGCCAGAGGGTTTACAAATGGAAAATGGTTAAATTGCATTTCCCCGGGATTACGTTGCAATCACCTTTATGTGACAAACCAAATTCCACGCGAGCGAAGCCGCAGGCTGATACTAGTACTATGATGGGTTTAAATCTGTATTTTATTTATTTAAGTAATTGGTACAACTACAGAATACAGTTCAATACATTCAAATTAGGAAATAACTTTTCTTAATAACGTATTTGTAAATCAAACTGATCAACCATATTAATCTTAACAACTCCTGGCAATACCTACATATCTATTTCAACAAGCATAACACAGTTTAGCTTAAAAATATGATTTATTCATAACTCAGCTAAATGCAATTGAATACTTATTCAATGCGCCTAAGCTTGTTATTTCTATGCATAGAATTCTGCGTCACGATTTTAATGATTCATGCAAAGGAATATGTAAACGCAGCGATGTCAATGGCAATGATGCAATGATGAAACGCATGAAAATTATACTACCGATGGAATTGGAGAATGTACCTAACAGAACAAAATTACTGTTTTTTGGAAATCCTATTTCTGTTACAAAGTGGCAAATACGTTTACAAATAAAACTTAAGTAGATATCAAAGGCGGTAGTGGTAGGATTCTATATCTACAACACAACACATTACAATTTGGACAATATATCTATCTATAATACAAACTGAATCTCACATTAGAATTGAATTCCGGTGATTGTTGCGCACCGCGTTTACATAGAATAAGTTTAACGAATGAAAATAACAAATACGTGTAGGTACTTTTAACAAACAAAGTCTAAAATAGCGTTAAATAATAATAATAAAAAATAACAATTTCATAGAAATAAGGACATAAATTCTTACAACATAATAAATCGTTATTATACTTTGTATAAATCATTAATTTATTTGTCGATTGTAGCGTGATGTTGACTTACAATTTTAATATACGAGTATGTGTATAGATTCTGAGAAAATGTATATAAGTTACTTACATTATTGTTATAAGATCTACACATTTTCGATATAATGGATATCTTTGAAAGTAACATTATTATTGCATTAAGGCACAGAGAATAATTTAAATTTTCTCATACTTCCAGAAGTTTTGCTTGATAAGTGGCTCAACAATTCCACAGCGTCCCACCGATTATTAATAATTTTGTAGTGAATCGAAAGAAATCGAGATATTCTAACAACATGCAAAGATAGAAAATGTAGGCAAAGGCGGTTTTATCTTTTTATCAAAGGATCTTTGCTTTTGTAAAGGCAGTACGCATATTAAACACGAAGTTTCACGCGTTTTAAATATTTGCTTATAATAGAACGCTTTATCTTTTCAGACAGCCTTTGGTTTGAACCTAAACAAACGAATGATGAATTTTACAAATATTTACCTAAAAATAAAAGAATTTTCTGAGCAGTTGTTTTAGATCAATGTTACTTGTTGTGATAAACATTATACGTAATATATGTATTACACCTATACGTATGTTTCTGCTATGTAAAATGTTATTCGTACACCCTATAAACACAACAAAAGCAATATGTACTGGTAGGGTCTTACTAAAAAGCACTATTGTCTCATATGCTCAAATTCAAAATAACGTTAGCATGACGACCAAAAAAGCAATATTTAACCAAACAATGTGTAAATAGTGTTTATAAGTACGGTTGTAAATACATTTTGAGATGACGACCATTCAACAAAGCTGGGTTACCCCACATTTCAAGCACCCATATTACCCATATCACCATTCCAAGACACCATGAATCAACAATCGAACACGAACAGCTCCGCATTTGTCAGGCGTTAACGCACGAAAAATGGCGGTTAATAAAGAGCGATGGCCGGCGGTATCAACAGGCTACTGACGGACGGCCCGTATCTCGGTTCAGGCCTATCAATTGTCGATCGCTCCGATTGCTCGGTGACACACGTACGGCAATCCGTAATAAAAGACGGATAATCTACGCGCCTGTGTTGAAGAAATCGTGGAAAATGCATTACTTACTGTAACGCCGGACTAGTTTGCAAGCTAACAAACTACATCGCACATCTCGTAATATAATAGTTTCATTTGTAATTTTTTTTTTTAATAGTAGAAGGAGGCAAACGAGCGGGCGGGTCACCTGATGGAGAGTAATCACCGCCGCCCATAGACACCCGCAAAACCAGAGGAATCGCAGACGCGTTGCCGGCCTTTAAGGAAGGAATAGGGTTAAGGAAGGAATAGGAATTGTGAGGGGGGGGGGGGGGTGGGCCTCCGGAACCCTCACTGGTCGGACGAAACACAACAGCACCAAGTGCCGTTATTTCACGCCGGATATTCGTGAGAGGGTGGTATTACGCCGTGCTGCAACGCAGCGTGGCTCTACCACTCAGTCAGTGTCACTAATTTAGCACCACCCAGGGGTCACGTGTAGGGTCTCAAGGGTAAACTTACGGACGCGAGTAACTTTAAACCCCAACATCTAGATGGCGCTGTACAATGTTTAATAAAGTCTGTATCTCGGTGGAGGCCTATCAATTGTCGATCGCTACGGTTGTTTGGGACACACGGACGGCATAAGCTACGCGATTGTGTTGAAGAAATAAAATGCGAGGTAGGCGCAGTGTTGCCGTTAGGGCAATCTAGTTTGTGGCTACATAAAATAAAAAAGTGGCCAGTTTTGTAAAAAAATCGCTGTCAAAATGTGGCTAGAAGTTGCTAAATATCAAAGTATTCTTTGCCTACTTTAGTATTCTATTACTATGATAATAAATATTATTATTATACAGGGATAAGTGGGTATAATTAAAACAGTATCTAATACATGTTCAACATGCATTAAAAACTTACAATAATGTTTGTATCTAAATACCTTCTACTTATCTAGTAGTAAAAATTAAAAATTAATTTGTAGGTCTACAACGCCATGGTTATTTTAACGAAATCTGTGGCGATAACCACACTTTTCATTAAAATAACTGACTCGATCGACCTCCACCAAAAAAAAAAAATACCAAAAGTAGCTAGAAGTAGCTAGATTAATTTTAGGTAAAATTTTTAACACTGAAAAAAGACGACAACCTCAGGCGGGAATCGAACCACGCACCTTCCGCATTCCGGGCGGCTGCCTTAACCACTTGGCTACCGAGGTCTGGTTAATTAGTTAGATTAATTTTGGCAGCTAAACTTGATTTTTTTTTTGGCTAAACCCGTTAAAAATCTGCTAGATCTAGCCATAAAGTGGCTAAAACAGCAACATTGGGTAGGCGGCCCGTGACCACGGCCAATGCACTTCGGCCGAAAAATTTAAAAGTAAGCAGGTATAACAAATACCAAAGAGTTTTTGTTACATACCATAATAATTATCATTTATTATAAATATAAACATTTTACAAACTTAAAAGCAGCTTTAAACTTGGAGAGGAAACAAAAAATATCGAAGAACTTTTCTTTCCACTTACACCCCTACTTCCATCGCTTAATCCAAAGTTAAAACCCAAAAATAAAGCATTTAAACCCCAGCCCACTGAGTAGATGTAAAACATTAACAATTCAGATACTTTGAACCAATAAATTAGGGCCGCCACTCGTTCGTTGGTAATCTGGAAATGGCGTACGTTATACTTACTTCTATTTAAATTGACCATTCGATGAGAAATTAGCGGAGAATCGGAATATTCGGAAGCGTAAAGAAAAATAAGATGTATTGAATTGATGACGTAGCACGGTGGGTTGCGGTCATACAAGCTAAGCAACTTTTGAAATGAAGGGTCACAGGTTGGGTCATTCAATTAAAATATCTTCAGTTCGTCCGTAACTACTATAAAGTTTGTGTAAGGCACGACAGCTGTTGATCTCGGTAGTTGTTGTAAGATAACTGTTGAATCTACGATGGAACGTATAAAGGATAACGAAGGAAGGTATGGTTATTTGTAGTATTTGAGTTATATAATAATAATCTTACCTTCTCTCATATCAGCTCTTGTGCTATAGAAAGTACAACAGTTTTCTTAAGTTAATTCTCTTTCGCAGGCTTCTAGTGTCCTACAAAATGGCAATAATGTTGTTTCACAGCAGAAATGAGTTACAATGGTCACTGTCCAGTCGAGTTCTTATCGCCAGACAAAAATACATAAATAAAGTGTTGTGGTGTGCTATAGCAGCTCATTAATAGAATACTACCGTCCCATCTGTTCCCTTGGGCGTCGTAAAAGGCGACTAACAGACCAAAGACTATAACAGCAGAGGGCGGCGAGCGTTGGGCTCACCATGAAACGTGGACTGTGGCAGTGGGCTCATTGCATGGTCTCTGACTAACCTTTTTGGGATAATAGTCGTGTTATATGTACGTATGAAGGTATAAAGTGTGCGTACTCAAAAGAGGTCGGGATCAGTACAGCGTCAAATGACGTCCTCTTTTCGCTTACACCACGCTCCCAGCTGAATGTTTCCCTTGGCTTCCTGCGTGCCACTTCCGCAGCCGTCACAGGCAGTTCAGCGCTGCCAACTGGAGCACGCGGGATCACTTGCGAACGAGCGAGAGAGCCGCACAGCCCGTATATCGCTTGCTCCTTCTTGCTGGATGGCTTGTGTCCTCCGTTTTGTTTATTATTGTAAAATGAGGTTGTAAATTTCGCGATGCTTTTTGGTGAATGCAGTAGTAATAGTTTGCAGTCAGCAAAAACGTCAGACAGTATCTAGAGTTAACTGTTCCAATGGTAAAGTAGCTAGTATTCAAAATAATACACATTTTCTTTGAAATTAAACACTTTTTACGGATTTACTCGCGTTTAATTTTCCTACATTACATAGTTTTTTAGTTTCCTGACGTTTCGAATCCTTTACAGAGTCCGTGGTCACAGGACCTATTATACATTTTATTTCATACATTTTCTTTATTTTTGCGATGCTTTATTTGTATTGTAATGGTCTACACCAGTAGACACCATTATAGCTCAAATTTTCGAAATTAAATATTTGCAACTTAAATAAGATTGGTCAAATAACCTTCTTTATCGATTCCGTGGTCAAATACTGTTTGATAAACTCACAGATAAACTGTAAATCTGACAGAAACTCTGATGTTTATTACTCATTGCAGGTTGTAAAATTTCTTTGACTGAAAAGGAAAATTGCTGCGGAACACAGTGTTCTAAATTGTACTTAGAAGCTTATAAATAACATAATTGAGCGGCGACGGGCACGCTGAGCACATGTACAGTCGCTATTTGGTGAAAAGTGGACTATGGCAGAAGACTGCTTTTGCTGTCCTCATTGCTAGTCTCTGAGTAGCCCTTCGGGGATAATAGTGGTGGTTTTATGTATGTTTATAACGTAATGCGCTACACCGTGAAGTGTAACAAATCCTGAATTTTCAAGAATCTAGACTAAAAGCACAGAACGGTCACTAATAGCTCAGAATAATTCATAATAGATTGCTAATAGACACTTAGTACACTAGGTTCTTTCAAAGTGCTTATTGTGCATGCAGGAAAGCTTTAGCCCAGCACTGCGACAGTAATATTTAAGCTGATGATGATAATGTTATTAATGTTTTATATTTTAGCGTTTTATTAACTCTTAAATATACTTGATAAAATTTTAAATACTGAAAAAAGACGACAACCTCAGGCGGGAATCGAACCACGCACCTTCCACATTCCGGGCGGCTGCCTTAACCACTAGGCTACCGAGGTCTGGCTTTCAACCGTCGAAATTTGTCAGTGCTTGATGCTTATGTTTTTAATCAACATCGCTTCATCAAATCTTAGAAGTTTTCGCCTCTGAGATCCGAAAGAAATATTTTTACAAATATTTAAACATTCGGTTAAGATGAAGCTGCGTTTATAGATTAATGTTTTATATTTTAGCGTTTTATAAACGCTTAAATATACATAAGTAAAATTTTAAACACTGAAAAAAGACGACAACCTCAGGCGGGAATCGAAACACGCACCTTCCGCATTCCGGGCGGCTGTCTTAACTACTTGGCTACCGAGGTCTGGCTTTCAATCGTCGAAATTTGTCAGTGCTTGATGCTTATGTTTTTAGTCAACAGTGGTTAAGGCAGCCGCCCGGAATGCGGAAGGTGCGTGGTTCGATTCCCGCCTGAGGTTGTCGTCTTTTTTCATAGTTTAAAATTTTACTAAATGATAATGTTATGTCAATTGGTAGTAGCTTAACCCATTGAATGCCGGAATTCCCGCGCGGAGCCGGAGTGCTGAATGAATAGAGGCGCCGCGTTTAAAGTGTCAATACATAAATATCTTTCCCACGCTCACACTAATTATATCTAGCCCAATTTAGGCTTCTTTGAAACTTGTTTGTTATGGTTTTGTTAGAGCGCGAGCGTCTTCGGGAGTCATCGGCTCCTATTGGCGGTCGTCCGGCCGCAGCGCGCGGGCGCAGACGGCGGCTTCGGGGCGCGCACGAATCCCTACCACCACTCATCTCATCACCACTGCAACGAGACAGATCGGCTTCGACCAGCGTAGGGACAGAGCGCGTCCAATAATTGATTGATTGATTGCTATCAAAATGTTTTAACGTAACGAGTACAAACCTATGTTTATACCGCCTATCATTTCATAAAGTCCCCAGTTAGGACCCTAACAGTTTATTTCTGAATTGAACCGACCGTGAATTAAAACCTAGGGCAACACCAAAAGGTTTAAGGCGTAACGTTCTAAATATCACGTTTTTATATAGAGAACTCGGCAAATTACTCCACTTCACCTTATAGTGGTAGCGGAGCCTAGGCGCGAAGACAACTGGGGCAGCGTCAGAGACGTAGCTTCAGTCACGCTCACCCTGCCAGTCCACAAGGTTTCTTATCACGCCCCGTTTGAAATACGTCATATTGTAGGAAGGAGGTAAAAAGTATGCTGATAAGTGTATCAGTGGACTAGTGAGTCCACCTTGTGGAAGTGCGACCAAGAAACGGGTCACCAAATTTCTTTTAGCGCGATGGAATATTGGAGATTATAAATCGGTGACTCCGGAGAGCAGCACACCCTACTCCTATCAAAAGTACCTATATCATAACAATGAACCAGATAACAATTATTTATTAATACTGGTACACACATTATTAAATTGTTGTAATTTAATTATCATGACACCAAAGCGATCAAGTTACAAAAACATCAAGATAAAAGCAATACATTGTCGGCGGCATTCGAATTTTATATCCACAGTTGGTTTGATGACCTATTTCCATTCAACACTGTATGCGACGAAGCCGCGAGAGAGCTACAACAATAAAATAAATGCTCTTTTGTGTCGGCACTATACTCAACAATGTTATAAAGACTACGCTCCCGTCGTAGAACGTATTATTAAGAGACTAATTGTATGAAACCGCCCGCCGTGTGGTATGCGATTCACTAAAAGCATAGAATAACTACCTAAAAGAATACTACCAATCCTCTCTTCCCTTTGGTGTAATAAAAGGTGACTAACGGACTTAAGACTGCACATACATCCAACAGTATAGAGCGGCGATGTGCTCACCATCGCTACGCTCTACATGTGCAGTTGTAAATTGTTGTTGAAACGCTTTTTAGGGTTCCGTAGCCAAATGGCAAAAAACGGAACCAAAGTGGTAAAGTGTGTGCCCCTCCCCCCTGTAACTTCTAAAATAAGAGAATGATAAAACTAAAAAAAATATATGATGTAAGTACATTACCACGCAAACTTCCACCGAAAATTGGTTTGAACGAGATCTAGTAAGTAGTTTTTTTTAATACGTCATAAATTAATTAATTAAAAAAAATACACTATTATTCAAACATCAATCAAAGTTACATCGAACTACAAGAACTTATAAATGATCCCAAGCAGCAAAATTCTCCTATAGTTGTTGACTTATAAGACTAAACATCTTATAACATACTAATAGACGCTTTGATTAAAATCACTGATCTTGTTAAAGCAGCTTAACAGACTATTTGCGCTACAAGCACTTTCGATCCTATTACGCAGTCTTAAAGACGTTTACAAGAACATCTTATTAGACTATTTACGCTACAAGACCTACCGATCCTACTACGTAGTCTTATAAACGTTTACAGGATTACATTATATGATGCTTATATGAACTTAAGTCTTATAAGTGCATGTTATAAAAATAAATATCAAAGCTCCTATAAATGCATTTAACAAGACTATTTATTCTTGTTCACGTTTTGTTTTATGCTTCTATAAGAAAAGTTATTCTGTAAACGTCTTAGGTAAAGCTACTATAGGTCGAAGATATTATAAGTATGATTTGACTTTGTTGTGACTTCTAAAGGATTTGTAGCACCAAAGTTGCACGACTGCTACTATTATAGGTAAGATTCTACTTATATGTGACCTGCATTTGCTATTATTAGAGTGATCAGCTGTTGACATCAATTAAATAATATGGTGTCCAGGACTGTGATCCTATAATAACATTATGATTAAACTATGATTAAAATGCATTGTAAAGCTCCTGATAAATGCATTACAATGTGGACCGCGATCCGATCTGATGACGGCTGTATTTACTAATAATTAATGAGTTTACAAATAATAATTATGTTTACTTTTGAAGGCGCATAAACATATGTTTATTATCATCGAATACTTTATCAATAAAATTTATTTCGCAAGTTAATTTTTTTATATAACAGTGAAAACACAAAAAGTTATCAACCTTTATGATAATGAATAGTAATAAAGATTACCCTTTGCAATTCCGATATTATTTTTTTTCGTTTGCCTTCACCATTAAAAATTAATGAAAAATAAATGCTCTAGTTATGACATCACAATTACCACTGTTGGATAAATTACACCGGTAGTGGCATGCGCCAGATAGTTACAGGACTAATCACGCTGACTCAGTGCGTTCTTTATAGGACACAGTGATCTTGTAGAAGCACTCAATAAAATAATAATAAAATCAATTTGCACTTTACCGGACTGTAACAAAATAACTATAGGTCGCAATAGTCCTGTAAAGTGCGCCCAAATGCGGTCCTGTAAACGTTAATAGGATTTCTATAGGATTAAAAAATATTTGGTCCTAGGATACTTACATGATCACATTTTGCTACTTGGGGATGTTACTTGCTGCTACGGAACCCTTCATGGGCGAGTCCGACTCGCACTTGGCCGGTTTTTTTCAGTTACTGGATTTTACAGCTCTCTTGCCTATGAGTCCGTTCTTATTAACAACTATTAACTTACATTCTTGAAAGTCAGCCGGTGACGATTGTGAAAAGCTAATCTTCCCTTCCCATACTTAAAAGTTGCATGGTAAATCATAGCCCCCTTAGGTGCAGGAGGCTCGCCATTTGCGAAATAGCCGGCCGCCTATTAAATGTCGATTTTTCACATTCAAAACCTTCCCCTCGCCTTGGGGATAGGTAAGTTGGCTTCCGCGCCTATGGGCTCTGTTTCTGAGAAGTTTGCTAAGAATTGTTTATAAGATTTAAATCGTTTTATCAATACACCATTTACTTTATAACATTAGAGACTGTTCCTGTCCTGTTGAATCCAGTTTGCTTTTATTACCAATTACAGGTGAGCACTTGGCCTTCATCTTACCTGATGGTGAGCGACGATACGGCTGAAGGAGGAGGCGCGTTTCACCCGGAATCCTTAACCACAGAGGACCTCCTTTTTTATATGGTGTTGTCTCACAAAAGGCTATACCTATGAAAATACCTATAAATGTCTTTATCTACTGAGAAAGGGCAGGGCGCTATAAAAAGTTACCTTAAGACATTCTCGTTCCTTAATCATTTATACTGATGTTCGATTCCTGTTAGCCATTTTGTAAATATACGCCTCCGAGGTGGAATGGAAAACCGTTAGTCCCATATCCGGAGGACCCGGGTTCAATTCACAGGTTGGGCGAAGAGTCTTTCTGATTTTTCGAAGCAAAACCCGAGTTTATAATTACGAACCTGCATTTGACAACCGATACCCATAAATTAGAGCCACGCGGTGTCTTGATTTCAATGAGGCCTTGCTCAATTGTGGGGCTGTTTATACTCGTACTACTAGCACGAGTAAATAACTTGTTAATATTTTTGCAATAACTGAAAAGCCAGCAGTTGGGTCAGTGGTAGGTTATGGCGCAAACTCTTATCTGCTGTAGTCTATGTGGGAAGGCCTATGCCCAGCAGTGGAACGTTTGCAGGCTGATGATAGTGCATTAAGAGCCGTACTGTAACCGTGTATTTCAATTAACTAATTCGGAGAGCATTCCTCCAACATCTTCGTATATCTACTGTTTATATCTCAGTATTGTTCTCCAGAGAGCGAATCATCTGTTTACGCAACTTGTCAGCCTTAATTATTAATGAGAATTGATGGAGTCCCTCTGGCCCGGGTTGGCGTGCCCTAAAACAGGCCGGGTCGCGGTATATGTGTATACTTATGTGTTTGCGAAAACAATTGACTCGTACAGAAACAATTGAATTAAAGTGATTTATTAATCGCAAAGGCAAAAACATGTATTTAATATACGATCTTAATCGCGACATAACCCCTACGTTCTAGGTAACCTATACTTAAAGCACAGAATAAATAAAAGAAAGAGGCACTGCCGAGATAGGCTACTGTATACTCTTTTAAAAGAAAAAATATTTACTTCGATTTTATTTACATCAAAAGTAAAAGTTTTTTCTAAAGTAAAACAAAAGCTTTTGCCACTGCTGGGCAAAGCCCTCCATCATTGAAATACTTAATCATGAAGATTTTTTGTTTAACATAAATATCTCGAGAATGAGTAACAGTGTGGTAAACTGTAATATAAATTTGGCTACTTACTAGAGAATATTTGTAACCATTTTTTCATCTATGAGTGTTCTAATAAAAAACAGAAAACATTCGGTTTGTCATATAAAAATGTACACAACAAAACATCATAATATATCTCTAAGATAGGTGAGACCGTGCTTAAGAAATCAAAAAGCTCCCCCTCCCCTAATAAAGTTACAACTTCCTCCATATTATCTCCTCCCAAAATACATAAGCTCGCTCCACTATCTGGCGGCGACACTGTAAATCGCTCACAATGATTAAAGCCAACAATGTTGCCCCTCGGAAGAGATGTCTTTTTTGTAAATTACTTAGTAAAAGACGAATTCCTGGAACGATAAGAGTGCTACGTACGTCTGACGGGGGGGTGTGGTGCAAGCGACGAGGTTTATGGTAAATATTTGTATACTTACTACTGCTTATACATTTTTATACTAATGACGACACAAATACCTATAATTTTTCAAAAAGTAAAGTAGAATACAAGTAGCTTAACAAGTATAATAAAATTATACTTCACAGATGGACCGACGATCTGGTGAGTGTCGCGAGTAGCGGTTGGATGGGAAACAACATAAGACCGGTCGTGGTGGAGATCCTTGGTTTGAGTCCTTTGTTCAGCAGTGGACGTCCTTCGGCTGATGATGATGACACCTAGTCGCGCTTACTTTACTTAATGTATTTAATCCTGCAGTTCGGAAGTCACAGAACTGCTATAGTAGTTACCCATTCATGATTGAGTGTCTCATTTGTGTTAAATTAGTATAGTCATTCCTCCATAAATATTTTATTATTATTCCACTACCGGGAATCACATAGCGTTTATCTCACCTTATACTAAGAGACGATAACACGGAAGGTATAAGCACATTTCGCCCGGAATCCTTATTTCCGGACTTCAGATTCCTTCTTCATATAATATATTCATCATCATCATCAGCCTATACACGTCCCTCTGCTGGGTACAGGCCTCCCACGGGGACAATAGCACGTGGGGATATTGAGCCATAACCTACCACGCTGGCCCAATGCGGGTTGGTAGGTTTGAACGACTGCCATCTTATGACAACAACCGGGACCAACCGCTTAACGTGCCTTCTGAAGCACGGAGGAGCACGAGATGTTTTTTTTAAATTTGGTCACCCATCCAGCGACCAGACGGGCAAGATCACAAGCCGAAGGCGCTTCCCGCTGCGCCATCGAGCTCCTCACACATATGTTAAATCGTATAAATAAGTATATCAAGACCTTTGGTCAATTAAAACTTTTACGCTCATCCCCGCTACTTCTTCTAACTTGCACCACACACCCAAACCCCCGCGCCACCTGGCGGCGCCGACGAATAATTTATTACATTTCTTAAAAGCCATTAGCGGGTGACACCGTCAATGGACCGTCACTGCTACCCGCGCCCCGCAATTAGCATGGCGTTTGGGGCTGCAGCACTGAACAGGGAATGCGAGGAAAGTAGCTATAGGTCTATCCTAAATATTAGAATATCCTCTAAAATTGTTGCCAGATTTAAATAAATAAATAAATCTTTCCTACAATCACACCAATTATCTAGCCCAAAAGAAGCTTCGAAGAAACTCGTTAAATGGTTACTAGACAACGGATAAACATACTTAAAATACTTAAATACATACTTATTATACATAGAAAACACCCAGACCCTAGACAATTTAGAAAAACAATAATCTCTAAATTGACTCGACCGGGGATCGAATCCGGGACCTCAGAGATGGCGACACCATGAAAACCGGTGTACAAACCACTCGACCAAGGAGGTCGTCAAATTTATTTTAGCCTGACGAATCATTTGCAGGGTCTATAAAGGGAGTCAGCTGATCAATCTCCCCCTCTTTTATTCAATGGACTACTAGCTGTTTCCCCACAATTAGCACGGCGCGCGGCGGTTGGAGCTGCAACAGAGAACTTGAAAGTAGCTAGAGGTCTGTCTAAATATTTGAATGAAACAAAGGGTACTCGCCTGAAGCTCTGAACCTTAACTCTTTAGAGGACTCTGTCGATATAATAGACACCATATTTTAAACTTTATGCGATTGTGATAAGTTCGAAAACCAATGAAAAATTTCAACATGCTATACCCATTAAAGGGTTAAGCAGGGTTTGTAGAGGAAAACGGATGATCAGAAAAAGTAAAGAAAAAAAAGGGACAAGGAACTAACCGTGTCGCGTCGCGGTGAAAGAATACTACCACCCCCTCTCTTCCCTTGGGTGTCGTAAAAGGTGACTAACGATGGGCTCTCCATCTGTCACGCTGAACACTCTCCACCTGTCACGCTGAACACTCTCCACCTGTCACGCTGAGCACATGTGCATTCGCTATTTGGTGAAAAGTGGACTATGGTAGAGGACTGCTTTTGCGGTCCTCATTGCCAGGTCTTCGACTAACACTTCGGGAATAATAGTCGTGATTATATTTCTGTTGTATGTCAAAATTTTTTGTTTTATTTCCAAACCTGTACTCAAGTTAACCTGGCTTAAAACTGACGCTGTCTGAAGAGAGGGAGAACCATTCAGAATAACCACGGTGTAGTTTAAACTTATTTCATTTAAAACTGTTAATTCCAGCACTGACCAAAATCTAATAAGACCCAGATGGCCCCAGTGACAAAGCTCCGTGTGGCAAAGTGCCCAGCAACTTACCGTAACAACGAAAAACTAAGACAGTATTGAATATAAGAAATAGAAGCAGTATACAATCTCTGAACTGATATATGAGAAAATTCTGATTATTTTCACTGTTCACGGAGAAGCACTTGACCTTCATGTTACCTGAGGGTAAGTAGTTAAGTACCTAAGTAACCAAAAGGTCGATAGTCAAAGCATACTACCCGGAATCCTTAACTACGTAGAAACAGGCAATTTTTTGCAGCAACTGACATTTGGTATCATTACGACAGTCATATGGCCTAAAATAAGCCCTACAACCAACCAAACTGAGTCAAATGTTATACCACGGTGGAAATAAACCCCCCTTTTTTATAAAAGATGGAGGCAAACGAGCAGGCGGGTCACCTGATGGAGAGTAATCACCGCCGCCCATAGACAAAACCAGAGGAATCGCAGACGCGTTGCCGGCCTCTAAGGAAGGAATGGTTTAAGGAAGGAATAGGAATTGGGATGGAGGGGGTCACCTTTTACGACACCCAAGAAAAGAGATAGGTTGGAGTATTCTGTCAATAATGAGGCTCCACCACCGCTCAAAAATAGATCTAACCACTGTTTTAGCCTAAAATAAAGAAAATAAAGGGACTGTTATTTATTTAGACTGATTCCGGATTAGGCAGATTCGAGATTACGCAAATTCGCTGTACGGCAGACATTGTACAGCTATTCCCGCCCTCCATAAGAGCGAGGAGAATCAATAACTTTAGAATGTTGTAGAATGTACAGATTATACAGGGAATGATTATACAAAATCTGGTAATATACGGCCTAGTAACCTATACCTGGGATCCAACTGTCACCTCTTAGATTAGTATTTCTTTAATCTTACCATGCAAAATTTCGTATGTGAATTTGTATAGTAAGATTATAGCAATACTGCTCTAAGAGTTATAGTAAGGCCCTTAATGTTGATATAGGTATTACTAGACCACAACTGTCTATTTACGTGAACACCTGTACAAGCATTTTTGTATTCATAGCACGGCTAATGACTCTACTCCACCTGTTAAGAGGAAATGGAGTCCACGCGCAACACGATCTATGTCGCCGACGATATTCTCTCTTCCTTCGATGGCGGGAACGACAAACTATTGTCAAAACTCGATAAAATTATGTTGCATGTTAGGGTTTGTAGACAAAAATACCACAGACAAGCAAAAACTACTATTATGTCTATTTTTGACATATCGTGTATAGACATAACACGAGAAATCGGGTCGAGAAAATTTTTACTGTGACAAACAAAAAACTGAGTCACTTAAAATATTCTATTTTTTTTTATTCTAATACCTATTTTATCAACATGAAAAGTATTCTAAACTAGCTTCCGCTCTGAGATTTGGTTTGTCAAGAATCGCGGGAGAGAATTGCATTTGCACGGTATAAGAAGTAAAATATGGTTCACTCGGACGAAGAAGGGCGGTCCCTAGTAATATTATACAACACAACTCCGTTACAGTTTAAAATAATATAGATGTATTTTCTACTTTAAAGTACTTACTTATGTGAATGCAAAGCAACAATTTATAAAAACAACAAGAAAACATTATTTTATTCCTAACTGCGAGCCTGCGACTTCGTCCGCGTGAACCATGTCACATGACAATCCTGACAATAAGAAACACAACAAAAAAATAATTATCTAAATAGGTACAACCATTCTGCAGTGATGCGCGGACTAACATTCGTGTCAATAGAGATTTATTATATAAGTAGATTAGATTTTTTTTAACTTCATAACTATTGCCATTCAGACTAAAAACTATGCCATCTCTTACGAATTCACACTACCACGCACAACTCCACTGCCGTTTAGTACCAAAACGGTCGGACTGTACACGATTCCTATTATAGAGATTTATGAGCGGTGCAGGGCAATTCTTTAAACCGCCGCCGTGCCGGAGAAAAAAGCGTTTTACGTCCCCATTCTATTTACGATCACTCCTGGGAAGTGCTGTGAGTTAAGTGTGACTTAACCGAAACTGTTTCTTGACGCCCCGGAAAGAGCCGGGATTGGAATGGACCAAGGATATTTTCAGTAAGTTTAAGAATTAAGATTTGGAAAAGAAAAATATCGATATAATGCTTTAAACGGATCTACTTGCGTTTATTATCCATTATCTTATGTATCTATGACTATGAGAATCATCCACATAAGCCAGTCCTGCGCCGAGCTAAGCCAGGAGTAACCCATCGACTTTTTGTTAATCAAATCATAGTCTTAATACTTATTAAAGGTAATGAAATCCCAGTCTAAAGACCTGACCTGCTCTACTCAATTTGCGTAAAACAGAACGCAAAAAATAGTTGATTTTATAGAAAATTAAAAGCAAACAACCCGCATTGGGCCAGCTTGGTGGGTTATGACCCAATTTCAGCAGCAGTGGGACGTTTACAGGCAAATGATGACAAAAACAAAAAAAAAGTTACGACCAACTTTATTAGTCTAAAACTTAAGTTATGTAACACTTACTTACCAGAAAACATAGTAGATCGCTGGTAGAGATCTAAATCGACTATCGTTAAGGTCTGATTTATGTGAAATAAAACAATCCATTTCCGAACACTAGGTCATTACATTATTTTATCTTTCCGCGGAAGCTCATTTTTGTTTAACAACACTGCGTACTCCTAATTATATTACCGACGTACTCGTTATATGGCCAACATCGAGTTTCCTTTGAGGTCGTGCCGCATGCCGTAATAAATTGATTGAGCGATTAACAAAATGGCACTATCCCGCAAATTAACATATCGCATCGAGGCGATAAGTGTCCGCGATAAAGTCAGTCAAAACGTATGCGCTGGAATTAACCTTAATAGCTAATTGAGACATGTAATTGAAGTTGCTGGAGAAACGTCATGTTGTTTCTCAAAAGCAGGTTGGTACAAGTCATAACATGTCCTGATCAGCTTTCGCAGAATTAAGTTTAAGTATCGACTTTTTATTGTCTGCCTTATTACGGTCAGATCTCGTTTGAATCGACGCAAAGGGTTTGGTTTCGGAACTGCTAAAGACATTGATATTTTATGTAAGTTATGAAATTATGTAAATTTACAAAATACACATGTAAATTTTTTGCAATTTATTGCTTCCAGATTTTGTTTTTTGTTTATTAACAAAGTATATCTTTTTATATGACGAACAACTTTTATTATATTTTTTCGTATAGGTATGTGGTAAGATTTCATCTAAGTACTCTATTATGTTAAGATCAAGGTAGGTACAAAAGGCTTTTATTGTTCAGTACCCACTAATATTTTAACTAACCGTGACACCGGTCCATTTAATTTATTACGAGGATAGCTAATACACTGGCAGAGTAAGCTTCTTGGTTGGTGGTAGGGCTGTTAAGTCCGCCTGGCTAGCTACCACCATCTTATCTAAGTCAGTCGGCATAACAACGATGTTTATAGCCACAACAATGGCTGTGTTCCGACAGTTCAGGGATAAGATAACTAGTTCCTCAGTGGTTGAGACTTCCAGATGAAGCGCGCTTCCACCTTTGGTATTATCGTCACTCACAATTAGGTGAGATGAAGGCCAAGCACTTGCCTGTTGTAGCAAAAAAAAGTAAGCTGCTATTTATATAGATTAATAATTTGACAAATAACAATAAAAGTGGATGTAACTTGTGACGTGACTTCATTGGTTATAATCGTAGCAAAGCTATGGTCTTTACGTAACCCTCTGGAAAAGGTTCTAAAGTATGAATGTAAAATAAACATAATAAGTATTCGATGACAATGTCTGTGAAGTGATATACGAGTACCCAGACATCTAAGTTTTAGCAACTCGATTCTGATGCGGCATTAGTGGGAGTCACGTGTAAACGGTTAGGTTCAAGGAAACAAGTTCTGAACAAATGAATAGCAACTCCGTACAAGTCCTGATTAACGACCCAATAAATCATAAAAGTGTTCCTTCAGCGGCGCACCGTTCACAAATTATTGCATTTTAATTGGAAACAGACGGAAAGTACGGACCGAATCTAATTAGTGAGATTGTAAAGTATACTTTGTAATGAAGAATTTACGAGCAGTTATGGCGTGACGTCTGCGGCGTATAATCGTAAAAATATTAAGTAGCCCGCGACGGGGGAAGGTAATAATTAATATTTAAAATCCATCACAAATTGTAACAAAGCGCCTTTGTAAGTCCAATCAAGTATTCAACTTGTAACTTTTGGTTGGCAGTAAGTCTTGTTCTAAGTTAGGCGCATTCATAAGAATATTAGTACGACTTATACTCTTGTATGTCTAATAGCACTTTTGTTCAAAATTATTAAAATTATCCGTTTCGATAATGTACTGTATAATGGTTAACGACATTCATTGCAAGATGTCTAATATACTACATATTGCTAATTCCGTCATCTTTTGTTAAACTATAAGAATATTCAATAAAGAAATTCAATTTGATTGAAGTCGTAACCCGGTAACACACGTTAAAAACTATTAGTTCTATTACCTGTTAATAAGGCATAGTATTTTATTGCTATAGAAATAATGCCACTCAATTGATTGGTAGCGTGCTGCACGTCAGCTCCTTGGAGACCAGATGAGTGATTGGAGACTTTCAGCATATTACCTCTTGAAATAATATCTAACAATAAATAATAAACAAGGTTTGTTAATAGCTATCTAATACCGCTACTGGGTCATTCTATCAATTGCAAGGAAGTATTATTAGTAACTATGAAATTGCGAAAAAACCGGCTTGTTGTTTAGTTTTGAATCGATTAGTACTTGCAGTTATGTATGGAGAAGCTGATATTCTTTCGCAATTTCATAGTTGTAACACAAATTACATACAATTAATACAAAACTACAACATACAAAAATAGCAGACAAGTAGGTACATAAAAAGTGGTTATTTGCCTTAACTTGTACAACATCCTATATTATAAATGAAACTGTAGTTTTTATTGATTAGCATTCTAGCTTTATTGCTTTCTAAAGTTTATGAAAACTACAGTCTACATTTTCATCCTGACGTTTCAAACCCCCTCAAAGGACCGACATCGTGATAATGACAATAGAACTCGCGTGACCTTTGGGATCGGCGGCGTCCGCTCACTTTCTCCGAAACAAAATTTCGGCTGATTTTCGTTTGCTATATACAAAGTTATAGTGCTTTCCATTATTTTTTAAATATATAACAATTTTCTAAAAATTAATAATCTAAATGCCAAACTTAAGTATTTCGTATGACCTAAATTTCGGAAGGAATGGAAACCGCTGTAAATAGCAAACGAAAATCGGCCGAAATTTCGATTCGGAGAAAGAGAGTATAGGATAGGCCCTCTGTTCTTACACTAGCGACATTTTTGGGAAACTGATTTCTACTTTCATTAGATCAAGAATCATAAGACCGCCGGCGGTCGCGAAACAATTGATTTTTAATTGTATCTGGTTTTACGATTCTCAAGGGGTTAAATTGATTGAATAGGTACATACATATGAATACTTAACTGTACTACTTAATACTTTTCCCGGAGGGGTAGAGAGTTCACAGCTTTACATTTGCTACGATCCTGACTAGGGTTGCCACCTTTTTTTAGGACGAATAAAGTGGTTTTCGTTTTGTTAGAACAAAAATAAAGTACATACTTAGCATTAAAAAAGAGTATGTTTTTATTTGTCCTTTAAAGCGTATTTTTGTTACTCTTTGCGACATTTAACAAATATTTATCTTTTACGTAAAAAGTTTTAGGTAAATAGAGTATTTAGCGTACTATAATGGTGTCGAAGATAAAAAAAAGTGCGCCTGCATGAAACAGAAGACAATACTCTATTTTAGAGTACGGGTGGCAACCCCAATCCTGACACACATCCTTTGCTTCATTTACTTTCAAAACGTTTTTCATGGACTTCTTGGCGGGATTGTGAAGCGTCATGTCTGCAGTTTTGTATTATTTTCTATAATTTATGTTTTGTCGAATATTAATGTGAAATAATGGTGGATTATTTACTGTTTAGTGTTCGTGAACGTGCATGAGTGTTAGGCAAATAAAAGAAAACAGTGCAACATCACTTTTCAAATTCTCTCAAGAAGTCCGTGTGAGACATCAATAAAGTCCCACAGCTTTATTGAGTCTCGAGGGGTTTGGTGGAAAATCATTTACCATTAAATGTTCATTATTATCACTCATTATCATCAACTTAATGTAAAGAAAATAATAATTATTATTAAAAACTTGACACTGGCTAAATGTGCTGAACGCACAAAGCCATAAAAGCCATTATTTAAGAGAAAAAAAAAACGTTTTACATAATGTTCGTCGGTTTAAGGTAACCTTGGCCTTTCTTCTTTATTTGGTGTACAAAAAAGAATATTTTATCTTATCTTATCTTATCTTAACGAGAACGTCTTCGATCAGAACGCTGAGTGTAAGTTGAAAATATGCAAACGTTACTATCGCGTTTGAGTTAAGAGTTTTGATTCTCGATCTTATTTACTTAGCATTAAGATCTATCTGTCAAAACTTAACTCCAACGCGATAGTAACGTTTGCACATTTACAAACTTACACTCAGCGTTCTGGAGGCCAATTCTCATTTTTCGAGATGTAGTCTCGAATCGAGTTTTGATTTCGATCTCTATCTCGACCATAAAATCTCGATAATCGACATTTTGTTCACGAATCTCTTATTCTCAGCGCTAATCGACTTCGAGTTTGATTCGAATTCGAACTTTATCGAGTGGTACTCCAATTTAGTTATTCTGAACATCTCGAACTCGACATTTCTCGAAGGAGAGCCGCTCGAATTGCTTCGAGTTGTCGGCAGTGGTCGAGACGTAGACGTAATTTCGACTACGAGAAGCTAATGAAACGTCAAATAGCGGCAAAATTACGGTGGATATGGAGGAGTTAATTTCCAATTTTGTCGTGGAAGTGATTTAAAATATTGAGAGAGCTCGCTCTCTTTTTTTTTAAGGTGGAAGAAAACTTTCCACTCCTTAACTGTATATCGGCTTCCAACATTTGTAGAAGAAGCTGCTTCTGCTGTGGCGTTGGGTATTTTTTGTTGACATTGTGTCTTGTGAATACTAAATTGATCGTTTCGTCACCAAACAAGCACACAACCACAAACAAAAAACATAAAATTTTTCACTGACAAATTGACATTGAAATGTCAACTATCGTCGATACGTCACGTTTTATATAATTTATGGAAATTAAATTTGATCACAACCAATGATATTATATAAAACAAGAAGATCACAACACATTAAATTAATGATTCTTCGATACTTATTATTAAAATTTACTTCTTTAATTAAAAAGCCAGTTCAATACATTTAAATACTTTTACAGTAAAAATATGTGAGGTACATAGTTGCAACCGGTTTAAAACCCGATGAAACGTGGTACGGAACGCAACCCGAGTAGATTACAGTGGCAATATTTATCACAAAAAAACTCGAAGTCTATTTCGATTAGCGCTGAGAATAGGAGATTCGTGAACAAAATGTCGATTATTGAGATAGAGATCGAAATCAAAACTCAATTCGAGACTACATCTCGAAAAATGAGAATTGGCCTCCTGGTCGAAGAACGTTCGCCGAAGTCTTTCCCTTTTATCTATTACCATTAACTCTCGCTTCATACACCATTTGTTTATTTTTTTTATCAGCCCGGTTTGTCCCACTGCTGGGCAAAGGCCTCCCTACCCTATTTCCACTCTTCACGGTTTAGGGCTGTAACTTGCCTGTCCTTCTGATTGTATTTCAGCTCGTCCCGCCATCTTCTTCTGGGGCTGCCGCAACGTCGTCGTCTAACGTTGCGTGGAGTCACACTTTATTAAATGTAGTAAAAATCATAAACTGTCATTGCAAAGACATTCAAAATAATAATGTTATTGCAACAATTGACAGTATTGGTCTTAGGGTGGATTCGACCAAACTAGAATAAGACTTACTCCGAGTTTTGGGGGAAAAAATCGCACGGCAAGCTCTCTGCCGCGTGAAGGATAAAATCGAGTTTTAATTGTTGACAGATTTGTTTTTGTTTTCTGTTAAAAAGTATTGCTCTATCAAATACGTTGTTGGAGGTAGAACTGATTCAAATTCGGAGGTACTCTTAGAACTCAATGGGAAGTTTATTATTATCGTATACTTAAGTCGTTCTGTGATTAGTGTGGATTCGACCAAACTTGAATAAGACTTACTCCGAGATTAGTCTATACAAATTCGGCGTTTAATCTAGGTATAAGACCTTATTCCAGTTTGGTCGAATCCACCCTAAATCACCACGCTTGGCAATTATGTAGTCGATCATAAACTTCGAAAAATCCGAAAAACTAATTTCTATTTATTACGAGCTGTGTGGTGGCGGCTTATTTAAAGAATACTATAGACTCATCTCTTCCCTTGGGCGTCGTAAAAGGCGACTAACGGACTGAAGACTGCATCAGCAAAGAACGCTGATGGGCTCACTACCTGTCACGTAGACTATGGCATCAGAGGACGGATTTTGTGGCCCTCATAGCCTAGTCTCTGACTAACACTTGAGGGAATAATAGTCGTGATTGATATATTTCCCATTAATTTTTTTTTTAAATAATGATAGAGTCTGCATACGAGCAGGCAGTGAGCGGTCACCGCCGCCCATGGACATCAGCAACATCAGAGGTGTTGCTTTTGCGTTGCCGACCTGAGAAAAACCTCTTTACACCTCTTTTGAAAGAAAGGGGTTTAAAGAGAGGTTAAACTCTTATAACATTGAATTGTAATTAGGATTATAATACAAATAACGGGAGCACATAACAGTTCCGTCACCATACCCGTTCCGCACTTTTAATCGAGGGGTCGCAAATGGCCGAACAACAAAGCGATCTGTCGCGCAATATTAATGAACTTTCCAAAACGGCGCGTTTCGGCAGCTGCAGACGGGACGGACGGACGGCTGGGACGGACGGCTGGAGGCGTGAGGGCACGAGCACTTTAAAATTTATCGAGTTTTCGTGTTACACTTCCGCTTCCCGCGTGCCGCCCGACACCGAGTAGGCATGGGAAGCACACTCAGATTTTTGGAATGATTAATAAAAAATATATTTTTTAGAAACTTTCAAACGGGTTTTAACCCGTTAGAAGCAGAATTGTCGCGACTGCAGATCTGCCTTATTTTTGTACTGTCAAGTCAGATGTGTAAACATAATAATACTTATAAAAAAGGGTTTTAGTTTTTCTTTAATTCGAAAATAACACTTAAGTAAAGGTTATATCTGGTATCTTCTATCTGTTTTAATACTTAGTTTCTTCTGTTGCTTTCCAGTTGTCCAATAATTAAAATAACTTTCAACGCTCACACCAATTTTATTATTATCTAGCCTAAGTTAAGCTCCTTGTAAAATTTATTTAAACGGTTCACTAGAAAACAGATATACACACATAAACATAAAAAACACCCAGCACCAAAACCTAAACAAATATTTAAAAACACTTTTTTCTGAGTTGACCCGACCGGAAATTGATCGATTGAGAGATCGATTGCTCAAAGATGGCGCAACGCCAGAACCCGCGTACTTATTCTACCTGTCGGCCTCGGAGGTCATCAAAATGTGACGATACATTTCGTACATATATAAAAAATAAGTTTAATAATATGTAAAAATTTAATGCATTTGGCCATCCCTACGGCCGTTACTGCGGTGTTAGGCGGCGGCTAGGGCTGTGCGAATGCGTTTGCCGTGCGCCCGCGGGCGGTTTTGGATCCAAACCATCTTGAACACCTTATACTCTTTCTAACGGCTGTGATAAAATTTTGTTCTCTGAAGTTTAAGCGAACGCATAACATTGGAATGGAAATAGTATTGTGTAAAATAAACGAATGTAAGTATAAAGTTTTTTAGTTCAGTCTGAGATAAAAGTTTTTGAGAGTAAGTATCTCTCACTTACACTCTTATACTTACATTAATACTCAGGTCCTTTAGTTTGTATTAATGTGAACACTTTAAATGCATCTTTTTCTATACACATGTTATTTATAAGTTTAATTACCGACTACCGTGTCATATTATGTGTGATTGTGCCAATTTAATTGTATCAGATAATTATTAATTAATGTTATGGTGGCTTGATATCTTTACACGCAAGTTTATGAAACTTTACTATCAAGCCATGATAAGCAGACACTAATGCCTACTCGTACACACTCAATAACAATACTGTTGACATATTCACAACGACGAAACCAGTGGGTTTACAACCTTAAGGTATTATAACTAAAGAGGGCACCGTGAAGACACTTTATGCGCACTGACTTACGGCCCATGCAAACGCTTGCAGTGCGATTCTCTTTAGTTAAAAGCCGGTAGCAGCGGTTGCTGCAGCGCTGAGAATTGACTCTGTCTCTTTCATATTCGTAGAAAATTGGAAAGAGGCAGCAGATCACAGCCATGCGAGCAGCGTCTATGTGTCGCTTAGAGAATCGCATCGCATAGCTGAATGATTGTGAATGATCCAAGCGTTTGTGGACCTTGCGGTTGGCTGCAAATCAGTGCGCTAAAAATTGCTTCGTAGTGTTCTCTCTAGTTATAATTCACAACGTTAAGTTTGTAAAGGCAATTCGTACACGACTCGGTAACATCATTTACAGATGTTGCTCTTGTAATATCAAAGGCTGTATCATTGTCAACATTGTCAGATAGTTGTTTTCAGCATAACAAATGGAGTGAACAGTATGCACATTGTGTGATTGTCAGACGCAGATCATTTCTCTGAAGATTGGGTTAAGTTGCAGTTTAGTTACTGTTTCAATCAGACTTTGAATGGTAATTTTATTTCTGAGCAGTGATGAGGTGCAAAAGCATTGGAAATCACTTTTTTTTTCAAACAATTACATTTGCAATATACCTACTCAGATATATTCAAATATACAGTATGAAAAAAAAGACCGTGGTTGGAGGAAAAGTACCCTTAATATTGATGATGGCACATTTTACTGAAAGGAAACATTCCTGTTTTTCAAAAATAAATAAAACTGCATTTAAAGATTTTTGAAAAATCACCGGCTTAAGCTGGGAATCGAATCGAGAAAAAAAAAATCCTGTATTTTATGATACCAACCGAAAGAGTCATTCTTATGGATCATTTTTTTTATTCAACATTATATCTTAAATTAGAGAAAGACTAACAAAAATAATGTTTTTATTGTAAAGCTTACTTATTATCTAAAGAAAATAGTTCACTTTGCTTATGAATTGCTCAAAATGAGACCCATTTTTAACGTATGCACAGACGTATTCTTGGTCTTTCTTAATTTAAGATATGTTGTTTAAAATAAATTGATCCTTATGAATGACTTTTTCGGTTGGTATCATAAAATACAAAATGTTTTTTTTTACATTTCGGTGGTTCGTTTCCCGGCTCAAGCATGTGATTTTTAAAAAAACCTTTAAATTCAGTATTAAGAGTTTACGCATTCCGGTTTCCCATACAAACTTCCAAGTCGAAATATTTAAAAACCAATAAGCCAATTTTGATAAAACTTTGCATGTTAATGTAACACACACGGATCTTAATAGTTTGTTGAAAATATTTCTAAAACAAGGTTTTTTTTAACTGAGTTATTGTGATTAAAATCTACTATAAAAAGTTTAAAATCGCAATAACTCAGTTAAATAAACGTTTTTTAAAGATGTTTTCAACAAACTATTTAGATCCCTGTGTTTTACTTTAGCATGCAAAGTTTTATCAAAATTGGCTTATTGGTTTTTAAAATATATCGACTTGGAAAGTTTGTATGGGAAACCGAAATGCGTAAACAATCTTAATTATTTTTGAAATAAAGGAATTATCCCCTTTCAGTAAAATTTGCCATCATCAACATTAAGGGTACTTTTCCTCTAACCACGGTCTTTTTTTTCCACCCTGTATATGAGTTCTCCGTGTTTCGGAAGAGAGAGCAATAGAGGGGGAGAGAGAGATAAACATTTTTTGACAAACAGAAAATAATAACATAGGTAATTAAAAGAGACAATTATTGTCAATCCCCGGACCCCGCTTCAGTTTGTGTTAGTGAGAACATGTTAAGACGTTGGTCCCGGTTGTTTTCGTAAAGTAGCAGTATTTTCAAATTTTGATTCTCATGTTCTATTTATTATTGATCATATGGGATAGCCTGGACCCGCAGGTGAAGGCTTATATTGATGACGAAATGATGAGAAAAAAATTAAAGCAGTACATTTTAAACACTTAACAATGAACTTGCACTTCAGTTACAAATGTTTCGAAGTTACCGTACCGTCGATGCCTACGTAATTTGCTTCGGGGTTGGTCTGTCCTCTGATATAGGGTTCAAAGTCCTTTGACAATCCCACAAATGTTAGACACATCTAACTCCCCGTCTAGCTCGTTAGGTAATCAAATTTGTTTGCCGTTCACTAACGAGCGACAAGGGCCGGACGACTTTTTAGACACGAGACCTGTTTGCAAATGCCGATCATTCGGTAGACGGTGAGGATATCGCATGGTCGCGATTATCGATGTAGAGTTATCGAGTCGTAGAGGACATCGAATAGACTCATCAAGTTGTGCTATGTTGCTAGCTGGTCAAGAATCGCGAATACTGGGGGCTTATTGGGTTACTTCAACATCTATCGCAATATCTTTCAAGTTAAAGTACAATACTTCGATAGTGTGATTAATATAAAATTTATTTTAAATAAGCAAACTAGCAAAGCAATGTACTTGTACAGTCGCGAGCATCAATATGTAAACACTTTGACTCTTATTTCATTGTATCAAGAGTCACAATTGTTTAAATATTTTTGCTCGTGACTGTACATACATACATTAATTCACGACTATTATACACGAGGACAGCATAAGCCGCCCTCTTCCATAGTCCACTTTTCACGAAATAGCGACTACACATGTGCTTAGCGTGACAGGCGGTGAGGCCTTCGCCACTTTATGCTGTTAGAAATATGTGCAGTCTTTAGTCCGTTAGTCGCCTTTTACGACACCCAAGGGAAGAGAGGGGGGTGGTAGTATTCTTTGACCGTTACGCGACGCGGTTAGTTTCACAGTTTAATGTACTTGTTCTTAAATGGTATTGCGATAGGTGTTAAAGTTAGACAATTAGCCCCCTGATCTCCTAGAGATTGCTACGACTGCCACAAAAACTAATTAAAAACAATTAATACTTAATTAAAAAGACCTCAGGCGGGAATCGAACCACGCACCTTCCGCATTCCGGGCGGCTGCCTTAACCACTTGGCTACCGAGGTCTGGTTTTCACCCGTCGAAATTTGTCAGTGCTTGATGCTTATGTTTTTAGTCAACATTGCTTCATCAAATCTTAGAAGTTTTCACCTCAGAGATCCGAAAGAAATATTTTTACAAATGTTTAATCATTCGGTTAAGATGAAGCTGCGTTATAGATTAATGTTTTTTATATATTTTAGCGTTTTATATATTTTTTTAAACACTGAAAAATTTTTACTTAAGTATATTTAAGCGTTAATAAAACGCTAAAATATATGAAAAACATTAATACTTACTGATAAAGAAGGAAAATCTTTATGGAGGACATTTTAATTGTACCATTATCTACTTTGATGCCGTTAGTCTATCTAGGTTTTTGTCGTAAGATAACAGTCGCTAACACCCACTAACTCGCATGGTGCCAATAATTCCGTCATTGAATAGCTAAGCTAGCTTCAGTTTGCAAAAAAAATCGACTGGCAATCTATGAGATTGGGGAAAATTTTCATTGAAAATACCTTGCGGAATTGAAAACGTTTAGAAATTCTTGATTATGGGGAAAAATCATTTAAGGAGATGTTCAATCAATAAAAAAGAAGATTGGGGAATAAAGCGGATGGATATTAAAATAATAATTTGATGACCTCCTTGGTCGAGTGGTTTGTACACCAGTTTTCATGGTGTCGCCATCTCTGAGGTCCCGGGTTTGATCCCCGGTCGGGTCAATTTAGAAATTATTGTTTATCTAAATTGTCTCGGGTCTGGGTGTTTTCTATGTATAATAAGTACCTATGTATTTAAGTATTTTAAGTATGTTTATCAATTGGCTACTTGACAGTTTTCGAAAAAGTATTTAAAAAGTTACAAACGGTTATTTTATACCCCGTACAATATTTTCTTTCTCGAAAAACCTTTATTTAACAGAAAAAAACCTATTTTTCTTTGTTGATTTCAAACTTCGTGCGAAAACGGTTGGTCACGTGACATTTTGCTCGGTGACGTCACATTTCAATAAATATAGAAACATAACTTGAAACCTGACAGATAGTTTCTGTATACTTTGTGAAATGTGACGTCACAATCCGTCACATGAAGCTCAATCATGGCCGCCCGTGTTTCGGGTCTTGTAATCCACAGATAAAAAAACGCAAATTTATTTTGTAAAACTAAAATATTTACAATTTATCTTAATAAAAAAAAACTATTGGATAATTATCGTTTAATCATAACCTACCATTTCCGACATATTTTATATTTTATTGTTACAACTGTCAAATAGCCAATTATCTAGTAACCACTTAACGAGTTTCATAACGAAGCTTCTCTTGGGCTAGATAATTGGTGTGAGTGTAGGAAACTTAATTTAATTAATAAGAAAAATTAATTTCTTGAAATCATTCTCTACAATCTCAGTGCCAGAGTGGTTGGTTATGCCCTAATACCTATTCAGATATATATTTTGATGACAAATATTGAAACTAAAAAAAGTAGGAACCTACCTAACAATTAACAACCACCTAGTCAACTAAGTGTGGATTCGACCAAACTGGAATAAGACTTACTCCGAGATTAGTCTATACAAATTCGGCGTTTAATCTAGGTATAAGACCTTATTCCAGTTTGGTCGAATCCACCCTAATCACAGAACGACCTTAGTATATACGATGATAATAAACTTCCCATTGAGTTCTCAGAGTACCTCCGAATTATATATTATAAATAACATAGCGAAGTACAAACCTACTAAGCAGAAGTGCACTGATTTACTTACTTTCGATAATGATCCAAAAGTAACTGCAAACGAAATTAATAAATTCTTTACGAATATTGGAGAAAATTTAGCTCAAAAAATTAAAAACAAAATTCCAGCTCAGACTAGTCACCCTTCTATCTTATCTACCCCAAATATTTCATTTGTACTATTTGATACCGATATTGAAGAAGTCCAATCCATCATTAGAAGTTTAAAGACTGATAGTTCCCCTCGCTGGGACAACATTTCTAACAAAATCTTAAAATATAATATCCCTTTACTTGTGCCATTGATAACCCATATTTGTAATATTTCAATTGCCTATTCAACATTCCCTTCTTTTATGAAACTATCCAGAACCATACCCATTCATAAGGATAGTGACACTACATCTCCTAACAACTACAGACCCATATCGCTGTTAAACTCGTTCTCTAAGATATTAGAGAAAATTGTAAATGCTAGACTTGTCAAATATCTAGAGGAGAAAGAGTTGCTCTCTCCTAACCAGTTTGGCTTTCGTAGAGGGAAATCAACCAATGATGCAGTGTCGGAACTGACGAATTTTATAGTTTCAGAGCTTGACGCAGGACGCAACTGTGTCGGAATCTTCTTAGATTTGGCAAAAGCGTTCGATACTGTATCTACCCCCCTTCTTCTTAGAAAGCTTGAGACGATTGGAGTTCGAGGAGAGCAGCTCAATCTTTTCAAAAGTTACCTCAGTGACCGTCAACAAACTGTTAAAATTGATACCATCATTAGTGATCCTCTTCCAATCCGATATGGTGTACCACAAGGAAGCGTACGTGGTCCCACCCTCTTTTTAGTTTATGTGAATGACATAATTGACACTTCTCTAGCGAATGGTAGAATCATGGCCTTTGCAGATGACACGGCACTCGTTTTCAGTGGTAACAATTGGGAGCAAGTACTTCAATATGCACAATCTGGCTTTACCAACATACACCATAAACTTTTTTCAAATCTTTTAACTTTAAATACAGACAAGACTAAGTTCATTACTTTTTCCATATCTAATAAATCACAGCCTTCTCTTGAAATCTCAATCATTAAAGCTCATCATTATAATTGCAATCTTGACTTCAGTAGTACTTGTTCATGCCCAGTGTTGGATAGAGTATCCACAGTGAAATATCTTGGCATTACTATTGATTCTCTACTTAACTTCAAACCATACATTAAACTCTTGACACAAAGGGTTCGTAAACTTACTGCCGTTTTCAGGAAAATTAGACACATAGCTAACAGCAAACTTCTTAGAATATTATACCTTTCATTGTGTCAGTCAATATTGCTATATTGCATAAATGTATGGGGAGGAGCACACAAAACCAATGTTTTGCCACTAGAACGAGCACAGCGTGCAGTTCGTAAGTGTATAAATTTTCTTCCTTATAGATATCCAACTGCAAAATTATATACAGAATATGGAGTCCCTTACAGTTCGACAACTATATTATTTAGAAATTACTCTTAAACAACATAATACCCATGCCTCAATCTCCTTGACAGTACAGCAGTAGACGAAAACTTAATAAAAACCCAACTCCATTACTCAAAACCAAATTTTCAAATCGCTTTATTCTTTTTAGTGGTCCCTTTCTATACAAAAAATTAAACAAAAAACTAAATTTACAAAATAAATCAAAACATGAATGCAAATCTTCAGTTAGGGAATGTACCATGAGACGGAGGAACTGTTGACTGTTGTTACTTGATCGTGTATGTTAGTTATTGTGTGCGACATAAATCATGATCATTAATTATCATTTTTTACTTTTTCTATAAATTTATATTATATTACTCATATGTTTTAAATAGTATACATGCATTGGTTATTTATTATTATAGCTTTATTTTAATACCTACTTATTATATAATTATTATATTGTTTATAATGTTATGCATGCGCAACATCATTTACATCTACATACAATTTTTGGAAGAGCGTAAGTGCCTATAAGAGCAGGTTTGACCTAGTTTAGGTACTAAAGTGTTATACAAAATGTATCAAATTGATGTTTTGATCAATAAAGATTATTATTATTATATTATTATTAATTTGAATCAGTTCTACCTCCAACAACGTATTTGATAGAGCAATACTTTTTAACAGAGAACAAAAACAAATCTGTCAACAATTAAAACTCGATTTTATCCTTCATACGGCAGAGAGCTTGCCGTGCGATTTTTTCCCCCAAAACACCGCTCATTATGTGAACAGCGGCGTGTTTCGCGCGCAACTGACGGTGCGCAATTAACCAACATTGTCCAAATAAATCTTTATTTGTACGTCTGCGACCCGGCGTGCCACGTTTCACGGAAACTGCCCATCAACCCCCCCATTCATTGGATAATCCATTGGATTTTTGTTTCAACGTTAGCAAAACCTACACACTTACCTATCTATATTTTTCTCGCAGTTTCAGAGTTAATCCCGTACGAATACTTGTAGAGGAGCTCGATGGCGCAGCGGCTAGCGCGTTCGGCTTGCGATCTTGCTCGCTAAGCAACTTTCGCAATGCCGGGTCGCTGGATGGGTGTCCAAATTTAAAAACATCTCGAGCTCCTCCGTGCTTCGGAAGGCACGTTAAGCCGTTGGTCCCGGTTGTTGTCGTAATATGGCAGTCGTTAAAACCCACCAACCCGCATTGGGCCAGCGTGGTGCGTAATGGCCCAATATCCCCACGTGCTATTCCCAACTAACAAAAATGATTCTTATAATGGCTTACATTGCCAAAATTAATAGCTTTTTAATAGCCGTATTATCTCCTATAAACCTGCGTTTGGGCACAAATTATAAGGACAATAACTTTGTACCCACCTTATAGTGGATTTATTGTTAGCTTTTTATTCCTATACGTATTTTATTATGGCCAGCAATGAGGGAGTAAAATTTATACCCGCAAAGCAAAGTATTTTATAAAGCTGTTTGCCCATGTATGATTCTGTAATAAGTATTAAGATAGTGATTTACATTTTCGTAAAAGCTTAGCGAAAAATTAAAGTGACCGCTGTCATTGTCAACCATTTTAATAACAAGAACAGTAAGTTTATAATTTATTATATTATGTTGTTACTGAATATGTTCTTGTATATAGTGAAAACGGTGTGGGAATTCAAATGCATGGCAAAATGTGGAACGCAGTGTGTTAAATTATCAACGCGCCCTTTAATTTAGGCTGTTTTGTGATACAAAAATTAGGTATATATTATGAGGGGAACAGGAATCGCACATCATTTATAAGGAAACTTAAGCTTATGCTATTGCCATTTTGTATATATTTAGGGTTCTTTTATCACCAGTAAAATCCCGTATCCACATTTACTTTAATGCCCGAAGATTTTTAATTATTTTAAATTCAAAAATTTTCTTTGTTGTTTGGTTAATAATTTAATTCATATTTCTTTTGCAGGATAATAATATTATTTGGCTGATAAAACCGAAGTAATAGAAGTGTAATGTATCCCAACCTACTGAAACAAAAAATTAAGAAAATGCAATAATAATAGACATATACTTCTTTCAGTCTTTCAAGTAGGCAATTCAGCAGCCAGCCAGCTATCAATTCACGCTTATTCGTCTAATTACGTGCTGCAATATTTTTAAATAAATCCCTTAAAGTTATATGAAGGAAATATTGATTTTTATTGCCCAGTCTTTTATATCTCTACACCAAAATTTCTATGGATTTAGTAAGGCGACGGAACCCGTGGCTGTTTTTTGTAACAGCTGGATAATTTCAACCATGATGAATCATGTTTTTGTAAAGTTATTTAGAACACTTGAATATAGTCATCTAGAGAATAATGCTCTTATAAATAATATGTAATCGAATATGGTTTGCTTTCATTCTTATGAAGACTATGTAAAATACTTTTACTCTTTTGTCATATAGACATCTTATAAAAAGCTCCTATGAATTAAAAAGCAATATAGTTACTCTGTGCATTGCTTTTATAAGAATAATTGGCCCTATTAGAATCTTTTACATAGCTCTTGAGTATTATAAGGCTAAAAAGCCATATAACTAGCCCCTATAAGAATACCACATTTTGAACCCTTATTGTGGCTATATTATTAGGATTTATTACCGTTTACCCAACTAATTTACAAGAATAATGGTAGTATTAGCTAAATCTTCTTATAATGTACCATTATAAGGTTCATTGACATATTGCTATTTTAAAACAATTAAAAGAGTATGGACCTTATACATTAATTTTATAAGGGTATTGTTAGTTGGGTTGTTCACGTGGGAGGCCTGTGCCCAGCAGTGGGACGTTTATAGGCTGATGATGATGAAATACTTGTTGCTTGTACCTTATAAATAGCTCAGTTGCAGGATTATTAAGGGGATCCTGCATGAAATTTTGAAAATTTACGTATTTTAAGTTACTTGTAGGTACTATGCGCTGAATTAGTTAAATACATTAAAAGAACTTACGTAAGTTAGCCTGATCATTGCACAAGGTCGTGGCCTTTTAGAAATTTGAAACAAACTTTAAACAATAACAAACAATACATAAATCTATTGACTCCTAAAAACATTTTTTTTCGACAACTTTCTCAATTTTACGCATGAAACAATAATTCTTACATGAAAATATTTGTATTGATATTCCGCAGGTCACCCCCATCTTAAAAAAGTAAATTTTATTTTTTAAACCAAGCGCGTGATGGTTTTGTACATTTCGCAGAATAAAAACATTGCTCTAATCAAATTACTAGGTCTGAAACGTCAAAACTGAATTGTTATAATTTTAAGTATCAATATGATTGATCTTGCTTTGATATTCATTAAGAGACTTATGTCAGTTTTTGCGATCGCGCGGCACCCCCTTATCACCTATTACCAAACACCCTGTATACGTACATAGATAAACTCACGACTATTATCCCTTAAGGGTAAGTCAGAAACTACCTATATACCAGTGGCATATTTTAAGACTGCGCCCTTGGCCTGTAAGGTTTGCCGCCCCATAAATTAACGCAAAAACTTTTAATTATAAAATAAATCCAGTAGTAGGTATGTTGATGTGGGCTGAGAGTGATGTAATGAGGCCTATCGCCGCCTTGTCCGCTTTGACGGTCTTCAGACAGACGCCTTTTACGACACCTAAGAAAAGAGTTTGGTAGTGTTTTTTAATAACCGTGTCACGTAGCGGTGAAAGAATACTACCACCCCCTCTCTTGCCTTGGGTGTCGTAAAAGGCGACTAACGGACTAAACACTGCACATACATCCGACAGAGAGCGACGATGGGCTCACCATTCGAAGTCGCTATTTGGTGTAAAGTGGACTATGGTAGAGGACTGCATTGCCTTTGCTTAGTGCCATTACCTAGTCTCTGACTAACCCTTCGGGGATAACAGTAGTGATTATATGTATTTGTATGTTATGTTTTGTACTTGTTATGAGCGTGATTATGATAGCCACATTAGCCTCCACGAGCCTGATCGGTTCGAAACCCTTTTCGCACATAAAAAAAACTTCATCAACATTCACGACCTCCGTGGTCGAGTGGTTAGCACGCCGGTTCTGGCGTCGCCATCTCCGAGGTCCCGAGTTCGATTCCCGGTCGAGTCAATTTAGAAACAACGGTTTTTCTAAATTGATTTCGGGTTTAGGTGTTTTCTATATTAAGTATGTTTATCCGTTATCTATACAATAAAAAAACAAGTTTCAAAAGAAGCTTAACTTGGGCTAAATAAATTGGTTTGAGAGTAAAGCAGTTGTCCCACCAACGGCGACTAAACGACTAAGTATCGGCTATTTTCTCGCTCAAGAAACGTAAAATAGATATACATTCCGTGTAAACAAAAGAGATGCATATATAAATAGTTGATCGCTGACTGTTCACACTGGCGGCGAGGATTCGCTCCACTAGTTCGTCGCTGAGCGAGAAGAGCTATCAAAGATAATTCTCGCTTAGCGATACTCATACTTGCTCAGCGATCAGAACTCACGCCGGGAGACCAACCAGCGGCAGCGGCGCTATAGCCCAGCGACAAAACTATCGGAACAACAGACACAGCACACTCAATACTATACACATTCGCTTCCCGCTGCTCGCCAACTCGTTTCTAATTCTAGCCCGACTCGCTTCTCGTTCATCGTCAGCGGTGGGACAACTGCCTTAAAAAGTAATTTCATAATAAATTAATTTAAAAATAAAAACTTACAACATCGCTTGCGTTGCCATGGCAATTATAATGTTAATAATTGTTTTTGACTATATAAGTTGTTTGTAAGGAAAGGGTGATAGCCAATTGAATATTTTGTTATTCGTTTTACAATGCTGATTTATTAATAATTAAAAGAGTACAACAGAGGGGTGACAAGTATGATGTAGCAGAATAGTGGTGATAAAGAGAGCGAGGGTGGGGAAAGTCTTCCTTTTATATTGACGTTATTAACAATAATAATTAATAACGATATAGGCCTCGTCCGTTCCATCTTTGGACCCTGCTATCATCATTATTATGTAGGTACGTTAAAATCAAAGCATTAAATTAATCTCGTTTGAACGAAAAGTGTAACACTTTTTTGTACGTAAATGTTAGTGACAATTGAAAATGAAAACGAAACAAATTATAAAAAGATAACAATGCCTAATGAAGATGCAGAGAAATGTGTAACGGTGAACCGTCAAAAAAGCCTCAATGGAAACCTCACATTAGTCGCACGGATGAAAGTAGCTATTGTGTTCAATTGTGCGGCGCGCTCACATCCGTTCCCATACGGAAATTAAAGAAGCGACAAATTAACGGGAATGGTAAAAAACAAAACGACATAAGTCGTGAGCAGACACACATATTATTATGGTGAGGGTTCTGTTTTTTCATAACAGTTACCTATTTACTTTATTAAACTTGTTTACTTTAACCGTAACACTTAAAAAAATACTTCACACAAATAACGATATTTTAAGCTATTATAGCATAAAGATATTTAATAGTAAAACTGACAATGTTTGTAAATATCTTTATTATTGTCACTTTACAAACAATAGGATATAATGTTTACTAGAAAAAAATCAACCAGTTTTAGGAAGCTTGAATGGGATCCATGACCATGACCTTTGGATTGTCGGTCCACTGCTCCCATTCGAGCTTCCTGAGACTGGTTGATTTTTTTCTAGTAAACATTTTATCCTATTGTTTGTAAAGTGACACAAACAAAAATAATAACATGAATTACGGTAATGAAACTACGTTACTACAACTGTAAAGAAACTATTTCTGGTTTAAACCAGTTTGTTAAAAGACCATGTAAGTACAGAAAATAAGGTAAATCGTAAATTTTGTAAGGTAAATAGACAGTGTTGACAATTCAAACACAGCCACATTAGCCTAGTAATTGGAAGGGTGCCTGTCCCTATATAATTTTTAGTTAATAATAAATCATAAAGATTTCTTGTACACCTACAGAACCCTGAAATGTTAAAGTCAATGACACAATGACAGTCATTGTCGACCACTTCTGCCTCATTAGGAAGAAAAAAACAATTAAACTGAATACACCTGGACAATTTAACTTGTGCGTTCAATTATTACCAATCTCTTCTTTATTTACAGCTGCACAAGAGCTATAATTGCTTGATCTAGGCAATACAGGTGTAAGTATTATCCCCTTCCATCCTCATACATACGTTTGGTGCAAAGCACTGCAGGCTGTTCCTTTATGAGCTTTCTGATCTTTAATCCGATGGTGAATGGCATTGTTTATATCACCTGCGGCCAAAGTGAGAGTAGTGTCCATTGTCTATATAATAGACGCCAGAGTATAATGAATACACATGTGCTTCCTTCAATAAGACCGTGCGTGTTGGAATCTTAATTGTGTATAATGGAGAATTGTTAAGAGCAGAAATTAGTCGCGATAAAATTTGTGTCATGACGTTTAAGTTGTGTTATTAACAAGTAATTAGTACATGCATACATAAGATAAGATAAATTAATAAAAAAGGTGAAAACAAACAAAAAAAACAAGAATAATAATAATGATAATAATCAAAAATAATAAAAGCTAAAATTTTAACAATAAAGTGGCATGTGGCCAATTAGGACCCAACCTCAGCATAAGCTTCAACGACATGCGGGCCGCTGCAGCGCTGGTGTTCTGGTTGGGCCTAAAGCCTTGCTCGCACCATGCGAGCAATCCAACCGAGGCGGTAGCACATCGCCCCGCCCGCCATAACCAACTCCGCTCATTGCATTTTAAAAATAATACAAACAAGTGGAACAATGCACCCGCCACACCCAAATCAGGTGGTTCTGGGTACCCAGCGCGAACAAGGCTTGTTGGATACATGACAACAACAGATAGAAAAAAAATAATGACATACTTACAGTTATGACTTACTTATGCACAGAAATAATAACACTTACACAAAATACCAGTAACAATAACTCATTAAGAAAAACAGGAAGATCATTAGAAAAATAAAATAAATAAATTCTTAGAGAGGTTTCCGAACCATCGAATTTGGTCACCTGTCACCCAAACGTGACACGTCACTCACTGCCACGTTGAAAATTTGACGTCATCACAATGGGCAACACTCAGAACAATAACTTTATTGTTTTGAGGGACAACACATATAATCACGACTATTAACGATTGTGCGCGTTTATAACGCAAAAAAAAACAAAAACTTCTCTCGGAAGCTGTTAAAAGAGTTGTTTCCTGAATTTTAAAAGGTCGTTACTTTTTGTTGCGTAAGTTTTGAGGCAAGTCGAATTTTCAAGTTACTAACTTTTAAAAGTTTAAAATAAAAATATTTGAGTGAGTATATTTTTATAACATTTTCCCATTTTAGAGTTTATTTAGAAATTAACTATCAAACGAGATAATCGTGGTTAGCTGAAAAGGTAAGGCGAAAGCGGAAAATACCAAAATTGCGGACATTTGTCAAAGTCTCCGCCGCGGAAATGGTGCATAAATAAAGTACGGCAACAAAAAATATACTTGCGTCCACTACTATAGTATACGTTGTAAAACTTGTAATGGAGATTTTATCAAGCGACAATCTGAAAAAAGTAATTTCAGTGGTGTGCAATGAAACATCGCATGGGAGTGGCCTAAACTAAAAAAAAAATAACTTAAGACTATGCTTTTACTAATAGTAAGTGTTTACTATTCGTGTATGTATTTAAGGAAAAAAGAAGAAATTAAATAGTGGCAATACTGTATGGAGTTTACGTCATTTTTGACAAACACTCCAATACAGTAGGTATTGCCACTATTTAATTTCTACTCTTTTTTGCCAAACGTTACCAAATATTTGATCTATTCCTTTCTAATACCAAAAACTAATTCCAATGATTTTGTTTGTAATCGTGATTTTCACGTACTTATTACTTAAATATTTTGTAAATCTAACTGCGTACCTACCAACACCTCATTCTAGTTACCGGAACAGCTGAATATACCAATTCCTATTAGCTTTCACCTTAGCGGTAAAAAATAAGAATAAGCTACTTGTGTGATACGCCGACGTTGTGTTTCCTCTTAACTCGTAATCCCTACGCGCGCGCGTAAACCCTGCGCTCCTGACGGACGTCAAATCGATATCGAGTCGGCTGTGCTTATCGGAATATGAACGCTCGGGTCACGAGATAGGTTTCAGTTTCGCGTGGGGGTCGTTGGAGGGTGAACCTTCTGTACGGTAGTAGTATTAGTTATTCTGTGCTTGTACCAAGACGAATAACGAAACAATTTTAAAACACACAAGTTTATGCTTATTAATTTTTGACGTTTTTTTATGCTTAAGTTTTTATAAAAAAAGATATTTGAATGATTAAAAATGTGAACCTTATTGGTTAGGTACTAATGTTTTCCAAAACTCATTTCAGCCGCTACTTTATTTTACTTCAATAACTCTCCAATTTATATTACTTACCACAGTATCAATACGATAATTGGAAATCATATTACACAATTCTATGACCACGGCTTATATTTCGGTTCGACGCGATTCTGTTTCGGCGTGCAGTGGTACTGGGGGTAGCAATGCGCATTTGTCTGGCACAGACTATAATAGCTCGTTAGATTAGTTATTAAGTCTTAACTATAAGTTAGTTAACTGTTTTTTTATTATTATTAGTATTGACGTCAATAAGTGCCTGTAAAGGTTTACATTGAATAAATAATTTGACTTTGACTTTGACTTTGACGACAACCCGTGGTAGGGGTAACGTTCTACGCGTATTTTTACCAAATAAGCTATAAAATTGAGAGTTAGCGCATCGTTTCGTTTCATCCAGTACTTTTTTTTTGAGATCCATTGTTTCGACGCTAAAATACCTTTGCATGTAAGTAGTTAGCGGGCGAGAGTATTTTTGTAAGGTTTTGTGCTGGATACGATTTTTTAGGGCTCCGTAGCCAAATGGCAAAAAACGGAACCCTTATGGATTCGTCATGTCTGTCTGTCTGTCCGTCCGTATGTTACAGCCACTTTTTTCCGAAACTATAAGAACTATACTGTTAAAACTTGGTAAGTAGATGTATTCCGTGAACCGCATTAAGGTTTTCACACAAAAATAGAGAAAAAACAATAAATTTTGGGGGTTCCCCATACTTAGAACTGAAACTCAAAAATATATGATGTACATTACCATGCAAACTTCCACTGAAAATTGGTTTGAACGAGATCTAGTAAGTAGTTTTTATTAATACGTCATTAATTAATTTATTTAAAAAAATACATTATTATTAAAACATCGATCAAAGTTACAACGAACTACAAGAACTTTTATATGATGTTACGTGCTGCTACGAAACCCTTCATGGGCGAGTCCGACTTGCATTTGGCCGGTTTTTTTTAGTTCACGAAATGTTATCGCTTACGTTGATACAAAGGAAAAGTGTGGGGCAATTATTAACGGGTTTATGTATTCAAGAATTAGGCTGTCTTCGAGCATTTAATATAACATTTTAATATACCTACGAGTAGGTGTTATAAGTCTGTACACAACTTGGAAGGCTCTATGTAACTCTCTCTATATTATGAGCTGAAACTTCAGGCACCGTATACCAACTGGGTATCCTGAGGTACCTACTCACTATTTTAGCCTAAATCTCATCTCTGCTAGTAATTTAGTCAACTAGCAAAGCAATGTTCCTACTTCTAATTGACTAAACTACTTTACCTAACAGTATACTTATATCACCACTTGACCATAGAGGCGGTCAATTATTATTATTTATTTTTTTATGATAAGCCCGGCAAATGGCCCCACTCCACCTGATGTTAAGTGGAAATGAAGTCCAGGCGAGAGGACAACTGGTGCAGCGTAAGAGACGTAGCATCAGTCACTCTCACTCTGCCGGCCCACGAAGTGCTTCTTCACGCCTCGTTTGAAGGACCCTATGTCATAGGTAGGAGGGAATACGTGTGCTGGTAGACTATTCAATCTTTTTTTATTAGGACTGTTTACGCATTTCCGTTGTCCATACAAACTTCCAAGTCGTAATTTTTAAAAACCAATGAGACAATTTTGATGAAACTTTGCATGCTGAAGTAAAACACAGGGATCTAAATAGTTTGTTGAAAACATTTAGAAAAAAACGTTTTTCTAGCTGAGTTATTGCGATTTAAAGTCCACTATAGAAAGTTAAAAATCGCAATAACTCAGTTAAATAACCATTTTTTTTAAATGTTTTCAACAAACAATTTAGATCCTTGTGTTTTACTTCAGCATGCAAAGTTCCGTCAAAATTGGCACATTGGTTTTTAAAAATTTCGACTTGGAAGTTTGTATGGGAAACCGAATGGCGTAAACCCTCGAGTAATAATATCTTAATTCCATAACCGTAATAGACAGAACGTCACTTTAACTTGCTATACAATCTCGTTAGTGCTACTACAATAATATTACTAATATGATGAGAGGGCTTAGATACTATACAAGCATAGAAAAAGCAACAAAAAAGAGTTTAACACAACAGAATGGAACCGTTAACAATACCATCGCGTGTACGGTAAAAGAGTGTCCCCGCGATCGGTGCAGTCCGCCAAATTAATTAAACAAGCGCGTGTGGACGTGCCGGCCGGCCCGGTCCGGCGCCGTAAATCAATCAGCCGGTGACGGTGCCGGTACGGTTTTAATCAAGTGTTTATCGGTTGGTAGCGCGGGAGTGTCGGAGCGCGGGAGTCTGAAGTCGGGACGGTGTGGCGTGCCGTGTCATCGGACTGATTGATGCGTGATAAATGCGTTGGTGACACGGTGAGATGTAGAATTTTTGGTACGATCGGTAGCGAATTTCACTATTAGTCACGATTAAACGGATAAAATAAATTACTTAATTATTAAAAATTATTAGAAATGCTTTTTATAAAAATTAAATAAAAGTCAATTTATGTGCCACAAATAATTTAGCAAACTTTATAACGGCTATGTATGTTATCTTTTAGTAACTGGAATTAGATTTATCAATTAAATACATACATTCTGTCAAAAAAGTTTCTAGAACGGATGATTTCTTCATGATTCCAAATTCAATTTTTTTTATTTTTTTTTATTGTTAGATTGGCACAAATGTTATCCATTTTGGCGCGGAGTTTGAGTTGCATCTGTTATTTAGATTAAATACAGTGCTGTTTTTAGTTAGTTTATATCTTTAATGTGTATTACGAATTCCATAATGGATAAAAACATCGAACAAAGAGTTTGTTTTAAATGTTGCGTCGACAATGGAATTTCGTGTTCGGAGTCACTGAAAATGTTACAGAAGGCTTGCTGAATCGACTTTATCAAAAACACGAGCTTTTGAGTGGTAAAGCGTTCAAAAGCGGTCGAGATGTGATGGAAGATTTGCTTCGCTCTGGTAGACCATCAACATCTTCAACTGAAGTTAACATCGCAAAAGTGAGGGAAATGGTGACTGAAAATGGATCCATAGCCAAATGTGCAAGTCGCAAAATGTGCACTAATGCAATTCGCAGAAGGTGCAGGTCGCAATATGTAAAGCCTTCACCCCCCCCCCCCCCCCCCTCACACTTCCTATTCCTTCCTAAAACCTATTTCTTCCTTAAAGGCCGGCAACGCATCTGCGATTCCTCTGATGTTGAGGTTGTCCATGGGCGGCGGCGATTACTCTCCATCAGGTGACTTCTCGTTTGCCTCCTTCCATTCTAAAAAAGGCTAAAGGACAATGTTCTGCGCCCATACATTGTTAGCCTAAGAACCAACAATTATGAAATATTCTTTTCTGGGTTCGAAATAGCAAGTAAATTACTGTAAAAACAAAGATTTTTGACGGACACTCCTGAGAACCTAAATATCAGGAAAACTTGAGGATAAGTTTAATTACAGAATTTGAGAAGTGATGTTGCACTCTTTTGTTTTATTTGCCAACACTCATGCGCGTTCACTAATACTTAAATATCCATCTTTATTTCACATTAATATTCGACAAAACACAAATTAAAGAAAATAAAACAAAACTGCAAACATGACTTCACTTTCCCGCCAAGTAGTCCAGAACGTCAACTTTTTTTTTCTTGACCATGGATACTAGTCCTTCAGTCGTATTATTAAAGTTCATTGATTATGCTTAAACTGATGATAATGATGAGTGATGTGATGATAATATTATGAACGTTTAATGCTAAATGATATTCCCCCACAAACCTCTTGAGTTCCAGTTAAGATGTGGGACTTTACTGAGATCTCGCACGGACTTCATGAGAGAATTTGAAAAGTGATGTTGCACTGTTTTGTTTTATTTGTCAAAGAACGTCAACTGCACAATACAGCAGACTACAGTAACGTCAGTCAGTGAGTGTCACAGCACCGCAGATTAGTAAAATTCTCCTCATTGGAAAAGCAAAAGATACTAAGTCGACTAACGTTTACAGTTTGGAATAAAATGCGATGTATCGTATTCTAATGATGCTTAGAGTATTTGGCACTAAGTATATCTAGTCAGCAGTGACGAAGGTTCCATACAACTCGATTCCCACCGGCTTCCCTTCAGAAGTTTAGAACACAACCACTCTCTACCGTAATTGAGAAATGGCACAATCAGTAATTATAAAAGTAAATATATAAAAGAAACATTACAAAACGCCTACACTATGGACATTAAATCAACAAAATTTGCTTTTCAACAACATATTGCTATAAAATAAGCCGCAGGCGCGATCGGCTTTTTGGCAGTTAAACTTCTATACAAAATAAACGTCATGACGTTAATGTCTTAGCGCACTTTGTAAGAAAGAATAGACGAATAGCTTTAGAGTATAAGTAGTATTATTAGTACTTAGTCGATTAAGTTTTGTTTAATTTACATCATATCATCATTTCACCACAAACGGCTTTTATCAAAGCCACTTCTATTATGCTTGCAAGACACTGTTTCAATATCTCAGTGCTTATACGTATAGTAAAAGTGGACTGAAGATACATCTGCCAATACAAGACTGAAGCCAGGATGCCAATCACAGATTTTTGGTAAGGACTCAAGACTGCGTGCCCGCGCTCGGAGTAGGTAAGCATTTTTTTTTGCTCCGGCTTACCTCTCTCAATATTTCACGCTTCGCCACTGCTAGTCAGCCATGCATGTATAATATTATTAGGTTTATTTGTACATATTATAAATATTTAGGTCACAAACCTTTAATTCACAGGCTGAATGCACTGAACTCTCAATACCCAACCCATAATAAAAAAATGACACTCAATAATGTCCAAAAAGTTTTTTTTATTAATGGTTACTTATCTAAAAGTGTCCGCCAAAATCTAAATACTGTTATCTGTCGTAAAAAATAAGCTAAGAATTATCATGTATGTCATGTTTGTGTTGGTTCTTAGGCTAACTTCAACAATGTCCTTTGTGGAAAGAAATTCTTGGATTTTGCACCACGATAATGCGCCTTCGCACAAGGCCATCATTGTGAACGAATTTTGACCAAAAACTCAAGAAATACTATCGAGCAATTTAACCACCTTATTTACCAGATATGGCTCTAGCCGACTTCTTTCTTTTCCCTAAACTTAAATTACCACTTCGTGGCACCCGTTTTCATTCGGTAGAAAACAAAAAGGAGAATTCGCGGCGAGAACTGAACTCAATTCCGGAAAAAGCGTTTAAAAAATGTTTTGATGATTGAATTATTCGTTGGCGTAAGTGTACCTATCGTTTCTGAAGGAGCATACTTTAAAGGCGATCAAATAAATTTGGATGAACTTACATTTTGTGTATCATTGATCTTTTCCCGGTACCGGTACCCCATCGCCGCTCTTTGCTGTTGGATGTATGTGCAGTCTTTAGTCAGTTAGTCGCCTTTTACGACACCCAAGGGAAGAGAGGGGGAGGTAGTTGTCTTTTACCGCTACTTAACACGGTTAAAGCAATTTCAAAATCGACTTAATATCCCTAAAGTAACAAACAGATGCCGCAACAAATAATACTTACAAATAGCGAATGCTCCGCAACATCTGACTCCTATTGCTGTCCGAAAAACATCTCAAACCTCTCCATTGCCATAACAATGAATGGAACGCAAAGAGAGCCGTTTGTAACGGTTATCGTTATAAGTTATAACAGTAACGGCCCTCCGCATTACATAACATTCATTCGGAATTGTTCCCGTGAATGAGACTATTGAAATAAACACGATGTAATTTGTAGGAGCTGTGAACATTGGCTTTAAGTTAAAAATAATAAGCTTTTTCTGTTCAGTGTTAATTTGGCTACTACCTTGTTTATTGTACTAGCATCCTGCACGTGATATCTTCCGCGTGAAGAAACGTAGATAGATCAGTAGCAAAATAGCTTACGAATAGTTTAACTGGTAATTTATTTATTTTTTTATTTATCGAGACAACAACAGCCATGCTTAACCTATAATATTATAACAAATTAACTTATACTAAACATGTTCGGCCAAAAAGTTGTCCACACCACAAAGAAAAATTAACAAAATTCCCATACCGGCAACTAATAATAATTAGTTAGGCTTACATGCTAGGAAACACATCACAATAAAAAAAAACATATAATTAATTATATTTATAAAAACCAAACCATTACTAGCAGCATTGTGGCAAAGAATCAAATACATAATGATAAATTACACATACACACATATAAATAAATGTATATAAATATACATAATACACTTAAAATATAATTAAATTAAAGTTACAATTAAAGTTACTTAAATATTAAGCTAACCAGATATATTACGAACAAATCAAATATTACGAATCTAACAAGAATGAATTCACATGATTTATGTAGCCACCTTTACTTCCAATAAATGGATCTAATTCACTAAAGTGCAAAATATGGTAATTATACTCGTATAGTAATAATACTAAAGTATAATTTATAATATTAAAACACTATTATCCCAAGAAAATATTTTATTTATTGGGCAAATCATCCATTATTAGGTATATATATGAAAATGTGAAAAACCAAATTTCAAACGTCTATATATAAAAATGTGAAAAACCAAATTCCAAACGTCCCGTTTCTATTAAAAAAATATATAAACAGGACACTAACGCTAAAAAGTTACTTAATAATAGAAAAGTATGCGTAGGATGTAGTGTCTTTTGCAGAGTAGTGAACGTTAATTCTCCTCTAAATATTTTGTTGAAACGTAGTTGTAAACAAAAAAAGCCTTCCAGCTGGCAGTTTTCCGTATAAGGTTGTATATAAAAGTTCGCGCGACCGAGCCTTATCGCAACAGCGGCGGTCTGCAGTCTAAAGTGCATTTCGGAATCCATTACAAATGTTCAGAACCATTGTTTCAGTCTGCTAAGCATGTAGCCTTTGAACCAAGAGAAAAGATAACGAGCGACCAGGGTCAAGAGAAATCCTGAGCTTTCTTTTGAAATAAGATTTTTAACGATAGGTCTCACGTCTTAATCTATCGGGTCGACTGTAATGTTCACTGTTTCTCACACAACGATACGTTATCTTCTATCACATAGCTTCTATCACTTCTAGAGCACAAAGGAAATTCTGGTGTTAGACTGGACTAGATAATCTCTATTGTTGTGTGTACAACATTGAAACGCATTTTTGATTAATTTTGTAAGACAGAGGCGTATTTCTACTCGACCCGTATGGCCACACAATGCTTTTAACTTTAATACTGATACGTGCATCAAACGCTCAGGTGTAGGCAGAGCCCACACTAAAATACAGTAAAAAAATATGTAAACGAATGCGATTATACCCATCTTATCTTATCTTATCTTCCGAGGTCCCGCTCTTGCAGCACGTTCGCCCATTTCGACTTAATATATATTTTTTACTTTTTTTTTTTTATACTAAGCCCGGCAAATGACCCCACTCCACCTGATGTTAAGTGGAAATGAGGTCCAGGCGCAAGGACAACTGGTGCAGCGTAAGAGACGTAGCATCAGTCATCCTCACTCTGCCGGCCCACAAAGTGCTTCTTATTATTTAATAGATACACAGAGCAGTTGCATTAAAAGGGACCGATGTCCATCAGTGAACTTCACGTGTTGATGACATGACAATATCTTCAGCTCCTTCATTTTATTTTCACATGTTACCCACTAGAAACCCTTTTAAATACTTTGCAGCGTTCGACATCATTACACGTCGCCGCATTTTTGCGGCCACTAACATTTTAACACAGCAAATAACTGGAGCTTGGATTTTAATATACCATAAACTAACGGTGCCATTAAAAATTTTCCATTGTATCGCAACGTTTGTTCTCTATCCCATTGTAATAAGGCTTACTATTGAAGTGTAGCGATGTCGAAATAAGCTTGGTAGGCGCAAGACGGATACCAAGTTAACTTTGCCGTTGGAACGTTCGGATATAGATTTTCCTGGCTACGGGATAAGGTTGTTATTGAAATAGCATGTTGTATTACAACCGCGTGTGTTACATTGATGTATCTGAGTGCAGAACTGTCCTTGGTGCAAGCTTTATGTCTCTTCGGAGATGGCTGGAAGCTGCTTACCGCTTCTCAGTAAAATGCTTTCCTGGTAGGACCGGACATATAACAGATAGCGGACCTTGGCCACTTCAATGTGGGGGGGGTTTCATTGTGACTAGTTAAAGCACTCTCAATTTGTTATAAAATGATAATGAATAATAATTGTTAAAACCAGGAAATTAATTTATTTATTTAATTCCCAATCAAGGAATTTTTCGGGTCTTTAAAAAAAATTAAATAACAGTCATCAAAATGCTGCTAAAAATCATAGTGAATATATAACAAATTTTATTAGGCGCTACGTAAACTTAGTTTAACTGCCCCTGTGGCTAAGCCATCGGTAGTAGACCAATAAGTCAAGGATTCGATTCCCAGCGGGGGGTGCGTTCAACTTTGTGTACTTGGATTGGTTGGTGCTTTAAGCCCGCCTGGATAGCTTCCACCATAGGTCTGGCGCCATAACAACAATGTTAATACCATCATTTTTATTGTGCTCCGACAGTTTAGTGAAAAGATAGCCAGTTCCTCAGTGGCTGAGGATTACGGGTAAAGCGCACTTCCACCTTCGGCCTTATTGTATAATAATAATAAATAATAATAATAAACTTTCCTACACTCACACCAATTATCTAGCCCAAGAGAAGCTTCGAAGAAACTCGTTGAATGGTTACTAGACAACGGATAAACATACTTAAAATACTTAAATACATACTTATTATACATAGAAAACACCCAGACCCGAGACAATTTAGAAAACAATAATTTCTAAATTTACCCGACCGGGGATCGAACCCGGGACCTCAGAGATGGCGACACCATGAAAACCGGTGTACAAACCACTCGACCAAGGAGGTCGTCAAATTCGTCGGTCGTCAAAAAAAAAAATTGTCACTTGCCAGTTGTTACCATCAGTTGATGAGAAGGCAAAGTGCTTACTAGTAGAGGATAAAAAACCGGCCAAGTGCGAGTCGGACTCGCCCATGAAGGGTTCCGTAGCAGCAAGTAAAATCATATAAAAGTTCTTGTTGTTCGTTGTAACTTTGATCGATGTTTTAATAATAGTGATTTTTTAAAAAAAAATTAATTTTTACGTATTAAAAAAAAAATACTAACTAGATCTCGTTCAAACCAATTTTCGGTAGAAGTTTGCATAGTAATGTATCTTTTTAGAAATTACGTGGAGGGGGGGGGGGGACACACATTTTACCGCTTTGGAAGTGTCTCTCGCGCAAACTATTCAGTTTAGAAAAAAATGATATTAGAAACCTCAATATTATTTTTGAAGACCTTTTCATAGACCTTTACATAAACACACGTATGGGTTTGATGCAAACAAATTTTGAGTTTCAGTTCTAAGTATAACCCACAAAATTTATTGTTTTATTTTCTATTTTTGTGTGAAAATCTTAATGCGGTTCACAGAATACATCTACTTACCAAGTTTCAACAGTATAGTTCTCATAGTTTCGGAAAAAAGTGACTGTGACATACGGACAGACAGACAGACAGACAGACAAGACGAATCCATAAGGGTTCCGTTTTTTGCCATTTGCCTACGGAACCCTAAAAATGACGCTTTCTGTTGCCGACACGAGACACCACCATTCGAAAACTCAGTTGAAGTCACAGATGTGTCTACGTTTGCGCAGCGCCTAAATGTTGGGAATTACAGCGAGTTTGAGGGTACCTACCTACTTAGTTAAATGATTATAAGAAACTTTTTGATACATGCCAAAACAATATTAATTCAAGTAATATATAAAAATGGAGAATACGGAAAAGTATGGAAATATAGGAAATATAGACATATGACGTCACACTTATGTTCTATCAATAAAGTGTTTACCACTTTTTAAAGTAAGTACCACAAATAAAAAAATATATTTGTATTTTAAAAACTTGTTACATAAAGTCATGCAACTTTAAATGTATTGGAATTAATTATACTTACGACACATGCCCTCATAATCATCTGTGTATTCACGCTTACCTGAGAACAAAAATAAAGACAAATTAAATAAGACATCATCATTATTATAGGCCTCTGACGTATATAAAAGATGATTCAATCAAACAGCGTCCAATTGTGAGGTTGTGTTTTGTTTGACATAATTACAACAAAGCATCGACAAAGAAATGGCATTTGGTACATAATTTCCCGACAGTCACTAATTAGGTCAGCGGCGGCGCGGGTGTCCTATTTAATTGGCGTTAAGATTAAATTTCCCGTGTCACACAGTTATGGCTTTCATATGCAAATGGTCGGATGGGAAGCGGCCGAGTTGGGGCTGACACAGGGCGCCGTGGAAACGTCAGCTTTTAGATAATTGATTGTACGTGGGCCAATTAGGCATTTGCTTGTTTTTTTTAAAAATTGGTCCACCACTTCCACTTGCGATTTTGTTAATTGTTGTACATCACCGACAACATACACCTATTCACACACAAAGCACTGAACAACAGCACGTGAGTAGATTGGGCTATCTCCGAAGGGTTAGTCAGAGACTAGGCAATGAGGACCGCATTATCAGTCCTCTGCCATAGTCCACCAAATAGCGACTGCACATGTGCTCAGCGTGACTGGTGGTGAGCACATCGCCGCTCTATGCCGTTGGATGTATGTGCAGTGTTTAGTCTGTTAGTCGCCTTTTACGACACCCAAGGGAAGCAGCGATATATGTATACGTTACACTAGATAGGCCCTTCCGAACACGCACTATGTTCCACTCATCTGCGAAGTCAACTCGGCACCTTGCAAGCTTGCCAACCGTCCCGGATTTTCCGGGACGTCCCGCTTCTGGGTCAATTTTAGGCCGTCCCGCTGTGACCCCTTGCGGGACGCTTTTTGTCCCGGAAATCAGTGATAATATACTACTACTACTCTACTCTGTCAAGAAAGTACCGGGAAAAGATCAATAATACACAAAATGTCAGTTATTCATCCAAATTTATTTTATAGCCTTCAAAGTATGCTCCTTCAGAAACGATACACTTACGCCAACGAATAATTCAATCATCAAAACATTTTTTTTAAACGCTTTTTCGGAATTGAGTTCAGTTCTCGCCGCGAATTCTCCTTTATGTCTTCTACCGAATGAATACTAAGTGGTAATTTCAGTTTAGAAAAAAGAAAGAAGTCGGCTGGAGCCATATCTGGAGAATAAGGTGGTTGCTCGATGGTATTTGTTGAGTTTTTGGTAAAAAATTCGTTTACAAGGCCATCACCTTGTGCTAAGGCGCATTATCGTGGTGCAAAATCCACGAATTTTCTTTCCACAAATTTGGCCTTTTTCGTCGCAATTGCTCTCTTAAACGCCGCATAACGCTCAAATAATATTCTTTATTTACCGTTTGACCTTCCGGCAAGAATTCCGAGTGCACAACACCACGATAGTCAAAGAAAACAGTCAAGATGACTTTGACTTTTGATCGACTTGGCGTGGTTTTTTCGGTTTCGGTTCAGTTGGAAGGCGCCACTCCGAAGCTTGTTGACTAGTTTGCATGTCAAACTCGTAAACCCACGTCTCGTCACCAGTAACAATGCGTTGCATGAATGTTGGGTCGGAATTGACTCGTTCTAGCATGTCCTCAGCGACTCTTATGCGATTGAGTTTTTGGAGAAAATTTAGGTCTTTTGGGACTAGCCGAGCGGCAACATGTTTCATACCCAAGTGATTATTTAAAATGGTACGGATCGACTTGTGATTCACAGAAAGTTCAGCGGCTATCTCTCTCAAACTTGAATGAGGATTTTCAGTCACCATTTTCTTCATTTTTGCGATGCTAACTTTAGTTGAAGACGTTGATGGCCTACCAGAGCGAAGCAAATCTTCCATCACATCTCGACCGCTTTTGAACGCTTTGTACCACTCATAAGCACGTGTTTTTGATAAAGTCGATTCACCTTAAGCCTTCTGTAACATTTTCAGTGACTCCGAACACGAAATTCCATTGGCAACGCCAAATTTAAGACAAACTCTTTGTTCGATGTTTTTATCCATTATGAAATTCGCAATACACACTAGATATGAACTAACTAAAAACAGCACTGTTACACTTTAATCTAAAAAACAGATGCAATTTAAACTCCGCGCCAAAATGGATAACAGTTGTGCCAATCTAACAACAAAAAAAAGACAAAAAATTGAATTTGGAATCATAAACAAATCATCCGTTCCAGAAACTTTTTTGACAGAATGTAAGTATAACTACCGTCGGGTTAGGTATTTGTTTTGATTTTTTTAATGATAAAAAACTTTTTTTTCTTAAATCATTTTATACTTGTTGTGTTGTGTTTGTGTCCCGCCATTCTGTGGTCCCGCGTAATATACCCAGGTCCCGGATGTCGAGCTGGGTAATCCCGGAAATGCCTTTTTTGGAGTTGGCAAGCCTAGCACCTTGGTTTAGTGTGGCTTTGACAAATTCTTTATCTCTTTTCAAAGTGTGCAACTAGACGTTTACTACAATTCAGTTGTCAAGTAAGTGAAATTAAGTGAAATTAAGTGTTATTCAAGTCATTATTATGTAGTTATATCATATTATTAGAATAGAAAAGATATTTTTTCAATTATTGTTATTGACAATCTATTTGGGGCGCCATCTTGATACACACTACGTTGTCTTTGACCGATCTGGCGCTGCGGCGCTGCTATGTTTGTCACGCCAGTCTGCAGCGGCTGCAGCGAACTTTAGTGTCTCATTCCAGAATTTGAACAAATGGTTTGTATAAACGTTTTTGTCTATACTTTTAGGTAAATGAAGGGAAGAGAGGGGGTGGTTGTACTCTTTCACCGCCACGCGACACGGTAACTTACGGTACGTTATGGATTTATTCATAATACGAGCATACTTGTGTATTAGTGATGGGTATTGTTTTTGATTCTTCAATTTATTTCCGTAAGGTGGTATATAGTATCGTCGTTAGTCTTTAAGACACACAGACACAGATTTTATGACAGACAGACGAAGACGCAGTCGGGCCGCTAGAATAACAAAAAAAATATTAAGGGGAGGTATTTCGAGCGCTTCTCTCTCGCTCTCTCAACGGTACGACGGTAAGGGACGGGTATAACAGCGAAGCGGCGCGAATAATCGCGTTTTATATTTAAAAAAATTGATAGATGTATTAAATAAAAAACGATCGGTTATAATTCCTCAAGTTATCTATGAACTTCATTTTGGTAAATGACTCATAATATCAAATCACTTATTTTAGGAATAAAACCTGGAAAAGAAGATAAAATGACACAAAAATATGTAACTTTGTGAATTTATAATTTTATCAAATCGTGTTTCCATCGGGTGTATTTCACAGAATAAAGCCTCAACAATATTTGATAATTTTCGCAGATTTTAATTTTACTGTTTACTACCTTCAAAAAGTAATTCTAAGAACGTGTTATTTTAATTTTTCACTAACACCTAGCCTTTACTCCAAAAGCTTAACAGCCACCCCGCCCGTGTGCCACAACTATAACAACCTATGATGTAATATTTATTTAGTCTTCATATCAATTCCCTTTTGTTGAAAAGCGAATAGCTGAATTTGCATTGCAATAACCAAAACAGAGTTCCGAATAAATGTACCCCGCCGGCGCTGGCGATGGCTGACAGCTCATTTTAAATCGTGTCAGAACGTGATAAGCTTCATATGAATATAAATCTTGTTCCCGACTAAGAAATTATCATAAAGCATACGATTAGTTTATCATTTAAAGGAGAACCGTCATTTTCCATAGAAAAAATGCTTAATTTGTATACAATAGAATTTGGTCATGAAGTAAAGCTAATATTATTTGCTACCTAAACTAAGTTTTGTCTTATTTTTATCGAATCGCGGATAAGAGTTATTTAATTATTAATAAAAGTTATTTAAAAACAGACATTTTACTTTAAAAATGTCTAACGTATCTGCATAAACCATAATTCTCTTGCTTTTAAAAAAGGGAAATGTCAACAATGCAGTCACGTCATGTTTGATTTGACAGCTAGCGGCTGTCATTTGTCAACAACTGTCATTTGTTGACAAATATTGCCAGTTAAATAATGAATAACAGAACCCCTCAAACCCCAAGCGGTCGCATGGGACCGCACCTACAAAAACACACTTGACTTTGTACCGTGATTTCATAGACTTACAGACTACTTTAGTATGAACAAGTTTGGTTATTTCGGTTCTGTGGTTCATCTTATGTATTGTTATCGCACAATATCGCATAGTCTATGCTCAATTCTGTCAAATTTGACGTTGACAGTTACTGTCAAAAAAGTGTCAAAAAAAATCCAAGAGTGAGTGGTTCTTAAGCATAAAACGCCGGGTCTCCTTTGTTGTGAAGCTTTGTGGTGGCGGCTCATAAACACGTTAAGCGCCAAGTGTATCATCTGGTATACACCGCTGTGCTTCTGTCTAAGGGATGATACACTCGGCGCTGAACATGTTAATAGAATACTACTAACCCATCTCTTCATCATCATCGCTACAATTAATGAAAGAAAGTATCTCGAGGGACCTCCGGATATCGAGCTGACTTGACCATACTAGGCCGAAGGCTCAGAGGTGTTACTAGACGTTATTGACGCGAGCTATAATAATAGCTTTTTTCAACCCGTAAATGCAGCAGTTTACAATATAGGTACCTACTTCGAACCTTAACTCCAAAAATGTTTGGTTAACTCATGCATTTAAGGGTTAAACAATTTTTATAGTAAGTAAGTAGATATGTCACAAATAAATCATCATCATCAGCCTATAAACGTCCCACTGCTGGGCACAGGCCTCTCACGTGGACAACAGAACATAACGAGATTGGGCCTTACCCGATGAACAATGCGATTTGGTAGTTAACATTTTTTTATTAAGTTTTGTGTATAGTAATACACCGTGTCTCGTAGCGGTGAAATAATACTACCACTACCCCCTCTCTTCGCTCTGGTGTCGTAAAAGGTGACTAACGGACTAAAGACTGTACATAATTCCAACAGCATAGAGCGGGGATGGGTTCACCCACCTGTCACGCTAAGCAGATGTGCAGTTACTATTTGGTGAAAAGTGGAGTTTAGCAGAAGACTGCTTTTGCTGTCCTCATTGCGTAGTCTTTGACTAACCGTTCGGGGATAATAGTCGTGATTATATGTATGTACAAACAAGACAGTAGTACCAACAGTACTTCGTAACAGTGTCCCACAACAAAACGTCACCATTTATACAAGACACTGGGACAGCCATAAAAATCTCGCTCCGGAAGTTTGGAGTGCTTCTAGAATCTTTCCGAGTGAGGCCGAAGTTCCGTGCAGTCCATTTACGATGCTTAAAGCAAATTGCGTCGCAACGGTTTCGCGTTGTATTTTTTTTACGTCCTTTTTAGTACGTCCCTAAAAAACTAAAATATTTTAACGATGCTGATAATAAATATTTTTTATATAATTTTACAAATTACCAATTGGAAAATGTTAACGAAAGGGGGAAAAATGGAATGTCAAGAGGGGGCAGCTTCAAATTTTGCTCATAAATACAAATGATAAGCAACACCACATTATTTATAAAATGTGGTTTTCAAAATGTTGAATGGTGTTTAACGCAAAATAACTAAAAGTACCCGTCGTTACGACCGAGTTGCACTAGCCTTGGTCAAGGGCTCACTATATATTAAACTATGTATGTCAAGCCCTTTCACACATTTTATCTATTCTATCAGTGTCTGGTGGCAGTTGGATAAGAAGAGACGAAGATCGGGCTCAGTTGGGATAGGCCTAGTCCAGCAGTGGACTGGCACGGGCTTGTTATGATGATGATGATCTGTATAAAAGAAGGAACCGAACGGAAAGTTTTAAAGTGCATTAGTTACACTTATATTCGCTTCAACTTCGTACGCCTATAATTACAGGGACATCGAATTTAAAAAAAATCTTGTCGTATCTATGTCACTTAAAGCCTGCCTCAATGTCTTTAATCGTATCTCAGAGGTTTTGACAGTTTTTTAGATCTAATATCAAAAACAGATCGCTGAGACGCGGTTGTAGAAAGCCGGAGCAAATAGCCATTGGATGGAGCTCATGCTATGGTTCATCTATTTAACAGCTTCAATGTGTTATTTGGGGCATTTCTGTGCAAAAGAGAATACATAAAATTAAACAAATTCACAATAAAATAAAATATAAAAAAAATAACAAAATAAATGTAGTACAGCCTACATCATAGGTAACTAATATTGTTGCGCTGGCAATTTGTCACGATGACGTAACGGTCGTTAAACTACATTGAAGTCCGCTTTCATGTTTCATCCAATACAAGTTATTCATCAATCAAATTATTTCACAACAGTTTATTAAAATAATCATCAATCATTCAATGGTACACGATTAGAACAGGAAAGTTAAGGGCTTGTAAAATCATTAGAAGACAAATGAAATGCTGATGAAAACGACACCAAGAGAAATGGTAAGTGGATAGGAAAAGTCTCGGCCGTTTGAGAGGCGATTCTAAGATTAATTGTTTCTTTACAAAGAGACATCGAAGTAAGTAACAAAATTACTTAAGAAAACTGATACGCTTTTGAAGCTGTATGGAGAGGCTCATTAATAGATTACTTCTAACCAATCTCTTCCTTAAAGGGTGACGTAAAAGGCAACTAACGTACTAAATACTGCACATACATCCAACAGATAGAGAGGCGATGGGCTCACCACGTGTCACGCTGAGCACATGTAAAACTTGCTTAACAGACAAGATCACAAACCGAACGCTTTAGCCGCGACACATCTAGTTCCTCTGTTTAATGACATTGCTTATGCACAACAACAACAATAATTACCCTGTGTCGTTGTTTCACGCTCCATTCACTCATAAGTCGGCCACCATCGAGCAAACAGCGACAGTGAGGGCTGAGTGCACTTCGGGAGAGCTGAACGAAAGTTCCGCTCTGTAGTTACCAGTACTATGTGTTCCTGCAAGATACTCGCAAGAGACAAATGCTATTTTTTAATTTGTAAGACAATGCTAAAGACATTCGAATGAAAAAGGAAGGCCGCTCAGACGACAGCCGATCGAGAAGAATGGAAGGAAAAAACTTTCTGTCCCGATCCTTTATAAAAGCAGTATTTTTTTTAATTTTACTATGCAAGTTCCTATACGAATGTTGAATGTAAGATTAAAGCAACACTGCTCTAAGAGTTGATGGTAAGGCCCCTGGGCAGGAAGAATAAGACAAAGAAGTTAAAGCTATATATTCCGCTTTACCTGATGTTAAGTGAAAGAGAAGTTTATATGCAAAGGCAGCTACTGAAACAAAATTGTGACACACCTGATGAACTTACAATAGGAATTGTATGTATCCTCAGAGCTAATGGTCTACTCCAAGGTCACATTCCAAGTTTTGGCTCAGTATTCCAAAAGGAGCCATCGAATTTTGAGGTGATTTTTTTTTTGCGTAAAGAACTCCTAATTCGGATCAAGTACACGAATTTTTATCGCTCGGAATTAAATAGGACTCTCACAATAAATTATTGCAAATAATTAATTTGTAGGTTAACATAGTTTGTATAGTGAAGTGACAGCTCTTTTGCCAACTTTCCAACTTAAAAACGCGCGCGTATATATAGTACAATAGTAACAAAACCGAAGCAGGGGGACGGGGGGGGCGCAGCCCTCCCGTAAGGGGGGCTCGGGGGGCGAAGCCCCCCGCCATGAAATAAGTGCAGAGTTAATAATTAGGTTAGGTTAGGTTAGTATGTTGACCAAAGACGCGCGAGCCGAGCGAGCGAAGCGAGCGTGCCGCGGCAGCGGCCGGCGAAGCGCCAGAAACGACGTTTTTCTATGTGCGACGTTTTTATACATACTCTCTCCCCTTTCCTTACCTAAAGGGGGATTTTTAGATAACAGAAATACTAGCTGCCCTACCCCTGTAGGTCACGTGATAGGTTAGTAGCAATTTGAAAAATTGAAAATTCGATTTTAAAAAAAGTATGCGTTTCCGTGTTTGGCGCTTTGGGGAGGGAGGAGGGGTACACCTCCCCTACCCCTACCCCCTCCCCTCCCCCTCAAATTCGGGGTCCCCTTTGGAATTTAGAACCCAAGTTTTTTGTTAGGTCACGTTGCTTTTTTATTAAAATCTTTTAAATGTGTGACAATGTAATGTTATAAATGTGTGTAGAGAATTATAAATTGTTTTTTCTTGATTAATAACATATAAGATATTAAATGGCATTGATTTGAAAATTATTGAGCAGATGAGAGTTGAGTTTATGGTCTAAACTCTCAAAACATGGGCAGTGTTCAAGGAGGTGCTTCAAAGATTGTTGAGTGGTGCCGTCACAAGGGCAGACGTCTTCATCAACGATGTGGAAGCGAGCAAGATATTCCTTATGGTAGCCATGATTGCTTAAGAATTGAGCGATAGCAAATACCGTTTTAACATGAGTGAGATATTTCTGGAGATCTTCGTACGTAGGCGCTTAGTGTGGATACAGGTGGTAGGTCTTCGTAGAGGGATTTTGCTGCCATGTGGGAGTTCTGGCGATTGGTTAGTTTTTAAATGACTAACAAGCGTTGCTAAGAAGTCGGGTGTTTTGTGCAGCCCAGTGCCCTCTTTCGCAGCAGTGTCAGCAGCCCCATTGCCGTCAAACCCGACATGGGCCTTGACCCATGCGAAGTCGACGGCTAGCACTGATGTGCGTGCTAAATTGAGGTTTCTGTGAATGCTGACTTCAAACATATTGTGGCTGTTAGGATTTGCTAGTTCGGAGAGATCCGATTTGCTGTCCGAAAGTAGATAAATAAATGTCAATTCAATGCTCAAGACTTTTTGCAACGATAATATATTCGCATGCGTTTTAGAGAGCCAACATTTCGGCTTGGAAGACGGAACAGCGATCATGAAGCTTGTACTTCTTGACCGCCGTCCGCTCTCCGTCAGGGTTGCATATTACCATGGCCGCACCGACTCGACCATCGAGTTTGCTCCTGTCGAAAATGCGCCAGCCACTAGTGACGCCTATTTGAGGGAGATCTGAGGCGGAGCAGACCTCTCGATATTCTAAGCCTTGTGAGGACAACTTGCCGCTCTGAGAAAACCTAAAGACGGTTACTAACAAATAATTTCTGTTGTGTCTGGTTTTACAGCAGCTGACAGGTTTAAAGACCCCTTATTTTAGGAAGGATGGAATCCCGTTTCTAGGGTATTTCATTTCTAAATTGTGCGACAAAGAATTGTGTAACCTAGCTTTCTTTGTACGCAACGGAGTGGTGCCCACAAATCGGCTATACCACGGACTAGCGCGCGTGGTCCTATGAAGTAACTATTTCATAACCAAAGCATTGCGTCGAAAGCGACGCATGGTAATAATCGTGGTTTGTTAGGCTTTTGACGTGAAATCGTTCCAATAATATTTAGGTTTTAGTTTATCAGAAAATAAAACAACTTTCATTACAGCGTTGGTAAGAGGAAAACTTATAATTGTTACAATAATTCTCTCATTTGACTCTTTATTATGCATGCATGACCTCATCACCCAATGTGCTGGGGAGACCTATGCCCAGCAGTGGGATGTCTATGATGATGATTTTTGCTGTACTGGTAGCGCCTCAATAATAGAATACTGCGGTATACCGCTTCATCTCTTCCCTTCATCATCAGCCTATAAACGTCCCACTCACAGGTCGGCACAGGCCTCCTACGTAAACAATAGCACGTGGGGATATTGGACCATAACCCACCACGCTGGCTTAATGCGGGTTGGTGGGTTTAACGGCTGTCGTATCATACGACAACAACTGGGACCAACGGCTTAACGTGCGTTTTGAAGCACGGAGGAGCTCGCGACGATTTTAATCTAGTCACCCATCCAGCGACCCGACATTGCGGAAGTTGCTTAGCGAGTAAGATCGCAAGCCGATTGCGCTAGCCGCTGCGCCATCGAGCTCCTCAAGCTCTCTCTTCCCTTGGGTTTCGTAAAAGGCGACTAACGAACCAAAGACTGCACATACATCCAACAGCCTAGAGCGGCGATGGGCTCACCACCTGTCGAGCTGTAACCCTTACGGCGCTTTCAATTTAGCAGGACGTTGGGGCACCGGGATGGGTCATGTTATATTTGCTGTCCCTTGATTCACTCCCTATCTACCGACCTCAATAGATAGGGTATCGCAACTGGAACTACGGGTCCGGTTGTGTTTTCAGAGGTACTACGGGGTTCCGGTTCAATCCCCCCGCTGGTCGTGCCTTTAACCAGGCGCCTCCGGCGGGATCCGGACATGGGTTGGACTCGTAGTGGCGTGTGGTTAGCTGTAGAGCTTGGGAATGTTCGTCTGTCCTGGTATTGTGTGCCGGGACTTCTAAACACGTGCACAGCGAGCGGGGCCTAGTAGCGGTCTCTGAGGGGCCAGAAGCGAAAAGTCCTGCGGGGAACGTGAGTTTCCCTCATAGTTGGCAGCTTTGTCCGGTGGTTTTCATTGGACATTGGTGTTGACATCTCCGGTACTAGTCTGGAGAACTAGTAGAGGCGGCCTCCTAGATGCCGTAGCCTCCGGTCCAGCCAGCCGCGTAGGACGTGGGAACTGGCTAGGCGCCCGGATGGGTTCCGAGAAGTGAGTGTGCTTACTACTCCGCTACCAAGGTACTTGGGAGTCGACTTTAGAGTCGACGACCCTAGCAGTGGCAACTGCGAGTTGTGCCCTTCGTGCAACGAGAAGTGAGCGAGCTCGACAGCTCCGGTTACCTATCTGGACAATAGGCAGTGAACTACACGTGTTCACGGGGATACTCTCCTGAGACACTAGTCTTATGAGTACCGAATGAAGAGCGCGCTGCGGCGGGCACTAATTTGGCGTCAAGACCTAACGTTGGTGGTCTCCTGCGCGAGTGTTCTACTGGCGCAGGGACGTCTGGCACTTCTTGCATAACCTAACGGTTGGTCTCGAGGTGTCAGTACAAATATAAACTTAGTGAAGTAAGGAGAGGGGGCGTCCCTTGATTCACTTTAAGAGTCTACACTATTGTTACACATGCACGGCTGCGGTCCGTTTGTCGTACGTAGGCCAGAATACCCTGGTCGTTACTAATATATAGTCTGTTTCAAGTAACTTGGTCCAGCTCTCTACAGGCTTTTTTCTTTTTTTTTCAAAAGAAGGAGGCAAACGAGCGGGCGGGTCACCTGATGGAGAGTACCCGCCGCCCATGGACACCCGCAAAACCAGAGGAATCGCAGACGCGTTGCCGGCCTTTAAGGAAGGAATAAGGAATAGGAATTGTAAGAGGGGGGGAGGGCCTCCGGAACCGTCACTAGCCAGACGAAACACAACAACACCAAGTACCATAATTTTATGCTGAATATTCGTGAGAGGGTGGTATTACCCCGGGCGAGCCGGCCCAATGCAGCGTGGCTCTATCACTGAGTCAGTGTCACTCATTTAGCACCACCCAGGGGTCACGTGGAGGGTCTCAAAGGCAAACCTATGGACGCAAGTAACTTAAACCCCTTTAACTCTTTAACTTTAACGCTTAAATTGAAAGCAGCCTTAGGGGATAATAGTGATGATGTCGTAAGCGAGTAACTTGTGATGTCTCATGGTAGGGCCGGCGTTTTATTTCTCGCTCCGGCTGCGTCGATCTGATTTATTGTTTTTGTTGCGAACGTGTTTGCTGTTGTCGCTGTGTAACATGTGGCGGGGAAATAAAGAAATGTCGTTTTTCTGTTTATCGAGCGGCCATGCAAGTGGAAGATGGTGTGTAGAAATGCAATAAAATGGCGTGGCTTTGGCTATTGAATAAGGCCACTGAGATAAAAATAAACAAGGCTTGGTAGCTTGGTAGCAGGAGTAGAGGAGCTCGATGGCGTAGCGGCTAACGCGTTTGGCTTCCGATCTTGCTCGCTAAGCAACTTTCGCAATGCAGGGTCGCTGGATGGGTGACCAATTAAAAACATCTCGAGCTCCTCCGTGCTTTGGAAGGCACGTTAAGCCGTTGGTCCCGGTTGTTGTCGTAAGATGGCAGTCGTTAAAACCCACCAACCCGCATTGGGCCAGCGTTGTAGGTTATGGCCTAATATCCTCACGTGCTATTTGTCCAAGTGGGATGCCTGTGCCCAGCAGTGGGACGTTTATAGGCTGATGATGATAATGATGATGGTAGCTTTTTAAACGTATCATCATCTTTTTTTTCCCATAAGGCCTTAAAGGCCTCTATCATTGAAATTAAGTCATCGCTGCAATATATGGGTATTGGCTTAATCATCACGCTTGCCAAATGCAAGAGAGAGATTTGTGATCACCAGATCACAAATCCGGGTTAAGCATCGAAAAATCCGAGAACACTCTTTGCCCGATCTGGGAATTGAATCCAGGACCTTTTTTTATTTTTTTTATTCTACAACGGGGAAGCGTTTGGCCTTCATCTCACCTGATGGTAAGTGACAATAAGGCCGGAGGTGGAAGCGCGCTTCACCCGGAATCCTCAACCACTGAGGAACTGGCTATCTTATCTCAAACTGTCGGAACACAACAATGCTATAAACATCGTTGTTATGGCGACAGACTTAGATAAGATGGTGGTAGCTAGCCAGGCGGACTTAACAGCCCTACCACCAACCAAACAGAGCACACAAAGATGTACCCCCCGCTGGGAATCGAACCCGGGACCTCTGGGTCTAAAAGCGGTGTCTTAGTCACTAGACCACAGAGCCGGTTAAAAACCTCCGGAACCTTCCGGACCTCCGGAAATCGAGCTGACGATTGACCACTTGGCCACCGAGGCGTTCATCATCATCATCATTATGCTCCGAAAACTGTGGGGTTCAGGTTTTCACAAATGGTGCGGTGGACCTCTCCCTGTCCACCATGGTAAAGAGCATGCTAAACAGCGAGAGGTCGTCGACGGTCATGGCCTCTGCGAAGAGGTGTTTTCACACAAGGAGGTATGCTCCCCTTTTCCGGGTCTCTATTGAGATATCGTTGGACCTGGACGAGAGAGACAGGAGCTGGGGGGAGAGCCTCACATAACCATCCGTCTTTTAAGCTCGATCATATCTAAACGTTTTAAGATAACAACCGGACAAGTCATCGACCGATTTATTTGCTTTACAAAGCACTGTAACCGTGTCGCGTAAGAAAGAAAGAATACTACCACCCCCTCTCTTCCCTTGGGTGTCGTAAAAAGCGACTAACGGACTAAAGACTGCACAAACATCCAACAGCATAGAGCCGTAGAGCGCGATAGGCTCACCACTTGTCACGCTGAGCACATGAGCAGTCGCTATTTGTTGAAAAATGGACTATGGCAGAGGAATGTTTTTACGGTCCTCATTGCCTATAATTATTGTAGCCTCTGACTTACCCTTCGGGGATAATAGTCGTGAATATATATAATGTATGTACGGTCGGGTCACCGTCGCTTTACCACTTTGCAGAAATTTTCGTATGAAGCGCGCCGCCCGCCCGGGTACGTGCCCGTACCAAATAGACGACGCGGTGTGCAAGGGATTTTGACCTTTAGACTGGTAAAGCGACGGAGTCCGCGTTAGTACCAGGGGGGTGTCACTCCGCAGTTTAGGTACGTTCGTTTGGCGCGCCTTCCAGACAGGCCGCCGAGGCGTATGGCAGTAAAGGTTGCCGCGAGCCATAGCACCGAACACGTCGCGCGTCGTCTCGCTTAACTCGTAATACCTGCACGCGCGTAAACCCTACGTTCTGTGACGTCATGACGTCAAATCGATATCGAGTCAGCGTTGCTATATGAACGCTCGGGTCACACGATAAGTTTCAATTTCGCGTGAAAGTCGTTAGAGAGTAAACCTTCTGTACTATTAGTTATTCTGTGATAGTACGTACAAAGCACTGAGTCAAAAGTAGTGTTGTCAAGAAAACCGTTATTAATATTAAGGTGCTTTATGGACTATCATTATCATCAGCCCACAAATTCCCGCAGCTGAGAATAAACATACCATGAAATAACACACCATGCTTGCAATGATGCTATTTTTTTTTACTACGGTCACTTTTATGTTTACAATCTGAATGCGGAAGCCACAGCGCCATCGTTCCGAAGCATAAAGAAGCTGGAAATATTTTTATTTGAAAACCCTTCTAGCGGCCCGCCATTGCAAACGCTGCTGAACTTACGTGATCGCAATCCGAACGCTCATGCCACTGCGCCATCGAGCTCGTTATGATCACTATGAGCCGAAGTCTTTGCACTAGGGTTCAGGTCGTTTGGAATGAGCTATGATCTCAGTGTTCAATATTTCAAGCAGCTCAGTTTACTATAATTATAATGTCACCGGCACAAAGGATATACTATACACATGCGTATAGGTCGTGCATTGATCGTGATAGGCAATAAATTGCACTGAACATTATAATCCATAGGTCATTAATCAACGGCATGGTAAACGCTTGAGCTTGGGTTAGTCTTACATTATTGCTATGGGTATGGGAATTATAATACGAGTACACAAGAGGGGCAATCTTAAGGAATGGTTATCGTCCTTCCTATGTTTCTTTTTGTACAGATTTAGTAGAGGACACTTAGTATCTCGCTTTTGAAATGCTTTATATTAACTAAAAGCACATAACAGAAAAATACTTATGAACATTGGGTAAGAAGACAATTTTATAAGCCGCAAATAATCAAGGTGAAAATAACCTTATGGAAAAGTTTAAGGCTTCACCTAATGCTTAACCTTTTTCCTTTTTAGGGGCGTCCGCGTCCCCAGGTAACGTGGAATTCTTTTTCCCTCCCTCCGTCAGCTACAAAAAGATCGACAACGGGGATAATAGCTAAGTATGACCATGGACCACGATGACAACCACTGAAATTCACCCCCACATACAGAAGAAACCTCTTTCTTCTTTTCTGTGTTCGGAATCGTTTTGGGACACTCTTTAATGCTTTCGCTTTATATCCGCTTGAACTGAACTGTTTTGTTCCAAATCCATTTTTTACTTTCCTTCTTTCTCCTTCATTCACTGGCTGCCGCCCACTTTGCTTAACGTCGTCGACCCCATCTCGCTGCTGACCAATCCGACAACGCCGTGGTCTCACCTATCATCACTAACGTCTAACCAGATGTCCCGGCTAACTAAATTTATTACTTTTCTTTTTCTATGGAAGAGGTGGTAAACGAGCCAGTGTGACCAAGGCAATACCAGAAGTTTCACAGTTATGTTGCCGGTCTTTGAGTAAAGAATGGGCAGCTATAGTCAAATTGTGCAAAATTGTTGTGAGCTGGATGAAGCTGTGCAGTGCGGCTTACTAAAATAATGCTACCAACCCATCTCTTCTCTGGGCATCGTAAAAAGCGACTAATGGACTTAAGACTGCGCATACATCCAACAGCATAGAGCGGCGGTGGCTTGCCATCAATCTGGGTAACCCTTAGGGGATAATTAACAGTCGTGAGTGTATCTATGTGCAAAATGGTATGCAGAAACTAGAAGTCTGGCCAACGAAAGCTGAACCCCGTAGTTATTTGATTGGCAACACTTTGTCTCTATGTGTATCTATCTAAGGTGTCATGTCGTATGTCAAATTAAATGTTTTCTGAGAACATTGCAGCTGTGTAAGTGACACTGTGCTACCCAGTCATGATTTTTTTGAATTAGTCGCGTTTTTCCTGGTTCAGCTTTCGTTAGCCAGACTTCTATCCATAAAGTGATTGTGCTAATAGAAAATAAGGATGTGTAAAAAGGGTCAAACATCGTCAACATACCTTCATAGCTCAGCAGTAATAGCTACGCTAGCCGGTGACACGGCATACTCAGTTCCGCAATAACTCACAACACGGCTACGTTCCCCGACGACTGAAATGATTTATGCAACGAGCCGCGAATAAGTCTACCCGCCCTTGAAAACCAATATGTTGCAATTCAGAATGAAAATACAATAACTCGCCGTATAACTACTTAAGAAAATAAATGCGCGCAAACATATGCGAATATGTTGAGGATACCTCTTCTAAAGCTTCATGGAGCACGAATGCGGTTTGGATTTGCTTGGTGAAATGTAGATAACATAACAGTTTATGAAAAAATAATTAATACTACTTATAAGACCTATGATTTACTTTATATTTACTGTCCTTCAAGAGGAACATATTCGAGTAGGATATAGCAATATCCTCAGTTTCTTCTAAATATGTAGGGGGTTTTAAACCCAACAGATGGCTATTTCTAGGCTGACGAGATACTTTTTTTACTTTTGAGGATTCATAGTAGAGATAAATAAATTACCATCAACATAATACAACAGAAAATCTTAATAACACAATATGGCTACTTTTGAAAATATATTACTAAGCTGTTGTTCTCTTGCTATTCCCAAAAACATCCAGAACTTCGTTATATTTTTATATAACCCTATGACCCTCGAAACTAAAATATAAACTCCATAATCCAAGCAATTTCCTCATTATAAATCAGTTACGGATTGTTCATGGCACTTCGCTTCCGATAATCCATAAATAACACGAATACATCTCCCACTAAAAACATGTTAGCGCTCAGCCCTTCTTTGAAGCGGCCATCATAACAAGACTGCTTGCAACTTATACGCTGACAAAATTATAAAGATCTCTGGACAGTCTAAAAATACCTGCAAAACGCTCTTCATTTAAAGAGCAGAGAGAGGCATGAGAGATCTGTGTAGAGTGGCACTAATGCGCTACCAGAAATACTCAAAATGCATCAGTTTTTTCAGCGTTGCGTTCGGGACATTGTATGTAGATTCGTAATGCTTGGACTTAAGGTTGCGATTGTAGTGTTTTTTGTTTGTGCGGAGATGTTTGTGAAGTTGTATTCAGTAGCTTTTAAATAGATGTTGAAAGAAGTAGACGGACAGCTATCAAGATGTCCTAATAGGCGTGGCGCTCCAGAAATAATTTACAAATTGCTTTGTTAGTGTATCCGACGCGTGTCGTTGATGTGTAGTTTCTCATCTATTTTAGGGATTTTATTTATTTATTGTGGTACGATTTGTCACATTTGCTACAAGCGCGTTGGGATACCCTATTAATATATTTGATGCGTTAATATGAGAGTTTGTTTATTTATTTATTTCTCAAACTCATTTGATGAAAAATATAGTTAGATAAAGAAATTATCCTTAATATTATTATTGATAACGTCATCATCACCGTTATCATTACTGCAGGGTTATACGTCTTCTTTATAACAAGCTAACTTACAGCCGAAATTAATATTCAATTTATCTGCTGTATTGCTTACTAGAGTTAGAACTTTGACAAAATTTGAAGGAGGTTAAAGCAATTTTTTATTTTAGTAGGCAAACAAACAAGAATGTCGGTTAGCCAGTCCCGTGAAACTGCAATGGCTGGCAAATGGCTTTTTGTGTATTAATTTTATTGTCGTAAATGACATCGTTAAAACCCACCAACTCGCATTTGGCCAGTTTAGTGGGATAGCTTTATCCCACCCATTCTCTAAATGTGTTAGTTTATTCATGTAGGAAGGCCTAGCTGAACCCCAGCAGTGGGACGTTTCCAACCTTATGATGCTAAGCAGAATTAAAATAAAACAATTACCTAACCTATGACTTCAAAAGTAAACAAATTTAATTCTAAAGACTTTCTTAATTTAAAGTATAACATAAATACTCATTGTTTCTAACAAGGGTATGGCGACAATAACACAAAATGTAATGTGGTCAACTTTACGAGAGCTGAGACCTAACTTAGAGCTTCGCACAACATCAGAACACATGTTCTCAAACTTTATTAATTTGAGAATTTTAACGCCTTTTTGCGGGGTTTAAATAATTGGCTAACAGGACAATGACCGGAAATCGCTAACCGCTAGACCAATTTGGTTAGTCGAATATTTAACCAAAAATAATATAAAATACGAAATATCCTATTCCGCTGCCAGGTTGCTGATGTTTCAAGGTATCAAATCTAGTAAATTACTGGACATAGAAGTGTAACAAATAACCGCCACCAACAAGGATAGTCATCAACAAGGCGACGCTTACCATCAGACGGAACATAACGTGTTTGTAGCTCACAGAGGTATAAAATATTTAATTATTTTTGTCCGGTTCACTAAACCCACATACCACAAAACTATGGCACATAACAATTTGGTCTAACTTAATTTTTGCACCGTGTTATCAATATTAAGTCTTAAACATGTTACCGTTTGAGAACTCCTGACCCACAAGTCCTAGGATAAATTTACCCGCAGCTGTGGTTAGTGGGCAGGGCCGGGCTCGCCTTTATACTATCCTTAATTAACCAGTTTGACAACACTTGACTTGCTTACTGCTTTAGCACCGCAGCGGCTGCTACTGTGTACGGACACAATTTATAGATCGGCTGATTGATACGTTTATATTTTATAGAGCTGTGTGTGTAAATGATAAGCATTGGATAGGACACGTTTTTTCATGTTTATAGGAGGCAAACGAGCAGTCACCTGATGGAAAGTAATTACCTTACAAGTGCGTCACGAACCAAGGATCGTAGCAAATGGAATGTTCCTGGAAGTGCCCCGTGAAATTTTACTGAATACAATAAGTAGGTCATACGAATATAAAATCTTCATTAATTTCATTTTATTTATTGCATGTCTCAAAGTAAACTAGTTGTTACAATAATGTACAGATTATGTGACACACTGTAAGGGCGCAGCAAATGGAAAGAGCTCATTAGATACTACAATCTAAAATATGTCGAGAAGTTAAAAATCTATCGACTTAATATTACATTTACATATTTTTCTTATCAATGTAGGTAATGTATAAATTCAATAAATATAAAAACAGATAAAATCAATAAAACAATTAAATATAAAAAATCAATATATATTATATATTCAATACCTCAATACAATTCAAGTTATTTAGCTAAAAATTTCAATTCAATAAATAAAGATATACAATAATATTATGATTCTGTGTAAAAATGAATGAGAGACACGAAACTACATAACCCTTACTATGTTCAAGTGGTTAGGCTGTTTATGTGTTTATGTTTGTAATAATTTTAATAATAAGAATGCAAATAAATAACATGAATACGACCACCGTTTTCAAACTAATTCGATTCTTATTCTGTATACAATCGAGATCCTATCTAACTATAAAAAAAGTTCTATTTATAAAATCTCACCACAAATGAGTAAATTAAAGACTTAACGAATTATTTAATTAGATCAAATTTCTACAAAAACGAAACAGTAAAAACACCGGCTCAGATCACCTTCGAGTTTTTGCGCTCCCAACTTTAATAGAAGCATCTGTTCACTTTTTCAAATAGTGCACACAAGAAAATAAATAAAAAACACATATTGCAGTGTGTCGACCGGTAATAAACTACCAGAGGAATGAATGTGGCTCCAAGGGTGTTAACTTGTAGCACGTGTGTCTTACTTCTTGTATATGGTATATATATATATATATATATTGTATATTTTAACCGCCTCTGTGGTCTAGTGGCTAAGCTACCTGTTTCAGACCCAGCGGTCCCGGGTTCGATTCCCAGCGGGGGGTACATCTTTGTGTGCTCGGTTTGGTTGGTGGTAGGGCTGTTAAGTCCGCCTGGCTAGCTACCACCATCTTATCTAAGTCTGTCGCCATAACAACGATGTTTATAGCATTGTTGTGTTCCGGCAGTTTGAGATAAGATAGCCAGTTCCTCAGTGGTTGAGGATTCCGGGTGAAGCGCGCTTCCACCTTCGGCCTTATCGTCACTTACCATCAGGTGAGATGAAGGCCAAGCGCTTACCCGTTGCCAATAAAAAAAAAAAAAAAAAAAAAATGGGCTGTTAAAACTGCTCTTTCAAAAATTATATCAGGTGAAATATTTTTGTTCTATAATCTCCATCTCAACATTTCATAAGAAAAACCAAATTATAAATAAAATATGAAACAATTGTGTACGGGACGAATTACTTAACTGAAATGAGTTAGTGCTGATATATGAGAATGGAAGAAGAATTGTCATTTTGCGCGATTGTTATTTTGAATATATTACCTACATGTCAAATATTTGATAAGGCTTATTAGAAATGCTCTTGAAATTCAGCGTAAAGTGTCTCCATATTTTACACAACTGCGTGCTTTGTCAAAACCACCCCAACTTAATATTTTGAATTACTATCAAGGCAAACAAAAAAATAGTACCTACTAAACTAAATAATAAAAAAAAATGAAAATTAATTTAAAGATGCTGGTTTGTTTTATAATCAAACATCACATTATCACGACCCTTACACGCCGCTCAAAATAGATTGCATTACAGCCAGACGTCAGATCGCACAAATTTAATAACAAATTCAAAGTGGGACTGTCTGTCTGTCTGTGTAGGTGACATGAGATTGCTTTCTCCAGCCCTCCCTAACAGTACAACGGGGTCGATACGCCTAAGTGTCATAATCTTTGCGAGACATTCGAATTAGGTGAATGGGAAATGTGTTTGATAACTTAGCTTTGTAGACGAAATAAATAACTGTTTACTATTTTTGATAATGATTTCATAAACGATAATGACAGAAAATAGTCATGAATTTTCAAATAATGCTATCACTAATCACTACTAATAACATTTTTTTGCAACTGCATTTTTATTTATTTAAAAGAAATTAAGGGTGAGTTACACCCATGATCGTGAAGCTTGTCTTGTAAACACGGAACTTCCCCAAAAAACCTATGTGCAAAAATGACAAAAAAAATTCGACCTTCCATACAAACCTGTCCGATCAGCTGACGACAATAGTATGGGAGGTCGAAATTTTTTTGGCATTTTTGCACATAGGTTTCTTGGGGAAAGTAAATTTCATTTAAACGAATAAAAATTAAGGGTGTTTATATAACAGATAAAGTCGATGAAGAATTTTTTTTTTTTTATAAAAGAGGGAGGCAAACGAGCAGTCAGGTTACCTGATGGAGAGTAATCACCGCCGCCCATGGTCACCCGCAAAACCAGAGGAATCGCAGACGCGTTGCCGGCCTTTAAGAGAGGAATAGGTTTAAGGAAGGAATAGGAATTGGGAAGAGGGGGGGGGGCCTCTGGAACCCTCACTGGTCGGACGAAACACAACAGCACCAAGTGCCATTATTTCACGCCGAATATTAGTGAGAGGGTGGTATTACGCCGGGCGAGCCGGCCCAATGCGTGCTGCAACGCAGCGTGGCTCTACCCCTTAGTCAGTGTCACATTTAGCACCACCCAGGGGTCACGTGTAGGGTCTCAAGGGTAAACCTACGGACGCGAGTAACTTTAACCCCCAAATGTTTGTAAACAAACTATTGACATTTATTTGTGCAAATATCTACTGTCAATCGGATTTTTACTGTTGTTTGAAAAGTAAAAATCTGAGTTTTTTGATGAAAGAACTACCATAAGAATTATTTGTTTACAAACAGTTTGTTTGAGTCATCTGGCACAGGCAAAACTTGCTTAAAAAAGGACTGGGGCCACTAATATTTGTAAAACAAATATTTCAATGAAATAAATTATTCTAAACAAACATCCATTATCAAATTAAAGTATACGTAAGATCACGCTTCTCTCAAAAAGAGATGAAAAAAATAACTGAAATGATTGAAGAAAACAATTTTTTCGACACTGTCTTTCTCAATTTGTTATTTGTTCGTAACAAAATTTGCGTTAAAATTATATAAACAATAGCAATAAAACAAGTCGTACTAACTATCTAATAGACCAAGACACACGTGAAAATAGATACAAATAGTTCGCGTTTAGAATAACGCCCTCTATACCAAGATACCGGAATCAGAACGCCCTATCCCCAACGCAAGCGTCCCACAGGAGCTCCCTAGTTTCTAAAAACGCCGCTAGACGGCGCCACTAACAAAATTGCTGGAATAACAACACACGCCAGCATCAAAAAAAGAAAAGCATGTCTGCAACAATACGTATTAAAAGTGTACTTATGCTTAAAAACATATACTTACAGAGAAAAAATAACAAAAAAAAGGAGATTATTTTTATTACATAAGTATATTAACCGTGTTGTCTAGCGGTGAAAGAATACTACCACCCCCTCTCTTTCCTTGGGTGTCGTAAAATAAGACTAACGGACTAAAGACTGCACATACATCCAACAGCATAGAGCGGCGATAGGCTCACCACCTGCCACGCTGAGCACACTGAGCATGTACAGTCGCTATTTTGTGAAAAGTCGACTATGGTAGAGGACTGATTTTGGTGTCCTCATTGCCTAGTCTCTGTTAACCCTTCGGGGATAATAGTCGTGATTATTATTTATGTAAGTAAAATTGTTTTTATTATTTTTTTCAATTGCTTTAGGGGGATCAGTTTGCGTTTTGGTGTCGCCTTGTGTCCGTAATACACAAGGCGACACCTTGCAAAGTACACACGAGTGCGACAAAAAATGAGTTATTTAATGTAAATAATCTTTGAACCCAAGACCACTGGATACTGTGCCACAATTCCACCAAGGCCGCATTTTATAGACATTAACAATTTTATTGACCCCTACAGAACAACAAAAGACTAAGCTTGAAGGAAAAAACATTGTCTAACTGTCAAAAATATGTGCCTCCCTACCTCCAACCCTCAATGTTTCTGCATTGCTGCACCCACAATGGTTTTGATTAAAGGTAACAAAAAAATCAGACAGTGGTGGTTCAGAAAAATATTATCAACCTCCCAGACTACCCGTTTTTTTGTTTTGACTTTTAGTATCTATTATCACCAGACGTTGCGGACCGCGTAGAATAAGAACTAGATACGTACAAATGATTGTCTCTAAAGGAGCAATTTGCTTAAGTGGCCCTTTTTCATTGCTTTTATTCATTTCCTTTGTTTGCTATTAGATTGTTTAGTCTTATGGTTAAAGATTAAAAATAATTGAAGCGAAAAACTACGTTTAAACCAACTTTTCAGTGAGTTGTTGCTGCGACTTTACTGAAAAGAAAATCGTGAAGCTTGTCTTGTAACAAAGGATTGTTATTGTTTTATTTAAGTGAAATCGCGGATAATTCAATTATCTAAAAACAGTTTATACGGATCTCAAACTCTTTGAGATATATGAGGCTATTAGTATTAAAAACATCCAATTAGAAAAGACGGAAATTTCGAAATTTACCACCAGCTTTGAACCCATCATACGGGTTATTAAATAGTAGCCATATACTAAAAATCAGAATAGTGTTTATTGTATGTACAGTCACGAGCACCAATATGTATACACTTTGACTCTTATTCCGTTGTATTAAGAGTTACAATTGTTTCCATATTTTTGCTCGTGACTGTACATATATTTGTGACTTCTTTGGTCTAGCGGTCTAGTATCGCCATCTCTGAGGTCCTGGGTTGAAGACCAGGTCCAGTAAATATTAAAGTTAGTTTGCCAACCAATAAACAAACAAGTTTCAAATGAAAACTTATTTTGGGCTAGACAATTGGTGTAAAAGTTGTAATAATAAATAAAATATAATAATAATAATATTTAGAAAATCTAAATATTTTGTTTAAGTACACTTAATTGATAAGCGCTTTTGAATTATCCGAAATCCTTTTTATCCTACCATAAATTGAGATCGTCTTTTAACTGCGGAGAAGAATGCGCGCAAGAAACACCACAGCTTTAAGAATTAGAGAGTAACGACATTTCCAAAAATTAAATAAATCATATAATATAATTAGGCACTTATAAGTAAACGTTATGATAAAGTAGTGTGTAAATCAAACACAGCATACTTTAATAAATCTGTACTATTCAACTTTGTACAATTTGATATGATTGATTGATTAAACTCACTTCTCCAATTACATTTTTTTTCAGCATGTCAGCACAGTCAGTTTGTCTTTTAATTAGAACAGGTTCAGAAAGTTTGGGAAGCTATGGCAGTGGAATCGAATGCAAATAACAAATCCGCTGAAATAATTCAAAGCTTCGAGGCACCTCGTCAAAGGCACGAAAATAGGCTCTGAAATGTTTTTTTTATCAGGTACTATGCTCCATGCCGTTATGAAACCGTAGTCTTAGTGAAAGGGTTACACCAGAAAAGGAGTTAAAAACATTCTTCAAAATAAAAGTAGATAGGTACTAATAGGAATAAACTCAACTCTTCACAATAACTTATTCACTTATTCTACTTTATTATTTTAACTTAATTAATGGCTTCGCGTTCAAGTGGTATATATTTTAAAGTACATTAGTATATTGTACGGTAGATTGAATTAAAATGGAGTTTTACACTGTTGTTGCTAACAGAACACGGGAGAAACTCTTTATTCTACTTACAACCACATGGTTATAAAATACTTATTTTACCACTCAACTGTCAAATTTCGGCAATGAGTGCTAGGATACGTTAGGGATGTGTAAATCGATTGATCTAATTTTCGTCTAACAATACTGAGCAAAGTACTTATTGAGTGTGGGCTTATGTTGTGGCCTTAGTAAGTATGACTAAGTGCTCAATTGATCTCATACTTTACTAACCAGAACACAGAGCAACGATAAGTCAGGTAAGCTCTTGGCATTCGCAGCGAAGGGTAAGGATAAGGAGCACCAACGAGAATCAAACATGGCGTCTCAGGTAGGAAATCTAATCACTAGACCACAGAGGCGGGTAAAAAAACTGCTTAGCGTAAGAATTAAAGTCCCTTTTTAATCTGTGATAAAGTCAAAGGGCTTTACCATGAACACATAAAGCAGTATTACTTTAATATTACTCTGCAATTTCCCATACGATTTTTTCATAGTAAGATTAATGTAACTAAGAGGTGACAGTAGAGCTCAAGGTCATAGTCAAATAGTTTATTCAATATTAAGCCTTCCCAGCACTTATTGGCGTCAAAACTAATAAAATAATCTAGATTAATAAAAATTCATTGCTGAAATGTTTGTACGTGCATCACTTCAGAACGGCTCGACCGATTCGGCCGATTCTTTTTTTGTAGTGTTCGTCAGGAAAAAGGTTTGTGTCTGAAATTTTTTGGAAATTTGTCACGGGATTCCCGCGAACGAAGTCGTGGGCGGGTCGCTAGTCACATCACACTAATATTATAAAGGCGGAAGTTTGTGAGTGTGTATGTTTGTTACTCTTTCACGTAAAAACTACTGCATGGATTTGGATGTAATTCGGCATACAGATGGTTGATAACCTGGATTAACACATAAGATACTTTTTATCCCGATATTCCCACGGGAACGCGAACCACGCGGGTGAAACCGCGAGCGGCCTCTAGTTACATTACACTAATATTATAAAGGCGAAAGTTTGTGAAGTGTGTATGTTTGTTACTCTTACACGTAAAAACTACTGAATGGATTTGGATGAAATTCGGCATGCAGATAGTTTATAACCTGGATTAACACAAATGATACTTTTTATCTCGATATTCCTACGGGAACGGGAACCACGCGGGTGAAACCGCGAGCGGCCGCTAGTTGTAAATAAAAGCAAATGTGCAATTTTAATTTGGTGAAACGTGGACTATCTTAGCTTCTGCGATCCTATGTAATGTGTGTAAATTTAGGCTCTGTAAAGGGTCTTTTTACACCCCGTAGATACATAGCAAGAAGCGATTCAACTTCGTCCCAATTAAAATTCCCGTCGTCCATCCGCGACAGTGACGGCTGTGTCGGTACAGTCAGCAGCACAAAGCGACCGCGGTCACTCACGCCCGCATTGTGACCGGAATACTGACCGGCAGGTGCGTTGTCCATTACACTTTTATAGCTCATCGTCGGCTATCTCTAGCGCTGTTAAGCAAATAGAGCGGTCGAAGTCAAAAACGTCAGGCTATTAAACGTCCTAATGGATGGTTATGAATTTTCCATATCTATCTAAGTAAATGGACTATCTATCTTTTTCCATATACCTACCTACCTTAATAAAAAGGAAATGCCTTTTTGTCGGTAAGTGTATCACTTGAGAACGGTTGGATCGTACTAGGTAACTTTTGTTTTAAATATCCAAATTAACTAAAAAGCTATGTAATGTAGTAAATTAAACGCGAGTTTTGTTCCGTAAAAAGTGTTTCATTTCAAACTAAAAAAAATAATAAAATTTCTTTCATTGATACTATGAATTACTAATTAGCAGAAAATGTTAAATTCATTCTAATTAACTGTTGAAAAAAACTAGCTAATTAATAATTCTCCTAATCACCCTGTAATAAACATAAAAAAGAGTAACCAATAATTAAAATACCCCTAGTAAGATAACGAAGAAAATGATTATTATAAAGCTACGTGTAGCTTCAACAATCTATAGCTTTGAAGGCAGACAGTAAGCAACAATGTCCTTAACTCCTAAGCGGCGTAAACGAGTGTCACGGGCCGCCACTACATTGGTGGTCATTTCGTGATTTGTGTCATATCTTATCTCCAACCGTTTGAAGCGGCTACCGCATCACGACTTACTCAAAATGTATGTTGAATACGTGAATGTAATTATAATTTTATAACGTAAGTACCTACTCAAACATTTTCTTATATGCTAGGTTAGGTACCTAAGGTGATCTCTAATACAGTCAACCACAGGGCCTTCTAAGTTATAGAGTCTGCCCAGCTAGCAAAATAACCTTAGAAACGAAAGCTTTTAAGAGCTATGTCCTTAAATAAATTTTATATACGTTCTGATTAAGATAGAGACTCTAATTATGGCATATCATAAGTCTATTTAAGCTATAACTTGTAATAAATACTTTTAGAAGTATATAAGAAAACGAGAAATTACATCAATAAGACGAGTAGTGTTATAAACGCACTCTGTAAGCCTAATTCTTAATTAACACTTATACATGCACTATGTAAGTCCACTTAATCTTAAAAGTGCCTTATCAAAGTATTGTATTAGATATCGGCTGTTACACTTATAACTTATTCTTACAGACGTATATAAGCAAACTTTATATAATGTTTATTAGGACAATAGTATTATACACGCACTTTATAAGCCTAATTGCCATTGAGTCTTAATTAACACTTATACATGCACTTTGTAAGACCACTCAATCTTAGAAGTGACTTTACTAAGTGTTTTGTTAGATATCGTCTGTTACTTATAACTTATTCTTAAAGATGTATATAAGCTTACTTTATAAAACATTTGTAAGAACAGTAGTATTATATGCGCACTTTATAAGCCTAATTACCCTTGATTCTTAATAAACTCTTATGAATGCATTTTGTAAGATCACTCGATCTTAGAAGTGACTATTGTAAAAGATAGTAAAGAGTACTAGCACGTCAAATGTTTTAGAAACTAGATAATTGCAATTAGAATTCTAATGCATTGCAAAAAAGTCAAAAGGTGGTCGACCAGGAACTTCCCTGTTTGTCTTTTAGGCTACTTTTACTTTAATAAGGAACCCTAAAGGTTATGAGCAATGGCCGCGTGGATTAAAAAATGTGGATGAATTTGATTTTAGAAGTGTGGTGTAAACTTTAAACAATAGTAATGCACTTATATTGGTTCTGTTAAAGCCACTATAAGGCATGATTGGTGATAATGGCGACATTTCCATATTTTTCATTTTTAATATAATATTTTTTATTATTAAAGATACATTGTTGAAATGGCCCGTAAAAATATTGTGATTGTTATTTCAAAATACTCGATAAAATCGACTTCGCAATTAAATAACAGTTAGTAATGCGTAATAAACATGAAATTATACTTACACATTTTGTAGGAAAGTGAATTAAACAGGACTGTACATAATACTTACGTTTTTAATACTCTTCTTATTATTTAGAAAAGTTTCACGAGCACTTGGCAATCCTTTCGGCGGACTGTGATTACATGTCTTACTAAAAGCTCGCAAAGAGCACTACAAGTAATATCACACTTCGAACAGCATTAGTAAGTGCATTATAAGGGTAAATGCCCATAAAGAATGCCTTTGTAAATCATTTGTAAGTCTGTTTGGTATTATTAAAGCATCAACAAGAATTTTGTAAGATTGGAAATACACTTCTCGAGACCATTTTAAGATATATTTAAGGGTAAATAGACTTATTAAGTGCGCCCAAACCCACACTTATAGCAGTCTATCGGAGTACCATAAGACTGGTAAATTTATACTCTTGGGATGTGTGTAAGAGGAAATTTTGCTAGTTGGGTGTCAGCTCTTCTCAGTGGAATGTTCGCCCAAAATTTAACCTGGTGGTAGATTATACTACCATTATATTGAGTAAACTAAATACAAAACTCAATGCCATTAAGTTCACTCAATATGAATCCAAATTAGCGCTGATGTCGTAACTTAAAAGTACGAAACTTCACAATACCAATCTCGATCGATCGTGATCGGTTTCAAGAGTAAGCATGCTGGTCGAAGCACGACCCCATCGGCTAAAAATATGGATATGGACATGGGCTTCATTTGACATTTGAAGCCCATAATATGCCTATAAAAGGACAAAATATGGGCTTCAAATGTCTAATGAAGCCCATGTCCATATCCATATTTTTTAGCCGATAGACCCGCAGATCGTAGGGAATTATTATAGTAAAAGGCAGTTACATACATACATAAAATCACGACTATTATCTCTTAACCAAGGCTTTCGATTGTGTCTTAGATGAAACATTGGTAAGCTTCACCACTATGGAATTAGAGATACTTCTTTGAGTCTTCTCATCTCATACTTGAGTAACAGGATTAAAAAAATCGACATTAACGGTAAAAGATCTCCAGGATCAGTGGTTAAAATGGGAGTTCCGCAGGGCTCAATACTTGGTCCATTCTTGTTTTTGGTTTATATTAATGACTTACATTATTTCGTAAAAGATAGTCATGAGATAGAATTGTTACTTGCTAATGATACTTCACTTTTATTTAAAGTGAAACGACAACATCAAATTATGACGATGTGAATAATGCGGTCTCAAAGATTGTTGTAGTGTAAATAACTTGCTATCAAACGAGGGAAAAATTAAATGTGTAACATTTTTATTGCCTAATGTTAGGCAGGTAATAATTAGCGTACAAATTAACGATAAGAATGTAAATCCTGTGGACACCACTGTGTAGGCATTGGATGCCAAGCTTCAGTGGGGTCCACATATGGCTAAATTGTCGAATAGACTTAGCTCTGCGGCTTATGCAGTAATGGAGATCCGTCAGTTAACTGACGTTTATACAGCTAGATTAGTTTATTTCAGTTCCTTTCATAGTGTAATGTCGTACGGCATTTTACTGTGGGGAAATGCGGCCAACATTCAAACTATCTTAGTGGCGGCAGAAAAGGGCTATTCGAGCAATATATAACCTTAAGGCTGGTGACTCTCTCAGAGAGAGATTTAAGGATATAAGTATAGTGACAGTTGCATCACAATACAAATATGAAAATCTGATTTATGTTCATAAAAATATTGAAATGATATCAAAAAACAGTAATATTCACAATTTAAACACTAGAAGTAAGAACAAATTAGCAATACCCTATATTAGGCTTCATAAAATAAATAATTGTTTTAAGGGTCTGTGTGTACGATTTTACAACAAAGTACTAATGATATTCAGAAATTAGATATTGATAAATTTAAAATCAAAATATAAGAAATACTTTATAAAAAAGCTTATTATAAAGTGTCAGATTACACAGAAGACAAAACAGCTTGGGTCTGAAATGCTCCAAGCAGTGGCGGTACCTTCATACAAGCCGAAAAGCCCGGCTTGCCCTAACAAAAACTCAATATCACTACTGGTAAAACGCAATTATTAAAATCACTTAATATTTTTTACCATTGTTAATTTTCTTTCATCAGCATTCAAATTTTCAATTTTATAAGTTTCTCATATTAAGAATCACCAAACAAATCGCATAAAGCTGCTTATAAATCGTGCGACGCTTTACATCTCTCTCGCACAAGTTGGCTTGCAACCGGGCTTCGGATTTTAAGTATATCCGCTCTCTTCTAACTTTAACAAAATTGCTACTCTATAAACATAATACTGCGTAAGTATGTATAGATTCTATGAGAAATTCATACTCTTCGTCAAAGCCAGCTTGCGTTATGAAGTTCGCAAGTAAGGCCTTCTCCAAATCAGGCTTTATTTCTACCGAATCACGTGCAACTTAAACGCGGGCGAACCAATCAGAGGCGACCGACGACAGCTCGAGCTCAGGCGAACCAATCAGAGGCGAGCGTTAATACGCGATTGTGCTGTGCAGCAGCCACAGGCAGCAGCCAGCCATTTTTTATTCTTTGTTATTGTCACACTTCACTTTGTTTGAGCGATTGTTTATGTAACAAGTGTTTTCGTAATTTGTGATAAAAAAATGTGTTCCGAGTTCAGTTCGTCGCTTTATTGGTCTCTCTCTGTGACGAACTTAGATGTGTTGGGCATGTGATGTGTTTCAAACAAATGTGTACTTAAACGTGTTGATGATTGGCATACGAAAGGCAGAGGTAAATAAATTCTTTGAATATCACACATGATTTATGTATTTCGCAAACTATTAAAAAAAGTCATCTAGGGCATTAATTATAATAGGTCTATGTAAAAAAACTCTTTGGATTGTTGGTTGCTTCCATTCAAATAATTAAGTAGGTAATAATTAATAAATTAAGTGCAGAGGCCTACATATCGACTGTGATTCCCGCGCAAAATGCCCATTTTCGCATTTTGTAGTAATTTTCGAGTTGTATTTATTGTTTTTATCGAAATAGGATAATAAATGCATGCTTAATATTACGAATCTCCACTCTCCGAGAAATGGCTGAGTTCGGACGGCCGGCGCATCGCATTTTGTTGTAATTTTGTAGGTACTTAGTTGTATTTATAGTTTTCACCGAAATAGGATAATAAATTCATTATAACATTTTTATTCCTCATGAAGTAACAATTATTCTGGTATAAATTTTACTCAATAATATTATCGTAGATAAGAGAAATTCACAGTAAACTTAACGCGATTTTCGTAGTTTTTTTGGTTTTGTTTCATTTTTTTTATTTTATTTGTTTAGAACAGTAGTTTAATCCAGGAGCTCAAAAAAGTGCTCTCTCGCAATTTATGAAAATCTTTCTCTGCAATTTTGAGTTTAAATAAAAATTAAGCGAAATTTACAAAAAGCGAGGCCGCTACGTACTATGCCAATAGCTATTCTACACTATTCAATAAGTAAATACTATTAATGTATTTTAGTTTCTGAGATAAAGAACGCCTAAATTGGCCGCAGTAATTTTTTTTTTCAAAAATTTCTCTCGAAAATCACATTCAAGATGTAATAGAAAGTAATAGCCTGTTTTTTTTACCAACGACAAGAACGTTTGGAATGCCACGGCCTATGACGATTTGAGTAAAAAATGTGGCTAGTGGCACAAATGGGCACCAACATTGTATCTAGGTAGCAAGATTAGGAACTTCAGGTTTCGTGGCTTGCCCCAATCTGAAGCCCTAGGCACGCCACTGGCTCCAAGTACTCCAACAGATATTTCTAATTGTCTATATTTAATAGAGTACCATTTACATAGTTTACATACAAATTCTTTTTTTTGTATTTCGTGACATGGTAACGACATATTTTTTTTTGTAAATGTCGTTGCTTCTGTGCGCTGTGGTTTCTTGCGCCCGTTCTTTGCCACAGTTAAAAAATTACGTCCTGAATGGGTGGTAGGTTAAAAAGATTTGGACGATTCAAAGTACTTATTATTTGAGTTTATTGACTAAATATCTTTTGACTTTGACTATTATCTCCGAAGGGTTAGTTAGAGACTAGGCAATGAGGATCGCAAAAGCAGTCCTCTGCCATAGTCCACTTTTCACCAAATAGCGACTGCACATGAGCTCTGCGTGACAGGGTGGTGAGCCCATCTCCACACTATGCTGTTAGATGTATGTGCTGTCTTCAGTCCATTAGTCGCCTTTTACGACACCCAAGGGATGAGAGGGGGTGATAGTATTCTTGCACCGCTACGCGACACAACTTTAAAAAAAAGGGCAGTTGAATGGTAAAATAATGAGCTCAGAGCCAATGAGTGTTGTTTAAATGGCTGGGCGAAGAGACACCTTACTATCAATCATTTTCTCAGAACATTCCTCAAATCTACATTCAGCATAGGGGATGAACCAATATATCTCCGCACACCCATTATGCCATTGTCAGTTTGTCCGTAAACGTTAGGCGACATACGGGCACAAAGAACAGTGAGCGAAGCAGACTTCAAATCACATACTTCACATATATTACATCACTCATTAATGCCCTTTAACCCTGCGCTCGAAGCCAGCCGACCAGAACCAGACATGCAGATATTGTCTGTTCTACTGAACGATTCAGAAGATCAAACATGCACAGATTCTTTTGTCATCTGGGTAGTTTTCTGTACAACAGAATACATTTTTCTTTATGTTTTTACCCTTTCAACAAAGTAAGTACAATGTAAAAAACCGTACAAGAGTGGCTAAAAGGGAAAACATAGGATGACACAGAGAATTTATTATTAGTAAGGCCATGTAGAAAATAATGCTAATTAAGTACAGCAATAAATAATCGTATTCGAGTATCTTTCTAGTTCCGCATTTGATAAATAGTTAGTCATTAGATGTTATTGTGTAAATGTTTTCTTGTAGATTATGCATTAACGTTCTGTTATACATAGATACCTAATACACGGGCAATATTGTTTTTGTTTGCTTAGCTTAGGTATTACGTAATACATATTATTAAATACACTAACCCCAATTACTTAAAATAAGTCTTTTGTATCTAGGCTAAGTTTATACAGCAATAAATTATCTTATCTTATTACATGCTCTCACGACTATGATCCCCAAAGGGTTGGTCAGAAATAAGGTAATGAGTATCGCAAAAGCAGTGCACTATCGGACTGAGATAGTGCACTGCTTTTGCGATACTCATTACCTTATTTCTGACCAACCGTTTCACCAAATTACAACTAGTTATGTTTTCGGCATGACATGTCACCTGTCACGCTGAAAACATAACTAGCGCTGGTCTATGCTGTTGGATGTATGTGCAATCTTTAGTCCGTTAGTCGTCTTTTACGACATCCTAGAGATGGGTTGGTAGTATTATTGTAATATTAAGGAGTCTCCACTACACAAGCGACGCGACGTCAACTCGAAGTGGGGGTTATTTTAATGTGATTGGCGCGTCGTGCCCGTGCCCCGTGCTCAAGTGTCGCTGCATTATTAATGCAACCCTTGTGACACACAGCTGTCAAGGCTGACAAGCGAAATGTGTTAAACATTTACGTATGTAAAAGTCAAACGAATCCTTAATGAGTTAATACTGAATTAGTAACGATGTTTGTTTTCAAGTCGAAACAAAAAAAAGGGAAAAATTAAGACTTCACTTTTTTACCGCAGCCTGTGTCCGCCTTCGAATTCTTGATGAAGAGTTAATAATTGTATTTCGTTTGGTTTGTTTTGGTAAGGTTTGTTTTAAGTCCGCCTGAGTAGCTACAATCATCTTATCATAATTTTGTCTTCATAACAACAATTTAACTAGCAGGAGCAGTTTTCGCAGTTCAAGATACGTTTTCAAAGTAGTTACGAATTCCGGGTGAAGTGTGTTTTTATTGTATCGCCACTTATTAAGAAGTTAGATAAAGAACATTGCTTTACCGTTATGGAAAAATATAAAAAAGTATTGAAAAACATGCAAAACAGAACGTTAGTAAAATCAAGTAACAGTCACTGTTTACATAGTTTTACATTTACCATTTACAGTAAGTACTGGTACTATAATCACAACAACACAAAATCTAATTAGACTCACCAAACAAAGCGCCCCTGTGGCGCGCCCGTTTCACTATACTAATTATTTTGGTGTGTTTAGGAATTCCCTTTGGCTCGTCAAAGTCAGTGAAAATATTGAAATAACTCGCAGCTTCCCGCCGTTTTATTAAAATACTTCTGTTATAGTTACGAGTATAATGCGACCGAAAACCTCGCAGCGTAGCACTCGAAATTAATATGAAATAAACATGGAAACGTTTCACAAATTTTCAACGTGAAATTCGCTACGATATATTTTACGTAACCTCATTAATGTGGCCTATTTCAATTCGATGGTGTAATGTGTGTTATCGATATAAATGCTAGCAGTATTTGTAAATTGAATATCCATAGATACCTAGTTAACCCCTCAGTCTTGGATTTTTTTTGACAGTTTTTGACAGTAACTGTCAACGTCAAATTTGACAGAATCGAGCATATAGTGATAATATGGGATAACAATACATAAGATGAACCACAGAACTGAAATAACCAAACTTGTTCATACTAAAGTAGTCTGTAAGTCTATGAAAACACGGTACAAAATCAAGTGTGTTTTTGAAGGTGCGGTCGCATGCGACCGCTTGGAGTTTGAGGGGAAGAGATAAAAAACAGCTCTTTGTCAACAAATAAAAAAAAAATTCAAAGCCAAGTGATTTCTTTATTTAGATTTCACGTCACTTACCACCAGGAAAAAATAAGATGAGAGCCAAGTGCTTAAGTACCTGTACAAAAAAAGAAAAACAAATTAAGTAAATAGGTTCATAAAAAGTGTGTGCTGGCTGCAAAAGTAGGTATTAATTACATATTGTTTTCTGAGGTTTAAGCGAGCACTACACATTGATATTTTTAGGTCTGGCAATGTGTTGCAGCAACACATTGCCAATTGTTAATCCGTAAAAAGTGTTTCATTTCAAGGTATAAATATTCAGACAGGTTACTTTTTAATGTGTATGTAACCACTTCAACGAATTAAAACCTGTAATAAAACAATAAAGGCGGTTACTCCCTTTCCGATTGCAGTGGTCGCGGGGAATAAAACAAAGGAAAAAAATAATTATAAGACGATGGCGCGTTCCGGGCAGATGGCCTGATCGCGTACAATGGTGACCTTTGTGTGTGGCTCCCGCGGAATGGCCGCAATCAGAGCCGATAGAGGCTTTTTAAAAACGGGGAATTAGAACGAGAAAGCCATTTCAGTAATTCGATCAGAGCACAGACATAGATCTAAATAGAAGCCGCATGTGTTTTCTTTGCGTGCCAAAAGGAAAGGATCACATATATATAAAACTAGATGACCAATCAACGCTCTCGATAAAGAAAGAAAGATTACCTAGTGACATTACTATATGTTTAGGTACACATTTCTTACACATTTTAATGTTAAAAGTGGACTATGGCAGAGGACTGCTTTTGCGGTCCACATTGCCTAGTCTCTGACTAACCCTTCGGGGTTAATAGTCGTGATCATATTATGTATTTATGTACACATTTCGTTTGCGGTAGTGTGCGAGCGAGCTAAGTGTCAACATGATAAAGAGCTCCTTCGGAAATTGCATTTTTCTTCTATAACACATACGTCAAATATTGTCAACGCTGCCACTTTTCGGCTACGATTTGAGATGGGATTTTATATCTAGTTTTTATATATGTGATCTAAGGTAAAATCCCATTTTTCGGCCGCGTTTTATTTAGCCCGCGCTTAGCCGTAAGCAGCGGACATAAGTGGAATTCTAAAGGATGACTACTTGCGCCGTATCGAACTGTAAAAACTGTATAAGAGAGGTTAGCCTAGATAATCAACAAGTTTCCGTTCATCGGTAAGTATATAATTTCGTTATTAAATTGACACAGAAAAAAGTGACACGCTTGGCTTTCATAAAATTTTATGGAGCTAACATGCGGCTTCTATTTAGATCTATTTCTGTGGATGGGAGACTTTGCCTTTTCACGCGCGTCTGAAATGGACGAGAAATACGATTGCATTGTCTTCCGTTTGGAGAGGTGTATGAAGAGGAGTGTAGATGTTATGTAATATTAAGAAAGTTTTGATGAGTTCTGATGTTCGAGTGGCGGCGCTAAACCTGATTAGACATGGGCGCCGCCGTGGCTCGCCGCCGCCGTTTAGGTATGGCGCGCCGCCGCCGCCGCCGACTGCTCAAAACTTCGCCCTAGTCCCTATCTACCGACCTGTCCCTATCTACCGACCTCAAGTCCCTATCTACCGACCTCAATAGATAGGGTATCGCAACTGGAACTACGGGTCCGGTTGTGTTTTCAGAGGTACTACGGGGTTCCGGTTCTAGCCCCCCGCTGGTCGTGCCTTTAACCAGGCGCCTCCGGCGGGATCCGGACATGGGTTGGACTCGTAGTGGCATGTGGTTAGCTGTAGAGCTTGGGAATGTTCGTTTGTCCTGGTATTGTGTGCCAGGACTTCCAAACTCGTGCACAGCGAGCGGGGCCTAGTAGCGGTCTCTGAGGGGCCAGAAGCGAAAAGTCCTGCGGGGAACGTGAGTTTCCCTTATAGTTGGCAGCTTTGTCCGGTGGTTTTCATTGGACATTGGTGTTGACATCTCCGGTACTAGTCTGGATAACTAGTAGAGACGGCCTCCTAGATGCCGTAGGTCTCCGGTCCAGCCAGCCGCGTAGGACGTGGGAACTGGCTAGGCTCCCGGATGGGTTCCGAGAAGTGAGTGTGCTTACTACTCCGCTACCAAGGTGGACACTTGGGAGTCGACTTTAGAGTCGACGACCCTAGCAGTGGCAACTGCGAGTTGTGCCCTTCGTGCAACGAGAAGTGAGCGAGCTCGACAGCTCCGGCTACCTATCTGGACAATAGGCAGTGAATTACACGTGTTCACGGGGATACTCTCCCGAGACACTAGTCTTATGAGTACCGAATGAAGAGCGCGCTGCGGCGGGCACTAATTTGGCGTCAAGACCTAACGTTGGTGGTCTCCTGCGCGAGTGTCTACTGGCGCAGGGACGTCTGGCACTTCTTGCATAACCTAACGGTTGGTCTCGAGGTGCCAGTACAAATAAACTTAGTGAATTAAGGAGAGGGGATGCTCAAAACTTCGCGCCGACTAGACTGTTCCAATGTGTAGGCTCTTGTAACATAATCTCAGTTTATTCTTTACTCATGTGGGCGGTGCGAGCGCCGCGCGGGGCGTCCGCTCAGGTGCTCGATGAGGACGAAGAGGATCCTATTTCCGATCAAGAAGGAGAAGAATCAGAAGAACGCCCTTTGTTTGGGGACTTCGCGAACGTGCCTAGCGTTAAGATCCACACCAACGCGTTGGCATAGTATCTTAGAAATGTTGGGGAGTATGGCACACTGCTGTAACTTTCCCCGGAACCCCGTCAGCTTTTTTGGCCTGGGCTGATGCTGGAGCACGCAAATTACGTAGGGCACGATTCAATGACATTGGCCCCATCGGTGTTAAACATGCTTCGCACCCACTTGGAAATACCTTTATTTCCACGGAGAGCTTTGAGTACCTCCCCGCCGCGGTCATGAAGCTCTCCCATAGAGCGGTCGGCTATAGGTAATACGAGTACAAATGGGTGAGAAACATTTGGAAATACCTTTATTTCCACCGCTGATAAATCCTGACAGCTCACTTGCCCACACTGCAGCTGAGAAGGTATATTTGTTTGCCACTCTTTTTGCAAAGACGCAGACGTGAGTTCCACCTAAATTTCCTATAGCTGACCTCTCCATGGGAGAACCTCACATCCGCAGCAAAGAGGTACTCAAAGCTCTCCGTACTCTAACGTGAATAAGGCTAGTGGTCCTGATAGAATACCGGCCATTATCCTACGTAACTGTGCACCTAACTTGTCTACTGTTCTAACACGCCGGTATCGCCTCTCACTTGAAACAGTTCCTCAGTCGTGAAAGCTGGTTAATGTGCAGCCTGTGCCCAAACAAAAGATAGCCGTGCCGATCCATCTTACTGTAAGACGATTTCATTCAAGTCCATACTCTGCAAGATTATGGAACGTGCACTGAACTCTCGACTGCTGGCATACCTTGAGATCTCCTCAGTGACTAAAAGTTCGGATTTCACCTATTATAGATCTGGGAACTTGGAACTCAATAGCGCATTGGACCTAGAAATAGTGGACAACTTTATATACCTGGGTTCCAACATCAGTAACGATGGTTTGTGCGAGAAGGATGTGCGCAGAAGAATTGGCATGGCTAAGAGCGCCATGTCTCAGCTTGCAAAAATCTGGAGAGATCGCAATATTTCCGTAAAAACCAAAACCAGACTGGTACGGACTCTTGTCTTCTCGATCTTTTATACGGCGCTGAGACTTGGCCACTAAAAGCTGCAGACCGCAAATGCATTGACGCTTTTGAGATGTGGTGCTGGAGAAAGATGCTCTGTATTCCTTGGACAGCATTTCGGACTAACGTCTCTATATTGCAAGAACTCAAAATCTCCTCGTTTCTGTCATCCTCGGATTCGAATTCTCGAATACTTCGGTCACATTGCAAGAAAAAAGGTGACAACTTCGGGAAGCTCATCGTGACCGGCAAAGTACGTAGACGGGAAACGGCCTCGAGGACGCAGCCCAATACGTTGGTGTGACCAGATCCGTACCACTCTTAACCCTTCAGTTCTCAACGCCCTCCACACCGCCAGAGACAGAAACAGATGGAGGAAAACCATAAGAGAGAAAGTGATGCAGAAGGGAGGTCACGACCCTCAGCATTGAGGAACACGACGCAAGGAGGAACTTCATTACCAATTTTACCTACTTTGTGACTTTTCGCTGTACGACGACCATGTAATGTTTTGTTGTTGAAATCTTTATGAATTGTTGGTTTTATTTACCACTCTTATTTCTACCTTTAACTACATAACCAAAAACGACTTCAAAAATCCCACGCCGCCGGCTTCACGCCGCCGCCGAGCATATTTTTAAGGCACGCCGCCGCTGGTTTTTTTTTACTCGGCGCCCATGTCTAAACCTGATTACCGACAGAGTTTAACCGCCTCTGTGGTCCAGTGGCTAAGTTACCTGTTTCAGACCCAGCGGTCCCGGGTTCGATTCCCAGCGGGGGGTACATCTTTGTGTGCTCGGTTTGGTTGGTGGTAGGGCTGTTGAGTCCGCCTGGCTAGCTACCACTTATCTCAGTCTGTCGCCATAACAACGATGTTTATAGCATTGTTGTGTTACGGCAGTTTGAGATAAGATAGCCAGTTCCTCAGTGGTTGAGGATTCCGGGTGAAGCGCGCTTCCACCTTCGGCCTTATCGTCACTTACCATCAGGTGAGATGAAGGCCAAGCGCTTACCCGTTGCCAATAAAAAAAATAAAAAATAAATAAAAAAAGAGTACTAGGTTAAATATCTGGGCAAAAAGTATTTCGCATTTTACGATACACGATACCTATATAGGTTTGTATCACGGTTTGTATTATCGACAGACAAAATGTTATTTATTTTATTATAATGGTGCGCATGACTACCTAAATACTAATAATTTGAAGATGTTTCTTCAGTGCACTACAAAGTTTTTTTTGTGAATTTGGTTCTAAAATCATTATAATTAAGGAATATTTCAGCGAGGGCACTATCGCGATTGCACGCTCATAAATTTTAACAAAGGGTTTTTTGAATTATCGTCAACATCTAAGTTGTAAAACGCAGGGGAATTATTATCAAAAGAAGTCGCCAGAAACCACTTACCGTAGTTTTTTGTTATGAATTAATTAAAATATAGGTTTTATGTAATATAATATACCTTTTCTAAAATTAAAACATTTTTGAAGTAAGCCAGCACAAGAAATTTCAATATTTTTAATTATAGATGGACCGCGAAAGGTGCCATTGATTTATGTCCGTTCAAATGAAGAGGGTCGCAAGTTCCGAGCTCGGCTAAGAATAATGAAGGCCACTGATTTAGGGTCCAATTACGCAACTCAAAACTGTTGATTCAATTTCGACTGTGCGTACAGCTTTTAAGATTGTCTCTAATGTCAACGTCTCAGAAACGGAAAGCGGGAAATCTTGAAACATCGAGAAGGAACGCAAAACAAATGAAAATTTGATGGACTAAAATACCAACATAAGCATACAAACAATTACCATAACTTAACCTCCGTCTACTTTCTTGACCACAGTAACAATTTCCGCATAGGTACTCATCGTTATTCTTTCGTCAATTTATAAGTTCGAACTTTGTACTGCACATACATCCAACAGCATAGAGCTGAAGTATGAAGTATAAAAGTGCGAGAGGAATAAAAGCGAGAATGGTATGGCAATAGAGAATTAGCAGTATAGTAAGGCTTCGGCGACCATAGTCGGAGAACGTTTAAAAAAAACCCACTGGACAAATTCCTGATCTTATTATTAATTGTACTTAGCTCGGAACGATGTCAGTAGATGAGATAAAATAAAATACAGCATAGAGCAGCGGCGATAGGCTCATGGACTATAGCAGTGACCTGCTTCTACTCTCCTCATTGCCCATAGACTAACCGTTTGGGATACTAGTCGTGAATCTATATATGTTTTTTTTTACTGGCAACGGGTAAGCGCTTGGCCTTCATCTCACCTGATGGTAAGTGACGATAAGGCCGAAGGTGGAAGCGCGCTTCACCCGGAATCCTCAACCACTGAGGAACTGGCTATCTTATCTCTAACTGTCGGAACACAACTATGCTATAAACATCGTTGTTATGGCGATAGACTTAGATAAGATGGTGGTAGCTAGCCAGGCGGACTTAACAGCCCTACCACCAACCAAACCAAGCACACAAAGATGTACCCCCCGCTGGGAATCGAACCCGGGACCTCTGGGTCTGAAACCGGTGGCTCAGCCACTAGACCACGGAGGCGGTTAAAAACTATATGTATGTATTATATTGTTTTTTATGATTTAAGCGAGTACTACACATTGAAATGAAACACTTATTACGGATCAAAGCTCGCGTTTAACTACGTTCATTATCATCATCATTACCATGTCAGTCCGTATCCACCCACGTTGAGCATAGGCCTCCTCCATGTTATGCCATTTTCTTTTGTTTTAAGCCGATCGCATCCAGGTTTTTCCAGCGATCAGCTCTGTGTCCCTGACCCATCTGGTCGGTGGTCTACCAGCTAATTTACTACATAACATAGTTTTTTTTTCCTGACGTTTCGAACCCTTTACAGGGTCCGTGGTCACAAGGAGAAATGTAGCAAATAAACGCGAGTTTCGACCCGTAAAAAGTGTTTCATTTCTATGTATGTAGGTATTGTTCATAAGGGACAAGTTTGTTCATAAGCAGTGGTATGTGTATGGTGATAATGGTGATAATAGTTATCCAAACATTTTGCATCCAAATCTAAATTTACCTTTAATGCCCTTCCCCTTCCCCCCCTCACAATTCCTTCCTATTCCTTCCTTAATCCTATTCCTTTCTTAAAGGTCGGCAACGCGCCTGCGACTCCTCTGGTTTTGCGGGTGTCCATGGGCGGCGGTGATTGCTCTCCATCTGGTGACCCGTCTGCTCGTTTGCCATATTCTAATGTAAAAAAAAAAATTGACTCGTAGTTTTGCGTGAGTGTTTCGGTTTGTAGTTTATCAACAACACTTTTAATTGCTTTTCTAGTTTCACACTTATTGAAAGACACAAGGCACAAGGTCGGTACAAAGTTCACAGTGTATCAAAGAAATTTGTCGTTGACTTTATCCAGCTGTCAGCGTTTGGTAAACCCGTAATTAATCGCTTGTGTACTATTCGCGTTTGGACCATTGAATACGTATTTAATTTGCCACGAAATTTCTAATTAACTTTTCGTCACGCGATCGGTACAAGCCGGCAAGTACTTGCCTACCTAGGTACCTAGGTACTACATTAAAAACAGTTTGGGAGGAACCTAAGTATCTCACCCCATAGCATACTGTCATCGGAATATCATACCGATTTTAAACTCCAATGGTCACTACAATTACTTTTAGAAAAATACGGGATTTTTACCATGTTTATGTTCAGTAGTTGTTTTTGAGTCTCCCATATTTCGGCGCAGTCGCATGCACCATGATGACGGAGTAACTCGTGACCTAAAAGTAATCATACTAATTTTCACATCTACTCTTACTTCTATAACCCATATTGACATTAATTTATAAATTGTTGGCATTTTTATTATAATAACATTTTGATTACGTTGACGAAGGCAGTAGTGTAGTGATAAAGTAGAAAATAACATGAACATCTGATCTGTCAATGTAAAACTAACCTACATATCACAAATAAAGACATATCCTAAAACTACCGATACAAGCAATGAGTCTGGCGAATGCCAAAGGGAAACGCCACTGCATAAAAAGAAGAAATATCCTAAACTTTAGGCTAATCAATCAGGAAGTTTGATAGGTAATCAAAATTCAAATAAACAATGAATCATAAATATAATTCCAACATCCTCTATCTTTGACATAGGTTATTTACCATTTTTTAAATACCTTATCGTTTCAAAACTTTTCCTAATTAAAATTAGTTAAGTATACAATTGTACATGCCACAGTAAATCTGAAAGATACACAATCAGCATTAATGTCGTCCAAAAAGGTGACAGAAGATAGCACCAACTTTTCTCATTACCAACTCGAGATTAGTGGAGGTGAATTAGGAGAATGAGGCTTTACTCCGGGATAACAACACAATGATGCATCGCTTACTGTAGTTTGTTATAGGAGTACCGTGTGTAATACAGAATGAAACCGATGCGAATATTAAGTTTTTTTATTTCATGTAGTTACGGTCGAATGGGGTTGTGTTACTATGATTCCAGAGGTTACATTGGACACAGCTGTATATCGTGAAGTAGTTGATACAGGTATCTAGCATTTTAGGCGTCCCTAACGCGACTACTTCCAGAATAATGCTGTAGGTTCTTCCATGAAGATGACAACTTCAATATACCTTTAACATACATACATACTATCACGAATATTATCCCCGAAGGGTTTGTCAGAGACTAGGCAATAAGGACAGCAAAAGCAGTCCTCTACCATAGTCCACTTTTCACCAAATAGCGACTGTACATGTGCTCAGCGTGACAGGTGGTGAGCCCAACGCCGCTCTATGCTGTTGGATGTATGTGTAGTCCGTTAGTCGCCTTTTACGAAATCCAATTGAAGGTGGTAGGTAGTATTCTTTTACCGAATTCAATATAATTCTTAAATAAAAATCTCCGTCCGTCCGAGAAATAACCGTCTTCATCATCATCAGCCTATAAACGTCCCACTGCTAGGCACACGCCCCCCATATTTACTTACAAGGGGACATGAGAGATTGAGCTATAACCTACTACGCTGGCCCAAAGTAGGTTAGTAAAAACAATACCAACGAACAATAATAGCAAACTTTAACGTATAAATGTCGGAATAAAACACAATTTCAAGTATCTTTGTTGCACTGTTTTCAATTTTCCGGTTTCTCTTTTCATTAGGCGTTGATAAATTATTCTGAAATCGTCTCTGGCCTCCACGCCGCGCGCCGCGACCTTATTCCGGCCGGCAACGACGGTCTTTCAAGCGTGAGTGAGGCACATAGCAAAACTATATTATAACTAGCGGCCGCTCGCGGTTTCACCCGCGTGGCTCCCGTTCCCGTGAGAATATCAGGATAAAAAGCATATATAGTAAGTCTATGTATTAATTCAGGTTATATACTATCTGTATGCTAAATTTCATCCAAATCCATACAGTAGTTTTTACGTGAAAGAGTAACAAACATCCATCCATACTTTCAAACTTTCACGTTTATAATATTAATAGGATAAAAAACTAACGGTAACATAAGGTAATAAAAATATATTGCCTTACTTACAAACGTTAGTTTTTAATTATTACTTAAGATTTGACATCCATACGAATTTGTTTTAGTAGAAGTCAATTTTGTAGGTTCTGTTTGAAGTTTCAAAGTAGGTATGTACCGGCTACATAATATCATTTGACTGTAAGTAATAAAATGATTTGCTCAAATTCTTGCCACAAAACGTAACTGTAACGATTACCGTTAACCTATTGTAGGCCAGAGGGCCGGAATAAGTAGATTCAACAACTACAAAATTCAAACAAACACTCCAAAATACCACCCACAAATTTTCATACCCAAAAAAAGGTGTTATCTCGCTCCAACAAGCCATTGGGGCCGTAAAAAACTCACATAACACCACCGCCATAAACAACAAAGCGTACATTACTATAATACAGCTCATTAACAAACCCTTATCAGCGGCATACACGTTTTAATGATATTTTAAAGGGGGCGTAACAACGTAAGTCGTAAGTTATTTTATCGAGTCCCATGCTTCAGCGAGGAGAGTTAATGTGGGCGGTCACGCGAAGCAGGTGATTAAAATTAATAAAATTAGTGAACTGGACGCCCCGATACTTACACGGTAAGTGGGTCAGGCGCTGGCTACCTTTTGGTGCAGGTAAAAAAAAGTGAGAATAGCACCTGAACACCATCGGTGTGATAAACCCATAGACTTTGCTGACTCTGCCACCTTACGAGGGTAATAGAAGATCGTGCGGTGAACCGAGCGGACTTCCTCCACTAAGTTCCCGGTCGACGATAATTGTTCGCTCTCCATTCGCGTACGTACAGTAGCGTGCGCGTGAGGAAACACTACGTCGACGTGGCATGCAGAATTCTCATACAAAACACAGAAAAACGACGTTTCGTAGTCCCCTGTTTCCTCCTTCAGAACTGGACCAATTTTTATTACTGTTTCAGCATTGGTTAAAGAAAGAGATTTTCTATGTCTGTTTGTTTGATTTTTTTGCATTAAGTCATTTATTTAATAACCCTTAAAAATGTAGCAAAATCACTCCGTTTTTTAAGGCGTCTTCAGAAACATAAAAGTGGCTGGTTTAAAAAAAAATCAAACATACAGGACATAGAAAATCTCTTTCATTAACCGATGCTGAAAAAGTTTCTAATTTTCTATGAACTAGTATAGTCAATATTTTCATTTATTGTCGTAGTGTCATCTCCACTTTGTATAACGCAAATAGAAACACTCACGACTACGAGTACCTTTATCAGGGATTAGGGTTAGTTTTTTTTTTTACAAACGAGCAGGCGGGCCACCTGATGGAGAGTAATCACCGCCGCTCATGGACACCCGCAAAACCAGAGGAATCGCAGGCGCGTTGCCGTCCTTTAGGGATGGAGTAGGGTTAAGGAAGGAATAGGAATTATGAGAGGGGAGGGGGGAAATGGGCCTCCGGAACCATCACTGGCCGGACGAAACACAATAGCACCAAGTGCCATTATTTCAGGTTGCATATTCGTGAGAGGGTGGTATTACGCCGGACGAGCCGGCCCAATGCATGCTGCAACGCAGCGTGGTTCTACCACTCAGTCAGTGTCACTCATTTAGCATCACCCAGGAGTCGGACGCGAGTAACTTTAACCCCCAAAGTTTAAAGTTACTCGCGTCGTATAGTTAAGGGTTAGGTAGACTCTAGGCAATTATTTTTCTCTTTATTTATTTTTAAAGGCTTTTGTATAATAATTACATTTCAGCCTCATCGTAACTGTTACGCTTAAAGTAAAAATTAAAAAGTAGGTAGTAAACCAATAACTAATGAGTTATCTTAAATCGGTTGATTTTAATCTCGCCGAATTTTAAGGCTTTGACCCGCTAATGTGTAAATCAGCGTCGCTTCCCTGGACGTGGGGTCAGACAGTACACTTTTCAATACTCCAGTATTAAGGCTGTTGACTTTCAGGTGAAGATTCTAGGCAATGAGGACCGCAAAATCAGTGCACACGTTTGAAACTCGAAGGGGATAACGTCAGGAAGGACCTGTGTGGCCTTCACAAGGATGATTGGTAGCGCAGGACAAATCCAGGTAGAGGCTCTCATTATTGAAAGCCAAAACTCATCAACATAGTTAGTTATTATTATTCAGATACCCAATGCAGGGCAAAGGTCTCCATCATTAATATCAAGTCTTTGTTTTAAGGAGATCCTGCACGAAATTGTGAACATTTACGTATTTTTAAGTTACTTGTACTGTGCGATGATTTAGTTAAATACATTAAAAGAACTTACGTAAGTTAGCCTGATCATTGCACAAGGTCGTGGCCTTGTTGAAATTTGAAACAAATTCTTTAAACAATTACAAACAATACAAAAATCTAATGACTCCTAAAAACATTTTTCTTCGACAACTTTCTTAATTTTACGCATGAAACAATAATTCTTACATGAAAATATTTGTATTGATATTCCGCAGGTCACCCCCATCCTAAAAAAGTAAATTTTAATTTTTAACACAAGCGCGTGATGGTTTTGTACATTTCGCAGAATAAAAACATTGCTCTAATCAAATTAATACTAGGTCTGAAACTTCAAAGCAGAATTGTTCTTATTTTAAATATCAATTGCTTTGAAGTTCATTAAGAAACTAATGTCAGTTTTGGCGATCGCGCGGCACCCCCTTAAAAATTGGTAAGTATTGGCTTGTCGAAGAAGAACGTTCGAATGTCTCTATACTACAGGAACTCGTCATCAAGCGGCGTCTCTGCTCTATTGCCCAAGCTCGCATACTATCTTTCTTTTGGAATGTGTCTCGGCGCAATGGTGCCTCAATCGAGCGGCTTGTAGTACAGGGTAGAGTTGAGGGCACCCGACCGCGCGGTAGATCACCGATGAGATGGACGGACCAGGTTAGAGCAGCTGTGGATAGCAGTTTGTATCTGTGCACTAGGAAGGCGGCTGCCAGAGATGAATGGCGACGCGTTGTAAGGCGGGTTACTACTGCTGAGGTGACGACCACGACCACTCTGCCAAGAGTGTAACGACTAAGTAGAAGAAGAAGTATTGGCTTAACTACCATGTTTGTTAAATGTGGGTTGGTGAGATTATGGTGTGCGATAAAAATATTGAGCATTGAGTATCACTGACCCGGGCTACCTATGTAGCAAAAAATCCGAAACACACTTTGCCCCATCCGTTTGAACCAAAGAGTTTACTAACTTATACAGGTATCCCAGACCCTACAACACCACATTCCAATTTAAAAAATATTGTCTATTATTTTTGCAAAGACCTGTCACACCCAGACCCAAGTCTTAAGCCGCGTCCGCTGCGCCATGTTTTGAACAGAACATTGTTCGAAAACATAAATAAGGGGCGTGGCGTAAATGTTTTGTCGAAAAAATACACTTGAACGTGTTTGCCGGTGTTTGTGGAAAACATTCCCCACGTACGTCTGCGGGCGGAGTGAAGTTTTGTTAAAAAACTTTGTTTACTGAACATTGCTAAAGTCGCAGCGGACGGGAAATGTTTTCAACAAAAAATGTTCATGAACAATGTTCTGTTCAAAACATGGCGCAGCGGACGCGGCTTTAGACAGGAGAACTTAGTTAGAAATGCAGATGGCATTTTACTTTAAATTTTGTGCTTCATCTGATGATGTTTTGCTTTGGAAAGTGATGGTACTTAGCTAGCCAAGCAGCCTTAAACAATCCTTATTAGCCACCAAACGTCATACAATTTTAACTCTCACTGAAAATGGAAGACCTCATGTCATACATGTAACCTATAGACTTATATTATCACTAAACCACAGAGATGGATAAAAATTCATAATATTAAAAAAATATGTAAATAAAATTTGTTTACGCTCACACCAATTATCTAGCTAGACCAAGATGAGTATTCTTTTGAAACTCGTTAATGTGGTATAACAGATAAATACACATAAACATAGAAAAAACACCCAGACTCAAAATCAATTTAGAAAAACAGTTTTTTCTCTAAATTGACCCGATCGGGAATTGCACCCGGGACGCCAGATCCGGTGTGCTAACCACTTGACCACGGAGGTCGTCAATATTGAAACTATTAATAAACGATGGGGGCACGATATCGCATCCCTTCCACTTTATCAATAACTTGCCACGTCCCTTAATATTGCAGGGGCGTTCCGAATGAAGATATGCTGAATATTTTATTCGGAAAGGTAAAGAGGCTGACAAAGAAATGCGAGTTAGAACTCTGCCTAAACAAACCGGGGCGCCTACCACGCGCACTCGAACCATGTTTGGTTTGGTTAAAAGCATTCTGAGTTGTTTATTGATAAGGGATTCGTAGGACGTTCTTTTCGATGTTTCACCTACAGAATAAATTTATTTTAGAGTTATTAAAAAAATATGCTTTTTAAAACCGATATTTACCGGGTTAAATTACCGGTTTAGTAAATTCAGAAATGACTTTTTTTCTAAATGGTTAGTCTTGGTTTAAGTGTTTTATGGGCACAGGCCTCCAAAAAAAACATTGAAAACAGCAAATAGAAGAAGAAGAAGAAGAAGAAGAATAGAAAGACATTAAATATACACAATAAAACAAAAGAGAAATTAAAATTATAATAATACCTGCGTTATTGTTATTGTTATTGTTATTTTAATGTCAGAAAAAAAATAAAAACAATACATGAACAATAAAAACAAAAAAACAAAAAAAATTAAGTGTGACAGAAAAATCTAGCCATAACCCATGACGCTGGCGCAATTCAAAATAATATTTAATTATCTAAGTAAGTTTTTTATCCGTTTTCTATTTAAATACTTACATAAGTACATAAATTCACGACTATTATCCCCGAAGGGGTAAATAGAGACTAGGCAATGAGGACCGCAGAAGCTGCTATAGTCCACGTTTCACTAAATTATAAATGTACATATGCTCAAGGTGATAGATGCAGAGCCCATCACCGCTCTATTATGCTGTTGGATGTGTGCAGTCTTTAGTCCGTTAGTCACCTTTTACAACACCAAAGGTAAGAGAGGGGGTGGTAGTATACTTTTAGTGAGCCGCTATATGACACGGCTCAAGTCATATACTTTTAAAGTTTCAGCCGCTCTACAAAAGAAAAATGGTCATTTTCTCCAAGAATCACTAATACCGGTCGATGCGAACATCTAAAAGCTAATCACGTCCATATTCTTTGCTTCTAATTATAGTAATAGTAATTTACTTTTCACTTAACACAATGGTAAACTCGGCAGTTACCGAGTAGCCAATGGTAATACCGTCCATCCGATGGTAATGTTCGAAGTGAAAACCGGGTTGGGTCGCGGCCTCGGGCGATGAAATTATTTATTTAGCACACTCAAAGGTCTTGAAGTAGTTAGATAATTGTTTTCGTACAATTCGCCTCGGGAGTCGGGATTCTCGGGTGTAGCTCGTCAATTCAAAGGATTTAATTCATACCAAAATTGAACTGAACAATTTTTGCTAAATTTAATGACTACCTACCTATAAAAAGATAAGGCTTTAAACTATCGCGTTCCATTGCATTAAAACTGTTTAAACAGGACTAAACACGATTAATTTTGTAAGTAAGTACATATCTACTTAATTATTCGTGTTTAGTCCCGTTTAAACAGTTTTAATACCTATGAAAAAACACTAATTTAGTATAAATGAAACACTTTTTACGGATGACACTCTCGTTTATTTACTACGACAAAAAATTTATGACGATAAGTATACACAAGTAAGTAACTTTTATTATGTATCTTCCTGTGACAATTAATTAATAGAATCAGGCGTCACTTTGCGGAAATCCATGATATACAAAAATGGAATAAAAATATCTAGTGTTGATCCCGCTAACTCACTAATTTATCAAGCTTGGATGCTGCATGCAAGCACCGCCCTCCCGCCCGCAATGTATGCACATGCAAAAGGAGCGATGGATGCTAAATAAGGCATGCAAACCGAAACCCGACACGTGTTTCGCCCCTCCACGGGGCATCGTGAACACGTGTCGGGTTTCGGTCTTTCTTTACTTATTTATGTAATATAAGTACTCGAACGTATAACATTCTTTAATACTATTACAACACACCAGTTTAGGTAAGACTTAATAACCCCATATCCCGTGACAAATTTCAAAATTGTTTTTTTCATATTAACGTCCTATGAGGAGCTCGCAATGCCGGGTCGCTTGATGGGTGACCAATTAAAAACATCTCGAGCTCCTTCGTGCTTCGGAAGACACGTTAAGCCGTTGGTCCCGGTTGTTGTCGTAAGATGGCAGTCGTTAAAACCCACCAACCCGCATTGGGCCAGCGTGGTGGGTTATGGCCCAATATCCCCACGTGCTATTGTCCACATGGGAGGCCTATGCCCAGCAGTGGGACGTTTATAGGCTGATGATGATGATTATAATGAACGTTTTATGCAACACACCAAAAGTCAAATCGGTCGAGCGAGTCGTTCTCGAGTTTTGCGCTTAGCAACACATTTGACAAATAATTTTTATTTATGTATACTTAACTTGGCTACCAAGGCAGACTTGAAACAGCTCTACACCATAACCACATGAGTAAAGAAACGGTTATGTGCCATAACTAAACCACTGGATATCAAACTTGGAAGCTCTGAGCCCGAGTTCAATGATGTTACCACTGGTAGACCACGGAATCAGTTAAAATATATTTAAGGTATAGTTAATAACGAACAAGTTTTATGTTTACACAAACTCACTACTCTCTAATTTATTGGTCATTATTCTTTTCAGTTCACAGAGGAATTATTCTATGCCAGCGTTTAAGTAGCTTAAATGTGTTAATAGAATTATTTTAATGCTCTTCCCCTGTTAATTAGACTAGCTAATTCACTATAACTATGCTCTCAGACAAAGGTGCATTAATAACTATATAGCAGTGATTTACGACGGCTCCTAGCGATACTAGCAGCGTTATAAAAGTTTTAAAAGCTCGTATCTTTCGTGAGTATCTGTGAGAAATATTTTTTTTATGAATTTCATAAACAATTAGACTTTTAAAGGATTTAAGAATTAATCTACGATCAGAGTAAATAGTTAACAACAAAAAAAGACAATGTGATTCTTTTGTTGTACATATTTAGGAGTAGGTATGCATCGAAAAGGGGTGCGCCAAAGTTCACCTAAATTTTCAACTCCGATAATTGGAACTCCGAATATGTTCCTCCTAACATTTTTCTTCCTTACAATCACAATTCCTAACTACGCTTCCCTAAATACTACAGTAGGATTACAATTTCAAGACAGGAGTGTTATGAACATCGTCGGTAGTACTACAAATTGTATGAATGAAAACTTTAGGAAGAGCGATCATTCGGATTACAAATAATAATAATATTAATAATAAAATCTTTATTTCATTTACCAAAACTTGTTTGACAGACAATTAGGGTAGACTTTTTCTTTTAAGTGTACTCAACACCTGTTCCAGAAGAAGCCACTCTTCCATAGCACACAATAACATTTAATAATTTTAGTTCAGCAAAACTTAAACTTACATTTAATAATGTTCACGTATAACAAAACAAATATTAAGAACAAAACAATAAGAACAAAAATTAAATTACATTAAAATAATCTTTTACAAATATAATAATAAACAGCATAAAGAAAAATCGCGCGTGTGTGTGTGTGTGTGTGTGTGTGTGTGTGTGGGGGGGTGTGTTTGTTTTAAGTACCATACGAGGACGTGGGCCTGAATAGACAAGGCACATCCGAGGACGTTTTTTCGTGGGTCCTCGGTTTGACTTGACTACGGCATCGTACTTTACGTGCGATTGTGAACCTTCCTGTATACTTAATAAGGAATAGTCAAGGAATCCACGAATTGGTCTTGAAAATTTCGGTTCACACACCGACAGAGTGTGAACACTAGGCGGCGCCACTATCGATTTGTACACACTCGCTATACACTCGACTCATGTTTGTTGTACTGTGTGAGGACCTATGTGTAAATTTTACACTCAAGACCTCGTATTGGTGTCAGTACCTGACAGTGTATATTTAGGTCCTCATATGGATACATTTTCACGTCGTGATCAAAGAGTGTTGTTTTTCCGTCTTTGTTTTGTAAGAACGTAAGCAAAGTAAGTATTTTTACAAGCTTTTATATAGTTTCACCTGTCCGTTTGCAAATTCAATTTCATCCACTTCCCGGTTACCGATAGAGCTGAAATTTTGCATACATCTGTAAATCGCGTGACCATGCAATATTATGATGACATGGTGCTGATCTGATGATGGAGCTGGAAGGTGGCCATAGGAACTTTGCAAAGAAACGACACAATCTCATCGAGTTTGGGCTCGTTTGAATCGTCTTGACGAGTAGTTTGTCTTTCAATGATAACCACGGTCTGATGATGGACCTGGAAGGTGGTCATAGGAACTCTGTAATGAAACGACGCAACCCCATCGAGTTTCGGCTCGTTTCATTCGTTTTTTAGATTGTTACCAGGGTCTGATCTGATGAAGGAGCTGGAAGATGGTCATAGGAACTCAGTAAAGAAACGACGCAACCCCATCGAGTCTCGGCTTGTTTGATTCGTCTTGACGAGTACTTTTGTGCTAGATGGTAACCAGGGTCTGATGATAGAGCTGGAAGATGGCCATAGCAACTCAGTAATTAAACAACATAACCCCATCGAGTATGGGCTCGTTTGAATCGTCTTGACGAGTACTTTTGTGCTAGTATAGGTTTAATACTAACTAATAATAGGTAATGTACCTATCTCACGATATAGGATTATTGTGACGTAGACGAATATGGTTAATTATAATTAAAAATTGCAATGTAGGTACTTATACAATGATATTTTTCATATCAGGTTTAAATTATTATATTATAAAAAGCATTTTTTCTTTAATTTTAAACCGTTTTATTTAGCTTGCCCTGTTTATTTCTTTGGGTCAAATCTAGTAATTAAAATTAGACCCACTTCCTGTTGACGGATTGATCTGAAATTTGGTACGCACCTTTAGTTTTAATAAGAATATAATTTAATTGATTTGGTATCATTGTAAATCCAAGATAGCCGCCGCTACAAAATGGCGGATTACATATTTTATCACTACATACTCAATAGGGGGTATCAAATGAAAGGGCTTGATTAGTAGAACAGAATTCTCTATGAAATAAAATGAGAATCCAATATGGCCGCCAAAAAAATAGCAGGTTCATTTTTCTTATGACAACCCCTTCACTATGGGTATTAAATAAAAGGTCTTGTCTAGTAGATTAGATTACACTATTAAAAAAATAAAAATCCAATTGTTCCGCCAACAAAATGCAGGCATTTTTTTTTCACTACCCCTTCAATATGGGTATCAAATAAAAGGGCTTGAGTAATAGAATACTGTTTAAAAGTTTTGATATATTTTTAAATATAAGATGGCCGCCGGAAATGCCAGATTTCATATTTGTTTCAATATGGGTGATGGATATCAAATGAAAGGGCAAGTTGAATGAATTAAAATACAAAATTAAAATTAAAAATAAAGATTAAAATGATGTAGACAATGTACTAAAAGCTAAAACATAATTCTGTAGGTCCTAGGTACCAGTCATCAAACCACTCTCCTCATCAATCTAGGGCATTTATCAGACAAAAAAATAAAATCGTTGGGAGTTTCTATCAAGTGAACGATTTTTTTTTGTCTGATCAATGCCCCTAGATTGATTAGGAGAGTGGTATGATGACTGGTACCTAGGACCTACTGAATGCTTTTTTAGCTTTTCGTACATTGTCAACATCATTTAATCTTTATTTTCAATAATAACTTCAAAAATTTCTTAACTATTTTTTTTAAATAGACTCTCATAACTTTTAGTTCAATATTCATTATTGACGACCGCTCTATTCGAGTGGCTCGCACGCCGGCGGACTCTAATGTCGCCATCTCTGAGGTCCCAGGTTCGGTTCCCGGCTGGGTCAATGCAGAATCAGAGCAATGTATGTGATGTTGTCTAATATTTTTAACGGACTTCTGAAAGGAGTAGGTTATCAATTCGGTTGTATATACTATGTTTCTTTAATGTATTTTCAGGTTACACTGATTTGGATGATTTTTTTTGTATCGATAGGTTTTAATAGTTACATTTAAAATATGGTGAAGATATGATGAAGGCCCTTGGCGACAGGCAACAAAACTCCTCAATGACGAATGATCAAGTTGTTATTGGTTATTGTATTAAATACAAATAAAGTAGCTGGTACCTATGAGAAGACAAAGGATCACAGACTTCGTATATACCTACCTAATGGAACTCCTTAATAACCGACAGTACATATATTGTGATTGATTATTATGTTGAGTACGAATAAAAGTAGCTGATTAGGTAACTATCAACGAGCTAAGTATCCCAGACTTCATAGATAATATATGGAACTCCTCAATGACCAATATTACACATATTGTGATTGATTATTATGTTAAGTACGAAAAAAAGTAGCTGCTTATGTAACTATCAATGCGCAAATTATCACAGACTTCAGAGATACCCTATAGAACTCCTCAAATACCAACAGTACACATATTATAATTGGTTATTATGTTGAATACAAAGAAAAGTAGCTGGTTAGGTAACATTCAACGAGCAAAGGATCCCAGACATCAGAGATAGCATATGGAACTCCTCAATGACCGACAGTAGACATATTCGGATTTATTATTATGTTGAGTACGAAAAAAAGTAGCTGGTTAGGTAACTATCAATGAGTAAAGGATCCCAGACTTCACAGATACCATATGGAACTCCTCAATGACCGACAGTACACATATTGTGATTGGTTATTATGTTAAGTTCGAAGAGAAGTAGCTAATTAAGTAACTATCAATGAGCCACATATCCCAGCCTTTACAGATACCATATGGAACTCCTCAATCACCAACAGTACATATATTGTGATTGATTATTATGTTGAGTACGAAGAAAAGTAACTGCTTATATAACTAACAATGCGCAAAGGATCACAGACTTCAGAGATACCCTATAGAACTCCTCAAAGACCAACAGTACACATATTGTAATAAGTTATTATGTTGAATACGAAAAAAAGTAGCTGGTTAGGTAACTTTCAACGAGCAAGGGATCCCAGATTTCAAAGATACCATATGGAACTCCTCGTTGACCAACAGTACACATATCGTTATGGGTTATCATGTTAAGTACGAAGAGAAGTAAATGGTTAGGTAACTATTAATGAGCAAAAGATCTTAGACTTTACAGATACCATATAGAACTCCTCAATGACCGACAGTACACATATTGTGATTGATTATTATGTTGAGTACAAAGAAAAGTAGTTGGTTAAGTAACTATCAAAGAGCAAAGGATCACAGACTTCACAGATACCATATGAAACTCTTCAATGACCAACAGTGCACATATTGTGATTGGTTATCATGTTGAGTACGAAGAAAAGTAGCTGGTTAGGTAACTATCAATGAGCAAAGGATCACAGACTTCACAGATACCCTATGAAACTCCTCAATGACCGACAGTACACATATTGTGATGATTATTATGTTGAGTACGAAGAAAACTATCATTGGACAAAAGATTATAAAGTCATTGTCAAAATATGTTTATTTAATAAACTCAGTTAATAATTACTTTAAATCGTATAAATCTTTTTAACCTACCACCAATTCAGGACATCATTTTTTAACTGTTTCAAAGAACGGGCGCAAAAAACCATAGCGCACAGAAGTAACAACATTTACAAAAAAAATGTCGTTACCAGTTCATAAAATACAATACATACTCATCATATACCAGGTCATATAATATATATATATAGATACAAAATACAATAAGTATATAATAGACTTCAATGGTAACTTATGGAACCAAATAATTGGCTATTGTACAAAATATATAACAACGTCGGTGGTTAGGTACATAGCCGTAGTCAATTAACAATCACTACGACGAAAGCATATGCATAAGTTCGCAATGTAGAAAACAACAATGCTGATAACATAGTCGTCATAAAAATAGAATGTCATAGCCTGTCATAAAAAATATCAACATTTTTAGTCATTTTAACCGCCTCTGTGGTCTAGCGGTAAGGCCTTAAACCATGAGGTCCCGGGTTCGATTCCCAGCGGGGGTACTAACTGTGCTCGGTTTGGTTAGTGGTAGGTGTGGCGGCCTGCGTCGCCACATAATTTTTTATCCTCACGTATGGTTAAAGAGTTTGTAAGCGCATTCCAAAACGCGTGTAGATCCGATAAAGATAATACGACATCCTCCTTCCAACATATACGTAGTATAAATCGTCTTGTATGTTTTAGAGACAATAAGTTAGTTACAATGTAGTCACTATAAATATACAACATCACATAAAGAGACGCAGTCGTTATTAACCATCACCATGGAACCTTCCATCATCACAACCTCTTATAACTCACCAGACGGAACAGTAGGCCTTGTTCTAAGTCCGCCTGGCTATAGCTACCACCAACTTATCTTAGTATGTCGAGGCGCCATAACAACAATGTTATCAGCAGTTCGAGGTAAGATAGCCAGTTTCTTAGTGGTTAAGGATACCGGGAATAACGCGATTTCACATGCCTTATCATCACTTAACATAAATCAGGTCAGGTCAAGTAAAGAGCTTATGTACATCAGGGCCACATCGAATGTTAATTACAAAATAAATGTTCTCGAATGGTACTTAAAACATGTTATGTTTACACATTAGTGGTCCTCGCTTTATACATGCGGGACTCGGAAAAACGTCCTCATATTGTTTCTGTACAGTCAAACACACGGTCCTCGAATTGTATTGGATTCAAGAGAAAGTGTGTGAAAATGAGTCCCCGGATTGCCATGTGTAGTCAGGCGATTGGGTCCTCGAAAGGTACACACAGACGTCCTCGGAAAGATGTCTCCACAAGCGTTGGCAGTGTATAATAAGTCCACGCATTGGTCAAGAAAAGTTAATAAATAAAATGCTGCAATAACGTTAGACAAATAGACCTGATCATTAACAAAGTGTTTTCTGTTTCTTTCTATCGTTTTAAAGTAACAATACAAGGTCATTAACATGGTTTTTGAGAGAGTCCTCGGATGGGTCATATAAAACCATAGTCCTCGAAAGGCCGTCTGTACAAACAGGGGTGTGCGTGTGTGTGCGTGTGTGTGTGTGTGTATGTGTGTGTGAGAGAGAGGGTAGGTAAGTAAACCAATAGCGTATGATAATCAAAAGCCATATCTTAAGAGATTTTCAGTCTCATCGTAAGATAGAGACTTAAGCCACGAAACTAGCTCTTGCTTGCAAGCTCGGTAGGTCATATGATATATTTTTTGATCCTTATTAATACGGTTGTATAGATGAAAAGATAGGTGCAAATACTGGTTTTGGGCAAAATGCGTACATGCACGTTTCGTCATGGCCACATTATAATTTCTCCTTTTTGCCAGTGATAGCATTTGGATTAAATTCAAGTGAAGCGTGTTTTTTAAGGACGATGTGCAAAACGAATAATTTCCTCATGGTAAGTGAATCAGCCATTGAATAGAGTGCTTGAGTGGAAAATTGGCGCGATTTAAAAAACATCACCTTTAATAAGGCTCTTTGCGCTCGTTCCACCTCTAAAAATTTAGTTTTCGAAGCCCCACCCCATATTGCTATACTGTATATTGAAACCGACTGCGCCAGAGCAACATAAACCTGATTTATTAGTTTTTTGGTGGCTACGTGTCGAAGTATTTTAAAAACCCACATCACTCCCAGCAAACAGATCAATTTGAGGGTGCCATGACATTCTCTGGTCAACCAACATACCAAGATATTTAGTCGACTTAACTTTAACAAAGCGATAGGAAGAACAATTTCGGGTAAAGAAATTTAGGTGAGCCAATATGGACAAATCGAATAGTCCGTAAACACACTTGCCCGACCTGGGAATGAACCCGGGACCTCCGGATATAAAGCCGAGCGCTTGCATGACCATCCGGCTACCGAGGCGTTAGCCCGGGTTTGAAATCACCAACCCACATTTGGCAGGCGTGCTAATTCTGGGTGAATTAGCATTATTCATTAAGAGAGTAAGAGAGAGAGAGAGAAATTTTGGGAGAGGGAGAACAAATTTTATATTTTAAAATAATTTTATGTACTTATGTAAACTGTCTGAACAGAAGATGACTCGGCATCAATATTAATGGCGTGTACATCAGTCGCCTTCGATTTGCCGACGATATAGTAGTCATGGCTGAGACCCTGGAGGACCTCGGCACAATGCTCGGTGAACTCAACAGAGTCTCTCAACAAGTGTGCCTTAAAATGAACATGGAGAAGACGAAAATCATGTCTAACTCACGTGTCGTACCCACTCCTCTGAAGGTTGGAGACTCTGCTCTTGAAGTTGTTGACGAATATGTATACCTGGGACAAACAGTCCAGTTAGGTAGGTCCAGCTTTAAGAAAGTGGTCAATCGTCGAATCCAACTCGGCTGGGCAGCTTTCGGTAAGCTACGAAATATCTTCTCGCCCAAAATACCGCAGTTTCTCAAGACGAAAGTCTTCGACCAGTGTGTGTTGCCAGTGATGAAATACGGTACCGAAACGTGGTCGCTCACTATGGGCCTAATTAGCAGGCTCAAAGAAAGAATACTACCACCCCCTCTCTTCCCTCGGGTGTCGTAAAAGGCGACTAACGGACTAAAGACTGCACATACATCCAACAGCATAGAGCGGCGATGGGCTGACCACCTGTCACGCTGAGCACATGTGCAGTCGCTATTTGGTGATAAGTGGACTATGGCAGAGGTCTGGCTTTTGCGGTCTTTATTGTCTAGTCTTTGACTAACTCTTCGGGGATAATATTACCGTGTAACAGTCGTGATTATATGTATGTAGGTTGTTATGTATGTGTTTTACTTTTTGTGAAAAAGTGGTAAATAGTGTCTAACGTGCCCTTTGTTAAAAATAGATTGTATGGTGTCTATTCATCTAGGTTAGAAATCAGAACAACGAGAGAGCACAACACTGGCAAGGCACTTGGCTATATTTCTTGTTACATCGACTAGCACAAAGGGAATAAAAGAAAAAGACTGTCGGCCACGAAATAGGACGAACGAATAAATTAAGGAAAATCATTCCCCATTACAGCTCCGCGAGAGGAATGGGTGTTAAATTAAAAAATTAAGAGGATCAAGACGAGTCCTTCCCAGTTTTAATAAGACGACTGCTTGAAGTTGATTTAATTATTAAATAATAAAGCTTTCACACCATCTCGTAGTGCGCAGACTAATTTGCTCATTCCATGAATGGAAATGAAGTCTGGCATTCGAGGATGGGAAAATAAATTAGTTCACAGCCAATGTCTTTTCAGGGTACCGTGTCGGTGTGAAATTAATAGTAAAACTGGGACTTTAACCAAAGGTAGTTTCACACTGTCACCCGTGACTACATTCTGTATTTATTTTTAAAATATTTGTTTTCTTTCATTCAGGCTGCCGCTATTTAATTCGAGTGACAAAACTTAACTTGTCATCCCTATCGCTTTTCTGCTTTGCTGTACAATATGAAAGTGGGTCTATAAGGAATAAAGGCGAACTTATTTCAAAAGTGTATCTACGAGGAAAGTGTACCTACGAGGAATAATTCTTCTTCTAATAATAGCAAAGGCTAAGGCAAATATTAATAGAAATAAATGGAATATTAAAAAAAATCGCAATACAAAATAACGATGTTGATACATAACTTTTTTACCTTTTTACCTAGTATGTAAGACTAATAATAGTATGATGACCACGCGATAATCATTGGTAATCAACAGCAGACGTTTAGTACAGATATTTTACCAGTTTTCAAGATGAGTTTAACCTCAGTTGATTGTAGTAGTTGGATGGCTGGTTTACAAAGCCATTGCAGAGATTGTGACGTAAATACGGTGTACAAAATTAATACAATAACTTTATAACACTCATACCAATTATCTAGCCCGAGTCATGAAACTTGTGTTAATGATAAAGTAAATAAATAATAAATAAACTTTCCTACTCTCACACCAATTATCTAGCCCAAGAGAAGCTTCGTTATGAAACTCGTTAAATGGTTACTAGACAACGGATAAACATGCTTAAAATACTTAAATACACACTTATTATTATACATAGAAAACACCCAGACCCGACACAATTCAGAAAAACAATAATTTCTAAATTGACCCGACCGGGGATTGAACCCGGGACCATAGAGATGGCGACACCATGAAAACCGGTGTACAAACCACTCGACCAAAGAGGTCGTCAATGATAAACTGGATAATGGATAAAATTACTCAAAAAACAAGTAATTTAAAAAAAAATCTTGAGTGGCAGAGCCACGTTGCGTTGCAACACGCATTAGGCCGGCTCGCCCGGCGTAATACCACCCTCTCAACGAATATCCGGCGTGAAATAATGGCACTTGGTGCTGTTGTGTTTCGTCCGACCAGTGAGGGTTCCGGAGGTCCACCCAACCCTCTCACAATTCCTATTCCTTCCTTAACCCTATTCCTTCCTTAAAGGACGGAAACGCGCCTGCGATTCTTCTGGTTTTGCGGGTGTCCATGGGCGGCGGTGATTACTCTCCATCAGGTGACCCGCCTGCTCGCTTGCCTCCTTCTTTTAAAAAAATAATAATAAAGAATTGTAGAAAACATTTTAGATAAGCAGTTAGTTCGATTCTTTGATTACATTCTTGCTTCGATCATCTATGATCGTAGTGACCGGGAATTGAAATTGGGTCCTCAGAGATGACGATGCCAGAACCGGCGGGCAGACCGCTAGACTACGGAGGTTATCGTAAATAGTATAAATTAAGCTATCAAGGTAAACTTAATAATGCTCTTACACTAAAGAAATACATGTTTGTTCTACGGAACGTTTATAGCGTAACTGGCAAGCGGGCCTATCCGTTATTTTTTGCGGTTTTCCGGCGAATAACGCTGTAAGGACATCGTTATTTGCCCAGCAAACGCAGCTAGTTAATTAGACACTTTAGCGCCGTGACTGTTGCAACGGCGCGGCGTGTGTTATTTCAAAAAAGGTCTTTACAAAGTTTCCTCTACTCACAAGTTGAATTGAAACTTTTGAATTTGTTCATTGAAGTGGTGACAACAAGATTTATGCAACTTATTCTTTTTTTCTCAGCACCAACACTCTATTTGATTAGAGTGTTGAGATACTTTTACTGAAAACATTGTGAAGAAAAAGTTGTCGAATAGTATTTTGTAGTTTACAATGCTGGAGGAGAAATGTTCTTTTTTCGCAATTTTGAAGTTGCTCTGACACTTATTCTGGGCACTTAATAGGATAGCTTAGTTGCGGGATTAATACCTACTGCCATTATTTATGTTTGAACGCAGTAATACGTATGCCATGCAAAAGTGTTAACCTACTTTTGGGTCGACCGTACATTAAGTACCTACTTACAATCGGGGAAGTTCCCGGTCGACATTTCGGCGATATTCGCTTGCGCACGATCTATTCGCACGCAATAGGGTTACCATTCGTCCGAATTAGTCCGGACATGTCCGGAGTTTTAAACTCTAGTCCGGACTTTGTCTAGCTCTTTAATTTGTCCGGATTTTGGAATATGAGTAACAAGACTACATATTAAGTAATCCTACTAATATTATAAACGCGAAACTTTGTAAGTATGGATGGATGTTTGTTACTCTTTCACGTAAAAACTATTGAATGGATTTGGATGGAATTCGGCATACAGATAGTTTATAACCTGGATTAACACATACGATACTTTTTATCCCGATATTCCCACGGGATCGGGAACGGGAACCACGCGGGTGAAACCGCGAGTGGCCGCTAGTATCAAATAAGTCCTTAATCTTTATTAACTTCTCATTTATCTAAAAACAGAATATAAAAAGTGAGTAATGTTTCAATTTTGTAACTAAAAAGTCCGGACTTTTATCGAGATGTCAGGCTTTTTGTCTGGACTTTTCAATGGTAACCCAAAGCGTACTGTTACATCCCTTCTATGTAGGTAATGTTGCTGACAGACACCCTTTGTTTCTGTATCAGCATTCTCAGGCTTGAGCTAGGCGCGCCCGCATCTCGAGCGCGCCAGTCTCCTTCCAATATCCGAGCGTGACGGCTGCCGATTCTAACTCTCTAATTAATCGTGTTTAATTAATTCCTTTTTTTTAAAACCCTAAACGGGAGGCTCGATCTAACATTTGGTGGCAGCGTAAAGGGATCCAAAAAATAGGATCCTCGGTCCGTCTCAATTCCAAAATCATATCAAAGTGAAAATTCCACTAACTCTTAAATCCGAAAGTGAAATCGTTTCAAAGTGAAAGTGAAAATTCCACTAACTTCGAAAACCGAAAGTGAAAGTAAAACTCTAATTTCCAAAGTCGTTTCAAAGTGAAAGTGAAAATTTCCTGAAAACTTACTCTCTGTGTCCTGCAAATAATAGTGCATACGTTTACTATTTCCTCTGTATCTACAAACTCATCAGCATCACCGTGTCCTGTGTAGTGTACCTGATACACTCTACCACGTCTACGTGCTACTACTCATCTCTATATCCCGAGAACCTGTATTGAACCCTGCAAAAGAAATACTATATCTACAACGTCTTACAAGTAACGTGGTATTAACTACTTCGAACATCCGCAATTTCGTAGCTCGCAAGTTCGCCGGCAACAAGCTACGTACAACATTGTTGCAGTTATAAGAAACTCATTGTGCGTTACCGTAATGAATATTATCGCCGCTATTGTGTTCCACGTACTGTAAGTTAACTAATGATCTTATACTTTGCATTTAGTGTATGAATTCCGGTGTTAGTTTTAAGTCAACTAATCAGGCATTGTGTATTGAATAATTATCGAAGCATTGTATTAATCATTGTTACTTTTATATTAGTTTAGACTCTGTGTTCAATTTCGTTTCTTTGTTCTATTTTATACATCGTCTTCATCTAAAATGGCGACATCGTTGCAACTCCCCGTTGGGGTAGATTTACCTACCGATACGGAAGATGAAAGGGCCACTAGCCCCGTAGAAAGGTCAAAAGGAAAAGGGAAAAAGACTTCCGTTCCTCAAATTTCAGAGCCTGTCGAATTAAATGTCCTTTTAAAATTCATTAAACCCTATGATGGTAATAGGGAGACATTAAACTCATTTATCATAAACTGTAATAATGCTTACGATTTAGCGAACAGCTTTCAGAAAAATCTAATTTTCAGATATATCTTATGCCAGCTTCAAGGTAAAGCGGAAGTTGCCTGCTCAATTAAAGAGTTTGTTAACTGGGAACAATTAAAAGAGTTTCTAAAAACCCAATTTAGCGAAAGAAAACACTATTCACATCTTTTAATGGAACTACAAGAGAGCAAACAACTTCCGAGCGAAAATGTAAATCAATTTTCTTTAAGGGTAGAGACCGTGCTTTCCCAATTACTCACAGAGATCTCCTTGAGCAACACCAAGGTAAAGGAATTACCAGGTCGCATCGCAGCAATGGAAGAATTGGCTCTACACCACTTTCTCATGGGCCTGTTCCCGCGCATTTCCGACATAGTTCGGTGTAAGTCACCTAAAAATCTAAACGAGGCTATTAATTATTCTATTTCAGAAGAACGCATACAATTAAATCGTATTAAACGGAACACTTCTATCGAAAATAAGACTTACACTAGAAATCAAAGAATACCAAATCCACTAATGACTCGTAATCCAATGCCACAAAGGGCTTTTACAGGTGCTCAAAATCAACCCTTTAACGCGAATAATACGATGATATGCCGATATTGCAAGGCTCCCGGTCACAGCATTGACCAATGTAGAAAACGCGAATACAATAACAGGTTGAGGAATCAACATAATCAACAACCATCATCCTCTAATCCAAATCGTTTCGGAAGAATTAATTTCGCTCATGACGAAGAAATAGGTCGCGACGAAGTAGACTATGATACTAATATTCCTGAAACCTCTTTAAACTAACACACGTCTCGTCCAGGTGTCGCACGAGATGTTTTTCAACCTCAGACACCCATAAATCCGCTGTATCCACTGTATCCACTGAATCAAATAAAAAACCCACTGTATCTAATACGAAATCCGCTGTATCCACTGAATCAAATAAAAAACCCACTGTATCTAATACGAAATCCGCTGTATCCACTGAATCAAATAAAAAACCCACTGTATCTAATACGAAATCCGCTGTATCCACTGAATCAAATAAAAAACCCACTGTATCTAATACGAAATCCGCTGTATCCACTGAATCAAATAAAAAACCCACTGTATCTAATACGAAATCCGCTGTATCCACTGAATCAAATAAAAAACCCACTGTATCTAATACGAAATCCGCTGTATCCACTGAATCAAATAAAAAACCCACTGTATCTAATACGAAATCCGCTGTATCCACTGAATCAAATAAAAAACCCACTGTATCTAATACGAAATCCGCTGTATCCACTGAATCAAATAAAAAACCCACTGTATCTAATACGAAATCCGCTGTATCCACTGAATCAAATAAAAAACCCACTGTATCTAGTACGAAATCCGCCGTATCCTCTGAATCAAATAAAAAACCCACTGTATCCAATACGAAATCCGCCGTATCCACCGTATCCACTGCATCATTAAAAAGCACCGTATCCAACACCGTATCCAACACCGTATCCAACACCGTATCCAACACCGCATCCGCTGTACCCACTGCATCCAACACTGAGCCCAATAAGAAAATTACCAGATCTAAACCTGTGTCCATTGAATCAAGTAATAAATCCTTCAAATCCAAATTCACTGAATCCCAATGTTCTACCTCCAATATAGACAACAAGGTCTACGAAATATCCTTTGATCCTGCAACAAAATCTCTCCCTCACATTATTGTTGATACTGCAACCTCCGACTTACCGTTATCATTTCTAATTGATACCGGATCTTCAATTAGCCTCATTAAAAAATCTGTAGTCAAATCGAAAACTCCTCTAAATAATAAAATTCTAAAATTAAAAGGACTTACGAATTCCGATGAGACTATCCCAACCTTAGGTTCTTTTAATGTAACACTGTTTCCTAATAATAACAAATCTAAACATCACATGAGTCATGAATTCCATGTAGTCGGAGATGTAGATTTACCCTACGACGGCATCATAGGAAATGATTTTCTTAACGAATCACAAGGAAGTATCGACTTCACGTTTGAAATTCTAAAACTTGGGAAATTCTATTTTAAATTACACTTTTCAGACCCTTTCTATGTCATCCCGGCACGTACGGAAAAAGTCATTGAATGCTCCGTTTCAAACCCTCAACTTCAAGAAGGGCTTATTCTCGACGAAAACCTCTCTGAAACCCTTCTTATTGCTAATTGCCTGGTACGTGTAAAAAGTAATAACAAAGTCAATTTAACTGTAGCTAACGTGTCCGAATCTCCAATTTCTTTAAAAACAAATCTCAATTTAAAACTCCATCCTTTCGTAACTACTATGGCCTCTGACGTCTCCAATAAACTAACTCCTATTAACTATTCCAAGTATCAATCCGAAAAGAACTCTGTTGACAGAACTCAACAAGTTCTTAATCTATTACGAATAGATCATCTCAACAATGAGGAGGCTGACGCTCTCTTACAGATCTGTTCAGATTACTCCGATATCTTCCATCTTCCTCATGAAAAACTCACATTTACCAACGCTATAAGACATGACATCAAAACAACATCCTCTGACCCTATCCATACTAAATCTTACAGATTTCCTGAGATCCACAAAAAGGAAGTGGACAAACAAATAAACAAAATGCTTGAACAGGAAATCATAGAACCCTCTATGTCTCCCTGGTCCTCTCCTATCTGGATTGTGCCCAAAAAGCTAGATGCCTCTAACGAACAAAAATGGCGTGTAGTCATTGACTACAGAAAACTCAATGATGTCACCATCGGAGACACTTACCCTATTCCACAAATAACAGAAATATTAGATCAACTCGGTAACAGCAAATACTTTTCAACACTTGACCTGGCCTCAGGTTTTCATCAAATACCTATAAACGACGCCGAAAAAACGGCCTTTAATGTACCACAAGGTCACTTCCAATTCACCCGTATGCCGTTTGGACTAAAGAATGCCCCTTCTACGTTCCAACGGCTGATGAATACAGCCTTATCTGGCCTACAGGGCATTCGCTGTTACGTATATCTCGACGATATAGTAATCTACGCTTTTGACCTATCTTCCCAAATCCAAAACCTTACCGCTGTATTCCAAAGATTAAGAGAATTTAACCTTAAACTTCAACCGGACAAATGTGAGTTCCTTAGACGCGAAGTCGGGTACCTAGGTCACATAATCTCATCAGACGGAGTCAAACCTAACCCCGACAAAATCAAATCTGTTGTCGAATTCCCTGTACCCAGGTCTCCAAAGGACATAAAATCATTCTTGGGTCTTGTTTCATATTATCGCCGTTTCATCTCAGACTTCTCAAAGAGTGCTAAACCTTTGACATCACTTCTTAAAAAAGACGTTCCCTTCATTTGGGAAAATCAACAACAGGTAGCTTTTGATCACCTAAAACGAAAACTTACTACTGCTCCGATTCTTTGCTATCCCGACTTTACCAAACCTTTCATACTTACATGCGATGCTTCCAATCATGCAGTTGGTGCTGTCCTCTCTCAAGGTGCTGTTGGCAAAGATCATCCTATAGCATACTCTTCACGTACTTTAAATAAAAGTGAATCCAACTACAGCACTACTGAAAAGGAACTCTTAGCTATTATATTCGGTTGTAAAACCTTCCGACCCTACTTATACGGGCGGAAATTCCAGATAATTACTGATCACAGACCACTTAAGTGGCTATTTAATCACAAAGACCCTAGTAGTAAGATGCAACGCTGGCGACTCAAACTCGAAGAGTTTGAGTATGAAATCATTTATCGCAAAGGCAAACTAAACTCAGCAGCTGACGCTCTTTCTCGCTATCCTGTAAACCCAATCATACCAGAAATATCTGAAAACAATCCTTCGCAACGTCCTGAAACGAATGAAAACAATGCATCGGACGCATTTAGTCCCCTGACTCTAGATGACTTAGGTGTCAACTTTCCTACCACTCCTAACTACGATAGTAGTAGTCTACCCTGTATAGACTTGCTGGACGATGACCTCGACTTCCCACTTACTTATAGCCCAACAGAACCAATCAAGCCTAAGACAATGAATTTACCAAATCTTGACGAACCTATACCGTCTACGAGTCATGGAACTCCTTCACTGCATCCTGGAATCTTACCTGAACAATCTCCTTCACTGCATCCTGACACCTTACCTGTACAATCTCCTTCACTGCATCCTGAAATCTTACCCGAACAACCTCCTTCACTGCATCCTGAAACCTTACCTGAACAGGATTCATCATTGAACCCTTCAATGACTGATCCTGAAATTCAAAACGTAATAAATCCTCCTATTTTAGAATCTGAATCGAATACGCAGCCTTCGTCACGCGTTTCTACTTCCGATAACTATTCAAAATTTCTGAAAGAAATAATTGATAAAAATATAAATTTCAATACCAAAATAATAGAACATAATCAATCTGTTATGAAAAACCATTGCAAAATCACTTTAATACCTACCTCCCTTGATCTAGATGAATCTATTCCATATATTTCAGAAATTCTAGAAGAAATTACAAATTCTGATGAGATATTAAAAAAGGAAAAAGAATTATATTCCTTTGAGAAACTTAACATTAATAATAAAAATATATATCTCATTTTTACTAAAGTACACTACTTTGACGAGTGTACCTATCCAGAAATATTTCAAACTCTAAATGCAATAAAGACTCATTTGATGGCAAATGAAAAAGATATCCTAGAACTAGCTATTTCAGATTTTAAAAATCCTTTCGAAAAACATTCATTTGCAAAAATCTACAATATGCTCATTTACGTATTTCATGACACAAACATATCAATAAATATATATCATAACAACATCACTTACCCTACTCTTGCTGAAATAAAGAAAATCCTCAGGGAAAATCATGATCTTCCAATCGCAGGCCACTTAGGTTGCAATAGAATGCTGAGTCGAATCAAAGAAAGATTCTATTGGAAGGGAATGAAAAGTGACGTGGAGGAATACATTAAAAAGTGTTCCCTGTGTCAAGAAAATAAAGCCCTTAGGAAAACAAACCGAGCACCTATGCAGATAACCACTACCTCTACTAATCCGTTCCAAAGATTGGCCCTAGATATTGTTGGCCCTCTGCCTGAATCCGGCCCTGCTAAACTCAAGTACATTATGACTCTCCAAGACGACCTCACAAAATTTTCAGCAGCTTATCCCTTACGTAGTGTCTCTTCTGAAGAAACTACAGATTGTCTAGTCCATTTCATATCTCTGTTCGGGATTCCTCATACTATACTTACCGATCAAGGTACAAACTTCACTGCAGATCTATTTAAAAAGACATGTACCTTTTTAAAAATTAAACAATTATGGTCCACCCCGTATCATCCTCAGACGCAAGGAGCTCTCGAGAGAAGTCATGCTACTCTCAAGGAATATCTGAAATCTTATGTAAATGATAATCAGGATGATTGGCCTCGATATGTTTACACAGCTATTTTAGCATATAATTCGGCTATACATTCCACCACAAATTTCACGCCGTACGAATTATTATTTGGACATAAAACATTCATCCCGGATTCAATATATAGCCAAGATCTCACTACATATCCCGATTATGTAAGGATGCTTCAACATCGTCTCAAACTATCTTGGGAAAAAGCAGTCGAAAACATTCAACATTCGAAAGAAAGATCGAAGACCTATTACGATAATAAATCTCGACCAATAAAATATAAAGTAGGCGACTACGTCTACTTAAAAAATCATTTGAGACTCCGTAAAGCACTTTCTCCAATATGGAAAGGGCCATATAAAGTAATTGCTGTTCACGGGAACAATACCCTTACCATTCTCATTAATAGACGCCATGCTAAACACCATATGGACGAGGTAAAATTAGCTGGTGTTTTTCCCAGTTCCCTTTAGTTAATTTTCTTTTCCTTTACTTATTACTAGGATGAAGGGTTTTTATTAAGCAAATTAGTATTAATTACATACTTACATAGAAATTTTATTTTAGAAATATTTTAACCTTAAGAATTACCTTACCATGATATTTTACACCTTTATATTTTATTTTTTTTTCTTTTTCCCCTTATTATTATTATTAAATTTAATTTAGAGTTATTTATTTTCAGTGTGCCCGCCTTGGCAGCACCGAACTATGTCGAGAAACTATCATCAAGCCCAGGTGTTTACTTTGATTTTATAGGAAACGCTAAAATTATAAATGGACACCTTAGTGTAGTAATCCCAATAGACATTTCCCACATAAAACCACATATCGAAAACATCAATTCAGTATTAGGAACAATCCGGTATCTTTGTAAACAAACGGATGTCATAAGTAACTCACAATGCGAAAATTTACTCGCACCATTGACTACCAGGAATATAGATATAGCAAAAGAATTTTCTTCCTTAACCCACTTACTGGACAATAGGTTAAAACGGGGAGCATGGATAGGAGGAATAGGAACCGCCTTCAAACAAATATTTGGCACCTTAGATGAAAACGATGCAATTAAGTACGATGATGCTATTAATCATTTACAAGATAATCAAAAGGGGCTGGCTAGCTTCATTAATGAATGAACACATATTGGTAACCAAATCTGTAATATCTAAATATAATCAAACTATCTATAAATTAAAATTTAATGAAGATAACCTTAACTGCATTGTCGAAGAGCTCTCTGTAAAATTAAAGAAATTATCTAATATCACTAACGACTTAACGATAATATCTCAAATAAATATAGTAAGGAACAATTTAGAAACTTCTATGCTTACACTATCATTTCAACTTGAGGATATAATTAATGCAATTTTATTTAGTAATGCAAATATTTTACATCCATCAATAATAACACCACAAGAATTATACCGAGAGCTTGCCGACAATTATAAACATCTACCCAATGAATTGGAACTTGCCGTAAGCCTAGATTTAAGTTTAATTCATGTTATTATGAATGTTTCAAAATTAGTTACTTATTTCATGAGTAATAAGATTATGTTTATACTGTTAATTCCTTTAGTAAGTTCAGAAAATTTTTATTTGTATAATAATATCCCATTACCTGTACCCCACAATTTAACTAATTTAGAATTATTTAGTGTTATTATTCCCGACAATAAGTATATTGCTATTACTAAAGATAAGTCCCAATATAGTAATTTTAAATCGCTAGAAGTTTGTAAAAACGTTAATTACCAAAATTATATATGTAAAATAATGAATGTATTTCCAACCACCGCTAACCCTAGTTGTGAAAGCGAACTTTTATCTAAGGTTATAACAAGCTTACCCAAACAGTGTAAAACAGAATTTATCCGCGGCAGCATAGATATTTGGAAACCTTTACTGAATAATAAGTGGTTATTTGTCCAATCTACATCCAATAAACTAACAATAGATTGTATAAATTCAGAACTATCAGAAACTATTATATCAGGAACTGGAATTGTAAATATACCTACCAATTGTAAAGCATACTGTAAAAACACTAGACTACTCCCTGATAGAAATGTATTAAATTTGACTGTACCTATAATTAACTTAGATTTTAACCTAATCAACGATTCTTGTTGTACTTTAAATAAATTTAAAGAAGTAATAAATAATGTTCCTAAAATTAAACTAAATAACTTAGAATCAGAGAATTTTCACTTTTCAAGAATGTCAGATTCCGAAAGTACGGAATTAAATAAGATTATTAATGAACCACATATAATCAAATATGGGGCACATTACTCGACGTTTCTTATTTTTCTTATTATTATTCTGATTTGTTTTGTAATATTTAAGCTTTATAATAAATTAAAGAAAACCGGCAGCATTCACGATCAGATTGACAATTTAAAAGTAACTTTTAAAAATGATGACTCAGAGAAGGTAACAATAGAATCAATTGAACAGGAAAACCCAGAACTTATAAAAAATCCTTGCCCTAAAATACGCCGACAAACTTAAATTCTTCTTTTATTCCCTATTTAAATAAATCCATAAACTTCGAGTAAAACCCGAAGTTTAGTCTCAATGGGGGGAGGTGTTACATCCCTTCTATGTAGGTAATGTTGCTGACAGACACCCTTTGTTTCTGTATCAGCATTCTCAGGCTTGAGCTAGGCGCGCCCGCATCTCGAGCGCGCCAGTCTCCTTCCAATATCCGAGCGTGACGGCTGCCGATTCTAACTCTCTAATTAATCGTGTTTAATTAATTCCTTTTTTTTAAAACCCTAAACGGGAGGCTCGATCTAACAGTACGCTAATATCGCCGGAAAGTGGTCGACCGGGGACTTTCTCGGCTGTATAGTCACGAGCACCAATATGTATACACTTTGACTCTTATTCCATTGCATTAAGAGTTATAATTGTTTAAATATTTTTGCTTGTGACTGTACATAGCAGTTTTGTGTTGACTTAAATTCATCGCATCTATTCCTGCAAGTTGCTCATACGTGATTACTTACCATCTCGGACGGGAAAACTCGTCTACTGCCGCTACCGATTTAAGTTCATACCCTTACTACAAGAACTGGAAACTTGTGCAAATCTAGTAAAAAATGGAATGGAAGAGTCAACTGTACAAAATTTACAGAGACAGACAGTTATGGTTTAAGTGTAATTGTTTAAAACTGTTCTTAACTGAACACAAAGCGTTGTTTAAAAGATAGCATGCACCACTTATGGTATGGAGGTATTTCGAGCGCTTCTCTCTCGCTCTCTCGACGGTACGACGGTAAGGGACGGGTATAACAGCGAAGCGGCACGAATAATCGCGTTTTATATTTATAAAAAAAAATTATAGATATAATAAAAAAAGAACGATCGGTTATAACAGCTCAAGTTATCTATGATCTTTATTTTGATAAATAACTCATAATATCAAATCACTTATTTTAAGAATAAAACTTAGAAAAGAAGATAAAATTACACAAAAATATGTAACTTTGTGAATTTATTCTATCGAGCCAACTTTATCAAATCGTGTTTCCATCGGGTATATTCTACAGAATAAAGCCTTAACAATATTTCATAATTTTGGCAGATTTTAATTTTACTGTTTACTACTTCAAAAATTAATTCTAAGAACGTGTTATGTTAATTTTTCACTAACCTAGCCTTAAAAAGTTAAAACATGAAGTTAGAAACTGTCATGTTCTAACTTTGTTCTTCTTGAACACAAATCTTCGAAAATTGTAAAGATATCAATGAATTTCCTTTTCTAACGAAAACCAGTAGTTGGTGTCAGTACCTTGCAAACGCAAAGTTTATATCAGTCTCTTATTTGACTAATGCCATGTAAGTTGGTCCGGGATTGGGTGAGGGTTAAATACTCCTTCATAGATATCACAATTCCATTTAAAATCTGGGTTCTGCAAATATATTGTAATTTACTAAAACATTTTTTCCCACCAACCCGCATTGGGCCAGCGTGGTGAGTTATGGTCCATTCTTCCCCAGTGCTATTGTCCATATAGAAAAGCCTGTGCCCAGCAGTGGGACGTCAATAGGCTGAAGAAGAAGAAGATTAGGTAATGCGATTGTACGACCTCCGTGGTCGAGTGGTTAGCACGCCGGTTCTGGCGACCCGCCATCTCTGATGTCCCTGGTTTAATTCCCGGTCGGGTCAATTTAGAGAAAAACTGTTTTTCTAAATTGATTACGGTTCTAGGTGTTTTTTCTATGTTTATGTATATCTATCCGTTATATTACCATATTAACGAGTTTCAAAAGAATACTCATCTTGGTCTGGCTAGATGATTGGTGTGAGCGTTAGGTAACCAAAAAAAAATATTTTTTACAATAGTACATATCATAACATAACCCATTACGCTGGCCCAATACGGGTTGGTGGGTTTTAACCTCTGGCATCTTACGACAACAACCAGGACTAACTTAACGTGCCTTCCGAAGCCCGGAGGAGCTCGATAGGCCTTTTTTTTATATGGTGGTCACCTATCCTGGTGACCCGGCATTATGAAAGTTGCTATAACCCTGCGCCATTGAACTCCATTAACTAACCAAAGTATGAATAGAAAAAACAATTGTTTATAAGCGTTCCAAAATTTTCAAACGTCACCTCGCTAATTAAAATGAACATTTCGTATTCGTTGACTTATCAAATCGCTATAAAATAAGGTCGCGTCGACCCGGCTAGTCCGGGGCGGAGTTGTCAACGTGCCGCCCGCTGCCCGTAAAACGTTGGAAAATTAAAACTTTCATCGTTTGATACCCCCCATTAAGAGCTGTAAAGCAAATTACTGCGGAGCGATCGTGGCCCGGCTCACTACCAATGACTCTATTGTTGTTTTTTTTAATGCTGGATACTTAACTTTTGCGCTTCTATTAAGGAGAAGTTGGTGCTCGCGTCTTCGTTTGCGAGGACTACACTATCCGACAGCAACCTGTTACTAGGATAAAAAAGTATCTCTAGTTCAGGACATGGTCTGTCTATGTGCAAAACATCGATATTACGTTCAAAATCGGGACTACAACCGAGCACATGTTTCGGAAGGCACGTTAAAGCATTCCGAAGAATGGACGTGCTCGTAATATTTTCATTTGGTCACCACCAGGAGCCATTGCAAAAGTTTTTCACTTCTTCCTAGTCGGGCACTTTTGAGTTAAGAGTCTTGACAGAGTGGTCGTGGTTAAGAGTGGGACTTGGTAAATGACGGCTCTCGTTATGCGTCTCCATTCGGCGCTATTTGTGGCATTGTTGGAGCAGGCGGTCATAGTAGATTGAGTGAGAGATCTAATGAGGTAAATCCATCTGGTTAGTGAGCGACCACGGGACTTTTTGCCCTCCATTCGGCCTGGAATGCGAGACGCTCCATTGAGTCTTCGATGCTATTTATGTGCCCAGAGAATTTCAGTATTTGAACAGTAGACGATTATCTTTTTTTTTATGAAGCTCCTTTAGGATCAATACATTGGTATGGTGCATCGATTTTTCTTCTCTCGTTTAGTCTCAAGATCCACGTCTCTGCTCCGTAAAGATAAATCGGGAAGATCAAACTTTGCACCAGTCGCCCCTTAGTCGTCTTGGTTATTCTGCCATCTTTCCAGTTTTTTTAAGCCTCTAGAAGGCAGATCGCGTCACAGCACAACGCCTTCGTATCTCGTCTTCACTGCCTCTGGTGTTGATAATGTTGAAGTCCAAGTAGATAAAGCTCTGGACAACATTATAACTTACTCGATCGCAAGCTGCTGCGCCATCCAGCTCCTTTAATCAGTCGATTCTTGATATCTTATTATCTTATTAGTCGATTCTCTTTTGTTATTAAGTTTTAGTTTAATTTAAATACAAATAAAAATTCTCCTCTCACGTTGCAAACGTCGGTAAGCCAAAGAAACAATCTGGGGGTCAAAGTTGCTCGCATCCGTAGGTTTACCCTTGAGACCCTACACGTGATCCCTGGGTGGTGCTAAATGAGTGACACTGACTGAGTGGTAGAGCCGCGCTGCGTTGCAGCACGCATTGGGCCGGCTCGCCCGGCGTAATACCACCCTCTCACGAATATTCGGCGTGAAATAATGGCACTTGGTGCTGTTGTATTTCGTCCGACCAGTGAGGGTACCGGAGGCCCCTCACCCCCCCCCCCCCTCCCCCAATTCCTATTCCTTCCTTAAACCTATTCCTCCCTTAAAGGCCGGCAACGCGTCTGCGATTCCCCTGGTTTTGCGGGTGTCCATGGGCGGCGGTGATTACTCTCCATCAGGTGACCCGCCTGCTCGTTTGCCTCCCTCTTTTATAAAAAAAAAAAAAACCTTACCAACAGGCGAGTAAGCCGTATATCTAATTGCCAGTCGTATAAAAAAAGAACCTTAACAATACAAAGTCTCAGTAACGAGTACTACTTAGTACTTAGATACATTCCAGCGATAACAACGTTAGACATCTAAATTGTTTCACTCACAGCATTACGGCTGTAAAAGCGGCCGACATTGTTTAGAAATAACAAAGGTTTAACGGGTCTGTGTCGCTTAATGATCGGGATAAGTCCCCAAGGCCCGTCACGTGACCGGACTACGCGAGTGACGGATATGTCCCGTCGGCACCATCAGGGGGTTAACGTGACAATTATAGAACAGAGCAAAGTTTTTTGAAAATGCAAATTTCTCGTTAAAATTGAAGTACTACAATTACCCCCCTGGTAATAAGTAGATTCAGTAAAATAACTTGGCAAAGAGGCTTAATATAATTCATAGATAACGCAATAAGGCAACCTTTTGTGATAGGTACTTACTGATTTATTTATTAATTGTTGTATAATTTGGTTTTAGTGCAAAAAATTGTGTTAATTATTTTTCAATCATTACATTCATTCATTCATAATAAATTTGGCTTCAGGGTCGGTAACGCATACCTTTACTGTTTCAACAATGGTTTCAAGTGTCTCTTTGCTGCTGCTGTCGCTTACATCAGTAAGGCCGTATCTCCGTTTACAAGCTAAGTAACATCATAGACTAAAATTCGTCCTTGATAAAACATAATTCCTATTTTTTTTGTGAAGAATACATTTTTCTATTCCTTTTATTTCTTTGACAACGTGTTGTCGCGTCGTACTAACAAGGGTTTAAAGGAGAGGTTGTGACGTTTAATGACCGAGAGATGTTATTCCACCGGCTGTGACGTGACTGGGCTACAAAAGTGACAGTATTTCTAAATAAGGTGAATTTTATTTTATTTTGTAATTTTCAGAAGTTACTTATCAATTAGTACTTTTTTTGAAGTTACATGACTTATACTTTTTTAATATTAAAATAGGACAGGAACTGGCATTATTATAACGTGTGATATCAGTTCCAAAAAAAAAAACAAAACGTAATCAAGTTTAAAACAAAATACAACAACTATAGAAAGACCATAAAACAATTTATCATTCCTTTAGTCCATCAAACCGTCTGGCACCCTTTTAAAGAGAAATCAATTCCTCAAATTCCCACATTAATTGCATCACAATAACGTCTTCCGAATTACGATCGAAATTAAATCGTTTTATTGTGGATTCGTTTCGTTTTAAGTCGCATTTAACGTCAGACATAAAACGTGGCGCGCTGTAAAGCCGCACTGCCTTCCCGCCAAATTGCCCCGAAACGGAGACGCGGCCATACTTATTTTATGTGGTAATTGTCAGTTGTGTAGGACAGTGCGTAAACCTGTGGCAGTTAACCCGGATGAATAAGCAAGCGCCGAACGTTGGGGCGTGATTACGGCATTCTTTTTTGTACGTACGTCTGGAGAAACTACTCTTCTTCTTCCAGCAAATCAAACTTCTCTGAACTGTCAAATTTCTCCAATTGACATCGATTTTTATACTTACCTAGTAATAGGTCGCTGGCAGCACGTAGATATGATCGGCACAGAACAGAGGGGACTGGCACATATTAAAGTAGGTCAATACCCAGCAACCGTGTTGCATAGCGGTAAAAGAATACCCCCCCCCCCCCTCTCCCTTGGGTGTCGTAAACGGCGACTAACGGACTAAATACTGCACACACACCCAACAGTATAAAGCGGCGATGGGCTTACCTCTTGTCACACTAAGCATACGTGCAGTCGCTATGTAGAGGACTGCTTCTGCTGTCCTCATTGCCTAGTCTGACTAACCCTTCGGGGATAATAGTCGTGATTATGTGTACGTATGTAGCTATGTAATTCCCAGCAGTTCCTGGTTGCTGGCTGATATAATGATGATGAGTGATGACCCTCAAAGCGCTGATTGATGTCTTATTGTATTTGGTTTGGTAGCGTAGTCAAACAACCCCGTCAGGAATACAACTAAATAAACAATAAAACAAACGGTATCGAAATAATCAAGATCCATCGGTTGCATGTTGCAGTGCCGCAGAGCACACAGTCTTGGCAGCCAGTAATTTGCTCAAACAAGACGTCTTGTCGCGTCTCCGTTATGCTTTGCAGAGCTTAATACTCTGTACTACGTGTAATCCAGTATTCCGTAAAGTGCATGTGTGCTTGCGTTTCACCTATCTATAACAATGTTATAAACCTTGATTTGACTTCAGCAGACTAAGCAGGGCTAACTTTCAATCAACCAATTCGTTGAACGATGAGAAAACTTGGTTCTATCATCGACTGTCCTAGGCAGGCGGCCTTTGATGAATAGGCCAGCCGTTCAGGCAACCAACTTGCTGATGAAACGAGACGGCTGGATATGTACATATAAATAAAGAAGGCCCCTCCTGTAGCTATGTTCTGCCACAATACTTTCTGTAAAATTTATTATAAACCACATACCTTTATAAACAACCACACTTACCTACACATCCATAAAGAGTAAGTAAATGCTAGAGTTAATGATAATGTTGGAACTAACGACGGAAATATGCATGAGAACATGCATCAGCTATCTGTGCCATGCAGCAGTTAGTAGTTTTATGAGAGTAATGCGAGTAATATGGTGTTTGTTTAGATTTGAAGCCTAATTATAGTTTGATACATCGTGTTACAATAATAATTGTCAAATAAACCCACGACAAGTATGAAAAATTCAAGAGTAGATTAAGCAAGTAATGGGATACATTGTTGGCAATCGGAAAACTGTAGTCTCGGCCTACCAATTCAGGAAGTGATCTACGTAATTACTATGATAGTAATTACGTAGATCACTTTCCTGATTGGGTCTTTGAACCACCAGGGTTCCCTACATGAAATCGAAAGTTTTCACGCCGAACACGATGCGTCGAATGGTCAACAAACCGATTGTACGCCACATCGACTGTCGTGTCGCCAAATCGAATGGCTCAATCTCGAACGATTACTGTATCGATTGGTTATCACTGCGAATGTCTTGACATCGATCGAAAGGTTGTGATATGTGATTTTAATTAATCATGACGGCGAAAAAATAAATAAATAGGCAGGTATAAATAGATAAAATTAATTATATCTATGTCCACGCGTTTTATAAGCACGCAATAACATGACATATTTTTAATTACTCACATTTAACGTAGATAGTATTTTTACAGTTGTTTTATTCCGTGTTAGGAAATCCATTACAAAGAAAGAGAAATATTATATATACTCGTATAAACTTACCTAATTATTAGTATTTACGCAGTCATGATTAATCCATATCAAAAACTTTCCATCGATCGTTCGTCATGGAGCCAGGAGGAGGTCATGGAGGATTACGCGACATCCGATGTGGCGTACAATCGGTTTGATGGCCATTCGACGCACCGTGTTCGCTGTCGCGACATTCGGTGTGACAACTTTCGATTTCGTGTAGGGAACCCGAACCACCAACCCACATTGAGCCAGCGTAGTGGATTGTGGCATCTCCTCATGTGCTGTTGGCCATGTGGTAAGGCCTGTGGCCAGCAGTGACCAGTGAGTGAGACGTTTATTAGACTGATGAAGTTTCACTGCTACGGTTGTCGAGTGGTTAGCACTAGATCGGCGTCGCGCCATCACTGAGGTCCCGGGTTCAATTCCCGGTCGGGTCAATTTAGAGAAAAACTGTTTTTCTAAATTGAATTCGGGTCTGAGTGTTCTTTCTATGTTTATGTATATTTATCCGTTATCTTAACATATTAACGAGTTTCAATAGAATACTTATCTTGGTCTAGATAATTGGTGAGAGCGTAAACAAATTTATTATTATTATTGTTTTCTGAGGTTTAAGCGAGCACTACCTACACATTGAAATGAAACACTTTTTTACGGATTAACTCGCGTTTAATTTACTATTTACATAGTTTTTATATTATCCTGACCTTTCGAACCCTTTACAGGGTCCGTGGTCACAGGGAGACTGAGGTGTTGGTCGTCTCATAGTTAAAAGTAATAATAATATATAAAACAGGATAATATTTATTAATATGGCAAATAAGAGGAAAAAACGAAACTGGAATTGACACAATATTGGAAGATAGTCTTATTTCACTCCTGTTTCGTCGAATACTTCACTTTCAAAAAGAGCAGCATTTATGTCAGTTAGAAAAAGATGTTTATTGCGTGCCTCAAGTATGCAGTTTTCATTTGCAAAGGCTCACGTCGTATAGCGGTGGTATTGAGGTAATTCCGCGCCACCCGCGGGCCATCGTCTCAATATACCCTCGCTACGTCAATGGCTCTCTATAAAGCTCCTTGGGAAATACGTAAAGTAGTCCGTAGATGACATTGAGTAATCTTCCAATTGTTTGCTTTTTATAAATATACGACTGCCATCTTACGACAACAATCAGGGGCCCTACTGTTACCTCTTAGTATTTGAAGTACCGGGTTCGATTCCCGGTCGGGTCAATTTAGAAATATTTTTCAAATTGATTTCGGGTCTGGGTGGTTTTATGTATCATAAGTACCTATATTTATCCGTTATCTAACCGATAACAACAAGTTTCAAAAGAAGCTTTATTAGGGCAAAACTATTGGTGTGAGAGTCGAAAAGTATTTTTTTATTCTACGGGACCATGAGCACATGACTAAAGAAACGGAACAGAGACAAAGCTTCACACAACCGCGCCCCCGTCGCGAGTCAACTACTACAAGCATAAAGCGTATGTGTGCGTGTCCACTACCCGCTGCGTCGCGTATGCGCCGCCACAGGATAAAACCGTCTTACCACAGTATTTGCGCTCGCTTGGCCAGTGGACAAACGGAGAGACTCGCGACGGCGCGTTGTATGAAGCTTTGTCTCTGTTCCGTTTCTTTCTTTACTCATGTGCCATGAGCAAGCACCAACATATGCAGGCGCGTAAATACATACATAAAAAAACGACTATTATCCCGAAGGGTTATTAGCCAGAGACTAGGCAATGAGGACAGCACAAGCAGCCTCTACCATAGTCCACTTTTTACCAAAGAGCGACTGCACATGTGCTTAGCGTGACAGGTGGTGAGCCACCGCTCTATGATGTTGGATGTATGTGCAGACTTTAGTCCGTTAGTCGCCTTTTACGACACCCAAGGGAAGAGAGGGGGTGGTAGTATTCTTTTACCGCTACACGACACGGTTGTCTTATTTTATATATCTGTGTGTAGGCGCAGTGGGCGTATCATAGCGTTTCGCTAAACTAGAAAGGGATGAAAACTCCGCTTTCACATAACAATACTACATAATGTAATAAAGCCTGCAACATTGCCAAAGGAGCGCACCTTTGTATGCAATGTAAAGGAACGGGCAACATACAATTGCGAGTAATAATCTTTTTAAAAGTACCACTCAAAACTGAGCCCTAAATCCTCGGCAGAAGGTGCATAGGTAGGAAGCCAGGTCTGCTCTCGTATAACTACATTATTCACAGGTCCCGAGATTCGGAGCTACATTGTTAGCTTCGGCAAGAGTTAGTTATTTACACTTTAATTTGATACCGGGCTTTATCAATTGTGTGATTGAAATTGGGAGCAATCCGGTAACGAAGAGATCGCGTTAGCTTTGCTTGAAATAAGTTTCACGGACTTATGTAAGTAAATCTTGGATTTGACACTGGGGTTAGACAAAGAAAAAAAAGTACGGTATATAAACTGTAGTATTAGTCTGTCTTTAGTCCGTTGGTATAAAAACTAACGGACTAAAGATTGCACATACATCCTACAGCATAGAGCGGCGATGGGCTCACCACCTGTCACGCTAAGCACATCCTTTACGATCAGAGAGCTGAATGTAAGTTTGTAAATGTGCAAACGTTACTATCGCGTTTGAGTTAGGTTTTGACAGATAGATCTTAGTGCCAAGTAAATAAGATCGAGAATCAAAACTCTTAACACAAACGCGATAGTAACGTTTGCACATTCACAAACTTACACTCAGAGTGTACACACGGCGTCAGATCAACCTACCCTATACTGTCAAATTTCTCCTTACATCCAAACAATAAAGTTCAAAATTGATTATAGAAATTTGACAGTTTTGGGTAAGTTGATCTGACGCCTTGGGTACAAGGTCTAAGCAGCAAGACGTCCAATAGCGCGAAACGTCTAATGAGCAGTAAGCCATATTAGGAAAAGGTCCATGTAGCAAAACGTCCAACTCTCAGATGGTCTGTATAGCAGAACGTCTATTTCGCAAATCGTTACATTCTCAAGATGTCTGGATACCCACGCACATAAAGTTCTAGGCAGAGGACTTCTTTTGCGGACCTCATTGCCTAGTCTCTGACTAACCCTTTGGGGAACAGTCGTGTTTTTTGTATGTATGTATAAACTGTCTCACTCATGTGCTGGTGGCTCCACATTAGTGCCGTGAAGCTCCGTAAACAAGCGTGAACGTGAACGTGGACGGTTTTCAAAGGGTTCGCGCGGCGTTCACGCGTACAAATCCACATTCACGGCCCCATGCCAGTTTACCAAAGAGGAAATTAATCAGTTACTCCAGATTATACTTTGATCGGTTACGATGTATTTCAGTCATGCACCATCTTCTTTTTTTCCAACGCTTTCTAATAATGTTTTGGACTTGTAAATAGAATGTTGCCACAGCAAACAAAGTTATTGCAGCAGCAGCTTCTACGTCTATTTCGCGGCGGGTTTCATGAACGACTGTGAGCATCCCGTGAACGGCACTAATGTCACAGTATAATTATGAGCTAAATATTTATACTGTGCTAATGTGGAGCCGCTATGCAACGTATCATCGAAATTATGTCATCGCTACAGTTGATGGGAGTTTGGCTTAATCAACGCGCTTTCCAAGTGCGATTCTGTGATATAAAACCGGGCTATGCATCGACAAATACAAAACATACTTTGCCCGCGACCTGCGAATTAACCGGACCTTCCGATCACTTGGACACTCGGCCGCCGATTAGGCTGACAGGAACAGGATTACCACATCTCATTATGTATCAGATAGTTGGGGTATTCCTCGAAACGCACCCATTTTGAAACGCACCAGACCAAGCGCACCTAAACTATTCCTCCAAGCGCACCCGTTGGGCGCGCTTCAGAAAAGGTAATTAAAATATTATATTTTTATTCCTCGAAGCGCACCAACGGTAAGAAATAGAGAGGAGCTTAAAAGATTCGTAGTATTGATGTCGATAGAAACTAGGACTAGGTGCTTAAGCAACTTACTACGTCAATAATAAATTGAATCATGACAGTCATATTGATCTAAAAGTACCAGGGAGACATAAATGAAAAGAGGGAGATAGGCGCCTTAGCGATCTTACTTACCATTAACTATATAAAAAAAGAACGAATAGGACTAGGTGCTGCAACTTACTATGTCATTAATAAATTGAATCATGACAGTTATTTTGAACTTAAAAGGACGGTAGTACTATTACTTATTCTGTGCTAAAAGTACCAGGGTAACATAAATGAAAAGAGGTAGATACTCTAAAAATAAACGTACGTTATTCGTTATCGATATTTTCTGTTAGTTACTACATCTCCTTCCACATTTTATCTGCTAGTGCGCTTCGAGGAATAAAGAAGCACGCTTATTCTGAAGCGCTTGGAGGAATAGTTTAGGTGCGCTTGGTCTGATGCGCTTCAAAATGGGTGCGCTTCAGTTAGATCATACGTTTAATTTTTGTAAAGTAAAATTCTGGCATTGTTATTGTTGAGTCAGTTATCGGATGAAGGTATTTTATTAGAAAATATCTCACTGTTTAAACAAATTTTGAATACCTGATTACAAATGGAGGAAATGCAATTAACACACTTAAAGGAAAATCTTTCATTTTGTATTCCGACTAGAACATGAAACTTTACTCAGCACACTATACGGGACTTTCCTTTGTTAGGGACTTACTGTTTTATACACAAACACACACACGCACACACATATTTGACTCTAGCCTGGTTGCTAATTTATCACCACTGTAACTTGTCAACTCTTATTTAAAGTTTGGATTTTAATTGAACTTTTTAGATTTTAATTTTCGTTTTTTAAAATGTTTTGTTAATTTTAAGTTTGAGTTTATGTAATTTTATCATATAGGTTTTTGTTTAAATTTAAATCAATGTTTTGTTAGTAACGTCACGTCTCGTCACCAGTAACAATGCGTTGCATGAATGTTGGGTCGGAATTAACTTCTTCTAGCATGTTCTCAGCGACTCTTATGCGATTGAGTTTTTGGAGAAAATTCAGGTCTTTTGGGACTAGCCGAGCGGCAACATGTTTCATACATCATCATCATCATCATTATCAGCCTATATTCGACGTAGGGCTCTCCAAGAACACACCACTGAGCACGATCCGCGGCCACTCTCATCCAGCTCTTGCCAGCCACCTTGCGAAGATCGTCGCTCTACCTTATCTGGGGGCGTCCTACGCTACGCTTGCCGATACGCGGTCTCCACTTCAGAACTCGTCTACCCCAACGGTCATTGGTTCTGCGATTGATATGGCCGGCCCACTGCCACTTCAGCTTGCTAATCCGGTGGGCTATGTCGATTACCTTGGTTCTCTGCCGGATCACCTCGTTTCGAATCCAATCCCTCAGAGAAACTCTGAGCATAGCCCTTTCCATAACCCGCTGAGCGACTTTAAACTTGTGAACCAGCCCTACCGTCAGTGTCCACGTTTTAGCTTCGTATGTCATGACGGGTAGGACGCACTGATTGAAGACTTTTGTCTTTAGACATTGCGGAATTGGCGACGTAAAGACCCGACGTAATTTTTCATACGCAGCCCAGTTTCTACCCATCTGTAAAATTTGCCCGAGATAGACATATTCCTTAACAACTTCGAGAGCACTGCCTTGTATTGCAATCGGTTCCGGGACGACATGTTCGTTGAACATAACCTTGGTTGTGCCCAAGTTCATCCGCAGACCGATGCGTCGAGAAGAATCGGCTAGGCCGTTCAGCATGTGTTGTAGCTCCTGCAACGTTTCGGCCATGATGACGATGTCGTCTGCAAATCAAGAGTGAGATGTATTCGCCGTTGGTGTTGATGCCTCGTCCTTTCCAGTCCAGCGTTTTAAACATATCCTCTAAGGCATTTGTGAATAGTTTTGGGGATATCACATCCCTCTGTCTCACACCTCGATGTAAGTGGATATGTTTTGTCTGCTGGTTCTGTACTTGGACAGCCATGGTGGCGGCATTGTAGAGACACCTTAATACTTGGATATATCGTCAATCAACTTGGCATCACTGCAGGGATTTAAGAACAGCCCAGGTCTCGATAGAGTCAAATGTCTTCTCATAGTCCACAAATGCAAGACACAGGGGACGATTTTACTCTTCGGCCTTCTGTATAATCTGCGCACTGTCAAAATGTGGTATATGGTGCCGTGTCCTCCTCGAAACCCGGCCTGCTCCGGGAGCTGAAATTCGTCGAGACTTCGCGCAAGGCGGTTTGTGATGACTCTTGAAAACAGCTTGTAGACGTGGCTCAGAAGCGAAATGGGTCGGTAGTTCTTCAGAAGGGTCTTGTCTCATTTTTTGAAGAATAACACGACGACACTCCTACTCCAAGCCTCCGGAGTTCTCCCATCATAGAGAATGGTGTTAAAGATGTATTGGAGCTCCTTTAACACAGGTTTACCGCCTGCTTTCAGGAGCTCAGATGTAACACCGTCTTCACCTGGAGCTTTTTCGTTTTTAAGCTGTCCAAGAGCCAACTCAATTTCACCTAGGCTGATTTCTGGCAAGTCTTCGGTAAAGTGGCGGGTCAACGTGGCTCTGGTTTCCTCATTTTCGGGATCAAGTTGAGATGCATGGGAGGCGTATAGCTGGCTATAGCAGTTTTCTATTTCCGAAAGGACATCTGGCTTCGAAGCAACGACTGCTCCGCTGGCCGTAGTCAACTTCCGTCAGGTGGCTTCTACCAAGAGACTGGAAAAACACTTTAGACCCCCGATTCTGCTCAATTACTCGTTTAATCGAGCGTGTATTGGAGCATCGGAGGTCATATCACACCATTTTGCCAATCTTCTTGTTGAGGGCCCGTTGTTCGGACGAAGTGACAGGTGGATCTTCGCGCCGTCTCTTCATAAGCCTGAGCGTTTCTTCCGAAAACTTTAACTTTCTGCCTTTATGCTGAACTTCGCATAATCTCAAACCTTCCTCCCTAAGGATTTCAGACACGTTTTCGAGAGCCTGGTCAACGTCTACAGCATTTCTGGTTTCCACGGCAGCGAATCGGTTCTCGAGGTTTGACTGGAACGTTTCAGATCCCATGATGGTTTGGAGCAGATTAGTACGGAGCCTGGACTTCATCAAGCGAACGCCTTCAAGCTTAAAGTGGATATTCAGAGAGCCTCGTACAAGTCGGTGGTCACTGCCGGTATTAAACCTGTTGATCCCTGAGACGTCTCTGAATATGTGCTTCTTATCCGCCATGATGAAGTCGATCTCATTTTTTGTCATAGTATCGGGGCTCCGCCATGTCCACTTCCGTTGGGGCTGTTTCTCAAGAACGAAGAGAACGAATTCATCAAGAAAAGTCAGAACGAACGAATAGAACGAATTCATCAAGAAAAGTCCCTCCCGCTCGAGAAAGTTGACAAGCATCTGCCCCCTATGATTCCTGCTTCCAAAACCATAAGATCCTACTACCGATTCGTCGCGATGCTGTACTCCCACTTTAGCGTTGAAGTTCCCCAGGACACCGTTGTAGTGGGGTTTGGTGGTGAAGTGTAAGGCCTTGGATATGTCTCCAAACATATCTTCCACTTCTTCGTCCGAGTGTGTTAAGGTCAGTGCGAAAACCTGCACAACCTTGAGGCAATACCTCTCGGTTAGCCTAATTACGAGGTAGGCAACCCTGCTTGACACACTCGACACTTCCACAACGTTGTCACAGAGGGCTTTATTTACCAAGAATCCTACGCCACCTTGGGATAGCTGGTCTCCCTCTCGGAAGTACATGAGGTGACTCGATCTAAGGGTTACAGTGTCCTCCCTCTCTCTTCGGACTTCACATAACCCAAGGATATGCCACCTAATCCTCCCGAGTTTCTCTTCGAGTTGCGCCAGGTGCTCGTCTAGCCGTAGCGTGCGTGTTTCATACCCAAGTGATTATTTAAAATGATACGGATCGACTCGTGAGACACAGCAAGTTCAGCGGCTATCTCTCTAAAACTTGAATGAGGATTTTCAGTCACCATTTCCTTCACAGTTGCTATGTTAACTTCAGTTGAAGACGTTGATGGTCTACCAGAGCGAAGCAAATCTTCCATCACATCTCCCAAGTAGCATATCAAGCTGTATAAAAGCTGTATTTGAACTTATTTTTATACTTACAGCTGCATATTGAGGCTGTAAAAAGGCTGTATAAGCGATTATACAGACCTTATTAGCTCAAAAAGGGCCCATATTATTAAGCTTTGCGCGTTAGTATAGCTGTATAGTAGCTGTAGAAGCAAAGCAGAAGCTGTTTAGTAGCTGTTTAAGAGATGTTAATCGGTGTAAAGAAAAGCAACAACACTCCAAATAATATTTTATAAGGATAAAAGTTTAAAATATGAGTTATAAGTGAATTAGAAAATTATGAAAATAAAAGAGAAACATGTCGTACAAGAATAATACAATAATTATGACGCATGATGTTCATATTTCAAAGTGCAATCCCAAGTATTGATAAATCTTAGGAATCTGATGGTGTTAATTGGTAAAACAAAGTGCAAATCCAATTTTATTGTCAATGTGTGGTTGGTTATTGGCAATATTTTAACGCGCCAGTAAAACTATAAAAAAACATAAAGAAGATTATTAAACACGGGTAAGTTAGTGTTTGTTATTAAGGTTATAATATATATTATATTTAAAATAATAGATTGTAGGACACACCGACAACATTTTGTAGCTGATAATCATGAAACGGTTCAAACTATTAACAAACATTGGTTTAATTATATTTGAATATCTTTTTTCATTCGTTCTAAAATGGCGACATTTTGTTATACAGCTTAGATAATATTAGGAGGGTACTAAAGTCTTACTAGCTGTACTACGGCGGATATGGATTGCATAATACATCTCTTAGTTTTTAACCAGCTTTATTAGTGTTTTTTTTATTATTTAGGCTGTATATGAGTTCTGAGTAGAGAAATTATAATACTGTTTAGAGATCCGTGTAAGAATTGATTATCCCTGAGTTTTATTTTAAAAATTGAACAATGAAATGTATTTAATTGAATTTAAAGTGGTAATAAAAATTAAAATATAATATTTAATTTATTCTACGATTGGTTCCAGATTGTTAATCAACAAGAGAAATCATTAACTTCACCTACTGCAACAATATTCACACAGATACTTCCAGAAGTGACAACTGCTGAAAAATATGTTATTCAATATATAGACTAGTGCGAGCTGGCAACAATTTCTGTCGACCCCCATCGTAATGAGTTTGAATCTCAAACCCCTTTTCAAACCCAGAAGATCACGAAGTAAATCAAATAGAAAATTATCTAAAATAAATTTTAGATAATCAAAATAATATATTAGACAAACAATAAATGTTCTTGCAGACAATCAAAATAATATTTAATCAAATAAAACATGTTATTGCAACAGTTACTTTCTTTTTCACATTTTCTATATATATCCCATTTTTAATTAAGTGTTCCATTTCGTACACAAAATCATCTAAATATTGGTCTATTTGTTTGGTTTTCCAACACCAAAATAAATTCCAATTACAAACGGCTTAATACCTAGTCTTTCAAATATAGTGGACAAAATTGGCCAAAACTCTTAATTTGAGCTTCTACATATTGGGAGACCCTCAAAATTGAAATTTAAAGTAATTTTAGTTGGAACATTATTCAACCTTGTTCAATCGTTTTGATAAGTATTTGTTTGATAGTACCTAAAATAGTTCTAGCGTCATGTGGCGCTAAATCGTTTAAAGCTATTTGAGTTTTTTTTTAACCCACAACGGGTTAGCGCTTGGCCTTTATCTTACCTGATAGTAAGTGATGATAAGGCCGAAGATCGAAGCGCGCTTCACCCGGAATCCTCAACCACTGAGGAACTGGCTATCTTATCTCAAACTGTCTGAACACAACAATGCTATAAACATCGTTGTTATGTCAACAGACTTAGATAAGATGGTGGTAGCTAGCCAGGCGGACTTAACAGCCCTACCACCAACCAAACCGAGCACACAAAGATGTACACCCCGCGGGGAATCGAACCCGGGACCTCTTGGTCTAAAACCGGTGGCTTAGCCACTAGACCACAGAGCCGATGAAATAAATATATATTTCTTTCTGTAGCCCATTCTTTTATTCACTGGCGAAACTACATATTTTTTGAAAAATTCGTCATCATCATTATTACGTTGTTAATCAGGTTCCAAAGTTTTAACTAAATTCAAATATTCGACACCAATTATTGTTTTTCCTACAGAACCTTCGTTGGACGTCGATGTAAAGTGGGCTAAAGCTGTACTATTGATGTAGTTTATTTTTTTAGTTTTAAAGCACTCTTGTAGACAGTTGTTTTAAAACCACTGTATTCACAAGAGTGCCTAATTACGCTATAAGATTAAGTTTTATAATGGAGGTTGCATACACCATTGTACAGAAACAAGTATCGAGTGATACCATAATAACGCTTAGTTCAGTAGTAAGTAAGTGATCACATACAAAAACCAGCCTCTATACAGCTTTAACGATAAAGCTAGCTTAAAGTGTCACAAAACTCTTAAAGTTCTATAGCAGAGTTTTAATAATCTGTTTTAAAACCTTAAGATTCCGCAGATCCCTTAAAACTAATTTTATACAGCTTGAGCTGTATAATAACTCAAATATCTCTCTCATAAATATAAAAGTATCTTTTGACACTCTTGTACGTCTTTTAAGGGACCTTAAGTTCTAAATGAGCTGGTAAATTAATGTTGTAAACGCTTGTGTGCTGCTTGGGCTTGACCGCTTTTGAACGCTTTGTACCACTCATAAGCACGTGTTTTTGATAAAGTCGATTCACCGTAAGCCTTCTGTAACATTTTCAGTGACTCCAAACACGAAACTCCATTGGCGACGCAAAATTTAAGACAAACTCTTTGTTCGATGTTTTTATCTAATACACACTAGATATAAAGTAACTAAAAACAGCACTGTATTTAATCTAAATAACAGATGCAACTCAAACTCCGCGCCTAAATGAATAACAGTTGTGCCAATCTAACAACAAAAAAAAACAAAAATTGAATTTGAAATCATAAACAAATCATCCGTTCCCGAAACTTTTTTGACATAATGTATGTGCAGTTTTAGTCCGTTAGTAATAACTCGCACATTATGTTATTTTAATAATAAAATAATAGTTATCTTCAAAATAAATTGCCAATACTTATAAGAATATAATGCATTCAGAAGCTTAAGTCGGCACAAACGCAGATAGCAGACAAACTAATCCATATAAGCAGATCTTAACCACGGATCTTAACGAACTAAATGTTATCGACGCATCTTTGCAACATCAAAGGCTGGCTAAATATCAATGAGAGCATTACGCTGTAACCTTAGTGGTTAGGATCACATTAGAAAGCCCGTGTCCCACGGCACCACGTGGCGCATCCCACTATCAGGACAATAGATCGGGAGCGATGCGGCGATACTATCTGTGCGTCTTTGAGATCTTCTGCGTTAGGTTCAAAGCATAAGAAACGCGCGTTATAACGCTATCAGTGGAAACTTGTTAACGACCTTTCTGTTTTATACCTATGTCTTTATGTATTGCTTGAGTCAATAGTCTATTAATTTTAGTTAGTGATACATTTTGCCATAGAACAATATCGAGTAGGTAAATAAAAGCAAAGCTATCAGCTAAAATAATTAATGAAGCTACTCTGAAGTAGTTAGTTATGATGATAGATATAGATGATTTAAATAGATATTGTTATGTCTATGATTTGAAGTGAGTTTTATGAACAGTTAATAAAAAAGTTAAATATGAAAAGGATAACATTATAATTAAACAGAGTTATAACACAAGCCCTAAACGAAGCAAATTCAAAGCTGTTAATCATTATAAGAATACAGTGAAATAAAGTAGACTTCATTGTTAACAATATATAAAGGAAACTATAAAAACATTTTCATTTTATAAAGGTGCCATTACTGGGAACAGATCTTCCCACATGAACAACAGCACATAAAGCCATTGGGCCATAACCCACCACACTGGTCCAATGCGATTTGAAAGTTTTAAGGCTAGGTGTTAGTAAAAATTTACAAAACACGTTTTTAAAATGAATGTTTGAATTCGCAGATTTTATTTTTAGTTTATCCGTAAAATTAAAATCTGCGAAAATTATGAAATATTGTTGAGATTTTATTCTGTGAAATATACCCGATGGAAACACGGTTTGATAAAGTTGGCTCGATAGAATAAATTCACAAAGTTACATATTTTTGTGTCATTTTATCTTCTTTTCTAAGATTTGATATTGTGAGTCATTTACCAAAATAAAGTTCATAGATAACTTGACGTATTATAACCGACCGTTCTTTTTATTATATCTATCAGTTTTTAAAAATATAAAACGCACCTATTCGCGCCGCTTTGCTGTTATACACGTCCTTTACCGTCATACCGTCGAGAGAGCGAGAGAGAAGCGCTCTAAATACCTGGCCTTAAAAATAAATTGACTTCACAATCTTATACCTTACACCGCACCACAAAGTACAAGGGCCTGGCTTACCAGCCTCCACCGACAATGCATTTAGCTGCAAGCGAAAAATCCTTCATTGTTCTCAAACAAATTACTCGCACAGAATAATGGTACTGTAAGGAGTTCCGACTGAAATATTGCCGCGATCCAGTCTTGACCTAAGTTTCCGATGAATAATAAATACTTAGCCGGCTCGGTCTCACCACTGCATAGTTAAATACCTCTAACTTCTCTTATTAATGAGGCTGTATAGTTTTGCGATTGTGTTCTGCTTGTGTAGGTAGGTATTTTTCTTCTCGAATTTAGCTATTGCTAGGATAATTTCACTACTTTAGTAACAAAAATATAGATTACGGTTTCACCCGCGTGGTTCCCGTTCCCGTGGGAATATCGGGATAAAAGTATCCTATGTTAATCCAGGTTATAAACTATCTGTATGCCGGATTTCATCCAAATCCATTCACTAGTTTTTACGTGAAAGAGTAACAAACATCCATCCATACTTACAAACTTCCGCGTTTATAATATTAGTAGGATTATCTAAAATTAACGAATTAATCAGTACATGTTATATGTTTCATAGTTACCAGTACTTTATCTTACAATCATATTTACATGTTAAAAGTTTAATTATAAAGCAATTAAGTTGTGATTTCACTATGAATATGCCATTATCTTAGACAAGGACTTGTTACGCTTATCCCAACGTTATCATAACACGATAACTCAAGGGCCTTAGGCCGTAATATCCTCATTATCATAACCTAATTTAGGTTAATAAAATCCTAAATTATACATAACAGATTTATCATAAGCTCCAAATTTAATCTACATTCTTGAACAGGGATACCTATTACAAAAATCGACACATCCAAATTCGTTTTTGTGAACATGTGAACATGGTGGCGGCAGCGCCGGGGGCGGCGCGCGTCTTTCACTCTTCTGGGTATTACTATTTATAATTACTAGCGGCCGCTCGCGGTTTCACCTGCGTGGAACCATTCCACCTTGCTCCCGTTCCCGTAGGAGAATCGGGATAAAAAGTATCCTGTGTTAATCCAGGCTATAAACTATCTGAACGCCTAATTTCATCTAAATCAATTCAGTAGTTTTTACGTGAAAGAGTAACAAACATCCATCCATACTTACAAACTTTTGCGTTTGTCAGACAGTTGGTCAGACCACCTGGTCGGGGACCGGCCTCGCGCACGTTTCCCACCACAATGAGCTTTTCCAAGCTACTGTCGCCACGTCTGGCTATATGGCCAAAATAGCCCAGTATATTTACTGCAATAGTAGGGTATTAATGATTTACGGGCTAAAAGAGAGACTATTTAAATTATGCACACAGAACACGCCCGTTTATAAGAAGGGATAGGCAGCCCGTTGCGTTGCATGATATGTTACGAACCTGAGACACTTCTTTTGATTCACTTTATCTCATAAATTATTTCTTCATAAACCATGTCGGGTAACGGTGAAAGGATACTACCACCCCCTCTTTTCCCTTGGGGGTCATAAAAGGCGACTAACGGTCTAACGAACTAAAGACTGCAGATACATCCAACAGCATGTAGCGGCGATGGGCTCACCACCGGTCACGCTGAGCACATGTGCAGCCGCTATTTGGTGAAAGGTGGACTATGGAAGAGGACTGCTTTTGCTGTTGCCTAGTCTCTAGTGATTATTATGTATGTATAATTATGTTATTTCTTCATACATGCTTATGTCGGTTCTTGTATTACATTTAATTGTTATCCTAACCATAGCACGAGCAATACTGCAGAAAGCTGCCATATTGAAAAGGCAGTTAACCAACATTATAATTTCCAAAAACCCTGCAACAAGTATCCGCAAAGCGATAATGAGTGTGTAACACACTCATGCTAGAGACGCACCCTTAATTTTTATTCGTTTTAATGAAATTAAGGTGAGTTCCACGCATGAAATTGAACAAATTTCTAAAAAAAAAAAAATTCGACCTCCCTTACTCTTGTCGTCAGCTGATCGGACTGTTTTGTATGGGAGGTCGAAATTTTTTTGTTATTTTTGCACATAGGTTTCTTGGGGAAAGTTGTTCAGTTTTATGGGTGGAACATAGGTGTTTAATTTTTTATGTTATTTGCGTGAATAAGACTCAAATTTAAATATAAGGTGTATTGAAATGGTGAAAATACCCACCTAATATCTTTGAGCAAGATAGCATAAAAGCACAAGGATTCAATTCACGCTACTACACAGGCACAAACATAAAAATTTCGTAAAACGATTTTCGTAATACACCTTCAGACTGTAATTACGTACTCTGTTTCATAACGAGTATAAGTGGAATAGCGCTCGATTTGTGGTAAATTATATTATTTAAACGCTGGGCATCTCCATTCAAATAATATAGTGATTATGGACCAGGAATTTAAACTTACCTTGATTACCTGTGTTAATTCTTGTCTATTTACTCGTATTTTGTAATACCGTGAGATTAAAGTAACTTTAATTGTTATTCATGTATGACTTTAGCTTGTCCTATCCATATAAATAAATAGATTAAGTGATTTTCTAAGATGATTAATATTATTTAATATTTTCTAGAATGATTATTTTTCTATCGCGTCTAGTTTTAAGACAGTCAACGTATGATCGAAGCTTCGCCAACATTTATAAGGATATTCTTTAAAAAAAAGTACCTACAACAGAAGAATTGAAAACCTGAGTGGTAGAGCCAGGATGCGTTGCAGCACGATGAGTTGGGCCGGTTAATTAGCTCAGCGCCCTGAAACAATGGCACTCCTCGCTGTTGTGTTTTGTCCGGTGAGTGAAAGAACCGAAGGCCCCTCTCCCGCCTCTCTCTCTCCCACGATTCCTACTTCCTTAAAGGTCCTCTTTCCCGTAGGCCGGCAACGCATCTGTGCGACTGTTTTTGTTTTGCGGGTATCCATGGGCAGCGGTGATTACTTCCCATCAGGTGACGCGCCAGCTCGTTGCCTCCTTTTCATTTTAAAATAAAAACCTTATTTTCGAAGTTGGTCAAAAACAGTAACTACGCCAATTACTCATAATGTTTATGCTTCTTTCGTCCCACTGAGATTTGTCTCACATAAAAAAATCCTGGCTCGTCCCAAACAATATGCTTCCTTCGTCCCAAAATATTATTTTAATATTTTTAATAAAGCGAGAATACAGTCGCTTTGTCCTATTTTATATTCCTTTTACGGCTCATATTTTTTTAAATCTTATTGTATGTACAATCAACAATTTTTTTGACTTTACTTTTAACTATCTACTTGTAATTTGGGACGAAGCACAACTTCAATAGTGATATGGACCAAGCTAAGAATTTTTTGGAATGTAGGACAAAACTTCGGGACGAACAAAGCATAAATCCAGTATTGAAACATATTCAGTAGGAGGACTCGAGCCATCACTCAAGCGCATACGCGATATTATCGCACCACTCCCATACTTACAAGCGACGCCCGCGCACCTTCGCAGATCGCTCACATGCAGATTTCTCTCACTTATCAGCGGATTTACAGCTATAAATGATCGTTATTGAGCTCAGTGCCTGAAGTAATCGTTCTGAGATACCGCAGATTTGGAACATGACTTTTCGTGGCGAAACTCAATAAATTTTGGTGCATACTGATAAACTTTTGGTGTAACGAATTGAGATTTTTGTATTTATTTGCATGTTTCTTTTATCCGGTTTTATTACCTACATTGTACATACGAAAAATCACTCGGGGTGCAATTAGTGACGGCTCACTCATACCTACTGTATTTCAAGATAACATAATATATCTTGCGTGAATTGTACTCCCTTGCATCTTGAATGACATTATTATTAAAATTTAATTTGTGTTTTTGAATAGACCTTTGAAAATATTAAACTGATTTTATTTCTACAAGTATAATGTTGTTTTCTATAAAACAACGTTATCACTAAATTTCCCTCAAATAACAGTCAAGGGCTCTTTGCTCGTAAGTAAAAATGCCGGAATGAAGTGAATTTGTTGAGATTTAGGATTGCATTAAGAATATATTATAAAAAAGCAAATTAAACTGTTTCTGTAACTGTACCAAAAGTTATGTTTTGGTATTCGTTGAGAATAGATTAAGTAGGTACCTACTCCATTGAATTTTTTAAAATTTTGTATTCGTTCGGAGTAGAAAATTAATTACGATAATAAACAAATACCATTGGTATTAGTTTTTGGCATTATAAAGGAATAGGTAAATCATTTTTATGCCAGTCAGTTGGTGTTTATTTGTAGGAGCGCGGTAAGATTGTGATCCGAAGGGCGGAGACTGTACATATAAATGTACGATTTCATGCTTTAAATAAAAATAATTAAGTATAAATATTATTATAATCTATTCCTTCAACGCGTCTGCGATTCCTCTGGTTTTGTGGGTGTCCTTTGGCGGCGGTGATTACTCTCCATCAGGTGACCCGCCTGCTCGTTGGCCTCATTTTATGAAAAAAAAAATATATAAAAAATAAGTACCTACCTCTACCCATATAATAATAACGAAAGCATAGAAGGAGTGCTATGACATTTGAGTGGGCACTCCGTTTGGTCACCATTCGAATTACATTTGTATAGGTCGCTTTTGAATTCGGTATGAATATGTCGCAGGGATATAGTTATAGCCGTAATAATGAAATGAATGAATGAATGAAAAATACTTTATTGCACTATAAAAACAATTTAAAACAATACAAAGAAAAACAGTATGACAAAAGGCGGCCTTAATGCTAGGGTAGCACTTTCTACCAGGCAACCTTTGGGCAAAAGAAACCATATAGTTGAAGAAACAATCACGGGCTAGTGCACAGTACGTATAAGGAGGAAAATACTATGTTAATAAAATATAGATTTGATGAATATCAGAAGATTATAGAAATAGACTAAATGGACTAAATATGGAGGAGATACATTACAGAGTGATAGGTCAATGTATAAGGTTAGGATGAAGAGTCCAGCCTGGGGTAGTACTCTTTGGTTTGTCGGTTAAAAGAGTCCCGAGTCTTCGCCCGCCTGATACTCTCTGGCAGGGAGTTCCATAGGTGGATAGCATGCACAGTATAAGACTTGGCTACGAAGTCAGTGGAATGAGGAGGAACATTAAGGGACAGGCAACTAGAGGAACGAAGGTCACGGACAAGAGTAGAAGAGCGAAAGACAAAGTGGTTTTTTAGATAGCGAGGTGAATGTGGATGAAAAAGGATGGAGTAGAGGAGGGACAACGCGTGGCAGTCTCGTCTTCGGGAGATAGATAGCCAGTGAAGTTGAGATCGGTAATAAGAAATATGGTCGTATTTACGTAAGCCATAAATGAAACGGATACAAAGGTTCTGCAGACGCTCAAGTTTATTACATAGGACAACGCTGAGGTCAGGGTAACACGCGTCGGCATAATCCAGTAAAGGAAGAAGAAGGGACTGCGCAAGTAAAATTTTAGTTTTGGTTGGCAACAGATTTTTCCACCGCTTGAGTGAGCCATAGGCCCTAAATACCCTCTTGCTAACCTCCTGAACCTGATGGTCCCAGGACAGACGGTTATCGATACAGATACCCAGATTCTTTACTACATTTTGTAATGGTATCTGTACTCCATTGAAAACAATCGGTGGCAAAGCGTTAGAGTTAACTCTAGACAGATACCAGTGGCTACCAATTATAATTGCTTGGGTTTTACTGGGGTTTACCTGCAAACCATGACGTCGACTCCAACTCGAGATGTGTTCCAGGTCATCATTGGTCGTGTTAATGGCTTCGGACAACCTCTCAACAGGAGCCCGAGTATAGATTTGAAGATCGTCTGCATACATATGATAGGAAGAAGAAAGAGGTAGCGTGATAGAATTTATAAATATAGAAAATAGGAGAGGAGACAGAACGCCACCCTGTGGGATGCCAGCAGCAGTGTCACACCATGACGAAAAATTGTCTTCAATACTAATGCGCTGCCGTCGTCCAAACAAGTAACTACGAAACCACGCAATCACCGGTGGCGATACATTGAGAGAGTGCAGCATAGCCAGCAAGATATCAAAGTCGACGGTGTTAAACGCGTTGCTGAAATCCAGCAGCGTCTACTGACGCTGCTGGATTTCACTACTTACTTTATTACTGAATCAGTAAGTTCTCGGTTTTCCATGCCTATACGCACATCATCCGTGACTCTGACTAGCGCGGTAGTCGTACTATGACCGGGTTGAAAACCAGATTGGAATGAGTTGGAAAGGTTGTTACAGGAAAGGAATCTACTGAGCTGTTGATGAACCAGCTTTTCGAGGACTTTGGAAAAAAATGGTAGTATAGAAATAGGTCGAAAATCAGAATAAGAATCTGGTTTAGGTTTTTTAGGAAGAGGGATAATGTTAGCTTCCTTCCAGACCTGAGGAAAGACAGAAGATGAGATGGATTTATTAAGGAGTTTGGTAATAACGGGAGTAAGGATATCAATGAGAGGGACGATCATACTACGACTGATGCTGTCACTACCAACAGCGTTGGAGGTAACAGCAAGTACACTCTTTTCAACGTCACACTCGGTAAATTGCGAAAAAAGAAACGGTGAATGGGATGGAGTTGACAAAGAAGAAATCGTTTTGAGAGTATGAATCTTAATGCTACCATCCATTGGTGCCGAAGAGGAGAAATGAGTGTTTAATGTGTTAATGTCAACATTTGAAGGTAGGGAAGGTTTAGTCTTAGATTTGCCAACTCCTAGTTTTTTGAGATAACGCCAGACTTTGGAGGAATCTCCATTTTCGGCTGATTTGTGAATGTGGCGTCTCTGCGTGTCCCTAATCATAGTATTACAGCGATTCCTGATTTCCCTAAACACATCCCGGTTTTTGTCAGTAGGATTTTTTTTTAATTTTGTTTTGGCACGATATTTCCTTTTCATTAATTTGCGGATATCCTCAGTAAGCCATGGCGCAGGAACATGCTTAACTCGCACGGGCCGCACAGGAGCGTGAGTATCCAGGAGAGAAATAAGTAGCGAGTTGAATAAGCCCACTTGGTCATCAACGCTATCAAGATCATCAATCGCCGACCAGTTCATTGCACGCGCGTCTTCACGTAGGCGATCAATATTCATTCTGTTAAAATTACGCAACAACTGGATCGAAGCCTTGCGCTTAGGGGGACGTATGCGATATGAAAGATAGATTAGATCATGGTAGAAGAAAGGAGTTGCAGCTACTTGACCATGCTTAACAACATGGTCAGGAGATGACACCATTATAAGGTCGAGAAGAGTAGGAGTACAATTAGGAAAGTTATGCGTCGCAGCAAGTGGGAGAATGTGCATATTGCAAGAGTTTATAAGTGAACGAAGCTTGTGACTACGAGAGTCGTTTTTCAACAAACAGGTAGTAAAATCGCCCATAATGATGGAGTGACTATAATGCGGGGAAAAGTCTTCGAGAAGAAGCTCAAATGATTGAAAAAAATCTATTTTGGACGATGGACTATAACAGACACCCAAAAGAATCTTACAATGGGGAAAAATTATCTCAAGGAAAAGATGTTCGGCGGTGTTCGAAGGAGGTGGTTGAGGTGATTGACTAATAATCGAATAAGAGAAGTGAGAACGGAGATAAATAGCTACACCTCCATGAGCAGAGCTGCCACGATCGTTGCGGATCAAATTAAAACCAGGAAGCGAGTAAGATGTAGATGGAAGTGAGGGATGTAGCCAAGTCTCGGAAATTAATATCGCGTCTATGTGATTGTCATTCAAGTATGAAAGCAACTCAGCATAATGTGCCGGGATGCTCTGTGCATTAAGGTGAACAATATTTAAAGACTTCGACACATTGGCGAAGGTATCATGCAAGACTTCATCAAGGGTTGCAGATGTGTCACTCAGAGAACTGTCCTCGAGGCTGGATTGTGAAGAGCAGGAGTGGAATATATTAGAATTTATAGAGATGTTCATTAAGATATAAATATAAATTTTAAAGATAAAACCAAAATAAAATTAAGTATCTACACAGTGTTAATTACCCACCGGCAGCTAGTTATTAATAAAAATCACAATAAAAGTAATAATATCAAAACACAAAATAAAAAAAGCAATAAAAATAAAAACAAAACACTACAAAGCACAAAAATAAAAAAGCAATTCAAGCAGCAAGGCGGGGCGCATAAAAACAGCAAGGAGTATTAAACTAACAAAAAAGAACAAAAATTTTCAATCCCTATTCCTCCCTGGCAATTCAATACTTAATATTTCAAACTTAATAAAACCCATTCGTAGAACGGAACGCAAAACAAACTTTTTTACTAAAACGTCAGTCTAAAACGTCAGTCGTCGAGTCACGTCAATGTCACAGCTGTTGTTACATTTCGTAAAAATATTGTATGGTACCCTTAGTAAATAGTAATATTAGTATAAATACTGGGTAATCGCAATATTAACTGCATTAAGATAATTAATTATGACGGAGAAACAAAAAAGAAAACGTGAAGGTGGAAGAGATTGTGGTGAATACCTTTAATTGTAACAATGTTACTTCGAAGCCGAAGCGCCCGCCACTAAGTATAACCATGACAAATTACAGCAGAAGCAACAAACACAAAAATTATTTATCATTATAACAAAACTAAAGCAAAAAAGCAGTACTACATACTGGAAACGAATAGCAAAGCGGAAACAATTATTATAGATAGTGCTCACTTTTTCTTCGGTATAGCCGCTGCTTTCTGTCGTCTTGAGGTTATTTGCTTGACGATTGGAGACATTGGAGGCTGATTCCTGGAGTGCACAGCATCGGTATTCTTGCGTTTAGCAGGCAAGGTAGTCAATAACTTGTCTAAGTCCGCAAGACAAGTAATCACCTGCCGCTTACCATCCAATCCAATTGCCATGATACGCCCGTCACGAGTCCAGCAATTCGCAATTCCAAGTTTATCACGACATTCCAAGAAGAGCTTATGCCGACGCTTGTTTAGGAATTCTGAGAGGGTAATGCCTGAACCTTTGAGGCCAACCTTTGCAGCCCATGCAGCATCACGGTCTTGACGGCTCCTAAACTTAATGAGCATGGGGCGCGGACGATCAGAAGACGAAACGCCCATACGATGAGCCTGACTGAGGTCCTCTGGCTGTAGATTAGGAAGTGACAGATGTTCCCGCACTATGTCCGTTACAACAATAAGCAGATCTTCATTTGGCTTCTGAGTGACACCGTGTAGTAGAAGCATCTTGCTCCTACTTCTCATCTCCAACGCATCACACTCTGGAGCCAAGATGTCAACCTGTCTCTGAAGAGCCGCCATAGTGGTCATGATGAGAGTCCGGAACGTCTGGAAGTCGGCTGACAAAGTTGAGACTGTCTCAGCTCTTGAAGTAGAGACCCGCTTGAGCTCGTCTTCAAAAGCAGTCATCCGTGTCTGAACCATCTCTGCCAGTGCTTCCATAGTTCCCTTAATTTCCTCCATAGTTATGGTGCCAACAGTGAGTAGTGGATAACGTGTTTTAAGTTATCACAACATGAAAATTATAACTGCAGCAGGTAATTTAAGTCTTAATGACACATTATTTGTAAAGATTTATTATTATATATCAAAATTAGTATTTTTAAAATCAAAATATAGTTATATCCTTAGGGATATAATTATATACCGTAACATAGTTATACGAAAGCGATTCATTACTATCTTACTAGGAATATAATTATAATACGGTTCAAGTTTAGTGATATAAATTATATTACTGGATTAAGTTTAGTGAAATAGTTGTAGGTCACGTGATAGGTTAGAATTAGAATTAGGTTATTTTTTTTAGACAATAATAACAATACATATTATGACCTACAAAAGTAGGGCAGCTAGTATTTCTGTTGTCTAATAAAAAAAAATAACTTCGAAATTCAAGACAATCGCTACGCTGCGCTTCGTGATTGTCTTAAATTTCTAACCTATCACGTGACCTACAGGAGTAGGGCAATTGATGCCGACCGACTGAGCCAGGGGGTAGCAAACGACATGCGGCGTTCCCTAACACAACGAAGCCCCCGCCCTACACTTCTACAATTATTTCACTAAACTTAATCCAGTAATATAATTATATCACTAAACTTGAACCGTAATATAATTATATTCCTAGTAAGATAGTAATAAATCGCTTTCGCATAACTATGTTACGGGATATATTCATATCCCTAGGGATATAACTATATTACGGCTATAACTGTCTTACTGCGACAGATATATGTCATAAATGGTGACCGGTTTTTTAATTTCCGCTTTACATTTGACGTTTTTAGCAACTTATTTTGTCTCTTTTCTTTCAATGTTTATGACCTATTTGAAAAAATAGGACAACTATACGAGTCTCATTTGGACTCCTATGCTTTAGTTATTATTCCATGCTCTACCCATCTACCCACTTTCAACAAACTCAGCTAAATAAAAATGACGTGCGTCCATTTCGAACGTCGATAAACAATCGACGGGCGATTACAGACGTATTAATCAGTGACGTCATAACCAAAACCTGTCGGATGATATACGGCTGAATAAAAACTGCACGAGGGGGCGACAACGACCGACGCGCCGATATATTGCTGGCGACCAGCTGCCGGCTGGCCAAAGGCCGATTACGCATTGCTAAAGGTCTGATGAAATGACAATTATCTATTTGTAAAACTTGTAAGTGAGATCAAACCGAACCGCTAAGTATATTGGCCCCACTAAAAAATGTCCCGGTATTTACATACCAGCTCACGCCTTAGTCTATACAGGGGTAGGCAGAGACGATGGAGCTCCACTTTGCGAAGTCCTGACACACCTGGGTTACTTCTCTTACATCCATCAACCTTTTCATGCACGTCCTTTTATTCTTTGTCGACGCGTAGCGGTGAAAGAAAGTGTGGTTCCTGGAGCGAGCTAACATAGAGAACCAACTGCCCGATCTTCTTTGTCCGAACTTCCAAGCGCACTACCTGAGTGCGAACGCGCTACTCAAATCGGATAGAATCAGTAAGTAAACGGTGAGAAGACTTGTCAGAGCCATTGATCATAGTTTAAGAATATAAAATTTCTTTAACCGCGTCCCGTAGCGGTGAAAGAATACTACCACCCCCTCTCTTCCCTTGGGTGTCGTAAAAAGCAACTAACGGACTAAAGACTGCACATACCTACTTCCAACAGAATAGAGCGACGATGGGCTCACCACCTGTCACGCTGAGCACATGTGCAGTCGCTATTTGGTGAAAAGTGGGCTATGGTAGAGGACTATGCGGTCCTCATTGCCTAGTCTCTGACTAACCCTTCGGGGACAATAGTCGTGATCATATGTATGTATACTTTGTATTTCTTGTATTGCTAATTCTAAATAATTTTCCGAGTGCATAAAGAGAAAACCCTTGTAATTATTTACTAGCGGTCGGCTCGCGACTTCGTCCGCGTGAATACCCCGTATCTCGTTAAAAATTACATACAATCAAAACAAAAAAAGGACCAGTTAAATCGGTCGAGCACTCGAGCCATTCTCAACTACGTAATACTGTCTACGTATCCTATATATTTCCACCATTAATTAAAACCATTAATACCATTCATATAATGATTGATTTCAGACAGTGTTGCAAAAGTGTGTATTATACTATAAAGCATGTAGGTTGCTGGGTGCCGAGATCGCGATGGATTTTGTACTAAGGGCTTTCTCCATGGTTTTTTCGCTCGCTGTGTTACTGCCGTACTTAGAGACGTCAATTAAGTTTTAATGTCTGTCAATTTTGTATGAAATTTGTAAGCATCCATGTTGATGTGAAAGTGTCGTACGTTTTCCCTGTATTCGCGAGTAGGTCAGTGAAGACGAGGACAACGCGCGGGCATTGAGGGTACGGCTTCGGCACTTAGGAAGAATGAGAGAGGATCGTAGCCTATTTGACCGCTCCCTGTATATGTGCAGGAGAAGAATATCCTCAATTGAATCGATAGGAACCGAATCGATCCATCGATTCAAATCGACTGGTGAATTAAATTCCAATGGCTGGCACATGCAATAAGACAATATAAATAAATTGCATACTTCGTGTGTTTCTGCCAAATAAAAAGAAAATGTAGAAATATCCTAATATACCTGATATTGAGCTCGTAATTGTATTACCTGTAAAAGAAAAATAATTTATTATGAGTGTTAAACAAGTATGCCGTGAGATGAGTGATAATTTGTTTCGTGACCATAGATACTAGTCCTTCAGTCGAAATAATAGAGTTCATTTAATAAGCTTGAAGGATGACAATGAGTGATGATAATAAACTAAATGACATTCCCACCAAATCCCTGGAGTTCCAGTAAAGATGTGGGACTTTACTGAGATCTCACTTCTTGAGAGAATTTGAAAAGTTATGTTGCACTGTTTTGTTTTATTTGCCAACACTCATGCACGTTCACGAACACTTAATGGTCAATAATCCACTATTATTTCACATTAATATTCGACAAAACACAAATATTAGAAAATAAGACAAAACTACAGACATGACGCTTCACATTCCCGCCAAGAAGTCCCAGTATGCCGTGAGTAAAGTTAGTGTTGCAAGCGCTCACCATAAGGCTGATGGACCGTATATATGCTATTTGCTGATTTGGCCGAATAAAAAACCAGAGCGGATTTTTTGAGGTGAGATTGCTGTTGGCCAAAAATTTCATACATTCTGTAAAAAAGTTTCGGGAACGGATGATTTGTTTATGATACCAAATTCAATCTTTTGTTTCTTTTTGTAAGATTGGCACGTTATCCATTTTGGCGCGGAGTTTGAGTTGCATCAGATATTTAGATTAAATACAGTGCTGTTTTTAATTAGTTTATATCTAGTGTGTATTGCGAATTTCATAATGAATAAAAACATCGAACATTGTGCTTGTTTAAATTTTGCGTTGCCAATAGAATTTCGTGTTCGGAGTAACTGAAAATGTTACAGAAGGCTTACGGTGAATTGACTTTATCAAAAACACATGCTTATGAGTGGTACAAAGCGTTCAAAAGCGGTCGAGATGTGATGGAAGATTTGCTTCGCTCTGGTAGGCCATCAACGTCTTCAACTGAAGTTAACATCGCAAAAGTGAAGGAAATGGTGACTATGAACATCCTCATTCAAGTTTGAGAGAGATAGCCGCTGAATTTTCTGTGTCTCACGAGTCGATCCGTACCATTTGAAATAATAACTTGGGTATGAAACATGTTGCCGCTCGACTAGCCCCAAAGGACCTGAATTTTCTCCAAAAATTAAATCGCATAAGAGTCGCTGAGGACATGCTAGAACGAGTCATTTCTGACCTAACATTTATGCAACGCATTGTTACTGGTGACGAGACGTGGGTTTACAAGTTTGACATGCAAACTAGTCAACAATCTTTGAAGTGGCGCCTTCCGACTGAACCGAAACCGAAAAAAACCACGCCAAAGTCGATCAACAGTTAAAGTCAGTTGACTGTTGATCGACTTTGGTTGTTTTCTTTGACTATCGCGGTGTTTTGCAAACGGAATTCCTGCCGTAAGGTCAAACGGTAAATAAAAAATATTATTTAAGCGTTATGAGGCGTTTAAGAGAGCAAATTCGACGAAAAGGCCAAATTTGTGGAAAGAAAATTCTTGGATTTTGCACCACGATAATGCGCCTTCGCACAAGGCCATCATTGTGAATAAATTTTTGACCAATAACTCAACAAATACCATCGAGCAACCACCTTATTCACCAGATATGGCTCCAGCCGACTTCTTTCTTTTCCTAAACTCAAATTACCACATCGTGGCACCCGTTTTCATTCGGTAGAAGACATAAAAGATAATTCGCGGCGAGAACTGACGAGAATAACTAACATTTTGTGTATTATTGATCTTTTTTCGGTACTTTCTTGAGAGAGTAGTACTTATACAGCATAGCTAGATTTAAGTTAAACTGTGGTGCAACATGTTAATACATTTAATTTTATGCATATTAATATTATTGCGGTTTAGATCACGCTCATGTAAACTTTGTCAGTATCATTTTCATGCATTTTCCGTTCAAGTTTTATCTCCTTTTTGATTTGTTTCTTACCAATTTACATGCTAACCTTCCCACTTGGGTTCTGCTCTCATCCTATCTTTACGAGTTTTTCAAAGTTTTTCGTTCCCGTTCGAAGTTTGATAATAATGAAATGCTTTAGTACCTAATATATGCATATCGAGTTACGTTCCTTTGACGGAGATATACCTGCTCGTACTTTGTTAGAATATACGTGTATGATGTTAGCATTGTTTCAGAACGTGTTATCTTCGTTACACTATTTTGAACATTTTTTATTCTAGTCAGTGTGATTGGTTAGCACTTTATAGTTCCGACAGGGATGAAATTGATACTAATCCACTTTGCCCTTATCTTTATTTACCTCCAGCTTCGCCTTCGACTTCGTCCGACTTCATTTGGTGTACAATAAAGAATATTTTATCTTATCTTATCTTCATATTTTTGAATCACAGTCCGGGTTTGTAATTGAGGAGACACGAAACAAAAATAGTTAAGTACAAAATGTCTAGATTGTGGCAAAATGAAAAAAAAACTGTTAGTTGTATACTAATGAAGAATTTTACTTTAAGATACGAAAAAATAGTAGAAAAAAAGTATTGTAAGTTAAGCTGTTCATAAATAATTGCTATTTAAATATAGTATATCTGTTTTTTTTTTAAATACAGTTAACAAAATCGTACTTACTTAACTACTTTTGATCTAACAATACAACACTTAACTAGTTTTGATACATAGTAGGTAGGTATTTTGTATAGGAATTAACCAGTTTTGTTAAAACAAAATCGTTTATAACCATTTTTGTTCCGTCAGTCTGATTTTAGGTACTTTTGTATCAAAAATTAACTGATTTGTTTGGACTTATATCAACATCGGGTAGGATTTAAAAAATGGACGCCTTAACATGTGTCATGTCATTTTCTGCCTCTTGAGTAGTTAACTATTTTTGTTCCATCGCTCCTCATTCTGATTAAGCCAATCAATTAATTGATTATACCAATCCACTAAATCAGCTCAACAACAAATCAATCAACTTTAAATTTTATCAATCAATTGGTGCGAAGATTTGATTTCAAAGATTAAGGCGTTTGCCCAGAAGTGAGACAGTACAGATTATTATTTAAATGCTATACTTACTTTACTTTAATATCGATAGTTTTAGTTTCCGTCATAACAGTGACGCGAATAGGACGATCTCACGGACGATAAAGTGGAGAGTCGAACTGCGAACTTCCCCTGTAGTTCGCATAATAAAACTTAGAGTCGCGTCGCAGGGACGACAATAATAAATCACAAAAATGCCGAATATGTAGCACAAGGGGTTTGGGGGTTGCGTATGGAGAATGTGGCACGCGTGTCTGCAGTAGGTAAGTTAGATCAGCTAAAGAAATAAACCTTTTCACAAAAGAGACTTAAAGACATTTTAATTTTAAAGAGAGCTTGTTTTTGTATTTTATAACCGTGTCGCTTAGCGGTGAAAGAATACTACCACCCCTCTCTTCCCTTGGGTGTCGTAATAGGCGACTAACGGACTAAAGACTGCACGTACATCTAACAACTTAGAGCGGCGATGGTCTCACCACCTGTCACGCTGAGCACATGTGCAGTCGCTATTTGGTGATAAGTGGACTATATGGCAGAGGACTGCTTTTGCAGCGCGCTACGGCGGGCACTGATTTGGCGTCAAGACCTAACGCAGATGGTCTCCTGCGCGAGTGTTCTACTGGCGCAGGGACGTCTGGCACTTCTTGCATAACCTAACGGTTGGTCTCGAGGTGCCAGTACAAATAAAACTTAGTGAAGTAAGGAGAGGGGATGTCCTCATTGCCTAGTCTCTGACTATAACCCTTCGGGATAATAGTCATGTATAGGATGTACTACTCTGTGTAAAAAGTATCGGGAATATGTCAATAAAAAGACCCGCGTAAAAGAGTTCGTTTTAATTTTTTTTACGGCATGTTGGTAGCACTGTACTGATTTACCACGCGAAATTTGAGTGGGATCTGTCATTTACTTTGTTTAAAACTGCACTTTTTGTTGGTCATAGTTTTGAGTCCTCGGCGATTTTTACAATGGAAAATTAAATTTTGTGTTTCGAATGATATTTCATGTGGAGAATCGCTCAAAATGTTGCAAAAAACCTACGGCGAATCTTGTATATCAAAAACAAGGGCATATGAATGGTACAAGGCTTTTAAAGAAGGCCGAGACGTAATAGTAGACTTGCCCCGTTCTGGAAGACCTTCAACCGCTACGACCAAAGAAAACATCGACAGAATCAAGAAGCTAGTGCTCGAAAATCGACGTATGAGTTTGAGAGAGTTGGCTAGTGAGGTGAACATATCTTTTAAGTCCGTCCACAACATTCTCATTGACATTTTAGGCATGAAACGCGTCGCCGCTCGATTAGTTCCAAAGGAGCTCAATTTTGTTCAAAAAGCGCAGCGAATACATGTTGCTGAAGACATGGTTTCCCGAGCTTCTTCGGATCCTACCTTTATGAAACGTATAATAACTGGCGACAAGACATGGGTTTATGAGTACGACATGCAAACAAGCCAACAGTCTTCAGAATGGCGTCTCGAAAACGAGCCGAAACCCAAAAAACCGCGGCAAAGTCGCTCCAAAATCAAGGTGATGCTGTCAGTTTTTTTTGACTACCGTGGTGTGGTTCACTCCGAATTCCTTCCAGAGGGAGAAACAGTGAATAAAGAATATTATTTAGGCGTCATGAAGCGTTTGCGTGAGAGTATCCGCCGAAAACGTTCAGATTTGTGGCAACACAACTCATGGATGCTGCACCATGATAATGCACCATCACACACAGCCATTATTGTGAAAGAGTTTTTAGCGAAAAATTCAACAAAAGTTCTCGACCAAGCACCGTATTCACCTGATATGGCTTCGTGTGACTTTTTTCTATTTCCCTAGTTAAAATTACCACTTCGAGGAAAACGTTTTGAGTCGATAGAAGCCATAAAAGAAAATTCGCTGAATGAGCTGAAGGCCATACCGCAAGTAGCTTACGAAAAATGTATGGAGGACTGGGTGAAGCGGTGGAGATGTTGTATTGCAAGCAATGGTGCTTACTTTGAAGGCGATAAATTAAATTTAGATGAATAATTTGTATTTTTTGTTTTATTGAGCAATTCCCGATACTTAGTACACAGAATGTATGTGTCTGCAGTAGGTAAGTTAGATCAACAAATAAGTGAACCGTTTCACAAAGGAGACTTAAAGACATTTTCATTTTAAAGAGTGCTTGTTTTTTGCTTCGAATATAATTATATACTATCAACGCATACAAAATTCCGGTACACGATTTATAATAAAGATTTCGGATTTCACCAAATTTCTGGTTTGAGACGTAAAATATCTCAAAGCAAGATCTACTTTTTAAAATCTCTAATCTTGTACAGAAAGCTTTCGCTGATTTTATAAACAAAATTTGACTTTGATAAATATTATTATTACTTATTAAGGCAAGGTGTTAGTGAAAAATTAAAATAACACGTTCTTAGAATTACTTTTGAAGTAGTAAACAGTAAAATTAAAATCTGCGAAAATTATGAAATATTGTTGAGGCTTTAATCTGTGAAATACACCCGATGGAAACACAATTTGATAAAGTTGGCTCGATAGAATAAATTTATAAATTTACATATTTTTGTGTCATTTTATCTTCTTTTCCAGGTTTTATTCCTAAAATAAGTGATTTGATATTATGAGTCATTTACTAAAATGAAGTTCATAGATAACTTGAGGAATTATAACCGATCGTTTTTTATTTATTACATCTATCAATTTTTACAAATATAAAACGCGATTATTCACGCCGCTTCGCTGTTATACCCGTCCCTTACCGTCGCGTCGTACCGTCGAGAGAGCAAGAGAGAAGCGCTCGAAATACCTCCCCTTAACCCTAGAAAGATAACCATGCTACATATTACGTAAAAGATAACCATACGCTTCAGAGGCGCACACTTTTCTAATGCGTGTATTTGTTCCAATAATTTATATTTATTATCACTAATTTAAAAATTTGAAAGGTTTGAAAGAGTTTTAAAAATTTAATAAAGTTTATATTAAAGTAATTTTTAACTTATAAATACGAAACCTCTATGGAAAATAACAAAAATTTGCAGTCTTCTTTTTATAGGAACAAATAATTACAAATTATCATAAATCAACATGTTTTTTTCTTATAAACTGGTAGACTATAGAGTATTCAGTCTAAAAAACAATAAAACCTTAGTATAATTAGCTTTAGAGGCAGTTAGAACAAACGTCATTTTTGTGTTCACCACAAATAAGTTTTTTACATTTCGCACAGCTCATTTTTGACATTCTTTTCTATTTCGACGTGCAGTAGCTGCAGTATCGCTGTTTTTTTACTTTTATAGATGTACTCATCTTCGACGTCACTCTGAACATCATCTTCGCTCTCATGATCTTCTACTTCGCTATCACGAACGTTATGAGAGTAAGTAAAGCAAAGGATGTGTCAGGATTGTAGAAAATGGAAATCTGAGGTCTCTGCCTACCCCTCTGGGACGATGGATGATGATGATGATGATGACGTGATGTGATGATTTTATTTTTTGGCTTTTTTTATCTTTTCTGGCCTACAAAACAAAGCGCGAACGAAGCCAAAGACGGAAGTTAGTTATCATCGTGTGTTCGAACATCACGAACATCAGCCGACGCAAGCACTTCATTATATTACATCAGAATTGAGTCTTAATTCGGCTAAAATATATCTCAATCCTGGGTATAAAATTAAAAACTCCACAATCATTCGCGAGGGGCGAATGCATAATACTACCCCCATGCGTTTTACATACTTATAAACCTGTCATGGCAACTTCAAAGGTTGTACCGTGAAAGCGGCTTCTGGTGGTAAATTAAAAATATTTTGAAATTGCAACGCGGCAGCGGCGTACACATTGTGTTACGTTTATACTGCGTTAAAGTTTTTATTGACTTTGGCACACGTTCGTAAAAAATATTTTCTAGCGTTTTGTTTGAACAACTTGCTCGCAAAAAAAGGAAAACTTCGTTTCCACAAAGGTTGGTAGCAGAGTGAAGCGATGTATTAAAACTTGTAAAATGCAAACTGTGAAGTTTGGTTAGGTGCAATCGCGAAACAAATGGGTGCAATAACCAAAATAGAACAAGTAGCTTTATGTCATCTATATTTTTTTTTTTATTTATTACTTACTAGCTTTCACACACAGGTTTGTCCGTGTATAATTCTATCTAAATGCGTGCCTTTGTGAACATTATGTGCGACCAGGATAAAAGTAGCCAACTACTTACTTTTTTAATATTAGAAGCTTATGTTCATGTCATCCGATTACACTTAGTCTTGAATAAGGCCCTCCACGAATCACTATGCTAGCTCGCCTGAATCTAGCTTCCAATCCACAGGTTTGACAATGACAAATAAAAAGTTAGCTATTTCTTCACTATCGAAGACTTCATGAAAGAGGGCACTCAATGTCATTTCGACAAGACCCTCCAGTAGAGAGTCGAGGAAAGTTAAGAACAAATTCTGACTGATTACAGTACTATCTATAGAAAGGCATACCAGTTATGAATACATTGTAACATTGATAGCAGCTCCTGTCTTCTGTTTCTGTGTAAAATTAGGGTATGGTTCTGGAGGTCACATTGAGACCCTTAGAATTCGAGGGACACTCACTAAAGTAGCTAATTAAGAATTTATATAAATGTGGTCAATGTCACACTTGGTTCAAAAGAAACCTTATACTTAGTGTATCATACCACAGCAGAACACTATGGTGTATCGGCTTGTTAAAAAGAAAGGAAGTTTTTCGACCAAGTCTCGGCTAAGTTTAAACAACTCTGAAATAACAAATGGAACCGTTAAATCCGCGGCACGTGTGTCGGGTTAATTTGCAGTTTGCCAATAAAACTTAACCAATACTCGGTCGGGAGAGCTTAGAACTATAGGTTGACAGGATTGGGCAAATCTTGTACCTGCTTATTTATTACGTTTGGTCCAGTTCGGTAAGTTGTACGATAATTTGTATTGTATCGAAAAAGTTTGGCATAGCGAGAGGAAAGCTCTTACAAGGTGTATTGTCTAATAAAAACTAAGTACACCAAAAGAGATTAACAAAAAAAAACTCCGGCCTATTGTTACTTGCGGCTTGAGCCCGGTAAACAAGATAGATACTACAAGTTAAATGTCTTTCAAAAGATTAATATTATTCAGTTTAGTCAGTATAGTGTATATCAGTAGTGTATGTCAGTATGTAGTATAGTCAGTAGTTTTCCACTGTTGGGACAAGGATCCTGAAAAACGGCCGGAACGGACGAACGTCGAAGGCCTTAAAGAAGATGTCAGTAAGATCTGAACTCCATAAAAAAATTACTTATAACAAAAAAAAAAAAACTTTCCTACAATCACACCAATTATCTAGCCCAAGAGAAGCTTCACAGAAACTCGTTAAATGGTTACTAGACAACGGATAAACATACTTAAAATACTTAAATACATACTTATTATACATAGAAAACACCCAGACCCGAGACAATTTAGAAAAACAATAATTTCTAAATTGACCCGACCGGGGATCGAACCCGGGACCTCAGAGATGGCGACACCATGAAAACCGGTGTACAAACCCCTCGACCAAGGAGGTCGTCAAAACTGACAATAATTTAACAAAATAAATCGACGCAGCGACCTAAAATAAATATGAGTTAAATTCAAAAACACTTTGGTTTTTAACAGACAAAAACAGAAACTATGGGGGCAACGCGGCCGGGTGCAAACCGGAATAACAACTTTTTCAATATATAATATCCATAACGGCCGGACCCACTGAATCTTGGCCTCTGACAACAGCAGTTCCATCTGGGTCACTCAAGTCTACGGTAGTTCTATTCATCATCATCATCATCAGCCGTAGGACGTCCAGTGTTGGACAAAGGGCAGGGCGACTTCGTGCAACCAGAAGTGAGCGAGCTCGACAGCTCCGGTTCCTATTTGGAAAATAGGCAGTGATCTATTCAGTCATGTTCACGGGGCTACTCTCCTGACACGCTAGTCTTAAGAGTACTGGACGAAGTATGCGCTACGGAAGGTTCTAATTCGGCCTCAAGATCTAACGTAGTCTCCTGCGAGAGTTTGGTTTAATTGGCGAAGGGACGTATCCAACTATACTTGCATAACCTATGGACTTAGGTACCAGTACAAATAAAGTAAGTGAAATGAGGAGAGGGATTATTGGACAAAGCCTCCCTCAAGTTATCCAGCATCTACGGTTGTACGGCGGCTTGTGGTTCTATTAAATTATACATATTGGAAGGCTCTAATGAGATGTCATCAAGATCAGAACTTCAGCAAAAATAAATTAATAACTGACACCTAGTCTAACTAACGAACTAAATTGACGCAGAGACTCAAAGTGAGTCTTCGTCATTATTATTAGCTTTATACTTGTCTACAGCAGGACATGCTTTTCCATGACCACGCCAATGAGCACGATCTGCGGCTACTTTCATCCAGTGAGTCTTGGCCTCCAAAGGTAAAAAATGTTTTTGGACGATTTGAAAATACATATTTATATTATATTAAGTATATTAAGTTTACTACAATAAAAAGATTATGATTATGATAATAAGAGTCTCATTTGAGTAACACGAGTCTACCGTAGTTCTATTAAATTACATTTATCACTTCAGAGAGGGACGGAGAGCGCGCCTCAAATCAAACTCCATTCAAATCTCAAACAGTGACGCCATTAAAAATGTATGCAAACTCACAAGGGCGGCGCAAACTCGGTAAGTAGGTTTGGCAACTTCCGTCTTCCAATAAAAGTTGTGCCGAGTAATCTCAGACACGCAGCCGACGCTGATCATGTGTGTACGTGTGTCTCTAACGTTTTGATTATATCGTCGACAATGAGGTTTTATCCTGTAATAATGTATCCTATAAAGTATACGAAGATAATATAGGTACTTATATTACAAGCTCAGCTACCGTAAAACCAGACACAATAGAAATTCTATTGTAAGTAACCTCTAGAAGTCTTCGTAATAGACAAGGGGTTAAAAGAAGAAAGATATACGAGTATTAGAATACCCCTCAAGCCCCAAGCGGCCAAATATGGTCGCATCTAAAAAACTCGCTATTCCGTCAGACCCCAACCGGCCATATATAGCCACGCTCTCCTCTTGACTTTATACCGTGTTATGATACACTTACAGACTACTTTAGTATAAACAAGGTCGATTATTTCGGTTCTGTGGTACATTTTGTTGATGTTCATATGGGAAGGCTTGTGTGCCCAGCAGTCGGGACATTAAGTATAGGCTGATGATGAAGAACGATAAACATCACACAGCCCAAAACCAGCGCAAAATAGAAGCCATTTTCGTAGCATTCACAACTTTTTAAACTTTTCTTATCGAAGCTCTACGCGCATCACAAAGCTCTCGGCTCCTATTAAAAGGTCCTGGGTTCAATTCCCCGGTCGGGATGAGTGTATTTCGAATTTTTCGATGCATAAGCAACACGTAATACAGACACCCAATACAGAATAACTGCAAACTTACTCATCCCTGAAGACTGTTCTAAAAAGGAGAAGTTCACTCTGTTTATTTATTTCCACTCTTACAACTATACTAACTAATCACTATCTGAGCTGTTTTTGTGCAATGGTGTGTGTAACTAACTACATTATTACCATAACTTATCACCAACACAGCTGTTCTTGTGTATCATGCCTGATGTATCCTGTGTATGCGACTAATCGGCATCAATCGGAGAAGGGAACCGGATCTTCGTATCGGTAGTCATATTGCTGGCGCCGTACGTTACGTGTGTCGTGATTAATTAGTTGAGCCGATGTTGCGATTGACAGGTACAGGCCACTCGACACCTGATGCTTGCGATCGATGCCTTACTGAAGGCAAGCCAGTACAGACTTATCAATGTTATTGCTCCGTCACGCCACAAAAGGAAAGTAAGTAGTGAATCTTCCCTTGACTGGCGTAAGAAGCGACTAACAGACTAAAGACTGCAGATTCATCCAACAGCATTGAACGGCGAGATATGCTCACCACTTGTCACGCTGAGCACATGTCGAGTTGTAATTTGGTGAAACATGAACTATGGCAGTGGACTGCTTCTGTGGTCCCTATGGCCTAGTCTCTGACTAACCCTTTGTGAATAAATAGTCTTGAATATATGTATGTTTTGTATGAATAGCCACTATACTGTCTAACTGAGGCCAAAGGCTGGGCGCTTCGCCTGGGTTTTCTTGATGTGCGGTTGACTGTACTCATCGTAAACGATAAACGAACATGTTGTTGTAAGCATGTATGGTGGCCATGTTTATTTCTAAACACTTTTTCTTGGTAAGGTACAATTTTACATGTAAAATAGAAATCTATAATTAACTTTTATTCGTTTTAATGAAAGTAGGGGTAAGTTCCACCCATGAAACTGAACAACTTTCCCCAAGAAATGTATGTGCAAAAATGACAAAAAAAAATCGACCTCCCATACAAAACTATCCGATCAGCTGACGACAATAGCATGGGAGGTCGAAATTTTTTTGTCATATTTGCACATACCTAGGTTTCTTGGGGCAAGTTGGTCAGTTTTATGGGTGGAACTCACCCTTAATTTCATTAAAACATATAAAAATTAAAGGTGTATATTAAAATAATAATTAATACACTTTGAATCGTCCAAAATAAAAGAACGGGTATTGAATGAAATCTTGCACAGACAGACCATGCTGTGCCCTGTACTACAACATAGGATACCTATGTTGTAGTACAGGCCATAAGTTTAAATTAAAATAGTCTTTATCATCATTATTACATACTATACAATCATATTTATAGTCCCGACTGTTATCCTCGACGGGCTAATCAGAGACTAGAGACTAAGCAAAGGCACCGCAAAAGCAGTCCACTGCAACACAAAACGTGACAGGTGGTGAGGCCATCGCTACCCTAGCTGTTGGATGTATGTGCAGTATTTAGTCCGTTAGTCGCCTTTTACGACACCTAAGGCAAGAGATGGGTTGGTAGTATTCTATTAATAATAAATAAACTTTCCTATACTCACACCAACTATCTAGCCTAAGAGAAGCTTCGTTATGAAACTCGTTATGGTTACTAGACAACGGATAAACATACTTGTACTTAAATACATACTTATTATACATAGAAAACACCCAGACTCGAGACGATTTAGAAAAACAATAATTTCTAAATTGATGCGACCCGGAGATCGAACTCGGGACCTCAGAGATTAATTAATAATTAATGTGCCGCCACCACACACAGCTCTTCATCATAATTAATGATGGTGGAGACAATTTTTTAGGAAAAACGGGATTTTTACGATGTTTATGTTGTTGGTTGTGAGCTCCCGATATTATTATCGATAATCGGGGACCCAAAACCAACAACATTGTATAAGTCCCGTTTTAGGGTTCTGTAGCCAAATGGCAAAAAACGGAACCGTTATAGATTCGTCATGTCTGTCTGTCCGTCCGTATGTCACAGCCACTTTTTTCCGAAACTATAAGTACTTATACTGTTGAAACTTGGTAAGTAGATGTATTCTGTGAACCGCATTAAGATTTTCAAACAAAAATAAAAAAAACAAAATATTGGACCCATGCGTGTGAATAGGTCCCATCTATGGATAAGTCTTCAAAAATGATATTGAGGTTTCTAATATATTTTTTTTCTAAACTGTATAGTTTGCGTGAGAGACACTTCGAAAGTGGTAAAATGTGTCCCCCCCCCGGTGACTTCTATAATAAGAGATTGATAAAACTAAAAAAAATAATTGATGTACACCATGCAAACATCCACCGAAAATTGGTTTGAAAGAGATCTAGTTAGTAGTTTTTTTTTAATACGTAATAAATTAATTAATTAAAAAAATACACTATTATTAAAACATCGATCAAAGTTACAACGAACTACAAGAACTTTTATATGATGTTACTTGCTGCTACGGAACCCTTCATGGGCGAGTCCGACTCACACTTGGCCGGTTTTTCGCAAAAGTTATCGTCGTGACCATGAAAGTTTAAAATGTTATCGTAAAGACTATTACAATTTAAAAGACCAAAATGTTACGTCATCGAACCACTGCATGGCCGTGTCAATGATACAGCAGTTTTGTTTAATTAAATCCAGCACAAATCCCTCCACTTTGCTCGTCCAATTAAACTTTTTAATTACTTGTAAAACCTTAGGCGGATTATCTATTTATTAGATCGTATAGAAAATAACTTTTTTAATTCCTTCATGACTTGAAACTGTTGTGATGTTTTAAATAACTTATCCGTATGAGTTATTGAATCCGACAGTACCTACTTTAAACCACAATTTAAAAAGTTTATTGCTTTAGGTTATTATAATCAGGAATGACAATAAAATAACTTAACAGCAAATACTTTGTGTATTTTTTTCACTAAATTAATTAATTATGTACCAACCTACAGCTTTTTTTTATAATAGAAGGAGGCAAACGAGCAGGCGGGTCACCTGATGGAGAGTAATCTCCGCCTCCCATGGACACCCGCAACACCAGAGGAATCGCATAAATGCGTTGCCGGCCTTTATGGAATAGGTTTTAGGAAGGAATTGGAATTGTGAGGGGGGGGAGGGCCTCCGGAACCCTCACTGGCCGGACGAAACACAACAGCAGCAAGTGCCATTATATCACGCCGGATATTAGTGAAAGGGGGGTATTACGCCGGACGAGCCGGCCCAATGCGTGCTGCAACGCAGCGTGGCTCTACCACTCAGTCAGTGTCACTCATTTAGCACCACCCGGGGGTCACGTGTAGGGTCTCAATGGTAAACCTACGGACGTGAGTAACCTTAACCCCCAAATATCTGTTAATAATAAATGTCTTTTTATGTAAATAATAATAACAATAAAAAGGTAGTGCACATAAGTACTAAATTAAAATGGTATGCAAAAGGTTACCAGTCCCAGCGTAATGGCGTGCTTATCACAAGTTTTAAAGACTGTATCTTATATGATACAATCATACAATACATACTACGACGATAATACGACTTTAGTCCCCAAAGAGTTAGTCAGAGACTAGGCAAAGCAGCTGGGACGTTTATAGGCTGCAGATTTAATTTGATTCGAATAGAGAAAAAGGTGAAGAAATGATATGAGACACTCTGAGGAAGAGACAGGCAAGCATAGGTTAGTGATCTGTGGAGGGAATAAGAATAGACCTTTGCCTAACAGTGACATTGGGAATAGTATACATTATATAAATCAAAAATACAACTAGAACGCCCGGCGCCCGTCAACAGGTTTTATCAACAATTTATTCTTATGCAAAAGTTGAACTTACGACCTTAAAGCAGCGTAAATTAAATTTAATATCGAAACCGCAGCTTTGTAAGTTATCATAAATACAGAGATTACCATTACAAATTCGTAACACGATTTAAGTACCATTCATGACTTTAATCATAATTTAAAAGTAACACTATTGTCACATTCATTTCAAGATAACAAAAAAACGTTTAATATTTTAAAATCATTAATAATTTCTCCCAATAACTTAGCCAACAGCACCTCAAAGGCGTCCGATAAATTGTGACTAAGCTTTTAATAAAAAAAGTAATGATATATTGTCACTTGCCCTTTTGTACGTTATTAACCTCCGGGAGAATATAATTTGACAGTCACTTTCGTAAATTCCAAAAGGGTCTTCTTAAAAGTCGCGTCAGAATTCTTTCTGGGCACCTGACATATCATTAAGGAAAATTTATAGCTAAAAATGGCAAATTATGTTCTTACGGAACGTTGAATAATGCGCTCCGCAGGCGTCTCAGTAAATCGATACTCCCGACATGATTGCAAACAATTTATGTTATTGCCTGCCTACATGGCGATAAATGGGTGGCGATAATTATGGCATATGGGCAGGTAAGTGTGTTTTTTGTATGTTACAAAGCCGACGAACGAACGTACACTGCCACACAGCCGACTGATTGGAAGCGGCTATAGCAGCAATAAGTACGCTTGCAACATTAACCCCCTGAGGATCGTAAATCCAGTCACAATTAAAAATCAATTGTTTCGCGACCGCCGGCGGTCTTATGATCCTTGACCTATTAAAGGTCTTACTACAAAACTATGTCTAAAGTCAGACTAGATGTCTAAAACTTTGGAACCCGTGACGAAATTCCAAAATATTTTTTTTCATTTAAATACAATTTTATAATTACAAACACATTAAAAAAATAATGAGCCAAACAGGTACAGTGCAGCGGTTCTGCAGTGATGCGCTAACAAACATTCATGGCGATTGATTTTTATTTATATACTTAAATTAGGAGCTCGATGGCGCAGCTGCTAGCGCGTTCGGCTTACGATCTTGACCGTTAAGCAACTTTCGTAAGGCCAGGTCGCTGGATGGGTGACCAAATTAAAAACATCTCGGGCTCCTCCGTGCTTCGGAAGACACGTTACGTCGTTGGTCCCGGTTGTTGTCGTAAGACGACAGTGGTTAAAACCCACCAACCCGCATTGGGCCAGCGTGGTGGGTTATGGCCTAATATCCCACATGCTGTTGTCCACGTGGGAGGCCTGTGCCCAGCAGTGGGACGTTTGTAGGCTGATGATGATGATGACTTATATCTAATTTTGTAGTAATACCTCAATATAATTATGCGTTCTACTATTGAGGAATAATAATCAAAATAATAAGCGTAGCACGTAAGTAATTTTAAATGAATATTATTGAATTTATGATTAAGTAAACTGTCACGCCATAAAACCTGACAAACTGTTTTAAACTTGGATCTTGATAAATTCCTGTTAAGTATCTTTATTCCATATGCCTGACTTGTTATTTAGTAAGAATTGGTTTAAATTACCACAACAACCTTACTACAAAATACTTAAAAAGCGGATGATAACTTTTAAAAGACTTATTAAGGCGTATAGTTAAAAGGAAAAAAAACTTTGGTTTAGGCACCTATTAGTAAGCAGTCGGGTAAAAGGACTCCCTTCACGCCCAGACCGCAAGAACCTAGTTAAATGCAAAAACACGTAAGTACATACTGTCAGTATATATATATATTTTTTACTTTACTTTCCTACAGTCACACCAACTATCTAGCCCAAGAGAAGCTTCGAAGAAACTCGTTAAATGGTTACTAGACAACGGATAAACATACTTAAAATACATAAATACATACTTATTATACATAAAAAACACCCAGACCCGAGACAATTTAGAAAAACAATAATTTCTAAATTGACCCAACCGGGGATCAAACCCGGGACCTCAGAGATGGCGACACCATGAAAACCGGTGTACAAACCACTCGACTAAGGAGGTCGTCAAATATATATATGTAGCACATAATAAATATCACGCATAACAGCGACTCAAATGATTCCTATGGAATTTTTGGGTAAGTACCTATTCGTTCATTAAACTTTCTTAATTTGAAAAATCCGTAAAAAGGTCCCGGGACGTGGGACGTTATGCAAAAACCTCAGAAGGTACGTCCGGTGCCCACCCACGCCATAGTTAAATGTTTACAGTATGTTAACTTTACATTTAATTTTATTTAAGACGTTTACGTTTAATAGTTTACGGCGATGGGCTCACCACCTGTCACGCTGAGCACATGTGCAGTCGCTAGTTGGTAAAAAGTGGACTATGGCAGAGGACTGCTTTTACGGTCCTCGTTGTCTAGTCTCTGACTAACCCTTCGGGGATAATAGTCATGAATACGTATGTATGTAATAGTTGCGACGGTGCAGTCGATTAGGCGTTCGGTTTGTGACCTTGCCAGTTGTTAAGCAACTTTCGCAATGCTGGGTCAGTAGATGGGTGACCAAATTAAAAATATCTCGAGCTCCTCCGTGCTTCGGGAGGCACGTTAAGGCGTTGGTCCCGGTTGTCGTCATAAGATTCAGTCGTTAAACCCCACCAACCCGCATTGGGCCAGTGTGATGGGTATGGCCCAACCTCCCCATGTGAATTAGTCCATGTGGGGAGGGCTGTGCCCAGCAGGGGGACGTTTATAGGCTGATAATGATGATTTATTTTTATTCTGCAACGAGAAATCCCTTGGCCTTCATCTCACCTGATGCTAAGTGACGCTAAGGCCGAAGGTGGAAGCGCGCTTAACCCGGAATCCTCAACCACTGAGGAACTGGCTATCTTATCTCAAACTGTCGGAACACAACACTATAAACATCGTTGTTATGACGACAGACTTAGATAAGATGGTGGTAGCTAGCCATTTACGTTATCTATTTCATTCCGTGCTGTATTATTTTTTATTTATTTATATACTTATTGGAACACCAACAGCAACATATTTATTTAATTTAATATTCTAAATTTATGCCATGTTATCGATAAAATATAAAAGATAGATACCCCACCCTAACACATATAATCCAGTCATAGGAAAACTAAAGCTATACAAACATTTATTTACTCTAATCAAACTTCAATAACTATTAGCTGCTAACAAATTTTCACGTGTATATTAATTTACATTATATAACGCTTTGTTTTATATAAAAATTAACCACCACAACCACAAGCCACGAATGTTTTTGTTATTTCAAAGGATAATAATGTACGTTACAATTACAGTATATTCCTAAAATTTTGTTCATAATTGTAAATTTTGTTTCTCAATGTTTTAGTTCAAAAAGCAGAACTTTGTAGGAATACCTGTTGAATATACGCAGACAAACAACAGCTAGGTTGACAGCTTTCAAAAAATATGCCTCAATAATTATAATTATATTAAAGCGTAAACAATATGAAGAATATGCCTGATAATCTAACGCGGCAAATAAATATTATCTCTTTTATAGTTTTTATAAGGTTTACACCAATTAAAACCCTTTTTACATATTTCGCGTTTCATTTTCACATTATTGTTTTAAACTTTACCTTGTCTTATCTGTAAATATATCTCTTTTGTCAACAATATTTACAAACTCTTAATTACTTTAGTCTTGAAGCCATTGCAGTACCTAGATATACCGATTTTCCGTTGCATGATGTAGGTCAATGATTTGTCCTACCGTTCATATGTTGACTCAACCACACCGGCTGAACTTTCACAAGCTGTCTCTTGACATGCCCTATACTTGATTCAGGAAAATGTCCCTTAATAGACCTGTCCCTGAATACCTTCAGTTTTTATTTTATATCATTTTTATTCAAATAATGGTTGGAATTTCAACCATAATTATCTTTGTCCGTGAATCCTTTTTTTTCCTTTTTTAACTATCCTTGTTATTTTTAGAGTAAGAACAAACAGCACGTAGGACTAGCCAAAAACTTCAAATTCAAAACAGATTGAAGAATTTTGACAGTTTTGAATTTCTGCTGACGCTGAAACACTACGTCGAAATGGCATGTAAAATTCTCATATAAAACACAGAAAACTACGTTTCGTAGTCCCCTGTTCCCTCCTTCAGAACTGGACCATTTGTTATTACTTTTTCAGGATCGGTAAAAGAAAGAAATTTTCTATGTCTGTATGTTTGATTTTTTTTAACCAGCCACCTAATGTTTCTGAAGACGCCTTAAAACGGAGAGATTTAGCTAAATTTTAAAGGCTTCTGGTTATTAAATAAATGACTTAATGCAAAAAAATCGAACATACAGGCATAGAAAATATCTTTCTTTAACCGATCCTGAAAAAGTGATAAAAATTGGTCCAGTTCTGAAGTAGGAAACAGGGGACTACGAAACATCGTTTTTCTGTGTTTTGTATGAGAATTTTACATGCCACGTCAACGTAGTGTTTCCTCTTAAACCTCACCTTTCCCATTCAAGGCGAGGAATGGGAGGAGAGTCCTATACAACCCGTGGTCGCCCCGACTTCGGTGTATACGTAAGACTGCATTATACCTATCTTAATCATATTAATAAAAATCAATTGCCGAAATATTTTTACGCGCATAACTTTAGAACGGTTCAACCGATTTGGCTGATTCTTTTTTGTTGTGTTCGTTATTACCAGGTCAAGATATGGTCAACAAAAAAGGTGTGGTCAGCACAACACATTATTTCTCTTCCATTTTCCTCCATGAGTTGTCATCTTTAGACTCTTCCTTTTTTACCCATGTCGTCTTTCATACAGCACATCCATCTTTTCTATATATGAGCAGAAGTTATAATAAATGTGTACCCGCAGTACTTGTGAGTGTATTCATAACTTTCATTAAAGTTATTTTTTCCGTCGTTTCTTGAGTGTAGTACTCATAACTTTAAAGTATTTTTTTCCGTCGTTACCAACTTATAATTGTTTTTATATTGTTTTATTGTTTTAGTAAACATTTTAAGCTTAGTTAGACGCCTGCCACACGAAAGACCAATAAGATTCAGATAATCTATCGGTTGTTCCTAGCTTAGCACATTCCATACCATTACAGTAATTGGGAAAATATTATTTTAGCCAAATAGATTGCGTTTAACTGGAAAAAAACAGTGTTGCTTGCACGTCTAGGAATCTAATCGGGGACCTTAATAAAACGCTAACTAAACACTATACTACAAAGTTTAAGGTTTTGACTGAGTTGGCCATAACATTGCAATACTTGTATCAAGTTTCTTTATGACTAACAAAGTAACATAAAGCCAATGTTATTATTTTAAAGTTAACTTCAAGCAAAATGGCAAGCGCATAAAAATCACAATATGATTGTTGTAAATATTTTACTGCCCTGCATATGATATTACGCGGTGGTGGGTCGGACGAAAGCGACCCCGTTCTTATTGAAAAGGTCGCGGGTTCACACCTTGGTCGGTCATTTTTAATAACCCATTGGCATTGTCCTGTTTGGTTTTTTTATGATCGTTGTTGTAGATTTTTGATTTTTAAAGTAATTTTTAAGGGCTTATGTTTAAATGTTTACCAAAAAAATTTGGTGCATTTAACTTTTTTGGTAAACATTTTTTAGTAGGTAAGCGCTATACTTAGATATGAATGTTTGCGGAATGAACACTACTTATATATTTTAATTGCATTTAATACACCATTCTGCATTCTGCTTATGTTAATTTAAAACGTCTTCTATTGTGATTCAGCGATCTGATTTTAACATTTGGAGTGTGGGAAAAATTATAAAATCAAATCGCTGAGACATGACCCAACTAGCAAAATTTCCTCTTACACACATCCTAAGAGTATAATTTTACCAGTCTTATGGTACTCCGATAGACTGCTATAAGTGTGGATTTGAGCGCACTTAATAAGTCTATTTACCCTATTTATATCTTAAATTGGTCTCGAGAAGTGTATTTCCAATCTTACAAAATTCTTGTTGATGCTTTAATAATACCAAACAGACTTACAAATGATTTACAAAGGCATTCTTTATGAGCATTTACCCTTATAATGCACTTACTAATGCTGTTCTAAGTGTGATATTACTTGTAGTGCTCTTTGTGAGCTTTTAGTAAGACATGTAATCAGATGTAATCACAGTCCGCCGAAAGGATTGCCAAGTGCTCGTGAAACTTTTCTGAATAAAAAGAAGAGTACTAAAAACGTAAGTATTATGTAATATCCTGTTTAATTCACTTTCCTACAAAATGTGTAAGTATAATTTCATGTTTATTACGCATTACTAACTGTTATTTAATTGCGAAGTCGATTTTATCGAGTATTTTGAAATAACAATCACAATATTTTTACGGGCCATTTTAACAATGTATCTTTAATAATAAAAATTATTAAATTAAAAATGTAAAATATAGAATTGTCGCCATTATCACCAATCATGCCTTATAGTGGCTTTAACAGAACCAATATAAGTGCATAACCATTGTTTAAGGTTTACACCGCACTTCTAAAATCAAATTCAACCACATTTTTTAATCCTCGCGGCCATTGCTCATAACCTTTAGGGTTCCTTATTAAAGTAAAAGTAGGCTAAAAGACAAACAGGGAAGTTCCTGGTTGACCACCTTTTGACTTTTTTGCAATGCATTAGAATTCTAATTGTAATTATCTAATTTCTAAGACATTTGACGTGCTAGTACTCTTTACTATCTTTTACAATAGTCACTTCTAAGATCGAGTGATCTTACAAAATGCATTCATAAGAGTTTATTAAGAATCAAGGGTAATTAGGCTTATAAAGTGCGCATATAATACTACTGTTCTAACAAATGTTTTATAAAGTAAGCATATATACATCTTTAAGAATAAGTTATAAGTAACAGACGATATCTAGCAAAACACTTAGTAAAGTCACTTTTAAGATTGAGTGGACTTACAAAGTGCATGTATAAGTGTTAATTAAGACTCAAGGGCAATTAGGCTTATAAAGTGCGTGTATAATACTATTGCTCTAATAAACATTATATAAAGTTTGCTTATATACGTCAGTAAGAATAAGTTATAAGTGTAACAGCCGATATCTAATAAAATACTTTGATAAGTCACTTTTAAGATTAAGTGGACTTACATAGTGCATGTATAAGTGTTAATTAAGAATTAGGCTTACAGAGTGCGTTTATAACACTACTGGTCTTATTGATGTCATTTCTCGTTTTCTTATATACTTCTAAAAGTATTTTTTACAAGTATATATGCTCTTATAGCTTAAATAGACTTATGATATGCCATTATTAGAGTCTCTATCTTAATCAGAACGTATATAAAATTTATTTAAGGACATAGCTCTTAGAAGCTTTCGTTTCTAAGGGTATTTTGCTAGCTGGGGATCTCTCTTACCTTCCGTATCATAATGATTTTTTCAATATGTCGTTAGAAAATTTTAAAATCAGTAGCAGAATGTAGGCACAGGAAGTAGTATTTTCATAGTATGTTGAGTCACTTGGTCGAAAGCGTAGCTGTTTTATTTCACTTTCTCTGTGTAACCCTAGTGTCAATTCCAAGATTCCTGTAGGCACAGGAAGGAGTATTTTCATAGTATGTTGAGTCAGTTGGTCGAAAGCGTAGCTGTTTTATTTCACTTCCTCTGTGTAACCCAAGTGTCAATTCCAAGATTCCGTCTTTATTACGCCCGCCTCAAAGGTGCAGACAATCTCATTATGTGAAATTCTTTATTGCAATTGCGGAGAATTGTATTCTCGAGAAAGAAAAAAATGAATTGTATAATATTTAAGCGGTGTGGTGGCTCATTAAAAGAGTACTACCAAGTACCAACGCATCGCCTTCTTTGGGTGTCGTAAAAGGCGACTAACGGACTAAAGACTGCACATACAGTCGAGGAAGGTCCCGGTAGACTACCTTTCGGCGATATTCGCTTGTGTTCCATTCCGACCGCGCGTACCGTATAGTATATGTATGTAGAGGTATGTATTTATGTATTTAATTCCGCTTCTGTGGCGTAGGACCGGTGTCTGACGTCCTGGGTTCGGTTTGGTTGGTGGTATGTAATATGTTTTTTATACCACTCATGCTGCATGCATTTACCGTAGCCTTGACCTTTGAAACACCAGAAGCATTTTTTTTTTAATAATAGAAGGAAGCAAACGAGCAGGCGGGTCACCTGATGGAGAGTAATTGCCGCCGCCCATGGACACCCGCAACACCAGTGGAATCGCAGATGAGTTGCCGGCCTTTAAGGAAGGAATAGGTTTTAGGAAGGTATAGGAATTTTAAAGGGGGGTGGGCCTCCGGAACCCTCGCTGGCAGGACGAAACACAACAGCACCAAGTGCTATTATTTCACGCCGGATATTGGTGAGAGGGTGGTATTACGCCGGTCACTTACAACAGTAATAATGGCTTGTTTTAAGTCCACCTAGATAGCTGTCATACAGTAAAGAAATAGCCTCATAAACTGTTAGGTAAATTTATCCGAAAGCGCGACAATTTATGAGTATATATTGTCTTAATCAACGTGCTTGCCAAAGGCAAGTTGGTGATCTCTTACTAGTATATCCCAGGAGATATACTCGTACGTCGAGAAATCCGAAACACTTCGAACCTAGGACCTCCGCATATCGGCACGGCAGGCACGGTATACACAGGCATCAGCCGACGACGGTACAGTATTAAATTGCTCTTATGTTTGTTTACACATTTCGGTATCCCATAGTAACTTCCAAGTTAAAATGTAAAAGTACACTATAGAAAGTTACAATTACATCAACTCAAAGTTGTTGTTTTTTACTATTGTATATTTTCTTAAAATTAATATAATTTTTATTGAGGTCCGAATCGTCAGTGAAAAAAATAATAAAATTAAAAAGTGTCAATTCGGACACTGTGTCCGAATATAATGTGATCGAAACGTCAGCGAGGCACTCAAATGAATAACTGTTTTGTTAAATGTTTTCAAATAACCATTTATTTTCCTTTAGCATGCAACGTTTTATAAAAAATGGCTTTTTGGTTTATACTATTTTGATCATAATAGTTTATATTTATGGGATACCGTTATGTGTAGGTAATCTTAAGTGGTTTCTCCATATGTAGTTCAATCTAATTGTAATGCGGCAATTATACTATCAGCACAGTAAATACAGTTGGTAGCCCCGTCATAACTCCTCGCATTCTATCTGATTAACCAACAAACAACGCTGGCGTGATCATAACTCCGTCGCTGCATTTCTTTTCAATTCCATGTGGCTACCTACTAGGAAAATGGTTATAATAAAGTACCAAGTTCATGCGGTCGCGGTATATTCGTGCGAGACGATGCGGTGTTAAGTTATTCTAAGTTTTTATTCTCCATACTGTATATCAACAAATTATTCAAGCACTGTTTCACACCTAAGTACGCTGGTAAGTCAAACAAGGTTAATTAACTTCGGCTAATGTGGGTTTAAAAGGTTTTGTTTAGCTAGTTGATTTTATAGTGAGGTTTATTCCTCTTTTTTGTTTGGGTTAATTTAATTGTTTTTTTTGTATTCATCTTAAGATATAAACGAATTACTTATACTTTCATTTAAATACCGAGCACCTGGCCCGGACTGCCAGAAGGGTGCGGGTTCGAATCCTGCTCGTGAAAATTTTATCGACACTTTTTCAATTTGTAATACTTTCATTTAACCAAAAAAACGGAACAGTTTTAAAACAATTGAAATTTGAATAAAAAAGTTTTAAAAGATGACAGATTACCCACCACTTGGGTACCTTGCTCTGGTGGAACAGCCTTATTGTCTCATGAAAGCCCGGCCCACTATTAGCCCACGGTACACTGCCGCCGCTTTTCGGCAGTGTATGCTGCAAAAAGCGTATCAAAACAATCGGCGGTTCGTCAATCATTTAACTCGTGTTTTCATTCCATTTTTCCTGACAGAGCTCAATCGTGCTTCCAGTGGGGGGACCAAGTGTTCCGTCCGTTTTAGGATATGTTTTTTTGTTTTGTGTGCACACTAGAACAGTTCGCACCTCCAATTTTAGTGTTTAATAACGTCTTTATTGTACTGTCGGGAGAACCGTTAAACTTAATTTATCAGCAAGCAGCAGTGCCCTGGTCCCTGTGCTGTCCTTAAAACTGTGTATTTTTAAAACTACATTATGTATTAGGTATACCAAAGTATATAAGAAGAAAACAGTGGGTATTATACGGTAAGCTCTTTTGAAGTTAGCCGTTTAGTAAAAACGGAATACACAAACTACCCATAAAAACGGCGCATACTTAAAACACTTCATAGATGTAGAAGTTAATTGAACATTGTGAACCACTAACTACATAGGTTTTATTTTTTTTATTTCTGCACGGGAGATAGCGCTGGGAGATAATTCCCGAGAAAGGTAATGAAAGTAATGAGACCACAGGCATCTCCTACTACGAAAACTATATCGAATCATGTAGGCGTGTTTCTTTGGGTTGGTTACCTATCAAAAATTCGAAATTTTCCCGTACGAATTTTATTTGGACGAAAACGTTTTGTAATTTTTTGTTTTCCATAATTTTCTTTTTACCGAAATCACAATTGACAAACTTTTGAATGCCGATTATCGATTGTTTATTTTTTTTTAAATCTATATTTTTTGAAATTCTCATTCACTCAACGTTTGGCCGAAGCTATTAATGCTCTAGCATTAATAGCTGATAAAATGAACTATCTATGGTTCATTTTCAAGAAACACGTTTCCAATATTATAAAAATATAACATTTCAAATAATTGAAATCTATAATATCAAATTTTAATCGTAGTAACGTTTAAGCATGCAAGAAAGCAAGCATGCAGCATGTAAGCAAGCAAGCATGTAGCATGCAAGCAAGCTGCAGCATGCAAGCAAGCATGTAGCATACAAGCAAGCTTCAGCATGCAAGCAAGCATGCAGCATGCAAGCAAGCATGCAGCATGCAAGCAAGCATGCAGCATGCAAGCAAGCATGCAGCAGGCATGGTCTCTGTCACGGCTCCGGCGATGCGAGGCTCCGGCGGTCCTTCCAAAGGAAAAGAAGAAGTTTTGACAATCGGCTAATAGTTTTTTTTGGCAAATGAAACGTATGTATGATAAGTTTATGGATTAACAAAATTATGTAAAAGCAACAATCTGGTATTTAAAACTTCGTCATACCGTTTTCGAACAATTGAATTTCGTACAAGAAAGTTTCAAATTTATGATAGGTTACCGTTTCTTTGTTAAATGATAAAAACATTACTTACATTTTTTTATTCACAAATCTTATTTCTCTTTCTCGCTTGAACTCTCAATTTTAGTTACAAGAGTTATAAAAGTATTGTCTATCTACAAGTCCAAAAACTGAACAATTGCGTTTTACATAATAATCTCGATATCACGTTTGAAAACAAAACTTTTGCTATCCACCACCCCCATCAAGACGAGTCCAGGCCACCTTGATTGATGGTTGCCCTACCAACGTCTTTATAAGAGGATAGCCAATCATATTTCCCACCTACACCACATTTGCAAGCAAACGTCAACCTTATTCCATTACAATACGATCGTTATACATTTCTTTAACCGCATCACACGTTTGTGAGCCGTCAAAACTTTGCCGCTGCCCATATATGAGGTATCCACGATGCATTATTAATCGTACATTTCTCTTTATGGTAAAGAGGCTTACAATAAAACATATATCCATACGACAGGCCCTACCATGTCCAATTGCAATTATCCTAAACCATTTATTAGACATGATTGGACATGGGTTGATCAGATGGCTCTGAAAGGTGATATAGCTCATCAACTATAATTATGTAGAGACGTTAAACTGCCTATAATGAGATAGATCATTTAGCATGGAAGGGATACCATGCGGTGTCTAAAATAATTTAAAATAACGGTATAAGTAATTGTAGACAGCTGGAGTGGTATGTATTTTGAAGGAATCTGATAAATAAATTTTCAACCTTTAATGGGTAACAACAGGACTTTGCGTTTTGGCAATAGACGGTACATCAATACTGAAAGACTTCAATCAATAATAAAATTGCTGTTGCAAGGTTATTAGTGAACATGGTGCCTGCACATAACTGCAAATTATTTGCACATTTTACAGTAATTTCATTTTGATTGACTGAATTTGTAGTTGGCTTATGTTTAAAGCACGATACAGAGCTAGCAAACGACAGAGAGAAAATATGACAGAACCATTTTTGTATTTGGGAATGTAGTTTCTAAGACTTATGAAGTTCGTCATATAGCCCTAAGAGGCTAGTATGTTAAGAATTACCCCGGGTACCAACATATTTATTAGAAATGCAGTTATAGGAAGTTAAGTGTGATTTATTTACAAAAAAATCATAGTTTAAAACAATTCTTTCATTTTTTTTTTATGTACGAAAACGTGCATAAATTGGAATGCGGTCACCGCAGCTCGCGACACCGAGGACATCAAGCGTGCGTTGCTGACCCTGAAGCATCAGTTCCTATGCCTCTATGCTCTGTTTTTTCACGTGGTCAGTATATTCTTTATATCCTTTACCCTTATTAAATTATTATGTATATCTAGTAGATACCTGGCGATCGAGTCAGAAGCTATTTTCTTTCTTCAACTCCCTTCTAGCTAACTATAAGCATATATTTCTGTCCTTATTTTTCCGTATTCTATAGGTTTCTTTCTATCTTTATATGCACCAGTGTTGCCAGAGGTAGTTTTGAGAATTCCCCGCGCCATGTTGAAAAATTCCCCTTTTTGTAATAAAATTACCCTCGAGTTTACATATAAAATCCATTGTAGCTCTTCGTATTTCATAAAATATTGAACAACCTTTATAAAAAAAATAAAATTGTTGACAATTTTGACAGTTTGTCATTTTTTTACAAATGATTTTTGTTGTGTTAGAAATGTGATTAATACTTTTCGTACTTCCTAAATAAGTGCACATAAAAAAAATCAATGCGATTGTTTTGATGTGCACTTATTTAGGAAGTACGAAAAGTAGGTTAGGTAGTAAGTAGTAGGTTTTAGCTATCAAAATAGTATGATTCTTTATAGTTTTAAACAGTGACTTCTAAGTAAGTAGGTAAGTACTAACTTCTAAATGTCAAAATGCAAAAACGTAATTTATTTTTTGTCTTGGAATCTTCAATTTCGTCATTATAACTTTTCGTAATTATCTGTTAATTTATTAAAATTCTGCGTTTTGTAAGCATTCAGTACGTATTTTAAGTTTTGATAATATCGCTTTAATAATTATTGTTATAATAACCGTTTTTGTCAGCTCAGTCACGGTCGGTAATCTTCTGTACACTCTTCTGTAACTGCTAGAAAGCCTGGACATGGAGAGCCCGTGTTAGATCGTATAAATATGCTGGACAAGTAAGTGGATAAGGATAAATAGAACAGAAAAGCAGAAACATTATTCGCACGCAACCTTGTACTTATCAAAACAAAGCCAAAGACTATAGACCACTACAGACTTACTACATTTTTCCTTTACTACAATAAAATGTTCAACTTCCACTTCCCACTTAGCCCAGATAGTGCCCAGATTCCACTTAATATATACCTATAGTTATATTGTTGTTTCTACGCATCTGGACTATATTATAGTCCAGATGCGTAGAAACAACAATTTTAAACCACATTATCTATTATGAAACTTGCAAAATAACAAAGTACCACCAAACCACCTCAACGAAGTGGCGCCCCGAAACTCTCCTCCAGGCAGACTAGGTAGGTAAAGATACATAGACCCACCCACATTCTTATTTATTCCGGTAACAACTATGACAGAGGAGCTACTTGCGTACAAAATATATAATATGTCAAAATGAACTGTCATATGCAAAATGTTTTAGTTCCACAGATTATCACCGGAAAGGAATTAATGCTTGTCGCACTCATGGACGTAATATTATACGTCCATGGTCGCACTATACTTCTTCCTAATTTACTACCAATGACGTTATTTTTATGTTTGTTTTACTAAATGGAACAGACAGAAGGATCGTACGTAGCCCATTCAGCCTTGCCCGATGTGATCAAATATGCTGTCAATTTTTTTTTTCAGTCAAGTAATTGCAGCTTCTTTAATAAATTCCCCTTTTATTCTCAATACCCTTTTTTGCCCCTCATATAAGCATAATTCCCCCTAAAAAGGGGAATTCCCCCCAGATCGGCAACGCTGATATGCACCTACTCCCCTATTACTCTTTACTATTTTTCTTTACTCTTCACCCAAGGTTGCGTGGAAGAGATTGCTATAAAGCAATAAGGCTGCCTACTTGTACTCTCTTCTGTCTATTGTCCTGTTTTGTAACTGTTAATTTCTTAGTGTGCAAATAAAGTGTTTTATTATTATTATTATACCTTCAAACCGGAACAAAGCAATGTACAAAATAACTGCTTGGCGGCAGAAATAAGTATTAGGGTAGTAGCCATACTTTTTCTTACTTTCCACTGTTTCAAACATTTTTGCGTTGGCAAATACTTTTAAACTTTCACGTTCCATTCTAAATAAAATGTAAGTCCTTGCAACTCGGCCGAAACATCAGGTAGGTACTTAAAAAGGTATTTTTAAAATGCCTATTCTAAAGAATTTGCGTTTTAAACCTCATGAAACATTATTTTACTAACCGTGTCACGAGAAAGATTACTACCACTCCCTCTCTTCCCTTGGGTGTCGTAAAAGGCGACTAACGGACTACATACTGCATATACATCCAACAGCATGAGCGGCGATTTGCTCACCATCTGTCACGCTGAGCACTTGTGCAATCGCTTTTTGGTGAAAAGTGGACTATGGCAGAGGACTGCTTTTGCGGTCCTCATTGCCTAGTCGCTGACTAACCCCTCCGGGATAGTAGTTGTGATTATATGTAAGTATGTTTGTATGTATGCAAACATTTTATTTCGGCTGTTCAGAAATACCACTGACCCGAACATTTTAAACATCGCCAACATTATTTTGCGTCCATTAATCCGCCGTTCAAATCCTTATCAATATTCATCCGCTGATTGAAATACCGACAAACAGTTTATTCCATTAACGATTCCTAAAATTTAACGTTAATTGCATTTGCATACACAAAGCTGCGATTAGCGCTGTAAATATCTATGCTGCTATGTTATAACGTTTGATGCACAAGTTATTTGTGTTCCCTTGGGTGTCGTAAATGGCGACTAACGGACTAAAGACTGCACATTCAACAGCATAGAGCGGTGATGGGCTGACCACCTGTCATGCTGAGCACATGTGCAGTCGCTATTTGATGAAAAGCATGGCAAAGGACTGCTTTTGTGGTCCTCATTGCCTAGTCTTTGACTAACCCTTCGGGGATAATTGTCGTGATTACTTATTAGTATGTTATAATTACGTTAGAACGTTTGATGCACAAGTTATTTTGTGTTACCCCAGTTATTTAAATAATAATGTGAATGATTTCATTACACATCGGTTGTCGAGTGGTAAAGCGCTTGGTTCGATATCTGGAGTTACCGGGTTTAAATCCCAGTTTGGACAAAGTGTGTTTCATATTCTTCGATGCCCACGTTTGTAAATGCCAACCCTCATTTTGAATTAAATTTTCATGATTGAGTGTGTTGCTCTCTGACAATCTGACAGTACCTTAATTTACGTAAATAGGTTGGGTGTGAAAACTTTCTTACTTTTTATTGTAGCTGGCGTATTATTGATCTAAGTTTTATTTTCACTCTGGGCAGGAAAGTTAAGAGCCATATCTGCATTTTTCTTATTTTCCTAAATTTGTGTATTAGTCGAATATTAATGTGAAATAATGTAATAATCGATCAAATACTATCATTTACTCTATGCAACGAAAATATTTGCTATTATCTCTCTTGACACTGGCTATAAATTGCTATATATAATTTGTGAAAGTACACTAGCAGATTATAATCACTACAATAACGTACACAAACAACTGTTAGTCATAGATCAGATGCGAGCTAGTATCAAACAAGATAATATTTATCCGTACTCTTGTTTATTTGTAATGTCAAGATAAAAGAAATCATGAAATTTTACGTTACGTAGTCAAAAAAAGAAATAATCATCAGTCTTTATTAATGAAAATCAATTGCCGAAATGCTTTAGAACGGCTCGGCCGATTTGGCTGATTTTTAATTTGTTTCGTTCGTAATTATCAGGACAAGGTTAAGTGATTTTTTTTTGGAAATTAATTATTGATTGATTTTATTTGTCAGGCGATTTTGGGGGTTCACGCGGACAAAGTTGCGAGCGGGCCGCTAGTTTACAGCAAGTTTTTAAAGTCCATATTTCTACCTACTTATATTAGCAGTGCGCTTAGTTTCGTGTAGTTTCAAAAAGATCTTTGTAATTTGGATACGTTTTGTTTACTTTTATATTCGTAAAACTTTATTCTATAGGTAATTAACGCTGTTTATTATTGAGTACTTAACTTGTACTTATTAACTATTTAAACTATGAAATGTTATTATATTGTTTTTGGATTTTGTCCACTTACTTTCCCATTAAATTTAATTTCTAAAAACTTAATCACTGACCTTAAAACCTGTTGATATCCAACCACTTTCTGCTCCTTCTTCCTCCTACGGCACTCACTCTCCACTCTCTTATCACCATTATCACGGATCGTATGATACCTCGGCTGGTAGCTTTCAAGTTGCGAATACAAGCGCGCGCGTGGCGCGGGAGACGGTCCGCGTTGCGTCATAGGTCCCTCACGTATTGACTCCGCGGCAGTCGGAGCGGTACTGGCGGCATAAGTTGAGCTTTGGACTCTTTCAGCCACCCCGGGACGCTTTTTCTCGTCTACGAAAGCCACGCGCGGAGGTCGAGGTTGCATTAGGCTGATTTTTTTCTTTTTCGCAGTAGACGGCACGTAGAAGAAGTAACCGTAGCGATCCATTTTCGGTGCCGTGGCCTTTACCTGTGGAATAATGGAAATAGTTTTTATTCGGAATATGAAAAGTTGAAAAGATAAAATGAACAGATGGGAACTGTCCGTAGAAGGGAAGCGTAGGCAACAGCCCACACTCAAAGGGATAACAAGAAAAATAATGTTCAGTATTTTAATTTTATAAATATATTGTCGTAGCGCGCCGGACATTTAGAGCAAAATATACAGAGGTAAAAGAAAATACAACTCAATTCCGTAATCCGTAGCGTTGAAGACTACGATCATCGTGTTTAGATAATTAGAGGTTGAAGATCAAAGTACTCAATATGACTGCTTTTCAGTAGATTAATAAATTGCAGTCTGCTAGACGGTTATAAATACTGGATTAGCTTCATATTACTTGCCTTATATTAAACATTTGAATGGGCATTTTGGGAGTTTGGTTTAAATTGAAAATTTTAACGAGTTCATACGGAATATTGTTAAACGTTCGTGTGGAAAAAGTAAATATTAATATTTTAAAGGTTTCATGGTAAAATGTACAGTACAGTATGTAAGTAACAGCTATTAAAAAAAATATTTCACTAATTCACGCAATGTTTGCATGTAGCGGGTTAACCTTTGAGAGCAAAATCAAATGGGTGTAAACAAGTAAACAGAAAATGAGTAATAATAAAAGGTAAGACCCTTAACCAAATACGATGAATTAAACTTTTGTAATTATAAATTTCAATCTGTGTTATTTCTGAAAACGCATTTTTAACATATAAAAGGATTATTAGAAGTAGGAAGCGGTAAGGCGTTCGTTTTGCGATCTTGCCAGATAAGCAATTGCAATGCCAGGGCACTAGATGGGTGATCAAAAATAAAATATCTGCTGCTCTTTTCTTTTTTTATAGCAGAAGGAGGCAAACGAGCAAGCGGGTCACCTGATGGAAAGTAATCACCGCCGCTCATGGACACCCGCAAAACCAGAGGAATCGCAGGCGCGTTGCCGGCCTTTAAGGAAGGAATAGGCTCGTTTCTTGAAGATCACTAAGTCGTAACGGTCCGGAAATACCGCCGCCGAGAGCTGGTTCCACAACACTGTAGTTCGAGGCAAGAAATTTCGTGAAAAACGCACAGTACTAGACCGCCATCAGTCCGTCTTCCTTCGGGAGGCTTGTTAAGCCGATGGTCTGGGGTGTTGTCGTAAGATGGTAGCCGTTAAAACCCACCAACCCGCATTGGGCCAGCGTGGTGGGTTGTGGTCCAGACTTCTCATGTGCTGTTGTGGTGGCAGTGGCAGCAGTGGGACGCTCCTAAGCTAATATTTATAATGATGTTGAAGGTAATGATTACTGTGCAAGTTTCAAAAATTTAAGATTATAAGGCCTATTACATCTCGACTGTGATTTTTGCGCAAAATAGCCCATTTTGGCGTTATGGATCTCAGAAACAAAATACATTAACAATGTTGACTTATTAAATAGTGTAGAATAGCTATTGGAATAGTGCGTAGCGGCCTCGCTTTTTGTAAATTAATTTAAACCCAAAATTTCAGAGAAATATTTTCATAAAATGCGTGAAGGCACATTTTTGAGCTCCTAGATTGAACTACTGTTCTGAACAAATGAAATAAAAAAAATAGATTGTAATCTCTTATATAGTCGTATAGTGCGTAGCGGCCTCGGAATTTTTAGATATCAGTGATTTTATATAGAAAAAAAATCTTATTCTAAACCAAAAACTTCGAAAATTGCTCTAAGTTAACTGTGAATTTCTCCTATCCACGATAATATTATTGAGCATGTATACCAGAATAATCGTTACTTCATGATTAATAAAGATTTTATAATGAATTTATTATCCAATTTCGATAAAAATGGTAAATACAACTGCAAAATTACAACAAAATGCGAAAATGGACATTTGATGCAAAAATCACAGTCGAGATGTAATAGGCCTCTTAAATATATATATATATTTTAATTTGTAGTAATTATACCCGCGTCGCGTAGCGGTGAAAGAATACTACCACCCCTTTGCTCCCTTGAATGTCGTAAAAGGCGACTAACTAACTAAAGACAGCACATACATCCAACAGCATAGAGCGTCGATGGGCTCACCTGAGCACATCCGCAGTCGCTTTTTGTTGAAAAGTGGACTATGGTAGAGGACTGCTTTTGATGTCCTCATTGCCTAGTCTCTAATAACCCTTCGGGGATAATAGTCATGATTATATGTAAATATGTTTTCTTACGCTTTATATGAATATTATGTTGATAGAACTGTTAAAATGTTAGAGCGAGTTCACAACGCTGCCTAACGAGGCGACGGTGATTCGAACCCGTGGGAATCCCGGACGACCCGACCCGTCTCCCCCCGGTCGGCGCCGGCGCGTCTCATTACAATGATTATGATGGTCATTATGATAAAACAAGTGAAAAGTTTACACTGAGAAAAATGGATTGAAGTCGACGTAGTAAAATATTGTGCAAACATTTTAAAATACCCTGCTTACCACTAATAAAACAGTGCGCAACACTTTAAATAGTGACACGAATGTATTTCTATTCTGCTGGGCATTAAACTTCATTGTGCAAGAAACCTCACCAAAATATAAAGTACAAATATTAGGACGACCTCCTTTTCATGGTGTCGCCATCTCTTTTTTTTTATTTTATCTCTGAGGTACCGGGTTCGATCACCGGTCGGGTCAATTTTGAAATTATAGTTTTTCTAAATTGTCTCGGATCTGGGTGTTTTCTATGAATAATAAGTATGTGTTTAAGTTTTTTGGTATGTTTATCCGTTGTCTAGTAACCATTTAACGAGTTTCATAACGAAGCTTCTTTTGGGCTAGATAATTGGTGTGAGTGTAGGATTTTTTTTTAAAGTATAATGATACGGAACTATAAGTAATCGCATACATTATAATATAAAATGCCGTCAATTATGTATTTTGAAGCAGTGCACTACATGTTTTCTTTCTTTAGGGCTAAACGTTATGATTTCTAGTGCGAGCTGCAAGTAAGATTGTGACGTCTCTAAATTACGGTGGAACCATAATTGTGTGTGCACCGTCGGCAGCGTAACTTAACGTGCTTGCACAATTGGTCAAAAACATGTGCATTCACAATAGTTTATAGTGCCCCATTTTTCTCAGTGTAGTTTTAATTTTCATTTTGTACATCAATAAACTTGATTGTGTTCGGTTTGAGAACTTGCAAGTAAGTAAGTAAGTAAGTAAGTAAGTAAGTAAGTAAAATATTTATTCGGCTACATAAATTACAGACATGAAGAAAAAAAATAAAAAAGTAAAATGACAGTAAAAATAAGAATAAAAAATAAGAATTAAAGGATAAAGGTTGGCTGAAAAGGCTAACCAGCCCAGCTATTGTTGCAGCTACGTTGTTGCAGCCACAACGCTGATTTTCAGCTGGGCCTTGAAATAGGGGCGACGTCATTAGTTTTTGTTCTGAGCGTCAGTCACAAAAAAGAAAATATCATATTAAAATTAGAAACGTAGGTAAAAAAACAAGCAAAAACAATAACAAACATTCCTACTAAATAAAACAAACTTAAATTAAACTTAATTTAAATTAATAAGAACGACCTAATATAAGACAAATAAGATTTGCAATGGTTACTGGATAGGATAGGTGACCAAATTAAAAACATCTCGAGCTCTTTCGCGCTTCGGTACGCAGGCGCAGGCATGTAAAGCCGTTCGTGCTGGACTATGCATTAAAAAAACTATACACAATTTGCCCAAACCTGTAGGCTTACTCTTGAAACACAATTGCATTAATCAATTTTCAATCACAAATCTAAAATATGTCAAATGGCACTTTTGTAAGCGACAATAGCGCCACATTGGAATTAAATTGCGTGGAAATCGATCGTACAAATTATTAACGAAATGGCGTTCCGGAATTATCTTTACTTATCCCAATATCGATACATATAAATTGCATTGGAATTGTATTAAAATTGAGTTTGCGTTCAAGAGTAATCCCCCTGAGCTGGGATGAGTAGTTTGCAACTCGGTAGACTTTTAGAATATGACAGAGTATCTCTGACATCAAACTTACATCTAAGTTTTGTCAAAGTGAATATGCTCCCGGTGATTCCTGAAACGTGTGCAAACTAGAATATCAGCTCTATTCAGCATCTTCAGAAACCCGATGAGCACACAAAAGCGAAGTTTGAAACTCGCAACTACAAAGTCACAACATGATGTGTTGACCTTAGTCCGAACTGGAAACCAGCTTGTGTACGTAATGAAAACTAAAAGCGACGCAGAATATCTTACACTAATGAAAATGTCCAACAGCACATGAAATCATAAAATATGTTGTGAATACCCTTTTAAGAGTTGGTAGTCGAACGGGAGAAGTTGACTGGAATATTATAAAAAATAACATAAAAACTAACCGTGTCGCGCATTTACTCATGACTATTGAGTAGCGCTGCTTCACCCCCCCCCCCTCCTCCGGGGGGGTGACTGCTCAGTTTAGAACCGAAAGATCTCTCCAGGTCTATGGTTTTCAAGGGGGTGTTAGTTAGTAGGAGTCTGACATAACTTCGCCAGCCGTCTGGTGTCGTACTCATGCAGAGTTCACCTCCTCCCTCCCCTTGGTGTCCGGGAGGGTGTCTACTTCACAGGCGCAAAAAAAAAAAGTAGCGGTGAAAGAATACTACCACCCAACCTCTTCCCTTGGGTGTCGTAAAAGGAGACTAACGGACTAAAGACTGCATATACATCCAACAGCATAGAGCGGTGATGGGCTCACCACCTGTCACGCTGAGCACATGTGCAGTCGCTATTTGGTGAAAAGTGGACTATGGTAGAAGACTACTTTTGCTGTCCTCATTGCCTAGTCTCTGACTAACCCTTAGTTGATAATAGTCGTGATTAAATGAATGAATGAAATGATAACATCATATTAATTGATGCAAAAAAATTAAAAATAAAAGTTTGATGTCAAACAACTGACTGGGATGAAAGGGAACTCACCCAGGATCCGGACGACAGCTGTTCTATTTGAGCTATACTTACTGGTTAATAAAACGCTTCAAAAATTCAACAGGGAATTTTTAAAGTGCTTGTTTGTTAGTTGTGAAAAAATATAGTTTATCCGTAAACATTGAGCCATTCAGTTTCAAGTTGTTTCACAAGTTCAAAACTAGGTGGCGCTGCTTCGGTTCTACAAATTGAAGGTAACTTTTAACACTATCGAGTAATTAATAAAACGTACTACAAACAATATATAGGTATAAAGAGCACTTCACGATATATCCACATTAGAACACAACTTGCTTCTGTCAGCCTCTATTCGTTCATGATTAAAAAAAGAAAGTACATCGCAAATAAGGACTTCTTGGCGGGAAAGTGAAGCGTCATGTCTTCAGTTTTGTTTTATTTTCCAAAATTTGTGTTTTTTCGAACATTAATGTGAAATAATAGTGGATTATTAACCGTTAAGTGTTTGTGAACGTGCATGAGTGTTGGCAAATGAAACAAAACAGTGCAACATCACTTTTCAAATTCTCTCAAGTAGTCCGCGTGAGACCTCAGTAAAGTCCCACATCTTTACTGAGGACTCAAGGGGTTTGGGGAACATCATTTATCATTCATCTTAATCACCACTCATTATCATCAAAGGAAAAAAACAAATAAATAACTAATGACTAGGCAGTATGGCTCAGACCTTAGCCTGTTCTTTCATGGAACAAATATAAAAAAAAAAAAAACATCGCAAATAAAAAAATGCGGACACAGAATAACGCAAAACGCAACTGTATATCCAATTACCATTTCACGTATCTCCCGTTCGTCCTATATCCTTTGAATACGTCTCGCGTCAGTCAAAACAATCGCTTCATCGGTACATTTCAAAGGTGTAAAAGAGTTACGCCGCTCGCAATTGTTTTTCGCTCGCTTCGCTCGTTCCGCTTCGATATCGCTCGATGCGGCGAGCGGGCCACAATAACCCTTTGTACATGTTGACTTTAGTTCGAGTACCGTTCACTGTGTAACTAAATTACGTTGTTGGAACCCAGTTTCAGTAATTTCGTAATTTATTTCAATTTGTAAGTTATCTTTTGGGTTGGTGTCGTGTATAGCATGTTGTTGGTGATATTTTGATTTGATCTATACATATAAGTCCCCCTCGTTGTTATAATACTTGTGAAAAAATATTATTATTAATGATATTCGTTAGGTACTTATTATAAAAACTAATAAATAATGCAACATACTGACAGGCCAATTCAGATTTTGGAATGTGTTCCAAATTATTGAAATTAAATTATAAGACAAAAGAGGAACTCTCTTGCAAAATGTTTGTAAATAAAATTAAATTAAATCAATGTAAAAATAGCTTTATGGAAAGCCCCGGTAAAACATTAAATTTAAAAAAATTAGAATCTATGTACATTGTTCACTGAATGATGGGCAAAGATTTAGAGATTGAATTGTTCATGGACTGTAACTTTGCATTACCGAGCACTGGCTTAGAGACTATCAGTTCATGTTCAATTTTAAGAATCATTTGGTAGGAAGTTCGTTCAGTCGAGGAAATACAATACATGGTGGCTCCTTAATTATTGTTAGTAAAAGGAACGCAAAGACATAGTGAGCCTCTCGGTTAAACGAACAATAGAAATAGCTTGTGTGGAGTTGGAGCAGTTTGTTGTAATAAGTGTATACAGACCTCCTTCAGCAATATATGATTTTTTTGAAAAAGTTATGGATGAGACATTACGTAAGGTCCGCAATGTAGGTAAAACAATAATTGTTTGCGGTGATTTTAATATAAATTTGTTAGAAAACTCCACATTGCCAACCAAAATTAAAAACTTATTTCTATCATACAATTTGAATAATTTATTTTTTGAGCTTTTTCTAGTGATAAATCCTGCAGCAAAACAAAATTACTAATACTATAGCAGAAATGTAAAATGGGTACATGTGTAAGTATGTCTTTAGTCAACATAACTTTAATAACCAACTACTTACTTTTTTATATGAAACTGATGTGCCATTAGAATCAGGCACAGTTTGAGTAGGAATCATAATTGATGTTTCGACTTCAACCTGGACTGCGGAAGTATTTTGCTGGTGATATAAGTCACGAATTGCATTTTGTATAGAACGTTGGGACTGAAATAAAGACAATCATAATTAATACACGTTAATGTATTGTAACAAAATGCTTAGAAGAGCTCAAAATAGCAAAATAACTTACTTGTTCATTAATTTTTTTCTCCCGCTCTTTTTTATCAAGTACAGATTGAACAAGCAGCTTACTTCTTGCTGAAGATATTTTTCGATTCATGTTTTTCACTAAATATTCTAGACGATTATGTCTAGAATCTATTAGGATTTTAGGTGAATTATGTTATTATAACTGTACCTAAGTTTCTACTTAGAGAAATAAACTTAAACTGACAGCAGCAGCACGTCAACGTCAACGGTCAACATCAAACATCTTTTTTTCTTCTTCACGAACTGACAGTGATTGCGTTCCGTTATAGCAAATTTTTGCTTGGCAAAACTTTGTAAAATCACTTAGTGATATTTTTTATATAATACGATGGAAGAAAAACTCACACTTTACTTGGTAACTTTTACCTTTAAACAATTTTTTTTTGTTGTTGATTAGTTACTTTTTTCTTATTTATTTAAAGCATAACCACAAAACGTATACTTATAATGATTTTACCCTATAAAATATTTGCCATTTGGCATTTAATGAACGAAAAAACTCACTTTCGACATTAATGTCACTTCATGAGTTTTACCTCTATACCGACGATATATACTGATAGTGGTATTACCACTAGCTAAGCAAATTATTAATAATAGTAGTAAGATCAATAGGGAAGAAATAAATAAAATATTATATGAATGAAAGTCCTTATTACTATTATTATCTACTTTTTATTAGTTTTGGCTTATTTATAGTATAATGTCTGAAAGCTATCGAATATGATAAGAGTAAATAGTAAAACGCTACACATTTTAGCTGCCATTTGTTTTAATAATTCTGTCGTTGCCAGATATAACAACTGAACACATGTATGTAAATAATATTAATGAAAATGATAACAAGCCTTTGTAATGAAAATTTAACAGTCTACTCATAAAAGCAATATACCAACAACAATAGAGCGTCTGACCTCTTTCCACATCATTCATTGCATGTCAAGTCGGCATAGATTGCCATTAACTCCTTGACGGGGTCGCAATGAATGTAACACTCTTACTGCTGATTTACCTCTGGCTATGAGGATGTCAGTTGAATAGAGATATGAGTCTGACACACAGCCAGTGCGAATGGTCAGCATTGGAGAACTTTTGGCGAGTCTTTTTAATGTGAAAAGTAGGTAAACAAGCACCTATCGGAAAGTAATCACCGCCTCCCATGGACCAGAGGATTCGCCTTGAGGAGGGAGTAGGGATTTTAACCCTTTAACTGGTGCAGCATCAAATATTTTTATTGGTTTTCTATCCTTTTTTTATAATAGAAGAAGGCAAACGAGCAGGCGGGTCACCTGATGGAGAGTAATCTCCGCCGCCCATGGACACCCGCAACACCAGAGGACTCGCAGATGCGTTACTGGCCTTTAAGGAAGGAATAGGAATTGTGAGGGGGAAGGGGGGAACGGCCATGGAACCCTCACTGGCCGGACGAAACACAACAGCACCAAGTGCGTATTATTTCACACCGGATATTGGTGATTATAACAACTTTTTAAGTTATTACAACTGAATAAGAGGGGAGGGAGAGGGGGTAGGGGCGAAAGTTGGGCCTCGGTACTCTCACTCACCGGACGATATACAACAGCAACGAGCAGCATTGCAGCAGCATTGTTTCACGCCCATATTCAGTGAAAAGGTGCTATTACGCCGGATGAGCTGGCCCAATTCGTACTGCAACGCAGCGTGGCTCTACCACTCAGAAAATGTGTTTATAGGAAAATTAGAGTTCTGAAAATCTAACCTAACCTAACCCTATAGGAATAATAATCCGACTGTATGTATGTATTTGTAAACATCCCAATGCTATCACAGGCCTTCCCACATGGATAACACACATGGACATGGAGAGATTAGGTCATACTCCACTTACTCCTCTTAGGGTGACCACACATTCTTACGTCTGCCGCCACGCCACAACAACAATGTTAATAGCATTATAGCTTAGATATCAGATGTCAGTTCCAGATGATTCCGCGCTTCCACCTTCGGCCTTATCGTCACTTACCATAAGGTGAGATGAAGGCCAAGTGGTTACCCATAGTAGAGTCACAGAATACATAACAGTACAAGTTCAGAAGAAGCACTCCGCAAAGTCATATAAATAAAAAGCGACTCTTGCTAGACACAACAAAGTGTAATTCAGATCGCATTCCGCTCCTTTCCTTACAGTTATATTTACCTAGAAGTTGCCTCTCTTTCTATCGCGTAGCTCTCATATCTTCTAACGACATCAGGGTGTTCGCGACGCGTGATTGAGTCAAACTAAATGAGAAATCGAACTAATGTTGCGCCTTTCAGCCCTCAATTGTCCATATATAGACGCACCTAAAAAACTCGCTATTCCGTCAAACCCCAAGCGTCTATATGTGGACGCGCTCGCCATTTGACTTTGTACAGTGTTTTGATACTCTTAGAGACTACTTTAGTATGAACAAGGTCGATTATTTCGGTTCTGTGATACATTTTATGCATCGTGAATGCAAAATTTAACATGAACTGCGTTTGATTTTTTTTTCAATTCCGCATATATAAATTCCCTCTAAAAGTGCACCTGCTGTCATTATTATTTGACATTTCGATTCCAAGACTGAGGGGGTGCGGGTGCGACCAGGCCGGCACGTGGCAGCCCTCTGAAATGGGTCCTTCCGGACGGACCCGTTGGCTACTTGTAGCTTCATATCTAAAGAGCGGAGTGCGCCTGGCCTGGTAGAGTTCGCTCGCCAGCCGCGCGCGCCGTATCCTCGGCCCGTCATACAGCACACAGCGGCGATGTTATCGCGCCTCCGCCCGCGGCGTCTTTCTGAATGCTAACTGGCCGCTCAATGCTCGCAAAGCCTCTATCTACGACATCTGTGTGCTCCGGCGGACCCCACTTTGATAGCGGCAGCGGCTGTGGCCCGCAGGTATTTTTCTCTACGATTTAGATTACACTGTCTCGTTTAGCTTAACAAAGAGCTGTTGATGTACCGTTTTTGGATAATTTGTTTCAATGTTGGACGGGTGGTTTGAGTCGGAGAGGAAACTAACAACAACAGTAAAAGTGAATATGTCTTTAAGAGTACCTGTGACCGGGTTCCTATTTTTTTTTCAACGTTTTTGTTCTTTTCCGAGAATTGTGCCTATGTAAAGTATCAATTTAAAATAGCACTGTCATAGGCAGCCAAAGGCTATAAAGTAATAGCAAAACGAATACCTACCTACATAATCTTGTTATGACTTATGGCAAAATTATGTACCTACTCTTATAAGTACATTATGTCATCATTAACTATGAGCATATAAAAGTGCCACTGCTGGAGCAGACTCGCACATAGGGCGATTGGGTCATATTAGTATTTGCCCACCCATCCGGCGACTCGACTTTGCTAAAGTTACTTATCTTGCAAGATCGCAATCCGAACTTGCATGCCGCAGTTGCCGCTGCGCCATACTCCTCCTCACTCCTCAGTAGTTAGTAGTAGCTAAGCGTAGTCGTAAAGTTAAGAGTTAATAGCCTATATAAATTAAATTAAATTATTAAATTAAATTTGTTTACGCTTACACCATATGTATCTAGACCAAGATGAGTATTTATTTGAAACTCGTTAATATGGTAAGATAACGAATATAAATATACATAAACAAAGAAAAAACACCAAGACCCGAAATCAGTTTAGAAAAACAGTTTTTCTCTAAATTGACCCGACCGGGAATTGAACCCGGGACCTCAGAGATGGCGCGACGCCAGACCCGGCGCGCTAACCACTCGACCACGGAGGTCGTCAAATATATAGATAAGTAGATAGACTAGGTATCCCAGATAGGCAAAGTCCTCCATCATGAAATCCATGATGTCTTTGCTACATATTGTTTTCTAAGGTTTAGAACTACACATTAAAATGAAACACTTTTGCACATGAGTTCATCCGTAAAAAGAGTTTCATTTCAATCAAATAGTAGGTAGGTCGTAGATAATAACAAAACAAAACAATGCTACAGTTTCACTCAAATTAATCATCGCTAGTACATTGAGAGAAAAAGGGAGAGAGAGAAAAATAGACATTTATTGACTCACAGAAAACAACACGATGACAGCATCCAAAATAAAAAACAATGGTCAATCAGGACCCCGCCTCAGCTTATGTTGTAAGTTGTAACATTGCATCGTAACTTATAAAATGTTTTCTTACTAACCGCGCTTTAACAAGCTAAGCTTTAAGTGGTAGCCACTGCAAACAGCTTACAATAAGCTCAAAGTACATTTGACATCGCCTGAAATAATCCCCACTGAGCACTGAACTGAATATTTGTACAACAATGTACATTCGTATAGCTGTTGTTGAAATCGCACCGAGAAAATATCATATGGAGCAAGCGCTGTCTTAAGTGGACAGTTCACACGAATATTACCAGAGTTGTGCAAACGTAGTACGTAGGGACCAGCTTTCGCCTTAGTACAAGCTTTTAGATTGATAATTTGGAGACACTGCAGTAGAACTAACACAATTTCAGAGTTCGCATTAGTAAAGGGATCTTAGTACAAGCTTTTAGATTGATAATTTGGAGACACTGCAGTAGAACTAACACAATTTCAGAGTTCGCATTAGTAAAGGGATTACTATTTGTACATACAAATAATCACGACTATTATCCCCGAAGGGTTAGTCAGAGACTAGGCAATGAGGACCGCAAAAGCAGTCCTTTCCCATAGTCCAATTTTCACCAGATAGCGATTGCACATGTGGTTAGTGTGACAGGTGGTGGGGGCCCATCGCCGCTTTATGCTCTAGGATGTGTGTGCAGTCTTTAGTCCGTTAGTCGTTTGGGTGGTAGTATTCTTTCACCGCTACGAGACACGTTTAATTAAAGAGGTTGCTTTTGCTATCCATCCATTCCTTTCAACTTAAATTAAAAATTTAGTTCTTAATGCATTTACGTTTTATACGAATCGTAAGTATCTGTAAAATCGGCTAACTAAAACAATACTACTAATCTCTCTCTTTCCTTGGGTTTCGTAATCGTAATGTCGACTAACGGACTAAGGACTGCACATCCATCCAACAGCATATAGCAACGATGGGTTCCCTACCTTACCTATCCCGCTGAGCACATTCCATTTTGTAATTTGACTGAAAGAAGTAGACTGTGGCAATGGACTGCTTCTGCGGTCCTCATTGCCTAGTCTCTGACTAACCCTTTGGGGATAATAGTCTAGAATCCATGTAAGTACCTGTGCAAATTATCAAGCGTTCAACTCCAAAAAACATCTTCAAATACAGGATGTTCGGTAACGTACTTGTAGTCGCCGTCTGAGGGACCGGCGAATACTCGACGTGAGGATGGTTTGGGAAAATTGGAGCATGCGACTTACTTGGTGGGTGATGGGTTGTGCAGGGCAGGAGACGGGAAACGAGCAGAGCACGATCGCAGCAGACGATTTTATGCACTTCACACCTTTCACTGCACTTAGTTCGTTAGGTCCAGCAACTTCCATACCTACATTTAGGTCGAATAGTAATTAAAGTTTTGTATAAAACAGTTTCCATACAATTAGTGTTTCAGCCTATACTTAAACGTCTCACTGCTGGGCATAGGCCTCCAACGTGGACAATAGCACGTGGGGATATTGGGCCCTAACCCACCACGCTGGCCCAATGCGGGTTGGTGGGTTTTAACGACTACCATCGCGGTGACATGCTTAACGTGCCTTCCGAAGCAAGAAGGAGCTCGAGATGTTTTAAATTGGTCACTCATCAGGCGACCCGGACTTGCAAAAGTTGCTTAGCTGGCAAGATCGCAAGCGGAACGCGCTAGCTGCGCCATCGAGCTCCTCGATGACAGATGACCAGTTGCAGAGTTATAGACCTATTATATAAAGTGACTGCTAGAAACCGCAAGAAACTTCAAGGAATGGTTAGATCACGTGTTATACACATGACAACAATGGTCTCATAGCAGACTAACGTAGGTACTTATCGCCCAGCTGACGCGGACGGGTCAACAAACGATCGGCCGGCCGGCCGTTGCCCACGCGTTGTAAACAATCGTTATGTTTAATTGTTTTTTATTTTATTTATCTTATGTTATTGCTTTAAAATAAATTAGATACTCAAAGACTAACCAATTAAAATTCACAAAATGAATTATTTAATTAAAAATGAAATAAACACGAATGCCTTTTTGTAATTTTTGTTATGTTTAAAACACTTGACCTGACCAGCCCTTGAAGTTTCTTGCGGTTTCTAGCAGTCACCTTATATACATAGAGCTTTACAAACTAACAATTAATGTCCTCGCCTACGGTAACGTTTGCAACTGGCACTGTTATAGCACTTATAGCGTCCCAATTGCAGTTTAATGTTTAATTGTGAAGTTGTAAAGTGAGCTTAATTGAAAAGGCTGGGCACAAACGCGGCTGCAGCAGTATTTGCCGTTGGCTTCAACGATAAGATAAAAACCATTTATTCAGTACAACACAATAGGAATTAGGACAATTAATACATACATTAGATTCATGACTTTTTCCAAAAGGTTAGTCAGAGACTAGGCAATGAGGACCGCAAGTAGTCCTCCTGCTATAATAGTCCACCTCGAGCGCTAAGGGACTTCCACGCTCTCTCGACGGTGAGCTCACCTGTCCACGACCGTATATACAATATGGCTCCTACCGTCCACTCAATCTGACAGGTGTCCGAAAGTTGGCCGACGCTGACCCGAGACTACCTGAGCTGACAAAAAAGCTTAGAACTAACCCATTGCTAAAGCTATATCAAAACCTAAACTACGTACCAAATGCTTAGAAAACTCAGTATTTTAATAAGTTAAAAGTTAATTACGAAAAGCTATAACAAAAATGACAAAAAGGAAGATTCAAAGACAAAAAACAAAAATATTTTTTTTATATCGACATTTAGAAGTCGTTATTACTTGGAAGTCACTGTTTCAAACTATAAAGAATCATATCATTTTCGATAGCTAAAACCATAACGATTGTTTTGATGTGCACATTATTAGGAAGAACGATGATTACGAAGAGTAATTAACACATTATTAGCACAAAAAAATCCTATGCAAAAAAAATGGCGAACCGTCAAAATTGTCAACAATTTCATTTTTTTACTAAAGGTACTCGTACATTATGCCATAGTTTCAATTGCTCTACGGATCAATTGATATCCATAGAGCCACCTCAAATTTTCTTGCGGAACTACAAACTAGGTGTAGTGAGCAACAACCTTAACAAAGAACGTGGCCGTGTTTATGGCGCTTGGTCAGAAAAAAAAATATATTGGAATGTCACTGTCTACAAATGTAAACAAACCATAATAATCCTTAACAATAATTAGTATCCGATTGTTTTGATGTGCACTTATTTAGGAAATACGGTGAGTAGAAGAGTATTTCGACATTTTTAAAAACGCTTACGTTGCAAAATTCCGTTTTGGCGAACTGTCAATTCTCGTCAATTTCATTATTTTTTTCTGTGAAATTATGTTTGTCATTAAATAGATTTCTTTCACTTTTATACTGAATAGTAACCACAGAATCATCTCAAATATTTAAATGGGCCTACGTAATACGTGTTTTGAGTAATTACACTCACCGTGGTCGTAATGCGAGTTTGCAAAATTGCAAAATTCTCGGTTACAGAAGTAACCGTGGACGGAAGGGGTTATATGTCACTGGGTTACAGAAGTAACCGTGGACGGGAGAGTGGCTAAGGGACGGGTATAACAGAGAAGCGGCATGAAAAAACGCGTTTTATATTTAAAAAAATTTATAGATGTAATAAAAAAAACGATCGGTTACAATCTCTCAAGTTAATCCATGAACTTCATTTTGGTAAATAACTCATAAGTAATATCAAAACCTAGTATAGAAGATAAAATGACACAAAAATATGTAACTTTGTGAATTTATTCTATCGAGCCAACTTTATGAAATTGTGTTTCCATCGGGTATATTCCACAGAACAAAGCCTCAATATTTTTTTTATAATTTTCGCAGATTTTAATTTTACTGTTTACTACTTCTAAAAACGTGTTATGTTGATTTTTCGTGTTGTGCTCCGTAGCCACGCCACCGTAAATTTTTTTATGTTGATATAACCCATTTTTATGTACGGCTGACGAACATGACGTACAAACACCTGTTACAACTGAGCATCTATCCGATTGGCTACCGACGGACAGACGCCTCAATTGACGTCTTTGACACACCGAAAAAATACTACGTTAAACATTTATCTTCATCATCATCAGCCTATAAACGCCCCACTGCTGGGGGACAGGCCTCCCACATGGACAATAGCACGTGGGCCATAACCAACCACCCTGGCCCAATGCGGGTTGGTGGGTTTTAACGACTGTCATCTTATGACAAAAACCGTGACCAACGGCTTAGCGTGCCTTCCGAAGCATGGAGCTCAGATGTTTTTTTTTTAATTTGGTCACCCATTCAGCGACCCGGGATTGCAATAATTGCTTAGCGGGTAAGATCGCAAGCCGAACGCGCTAGCTGCTGCTCCATCGAACTCCTCATATTTATCTTCGTTTCAACGTATTTATTTCTCACTAGCGATGGCTTATTAATGTTGTGCAGCGGCTTGTGGGTTCGGTGTGAATCAAACAGGTTATATTACGGGAATAAACCACACTTACATGAAGAGAACAAATATAAGTCTGTATATAGGCCCGCAAGCGACTTCAATACCCCGGACGAATTTCCAAAAATGATTTTCGTAAAACCTAGTCGTGACCATTACAAAGTTTGTAATGGTACAAACAAACACAACAAAAAGAGTATCAATCAATCAAAGTAGCTACACATTTGGTGATTCATTCTTATTTATATACAAGATATTCGTCTACCGAATAGTGTAACAGAAGTAAAAGACAGTGCAACTACATAAAATAAGTAGGAGCTGCAAACATCTCCCCCGTCGCAGTAAATACGACATCTACCGGGGAGGTTGCGTAAATATTTGGGGAGCGCAACACAAAGACGCTACGGCTCGTGCATAATTGGCATGCAGGTGTCCCAAGTTCGGAGCCCGGGTGAAATTTTCGGAGGAAGTTTACCAAGGGCAACTTCAGATAAGAGCAGACAATCAAGCTATTCATATAAATAAGATTAATTTATTGTATGAATTTTTATTTCTTAGCGTCATTGTGCGACATCGTAGTAGCAAACAATAAATTATGCTTTTTTTACTAGTGTAATGTGATGATGTCTTTAATAATGAAATTTTGCATTTACAATGCTAAATAGGTATAGGGTAAAATGTTTACTAGAAAAAAACAACCAGTCTCAGGAAAGCTCGAATGGGATAAATAAATCACAAACTACTAGAAAAATTTAACAAGTCTTCTGGAGTCTCGGTAGCTTAGCGGTTAGAGCAGTGGACCGGCAAGCCAAAGGTCGTGGGATCCCATTCGACCTTTCCTAAGACTGGTTGTTTTTTTTCTAGTACTTAAACATTTTATACTACCTTGATGATAGGGTTACCATATCTCAGGATTTGTCCTGAGATTTCAGGATTTTTGGACTCTTCTCAGGATTGTGGCCGGATTTTGCATATCTCATGCAATCTCAGGATTTTTAGAATTTTCAATAAAATACAGGTAACATTTTAAAGATCCCTTTAATAAAAAGTTAAACAAACTAAAAATGATCTTCCTTTGGTAATAATTGCACAATTAAAATCACTACTTATTTATCCAAGAAGGCACTTATCAGTTTTTTCATATTTATTATGTGAAGATACCTTTTTAAGTAAGGTTCCACATGTTAAACTCTTTAAATTATATTGAATTATAAGTATCGCTCGAACTCAAGACACCGTTAGTCGGTTTCTTTCATTCGACCATTCAGCCCACATGATAGAAAAAACTCTTTCTACGTTTGCATTCTGGGTTGTAATTCCAAATATATATTGACAAATACGCACTATATGGTAATCGTGAAATACCTATTGTCTTGAAAATGGTTACCCACAACCATAGAATAATAACTAAATATTATTCTATGCCTACAACTCATAAAGCGTTATGTTAAAAAACGCCTCTTTTGTTCTGTTAAAAAACTTTTAATAACTTTTTTAAATTGTTAAGTACGTTTGAGAGAAAATTCTCAAATCTCAGGATTTTTCAATGGAAATCAAGCCTTTTCTCCGGAATTTGATTTTTTCATCTGGTTACCCTACTTGATGATGACCGAGTGGCTAATCGCTCGATAGGTAATAAGAGTAAAGTAAAGCTAAAGACTATCCCACACCTCCATCACTGAAATCAAGTGTATTCGATAATATTATAATTGATGAGAATTGTCTTAACCCCTCAAGCCCCAAGCGGCCATATTTGGCCGCACCTAAAAACTCGCTATTCCGTCAGACCCTAAGCGGTCAGTGTGGCCGCGCTGGCCGCGCTCTCCACTTGACTTTGCACCGTGTTCTGATACACTTAGAGACTACTTTAGTATGAACAAGGTCGATTATTTTGGTTCTGTGGTACATTTTATGCATCGTGAACGCAAAATTTAACATGATCTGCGTTCGATTTTTTAATTTTTTTTTTTCATTTCCGCAAATTAAAATTCCCGCCAAATCGCACCTGCTGTCAAAATTTTTAGACATTTCGTTGCCAAGACTGAGAGGTTAATCCCACTGTCCCAATGCGGGTTGGTGACAACAAATCTAGGCTATGCTTTGAAAAATCCGAAACACACTTTGGCCAACCAGCCCCCTTACTCTTGAAACCGATCGCTATTGGATCGGATTGGTATTGTGAATTTTCGCATTTTTAAGTTACGACACCAGCGCTAATTTTGATTCATATTGGGTGAACTAAATGGCATTGAGTTTTGTATTTTTTCACTCAATATCCACGCAATATGAATCCATATTAGCTCTGGTGTCGTAACTTAGGAGTACGAAAATTCACAATACCAATCCGTTCCAATAGCGATCGGTTTCAAGAGTAAGGGGGCTGGAATTGTACCTCCGGATATCAAACCGCTTTGTGACGCGGGAAATATTAATCTATGTCATGGATTAGCACCACAGAACACAACCTCTTTCGTATGTTCTGTGTTCAGTAACATTTCTTCTTTGCTAAGTTTAGGTCCAGATGAATGGGTATAATAGTGATGGTTATTTAAAAAACCACAACTTCGAAGGGCTGAAAATGCAAGGAGCTCATCAATTAGCCACAAGTGAGTGCACTCGTCGGTCGCTAATGCACCGCTCGCGTGACGCCGGGGGGCGCGGATTGTTGAGGCAATTAGCTAAAACGTTAATGCGTTATGGCGTAAGGAAAGGAGTAAGGATACTGAACGGTCCGCCTACGTGGACGAGATTTTAAATTCCATACATATTGAAAAATGGCGTAGAGTGGAAAGAGGGAAGGGAAGCGATGACCGCAGCAAAAAAAAAATTACATCCTACTAATATTATAAACGCGAAAGTTTGTAAGTATATATGGATGTTTGTTACTCTTTCACGTAAAAACTACTGAATGGATTTGGATGAAATTTGGCATACAGATACTTTATAACCTGGATTCATCATCATCAGCCTATTAACGTCCCACTACTGGGCACAGGCCTCCCACATGGACAATAGCACGTGGGGATATTGAGCCATAACCCATCACGCTGGCCCAATGCGGGTTGGTGGGTTTAAACGACTGTCATCTTACGACAACAACCGGGACCAACGGCTTAAAAGACTATGGCAGGGGACTGCTTTTGCTGTCCTTATTGCCTAGTCTCTGATTAACCCTACGGGGATAATAGTCGTAATTATATGTTGTACATGTGCTTAGCGGGACAGGTGGTGAGGCTGTGCCCGCTTTAAGTTGCATGTTTGTGTAGTCTTCCAGTGCGTTGGTCGCCTTTTACGATAACCAAGAGACTCTTCTCTATCTCTATGTAGTATTATTTTATTAATGAGTCGCTGACAGCAGCATCAATTACGACTATTGTTTTTTAAAATTCAAAATGAAGTGTAATAATAGAATAGAATAGAAAAAAAATATTTGATACAATACACTACATTACAATATTTAAAATTAAAAAAACAGGAATATAATATGCTTGTACCAAACTGGTCTCCGCTCAGCATAGGTATGTCCTGGTGTTACCCACGACGCTGGTCTTCCGCGGATGCCATTATTAATAAAAATAAAAAGAATTGCGTATAAAGAAATAAATATTAATACAATTCAGTTACAAAAATTAATAACCAATAAAACGTTCATAACTAAACGTATGCGTAAAACGAGTTCTACAAAACAGCAAACAACATAAAAAAAATAGGAACGCAATAGAAACTTCTTTGACGTCATCCATCATAATGTTGGTAAAAAAAGAAATCGAGATATTATTGGGAGTCCTTTTGAAAAATCCTCTGAAAATAAAACCACACGTTCGGTGTATTTTGCGTGCAAAGCTTCGTCGAAAGTCAATCAGCGCTCGATGGAGGAAGGGTGCGTCAGGTCCAAATTGATTGATTCCGAACAAGCGTTGTATTTCAAAACTGAGATCGTAAACTTCGGAGTGCATGAGTACATTTTTCTCAAGGGGACCGGGTGGTGAGTTTGCGCTACCAAATAAAAAGGTTTTAAAGGTGACGTTACGGTAAAGGTTTTCCGTGAAAGTGTGCAAGATGAGGCGAGCTAGCACCATCTTTATACACCGTGGGAACGAGATATGCGGCAGACTTAAACTACGTATTTCTGATGGTATTACTAGCAAATAATGTTAATAAACATAGGTCCAATTTTGCCATTTTAACTTAATTAATTACTGATACAAAATAAATCATTAAACAATGCCTTAGTCTAGAGAGAGTGAATAGGAAAACTTCACGAACCACTCCGAAAAGATACGACAGATGGCGAGTAAACTGTCACGCCGGTATGGCACTTGACTATTTGACATTTCTCGCTTCTGCGTACAAAGTTGTCATGGCGTGATATCCTTTAGATTTTTTAACTTGAAAACTTTTTGTTTTAATCTAAGCTTGAAAATTATTAAAAACTCATTATTAAAAATTATCTCAAAAAGTAAGCATTTTACGACTATGTGTTATACCACTTTTTTGACTCCAATTAAGTTGTAGAATCGATAGTTGAAGTTTGTCGCATATCTCGTTCCCACGGTGTAGGTATAAGAGGAAAAAGAAAAGCTCTTCTCTGTTGAAGACTCTCCCAAAATCCGAACTGTTCCGAACCGAATCCGGTTGATTCAGTAGTATTTTGAAACTGTAAATGTTTAGAAGTCAATAAGTGCCACTTTGAGCTTACTTTAAATAGTTTGACTTAAAATTAATTATCATTATACAGATTTAAGGCGATCTTTTCCCATTTTTACCAATTTTGATTGATTGTACCGCCACCAATATAAAACATACAGTTCTAAAATTCATATATAATATAGTTGAACATTATTATCTAGTGACTCTTAAAGACAGAAATATGATTGGTAATACTTCACTCGTTAAAAAAAAAACTCAAAGCTCTGTTCAACATTTTAAAGAACTGTAAGTCTAAAGATAATACATTAATAAATGACTTAATTTTTTACCAATAGAAGAATCTTTTTATTATCTAGTGAATGCAAATGACACATTTTTTTATTTTCACTTACCGTCGTACCGTCGAGAGATCGAGAGAGAAGCGCTCGGAATTACCTCGCTTTAAGCAAACCTATTAGTACATGAGATGGGGGTAATAAAATAACGACTACTATCTGACGACAACACCAGAGACTCGCGGCTAACGTGCATCTCATAGTACGGAGAAGCACGGGATATTTTTATTCGGTCACCCATGGTAAGCCACGTTGAAAAATTGGATCTAAAGCCGAGTTCAAGATTAGTTTACAGATTGTAAGGTATTCCCGGTATTCTCTGTCTGGTGGCGCTACCCCCTGTCGGCGGCGGAATAGAGAAACTCGAGCAAATGGCTTTTTCTAAGGGTGGATTCGACCAAACTGGAATAAGACTTACTCCGAGATTAGTCTTTACAAATTCGGCGTTTAGTCTTGGTATAAGACCTTATTCCAGGCAATCACATAGGCTTCTACACAGGAAGAACGACATACAGAGAACTTATTGCTATAACGATTTTTTTATAGGTACATAGTACATACATAGACATTATCTCCAAACAGTTATAGCCAGAGACTAGGCAATGAGGACCGCAGAAGCAGTCCTCTGCCATACTCCAAGTTTCACCATATTACAAATGACATGTGCTCAGTATAATAGGTGGTAAGCCAATCGTCGCTCTGTGCTGTGTGATGTATGTGCAGTTTTTGATCCATTAGTCGCAACGCCCAAGGAAAGAGAGGGGTTGGTAGTATGTTTTTAGTATTTTTAAAAACAGCTATTTTGATTATCCAGTTGTTAAAATGACATTGCCCAGACTTTGTGAAAACGAAACTGTTAGCAAAACGTTGTTTTTAGGTAACAATGTGGCATACGGTTTATAGCAAGATGGAGACCCTACTCATATATAAAAATATGAGCATTCATTAAGGATAACGTAAGGAATATAAGGATAACGTGCATCTTATATAAAGCTGCATCTCGTATTGAAAATCTGATGAAAATCTGATCTGAATCACACCTTATTAGGATTAAAGAGCTTTATTCTCATAAGAAATTTACATTTCACTTACAATGAGATAAATAGGTAGTATTTTCAAGCACTGGTACTTACTTACTTATACAATGCTTAGGTAACTTAAGCTTACTTTTGAAAGTACCTATCTAGTAAGCTCTTACAATCTTTCAAACAGCGATATATACGTTACACTAGATAGATAGGCCCTTCCGAACACGAACTATATGTTCCACTCATCTGCGGAGTCGACTCGGCACCTTGCTTTAGTGTGACTTTGACATTCACACGGGTTGCGCGCGTGCGGAGCGGCGAAAACAAGTCTTTATTTCATGACAAAGGGTACTTCTAAACGTTTACAACAACTCAGCTGTCCAGTAAGTGAAATTAATAGTTATTCAAGTCAATAATAGGTAGTTATATCGTAATAATACGAGTAGAATAGAAAGATATTTTTTCATTTCTGTGCCACGGCTTCTACAATCATAGACTAAAAACCTACAGATGTGTCCATACAAAACCGGTTATAGGTAAAATATGTGACTGAGGAGCACTGACTTATTGTGTTGTTTAAAAAAAATATTTCAATTAGTTTTAATTGTTTTTCAACCAAATTGATATATTGAGTTTTTTGTGTCAATATGTTATCTACGTCATGACGAGTGTCAATATTATTATGTTATCTACGTCACGGTGATTTCATAGTAAAAGTATGGGCGATCTGTCATATTCCAGTGCTGTTAGTACTAAACGTCAATAACGGACCGCCGAGATGACAAACTATTGTAGGCACAAAAGTTGTGTCCCCTCTGGTAGTTGACAATCTATTTGGGACGCCATCTTGACACGGTCTACGAATTGGAACAAATGATTTGTATGGACGTTCTTGTCTATCTCTTTAGGTCAATGCTTTCAAATCGTTTGGTAAACTATTAAATACTGTGCTCCTTCAAATAGTAGATAATGTCTTTTTGCCATAGTTGGTCCTTGGCGTTATGTTTTGAGTTAAAAAAAATCTATGATTATTTGTATTACTTTTTATGTTTAATTCTATGTTAGTTTTATTAGTGTGATCTATAATTTTTTTATCAAAACGGATGTGTTATATCTGTATAATTGTGATAAGTTAAATTAGGTTAGATAAGTTATTTTGGGTTCTCTGCAGTGAGTAAAAGTTTGCTGGTATTGCAGATCCCAAAATTTCTTTAAGGTAATCTGAATGGGTATTACTTACATCATTCATCATTGTTTATTATGTGAAGGTGAACCATCAAGGAGAATATCGCTGTTTCTGCCATTCCAGAACGTGAATTATAGACTATTTTCGAACTGTGAAAGCAAACAAGTCAAGAATAGAACTGATTTAAACCTAATCTTTGATTTCTTGAATTGATGAGTCGAACGCAAATCTGATTTTAACTCCTTTAGAAGTAAATTATAGCAAACGGTTCAAGACAGTAAGTAGTATAAAATAAACAATGTTTTAACGTGCTTTCGAAGACCCTATCTCTAAATTATATTTTCATACACCTATCATCTGATCCTTCATTGTCTAAGTTCCTTAACATGCAATATCGCAACCGAACGCGCTGCGCACGCCACGCCGCCATGGAGCTCGCAACATTATATTAAATAAACTCAAAAATAACAACATTTGTTACACGTAGGTTACCTATCATAAATTTGAAATTTTCCTGTAAGAATTTTATTTGGCCGAACGTTTGTAACAACGTAAACGTACGTTTTGTATTTTTTTGTTTTCCATAATTTTCTTTTTACCGAAGACACAATTGACAAAGTTTTGAAATGTCGATTATCGATTGTTATTTTTTTCCAAAATCTTTATGTTTTGAAATCCCACTCTAAACGTTTGGCTGTCGCTAAAAATGCTAGATTATTTATTTTCCAGAAACACGTTTCCAATATTATAAAAATACAACATTTCAAATAATTGAAATCCATAATATCATCGAGCCACTCGTGATCGTAGTAACGTTTAAGCATGCAAGCAAGCATGCAGCATGTAAGCAAGCAAGCATGGAGCATGCAAGCAAGCTGCAGCATGCAAGCAAGCACGAAGCATGCAACCGAGCATGCAGCAAGCAACCAAGCATGCAGCATGCAACCAAGCATGCAGCATGCCACCAAGCATGCAGCATCATAAAAGCACGCAGCATGCAGCAGGCATGGTTTCTGCCACAGCTCCGGCGCTGCGAGGCTTCGGCGGTCCCACGCGAGCTTATCGTCGCAGATGGCTTTGCAGATTGGCAGATGGTTTAGTTAAACCTGCGTTAAAGCCACCTGCTACTCAGCTCGCGGGCCGCCTCGCCATTCCGCGCCTACGCGGGCTTAAATTACATTCTAGCGTAGGGCAGACAAGACTACGTGGAGTCGGTTTTGCCGCGATTCATTTCTGTCACTGGCTTTTGTAGCACAACCTTACCAAAAACACGAATTATTATCTTTTTATGACATTTTAGTTTTTTTACCTAATAATATAAATATAATATATTTATTTATTTACGCAGCGGCTAGCGCGTTCGGCTTGCGATCTTGCCCGCTAAGCAACTTTCGCAATGCCGGTTCGCCTGATGGGTAACCATTAAAAACATCTTGAGCTCCTCCGTGCTTCGGAAGGCACGTTAAGCCCTTGGTGGCGGTTGTTGTCGTCAGATGGCAGTCGTTAAAACCCACCAACCCGCATTGGGCCAGCGCGGTGGGTAACGGCCCAATATCCCCACGTGCTATTGTTCACGTGGAGGGCTTTGCCCAGCAGTGGGACGTTTATAGGCTGATGATGATGAATACATGAAAAACAAAAAAAAAACAAAATCTGGGTATGATATTTTAGAGAAAAAGTTACTTCGAATTTTAATACTTCTAAATATTATGAAAGTTATTGTAAGCAAAAAATCTTCCAAAAGAAAAAAGTAGTTTTGGTAATCGGCTTATAGTTTTTCTGGATAATCAAACGTATGAATGAAAGGTGTATGGATTAAAAAAATATGTAAAAGCAACGATCTGGTATTTAAAACTTCGTCATACCGTTTACGAACAATTGAAATTCGTACAGAAAAGTTTCGAATTTATGATAGGTTACCGTCAGGAGGATATCCTCATAAACACATATACTCACAATCATTATCCCCGAAGAGTTAGTCTAGAAATTAGAGACTAGGCAATGAGCACTGCAAAAGCAGTCCCCTGCCACAGTCCACGGAACACCCAATAACAACTGCACACGTGATAGGTGATGAGCCCAGCTGCTTTATACAGTCGGTCTTTAGTCCCTTACGACACCCAAGAAAGGGATGGGTTGGTAGTATTCTTTCACTAGCTCGATACCATCACAGTACCGTGAAAGTCGCGTAGCGAAAAAAAGAATACTACCACCTCCTCCTCTTCCCTCGGGTGTCGTAAAAGGCGACTAACGGACTAAAGACTGCACATACATCCAACAGCATAGAGCGGCGATGGGCTCACCACCTGTCACGCTGAGTACATGTGCAGTCGCTATTTGGTGAAAAGTGGACTATGGCAGAGGACTGCTTTCGCGGTCCTCATTGCTTGGTCGCTCACTAACACTTCGGGGATAACAGTCATGATTATACAGCAATGTAAGCTCTTGCTGAATTCACCAATGACAACACATGCTACATGTTACACGAGTGACTGATGAGTGACTTAATATGCATATCTCGGCAGGCACCTATATAGATAACTGGCGGCCGCTCGCGGTTTCCCTAGCTTGGTTCCCGTTGCCGTGAGAATATCGAAATAAAAAGTATCCTATGTGTTAATCCAGGTTATAAACTATCTGTATAACGAATTTCATTCAAATCCATTCAGTAGTTTTAACGTGAAAGAGTAACAAACATCCATCCATACTTACAAACTTTCGCGTTTATAATATTAGTAGGAAGTAGGATAGGATATAACTATCTACTTATATGAATAGATAGGTACTCCACTAGACTCGCATTAACTAATGGCAAGTGGCTCATTACCCGAGCCGGTGTGTGTAATGAGATGAGCAACCCCTCCACGGCGGTTTGAGAACCACTCGACAATAATGCGGTTAGCACTATGGAATGGTAATGAAACACTTCATACTAATGTACGTGTGAGCTACGCTTACGAGAATAACTTAAATGTTACAAAAATAGTCAGTCAATCGTCATCTAAAACGGATATGGCATAATTTTTGAAATGAAATGAAATAATTTATTCACTGAAAATATTATTATGGTTCGTATATTTTTTCAACGCAGGGCCTGTAAATGTGAATAATGAAACAAAAATAGAAAAATCCCGGCAATTTTTTTTAATATTATAAACTTATATTATCACACTAATATTATAAAGGCGAAAGGTTATATAGTCTTTGGGCGAAAGTTTGTGAGTGTGTATGTTTGTTACTTCTTCACGTAAAAACTACTGAATGGATTTGATGAAATTCGGCATACAGATAGTTTATAACCTGGAATAACACATAGGATACTTTTTATCCCGATATTCCCACGGGAACGTATGGATGGATGTTTGTTACTCTTTCACGTAAAAACTACTGAATGGATTTGGATGACATTCGGCATACAGATAGTTTATAACCTGGATTAACACAAAGGATAATTTTTATCTCGATATTCCCACGGGAACGGGAACCACGCGGGTGAAACCGCGAGCGGCCGCTTGTAGTAAAATAAGTGAGGAGCTTGATGGCGCAGCGGCTAGCGCGTTTGGCTTGCGATCTTGCCCGCTAAGCAAGTTTCGCAATGCCGAGTCGCTGGATGGGTGATCAATTAAAAAACATCTCGAGCTCCTCCGTGCTTCGGAAGGCACGTTATGCCGTTCGTCTCGGTTCTTGTCGTAAGATGGCAGTCGTTAAATTCCACCAACTCGCATTGGGCCAGCGTGGTGGGTTATGGCCCAATTTTCCCAACGTGCTGTTGTTCACGTGGGAGGCCTGTGCTCAGCAGTGGCACGTTTATAGGCTGATGATGATGAAAATAAAGTATAGCCCAAATACTGTCCAACTGCTGGCCGAAGACCGACATCATTAAAATCAAGTCTTCTTTACATTTGATAGGGATCGGCTTGCTTGCCTAATGCGGGTTACATACTTATAACTACATAAATAATCTAAGCAGGGACCGTCTCCGCGATCATAATAGACAAATGTTCTTCATCTGAATAAATAAATAAATAAATAAATCGTTTATTTGCACAAAACATGGTATACAATGATAACATTTACAATAAATGGTGCTCATGTTTCGCTAATAAAATAGCATGCAAATCGTTTACAATGTTAATGATATTAATTATACTCGTGCCTCGTCCTCGAGATTAGTATTTTTCAAATTATATTTGATAAGTTATTTATTATACCATGTCGTAACGCATAGTGAAACCACTTCCTGCACTATAGTTTAAAAAAAAAAATCATTTGGAGGTAGTTGAGACCGCCATCTTGTAACGAGTTCAGTCTCTTGTCCTCATTCGCAATTTAGTGCTCGACCACTTCGCACGCAACCAAAATGCCTAAAAGACATAGAGAAAATAGTGTAGACATTTTGTCGAAAAAGTTAAGAAAATTGGAAAAAGAAATTAAGTGTATTCGACGCATACCGCGTCGGCGCATACAATTAAGTGTATTCGACGCATACCGCGTCGGCGCATACAATTAAGTGAAACTTCATCGTCATGCTCATCGCGGAGCTCCAGCAAATCGCGTTCGTCAAGGGACTCCACGCCGATTCCGGATAAAATAGAAGGTTAGTTCTCTCCGACTACAAGTGCGCGGTGTAATAAGAACATTTTCGACTTTTGTTTTATGATCGTAAATCATAAAATACAAGGTAACTATGCAACCAGAATAGTCTGTGGGACTACTTCGCTGCATATTTAACTTGTCGATCTGCCCAGATCAGTCTGTGGGACTGTTTCGATGCATGATCGTTGTATGCACGCAGAGCAATCTGAGGGATTGTCTCGACGCATAAATTTCGTTAATACATAGAGTAGTCTGCGAGACTATATCACCATTAACGAATCGCTATTGTCTTGTTCACAGACCAAGATATTTTGGAGCCCACGTCGCCAGCGCCGCTAAGCGAAAATGTAACCGCCGCCGTGCCGCTCGCGCCTTCGCCGGCACCCGAGCCGGCCGTCATCGCCGCCTTGACCTCCGCCAACTCCACCGACGTGCTACCAGCCATACAAGCAATGGAGCATGTGGATGGAGAATTGGATCCGGACATTCTTGATATTCTCGGGTCCGACCCGGCCGCTATACCAAAATATGGTGCCGATATTAACAAAGATCTAGCTAACCGCCTTAATCATATGGCGACTTCAGGTTTAGAAAAAGAAAACCGGAAACAGCTAATTGAAAAGTATCTAGTACCGGCTAACTGCTCGCATATAGGCGCTCCTCGGCTCAATGCAGAAATTAAAGCGGCGGTTCCCGATACTGTAGTAAAAAGAGACAAAGCTATAGAATCACGGCAGACCGAAATTGCCGCTGCTATTTCATGTCTAGGTCAGACTATATCGACTCTTCTCAAAGATAAGGACAAAAATCACGAACTGTTGAAACAGCTCATGGATTCAGAACGTATTTTGTGCGATATACAATACAGCGAATCCATATCGAGAAGAAACTTTGCGCTGTATTCGTTAAAAAAAGACATGAAGGAACAGTTGGCGAATGCCAAGATAGAACACTTTCTGTTCGGCGCAGACCTTCCCGACACTCTTCGAACGGCAAAAGCCATCACGAACGATGACGAATCCAGCTCCGACCTTAAGATCGAAGCTCCCAAGAAGGCGAAGCCTTTCACACCGTCTGCGAAGAATTTAAACTGGAAGGCGGGGCCCGCTCGCCGTCCCCCGCCGCCGCCGGCAGCAGCCGACAGCAGCAGGCAGAGGCCCGCGAGCTCATCGCGCGCCTCATCGCAGCGCAACCACAAGACGCGCAACCGCTGATCTCCCCGGACGCGCCTGCGGCCCCCGCCGACTCACCGGTAGGCTATGCTGGTAGACTTAGCTCCTTTTTTAAACAATGGTCCCTGATTACCAGTGACCGATCTGTTTTATCTTGGATAAAAGGCTATAAAATATTATTTAATAATCCGGTGCACCAATCTGATACACCGATTACTGTAATTCACACCGAATCAGAAAGGAACCACTATACCGAAGCAATTACGACATTGTTATCGATAGGTGCAATTTCTAAGTGTAATCCTACTGCCGGGCAATTTTTGTCACGTGTGTTTCTAATACCAAAGCCGAATGGCGAAATGAGATTTATTTTAAATTTAAAAGCTCTGAACAAATTTATAGAAACACAGCATTTCAAACTAGAAGACCTACGTACAGTCCTAAAACTAATAAATCAAAATTGTTTTTCGGCATCATTAGACCTGAAAGATGCGTATTTTTTAATAAAAATACACCAGGACTCTCGTAAATACCTTAGATTTACACTAAAAGATGGTAATATTACACAAATGTTCGAGTTTAACGTTCTACCATTTGGCCTTTGCACGGCTCCATTCATTTTCACCAAACTGATAAAACCGGTTATGAAACTTTTGAGAGCATATGGTTTCTTATCTTCGATATACTTAGATGACATATATCTAGTTGGAAAATCTTACTTTGAATGCAAAGAAAATATAAATATTACTTGCAATTTATTGAAATCTCTCGGATTTATTATTAATGGTAGAAAAAGTAGATTTATTCCTTCAAAATGCTGTCAGTACCTTGGTTTTATAATTGACACACAGGAGTGGCAAGTTCGCTTACATTCAGAAAAAAGAATACGTATTTCAAAAGAACTTAAAATATTCTTAAATATTAAACAATGTACTATCAGAAGATTTGCTCAACTAGTAGGTCTTTTAGTATCGGCTTGTCCGGCAATTGAGTATGGATGGCTGTATGTAAAGGAATTAGAGCGGTGCAAGTACCTCAACTTGCTAGGTCACGATAACTATGACCGCCTCATGACCATTCCCACTTCCCTGTTGTCAGACTTGCAATGGTGGAGAAACGCCATTCGTACTTCTGTGCATAGAATTAGAAATGACGTTTATGCCCTTGAAATATATTCTGACGCCTCAACAACGGGATGGGGCGCTGTGTGTAACGGACAGACCGCCAGTGGTCAGTGGTCTCTATCCGAAAAAGCCTTGCATATAAACTATCTCGAACTTTTAGCCGCTTATTTTTCCATCAAAATATTTACAAAAGATGTGAGTGATTGCTTAGTATTATTACGAGTAGACAATACAACTGCCATGAGTTATATAAATCGTATGGGTGGAGTTCAATTTCCCCATCTTAATAAAGTTACTAGAAACATTTGGCAATGGTGTGAGGCTCGTGGAATACTCATTACAGCATCATATATTAAGTCGTCCGATAATGTCGTCGCGGACCACGAATCCAGACGATCGCATCCAGACGTTGAGTGGACATTATCTGATGCAGGTTTTTTTCTCTTAACAAAAACATTTGGATATCCACAGATTGACCTTTTTGCTAGTCGCCTTAATAATAAATGTGATATATATGCATCTTGGCACCGAGACCCCAACGCGTTCGTCATAGACGCATTTACAATAAGCTGGTCAAATATTTATTTTTATGCCTTTCCCCCAGTTGCAGTCATATTAAAGTCTTTAAGAAAAATTATTTCCGAGAAAGCAGAAGGCATCGTAGTTGTGCCGGCGTGGCCGTCTCAGCCATGGTACCCCTTATTTACCCGGCTTGTTACTTCTAATGTTATAACATTCGACTCAAACCACCTTATTTTCCCCCATTACAGCAGCGGGAACATACACGCCAGCATTACCCTGGTGGGCGCAGTATTGTCAGGACGGCACTACTGCGAAGAGATACACCCGCATCAGCCATAGACATCATGCTAGCGTCGTTGTCCGAAAACACTATGAAACAATACGACGGTTGTTTCAAAAAATGGTTTTTATTCTGTACTGGGAAAAATATCGACATGTTTCAACCATCTATTCCGGTAATAATAGAATTCCTAACTGAGGTGTTTAACAGTGGAAGTCAGTTTGGAACTGTTAATTGCTATAGAGCCGCAATTTCATTACTAGTAGGTTCATTAGCACAAGATGATCGACTCACAAGATTTTTTAAAGGCGTGTATAGACTTCGACCTCCTCATCCACGCTATAATGAAACATGGGATACAAGCAAACTTTTAGACTACTTAGCTTCATTATATCCCAACGAAATGTTGTCCTTTGAACAATTATCTAAAAAATGTGTCACATTACTCGCTATTGTCACAGCGCATCGGGTACAAACCCTCTCAAAAATAAGCGTTCTTAATATAAATGATTCCACCGACCAAATTGTTATTAAAATTCCAGAATTAATTAAGACATCCAAGTTAGGTAATCCTCAACCTACGTTATATTTACCATATTTTAATGACAGACTAGAAATATGTCCTGCTAATACTTTGATTTCATATATTAATCGATCTAAAGAATTCAGAAAAAGTGAAAAATTATTTATTGGTTTAAGAAAACCCCATAATTGTGTTACTTCACAGACATTAAGTAGGTGGATTAAAGCTACTCTACAAGATAGTGGAATTGACGTGTCAGTTTTTACCGCACACAGCACGCGACACGCTGCTACATCAAAGGCCTATAGACAAGGCGTTAACATTGATTTGATTTTTAAGACCGCGGGTTGGACAGGCAATTCCACTACTTTTGCTCGCTATTACAATAGACCCATTACTCAATGCAATGAGGATTATACTGCCCTAGCAAGAACCATAATTTGTTCATCTAAAAATAATTGATTAATTATATGATTATAATATTGTTTAAATTAATTTTTGTTGAAACTAGATTAAACCTATAAGAAAAAGATTACTTTTCTTTATTTTGCAACAATGATGACATGATACTTTTGTCATCTCTCAACATCTACATGGTATAATAAATAACTTATCAAATATAATTTGAAAAATACTAATCTCGAGGACGAGGCACTAGTATAATTAATGATTAAACGAACTTACCTGTACGTGAAGTTCAATCATAATTATACGAAGTGCCTCGTCCGAAGAGATTAGTATCTATAACCCTCCCACCCTATTAGTTGTTCCTTCTTTCAGGCAACAAACCCCTTAGTTGTACAAAAACATCATTATCATCCTGCTCTGAACTAAATGAGGACAAGAGACTGAACTCGTTACAAGATGGCGGTCTCAACTACCTCCAAATGATTTTTTTTTTTAAACTATAGTGCAGGAAGTGGTTTCACTATGCGTTACTACATGGTATAATAAATAACTTATCAAATATAATTTGAAAAATACTAATCTCTTCGGACGAGGCACTTCGTATAATTATGATTGAACTTCACGTACAGGTAAGTTCGTTTAATTACAATACATGGAATCAAGATTGCAATAATAAATAAATGTCCAGAATCAAAATTTCAATAAATTGTATGTCGGTAAGATCAAACTAGTTGTCAATAAATTCCTTAACACTATAAAATTTTTTGTCCATAAGCCATTCAGTTAGTCTTTTTTTTAAATAAGAAGCTATTTAGCACTTTCAATTCATTTGGTATCTTGTTATATATTCTGACGCACAACGCAAGACAATTTTTTGTGTATTTACATGTTTTGGGAACATTTCTTAAGACAAGTTTAAGTTTGTCTCTGCGCACTCTAGTGCTCTGTGTATCACATGCTTTAGCAAACAGATACCTATGTTGATGGACAAAATGACATACCTCATACAAGTAGAGCGACGGAAAGGGCAGCAGACCTAGGTTTTTAAATATTGGTCTGCATGATTCATCAGGCAAAATTCCACAAATGGCCCTAATGCACTTTTTTTGTGCCACAAACACTATTCCAATCTGTGCTATTACCCCATATCATCAGACCGTATCTCAATACGGATTCTACGTATGCACGATAACATAGGATAGCAGTTTTTTTATTTGTCACTTTTGTAACTTGACTTAATGCATACACGAATTTATTTATTTTATTACAAGTGTTTTCAATCTGATGTTTCCAGTTCAAAAATTGGTCTATTGTTACTCCAAGGAACTTTACGTTTTTAACTTCATTGATTTTAGTGACATTTAATTTAAAATTATATTTCTCATGTTTAGATTGATTGAATTGAATAAATACTGATTTATCTAAATTAATTTTTAAATTGTGTGCATCGAGCCATTCAATTAATATGTCAATAGTTTTATTAATGTCAAATTCATGATAAGTTAATGTATTATTTCTCTTTTCAGTCGTCACAATTATGGTAATGTCATCTGCGTACAAAATGCATTTATGATTCGTAATTTCAAATATGTCATTAATATATATTATATAAATAAAAGAGGACCTAGAATACTTCCCTGTGGGACACCGGTTTTGTTTTCGTGACAACTGGACGAGAACGATATAATTCACTATTCATTAATTTATCCACTGTTACATATTGCTTACGGTTAGATAGGTATGATGATAACCACTGAAGGGTTATGCCTCTCACACCTATATTTTCTAACTTCTTTAAAAGTAAATCATGTGAAACATGGTCAAACGCCTTAGATAGGTCAAAAAGAGTCCTGTTGACCAAAAATTGTTATTAATATTACTCAAAATATTATTCATTAAATCAAAAATAGCTAATGTCGTGGATTTACCGTTCTGAAAGCCATATTGGCTATTATTAATAACGTTATATTTGACGCAAAAATCGACCAGTCTCTTGTGCATGCACCTTTCAAAAATTTTTGACAAAATAGGGACAAGAGTGATGGGTCGAAAGATAATGTTGATAACAATCAACATTATCTTTTTCACCTTTTTTATAAAGTGGTCTAACAACAGACAGCTTTAAAGCTTCAGGAAAAGTTCCTGTGTAAAACGATTGGTTTATGAGGTAGGTGAGAACTGATAGTATTTCGTTAATGCAACTTTTTATTATTTTAGTACTTATACCATCATAGCCTTCCGCATTTGTATTGTTTAATTTTGTCACTTCCGTTTTTACTTCCTTCTCTGTCATCGGCATTAAGAACATAGTATTGGATATTGTTGTGGAAGTCGGTCGTATCTTTATGAGTGAAGACGAACAAGACTGGTTTCTGATAAAATGATTATTAAATGCATTAGCTACGCCCGTGGGATTAGTTAATTTTGTGATATTATCAATTTTTAATTCAGATATATTATTACTATTTTTTAAATTCCCAACTTCATTTTTTATAACGGACCATGTCGCTTTACATTTATTATCACTGTTATTTATAAATTTTATATTAGAGATCTTTTTTGATTCGTATATAATTTTTCTCAATAATTTAGAATATGTCAAATAATTATTTTTATTGTTTGTTGTTTTGTGTGTATAATAGCGATAACGCAGATGTCTTTTGGTTTTACAACTTATTCTCAGACCTTGGCTTATCCATCTACTGTTAATATTATTGTGTTTTGGCCTGACCTTTATTACGGGAAAGCACAAAGTATAGAGCAGACATAACATCTCGTAAAATTTAGAAAAAGCAGTATTAAAATCAGCCTGTTCATAGACGTCGTACCATGTAAGACTACTCAGATACTCCTTTAACTTATTTATGTTCTCAAGCGAATAGTCTTTTTTGAACACAAAGTATTTCTCTGGTGACACCGGCTTTTGTTTAACGTTGAAACTTAGTAACTGCCGTAGTATGTGAAGCTTCTAAGATTTCATGTCATGCCTAAAATTTATTTACTTAAATTGTCTCATGATCACGTATATTAGTCCATTCCCTACTTTCCAGATGAGTTTTTCCGGTCAAGCGAGTTCACTTCGAAAACTTTTTTTTATAATAAAAGGAGGCAAACAATCAGACGGGTCACCTGACGAAGAGCAAATACCGCCCAAGGACGCCGCGTTGCCGGCCTTTGAGGAAGAAATGGGCTCGTTTCTTGAAAATCCCAAAACAGTCATTTTAAAATGCAACGAATTCACCGCCACACCTAATTGTTTACACAAACAATCTGTAATAACAATGCAGCGACGCTCCAAGGGCTACCCATTTACAGCAAAGGAGAAGGCGGTATTAATCTTTAGCCAAACTCACCCCAGCAGCTTGCACGGCCTTTGGTTCGTGTCTTGTTTCTGCCCTAGGTGGGGTGAAATACGGGTATACGCTTTAGCTACAGATTTGTTGTTCAGCTAACAGATGGGTTTCAAGTACATAATTCGCACTAATCATTTAGGTAGGTAGATTAGGTAGACAGGTAGTAAAGTTAGTTGATAAGATTTTATTTTATTTATTTTATTTTATTTTACAATTTTTGGAAAAGTTACAGCTATATTTTAAAAATAAATTAATGTATGTATACAATAAGGCCAATTACAAGTTTTCACCTAAAAAACTACTGTTAGTTTTTATATATTAAACTACTGTTAGTTTTTATCATTGACCTAGAATTTTATATATTTTATTTTTTGACGTCAATAAGTAGGTACTTATTGACGTCAAAAAATAAAATATAGCCAGCCAAAAGCTTTATTCAATAAAAACCTTTACAGGTGTAAAGGTTTATATTGAATAAAGCATTTGGATTTGACTTTAACACAAACTCACGACTATTATTCAAGAAGGACTAACGAAACGTTGAAAAAAATTACTAGCTCAAGTGGAAAGTAGTATTTTTTTTCAACTTTCGTTATCTTCGAGTTTATTTGATTTTATAAAAAATCTAATATTACAAGAAGGGTTAGTCAAAGACCTGTGAGCACCGCAAAATCAGTGCATATTGCAAGTCCACGTTTCACCAAAAAACTAGTGTAAATGCTCAGCGTGACAGATGGTAAGCACATCGCCGCTCTTTGCTGTTGGATGTATTGTATGTGTAGTATTTAGTCCGTTAGTCGCCTTTTACGACATCCAAGGGAAGAGATCGGTCGGTAGAATTCTTGTAATAAGCTGAGCAAATGCTATCTCTGCTGTTGAGTAGTCAATGGAATAAAAAGTGGTTTATTGACCACAGACCACAGATTTTATTTACAGAACTTGCAAGCGATCATCATCCTCATCATTTTCAGCCTATAAACGTCCCACTGCTGGGCACAAGCCATTTAACAAGACAAGACAACATAACACAACAAACCCACAACTGGCCAATGTTAGTGGATGGATTTCTAAGTTACTGCCATCTTGTGACAACAATCAGGACAAATAAGATCATTTAAAAAATACGCAAACATTTTTTTTATTTATTATATTCTTTATTGCACAGAAACACAGTAACAAAAGTGACAAGAGACATTGTATGCAAAGGTGGACTTATCTCTAAAAGAGATCTCTTCCAGTCAACCCAGAGAGTGTGCGAGAAAATGTTATAGGGGTGACACAAAGTGCAACAAAAAAAAGACAGAATTACCTAGACCTATAAATATATTATTATAGAATATGTAATACTAATACTATACTGGTATACAAATTAAACAACTGCACAAATAACATAAAAATAAAATACATAACAAAAAAACTTACATAATACCTATATGTATATAATATATATAAATAATAATATAATTTTTTTACATTTTTCAAAACTTTTCAATTGTTGATAGAAAATACAAATAAACGAGAACAAACAAATTGTTCACTGTATTCAAGTACAGTATGTATCGCAACCGAAGAAAGCAACCCTCCACTGTCGCCGTCGTAATGCACTTTTTTAAGTGATTTCTTTTATTACGAAGCACGTAGATGAAAAAACCGAATATGAAAAATCCATATCGGGTGAAAAGTGTCCTTTTACGAGCTAAGTTTTATGACGTAATGAAAAGCGGATGATTAAATTAATGCTTCGCTGGTCATGCAATGCGGGATAGGCGCAGACGCGACACTGTTCAGGTTTGTACCTAATATTTTTTGGTATTTATGAGACATAGGTATTCGTGCGCGTTCCTTTTCGCTTACTAAATAAAAAAATCACAAACAATAAAAATTTGTCGTCAATTAACGCTAACTACTTAATTCAGGCATCGCGCGCATTCCTTATTAATTCCCAATTATTTATAGAAGAAAGAAGATTTTTTTATAGTAGAATCTTCAAACGTAAGTAGCAGTGGGCTGGGCACATTCGTCGTAGAACTAACGACCGTTAGGGCAGAAAGATTTTCAAATGGCGACCGCGTACCGGTAAACGCAGCGTATGTGGGGCTACCACATTGTTGGTGAATTCAAGACCTGGGTCCAAAAATTCAACCTTAAAGTTGAGGTAAACGTCTCGTAAAACGTCTCGCTTTGTTGCGACGCACTCGGCCTGTAGCCTGTAGGCCTGTAGGAAACTAGGTCTAGTTTCCTGCATAAACATAGTAGGTAATTATCAAGTTGAATTTTTTTCATGTTATATTATTTTTCTTGTTAATATTTAAATGCAAATAAATAGTTGGTGATCTTTTTCTTGTGTTCTCTTTACAACTTACAACCTACATATAAAAATCAATTATCACGAATGTACACATATGTTCGAACTGCTTGATCTATTTAGCATTTTTTTTTTTGTTTTTGTAATTCTCAGTTACAATAAAAGAAAATTTTTGTTAATTCATCACCATCACGGACGAAGTTGCGGGCGGACCACTAGGATTCAATCAAGTTTTCGATTTGTTTTTATTCTTTATTAGGTCTTAAGCTAAAAAAATAACCAAAGTATTTAAATGATTCATGGACGAATGTTACAGCAATGTTTATACCTATGTAATGACAACTAGTCTTTGACCGATATCAGTCGATTCCAACTGCGATTTTACGAGTCTCGGAACGGGCGGCGTTCGAGTGTCACGAAAAGAGATAGTGGATCTGTTGAGTTTAGCGAGTAAAGACTCGATCATAAAGATGATGTCTGAGCGGTCTTTTGTTTAAACCGGCACCTTATTGTTTAGTAAGTGATTATTTGCATGAGCCTATAAACGTGTAATTGGATATAAGGAAATCTGAAATCTCACCGAAGCTTGTCCGATATCGGAAATAAACCAAAGTCTACTAGTCCCACTGCTTGGCACCAGCAGTGTTTCGCCTCTATGGACTAGTGACTAAGTCATAAATAAATAATAATAAATAAAAATTCTTTATTTACCTTTTAAAATTAAACTATAACAATATTTACCTGGAGTCCCCTTTTAAACATAAAAATGTCTGTTGTAGAGGACTCCGCTCCTCCTTATAAAACAGTTTATCTAAAATGTATTTTATATTTACAGCAGTATATAAACATAAAGAAAACATAAAAAAGAAAGAAAAAAAAAAACATTCTTTTACAATAATTATTGTCAGACAGATTAAGGATCATAATATTAATCTAAGTATTCCTGAACAAAGGTATTATTATGACTTTAGGTATTATGTAGTGTGTGTGTGTGTGGGGGGGGGGGGGGGGGGGTGTGTGTGTGCGTGTTTGTGTGTTTGTTTTAAGTACCATACGAGGACGCGGGCCTGAATACACAAGGCACATCCGAGGACGTTTTCAATCCGAGGACTTTTTCGTGGGTCCTCGGTTTGACATGACTACGGCATCGTACTCTACGTGCGATTGTGAACCTTCCTGTATACTTAATAAGGAAAAGTCAAGGAATCCTCGGATTGGTCTTGAAAATTTCGGTTCACACACCGACAGAGTGTGAACACTAGGCGGCGCCACTATCGATTTGTACACACTCGCTATACACTCGACTCATGTTTGTTGTACTGTGTGAGGACTTATGTGTAAATTTTACACTCAAGACCTCGTATTGGTGTCAGTACCTGACAGTGTGTATTTAGGTCCTCATATGGATACATTTTCACGTCGTGATCAAAGAGTGTTGTTTTTCCGTCTTTGTTTTGTAAAAACGTAAGCAAAGTAAGTATTTTTACAAGCTTTTATTTAGTTTCACCTGCCTATTTGCAAATTAAATTTTATCCACTTCCCGGTTACCGATAGAGCTGAAATTTTGCATACATGTGTAAATCGCGTGACAATGCAATATTATGATGACATGGAGCTGATCTGATGATGGAGCTGGAAGGTGGCCATAGGAACTTTGCAAAGAAACGACACAATCTCATCGAGTTTGGGCTCGTTTGAATCGTCTTGACGAGTAGTTTGTCTTTCAATGGTAACCACGGTCTGATGATGGACCTGGAAGGTGGTCATAGGAACTCTGTAATGAAACGACGCAACCCCATCGAGTTTCGGCTCGTTTCATTCGTCTTGATGAGTACTTGGTTTTTAGATTGTTACCAGGGTCTGATCAGATGATGGAGCTGGAAGATGGTCATAGGAACTCAGTAAAGAAACGACGCAACCTCATTGAGTCTCGGCTCGTTTGATTCGTCTTGACGAGTACTTTTGTGCTAGATGGTAACCAGGGTCTGATGATAGAGCTGGAAAATGGCCATAGCAACTCAGTAATTAAACAACATAAACCCATCGAGTATGGGCTCGTTTGAATCGTCTTGACGAGTACTTTTGTGCTAGTATAAGTTTAATACTAACTAATAATAGGTAATGTACCTATCTCACGATATGGGATTATTGTGACGTAGACGAATATGGTTAATTATCGTTAAAGATTGCTATGCAAGTTATACAATGTTATTTTTCTTATTAGGTTTAAATTATTATTTTATATAAAGCCTTTTTTCTTTAATTTTAAACGGTTTTATTTAGCTTGCCCTGTTTATTTCTTTGGGTCAAATCTAGTAATTAAAATTAGACCCACTTTCTGTTGACGGATTGATCTGAAATTTGGTACGCACTTTTAGTTCTAATAAGAATATAATTTAATTCATTTGGTATCATTGTAAATCCAAGATGGCCGCCGCTACAAAATGGCGGATTACATATTTTATCACTACCTCCTCAATAGGAGTATCAAATGAAAGGGCTTGATTACAGAACAGAGTTCTCTATGAAATAAAATGAGAATCCAATATGGCCGTCAAAAAATAGCAGGTTCATTTTTCTTATGACAACCCCTTCAATATGGGTATTAAATAAAAGGTCTTGCCTAGTAGAATAGATTACACTATGAAAAAAATTAAAATCCAACTTGGCCGCCAACAAAATGGCAGGCAAATTTCTTTTTCACTACCCCTTCTATATGGGTATCAAATTTAAGGGCTTGAGTAATAGAATACTGTTTAAAAGTTTTGATATATTTTTAAATCTAAGATGGCCGCCGGAAATGCCAGATTTCATATTTGTTTCAATATGGGTGATGGATATCAAATGAAAGGGCAAGTTGAATGAACATCATACTAAAAAAAAGAAGTATATCATACTTCTCATTCTTTTTAAATCGTTATAACAAAATAAAAATTAAAAATAAAGATTAAAATGATGTAGACTATGTACTAAAAGCTAAAACATAATTCTGTAGGTCCTAGGTACCAGTCATCAAACCACTCTCCTCATCAATCTAGGGCATTGATCAGACAAAAAAGTAAAATCGTTGGGCGTATGAAATTTATATCAAGTGAACGATTATTTTTTTTGTCTGATCAATGCCCTAAAATGCCCTAGATTGATGAGGAGAGTGGTGTGATGACTGGTACCTAGGACTTACAGAATGCTTTTTTAGCTTTTCGTAAATTGTCAACATTATTTTAATCTTTATTTTCAATAATAACTACAAAAATTTCTTTAAAATTATTTTTTTAAATAGACGATCATAACTTTTAGTTCAATCTTCAATATTGACGACCGCTCTAGTCGAGTGGCTCGCACGCCGGCGGACTCTTATGCCGCCATCTCTAAGGTCCCAGGTTCGATTCCCGGCTGGGTTAATGCAGAATCAGAGCAATGTATGTGATGTTGTCTAATATTTTTAACGGACTTCTGAAAGGAGTAGGTTATAAATTCGGTTGTATATACTATGTTTCTTTAATGTATTTTCAGGTTCCACTGATTTGGATGATTATTTTTTGTATCGATAGGTTTTAATCGTTACATTTAAAATATGGTGAAGATATGATGAAGAGCCTTGGCGACAGGCAACAAAACTCCTCAATGACGAATGATCAAGTTGTGATAGGTTATTGTATTAAATACAAAGAAAGTAGCTGGTACCTATGAGTAGACAAAGGATCACAGACTTCGTAGATACCATATGGAACTCCTTAATAACCGACAGTACATGTATTGTGATTGATTATTATGTTGAGTACGAAGAAAAGTAGCTGATTAGGTAACTATCAACGAGCTAAGTATCCCAGACTTTATAGATACCATATGGAACTCCTCAATGACCGACAGTACACATATTGTGATTGGTTATCATGTTGAGTACGACGAGAAGTAGCTGGTTAGGTATCTATCAATGAGCAAAGGATCTCAGACTTCACAGATACCATATGAAACTTCTCAATTACCGACAGACAGTACACATATTGTGATTGGTTATCATGTTGAGTACGAAGAAAAGTAGCTAGTTAAGTAACTATTAATGAGCAAAGGATCACAGACTTCACAGATACTCTATAGAACTCCTCAATGACCGACAGTACACATATTGTAATTTATTATAATGTTGAATACGAAGAAAAGTTGCTGGTTAAGTAACTATCAATGAGCAAAGGATCACAGACTTCAGAGATACCCTATAGAACTCCTCAAAGACCAACAGTACACATATTATAATTGGTTATTATGTTGAATACAAAGAAAAGTAGCTGGTTAGGTAACATTCAACGAGCAAAGGATCACAGACATCAGAGATAGCATATGGAACTCCTCAATGACCGATAGTAGACATATTTGTTATTATTATTATGTTGAGTACGAAAAAAGGTAGCTGGTTAGGTAACTATCAATCAGCAAAGGATCCCAGACTTCACAGATACCATATGGAACTCCTCAATCACCAACAGTACACATATTATGATTGGTTATCATGTTAAGTTCGAAGAGAAGTAGCTAATTAGGTAACTATCAATGAGCAAAAGATCCCAGACTTCACAGATACCATATGAAACTTCTCAATCACCAACAGTACATATTGTGATTGATTATTATGTTGAGTACGAAGAAAAGTAGCTGCTTATATAATTATCAATGCGCAAAGGATCACAGACTTCAGAGATACCCTATAGAACTCCTCAAAGACCAACAGTACACATATTATAATTGGTTATTATGTTGAATACAAAGAAAAGTAGCTGGTTAGGTAACATTCAACGAACAAAGGATCCCAGGCATCACAGATAGCATATGGAACTCCTCAATGACCGACAGTACACATATTTGGATTTATTATTATGTTGAGTACTAAGAAATGTAGCTGGTTAGGTAACTATGAATGACCAAAGGATCCCAGACTTCACAGATACCATATGGAACTCCTCAATCACCAACAGTACACATATTGTGATTGGTTATCATGTTAAGTTTGAAAAGAAGTAGCTAGTTAAGTAACTATCAATGAGCAAAGGATCCCAGACTTCGCAGATACCATATGGAACTCCTCAATGACCAACAATACATATATTGTGATTGATTATTTTGTTCAATACGAAGAAAAGAAGCTGCTTATGTAACTTTCAACGAGCAAGGGATTCCAGATTTCAAAGATACCATATGGAACTCCTCAATGACCAATAGTACATATATCGTCATGGGTTATCATGTTAAGTACGAAGAGAGGTAAATGGTTAGGTAACTATTATCGAGCAAAAGATCAGAGACTTCACAGATACCATATGAAACTCCTTAATGACCAACACTGCACATATTGTGATTGGTTATCATGTTGAGTACGAAGAAAAGTAGCTGGTTAAATAACTATCAATGAGCAAAGGATCACAGACTTCACAGATACCCTATGAAACTCCTCAATGACCGACAGTACACATATTGTGATGATTATTATGTTGAGTACGAAGAAAAGTAGCTGGTTTTCGTACCTATCATTGGACAAAAGATTATAAAGTCATTGTCAAAATATGTTTATTTAATAAACTCAGTTAATAATTACTTTAAATCGTATAAATCTTTTTAACCTACCACCAATTCAGGACATCATTTTTTAACTGTTTCAAAGAACGAGCGCAAAAAACCATAGCGCACAGAAGTAACGACATTTACAAAAAAAATGTCGTTACCAGGTCATAAAATACAATACATACTCATCATATACCAGGTCATAAAATATATATATAGATACAAAATACAATAAGTATATAATAGACTTCAATGGTAACTTATGGATACAAAATAATTGGCTATTGTACAAAAAAAACTTATCTTATTATGTCGCGTCGCCATAACAACAATGTTATCAGTTCGAGGTAAGATAGCCAGTTCCTTAGTGGTTAAGGATACCGGGAATAACGCGATTTCACATGCCTTATCATCACTTAACATAAATCAGGTCCGGTCAAGTAAAGAGCTTATGTACATCAGGGCCACATCGAATGTTAATTACAAAATAAATGTTCTCGAATGGTACTTAAAACATGTGTTTACACATTAGTGGTCCTCGCTTTGTACATGCGGGACTCGGAAAAACGTCCTCATATTGTTTCTGTACAGTCAAACACACGGTCCTCGAATTGTATTGGATTCAAGAGAAAGTATGTGAAAATGAGTCCCCGGATTGCCATCTGTAGTCAGGCGATTGGGTCCTCGAAAGGTACACACAGACGTCCTCGGAAAGATGTCTCCACAAGCGTTGGCAGTGTATAAAAAGTCCACGCATTGGTAAAGAAAAGTTAATAAATAAAATGCTGCAATAACGTTAGACAAATAGACCTGATCATTAACAAAGTGTTTTCTGTTTCTTTCTATCGTTTCAAAGTAACAGTACAAGGTCATTAACATGGTTTTTGAGAGAGTCCTCGGATGCGTCATATAAAACCATAGTCCTCGAAAGGCCGTCTGTACAAACAGGGGTGTGTGTGTGTGTGTGTGTGTGTGTGTGTGTTGTGTGGGTATATGTTAGCTTATGTGCGTGTGTGTATATTGTGTTTATGAGTGATGAATTGATGTTATTGTTATTCTTAACAAGAGTTAAGATAACAGCGATTCTATTTCATCATAACTTAAAGTTTTAAGCCATTGAGTTAAATTTATTTTACACTCATGATAGCTTTCTGTATAAATTTGTAGAGTTTTATTTACTTTATTATAAATGCACGCCGCTTGTGTTTCGTATTGAATTCCCGCGAAGGTCGTCTTAGTAGTAGGAATTTTAATAACATTATGTCTCCTTCTTTTATTTTCAGAATTTTTGTCATACACAAGTGTTTTATGTTTTTTTAATATTATATTATTAATATACAGTCCTCTTACTGAAAGCAGATTGCTAATTCGATAAAGACTCTCAGTAGAGAAACGTTGTTTTTTAAAGTACATAATTTTCAGTAGGGCCCTTTGGGCTCTTTCAACCTCGATAAAACGTGTTTTACGTGCTCCACCCCATACTGATAAGTCATGGGTCCCGGGTTTGATTCCCAGCTGGGAATACATTTTGTGTAATTGGTTTGGTTGGTGGCAGGACATGTTAAGTCCGCCTGGATAGCTACCACCATCTCACCTAAATTCTGGCACTATAACAACAATGTTGATAGCATAGCTGTGTTCCGACAGTTAAGAGATAAGATAGACAGTCAGTGGTTGGGCATTCTGGGTAGAGCGCGCTTCCATCGACGGGTCTTATCGTCACTTACCATCAGGTGAGATGAAGGCAAAAATAGCTAGGTACCTCATGTGGGAATCAACCCACGACCTCGGCAATCTGGGGGGCTGCGTTGATAAGACACTGTTGCTATAAAAACATAAAGACAAAAAAGTTGAAAAATTCCGACAGGTCTAACCAATACCACAGAATAAATAATAGTACTACGTACCAATACCTCTGCATGTGGCGGAGTGATTAACGCAGCCGCTCTCATTGCGATGACGTGGATTCGATTCCCAACTGAGTTAGTCATTTTTTCAACGTTACCTTATCTTCCGGATAATCCCTACTCATCTCTGGATGTAACGTGCAACAGAGATATCGACCCGGTCCCTTCCCTCTTGCTCTCGTGTTTTGATTGATGGCCCGCGCCGCGTCATTGTCTGGCTGTACAAACGCTGTGTGACGCTGCATTACCGCAAACTTTTGACCGCCTTCGTGGTCCAGTGGCCAAAGAGTGCAGACCTGAAGGTACCGGGTGCGATTCCCAGCTACAAAGACTCGGTTTAACGCTGTAAAACGTGGACTATGGCAGAGGACTGCTTCTGCGGTCCTAATTGCCTAGTAGTGAATAAATGTGATTGGTGTAAATGTGATTTAAAATGTGATTGATGAAAGGTATACCTTTACACTGAATACACAATCTCGTACATAATTAAGTACTTACTTGCATTTAGTATATCTCTTCTTTATGTGTTCTTGTCGTCGTTCGAGTGTCAAAGCGTGTGGATGCGTATCGAAATTTTGTTAAATTTTATATTTCTTTGGTATTATATTTCTATAATACATCCAAAGCCTATCATAATACAGTGCAAAATTAAAGATCAGACACGGATTAGAAAAATAAACTGATCACGGCAGGTTTAACCCATATAGTCAAGGAGCTGTAACCAAGTGTGCTTTAATGAAGAATCTGCCGCGCACCGCGCACACGCGTTGGTTGTGCGAGTGGAAGTAGTGGTGGATCTACATCAAATCTCCCAAGCTACAATGAAGAGGAAGAGCAAATAAAAAAAAACCCCTAGAAAGCGGAAACCACATACTTTGGAATACGATGACGAAATGATGAACTTTATGAAGGAATTATAATTGTACTTATTATTTTATGGTGACGTAAGCTCGTACAAATGTTTCATTTATTCATTTTTATTTATTCATCTGTTGCTATCATGTACAAAAATATTAAAGATGTTACAAAATGATGTCTTAGGTAAAGTACATGGCCCAATTAGGGTATTGCAATTCATTTTAGTCTCTAAATCTTGCTATTTGTGAGAATAAATATTTAATGACAAATTATTCGTACATAATGCTAATAAGTACTCCAGTTTTGTTAGACAGATTTATACTAAGTCCTTTGTATACAAAAACACAAACAAAACACTGCGTACCTACAGCTTGCGGTCACTGAAGCACTTCAAGTAATAACATCGCGGAGATTTTATAAAGCGCCCGTCTGAGAAGCGGTTGGCTTAATCCGGATTTAAAAATATTATAAAATATTATAGAGAAACAGGTTATTTCAGGCGCGCCTCGCTTTATTTAAGGTGACAACACACTAACTCTGCTTTAGAAAAAGGATTTTATGGTACGGTACGCTACGCCTTTATTGTACCGTTTGCGATTTTTTTGCAAGTTACGCTGTTTTCAGGTGATAATATTTATAAAACTAGAGCGTTTCGTTTCCGTTTGAGCCTTCTTTTGGATAAAGTCATTTAATATGGATTTATGATTTTATTTCTCAACACCAAGTATAATGTCATACTTTCTTGAAATAATGTTACAGTAAAAAGTTAAAGTATTTACTAATACTGACTTTGATCAAAAATATCTCTTTTTAACTAAAAATGCATGCAAGTTACTCCCAATCATGTGATGTTATATGCCAAGCAGAATTACCGAACTGCAAGTTACTTATATTTATTATTGAATTTTTTGCATTCACAATGCTATATCCTACTAATATTATAAACGCGAAAGTTTGTAAGTATGGATGGATGTTTGTTACTCTTTCACGTAAAAACTACTGAATGGATTTGGATGAAATTCGGCACACTGATAGTTTATAACCTTGATTAATACATAGGATACTTTTTATCCCGATTTTCCCACGGAAACGGGAACCACGCGGGTGAAAGCGCGAGCGACCGCTAGTAGATAATAGAATAAAATGCTTACTAGAAAAAAACAGCCAGTCTCATCGATCTTTCCTGAGACTGGTTGATTTTTCTAGTAAAAATTTTATCCTGCAAGTTACACATCTTCTAACTTCGATAATTATCGAACATTTCTTTTTCAAAGTTTTCATATCCTATGCTTTGGTTTCATAGTGTTTATGAGTTACTTAGGTAAATTGTCTTAATTTTTGGTGTTCGGAATGTAAACAATTTACCTGTTTCGTGAATGGAACAGTAGTAAAAAACGATGCCTTTGGCGGCAGAAATACGTATTAGGGCGCGAGCCATCCAGTTGGATAATCTTACCACTTTCGTGCGCTGTCTAGCCAAAGAGTGTACAGTCGACATTAGCATGTGTATGGATTTGGCTTAAAATGCCTACTACATACAGTGCTAGTAATGGTCCCTAAAACTATATAGTCATTAATAATGCAACAACACCAGCAGTGGATTGATCTTTGCACTCTCTTCACACTCTTGTTGGAAACTAATTTTGCGCTCGTCGATCAATTAGGAGGGGCGAATAGTTTTTGCTTTGCAACCCACTATCAAAAATTAGCTCGCATAGATATGACAAGAAGGAAATATAGGTACTTAATTACTTTTTAAACTTAGTGTAGTCATTAACGGTAACAATTGTTAACGGGGTTATTATTGTTATTGTAGCGAAATATCGGATCTAAAGAAATATTATGATAATGCAGTTAATACTTATTAATTACTAACTCTAAAAGACAATTTGTTTTAATAATAATAATCATTTAGTTCAGGCAACAAAATGTAAATAGATGGTAAATTACATAGGCCCCTATAATATAGAAGCTGGTTAAAAAACACCGTGGTTGGAGGAAAAGTACCCTTAATATTGATGATGGCAAATTTTACTGAAAGGAAACATTCCTTCATTTACAAAAATAAAAAAACTGCATTTAAGTTTTTTTGAAAAATCACCTGCATGAGCCGGGAGTCGAACCGGTGAAATGTGAAAAAAAAACATCCCGTATTTTATGATACCAACCGAAAGAGTCATTTATAAGGATCAATTGACGACCTACTTGGTCGAGTGGTTTGTACACCGGTTTTCATGGTGTCGCCATCTCTGAGGTCCCGGGTTCGATCCCCGGTCGGGTCAATTTAGAGAAAAACTGTTTTTCTAAATTGATTTCGGGTCTGGGTGTTTTTTCTATGTTTATGTATATTTATCCGTTATCTTACCATATAAACGAGTTTCACAAGAATACTCATCTTGGTCTAGATAATTGGTGTGAGCGTAAAGAATTTTTTTTTTTTTTAAATTTCTTTTATTAGACAACATTGTATCTTAAATTAAAGAAAGACAGAGAAAAATATTTTTTTTTATTGTAAAGCTTACACACCAGGTATCTAAAGAAAATAGTTCACTTAGATATTAGACTTACTTACTAGCTTCTCTAAATAGTAAGTAAGCTTTACAATAAAAAAAATCTTGTGTTTCTTTAATTTAAGATAGGGGAAACGGTATAGTTATTGGCCCCTATACAGTTATTAGCCATTTCAACTATGATATTAAAAAACTATCAAAACCCTAGACAAATGGTAGATTTTAAAAGAGAACAACGCCAACACCTCTCATATACTTTCAACAAAATTTGGCTAGGTGGATTAAATAAATAAATAATCTTTATTCGTGTTTATACAAAGTTTACAAATTTTTGTTAACATTAATAACTACAGTTAGTCGAAGACTGTGCTGCGCCCACCTCGAACAATTACTTAACACAAAGATTAACAAAGAAAATTAATCATAATATACAACTACATGCATGCGTTTGTATGAGAGAGTGTTGAAGTGTGAGTGTGTATTGTGTATGAGTGTGTATTGTGTGCGAGTGTGTATTGTATTTGAGTGTAGTGTATGTGTGAATTTATTTAATCAGAGACTCAACATCATCATACTCCAGGCAAAGAAGCCACTCGTTCAACACAAATTTACATTCACGGAGAGACAATTTGTAAATATGTTTCTTTTTTAATGTGTGATTTTTTTGCAGCGGGAACAAAAGTAGGTAAGTTTGTTGACAGGATATTTAGAAAAATATTTATTGTAGAACCTAATTTTCTTTAATGACTACGAAATTTAGGCGTGGCCAATATCTGTCACAATTATAGAATAACTTTTAGTTATCGGCCTCTTATGTCAATTATACCATATTTTAATAAAAACACAATTAATAGCGTTATTAATAAATATAACGTCTTCAGTTATAATATTAGAAATCATATGCAATTATCAGAAATTTTAAAATATTTTTAACAGTTAATGTCCTAGGCCAATAAATGTCTCGTTGGTCAAGCTATCCCATAGAAAAGAAGGCCAATAACAATTTTTTTTATTTATTTTGAATAAATTAACTTAAAATAATTTTCTTGTCAAAATCAGGTTCGTAAGAAGAAATATTGCGGAAGGCAGGCTTGACGAAGCATCAGAAAAAATAAAAACCAAAACACACTTTCTTTACAGTTTAAACTTAAAAATTAAGATTAGATCTGAATCTGATCTTAGAACTTGTTACACAGTCTAAGCAATAAAGAAATTATATTCTATTCTATTCTGGTTCCTTGTAATACGTGCCGGCGTCTAGCTGCTAATATAGCGGGGCGTCTAGTTTTTGTAAAAAGTTCTATCATCGTCATTGAATTCCAATTTAGCACCAAGAGCTTATTCCAGATGACGATGAGCTTTCTGATACCATGACTGAAATGTTTTGTTAAATTATGATTCTGAACCTTCTGAGGATGAAAATCATCATGAAGACATGTTTTAGTCATTATAGAAGTTTTTTTTTATATTTTAGTAGCGGTCCGCCCATCGCATTTTTTAATACAAACCTTGTCTAGAAAATTACAAACACAAAAAAAAAGAATTAGTCTTATAGATGCAGCCGTTCTAAAGTGATGCGCGTACAAACACTTCGGCAAATGATTTAATTAATATAGAATTATAGATTTTTGACGTGGCCAATAACTGTATGATCTCATGGCCAATTACTGTGACTTTATATTTATGTTTTTTTGTTAATTTTATTCACTAAATGCTTTATAAAAGTGTGTGGGGTTTTAACTTAAAAATATATTAACATAAAAACATACGGCATACATTTTATTTATGTCTAACTGATAAGTTTATTTTTATTTGAAATTTCCGATCTTGAGGTCGCTTAACTGGCCAATAACTATACCGTTTCCCCTACGTAAGTATGTAGTTTAAAATAAATTCATCCTAAATTTTGTTTTTTTTTCACATTTCACCGGTTCGATTCCCGGCTCAAGCAAGTGATTTTTCAAAAATCTTTAAATGCAGTTTTAATTATTTTTGAAAATATAGAAATGTTTCCTTTCAGTAAAATTTGCCATCGTCAATATTAAGTGTACTTTTCCTCCAACCACGGTCTTATTTTTCCACCCTGTATACCTGTATATTTATTACCAGTATATATACCTACCTTACAGACTAAAGATACATAAAAATAAAATACAATGTTTTTGTTAGTAAATAACTTAATAACTATTGCTAGTATTATTTAATTGGCATCTGCGGTAGGGTAGCAACAGGTAACTTTCCTCATTTAAGCATGAAATGTGGGAACACATGTCCGCGTGCCCCGAGACGAAGATCCAAAAAAAATCTTTCAGGTCAGGTTTGTAACCTTGTCCTGACAAACACAAATACAACGAGAAAAGAATCAGCCAAATCGGTGCAGCCGTTTTGAAGTGATGCGCGTACAAACATTTCGGCAATTGATTTTTACTTTTTGGTTTGGTAGGTTGAACAAGTTGGACATGTTAGGTGAGGACAAGACCCAGACGTCTTAGGTTCGATTCCTAGTGGATATGCAAATTATTTTATTTTGGCTACGGCTGGTTTTCAGTCTTCCTGGATAAATACCATGACAATTAAATGTATCATCATATTGTTGAGTACAAATATTAGGTGCTGCAGCGTATATCGCAGTTTCACATTATCTTCTATCTCTTCTTTTCCAGTTTTTTGTTATTTTTTTGTAATTTTAGTAGGTGGGCAATTCTTTGAAAATGCGCATATTGCCTCATTTATTTATTTATTTATTTAAATTTCTTGTTGCTTACAGATTTCCATCCAAAACGCTTACAAGATTAGATTACATAATTAAGACACAATACTACTATTAAACTCAAATAACTTGTACAAAATAATGATAAAAACACATCACTCAGAATTTTACTTTTACAGGCCAAGATAAGCTTATTGTCAATTGCGATATAATGTCAATATATTAAAGGTATCACTATACACTTTCAATTATGTAGATTAAGCAGAAATATAGGTAATTACATTAGTCCGATACAGTAGTAGGCATACAAAAACTAATTAATATTATGATATTATGTTATTAATAATAAAATGTCAATAAAAATACAAAAAGAAAATGTTTTACTTAAGGCAAAAAACTACAATTTAAAATTTAATTCAAATCCAATTTAAGAGTTATTAAAATTTATTGTTAATAAGATGTCAATATATAAAATAACAGTTAAGCTAACACTTACAATTTAATTCAATTCAATAAAACAAAAAAAATGTCAATAAGAAAAAAGAGATAAATAAGGCTACAATTAAAAATTTTACTAAAGTCCAGTTTAAACATTAAATAATTTCAATTAAAATTCAATGTTATAAAAATGTCAATATAATAAATAAAATAAAATTAAGCTAATAATTGCAATTTCAGATTTCATTTTAATACAATAAAATAGGAAAAAAATAAAATAAAATGTCAATTCGATTGCGATGGCAAGAAGATGTCAGTAAAATAAAATAAAGTAATAAAAATACGCCAATAACAACTACAGTTTTAAATTTAATTCAAATACAACTCAAATACAAATCAGTCAGTATCCACGTTACATAAAATTATTCGAAAGTTATTAAAAATATGCCCCAAATGGTCAGCGAAAATGTCGATGTCATTGTGGTGAGCGAGTAAAACTCCGATGCAGCGCAATGCGCGGGCAGTGGGCGCGTACTCAGTGTACTTAATGCGCGTCACGGGCCGTTCCAGCAGCCGAGGTTGGCGGCGAGGCGCCACCAAACCCGCCGCGTCCCTTGGAATTCTCCTCGGAACCAATAGGCGTACTCTCTCCAATACCGCTGGGCTTTCGATTTTACCATGTATTATCGATAGGTAGTGTTTCAATAACAGTAGAAGCCTTCTAAACTTCAAGGTGTCTAAATCCACCATACCACCGACAAACCTGGATGGATATAGGAAGGGGTAATACCCGTAGAGCTTTTTATACAGGTAACGCGCAAACTTACGCTGTATTTTCTCAATCATAACGTCATATTTAGTTTCAGAGGGATCCCATATCGCAGCACCGTACTCAAGTCTACTACGAACGTATGCATTGTATAGAACCCTTGCCACCTTCAAATTATCAAACTGAGATGCAGTTCTAATTACAAAACCTAACATCCTATTAGCCATCTTGCAGATTGTTGTCACATGTGTATGAAAGTCCATTTTGATATCTATTTCTAAACCTAAGTCACGGATAGTTTCTACTCTTACCAGTGGTGCGTCAAATAAGTTGTAATTTGCCTTTATCGGATGCCGTTTGCGTGAACAAGTAATGACTTTACACTTAGTACTATTGAGAGGGAGACGATTGCTGCGGCTCCATTCCCACACATAATCAATGTCCCTTTGCAATGCCTCATTATCCCCAGCATCTCTGATGCCTAGACTCAATTTTAGATCATCCGCAAACAGGAGACACTTAGCTTTACGGACATTCTCAGACAAATCATTGACAAAGATCAAAAATAAGGTAGGTCCTAAAGTGCTCCCTTGGCTCACTCCCGATCTTGTATAGTATTCAGTAGATTCATATCCACTTAGCCTGACATATTGACAGCGGTTACTAAGGTAACATGATATCAATTTAAGTAGGTTTGTAGTGAAACCTATGATTGCCAACTTTTGCAGTAGAAAATCATTATCGACCAGATCAAAAGCCTTTCTAAAATCAAAGTAGGCAACGTCCACCTGACGACCTTCATCCATTTCAGAAAGAACATGATCCACATGTGCTACTAGGTTTGTGGTGGTCGAGCGAGCCCTCCGGAATCCATGCTGGCTGTCATGCAACAGATTACCTATTTGGTTACTGATTCGAGTATTTAAGATAGTTTCATAGATTTTAGCGAAAACTGAGAGCACCGCAATCGGTCGGAAAGATGCAACGTCCATCCCTCCTTCACCTTTCGGAACCGGGGTAACCCTAGATAATTTCCAGCGATTGGGATACGTTGCCTGACTGAGAGAGAGATTAAATATATACAGAAGCGGCGTACTCAAAGCAGACATGCAGTCTTTTGCCAAAAATATCGGAATATTGTCGGGCCCTCCAGATGTTCGCGGTTTAAGACGCCTCACAGCTTCTTTCAGATCAATTTCGTCAACTGCCAAAACCGAGATAGAGGTAGCGTTTGCATAATTATGTGCTGCACGGGCAGCATTACCGTGGTCGAGTAGCGGTACGTCGGGTAGAAAGACAGAGCTAAAGTATTTAGCAAACGTGTCAGCCGCAGCTTGACCCCTCACCTCCAAATCACCATAAGTGTACGTGTCGACAACACGCCTCTCTCTCTTTTTCTCCCTTATGAAGTCCCAAAAGTGTACCGGATCCTTAATAATATTATTTTGTATTTGTGTCAAATGTTGGCGATACTCCGCATCAACCAATTTTTTTACCCTCTCACGATAGTATTTAAAGAGCGCCTCATTGAATTCCTTTCCCTCTCTTTTGTACCTTTTCAAATGATAATACTTTTCCTTAATATTTCTTACTATTTCAGCGAGTATGTCTCCTAACTCATGTTAGGAGATTGCATAAAAGTTGTGACAAAACGCATTCTTTGAGTGAATTTTACATTGCTGCAAACATACCCTTACAGAAACTGTACAAGGGAATTATGTAAGTGTTTTACTTTTTAACTGACAAGCGTTTAAAATTTTTTGTGAATGGTAGTGATATTTACAGTAAATGGTAATTAGATAATGGTAAAGGTAATGAGAAATGGTAATTATAAATCAAATAGCAAGAAGACAAAAGTCTAAACTGTTATTTCAAAATAAGTATAATAACCATTTTTTTAACAAACTAAATGTACTTACTTATCAACAGTCGTAAAAAATTTTTTTTTAAATTTTTTTAAAGTTAATTATCCGAAATAACAAAATTAGCAACTAAGACACGGTTTTAATAAACACATTTTTTCTATATATTTTAATCAGCCTTAAACATAATTTCTTACTTGGTAGGTATTAAACAAAGTAATAAATTTTTAAAAAACAAAACTCAATGAACTTCTTGGTAAGTAAGCGGTAAAATAGCTAAAAATATACACTTCAATATTAATCTGAAGATTTTGTTTTATACGAAAGAAAAAACCAAAACGTCTCGGGTAGCAATTGGAAATAAGCATCCAACTCAAAACAAAAATAATGACTTTTTAAAAAAACTAATAAAAAAATGGACTCACAGGATTAGATGAGACCTTGAGACAGACATAATTGAGACCTTTAAATAAAAAACTTACAAAAATATAGTTTTAATGATTATTATTGATAAAATGTTTATAATTTACTTGAAAATCCGTTTTTAAGTCAGAAAAATATGAAAATCATCATCAGAATCATTATTTTTGTAAACAGGTGGCTTTTTGCTATATTAATTCAAAAAGTCGAGGGAGTCTGCGGGTCTAAGTGATAAATTCTGATCATGTCAATTTAGTGCTGCTTTGATCGTAGCTTCAAATTAATACTAGTAAAATTCGATGATGGGATTCTCTGTATCTCTTGTTTTGTTTGCATTGTGAAATTTCTGTCAAAAATACTTAATTATAGTGTAATATTAGTGTAGTTTAAAATTTTCGCGACTAAAACACATTGAAATAAAAAATTCATACGGATTTAAATCGCGAATTTTACTATCTGTGATTTCCGTATATTTTTTTTATTCCGTATATTTTTCCCCTTCCCCCCTCGGTTGTAGTTATGAATGGACGTGTGCGCGGCGTTCCACGAAATAAATCATAAATTTAAAATATAACTTTGAACAAATTTCTTGTTTTGTTGTGGGTTTGAATCTGTGCCGCCTGGTTTGTGAGTTGTGACCGAGGTGTTTGCGCGCGCGGCTATCGAAGCAATAACCCAACGCGACAAAATAGGCGATAGTACTACGCATCTTCCAGTGCTATTCTCACGCAGCGAACTACCTACTATGTCGGTGCGACGCTCTCCACCTCGCGCGACAGTATCGCCGGCTACAGCTGCGCTGACTGCGGCGGTGGGGGTATCTGATACTGAAGCGAACAGTAACAACGGCGCGACCGAAGCAAACACAGGCGAATATGACTCATCTACAGCAGAGTCCGTCACCGTTCGTAAACGCAAGCGAACAGACGAAGATATCAGGGAATTTAAAAGGGAAGTTATGGCTATGTTTACAAATTGGAAGACCGAACAGGATAAAAATTTCGCAACAATACTTGGTACTATAAATGATATTAAAGATCAAAATAAAGACATTATCCAGTCCATTGAATTTATGTCTAACAAATATGACGAAATGTTAAAGAGAGTTGAGACACTAGAAACCGATCGTTTAGATAATCAAAAATACATAAAAACGCTTGAAGCAAAAATTGAAATAATGGAAAGAAATAGCTTTTCTAGATCGATTGAACTCCGGAATGTGCCGTGTAAAAATCCTGAGACAAAGAAAGACCTAGTGTCCCTTGTTTACAATCTAGCTAAAACGGTAAAAATTAATCTAGAGCCTTTAGACATACATGATATTTATAGATTTAGATCAAAAACGAGTGATTACATTACAATTGATTTTAATAGCGTCTTAAAGAAAGAAGATTTACTGAGTGCCACAAAATCATTTAACAGAGGAAATAAAAATAAGTTGAACAGTAGTCACTTACAGATAGATGGCGCTACCGTCCCTGTGTATGTCTCTGAAAAATTAACGTATCAAGCCAGAAGAATCTACTCGGAAGCTAGGAAGTTTGCAAGTGCTAATGACTACCGTTTCTGCTGGACCTCACATGGCAAGGTTTATCTCCGCAAGACAGAAGGTGCCCCTCCTATTCAAGTACGGTCAGGAGAAGATATTGGTAAACTAAAGTCCATATGACTGTTTTGTGAAATGTCTTTTCTTTTGTGTTATTTGCTAACTTTCTTTATTATAGACAAAAACGTAATTTTTATAAAACATGGTGTAATATTGCATATATTCCTTAAAACAAATTTGTATCCTTATAAAATATCTAAAATACACACAAACCTTAAAAAACAATTTACAAATTTTACACGCTTTAACCAAATTAATATTTCGTCATACTCATACAAACACACGATTACACATTTCACAAGCAATTAACAAATTATAATAAAAATATGGTCGCTGTATCTTCATACTTTAAAAAAAGTTTTAAAATTCATATTCTCAGTGTCATTTACTTCCAGTGCCTTCATTATAATATTTCGAGAATGGCAAATTTAAATCATTTTGTAAATAATTTGGATAACTTTAGCATATCTACTCCAGTACACTGTAATCCCGAGGAAATTAGTGGATACCTTTCAAAACCAGAACTACATTTAAAAATACTACAGCAAAATATTAGAAGCATTAACAAAAACTTTAGCGACCTCCAATTATTACTTGCCCGAATTAAAATTGACTGTGATATCATAGTGTTGTCGGAATGCTGGCTTTCTGATGATTCTCTTATACCAAAATTAAAAGGCTATAACTATGTCAAAACGAATCATAACTACAACCAAAATGATGGTGTAGTTATTTACGTAAAGAGACAAATGAATGTTGTAATTGAAGAACCAGTTTTTTCAGAAGCTAACTGCTTAGTGACTAAAATTGGCAATGATACAGTAATAATAGCTATGTATAGACCTCCCTGTTTTAAAAATACTGAACAGTTTTTAGGTTCCTTGCAAAATGTCTTAGACAGCTTAGTGAGTTACAAAAATATAATTCTGGTGGGGGACATAAATATTAATATTTTGAACATAACTGATAGTTCAGCTTATCTGGATATCACATCATTCCATGGTTTATTACCTGCAATAAATAGTCCTACAAGGGGCAACAGTTGCCTGGATCATGTTATTATTAAAACTAAACTTCCTGGTTACACGTTCCATTTAGGAACTACTTTGACAGATCATGAATCAATACTGTTTAGTCTTGAAATGTACTGTTCTAAAACTAATCGCACTCAGTTTCTTACGCACAGATATAATTTTGATAATATTAAAAATGACTGCTCTAAAATCAATTTAAATATAGTTTACGCCGAAAATGATTTAAATAAGGCTGCAAATCAACTAATTGACTTGTTATCTACGGTAGTAATTAAAAACACAATCTGTATTAAAACCTCTAGAAGTAAATTCAAAATTAAACCGTGGATGACAACTGGCTTGCTCAGATGTATAAAAACAAGAGATAAAATGAGTAAAAAATTAAAAAAAGAACCTGATAACGACACTTTAAGAATAACATACAAAAGGTATAGAAATTATTGCAGTTCTTTATTAAGAAAAATTAAAAAACAATATGAGAAAGATGAATTACAAAAAGCTAAAAGTAATAACCAAAAGTTATGGAAAACAATAAAAAATATCACAAACTTAGATCACCAAAAATTAGACTGTAATGAGTTACTGGGCATTAATGATACCGCGCAGGAATCAGTTAATTCCATAAACCAATTTTTCGTAAGTGTAGGTAAAAATCTGGCAGAGGCTATTCCATCAAACCTAGCAATAACAAAGCAAAATAGCCAACAACTCAATATCTCAACATTAAACTCATTTGTATTGTCCGATACGACAGTTGAAGAGATATCAACCATTGTCAGGAACCTAAAAACTGACTGTGCGCCTGGTTGTGACGGTATTCCAGCAAAAGTTCTCACAGATAATATAGAAATAATAGCACCTCCTCTAACTGATTTGTTGAATCGTTGTTTAAAATCCGGCATCTTTCCACGTGCTTTCAAAAAGTCAATAGTGCTACCAATTCATAAAACGGGAAGAAAGGATTCTGTGAATAATTATCGACCAATCGCAATACAAACATCCTTCTCAAAAGTCTTTGAACGTGTTCTAAATAAGAGACTTAAAAATTACCTAGAGTCTAAGAACCTTTTAGCTGATACTCAATTTGGTTTTCGAGCGGGCAGGTCTACTGATGACGCTGTTCACAAGTTCGTGCAGAATTTGGCAATAAAATTAGATGGTAACAAAAGGGTCCTGACTATATTCCTTGACATTAAAAAGGCGTTTGACACTGTAGCTGTACCTACTCTGTTAGACAAACTCGAAAGACTGGGAATACGCGGAACTCAGCTGGATCTTTTTGAAGATTACCTATCTAACCGCTCGCAGATTGTGAAAATCGGTAAATACACGAGTTGTGAACAATCACTTTGCTATGGAATTCCGCAAGGGAGTATAACTGGTCCGACTCTGTTTTTATGTCACATTAATGACCTGTGTCAATTAAGGTTGAAAAACTGTGAAATAACATCATACGCGGATGACACCGCATTAACGTTTTCTGCAGATACCTGGGAGGAAGTTTTCAAACTTGCACAGAATGGATTTGATATTGTGTCCCAGTGGCTTTCTACCAATAGTTTAGCGCTAAATTCAGAAAAGACTAAATATATTTGTTTCTCCATTCGTAATATTGATACGCCTAGAAATCTAAATATATACTCTCATAAATGTTCGTTTCCACCGTCAGAAACATGCCAATGTCCAACTATTAGTAAAACAACACACATTAAGTACCTTGGGGTTACCATAGATCAAAATCTCACTTTTGCTGAACACATTCATAGCATCTCGCAAAGAATCAGAAAACTTGTATTTGTATTCAAACAATTACGACATGTGGCGGATGGAAAGATCATGAAATCTGTCTACATAGCCTTAGCTCAATCGGTTATTTCGTATTGCTTAACATCATGGGGTGGTGCAGCAAAGACCAAACTAATAGAACTGGAAAGAGCGCAACGACTACTCTTGAAGGTATGTCTTTTTAAACCAAGGCTTTACTCAACTACAGCTCTTTATCACGACGCTGAAGTCCTTACGGTTAGACAGCTATTTATATTCCTAAGTATACTTAAACAGCACTCTCTCATCGAGTATACACCAAATATCACAATGTCCAGAAGACATTATATGGTTTGTACAGTCGAACGATCTCGCACTTTTTTTGCTAAAAGGTTTTTCTTCATATTGGGTAAAAAATTATATAATCACGCAAATAAAAATATAAACATTTATTCTAAATCTAAATTAGAATGTAAAAAATTAGTAACGGAATGGCTCTTAAGTAAAACTTATAATGACACTGAAGAACTTATTTATTGCTAATTAAATAGGTATATAATAAACATAAAATAAACGATCAACTCATACACACACCCACACACACACACACTAACACACCCCCCCCCCCCACACACACACCCCCACACATACACACACACACACCCACAAAATCACGCATATACACACACCTACACATACACACCCACACGCACAAACGCACGCACACATGCACCTGGTTATTTTGTAATATTTTTGTATTCCGTTCTCTTATATAAATGATAAAATTATGTATGTTTTTATGATGTCTTTTGAGGGTTGGGGGCCTGGTGTTCTAAAATACAAGCAGATTACTGCCCATCTTAGACTCCAGTCTCCCGCAGACAATAAGCTAACTAAGCATTAAAAACAACTTATTGTACACTGTAATTGTTTGTGGAGAGAAAATAAACTATTATTATTATTATTATTATTATTATTATTTTTACGGAACTTTCCAGATAGCTTCCTAATTAGTATTTGTTTTCGATAGTGCACAGCACAAGAATCACAGTTAAAAAAATATAAAATTAACCATTTCTAAAATTTACTCATTACCATTTACTTTAGAGTAACGGAAAATACGGTAATTATGCAAGTGGTAATTAGGATTTCAAACATTTTGTTGATTAAACAGTTCTTTACAAGAATTATAAACTTTTTACCTACTTTACCTAAAAATGGAAATTATAACAACTTAAATAAACGTATCAGTTAAAAAAACAATAGTCTATTTACCTTAAAAATGGAAAATGGTGATTAGACGATATTTCGACAAAAGCACTACGATGACGAGAGATTAGAATATGGTGCCAAAACTTCCGGTCTTTGATAGATGTATTATACTCGGGCACCGATCGCAGACAGGTGCAAACTTGTTAAGACAGTAAAGGGTACGAATTTTCTAATTTGAAGGTAGTAAATTAAGGCGAATATTTTTTAAACGGTAATTATAAAGTTATCCGAGGACATATTTTAAGAGCATTAATTCTTAATAATTTATGTTATTTATGTTAAACAACTTGTGTATAGGGCTAAGGAAACTATTCCTATCTAAGAATATTGAACTATTATTACATTCTTCAAAAGGGATTTAGCTATATTGAATAAAAACTTAATGAAAATGTAAAATGGGACATGAATGGTAATTAGAATTTGGGTGCTTGAAAACAATTTTCTCTAAATTCAATAAACAAATATAGTTTCTAATAGACTACTTTAGATCTGTAATACTTATATTCATAAGGTATTATTATCAAAAGAAAAATATTTGCACTGTAGAAGATTCTTTATCATCCGCCGCGTAATATGCACATTCTTAAAGAATTGCCCAGTTAGTGTTGTGATTTATGTAAGTTTAATGCTTTGAAATTGTTTGATGTTGTGTTAAAAAAAAAATTATGTTTATACTTATGTAGGTTTACACATGAAAGCATGTGCTTTTATTGTTACCATTTAGCATTTTACCTTTTTTGATTATGTTTTAGCAAATAAGTAATTGTAATATGTTATGAGTATAGGAACCAAATAAACATACACAAAATGCTCTATGTTATATCAGATTCATACATATTGCACAAACCTATTTCGATGCTTTCGCAAATATGTACACCAGTCTTAGGCAACCAACCTCATCACTATATATTACCAAATAATATAAGTTATCAACAAGTTTCTCTCGCTACTGGCAGCCCGAGGCGCCCTTCCATATTTACTCTGTAATTTCTTCGGCTCCCACAAAAATATTAGGCTGTAGGTACTTCCTAAGTAGATGAGAGGATTTAGTTAATGTCCTCGACTTGTTTCATGTTGTCTGCTATTATTTAAATAATTTGCGAATTATTTAGGAGCTTTCTCTTTGTGGATATCGTAATCAAATGTAGCTGGGTACGTTTTTGCTTTTATCATGTAACTAGCGTAGAAGATTACTAATTACACAGTTATGAAGTTGGACTTGACGACGTTTAATTTTTTTTTCTAGGCAGCTTCAATCTCACTTCTAACATATTAATATTAGCGTACCTATATCATCATCATCATCAGCCAGAAGACGTCCACTGCTGGACAAAGGCCTCCCCCAAGGATCTCCACCACGACCGGTCCTGTGCTGCTTGCATCCAGCGGCTACCCGCGACCCTCACCAGATCGTCGGACCACCTTGTTGGAGGCCTGCCCACACTGCGTCTTCCGGTGCGCGGTCGCCACTCGAGAACCAATCTGCCCCAACGTACCTATATGTTTTAGACAGTGTACGTATATACCAAAATAACCTGTATCGGTTGCAGACCAAGAAGTTCCTCGGTTCCCAGTATGATTTTCCTAAAAACGTGTTAAAATGTATGAACACGAACATTTGCCAAACATTTCTATTAAATTTACGAAGCCTCGTACAACTGTTACATACTCATTAATAATAATAATTCATAAAAACTATCATTTTATATTTATGAAATGGTAACACAAAGTCCATGGGTCCAATTCGTATAGGGTGCAAAATGCGTATAGAATTTATTAGCATAGTAACATATAAATCACGACTATTGTCCTCGAAGGGTTAGTCAAAGACTAGGCAATGAGGACAGCAAAAGCAGTCCTCTACCATAATCTTTTCACCAAATAGCGACTGCACATGTGCTCAGCGTGACAGGTGGGCAGCCCATCGTAGCTCTAAGCTGTTGGATGCATGTGCAGTCTTTTTGCATATGCGTAGTAAGATATTAAAGTAATAGAGTCTATGGTAAGGCCCCAGAAACAAACCTACACACATCCGTAAACCTTAGAACGTCGCTAAAGAATTCGGATGCTGTTAATCCGACTGTCATCTCACAAATCAACGTCAGAAACACATGCCCCCAACTTATAATTGGCGTTGAAGTAATCAACAAGACAAACTCCGATTAATTAAACACTGTCTCAGATTAAACAGCGGCGATGAAGAATAAACTAGGGGATCGGGGGAGGGAAAGTGACAGATGCAATATTCTGTGGGATTGTTTGAAGAACGTCTAGAAAAGACTCAAAATGAATATAACATTGTGGTGTATAACAGAGGCCCGGGTTCACAGTAGGAGGTTTTATCATCATCAGCCGATAAAGTTTATAGTACTCGTATAAACGTCCCACTGCTGGGCACAAGCCTTCCCAGCGGAAGGCACATAGATAGATTGAGTCATAACTGGGCCAATTGCAACAGCTGGCCGGTTTTAGGGTCATATGTATTATTTGAACTCTGTTTGGTTTACCATCGTTTGGCTAGCAAATACCATCTTTTCGAATTAATACTACTTAATTATAAGCATTGTTGTGTTCCGCCCGTTAAAAGATTAGATATTTTACATATTTTTTTTTTTTACTAAGCCCGGCAAATGATCCCACTCCACCTGATGTTAAGTGGAAATGAAGTCCAGGCGCGAGGACAACTGGTGCAGCGTAAGAGACGTAGCATCAGTCACCCTCACCCTGCCGGCCCACAAAGTGCTTCTTCACGCCTCGTTTGAAGGACCTATGGGTCCTTCAAACTATATGTAGTTATATAGTTTCTGACCTTATCGTTACTTTAAAAATCTCGTTTGGCTAGCAAATACCTACCGTCTTATTTATCTAATTCTGGCGCAATTACTACTTATTAGTAGCATTGTTGTGTTCCGCCAGATAAAAGATTAGATAGGTATTTTGTATAATTTCTGACCTTATCGTTACTTAAAAAAAACTTAATTTGTTTCGTTTTCAGATTTAGGTTACTTGGCCAATCACCTGACACATATTTATTTATCCTACTAATATTATAAACGCGAAAGAAGTATGGATGGATATTTGTTACTCTTTCACGTAAATACTACTGAATGAATTTGGATGAAATTCGGCATACAGATAGTTTATAACCTGGATTAACACATAGGATACTTTTTATCCCGATATTCCCACGGGAACAGGAACCACGCGGGAGAAACCGCGAGCAGCCGCTTGTTTCTTTATACATTATTCACTTACAGCTATCATTACAGGTTTCATTACCTAATACAATAGTGCAGCCACATACAAGTAACATATCTTTAACAGTATAATGTGTCGTATGCTGAGCTGAGCGTGTATAATCTCCAAAAACCTACTAAGTTAGTGTCTATACAACCGTCTGAGATCATGAATTCTCAGAAACGAGGGTTGCGCGAAGCCACGTTAACTCGATAACCCTCCCCTAACGCTGTGAGATTTATTAATCAATCGCCTAAACGCATTTTAACTGGCAAATTGAAAAATTATGTGTCGACATCTCACTACTGCCACCCCTGGAATGGTTTAGTTTGATAAACAGATTAGTTTGGATATATTAAAAACTGTACCCTTGTTTAAGTATTCTGAAGTTATTTTGAAGAGAACGGTGTATGGGAATCTCTTATATTGGGGTCAAGATTAATGTTGTAAATCATGGTTTTATAGCCGGCGGACGAAAGTGGTTTTATGGTTTATTGTGATAATGTATATTCTTTGTTTATTTTTAAACGCAATGAAGTCGTTCTTTATAAAGAATACAGTTTCTTTTTGCTAATACTGTAATGATGACACACTACATAATAATTAAAAAAAGACAGAAATCGTGATAGTTTTTTTATTACTCTTTACTCACATGAAAACCTATTATCATAATATCCTTTCGTTGGCCGTTTTGTGACAACTTAAGTTCTCTTAACTGAAAACTTATAAAGGAACCAATCACTGGTAGAGTAACTTTATTAGAACTCAGAATGTATCCTAAAAACGAATAAATTATTTCGAATTTGATGCTTAGGTTGTGTTGCAAATAAAATTTCGCCATGTAATTGTAATGGTGACAAATGATATTTCGCAGTTGGGGTCTCATTCTCGAATCGATTGTGTTACTGCGTCGTTACGAGGCAAACAGATTCCTGCTTTCAACTAACATTACCATCGAAACTCGAATACGAATTCAATTATCTTATGAGAAGACATTGGCAAGAAGGTAATAAATGAAACAAATGTCATGAAATGTCTACATTTGTTTTATTTCTAAGTCATTTTAATTAGCTTTTTGCTCTGGCCTTTAAATAGAATAAGAGATTAGACCATAATTCTGTTTACTTTTTGAAATGTGGAACATTCAATGTTTTGCCTCTCTTTATAAATGATTTCGGTGCTAATAATAGGCTGACATATAATTAACTTGTTGTTTTGTAATATTTAATTTGTGTCCCTTTATTTTTGCTGTAAGCACTAGCTTAATAATATATAAATAAATAAATATATGATAAAGGAGGGGAATGTTAACGTCTGAGATCGGTTAATCCGCAAATAACTTGAACTGTGTTAGCGTGGTCAAAATTAAACGCCGTATCATCGTAGAGTACAATATAGTGATTGAGGTTAATAAGTTATGTAAAAGTTCGTAAATAGCTAGACTTAGGTGTGTAAAGATATAAAAAACATAACATAAAACGTTTATTACCAAAAATAATACATACAACAATAACAAATTACCTATAGCGAACATACTAGGTAATCCTGTATTTTGGGGCTATAAAGAATTTAACTGTATAAACATTAACCTTTCAACTATATTGTGATATGATGATAATGGTGTGTATAAAGTACTTAATTTTATTTACGTGAAGATATTACATTAATTGTTAAGTCACTACGGCTTGAGGAACCATAAGTTGTACTTACATTCACACATATTCACGACTATTTTCCCCGAAGGGTTAGTCCGAGACCAGGCAATGAGGACCGCAAAAGCAGTCCACTGCCACAGTTCTCGCTTCACCAAATGACAACTGCACATGTGCTCAGCGTGACAAATCGTAAGGTCTATGCTGTTGGATGTACCAGTCTTTGGTCTGAAAATATCATCTTTCACGACACCCAAGGGAAAATATGGATCGATATAGTATTCTCCTAATGAGCCGCGACACAGAACCATAAGTTGTTTCCTGAAATAAAAGGGTATGTAAACCTTAGTAGGGGTCCTAGCAGACCCCTAAACTCGGTGCACGGCGAGGGTGTGGGCAGTGCACTCGCGGCGCCCCGCCACGGCCAATACTGTGGCTATTGTCCGAAGATCACTGATTTAGTGCGATGGTAACGGATGATTGGACGCGTCAGCAGGACATTTATAATAGATCTTCCTCTTTTGATATTTTTTTAAAAACTGTAAAAATGATATGAGGCACAGTGTTAAGTCACTGCGGCTTAAGAAACCATAACTTAGCCTGTAAACCTTAGTAGGGGCCCTAGCAGACCCCTAAACTTGCTGCACGGCGAGGGTGTGGACAGTGCACTCGCGGCGCCCCGCCATCGCCACGGCCAATACTGTGGCCATTGTCCGAAGATCACTGATTTAGTGCGCTGGTAACGGCTGATCGGATACGTCAGCGGGATAAAGGGATTTGGGTAACTGGACCCAATGTTAATATGAAATGGGATGTGCCACGTGTTGAGGCGCATTTATTTATTTTTAATTATTTTTTTGAGCATTAGGATTTTAAATTTTTGGTCAAAACAGAAAGAAAAAACCGCACATAATGGACTTAAATACATTACCAACTTAAAACTTAATTCAAAATGTCCTCCAACTGTGAGCAAGCGGGTAATTTTAGTTAGGTAGGTACGTCTATTCACGCTTCACTTGTAAGGGTTTATCAAACTATCTAACTATAATCGTATTATTAATTTACATTATAACATAATTTACATAATAGGGTTCCTTACTTCAAAAGGAAAGAACGGAACCCCTTATAGAATTACTTTGTTGTCCGTCCGTCTTGTCTGTCAAGCAAGACCCTTTATCTCGGGAACCCGTGGAGGTGTCGAGTAGAAATTAAAACAATATACTCAGGTTTAGGCTTTTGAAGCTGTGAAAAAATCAAACTCCTAAGTTAACGTAAAAAAAAGATACGGCTGTTAATGCCGCAAAAAAACGTATATTTCGACACTCTCAAGGGAATCAAAATTCATAGGGTATTTGCCGTTGACCTAGAACTATTAAATTTGGCAAGTATTACCGTCTTATACTACAGGTATATGGAAAAATCTGAAAACTATACATTTGCAATTAAATCATTAAAAAACAGGATCTTAATGCCAAGGAACGGCGCCGGCGGTCCAAATTTTAAATTGAGTTAACCGTGTCATGTGGGGTATCGTGTGAAAGGGCTTCATTGGCACAAGCTTAAACAGATTTTGAAATATTTTTATGATGTAGGTAGTTTTCGATTTATGACGAAAAATAAAAAAAATATATATTATAATATGCAGGACGCACCTACAAATTTGTACGGAACCCTCGTTGTGCGAGTCCGACTCGCACTTGTCCGGTTTTTTTTATTACAACAACGCTAGCGTAATGCACTCGGTATCGTGCACTCATGGCCTGCGGATGCAACGCACCATCAGGTGGGCTCATTAGTTCATTACACAGCAATGCACAACGATGCTGTTTGAAGGATATTAGGATGGTAGATTTCCAGTTTCAGGATCATGGCAGATATATTTCACCAAACTATGAATAAAATAGAAATCTAATACTTGGCGTAGTTGGTTATGGTGCTCAATCTCTCCATAATAGGAAAAGGCGTTTTCCAATCATTAGAGCTTTTATACGCCCAATTTAAATACTGATAATGACATCGAGGTACAACCAAAAAGGGCAACATTAGTATACACTATAATCACGTCAAACCGCATAATTGCGTAAAGGGCGATTAATACACAATGTGGAGGATTCGGCATTTGGCAGACCAATTATTCGTATAATCCTGAGTCCTCTTTAAAAGCAATTAATATTCCATTGATCCACCCCCGCGTAAGCCCGCCATGATGTTTGTGATATGGAGACACCTGGGGCGGCGTAATTGTCTTCCTGGTTGACCACCGCTTTATTAATGAACGCCATTTCATGTAAATGCGGCTAATGTGTGATTGGTTCTGACAAATATGAGATATTTAGAACATTTTCGCTGATTAAAAATAATGTCATGACTTCTTTTGGTTTGTTAGAAAAGTAAGTAGGCCATTATGTATCGATAACAGTCAGGATTGAATATCTTTTAAAGATTTAAAAGCCTACGATGATGAGTAGTTAGTCAATAGTCTCATTTTCCAACACAGCGTCTCTAGAAAAGTAAACAATGACAACGATAAACAATTTTTTGCCATTGTTGGCTGTGCATCCAGGAGACGTCATAACAGCTTGGAGCTTGATTCCTACTGCAACGTCTGGACATCAAAAGTTTAGTGGAAAGAGGCATGGACTTTGCCTTACAGTGGGACGACACGGCTAATAACAATAACAAAGTGTTGGTTTGATGTAATTTGCAAATTAACAATTTGTGTTCTGTTATTGTACCTTTTAAAATAAATAAATAAATGTGGCCTAAATTCTTTGATCTTGGAAGCCTAAACTACATATGAACAATTTATTTAGAATTTCATTTTCATTAATTAATTTTCAACCGTTAGGTACCCACGACATTTTTCTAATATAAAAATAAATAATAATTTATTAATTAGAAACAAAACCTACCGTACAACTAAAAAGGTACAGACAGTAATTGATTCGTCCACTCATCATCCCACGAGTAATTTACATTGTTTTTTTTTCAGATTGACGCCGGCCGCAAATCGTCCATCATTATTACGCGGCTTGCTGCCAGCGAATGCGCCAATTAATTAATTTATCATCATTGCGGGACAACGCCGAACGATGCGATTTGACGAGCCACATGCCACATTAAGATGAAGGCAGATAGTCTGTTTTAAAAAAAGTAATTATATTTTAAGTTAGTACCTAACAGTAATTATAGTAAACAGTAATTATAGTAAACAGTAATTATAGTAAACAGTAAATATATTTAACCGTGTCGCGTAGCAGTGAAAGAATAACCACACCCTCTCTTCCCTTGGGTGTCGTAAAAGGCGACTAACGGACTAAAGACTGCACATACATCCAACAGCATAGAGTGGCGATGGGCTCACCACCTGTCACGCTGAGCACATGTGCAGGCGCTATTTGGTTAATAGTGGACTATATGGTAGAGGACTGCTTTTGCTGTCCACATTGCCTGTCCCTAGCTACCGACCTCAATAGATAGGGTATCGCAACTGGAACTACGGGTCCGGTTGTGTTTTCAGAGGTACTACGGGGTTCCGGTTCAAGCCCCCCGCTGGTCGTGCCTTTAACCAGGCGCCTCCGGCGGGATCCGGACATGGGTTGGACTCATAGTGGCGTGTGGTTAGCTGTAGGGCTTGGGAATGTTCGTTTGTCCTGGTATTGTGTGCCAGGACTTCCAAACTCGTGCACAGCGAGCGGGGCCTAGTAGCGGTCTCTGAGGGGCCAGAAGCGAAAAGTCCTGCGGGGAATGAGTTTCCCTTATAGTTGGCAGCTTTGTCCGGTGGTTTTCATTGGACATTGGTGTTGACATCTCCGGTACTAGTCTGGATAACTAGACTAGACTAACTAGAGGCGGTCCCCTAGATGCCGTAGCCTCCGGTCCAGCCAGCCGCGTAGGACGTAGGAACTAGCTAGGCGCCTGGATGGGTTCCGAGAAGTGAGTGTGCTTACTACTCCGCTACCAATGTGGACACTTGGGAGTCGACTTTAGAGTCGACGACCCTAGCAGTGGCAACTGCGAGTTGTGCCCTTCGTGCAACGAGAAGTGAGCGAGCTCGACAGCTCCGGTTACCTATCTGGACAATAGGCAGTGAACTACACGTGTTCACGGTGAGGCTCTCCCGAGACACTAGTCTTATGAGTACCGAATGAAGAGCGCGCTTCGGCGGGCACTGATTTGGCGTCAAGACCTAACGCAGATGGTCTCCTGCGCGAGTGTTTTACTGGCGCAGGGACGTCTGGCACTTCTTGCATAACCTAACGGTTGGTCTCGAGGTGCCAGTACAAATAAAACTTAGTGAAGTAAGGAGAGGGGATGTCCTCATTGCCTTGCCACCCAGCAGTGGCAACTGCGAGTTGTACCCTTCGTGCAACGAGAAGTGATTGTGCTTGACAGCTCCGGTTACCTATCTGGACAATAGGCAGTGAATTACACGTGTTCACAGGGAAACTCTCCCGAGACGATAGTCTTATGAGTACCGAATGAAGAGCGCGCTCCGGCGGGCACTGATTTGGCGTCAAGACCCAACGCAGATGGTCTCCTGCGCGAGTATTTTGCTGTCGCAGGGACGTCTGGCACTTCTTGCATAACCTAACGGTTGGTCTCGAGGTGCCAGTGCAAATAAAACTTAGTGATGTAAGGAGAGGGGATGTCCTCATTGCCGTTTTGGGACGTCTGGCACTTCTTGCATAACCTAGGGTTGGTCTCGAGGTGCCTGTACAAATAAAACTTAGTGAATAAGGAGAGGGGATGTCCTCATTGCCTTATCTCTGACTAACCCATCGGGAATAATAGTCGTTATTGTATGTATGAATGTATGTATGTACTAGTGAAATATATGGCTATTCTTTTCATTTGCGAGCGTTCCTTCTGGACGTATCCATTTAACGTTGGGCCACGCGACCAATGCGGTGGATTGACGCGAATAAAAAGCGCGCGCGTGTCAGCGAACGACCGCTCATAAAACACATTGCTGTTTTTATTTGTAACTGAAAGGGCGCTGAGGATACGCCGTTAATGAATAAATGTAATTAATTTGTTTGTTTTATCAAAGTTTTTAAAGTAATACAAACTTACTAATAAACTAAGGAGCTCGATTAAGCCTTTGTACATACCAGTTTTAAGTTCATAATCATGACGTGAAACTGTTTGTTATGTATGTGCAATAAAGTTCTATCTAGTAACAACAATTCTCTTTTGGTTTATTAACACTGTACAGATTCCATGAGATTTAATATTTACATGCTGATATGACATAGAAAAACTAAAAATAACAAAAATGTCATTGTGACCTAGTCTTTTACTGGGTAAAAACCTCCAGAATAGCATAAAGTGGAAAACGTAACGTAATTCCTTAAAATTTGTTTCATTCCAAATGAAATTAATAAGAATAGCGGTAAAACATTTATAGACATTTAACATTATATCCAAGCGTAATATGCGTATACTGGGCCTTTTCCTAGATTTTTTAATAGTTGACCGCATATGCCTCATTGCGTCGTTGTCCTATAAGTATTCGTAGTCCGCTAAAAAGCGTGATGTGATGATAGCACGTCTTTCATTCATGAATGCGCGTAAGCTAGATCCGCTCCATCATTTTCCAACGATCGATCGTAAAGCGAACACACCTACAAACATTTTTTATCAACTAAGCGGATGTATTAAATATTTCTTTTTTCATTAATAATGAAATTAATGAAAAATATAAAAGCAATATTCACCGGTAGGAGTCGAAATCTGGGCAAATTCTCAACCACTAAGCTATCGTGATTACATCTGGCTCTGTCACATGATAAAACACTGTCTACTTGCTTTATCTAACAGGCACCTGGTTTAAAAATAAACAGGTACCAAAAACTACGGATTCGGATCTTGCACATTATAGATTTAATTTGACCCTATCCTTATACTCTATTGCTCGAAAAATATCCACATTTTTCCTTTGGTTGCCGCCATACTCGACCGCATCTTAGCCACTTGGATTGAGTAATAGAAACCTAGCCTGGATAGCCAAAACCTGCGAGTTGGAATTCCGCATGTATTTCATATAGGATCCCTCGAAATATATCAGGAATGTCCACAGGGTTTGTTCAAGTGTGACGTCCGTTCGGCACATTTTTCCCCTGGCTGCTATCATAATCGCCCGCACCTGCCGCCCGCCCCGCTCCCGCCCTGCAACCCGCCCCGCTATCCGCCCGCTCCGTCACTGTCTATCGCTCGGGGACATGTGAAAACAATCATAAACAATGCATTTTCACGTCCGAATTACTCCATTATGGTGCTATAAACAACACGACGACAGAAAGTTAAGTAATTAATTGTGTGAATGCTCGTGAATGGAAAACAAAAGAGGAATGTTAACGTGTTTGCGAGAATAGTGTATTTATTGTGTGAACTATGTAGAAAATGTATAGTTTTAAACACTTGAAAACAATTTTGCGGGTGAATAAGACACTCCTACAATGTTTTACACTTAGATTTGCCACTAGCTGGATTACGTACCTAATAATAATGATTATTGCTCCTTGTAAATTTATATATTTTTTTAATATTCTTCATAAAGTATAGCGTTTTGTTTTTCTGTTTGCGGAGTAGGTACACTAGTGGCTACGCAATACTTTGGCGTTTTACGTAATATCACGGACGAATATAGCCCAAAATATAGAAAAAAAATATTTCCTCTGCCACTAACGCCAAGTAAATTAGCCAATGTACACGCTCGCCAATCCAACAAACAAGTGGAGATTAATTAGCACCTCCAAGTGGGCGCCCAGACACGTTCCCAATTTCCTATTAATCCGCAGCAACAAGCTTTTGATGCGAAGCCTATGGGACAACAAAAAAGGGCTAGGCCCGTCCCTATTAAGGTTTTTATCCGTAACTAAGAAAGATATTACTGTTGGGAGGCAGGCTATATTTGTAATTCTCATTGATTTATCCTCGGGAATGAAATCATATTGATGTACATAATTTATGAACACAAAAGTAAAATGGCATTCTTTTATAGTTTATTTTTAGATCAATTGATAAATTGGAGACAAAACAACATTCTTTGTTTAGTCTGTTCCAAGCTTTTGCAAACAAATTTTGGTATATTCATCTCTTTGGTAGGTATCTTTTTCCCATTCACACTATTGTTATACTGATATACCTACATGTAATAAAGAAGTATATTGCCAAAAACAGAGACTCCACTCTGTTTATTAACTTTTGCGCAACATCTACAGTAACATCTCAATTATATTTGGAAACTTTATTCATATTCAAGATAATATCAAAACTTTGCAACGAACAGCTGCCGTTGCAGTGTTATCTGTCCCAATCAATCAAGTTATTGCGCGGTTTACATGAATAAACTTTCACCGAATTAACGAGAATTTAACAGGTAACGTGTCGACAATCATTCTTGGGGTAATAACCAATTTACTTTTCTTACAGTCTCATTACAAAATGTCAAGGGCTCCCGAGTTATAGTACTTTTGGCTGAATCAAATAATTTATTAATGTGGTTTGTAAGTCTGTCATGAATCATGATGATGCATGCACGCGACACCACCACGCGCGCACTGCCGTCCCTGAAGTAGGGATGGCGATCTGAGATCGATTAATCGAAGAATCGATTTTAAGGGTTCTAAAAATCGATGTTTTGAATCGATATGTAGTACTGATCGATCGATATCAGTGATCGATACCAGTGGATCGATATTTCAAAATAGAAAATCTAAATTGGATTTTTTCAGTTTGTTATAGATTTACAGCTAGTTGAACGTACTCAAACACATGTACAGAATTAATAGATTTCCGCTAAATTACTCAAAAACTCACGAGATATCTGTGTGCATAGTTTTCCTCGTGATTTTAATAAATAAAAGCATTGAAGAAAAGTTACGTTTGTAACCTTTGATTTGTTAGTATTGTCAATACAAACTCCAAAATAAATCGATTTTTGAAATATCAATCTTTATGAACTCGATTTTTTACCGATTTTTAGATTACGATTCCAATCGATTTAAAAATCGTGTTTTTTGTTAAAGAATCGCTATCCCTACCCTGAAGCTTCAGTAAGCATGCCTCAAGTTATTTCACTGGATCTAGATCCCTTTAAACCAGAACGGGTAACAGTTTATGAAAAGAATGGGCCATAACTAGGGTTACCATGCGTCCGGTCTAGTCCGGAAATATCCGGACTTTAAGACTAGTCTGGACATTGTCCGGCTCTTTAATTTGCCCGGATTTTGGAATATGAGTAACAAAACTACATATTAAGTAATATCATATACTTATGTCTTTAATCTTTATTAACTTTTCATTTATCTAAAAACATAATATAAAAAGTGAGTAATGTTTCCATTTTGTGGCTAAAAAGTCCGGATCAAAATGTCAGGTTTTTTGTCAGGACTTTTCTAATTCATAAATGGTAACCCTAGCCATAACCCACTACGCTGGCCCAATAATAATAATAATAATATTAATCATTTAATTCAGGCAACAAAATGTACAGATGGTAAATTACATAGGCCCATATAATATATACCTTACAGACTAACATACATACAAATAAAATACAATGTTTTGTTAGTAAATAACTTAATAACTAACGTTAGTATTATTTAATTGGCACCTGCGGTACCAACTCGGTAGCAACAGGCAGCTTCCCTCGGAAACGCCTGTAGACTACACCCTTAGGCCAGAAGTCCGCCTTCAAAAAGATGTCCAACTTTGATGTCGGGATTCGCACCACAAACGCCTTGAAGCTCGTGTTATGGCGCGACTCCAGCTGTCCAATCCTCAAATTGAAGTTAGACTTCATGCGAATGTACTCTGCTACCTCCTGCGATGTGGTGGTGTAGTGCAGGCGGGACAGGTACACGGCCGTGGTCGGTGTCGCGGCACGCAGCAGGAAGGCGGGCCCTGTCGGTGCAGTACCGCAACGGTTCTGGCTCGCTCGCTGACGACGTCGCTTCTTGCTTCGAACCTCTACGAAGCCATCCTCGTCTTGATCCGGGAGCGCGACGTTTCGTGGAGCGGCCTTTGTCTCGGCGGCAGGTCGCTGCGGCCGTGTTTTTGCCTTAGCGGCAACAACAGCGGCGAAATCACGGCGTCGGCAGTTGACGGGCGCACACGTGATAGGCGCATGCGTCGTCACGGCCGGCGCTGCGTGCAGCGAGGCGGCGGCGGCGGCGGCAGGCGCGCGGGGCGTAAAGATTGCGCTCGCGGCTGACAGCTGCGCCGGCGGCGCTCGGCTAGGCTCGGGTCGTATCGGAGACGGGGCCGAAACTGCTGACTTGCAGCTCGACATCGACGTATCGAGGCAGGCCCCTCGTCGAGTGTTGACGTATGTGCCCGCGATCGATGACCTACTTACCGCGAGCGATTCGCGTAGAAAATCAACTTCCTTGCGCAACTCACTCACGGTATTTTCGGATGTCTGAAATTTCAGCATCACTTCAGCCAAACTCGCCTTTAGGGACACGATGTCCTTCAGGAAGCAGGTGACGTCTACATGACGGGAGGCAACTTGTTGAGGTCTCTCGCCACAAACGTCGGCATGTCATCTGGATCGGTTGCCTTGATCAGTGTTATGATCTCATGCAGACTCTTCTGCGTCCCGTCTCGTCTCCGGGACACCATCTGGTCGCTCTTGCCGACAGACTCGTAGAGCAGCTTCTTCGCACCAGCCACCTCATCTTTACTGAAGCAGGACTTGCAAATTTGCACTGCGCTCACCTCGTCCATGACGTAAAGCTTTTGTTGCAGGAACGCCAGGAGTTCATTTGCCACGAGTTTGTCACTCATGACGTTAGTCGAGCAGCGGCATGCGCCGCGCTACGCGTAATATTATTTATTTTAATTTGATGCGTCTGCACCGATCCGCATCGCTTACACCAATGCAGGTTGGTGAGTTTTAAAGACTGCCATCTTACGACAGCAACCGAGACCAACGGCTTTACGTGCCTTCCGAGAGGAGCTCTACATTTTTTTGGTCAGCCATCCTTTAAAGGAACATTGATTAACTGGCAAGATTGCAAATCGAACGCTTGAGTCACTGCGCCATACGGCTGTAGTTCACGGCCTCGTCTACACCTGCGGCCCAATTAAATGATGACAGAGAATGCATTCCTACTAGGGGAGCTTAACGCTGTGATATAACATGAAATATGCTTTATTCAATTTGGGCATGTAAGATGTGTAAATAAATTAAAGAATAAAAAATTGATACACGATAAATATTATTATTATTTCTTCCATCAATGACATTCTATGCTTACACTAATAGTAAAAATACATAATTTAATAAAAAAAATACCCACATGAGTTAAGTAGTCATTTTAACGTTTCAATGTCTTACTTAAACTATGTTTGAGCGTTATTGTCGCACAAAACATCAAAAATTACCAAAAAGAAAAATTTAATTACTAATAAAATATTATTAAGTGCAGAAGTATTTTCAAGTACCTAGTCGTAATTCTACCATCAGCTCAAAATGCAGTCAAATAAATCGAGAAGATCTTCGATAGTTAATTGCTTCTCCTTCGGCGTAGCAAAAGTTATCTACACTCCCCAACAATTAAAATCATTGCACTACATTACCGAACTAAAACACTAACACTAAAGATGGAACAGCGCACCCATATTTCACTCAACCACATCAAAGCCATCTCCAATTATAATGACACTCGAAAGCAATCCACACAATAACAGTTACGTTCCACAAGAAGAAAAAGAATCGACGAAAACCCTACCTCTAGTACAAACGTACGAACGAGATAACTGATTATATAAATGGAATGTTACTTTCCAAAATTGAGTCTTATATTTTAAGAAATAAAGACTATAACCGATGATGGATCGTACTTTTCGACGGTTCCGAAGAATAACGTCATATCTGCGATACAACTATCTTGCAGATATGACGTTATACTTTTTGGACCGTCGGTTTATGCGTGTAATTCGCGGGCGAGCGCGGTCGGGACGCTTCTGGTGAGCGAACGCGCAAATTGGGTGCGAAATCAAATAAAAAAACGCTCGCGCCCATCCCGAGGGCGAATCTGGTAATGCGCCCGATATTATGTGTCGGCGTAACTACGAATGCGGATGTTCTAATATATCGATATCGTTTAGTTTTAATGGGTTTTCGCGGATACACTTTTTTGGTATCGATATATCTTTTGTGTTCTTGTGCGCTTCCATTTTAAGTTGTGAGGTTTTGCTCGTAAATGCTGCTGTATGGTTTGATTGAAAAGTTCTGCGTATTAAAAGCAAGAACAACATTAAATAACAAAAAAAATTACGTTTCGGTTCCTCTTGTTCTAATGGCCGTTGGCCAGCTTGGTGGGATATGGCCTACTCTAAGGCCTGAACCAATGAAGTAGGTAATGAGCCGTTTATAGCCTGGTGATGATAACTATCTAGGTACGCTAAAGTATGTACCTAGCTAGCTACATTATAAAATATAGTAAAGCTAAAAAAAGTTCATCAACTTAACGTTCCTATTTATTACGTATTACTCGTATAAATAAATGGCTATTTTACAAGATTGTTATTCTTACACATATCCTCATAGTTATTCTCACATATAAATTAATATCAATTCATTATGACTGAGTATTTCTGGCCGGATGGCCGGAACATAAACATGTTTCGGCTTAGACAAGCGGATAATAAAATATTTAAAAGTCATCCGCGCACATCGCTCCGCTGGTCCCGCGGACGCACCGCTGCGCTGCGTACATTCAGGTACCTATTATAACTAGAGTCGACACCGCGAACGCGACACCACGAATTTTATGCGCACTAACTTGCGGCCGCAAGGTCCACAATCGCTTGGATCACTCACAATTACTGAGGCAGTTTTTTTGTTAGCACGGAGCGTCTGTTCAAAAGGAGATAACTCCACCTTCAAGGAATTTTCAGAAAACACAAAAAACTGATATCATCTGAGTTTAACTTGTAGGTTTTTCTTTTTAAAAGTGATAGGTAGGTATTACCACCATAGTTCAAAAGTAAGTCAAGAATTTTTTTTTATTGATCACGGTATATTTAAAAAAATGTTGAAGTTTACAAATATCGCCTTTTGATTAGAATTTTAGATTATAACTCTTTTTGTTCAGGAAGCTTGGTAAATATCTCCTTTTGAACCAGATTAATCTCTTTTCCCTCTTTTAAAATTGATATTTTTGACAGATTAAAGAAAAAACAAAAACGTTTCCCTATGGTTCTTTAAAAATAAGGGTTTTCAGTAGATTTGATATGATCCGATAAATGATTAAAGATATTTATCACCTTAATCACAGTACTTTTGCTTTGCCATACAGATTTACCATAATGTTGAATGATACACACATCATAAGCAAATTGAGAGCGTATAATCTTTTAGGATTGATTTTTATGACAAAAATTATTTCTATTTTCCCTTACAAATACACAAATTTATAGTATATTAATACACATTAGAGTTAGATATTTAAAATTTTTAAATTTACAATTAAATTTTAAATCTACAATTATTAATATTATACATAGTTATGAGGATTTTTTTGTATTATAAAGGTGGATTGACTATTTACTGAGTTACCACAGAATATTATGCCTTGTTTGACATCACAAATCGATTAAAAAGATAATAATTGAAACAGAAATAAAATATCTCCTTTTGTACAGATCATTTTGGCACGGTGGTCATTTTGTATGAAATATAACTCTATTTGTTCAAAACATTTTATTGTGTTATTTTTCTGATAATATTCTTTGGAAATGTCTCTCTTTGATTGAAACTGTGAGTTTGAACGTCGTTTTCTATTGCAAATAACTCCTTTTGAAGCCAATTTTAAGCACTAAGTTGTGTATTCGAACATAGAGAGCAATAATACAAAAAAAAACAAAAAAAATGGAAAGTGGATTTATCTCCTTTTGAACAGACGCTCCTCACTTGACCTTCACCAGCTCACCAGATGGTAAGTGACGATAAGGCCGGGTGGAAGTGCGCCTACTCCAAAATCCTCAACAACTGAGGAACTGATTATCTTATCTCTTAACTGTCGGAATACAACAATGATATTAACATTGTTGTTATGGCACCAAACTTTAGATAAGATGGTGCTAGCTACGCTAGCCAGGCGGAATTATTTATTTTATTTTTTTACAATTTTTGGAAAATTTATAGCTATATTTTAAAAATAAATTAATGTATAAATACAATAAGGCCAATTACAACTTTTCACCTACAAAAAAAATTAGCTACTACCACCAACCAAACCAAGTACACAAATATCTTTATAATTGAAATTTTGCATTTACAATGCTATATAGATATAGGATAAAATGTTTACTAGAAAACTTTTTTTTTTAGTAAACAATTTATCCTATATCTATATCTTAGCATTGTAAATGCAAAATTTCAATAATAAAGATATTTATAAGCAATTACGAATTTATCGATTGTTAAATACTTGCAATAGTATTTCTTTCGAATGTGAGGGTAGACTTTACAGTGACGTAATACCGCTGGCTTGCAGCGTATCAACAACTAAAAAAAATTCAAGGAGTTTTCTGGGGTCTCGGTAGCTTAGCGGTTAGAGCAGTGGACCGGCAATCCAAAGGTCACGGGTTCGAATCCCGTTGAGTATTCCTGAGACTGGTTGTTTTTTTCTAGTAAACATTTTATTAAGTACACAAAGATGTAGGTACTACCACCCGCGTGGCTGTGGTTTACTCACTATATCACAGAGGCTGCTAAGTGCGCAAAAACTGGCTTCGCGGTGACGTCTCTAGACATTACCTCAATGGCTGCGTAAGTACATTTTTCACAGTATTTTATGCTTCGCTTGCCTCCCATCCCGATCTTCCTTCGTAATGATTACTGAGGTTCCATTATGAAGTGTATGAATCTGGAGATGTGCGTACTTCAGAGGTTCTTGCGCTATACGCTAGATTATGTGACGATGGTGTTCACGCACCGTGATAAGTGTACTTAGGGTTACGATTCAAAGTACCGCCATTATAAACTTACAGATAGAATCATGAGAGCTTTAAAAGCGCTTCTTTAAGAGGTAATAGTAGGCGTTCCGATGTATGAGAACGTGAGTAGAAAGGGTGACTAAGTTTATAATATAAAGTGACTAATTGGCTACACATACAATTACTTATTGAGTGTCTGAGATATTATTATTTAATATTTAGGAAAGATAAACGCAATAAATGAGTTTTATTTAATTGAGACTAGAGGTTGTAAAGAAAATAATTCTATTCATGGCCCGCTTTATGAACGACCCCTGTATAGATTCATTCAAGAATATTGTATGAATGATTTATACCATATTCTTAGAAATTAATTATCACTTCCAACAAAAAATGGTTAATTAATTTGACTAAGAAGAGTGAAGCTTCATATCATAAGTGAAGTTAAGAAGACCTATTAACCAATAATGAAATCTCTGAATACTTTAACTTTGTCATTATTTAAGCTATTAAGGTTTACGATATTATGTCAAATTAATGATAAATTTTCCTCAAATTATAATTATATACTTAGCTATAACACTTGCGTAACATTAGTTAGTATATTCTATATACTTAAATAAAAATTTGGCAATTTTTTTTGTTGTGTTTGTAATTGTCAGTATAAGGTATAAAAGAAAAATTTTATAAATTCGTCACTGGGTACGGGGCGCGTACCACTTATACGCGGACAATGTCGCGGGCGGGCACTAGTTTTACATTCATTATTACATACACATATGATCACGACTTATCCCCGAAGGCTTAGGCAGAGACTAGGCAATGAGGACAGCAAAAGCAGTCCCCTATCATAGTCCACTTTTTACCAAATAGAGACTGCACATGCGCTCAGCGTGACAGGTGGTAAGCCCATCGCCGCTCTATGCTGTTGGAAGTATGTGCAGTCTTTAGTCCGTTAGTCGCCTTTTACGCCACCCAAGTAGGGTTACCATCCATCCGGATTAGTCCGGACATGTCCGGACATTTAGACTGTAGTCCGGACTTTGTCCGGCTCTTTAATTTGTCCAGATTTTGGAATATGAGTAACAAAACTACATATTAAGTAGGTAATATCAAAGAAGTCTTTAATCTTTGTTAACTTCTCATTTAATTAGGTATTTAAAAACAAATGGAAAGTGAGTAATGTTTCCATTTTGTGACTAAAAAGTCAGGACTTTTATCCAAATATCAGGCTTTTTGTCAGGACTTTTCAAATTTCTAAATTGTAACCCTACACCCAAGAGAAAAAATGGGGTGGTTGTATTCTTTCACCGCTACGCGACACAGTTTATATTATTAGGTACTTGATGTTTTTTTAATTAGTAAGCAAATAAGTTTACTCTCTGTATTGGGTATAATCCTTCCCATACAAAAGTTTCAACATACAATACGGAAAGCTATCACCACATTTGCTAATGATCACCACCTGATACGAGTATGCACAAAAATTAATCTCCGACCAAAGCTCAAATTGGAGCCGACATCGCCCCTCCATTGGCGAAACCAAAACACGGCGTCGGAGATCAAAGCTACAATGCGGGAGGGGCTTGTCTACGAGTCTGCCAAGGGTGTACAGCCGCTAGATGTGGTGACAACTCTTTTGAACACTTTTTTTTGTAAAGGTATCTTTATCTTTTTATCTTTTCCCGAAACACGCTTTGCCTGACCCGGTAAATGAACCCTGCACCTCCGATTATAGAGCTGCTACCCTATCGGCTAAAAATATGAATATGGACATGGGCTTCATTTGACATTTGAAGCCCATAATTTGAACATGCCTATACGCCTATATAAGGACAAAATATCCATATTTTTTAGCCGATAGACCCGCTGAGCGCTTACTAAGAGACCTATTAAGATTATTATGAATGTGAAAAGTTTCATTCAAATTCTTTTCGTTGAAAGATAACAAACATTGAAAAAAATTACTACCTTAGATAGGAATCGAACCCACGTCATTCGCAATCCGGAATTCAATTACCACTCCGCACGTTGAACGCAGCCCCCCGGATTGAGGAGCGGCTTTGGTTCGATCTCCACCAAACTTGAAATAGCAACTTTTTTCATAGATTCGCTATCTTCGAGTTTATTTGATCGTCCTAACGCAAAAAAACAATTTTTCAAAAAAAAATATTTTTCCGGATCCTTTCGTCGAAGTCAGAAGCCACATCCAGCATCACTTCACTTGTCAAATAGTGTGTTAAGTGCGGTATGTGACGACACCGGCGTCATTACGCACAAAGAGACACTGCCGTGTGATCCCCCGTTCGATTCCCGGTGTTTGTATCATATAATGACACAGAAATGTTGCGTTTTTATTATTATTTTGGAGTTTTGGACGATGCGCTGCGAGGTGCGACGTTTTAGCTATGTCAATCTGAGTTTTCGATTGGCCTTTTGCTAAGGACAGGTAAAAGTGGAAAGGAATAGAGGCCTTGCTAATTAATGTGAAAAAATAGGATTTATATTTTAGTGTAAAAAATTACTGCTGCTACTGAAGTATTGTGCTCATAAAAAGAATACATCAACTCTCATCTCTTTCCTTGGGAGTAAAAGGCAACTAACAGACTAAAGACTGCACATCTTCCAACAGCATAGAGCGGCGATGGGCTGGCCACCTATCACGCTTAGCACATGTGCAGTTATCTGTGATTTGGTGTAACGTTGACTCTGTGATTTGGTGTTTTTTTTGTTTTTTTTTTATTGGAGATTGATTGCGTGTTTGTCCCCGATTTCACCTGTTGGAAAGTGATAATGAGGACGAAGATGGAGCACGCGCAGTCAGTAAATGCCAGTTTACTCTAGCCTTAAGGACGCCCAAGTTGTAGCGTTCAGGAAAAACAGACACAGGGAGGTCATTCCACATTCTAGCTGTCCTAATGAGGAAACTAGAAGCAAATCGCTTCGTCCGGGCGGGTGGAATATCGACAACATAGGGATGAAAGCCCTCCCTCCGTCTAGTAGTCCGATAATGGAACGGGGAAGGAGGTATGAGTTTATGTAACTACTGAGCACACTCTCCGAAATGTAACCTGTAGAAGACTGATAAGCAAGCCATTTTGCGTCGGTGTTCCAAACTTAAAAGTTTGTAATTGACTCTGTGATTTGGTGTAACGTTGACTCTGTGATTTAGTGTAACGTTGACTCTGTGATTTGGTGGACAGTTGACTCTGTTTTGGTGTAACGTTCATTCTGTGATTTGGTGTAACGTTGACTCTGTGATTTGGTGTAACGTTGACTATGGCAAAGGACTACTTCTGCGGTCCACATCGCCTGCCGTGCGATTCTCTAAGCTAAAGCCTCGATAGCTGCGGCTGCCGCAGCGCTGACAAATGACTCTGTCTCTTTCACATTCATAGAATTGGAAAGAGACAGCAGATCACATCCATGCGCGCAGCGTCTATGTGTCGCTTAGAGAATCGCATAGCTAGTCTCTGACCAACCCTTTGAAGATACTAGTCGTGAATCCATCTATGTATGACGACGAATGACTTGACGACCTCCGTGGTCGAGTGGTTAGCGCTCCGGGTTTGGCGTCGCGCCATCTCTGAGGTGCCGGGTTTAATTCCCGGTCGGGTCAATTTAGAAAAAACTTTTTTTGTAAATTGAATTCGGGTCTGGGTGTTTTTTCTATGTTTATGTATATTTATCCGTTCTCTAGTTGAACCATTTTAACGAGTTTCAACAGAAGCTTATTTTGGGCTAGATAATTAGTGTGAGCGTAGAAATATTTTTTTTATGTATGAAGTACATACTATTCAATTCTATACTTCCAGGCCTGTATCGTATCCTCACCATGTCCAAATGAACTAATTGCGAACCAAAATACAGAGAGCGGCTTATTAATCAATATCACACACCATAAATCAACATTTGCCTGTTGATTTTAGTGCCAACAAAGTAATAATATTTTGACAGGCCGAGGGTCCCGGGTTCGAAGTCCGGCGGGGACAAGTGTTTATGCTTCCCGTTATCTGTCAGCGCAGTTCGACAGACAAATTTGCACAAATCAATTGTGCATTGTGACTGTAATTGAACGATTTTAATCTGATTTTTTATATCTTATTGTCATATTTATAATTGTGTATTCATTATTATAACACTTACAACTTTTTTCAGAAATTGACTTATATGTATTTATTGACATTTACAAACACACCAAAAAAGAATTATATAAATATGTGCAGCATTGATGCCATTGGTGCACGAACATACATTCATGGCAAATGATTTTTATTTATATAGATTTATGTGGTCTGTGGATATTGTAAGATGCATTCATTATTACGATTCATTTCGAAAATGATAACTTATGTCTTGAATAAAGTAAGTGCCTCAGGTGGGACTCAAACCCAATGCGTTTCGTTGTCCGGGTGACTGCTCTTCTCCGTAGAAGAGCTTCGATATGCGAAAAGTAAGGTATTTATGCATTATGTAATACGCACTTAGCGATAAAAAGAAATTACCAAAGTATCTCTTCAGAATAACGTCGTCAAATTACAAGCCCCCATTTTATTTACATACTTACATTTCAAGTGTTATTTTTTCTAACCTAAATACACTTGCGTGCAGAAAAATTGGATAACGTTAAATTAACAAACGAACTTATTTTAAAGGTTTCGTATTTGTCAGGGAATAATCGGGAAAGTTCTTTGCTGATATCCGTATACAGATAGTCAATGGAGCAGATTCAGAGGTCCATGGACACCCAACTGATAATCACGTGTTTAAACACTCGAACTGGTGGAGTTTTTAATTTATTTCCATGGGATATTTTACGTCATTTTTTTATTAACAGGGGTTTTAAGCGTCAGCAGTTAAGCTACGCTTCAATGCAATTTTTGCATTTCTTTGTTCATCCACAACAAACATGAGTTCCTAATAGCTGAACCAATAATTCCTCTGACTATGGAACACTAAATCATTATCTATCACTCCGTAGACGGCTATCATCGAAATAATCACTAGAAATCAAAAAGGCTTCCAACTAAGCCTTTTACGAAATATTACGGTGGGTCGATTTCACTGCACGCAAGTGTATTAGGCCAACGGTGTATCAAGTGAATTTCTCCAAAAGGGATAAGACAGATGTTTATACGGGCGTTGGGCAAACACTAAGCAACAACCCGCAACATATTATGATTTGCAAGCACGTCGTCGCGCGCATATATGCAAATGCGCGGGAAATTTGTATCATTTATGACTCTGCGACGTGATACCATTGGTGTGCAAAAATGTGAAGTGAAAAGAAGATGACATATTTTTTGTGTGACAGGTTTATCTTTTTTATTGTTAGAAGTAAGTAAGTAGGTACCTACCATGTATGTATTACTCAATATTGGATATAATAATAGGTGTCTTTTAGTTTGGAAAAGTGTAAATGATTTGACCACGAGCAGAATTTGTACTTAAATGTGCCAGGGAGCCTACTAGTTATGCTATCGTGATTGTATCAACAAAAGTCAACACTATCTACTTTGTTAGCCAAAGTTAGCCTTAGTCAATGGCAACATACGTCAGTGAATGTGATATAATTTTTTTTAATACAAATACAAATCATTCATTTCCCAGATTACAGGTAAAGTACAATATAATTGTGATCTTAAGATTAACATTTGTTTCACTGTAGTCAGCCTGCGTGCAAAATGTCAATATAAGTGATTAAAATTATAAATAATGTAATAGTAAGAATTAAATTAATTATTAAAATTCACAATAAAATTTACAATCAAATAAGATAAAATCAAGTATGTCCAATTATAAAATCCAGAAATTCCTTAACACTATAAAAACAATTTGAGATGAGCCATTCAGTCAATTTTCTTTTAAAACTATTTTTCCGCTGCTCTTTTATTTCATTTGGAATTTTATTATAAATGATTATGCACATATTAACAATATTTTTCTTATAAATATCTTTATGACAAGGACTGAAGAATAAATGACTTAATGACTTTTATATCAATAGTTAAGTTCCACTTTGATTCTATAGAAAAGTACTTATACTTTTAGTACAATTTACGAGCGTGTAAACAAAATAAATGCTATTGAATAATAAAAGTCGCCATAAAAAGACCATGTAATTGAGTTGTAACAAAATGACAACCACCAAATTATTTTTAATAAATAACACACATAAAAAAATATTTTAAACACATACACACAAATCCAGCTACAAGAAAAAAATACTTACATATGTAAGTACTTAAAATCACAACTATTATCCCGGAAGGGTTAGTCAGAGACTAGGCAATGACGGCCGCAAAAGCAGTTCTTTGCCATGTCCACTTTTCACCAAATAGCGACTGCACATGTGCTCAGCGTGACAGGTGGTGAGCCTATCGCCGCTCTAAGCTGAAGAGTGGTAGTAAGCTGTAGGGTGGTAGTATTCTTTCACCACTACATGGTTAAAAATTAATACTTTTTTAATAAAAAAATCCTTGTAAAATTGCATTCAAATCACAGATCGAATTGGTTCAACATATCAACCACCAAATACTTCTACACACTTTATGAAAAATTTCATAAAAAATCTACATCATGGCACTTAATCAAATCGTGAACTATTAGTAACACCTCACTAGTCAACCACACGTGTGAAAAGCGAGCGATCCCGCAGCAGTATGCAAATAAACTGCATTCTGTTTATCAACTTTTGTTCTCGCCACACTCGCCACTCTCCACCCTGCTGCATATCTGCGAAGCCTTTTATTATCAACGTCGACGGCTTTTAGGGTGATTTATTTAAATGAAATATTATTCAGTGTTACCGAGGATGAGACTTGCAATATAGGGGTGTAATATCTCAGCAGTTGTGTATACTTTGCGAAGAAGAGTTTTATGTAAGTAGTAGGATTCTTTATTACCCGTCTGGATGTCGATTATGCTGACTTAATGTTACATAAAGTCAAAGTCAAAGTCAAAATATATTTATTCAATAATTTCAATTAATAAGTACTTTGAATCGTCCAAATCTTTTTTAACCTACCACCCATTCAGGACGTAATTTTTTAACTGTGGCAAAGAACGGGCGCAAGAAACCACAGCGCACAGAAGCAACGACATTTACAAACAAACAAAAAAGAATATGTCGTTACCAGGTCAATACAAAATATGAATTTAAAAAATAATAAATGATGCAAAACAAAACTACAATACAGTGTAAGTATCAATTAAATAAAGACAATTAGAAATAGCTGTTGGAGTGCTTGGAGCATTTCAGATCCAAGCTGTTTTGTCTTCTGTGTAATCTGACACTTTATAAGATGCTTTTTTATAAAGCTTTTCTTTGATTTAAAATTTATTGAGATTTAATATATACATACATACATATCTCTTATATACATACATACATATTATCCCGAACACGACTATTATCCCGAAGGGTTATTCAGATCCCAGGAATGAGGTCCGCAATAGCGGTCCACTGCCATAGTTCACGTTTCACCTAATGACAACTGCACACAATATTGTGTTCAGCGTGATAGGTGGTGAGCCCATCTCTATGCTGTTGGATGTATGTGCAGTCTTTAGTCCCTTAGTCGCCTTTTACGACACCCAAGGGAATAGAGGGGGATAGCATTGTTTTAGTAAGCCGTAATACCAGCTTCAATTAATGTTGCAATTAAAAAAAACATAATACGGTAGCGCTGTGATTGTCCTTCTTCTTAGAATTATTGTTCATTTTGTAACAGCCATACCATACCATATAGGGCGGATTCACAAAAATCGAACGTGTTTTGCGGCGCTCACCTTCCCGCGAGAATCGAAATTATTCCAAATGCCGTGTCGTCACAGCCCGTCGATGCCGGATATAGACGTCGCGTGACGATGCGGGAGCAAAAATTAATGCCGGGAAACGGGATTTTAACGAGCATCGGGGAATCAAGTGGCGCGGAACCACGCCTGTCATACGAGGGGTTGGGCTGGAAGGTGTGGGTTCGATGCCATGGTACGCGCAACTGGTTTACAATTGAATCTGAATTGGAATGTGTGACTAACAATGCTTGATAGACGAAAGATCTGATTTTAATATGTCAAAATGACTTAGTTACAATGAAAACGTTTACTTGCTTTATGCATACATTTTTTTTATGTGACGCGTCATAGTGGCTACATCTTGCCTGATGGTAAGCAGCCGATGCCGTCCAAAATACCGAAAACGCTCCTCACCGTGGAACAAACACGGTAACAAGCGCACCCATTCATAACGGCCTGCTTAAATGCCGTTTCACGCCCCGCTTAAAGGACCCGGGACAATAGGAGCTGGAAACACATGCGCCGGCGGAGAATTCCAAAGCCGCACACACAGGAACGACTTGCCAAATTTTTTGGTACGGGTGCTGATATTCTGCACAGTATAATTATGGTTCCTAAGACCAGCACGTGTAGTCCGGGACAGGAAAGGAGAGGGCGGGATAAGATCAAAAAGTTCTACAGAACACTCTCCGTAGTAATTTCGGAAGAAGACACTGAGAGAAGCAATGTCTCTAGTCTACGCAGCTGGAGGTCCTCAAGAGAGGCTGTAACCTCAGCATCTCCAATAATGCGTACCGCTCGCCTTTGCAGTCTATCAAGTGCATCGACGAGGTATTTAGCGGAGCCCTCCTAAAGATGGGAACAATACTCCATACATATAGGTACGTAAAATTAATATGAAATAAGTTCATATTAATTTTGCGTACCGTTAAGATAACGAAACATTGAAAAGATTTTTGTTTGAGCGTTTAACTCAAAAAGAATCCGATATTACGTTCATACCTTTGTTTAATATTTCTAAAGTGCTGCGTAGAGAACATTACTCTTAATTTCATTACAATGAATACATTTATAGAAATTCCGTAGCATGTCAGTCTCTGTAACTATATTATACAGCGATACGAATTTCTAAGCGACGACTTGTATCTTGGCTCTAAACTCCACAACAGAACAAATAAACAAACCCCAAGACACACGTCAGCTAACAATGACAGACCAAGTTCATATTCAAAATTAATTGTGGCCATTAAAGACACACAGACGTTTCACAATGAACGCGGAGTGCAGACGCGACCGTCGCGTCGGGTTATTCCCATGGAACTCCAAGAAAATTTCACAAAACCACGGAAAAGATAAATATAAAATTATTTATTAAGGTTGCATTCCACTCCATGAGAAAGAAACGGCGCCTTATTGTGGCAGTTTTCGTTATGCTGCAACGAAGTGATGGAATAATTTACCACCACCACCAACCGGAGTTGTGGATTGGAGATTTAGAGATACCTACTCTGTAGCAGGTATCTCTAAATCTAGAACTTTTGCTGGTTAAAGTCACTCACGTCTGTAGGTTTACCCTTGACCCTACTGGATGTTGCTAAATAAATGCCACAGCCTGAGTGGTAGAGCCACGCTGCGTTGCAACATGAAATGGGCCGGATCGGCCGGTGTAAAACCACCCTCTCACGGAATATTGGAGTAAAGCAATGGCGCTCGTTGCTGTTGTATTTCGTCCGGTACGTAAAAGTACCCGAGGCCTATTTTTCCCTGCACCCGGTCAAAGGTCCTACTCCTTCCTCAAGGCCGGCAACGCATCTATATGCGACTCCTCTTTTTTTGCGTCAGGTGACCCAGCAGCTCCTTTAAGTCCGTTTCATATAGAAAGGGTATAATCTCAGCGATCCATGGAGTTAACATGCAACATTAAATACAATAAACAAAACGATGAACAAAAAGAAAGAATTATTATTAGAAATTATTATTTTGAGTAATCTGAGAATCTATGTAAGGGTTTTTTATCTTTTTGTACAATATAGAATGGAGTACTCTGGGAATAACCCACGCGAACCACATCTGGCCCCACCCTCGGTTTGTGAACTAAGCAATTCATCCGCTTGCACATCTGCCGATCGACTAGAAAAAATATTTGTTGACTAATTGATACGACTAGCACGATAATATTTTTTTCTTATTCGGCTAAGGGTAGGACGTAGGACAGTCACAATTAATTATTTTATACAATTTATTGGACCCTATCATTAGTTATTATTAGTAAGTGTGAAGTTTCAAAATTTAAAATAATAGTTCAATAACAACAACAACGAGAAACTCTTTCCTTACCAGCAGCTACTTATATATTACTTATAGATACTTATATATTGTCCTAGCTTTTGCCGGCGGCTTCGATCGCGTTAATTTTTTGCGTCACAAAGTATCCTATAACCTTCAGGGCTACATCTGTCTCTATGCTAAAATTCATCACAATCGGTTTAGCAGTTTAAGTACGAACAAACAGACTTCGCATTTATAATATTAGTTAGAATATCAAAATATACAAGAAACATAGAGTGAAGCTTTGATAGTTTTTTTTATTCACTACTATTAAACACTTGGCCTACAGTCTCTCTATTTATTCGTTATTGTGGACAAGTAAAAGTAGCACAGGAAAGGAATAAATAGGATTGTATTATTTTAACTTAATTAAATATAACAATGTCAACAATCTATCATAACACCGCCGCCTTATCTGCCGCTGATCGCGCTTTATAACGCGACTCTTAAACCTCGTTTCGTGTCGTTTTCTTTACATTTTCTTGAACACTCACTCGTAAAACAACTTTCTTGCGTTACTACTTGAACTCGATTCAGTTCTAAGAGGCATATTACATCTCAAATGTGATTTTTGCGTAAAATGCCCATTTTCGCATTATGTAGTAATTTTGCAGTTGTATTTATCGTTTTTATCGAGATAGGATAATAAATTTGTGCATAATATTACAAATCTCCATTCTGTGAGCATAAGTTGAATTCGGACGGCCGGCGCTTCGCATTTTGTAGTAATTTTGCAGTTGTATTTATCGTTTTTATCGAAATAGGATAATAAATTCATTATAAAATCTTTATTCCTCATGAAGTAACAATTACTTTGGTATAAATTTTTCTTAATAATATTATCGTAGATAGGAGAAATTCACAGTTAACTTACAGCGATTTTCGAAGTTTTTTAGTTTAGAATAAGATTTTTTTCCTATATAAAATCAATGATATCTAAAAATTCCGAGGCCGCTACGCACTATTCGACTATATTAGAGATAACATTATAATTTTTTTATTTTGCTTGTTTAGATCAGTAGTTCAATCGATGAGCTCAAAAAAGTGCCTTCGCGCACTTTATGAAAATCTTTCGCTGCAATTTTGGGTTTAATTAAAAAGTTAAGCAAATTTACAAAAAGCGAGGCCGCTACGCACTATTCCAATAGCTGTTCTACAGTACTCAATAAGTTATAATTGTTAATGTGTTTTTGTTTCTGAGATCCATGACGCCAAAATTGGCCATTTTACGCGAAAATCACAGTCGAGATGTAATAGGCCTCTTAAGGATACGGATTGTGTGGTGATAATCACTACACATTTAGCTTGTCTAATGTAAATTTTTCACAAGCAGGCTAAACACATGTACTTTTATTCTGTAAGACCTTTATAGCTGTGTTTCTGGCAAAGAAGCCGATTATTATTACCTAGTAGCTGACCCGACAGACGTTAATTAATTAACGTCTTAATTATGAATATTGAATTCGAATTGGTATAATTAAAAAATATATATATTTCTAGTTTTTTCTTTCATAAGAATCTTCTCCTGACAATAACAAACACAACAAAAAAAAAATCAGTAAAATCGGTCCAGCTGTTCACGCGTGATGTCGTGACCAAGGCAAATAGGGATTCATTTTATATTAAGTATAGATTATTAAAAGTTCAAAACTATAGTAGCGCAAGGATTTATTCCCCTAAGGCAAACTTCCTATACCATTTGAAATTCATTCTTCACGTGTGATATAATAAAAATAGCGTCAGCTATACCTACTGGCCGTATGATAAATTATGCACCCCTTGATTTTGATATTGCTCGCTGGATGCATTAGACCCCCTTTGATACTTTTTAAAGGTAAATGGGAGTCAAACGTCTATTCAAACACTTTAAGGTGCAAAGGGATTTAGGACAAGTGTTATTATAATGAAGAATGGTGGTATAGTAATTTTATTACTTGTAAGTTGGGCCGGCAGGTTGGAAATGTGTTCAAACATTTTTGGGTGCAAAGAGGAAGCGTTAATCGTATCTTTTTTAAACGTCTTTTATCGAACAATAATAGCAGCGTTCTGTTATAAAAAAAAAAATTGTGACTTCATGAACTCCATAGTGGCGACCTCAACAAAGTAGGTACTTTGGACTGCAAATGCTGGTCAGAAATAAACATTTTTATTATATTTGCAAAGTTGATATTTTAGAAAGAAAGACAGAAAGTTATCTAATCTTTTAATTGCTTAATTATAAACCATTGTCTCTATGTTTTTGTTGGTTTAAAATAATTCCTGTTTTAGCTTTTATGTACTAAGCTTATTTTTTTTACTATTTTTAGGTTTTTTAAATACCTAATAATACCTTATAAGTTTCATGCAGAAACTCGATGGCGCACCAGCATGCACATTGCTCATTACGATTGCGATCTTGCAGCTTAGTACCTTATTTCTTGTGGGAGGATCTTTTTTTATGTACGAGCCGGCAAACGAGCATGTGCTCGTTTGTGGCCATGTGGCCCAGGGCTCGTCTAATAGTTCAATACCCACGGATTCTCTGGACTATATTTAACTAGACTATTTAATTATGAAGACCTTTGCCTAACAGTGAAACATTACAGTAAACATAAACACTGAGTAGTATTTGTGTTTACTGTAGATACTGTTTCACTGATGGGCCTGTCAACCTTTAGATAAGAGTGTATCTGCTACTCATATTTATGACGACCTCCTTGGTCGAGCGGGTTGTACACCGGTTTTCATGGTGTCGCTATCTGAGGTCCCGGGTTCGATCCCCGGTCGGGTCAATTTATAAATTATTTTTTTTCTAAATTGTCTCGGATCTGCGGTCTGGGTGTTTTCTATGTATAATAAGTATGAATTTAAGTATTTTAAGTATGTTTATCCGTTGTCTAGTAACCATTTAACGAGTTTCATAACGAAGCTTCTCTTGGACTAGATAATTGGTGTGAGTGTATAAAAGTTCATTTATTTATTATTAATTTATTTATATCATCATCAGCCTTTATACGTCCTACTAACGACACAGACCGTCTCACAAGGACAACAGAACATAGGGCGATCGAGCCATAACCCACAACGCTGGCCCTAAGCGGGTTGTAGTTGTAGTAATTGATATCAAAGTGTAAGAAATATTGTCACCAGTTTAAAAGTTGTACCCCTAGTCGCATTTCTCCCTCGGCCACATGCGTCCTCTCCTCATAGCCTGCCGTGATGTTTTCCCTTATCCTCTTACTGCGTGATTAGTTCACCTCCCACATAATTAGCGACAAATAATTTATTAGCACAGATTTATTCCTCCTGTCTCCGTCGACTGGCGCCTGCGACCCTCTCCCTAACTCCGGCCATTTGCTGAATCAGCGCTACTTAATACACTGTAAATTTATCTATCCGTTACGGGCTTGATGACTCTCTTTGTTCAGCTAATGTTTTAATACGGTTATCCACTTAACGACTCCTATGGTGGCTTGAAATTTAAATGGATGTGCTTTTTGAGATGCGTGTTTATGCGAAGGTCGATTTTGGACCACAACAGGAATTATGCATTAGACTTTCGGACAGATACATTAGAGAAACATTAATTGCTTTTGAAATAATTGTATTCACATGTGAAAAGTTTTACTATTTAATAATAATATACACCTGTTTTCTTTGATATGTAATAATATAAACTTAAGCATTTAAATGTAACATCACTTAAAATTTAAAAAAAAATATATTTTTATTAATAATTCTAATAAAAATTAGTTCTTAACATTAGAAATTACTTCAACATTAACATAAAACAGCAACAAAGTATATAAAACAAATAGAATTGAAATAAAATCTACAATAGAAGTCGATAATAAACGTCAACACCTAATACGCTTCTGCGGTGCGATCTCGCACGTAGTATCCATTAGCTCATTAAGGGTCCTTTCAGGCCCGCCCTCCCGGAAACGGCGAGGGATTTGATGAATAATCGCGATTTCTGACAGAATAACCCGCCTCGGAAAAGCTAGACGTTTGAGTAATTCCGAGCAATAACTGTTGATTGTGGCGTGTCGCGACTAATCGGTGCGAATCACTGGGCCCGTTGTGGAAAGGTGCGTTTTTGCAATGGAAATGAGCTGCCAAATGTCTGATTTAGTCTTTAGCGGGGATTTTTTATACCTACGGATTCCTCCCGTGAAGTCAGGATTGCATATTATTTAACAACTCCGTAATACTTTTTAAAAGATACAATTTCTACGTTTACGTTACGTTTGTAATATATAGAGCTACAATCGCCTATTTGGTAGTGCACGACCCGGTGTGTCAGACAGAACATGCTAGTTTGATTCCGGATCGTGGACATGTTTACAATACTTATTTCGGATTGCATTGTGCGTAATATGTAAATTATGTAATATGTATATACGTATTGTTCTCTTTAAACTATTTTTAATGTAATATAAAAATAATGTTAGTGTGCAAACAGATAAATCTCTGCGTCAGGTTTCGTGCACCTTGAATTTATTTTTAAAATGGAACAGACTCTTCTCACCTTTTGATATTGAAGTCGCCATAACCTAGAGATGAAAGAACTCAAGTCTTTTAAAAGAAACTCGACTTCGGTTATGACGGTTCACAACTTGATCGAATCTTTAAACCTTGAGTCCTGAGCCTTTTACGAGTCTTCGACTATGACTCGAGTTTTATTTTTAGACTGAGTCAATTTAAAAAGACTCGAGATTTTTAAACGACTCAGTCGTGACGAAAAGGCTCCAACATTTTAAAACGACTCGATTCGTGGGAATCGTGAGTCATAAGGCGCGCTTATACGCTGTAATGAAATATTAGAATGAATGTGGATATAATATACTGTTTTAACATTGGAAATGTTTTTTCGATCGCTTCAGTAGGGGCCCCGTTTTCAACAAAAGTGCGACATGCCGATTTTTCCGTTATTTCTAGGTCAATATAGTTAATTGAGGTATCAAAATATTTGTATTGACGAGATTAATAATTTACATAAAAATGACACTAATATAGTCATATATTTCTTTCATAAATTAAAAAAAAATGCTCTATAATGGTAGTTTTTTGGTGTACCTTGTGGGCCCAATATCTACTCTTATTTATGATATTTTTTACATAATCTCAACATGTACATGTTTCGAAAGGTTATATCTCGGGACGTTTTTCGAAGTTTATGAAAATAATAATAATTTTGGGAGTTATGACGATTTTAAGATCTAGGTTTGTGCGTCTCGGGCGCGTGGGTTATCAAGTAACATATTCGGGGTTTTGATATTATATACATACGTAGTCTTGGTATTCATTATATGTTTGTAGTTTTATTAATACTATTTACAATTTTTTTTAAATAACGATAAAAAATAATATAAATTGTGAAAATAGTCTATGTTTGAAAATAAAGAAAATAATTATAATCTCCGTAATATTTAAAAATTATTCATTACTGTTCCGTGAAACCTGAAATTTAAGCTTTTTAATTAAACCAGTGGTTCCGGCAGTGCGTTGATAAGTAAGCCAGTTAACAAACAAGCTCTGTAAATTATTTGAACATATTGATACCTGCATAAGTTAAAAGCAACCGATTTGAGACGCAAAAACTACAATTTTAATATTTTTGTAAAACTGATTGTACACACTAAAGAATTATTATTTAAGACATGACTACCTGACTGACACAAGTTTCGGGTGCTATGTTCCCTCCCCACCACAACCCCCGCACCGTATGCGTTTATTTATACCCGTGCCGTGTACATTGTCTAAGCACAAATTAGTTTTTTTAAAAGTACAATAAAAATAAGTACTTATACATGTTACAACTAGGGCATGTAACATCGGAATCTCGTAGTATCGTAGTATCGGAATCTCGGACCACTAGATCCGATACTACAGTTCCGATACTTAGTGGTCCAGTATCGTAATATCGGAAACAGCAGAACTATACTTTAACTTTTTATTCGTAATCATATAATTGTATTAGGTACGATTTGACAGTTCGAAGAAGTGTTAGATAAAAGTCGAAGTAAGATTTATTCGAAAATTTTACAGTAAATTTTCATATAAAGCGTAACCGTCTCTTCCTTGAGATTGATAAGAACTGTACTCCATGTGAGGTCTAACTTGGACTTTGTACAACTGTAAAAGCTGGTTAGACGTGAAGTATCGTCTCGCTTTTCTAAGAACGCCTAATTTCTTGGATGCCATCTTCGTTTTGTCCTCTAGATACTTGCGGAACTGTACATTACTTGATATGTCAACACCAAGGATCCCAATGCTGCTTGAGGTGTTAAGTGGAGTGCTTTGGAACTGTGGTGCTACGAGAAATGGATCCTTTTTGGCGGTGAACACGCAAACCTGTGTCTTGGAGTGGTTGAACTGAACTAGGTTCAATTCACCTCATTTTGAGACCCGTTCCAGGTTCCAGGGAGTTCTCAGCTTGGACACAAGTTTCAGCCGATTCTCCTGTGTGAATGTCCGAGACACATTGGGTCTTCCGATGTACAGGGCATCTCCCATACTTTCATCCGCATAGCAATGCAGTATGCATCAATGTTAGCCATATCATACGCATACCATATCATGCCATACGTGAAGAGTAACAAATATCCATACATACAAACATTCGTGTTTATAATATTAGTAAGATAGGTATTCGATTTTTATTATTATTTTTATATCCGTATCGCGTAGCAGTGAAAGAATACTACCACCAAATCTCTTGGGTGTCGTAAAAGGCGACTGACTTTATTGCTCTGTGCGACTAACGGACATACATCTAATGGCGGCTCCACATTAGCGCCGTGAAGCTCCGTAAACAGGCGTGAACGTGAATGTGGACGGTTTTCGCGGGGTTCACGCGCGGACATCGCGCGCGTATTTTGCCCCGCGACAAAGGCGAACCCTTTGTTCGCGGCGTTCACGCGTACAAATCCACATTCACGGCCCCGTGCCATTTTACCAAAGAGGAAATTAATCAATTTACTCCAGACTATACTTTGATCGGTTACGATGTATTTCAGTCATCCGCCATCTTCTTTTTTTCCAACGCTTTCTAATAATGTTTTAGACGTCTACGTCTAGTATGTTGCCACAGCAAACAGTTATTGCAGCAGCAGCTTCTACGTCCATTTCGCGGCGGGTTTCACGGACGATTGTGAGCATCTCGTGAACGTGGAGGGCACGACTTGTGCCGTGAATTGGCGCGTGAATTCACTGCACTAATGTGGAGCCGCCATAACAGCATAGAACAGCGATGGGCTCACCGCCTGTCACGCTGAGTACCTTGTCATAGTAGGATTACTATGACATTGTAAAGTCGCTATTTGGTGAAAAGTGAACTATGGCAGACGCAGAGGACTGCTTTTGCGGTCCTCATTGCCTAATATCTGACTATGACTAACACTTCGAGGATAATAGTCGTGATTATATGTATGTAGATACCTTATTAGACATTTTTCTATAGGTACTAATATTATGAAGAGGAAATATTTGATTGTTTTTTTGTTTGGATTGAATAGGCTCTGAAACTACTAGACCGATTTGAAAAATTCTTTAACCGCTGGGAAGCTACACTTTCTCCGGGGACATAGGCTATATAATATTATAAAAAAAATAAAAATTCTTTGCGGGGTACGGGTTCCACGCGGACGATCTCGCAAGCGGTCCGCTAGTTATATAATAAAAGGAGGCAACGAGCGGACGGGTCACCTTAAAGTGGGTCCACACTTGATCATTTTCGCGTATCAGATCTCCGTCGCGTAGCATCGACGCGTATCATGTTTGCTAGTGTGGACGCAAAATGATCGCGATCATGATACACTTCGTATCATGATACACCCCGATCGCTATTAACCGCGTATCTGATACGTGTCGTATCGGATACGCGTATCATGATCGGCAGAATGATCTAGTGTGGACGCATTTTGATACGGTGTCATGATACGGCTATGTCATTTGATACGTGATACGCCGCGATCCATCTCGAGGCGGTTTTTCCCCGATCATCAAAAGCGATGCCAATACACGATTAGACAAGTTTGCTTTCCCGTGTGTGCAGTTGAGCGCACGGCACGGTACTCCTCCTCCTCCGGTACCTAGTTCCTGCGTGGATGCTTTTGTAATCATGAGTTGGGATAACGATAGTGTGATACAATTGATTGAAGCATATAAACTTAAAGAAATTTTGTGGCATCCTCAGAACCGCAACTATTATAATAGATTAGTGAAAAAAGATGCTTGGGATAATTAGAGATGTTTATTTATCACAATAAAACAAGCACATGTCATAGCTACACTCTGAGCTATAACGGAGTTGAGTTCTGGGTCCATGTCTGCACTCTGGGAGTTCTTGACTGAATGAATCACGAGATCGATACAAGGATCGGCGAGACGATACGCGATCAAGATACAGTATCATAAGTGTGGACGTGGTTTTCGGCCGAACTGTAGCTCACGCGATAAAAGATACGGTATGGTCAAAATGGGCGTCCACACTTAGGATACACATACTCAATACAATACGCCTGATACTGATACGGATTACTTGATACAAATGTGGACCCACCTTTATGGAGAGCAATCACCGCCGCTATACTTGTAAGTAGGTTAGTAAAACTATTTAGCGGCCAGCCTGGGACGCGTCCGCGTGAATACACCGCTTTACGTGACAAAATATTATAAAAACCTTGTCCTGATTATTACAAACACAACAAAAAGAATCAGCCAAATCGGTCAAGCTGCTCTCAATTGATGCGCGAACATACATTCATGGCAATCGATTTTTATTTAAGTATACAGATTTGTTACTCGTCGGTGCTTGCTACCTCCATACAAATTCTAGTTATTATCATATAGAATAAAAGCAAATATCTCTCTTTCATACATCCAGTTATTTCGCAGCCTAAGATTTTCCGAAACATCTATTTCCTACATCATACTATAAATTGGAGCTGGTATATAGTCTCAGATGCCTATTCCAAAGCACCATTTAGTATTCCAGACCTACCTCCTAACAAATGGTTTGGCTTCAAATTATTTATTTATTAACTCAGGTAAGTCCAGAAACGGAATCATTGACCCCAAGGCTACCGGCTAACAAGGAAACAGCCGGATTTCGTTTACTCTAAAGTTCAATAGAAGGTTATTGCAAAGCAGCCTTGGGCTTCAAAACCTTTGGACACATCTCGATTCGACCCCACAACTAGTATGGAATATGAGACATCGTGGTCTATTTCACTTTACGGTAGGTACTGCAAAGGTTGCTTAATTAAGAAGTTTTGTTGTCACTTTTCAGATAAATGTATTGTCATCATCATCATTAGCCTATAAACGTCCCACTGCTGGGCACAGGCCTCCCACGTGATAGCACGTGGGGATATTGGGTCATAACCCACCACGCTGGCCCAATGCGGGTTGATGGGTTTTAACGACTGTCATTTTAAGTATGACAAGAACCGGAACCAACGGCTGACGTGCCTTCCGAAGCACGGAGGAGCTCGAGATGTTTTTTATTTTTTTATTTGGTCACCCTGTTTATGCTTGTATTTGCTTTGAGATATTAGCTTAGATATTAAGTCGCCTATTTAGCGTTACGCCTGTGATCTCGCGTTTCAGCTAAAGGCTTTTGTGCTCTTTGAAGTCGGCTGTAGTTAAATGTAACCTTGTACTTGGAATCTCCCTGGAAGATTGTGATCGAACTGCCTCACTAGGTATTACGTAAACATAACTACTATACCTACTAGAACAAGAGTTTCTCTCCCGTGTTCTTTTCGCAACTAAACACGTGTTGAGACTACATTTTTAATTTATTGTATACATAATTAGGTAAAGTACCTTTAAAAGTTTACAACTTGTAAGTTTACACATAAAAAAGGACCTACAACATATATACATATAATGACGACTATTATCCCCGAAGGGTTAGTCAGAGACTAGGCAATGAGGACCACGAAAGCAGTGCACTGCCATAGTTCACTATTCACTAAATAGCGACTGCACATGTGCTCAGCGTGACAGGTGGTAAGCCTTTCGCTGCTCAATGCTGTTAGATGTATGCGCAGACTTTAGTCCGTTAGTCGCCTTTTACGACACCCATAGAGGGGGTGGTAGTACCTATTCTTCACCGCTACCGACACGGTACTACAACAAAATTATAATTAATCATCATAAAGTAACATTTAAATTCTGTGTTGGCATTTAAAGTAGGTTCTTGAGGAAAAAACTGTAATACTCAATTTTCCAAAGAACAATTTTTTACGGATTAACTTATTTATTACGGCCATTTACGGCTTCAATACTTTTGCGGATTTGTTTATATATTTTGAATTAATACCGTTTCCAAGTACACTATTCCTTTCTTGTTATATTATTTCATAAACAACTGGATTAAGTAAGCAATCCTGATACCGTCTCGTTGTCTCCGGGGACGTGGAATCCTAGATGCAAAGCAAACATTTATTACGCTGAGGGCTAATCCACCCTATCAAAGTATTTCCCTTTGCGCTCGGATCTACACGTCAATACGTAGTTATTATTTTGTATGTTGATTGAAACACATGAGAGTAGTAATTACATGGAATAGTCGGCATATATACAATATAAACTAACGACTAATATCCCCGAAGGGTTAGTCAGAGACTAAGCAAAGAGGACCGCAAAATCAGTATACTGCCATAGTCCACTCCATTAAATACATGTACTCAACGAGACAGGTGGTAAGCCTATCGCCGCTCTATGCTGTTGGATGTATGTGAAGTCTTTAGTCTGTTAGTCGCCTTTTACGACACCCAAGGGAAGAGAGGGGGTTGTAGTATTCTTTCACCGCTACGCGGAGAGTTTACATACGCACTATACTTTTTTTCTTTATCTAACCGCCGCCAGTCTCGATATCCAAGATTTACTTAAGTGCAAATTTTTCAATCCCTGGATAAACTTATCCATCTGATAAAGTAGGTATGACATGCCGCGATCAAACTAAAATGTCACTTTACAAAGAAGAAAAGACGTGATTTGACAATACTTTACATAATGGTTGTGTAATACTTAATCAAACTAATATTATTTAACTGACAATTGAAAATCGCTTTTAGGGGCCGATTTTTCAATTGTCAAATAAAACTTATTCGTCTGATATAGTATTACACAACTATTTTGAAAATGTATTGTTATATCATGTCTTTTCTTTTTTTACAAGTGACATTTTAGTTTGATCGTGTTATACTTTAACAGATGGATAAGTTTTATCCGAGGAATGAAAAATGAACCCTAAGGGTGGATTCGACCAAACTGGAAAAAGACTTACTCCGAGATATTTCTATACAATTCGGCGTTTAATCTAGGTATAAAACCTTATTTCAGTTTGGTCGAATCCACCCCAAGTCACTTATTTATGAATTTAAAGATCATTAAATCAAATTGGTTATTATAATAGCTGGAGCTATGTGCGTGGCGGCTCAATCATAGAATACTACCAACCCATCTTTTCTTTTGGGGTCGTAAAAGGCGACTAACGGACTAAAGACTGCACATACATCCAACAGCATGGAGCGGCGATGGGCTCACTACATATCACTCTGTGCACATGTGCAGTTGCTATTTGGTGAAACATGGACTATAGCAGAGGACTGCTTTTGCTCATTGCCTAGTCTCTGACTAACCCTTAGGGGATAATAGTCGTGATTATATGTATGTATGTATGTAGGTCATTGTAGGTACGTAGGTATGGTCAACTATCTAAATAGGTTTCGTGTTTTTGTAATAGTTGAGCCTTATTCAACGCCGAGAACTACGCCATTCGCCAACCGTTTTATGTTTTTTTATTTTACTTTTTCGCATTATGGTTGTGAAAAAAGGCCAGTGATCAAAACTTTACTTAATGTAATAGGTACTTACCTCTTTTTTTTACAACTTAACTTAACTTGAAATTTATAAGGATATAAACGTTCAACGTTGTATACCCTGTGTATGAAAAATGTCACAATTTTTTTTTCTTTTTATTCGCGTTATTATTATTTTTCAAGTTTCATTTTTATTTACTCGCGATCGAGATAGCTTTCAGCCTTTGCCTACATTAGCTTTAAGGTAATGTTATGTGTGTGATCCTTGTGAATGTACCATGAAGTGTTTGTCTATTTATCTATCTAAATACACTTACCGCGTTCAGAGCCTCCATCTCGTAGGGGCTCAGTTTGTACGAAGCATCGGAGCCCACCAGCCTTAACGAAGACCTGGAAACAAAGAAAATATATTAATAAAAATATTTTATTTCAGACCAGCTTCTAATTATACGTGGAAGACCAAGAAGGCGACATCTCCACGAGACTAGCTGGCTACGAGACGGCAAGAAAAGAGAAAAACATCTATTTTTTATAAACGCAAAACCAGAGGTGACGCAGATGTTAGTCGTAGGTGCGGAGTAGTAGCAATTGTGAGAAGGGGTGGGGGAAAGAGATGAACCTCCGGTACTTTCACTCACCGGACGAAACACAACAGCACCGAGTGCCATTATTGTCTCACGCCCATATTCCGTGATAGGGTGGTATTACGCCGGACGAGCCGGCCCTATTCGTGCTGCAACGCGGCGTAGCTCTACCACTTCTCTACTCGTTCTAAGATTCGATAAGATTTTATGTAGTTACAATTATTCTATTAAAGGATTTATATTACTGTTTACTGCGGTGTATCATTTCATTTAGAACTTTAGCATCGTAGTAAACATGATGATATATATCACATCTACCGCAAGATGAGAATTAAATAGTCTACCAGCATACCTTTAAAGAGTCTAACAATGTCAATAAGCGAACGATTAAGGGGAGTATCTATTATACATCACACTGAGCATGCTCGCCAAATTTGGTGCAAAACTACAGACTCGTTACCGAAATAATTAAACAAAACATTAATAATTCACCAAACAATACACCCTTTACAAACCCGTACAGAAGATAGCCGAACTAAACTCGGAGCACACTGAACTATCTTTTTATTGACGCTTAAGTGCGTGTAAGAAAAGATACAGCATGTTTCATGATGTGCATTATTGTAATTGATCTAGAAAAACATTGTTTTTGTTTGTTAGAAAACATAACTTTGAAAAATCACTATAAAACTGGAGCTCATATTTTGTCCTTGTATTCAGAATGATGTATAGATACCGCTCTTAAACGTTCGCTTATTGATTTTGTTAGACCCTGTCTGTATATTGTTGCTTTGCTTTGCTTTGACCTACTTGCTTTCCAAAGCAAGTAGGTCTCAGAATCAATCGGGAGAAGTCTGAATACCTTCTACCTTGAAGAGATACAAAGACCGCAAATCCAAACGAGAGGACCTTCATGTGAATGGCACCACCTACAAAGGTGTGGAAAATTTTAAATACCTTAAGTGCACTATTACCGACACTAATCAAAGGGAAGATAAAATTGATATCCGCACAGTCAACGCACTAAGATGCTCCGCAGCTCTTCACTAGGTATTGATAAACCGAATCACTAAAATACAGGTCTACAAAACCGTCATCAGACCAATTTTAATGTACGGGTGTGAAACGTGGACACTTACGCTAAAGGAAGAAAATAAGCTCTTAGTAGCAGAGCGAAAGATTCTACGAAGGATTCTGGGATCAACAAGAGGAGAGGACGGGGAGTGGAGGCAAAGACACAACCTGGAGATAGAAGAACTGGTGGCCGAACCAAACATCATCGGAGAAATAAAAGCTGCCCGACTTCGCTGGCTTGGTCACCTCTATGGTCACCTTCGCTGGCTGGTTCTTACATAAATATCATAAACACAGAATAATCATACTTGGAGATATAAATATAAATACTTTAAAAAATAACAGTTTTACAAAACAATATTTGGACATCCTAAAAAACTACAATTTAAAACAACACATAACCGAAGCCACTAGAGGTCTATCGTGCCTGGACCATATTGTTAGTAACTTTAGGAACGCTAGTGGATCCTTACTCCCTATATTTTTATCTGATCACAACACGGCGCAGATGTTAAGTGTTGAGGTCAGGTCGAAACAACCAGTACCTAGAACGATATTCACTTTTAAAAGATGTTATTCAATTGAAAATATTAACAAGTTTAAAAATTATTTATCAAACTTATCATTTTTGGACATATATAACGAAAAAGATCCAAATACGGCTTTCAATAATTTTTACGAGTGGTTTTGTTTACTATATAAACTCTGCTTTCCAGTTATTTAAATAAAAATTAATACGAAACCACATTTATTATGGATATCTAAAGGACTAAAGAAAAGTTGTGCCATGAATAGGACATTACGACATAAATATTACTCAAAGAAAAATAGCAATGACAAGTACATGTATCAATGTTACTCTAAACTACTAAAAAAATGCATATTTCAAGCAAAGAAAAATTCTAATAATAAATACGTTCTTAAAAGTAAAAACATCTGCAAAGCAACATGGAAAGTTATACAAAATGAGATACATACAACAACTGTTTCAAATAGTAATAATATTGACAAAATTGTGCATAATGGCAACGTTATTAATGACCCTACAATAATCGCGGACATCTTCAATGATTACTTTATTAATTTGACAAATAATACATATGGAAATAATAACATGAATTTTGTAAACATTCCTACTAATGACATTATACATAATTCGATTTTTCTCACTCCAGTTGACGAATACTGCATAAATAAAATAATTATGACATTAAATAATACTGCTTCAGAGGGTTATGATGATGTATGCACAAATGTCATAAAAACTTGCAAAGATCAAATCAGCTCGGTGCTGGCGTATCTAATAAATATGTCTATGGAAACCGGATATTTTCCCGAAAAACTAAATTTGTCGGTGGTAAAACCTTTATATAAAAAAGGTGAAAAAACGGATTTAAATAATTAAAGGTGTATGAGAAAGTCATGCATAACAAACTCACAGTATTCTTTAATAAATTTAATGTTTTAAAGAACAATCAATATGGCTTCCAAAAAAACAAATCTACAACCTTAGCAGCTTTTGATTTGGTTAATGAGACTTTACAAAGGTTAAATGACAAAAAATACGTAACAATACTGTTTTTTGACATGTCAAAAGCATTTGACTTTGTATGCATTAACAAACTTTTACAAAAGTTAGAAAATTATGGTATCAGAGGAACAGCCTTAAAATGGATAGAGACATACTTAAACAATAGGATGCAATCGGTTGACGTTACTAAATTAGATTTAAGTAATGTGGCACAAAAGTGTAAATCTAAATACAAAATAAAAACTTCAGGTGTTCCGCAAGGCAGCGTTCTCGGTCCACTATTATTTCTGGTATATGTTAACGATCTCCCAAATACTATCACACATAAAAGCATTTTTTTTGCTGATGACATATCAGTAGTAGTCTCTACTAATAAAAATAAAACCCTACATAATCATGAAATGGAAGTAAATAAAACAATACAGACAATAATTACCTGGCTTAAACAAAATAATCTACAAATAAATATTAAGAAGACATGTTTAATAAACTTTAATAATTTAAACCACGATTTTAACATTAATTATCAAGGGGAAATAATAAAAAATGAAAACCACGCTAGATTTTTAGGTATTCAGATTGACAATAGACTAGATTGGAAAGAACATGTAGATAATGTTTGCAATAAAATTAACAGAGGGCATTTGAGTCTCAAAAAAGATGTGTGAGGGCTATCTGCAACGAAGCTCCAGATAATTCATGTAAGCCACTATTTAAAGCCCTAAATGTTTTACCTCTACCTTGCTTGTATATATTTGAAATATCGAAATTTGTAAGGCAACATTTAGGTCACTTCAAACAAGCTAGAGATGTTTTCCCTAGAAATACTAGAAATTGTAATAGATTGATTTTGTCCCACGTAGTGCCCGATTTCAAAAAAATTGTTTTAATATGTGTATAAAAATATATAATAAGATTCCTCAAGATATTAAAGATCTGCCCTTGAATAAGTTTACAAAGACTGCACAACTGGCTTATTAAACCACATTTTATACAGTGCAAGAATTTCTTATTCACAATTATTAATTAATTAGATTGTTTCCGTTTAATTTTGACATTACACCTATTGAATTATACTAATTGCCATTGACTTGCATGTTGATATTTTATATTTTCTTATTGTACGGATTATGATGAAAATGTGGTATTATAGATTGTTATTATTATAATTTTGACTTCCTGATTTTAATGATTTATAATTAATTAATCTGACTAGTTACTGCTTTGAACTTTGCGTGCTATTTTTATGGCTGAATAAGATGAATCTAATTTTATTGTAAACATCCACAGTGTAACCTTATTCAAATGCAAATAAATACATTTCATTTCATTTCACGTGGGGGCAGGGGATGGGGCAGGATCGTGCTGCAAAAAGAGCATATCTTGGGCGACCAACTGGACGTCGCCCGGTGGGTCGCCCGAGGTATCGCTGGAAAGACTAGGTCGCCAAAGATCCGATAGAGCTCGACGTGCCCAACTGGTCCAACCTGGTACCAAAAAGGATGTCGGAGCCCAGGATCCACTTCGGGTTGCTGAGCCAGCGAAGTAAGTAAGTATATTCTTTCCTATGACATGCGGTGTGGCAGATGAGCGTATCGCCGCTCTATGTTTTTTGATGTATGTGCGTGTAGTCTTTAGATGAAGGCATATTACACAGCATCCTATCGCCGCCAGTTTCGAGGCCCGCTATGACCCTATAGCCTGTGATCTTGCTTCTAAATATAAATAGGTTCAAGTTTATTTGTAATGTTAGGTAGCAAAAAAGGTTCGATGGGACTGGCATGTTTTCAAAAACAAAAGTCCTTAAATTAAATGTTTAGTAAAAAAATTCTTTAATCGCCTTTTAGTCGGTCGGTAGTTTTCTATTAATGAGTCACCACCACACATCACCACTCATACCATACAAAAATTCAAAAATCCAAATTGAAATAAAAACAAATAAACATCGCAATTACACGCATCATTATCGAAATCAACATGCAAAAAAGCTCAGCGTCACATAGGTAATCGCTCAATCGTCGGGTGTCCAACGCCAAATAATTTCTTCATTTCAATGGCTGCGTTCACAATAATTATGTGGGTCACACTCGATAATTACAGCGCATTAATATGGCGTATGGCGTGCAGAGAGTCGAGCCTTTAATTATTAACATTCATAAATGTTGGTAAATGGAATTTATGAATATACAGCTCTGGGCTGGCGGTGTGGCCGCAGTGCGGGCGGTAAAGGTCCTTAACTAGAAGCAAGCATCCGTACTTCGGGAGGCACGTAAAGCTATTGGTCCTGGTTGTTGTAATATGGCAGTCATTAAAACTTGAAACCAAACCCAACAAACCCAACAACCACATTGACATAATGCGGGTGGCGTTGGGCCAGTGTGGTTGTTGGGTTATGGGCAACGGCTCCATCTCCCCATGTGCTGTTGTCCATGCGGGAAGGCTTGTGCCGTGCAGTGAAACGTTTATAGATAGATAGATAGATAAAACGCTTTATTGCACACACAAAAATACAGAAAACATAAAACAAGCATATTAAAACTAATGTGGGCAAAGGCGATCTAATCGCTTAAAGCGATCTCTTCCAGACAACCTTTGCGTATAGGACAACAGAAAAAGAGCGACAAGCAGTGCACCAGAAACAAGCAAAGATGAAATAAAAAATATAATTAAAATACTTAATATAAAAATAAATTTAATAAACTTACAATACAGATACCTACCTACTATAAAATATTATAAAAATAAATATATAAGTAATTATACTAGTAATATAATAAAATACATAAAATAGAATAATAGTTGTTGCAAACTAGGACCTAGTCAAGAGATGCGAATGCAGTTTGGCTTTGAAAGAAGCAGGTGACTTTGAGTGACGAACTTCAGATGGGAGTTTGTTCCAAAGAGCTTTAACTGAGGAGTCTCTGAAGTATTCAGAACGAGTCAAGCGTTGTTTCAGTAGGTTGTCAGCCTTAGACCTGAGTTCACGATTGTGATCCATACCAAGAAATTGGAAACGTTCCTTAAGGTAAGGAGGGGTGCGAGGGTCATACAGCACGTTAAACAACAGCACCAGAACATGCTCCTCACGTCGCAGTCTGATAGGAAGCCACCCGAGTTCTGTCCTGATTCAGACACGTGATCGAACTTGCGCAGGCCAAATATAAACCTGATGCACAAATTCTGTAGACGCTGCAGTTTATCTAGAAAAATCTCATTGAGGTCAATTGTGCAGACATCAGCGTAGTCCAGAATTGGCAAGAGGAGAGATTGCGCAAGCTCGATCTTGGTCCTCACAGGAAGCAGATTTCTCCACTTCCGCAACGAACCAGTGGCAGCAAACATCTTCCTACTAATCTCCGCAATACTAGGAGCCCAAGACAACGTACTGTCGAAGAGAACACCAAGATTTTTGACAACATCACTGAAGGGAAGGAAAACAGAATCAAGTAGGAGTGGAGGAACATTGACGTGCTTAAGTCGGGCAATCTGCTTCGACCCACCAATAACCGTCTGTTTCTCTGACATTAATCAACTTCTTCTAAATAAGTTGGATCGTTTCTAAACAGCTGTATCCGTTTTGTGTTTGGTTTGCGTAAGTTCGACCACATTTCTCACTACAGAAGACAACTCAAATGGTTACCTATTCGTGAGCGTAGGAACCATAGAGTTGTCTGTATGCTTTTCAACATCCTTAACGATCCACGAACCCCAGGATACCTCAAATCTAGGTTTCAGTTTCTGGGAGCCTCCTATCACCGTGACCTTCGCTCCATTAACAACCTCATTCTTCAAATCCCTGCTCATCATTCTGGCTTCAACTCCAGTTCCTTTACTCTATGTGCTATCCGCCTTTGGAATGCTCTGCCATTAAATATCCGTCGTACTCAGAGTAAAATGGTATTCAAAAGACTTGTGCGTGAACACTATTTAAACTCCATCTAGATGTCACACTACCTGATGTATTGTATTTATATAGGTATACCTATGTATTTATGTATCTATGTAAAATCTTTATTTATTATATTATATTATAAGTATATTGAATCTTTGATAAGTAAGTATATAGTATTTTTATAGATCTGTGTATTTTGTATATTCTTTTTATGAAGTTGGTTGTAAGTAAGTTTATTATTCATTAATATAACTTTTTTAATTTATCGCCTTACCTAAGTCTTCCACATCCTTACCGGTTGACTGGTAGAGAATGCCTTGTGGCGTTAAGTCCGCCTTTTGCAGTTTTTATGTGCAACAAAGATTAAATAAATAAATAATGATCGCCTGCGACTTGTGAGGATTGAGCAAGAGGCCATCGGTTCGACTCCATTCATGAATAGTCGCAAGGTCAATATTAAGGTTTGCAATCATGTTGTCAACATCCTCGATGGGAGCACGGGAGTAGATTTGTAGGTCGTCAGCGTAGAGATGATACTGGCAAGACAGGAGAGGAGTAAGGAAGTTAATAAAGATATAGAAAAGGAATGGGGAGAGGACGCCGCCCTGTGGCACACCAGCAGTGACGTCGCAGGGAGCAGACAGTCTATCATCGATCCGGACACACTGCCTGCGGTTCGTAAGATAGCTGCGGAACCACTCAACTACAGAGTCGGACCCAAGAACAATCGACAGCATTGCCACGAGTACATTAAGATCAACAGTGTTAAAAGCGTTGCTAAAGTCTAAAAGAACCAAATTTGTGAGCTGTTGATTCGACATACCGTCACGCATATCGTCAGCCACCTCCGTCAAAGCAGTCACAGTGCTGTGCCCAGGGCGAAAACCTGACTAGTAGGGGCTCAGTAAATGGTTTGCGTTAATAAACACACTGATCTGGTGAAGGACCAGGCGCTCGAGAACTTTGGAAAGGAACGGGAGAATGGAAATAAGTCTAAAATGAGAGGGAAGAGAAGGATTTGAGGTTTTAGGAATAGGGATGACTACAGCCTGACGCCAACAGCTTGAGAAAGTTCCGGTGCGAAAAGTTGAAAATGCCATACAGCCATACATGCCAACAGCCATACTAAGCTGAATTATACACCGGCTGACTCCGTCCATTCCTTCTGCATTGGACTTAATAGCAAGGATATTTTTTTCAACTTCACTTTCAAACACCGGCCTAAAGGAGAAGGTAGATGATTGCAGAAAAGAGCTTAGGGAGAGAGATTGCAGCGTGGATCTTTTATAGACTAAATGATGACAATCAAACTAGTAGATTACAGACTGAGTCTGAGAATTCTGACTTTACCATTTGACTACCTAACCTAAACCTAAACCTAAACCTAACGTAAACAATAAATACTTATAAAAAATAAAATAATAATAATTATTGTTACAATTATTGTAAACAATTTTAAGGTCTAACCATCAGTTGCAACTTCGGTCTCTGAAGTATCAGAATCACTTTCTAGTGATCAATCTAGTACAATAATTTGTGTTACTAGATTGTAATAATTTGTTATAAGTAGGTATATAATAATTGTAATACACAATAAATTAATTAACATTATATTCACTATCGCGACTATATCCCTGAAAAAGGTTAGTCAGAGACTAGGCAATGAGAACCGCAAAGCAGCAGTGCACTACCACAGTCCACTTTGCACCATCTACGCTACGAATGTATGTGTGTGTAAGCTAATGTTCCGCTGAACGTGGCACCCCGCCCCACGCAGGTAAGACAAATACGCTCATTTCCTGCGGAGAGCGGGCGCCCGAACGTCCGTGCGCAGACAAATTGTACTGCGAAGCCGTATTCTGAATCGGAATTATTGATAATATTTAACGTACTTACACTTGAAATAAACTTTGTCTTGAACCTTGCATCCCGGAATATTGAAGCTCAAAGCTTATTGGGTGGTTGCTTGGTTAACCCCGTGAACCGTGTCTAGTGGTGAAAGAATACTACCACCCCCTCTCTTCCCTTGGGTGTCGTAAAAGGAGACTAACGGACTATAAAACTGCACATACATCCAATTGCATAGAGTGGCGATGTGCTCACAACCTGTCACGCTGAGCACATGTTGTTATTTAGTGAAACGTAAAACTCGCAGTTGACTGTTATGCGGGCTTAATAGTCTGGTCTCTGACTAACATATTAGGGATAGGATAATTATACTAATCGTGAATATGTTTGTATGTATGTATTTGTAATAATAGGCCGCACCAGAATAGGCTCGTCGCTCAGCGGAACGGCTGAAACTTTGCCGTCGCCTTTTTATTTATGACGCTTATGTGGTAAGAAATTCAACTATTTCCCCTCTCACCTTGACTGATCGCTGTAAAATCTTCGTATTTTGTTTTCGAATGAAAATGTTGGTACCATTTACAAAGTTTATGTACGGAAAATTTGTTTTCTACTTCAATTTGTGGTTATGGTAAATCATGTCAATTTAGCGCCTATAACATCCCACTTGTAGGCTTAGTTCTTCTTTAGGAGCCGAGAAATTGGAAAGATAGAAAGGAGAGGATAGAAAGCGATAAAAATTCAATCATTAGAAACCTTCGTGACAGTCAAGAGTAAAAAGTATAATAACTTCATAGACTTACAGACTACTTTAGTATGAACAAGTTTGGTTATTTCGGTTCTGTGGTTCATCTTATGTATTGTTATCGCACAATATCGCATAGTCTATGCTCCATTCTGTCTAATTTGACGATGACAGTTACTGTCAAAAAAGTGTCAAAAAAAATCCAAGAGTGAGTGGTTGTTCTGATCACTTGCTCCGTGTTCTTATGCAACAACTTACTTCAACTTTAACAATAGAATACATAATAGTACAACTTTAACATTACAATTCAGCATAATAATTATCATCAATTCTAGAAAATACAAAATAAAGGTAAGCAGTTTTTCTTTCGCATCAAGAAGTCCTAGTTAATTGTTACTATTGCCGCCCAAAACACAAATAATATTGACTGACAGTAAGGTTGGTGACAAGCACGTGACAAGGGTCTACATGGCCCAAACATTTGCCCACTAATTACAATGCCTCCGTTTTCAGTTTTACATTCTTGGTTTGATCATTATACTTAATTTGTAATACCGTACTTAATACTAGGTTTTTCTGGCATTAGATAAATGTACAGGATTTTAAAATGTGATGTCTTTAAACATAGATAATAAGTAATAATAAGAAAATATTGTCAGGGCTAGGCTTTATACCAAGTTTATAACATAAATAAGTTACTTAAGATTTTAAATTCTCTTCTCAATTTTTATGATGAATAATCTTTATCATCACATTCTAAATCATATAAAATTAGTGGAAAAGACAATAGGTAGAATAATCAGCCGGTGCCTTCTTAATTCGGGGGGTAACTTACTTAAAATATCATTCCATTTTAAAGATCAGGAACAATGATCTACACTTTGTTCTAAAGTAAGTACATATTTATTTACGTCTATTAAATAATCGTCGTCTTCCCACCTCCAGCAATTAGGATTAAACCCAATTTACCCAACTAGCAAATTGGTCATATAAAAACTGTGCTATGCGACTTTCGGTTATATAACTGTTGGATTGATGTTATTAGACAACTACAACGTCGTGTAACCGTTATTCCTACAACGATTTAGTCCCGTAACTAAATGGTCCACTAAATAAGTTGAGTAAACGTTTTTACGACTACTTTATACAACGTCGTATAATGGTGCCTGTGTATAGGTTAGGTAGACGTTTATACGACTGATTTATACAACGTCGTATAGTGGTGCCTGTGTATAGGTTAGGTAGACGTTTTTACGACTGATTCATACAGCGCGTCGTATAGTAGTGCCTGTGTATAGGTTAGGTAGACGTTTTTACGACTGATTTATACAACGTCGTATAGTGGTGCCTGTGTATAGGTTAAGTAGACGTTTTACTACTGATTCATACAACGTCGAATAGTGGTACCTGTGTATAGATTAGGTAGACGTTTTTACGACTGATTCATACAACGTCGAATAGTGGTGTTAGAGTATAGGTTACGTGAACGTTTTTGCGACTGCTTTATTATATCGTCGTATTATGAAGCCAGGTTGTAGTCGGATAAATAAAAAATAATTGACACCATGTATAAAGGTTTTATTTAAATTAAAGGTTAAATGTTCATGTTTATTATCTCACGGAACTCTAAAATAATTTATCATGCGCGACAATCTTGGTCGCAAGAAACCGCATTATGCGACCTTTTCATTCTATTATTGATGTATAGAAGTCGTTTCTTAACTTAGACAAGATGACTGCTATTTTAATATGTAAACAAATTTTAAGCAATAGTCTACAATAATTTAATTTCAAGAAATTCAAAGGGGGCGTAAAAAATTTCACAACAACACACCTATATTTCACCACAAAACTAAACGTCCCATAAGAACTAGGTGCACTGCACACATGTATCCTTACACTCTGTTTGTGTATAATATTGTTAAAGAAAATGTAAAACTAGTTAAGTAAATTATAACTTATATACCGTTTAAATTTTGTATTTGATAACACGCACTTTTCCAGCAAACATCACAGGAACGAATGAATGGAATGAACTGAATGTGTACAAAAAAAGTCGATGCTAAACATTTAACCAACATTACAGTCATCTTCTAATGTCTATGCAATTGTTATAGGACTTCAGTGGTTCGATAACAGTCGGTCGAAAACTTGTATGTTACATTTAAAAGTTCTTGACTGACGTTTATTTAACTTGTAAATAACAATAATGTCGTTTAATATGGGCCTATTTCGCGTTGTATAAACGTCTACGACACGTTTATATGACCTACTTTATAGAACCAAAAGGAAATGTAAAACGTTTTCTCAACTATTATGCAACGATAATTTGCAAATATCGTGACGAGGTTCGCTGTCTGGGCCGCGGGCTATCCGCCATCTTAACATTCGCTTGGCTAAACTAATATAGTTTGTACCCTTCGAGGTAATAGAATATTAAGCACTATAGATACCTCTCATTTTAATTATTTTATTTAGGGACAACATCACATACTTATATTAGTTATATTAAAAAAATATGAGCAAAATGACTAAATTTCGACCACTTACACAAAACTGTCCGATCAGCTGACAACAATTTAGTAATAGTAATAGTATGGGAGGTCGATTTTTTTTGTCATTTCTGCACATAGGTTTCTTGCGGAAAGTTGTTCAGTTTCATGAGTGGAACTTGCCTCCTTATTTCAACAAAACAAATAAAAATTAAGGGTGTATAGATGATTAGATATTATTGAATTAGATAAAGTTTTGATCATACTGGTTCAAAGTGTACAATTACGTTTGCAGCAGTCCTATTGGACTATTGTCCATGCATGCTCGCGTCCCAATGTTCATGTTCAAACTTTCCACTTCGTTGAATAACAAAGTGATGTCGTGTAAGTGTCATATTAACTTTTGCTACAAATAAATATTGTAAGACCTTTCGACTTTGTTGGTACTGGAGATAGAGCAAACAAAGGGTTGACAATGTTATGGAATTTATTTTTTACTATGTTAGAGGAATTGTTTTGTAAAAGTAACGTAAGCTATCATCATCATCATCAGCCTATAAACGTCCCACTGCTGGGCGCAGGCCTTCCCACCTTTATTTATTTATTTAATGAAAAAGTGCACTTGCTGACTAAAAGTACAGACCAAAATGCCAGCAAGCTTATTATAAAATTTATAAAATTTAAATAAACAAACCACCCAAATATAATCAATGGATCACAGCCACAGCACGTGGGGAGATTTGCCATAACCCACCAAGGTGGCCCAATGGGGGTTGAAGGGTTTTATTTAACGACTGCCGTCTTACGACAAAAACCAGGACCTGGGGCCGAAGATCATGACGAATTATGGTGTGAACGCGTTTTTGAACATCATTCTAAAGTTTTTATTGATCACTGTGAAAAAATAACGTTCCCCATCATTATAACGCCTCGGTGGCCGAGTGCTCAAGCGCTCGGCTCGATATGCGGAGGTCCCGGGTTCAACTCCCAGGTCATGCAAAGTGTGTTTTCGGATTTTTCAATGCATAGCTCGGGTTTGTAAAATATTCACATCTGGATCAGCTTTGGCTATCTTTTTTTTTTGCATGCTCGTTTTGAATGCTAATTGCGTTTGGCCTGGTGACCTGTGGGACAGGTTTTTCTTGTACCATTATCAGGCACCAGATTCTTACAAATTTAGTGCTCAAACGTCTCCTGTTAAATCTTAGCCTTACGTAAATTCGTGAAGAGTAAATAAAGATATTATATTATATTATCGTGCTCACCTCATTTGACAAATGTTGTGATTAATCCAATCAATTGAAGCGATGACTGCATTTTAATGATGGAGTAGACAGTTTTTTTTCCCCCTATGAATTGGCGACAACCCTACGATTTCGTGACCTGTGTCCGTGACCTTAAGTCTGCAATGCTCGAGTGCTCGCTCATTGTGCATCACAAAAATGACATTTCGTGTGACACAACTGTAACGTACCGGTTCACGAGACAATGAAGAGGCACAACCAGTACCGTTATAATGCAGGTAAGTATTTTTGTGCGTGGTTCGATTCCCGCCTGAGGTTGTCATCTTTTTTCAGTGTTGAAATATTTATCTAAAGTAAGTATATTAAGCCTGTGCCCAGTAGTGGGACGTTAATAGGCTGATGATGATGATGATGATGATGAAGTATATTTAAGCTAGAGATGGGCCGGATCCTGGTTTTGCCGGGTAATGGGTAACGGGTACCCGGCATAAATTTTGCCGGATCTGCCGGGTACCCGGCAAAATTACCCGGCATTAAAATACCTTTAAAATCCACCGCTCGGAAAAGCGGTGCGGGGTGAGGCAGAGAGGGGAAGGATGGAAAAACTTGTGGTTTTTTTACATCACAATCTGCCGAATTTGAAGTTTGATTTATTGATTCTTGACTTTAAAATTTAACAAATTAATACTTAAATAAATAGATCTCAATGACTAGTAACTATAATAATGAATATTAAATGAGAAATAAAGACTTGATTTATACAAAAAATTGTTAAAATTATAAGTTGATTTAAGTACATACAAAGTTTAATAAACATTTTGCTATGAAAACAGTTGGTTTCTACCCGTTATCCGGCAACATTATCCGGTATCCGGCCGGATCCTGAAAAACTGTGATGAAAAAGTACCGAAACCGCCGGGTACCGGATCCTAGCCGGGTACCCGTGCATCTCTAATTTAAGCGTTAATAAAACAGTAAAATATATTTTAAAAAATTAATCTATAAACGCAACTTCTTCTGAACCGAATGTTCAAATATTTGTAAAAATATTTCTTTCGGATGTCAGAGGTAAAAACTTCTAAGATTTGGTGAAGCAATGTTGACTAAAAACATAAGCATCAAGCACTGACAAATTTCGACAGGTGAAAACCAGAACTCGGTAGCCAAGTGGTTAAAGCAGCCTTCCGGAATGAGGAAGGTGCGTGGTTCGATTCCCGCCTGAGGTTGTCGTCTTTTTCCAGTGTTTTAAAAAAAATACTTAAGTAAAAGTATTTAAGCGTTAATAAAACGCTAAAATATATTTTTAAAAACATTAAAGTATTTTTTATACCATCATAATGAGAAAGCGGACTTAATCTCTTCTAATAATAAGTGACGATTAATGCATTAGATATAATGAGATAAGATAGAATAAATAGAGATAAGATGGTGATAGGTAAGGTATTCAGACGGACATACTTACCCAAAAACTTAACGTGTGATCTAACCATACTTCCTACTAACATTATAAACGCGAAAGTGTGTAAGTATGGATGGATGTTTGTTACTCTTTCACGTAAAAACTACTGGATGGATTTGGATGAAATTCGGCATACAGATAGTTTATAACCTGGATTAACATATAGGATACTTTATATCCAGATATTCCCACGGGAACGGGAACCACGCGGGGGAAACCGCAAACGGCCGCTATTCCGTAATATAGTCACGACTATTATCCCCGAAGGGTTAGTCAGAGACTAGGCAATGAGGACAGCAAAAGTGGTGTCCTACCATAGTTCACATTTCACCAAATAGCAACTGCACATGTGCTCAACGTGACAGGTGGTGAGCCCGTCGCCGCTCTATGCTGTTAGGATGTGCAGTCTATAGTCCGTTAGTTGCCATTTACGACACCCAAGGGAAGAGAGGGGGTGGTAGTATTCTTTCACCGCTACGCGACGCTGGTAGGTAACTAAAATAAACTGAACCTAACTAAGTGACGTTTGACTTAAAACAAATGAGGCCAAGAAAAACTTAGGTAGGTATTACTTTCGGATATCCGCCCAAGCAGCAAAATTCTCCTATAGTTGTTGACTTATAAGACTAAACATCTTATAGCACACTAATAGACGCTTTAATTAAAATCACTGATCTTGTTAAAGCAGCATAACGGACTATTTGCGCTACAAGCACTTTCGATCCTATTACGCAGTCTTAAAGACGTTTACGAGAACATCTTATTAGACTATTTACGCTACAAGCACTTCCGATCCTACTACGTAGTCTTATAAACGTTTACAGGATTACATTATATGATACTTATAAGAACTTAAGTCTAATAAGTGCATGTTATAAAAATAAATTTCAAAGCTTCTATAAATGCATTTAACAAGACTATTTATTCTTGTTCACGTTTTGTTTTATTGTTCTATAAGAAAAGTTCTTCTGTAAACGTTGTAAGTATAGCTACTATAGGTCGAAGATATTATAAGATTGATTTGACTTTGTCGTGACTTCTAAAGGATTTCTAGCACCAAAGTTGCACGTCCTGCTACTACTATAGGTAAGATTCTACTTATATGTGACTTGCATTTGCTATTATTAGAGTGATCAGCTGTTGACATCAATTAAACAATATGGTGTCCAGGACTGTGATCCTATAATAACATTAACTTTGACTAAAATGCATTGTAAAGCTCCTGATAAATGCATTACAATATGGACTGCGATCCGAACTGATGACGGCTGTATTTACTAATAACTAATGAATATACAAATAACAATTATATTTACTTTTGAAGGCGCATAAACTTATGTTTATTATCATCGAATAATTTATCAATAAAATTTATTTCGCAAGTTAATTTTTTTATATATCAGTGAAAACACAAAAAGTTATCAACCTTTATGATAATGAATAGTAATGAAGATTACCATTTGCAATTCCAATATGATTATTTTTTCGTTTGCCTCCACCATTAAAAATTAATGAAAAATAAATGCTCTAGTTATGACATCACAATTTCCACTGTTGGATAAATTACACCAGTAGCGGCATGCGCCAGATTGTTACAGGACTAATTACTCTGACTCAGTGCGTGTACCTGATCTTTATAGGACACAGTGATCTTGTAGAAGCACTCAATAAAATAGTAATAAAATTAATTTGCACTTTACCGGACTGTAATAAAATAACTATAGGTCGCAATAGTCCTGTAAAGTGCGCCCAAATGCGGTCCTGTAAACGTTAATAGGATTTCTATAGGACTAAGAAATATTTGGTCCTAGGATAGTTACATGACTACATTTTGCTACTTGGGCGATCATGATAAAGAATTTAACTTTTTTAAGTTGATGACAAAATGAATAATGAAGAGAGCATGTTTAAGTTAAAGTCATTAAAATAAGTCGTTTACCTTTTGCTCGATGAGGAATCTAAGTTGTCACGATTGTATTTTTGGACAAAACTGTCGGCGTCACGACCGCCGCACTAATGATGTGTTTCGACCGTGGTTTCGACACTGTTCTCACGCGCAAATCAACCGTTATGGCGTTGTTCATCATTATTTAAATCCTAGAACTGTGTTTTGATGCTCATGCGATGACAAATATTTGACCTATTGTAATCACATAACCGTAACAGTTTTTAAATTATCCATACGGGTAAGAAGATGGCCTTCATCTCACCTGGTAATAAGTGCCACTGAGGAATGGCTATCTATACCTAAACTATCGGATCACAACAATGGTTGTCTGGCCGAAATCGCTTTTAAGCTATAACACCGCCACATTGTAACTTTGTATTTTTGCTCTTTTATGTCTAATGTAAATGTTTGTCTTATGTTACAATAAAAGTATTGCTTATCTATCTATCAATGCTATTAACATTGTTGTTATGGAGCCAGAACTTAGATGAGATGTTTTCGCCTGGACTGACGCGCAAAACTGATCGTCAGTGGCCAGCTTAAAGAAGTAGGTATGTCAGGCAGGACAGCAAACGGAAAGCTGGTGATTAACATTTTCTGTTAATGTTTTTTATATATTTTAGCGTTTTATTAACGCTTAAATATATTTATTACTTAAGTAAAATTTTTAAACACAAACATTTTTATTTACTTGCTGTTATTTTATTATTTTATCTTTTTTTTAAAACCGTAAGTAACTATATTGTATTTGTACGATCCAAATTCGAAACTTATATCATTGCCCTTGCAGATCCCTCAGGGTTTTCTGTTACTCAGTGTTTACACGTATCAGTTCCCAGTGACCTTGTAATAGATCCGTTTGTTTTTACAGCACCTCTGCGCCGGCAGCTTAAGTTACAGCGCCCTCTGTGCGCCGATAATAGTTTGCCTTCATGACATGAAGATATGGTCATAGATACTTGTTTTAAAGGAGAATCTGTTGTTGGAAATATGAAGAGTTCAATTATCTTTGAATAGTACGGATATTTCGTTGACTTAAGATGGTTTACGCATGTAGGTTTCCCATACAAACCAAGTTGAAATTTTTAAAAACCATTAAGCCACTTCTGATGAAACTCGGCATGCTGAAGTAAAATATAGAGATCTAAATGGTTTGTTGAAAACATTTTTAAAAAACGTTTATTTAACTTGAGTTATTGCGATTTTAAACTTTCTACGGTGGACTTTAAATCGCTATAACTCAGCCAAATAAACCTTTTTTTTAAATGTTTTCAACAAACTATTTATTTCCCTGTATTTTACTTCAGCCCAGTTTCATCAAAATTAGCTTAGTGGTTTTTAAAAATTTCGACTTGGAAGTTTGTATGGGAAATAAAAATGCGTAAACCCTCTTAACTGTTTTTTCCAAATCATAAAATTCTCATACCTAAGTAAGTATAATATATGCAGTCGAACAATTTGTGAACTATTATGTGAATAAACAACAAATTTTGGGAAAACGAAATTAACCATGCACGCGTGCAACACCGAGAGAGCATCACGGGAGCGCTTCTAAATTTTGCGATGACAAATATTTGACCTATTGTAATCACATAACCGTAACAGTTTTTAAATTATCCATACGGGTAAGAAGATGGCCTTCATCTCACCTGGTAATAAGTGCCACTGAGGAATGGCTATCTATACCTAAACTATCGGATCACAACAATGGTTGTCTGGCCGAAATCGCTTTTAAGCTATAACACCGCCACATTGTAACTTTGTATTTTTGCTCTTTTATGTCTAATGTAAATGTTTGTCTTGTGTTACAATAAAAGTATTGCTTATCTATCTATCAATGCTATTAACATTGTTGTTATGGAGCCAGAACTTAGATGAGATGGTGCTAGCTAGCCAGGCGGACTTAACAAGCCCTACCATCAACAAAGCCAAGTACGCAAAGATATAACCCTCGCTGGGAATCGAACTCGGGACCCCTAAGGTTGACCACCTTGGTTGACTACCGGTTGACCACTAGACCACAGGGGCGTTTAAAAGATATAAGAGTTTTATTATAAAGATTACATTACCGACAATCTTGTTTAAAATAATTAAAAGAGAGCAAGCAAACCTAAAGGTGGCCACTGACGATCAGTTTTTCCCATCAGTTGAACTGACGTCAGTCCAAAATTTGATCGTGAATGTCGAATCGTCACTCCAGAGTTTTAACTGACGGCGCGACACGTAAAGCCGGCGCGTCGCGCCAAACTGACCGTGAGTGTGTGATCGTCACTCCAATCGAGTCGGTTCGAATTTCTCCAATGAATAAATTGATCCTTAGCACCATACAATAAAGTTCAAAATTGATTGTTTCGCGTCAGTTCGAACTTCTCCAATGAATATTGATCCTTAGAGCCAAACACTAAAGTTCAAAATTGATTGTACCGGCCGGTCGAGATTGACGAGCCGGCGTGACGCCAGTGAATGGGGAAATCTGTTTGGCGTAAAACCATTTGCAGTGACGCCACAGTTTTACGCCTGGACTGACGCGCAAAACTGATCGTCAGTGGCCAGCTTAAAGAAGTAGGTATGTCAGGCAGGAGAGCAAACGGAAAGCTGGTGATTAACATTTTCTGTTAATGTTTTTTATATATTTTAGCGTTTTATTAACGCTTAAATATATTTATTACTTAAGTAAAATTTTTAAACACAAACATTTTTATTTACTTGCTGTTATTTTATTAATTTATCTTTCTTTTAAAACCGTAAGTAACTATATTGTATTTGTACGATCCAAATTCGAAACTTATATCATTGCCCTTGCAGATCCCTCAGGGTTTTCTGTTACTCAGTGTTTACACGTATCAGTTCCCAGTGACCTTGTAATAGATCCGTTTGTTTTTACAGCACCTCTGCGCCGGCAGCTTAAGTTACAGCGCCCTCTGTGCGCCGATAATAGTTTGCCTTCATGACATGAAGATATGGTCATAGATACTTGTTTTAAAGGAGAATCTGTTGTTGGAAATATGAAGAGTTCAATTATCTTTGAATAGTACGGATATTTCGTTGACTTAAGATGGTTTACGCATGTAGGTTTCCCATACAAACCAAGTTGAAATTTTTAAAAACCATTAAGCCACTTCTGATGAAACTCGGCATGCTGAAGTAAAATATAGAGATCTAAATGGTTTGTTGAAAACATTTTTAAAAAACGTTTATTTAACTTGAGTTATTGCGATTTTAAACTTTCTACGGTGGACTTTAAATCGCTATAACTCAGCCAAATAAACCTTTTTTTAAAATGTTTTCAACAAACTATTTATTTCCCTGTATTTTACTTCAGCCCAGTTTCATCAAAATTAGCTTAGTGGTTTTTAAAAATTTCGACTTGGAAGTTTGTATGGGAAATAAAAATGCGTAAACCCTCTTAACTGTTTTTTCCAAATCATAAAATTCTCATACCTAAGTAAGTATAATATATGCAGTCGAACAATTTGTGAACTATTATGTGAATAAACAACAAATTTTGGGAAAACGAAATTAACCATGCACGCGTGCAACACCGAGAGAGCATCACGGGAGCGCTTCTAAATTTTTATTATCCTATATTGTGTGTATCTCATATTTAATTTATACTGTTGACTATGTAGTAAGTATATACCTATTTTCATAACATATTGAAGAAAATATCCGAAAAAAAAGTAAGATTTTTCTCTCCAATACCCTCTCTATTAAATTATTTCCAGTGGCGAGACATCGATGACACAGACCGACCGTATTACCGGCAGTCGCACAGAACGATATGAATCCACTTTGGCAGATTATTGCCGACCATTCCACGGAATGATAATAGACGTCAGGAGTCCTTGGCCAAATATTTGTTGGGCTTTTGTGGCCTCCGACGATATAATATTGGATGAAATGCTTTTTGTCTCTATCTTCTTTGGGAAATATTATTTTTGGCTTCATGTGAGTATAAATAGTATTAACTACTATCTACGTAGTAAGTACACACGCCAGAGCAGGTCAATCTATACAAAACTGTCAAAGGACCATGGGGGATTTTGTATGAACCCTGTCCCCACCCTACAACAGTCATGGGATACGTGTTAATTTGTTCATTGGAACCCAAAGAAGCCTACATTACCTGTGTTAGTTGCAAAAAGTATTGGGTTTATTTATAACTAGCGGCCGCTCGCGGTTTTACCCGCGTGGTTCCCGTTCCTGTGGGAATATTGGGATAAAAAGTATCCTATGTGTTAATCCAGGGTGTCAGGTAACTCCATACTAAATTTCATTAAAATCGCTCCAGCCGTTTAGACGTGAAGAAGTAACAAACATGCACACTCACTAACTTTCGCCTTCATAATATTAGTGTAATAGTGTGATAAAAAAAAACTTTTGTTGTTTTCTTGCTTTAGTTGGAGTTGCTCGAGTGTGTCATGCTATCTCAAAGTGTCTCTGCGGTAGTGGCATGTGCGTCGGGTCGTTACGTTCCCTAAAACATGGTTGAGCGAAGCGATAGCTGATTCACATGTCATGTGACTGTCACTCGTGAACGGGTGCCGCCTGTAGAGTCTGGTCTGGTCTCAAAAACAATATATTTTTATAACCTAAATCCCGCGCATTTGAAGAACGTCACCATAGTAAAAAAATATCTATCCTACTAGACCCTTCAAATGACACTAATTTCAAATCTGTTGGATGGTGGGGACAAAATTTCCCATGGTCCTTTCTCTAATTGATATTGATCCTTATAAACCAATCATACATTTACGACTCATCATTCGTTTACCCTGTTCCCATGTTATTTGGGGTCGGCGCAGTATGTCTTTTTCTTCCATACAACTCGGTCATTCGTCATCAAATCATCCAATCCCGTCTCATTCATGTCATCCCTCACACAATCCATCCATCTTTTCTATGGTCTTCCTCTCCCTTTCCTACACTCATATTCATCACTCTTTTAGTCACATGGCTTTCGTCCCTTCTCATTACATGACCATACCAAGATAAACGGTTCCCTTTCACCTTTTCTGTTAAAAGCGCCACTTTCATACTTCCGCTGATATATTTATTCCTTATTTTGTCCATCCTTGTCACTCCACACATCCACCTTAACATTCTCATCTCCGCTATATGCAATCGTCTTTCATCTGTTTTCTTTACGACCCAGCATTCAGATCCATACATTCAGGACTTTAGACAGTTTTGTATATCCTATCCTACTTATATTATAAACGCGAACGTTTGTAAGTATGGATGGATGTTTGTTACTCTTTCACGTAAAAACTACAGAATGGATTTAGATGAAATTCGTCATACAGATAGTTTATAACCTGGATTAACACATGGGATATTTTTTTATCCAGATATTCCCACGGGAACGGGAACCACGCGGGTGAAACCGCGAGCGGCCGCTAGTGTTATATACATTTACGACTATTGTACCCAAGAAGTTAGTCAGAGACTAGGCAATTAGGACCGCAAAAGCAGTCCTCTACCATAGTCCACTTTTCACCAAATGACTACTGCACAAGTGCTCAGCGAATAGGTGGCGAGCCCATCATCACCTTAAGCTATTTGGACTTATGTGCAGTCTTTAGTCCGTTAGTGGCCTTTTACGACAGCTAAGGGAAGAAATGGGTTGGTATTGGTAGTATTATTTCAATATTGAGACGCCACATCACAGCTCAAATCAAATATTGTATTTTCGTAAATATTAAAATCAGATTTATAGTAGAAAGTCCACTTAGTCTTGAATTATATTCCTCCACATATATAAACCAAACCAAATCCTTCAGCACAGATACGAATGTAGAGCTTATTCTATATCATATAAGGTCTATGTAGTTAAGAGATCTATTTTAGTATTAGTATAACAATTCAGGAACAGTACGACAGCCAGGAGTTGGTCAGTAAATTTATTGGAGGCCATTCAAAATGTTCAGTGAGTGTGCCGGCTGCGGGCGGTGTCCATTAAACATATTCGTGAGTAAACTAGGTATAATATATACCTAGTATATACCTAGCTATAAAATACATATACTTACATGAAATACTTAAAATTAAAACAGAGGTTAGATGAGACGGGTTACCCGCTTAATGACCCATTTTGGTAGCCTAACACATAGTGTCTACGCAAAATGACATACGCAAATTGACACATATTCTCATACGCGAAATGACACACGGGAACGACTAATACGCAAAATGACATACGGGAAATGACACATTCTCATACGCGAAATGACACACGAGAACGACTACGCAAAATGACATACGCTAATTGACACATACTCTCATACGCGAAATGACACACGGGAACGACTACGCAAAATGACATACTTACGCGAATTGACACATATTCTAATACGCGAAATGACACACGGGAACGACTACGCAAAATGACATAGGTACATGAAGTTCGTCCTTTTTACAAGCTTTTATTTGACTGTTGCTAAAAAACAAAGTCCAAAGCGTTGAAAAATGTTGGCAAGTCTAAGGGTGTTACCAGACCAATCGATCGATCGTCGATCGACGGCATCGATCGAAGTTGATCGACTGGTCTGGTAGCTTTAATCGATCGACGGATACCGTTTGACTAATTAATCGTTCGACGACGGTCGGGTCGGTCGGTCGACGTTGATCGATAGGTGTGGTAGCTTTAATCGATCGACGGATACCGTTCGTCTAACCCATCGATTGACGGTCGGTCGACGTTGAACGATTAACCCCGGCTATATTCCATCAGATTCTTTCGAAATGTATTCTCCAACGATGTTGCTCGTACTGTTATCACGGGGACGCAATCGCAGAAGAATCTGGATGCGGCCCTTTTTTAAAGCCAAACATCGCTTATTTTATCCAAATGACATTTTAAGTAGCGGTTTTTGTTTTTTTTTGCGTAGCGATTGTCTTAAATTTCGAGGTTATTTTTTTTTATTTTTTTATTAGACAACAGAAAACTAGCTCCATTCAAAAATAGCTTAGAGGGGGTACGGTAATGGTAACTTAGTAGAATATTTGTTTTTTATCCTAAAAATAACCTAAATAAATAACCTCACATAACCTCAAAATAAAAATATCTTGAAAACTATGCATTTCCGCACTTTGGCTCCCCCTGCCCCTTCCCTTCACCCCTTTTTCGGTGTTGCTTAATCTAAAGTGCTTCCCAAGGGGTTTGGCGGGAATATCATTTAGCATTTAAACGTTCATATTATCATCACTCATTATCATCAACTTTAAGCATAATCAATGAACTTTATTATTACGACTAGTTTCCATGGTCAAGAAATAAATTTATAAAAAAAGTGAAGCGGCCGGCGCGTCTAATCAAACAGCTCGATCTAACAACCAATCCATTCTACCGGTCGATTGTCGATTGTCGATTGTCTGGTAGACACTATCGATCGACGTCGACTAATCCATTTTACCATCGATCGATGTCGGACATACGGCTAATTGCAAAGGTATAATAGGCTTGGTGTACCTTCTGAAACACTTAAAGAGCAATGAGCAAGAGCCGTGCTCTTGATAATATCTTCGGTCACCCATTTAGTTACAAGTTACAAGCATTACGAAACTTGCTTCAGATTAACACAAGAACATTCAGGCCGCGGCAATAACGAGCTTAAATAAATCCAATCCGTCGATGCAATGCAAACGTGCTTCTGCGGGCCAGATGAGATTCGCAATCAGCTGATAACTCGCATGATCGATCTGCAGGGCAAGAGATTCTGCGGGCGATTCATCACTACATGCGCTTTTGTTCGTCGGAAATAGGATTACTCTGCATATAATTCAAAATCTATATTGGTTTAATAAAAAAAAAATTAAAGTAGGTACAACCTGTAGACTGTCCCACTGTTGGGCAAAGGCCTCCATCTTTGAAATAAAGTCATCGCTACAGTAAATGGGTATTGACTTATTCACCACGCCATAGAAATACATAGTACTTAATACAAGTACCAAGCTTGAACAGAGAGATGAGTGTAAGTTTGTAAATGTGCAAACGTTACTATCGCGTTTGAGTTAAGTTGTGACAGATAGATCTTAAAGCTAAGTAAATAAGATTGAGAATCAAAACTCTTAACACAAACGTTAAGATAGTAACGTTTGCACATTTATAAACTTACACTCAGCTCTCCTGATCACCATCCCGGGCCTAGCACCGAAAAATCGGGATGTCGAGTCGAGCGCTTGACAAATCGGCTACCGAGGCGATTTATAAAGTAATACCTAATAACATAGAATAATAACGCATAGAACGATAGTCTCGTATTAGAAAACTGTCATTGGCATGAGGCAAGAAAAAAAATGGATGTAGGAGTAAGTTACGCGTACTATCTCGGCGACACGCACACAAGTGTACAACTGTACAAGTAATGTTGCTAGAAAAATTAGATTTAGGTACCCCAAAAGTAAGGAAATTGGTACTGTTGATAGACAGATAAGTTTAGATTATTAGTACTGACGCGGGCCGTTTCGGTACCAAACAGTATGTCTTGGTTTTACTGGCCTCATTTATCGTGCGTATTCTCGCTTTCTATGCGTTATTATTCTAAGCCTAATAATAGTTTGCTATTTTGAAGTTACAAGTTTTACATTGTACAATGTTCAGTATTGCCAACATTTTATTAAATAAGCTATCTGCCTGTGCCTGTGATAGTATTACATACCTTCATATCATATTATTATCATACCTACATATTTGTCATATATTATGAAGAGCTATCCCTCTCGGGAAAACGTCTTGAGTGATGCGCGAATAGGGTTACAATCCGTCCGGAGAAATCCGGATAGGTACCTATCTCCGGACTTTTAGACTCTAGTCCGGACTTTATCTGCGCTTTAATTTGTCCGGTTTTTGGAATATGAGTAACAAAACTACATATTAAGTAATATCAAGGACGATTGTCTATGGTAATATCAAATAAGTCTTTAATCTTTATTGGCTTCTCATTTAATTTAATCTAAAAACCAAATTTAAAAAGTGAGTAGGTAATGTTTCCATTTTGTAAATAAAAAGTCCGGACTTTTATCGAAATGTCAGGTTTTTTGTCAGGACTTTTCAAATTCCTAAATGGTAAACCCTATGTGCGAACATCTTCTATCAACAATATTATTGATCGAAAGCGAACATACATTCGTGGCAATTCATTTATAGATTATCGGAAATATAACCCCGTAACGCTAATCGAAACAATAAGATCAATCAATTAGGAAACTAACATTTAATATGATGACATGCCCACGTCTGTAGAATGATAATAAATATTTAAATTATGTCGCGTAGTCGCGTAGCGGTGAAAGAATACTACCTACCACCTTGTCTTTTGCCTTGGGCGTCGTAAATAAAAGGCGACTAACGGATTAAAGACTGCACATACATCCAACAACATAGAGCGGCGATGGGCTCACCACCTCTCACACGCTGAGCACATGTGCAGTCGATATTCGGTGAAAAGTAGACTGCTTTTGCTGTCCTCATTGCCTAGTCTTTGTCTGACTAACCCTTCGGGGATAATAATCGTGATTATTGTTTTGTCTGTATGTATGTATGTAATAAATATTTACCGCCTACGTAGATTGACTGTATTTTGGTCTGTCTGGGCTCACACACAACAAAGAACGGTAAGTACTGTGTTCACATACAAAAGCCATACGTATTAAATGAAATTAAAACTAGTTTATTGGTAATAACAATAAAAATATAAGTTTCTTAATATTTTAATAATATTTTTGAAGCACTTCTAAGCAGCGTCCTCTATGAAGGAGCTTTTGAACTACAGTGCAGCGCCATCTAGCAAATATCCCGCACTTTACTTGCACTATATAGCATGCTACGTTATGTGCTACTACGTCGTTGCTTAACTCGTAAAACCACGAATAGGTGGCGCTAGTTGTGTAGTATTTTAAACAATGACATGAATAAAAATGATCACTTCATCAGGTGATTATTTTCTATCTAGGTTATTTATATCTGTAATTTCTTTATCTACCTATGTGTTTATGATTTTATAGGAAATATTATTGTAAAACACGATCGTAATGTGCATTTACATGAAATTTTAGAGGTAACTTCAGGATTTTTTTCTTTCGAGCAAAATATTACCAATCTTGTTTTGGAAAGTCACACTTACGTTCTGTAATACATATTGAAAATTTCAGTGCAAAAGATCTAAAATATTTTGAATAACAGCTACTAGAAAACGGCAAATTTTTCCATTTTCACCGCCTAACCCTATACCTACTAACTTTTTATTTCAGAAATGTTTGTGTGCGCATCAATTCAGAACGCCTAGCAGCCGTCACAAAACATCCGTTTTGTGACGGCTGCATCTATTTAGCTGATTATTTTTTTGTTGTGTTTGTAATTTGTCAGGTCATGGTTTGTAAGTAAGATTTTTTTTTAAAATACGTCACGGGGTACGGGGTACGGGGTCCACGGGCCGCTAGTAAATAATAATAATGAAAATGAAATGGACTTCCGATTTTCAAGTTCATATTTAAGTACCTAATGAGTTTATTTTATTAATACAAAAGTAAGTATTCTATTGTAACGGCTAACTTAAAAGGTGTTGTTTTTGATTTCGGGAAAGTCAAGATATTAAGTTATGGTCGTCATCACACCGATTTTAGATTTTAATAAAATTGTCATTTTTTAATTATTATTATTTTGGCTATTAATTACACATTTTTTTTGTTTTATAATAGTAAATCTCAGAATGGCCGTAAACTTTTCGAAACCCTCCATTTGATATCGATTTTTCTATTATCATTCTGCACCAGACGCACTGCCCCATCATAACCGCGTACACGATAAATGCATCCAACATTAGGGTGTTATGCCACTACTGCACGAATTATCACTGTCAAACAAAACTACTAGGTACCTAGCTTTCTATCAATTGAATATAATTTTTTAACATATTTTTTGTGTTTCTGTGTTGTGTTGTATATTAAAGCTACATTTTATTTTCTATTTGCTTTGTTAAACTTTTGAACACTAGGTACAGTCCGTGGGCGCAGTATTCCTGTTAAAATATATGCGAGAAAAACCATAAAAAGTGTTTTATTTCAACGAATACTGTTCGCGTTTAGTTTCATTATCATTGCCAGCATCAAGCTTCACAGCAGATTCCACGTTTCACTGCTGACCCCTCCATGACCGCTGCACAACCCGTAATTTTATAAATTAAGTAACACAAACCCATCCCAGTCTGTACGCTTTTGCACCAACTTCGCTTTATTAAATGGGAAATTCTATTTTCTACCACTAAAGTGACAGTTTAAAAAAACAATTCACAGTGATAAATCGAAGTGACATTTTAAAGCACAATTCAATGTGTCTTTTTAAAATGACTATTCAAAGTAACATACAAATACAATACAAATACATTAGCCCTCACAGTTCCACTGCTAGGCAAAGGCCCGCCTCTTCAAAGTGACATATCAAAGTAATAATAACGGACTATCTATCGAGTCCCACATAAGCCCCACGGGCCACGGGTGCACCACCACAGTGCAGGCGCACAAAACTGCGCGCCGACACGTTCGCGGGCAATTAGCCACCCCCCTGCGCCGTGGTTTACGACCGCTCGAGTGCGGGGGAGCGCGCGATGCCAGCATTAGCTCGGTGTCACAGACATGTTTCAATTGAGTTCTTTTGTAAAATATATATTACAAAGGTTGATGGTGAAGGATACTGCCCGCGTTTTTATGTTTACTTACGAACAGAATACAGATCACCCCCTCCTTCCTTGGGTGTCGTAAAAGGCGACTAACAGACTAAAGACTGCACATACATCCAACAGCATAAAGCAGCGATGGGGTCACCACCTGTCACGCTGAGCACATGTGCGGTTGCTATTTGGTGAAAAGTGGACTTTGGTCGAGGACTGCTTTTGCTGTCCTCATTGCCCTAGTCTCTGACTATCAGCACATGAACTATCAGTTCGGGGATAATAGTCGTGATTATATGTACCTATGTTTCCCGGAGGGGTAGGGTAGTAATATTAATAGTAAGTAAGTAATAATATGTGGTCGTGGCAGTCGTAGTCGAGTGGTCATCACGCCGGTTCTGGCGTCGCCATTTGCTAGGTCCCGGGTCCCGGGTTCAAATCCCGATCGGGACAATTTATAAATAAGTCAATTTGTTTATCGGGTCTGTTTTTCTGTTTTTTTTTAATGTATGTTACCTATATTAAATAAGTTCCAATTCATAAACCTATTTTTAGGCAGCTTCAGACTAAGGTGTTGCAAAAATCATCCTGTGTCGATGTTTGTACGAGTAAATAGAATTTACGATATAGCAACCACGTGTCCGACGAATCAAAAGGATCACAGGACGTCTTGGCTTGTAAATGGTGATGACCTGAAGACTGATGATGAGTCACACACGAACGACAGAATGCAAACGAAAAATAATGTCATGAATCGGAGTACCTAGGTAGAGTCACTATGCTGTGCTGTGATGTGAGGTGACCATATTCGTTAAAGAATGTGTGAAAACATTTTTTTTTAAAGAGTATTATGAATGTGTGATTAACACATTATTAATAGTCCTGTTAACTCATCCTGTTAACCTAAATGACTGTGTGGGAGTGGTTTCACGTCAGTAGTCACAGTAGGGGATTGAATATTGAGGACGCCGGGAAGCAAGTTTTGCGCAACTAAGGTGTAGCCGCAAGGTCCACAATCGGACATTAGTGCGCACAAACTTGCTTCGCGGTGT